>CAKXYN010000068.1:5000000-7500000 GCA_935064755.1 Tragelaphus eurycerus
TTTTTTTTTAATTTTATTTTATTTAACTTTACAATATTGTATTGGTTTTGCCATATATCAAAATGAATCTGCCACAGGTATACATGTGTTCCCCATCCTGAACCCCTCCTCCTTCCTCCCTCCCCATACCATCCCTCTTGGTCATCCCAGTGCACCAGCACCAAGCATCGAGTATCGTGCATCAAACCTGGACTGGCAACTCGTTTAATAGTGGCTCAGACCATGAACTCCTTATTGCCAAATTCAGACTTAAATTGAAGAAAGTAGGGAAAACCACTAGACCATTCAGGTATGACTATAATCAAATCCCTTTTGTTTATACAGTGGAAGTGAGAAATAGATTTAAGGGCCTAGATCTGATAGAGTGCCTGATGAACTATGGAATGAGGTTCATGACATTGTACAGGAGACAGGGATCAAGACGATCCCCATGGAAAAGAAATGCAAAAAAGCAAAATGGCTGTCTGGGGAGGCCTTACAAATAGCTGTGAAAAGAAGAGAAGCAAAAAGCAAAGGAGAAAAGGAAAGATATAAACATCTGAATGCAGAGTTCCAAAGAATAGCAAGAAGACATAAGAAAAGCCTTCTTCAGTGATCAATGCAAAGAAATAGAGGAAAACAACAGAATCGGAAAGACTAGAGATCTCTTCAAGAAAATCAGAGATATCAAAGGAACATTTCATGCAAAGATGAGCTCGAAAAAGGACAGAAATGGTGTGGACCTAACAGAAGCAGAAGATATTAAGAAGAGGTGGCAAGAATACACAGAAGAACTGTACAAAAAAATCTTCATGACCCAGATAATCACGATGGTGTGATCACTGACCCTAGAGCCAGACATCCGTGAGCAGTCAAGTGGCCTTAGAAAGCATCACTACGAACAAAGCTAGTGGAGGTGATGAAATTCCAGTGGAGCTATTCCAAAGCCTGAAAGATGATGCTGTGAAAGTGCTGCACTCAATATGCCAGCAAATTTGGAAAACTCAGCAGTGGCCACAGGACTGGAAAAGGTCAGTTTTCATCCCAATCCCAAAGAAAGGCAATGCCAAAGAATGCTCAAACTCCCACACAATTGTACTCATCTCACACGCTAGTAAATTAATGCTCAAAATTCTCCAAGCCAGGCTTCAGCAATATGTGAACCGTGAACTTCCAGATGTTCAAACTGGTTTTAGAAAAGGCAGAGGAACCAGAGATCAAATTGCCAATATCCGCTGGATCATGGGAAAAGCAAGAGAGTTCCAGAAAAGCATCTATTTCTGCTTTATTGACTATACCAAAGCCTTTGACTGTGTGGATCACAATAAACTGTGGAAAATTCTGAAAGAGATGGGAATACCAGACCACCTGATCTGTCTCTTGAGAAATTTGTATGCAGGTCAGGAAGCAACAGTTAGAACTGGACATGGAACAACAGACTGGTTCCAAATAGGAAAAGGAGTATGTCAAGGCTGTTTATTGTCACCCTGCTTATTTAACTTATATGCAGACTACATCATGAGAAACGCTGAACTGGAAGAAGCACAAGCTGGAATCAAGAGTGCTGGGAGAAATATCAATAACCTCAGATATGCAGATGACACTAAGCCTCTCATATGGCAGAAATGTGAAGAGGAAAACTAAAAAAAAGCCTCTTGATGAAAGTGAAAGTGGAGAGGAATAAGGTTGTTTTAACTCTCTTTAGAGATGTTTGCATATTTCTCTTTTAATTTGTTTTTTTTTTTTTTGTTCTTCTTTGCTTTGCTCTTGCTGGGTTTTTTTGTGCGTTAGTTCCAACAAAGGTCCGTCTAGTCAAGGCTATGGTTTTTCCTGTGGTCATGTATGGATGTGAGAGTTGGACTGTGAAGAAGGCTGAGTGCCGAAGAATTGATGCTTTTGAACTGTGGTGTTGGAGAAGACTCTTGAGAGTCCCTTGGACTGCAAGGAGATCCCACCAGTCCATTCTGAAGGAGATCAGCCCTGGGATTTCTTTGGAAGGAATGATGCTAAACCTGAAACTCCAGTGCTTTGGCCACCTCATGCAAAGAGTTGACTCATTGAGAAGACTCTGATGCTGGGAGGGATTGAGAGCAAGAGGAGAAGGGGACGACAGAGGATGAGATGGCTGGATATCATCACTGACTCGATGGATGTGAGTCTCAGTGATCTCCTGGAGGTGGTGATGGACAGGGAGGCCTGGTGTGCTGCGATTCATGGGGTTGCAAAGAGTCAGACACGACTGAGCAACTGATCTGATCTGATCTGATAGTTTCCTTTGTTGTGCAGAAGCTTTTAAGTTTAATTAGGTCATGGCAACCCACTCCAGTATTCTTGCTTTGAGAATCCCAGGGACAGGGGAGCCTGGTGAGCTTCCGTCTATGGGGTCGCACAGAGTCAGACACCACTGAAGCAACTTAGCAGCAGTAGCAGCAGCAGGTCCCATTTGTTTATATTTGTTTTTATTTCCAATATTCTGGGAGGTGGGTCATAGAGGATCCTGCTGTGGTGTATGTTGGAGAGTATTTTGCCTATGTTCTCCTCTAGGAGTTTTATAGTTTCTGGTCTTACATTTAGATCTTTAATCAATTTTGAGTTTGTTTTTGTGTATGGTGTTCAAAAGTGCTCTAGTTTCATTGTTTTACAAATGGTTGACCAATTTTCCCAGCACCACTTGTTAAAGAGATTGTCTTTATTCCATTGTGTATTCTTGCCTCCTTTGTTAAAGATAAGGTGTCCATAGGTGCGTGGATTTATCTCTGGGCTTTCTATTTTGTTCCATTGATCTATATTTCTGTCTTTGTGCCAGTACCATACTGTCTTGATGACTGTGGCTTTGTAGTATAACCTGAAGTCAGGCAGGTTGATTCTTCCAGTTCCATTCTTATTTCTCAAGATAGCTTTAGCTATTCGAGGTTTTTTGTATTTCCATACAAATTGTGAAATTATTTGTTCTAGCTCTGTGAAGAATACCATTGGTAGCTTGATGGGGATTGCATTCAGTCTATAAATTGCTTTGGGTAGTATGCTCATTTTCACAATATTGATTCTTCCAATCCATGAATATGGTATATTTCTTCATCTATTAGTGTCCTCTTTGATTTCTTTCACCAGTGTTTTATAGTTTTCTATATATAGGTATTTAGTTTCTTTATGTAGATACATTCCTAAGTATTTTATTCTTTTCATTACAATGGTGAATGGAATTGTTTCCTTAATTTCTCTTTCTATTTTCTCCATTTATGATAAAAACTCTAGAAAGCAGGAATAGAATGAACATACTTCAACATAATAAAAGCTATATATGACGAACCCACAGCAAACATTATGCTCAATGATGAAAAAATTGAAAGCATTTTCTCTAAAGTCAGGAACAAGACAAGGGTGCCCATTTTCACCATTACTATTCAACATAGTTTTGGAAGTTTTGGCCACAGCAATCAGAGCAGAAAAAGAAATTAAAGGAATCCAAATTGGAAAAGAAGAAGTAAAACTCTCACTGTTTGCAGATGACATGATCCTCTATATAGAAAACCCTAAAGACTCCACCAGAAAATTACTAGAACTAATCAATGAATATAGTAAAGTTGCAGGATATAAAATCAACACAAAGAAATCCCTTGTATTCCTGTGCTTTTAAAAATAATAAGATTTCCACATCTAAATTACATTCAGAATGAATCTAATAATCCTTAAAATATCCACTTCATTCTTGTAATGGGTATCTTTCACTTTTTAACATTAGCTAATATGTCATTGTACCTCACAAGTAATATTTTATACTTTGCCCATAACTGTTATTCAAACTGGGAAAAATCTCATTTCCTAGGCGTGGTGGCGATTTTCAGTTATTTAAAATCTTCACTCAGTGAGGAAGATGCAAACAGTTATAACAACATGTTCTTGAAATTGGCATGAGTCATCAATGGCCTCCAATGTCTGGCCAGTGGGTTCTGGTGGTTCAGAAGATGCAGGCTACATGAAATTAACCTGCTTTCTGTGTTTCTCATCCCCTCTTGGGAAAGACACATCTTTTGTCAGAAGAGGGAAAGGTTCAGACTCTTCAGGAAGGAGCTCTGTGGAAAAAGGAGCTGACTTTCTAGTTTAGACTCATGAAAAGTCATTGCAGGATTCATGTAAATAAGGGTTGCAGGGTCAGTCCTTCAGTCTTAAAGCCAGAATGACACTTAACATTCCAGACCATGGCCTTCTACAGACCCCCAGAAGGCTCTTCAAAGGCCATGTTTGCCCCTTCCCACCCTTAGTGAGCACAAGGTGGAAATCCCATTTCGAGTTTTAGAATGAGAACAATCAGTACTATTTTTATACTCCCTTACATTTACAAATCACTTCCACGTGCATTTTCTCATTGTATTACAGCCATCCATTTTACAGGGAAGGCCATTTCATTTAAGAGAGAGTGAGTAACATATCTGTGGTTACAGAGCTGGTTAGGCACAAAGCCAGGACTGAAATCTAGATTTGAGGCTCCAAATCCTGTTCTTTCCTGAGCATACATGTACTGCTTCTCTTGTGGGTATGTGATGTGAGAAAATCTCCAAGCTAAATATACTGTGGCATCTTGTCTCAAGGGAACTAGACAAACGAAGTAGGGATAATTGTGCCAAGAGCAGATAAGGAAGTTGATACTTCACAGCCCAATGTTTGGTAAATGAGTGACCACAGGTAATGACATGTTAAGATTCCCCACAATTCCGTCAAAAAACACACTTTGGAGCTTTAAGGAGAGACATGCAGAAAAAATAGAGCCTATTCAGATAATCTATTTGGAGAACTTTATTAGTATTTACTCACCTTCCTCTTCTCCCTTCCCCATTGAAAAAATGAGGAGGACGTTGAGAGGTTAATTTTTTTTTTTTAAATACACAATTTTATTTAGATTTATCCAGACAGCAGATCTAGGCAGCTAGCTTTGGGGAAATTCACTTTAAAAAGTGAGTTCCATTACATGATTTTGAAATGATTTGACTGACAAAAATCTGACTGTTTTTTATTTTTCCCAGAAGTGCAGCAATAGCTTAAAGGGGGATCAGCTTACAGTTCTAGGATATTTTTCTTACAAGATCATGTTTGACTTTCTCATTTACCTTCTGCCATGTGGCTGCAGCTGCAAATCTACTGTTTGTGTGATTTTCCACAATGAGCAGGAGGACGTGAGTCTCATAGCTGTTTTAACGCCTTGCCTCCCTTACAGATTCCTATAAATACAGCAGTGAGGACACAGCCGGGATACACTGTTGAACCAAAGTGTATGTAAACATTAAATATAAAGACCAACCTCACTGAGCCCCCTCATGCTTTGAAAAGAGAAAGTTATGGCACTTTGGCAGTCAGAATTTTCTGTCTATAAATCCAAGTGAAAGAGGACTTGGATTTTAATGGGTGATAATAGTTTCAGTCTCATGAATCTGAGCAAACTCCAGGGGATAGTGAGGGACAGGGGAGCCTGGTGTGCTGTAGTCCATGGGGCTGCAGAGAGTCAGACACAACTGAGCAACTGAATAACACAAAAAAATTGTCGATTTACGAATAAAAACAACAACAAAAATAGTTGCCTTATGGCCAGTTAAAGAGTGTGTAGCAGTGTGAACCATTTGCTGGTTACATTTCCACCTGATCCAAACAACTGTTATCTCCTTATTTCTTACACACAACCCCACTCACCTGGAATGGAACACTTCTCTTTGTTGTGTCTTAACTAGGAAGACAGAAATGCCACTAGCTACAGTTAAATATCCTTTGTGAACTGGTGGAAACCTTCCTCAATGGCTGGCTTGGAGCTTTGGTTTCCAACATGAGATTCATTTCAAAGTGGCCTCGTCAGAGTTTTATACTTAACCATGGATTCATTGGTAGCTGCTGGTGGTTTGTTGATGCAGTTACGTCTAATGGTGAAAGTCATGTTACTTGGACTTATAGAAATTTAATTCAGTTCAGTTCAGTTGCTCAGTCATGTCCAGCTCTTTGCTACCCCATGGACTACAGCATGCCAGGCCCCCCTGTCCATTACCAACTCCCTGAGCTTGCTCAAACTCATGTCCATTGAATCAATGATGCCATCCAACTACCCCATCCTCTGTTGTCCCCTTCTCCTCCTGCCTTCAATCTTTCCCAGCATCAGGGTCTTTTCCAGTGAGTCAGTTCTTCACATCAGGTGGCCAGAGTATTGGAGTTTCAGCTTCAACATCAGTCCTTCCAATGAATATTCAGGACTGATTTCCTTTAGGATTGAAATTTAATTATGATTTCTTAAAACATGGAGTTTATTCAAGAACACTGAAAAAATGTAATTATTTGACTTTGTGATAGAAAATAGTGGCTAGCTGCTAAATGAATATTCTTTATGTTATCAGATTCATATATTTAGAAAGTTGTAAGATCAGTAGCTGTATAAAAATGGGGTTTCCGGATTAAAATACAGAGTGCTTAGTTAAATTTGAATTTAAGATAAACAACAAATCATTTTTTGTAGAAGTCTGTCCCATGAAATATTTGGAACTTGCTTACCCTAAAAAAATATTTATTGTTCATCCATAATTCAGATTTAACTGAGCACCTTGTATTTTTATTTGCTCAATCTGGTAAGTCTGGTTAAATAACACCTATTTCTCCATCATATGAAGCCATCAGATCAAAAAGCAATCATTCTTAACACATAGCTCAATTGAAATAAACCTGTTAGTAACAGGCAACCAACTGGAGAGGAGTATGTTTCAACAGAATGTCTATTAGCTAGCCTATTTTACAAATAATGTTATAATTGTGCATAAAGAAGTATATGCTTTTATTCATTCTCTGAGTTCAGTGATTCAGTGTTGTATTTACCCATGTAGTAGCAGACGGGATATTGGGACAATGTGTCCGCCCACTGTGATAGAGAGCCAGATAGTAACTAGGAGAATTGTAGGAACTTATGAGGCAAGAAGATCCAACCAGTCCATTCTGAAGGAGATCAATCCTGGAATTTCTTTAGAAGGAATGATGCTAAAGCTGAAACTCCAATATTTTGGCCACCTCATGCGAAGAGTTGACTCATTGGAGAAGACTCTGATGCTGGGAGGGATTGAGGGCAGGAGGAGAAGGGGACGACAGAGGATGAGATGGCTGGATGGCATCACTGACTTGATGGATGCGAGTCTGAGTGACCTCCGGGAGCTGGTGATGGACAGGGAGGCCTGGCGTGCTGCGGTTCATGGGGTCGCAAAGAGTCGGACACGACTGAGCGACTGATCTGATCTGATCTGATCTGATGAGGCATATGCTTGGATTTCTTTTTGCTGCTATTAGGAAAAACTACAGACCTGTAAAGTTGATTAGTTCAGAATACTCTTCTGCTTCAGTCAGTAGCAAAAACGTTGAGAGTGTTCCTTGATCTGCTTTCAGTGTAAAGATTTTCAGATTATTCTATGAAAGGAGTAATTAATAATGAGAGCAGTAGCAGCAGCAGCACACTTGCTATTTGTTGAAGGCTGATTATGGACCAGGCACTGTGGAGGGCTTCTGACTCCCTGTTGGCGTCCAGGTAACTCCAGAGTCCATGCTTTTTCTAGTTGATCACCCTGTACATCATCTTCTCATGTATAGGTGACAATGGAAGGAGGTTGCAGATAAATACAGAGACCTAACTATTTGATGTATCTTCTCTTTGTTGTTATTACTTATTATGTTATTGTTACTGTTATTATTATCATCTGAGGCAATAACTTAAGGGCTTACTATGTGGCAGGCTCTATATTTTTTTATTGAAGAACAGTTGATTGACAATGTTGTGTAAGTTTCAGGAGTATAGCAAAGTGAATCAGTTATGTGTATGTAGATATATATATATATATATATATATTCTTTTTCAGATTCTTTTCCCATTTAGGTTTTTACAAGATATTGAATACACTAGGCCAATAGGCACAGGCTCTGTAATTTTAGTGTCTTTTTTCATTGACTCCTCAGACTGAATCCATGAGGCTTCACAGTTTTTCTCCTTTTTAAGATGGTGAATGTTAAAGGTTGTATAACTTACCCAAAGTTACTTGACAGAGCTAGAATTCTAACTTAGGTTGAAGTTCCTAATGACTCTGCTGAATTCCTTGTATAAATGTCTAACTTCATGCAGAAGTATCTCAGATTACATGTCATGCTTTCACAGGTTAGTTAAACATCACAGGTTAGTTAAACATCACAGGTTAGTAATAGTAGAAAATCCTGCCTCAGGTTTTCAGAACTCACTTTCAGTATAAGATCAGTTTAAGGATATTGTATTGATATTTTAAGAATCAAGAGACTGTTGAGAAGAAATTAATCTCATCAATTTTATTAATTTTATTTTCCACATCATTCCAGAAAGGATTTCAGGCACCTTGTCAACTTTTGTGCTAATTGATTTTCAGTTAAGATCAGATTTTAATTTTGCTGGCAATGTGCTACTCAGTCATTCATTTAGCAAACCCTTTTTAGAGCATCTACTCTAGAGCATTGACTCTTGCCCTTAAGGAATGTCATTTGGCCTAGGAGAAAGATAGGTAAAACAAAATTTGGATAAAGTCATTCTCTCAAACACTTGGAAAAAATCCAGAGATTAAATCTGTTCCACACAACCTGAAACAAGAAGAAAAACAAAACAAAACAAACAAACAAAAAAACAACAAAATAAAAAAAGATTCCATTTCCACCCATCCCTTCACCAATTCAGAAATGACCAGAAGTTTTCTCTTTCACAAGATGAGGGCAGGGATCTCTTCTCTCTTTTTTACTTTGCCTCTGAGCTCAGTGTGTTAGCACCCTCTGGGCTCCCCTCCCTTCCAGAAAGAACTGGATGCCCCCATTTGTCACCTGCTCTCAGGTGGGAACATGAGCCTCTTGATGGATAATCTCACTTCACCAGATGGCCTTCCCATGAGGTTACATTCACGGTGTGCTGGCTCATGTCTTCCTTACTCATCTTGGTGAAATTCCATGGAGTTGGAAGAACTGTCATTTTCTGGATGAGGCAATCAACTGAGGCTCAGAGAAGGGAAGGGACTTACTATAGGAAACACAGCTGGCTAGTTATTTGTTAGAAGTAAGACCACAACCTGGGTCTTCTGATTACTAGACTCAAAGTCTTGGACTGTGAAGCTTTGTACTACCTTCAGACTTTGTGTGGATCCTCACAGTCTATTCTTGGTTCAAGAAACAGATTCTACAGAGTCTCTAACAGAGTGTAACCATCAGTTACCAAGAGTAGAAGCATGCCTGGTGAGAACCATGAAATAAATTACACAATCTTTCTGGTTAGAGAGCTTTCATAGCCAAAGACATATACTTGCAGCATTAATTAGAATGACAACCCTTCCCCACCAAAGCAAAGCAGTTGCGGGATTATTATGACTCCCAGGGAAACGTTTTTTTTTTCCTTTTAAAATTTTTATTGGAGTATAGTTGATTTCCAATGTTGTGTAGTTTCAGGTGTATAGCAAAGAGAATGAGTTATAGATATAAATATATTTTTCAGATATTTTCTGTTCTTGGTTATTAAAAGATATTGAATATAGTTTCCTGTGCTATATAGTAGTTTTTATTGGCTATCTATTTTATTTTAAAGCTTTTATTAATTACTACTGGACATGGAACAACAGACTGGTTCCAAATAGGAAAAGAAGTACATCGAGGCTGTTTATTTTCACCCTGCTTATTTAACTTATATGCAGAGTACATCGTGAGAAACGCTGGGCTGGAGGAAGCACAAGCTGGAATCAAGATTCCTCATATCAATAACCTCAGATATGCAGATGACACCACCCTTATGGCAGAAAGTGAGGAGGAACTAAAGGGCCTCTTGATGAAAGTGAAAGAGGAGAGGAAAAAGTTGGCTTAAAGCTCAACATTCAGAAAACGAAGATCATGGCATCCGGTCCCATCACTTCATGGCAAATAGATGGGGAAACAGTGGAAACAGTGTTAGACTTTATTTTTCTGGCTCCAAAATCACTGCAGATGGTGACTGCAGCCATGAAATTAAAAGAAAGAAAAGTTATGACCAACCTAGACAGCATATTAAAAAGCAGAGACATTACTTTGTCAACAAAGGTCCATCTAGACAGGGCTATGGTTTTTCCAGTGGTCATGTATGGATGTGAGAGCTGGACTATAAAGAAAGCTGAGCACCTAAGAATTGATGCTTTTGAACTGCGGAGTTGGAGAACTCTTGAGAGTCCCTTGGACTGCTAGGAGATCCAACCAGTCAATGCTAAAGGAAATGAGTCCTGAATATTCATTGGAGGGACTGATGCTGAGGCTGAAGCTCCAATACTTTGGCCAACTTATGTGAAGAACTGACTCGTTGGATAAGAGCTTGATGCTGGGGAAAATCGAAGGCAGGAGAAGGGGATGACAGAGGATGAGATGGTTGGATGGCATCACTGACTCAATGGAAATGAGTTTGAGGAAGCTCTGGAAGACAGTGATAGACAGGGCAACCCAGTGTGCTGCAGTCCATGGGGTTGCAAAGAGTCAGGCACAACTGTGCGACTGAACTGATCTGATACATATTCTGATTAATAACATTTGATTCCCAATTTTATCTGAGTTCTCCTTGAATCAACCTGACACTGTGACTAAACCAGCCAGAAAAAGGACAACCAGCAGGGTTATTTGGTGATGCAGAGACCAGGTTGAATTCGTGTGGCATTTTGTAGACCCTGCTTTGGTCAGGTAAGCAAGGATCAATAATTAACATCTCCCAAATGCTTTAAAATTATTCATATGCTTTAAAATTATTCATTGATCACAATAGCACATCTGTAAAGACATTTCCATATGATAAACATAAGGCTTTGATCTGTTTATATCAGACCATCTGGTCCCCAATTGGCAGCCTCCAATTTATAGCTGAATCATGTCATCTTCCAGACATTAGTATGTAAGGCAGTTGGGAACCTGGAGCATGTTTTCCCACAGAAGCAATATCATTTATGATGATTAGTTTCTTAGGCTAGCTCATCAATAACACAGGTGTTGGCTTCAAGTATGTGAAAATTATGGTGTAATTGATGGGAAACAGTGTTGTTAGTTAGTGTAACAAATCAGATATAGGAGTGAGACCCATATATCTCCGAAGATACTGGTAAGGAATTGAGGTGGGTGCTATGATTTAGATTGTGGAACTCAATCTACATAGTAGCAAATTCTGCAAACTTGATTTGCCCCTATCATTCCTCATTTGTAAAGGACTAAGCTGGAATAACCTGCTGTTGTGCCATCCATAAGACAGCTGCTGTGAGGAGACCTGGCCTCAGCCTCTGGCCTTGAGCGTTCTATGGCCAGGGCACTGTCACCCACTGGCTCTATCATATTGGACAGTGATGTTCGTTCCATGACAGGTTCTCAGGAAAGTGGAGTCAGACTCATGGGAGGATGTGCTGCTGGCCTTGCTTCTATTCTATCTGATGTCCTGCCCCATCCTGGATGCACCATTGTTACCTGGAGAAGGGGATGAAGGAATGGAAGAGGGCTTGAGAAATAACAAGTATTCAAGTTCCTGTTCTTCAAATAAAAATAGAAACATACACATATATATACACACACACAGAGACATGTGTGTGTGTATATATATATGTATATATATGAATATAGAAGTAATATGTTCTTGTTTTTTTTTTTTTAAATGTGATACAGAAGTTTTGAAAAGAAGAAAATAAAATTTGTCCATAATTCTACCACTCATAGATAACTACTGCTAATATTTTGGTGAATATGCTTAAATAATTTTTCTGTGTTTGTAAGGGTACACACACCTTTTAAAAATTACAGTGGGATGATATTAATATTGTTTTATGACTTTAAAAATCTGGGGAGGAGCTAAGATGGCGGAGGAATAGGACGGGGAGAACATTTTCTCCTTCACAAATTCATCAAAAGAACATCTAAACGCCCAGTAAATTCCACAAAATAACTTCGGAATGCCGGCAGAGGACATCAGACACCCAGAAAAGCAACTCATTGCCTTCTAAAGGAGGTAGGAAAAAATATAAAAGACAAAAAAGAGACAAAGAGGAGGGACAGACCTCTGTCCGGGGAAGGGAGTCTTAAAAAAGAGAAGTTTCCAAACACCAGGAAACACTCTCACTGCCGAGTCTGTGCCAAACCTGGGAAGCACAGAGGCCATCATAACAGGGAGGAAAATAAATAATCAATTAAAACCCACAGACTACGAGCCCCACGATAACTTCCCCAGTGGAGAAACAGCATAAACACCCGCATCTGCCATTAGCAAGCGGGGGCTGGGAGGGAGGCGCTGCGGGCTGCTTGTTCGCGGGCCACTTCTTCTCAGGCTGCATTGGCCTGAATATCCCGAGCGCTACCTGAGCGGAATAATTTGGGCTGGCAAACCAGACTGTGGGATACCTACCACACGAAAAGCCAGCCCTAACCCAAGACACCGCCAGGCCCTCGCACAGAGCAAAGGACTTTACAAAGATAGCCGGCTGCAGTCCGACCCCTCCGGTGACAGGCAGCCAGAGCCGGAGGGAGGCAATCCCAGCCCCAGAGAGACATTATCCACAAAACTGTAAGCAGGCTTCTTTGCTAACTAAGACTTCTTAGGGCTCTGGTCGGCTAACATCCACCTAAGAAAGTGTGCCAGTGGTACACTTAGAAAACTGAGTGGTGGGGAGGCGATAAGTTGCAGAAGCCGCGCTTGCTGAATGCCTCATTACCAGCATTGCTGGATTCTGTGAAGGGCACAAAATGCAGGCCCAACCGAGCCTAGGCCTCTGAGGACTACCCGAGTGCCTGAACTTGAGCAGCTTAGACCTGAGAGGGGCAAGCAGCCCAGGGCCGGTCACGGATGGTTCTGGCGGGGAAACAGAGAGCCTAAGCAGAGTGGGCAGGGAGGCCACACGCGCCGTGAGCAGGGGCAGACCCAGTGTGGCTGAGCCACTGCGAGCACATGCCAGTGGTATTTATTTTCAGCGTCCCTCCCTCCTTGCAGCACGACTGAACAAATGAGCCTAAAAAAAAAAAAAAAAAAAAAAAAGGGTGTCGACCACCGCCCCCTTTGTATCAGGGCGGAAATCAGACACTGAAGAGACCAGCAAACAGAAGAAGCTATAACAGAGGGAACCGCTGTGGAAGCGACAGGCAATAAACTAAAACCCCGTGGTTAGTACCAACTACAGAGAAAGGGGCCTATAGATCTTGAGAAATTTAAGCTGGAACAAGGAACTAGCCGAAAATGAACTGAACCCACAATACCCAGAACAATAACAGAGAAAGTCTTATATATATTGGTACTATTTTTACCATCATTCTTTCTTTCTTTCTTTATATATATATATATATATTTTTATTAAAAATTTTTTTTAAATTTTTTTTATCGTCTAGTACTCTGTAATTTCCACTTTTAGAATATTTTTTATAACTCTTGCGACCATTTTTTTTCTTTTTTCTTTTTATATTTTCTTTTTTTCTTTCCTTTAACATTGTATTTTTGAAACTCCAAACTCTGCTCTAAAGTCATAAGTTTAGCTTATTGGTAATTGCTATCAATTTTTTACCTATTCATTTTTTTATAACTTTTGTGACTTTTTCTTTTTCTTTTTTTCCTCCCTCTTTCTATCTCTTCATCTTTTCTTTGACAATGTATTCCTGAAACTCCAAACTGTAATCTAGATCTTTAATCTATGCTTTCTGGTATATGTAATCAATTTGTGCCTATTACTGACTGGATCTGTCTCTCTCCTTTTCATTCCCTCCTTTTATCCTCCTGACCACCTCTGTCTCCTTCCTCCCTCTTTTCTTCTCTGTATAACTCCATGAACATCTCTGAGCGGTCCAGTTGTGGAGTGCAGTATAGAAGGAGAAGTTTTTGAGACTACTGTAAAAATAAGACTGATAACTGGAAGCAGGAGGCTTAAGTCCAAACCCTGATCCCACGGAACTTTAATTGACAGGAGCTCATCAAATGCCTCCAAACCTACACTGAAACCAAGCCAATATACAGGCTACCCAAAGTGACCCCAAAATCATAGACATCACATAACTCATTACTAGACACTCCATTGCACTCCAGAGAGAAGAAATCCAGCTCCATTCACCAGAACACCGACACAAGCTTCTCTAACCAAGAAACCTTGACAAGCCGCCTGTACAAACCCACATACAGTGAGGGAACGCCACAATAAAGAGAACTCCACAAACTGCCAGAATACAGTAAGGACACCCCAAACTCAGCAATTTAAACAAGATGAAGAGACAGAAGAATTCCCAGCAGGTAAAGGAAAAGGATAAATGCCCAACAAACCAAACAAAAGAGGAAGAAATAGCGAATCTACTGGATAAAGAATTCTGAATAATGATAGTGAAATTAATCCAAAATCTGGAAATCAAAATGGAATCACGGATAAATAGCCTGGAGAAAAGCATTGAGAAGATGCAAGAAAGGTTTAACAAGGACCTAGAAGAAATAAAAAAGAGTCAATATATAATGAATAATGCAATAAATGAGATCCAAAACACTCTGGAGGCAACAAATAGTAGTATAACAGAGGCAGAAGATAGAATTAGTGAATTAGAAGATAGAATGGTAGAAATAAATGAAGCAGAGGAAAAAAAAGAAAAACAAATGAAAAGAAATGAGGACAATCTCAGAGACCTCCAGGACAATATTAAATGTTACAACATTCGAATCATAGGAGTCCCAGAAGAAGAAGACAAAAAGAAATACCATGAGAAAATACTAGAGGAGATAATAGTTGAAATCTTCCCTAAAATGGGGAAGGAAATAGTCACTCAAGTCCAAGAAACCCAGAGAGTCCCAAACAGGATAAACCCAAGGTGAAACACCCCAGGACACATATTAATCAAATTAACAAAGATCAAACACAAAGAACAAATATTAAAAGCAGCAAGGGAAAAACAACAAATAACACACAAGGGAATTCCCATAAGGATAACAGCTGATCTTTCAATAGAGACTCTCCAAGCCAGGAGGGAATGGCAAGACATACTTAAAGTGATGAAAGAAAATAACCTACAGCCCAGATTATTGTACCCAGCAAGGATCTCATTCAAATATGAAGGAGAAATCAAAACCTTTACAGACAAGCAACAGCTGAGAGAATTCAGCACCACCAAACCAGCTCTCCAACAAATACTAAAGGACATTCTCTAGACAGGAAACACAAAAAGGGTATATAAATTCGAACCCCAAACAAAAAGTAAATGGCAACAGGATCATACTTATCAATAATTACCTTAAATGTAAATGGGCTGAATGCCCCAACCAAAAGACAGAGACTGGCCGAATGGATACAAAAACAAGACCCCTACATATGTTGTCTACAAGAGACCCACCTCAAAACAGGGACACATACAGACTGAAAGTGAAGGGCTGGAAAAAGATTTTCCATGCAAATAGGGACCAAAATTAAGCAGGAGTAGCAATACTCATATCAGATAAAATAGACTTTAAAACAAAAGTCTGGGGAGGAGCTAAGATGGCAGACAAGTAGGACGGGGAGAATACTTTCTCCTCTCCAAATCCATTAAAAGAACATTTGAATGCTGAATAAATTCTACAAAACAACTTCTGAATGCCGGCAGAGGTCATCAGGCACTTAGAAAGACAATTCATTGTCTTCAAAACGAGAAAACAAGCCCTGCGGTAACTCCTTTTGCGGAGAAGTGCATGGACACCAGCATTTGCTATTAGCAAGCGGGGACTGGGCTAAGAGGTGCGGCGCGGCCTGCATTGCTTTGAGAAAGGATTTGGCCTGGCTATCTCCAGCGCTATCTGAGCAAAATAACCAGACTGTCGGTTATCTACTACATCAAAAGCCAGCCTTAACTTAAGACACCACCAGGACTTCCTATGGAACAAAGGACTGCACGGAGATAGCCGGCTGCTGGCTGTCCCACTCCGGTGACAGTTAGCCAGGGCCGGAGGTGGGCAATCACAGCCCTAGAGAGACACTGTCTACAGAAATGTAGGTAGGTTTCTGTGCTGACTCACGCTTCTTGGGGCTCTGGATGGTCAACATCTGCCTGAGAAAGTGCGCCAGTTGTATACCCAGAAAATTGAGCTGCGGGAAGGCGATAAGTCGCAGCAGCTGCGCTCACTGAACATTTCATCACCTGTGCTACTCGGATCTGGGAAGGGCATAAAACACAGACTCAACTGAGTCTGTGCTTCTGAGGATTATCCGAGTGCCTGAACCTGGCCGGCTTAAATTTGGGTGTTCATTTCTGCCCCCTCTTTAACAGGGTAGAGATCAGATATTGAAAAGATCAGTAAACCGCCTCAAGAAAGAGAATTCAACAAACTACCAGAATATAGTAAGGACACTTTAAACTTCGAAATTTTAACAAAATGAAGAGACAAAAGAATACCCAGCAGCTAAAGGAACAGGATACATCCCTACCAAACCAAACCAAAGAGGAAGAGATAGGGAATCTACTTGATAAAGAATTCCGAATAATGATAGTGAAATTAATACAAAATCTCGAAATCAAAATGGAATCACAGTTAAAGAGTCTGGAGACAAGGATTGAGAAGATGCAGATCAGATCAGATCAGATCAGTCGCTCAGTCGTGTCCGACTCTTTGCGACCCCATGAACCGCAGCACGCCAGGCCTCCCTATCCATCACCAGCTCTCGGAGGTCACTCAGACTCACATTCATCGAGTCAGTGATGCCATCCAGCCATCTCATCCTCTGTCGTCCCCTTCTCCTCCTGCCCTCAATCCCTCCCAGCATCAGAGTCTTCTCCAATGAGTCAACTCTTCGCATGAGGTGGCTAAAATACTGGAGTTTCAGCTTGAGCATCATTCCCTCCAAAGAAATCCCAGGTCTGATCTCCTTCAGAATGGACCAGTTGGATCTCCTTGCAGTCCAAGGGACTCTCAAGAGTCTTCTCCAACACCACAGTTCAAAAGCATCTATTCTTCGGCGCTCAGCCTTCTTCACAGTCCAGCTCTCACATCCATACATGACCACAGGAAAGACCATAGCCTTGACTAGGCGAACCTTTGTTGGCAAAGTGATGTCTCTGCTTTTGAATATGCTATCTAGGTTGGTCATAACCTTCCTTCCAAGGAGTAAGCGTCTTTTAATTTCATGGCTGCAGTCACCATCTGCAGTGATTTTGGAGCCCAGAAAAATAAAGTCTGACACTATTTTCACTGTTTCTCCATCTATTTCCCATGTAGTGATGGGACCAGATGCCATGATCTTCGTTTTCTGAATGTTGAGCTTTAAGCCAACCTTTTCACTCTCCACTTTCACTTTCATCAAGAGGCTTTTTAGCCCCTCTTCACTTTCTGCCATAAGGGTGGTATCATCTGCATATCTGAGGTTATTGATATTTGTCCCGGCAATCTTGATTCCAGCTTGTGTTTCCTCCAGTCCAGCATTTCTCATGATGTGCTCTGCATATAAGTTAAATAAACATGGTGACAATATACAGCCTTGACGTACTCCTTTTCCTATTTGGAAGTTTAACAAGGACCTAGAAGAAGTAAAAAAGAGTCAACACATAATGAATAATGCAATAAATGAGATCCAAAGCACCCTGGAGGCAACAAATAGTAGAATAACAGAGGCAGAAGATAGGATTAGTGAATTAGAAGATAGAATCCTAGAAATAAATGAATCAGAGGAGAAAAAAGAAAAAAGAATCAAAAGAAATGAGGACAATCTCAGAGACCTCCAGGATAACATTAAACGCTACAACATTTGAATCATAGGAGTTCCAGAAGAAGAAGATAAAAAGAAAGACCATGAGGAAATACTTGAGGAGATAATAGTTGAAAACTTCCCTAAGTTGGAGAAGGAAATTACCACTCAAGTTCAAGAAATCCAGAAAGTCCCTAACAGGATAAACCCAAGGCAAAACACCCCTAGACACATATTAATCAAATTAACAAAGATTAAATATAAAGAACAAATATTAAAAGCAGCAAGGGAAAAACATCAAATAACTCACAAGGGAATTCCCTTAAGGATAACAGCTGATCTTTCAATAGAAACTCTCCAAGACAGGAGGGAATGGCAAGACATAATTAAAGTGATGAAAGAAAATAACTTACAGCCTAGATTATTGTATCCAGCAAGGATCTCATTCAAATATGAAGGAGAAATCAAAAGCTTCACAGATAAGCAAAAGTTGAGAGAATTTAGCACCACTAAACCATTTCTCCAACAAAAACTAAAGGACATTCTCTAGATAGCAATCACTAAAAGGGTGTATAAATTCGAACCCAAAACAATAAAGTAAATCCTATTTATCAATAATTGCTTTAAACGTTAATGGGCTGAAAGCCCTAATCAACAGACAAAGACTGGCCGAATCGATACAAAAACAAGACACTTACATACCTTGTCTACAAGAGATAACCAGAAGACTAAAATGCGTCAAATGGATATAAAAACTAGACCCCTATATATGTTGTCTACAAGAGAACCACCTTAAAATAGGGTATATATACTGACTGAAAATGAAGGGCTGGAAAAAGATTTTCTATGCAATTATGGACCCAAAGAAAACAGGAGTAGCAATACTCATATCAGATAAAATTGACTTTAAAGATCCTGAAAAGGAGACAATCAAGGTTATACATAACGACTTAAAGGAACAATCCAAAAGGAAGTTATAACAATTATAAATATATATGCACCCAACATTGGAGCATTGATATATCTAAGACAAACACTAATTAGTATGATAGAAGAAATATGCGACAATACAATAATAGTGGGAGACTTAAATACCCCACTCATACTTATACAATCTGGCTGAAATAGACAAAGTAAAGAGGAAAACATATTCACTTTTGAGTCTCAAAAAATTCAGTTCACTCAGGAGAGTTAAAAAAAAATATTGACTTATTTGTTCACTCTGTAAAACTTTATTGACTATTTTATGGGACTGGTACCACTTTGGGTAGTAGGGAGGAAGAAGTGACAAATGCGATCCTGTCCTAAATAATATATTGTGGTAAAGATAGACCTACCAATACAAAATACCAAGATGTGCCTAAGATGAGGACACCCAAACTGGACTTTTAGTTCCCTGAACTTTTCATTTCCAGGTCAAACCTCCTAATATAGGATGAATTCAACGTGTTTTTTGTTGTTTTTTTTTTTTTAAGTGTTCTTTGTGATTAAAAACAGAAAGCCATTAGTTAAGAAATTACATATACTCCTCCCCACCATCACTCCCCTTCTTTCTTCCCATTTCCCTCCCACCCTTATTGACCCTTTCCTTTGTCCATTTTCCCCTGCAAAAAAAAAAAAAAAAAAAAAAGATTCTTGAAGAAACTCCTTGGCAGTAAAGAAAAAATAAATAAATAAATAAAACAAAGACTGTGAAAATAGACAAAGAAGGTCACTACATAATGATCAAAGGATCAATCCAAGAAGAAGATATAACAATTATAAATATATATGCACCCAACATAGAAGCACCACAATATGTAAGACAAACACTAACAAGTATGAAAGGAGAAATCAACAATAACACAATAAGAGTGGGAGACTTTAATACCCTACTCACACCAATGGATAGATCAACTAAACAGAAAATTAACAAGGAAACACAAACTTTAAATGATACAATAGACCAGTTAGACCTAATTGATATCTATAGGACATTTCATCCCAAAACAATTAATTTCACCTTTTTCTGAAGTACACACGGAACCTTCTCCAGGATAGATCACATCCTGGGCCATAAATCTAGCCTTGGTAAGTTCAGAAAAAGTGAAATCATTCCAAGCATCTTTTTTGACCCCAATGCAGTAAGATTAGATCTCAATAACAGGAGAAAAACTATTAAAAATTCCAACATATGGAGGCTGAACAACACGCTCCTGAATAACCAACAAGTCACAGAAGAAATCAAAAAAAGAAATCAAAATCTGCATAGAAACGAATGAAAATGAAAACACAACAACCGAAAACCTATGGGACACTGTAAAAGCAGTCCCAAGGGGAAAGTTCATAGCAATACAGGCATACCTCGAGAAACAAGAAAAAAGCCAAATAAATAACCTAACTCTACACCTAAAGCAACTAGAAAAGGAAGAAATGAAGTACCCCAAGGTTAGTAGAAGGAAAGAAATCTTAAAAATTAGGGGAGAAATAAATGCAGAAGAAACAAAAGAGACCATAGCAAAAATCAACAAAGCCAAAAGCTGGTTCTTTGAAAAGGTAAATAAAATTGACAAACCATTAGCCAGACTCATCAAGAAACAAAGGAGAAAAATTAAATCAATAAAATTAGTAATGAAAATGGAGAGATCACAACAGACAACACAGAAATACAAAGGATCATAAGAGACTACTATCAGCAATTATATGGCAATAAAATGGACAACATGGAAGAAATGGACAAATTCTTAGAAAAGTACAACTTTCCAAAACTGGATCAGGAAGAAATAGAAAATCTTAACAGACCCATCACAAGCATGGAAATTGAAACGGTAATCAGAAATCTTCCAGCAAACAAAAGCCCAGGCCCAGACGGCTTCACAGCTGAATTCTAAAAAAAATTTAGAGAAGAGCTAACACCTATCCTACTCAAACTGTTCCAGAAAATTGCAGAGGAAGGCAAACTTCCAAACTCATTCTATGAGGCCACCATCACCCTAATACCAAAACCTGACAAAGATGCCACAAAAAAAGAAAACTACAGGCCAATATCACTGATGAACATAGATGCAAAAATCCTTAACAAAATTCTAGCAATCAGAATCCAACAACACATTAAAAAGATCATACACCATGACCAAGTGGGCTTTATCCCAGGAGTGCGAGGATTCTTCAATATCTGCAAATCAATCAACGTAATACACCACATTAACAAATTGAAAACTAAAAACCATATGATTATCTCAATAGATGCAGAGAAAGCCTTTGACAAAGTTCAAAATCCATTTATGATAAAAACTCTCCAGAAAGCAGGAATAGAAGGAACATACCTCAACATAATAAAAGCTATATATGACAAACCCACAGCAAACATTATCCTCAATGGTGAAAAATTGAAAGCATTTCCTCTAAAGTCAGGAACAAGACAAGGATGCCCACTTTCACCATTACTATTCAACATAGTCTTGGAAGTTTTGGCCACAGCAATCAGAGCAGAAAAAGAAATAAAAGGAATCCAAATTGGAAAAGAAGAAGTAAAACTCTCACTGTTTGCAGATGACATGATCCTCTACGTAGAAAACCCTAAAGATTCCACCAGAAAATTACTAGAACTAATCAATGAATATAGTAAAGTTGCAGGATATAAAATCAACACACAGAAATCCCTTGCATTCCTGTACACTAATAATGAGAAAATAGAAAGAGAAATTAAGGAAACAATTCCATTCACCATTGCAATGAAAAGAATAAAATACTTAGGAATATATCTTCCTAAAGAAACTAAAGACCTATATATCAGGTCAGATCAGTCGCTCAGTCGTGTCCAACTCTTTGTGACACCATGAACTGCAGCACGCCAGGCCTCCCTGTCTATCACCAACTCCCGGAGGTCACTCAGACTCACATCCATCGAGTCAGTGATGCCATCCAGCCATCTCAGCCTCTGTCGTCCCCTTCTCCTCCTGCCCCCAATCCCTCCCAGCATCAGAGTCTTCTCCAATGCCTCAACTCTTCGCATTAGGTGGCCAAAATGCTGGAGTTTCAGCTTTAGCATCATTCCTTTCAAAGAAATCCCAGGGCTGATCTCCTTCAGAATGGACTGGTTGAATCTTCTTGCAGTCCAAGGGACTCTCAAGAGTCTTCTCCAACACCACACTTCAAAAGCATTAATTCTTTGGCGCTCAGCCTTCTTCACAGTCCAGCTCTCACATCCATACATGACCACAGGAAAGACCATAGCCTTGACTAGACGAATCTTTGTTGGCAAAGTAATGTCTCTGCTTTTGAATATGCTATCTAGGTTGGACATAACTTTCCTTCCAAGGAGTAAGCGTCTTTTAATTTCATGGCTGCAGTCACCATCTGCAGTGATTTTGGAGCCCAGAAAAATAAAGTCTGACACTGTTTCCACTGTTTCTCCATCTATTTCCCATGTACTGATGGGACCGGATGCCATGATCTTCGTTTTCTGAATGTTGAGCTTTAAGCCAACCTTTTCACTCTCCACTTTCACTTTCATCAAGAGGCTTTTAGCCCCTCTTCACTTTCTGCCATAAGGGTGGTATCATCTGCATATCTGAGGTTATTGATATTTGTCCCAGCAATCTTGATTCCAACTTCTGTTTCTTCCAGTCCAGCATTTCTCATGATGTACTCTGCATATAAGTTAAATAAACATGGTGACAATATGCAGCCTTGATGTACTCCTTTTCCTATTTGGAACCAGTCTGTTGTTCCATGACCAGTTCTAACTGTTGCTTCCTGACCTGCATACAGATTTCTCAAGAGGCAGATCTTGAGAAGAGGCAGATCTCTTGAGAAGAGAAGTGAAAAGTAAAGGAGAAAAAGAAAGATATAAACATCTGAATGCAGAGTTCCAAAGAATCGCAAGAAGAGATAAGAAAGCCTTCTTCAGTGATCAATGCAAAGAAATAGAGGAAAACAACAGAATGGGAAAGACTAGGGATCTCTTCAAGAAAATCAGAGATACCAAAGGAACATTTCATGCAAAGATGGGCTCGATAAAGGACAGAAATGGTATGGACCTAACGGAAGCAGAAGATATTAAGAAGAGGTGGCAAGAATACACAGAAGAACTGTACAAAACAGAGCTTCACGACCCAGATAATCATGATGGTGTGATCACTGACCTAGAGCCAGACATCCTGGAATGTGAAGTCAAGTGGGCCTTAGAAAGCATCACTACGAACAAAGCTAGTGGAGGTGATGGAATTCCAGTTGAGCTATTCTAAATCCTGAAAGATGATGCTGTTAAAGTGCTACACTCAATATGCCAGCAAATCTGGAAAACTCAGCAGTGGCCACAAGATTGGAAAAGGTCAGTTTTCATCCCAATCCCAAAGAAAGGCAATGCCAAAGAATGCTCAAACTGTCGCACAATTGCACTCATCTTACAGGCTAAATTAATGCTCAAAATTCTCCAAGCCAGGCTTCAGCAATATGTGAACCGTGAACTTCCTGATGTTCAAGCTGGTTTTAGAAAAGGCAGACGAACTAGAGATCAAATTGCCAACATCCGCTGGATCATGGAAAAAGCAAGAGAGTTCCAGAAAACATCTATTTCTGCTTTTTTGACTATGCCAAAGCCTTTGACTGTGTAGATCACAATAAACTGTGGAAAATTCTGAAAGAGATGGCAGTACCAGGCCACCTGATCTGCCTCTTGAGAAATTTGTGTGCAGGTCAGGAAGCAATAGTTAGAACTGGACATGGAACAACAGACTGGTTCCAAATAGGAAATGGAGTACATCAAGGCTGTATATTGTCACCCTGTTTATTTAAATTATATGCAGAGTACATCATGAGAAACACTGGACTGGAAGAAACAAGCTGGAATCAAGATTGCTGGGAGAAATATCAAGAACCTCAGATATGCAGATGAAAGCACCCTTATGGCAGAAAGTGAAGAGGAACTACAAAGCCTCTTGATGAAGTTCAAAGTGGAGGGTGAAAAATTGGCTTAAAGCTCAACATTCAGCAAACGAAGATCATGGCATCCAGTCCCATTACTTCATGGGAAATAGATGAGGAAACAGTGGAAACAGTGTCAGACTTTATTTTTCTGGGCTCCAAGATCACTAAAGATGGTGACTGCAGCCATGAAATTAAAAGACGCTTACTCCTTGGAAGGAAAGTTATGACCAAACTAGATAGTATATTCAAAAGCAGAGGCATTACTTTGCCAACAAAGGTTCGTCTAGTCAAGGCTATGGTTTTTCCTGTGGTCATGTATGGATGTGAGAATTGGACTGTGAAGAAGGCTGAGTGCCGACGAATTTATGCTTTTGCACTGTGGTGTTGGAGAAGTCTCTTGAGAGTCCCTTGGACTGCAAGGAGATCCAACCAGTCCATTCTGAAGGAGATCAGCCCTGGGATTTCTTTGGAGAGAATGATGCTAAAACTGAAACTCTTGTACTTTGGATACCTCATGCGAAGAGTTGACTCATTGGACAAGGCTCTGATGCTCGGAGGGATTGGGGGCAAGAGGAGAAGGGGATGACAGAGGATGAGATGGCTTGATGGCATCACTGACTCGATGGACGTGAGTCTGAGTGAACTCCGGGAATTGGTGATGGACAGGGAGGTCTGGTGTGCTGCGATTAATGGGGTCGCCAAGAATCATACACGACTGAGTGACTGATGTGATCTGATCTGATCTAAAAATATTAATATCATATTGCAGATATTTTCCATGTCAATAGAAATCTATTTCAAAAGAGAAGAAAATTTATGAATAAATAATCATCGACCCATGTCTGTATTTTTGACAACAGCTTTGTAGCCCATTGTATGGGTAAATTGTCATTTAACTACTCCTCTCTCTGTTTTTAAAATTACGTATTCATTTGGCTGCTCCAGGTCTCAGTTGTGACATGTGGGATCTTTAGCTGTACCATATGGGATCTAATTCCTTGACCAGGGATTGAACCTGGGCCCCTTGCATAAAAAGCATAGAGTGTTAGCCACTGGGCCACTCCTGTCTTGACAGGCCCAATTCCTTTTTGTTGCTCTGTACAGATTTTCCTGCTTGGCTTGTGCTGTGTCTGGAGAGCTATTGTTAGTATCTCTTCCCAAATTCACATTCAGTGGGGTCCTGTGGGTAGCTCGCAATCAGGCATGATGGGTGTATTTACACCATGGAAATTGGCAAACGTTCCATCTAGGGGATGTTTTGTTTTCTTTTCTCTCTCTCCTAGAGATCTGGCTTACTAGCATATCACACAGAGCTCCTCAGCTCACTCCCTGGCTTCACTTGCCCTGGTTCAGCTGGCCTGATGAAGGGGGATGGAAGGGAGAAAAGAAACTGACAACAAATAATCAGTTAACAACCAGTCCTCAAAGGCTGATAACATAGATCCATTTGTGGCTAATACTCCTATCACAAAGTGCAGGCATTTTTTCTGAACAATGATGGGTAAATAAATAATAATAAGGTTTTAGAAGCCAAGTGTTTTGGCAAATAAAGTTGTGTTATCTGTTAACCTGAATAACACAGCTTTAATTTATTTAAAGGAGAACTTATTTAATTTATTTAAAGGAAAGAGAAGGGGATGACAGAGGATGAGATGGTTGCACGGCATCACCAACTCAATGGACATAAGTTTGAGTAAACTCTGGGAGTTGATGATGGACAGGGAGGCCTGGTATACTGCAGTCCATGGGGTCTCAAAGAGTCAGATACAAATGAGCAACTGAACTGAACTGAACTATCTGTTAACCTAGAAACAAGTTTCAGATTGAATAGATTACAGATGGGTAGCAAAGCCGGCAATAAGAAGAGTCTCAAGAGTCCCCAGTGGGTGCTTTGGCTTTTCAGGGATTTTTGTTGCTTCTGTCAGAGAAAGACTGCCTGCCAGTAGAATGTCTCCTGTGAGCCCCTTGTTTGTTCTGTTTGTCATGAGGCTTTAAACCTGTGATGCAATACTAATGATTAGGGGTGGCATGTCTAGATTTTTCTTCCCTAGTCATAGTACAGTTGGTCACTCTGGGAAGTTTGGAGAAGAGTGAAAAAAAGGGCCAAAGAAATACAGGATTTTGGACCCTTAGGGATGGCATAGACACATCACTTTGCTACAGCGTTTTGCTTTCTGCCTTGACAAAGTAGCAAGGTCAGAGAGTGTAGGACACCACATTCATCTGAGGGTGGCTACTCACGTCCATTCCTGTCTCTGTCTCTGACACCACACCGTGCCTTAAGTGCCTCAGAAACTGTTCTCAACCATGTTCGTTTCCCCCCATGCATCATGTTTAGCCCCATAATGCTGGTGGTGAAGAGTGTAGGCTCTGGAGTCTGACAGATCCTGGTGGTCATGAGTGTTGGTTTTTAGGTCTGACAGGTCTGTCTGGGTTCAAAGCCCAGCACTGCTACTCACATACTATGTGCTCCTGGGCGTGTTTCATAAAATCCACTCCCCTGCCTCCATTCCTCCAGCTGTAAGATGCGAATGATGATGTGCCTGATTTGGGGTTTTGTTGTGAGCCTCAATTGGGACGATACCTATGAAATGCATCTTACATTGCCTGGCACTTAGAGTAAGGTTAGTATCTCCTGATTTTCCTGGATTGGCCTAGTTCTCTCTGGAAATTTTACAGAAGTACTTTCAAAAGGACCCCTGTCTATTCTCATGTGCCCCTCCCAGACTGATCTTTAAAATGGCCCTATTCTGATAAAAAACTCATCCGCTGAACACAATACACACTGTCTAGTTCATCTCAACTTCAGCTCTTTCTCATGAAACAGCTTCTGAAGTTTTTCCCCATCCTCGTCCTTCCCAGCCTGTCTTCTCTAGGGAGCCTTCCCTGATCACCCCAGCCTACAGGGCTTGAGAACACCCACATAGCTGATGTTCTCCAGCAATTCAACTCCTGTTTCTCCTTTGATCATTCACTTGGCCCTAAACTGTGACAGATCTAAAGCTGTTACAACAGAATTGCCATCTAACCCCTGTGTCTTATGATAAGTGCTGTAGATTCCTAAGACTGCAGAGAGGCCTGCAGCAATTGGTTTGCCAGATTTAGTGAATAAGAATACAGGATTCCAAGTTAAATTTGCATTTCACACAAGCAACAAATAATATTTTAGTGTGTGTATAACCCACATCTCAAGAGTCTCCTCCAGCACCACAAATTGAAAGCATCAATTCTTTGCACTCAGCCTTCTTTACAGTCCAACTCTCAGATCAAACCAGTCAATCCTAAAGGAAATCAACCCTGCATATTCATTTGAAGGACTGATGCTGAAGCTGAAGCTCCAATACTTTGGCCCCCTGATGCAAGGAGCCGACTCATTGGAAAAGACCCTGATGCTAGGAAAGATTGAAGGTGGGAGGATAAGGGGATGACAGAGGATGAGATGGTTGGATGGCATCACCAACTCAATGGACCTGAGTTTGAGCGAATTCCAGGAGATGGTGAAGGACAGGGAAGCCTTGTGTGCTGCAGTCCACGGGGTCACAAAGATTCGGACATGTCTTAGCGACTGAACGAAAACAACGCAATATCCCACATACTGTATTATTTATACTTGAGAATTATTTATTGTTTTTCTGGAATTCCCGTTTCTGTGGGTGTCCCATATTTATTTGGCAACCCTATTTGGAAATTGAGGAGAAAGGCCCTGAGAGGGCAAAAAGTGAGGGTGCAAGTGCAAGTGAGGTTGCTCAGTCGTGTCTGACTCTTTGCGACCCCATGGACTGTAGCCTACTAGGCTCCTCTGTCCATGGGATTTTCCAGCCAAGAGTACTGGAGTGGGTTGCCATTGCCTTCTCCAGAGGATCTTCCTGACCCACAGATTGAACCTGGGTCTCCTGCACTGTAGGCAGATGCTTTACCGTCTGAGCCACCAGGGAAGTTGAGAGGGCAAAAGAACTGTGACAAATTATGGGCATACAAATACTCTGAGACAATTGACTCATTTAACCAGTACCTCTTAACCCACCTTGTCATTTGATTTCTCTGCTACCAGGGCCAATGTGTACACTTGTGTACTGGCCACGCCCAGCATCGTTTTGTCTTGGGGGCACCATGCACTCTGTTGACATTAAGATTTATAAATAACCATTTCCTGGCAGATAGCAGTGCAGTGTCTTACTCTAACAAACTCAACTTATCTTGACAATTTTTTAACAAATAGGATTAAGCATCTTGAGGAAGAGACATCTTTTTCTAGCTTACACCAAGGTGGCATCTGGCCAGGGGTGGCCCTGTATCCATTGCCGATTAACCATAAGCTGTGCTGCAGTATTTTTCAAATCATCAGCTGTGACCCACGAATGAGTTGGGAAATCACTTCAGTGGGCCACAACCAATATTAGTCATGGTGCTGTGATGATGATGATGAAATAGAATATTGGAAAGTGTTCCATGTAATGTGTTGCTGTTGGCAGTTTTCATTTTACTATATATGTTTGTGTCTACTGGATAAAATATATTTCTGATTATGTCTCACTATCCAAAATGTTTGAAAGGCACTGATGTGGTGGTGTCTGGGTTCTGCTACAGGCTTGCTGTGTAACCTTCAGCAAATGACTTGACCCTTCTGGGCCTTGGTTACCCCATCTGTAATTTGGAAGTAATAATTGTACCTGCCTCAAGGGTTACTCTGGGGGTTTAATTAATTAATCCATGGAAAACACTTAGCGTGGGGCCTGGCATGAGCAGGGAATCAATGCAGTTTTTGCTGTTATTATCAGTGATTAGTCAAGAGCAGAGAGGGTTGGAAGAGACAAGCTCATTAACTGTGGGTGAGCAGTGACAGCTGACAGCCAGATGTACAAAGAAAGAGAATTTGGAATAATGCAAAAGCAAGCGAGGTACAATGAAGTATCTTCATATTGATGACCCTGAGTCATCAGGAAAAGGTTAAATTCTGCCCAGAATGTTCCACTGAATAAAACAAATTCATAATCCACGAAGACTTTCCAGGGAGGATGATCCGAACAAACAGGATGAACACTTAACTGAAAATATCAGTTAATTGGACAATTAATTCATATGGAAGTTCTGCTTCCGCTGCAAGTCCAGATAAATGAAATCAGCTGTATTTCTCCTATGAGCAAGTTATGACTCCTAGCTATGTTATAGGCTCTCTGAGGGCACAGACTGAACTGTGCATTCCTTCTGTAGCCCCTGCAGAGTCAGCAAGGGACCAAGCACACAGCTGTGAAACCTAGGCCCCTCATTCCTAGGCTAAAAGTGGGGTATCTCCCCATTCCATGCAGCAGGGCACTTTTGCAAACTGGATCAGATACTAACCCACAGTGTGCATGCAGGGCTGGTGGTCTTCCTTTCCCCTCACTCCTAGCTAGCTTTGAGAGATGGGAGCAGGAGTGGTAAGTTTGCAGCTGTTCTCTGTCATAAGGAGCATTCCTGCTTGCTAACACATGCCAAATGCTCACCTCTGTGTGTATGTGTGTGTATGGGGGAGAGAGAGTGGGGGGGGCTGTATTAGAACTTCAGAACTTTATTAGACTGGTCATTCGTAATTTGTGAGTATGAAGACACCTTTTTATTTTAATATTTTACTTCAAAATTAAAGTTTTTATTGATGTACAGTTGGTTTACAACATTGTGTTCATTTCTGGTGTACAGCTAAGTGATTGATTCAGTTTTACATATATATATATTCTTTTCCATTTTGGAAGGAATGATGCTAAATACTGAAACTCCAGTATTTTGGCCACCTCATGCGAAGAGTTGACTCATTGGAGAAGACTCTGATGCTGGGAGGATTGGGGGCAGGAGGAGAAGGGGACGACAGAGGATGAGATGGCTGGATGGCATCACTGACTCGATGGATGTGAGTCTGAGTGACCTCCCGATGGACAGGGAGGCCTGGTGTGCTGCGATTCATGGGGTCGCAAAGAGTTGGACATGACTGAGCGACTAATCTGATCTGATCTGATTCTTTTCCATTATGGTTTATCAGAGGATATTGAATATAGTTCCCTCTGCTATACAGTAGGACTTTGTTTATAATATATATATATATATATATATTATATATATAATACTACCTATATGTTAATCCCAAAGTCCTAACTTATCCCTCCCCCTACCACTCAATTCTGTGGCTTCCAACCCACTTCTCTTTCTTTTGCCACTTGTTCTTAGGCAAACATTTCCTCCTGCAGGAAGTTTTCAGGTTCTCCTTGTACAAAATAAATGCATAATAAATAAATAAATGGTTTTCTACTTTTCACCCCCCTTGATATATACTTCAGTAAACATCTTACTGACCATCCTATCTTACTTCTTTGTGTACACAATTTTACCTAAATGAGACTACAGAATGCAAGTTTCCACTGTGGACACTTTTATTTGAAAAATGTACAGCTTGTTTTTTTACATGCCATACCACCCCCACAAAGGTAACCGATTTGAACAACCCAGTACATACCTCTCAATGCCTCCTTCCATGCTTCCATAGTTATCTAGAATTTACATTCCACACACATAAGGAATGTTTTGGACATTTTACTTTACAAGAGTGGCATCCTAGTATATATGCTATTACATCTTGCTTTTCTCACTTAACAATACACCATGGAAACCACATCGTTCTGTTAAGTGTTGGTATAAAAGGCCATGGTTTGGATGTACAATTCAGAAACATTCCTTCCATTTCCAATGCTTTTATTCCAGTAGACTAGATCCCCAAGAGTGGCATTGCTAAGTTAAAATGTATCTATATTTTTAATTTTAGTAGATAATACCAATTATCCTCCAGATGAGCTCTAAGGATTCATTTTTCCACCAGTAATATAAAAGTACACTTTCTCCAACATTTCAGCATTCACTTTGGAAAAAAACAAATTTAGGATGACCCTTCAATTTATTATCAGCTATTTGTTGGCGCAGATTGTGAGATATTTTGAACACAGAAAATATTCAAGTAGACTCATCTTCTAAGCCAGAGCCCTGTGTAGAAAATTGCTTTGATTTTATCCATTTTACCTTTGTGCAGCTTGGTCTAGTCATCAACATGATAGCTACCAGTTGCTAAGAGCTTCCGTGGCATCCAGCTTTAACTTAGCACTAATTTAAACCTTAGAACTATTGGGAAACACTTATTCCTTCAATTTTACAAATGAAAAGATTTAAGCACAGCACAGTTGAGAAACATAACAAAGGTTATACAACCAGGAGGTGACAAAATACATCTAAGTACAGCATGGGACTCTCAACTACGGTGTCACTAGACTTTGGTGTGTATACCTTTGGGCGATTGGAGCTTGAGGCTAGGCCTGATATTTGTAGGGGTGCTCTTTTGCCCTTTATAAGACAGTGAAGAGTGAAGGGGGGGGTACATTCAAGGTCCCAAGTATCCCATATTTGCACTGGGGCAACTGGATGTGGATTGCTCTGTCTTGCAGACTGTGAGAAGGTAAAGCCCCCCTCAGGGGCACAGAGCATCCCCAAGTCTAGGGAAATAATGGTCCCAGGATGAGAGGCTGGAGTCTAAGTAAGGGTGCAGCAGGAATTGGGAGGCTGGATTTTTATTTCCTGTCCCTGGGCAGAATTGCTGTCATTCAGAAACTGGATATCTTTCCTTAAGTGTTCTTCCCTCATGGCCATGTTGTTACCTGAATTTTTCCAGCCTATATTAACAAAACAAGGCGGACTTCTGGGGAAAAAGTCTTGGAGCAGCCAGTCTCCAAGCTTTGAGTGTGTTTTCATCCCTGCAGTTGTGTTTCTGTGCCATCAAGACCAGATCATGATGTATTCTTCAATGTCACCACGACAGCACAAATACTTATGCAAATAGATTCTCAGAGGCCATTATTTCCTTGGAACTGAATCTCAGCCAAATATTCCTCATGAGAGATAGTGAAGGACACATTACAATTCTACCCCAAGAGATACATATAAAGAGTTAATCAGATGCAGATTGGTCATCAAACAAAGAGAATCACTGATATTAATGCTTTGGCTGGAAATTGTTTCACCAAGAAAGGGTAATAAAGGTAACAATCATTTATTTATTGAACACCCAGTTAATGACAGTTGATCCATTTGATACATTATCTCATTTGATTTCTACCACAACCCTAAAGAGGTAGGTACTATTACTATGACCATTTTGCAGATGAATCAGTTAGGGCTTGGGGAGGTTAAGTGGCTTTCTGTCTAAAATCTTATAGTGAGTAAGAAGTAGAAGCTGAGATTGGAAACCATGAGTTTCTTAGCCATCCTTAGCCTCCCCCTTCCCCCTAGCCTGCTCAGGCTTATGGAGGCATCCCTTTTCTTGGACAACTGTGTCCAAGCATCATCAGGCATTCACAATGACAGCATTCTCCATATATTTAAGACCTGTGATGAGCTAAGCACTTCATATCTATCCTATTCAGTCTGCATGACTCCAAAACCTGTGCTCTTTGTTCTTTGTTCTCCACTATTCCCAGATGGGAATACCAGACCACCTGATCTGCCTCTTGAGAAACCTATATGCACGTCAGGAAGCAACAGTTAGAACTGGACATGGAACAACACACTGGTTCCAAATAGGAAAAGAAGTATGTCAAGGCTGCATATTGTCACCCTGCTTATTTAACTTATATGCCAGAGTACATCATGAGAAACACTGGGCTGGATGAAGCACAAGCTGGAATCAAGATTGCTGGGAGAAATATCAATAACCTCAGATATGCAGATGACACCGCCCTTATGGCAGAAAGTGAAGAGGAACTAAGGAGCCTGTTGATGAAAGTAGAAGAGGAGCGTTCAAAAGTTGGCTTAAAGCTCAACATTCAGAAAACTAAGATCATGGCATCTGGTCCCATCATTTCATGGCAAATAGGGAAACAGTCAGAAACAGTGGCTGACTTTATTTTTGGGGGCTCCAAAATCACTGCAGATGGTGACTGCAGCCATGAAATTAAAAGACGCTTACTCCTTGAAAGATAAGTTATGACCAACCTAGATAGCATATTAAAAAGCAGAGACATTACTTTGTCAACAAAGGTCTATCTAGTCAAGGCTATGGTTTTTCAAGCAGTCATGTATGGATGTGAGAGTTGGACTATAAACAAACCTGAGGGCAGAAGAATTGATGCTTTTGAACTGTGGTGTTGGAGAAGACGCTTGAGAGTCTTTTGGAGTGCAAGGAGATCCAGCCAGTCCATCCTAAAGGAGATTAGTCATGGGTGTTCATTGGTAGGACTGATGTTGAAGCTGAAACTCCAATACTTTGGCCACCTGATGCGAAGAGCTGACTCATTGAAAAAGACCCTGATGCTGGGAAAGATTGAGGGTGGGAGGAGAAGGGGACTACAGAGGATGAGATGATTGGATGGCATCACAGACTCAATAGACATGAGTTTGGGTAAATTCTGGGAGTTGGTGATGGACAGGGATGCCTGGTGTGCTGTGGTTCATGGCGTTGCAAAGAGTCAGACACGACTGAGTGACTGAACTGACTTACTGACTCCATCTCTCATAAGCATTGATGCTTTTGAACTGTGGTGTTGGAGAAAACAATTGAGAGTCCCTTGCACTGCAAGGAAATCAAACAAGTCCATCCTAAAGGAAATCATTCCTGAATATTCATTGGAAGGACTGATGCTGAAGCTGAAACTTTAATACTTTGGCCACCTGATGCTAAGAACTGACTCCTTGGAAAAGACCCTGATCCTGGGAAGGATTGAAGGCAGGAGGAGAAGGGAATGACAGAGGATGAGATGATTGGATGGCATCACCGACTCAATGGACATGAGTTTGGGCAATCTCCAGGAGTTGGTGATGGACAGGGAAGCCTGGCATGCTACAGTCCATGGGGTCACAAAGAGTAGGACACGACTGAGGGACTGAACTGAACTCAACTCAACTCCATCTCTAGAAGTAAAGTTTCTTCTATGGAACAAAACTGTGTGCTTCATGTTATTTACAAAGACGACTGTCTTCACGTAGCTCAACTTAGATGGGTCTTGTGTCTGAGTCTTGTGAAGTATAATACATACTTAGCCATTACATCTTCTCAGTAAGCCCCAAGGAACATTATAGAAATTAGACTGACAGATCTGTTGACCAAAGTCCTCAAGGGAGATTCTTTCTGTGGTGAAAAGCAGTAATGACCATGGAATAATTTACAGTGTAGTGGTGGGAAGTGGGAAGAAACTTTTCAAAACACAGTCTCTAGAAGTCCCAGCTCTCCCATTTGTCACCTGTGTGCCCTTGCATAAAAGAAGATGCAAAACCTTTATGAGCTCACATGAATGTAAGAGATGATCAGAGTGTGAATACACATGTCCTCAACCAGTCTTTTTCATATTAGAATCAAAGGCTAAGGCCCCCAAACTTTGCCTTTAAAGTGAGACTTAACCTTAGCCTCTTCTGCCTACTGAGCTCTAGTTCTCCTTGCCTATTCTGCCTGAAATGCCTGCCATTTAGAATAATTAATTGTACTCAGACCTGACCGAATACTTGAATCATGTGGAAGCTTTAAGAGCAAGCTGTCATTCACTAGGCATCCATTAAGTGAAAGGTGATTTGTATACATTATCTCATTGGAACTTATCATAATCCTAATGAGGTAGATGCCATTGTTGAGCCCATTTACAGTTAAGTCAAATGGGCCTTGTTCTCTCCCCTAGAGAATTTTATTTCATTGACCTGGGGTCTCAGAATTTTTAAAAAGTTTCCTAGTTTATTTTAATGGTAGATATAGGTATGGCAGATCTTAACTAAGAGACTGATGGACACTGTTATGGACTGAATATTTGTGTCTCTTCTAAATTGTTGAATTTGGGCCACTCCTAAATATGTTGTAACCCTAACCTCCAATGTTATGATATTTGGAGGTGAGGCTAGGACTAGTTGAGGTCATGAGGGTGGGACCCTCACAAAGGGATCAGTGCCCTTATTAGAAGAAAACAAGAGAGCCCCCCCTTTTTTCTCTCCTTTCTCTCTCCCTCTCACACACACTTGTGTTTACCAATTTCATAATTACAGATTCAAAAATAAAATGATAGATTCAAGATGCTAAGTCCCAAACAAGATAAGCCCAATGAAATTGACACCAAGATATATTATAGTCAAATTTCTGAAAACTAAAGACAAAGTATCTTGAAAGCAGTGAGAGAAAAAACTATGTTCACTATAAGGGAAAGCAGCTTTAATAACAGTGGATTTCCTATCTGAACTCTGGAGGACAAAAGGATGTAAGATTGCATTTTTCAGTGCTGAAAGAAACATACTGTCGATCAAGGATTTACATTGAGAATTAGTATCCTTCATGAATGAATGGGAAATCAAGACATTGTCAGATGAAAGAAAACTAAGAACATTTGTTGCCAGCATATTATTTAAAAGAATGGCTAAAGAAAGTTTTCTAAACAGAAAGAAATGATAAAAGAAAATATTTCAGAATATCAGGAAGGAAGAAAAGTCTTAGAATTTACTCACTTCACAACTTTCTTATATAACGTGCACCAGGCGCTTCCCTGGCAGTCCAGTGGTTAAGACTGTGTACTCCCAATGCAAAGGACACAGATTCAATCCCTGGTAAGGGAATTAAGATCCCACATGCCACTTGGTGCAGCATAAAAACTAAAAATAATTAACATACAGCAGTGTTAACTATATTTATCATGTTGTATGTTATATCCCTATTTTTAAAAATAGTCTTTCTGTTCTTCTCTCTCTCTCTTCTTCTCCAGGATTCCCAAAGTTCATATGTTTCTCTTGATGCTGTCCCATAAGTCCCATAAGGTTTCTTCACTCTTTTTCATTCTTCTTATTTTTTTGTCCCTCTGGATAATTTCAGATGACCTATTTTTGAATCCATTGATTCTTTCTTCTGCTTGGTCAAGTCTGCTGTTGAAGGTCTCAAATTTTTCTCTTCAGTCATTGTATTCTTTAATTCTTCAGCTCTAGGTTTTCTTTTCTTTTCTTTTCTTTTTTTAATGGTTTCTACTTGGTGGATTACCATTTGTTTATGCATTGTTTTCCTAATTTTGTTTAGTTATCTTTTGTGTTCTTGTAATTTGCTGAACTTCTTTAAGTAGAGGAGGATTATTCTGAATTCTTTGTCACACAATTTATAGATCTTCACTTCTTTAGGGTCAATTATTGGTTCTTTATTAGTTTCCTTTGGTGGTATCTGATTTTTATTTATAAATAATCTGATTTATTATTTCCTTTGGTTTACCTAATTTTTCATGATCCTTAATATCCTTACATTGGTGTCTGTGCATCTGAGGAAGTGGTCTCTTCTTCCAGGTGTTACAGGATCATTTCAGTAGGGAAATAACTTCAGCAGTCAGCTTACCTTCAGTTCTGCCTGGGTCATCTGGTGGGATATTCTGTCCAGGTCTCTAATTGGATGAGGCTGCTGCCTGTGTTCTGAAGTCAGGTGGTGGCTGCTGTTGGGCTCCATGGTCACATGCTCCTGCTGGTTGGGCTTTGCCTTCAAATGGGGCTGCTTGCTGGTTTCCCTGGTGGTGTCTGGTTACTGGCTGGGGTCTGCAATCAGTGTAGGGCAACTAGTTGGGCTCTGCAATCACATCTAATCAGCTAGGGTTGCAGGCTGTTTCCTGACAGGGTAGTTTTACTGGCAGCATGGCCAGATGGGGCTGCAGACAGGGTTTTGTGATTGGATGGGGTCTCAGTCTGTGATATTCAATCAAGTGGGGCCACAATCTGTGCCCTGAATTTGGGCGGGTCTGCAGACTGGGCTTTGCAGTTATGCAGGTAGCTGTCCATGCTCCACTGTTGATTGAGTTTGCAGTCTGAGTTTCCTGGTTAGATGGGGCCTCCAATTGTACCTAGAAGTTGGGTGCCACTGGAGAGTCTGTTTCATGGTTGGGTGGGGCTGCTTCCAAGGCTTCCTGGTTAGGTGAGGGCATGGGCTTTGCTCAACAATTGATCAAACTTTGCTGCTAGATAGGCCTGTGGGCTGGGCTCTGAAGCTGCCTAGGGTCACTCTTTGGGCTTTCTGGTCAGGTGGGATGAGAGCTGGTGATCTGCAGTTCTTTAGGGCTTTTGGCTTGGCTCTCTGCCCAGGTGGGGCTATAGGACAAGCTCTGCAGTTGCCCAGCATCTCTAGCCAGTCTCCCTGGTCAGGAAGGCCCACTTCTTGCTAAATGTTGTACTTTAGGAACATCAAACTGTTCTGATCTCACCATAAACTTACCCTGCTGGTTGTCACTTCAGGTCCCTGGTTTATGCTGTTATTCTGATTTGACCCCTCTAGGAAATATTCCCTGGTATCTCCAGTCTAGGTTACATGATCTTCATCTGTGCTTCCATGGCACACATGCATTCCTTTATCACTGCACTATTGTGCATTATTTAAATGACACTGTTCGTCTCCTCAATATCTTTTGAGCTCCTTGTGGGAAGGAAATGGCTCTGATCGATTATGATGTATGTTGCATTTGTCTCAGGGCTTGTGTGTTCACCATTTCACACAAAGAAAGATGAACCCATACACGACCCAAGTATGGTTAGTATTTTGTTAATGGATTGATTGATTCCTTCAAATAAGGAATTGTATTTATTTGAAGTAAATGGTTCCTATATTTAAAAATTTGAGGTGGGGAATTGTTTGGGCATTGCTTGTGCTAAGTCACTTCAGTCGTATCTGACCCTTTGGCACCTTATAGACTGTAGCCCGCCAAACTGCTCTGCCCAAGGGATTCCCCAGGCAAAAATACAAGAGTGGGTAGCAATGGCCTCCTCCAGGGGATCTTCCTTACCCAGGGATCAGGCGCACATCTCTTACATCTCTGGGACTGGCAAGCGACTTCTTTATCACTAGTGCCACTGGGCATTGCTTAAGTGGAATCAAATTAGAGAATCATGGCTTTCAATATCAGCAGAGGCAATGTAAACTTAAAATTTTTAGAGTGAGAACCCATTGGATAGTATCCCAGTTTCCCTTCCTTCTCATGCCCTCCTACACATTTAGCTAACAGAAAAACAAACTAGCTCCTCCCTGACCTCAGCAGTCAGCCCTAAACATTACCCTCTCATAGGTCTTAGAGAAAGAAGTCTTTGCTTTGTTACTAAGAAAAAAAAAAAAAAAAAAAAAAGGTCCATACCCTCTTTCCACAAATTCCCAGAGTCCAGCTTTGCAAGAAGAGTCCCACTAACTGTGCCCTTTTTACGTCTTCATGGATATTGAGCTTAGCATTTTTTTCTTTAATTTTAATCAGTTTTGTAAAGATTCAGTTCAGTTCAGTTCAGTTGCTCAGTCGTGTCTGACTCTGCAACCCCATGAATCGCAGCATGCCAGGCCTTCCTGTCCATCACCAACTCTCGGAGTCTACTCAAACTCATGTCCATCGAGTCGGTTATGCCACCCAGCCATCTCATCCTTTGTCGTCCCCTTCTCCTCCTGCCCCCAATCCCTCCCAGCATCAGAGTCTTCTCCAATGAGTCAACTCTTCGCATGAGGTGGCCAAAGTACTGGAGTTTCAGCTTTAGCATCAATCCTTCCAATGAACACCCAGGACTGATCTCCTTTAGGATGAATTGGTTGGACCTCCTTGCAGTCCATGGGATTCTCAAGAGTCTTCTCCAACACCACAGTTCAAAAGCATCAATTCTTCAGCACTCAGCTTTCTTCAGAGTCCAACTCTCACATCCATACATGACCACAGCAAAAACCATAGCCTTGACTAGATGGACCTTTGTTGGCAAAGTAATGTCTCTGCTTTTGAATATGCTATCTAGGTTAGTCATAACTTTCCTTCCAAGGAGTAAGCGTCTTATAGTTTCATGGCTGCAATCACCATCTGCAGTGATTTTGGAGCTCCAAAAAATACAGTCTGACAGTATTTTCACTGTTTCCCCATCTATTTCCCGTGAAGTGATGGGACCAGATGCCATGATCTTAGTTTTCTGAATGTTAAGCTTTAAGCCAACTTTTCACTCTCCTCTTTCACTTTCATCATGAGACTTTTTAGTTCCTCTTCACTCTCTGACATAAGGGTGGTGTCATCTGCATATCTGAGGTTATTGATATTTCTGCCCGCAAACTTGATTCCAGCTTGTGCTTCTTCCAGCCCAGCGTTTCTCATGATGTACTCCATATTAATACAGCAACAAAGCTATGGTTCTTCCTATGTATAGTCAAAACTTTGGTTTTTCCAGTAGTTATGTATGGATGTAAGAGTTGGACCATAAAGAAGGCTGTGCTGAAAAATTGATGATTTCAAACTGTAGTGCTGGAGCACATGTCACTTGGACAGCAAGGAGATCAAATCAGTCAGTCCTAAAGGAAATCAACCCTGCATATTCATTGGAAGGACTGATGCTGAAGCTCCAATACTTTGGACACCTGATGCAAACAGCCAGCTCATTGGAAAAGATCCTGATGCTGGGAAACACAGAAGGCAAGAGGAGAAGGGGATGAGAGAAGATGAAATGGTTGGATGGCATCACCGACTCAATGGACATGAGTTTGAACAAACTCTGGGAGTTACTGAAAGACAGGGAAGCCTGGAGTGTTGCAGTCCATGGGGTTGCAAAGAGTCGGGCATGACTTAGTGAATGAGCAACAACAATGCAGCAATGTTCTCTTACTTGTCATGCTGAATGTTGACTAGAAAAAATAGGAGATGTCTCCAAGCACTAATTTTTGGATGGAAGGATTCTGTTCTAAGGCTTCTTCACTCCAGTGAAGCAGGCTGTGCAATTATCTGCTTTAATGATATGTCTGGGGGTGAACTGGGTCAGGGACTTTGATACTTGCCCACTTTCTAACAACAACATCCTCTCTAAAAATGCTGGCAAATATTTCCCTTCAAGTTAGTTTGGCATTATTATAGTTTTTCAAGCCAAAATATATTGGAGCTTTCTTAACTCTGATGCTTAGGCTTCCAGGAATAATACCGAGAACAGTGTTTTGAAAACCTGCTTTTTGGAGACTTTTGTCTCTTACATAACTGATGTGGCCAATTTATAATATGAAAGGCTTCAGAAATCAAATAATACCAACAGATTTTGCTGGAGATTTACAGTTCTCTGTGTAAATCTTCTTTTATAAGAACTGATGAATAATAGATTGCTATGTAGGAGTCAATAGTACCAATGAGCAAGAATCAGTTTGTTCTTATTTTTAGTAGAATCAAAAGAAAACTCTCCTGATCTTAGAGGAAATGTTTTCAGTTTTTCACCACTGAGTATGATGTTAGTCATGGATTTGTAATAAATGGTCCTTATTATATTGAGGTATGTTCCCTCTGTCCCCACTTTCTGGAGTATCAATTGATCATAAATTGATGTTGAACTTTATCAAAGATTTTTCTGCCTCCATTGAGATAATCAGATGATTTTTATTCTTCAATTTGCTAATGTGGTGTATCACATTGATTTGCATATATCCTTGCATCCCTGGGATAGATCCCACTTAATCCTGCTATATGATCCTTTTAATGTAATGTTGAATTTGGTTTGTTAATATTTCATTGAGGATTTTTGCATGTATGGTCATCAGTTGTATTGGCCCGTCATTTTCTTTTTGTTTGATTTCTTTGTCTGATTTTGGTACCAAGGTGATCTGTCTCCTAAAGCAAATGAAACAAAAGCAAAAATAAACAAATGAGACCTAATTAAACTTAAAAGCTTTTGCACAGCAAAGGAAACCATCAACAAAATGAAAAGACAACCTACTGAATGGTAGAAGATATTTGCAAATGATATTTCAAATGATAAGGGGTTAATATTTCAATGTATATAAATAGCTCATATAGCACAATATCAAAAACACAAATGACCCAATTAAAAAATGGAAAGAAGACCTAAATAGACATTTTTCTAAAGAGGACATGCAGATGGCCAATAGGCACATGAAAAGATGTTCAACACCACTAATAATCAAGGAAATGCAAATCAAAACTACAGTGAATATCACCTCACACCTGTCAGAATGGCTGTCATCAAAAAGAACACAAATAACAAATGTTGGAAAGGATGTGGAGAAAAGGAACCCTCATATACTGTTGGTGGGAATGTACATTAGTAGAGCCACTGTAGAAAACAGTATGGAGGTCTCTCAAAAAATGAAAAATATAACTACCAAATGACCCAGCCATTCCACTTGTGGGTATATATCCAAAAACAAAAACACTAATTTGAAAGGATACATGTACCCCAATGTTCATAGCAGCATTATTTATAATTGCCAAGGTATGGAAGAAACCTAAGTGTCTATCAGCAGATGAGTGGATAAAGAAGATGTAGTATATATGTACAATGCAATACTAACTCAGTCATAAAAAATAAGGAAATTTTGCCATATGTAGTAGCATGGATGGACTTGGAGGGCATTATGTTAAGTGAAATAAGTCAGAGAAAGATAAACAGTGTATGATATCACTTATTAATATATGCAGAATCTAAAAAATACAACAAACTAGTGAATAGAGCAAAAATTAAGCAGACTCAGACATAGAGAGAACTAACCAATGGGGAGAGGGATGTGTGATGGGCAATATAGTTAGGGGGTAAAAGAGTTACTGTGGGATTATTTGAAATCTCATGCATGAAATTTTTAAAAATTCTAAAGCAATAACAAGTGCAAAGAATCTTTCTTTCAATAAAAAAGATATGATTCAAGTCCATTAAAATGAAAATTAAATCTATTCATAAATTTAAAAAAAACAGAGAGAACTCTCTTCTGAAGGATTTATAAATCTATAAATTATATACCAAAATCAGCAGTATTTTTAAGAATGCAAGTGAGTTGTTGATAAGTGACTCTGTGTGTGTGTGTGCTAAGTTGCTTCAGTTGTGTCCAACTCTATGGGACCCTATGGACTATAGCCCGCCAGGCTCCTCTGTCAATGTGGATTCTCCAGGCAAGAATACTGGATTGCCACGCCCTCTTCCAGGGGTTCTTCCTGACACAAGGATCAAACCCATGTCTCTTGACTGGTACTCAGTAACTTCATCATGACAGGACACATTATTTCAGGGGAGAAATCCACCTCCAGTATTTTGCCTTCAAAAGTTACATTTAAATTCCTCTATGAAATAACTTCAGTTTAAGGAAACAGATTGGTATAAGGGTTGGTTGTGTTTTGCAACTGGCCATCATTATTTGACTCTTATAGAAATACAGAGAAAACTAACTTTTTAAATAAAGCATCAAAATCTGTAAGTATCTGCAGTCTAACAGTTGATTCTTATGTGAATTGGTTGACAAGAAGGTTACTCAATCCACATGACTAAAATTGGTTACAAATTTACTGGACATTAGGTGTGTGTGTGTTTGGCAACAAGGAATGGAAAGTAACCTTCTCTTCTTAGACCCTCCAAACATTATCTCAATGTGTCCTGCTTTCTGTGATTTTACTTGTATTGTTCTCTGCTCATGTCCCAATTCTAGGCTAGGCCCAATTCTCAACATCATCGGACAGCTGTGATCATTATTAGGCATGTGTTGGCAATGAACACGTGTCAAAGTCTATGGTAGACATGTTACAGACATGAGAACATTTATTCTTCGTGAAACATTGTAAGATTGGTGGAGAGTGATAGGAGATGTTTTGAAGAAATAAACCAGAACCAGATCAGGTAGGAATTTTTGGGCCATAGCAGGAATTTAGATTTTATTCTGAATATTAAAGGATGTCATTGGAGGATTTGGAGCCAAGGAATGATGCAGTCTGATTTACACCATAATGCAAATCTTCTGGTTGACCAATAGAGTGTTGACAGAAAAGGGTTAGGAGCAGAAGCATGGAAATCAGTAAGGAGGTTATTGAAATGATCCAGACAAAAGAGACTGGAATCTTTGACCATAGAGATAATGATGGGGGTGGTAAGAAGTGCCTAGATTCTGGGTATATTGTAAAGAAGAAAGGGTTGACAGTTCTTGGCTCTTGGATGGGATGTAGGGTGGTACATGGTTTAAGATGGTTTAAGGTTTAAGATGACTCTAAGCCTTTTTGCCTGAGCAACTGGGTAAACAATGGTGCCATTTATTGTGATGAGGAACACTGGGGGAAGATTTGAAATGAGAATAAAAAGAATCAAGGGTTTAATTTTAGGCACATAATGTTTGAGATGCTTATCAAATATACCCAGGAGAGGTCAGTTAGGTAGTTGGATATATGAATCTAGAGCTCAGGAAAATTTAACCGCTACACTTTCTCTCAGTGCTAAGAGCTAGAACATTATAGGAAGCTATTAGCCTAGGGTGGTAGAAAGACCAATGATCAACTTTTGTTATGAGGAACTAAATCAAGCTGCCACTGACTGTGCTATATGTTCAATATCACTAAATAACAGAAATGTTTAGAATCTGTAGTAAGACCTGGTTCTGGACTACAATCTTGGGAACCCTGTAGGATCAACACAAAATATCAATAAAAGGCAATATGGAACCTAAAGAGTGTGGGAGAGGAACAAAATTATATTCTCTTCAAAATGAGTCTCCACACCAAAATTTCAAAACACATGAAAAAAATCTACACTAAGTAATAACACAACAAAAATAAATAATCAGAATATGAATGCATCCAGGAGGAAATGATTTAATGGAAAGGCATGTCAAAGATTTTTTTCAAAGTGTGTTGATGATGCTTGAAGAGCTATACAATTTTAATAAAAAATAGCAGAAAATTGTGAAACAAGAAGAAATTAAATTAATGAAAATGAGACCCAGTGGATATGAAAGAACCAATTAGAAATTGTGGAAAGAAAAATAAAGTCATTTAATTAAAAAGAACCTATTGTATAGCACAAGGAACTCTACCCAGTACTCTGTAATGATCTATATAGAAAAAGAATCTAAAAAAGAGGGGATATATGTATATGTATAATGGGTTCACTTTGCTGTACACCTGAAATTAACATAACATAGTAAATTGAAAATTAACACAACATAGTAAATTGACTATACTTTAATAAAAATCAATTTTAAAACTTAAGAAATAAAATAAAGAGAGTATAAACTCGGGATTGGACACAGAGAAAATAGCAAAGTGAAAAATTGTACTGAGGAATTATAAATGTAATGTGGAAAGAGAGGATATTTTAAAAATATAATAGTGAAGAGAAATCGAAAGACTTCAGCAAATATCCTGCAGGATTTTGTGAGATGGTGAAGAGGATTTCTGAAAAATAATCTATTTGCTGATACAATAACACAAAAATTTCAGTACTGAAGAAACATCTGAGTCCTCAGTTCTGGAGTATACTTCAGGTATTAAGCAGTATAAGTGAAAAATAAATACATAGCTAGACACATCAAAGTAGCTCTGTAGAATATAAAGGATTAACACTTTAAAAACTACCAGAAAAATTGATTACTTTTGAAGTAACAGTAGTTAGACTTATGGTTTAAAAAAAAAAAAAAAAAAAAAAGACATTACCTTCAAAGTGCTAAAGAAAAGTAATTCTCACAAGTAAGGGTAGAATAAAATAATTTTTAGGTATGCAAAGACTTGGCAAATTTAGAAACAAGAAACAATCATCTCACTAAAGAAACCCGTAAAAGATGTACTTACTAAGGAAGAAAGGGAAAATTTAAGATACAGGAAAATGGTTTAAACAGAAATAGATAACATGTATTGATAAATTTGGACTTTGCAGGTGGCTCAATGGTAAAAAATCTGCGTGCCACTACAGGAGACATGGGTTCAATTCCTGGGTCAAGAAGATCCCCTGGAGTGGCAATCCACTCCAGTATTCTTGCCTGGAGAATTCCATGGACAGAGGAAACTGGTGGGCTACACTTGATGGGGTTTCAAAAAGTTGCAATTTAGCAACTAAAACAACAACATTGATATATTTAATTAATTGGATGTAAAAACTGCTTCTGATGGTTAAGAAAATGTAAAATTAAACATGCTGTAGACAAAATATGTAATGTTGGGGTGTTCAATTTGTAGTTATGCTAAAACATGTGTCATATTGAGTAGGTGATTTAAAATTCTAAGTAATTGTAGACTGTGTCAGAAAAAGGTACAGTTTTGTATGTTCTTAAAATATTAAGGGTAACTGGTTTTAAAAAGCTAAAAGTAGTGTGTATGGCTACAAAATATGCAAAGAAAAATAGAAAATTTGTAACTCCAACTGAAAGCAGAAAAGGAGAAAACCGAAACAAAGAAAATGGTGCTAAACAGAAATCACAAAAAGACGACAAAAATATTTCTAAAAATGTCAATAATCACCATGTGAACAGATTAATATTATCTAAGTGGAATAAGAGATTGTTAGATTATTTATCAAAAAAATTCAAGCTAATATGCTGTGTGCAAGATACGTACCTAAAACCAAATCAAGAATGTTGAAATTAGATCAATAAAACAAAAATATGCCATGTTAATGCTAACCAAAAAAAGGCTAGTGAAGCAAAACAATATCAAATAAAATAGAATCTGAGAGAAAACATGTTAATAAATATAAAGAGGAATGTTGCATTAAAACACAGCAATTAGATATAATAATCATGGATTTGTATGCCCCTAACAACATAACCTTGAAATGGGTACAGTAAAACTGCTAGATATACAGGGAGAATTTAGCAAATCCATAATTATAGTGAGAGATTTTAGCATACCTCTCTTCAAAACAGGAACAATCAATTGGTATAATTTTCCAGAAGAGATTCCAAAATCATTCAGCATGGTAAGAATCAGAAAAATCCCGAAGTTACATGGGAAAAGATAATTAACAGATGCCAAATGCAAGATGATGTAGTTGGTGCAATTATCTGATGATGGTTTTAAAGCAGCTTTAAAATGCTCTGATAAGTAAGGGCAAATGTTTTTGAAATAAATGGGAAGACAAAAAACTCTCAGGAAAGAAAAATGTAAAGGAGAAATAAATGGGAGATTAATTAATTAATTTTACAGATGGAAATTTTGAGCTGAAGAATACAATTACCAAAATTTAAAAATTCACTGCCTGGAATTAAGAGAAGGGAGATGATGGAGCAGAGTCAGTGTTCTTGAAGAAAAATCAATAGGAATAATACTCCGAGCAACAGAGGGGAAAAAAAGATTGTAAGAAAAATGAAAGAGGTTTCAGGGATTTGTAGACCAATGCCAAAAAGTTTAATATTTATGTAATCTGAGTCCCAAGAGGTGAGGAATATGTGAGGCAGGAAGCATATTTGAAGAAATAGTGACTGAAAACTTTCCAAATTTGATGAAAGACATAAACCAAGAGATTATAAAAATTCAGAGAACCTCTAGCACTATTCATAAAATTAAAAAATGATAAATTAGGCTTCATCAAAGTTTAAAATGTTGGCTATGAGAAAGACACTACAGCCTGGGAGAAAATATTTGCAAGTCACATATCCAACAAAGAACTTGTAGCCAGTATATGTAAAGAAGTCTTCAGTTCAGTTCAGTTCAGTCACTCAGTCGTGTCCGACTCTTTGCAACCCCATGGACTGCAGCATGCCAGGCCTCCCTGTCCATCACCAACTCCCGGAATTTATAGAAACTCACATCCGTTGAGTCAGTGATGCCATCCAGCCATCTCATCTTCTGTCGTCCCCTTCTCTTCCCACCTTCAATTTTTCCCAGCATCGGGGTCTTTTCAAATGAGTCAGCTCTTTGCATCAGGTGGCCAAAATATTGGAGTTTCAGCTTCAACATCAATCCTTCCAATGAATATTTGGGACTGATTTCCTTTAGGATGGACTGGTTGGAACTCCTTGCAGTCCAAGGGACTCTCAAGAGTCTTCTCCAACACCACAGTTCAAAAACATCAATTCTTTGGCACTAAGCTTTCTTTACAGTCCAACTCTCACATCCATACATGACCACTGGAAAAACCATAGCCTTGACTAGATGGATCTTTGTTGACAAAGTAACATCTCTGCTTTTTAATATGCTGTCTAGGTTGGTCATAACTTTTCTCTTTAAGAGTTAAAGAACTCTTAAAAACCAAATAATAAGGAAACAAATAAGCCAATTTTATAAAAAGGGCAAAAGATTTGAAGAGAAATTTTATGAAACTTAGACCCTCAGTTGTGTCCGACTGTCTGTGACCTCATGGACTGCAGTCTGCCAAGCTCCTCTGTCCATCGGGGTTCTTCAGGCAGGAATGTTGGAGTGGATTGCCATGCCATGTATGGCAAATAAGCGTATTAGCCATTACAGAAATGTAATTTAAAACCACAATGGGACACCATGACACATACATTAAAATGGGTAAATTTTTAAAAGATTGGTCATCTCCAGTGGTGAGAAGGTGGAGAAACTGGCACTCTCACATAATGTTGGCAGAGCAATCACTTTGGAAGAAAAGGTTTGCATTTTTTTTTCTTTTTTCTTTTCTTTATTTATTAACTTTATTTATTTTTAGTTGTCAGTGTTTTTGTTTTTATTTTTACTTTACAATATTGTATTGGTTTTGCCATACATCAACATGCATCCGCCACGGGTGTACAAGTGTTCCCCTTCCTGAACCCCTCTCCCACCTCCCTCCCCATACCATCCCTCTGGGTCATCCCAGTGCACCAGCCCCAAGCTTCCTGTATCCTGTATCGAACCTGGACTGGTGATTCATTTCTTATATGATATTATACATGTTTTAATGCCATTCTCCCAAATCATCCCCCCTCCCTCTCCCACAGAGTCCAAAAGTCTGTGCTTTACATCTGTGTCTCTTTTGCTGTCTCGCATACAGGGTTGTTGTTAACATCTTTCTAAATTCCATATATATGCGTTAGTATACTGTATTGGTGTTTTTCTTTCTGGATTATTTCACTGTGTATAATAGGCTCCAGATTCATCCACCTCATTAGAACTGATTCAAGAATACAAACTAATACAGCCACTATGGAAAACAGTGTGGAGATTCCTTAAAAAACTGGAAATATTAACTTTATTTTTAATTAGAAGAAACTGTTTACATTGTTGTGTTGGTTTCTTTGTACATCAATGTGAATCAGCTATAAGTATATATATATATATATATATTTATACCTGAATATATATATATCCTTATATGTATATATATCTTATATATATATATAACCCCTCCCTCCCTGATCCCTCCCACCCAACCCTCTAGGTCATCACAGAGCACCGAGTTGAGCTCCCTATGTTATACAGCAGCTTCCCACTAGCTATCTATTTTACACGTGGAATGTATATATGTCAATGCTACTCTCTTAATTTGTCCTCTCCTTCCTTCCCTCGCCTTCCCTCATTGTGTCCAAAAGTCCATTCTCTATGTCTGTGTCCCTATTCCCACCCTACAAGTAGGTGCATCAGTACCATATTTCTAGATTCCATATATATGTGTTAATATGCAATATTTGTTTTTCTCTTTCCGACTTATTTCACTCTGTATAACAAGCTCTAGGTTCATTCACTTCACTACAACTGACTCAATTTCATTACTTTTTATGACTGAGTAATATTCCATTGTATACATTTAGCACAGCTTCTTTATCCATTCATCTGTCAATGCACATCTAGATTGCTTCCATGTCCTGGCCTTAATAGTGGTTTAGTTTTTCAGTCGCAAAGTCATGTCTGATTCTTTGTGACCCCATGGACTGTAGCATGCCAGGCTTCCCTGTCCTTCACTATCTTCCAGAGTTTGCTCAAACTCATGTCCATTGCATCAGTGATGCTATTCAACCATCTCATCCTCTGTTGCCTGCTTCTCCTCCTGCCATCAATCTTTCCCAGCATCAGGGTCTTTTCCAATGAGTTGGCTCTTCACATCGGGTGGCTAGTGTATTGGAGCTTCAGCTTCAGCAGCAGTCCTTTGCAGTCTCTTAAAAAGTTAAACACTCACCTACATGTGTTCTAACAATTCCATGCCTAGGGATTTATCTAGGAGAAAAGAAAGCATGTGTCTATACAAAAACTTGTACATGAATGTTTCTAGCACCTTTATTTGTAATAATGAAGGGAATCAACTGCCTGTGTTTCAACAAGTGAGTAGACCAGTAGTTTATGGAAGAAAAATTGTGGAATACCACTCAGCAAAAAAAAGGAATGAGCTTCTGATAAACACTACATGAATGACTCTCAAAATAACTAGGCTCAATGAAAGAAGGTAGACACGGAAGAGTACATGACCTGGGATTCCATTTATACAAAACTGTAGAAAATGTAAAGTAACCTATAAGTGACAGAATACAGTTTAATGGTTGCTTGGAAATGGCAAGGAGGAGGAAGGAGGGATTACCAAGGGGCATAAGGAAGCATGAGGAGATTATGAATGGATATGTTCACTATTTGGATTCGAATTTATGGTGTACCAGATGTACATGTATGTTAAAACTTATAAAATTGCATACTTTAAACATGGGTGGCTTGTTGTGAGTCACTCGTACCTTAGTAAAGCTGTTCAAAGCAAAAATAGAAACAAAAGGCCCAAAGACCAGGGCCAAATTATAAAGGATTTTAGATGATAAAATGTCTTCCTCCCATGGCACAGTTAGATAGTATATTGACACCTGGAGAGGCATAATATTTAAAATTTTTTTTATTTATGTATTTAGGCCACAGTGGGTCTTTGAGGCTGTGCAAGGGCTTTCTCTAGTTGTAGCGAATGGGGACTACTCTTCACTGTAGTGCATGGGCTTCTCACTGTGGTGGCTTCTCTTGTTGCAGAGCATGGGGCTCTAGGCATAGGGGGTTAGTAGTTGTGGCTTGTTGACTTAGTTGCCCTTCAGCATGTGGAATCTTCCCAGACCAGGGACTGAACCACATGCTCTGTGTTGGCAGGCAGATTCTTAACCACTGGACAACAAGGGAAGTCTGAGGCGTAATTTTTTAAAGCAGTTATATTAAGATATTATCTACATGCCACACAAGTCAACCATTTAATGTACAATTAACCATTTAATGTGCATAATTCAATGATTTTAATGTATTCATTGAGTTGTATTTTTATTAATAGAAATATGCATGAATTAAAATGAGTAATTATAATCTGAAAGAAAATTCAGTGTAATTTTCTTTGATACAACATTTTGTGTACAATTACCACAGTAAAAACTTATAAGGAAATTTTAAGAAGACCAAAGCATGTGCAAAAGGTACAATTTAGGCAAACAATAGTTATACAACTGTGTAATACCAGTTATTTTGTTATTTTGATATTTATGTAATATTAAAATGATGAAGAATTAAATGATACATTTCATGTTTAAAGGTATTGCTCAAATTCAGTGAAAATATTTATTTTCACGTGTAGTAAATGTTTCACTATACCCCCAATTCTACTCTGCAAAATACCCACTTGGTTTCAGACATTAATGCAAACAAGTAATGATGTAGAATCAGAGCTGAAGTAACTCAAGTTGTTCCTTGTCTTTATAATCACTATGCTATAATTTTTAATTAGAATCTATTTTTTAAACATGGAGTATGTTTATTGTATATTGCCACAAGGATTGCAATCCAAAAGTGTGCTCAAAGCAAACACAAACAATTCTAAATTTCTAAGGACTTACTTTAGAAAAGAACAGCCTGAGACTGGGGCCAACTATTTTAAAAGAATCTATCTAAATTAACTTCCCTGTAGAATAAAATAATTGAAACATCAATACTAGAAGTTGGCCAATTTGAACGTTACCTATATATTACAGGGCTTCCCTTGTGGCTCAGCTGGTAAAGAATCTGCCTGCAATGCGGGAAACCTGGGCTTGATCCCTGGGTTGGGAAGATCCCTTAGAGAAGGGAAAGGCTACCCACTCCACTATTCTGGCCTGGAGAATTCCATGGACTGTATATTCCATTGTGCCACAAAGAGTCGGACATGACTTTCACTCACTCACTATATATTACAAACTTAGACCAAATTAGAAAATTAAGAGGGGAAAATTTAGAAATGCTTGGTTATGGTGCTAATAAAAACAAGACTGACTTTTACTGGGTTTTATTGTTCAAATATCAAAATTCTCTGCTGATACTGTATTCCTTTATTGCTACACGTTGGCAGAGTACCCCTACCACCCTACCCTGGGTAGGTTACTGCTATACTGCAAGCTTCTTATTTAAAAATAAAAAAAAAACCTTTTAAATATTGTATTGGGGTAGAGCCCATAAACAATGCTGTTATGGTTTCAGGTGGACAGCAAAGGGACTCAGCCATACATAGACATGTACCCATTTTCCTCTAAACTCCCCTTCCATCCAGGCTGCCTCATGACATTGAGCAGAGTTCCCTGTACTATACACTAGGAACTTTTTGGTTATTCATTTTAAATATAGCAGTGTGTACTTGTCCATCCCCAACTCCCTAACTAACCCTTCCCCTCATCCTTCCCCCCTGGTAACCATAAGGTTATTACAGAGTATTGAGCAGAGTTCCCTGTGCTGTACAGTAAGACCTTGTCAGTTATCCATTTTGAATATAGCAGTGTGTATACTCCACTGCAAGCTTCTTAACAAGTGGCCTAATTGCTACTGAGTTTGTGGCCTCCAAACACCATTATTTTAGTATTAATTGCTATTGGTGACTTTCTGTATGGTGAGCCTTTTTGCCCTTCTGGGGGCCTTTAGTTGCTTACAGCATTGGGTGTGGTACAGTACACATCACAGTGACATAGGTGAGCTGGAGGTGTTGGTCTTGTCACCTGCCTTTTGGTCAGGGTCGGTGGGGAGTGTCATTATCACCCACCACATATTAAACCCTCCTCCCATCTAGAGTCTGGCAAACTCAGCTCTGAAATTGCTCTCCCCCTCCACCCCAAACACACATGGAACCACCAAATTCCATTTTCTTCTTGTCCTTGGGACAAAGTGTTGAGGAAGCTGATCTTCATTTCTTAGTCCTCAGCTGGTCCTTATCCTCCAATGTCTGGCTATCCTGCCAGTCTGGCCCCCAGCCCTCCATGACCTCACCTCCCTCCCTTCTCACATGCCTACCTCTTCCCTTCCCTTCTTTCCTCCCGCCCACAGACTCACACATCTCCTTTTTCCAACTTGCTGATTTTATTGTATTCAGCATCCATATACCATGACGGTCTCAAAATTGTCCCTATGTCTTTGACCGTTTCTTCATAGCTGCTTCCATAGACACAATTCGTTCCAGTGCTCTGGCCCAGGCTCTGCATTTACGGTTCGCACAGGAAGTTATTTTGAATGGTCGGATTTTCCATTGCTTCTTATGACTACTCAGCTTGTGCTTATATGAATTGTTTTTCAGTCTATGGTAACAGATGAATGTTGTAGGCCTTATCCTTTTGTTAGATACTCTTGGATAAGAGGGGAATGATTGATATTTTTTTCTTGATTTATTTTGAAGGGTCCTTCTTACGCTCATGTTTTTCTGCACCTGGAAAGGCAACAGGCCAAATCAGCAGGACTTTGGTTTGGGAAAGGAGGATGGGAATGTTATAGGAAAGGGGACTTCATGGGTAGAGATGTGACTTGAGGCAGACATTTGTGCCTGGCAAGCATAGGATAGGAGTCTTGGGGAGATCTATGGGGAGGAAAGGAACATGGGTAGGGTCAACTGACCTTGGTCTTTGATCGACGGGAAGTCCGTTGTTCCTTCTTTTGGATTCTTGGGGCTGGCTGTTCTGTGTTTGTGTTTTCCTCATTTATGTTAACCTCCTCTGGTGTGCAGATCTCATCAGCCATAGTTAAGCCTCTAGTGGTGTCTATGCCAGGGCTCCTGACCTCTCTTTATATATACCCTCCCCTAGGCAAAGGGGAGCCACACCCTTCAGCTTTGTTTGCTCATCAAGGGGCTCTCTGAGCTAATAATAGCCTTGAGGTGGCTTGTACCTCACAAAGCTCCACTCCTGATACCTCTGTGCAGGCGGGGAGGACAAGATGCTGTGGTTGGGGAAAAAAAGGGATATTTCCTCAGTACCTTCTAAATATCCATGCCAACATGACTTGCTACCCCTCCTCATTTCCCCATCTTCATTTATGGTGGGTCTCATGGCAAGGAGAGAGTGTTTTCTCCAAGAAATTTCCACACACCCCCCATTCAGTGGTTCATTCTGTTCTCTGCCATCATTTACTATAAGCTATCATCGTGGATGTCTTACCTAAAATCCCTCCAACATAATGTGACCTTATTTAATTCTCCAGGGATATGCAAATGATTCCACCTCCCTCCAGCAAAGTTCCCTCTTGTGCCTCTGTATGGCCCATGAAGGAAGAAAGTTTTTCTTGTTTGCTTCTGCATCTTTATTTATTTATAAATACTTATTTGGCTGCACTGCATTTGGTGCACTGTCTTAGTTGTGGCATGTGGGATATTCAATCTTCCTTGCAGTATGTGAGATCTTTAGTTGTAACATGTGGGATCTTGTCCCCCGACCAGGGATCAAACCCAGGCCCCCTGCATTGGGAGTGCAGAGTCTTAGCCACTGGACCACCAGGGAAGTCCCTCTATTTTTTTAAATGATTGAGACAAAAATTGAAGAATATTTCATGACATGAAAATTATATGAAATACACATTTTAGTGTCCATAAAAGTTGTATTAGAATATAGATACACTCACTCATTTAAGTATTTTCTGGTTGCTTTCACCTACCACAGATTTGAGTAGCTGTGATAAAGACTGTACAACAAGACAAGATGGTGGAGGAGTAGGTGGACGTGGAGTACATCTCTCTCCATGGATACATGAGGAATACACCTTCAGACACAGAAGTGCATGCAGAACACCAGCTGAGAGTGGACATGAGAGTGGACAGGATTACCTGACCAGTGGAGAAGAATATATAGAACCATGAAAAACGGGGTAGGACAAAGGAACTAGGGGGAAAAACAGGAGTATTAGTAGGACTGGACCTACCCTCAGCAGGTGGAGGAACTGAAGCAGGAGTCTGATCCCCACAGCAGGGCAATTGTCCGAGTCAGAGGAGAAACATTTAAGGCTGAGAGTGAAACAGCTGATCTGTGGCAGCCTAAATGGAATGAGAATCAGACAGTCCTTGCGGCAGCCATAGATATGCTGGGCAGGAACGCGGATCTCCTGGAAGGTGAAGCAGCTGTGAGCTGGAGTTTAGGGATTGTGGAGCAATCCCAGTGCAGCGGCTGCTGTTGACTGCGGAGGGACCGATGGGGGGATATGAGGTAGGAGACTGTGGTGGGAAATGCCTGCGGGGGAAAGCCAGGCAGCCATGGAAGCAAGGCGATACTGGAGTCATGCATAGGGGGTGGAGCCATCACCATAGCCTCTCTCTCTTCACACGTCAGCACCAGAAGCTGAACAATACAGAGCCTGGCCCATCAAACGCCTGACACACTGAACTATAAGTAGGACCCCACCCAGGGTGCCCCTTTAAGTGCCTGATGTGCTGATCTACAGCGTAGGACCCCAGTCAGGGGGGCCCCTCTATGTGCCTGACTCGAAAAACAACAGGGAAGGACCCCAGGCAAGAGATCCCTCTTAAGTGCCTGAATGGGGGGAGCTATGGAGAAAGACTGGCCAAAGAGGTTTTCTGATCACCAGCTACAAGAGGCTTGAAAAAAGACTCTGATAGGGCCATAACTCCTGCTGCAGAGGCAGTTTGTGTCCCTGAACACTTGGCACCACCAGGGTCCCTGCAAGCCAAGCAGCTGCACCACCTTCACGCTCAACTCACACTGGGCAGAGCTGCCACAGGCAAAAAAAAAAAAAAAAAGTCTTGTGTTTATGTGCACAGAGCCACTTTGGTCCTGTTGGACTCATTGTGACCCTGTAGACTGTGGCCTGCCGGGCTTCTCTGTCAGAGAGGGGTTTCTCCAGGCAAGAATACTAGAGCGTATTGGCCTATACTCATTGCCATACCCTTCTAGAGCACTATATTTCCTGCTTCCCTAGCCACCAACCCCCCTCAGTACCTGGTGCTGCCGGAACCCCTGCAACCCAAGCAGCTGCACCACTTCCACACCTGAACCTCACAGGGGCAAACCCAAGCCTTCCAGAGCAGCCTCAGAAACTAAACCCCAGTGGACAACCCACACGTAGATGTGGAAATAAAACCACAATTGAAACCCAGTGGCAGTATGGCTAAGAGAGAAGACCCGAAACCTTCCCACCAGCTGTACAAGCTGCAAATTAGAGCCACACGATCAACTAAGCAGACTCTGTGTCTATGGAATATATAAAAGGCCACTGAGAGCTCCCACAAAAGAAAACACACTAACTCTGACAGCTGTGGACATTGGAGGCAAGAACACACAGGAATAGGACCAGATTAGAATCTGAGCAGCCCCTACAGCAGGTCCATAAATCAGTACAGGATTGGAGGGCATCCTAGTGAGGTAAGGTGGACTGTGATTCCCAGCACAGGAAAGGACTCTGACAGCAGTGACAAAAGAAAAGCATTTATTATTCTTATTTTTTGACTTGTTCTGTAGATTCTTTTGGATCCCACCCCTACCCCCCACCCATTGTAGTTGTGATTTTATTGGTACTAAGAAATCCAATTATGATTTTGAGCTTTTTTTTTTTTTCTTTTTCCTCAGTCACATTTTTTTTATTGTTTTCATAAACCTCTGCCTATACGTTGGGCTTTTGCAACCTGTGGAGTTTTCCTCTTTTTGAATTTTAATTTTTTAAAGCTATTATTATTTTTTTCTACATTTATTCCTTTGTTTGCTTTTCCTACTATTCTTTTCCCCTTGCAGTTAATCTTTAACATATATAAATCTTCTTTATCTACCTCTGTTTAGCTTTGCATATCTATTCTTTCTTTCTTTTCCTTCTCTCCTTTCCTCTCAACATTTGTTAGTTTTTTCTTCAAAATATTTTAAAACTAATTTATTTATTTTAATTGGAGGCTAATTACTTTACAATGTTGTAGTGGTTTTCACCATACACTGACATGAATCAGCCATGGGTGTACATGTGTCCCCCATCCTGAACCCTCCTCCCACCTCCCTCCCCATCCCATCCCTCTGGGTCATCCCAGTGCACCAGCCCTGAGCACCCTGTCTCATGCATTGAATCTGGACTGGCGGTCTATTTCATATATGGTAATATACATATTTCAATGCTATTCTCTCACATCATCCCACCCTTGCCTTCTCCCACAGCGTCCAAAAGTCTGTTCTTTACATCTGTGTCTCTTTTGCTGTCTTACATATAGGGTCATTATTACCATCTTTCTAAGTTCCATACATATGTGTTAATATGCTGTATTGGTGTTTTTGTTTCTGACTTACTTCACTCTGTATAATAGGCTCCAGTTTCCTCCACCTCATTAGAACTGATTCAGATGCATTCTTTTTAATAGCTGAGTAATATTCCATTGTGTATATGCACCACAGCTTTTTGCCAATGGGCATCTAGGTTCCTTCCATGTCCTAGCTATTGTTAGTTTTATTTTCATTGCATGATTCCCCAACTGGCACCTTGCTTTAGTTTTGTTTTCCAGTTTGTGCTTTAATTAGTTTTGTTCTGATATAATTTTTAGCTTCCTTTGTTCGCTGGGTCAATTAATTGTACTTAATTTTTGTTGAACTGTTTTGATTTTGCTTATGGGTGTATATGTATATGTGTATATTCAGTCACACTTTCTATTATTGTTATAAACCTCTACCTCTACATTGGGTTTTGCAGTTCTGTGGAGTTTTCCTTCAGCAACACATTAAAATGCTCATACACCATGATCAAGTTGGATTTATTCCAGGGATGCAAGGATTCTTCAATATACAGAAATCAATGTGATACACCATATTAAAAAATTGAAAGATAAAAACCACATGATCATCTCAATAGATGCAGGAAAAGCCTTTGACAAAATTCACCACCACCTATTTATGATTAAAACTCTTCAAAAAATGGGCATAGAAGGAACCTATCTCAATATAGTAAAGGCTATATATGATAAGCCTATCAATTCAATTCAGTTCAGTCACTCAGTCGTGTTCGACTCTTTGTGATCCCATGAACCACAGCACGCCAGGCCACCCTGTCCATCACGAACTCCTGGAGTACACCCAAACCCATGTCCATTGAGTCGGTGATGCTATCCAAACTTCTCATCCTCTGTCGTCCTATTTTTCTCCTGCCCTCAATCTTTCCCAGCATCAGGGTCTTTTCCAATGAGTCAGCCCTTCATATCAGGTGGCTAAAGTACTGGAGTTTCAGCTTTAGCATCAGTCCTTCCAATGAATACCGAGGATGGATCTCCTTTAGGATGGACTGGTTGGATCTCCTTGCAGTCCAAGGGATTCTCAAGAGTCTTCTCCAACACCACAGTTCAAAGCATCAGTTCTTCTATGTATAGCTATCTACGTTGGTCATAACCTTTCTTCCAGGGAGTAAGCATCTTTTAATTTCATGGCTGCAGTCACCATCTGCAGTGATTTTGGAGCCCAAAAAAATAAAGTCTGACACTGTTTCCACTGTTTCCCCATCTATTTCCCGTGAAGTGATGGGACCAGATGTCATGATCTTCATTTTCTGAATGTTGAGCTTTGAGCCAACTTTTTCCTCTCCACTTTCACTTTCATCAAGAGGCTTTTTAGTTCCTCTTCACTTTCTGCCATAAGGGTGGTGTCATCTGCATATCTGAGGTTATTGATATTTCTCCTGGCCATCTTTTTTCCAGCTTGTGCTTCTTCCAGCCCAGTGTTTCTCATGATGTCCTCTGCACGTAAGTTTAATAAGCAGGGTGACCATATACAGCCTTGATGTACTCCTTTTCCTATTTGGAACCAGTCTGTTGTTCCATGTCTAGTTCTAACTGTTGCTTCCTGACCTGTGTACGGATTTCTCAAGGGACAGGTCAGGTGGTCTGGTATTCCCATCTCTTGAAAAACTTTCCACAGTTTACTGTGGTCCACAGTGTCAAAGGCTTTGGCATAGTCAATAAAGCAGAAATAGATGTTTTTCTGGAACTCTCTTGTTTTTTCAATGATCCATCAGATGTTGGCAATTTGATCTCTGGTTCCTTTGCCTTTTCTAAAACCAGCTTGAACATCTGGAACTTCACGGTTCACATATTGCTGAAGCCTGGCTTGGAGAATTTTAAGCATCATTTTACTAGCATGTGAGATGAGTGCAATTGTGTGGCCATTTGAGCATTCTTTGGCATTGCCTTTCTTTGGGACAAGTCTATAGCAAACATTCTCAATGGTGAAAAACTGAAAGCATTCCCCCTACGATCAGGAACAAGATAAGAGTGTCTACTTTTGCCACTATTATTCAACATATCTCTGTGAGTCCTAGCTATAGCAATCAGAAAAGAAAAAGAAATAAAAGGAACCAAGATCAGAAAAGAAGTAAAGCTCTCACTGTTTGCAGATGACATTATACTATACATAGAAAACCCTAAAGATAGTATCAGAAAATTATAAAGCTAATCAGTGAATTTAGCAAAGTTGTAGGATACAAAATCGATACACAGAAATCACTTGCATTTCTACATACTAACAATGAAAATCAGAAAGAGAAATTAAGGAATCAATCCCATTCACCATTGCAACAAAAATTCAATATCTAGGAATAAGCTTACTTAAGGAGACAAAAGAACTGTACATGGAAAATTATAAGACACTAATGAAAGACATCAAAGATAACATAAACAGATGGAGAGACATTCCATGTTCCTAGGAAGGAAGAATCAATATTGTGGAAATGACTATATTACCACATGCAATCTACAGATTTAATGCAATCCCTATCAAATTACCAATGGTGTTTTTCACAGAACTAGAACAAAAAATTTTCATAATTCATATGGAAACACAAAAGACCCCAAATAGCCAAAGCATTCTTGAGAAAGAAGAATGGAGCTGGAGGAATCCACCTTCCTGACTTCAGGTTATACTACAAAGCTAGAGTCATCAAGACAGTATGGTACAGGCACAAAAACAGAAATATAGACCAATGGAACAAGATAGAAAACCCAGAAATAAACCCAAGCACCTATGGGTACCTTATTTTTGACAAAGGAGGTGATAATATACAATGGAGCAAAGACAGCCTTTTCAATAAATGGTTCTGGGAAAACTGGGCAGCTATATATAAGAAAATGAAATTAGAACACTTCCTAACACCATACACAAAGATAAACTCAAAATGGATTAAGGACCTTAATGTAAGACAAGAAACTATGAAACTTTTAGAGGAAAACATAGGCAGAACACTCAATGACATACATCAAAGCAAGATCCTCTATGACCCACCTCCTAGAGGAATGGAAATCAAAACAAAGGTAAACAAGTGGCACCTGATTAAACTTAAAAAGCTTTTGCACAGCAAAGCAAACTATAAGCAAGGTGAAAAGACAACCCTCAGAATGGGAGAAAATAATAGCAAATGAAACAACTGACAAAAGATTAATTTCCAAAATATACAAGCAGCTCATAAAACTCAATACCAGAAAAACAAACAACCCAATCAAAAACTGGGAAAAAGACCTAAACAGACATTTCTCCAAAGAAGACATACAGATGGCTAACAAACATGAAAAGATGCTCAACATCGCTCATTATTAGAGAAATGCAAATCAAAACCACAATGAGATATCACCTCACACCAGTCAGAATGGCCATCATCAAAAAGTCTACCAACAATAAATGCTGGAGAGGGTGTGGAGAAAAGGGAATGCTCTTACACTGTTGGTGGGAATGTACATTGATACAGCCACTATGGAAGCCAGCATGGAGATTCCTTAAAAAAAATAGGAATAAATTCACCATATGACCCCGCAATGCTACTCCTAGGCATATACCCTGAGGAAACCAAAATCGAAAGAGACACATGTATTCCGTTGTTCATTGCAGCACTATTTGCAATAGCTAGAACATAGAAGCAACCTAGATGTCCATCAACAAATGAATGGATAAAGAAATTGTGGTATATACACAAAATGGAATATTACTCAGCCATAAAGAGGAACACATTTGAGTCAGTTCTAATGAGGTGGATGAACCTAGAACCCATTATACAGAGTAAAGTGAGTCAGAAAAAGAAAGATAAATACCATATTCTAATGCATATATACGGAATTTAGAAAAATGGTATGGAAGAATTTATTTACAGGGCAGCAATGGAAAAACAAGCATAGAGAATAGACTTTTGGACGTTGGGAGAGGGGAGGAGACGGTGAGATGTAACGGAAAGAGTAACATGGAAACTTACATTACCATGTATCAAATAGATAGCCAATGGGAATTTGCTGTATGGCTCAGGAAACTCAAACAGGACTCTGTATCAATCTAGAGGGGTGGGATGGGGAGGGAGATGGGAGGGAGTTCCAAAAGGGAGGGGATATATGTTTACCTTGGACATCACCAGATGGTCAACACCGATATCAGATCGATTATATTCTTTGCAGCCAAAGATGGAGAAGCTCTATACAATCAGCAAAAACAAGACCAGGAGCTGACTGTGGCTCAGACCATGAACTCCTTATTGCCAAACTCAGACTGAAATTGAAGAAAGTAGGGAAAACTACTAGACCATTCAGGTATGACCTAAATCAAATCCCTTATGATTATACAGTGGAAGTGAGAAATAGATTTAAGGGCCTAGATCTGATAGATAGAGTGCCTGATGAACTATGGAATGAGGTTCGTGACATTGTACAGGAGACAGGGATCAAGACCATCCCCATGGAAAAGAAATGCAAAAAAGCAAAATGGCTGTCTGGGGAGGCCTTACAAATAGCTGTGAAAAGAAGAGAAGCGAAAAGCAAAGGAGAAAAGGAAAGATATAAACATCTAAATGCAGAGTTCCAAAGAATAGCAAGAAGAGATAAGAAAGCCTTCTTCAGTGATCAATGCAAAGAAATAGAGGAAAACAACAGAATGGGAAAGACTAGGGATCTCTTCAAGAAAATCAGAGATACCAAAGGAACATTTCATGCAAAGATGGGCACGATAAAGGACAGAAATGGTATGGACCTAACAGAAGCAGAAGATATTAAGAAGAGGTGGCGAGAATACACAGAAGAACTGTACGAAAAAGAGCTTCAAGACCCAGATAATCATGATGATGTGATCACTGACCTAGAGCCAGACATCTTGGAATGTGAAGTCAAATGGGCCTTAGAAAGCATCACTACGAACAAAGCTAGTGGAGGTGATGGAATTCCAGTGGAGCTATTCCAAATCCTGAAAGATGATGCTGTGAAAGTGCTTCACTCAATATGCCAGCAAATTTGGAAAACTCAGCAGTGGCCACAAGATTGGAAAAGGTCAGTTTTCATCCCAATCCCAAAGAAAGGCAATGCCAAAGAATGCTCAAACTACCAAACAATTGCACTCATCTCACACGCTAGTAAAGTAATGCTCAAAATTCTCCAAGCCAGGCTTCAGCAATATGTGAACCGTGAACTTCCTGATGTTCAAGCTGGATTTAGAAAAGGCAGAGGAACCAGAGATCAAATTGCCACCATCCGCTGGATCATGGAAAAAGCAAGAGAGTTCCAGAAAAACATCTATTTCTGCTTTATTGACTATGCCAAAGCCTTTGACTGTGTGGATCACAATAAACTGTGGAAAATTCTGAAAGAGATGGGAATACCAGACCACCTGATCTGCCTCTTGAGAAATCTGTATGCAGGTCAGGAAGCAACAGTTAGAACTGGTCATGGAACAACAGACTGGTTCCAAATAGGAAAAGGAGTACGTCAAGGCTGCATATTGTCACCCTGTTTATTTAACTTATATGCAGAGTATATCATGAGAAATGCTGAACTGAAAGAAACACAAGTTGGAATCAAGATTGCTGGGAGAAATATCAATAACCTCAGATATGCAGATGACACCACCCTTATGGCAGAAAGTGAAGAGGGGCTAAAAAGCCTCTTGATGAAAGTGAAAGTGGAGAGTGAAAAGGTTGGCTTAAAGCTCAACATTCAGAAAACGAAGATCATGGCATCTGGTCCCATCACTACATGGGAAACAGATGGAGAAACAGTGGAAACAGTGTCAGAATTTATTTTTCTGGGCTCCAAAATCACTGCAGATGGTGACTGCAGCCATGAAATTAAAAGACGCTTACTCCTTGGAAGGAAAGTTATGACCAACCTAGATAGCATATTCAAAAGCAGAGACATCACTTTACCAACAAAGGTTCGCCTAGTCAAGGCTATGGTCTTTCCTGTGGTCATGTATGGATGTGAGAGCTGGACTCTGAAGAAGGCTGAGCGCCGAAGAATTGATGCTTTTGAACTGTGGTGTTGGAGAAGACTCTTGAGAGTCCCTTGGACTGCAAGAAGATCCAACCAGTCCATTCTGAAGGAGATCAATCCTGGAATTTCTTTGGAAGGAATGATGCTAAAGCTGAAACTCCAGTATTTTGGCCACCTCATGCAAAGAGTTGACTCATTGGAGAAGACTCTGATGCTGGGAGGGATTGAGGGCAGGAGGAGAAGGGGACGACAGAGGATGAGATGGCTGGATGGCATCACTGACTTGATGGGTGTGAGTCTGAGTGACCTCCGGGAGCTGGTGATGGACAGGGAGGCCTGGTGTGCTGCGGTTCATGGGGTCGCAAAGAGTCAGACACGACTGAGCGACTGATCTGATCTGATTTTATGGCTGATTCATGTTGAGGTTTGACAAAAAAACAGCAAAATTCTGTAAAGCAATTATCTTTCAATAAAAAAATTAATTTAAATAAATAAGTAAAAGAGTGTACAGCCAGCAACATATAAACTATTATCTGTTCCTTAACAGAAAAAAAAATTGTCAACTCCTCCACCGTTCTGTTCCATCTATTTGCCTGTCTTTATGCCAATACCACACTATCTTGATTACTGAAATTTTATAAGCCCTAAAATAAGCCAGTGTAGATTAATTTTACTCGTTTTCTACATGACCCATTTTGAGTATTCTAGGCCACTCACATAGTCATGTATTGTATGCATGCTATGCATGCTAAGTTGCTTCAGTCATGTCCGACTCTATGCGACCCCATAGATGGCAGCCCACCAGGCTCCCCCGTCCCTGGGATTCTCCAGGCAAGAATACCCGAGTGGGCTGCCATTTCCTTCTCCAATGCATGAAAGTGAAAAGTGAAAGTGAAGTCACTCACTCAGTCATGTCTGACTCAGTCACTCAGTCATGTCTGACTCTTAACGACCCCATGGAATGCAGCCCACCAGGCTCCTCCGTCCATGGGATTTTCCAGGCAAGAGTACTGGAGTGGGGTACCATTGCCTTCTCGGAGTCATGTATTAGGTTGGTGCAAACGTAATTGCAGTTTCAGATGGTGAATTTTAAATCATCATAAATAGGCTCAAACACATTTTTCTTAATCAAAGTAGGAACCATTACAACCAACACATTTTTGCCAATGAGAAAGAAGTTTGTTTATTTCTGTAGCATAAAAATTTGTGCTTTGGGATTCAACGAATTCTTGGAAAGCATTTTCTGCCTCCTGCTGGTTGTGGAAGCATTTTCCCTACAAAACATGGTCAAGATGCTTGAAGAAGTGGTAGTTGGTTGGCAAGAGGTCAGGTGAATATAGCAGATGAGGCAAAACTTTGTAGCCCAATTTGTTCGACTTTTGAAGCGTTGGTTGTGTGCTGCACGCTTGGGCGTTGTCATGGGGAAGAATCGGGCCAATTCTGTTGACAAATGCTGGCTGCAGGTGTTGGAGTTTTTGGTGCATTTCATAGAAGTATGCTCATTGCTGAGCAGGCTGAGCATACTTAGCAGATATAATGGTTTCACTGGGATTCAGAAAGCTGTAGTGGATTAGACCAGCATCAGACCACTGGACAGTGACCAAGACCCTTTTTTTTGGTGTAAGTTTGACTTTGGTAAGTGCTTTGGAGCTTCTTCTCAGTCCAACCACTGAGCTGGTCATTGCTGGTTGTCATATAAAATTCACTTTTTGTCACACATCACAAACCGATTGAGAAATGGTTCATTATTGTTGCACAGAATAAGAGAAGATAGCACTTCAAAACAATGATTTTTTTGACTTTTGGTCAGCTCATGAGACACCCATTTATTGAGCATTTTCACCTTTCTAATTTGCTTCATTTGCCTATGTGAAGTGAAGTGAAAGTTGCTCAGTTGTGTCTTTGTAACCCCATGGACTATAGGCTGCCAGGTTCCTCTGTCCATGGAATTCTCCAGGCCAGAACACTGGAGTGGGCAGTTGTTCCCTTCTCCAGGGGATTTTCCCAACCCAGGGATAGAATCCCGATCTCTCACATTGCAGGCAGATTCTTTACCGTATGAGCCACCAGTGAAGTCCTGAATGCCAAAGAATGTTCAAACTACAGCACAATTGCACTCATCTCACATGATAGCAAAGTAATGCTCAAAATTCTCTAAGTGAGGCTTCAATAGTACCTGAACCAAGAACTTCCAGATATTCAAGCTGGATTTAGAAAAGGCAGAGGAACAGAGAGCAAATTGCCAACATTGGTTGAATCATGGAAAAAGCAAGAGAATTCCAGAAAAACATCTACTTCTGCTTCATTGACTACACTAAAGCCTTTGACTGTGTGGATCACAACAAATTGTGGAAAATTCTTAGAGATGGGAATACCAGACCACCTTACCTGCCTCCTGAGAAATCTGTATTCAGGTCAAGAAGCAACAGTTTGAACAATACATAAAACAATGGACTGGTTCCAAATTGGGAAAGGAGTACATCAAGGCGGTATATTGTCACCTTGGTTATTTAACTTATATGCAGAGTATATCATGCAAAATATCAAGCTGGATGATTCACACTGCTGACCTGTACCTCTGCAGGAGACACACAAACAAAGATCTGGCTCAGTCTCCATGGGGTCTCTGGGTCCTGGTGCGCAAAAGGTTTTGTTTGAGTGGCTGAACTGACTGACTGACTGATTATTTATTGTTGTTGTTGTTGTTCAGTCACTAAGTCATGTCCAGTTCTTTGTGACCCATGGACTGCAGCATGTCAGGGTTCTCTGTCCTCCACTATCTCCTGGAATTTGCTCAAATTCATCTCTATTGAGTTGCTAATGCTATCTAATCACCTTATCCTCTGCACCTCCTCCATTTGCCTTCAGTCTTTCCCAGCATCAGTCTTTTCCAACGAGTTGGCTCTTTGTGTCAGGTGGCCAAAGTATTGGAGCTTCAGGTTCAGCAACAGTTCTTCCAATGAATATTCAAGGTTAATTTCCTTTAGGATTAATTGGTCTGATCTCTTTGCAGTCCAAGGGATTCTTAAGAGTCTTCTCCAGCACCACAATTTGAAAGCATCAATTCTTCAGTGATCAGCTTTATTTATGGTCCACCTCTCATATCCATACATGACTACTGGAAAAAACCAAAACTTTGACTATACAGACCTTTGTCAGCAAAGTGATGTCTCTGCTTTTTAATACACTGTCTTAAGGTTTGTCATTTCTTTCCTTCCAAGGAGCAAGCATCTTTTAATTTCATGGCTTCAGTCACTGTCCACAGCGATTTTGGAGCTCAAGAAAATAAAGTCTGTCACTGTTACCATTTTTCCCCATCTACTTGGCCTGAAGTGATGGGACCAGACACCATAATCTTCATTTTTTGAATGTTAAATTTTAAGCCAGCTTTTTCACTCTCCTCTTTCACTTACATCAAGCGGCTCTTTAGTTCCTCCTCACTTTCTGCCATTAGAGTGGTGTCATCTGCATATTGGAATTTATTGATATTTCTGCTGGCAATCTTGATTCCAGCTTGTGATTCATTCAACCCAGGATTTCGTATGCTGTACTCTGCATAGAAGGGCTTCCCAGTTGGTGCTAGTGGTAAAGAACATGTCTGAAAATGCAGGAGACTTAAGAGACTCAGGTTCAACCCCTGGGTTGGTATTATCCCCTGGAAAAGAGCATGGCAACCCACTCCAGTATCCTTGCCTGGATATTTCCATGGACAGAGGAACCTGGAGGACTACATGTCCATAGTGTTGCAAAGAGTCAAACACAACTGAAGCGACTTAGCATGCATGCATGCACTCTGCATAGAAGTTAAATAAGCAGGGTGAAAATATATAGCCTTGTTGTACTCCTTTTCCAATTTTGAACAAATCCATTGTTCCATAAAATTTTCTAGCTGTTGCTTCTGGAAATACATACAGGTTTCTCAGGAGGCAGGCGAGGTAGTCTGGTATTCCCATCTCTTTAAGAATTTTCCAGTTTATTGTGATTCACACAGTCAAAGGCTTTAGCATAGTCATTGAAGCAGAGTAGATGTTTTTCTGGAATTCGCTTGCTTTCTCCATGATCCAGTGAATGTTGGCAATTTGATCTCTGGTTCCTCTGTCTCTTTGAAACCCAACTTGTACACTTGCAATTTCTCAGTTTACATACTGCTGAAGCCTAGCTTGAAATTTGAGCATAATGTTGCTAGCATGTGAAATGAGCACAGCTGTACAGTAATTTGAGCATTCTTTGGCATTGCCCTTCTTTGGGATTGTAACGAAAACTGATGTTTTCTGATCCTGTGGCCACTGTTGAATTTTCAAAATTTCCTGACATATCGAGTGCAACACTTTAACAGCATCATCTTTTAGGATTTTAAATAGCTCAACTGTAATTCCATCACCTCTACTAGCTTTGTTCATAGTAATGCTTCCTAAGGCCCACGTGACTTCACACTCCAGGATGTCTGGGTCTAGGTGAGTGGCCATACCATCATGGTTATCTGGCTTATTACGCCCTTTATTATACAGTTCTTCTGTGATGGACAGGGAGGCCTGGCGTGCTGCGGTTCATGGGGTCGCAAAGAGTCGGACACGACTGAGCGACTGATCTGATCTGTGTATTCCTGCCACCTCTTTTTAATGTCTTCTGCTTCTGTTAGATCCTTACCATTTCTGTCCTTTATCATGCCCATCCTTGCATGAAATATTCCTTTCATATCTGTAATTTTCTTGAAGAGAACTCTCATTCTTCCCATTCTGTTGTTTTCCTCTATTTCTTTGCATTGTTCATTCAAGTAGGCCTTCTTATCTCTCCTTGCTATTCTCTGGAATTCTGCATTCAGTTGGGTATATCTTTCTCTTTTTCCCTTCTCTTCTTTCCTCAGCTGTTTGTAAAGCGAACTCAGACAACCACTTTGCCCTCTTGCGTTTCTTTTTCTTGAGATGGTTTTTGTCAGTGCTTCCTGTACAATGTTACAAACTTACATCCATAGTTCTTTAGGCACTCTGTCTACCAGATCTAATCCCTTGAATCTATTCATCACCTCCACTGTCTAATCATAAGGGATTTGATTTAGGTCATACCTGAATGACCTAGTGGTTTTCCCTACTTTCTTTAATTTAAACCTCAGTTTTGCAATAAGGAGCTCATTATCTGAGCCACAGTCAGCTCCAGGTCTTGTTTTTACTGCCTATATAGAACTTCTCTATCTTTGGCTGCAAAGAACATAATCAATCTGATTTTAGTATGGACTATCTGGTGTTGTCTATGTGTAGCATCGTCTCTTGTGTTGTTGGAAGAGGGTGTTTGCTATGAGCAGTGTGTTCTCTTGACAAAACTCAGCCTTTGCCCTGCTTCATTTTGTACTCCAAGGCCAAACTTGCCTGTTACTCCAGGTATCTTTTGACTTCCTAGTTTTATATTCCAATCCTCTATGATGGAAAGGACATCTTTTCTTGGTGTTAGTTATAAAAGGTGCTGTATGTCTTCATAGAACTGGTCAAGTTCAGCTTCTTCAGCATCAGTGGTTGGGGCATATACTTGCATTACTGTGATGTTGAATGGCTCGCCTTGCAAACAGGTTATTCTGTCATTTTTGAGATTGCATCCAAGCACTGTATTTCAAACTGTTTTGTTGACTGCGAGGGCTACTCCATTGCTTCTAAGGGATTCTTACCCACAGTATTAGATATAATGGTGATCTGAATTAAATTTGCCCACTCCCATCCATTTTAGTTCACTAATTCCTGAGATGTCGATGTTCACTTTTGTTATCTCCTACTTGACCATGTCCAATTTACCTTGATTCATGGACCTAACATTCTAGGTTCCTGTGCAATATTGTTCTCTACAGCATCAGACTTTTCCTACCAGACATATCCACAATGAATGTCCTTTCTCCTTTGGACCTGGTGCTTCATTCTTTCTCGAGCTATTAGTAATTGCCCTCCACTTTTCCCCAGTAGCATATTGGACACCTTCCAACCTGGGGAGTTTATCTTTTGGTGTCACATCTTTTTGCCTTTTCATAATGTTCCTGGGACTCTAGAGGTTGGAATACAGGAGTGGTTTGTCATTTCCTCCTCCAGTGAACCACATTTTGTCAGAACTCTCCATTATGACCCATCTGTCTTGGGTGGCCCTGCACAGCATGGCTAATAGCTTCATTGAGTTATGTGAGCCCCTTTGCCATGATGAGGCTGTGATCCATGAAGGAGTATGATTTAAACTGAATATAGTTCCCTTTGCTATATAGTAGAACCTTGTTGCTCATCTACTTTATATATGTAGTATGTTTCTGCTAATCCCAAACTCCTAATTTATCCCTCCCCTACTCCCTTGCCCTTTGGTAACCATAAGTTTGTTTACTATTAATATGTCTATGTGTTTCTGTTTTGTATATAAGTTCTTCTGTGTCATTTTAGATTCTACATATAAGTGATATCATATATGGTATTTGTCTTTCTCTTTCTGACTTACTTCACTTTGTATGATAATCTCTAGGTCCATGCATGTGGCTGCAAATTGCATTATTTCATTCTTTTTTGTGGCTTAGTAATATTCCATTTTATATACCACATCTTCTTTATCCATTCATCTATTGATGGACGTTTAGGTTGCTTTTATGCCTTGGCTACCATTAAATACTGTTGCTATTATTTAACTTATATGCAGAGTACATCATGAGAAATGCTGGACTGGAAGAAACACAAGTTGGAATCAAGATTGCTGGGAGAAATATCAATAACCTCTGATATGCAGATGACACCACTCTTATGGCAGAAAGTGAAGAGAGGCTAAAAAGCCTCTTGATGAAAGTGAAAGTGGAGAGTGAAAAGGTTGGCTTAAAGCTCAACATTCAGAAAACGAAGATCATGGCATCTGGTCCCATCACTACATAGGAAATAGATGGAGAAACAGTGGAAACAGTGTCAGACTTTGTTTTTCTGGGCTCCAAAATCACTGCAGATGGTGACTGCAGCCATGAAATTAAAAGACGCTTGCTCCTTGGAAGGAAAGTTATGACCAACCTAGATAGCATATTCAAAAGCAGAGACATTACTTTACCAACAAAGGTTCACCTAGTCAAGGCTATGGTCTTTCCTGTGGTCATGTATGGATGTGAGAGCTGGACTGTGAAGAAGGCTGAGCGCCGAAGAATTGATGCTTTTGAACTGTGGTGTTGGAGAAGACTCTTGAGAGTCCCTTGGACTGCAAGGAGATCCAACCAGTCCATTCTGAAGGAGATCAATCCTGGAATTTCTTTAGAAGGAATGATGCTAAAGCTGAAACTCCAGTATTTTGTCCACCTCATGCGAAGAATTGACTCATTGGAGAAGACTCTGATGCTGGGAGGGATTGAGGGCAGGAGGAGAAGAGGACGACAGAGGATGAGATGGCTGGATGGCATCACTGACTCGATGGGTATGAGTCTGGGTGACCTCCGGGAGCTGGTGATGGACAGGGAGGCCTGGCGTGCTGCGGTTCATGGGGTCGCAAAGAGTCGGACACGACTGAGCGACTGATCTGATCTGATCTGATGAACATTGGGGTGTATATATAATATATTTTCAAATTAGAGTTTTCATGTTTTATGGATATATACCCAGAGTGGGATTGCTGGATCATATGGTAACTCTACTTTTAGTTTTTTAAGGAACCTCCAAACTGTTCTCCATAGTTGCTGCACCAATTTACATTCCCATCAACAATGTAGAAGGGTTCCCTTTTCTTCACATCCTCACCAGCAGAAGATAAAGGTTTAGATTTTCCCTCTCCTAAATTACCCAAGCTCTCTGCATTCTATCCACAAAAACCCCAAGGTTACAAAACTCTGATATGGACCCATGCTTTGCTAGAGTCCCCTGTATTTCATATTCCTGTTTAAGTGGCCTCCCCACCCTAGGTCATTCTGTCTCCTGACATCCTGTGGGACATGCCACCAGGGGTAAGCCTTTCCTAAGATGCCAGCTGGAAGTTTCTTCTCTTTTGCCTAAAATGTAGAGGTTTGTGGGTACTAATTAATTGAAACTAATTACAACAAGTGTAATATCTCTCAAAATTTTTAATGTATGTAATACTTCATCCAGAAATTCTCTTTCTAGAATTTATCCTGCAGGTGGACAAAGATAAATGTAGAAAGGTAGTCATTACAATGCTGTTAGGAATGGTATACAACTAAGTGCACATCAATAGAAAGCTTGTATAAATTACCATATACCATGCAACTATTTAAAAAACACACAAGGAATTTTATGTACTTCTAACAAATTTTCTCCAGGGTTTATTAAGCAAAAAGCTACACAGATCAGAACAATAGTTATGTTTCATTTTGATTATGCATAGAAATTTTCAGGAACTATATACAAGAAGCATTAATACTGTCTACCCATGGGAAACAGAAATGAGGTCGGAAATTGGAGGGACATGTAATTTTCATTGTACATCTGTTGTTCCCAAACTGTGCACCAAGTTGTGCAGAGGCACTTGAGGATAATTTAAAATTTTAAGGCAAATGCAGTGATGCTAGCAATCTGTTGCAAAAGCTACTAAGTCAGGGTGGTTCACAGTTTCAACATTAATTTATGATATATTCATTTCAATGATGTTATATCTTGGCAAATTTGGGGTTTTGGCAGTTGGTATGATAAACTATCAAATGACCTTGTTGAATCATCTAAAAAGCACCCTATTACAATTCAACTTATCTTCAGCCTGAACGGACTTAAGAAGTCCTTTTAGTTTTGAGAAAAAGATCTAGAAGATATTCTCATTAATAATAACAAGGAAAACCACTGAGGTCTCATGTCTGCCTTTTCAGGTGGAGCAGCTCAGTCTTTCTAGTTCATCCCCTTTGATTGAAAGTGCCTTTACTAGACTGAACAGAGTTCTTCATTGTTCTGTCTTCAGGCATAGGCACCTTCTGTAAATATACTAAAGCTAACCAGGGAAACCAGACATCAGGTCTGGCTCTTTTCTTACCTTGAGAGTTGTGCATGAACCCTGGTTCATGGGATTTGACTGAGGTCACCCATTAAGACTGTTGCTCAGCCAGGACTTCAGAGAAGTTTCTCTAGTCTTAGTTCAGTGCTTTGTGTGCTCTGTATAAGTTAGAGCCTGAGGGACTGGAGTTCCATACTTTGACTAACTTTATTTAGACTTGGAAGTTCAGCAGCCATAGTGTTAGTCTAATTGTGAGACTGCTCTAATCCTCAGTTTCCTCATTTTTTTTTTGATGGCAATGATAATAATACATACGCCATAGGATTTTGTGAGGATCAAGTGATATAATGTGGGTAAAGTGCTTAAGGTAGTGTCTAGCTCTGGGTAAATTTTCCAGTAAAAGTTGACCTTTACTTTAGGCTAAGAGCTTGATCTCTGGAGTCAGTAAGGCAAGGTTCCAAGCTCCACTTCTGCTCCTTGTTAGATGTGTGACTTTGAGCTGGTTACTTAATCTCTTTGAGCCTCAGTTTCCTCCACTGTATTCTAAGATTGTTGCAAGGATGCAGTGAGATCAGTCATATAAAGCAGTGAGTCCAGTGCCTTTCACAGAGGAAGTAATCAACATTGGATCGTGCTGCATCATTATTCATGGTGAGAGTACTAAGAAATTTGATGTGAGTTCCTTGTCTGGAAGAGTCTTGATTGTTTAATGGAGAAAGTCTACCACTAGAGCCTGCATTTGGGGTCCTCCATATTCTATTTTCCCTCTTCTTCCCTTTATACCCTCCATGCAATCCCATTCTCAGATTCTTCCTTCATACTCAGATATAAAGGGTCAACAGCATAGGACATTTCTCTCACTGGGTTTTGTATTTTCCGAGGGAGCAAAATCCTAAAGCTGAAAGAAGGAAGCCCTAATGGTACAGCCATGCTAAACAGCAGTGTTTTTTGGTCTCAGCAGTCTCAAAATTTGGGGCTGGATAATTATGGTTGGGGGGGGTGGGGAGCTTTCCTGTGCACAGTAGCATGTTTAATAGCATCCCTGGCTTCAACCCATTGGATAACAGTAGCGGAACAAGTCCCTTCTTAGTTATGATGACTGAAAATATCTATAGGCATTGCCAAATGTCCCCTAGGAAGAAAAATTGCCCATAATTAAGAATTCTTGGTTTGGGAATTCTGTGGAGGAGGGGAGGTCTTTTCAGTTCAGTTCAGTCGCTCAGTTCTGTCCAACTCTTTGTGACCACATGGACTGCAGCACACCAGGCTGCCCTGTCCCATCACCAACTCCCAGAGTTTACTCAAACTTTTGTCCATTGAGTAAGTGATACCATCCAACCATCTCATCTTCTGTCATCCCCTTCTCCTCCAGCCTTCAATCTTTCCCAGCATCAGGGTCTTTTAAAATGAGTCAGTTCTTCCCATCAGGTGGCCAAAGTATTGGAGTTTCAGCTTCAACATCAGTCCTTCCAATGAATATTCAGGACTGATTTCCTTTAGAATGGACTGGTTGGATCTCCTTGCAGTCCAAGGGACTCTCAAGAGTCTTCAGCACCACAGTTCAAAAGCATCAATTCTTCAGTACTCAGCTTTCTTTATATTCCAACTCTCACATCCATAGATGACTACTGGAAAAACTATAGCTTTGACTAGATGGACCTTTGTTGGCCAAGTAATGTCTCTGCTTTCTAATATGCTGTCTAGGTTGATCATAACTTTTTTTCCAAGGAGCAAGCGTCTTTTAATTTCATGGCTGCAGTCACCATCGGCAGTGATTTTGGAGCCCCCCAAAATAAAGGCTGTCACTGTTTCCACTGTCTCTCCATCTACTTACCATGAAGTGATGGGAGCAGATGCTATGATCTTAGTTTTCTGAATGTTGAGTTTTAAGCCAACTTTTTCACTCTCCTCTTTCAGTTTCATCAAGAGGCTTTTTAGTTCTTTCGTTTCTGCCATAAGGGTGGTGTCATCTGCATATCTGAGGTTATTAATATTTCTCCCAGCAATCTTGATTCCAACTTCTGTTTCTTCCAGTCCAGCGTTTCTCATGATGTACTCTGCATATAAATTAAATAAACAGGGTGACAATATACAGCCTTGACATACTCCTTTTCCTATTTGGAACCAGTCTGTTGTTCCATGTCCAGTTCTAACTGTTGCTTTCTGACCTGCATACAGATTTCTCAAGAGGAAGGTCAGGTGGTCTGGTATTCCCATTTCTTCAGGATTTGGAACATGTAATAAATTTATTTTTTAAAAAAAGAATTTTCCACAGATTTTTTGTGATCCACACAGTCAAAGGCATAGTCAATAAAGCAGAAATAAATGTTTTTTTGGAACTCTCTCTTGCTTTTTTTGATGATCCAGTAGATGTTGGCAATTTGATCTCTGGTTCCTCTGCCTTTTCTAAATCCACCTTGAACATCTGGAAGTTCACGGTTCAAATACTGTTGAAGCCTGGCTTGGAGAATTTTGAGCATTACTTTATTAGCATGTGAGATGAGTGCAACTGTGGGGTAGTTTGAGCTTTTTTGCCATAGCCTTTTAAGATATCTTTTAAAATCATACCAGGGGTCATAAGTCTAAATGCCTTCTAGGGCCAAGCAGAGATGAAAAAAAAATCAAGTGAGTAAAATACAATAAGAAACAGTGGTGTTTGTGGCAAATTGAGGAGTGTATGACATATCTAAAGGCATTCAGAAGGCACAAGAAGCTCTCTGTGAGCCAGATGAAGTACAAGTGAGAGTTACAGTTGGCTCTCAGTTTGAAGTTCCAGATGCAGTCTGTCTCTCAAGATGGCTCACGTGCTCTTCTTTGGGGCTCTTTACTCCCCACCTCAATTTCTGCTCTTTCCCTCCTCCCTTTCCTGCCTTCAAAATAGGGATGTCCCTTAGTCGTCAAGGCATATTTTATCTATGCTAAGTCGCTTCAGTTGTGTCCAGCTCTTTGCGATTATAGCCTGCCAGGCTCCTCTGCCCATGGGATTCTCCAGGCAAGAATACTGGAGTGAGTTGCCATGCCCTCCTCCAGAGGATCTTCCTGACCCAGGGATTGAACCTGCATCTTCTGCAACTCCTGCATTGTCAGGCAGATTCTTTACTGCTGAGCCACCGGGGAAGCCCCAAGGTGTATTAGGTCATCCCAAAACATAAAAATAATTTTAAATTCCACTATAACTTTGGAATGGACAAATTCCACACACTATTCAGTCATTTGAAACTGCCAGTATGTTAAGTGGAAAGGACAACGTTAAGTGGAAAGGACAATACCATGCAAGAATCATAAGGCAGAATAGAAAATCCCCCAAAGGACACCTGAAAAATAAGAGATCAAAATGTGAATGGGGATTGTGTCTGAGTGGATTTTTCCTTCCCCATTTTTGCTTTCCCACATGAAACAAAAGGTTGCAGTTATACTTGGAAAAGTCGACACTTGAGAGGAAGGCTCGAGGCCACATGGGACTTGTCCAGGTGGGGAAGGTGTCGTGAAAAGAAATCATAGATACAGATTCCTGTGGCTAAGCTAGCCCTCCCCATCCCCGCGCTGTTGGAGGTGTCCTGTCTGCTGAATAACCAGAGAACCTGGAGTTCTCCGCATGTGGTTATTAACATTCATTATAATTAGAACACTAATCTCTGCTCACCGTGTTCTGTTCTCCAGTTGCTTTCTGCTGCTTTTTAATGACGTGCTTTTGCCTTTTCCCATGTACTCCGCATTATACACACGCTGTACTGCTCTACATTCCCTCGATTTATGCGTGTCTCTAGCAGATGGTTGGGCCAGTCCACCTCCGGTGCTTGTTTAGCATAACAGAGAGCTCAACCACTGGGGCCGCTCACAAGGTTCAGCTTGCATTTCTGGATCCTGGTGGGGTAAACACAGAGGGTTAAGGCCAGCACTTGCCATCTCTGACCTACCTTCACAGCAATTAGGGATGGGTTTTCCTTTTTGCTTTTCAAGCGTGGCTTTTCCTCTCCCCCTTTATTCCTTCTCCACTCGTCCTTTCCCTTGGGCTTCCCTAGATTTCTATAAGACTTCCCACGGTGGCGATGGGGACAAGAAATTTTCCAGAAAAAAAGTGTCACCTTGAAAATCCAGGATTGGGAGTCCTGGGCTAATCTCAGTTTTTGGTAACTGATTCTTGGTGAAAATTGGAGGGTCACCCCTCACTGAACCAATCCTTTGGATCAGCAGGAAAGTATGCTGCCTTGACCATCCAGTCTTCTCAGTGTGGTAGGACTTGGAGCACGTGAGGATATGAGCCATTAAAGAAATTGAGATTGACCTCAAATAGCACATTTCCGGTCTTCCAAAGCCTGTGGAGTAGTTAAAGTCACATCCCAGGAGCTTGGCCTTCTGGCTGCCTCAATTCTGAGCTACACTTCTCCTCATGCTCTTAGCACGTTGATTTTAAATTCCTGCTGGTCTCAGAAGTACTTATGGATGCCTCTTATGGCAAAACAAGTTGCATTTTCCCCCATCTTATCTGTATCCTAAGGTCTTCTGGGTTTTTATGCATGAAGGAAAAAAAATCTCATGGTAAGGACATCTAAGAAGTGGAAGATTGTCATTGTTCTAGGATGCTACAAGGTTTGCCCTAACGACTTAAGATGCACACAGCTTGAGATGGGAGAGCTGTAAAGTGCCAGTCTGAAGTTGACTGTAATATGTTATTTCCATGTGGATGGAAAAAATTGATTTCTAATTCATAAAGTGTATCCCCAGATGCCGGTCATTACGTACTTTTCCAGTTTCGGCTTAAAAGTACTCTGAGCAGTGTATTCACAGAAGGCAGAAAAGGGGGGTGGCTTTCTTCTCACCCCAGGTGAGGAAGGACAAAATGGAACTTTGTGGAGAGGAAGCCAAGAAAACAGTTGGGGTGGTGTGATTGTTGGGGGAGGAGCCTGGATAAATGGTGGTCTCCATATATTTTCAGGACGGCTCTTTTCTCTCCAGAGCTGGAGGAAAATCAATATCTTGTTTTCAGATGGGTAAATGGAGTCGTCTCTTTAAAGTGCCCCGGTCAGTTCACCACACGTCGGGCAGCTGCTGCTTTCCAGGCTGCCCTGCGATTCCCAGGCTAGGAGGATTGACAAGGCGATGATAAACTAACGTGCCCCCTCAGCTCTGGGTGTGCGCCATTGTTCCCGCAGCTGAGACCCTCTGCTGCTATTTGCTTTCTCCCACATACATTATTCAACAGCCCAGGAAAAGGCCAAGAACCTCTTTCATTCAGGAATTCTGTATTAAAATAATCAATTTCAAACTGAAGCCGGGAAGGCCAGCTTGCTACAGGGAGAGCCTATTAATAAGCCACCAGTCTTTTCCATTTGCATTGAACTCATGCTGTATTGTGGTAATATGGGATTATTTTTTTTTTTTTCGGTTTCCTCCAAGAAACTAAACATCACATTGGTTCTCCTGCTCTTTCATAAAGAGCATGTAGAAGAGCTTCTTCGTTTGATCCTGTCATTAATAGAACACTAGAGGCCATATTTGTGCCTGCTACTCTGCGCTGACTAATTCTGATTTTGAAAGTACTTTAAGAAAGCCATTAACTCTCCATGAAATGGAGCAAGAAGAAAAGTTTTCAAGTGTTTTGTGTTCCATTCATTGGCCTTACATTTCTTGTCTTGCCTCTCCTGCCTTCTGCCTCTAACCATCCCCCCACACACGGGTACACGCGAGCGCACACAGACACACACACATACAAGTGGTAATATGCAAGGTCCAAGCCAAAAATTAGAAACCTTTTGTATGTAAGTCAGGATAATATATAAGCGCCTTCTTTCAGCAGCACCATGCCATGCTCTCCCAGTTTGGTTACTAAAGGGTTAATCAAAATCTCCCTTTTTGTAGCTGCCTTATTGTCAAAATTCTTTCTAAGTTTACATTGGCCCAATGTAATTCATGCATTTAAACAACTCAGTGACCAAAAAGTAACTATTAATAATCACCATTATGTAATCAGTTCAACAAACATTTATTGAACACCAACTGTGTATACAGAAAGTCCTTAAGGTTTTGGCTTGATTCCCCAAGTGACATGTTAAACATACATTTTTAATAGGGTTGCCAGATTTAGCATTTAAAAATACAAGGCACTTAGCTTAATATAAGTTTTTGAAAAACAAATTATTTAAATATGTTTCATACAATATTGGGGACATACTTACACTAAAAATACTCATTGTGTATCCGACATTCCCATTAGCTGGAAATTCTGTATTATATCTGGAAGCCCTACTTTTAAAGGAATTCTTGATGTGACCTTGAGGTTTTTGATGTTTGCTCTTTCCTACTTCCCCCTCACCTCCAAAGTTTATAACAGAAATTGATTCATCAAAGGCTTAGTTATTAGAGTTCAAATGAATTAAAGTTTTACTTTTCCATGTAAGATGAAGTTTTTCAACTAATTTAAAGGAGTCTACTTTTTTTTTGTTCAACTGGTGGCACAGGATAGATATTTTTCAAATTTTTTGATAAAATTAATAATTAAAAATACTAACCTATTTAAAGGTAATCTTGAAATAACTCATAAATACTACTATTCCAGTAATAGATTGATGTAATAAAGAAAAGTTACTTAGAATAATTCGCTATGTGCCCAATACTGTGCCAAAGACTGCTAAGCGTTAAGAGAGACAAAGCAAGGTGAATGTATCCATGACAGTGCCCAGTGCAGGATACTCAATGAATAATATCTGTGTCCTAGCAAAGGAGAGACACACAGGACCAGCCCCTTGCAATCAGTAATAGAGGTCCATCCTGGAAGATCCAAGACTCAGCCTAGATTCTGCAAAGTAAAACAACTTAGAACTGCCAAAGCACATGACTATTTGTCTATAAGGATGAGTTCCGGTTAACCCTTTATCAAGGGCCATCTAGGTACTGAGGCGGAGAAGGCAATGGCACCCCACTCCAGTACTCTTGCCTGGAAAATCCCATGGATGGAGGAGCCTGGAAGGCTGAAGTCCATGGGGTCGCTGAGGGTCAGACATGACTGAGCGACTTCATTTTCACTTTCATGCATTGGAGAAGAAAATGGCAACCCACTCCAGTGTTCTTGCCTGGAGAATCCAGGGACAGGGGAGCCTGGTGGGCTGCCGTCTATGGAGTTGCACAGAGTCGGACACGACTGAAGTGACTTAGCAGCAGCAGGTACTGAGGAAGCTGCGGCACTGTTACTGCCCTCCAGGAGCTCACAGTAGGGTTAGAAAAGGCTCACACAGCACATACATGACAGAAAGATAAGCGTCTGGAGAGCAGATGACACAGCAGCTACCTTTTATTAACAGGTGTGCTATGTGCCAGGCACTGTGCTAAGTGCTTTCCATGCCTTGTTCCCTGTATCCTCACAATATCCTTTTTTAAAATTTAATTTTTATTTTATATTGGAGCATAGTTGATTTCCCAGGTGTTGCTAGTGGTAAAGAATCAGCCTGCCAATGCAGTAGAGATAAGAGACGTGGGTTCAATCCTTGAGTCAGGAAGATCCCCTGGAGGGGGGGCATGGTAACCCACTATAGTACTCTTGCCTGGAGAATCCCATGGACAGAGGAACCTGGCAGGCTTCAGTCCATGGGGTCACAAAGAGTTGGACATGACTGAGAGACTAAGCAGCAGTCACAGCATTAGTTTCAGTAGTACAGCAAAGTGATTTAGTTATGCATATACAGGTATCCATTCTTTTTCAGATTTTTTTCCCACTTAAGTTATTACAGAGTATTGAGTAGAGTTCCCTGTGCTATATGTATACAGTAGGTCCTTGTTGATTCTATATTTTATATATAGTAGTGTGTTATCCTCACAATATCCTTTTGAAGTTACCCATGTTCTTCTTTGAGGGTCTCAAAGGACGTAGAGAAAAATTGTTCTTTCAATGCAGCAAGTATATGATTCTCTTTTCTGTACCATTTATCTAATTTGTCTAGCCCAATGCTAATAGTATGTTGATTTAATTAGAGTACAGTGACTTTTTAAAGTGTTTGGATATCTGGCCAAAAGTCTAAAAGCAATAAATGCTGGAGAGGGTGTGGAGAAAAGGGAACCCTCTTACACTGTTGGTGGGAATGCAAACTAGTACAGCCACTATGGAGAACAATATGGAGATTCCTTAAAAAACTGGAACTGGCATACGACCCAGCAATCCCACTGCTGAGCATACCCACCAAGGACACCAGAATTGAAAGAGACACATGTACCCCAATGCTCATCACAGTACTGTTTATTATACTGAGGACATGGAAGAAACTTAGATGTCCATTGGCAGACGAATGGATAAAAAAGCTGTGGTACATATACACAATGGAATATTACTCAGCCATTAAAAAGTAATGGAATATTACTCTGTCATTTGAATCAGTTCTAATGAGATGGATGAAACTGGAGCCTATTATACAGAGTGAAGTAAGCCAGAAAGAAAAACACCAAAAACACAGTATACTGTGTATATATGGAATTTACAATACATATATATGGAATTTAGAAAGATGGTAATGATAACCCTATATGCAAAACAGCAAAAGAGACACAGATGTATAGAACAGTCTTTTGGACTCTGTGGGAGAGGGCAAGCGGGGGATGATATGGAAGAATGGCATTGAAACATGTAAATTATCACATGTGAAATGAATCGCCAGTCCAGGTTCGATGCATGATACAGGGTGCTGGGGGCTGGTGCACTGGGATGACCCAGAAGAATGGAATGGGGAGGGAGGTGGGAAGGGGGTTCAGGATGGAGACACATGTACACCCGTGGTGGATTCATATCAATGAATGGCAAGACCAATACAATGTTATAAAATAAAAAAAGAAATAAAGAAAGAAAACTGAAAAAAAAATTAAGTGTTAGGATATCTGGTACTACAAAATGATAATTTTACTTATTGAGGAAAAAGATGGTTTTATAAATGCTAATACATCTAACATCTTTCCAGAAGAAAATTGTATTGCATGGACACTATCTTGCATCATATACTAAAATAAATTATGATGAAGACTTAAATATAAGCAAAATAGTAAACGGGGAAGGCAATGGCACCCCACCCCAGTACTTTTGCCTGGAAAATCCCATGGACGGAGGAGCCTGGTAGGCTCCAGTCCATGGGGTCACTAAGAGTTGGACACGACTGAGCGGCTTCACTTTCACTTTTGGCTTTCATGCATTGGAGAAGGAAATGGCAGCCCACTCTAGTGTTCTTGCCTGGAGAATCCCAGGGACAGGGGAGCCTGGTGAGCTTCCGTCTATGGGGTCGCACAGAGTCAGACACGACTGAAGCGACTTAGCAGTAGCAGCAGCAGTAAACATCTTGTAGGAAATTCCTGAAGACTACACTTAAAAGACAGGGGACCAGACTGGATGCTCTCAGATTCTATAAAAAAAAAAAAAAAAAGAAGAAGAAGAAGAAGGGCTTACTGGATATTATATGGATTAAAAACTTCTTTATGGCAAGAGAAATCATAAATGAAGTCCATAGACAAAGATAGACTTGAAAATTGTTTATAATGCAAAGGACAGATAGAAGGTATAGGTGCAATACACAAAGAACTCTTTCAAATTAAATAGACAAATACCCTACAAGAAAAATCAGCAAAGAATATGAAGAGATGCACTCACAGAATGGGAATGCAAAAGGCTAAGCGAACTTACGACAAGATGCTCAAATTCAATAGTGGTCAAGGAGGCTCAAACTAAAGTAATAAAGTGATTATAGCTTATAGTCATCAAACAGGCAAATTTTTTTTAAAAAAGTGATACTACCTCTTCCTGAACAGATATTGAAAGATCCTTCAAGGTGCTTCACTACAGCAATCATGCTCCTGAGAATATGTCCCATGGAAATAAAAGTGCAATGCACAAGAGTCTATATACAAGCATGTATATTGCAGCACACACACACACACAAACACACAGAGATGAAAACAAAGAGAATGCTGTAAATGGGGGGATACTTGAATAAATTGGTAGTGCATCAAGGAAGTAGAGTATTATGCAGAAGTCAAAAAGAATGAAAGGGAAACCTACCAGGGGATTTGGAAGGATTTCCATGAAAAATTGTTTAGTATGAAAATAAGATGCAGAAAGATGTGTTAAATAAATCATTTTTTAATAAAATATGTATTCTAGTGTGTGTAATGTGTATATAATTATTTGGTCACGAAGAAAAATATGAAATGACACATATAGAGTTGGTGGTACAAGTTAGAAGGGTAGAATAGAGAGAGAGAGACAGGGGATAATAGATGTGGGGAGAGGAGTGAGCCATGTAAAAAGGAGGAAATATAAAGACTGCACCAAACAGAAACTTCACATACACGTGTGTTCTCTTTTAAGAAAAATCTAGGAATTTTCCCCTGCAACTTCTTTTCTGTGCAGCCCTAAACAAGGGAATTATCATTGTTAGGTCTATTGCTGGTGACCGCGGCTGTCGGTATGTGTGCAAGGCAAGCTCCCTTGCTGAGGAACAACATTCCAATTGCTGCGAAGTGGAACTTTCTCTAGAGTGCTAAGACTATGCTTTTGCCTGAGACCACTAAAAGTCAGAGGGTGCATCAACCTTACATCATGTTTTTCATGGACTTCCCTGATGGTCCAGTGGTTAAGAATCCACCTTCCATGCCTAACACAGGGGACTCAGGTTTGATCTCTGGTCAGGGAACTAAGATTCCACATACCATGGGGCAACCAAGCCCATGCACCACAACTACTGAGCACATGTGCTGTAGAGCTACAAAAGAAGCCCAAGCATTGCAACTAAAACCCAGTGCTCAGCCACAATTTAAAATTAATAAAATGCTTTCAAAGCTTAAATCCTAGTTAGCAAGACTTGATAGCTAAAATGGGACACTCTCCTGATGTCCTTTACTCATTGCTGTATAACTCATCTCTGGGTCACCTCATGAATTATGAAATTGACTTAAGGGTTGTTCCTCTCTGCCTCTGTGCCAGAATTACTCTGACTCCTAGCAATCTGTTTCCTCAAATTTCCTCTGGCTAATGATAGGCTTCTGGAAACTGTGTGGGCTGTCTTTTAAATAAAACTAAAGTAAGACAATATACCCTGCAAGAGTTCTACAATATCTGTGCTGCTTTGTTAATAAGGGGCTTGCTGTGGTTAAAGGGAAACTTCCCACTCCTGTTTCCTACAGCCAAGGAGGAGGCTCATCCCACCAAAAGATCAATCCGATGCAAAGATGTACAATGCAGCCTTCTTCATCTCTCCAGGCCAAAAAAGAAAAATGACAAGAGTCTGAGCTGAGGCTTTGGCAATGGATATGGAAAAGACAGTCTACTTCTCAACGTCACCTGAGAATTAGGTGGAACTTAGGTGGTACTGTCTTTAACCAGTGGCTCAGTGGGTAAAGAATCTGCCTGCAGTGCAGGAGACTCAGGAGATGTGAGTGTGATCCCAGGGTCAGGAAGATCCCCTGGAGAAGGAAACAGGAACGCACTCCAGTATTCTTGCCTGGGAAATTCCATGGACAGAGGAGCCTGGAGAGCTCCATGGGGTCACAAAGTGTTAGACATGACTGAGTGACTAAATGCAGACACACACACACACACACACACACACATCAGTGGTACTATGTATAGAAACAGACAAGTCTGTAAGAAGAGTAGGTTTGGGGAGGTAAGAGGTGCACAGGTGTCCCAGGCTAGGCATAGGGAGGTCAAAGTTGGGTGGGGACTTGGAGATTTGAGATGTGAATTTAGGAGAGAGGTGTGGTCTGAGAGAGGTGGAGGAAGGAGGGCCAGAAAAAGATAAAGGTGTTGGGAGAGATGAGGGAGGGAAGCTGGAAGTAGGATGGGGCAATGTCTGTTACCACAGCTATGGTTTCATGATAGAGCTTGATGGGCCCTGGAACATACTGCCTGGGGGGTGAAGATGTTAAGGACTGGCAGGAAGCACTTGGAGTAGGCAATTGGAAGTGGTGGCAGGGTTGATTTCCAAGGCCGATTGTGAAGGTTTAAGGAATAGTTGGTAAAGAAGCAGAGGAAGGGAAGGTAGATCACACTTGGAAGATGATCTTGGTGGAAGGAGGGCAGGAGTGACAGGAGTTCAAGGTTCAGTGAAAGTGATGGAGCCAGTAAGCATGTGATCATGTGTAAGAGCAGAGATAAAAGAGCCCATGATAAGGGAGAGAAACAGAGCTTTCAAAGGAGATAATTACTGTTGACCCTTGAACAAGGCCTGAGGTTCGGGATGCTGAGCCCTGCACAGTCAAAACTCCACATATAACTTTAGAGTGGACCCTCCTATCTGTGGTTTCACATCTATGGCATCAACCAACCGTGGACTGTGTGGTACTGTAGGATGTATTCATAGAAAAAAGTGTATAAGTGGATCTACACAGTTCAAACCCATGCTATTCAAAGGTCAACTGAAATTGACCTTGCAACAGTGGAAGGAAACCTAGGACACGAGCAGGAATACAGGTATTTTTGAAACAAAGAGAAGAAAAAGGGAATGAGTAGGTAGTGGAGGGGTAGATGGATGGATGGATGCCTACAAAAACATTGGAAGTCTGTCCATGATTCTTTTAGATTATGAACATGATACATGTCTGTGGTAGAAAAGTTGGAAAGTGCAGAAAGTTAAAAAGAAGATGAAAGTAGCCTGTCCTCCTGTCACCAGGGATAACATTTAGTTATATTTCCACCTGTGTTTTTTTCTTTTTCTATGCAAGTATTTACTTTTATCTGAAAAATTGGGATCATACTGATTAAATTTGAATGGCCTTGCTTTGATTTTTGCTTAATGTACTTAAGCCCTTCCCCATCCCCAGAGATATTCTTAGAAAACACCACTATTAACCGGCACAACTGAAAGGCCGTGGCATGTTTTGTTTACCTCTGTTTGTCTTAGTGAGCAGTTCTGTTGTGAGTGGTTTGTCAATATTATAAGCAACACTAGTATTCTTAGGAAGAATTCCCAGAAGATACATTAGCAAGTAAAATTGTGAATCAAAAATACTCGATAGATGGCTTCCCCAGAAAAGTGTATCAGCATATATTCCCAGTAGGATGAAGGGTCACTGTTTCATTCCATCTTCACCAAATGTGGATGTTGTAATAAAACATGCACACAAGTCTTTCTAATTACTAAGCCAAAAACATATATTATTTTAATTTATATTTTTATTATTACATATAGTATTTAGCATTTTAAATATCTTGATTAGGTTTTATATTTCATTTGTGTATCATCTATGTATGGTCTTATTGAAAATTAATTTTAATTGGAGTATAGTTGCTTTACTCAAAATATTTAGCACAAAATATTGTGTTAATTTCTGTTGTATAGCAAAATGAATCAGTTATATGCATATCCCCTCTTTTTTTAGGTTTTCTTCCCATCTAGGTCACCACAGAGCACTGAGTAGAGTTCCTTGTGCTATACAGTAGGTTCTCATAAGTTACCTGTATGTATGGTCTTTTCCATGTTTTTTCTAGTGGATTGGACGATTTCCCTACTTTTTTTTTACAAGCTCCTTACATAATCAGAGGGCTTCCCTAGTAACTCAGTTGGTAAAGAATCTGCCTGCATTGCAGGAGACCCTGGTTCGATTCCTGGATCAGGAAGAACCACTGGAAAAGGGGTAGGCTATCCACTCCAGTAATCTTGGGCTTCCCTAGTGGCTCAGCTGGTAAAGAATCTCTCTGCAATGTGGTCAATGGGGTCGCTGAGAGTCGGACACGACTGAGCAACTTCACTTTCACTTTTCACTTTCATGCATTGGAGAAGGAAATGACGAACCACTCCAGTGTTCTTGCCTGGAGAATCCCAGGGACGGGGGAGCCTGGTGGGCTCACCAGCAGCAGCAATGCGGGAAACCTGGGTTTGATCCCTGGGTTGGGAAGATCCCCTAGAGAAGGGAAAGGCTATCCACTCCAGTATTCTGGCCTGGAGAATTCCACGGACTGTATAGTCCATGGGGTCGCCAAGAGTTGGATGCGACTTTCACTTTTACAAAATCAGAATACCTATCAACACTTTGCTGTATTGTTTCAAAACAAAAATCTTCATTTTTGGTTGGTCTTTTAATTTTGTTCATTGCAGGTTTCACCTACAAAAGTTTTCAATTTGAATATGTTTGACTCTATTATGTTTCTCTCTTTTTTTTCCTATTTATTTTATGTTTATAAAGTCTTTCTCCAGCACCAAGATATTTTAATTTTTCACTTTATTTTAATCTATGCATTTATGCTTTCCTTTTCTCCGCTGTCTCTCTAAATCACAAAATTTTATTTTGGTGGAAAATACAAAGAAAGGATCCAACTTTATTTTACCAGAGTTAACCAAATTACCCAACACCATTTGCACACGATGTTTCATTTTCTCTCTGATTTGGAGTACAATTTATTCTAAAAAAAAAAAAAAAAGATAATGACAGTTTTTTTCTGGGCTACTTACTGCATTACTATGATCTGTCTTTCAACACTACTTCTGAAACTGCACTGTTTTAATTACTGTAGCTTTAAATTGTGTTTTAATAAAAGATAATTATTAGTTTATCTAGTCAATTGCTTTGTACATGAACTCAGTACCTCTCCTTTCTATTTTCAAAAGTTCTGCTGGAACGGTTATGGGAATAGCACTAAACTTGTAACTTACTATGGGAATATAAACATCTTGGCATGCTGGTATATGAGGCAGCACACAGTTTTGGCAAAGCACAGCCTTGACAGTGCTTAAGTTCAGTTTCTGCCATTGGTGCTTCCTAGCTGTATGACCTTTAGAAAGTTACTTAATCTTTCCGTGCCCCTATTTCTCTATCTGTTAAATGGAAATACTAATAATACCTACTTCATAGGGTTTGTGTACGGATCAAGTACAGTAATCCATGTAAAGAGGAACTTAGAACAGCACATGAAACATAGTAAGCACTAAGTAAAAGTTAAGTTTGGTATCTTTCTATTAATTAAAGTATGTTAGGGCCCTGCATAAAGTAAAGTATGGGCAGTCCTCTCTTTGCATGGTTCCAATATTCATGAGTTTCTGTTACTGTGATTTAGTAGATAATGCCATTCCTCAAATGACAGTTGGACTTTTCAGTCACCATGGTATATTATGAATAATTCCTATAACTATGAGTAATTGCATAAAGTACAAATTTTGATGCTATTTCTTTCATCCACAAATTTACTACATAAATTATGGAAACACCAAGTGACTAGTGAACAAACACATCACTTCTTTCAACATCTGTTGGTGATCAGCCACTGTGCAAAATGTGTAGCTGTGCTGCCCATTTGTCTCTCAGTGATAAACTCTATAACATGTTACAGAAACAGATAATACAAAGAGTGAATTGGCCAACAAAGATGAAAGTACAGCAAAGGAACAAAAAGTGATATTGCTAGAAGTGAAGTTGGAATTAAATATAAATGAAGTTAAAGAAATAGCTAACCACGGAATAGGTCAATGATACTTCAAAAATGATGAAAGTGAAAGAAGAAAGTGGAAAAGTTGGCTTAAAACTCAACATTCAGAAAACTAAGATCATGGCATCTGGTCCCATCACTTCATGGCAAATAGATGGAGAAACAATGGAAACAGTGACAGACTTATTTTGGGGGCTCCAAAATCACTGCACATGGTGACTACAGCCATGAAATTCAAAGATGCTTGCTCCTTAGAAGAAAAGTTTTGACTAACCTAGACAGCATATTAAAAAGCAGAGGCATTACTTTGCCAACAAAGGTCCGTCTAGTCAAAGCTATGGTTTTTCCAGTAGTCATCTATGGATGTGAGAGTTGGACTATAAAGAAAGCTGAGCACTGAAGAATTGATGCTTTTGAACTGTGGTGCTGGAGAAGACCTTTGAGAATCCCTTGGACTGCAAGGAGATCCAACCAGTCCATTCTAAAGGAAATCAGTCCTGAATATTCATTGGAAGGACTGATTCTGGAGCTGAAACTCCAATACTTTGGCCACCTGATGGGAAGAACTGACTCATTTTAAAAGACCCTGATGCTGGGAAAGATTGAAGGCTGGAGGAGAAGGGGATGACAGAAGATGAGATGGTTGGATGGTATCACTCAATGGACAAAAGTTTGAGTAATCTCTAGGAGTTGGTGATGGACAGGGCAGCCTGGTGTGCTGCAGTCCATGGGGTCACAAAGAGCTGGATAGAACTGAGCGACTGAACTGAACTGAACTGAAAAGGCCTCCCCTCCTCCACAGAATCCCCAAACCAAGAATTCTTAATTACGGGCAATTTTTCTTCCCAGGAGACATTTGGCAATGCCTACAGATATTTTCAGTCATCATAACTAAGAAGGGACTTGTTCCGCTACTGTTATCCAATGGGTTGAAGCCAGAGATGCTATTAAACATGCTACTGTGCACAGGAAAGCCCCCCACCATAATTATCCAGCCCCAAATTTTGAGACTGCTGAGACCAAAAAACACTGCTGTTTAGCATGGCTGTACCATTAGGGCTTCCTTCTTTCAGCTTTAGGATTTTGCTCCCTTGGAAAATACAAAACCCAGTGAGAGAAATGTCCTATGCTGTTGACCCTTTATATCTGAGTATGAAGGAAGAATCTGAGAATGGGATTGCATGGAGGGTATAAAGGGAAGAAGAGGGAAAATAGAATATGGAGGACCCCAAATGCAGGCTCTAGTGGTAGACTTTCTCCATTAAACAATCAAGACTCTTCCAGACAAGGAACTCACATCAAATTTCTTAGTACTCTCACCATGAATAATGATGCAGCACGATCCAATGTTGATTACTTCCTCTGTGAAAGGCACTGGACTCACTGCTTTATATGACTGATCTCACTGCATCCTTGCAACAATCTTAGAATACAGTGGAGGAAACTGAGGCTCAAAGAGATTAAGTAACCAGCTCAAAGTCACACATCTAACAAGGAGCAGAAGTGGAGCTTGGAACCTAGCTTTATTGACTCCAGAGATCATTTGAAAAGACCCTGAGGGAAAGATTGAAGGCAGGAGGAGAAGGGGACGACAGAGGATGAGATGGTTGGATGGCATCACCCACTCAACGGACATGAGTTTAAGTAAACTTACGGAGTTGGTGATGGACAGGGAGGCCTGGCGGGCTGCAGTTCATGGGGTCACAAAGAGTCGAACACAACTGAGTGACTGAACTGAACTGAACTGAATTTCAAAAACAAACACTGTTTTAGAAAAAGAAATAGTATTTGGGGTTACCAGATGTGGGGATGGGGAGAGAGGAAATTGGATGAAGGTAGTCAAATGTATAAACTTCCAGTTAGAAGAAAAGTACTAGGGATGTAATGTACAACATGATGAATATAATGAACCCTTCTGTATGTTATCTGTGAAAGTTGTTAAGACAGTAAATTCTTAGTTCTCATCACAAGGGAAACTTTTTTTTTTTCTGTTTCTTTAATGTCATATCTATGAGATGATGTTGTTCATTAAACTTATGGTAATCATTTCATGATGTGTATAATTTATATTATTATGATGTACATGTTCAACTTACAAAAAAGGAGAAAGAAATAGCTAACTGTGGGAATTTTGTCACTGCTGCAATTCTAGACATCCTAGAAATGTGGTCAAAGGAATTTAGTGAGGGTGAAATTATCAACCTAAATGTCATTATGAAAAGTTGTTCCGATGAAAAGGATGAAGATGTCCCAGAGACAGCAATGCCAGCAAAAACCTACCCAGTGAAGGGACTCTTGGAGATATTTCATGACATTGAAAATGCAAAGGAAAAAAATCTGAATGCTGATCCAGAACTTTAAAAGGAACATGATAATTTGTCAAGGCATAGAAAATATGCTTGCATATATTGTAAGTGATATGAGGAGAAGAAGGCAAGCACTGTTAAAACCAACATGAATATTTTTTACAAAGTAATACAGCACCTTTTTTTGGCTGCACTGGGTCTTCATTGGTGCACACAGGTTTTCTCTAGTTGCAGCGAGCAGAGGCTACTCTCTAGTTGTGGTGCACAGGCTTCTCAGTGAAGTGGCTTCTCTTGTTGTGGAGCGTGGGCTCTAGGCACACTGGCTTCAGTAGTTGCAGCAAATGGGCTCAGTCGTTGTGGTGCATGGGCTTAGTTACTCCATGGCATGTGGGATCTTCCAGGACCAGGGATCAAATCTGATCCCTGCACTAGCAGGTGGATTCCCAGGTCCTGGATCACCAGGGAAGTCTGACACAACACTTTAATTTTCAATGTTTCTAGTGTAAATGTGTATTAAATAAATAATAATTTTATAATTTTTCATTCTCTTGTATATTTATAAGGGAAAGGACACTAAGGTAATTTTTAGTCTTTAGACAAAAAAATTTTAAAGGTCACAGAACAATCATAATTTCCCCCATTGATTATTAAGATTGGTTTTTGTAATTCCAGCATTTCTGGTCATCTTTACAGCTGTGCACTACCTTGCTTGTATTATATTTTTCTTCATATAGCCGGTCTCAGACGTACATTTCTTAAAATTATTCTCAGATGTTCTAAATTTATTGTCACTTCTGGGAATGGGATTCATTTCTATTATTTTCTGAGAGGATACTTCTGATAGATAAGGAAGCTCTTGCTTTTTGTACTTTTACTTGGGATCTGAATACTTTAAGTTCTTACTATTTCTAATAGGTTCTCTATTAATTTGGTGCCCATCTCTGGGAATTGTGGCTCAGGCGGTGTGGAAGAAAGCTCTGGCTAACTCAGAGATTTGCTTCTCCTTTTCTGCTTTGGAGATGGGTCCTTGTTTCTGACATCATAGCTCAATAGGCTTGTTTCCAAAGCCTATCTTGGTGGCATAGCACATCACTCTGAGTTCTAATCTCCAATAGCCACATACTTGCTGTGTGATATAAACCTCATTGAGCCTGTTTTCTCCTTGGGAAGTGGAAATACTAGTATCTGCTACATGAAATTATTAGAAGGATTAAGTGAGATGCATGCATGGGTGTCCGACTTTTTGTGACCCCATGGACTATATATAGCCTTCCAGGCTTCTCTGACCATGAAATTCTGCAGGCAAGAATACTGGAGTGGGTTGCCATGCTCTCCTCCAGGGGATCTTCCTGACCCAGGAGTTGAGCCTGGGTCTCCTGCATTTCATGTGAATTCTTTACCACTGAGCCACTAGGGAAGACCATTAAGTGAGATATTGCATATCAAACACCTCCCTGAGAGTTAGCACAAAGAACAATCTATGTCAAGTATATATATCAAGTATTAGTATGGCATTGTTATTTTTTGATATTTTTATTGAGAAATTATTGACATATAAATTACATTAGTTTCAGATGTAGAACGTGATCTCAATATATGTGTATATTGCAAAATGATCCACCATAAGTTGTTCATTACCACACATGCTTATAAAATTTTTTCCTTGTGATGAGCTCTTTTAAGATCTACTCTCTTAGCTTTCAAATATACAATCAGCATCATTAACTATAATCACTAAGCCATATATTAGACTCCCTGGAATGCTGTTTGGGCTAAGTTGCTGATTTTCAGTCTTACTGCACCTTTTTATCTCTCTGGTTTCTTATGTATTTAAATGAGGAAGGTGGCTTCTCTTTTAACTCCAAAGTCAGTAAGATGAAATTTTGAGCTGGAAAGAAGGGTGTGGCATGGATCTGTCTTCTCTGGTTCCTCCCATGGCGATTAGGTTGATGAGTCCTGAGAGCCGCACTGCAGTATCCACTGGTTCCGTTCCTTTTCCACTCCCATTGTCCTATGTCTGGACCTCAGCTTGCACTTGAGCCTCTATAATAGCCTCTAAACAGATCTTTCTATCTTTCCTCTGCCACTGCCATTACCTAGACCTTGCACCAGGAAATTCCTTTTAAACCACAAGGAAGAGAAATCATGTCATTTTCTTCTTTAAAAAGAAAAATCCTGAATGAATGCAGCTAAACTATTTTTCTCAGAAGGTTCATTTTGATACAGAAGTCCTGGATTTAAGTTTAATAAATAAATATAAAAATAAAATTAGCAATTAGAATCATTAATAATATAATAAAAATAAAAGTGCAAGTAATAAAATAGTAATTGAACTAAATCAAAAATAGAAAACTGCCCTACAAAAGATACTAAGAAAAATTTAAAAAAATGCAAAGGCAAGTATAGACTTGGAGAAAATACTATATATAATGACAAATATGTCATATAATTAACTACATATTACATAAATATAGAAACTATGTTATACAAAAAATTCAAATCAATAAGGCAACTGCTTTATAAGTGGCAAATACTGAATATAAACCCCCAAAATAGGAAAACATGATTAATAAGCCCATGAAAAAATACTTGCCATCATTAGCTGTCAGGGAAATGCAATTAAAACCGCAATAAATTAAAAATAAATAAATAAATAAAAAAGAAAAATCCTGTTTGTGTGTTTATTGCTTAAAGGATCCTGACTGAACTCTGAAGACTAATTCAAGACTCTGTATCCTCTGATCACAAGGGTTCCTGCTAGTCACATTTCTAGTCACTATCAATCCTCAACTCTCCCACTTTCCTACCACACGTTCTCACATCGCTAACACCATTACCAGCTTCACCCTTAGACACACCCAGTTACTCCTTCATTCCCCAGATATATTCTCTGATTTTTCTGTTTCCACGTGTACTAACATTGTTCCTCCAGCCTACAATTCTCTCCTCATCCCATGTCCATCTTTAAACACCCTGCTTTGGAATATTATTCAGCCATTAAAAAGAATACATTTGAATCAGTTATAATGAGGTGGATGAAACTGGAGCCTATTATACAGACTGAAGTAAGCCAGAAAGAAAAACACCAATACAGTATACTAACGCATATATATGGAATTTAGAAAGATGGTGATGATAACCCTATATGTGAGACAGCAAAAGAGACACAGATGTAAAGAACAGACTTTTGGACTCTATGGGAGAAGGCAAGGGTGGGATGATTTGAGAGAATAGCATTGAAACATGTATATTATCATATGTGAAACAGATCGCCAGTCCAGGTTCAATGCATGAGACAGGGCACTCAGGGCTGGTGCACTGGGATGACCCAGAGGGATGGAATGGGGAGGGAGGTGGGAGGGGTTTCAGAATGGGGAACACATGTATACCCATGGCTGATTCATGTCAATGTATGGCAAAACCACTACAATATTGTAATTAGCCTCCAATTAAATAAAATTGAAAAAAAAAGTTGATTTAAAAAATAAATAATAAACACCCTGCTTATAGTCACATGTCATGCCTTCATAAAACCCTTCTTGATTTTTCTTTTCCCACCCTCTTCCTCAGAAACTGGAGTGAATCTTTTCTCTTTCCGTGTTCCAATTATACTTGCTTGTACTAGTGTCCTTACGTTATCTTTCCTCTTGGAAGTAAAGCAGATCTCTGTAAACCAAAAGTTTCTCAAGCACAAGAGCCATGTCTTAGGCATCTTATAGGCCCTAGAGAACCTCTGCATACATTGTATTTGTCTACTTGACATTCACCCATCTCGCCATCAGTGCCCCAAAATTGAAGAAGAGTGAGAACCATGAAAACCAGTGTCTTGTTCACTTCTGTATCCCAAGTGCCTAACCCAGAGTCTGACACATAGTAGGTGCTCAGTCAAAGCTTGTGACATCAAATACTAGCTCTCCCAATTCATTGACCCCCTTGACCTTGTGATTGGAGCCTTTGGTCAACATCATCAGCCACTGCTATCACTGCTCCCCCTCTCAGATCTTGAACTCTGAAATGCCTTCCAGTTACCAAAACTTTCCATCTTTCACTGTGACTGATGGCCCCCTGACCTCTCCCTATTGTTACAGTCAGTTCCCCTCTGACTCCCCTCACCTCCCTTCCTAGCTCAACATTCTGTTCTGTTCTTTCCAGAGCCCTGGCTAGGGGCGGGGTCACAGGGGCACAGAAATTTAGAGGGCACCACATTTTTCTCCCACCACCTCTCTGGTCTCTGTTGGAAGCCTCGCCCTGGCCCCAGGCCAGCCCCCTTGGCAGTTGCAGAGATGGATGGAGTGAGAGGCCCGAGGTCAAGGGCTGGGAGTGCACCAGCCAGGGGACCTTTTGTGCACAGGCTACCCCTCCCCCTGCCAAGAGCAGTTTCCACTGAAGAGAAGGCGAGTTTCCTGCTGCATGCCCCGGGCGTCAAAAATGCCAGTTAGGGTTTGGGTTCTGTCCTCCTTTCCCTCACCCTTGACACCGTGCCAATCTCATGCTGCTTTCCATGCTCCAGCAAGCCCTGTCACTGGGCCTCCTGGGACCACCACCAGGACTAGCCGTTGCCCTCAGTGGATGTTTCATAGCTGCTCAGCCTTTTTTTTCAACCACAATATGTTGATTCTTGGGGAATATTTGTATCAAGGGGTATTTGTGTTGCAGGATGCCACTCACACACTCACACACACAGAGAATGAGAGAGAACCCAAGGCGGGTCTGTATAGGACTGACAGAAGAGACAGCAAGTGTCTTCACCCTTCTAAGTCTCTGCTACTTCATCTGTAAAACGGCACTGATCATAGTATCTGTCTTACAGTGCTGTTCTGAGGAATAAAGTGCATAGCAGAGTGGCCAGTACATTTAATAAGCACTCACTAGGTGTGAGTTCCCTTCTCTGAATTTAAACTTTTCATAATGCGTTTACTCTTAAGAAAACTAGTCAACACACCTGCTATCAGAGATTTAATCAGTGCTAGTTATGACCAACTCCAGAGGCAGCAGCTTCTCTCCCCTTAGTGTCCCCCACTGCACTGCACCCCCATCCCATCAGTGATCCGAAAGGCTGAAGGGCTCCTAAGAGAATTTCCCTTTCAGGATCTAGAAACTCAAAACTTTTTTGAGCTGGTGCCAAGAATGTTCACTGCAATCAACTTTGTCTATCATAAAGAGGCCAGCCTTGGGTTTCAAATTGGGCTACTGTGTTGCTCCCCTCCTTGAGTGCGACGGGAGATTTCTGTGCAGTTGAAATTGAAGCCAGCTCTTTCTTTATATCAGTGGGTTTAAAATACCCGGGAATATTTTTGTATGTGTTTTTAAAATTGCAATCAACTCTACGGTCAGTATTGGGAAAAGTGAGGCTGCTGTAAAGTCCTTTACTTACTTTTACCCAAATGTATTTCTTTTGCGAAGATGGGCACTCTATGTGCATGTTCATTGCATGTTGTTTCCAGCTGTCTTACCCTTTATAAAAGTCACAGCCACAGGAAATGCACGCCCTGGAGGTGACTCAGGCCCTACAATAGCACATCTCCTGTACACTTAGCCTCCAAGGAAAGTTGGCCGGTGGACTCACCACTCCACAGAAACTAAACCAAAGTTTCTATTCACTGCATCTGGAAATATTTGATCACATTCACATTATGCTTATTTTTTTAATATGAGAATCATGTTTTAACCTAGTGCGTATCATTTTGAGCAGAGAAGGCAATGGTACCCCACTCCATTACTCTTGCCTGGAAAAATCCCATGTGTGGAGGAGCCTGGTGGGCCGCAATCTATGGGGTCGCACAGAGTCGGACATGACTGAAGCGACTTAGCAGCAGGAGCATATCATTTTGAGAGGAAGGTATCTTTAATCCCAACAAAGTCCCATTTTTCATTTTTTTAATGGTTTCTGTTTCCAGTGTCAAACATAAAAACCCCTGATCTCAAAGATTTTTCCCATGTGTTTTTTCCCCTGAAAGTCATGTATTATACATTTAAGTCTGTGACCCATTTTGAGTTAGTTTTTGTATAAGGTATGAGACTTAGGTCCAGGTTCATTCTTTTGCCTACAAATGTCTAGGTGCTCCAGCATCACTTGTTGAGAAGACCGTATTATTAATACTTCCATTGAATTGCTTTTGCATCTTTGAGAAATATCAGTTGGGCATACTGGTGTGAATCTATTCCTGAGTTCTCTTTTCCATTCCACTGATCTATGTGTCTGTCTTTCAGCCAGTACCACACTGTCTTGAGTACTGAAGGTAGAGTAACCCGTAATATCATGTGGCATGATTCCTCTCATTTTTTTTCTTTTTTTCTTCAATATTTTTTAACTACTTTAGGGTCTATAACTTTCTATATAAATTTTAGAATTAACTTGTCTATATCTAAAATTTTACTGGCATTTTGATAGAAAGTGCATTAAATTATAGGTCAGTTGGGGAAGAACTGACATCTTGACTATAATGAGTTCAGTCAGTGAACACAATACATTCTTCCATTTATTTAGTTGTTCCTTAATTTTATTCATCAATGTTTGGTGATTCTAAGCACATAAGTCCTGTACGTGTTTTGCTAGGTTTGAACCTATTTCATTTTCCTTAAAGTGATTGTAAATTACATTGGCATTATTTTGATTTCCAGATGTTCATTGTTAGCATAAGGAATGCGATAGGTATTTATGTATTTATCTTGTATCCTAAGGCCTTGATGAATTCTTTTGTAAGTAGGAGTTTTCCTGTGAATTCCTTGGGATTTTCTAATAGTGACTATGCCAAAGCCTTTGACTGTGTGGATCACAATAAACTGTGGAAAATTCTGAAAGAGATGGGAATACCAGACCACCTGACCTGCCTCTTGAGAAATCTGTATGCATGTCAGGAAGCAACAGTTAGAATTGGACATGGAAAAACAGACTGGTTCCAAATAAGAAAAGGAGTACGTCAAGGCTGTATATTGTCACCCTGCTTGCTTAAATTATATGCAGAGTACATCATGAGAAACGCTGGGCTGGAAGAAGCACAAGTTGGAATCAAGATTGCTGGGAGAAATATCAATAACCTCAGATATGCAGATGACACCACCCTTAGGGTAGAAAGTGAAGAGGAACTAAAAAGCCTCTTGATGAAAGTGAAAGTGGAGAGTGAAAAAGTTCGATTAAAGCTCAACATTCAGAAAACTAAGATCATGGCATCTGGTCCTATCACTTCACAGGAAATAGTTGGGGAAACAGTGGAAACAGTGTCAGGCTTAATTTTTGGGGGCTCCAAAATCACTGCAGATGGTAATTGCAGGCATGAAATTAAAAGATGCTTACTCCTTGGAAGGAAAGTTATGACCAACCTAGATAGCATATTCAAAAGCAGAGACATTACTTTGCCAACAAAGGTCCATCTAGTCAAGGCTATGGTTTTTCCTGTGGTCATGTATGGATGTGAGAGTTGGACTGTGAAGAAGGCTGAGCACCAAAGAATTGATGCTTTTGAACTGTGGTGTTGGAGAAGACTCTTGAGAGTCCCTTGGAGTGCAAGGAGATCCAACCAGTCAATTCTGAAGGACGTCAGTCCTGGGTGTTCTTTGGAAGGAATGATGCTAAAGCTGAAACTCCAGTACTTTGGCCACCTCATGAGAAGAGTTGAATTATTGGAAAAGACTCTGATGCTGAGAGGGATTGCAGGCAAGAGGAGAAGGGGATGAAAGAGGATGAGATGGCTGGATGGCATCACCGACTCGATGGACGTGAGTTTGAGTGAACTCCGGGAGTTGGTGACAGACAGGGAGGCCTGCTGCTGCTGCTGTTGCTAAGTTACTTCAGTCGTGTCTGCCTCTGTGCGACCCCATAGACGGCACACCACCAGGCTCCCCCGTCCCTGGGATTCTCCAAGCAAGTATACTGGAGTGGGTTGCCATTTCCTTCTCCAATGCATGAAAGTAAAAATGAAAGTGAAGTCACTCAGTCGTTTCTGACTCTTAGCGACCCCATGGACTGCAGCCTACAAGGCTCCTCTGTCCATGGGATTTTCCAAGCAAGAGTACTGTAGTGGGTCGCCATTGCTTTCTCCTACAGGGAGGCCTGGAGCTGCAATTCATGGAGTCACAAAGAGTTGGACACGACTGAGCAACTGAACTGAACTGAGGGACAGTTTTATTTCTTCCTTTCCAATCCACAGGCCATGTATTTATTGCTTTTTCTTTCCTGTTTCAAGGCTAGAACTTCCAGTACTATGTTGAATAAGAGTAGTGAAAGCTGCCGTCATTGCTTTGTTTTGGATTTTAGGGGGAAAGAATTCAGCTTTTCACCATTCATCATAGGAATGATTTTAGGTGTAGTTTTTGTAGAAGCTCTTTATTAAGGTGAGGTATTTTTCTTTTATTCTTAATTTGCTGAGAGTTTTTGTGTTTTAAATTATTAATGGTTGTTGAGTTTTCTTAATACTTTTTCTGAATGAACATGATCATATGATTTTTCTTCTTTTACCTGTTGATATGAAGGTTACATTGATTGGTTTTTAATTGATTGATTTTTGAATATTGAACCAGAGTTACCACGCATCCGAGGTCGGGGCAGCGACGAGAGGAGTTATCCCACGTCCGAGGTCAGGGGCGGCAACAAGAGGAGCTACCCCACGCCCCAGCGCCCGAGGCCAAGGGCGGTAGCAGAAAGGAGCAATCCCACGCCTGAGGCCAGGGGTGGTGGCCAGGAGGACTAACCCCACGTCCAAGGAGCCATGGCTGCACGGGCATAGGAGGGCCTAGAGGAGCTATCCCGCGTTGAAGTTCAGGAAGGGCGGTGGTGAGGAGAGACCCCTCGTCCAAGGTAAGGTGCAATGGCTGTGCTTTGCTGGAGCAGCCGTGAAGAGATACCCCACACCCAAGGTAAGAGAAACCCAAGTAAGACGGTAGGTGTTGCAAGAGGGCATCAGAGGGCAAACACACTGAAACCATACTCACAGAAAACTAGTCAATCTAATCACACTAGGACCACAGCATTGTCTAACTCAATGAAACTAAGCCATGCCCGTGGGGCAAACCAGGATGGGCGGGTCATGGTGGAGAGATCTGACAGGATGTGGTCCGCTGGAGAAGGAAATGGCAAGCCACTTCAGTATTCTTGCCTTGAGAACCCCATGAACAGTATAAAAGGCAAAATGATAGGATACTGAAAGAGAAACTCCCCAGGTCAGTAGGGGCCCAATATGCTACTGGAGATCAGTGGAGAAATAACTCCAGAAAAAATGAAGGGATGGAGCCAAAGCAAAAAAAATACCCAGCTGTGGATGTGACTGGTGATAGAAGCAAGGTCTGATGCTGTAAAGAGCAATATTGCATAGGAACCTGGAATGTCAGGTCCATGAATCAAGGCAAATTGGAAGTGGTCAAACAAGATGGCCAGAGTGAATGTCGACATTCTAGGAATCAGCGAAGTCAAATGCACTGGAATGGGTGAATTTAACTCAGATGACCATTATATCTACCACTGTGGGCAGGAATCCCTCAGAAGAAATGGAATGGCCATCATGGTCAACAAGAGTCCGAAATGCAGTACTTGAATGCAATCTCAAAAACGACAGAATGACCTCTGTTTGTTTCCAAGGCAAACCATTCAATGTCACAGTAATCCAAGTCTATGCCCCAACCAGTAATGCTGAAGAAGCTGAAGTGGAACGGTTCTATGAAGACTTACAAGACCTTTTAGAACTAACACCCAAAAAAGATGTCCTTTTCATTATAGGGGACTGGAATGCAAAAGTAGGAAGTCAAGAAACACCTGGAGTAACAGGCAAATTTGGCCGTGGAATATGGAATGAAGCAGGGCAAAGACTAACAGAGTTTTGCCAAGAAAATGCACTGGTCATAACAAACACCCTCTTCCAACAACACAAGAGAAGACTCTATACATGGACATCACCAGATGGTCAACACTGAAACCAGATTGATTATATTCTTTGCAGCCAAAGATGGAGAAGCTCTATACAGTCAGCAAAAACAAGACCAGGAGCTGACTGTGGCTCAGACCATGAACTCCTTATTGCCAAATTCAGACTTAAATTGAAGAAAGTAGGGAAAACTACTAGACCATTCAGGTATGACCTAAATCAAATCCCTAATGATTATACAGTGGAAGTGAGAAATAGATTTAAGGGCCTAGATCTGATAGATAGAGTGCCTGATGAACTATGGAATGAGGTTCGTGACATTGTACAAGAGACAGGGATCAAGACCATCCCCATGGAAATGAAATGCAAAAAAGCAAAATGGCTGTCTGGAAAGGCCTTACAAATAGCTGTGAAAAGAAGAGAAACAAAAAGCAAAGGAGAAAAGGAAAGATATAAGCATCTGAATGCAGAGTTCCAAAGAAGAGCAAGAAGAGATAAGAAAGCCTTATTCAGCAATCAATGCAAAGAAATAGAGGAAAACAACAGAATGGGAAAGACTAGAGATCTCTTCAAGAAAATCAGAGATACCAAAGGAACATTTCATGCTAAGATGGGCTTGATAAAGGACAGAAATGGTATGGACCTAACAGAAGCAGAAGATATTAAGGAAAGGTGGCAAGAATGCACAGAAGAACTGTACAAAAAAGATCTTCATGACCCAGATAATCACGATGGTGTGATCACTGACCTAGAGCCAGACATCCTGGAATCCTTAGAAAGCATCACTATGAACAAAGCTAGTGGAGGTGATGGAATTCCAGTTGAACTATTCCAAATCCTGAAAGATGATGCTATGAAAGTGCTGCGCTCAATATGCCAGCAAATTTGGAAAACTCAGCAGTGGCCACAGGCCTGGAAAAGGTCAGTTTTCATTCCAATCCCAAAGAAAGGCAATGCTAAGGAATGCTCAAACTCCCGCACAATTGCACTCATCTCACACGCTAGTAAAGTAATGCTCAAAATTCTCCAAGCCAGGCTTCAGCAATATGTGAACCGTGAACTTCCAGATGTTCAAGCTGGTTTTAGAAAAGGCAGAGGAACCAGAGATCAAATTGCCAACATCTGCTGAATCATGGAAAAAGCAAGAGAGTTTCAGAAAAACATCTATTTCTGCCTTATTGACTGCCAAAGCCTTTGACTGTGTGGATCACAATAAACTGTGGAAAATTCTGAAAGAGATGGGAATACCAGACCACTTGACCTGCCTCTTGAGAAATTTGTATGCAGGTCAGGAAGCAACAGTCAGAACTGGTCATGGAACAACAGACTGGTTCCAAATAGGAAAAGGAGTTCGTCAAGGCTGTATATTGTCACCCTGCTTATTTAATTTATATGCAGATTACATCATGAGAAACGCTGGACTGGAAGAAACACAAGTTGGAATCAAGATTGCTGGGAGAAATATCAATAACCTCAGATATGCAGCTGACACCACCCTTATGGCAGAAAGTGAAGAGGAACTACAAAGCCTCTTGATGAAAGTGAAAGTGGAGAGTGAAAAGGTTGGCTTAAAGCTCAACATTCAGAAAACGAAGATCATGGCATCTGGTCCCATCACTTCATGGGAAATAGATGGGGAAACAGTGGAAACAGTGTCAGACTTTATTTTTCTGGGCTCCAAAATCACTACAGATGGTGACTGCAGCCATGATATTAAAAGACACTTACTCCTTGGAAGGAAAGTTATGACCAACCTAGATAGCATATTCAAAAGCAGAGACATTACTTTGCCAACAAAGTTTCGCCTAGTCTAGGCTATGGTTTTTCCTGTGGTCATGTATGGATGTGAGAGCTGGACTGTGAAGAAGGCTGAGCGCCGAAGAATTGATGCTTTTGAACTCTGGTGTTGGAGAAGACTCTTGAGAGTCCCTTGGACTGCAAGGTGATCCAACCAGTCCATTCTGAAGGAGATCAGCCCTGAGGTTTCTTTGGAAGGAATGATGCTAAAGCTGAAACTCCAGTGCTTTGGCCACCTCATCTGAAGAGTTGACTCATTGGAGAAGACTCTGATGCTGGGAGGGATTGAGGGCAAGAGGGGAAGGGGACGACAGAGGATGAGATGGCTGGATGGCATCACTGACTCGATGGATGTGAGTCTCAGTGAACTCCGGGAGTTGGTGATGGACAGGGAGGCCTGGCGTGCTGTGATTCATGGGGTCGCAGTGAATCAGACACGACTGAGTGACTGATCTCATCTGAACTAGCTAAATGCACAACTGATCTGATCTAGCTAAATAAATCCCACTTGGTTATTGTGTATAATTGTTTTTATGCATTGCTGTATTTGAGTGGCAAATTTTTTCAGGATTTTAATCAAAATCCTTGAGTACTTAAGTTCAAAGTTCTTAAGATTCTGCATTTTCCTTTTTTTTTTTTTTTTGGTCTTTCATTATTATTATTTTTTTTTTTTCTGATACTGTGTCAGGTTGTAGTATCAAGGTACTACTTCCCCCAGAAAATGAGTTGGGAAGAGTTTCCTTTTGTATTTTCTGAAATAATTTACACGAGACTGTTCTTTAAGTATCTGGTAGAATTCTCCAATGAAGCCATCTGAGCCTGGATATTTTCTTTTGGGAGGAGTTTTAATTACAAATTCAATTTCTTTAATGGTATAAGACCTTTTGGGGTGCCTGTCTCAACTTGGTTCAGTTTTGGTTGTTTGTGGTTTTCAAGGAAATGTTAATATTTCTTCTAAGTTGTAAGATTTTATGAGCCTCGAGTTGTTTGTAGTGTTCTCTTGTTTTTCCTCTAATGGATGCGTGTCCTGCAAGTAATATCCACTGCTTCATGCCTGATGTTGTTTATTTGCGTCTTCGTTCTCTTTATAGTTGTCAGTCTTCCATTGATTTTTTTCAAGGAACCAGTGCTTTGCTTCATTGATTTTTTTCTCTACTGCTTTTCTTTTTTTCAGTTTTATTGATTTCTGCTTACACCTTTATCATTTCCTTCCTTCATCTTCCTTGCTTTGGGTTTATTTTCCTTTCCTGTTTCTAATTTCTTGAGGTAGGAACTTAGATTATTGATTTTAGATTTTTCTTCTTTCCTAATGTTAGCGTTTAGTGCTATAAATTTCCCTTTTCACACTGCTGTGGCTGAATCCCACAGACTTTGACAGGTGTATTTTCATTTTCATTCAGTTCTCTATATTTTAAAACATTTGAGACTTCTTCTTTGATCCATGGATTAAGTGTGTTGTTTAATTTCTTAATGTTTAGAGATTTTCAGTTATATTTTTGTTGTTGATTTCTAGTTAGATCCCATTGCAGTCAGAGAACATACTCTGAATGATTTAAATTCTTTTAAATAGCTCATACTGTTTGAAAACTGAGTAAGATAGTATTTTTCTATATTTGAGGCATTTGGAGAGTAAAGTACTTCGTGAAGAGATGTACAGTTGTTTTGTTGGAGCACAGGTGGTTATCAATTCTTGAATACGTACTGCTCACTCACACCCTCACTGAGTGCTTTATATACATAATTTCATCTAATCCTCTCAATAACCCTTCGTGGCTGCTGCTATAATAAACTTCATTTTAAATAACCCAAGCCCAGAGAGTTTAAGTGACTTGCCTGATTTCACTTAGCTCAGGTGGGATTTAAATCTGAGTCCTTCCATCTCCAAAACTCTTTCCACTAGAGTCACAAGTGAGAAAACTGATAAGGACCTGAGGGATGGAGCATAGTGTGGGACTGTGTCCTAGAAAAGCAACTAGTTATACAATGCTTCTCTTACCACTGCTCTTCTATGATAGTGTTTATGTGCCTACATCTATTTTACATTTAATTTTTAAAGTCTTAATTCAGATAATATGGATTTTCTCAGCCACACCATGTCAAATAATTGGTTTGACTAAAATTTCATTTCTTGACTTAAGTTTATGGAATGTTAACTAATAATATAATGGCTAAGTCACTTAACATAGGTCTATGCCATTAATATATCTGTACAAGAGTGATGAAAATATCTACCCCAAAGATTTGTCATAGCACTGAAATAATGGATCTGAAAGTGCTCTCACCGTCGAGCATTATACAAACATATGGAATTATTATACTACTATGATAAATAAAATGATACTAGTGTTTCCTAGGAACCACAGTCCCTGTCCATCATGTAGAACAAATGTTTTGACCTGAACACCATGGACCTCATGGATAGACTTCAGGGTTCTCTGAAATTGTATATGAACAATGTTGTTTACTCACTAAGTCATGTCTGACTTTGGGACCCCATGGACTGTAACCCACGAGGCTCCTCTGTACATGGAATTCTCCAGGCAAGAATACTGGAGTGGCTTGCCATTCTCTTCTCCAAGGGATCTTCCTAACCCAGGAATCAAACCCAAGTCTCTTGCTTGGTAGATAGAATCTTTACCACTGAGTCATCTGGGAATCTGGCATATGGAAAGGTATATTTGGGGGAGGGAGGCATATTATCTCCTTCCAAAAGATATTTGGAACTGCCTAGATGAATGGATGAAGAAATTAAACACATATATCTGACTTTATGCTCTACGAAATAGCACAGTCACTGACTGCCTACTGAAGTGGCTTTGTCAGGTGTAGCCAACTTGGAGAGTTTGTTTTCTTATCCACAGACTTGAATGGTCTATATGCACCAAGCATACCAAGAAGCATGTTCACAAGAGAGAATGTGTGTGTGTGTGTGTGTGTGTGTGTGTACCTAGATAGGAAGCTTCAGGCATTTCACAGATGGAACAGTCTTCTTTAAGGTTCTATTTTGAACAGGTCTGTAACACTAGCCAATTGGGAACTAGAACAGCTAGCTTTGCAGAACTAAGATGATTCTAACATCCTATTAATAAGATGGAATAACTGAGAACATAGAAACTGTGAAATCTCTGCAATTAATGTATAAGTCTCCAAACAATGCAGTGGTCTTGATACTGTAATATTAGTCTGGACCAAGCCACACGTTGTAAGGAGTATAGAAGAAGCTCAACGAGTGACTGAGAACCCAGGTAATAAAAGAGTTAGGCAGAACTGGAAGGGATGCAATTTCTTTAGCCACATTTGGCTAAGGCATAGCACAACTCCAAAGATAGGAAGCATTGAAGATGACATTAGGGCTAACCAGTAGGTGTATGCAGAGAAGGCAATGGTACCCCACTCCAGTACTCTTGCCTGGAAAATCCCATGGGTGGAGGAGCCTGGTGGGCTGCAGTCCATGAAGTCACTAAGAGTCAGACATAACTGAGCGACTTCACTTTAAGTTTCACTTTCATGCATTGGAGAAGGAAATGGCAACCCACTCCAGTGTTCTTTCTTGGAGAATCCCAGGGACCAGGAAGCCTGATGGGCTGCCATCTATGGGGTCGCACAGAGTCGGACACTACTGAAGCAACTTAGCAGCAGCAGCAGCAGCAGCAGTAGGTGTATGTGAGGCTTGAGTGGGCCTAGAATGACTGCTTGACCTCAAGGGCCTGTGTAAGGCTTGGGACCCAGGACCCATTCTGTCCCAGACTAGCTATCTATGTGGAATGTCTTGGAGTACATGAAATGCAAGAGAAAAAGAGTTGTGGTCCCAAAGGAAAACTGATATAAGTATCTTTGAAGTATCAACCATTGAGTCCAAGCAACTGGAAGTTTGCCAAATAAAATGCAAGGTGCCATTACTGCATGGGAAAGACCTATATTAAATATTATTTATCTGATATTCAAATTTAACTGAGCATCCTACATTTTTGTTTGCTGTTTCCAACAACTCTGGTTAAGTGAGAAGTCTTTTTTCAGGAGCTAAATGAGCAGAGTAGTGCTTCTTTGATTTTAATTGCCATATAAATCACCTGATAAGTCAGCCAGTCTGGGATGGGCCCAAGCACTTGTATTTCTAAAATGTTCCCAGGTGATGCTAATGCTGCCAGCCAGAGACCATACATTAAATAGCAAGGAGTTGTGTAGTTGTTTAGGTTAATGTCTCAGGCACCTTTCTTGTTCCACAGTAAAAGTCCCATTATCAGCTGTATATACCTTTTGTAATGCTCAAAACAGTGACACTGGCTTTGCAAGTCTCCATCAGAGGGGCATTTGGGCTGCAAGCTTCCCTTCCTGATGATAGTGAACATGCCCATTAGCTAGTAGCAGTGATGTGTCTTGGAAGGGAATCGCCTGTGATCCCTCTCCAACAGTGTGATGAACAGTGTTCGCTGTGGACATGCTACATTAGCTGTCTGAACCAAGTCTCCGATTGGTTGAACTCCAATCTCTAGGATGGTAGCAACAGACACCACTGGATGACATTCCCATTTGAGTGGGGATGTGGCTCTGACTCTTGGCACATGGTGCTCAGGACTGTCATCTCGACATCCTTTTCTCCCATACCAGAGGCACACTTTTTGGGTAACTCTTTTTATCATCATTGGGAGGGGGAGGGTTGAAAGTTGCATCTGTACGTGTTTTCTGTGCTAATCTGAGAGCTGGACTCAACCGCAGGACTTGGGTCACTTACACACAGAGATCTCATTGTGAGGGGAGAGGAAAATGGCTGCTCCTCAGCTGCACTTTGAAATTCTGCATTAAAAAAACACTAAGTATTCATAAGCCTCTTATTTAATCAATGAATCCCTTTGTGTTTACATCCCTCACAACTCAGGGAACAAATAGGGTTTAGTTGCTAGAAAGTGAAAACTTCAAGCTCCTCAGAATGGGGGGAATAGGAGGCAATTTAGATGAAAACAGTGAAAATGGCTCCATCCCAGTTTCTTGGTACCTGCTCCTAAGGACATGCCAACCAATGTTTTATTTTTCAGTGTTCTCCACCTTTCGTTTAGGGCATTATCCATAAAGGGGTAACAAGATGCTTCTCAGCATAAATCTGTATTCTGTTGGTTAGATGCTCACCTGAAATCAGGAGACAAGGGAACAGAACAACTAGTGAGGTTTGGTAATTGCCAGTTGTCCATGAATGGCCTCTGCTCTGCCATGTGCCTTCACCTTGCTCTCTCCTCTTTTATCTAAAATTGACATTTACCTCTCCAGGATGAGTAAACCACTGAGGAAGCATTCAAAGATCAAACTCTATAGCAATTGACCCCAAAGAAAATTTTGAGTTGATGTGATTTCAAAATGGGAAGGAAGTAAGTTCATTCTTGGGTTCTCCCACTCAAAGGTAGTTTCAAGGAGCTATTCAATATTAATTAGTAGACTGTGAATTCAGTTCTGTGCAATTATGATGAGCCAGTTTGGGGAGGATGAAAGAGCTAACTTATCATATTTTTGAATTACTCATCTAGAGGCCTGAATATTTTTGTATTTCCATATTTCTCGAGTAGCACTTAATTTAATCTTAGCCCCATTTCTTTCAATAAACCATTGTTGCATCTCATAAGCAGCACAGCTTCTTCCTCTAACTCATCTCCCCGTGAAATTGGTTTAATGAAGCAGAAAGGTATGAAGCATTAGCAACAGTGGAATCTGTGTGGTAGCAGTTCATTTTTCAGAGGCACTCACATTTCCACCCTAATTTATAAAATCAGCACACAAATGATTTTTATCACGGCCATTACATCAGTATAAATTACGGCCTTTTCTATAACACGGCAGTTAGTCAAACTGTTGAAATGATATCTATTAGTCAAGGGACGGGGAGGGGGTGCAAGGAGAGGTAGGAAAGAGTTAGTGAAAATGAGGGCTGATGGTTGTCGCACAGAAACACCAATATTAATTTACCATAATGAACAGCAATGGGGTATTTTGCAAATGTACAGATGAAAATTAAATGTGCAAAGTGAAGCAAATGGGTCAATTTGTTCAGGACAAAGAAAAGGACCTTCAATAAACAAAATGGTGCTATATAGAGACCGACAGTGATGCAATTAGTCAGGCACTCCTCCTGGACAGTGGGCAGGCTGCGGCCGCCCTGGGCAGGGGCCATTGTTATTGCCTCTCGCGTGGGTGTCTTCATTTATCTCATTGTAGGAACTGTCATCCTAGCCTTGTGCCCTGCAGCCTCACCATGTCAAATCTATCCTTCCAGAGCCTCCTTGGAGAGTACTGCCCACTGACATCTCCTCCTTTCTCTACTGCCACCTAGGTCGCTTGCCAGAACCTTGTAGCCACCCCCTTTCAAGTTAGGCAAACCTCAGTCATCTGACCTCATTAATATGAGTTTTGTGATCATTTAGGGATCAAGTTCACTGTTCCCTTTGCTCTCACTGTAAACCACAGTTTACCAAGCAAACAACTTACTAGTTTGACAGTTTCTTTTAGAGAGATGATATGGATGGATGGTATAAGATGAGTTTAACCTTAAAAGAATAAATTGTTCACATACTCCAGAAGTGACATTTAACCATAAACAATTTGTGTATAAACTGAAAACCATTGTTGTCCATTGAATGGCATGGTCACTCTGGTAGACTTGTGTGCTGTGAATTCTATGTGACAGTAATTAAACAATATTGAAAAAGTATCCCTTCTTCATACCAGCTTCATTACCGTCTACCAATCTACCTCACTGACAACATGTAAAATCTTTATGGGCAGGTGTGAGCTCTATGTTTATTCAATAGCTCATTCTATTAACAGATATTTATCGTGCATATGCTATGTGCCAAGGACCAGACTAGTGGTTGGGACCCAGTGGCAAATGAGCCTTCTAGTGGAGAAAGCAATCACTGAACAAGTAATTCCAAGCAAGTTATATGGGGTTTCTGAGGTTGGTTGTAATTCCACATTGGTTTCTCTCAATTATGTCTCATTACCCTCAGTCAGGGTGTATTCAGGGAATACAGATTCACTGATCATAAGTAGTCACCGTGTCTGTTTAGTCATCATTGAAAGTCGCTCAGTCGTGTCTAACTCTTTGCCACCGCATGGACTATATACAGTTCATGGAATTCTTTAGGCCAGGATACTGGAGTTGGGTAGCCTTTCCCTTCTCCAGGGGATCTTCCCAACCCAGGAATTGAACCCAGGTCTCCCGCCTTGTAGGCAGATTCTTTACCAGCTGAGCCACAAGGGAAGACCAAGAATACTGGAGTGGGTAGCCTATCCCTTCTGGAGTGGGTAGCCTATCCCTTCTCCAGCGGATCTTCTCGACCCAGGAATTGAACCAGGGTATCCTGCACTGCAGACAGACTTTTGACCAACTGAGCTATCAGGGAAGCCTCTAGCTTCCTTGGTCATCATATCTAGATGCATATTAGTTTTGTTTGTTTGTTTTTTTAACCAAATTTGGTATTCTCTTCAACGATATGAAAGTACAACTTACTTATCATTGATTTGTTCAGATCTCAACTTTGCAATCCAGTAGATCCTAGTATTTTTCAATAAACAGTTTTTCAGCAGTTAGGAAATAGACTTCAGTGAAATTTGGCACCTTGGTGAACATTATAAATATTTGCTTGTATTGAATGAGGTTAATTGTTCACAAGCCCACTAATGTTAATATTGGTCAAGCTAAAATTAGTGATATTTGATATCAAATATCCTAAAATAGAATTGCAAATCTTTTTTTGCTTTTTTTCCTAAGCACTGTTTTTTTGTTGTTGTTGAAGTATTGTTAATTTACAATGTGTTAATTTCAAGTGTACAGCACAGCGATTCAGTTTCATATATATATTCTTTTATATATAGAGATCAAATTGCCAACATCTGCTGGATCATGGAAAAAGCAAGAGAGTTCCAGAAAAACATCTATTTCTGCTTTATTGACTATGCCAAAGCCTTTGACTGTGTGGATCACAATAAGCTGTGGAAAATTCTGAAAGAGATGGGAATACCAGACCACCTAATCTGCCTCTTGAGAAATTTGTATGTAGGTCAGGAAGCAACAGTTAGAACTGGACATGGAACAACAGACTGCTTCCAAATAGGAAAAGGAGTACGTGAAGGCTGTATATTGTCACCCTGCTTATTTAACTTATATGTAGAGTACATCATGAGAAACGCTGGGCTGGAAGAAACACAAGCTGGAATCAAGATTGCTGGGAGAAATATCAATAACCTCAGATATGCAGATGACACCACCCTTATGGCAGAAAGTGAAGAGGAACTACAAAGCCTCTTGATGAAAGTGAAAGTGGAGAGTGAAAAAGTTGGCTTAAAGTTCAACATTCAGAAAACGAAGATCATGGCATCTGGTCCCATCACTTCATGGGAAATCAATGGGGAAACAGTGGAAACAGTGTCAGACTTTGTTTTTCTGGGCTCCAAAATCACTGCAGATGGTGACTGCAGCCATGAAATTAAAAGACGCTTACTCCTTGGAAGGAGGGTTATGACCAACCTAGATAGCATATTCAAAAGCAGAGACATTACTTTACCAACAAAGGTTTGTCTAGTCAAGGCTATGGTTTTTCCTGTGGTCATGTATGGATGTGAGAGCTGGACTGTGAAGAAGGCTGAGTGCCGAAGAATTGACGCTTTTGAACTGTGGTGTTGGAAAAGACTCTTGAGAGTCCCTTGGACTGCAAGGAGATCCAACCAGTCCATTCTGAAGGAGATCAGCCCTGGGATTTCTTTGGAAGCAATGATGCTAAAGCTGAAACTCCAGTACTTTGGCCACCTCATGCGAAGAGTTGACTCATTGGAAAAGACTCTGATGCTGGGAGGGATTGGGGGCAGGAGGAGAAGGGGACAACAGAGGATGAGATGGCTGGATGGCATCACTGACTCAATGGATGTGAGTCTCAGTGAACTCCAGGAGTTGGTGATGGACAGGGAGGCCTGGCATGCGCAATTCATGGGGTCGCAAAGAGTCAGACACAACTGAGCGACTGATCTGATCTGAAATATTGTTTATAAAATTCTCTTCCATTATAGGTTATTACAAGGTATTGAATATAGTTCCCTGTGCTATACAGTAGGTCCTTGTTGTTTACCTATTTTATATATAGTAGTGAATATATGTTAATCCAAAATTCCTAATTTATCTCTCCCCACCACCACCCCGCTATCCTCTTTGATAACCATAAATTTGCTTCTATGTCTATGAATCTATTTCTGTTTTGTAAATAAGTTCATTTGTATCATTTTTAAATTTCACATATAAGCGATATTTGTGATACTATATGATATTTTCCTTATCTTCCTTACTTCCCTTAATATAATAATCTCTAGGTCCTTCCATGTTGCTGCAAATGGCATTATCTCCTTCTTTTTATGACTAATATTCCACTGTATGTATGTATGTATGTATATATATATATATATATATACACATATACATATGTGTGTGTGTGTGTGTGTGTGTCTGTGTGTGTGAGTGTCTGTATACCACATTGTCTTTATCCATTCATCTGTCAGTGGACATCTGGGCTGCTTTTATGAACATAGGGGTGCATGTATCTTTTCTAATTAAAGTTTTATCTGTGTATAAATCCAGGAGTAGGATTATTGAATCATATGGTAGTTCTATCTTTAGCCTTTTAAGGAACCTCCATACTGGTTGTACCAATTTACATTCTCATCAACAGTGTAAAAGGGTTCCCTTTTTCCACAACCTTTCCAGCATTTGTTATTTGTAGACTTTTTAATGATGGCCTTTCTGACTGGTGTGAGGTGATACCTCATTGTAATTTTGATTTGCATTTCTCTAATAATTAGCAATATTAAGCATTGTGTGTCTTTTGGCCATCTGTATGTCTTCTTCAGAGAAATATCTAGGTCTTCTGTCCATTTTTTTGGTTGGTTGTTTCTTTTTGACACTAAGCTGTATGAGCTATTTGTATATTTCAGAACTTACTCCCTTGTCAGTCACATCATTTGTAAATGGGTTATCTTTTTGTCTTGTTTATGGTTTCCTTTAACTGTGCAAAAGATGTTAAGTTTAAGCCGTATTTGTTTTTGTTTTTATTTCCATTACTCTAAGAGACAGATCCAAAACAATATTACTGTGATTTATGTCAAAGAGTGTTTTGCCTAGATTTTCCACGAGGAGTTTTATAGTATCTGGTCTTACATTTAAGTCTTTAATCCATTGTGAGTTTATTTTTGTATATAATGTTAGAAAATATTCTAATTTCATTCTTTTACAAGTAGCTGTCCAGTTTTCCCAGAACCACTTATTGAGGAGACTAATCTTTTCTCCATTGTATATTCTTGGCTTCTTTGTTGTAGATTAACTGACCATAAGTGTGTGGGCTTATCTCTGGGGTTTTTATCTTGTTCCATTGATCTATATGTCTGTTTTTGTGCCAGTACCATATTTTTTTAATGACTGCAGATTTGTAGTACTGTCTGAAATCAGGGAACATGATTCTTTCAGTTCTGTTCTTTTTTCTCAAGATGCTTTTGACATCTCAAGATGTTTTTTTTGGAGATTTCCATAAAAATTTAAATTTTTTTTACAGTTCTGTGAAAAATGTCATTGGTAATTTGATAGGGATTGCATTGAATCTGTAATTTACCCTGGGTGGTAGTGAAGTAGTGAAGTTGCTCAATCGTGTCCGACTCTTTGTGACCCCATGTACTGTAGCCTACCAGGCTCATCCATCCATGGGATTTTCCAGGCAGGAGTACTGGAGTGGGTTGCCATTTCCTTCTCCAGGGGATCTTCCCGACCCAGGGATCGAACCCAGGTCTCCCGCATTGTAGGCAAAAGCTTCACTGTCTGAGCCACCAGGGAAGTCCACCTTGGGTAGTATGGTCATTTTAACCATATTGATTCTTCCAATCCAAGAACACAATATGTCTTTTTATCTCTTTGTATCATTTTCAGTTTCTTTCATCAGTGTCTTACAGTTTTCTTAGTACAGATCTTGACAGTACTAAGACTTGACAGTCTTCATTATATTTATCCCTTAGTATTTTATTCTTTTTGAAGCGATTGTAAATGGGATTGCTTTCTTAATTTCTCTGATAGTTTGTTGTTAGTGTATAGAAATACAAAACATTCCAAATTTCTTGATGAACTCTAGTAGTTTTCTACTAGAATCTTTATGTTTTTTCTATGTATCATATCATGTCATCTGCGAAGACAGTTTTACAACTTTATTTTTAATTTAAATTCGTTTTATTTATTTTTCTTGTCTGACTGCTGTGGCAAAACTATATTGAATAAAACAGCAAGAGTGAGCATCATTCGCTTATTGCTTATCTTAGAGGAAATGCTTTTGGGTTTTGACTGTTGTGTATGATGTTAGCTGTGGGTTTGTCACATATATAGCCTTTATTATGCCCACTTTCTTGAGAGTTATTTTTATCATAAATGGATATTTAATCTTATAAAAACCTTTTTATGCCTATATTGAGGTGATCATATGTTTTTTTTTTCTTCATTTTGTCAATGAGCTGTATCACATTGATTGATTTGTGGATATTGTAAAATCCTTGCATCCCTGGGATAAATCCTCCTTGATCATGGTGTACGATCCTTTTTAATGTATTGTTGCATTCAATTTGCTAGTATTTTGTTGAGGATTTTTGCATCTATGTTCTTCAGTGATATTGGCCTGTAATTTTCTTTTTTGTGTGCTATCTTTGTCTGGTTCGGGTACCAGGATGATGCTAGCCTCATAGAATGAATTTAGAAGTATCTCTTCCTCTGCATCTGGGAAGTATAGGTGTTAACTCTTCTCTAAATGTTTGGTAGAATTCACCCATGAAACCATCTGTTCATAGACTTTGGCCTTTTGGAAGTTTTTAAATTACTGACTCAATTTCAGCGCTGGTAATTGATCTGTTCATATTTCTATTTCTTCCTGGTTCAGTCGTGGGAAATTGTACCTTTCTGAGAATTTGTCCATTTCCTCTAGGTTGTCCATTTTATTGGCATATAGTTGCTCATAGCAGTCTCTTATAATTCTTTGTATTTCTGTGGTGTCAGTTATAACTTCTTTTTCATTTCTAATTTTATTGATTTGGGCCCTCTCCTTTTTTTCTCTTGATGCTGCTGCTGCTGCTGCTGCTAAGTCGCTTCAGTCATGTCCGACTCTGTGCGACCCCACAGACGGCAGCCCACCAGGCTCCCCCATCCCTGGGATTCTCCAGGCAAGAACACTGGAGTGGGTTGCCATTTCCTTCTCCAATGCGTGAAAGTGAAGTCGCTCAGTCGTGTCCGACTCTTTGAGACCTCATGGACTGCAGCCTACCAGGCTCCTCCGTCTATGGGATTTTCTAAGCAAGAGTACTGGAGTGGGGTGCCATCACCTTCTCTTGATGATTTTGGCTAAAAAGATTTTTTGTTTTATAAATTTTGTTTATCTTTTCAAAGAACCAGCTTTTAGTTTCATTGATCTTTTCTATTTTTTTTCACTCTCTATTTCATTTATCCTCATATTTTCTATGTGATTTAACAGACAAAATGATAAATTATATGTTTTTGTTTATGGACATACATTTATGTAGATATGTAATTTGTGACAATAACAATATAAAAGGTGGAAGGATCTGTAAAGGGGCAGAACTTTGCATATATTGAAAGGCATATGTTCTTAATTTAAATTCACTTGTTATAAAGTTAGGATATTAATATTATTTATAATCTCTAGGGTAGCTACTAAGAAAAAAGCCTAAAAAAATATATACAAGAAAATAACTGAGAGGGAATCAAAGTCAGATCAGATCAGATCAGATCAGTCGCTTAGTCGTGTCCGACTCTTTGCGACCCCATGAATTGCAGCACGCCAGGCCTCCCTGTCCATCACCAACTCCCAGAGTTCACTCAGACTCACACTAGAAAAAAATTATTCACAACAGAAAGCAGTAATGGAGAAAGTAAAGGTGTGAAAAAGGTATAAGACATATGAAAAACAGTTTATAAAGTGGCAAAACTTAACTCCTTCCCTGTTAGTAATTACTTGAGATAAAATGATTTTTAAACTCTCTAATTAAAAGGCAGACATTGGCAAAATGAATAATTACACATGGTTCAACTATCCATTTACAGAAGACTAAATTTAGATCCAAATACACAAATAGCCTGAAAGTAAAAGAAGGGAAAAGATATTCTATGCAAATAGTAGCCAAAAAAGCTGATATGGCTATAGTAATATCAGAAAAATAGACTTTAAGGCAAAAAATTGTTACAAGAGATAAAGGATGACATTATATATTGATCAAAGGAATAATCCATCAGGAAGATATGACAATTATAAAGGTACATGAATTTAATAACAGAGCCCCAAAATACATGGAAAAACTGACAGAATTGAAAGGAGAAGTAGACATTTGTGAAATAATACTTGGAGTCTTAAATATCTCATTTCAAATAATGGATAGAACAGGTAGACAGAAGATGAATAAAGAATTAGGGGACTTGAACAGCACTATAAACAAATTAGACTTAATGGAGATACAGAACATATCACCTAACAACAAAATGTGAATTCTTCTCAAGCGTGAATGAAACATTCTGTAGGACAGATCATATGTTAAGACACAAAACAAGTTTCAAAAAATTTTTCAAAATTAAATCATATAAAGAATCTAATCATAATGAAATCAAGCTAGAAGTCAATAACAGGAGGAATACACAAATTTTTAATATTGAAATTAAACAGTACAGTTAAACAACCAAGTTGAAGAAAAAAATGCAAGTGAAATTAGAAAATACTTTGACATGAATGAGAAAAAACATAACATACTGACATGTATGAGGTGCAAGAAAATAGTACTCAGAGGGATATTTATAGCTATGAATTTTTATATTATAAAGAAAGAAAGATACCAAATTAATAACTTAACTTTGCACCTTAAGGAATGAGATAAAGAAGAGCAAGCTAAATAAAGCTACCAAAAGGAAATAAATAGTAATAGAGTGGAGATAATTAAAATAGACAATATAAAAACAATAGAAAGAATAAGTGAAACCAAAAGTTGGTTCTTTGGAAAGATCAATAAAACTGAAAAATGTTTAGTGAAACTAACCAGGAAAAAAGAGAGAAGACTCAAATTACTAAAATCATAAATGAAAGTGGCATTATTACTTTAGACATTACAGAAATGAAAGGATTATAAGAGAATACTATGAACACTTGTATGCCAACAAATTATATAACCTGTATGAAATGGACAAATTCCTAGTTGAACACAAACTACCAAACTGACCAGAATAAATACCAAATGTGAAAGACATAACAAGTAAGGAGATTGAATCAGTAACCATCTCAACAAAGAAAGGCCCAGGACCAAAAGACTTTTGGTGAATTCTACCAAATATTGAGAGAAAAATTAACATCAGTGCTTCTCAACTCTAGGTGAGAGGCTAAAACTTCCTAACTCATTCTATAAAGCAAGCATTACCCTGATACCAAAGCCATACAAAGACAGCACAAGAAAAGGAATACACCAATAACTCATTTGTATATAAATGTAAAAATCCTCAATACCAGAAAACTGAATCCATTAGCATCTTGAAAAGATTATACACCACAACCAGATGGGATTTAGCTTACGAATGCAAAGATGCTTCAATATATGAAAATCATTCAATATAATACAGCACATCAATAGACAAAGGAAAAAACTCATGTCTCAACATGGAAAAATCATTTCACAAAATCCATCATTATTCCACGATAAAACACAAATAAGAAATAGAAGTTCATCAACATGGTAACGGCCCTATATGAAAAACTCATGTTGTGTGTGTGTGTTCAGTCGCCACGTTGTGTCCCATGGACTGCGACATGCCAGGCCTCCCTGTGCCTCACCATTTCCTGGAGTTTGCCCAAGTTCAGGTCCCCTGAATCAGTGATGCCATCCGACCATCTCATTCTCTGTCACTCTCTTCTCCTGCCTTCAGTCTTTTCCAACATTAGGATTTTTTTCCAGTGAGTTGGCTAACCAGGAAAAAAGAGAAGAATCAAATTACTAAAATCATAAATGAAAGTGGCATTATTACTTTAGATCTTACAGAAACAGGATTATAAGAGAATACTATGAACATTTGTATGCCAACAAATTAGAGGCAAATTAGGTTCACATCAGTTGGCCAAAGTTTTAAAACTTCAGCTTTGGCATCAGTCCTTTCAATGAGTGTTCAGGGTTGATTTCCTTTAGGATTGACTGGTTTGATCTTGCAGTCCAAGGGACTCTCAAGAGTCTTCTCCAACATCACAGTTCAGAAGCATCAATTCTTTGGCACTCAGCCTTCTTTATGATCCAACTCTCACATCCGTACATGACTACTGGAAAAACCATAGCTTTGACCACATGGACCTTTGTCGGCAAAGTGATGTCTCTGATTTTTAATATGCTGTCTAGGTTTGTCATAGCTTTTCTTCCAAGGAGCAAGAGTCTTTTAATTTCATGGCTGCAGTCACCATCCACAGTGATTTTGGAGGCCAAGAAAATAAAACTGGTCACTACTTTCACTTTTTACCCTTCTATTTGCCATGAAGTGATGGAATCGTACGCCATGACCTTAGTTTTTTGAATCAAAGTTTAGGGTGTTGTCATCTGCATATCTGAGGTTATCAATATTTCCCCCAGCAATCTTAATTACAGCTTTTGCTTCATCCAGCCCAGCATTTCACATGATGTATTCTTCATAGAAGTTAAATAAGCAGGGTGACAATATACAGCCTAGTGTACTCCTTTCCCTATTTTGAACCAGTCCATTGTTCCATGTCCAGTTCTAACTGTTGCTTCTTGACCTGCATACAGGTTTCTCAGGAGGCAGGTAAGGTGGTCTGGTATTCCCATCTCTTTAAGAATTTTCCAGTTTTTTGTGATCCACAGAGTCAAAGGCTTTAGCATAGTCAATTAGGCAGAAGTAGATATTTTTTTCTGAAATTCCCTTGCTTTCTCTATGATCCAACGAATGCTGGCAATTTGATCTCTGGTTCCTCTGACTTTTCTAAACCCAACTTTTATATGTATCTTGAAGTTCTCAGTTCACATATTGCTGAAGCCTAGCTTGAAGGATTTTAAGCATAACCTTACTAGCATGTGAAATAAGCAGGACTGTACAGTAATTTGAACATTATTTGAAATTGTACTTCTTTGGGATTGGAATGAAAACTGACCTTTTTCAGTTCTGTGGCCCTACTGCTGAGTTTTCCAAATTTCCTGACATATTGAGTGCAACACTTTAACAGCATCATCTTTTAGGATTTTTAAATAGCTTATTTGGAATTCTATCACCTCTAGCTTTGTTCATAGTAATCCTTCCTACTTGACTTTACAATCCAGGATGTCTGGCTCTAGGTGAATGATCACATCATTGTGGTTATCCAGGTCATTAAGACCTTTTTTGTATAGTTTTTCTGTGTATTCTTGCCACCTCTTCTTAATCTCCTCTGCTTCTGTTCGGTTCTTGCCATTTCTGTCCTTTGTCATGTCTCTTGGGTTTTGGAAAAGGCTGTTTGCTACTACCACTGTATTCTCTTGACAGAACTCTGTGAACCTTTGTCCTGCTTAATTTTGTACTCCAAGGCCAAACTTGCCTGTTACTCCAGGTATCTCTTGACTTTCTACTTTTGCATTCCAGCCCCCTATGATGAAAAGGACATTTTTTTTTTTTTTTTTTGGTGTTAATTCTAGAAGATCTTGTCAGTCTTCATAGAACTGGTCAACTTCTTAGGCATCAGTGGTTGGGGCATAGACTTGGATTACTGTGATACTGAATGGTTTGTCTTGGAAATGAACCAAGATCATTCTGTTGTTTTTGAGATCACACCCAAGTACCGCATTTCTTCTAAGGGATTCTTGCCCACAGTAGTAGATATAGTAATCATCTGAATTAAATTCACCCATTCCTGTCCATTTAGTTCACTGATTCCTAAAATGTCGATGTTCACTCTTACCATCTCCTGCTTGCCTATGTCCAATTTACCTTGATTCATGGACCAGATATTCCAGGTTCCTATGCAGCATTGTTTTTACAGCATCAGATTTTACTTTCACCACCAGACACATCTACATCAGAGTGTCATTTCTGCTTTGACCTAACGGCTTTGTTCTTTCTGGAGCTATTAGTAATTGTTCTCCAGTTTCACCTGGTAGTGTATTGGACACCTTCCAACCTGGGGGGCTCATCTTCCAGTGTCATAGCTTTTTGCCTTTTTATAGTATTCATCCTGTTCATGGAGTTCTCATGGCAAGAATACTGGAGTGGTTTGCCATTCCCTCCTGCAATGGGCCACATTTTTGTCAGAACTTTTCACTGTGACCCATCCATCTTGGGTGGTCCTGCAAGGCATGGCTCAGGGTTTCATTGAGTTATGCAAGCCCCTTCACTAGGACAAGGTTGTGATCCATGAAGGGATTTACAACATGGATGAAACTCAAAAATATTATACTAAATGAAAGAAAACAAGAAGCAAGAAACCCTCTTACTCCCCTTCCCCCACCTTGCAAAACCTCATATGTGATTCAGTTTATATGAAATATCTAGAATTAGCAGATCTAATTCTTTCTAGGGAATGGGGGGAGGGAGGTTGGGAGGTGACTGCTCAGTGGGTATGGAGTTTCTTTTGGAAAGATGAAAATATTTTGGTGTTAGAGATGATGGTTGCACAATATTGAGAATGTACTTAACACCTTTGAATTGTACACTTAAAGTGCTTAATTTTATGTTATACAATTTTCACATAAATTTAAAAAGTAATCGTTCTAGCCGTCATGAGGAGACTGGATTTAAAAATAGCATGAATGGAGAAGAGGCAGAGGCTATCACAGTGGTCCAGGTGAGAGATGACAGTGGCCTGAATTAAGGTGCTAGCAATAAGGATGGAGAGAGGGAAATTAATTTTAGTTATTTAGGAACCAGTATGCCACAGTGTGTCAGGAGCAGTGGCTGTGAGGAGATACTCCATGTCCAAGGACAAAGGAGAAGCCCCAACAAGACAGTAGGAGGGGCAAATTCACCTTTAGAATCAAACCCCATTCACGTCAGAGACACTCAAAGGGCTAAAACAAACCTTGTGCACACCAGGACCCAGGGACCCCACAGAGACGGAGAAATAACTGTGTTTGAACATCTCCTGTGGAGGTACGTGTCAGCAGTGGACTGCCACCAGGGACAGGGGCTCTGGGTGCAGCAGACTTGGGTTTGGCACAAGCCCTCTTGGAGGAGGTGGCCATTAAGTCCACCATAGAGCTGCCAGAATTTGCACAAGACTGGGAAATAGACACTTGGAGGGCACAAACAGAAGCTTGTGCACAAGGACCCAGGAGATAGAAGCAGGGACCCCACAAGAGACTGGCCCAGACTTGCCTGTGGGTATCTGGGGGTCTCCAGTGGGGGTGTGGGTTGGTGGTGGCCTGCTGCAGGGTTGGGAGCACTGAATGTGGCAGGGAATTCATCGGATCTTTTGAAGGAGGTCACATTAGCTTCATTACCTCCACCATAGTTTGGCCCCAGGTTAACAGCAGGGAGGGAACACAGCACCACCCATCAACAGAAAATTGGATTAAAGATTTACTGAGTATGACCCTGCCCACAGAACAAGACACAGTTTCCCCCATTGTCAGTCTATCCCATCAGGAAGCTTTCAGAAGCCTCTTATCCTTCTCCATCAGAGGGTGAATGTGAATGTGAAGTCGTTCAGTCATGTCCAACTCTTTGCGACCCCATGGACTGTAGCCTACCAGGCTCCTCTGTCCATGGGATTTTCCAGGCAATAGTACTGGAGTGGATTGCCATTTCCTTCTCCAAGGGATCTTCCCAACCCAGGGAATGAACCCGGGTCTCCTTCATTGTAGACAGACGCTTTACCATCTGAGCCACCAGGGAAGTCCATCAGAGGGTAGACAGACTGGAAACCACAATCACAGAAAACTAACCAATCTAATCACATGGACCACAGCCGTGTCTAACTCAATGAAACTATGAGCCATGCTGTGTAAACCCACCTAAGACGGACAGGGCATGATGGAGAGATCTGACGAAATGTGGTCCATTGGAGAAGGAAATGGCAAACCACTTCAGCATTCTTGCCTTGAGTACCCCATGAACAGTATGAAAAGGCAAAAAGATATGACACTGAAAGATAAACTCCCCAGGTCGGTAGGTGTCCAATAAGCTACTGGAGATCAGTGGAGAAGTAACTCCAGAAAGAATGAAGAGACGGAGCCAAAGCAAAAACAACACCCATTTGTGGATGTGACTGGTGATGGAAGCAAGGTCCGATGCTGTAAGGAGTAATATCGCATAGGAACCTGGAATGTTATGTCCATGAATCAAGGCAAACTGGAAGTGGTCAAACAGGATGTGGCAAGAATGAACATGGACATTTTAGGAATCAGCAAACTAAAATGGACTGGAATGGGTGAATTTAACTCAGATGACCATTATATCTACTACTGAGGACAGAAATCTCTTAGAAGAAATGGAGTAGCCATCATGGTCAACAAAAGAGTCCAAAATGCAGTACTTGGATGCAATCTCAAAGACGGCTGTTTGTTTCCAGGGCGAACCATTCAATATCACAGTAATCCAAGTCTATGCCCCAACCAGTAATGCTGAAGAAGCTGAAGTTGAACGGTTCTATGAAGACCTACAAGACCTTCTAGAAATAACACCCCAAAAAGATGTCCTTTTCATTATAAGGGACTGGAATGTAAAAGTAGGAAGTTGAGAAATACCTGAAGTAACAGGCAAATTTGGTCTTGGAGTACAGAATGAAGCAGGGCAAAGGATAAGAGAGTTTTGCCAAGAGAATGCATTGGTCATAGCAAACACTCTCTTCCAACAACACAAGAGAAGACCGTACACATGGACATCACTAGATGGTCAACACTGAAATCAGATTGATGATATTCATGCAGCCAAAGATGGAAAAGCTTCATACAGTCAGCAAAAACAAGACCAGGAGATGACTTTGGCTCAGATCATGATCTCCTTATTACCAAATTCAGACTTAAATTGAAGAAAGTAGGGAAAACCACTAGACCATTCAGGTATGACCTAAATCAAATCACTTATGATTATACACTGGAAGTGAGAAATAGATTTAAGGGACTCGATATTGTAGACAGAGTGCCTGATGAACTAAGGATGGAGGTTCGTGACATTGTACAGGAGACAGGGATCAAGATCATCCCTAAGAAAAAGAAATGCAAAAAAGCAAAATGGCTGTCTGAGGAGGCCTTACAAATAGCTGGAAAACAAGAGAAGCAAAAGGAAAAGGAGAAAAGGAAAAATATAAGCATCTGAATGCTGAGTTCCAAAGAATAGCAAGGATAGATAAGAAAGCCTTCCTCAGCGATCAATGCAAAGAAATAGAGGAAAACAACAGAATGGGAAAGACTAGAGATGTCTTCAAGAAAATTAGAGATACCAAGGGGACATTTCATGCAAAGATGGGCACAATAAAGACAGAAATGTTATGGACCTAACAGAAACAGAAGATATTAATAAGAGGTGGCGAGAATACACAGAAGAACTGTACAAAAAAGAGCTTCACGACCCAGATAATCACGATGGTGTGATCACTCACGTAGAGCCAGACATCCTGAAATGTGGAGTCTAGTGGGCCTTAGGAAGGATGACTACTAACAAAGCTAGTGGAGGTGATGGAATTCCACTTGAGATATTTCAGATCCTGAAAGATGATGCTGTGAAAGTGCTGCACTCAATATGCCAGCAAATTTGGAAAACTCAGCAGTGGCCACAGGACTGGAAAAGGTCAGTTTTCATTCCAATCCCAAAAAAAGGCCATGCCAAAGAATTCTCAAACTACCACACAATTGCACTCATCTCACACTCTAGTAAAGTAATACTCAGAATTCTACAAGCCAGGCTTCAACAATACATGAACCGTGAACTTCCAGGTGTTCAGGCTGGTTCTGGAAAAGTCAGAGGAGCCAAAGATCAGATTGACAGCATCCACTGGATCATGGCAAAAGCGTTCCAGAAAAACATCTATTTCTGCTTTATTGACTATGCCGAAGCCTTTGACTATGTGGATCACAATAAACTGTGGAAAATTCTGAAAGAGATGGGAATACCAGACCACCTGACCTGTCCCTTGAGAAATCTGTATGCAGGTCAGGAAGCAACAGTTAGAAATGGACATGGAACAACAGACTGGTTCCAAATAGAGAAAGGATTAGTCAAGGCTGTATGTTGTAACTCTGCTTATTGAACTTATATGCAGAGTACATCATGAGAAAAGCTGGGCTGGAGGAAGCACAAGCTGTAATCAAGATTGCTGGGAGAAATATCAATAACCTAAGATATGCAGATTACACCACCCTTACAGCAGAAAGTGAAGAATAACTAAAGAGCCTCTTGATGAGAGTGAAAGAGGAGAGTGAAAAAGGTGGCTTAAAACTCAACATTCGGAAAACTAAGATCATGGCATCCAGTCCCATCACTTCATGGCAAATAGCTGGGGAAACACTGGCAGACTTTGTTTTGGGGGGCTCCAAAGTCACTGCAGATGGTGACTGCAGCCATGAAATTAAAAGATGCTTACTCCTTGGAAGAAAAGTTATGACCAACCTAGACAGCATATTAAAAAGCAGAGACGTTACTTTGCCAACAGAGGTCCGTCTAATCAAAGTTATGGTTTTTCTAGTAGTCATGTATGGATGTGAGAGCTGGACTATAAAGAAAGCTGAGCACTGTAGAATTGATGCTTTTGACCTGTGGTGTTGGAGAAGACTCTTGAGAGTCCCTTAGATTGCAAGGAGAGCCAACCAGTCCATTCTAAAGGAAGTCAGTACTGAATATTCATTAAAAGGACTGATGCTGAAGCTGAAACTCCAATACTTTGGCCACCTGATGCAAAGAGCTGATTTATTTGAAAAGACCCTGATGCCGGGAAAGATTGAAGGCAGGAAGAGAAGGGGACCACAGAGGATGAGATGGTTTGGTGGCATCACCAACTCAATTGACATGAGTTTGGGTAAACTCTGGGAGTTGGTGATGGGACAGGGCAGCCTGGTGTGCTGCAGTCCATGGGGTGGTAGAGTCGAACACACAAAGAAACTGAACTGACTGATGGCATATGACTTGGTAGCCAGCAAGATGAAGAGTGTATGACTGACACTGAAGACGTCTCCAAGGTTTGGAGGCTGGGTGCCAAAGCATGCCACAACACCATTGGGATTAAAGCCTATTTTATAGATACAAAACTGGATGCCATTGGCTTGCCTGCTGTCACATTGTGAGCCAGTAGGGAAATATGCCAGTGCTGCTCTCCTGCTGTCCTGACTTCACATATGATACAGCAAATATGAGTAGTGACTTAAATTAGTAGACTGTTTTCAAATAACTGCATAATTGGTTTCTTTTTATAAAAAATGCATATGGTCTAGTCTGTCTTTTAAAACGTTATCTGGCTGTGCCAGGTCTTAGTTGTGGCACACAGGATCTTCTGTCTTTGTTGTGGCATGCAGGGCTGTGCCAGGTCTTAGTTGTGGCACACAGGATCTTCTGTCTTTGTTGTGACATGCAGAATCTTTTCGTTGTGGCATGTGAACTTCATCTCGGCACGTGGGATCAACTTAGTTCCCTGACCTAAAATGGAGCCCAGACTCCCTGCATTGAAAGTATGGAGTCTTAGCCACTGGACCACCAAGGAAGTCTCTGTAATTGGTTTCTTATTTGCCTTCATTTTATTTTACTTTTTAAACTGAAGTATAGTTGATGTACAGAGTTGTGCCAATCTTGGCTGTACAGCAAAGTGACTCAGTTATACACATATGTACATTCTTTTTTAATATTTTTTTTCCATTATGGCCTATCCCAGGAGATTCAATATAGTTCCCTGTGCTATACAGTAGGAGGAAGGCAATGGCACCCCACCCCAGTACTCTTGCCTGGAAAATCCCATGGACAGAGGAGCCTGGTAGGCTCCAGTCCGTGGAGTCGCTAAGAGTCAGACACGACTGAGCGATTTGACTTTCACTTTTCACTTTCATGCATTGGAGAAGGAAATGGCAACCCATTACAATATTCTTGCCTGGAGAATCCCAGGGACGGAGGAGCCTGGTGGGCTGCCGTCTATGGGGTCGCACAGAGTTGGACACGACTGAAGTGACTTAGCAGCAGCAGCAGCAGCAGCAGCTTTACAGTAGGATCTGGTTTTTACCCACCAACCCTAAACTCCCAGCCCATCCCTCTCCCTCTCCTTCTTGGCAACCACAAGTCTGTGAGTCTGTTTCTGTTTTGTAGATAGGTTCATTTGTGCCATGTTTTAGAGTCCACAGTGACACCCCACTCCAGTTCTCTTGCCTGGAAAATCCCATGGACAGAGGAGACTGGTAGGCTGCAGTCCATGGGGTCACTAAAAGTAGGACACGACTGAGCGACTTCACTTTCACTTTTCACTTTCATGCATTGGAGGAGGAAATGGCAATCCACTCCAGTGTTCTTGCCTGGAGAATCCCAGGGATGGCAGGGCCTGGTGGGCTGCCATCTATGGGGTTGCACAGAGTCAGACACGACTGAAGCAACTTAGCAGCAGCAGCATAAGTGATATCATATGATATTTGTCTTTCTCTTTCTGACTTACTTCACTTAGTATGATAATCTTTAGTTGCATTATTTGCCCTCATTTTAATACCTGTGATTAGAAGGATAAAGTTTTAGCCATGATCATATTCTAATGCAGCCTGCCAATGCAGGAGACATGGGTTCAATCCATGGGTCAGGAAGATCCCCTGGAAGAGGGCATGGCAACCCACTCCAGTATTCTGGCCTGGAGAATCCCATGGACACAGAAGCCTGGCAGGATATAGTCCACAGGGTCGCAAAGAATCAGACACGACCAAAGCGACTTTCCACGCAGGTTTGCACATTCTGATGTAAATACATCTCTCCTCTCCGAGCCCCCAGTGTCTGCTACCTCCCTTTAGAATGCTTTCTATCCAGTACTGACAACCTGAAAAGGCTTTTCTCTTATTGGCCTTCCTCCTTCCACTGATACAACCCAGGAACTTGCTGTAGCTCCTCCTTCTCTCTCTGAAGCAATATAGTGTTAAGGGACTGAATTTCTGCCGCCTGAAGCCTTCTGGTGTTGAAATGGAAATGAGCCACTCAGAGCATCCCAAGTACAAGGATGAGTAGAAGAGGCTGTGGTCTTGGGCTTGGGGGCTGGGCAGAAAGAAAGAGACAAAGCAGTGACCCTGTCACAGAGGGACCTCAGTCCCAGGTGGCGGGAGGCAGTGGGCTGGGGGCACAGCAAAACCTCAGCTGCTGGAGAGCAACAGCCAGGACCTTTTGTTTCATAATGTATGGAAGAGTGTGTGTATGTATGTGATGATGATGATTAAATGGTACATGGTATCAGCAAAAATTGTTAGCATGGATGCTGATTAGGGATGCTGAAGAACTAATAGTATGGAAGGAAACTGGAAAAATTGGTCTGAGTGTGGAAAAGTAATACTAATTACAATCATTTATGCGAACTGCTTACCATTTATGACTAATTACCACCCAACACAATAACCATTAGGTGTATCATTAAATATGTGTCAGATTAACTTTGTTGTCAGTTTTATTTGTGATTAGAACAGTAAACTCTGCATGTATGCTAGTGCTTAATAGTTTGTTGCTCATGCAAGCACGGCTGTCAGCTCATGATTTGAAAAAACACTGTGTTAAAGGCTGGAGCATGGCAGGCTTTGAATTCCAGCCTAAGTAGTTTGTAATTAATTTAGGAGGCAATGGGGAGCCTTTACAGAATAATCAACAGGGAAGATACATGATCAGTGCTGTACTTTAGGAATAACAGACTGCCAGGGCTGGAATATTCCTTAGAGATTAATCACCCAGTGGTCGCCAGCCAGGAGGCACTGGCAACTACACTGGAAGTTCTGGAGTGATTGTCAAGATTACAGATAACTGCACTCAATATTTTGTAATAACCTATAAGGGAAAAGAATCTGAAATATATATACATATATATATATATGCATAATTGAATCACTTTGTTGTACACCTGAAACTAACACAACATTGTAAATCAACCATTCTTCAGTAAAAAATAAAATTAAAAAAAAAAAAAGATTTCAGAAAGATTAAAGGGAACCGTGTACTTCTCCATAATAAAGCTGTGCAGGTCAACTACAAAGTCAATATTATTTGTTGTAGGCTGGAATCAGTCAAACTGGGACACTGATCAGAAGCACTGATGGGCAGTTATGAAATTCTGATCAATTTTTTTAAGTGGGGAAATAAGATAATTGTTTCTTAACACATGAAAATTTTAACATTAGAAAAAAGTTACTAATCATGGGCTACATAGGTTAAAAATGAAACAAAAGGGGTCATACGTGGTGAAATAGGAGCCTTTATTATAATCCAACCCATCATTTCATTTACAGATGGGGAAATCGAGGCTAGAGAGGGATGGAACTTGCCTTAGAGGAAAATGGATAAATTGATTGGACAGTACCTGTGGAAGGTGGGTAAGACTAGAGACCACAAAAAAATTTCAGTAGCAAATCAAGGTGCCTAAATTAGGGTGGTAAAAAATGATCTACAAGGGAGAATGGTAGATGGGAGAGAATGAAAAGGCAGTGCCAGACAGAACCACTGGTTGCATGTGGGCAGAGAAGAAGCAAAAAGTTGAAGATGAGTCTGAAGTCCCCAGTGTGCCTGAATAGGGCAATGATGGCATAATTAGCAGAAATATAGAAGTCCGGAGGAAGAATTGGTTTTTAAGTAGAGTGAAATCATAAGTTTGGGTCTAGACATTTTGACCATAACTTGTAGTGTTGCATATTCAAAAGAGAATGACAATAGAAATTAGAAACACTTGGCCTTAAATACTAACTTCTTTACACCGTGTGACTTTTGGTAAGGAATTTTTCCATTGACTCTCAGTTTCCACATCTGTAGATCTGGAGAGATGGTATCTGCCTTATTAGTGAGATTAAATGGGGGGATGTATATAAAGTACTTTGCATACTATCTAGCAATTGGCAAGTACTTATTACTCTTCCCTGGAGGAAGCATAGAGATAGAAATATTTAAGAAGAGGCAGTTAAGAAAAAAAGAAGAATTCAAGAGTGATGTCAATGGGTGCCTTAGTCACTAAGTCATGTCCGACCCCATGGACTATAGCCTGCCAGGCTCCTCTGTCCATGGGCTTCTCCAGGCAAGAATACTGGAGTGGGTTGCCATTTCTCCAGGAGATCTTCCTGACCCAGGAACCTAACCCGGGTCTCCTGCATTGCAGGCAGATTCTTTACCAACTGAGCTACAAGGGAAGCCAAAGAGATGAAAGATTACAAGCTAGATTTTTAGGATCTAACTGTAAAACACTGATAATACTTTTCCAGGATTTCTGGCAGGATGAAGACAAAATACAGAAGAAGCCACACTTACTGAAAATTTGGGAAGGACTCCAGCAAAAGAACTTGCAGGAATGGGCAGAGGAGATGGAGAACACACTGTCAATGAAGCCAAGGGAGGCAAAATAATTTGAAAGTGGAAAGTTTGGTTCATGGGTCAAATCCAGTAAAAAGATCTAGAAAATGAAGACAGAAATGAGGCCATTTTGGAAGTCACTATTACAGACAGAAGAGCATTCAGTTCAGTTCAGTTCAGTCGCTCAGTCGTGTCTGACTCTTTGTGATACCATGAATCACAACATGCCAGGGATCCCTATCCATCACCAACTCCCAGAGTTCACTCAAACTCAAGTCCATCGAGTCGGTGATGCCATCCAGCCATCTCATCCTCTGTCGTCCCCTTCTCCTCCTGCCCCCAATCCCTCCCAGCATCAGAGTCTTTTCCAATGAGTCAACTCTTCACATGAGGTGGCCAAAGTACTGGAGTTTCAGCTTTAGCATCATTCCTTCCAAAGAAATCCCAGGGCTGATCTCCTTCAGAATGGACCGGTTGGATCTCCTTGCAGTCCAGGGGACTCTCAAGAGTCTTCTCCAACACCACAGTTCAAAACCATCAATTCTTCAGCACTCAGCTTTCTTCATAGTCCAACTCTCACATCCATACATGACCACTGGAAAAACCATTGCCTTGACTAGATGGACCTTTGTTGGCAAAGTAATGTCTCTGCTTTTGAATATGCTATCTAGGTTGGTCATAACTTTCCTTCCAAGGAGTAAGCATCTTTTAATTTCATGCCTGCAATTACCATCTGCAGTGATTTTGGAGCCCAGAAAAATTAAGTCTGACACTGTTTCCACTATTTCCCCATCTATTTCCTGTGAAGTGATGGGACCAGATGCCATGATCTTAGTTTTCCGAATGTTGAGCTTTAAGCCAACTTTTTCACTCTCCTCTTTCACTTTCATCAAGAGGCTTTTGAGTTCCTCTTCACTGTCTGCCATAAGGGTGGTGTCATCTGCATATCTGAGGTTATTGATATTTCTCCCGGCAATCTTGATTCCAGCTTGTGCTTCTTCCAGCCCAGCGTTTCTCATGATGTACTCTGCATATAAGTTAAATAAGCAGGGTGACAATATACAGCCTTGACGTACTCCTTTTCCTATTTGGAACCAGTCTGTTGTTCCATGTCCAGTTCTAACTGTTGCTTCCTGAACTGCATACAGGTTTCTCAAGAGGCAGCTCAGGTGGTCTGGTATTCCCATCTCTTGAAGAATTTTCCAGAGTTTGTTGTGATCCACACAGTCAAAGGCTTTGGCATAGTCCATAAAGCAGAAATAGATGTTTTTTCTGGAACTCTCTTGCTTTTTCCATGATCCAAAGGATGCTGGCAATTTGATCTCTGGTTCTTCTGCCTTTTCTAAAACCAGCTTGAACATCAGGAAGTTCACGGTTCACATATTGCTGAAGCCTGGCTTGGAGAATTTTGAGCATTACTTTAGCGTGTGAGATGAGTTCAATTGTGCAGTAGTTTGAGCATTCTTTGGCATTGCCTTTCTTTGGGATTGGAATGAAAACTGACCTTTTCCAGGCCTGTGGCCACTGCTGAGTTTTCCAAACTTGCTGGCATATTGAGTGCAGCACTTTCACAACATCATCTTTCAGGATTTGGAACAGCTCCACTGAAATTCCATCACCTCTACTAGCTTTGTTTGTAGTGATGCTTTCTAAGGCCCACTTGACTTCACATTCCAGGATTTCTGGCTCTAGGTCAGTGATCATGCCATCGTGATTATCTTGGTTGTGAAGATCTTTTTTGTACAGTTCTTCTGTGCATTCTTGCCACCTCTTCTTAATGTCTTCTGCTTCTGTTAGGTCCATACCATTTCTGTCCTTTATCGAGTCCATCTTTGCATGAAATGTTCCCTTGGTATCTCTAATTTTCTTGAAGAGATCTCTAGTCTTTCCCATTCTGTTGTTTTCCTCTATTTCTTTGCATTGATTGCTGAGGAAGGCTTTCTTATCTATCCTTGCTATTCTTTGGAACTCTGCATTCAGATGTTTATATCTTTCCTTTTCTCCTTTGCTTTTCGCTTCTCTTCTTTTCACAGCTATTTGTAAGGCCTCCCCAGACAGCCATTTTGCTTTTTTGCATTTCTTTTCCATGGGGATGGTCTTGATCCCTGTCTCCTGTACCATGTCACGAACCTCATTCCATAGTTCATCAGGCACTCTATCAGATCTAGGCCCTTAGATCTATTTCTCACTTCCACTGTATAATCATTAGGGATTTGATTTAGGTCATACCTGAATGATCTAGTGGTTTTCCCTACTTTCTTCAATTTAAGTCTGAATTTGGCAATAAGGAGCTCATGATCTGAGCCATAGTCAGGTCCTGGTCTTGTTTTTGCTGACTGTATAGAGCTTCTCCATCTTTGGCTGCAAAGAATAGCATTAGGAATGAATTAAATAAGAAAGTGGAGCAGCAGAGACAGTAAAGAAAGGGTAAATCTTTCAACATGGTCTGTGTAACAAGAAGCGTGCAGGTGACAGTAACCCAGAAGAATAACTGCTATAAAGGAGGATTATTTCAGGCTACTTAAAATCTGAGCATGATGTATGCCAAGGGAATAATTCCAGTGGAGAAGAATAGACTGATAATGTAGAAGAGAGAGGTCACATTTGTAAAGGAGTCTCTATTAAGCTATGCCTATGCAGTTCAGCCCCAGTCTATGGTCACTCTAAAGATGTATTTGAGAATGACCCAACGTTTGAGAGAAGTCACCTGAGGTCCAACTAGAAGCCAGCAATCCTATTGGAGCTGTTTGCCTACGCTTGTGAACAAACTACCCCAAGTAAGGAGATAATCTTCTATGTGTGTGTGTGTGATACAAGACATAATTTAGAGACTCTCAGCTCTGAGTGTGGTTCCCCAAGGCAGGGGGCTTAAAATTCTGTCCCTTAGGACTTTTTGATATAATTAGGCCTTAATGACTTAACAGTCATTAAAATTAAACCTCCTATTCTCTTTAAAGTATGGAACAAGACTGGAGGTCCACTATTCCTATTTGACATTATTCCGAATATACACAGGCTAATATAATTAGACAAGAGAAAAATAAGAGATTAAAAACATTGGAAGAGAGACCTCTGGAATGGCAGTATGAAGAGCTTGGCAGACATTCTCCCCAGCAAAACAACCATTTAATGGGTGAAAATTGTTTTGAAAAACAACCACTTAATGGGTGAAAATTGTTTTGAAAACAACCTTTTAATGGGCAAAAATTATTTTGAAAAAACACAAATCTTTAAAGTCTCTGGAAATTGACTCAAGACATAAAGAACATAGAGGAACATTTATTCAAGAAAAGCTACTAAATCTTGGTAAGACCATCAGAGTCTGTGGCATGTAAGCCAAACATACTCCCAACCCCTGTCCTACCCCAGGTCAGTGATGGGAGTTCTATTCCAGCCAGTTGTGGCTAAGAAGAGGGCTCCTCAGCTTCTGGTTCCTAGTCTAGGGCTACTGTTTCACAATTGAATTGGCAGGCAGGTAGCATCCCTCATTCCCCTGATTCCATTCTGCAGAACTACTATTTGGAGTAGTACAGCCATGAGGACAAGTGTTCCTTGCCTCTAATGAGCTGCCATTTGTAGGGCAAGGTCTGTGTCCCAATCCTGACAGGCTGAGAATATTGAAGTTCCAATCTCTACTGCCCCAGCTCACTCAGAGGTCACAGGTTCCATGCTTGGGGGGCAAGCAAGCAAAACAATCAGGGGATTTGATCTCCCCTACACCGCCTGATTGTAGAACGTGAGTGTCACTCAGAGATATAGACCACTGATCCACCCTCAGCCTCCAGGATGATAGTGTGGAGATTCTGCCCATCAAGAGAGGTGAACTGTAAAGATGAAGGATTCTGAAACTCTGACAGAAGGTGTTATTTAAAACAATGGAAATCTTGATGGCAAGCTCTTAAGAGTAGACTGGTAGCTATGTGAGATTAGTAGCAGCAAGTGAAACTCAGTTCAGTTTAGTCACTCATTTGTGTCCGACTCTTTGCAACCCCATGAATTGCAGCACGCCAGGCCTCCCTGTCCATCACCAACTCCCAGAGTTCATTCAAACTCAAGTCCATCGAGTCGGTGATGCCATCCAGCCATCTCATCCTCTGTCGTCCCCTTCTCCTCCTGCCCCCAATCCCTCCCAGCATCAGAGTCTTTTCCAATGAGTCAACTCTTCACATCAGGTGGCCAAAGTACTGGAGTTTCAGCTTTAGCATCATTCCTTCCAAAGAACACCCAGGACTGATTTCCTTCAGGATGGACTGGTTGGATCTCCTTGCAGTCCAAGGGACTCTCAAGAGTCTTCTCCAACACCACAGTTCAAAACCATCAATTCTTCAGCACTCAGCTTTCTTCACAGTCCAACTCTCACATCCATACATGACCACTGGAAAAACCATTGCCTTGACTAGATGGACCTTTGTTGGCAAAGTAATGTCTCTGCTTTTGAATATGCTATCTAGGTTGGTCATAACCTTCCTTCCAAGGAGCAAGCATCTTTTAATTTCATGGCTGCAATCACCATCTGCAGTGACTCTGGAGCCCAGAAAAATAAAGCCTGACACTGTTTCCACTGTTTCCCCATCTATTTCCCATGAAGTGATGGGACCAGATGCCATGATCTTAGTTTTCCGAATGTTGAGCTTTAAGCCAACTTTTTCACTCTCCTCTTTCACTTTCATCAAGAGGCTTTCTAGTTCCTCTTCACTTTCTGCCATAAGAGTGGTGTCATCTGCATATCTGAGGTTATTGATATTTCTCCTGGCAATCTTGATTCCAGCTTGTGCTTCTTCCAGCCCAGCGTTTCTCATGATGTACTCTGCATATAAGTTAAATAAGCAGGGTGACAGTATACAGCCTTGACGTACTCCTTTTCCTATTTGGAACCAGTCTGTTGTTCCATGTCCAGTTCTAACTGTTGCTTCCTGAACTGCATATAAGTTTCTCAAGAGGCAGGTCAGGTGGTCTGGTATTCCCATCTCTTGAAGAATTTTCCAGAGTTTGTTGTGATCCACACAGTCAAAGGCTTTGGCATAGTCCATAAAGCAGAAATAGATATTTTTGTGGAACTCCCTAGAACTTAAACACAGAATCAAGGAGAGAGATAATAAGAGCCCTGGGGGTGCAAAAGGCTGAAAGCATGCACTAGGCTGAAGCACACTTAAAAACATTCCCCCAGTTGCAGACAGACCCGTCCACCTAGAGTGGAAACCTCATTGGTACTACAGGATTAAGCACAGTCTCTGACCAAATGCTGGCTGAAAAATAAGCTATACTGGCCCAGGAGCAAATCCTTGGAAGGCTGAGGGGATTTTTGCTTCAGTACTCACTGTGAGAGCCTAGTTGAGCCCTAGGAGGTAAAACTCCTGAAAGTGTGGGTATTATACCCACCCTGCACGCACACACACCTAGGTATCCTGGAGTTCTTAACTCACAGACTTGTTCACATTGAGCCTCCAGCAATCCATCAATTACAGTTCAAATTTTCTTACTCCACATTAGTTCCCATGGAGGTTTCCTCTCCAGTAAGTTGCGAGTCTCTCCATTCACCTGTTGGTCTCTCTAGTTTGGGGACAGTGATTTGCCCCATTCTCTCATTTATCTTACAGTTCTAAAAAGAGTTGTTGATTTCTCAGTTTGTTCAGCTTTTTGCTTATCATTACGACAGAGCGGCAGCTCTCAAGCTTTGTATGTACCAGACCAGTATCCAGGACAATTTTTGTCTTTTTAGGTGGTATATTTGAGCCATTTAAATTTAAGGTAACTATTTTTTTTTAAATGTTTTATTATTGAAGGATAATTGCTTTACAGAATTTTGTTATTTTCTGTCAGACATCAACATGAATCAGCCATAGTTATACATATATCCCCTCCCTTTTGAACCATCCTCCCATCTCCCGCCCTATCCCACCCGTCTAGAATGATACAGAGCCCCTGTTTGAATTTCTTGAGCCATACAGAAAATTCCCGTTGGCTATCTATTTGACATATGGTAATGTAAGTTTCCACGGAGAAGACAATGGCACCCCACTCCAGCACTCTTGCCTGGAAAATCCCGTAAACAGAGGAGCCTGGTGGGCCGCAGTCCATGGGGTCTCTAAGAGTCGGACAAGACTCAACGATTTCACATTCACTTTTCACTTTCATGCATTGGAGAAGGAAATGGCAACCCACTCCAGTGTTCTTGCCTGGAGAATCCCAGGGACGGGGGAGCCTGGTGGGCTGCTGTCTATGGGGTCACACAGAGTCGGACATGACTGAAGCGACTTAGCAATGTAAGTTTCCATGTTATTCTTTCCATACATCTGACGCTCTCCGCCTCTCTCCCCACATTCATAAATTTTTTTCTCTATGTCTCTTTCTCCATTGCTGCCCTGTAAATAAATTCTTCAGTACCATTTTTCTAGATTCCATAAATATGTGTTAGAATATGATATTTATCTTTCTCTTTCTGACTCACTTCACTCTGTATAAAGGTTCTAGGTTTATCCAGATCATCAGAACTGACTCAAATGTGTTCCTTTTTATGGCTGAGTAATATTCCATTGTGTATATGTACCACAGCTTCTTTATTCATTCATCTGTCTATGGACATTGAGGTTGCTTCCATGTTCTAGCTATTATAAATAATGCTGCAATGAACAATGGAATACATGTGTCTTTTTCAATTTTGGTTTCCTCAGGGTATATGCTTAGGAGTGGAATTGTTGGTCATATGGTGGTTTTCTTCCTAACTTTTTAAGGAATCTCCATACTGTCATCCATAGTGGCTGTATCCGTTTACATTTCCACCAACAGTGCAGAAGCATTTCTTTTTCTCCACACCCTCTCCAGCATTTATTGTTTGTAGACTTTTTGATGCAGGCCATTCTGACTGGTGTGAGGGGATATCTCACTGTGGCTTTGATTTGCATTTCTCTAATAATGATCAATGTTGAGCATCTTTTCATGTGTTTGTTAGCCATCTGTATGTCTTCTTTGGAGAAATGTATGTTTAGGTCTTTTTCCCACTTTTTGATTGGGTTGTTTGTTTTTCTGGTATTGAGTTTTATGAGCTGCTTGTATATTTTGGAAATTAATCTTTTGTCAATTGTTTCATTTGCTATTATTTTCTCTCATTCTGAGGGTTGTCTTTTCACCTTGCTTATAGTTTGCTTTGCTGTGTAAAAGCTTTTAAGTTTAATCAGGTGCCACTTGTTTACTTTTGTTTTTATTTCCATTCCTATAGGAGGTGGGTCATGGAGGATCTTGCTTTGATTTATGTCATTGAGTGTTCTGCCTCTGTTTCCCTCTAAGAGTTTTATAGTTTCTGGTCTTACATTTAGGTCTTTAATCCATTTTGAGTTTATCTTTGTGTATGGTGTTAGGAAGCATTCTAATTTCATTCTTTTGCATGTAGCTGTCCAGTTTTACCAGCACCATTTATTAAAGAAGCTGTATTTGCCACATTGGATGTTCTTGCCTCCTTTGTCAAAAATAATGTACCCATAGGTGCGTGGGATTATTTCTAGCTTTCTATCTTGTTCCATTGGTCTATATTTCTGTTTTTGTGTCTGTACCATACTGTCCTGATGACTGTAGCTTTGTAGTATAATCTTAAGTCAGGAAGGTTGATTCCTCCAGCTCCATTCTTTCTCAAGACTGCTTTGGCTATTCAGGGTCTTTTGTGTACCCATATGAATTGTGAACTTTTTTGTTCTCAGTTCAGTTCAGTCACTCAGTCATGTCCAACTCTTTGTGACCCCATAGATGGCATCACACCAGGCTTCCCTGTCCACCACCAACTCCTGGAGCTTACTCAAACTCATGTCCATTGAGTTGGTGATGCCATACAACCATTTCATTCTCTGGCAACCCCTTCTCCTCCTCCTTAAATCTTTCCAAGCATCAGGATCTTTTCCAGTGAGTCAGTTCTTCACATCAGGTGGCCAAAGTATTGGAGTTTCAGCTTCAGCATCAGTCCTTCAAATGAATATTCAGGACTGATTTCCTTTAGGATGGGCTGGTTGGAACTCCTTGCTGTCCAAGGGACTCTCAAGAGTCTTTTCCAAAACTGCAGTTCAAAAGCATCAGTTCTTCAGAGCTCAGCTTTCTTTATATTCCAACTCTCACAGCCATACATGACTACTGGAAAAACCACAGCTTTGACTAGATGGACATTTGTTGACAAAGTAATGACTCTGCTTTTTAATATGCTGCCTAGGTTGGTCATAACTTTTCTTCCAAGGAGCAAGCATCTTTTAATTCCATGGCTTCAGTCACCATCTACAGTGATTTTTGGTGCCCAAAAAGATAAAGTCTGACACTGTTTACATTGTTTCCCCATCTATTTGCAATGAAGTGATGGGACCAGATGCCATGACTTTAGTTTTTTGAATGTTGAGTTTTAAGCCAACTTTTTCATTCTCCTCTCTCACTTTCATCAAGAGGCTCTTTAGTTCTTCTTTGCTTTCTGCCATAAGGGTGGTGTCATCTGCATATCTGAGGTTATTGATATTTCTCCTGGCAATCTTGATGACCACTTGTGCTTCTTCCAGCCCAGAGTTTCTCATGATACACTCTGTATATAAGTTAAATAAGCAGGGTAACAATATACAGCCTTGACATTCTCCTTTCCCCAATTTGGAACCAGTCTGTTGTTCCATGTCCAGTTTTAACTGTTGCTTTTTGACCTGCATACAGATTTCTCAAGGGATAGGTCAGGTAATCTGGTATTCCCATCTCTTTAAGAATTTTCCCGTTTGTTGTGATCCAAACAGTCAAAGTCTTTGGCATAATCAATAAAGCAGATGTAGATGTTTTTCTGGAACTCACTTGTTTTTTCGATGATCCAGTGGATATTGGCAATTTGATCTCTGGTTCCTCTGTCTTTTCTAAATCCAGCTTGAACATCTGGAAGTTCATGGTTCAAGTATTGTTGAGGCCTGGCTTGGAGAATTTTGAGCATTACTTTGCTAGCGTGTGAGATGAGTGTAATTGTGTGGTAGATTGGGCATTCTTTAGCATTGCCTTTCTTTGGGATTGGAATGAAAACTGACCTTTTCCAGTTCTGTGGCCAATGCTGAGTTTTCCAAATTTGCTGTCATATTGAATACAGCACTTTCACAACATCATCTTTCAGGATTTGAAGTACCTCAACTGGAATTCCATCACCTCCACTAGCTTTGTTTGTAGTGATGCTTACTAAGGCCCACTTGACTTTGCATTCCATGATGTTTGGTTCTAGGTGAGTGACCACACCATTGTGGCTTTCTGGGTCATGAACATCTTTTTTGTACTATTCTTCTGTGCCACCTCTTCTTAATATCTTCTGCTTCTGTTAGGTCTATACCATTTCTGTCCTTTATTGTGCCCGTCTTTGCATGAAATGTTCCCTTGATATCTCTAATTTTCTTAAAGGCATCTCTAGTTTTTCCCATTCTCTTGGTTTCCTCTATTTCTTTGCATTGATCGCTGAGGAAGGCTTTCTTATCTATCCTTGCTATTCTTTGGAACTCTGCATTCAGATGTTTATGTCTTTCCTTTTCTCCTTTGCTTTTCGCTTCTCTTCTTTTCACAGCTATTTGTAAGGCCTCCTCAGACAGCCATTTTGCTTTTTTGCATTTCTTTTCCATGGGGATGGTCTTGATCCCTGTCTCCTGTACAATGTCACAAACCTCCATCCATAGTTCTTCAGGCACTCTGACTATCAGATCTAGTCCCTTGAATCTATTTGCCACTTCTGCTGTATAATCAAAAGGGATTTGATTTGGGTCATACCTGAATGGTCTAGTGGTTTTCCCTACTTTCTTCAATTTAAGTCTGAATTTGGCAATAAGGAGTTCATGATCTGAGCCACAGTCAGCTCCTCGTCTTGTTTTTGCTGACTGTATAGAGCTTCTCCATCTTTGGCTGCAAAGAATATCATCAATCTGATTTCAGTGTTGACCATCTGGTGATGTCCATGTGTAGAGTCTTCTCTTGTGTTGTTGGAAGAGGGTGTTTGGTATGACCAGTGCATTTTCTTGGCAAACCTCTATTAGCCTTTGCCCTGCTTCATTCTGTACTCCAAGGCCAAATTTGCCTGTTACTCCAGGTATTTCTTGACTTTCTACTTTTTCATTCCAGTCCCCTATAATGAAAAGGACATCTTTTTGGGGTGTTCTAGAAGGTCTTGTGGGGTCGCTAGGAGTCAGACACGACTGAACGACTTCACTTTCACTTTTCACTCTCATGCATTGGAGAAGGAAATGGCAACCCACTCCAGTGTTCTTGCCTGGAGAATCCCAGGGACAGAGGAGCCTGGTGGGCTGCCATCTATGGGGTCGCACAGAGTCAGACACGACTGAAGCGACTTAGCAGCAGCAGAAGGTCTTGTAGGTCTTCATAGAACCATTCAACTTCAGCTTCTTCAGCATTACTGGTTGGGTCATAGACTTGGATTACTGTGACACTGAACAATTTGCTTTGGAAACAAACAGAAATCATTCTGTCGTTTTTGAGATTGCATCCAAATACTGCATTTTGGACTCTTCTGTTGACTATGATGGCTACTCCATTTTTTTTCTAGTTCTATGGAAAATGCCATGGGTAATTTGATAGGGATCACATTGATCTGTAGTTTGCATTTGGTAGTATAGTCGTTTTCACAAAGTTGGTTCTTCCTACCCAGGAACATGGAATATCTCTCCATCTGTTTATATCATCTTTGATTTCTTTCATTAGTGTCTTATAATTTTCTGTGTACAGTTCTTTTGTCTCCTTAGGTAAGTTTATTCCTAGATATTTAATTCTTTTTGTTGCAGTGGTGAATGGGATTGATTCCTTAATTTGTCTTTCTGATTTTCATTGTTAGTATATAGACATGCACGTGATTTCTGTGTATTGATTTTGTATCCTGCAACTTTGCTAAATTCCCTGATTAACTCTATTAATTTTCTGATACTGTCTTTAGGTTTTGCAATGTATAGTATCATGTCATTTGCAAACAGTGAGAGCTTTACTTCTTCTTCTCCGATCTGGATTCCTTTTATTTTCTTTTTCTTTTCTGATTGCTGTAGCTAGATCTTCCAGAACTATGTTGAATAACAGTGGTGAACGTGGACACCCTTGCCTTGTTCCTGATCTTAGGGGGAATGGTTTCAGTTTTTCACCATTGAAAATACTGTTTGCTCTAGGCTTATCATATATGGCTTTTACTATTTTGAGGTAGTTTCCTTCTATGCTCATTTTTTGAAGAGTTTTAATAAATGCGTGCTGAATTTTGTCAAAGGCTTTTTCTGCATCTATTGAGATTATCATATGGTTTTTACCTTTCAATTTGTTAATATGGTGTATCACATTGATTGATTTCCATATAGTGAAGAATATCTACATTCTTGGAATAAACCCAACTTGATCATGGTTGATCAACACTTGATGGTTGCCGAATTCTGTTTGCTAAAATTTTGTTGACGATTTTTGCATCTATGTTCATCAGTGATATTGGCTGTAGTTTTCTTTTTTTGCATTGTCTTGTATGCAGGTCAGGAAGCAACAATTAGAACTGGACATGGAACAACAGACTGGTTCCAAATAGGAAAAGGAGTACGTCAAGGCTGTATATTGTCACCCTGTTTATTTAACTTATATGCAGAGTACATCATGAGAAACGCTGGACTGGAAGAAACACAAGCTGGAATCAAGACTGCCAGGAGAAATATCAATAACCTCAGATATGCAGATGATACCACCCTTATGGCAGAAAGTGAAGAGGAACTAAAAAGCCTCTTGATGAAGGTGAAAGAGGAGATTGAAAAAGTTTGCTTAAAGCTCAACATTCAGAAAACGAAGATCATGGCATCTGGTTCCATCACTACATGGGAAATAGATGGGGAAACAGTGGAAACAGTGTCAGACTTTATTTTTCTGGGCTCCAAAATCACTACAGACGGTGACTGCAGCCATGAAATTAAAAGATGCTTGCTCCTTGGAAGGAAGGTTATGACCAACCTAGATAGCATATTCAAAAGCAGAGACATTACTTTGCCAATGAAGATTCATCTAGTCAAGGCTATGGTTTTTCCTGTGGTCAAGTATGGATGTGAGAGTTGGACTGTGAAGAAGGCTGAGAGCCAAAGAATTGATGGTTCTGAACTGTGGTGTTGGAGAAGACTCTTGAGAGTCCCTTGGACTGCAAGGAGATCCAACCAGTCCATTCTGAAGGAGATCAGCCCTGGGATTTCTTTGGAAGGAATGATGCTAAAGCTGAAACTCCAGTACTTTGGCCACCTCATGCGAAGAGTTGACTCATTGGAGAAGACTCTGATGCTGGGAGGGATTGCCGGCAAGAGGAGAAGGGGACGACAGAGGATGAGATGGCTGGATGGCATCACTGACTTGATGGATGTGAGTCTTAGTGAGCTCTGGGAGTTGGTGATGGACAGGGAGGCCTGGCATGCTGCGATTCATGGGGTTGCAAAGAGTCAGACACAACTGAGTGACTGATCTGATCTGATCTGATCTGTCTGGTTTTGGTATCAGGATGATGGTGGTCTTGTAGAATATGTTTGGAAGTGTTCCTTCCTCTGCAATTTTTTGAAAGAATTTTATCAGGATAGGCATTGCTGCTGTTGCTGCTAAGTCTCTTCAGTCGTGTATGACTCTGTGTGACCCCATAGACAGCAGCCCACCAGGCTCCTCCATCCCTGGGATTCTCCAGGCAAGAATACTGGAGTGCGTTGCCATTTCCTTCTCCAGGCATTAGCTCTTCTCTAAATGTTAGATAGAATTCTCTTGTGAAGCCATCTGGTCCTGGGTTTTTATGTTTTTGGCAGATTTTGGATCACAGCTTCAATTTCAGTGCTTGTAATTGTGTTGTTCATAATTTCTATTTCTTCCTGGTTGAGTCTTGGAAAATTTTCTTTCCAAGAAAGAAAATTTTTCTAAGAATCTGTCCATTTCTTCCAGGTTATCCATCTTATTGCCATATAGTTGTTCATAATAGTCTCTTATAATCCTTTGTATTTCTGCATTGTCTGTTGTAACCTCTCTTTTTTCATTTCTAATTTTGTTGATTTCTTTTTTTTTTTTTCTTGATGAGTCTGGCTAAAGACTTGTCAATTTTGTTTATCTTCTCAAAGAACCAGCTTTTAGTTTTATTAATCTTTACTGTTGTTTCTTTCATTTCTTTTTCATTTATTTCTGCTTAGATCTTTATGATTTCTTTCCTTCTACTAATTTTAGGGTTTTTTTGTTCTTCTTCTTCCAGTTGTTTTAAGTGTAAATTTAGGTTGTCTATTCAATGTTTTTCTTGTTTCTTGAAGTAGGATTGTATTGCTATAAACTTTCCTCTTAGAACTGCTTTTGCTGCATCTCATGGGTTTTGAGTTGTCATGTTTTCATTGTCATTTGTTTCTGGAAATTTTTTTATTTCCATTTTGATTTATTCAGTAACCTGTTGGTTATTTAGAAATGTGTTGCTTAAACTCCTTGTGTTTGTGTTTCTTATAGTTTTTTCCCTGTAACTGATATCTCGTCTCATAGCATTGTGGTTGGAGAAGATGCTTGATATGATTTCAATTTTCTTAAATTTGCTGAGGTTTGATTTGTGACTCAAGATGTGGTTTAACTTGAAGAATGTTCCGTGTGCACTTGAAAAGAAGGTGTATTCTTTTCCATTTGGATGGAATGTCCTGAAGATATCAATGGGATCCATCTCGTCTAATGTATCATTTAACACTTGTGTTTCCTTATTAATTTTCTGTTTTGATGATCTGTCCATTGGTGTGAGTGGGGTGTTAAAGTCTCCTACTATTGTTGTATTACTGTCATTTTCTCCTTTTATGTCTGTTAGTGTTTGTCTTATGTATTGAGGTGCTCCTATGTTGAGTGCATAGACATTTCCAATTGTTATGTCTTCTTCTTGGATTGATCTCTTGATCATTATGTAGTGTCCGTACTTATCTCTTGTAATATTGTTTATTTTAAGGTCTATTTTGTCTAATACGAGGGTTGCTACTCCAGCTTTCTTTGGCTTCCCATTTGCATGGAATGTATTTTCCCATCCTTCCATTTTCTGTCTATATGTGTCTTTAGGTCTGAAGTGGGTTTCTTGTAGACAGCATATATATGAGTCTTGTTTTTGTATCCATTCAGCCAGTCTGTGTCTTTTGGTTGGAGCATTTAATCCATTTATATTTAAAGTAATTATTGGTATATATATATATTCCTATTTCCATTTTCTTAATTGTTTGGGGTTGATTTTGTAGATGTTTTTTCTTCTCTTATATTTCTTGACTATATAAATCCCTTTATCATTTGTTGTAAAGCTGGTTTGGTGGTACTGAATTCTCTTAACTTTTGCTTGTCTTAAAACCTTTTTATTTCTCCATCAACTTTGAATGAGATCCTTCCCAGGTACAGTAATCTTGGTTTTAGATTTTTCCCTTTCAGTACTTTAAATATATCCTGCCATTCCCTTCTGACCTGCAGAGTTCCTGCTGAAAAATCAGCTGTTAAATGTATGGGGTTTCCCTTGTATGTTACTTGTTAATTCTCCCTTGCTGCTTTTAATATTCTTTCTTTATGCTTAGTCTTTGTTAGTTTGGTTAGTATGTGTCTTGGTGCGTTTCTCCTTGGGTTCATCCTGTATGGGACTCTTTGTTCCTCTTGGACTTGATTGACTATTTCCTTTACCATGTTGGGGAAATTCTCAACTGTAATCTCTTCAAAAATTTTATTATACCCTTTCTTTTTCACTTCTTCTTCTGGGACCCCTATAATTTAATGTTGGTGCATTTGATATTGTCCCAGAGTTCTCTGAGACAATCCTCAGTTCTTTTCATTCTTTTTACTTTATTCTGCTCTTCAGAAGTTATTTCCACCATTTTACCTTTCAGCTCACTGATTCATTCTTCTGTTTCAGATATTATGTGATTGAATCCTTCTAGAGTATTTTTAATTTCAGTAATTGTGTTATTTGTCTCTGTATGATTATTCTTTAATTCTTCTAGATCTTTGTTATTTGATTCTTGCATTTTTTCCATTTTGTTTTCAAGGCTTCTGATCATCTTTACTATCATTATTCTGAATTCTTTTTCAGGTAGTTTGCCTATTTCCTCTTCATTTATTTGAACTTCTGTGTTTCTAGTTTGTTCCTTCATTTGTATGGTAATTCTCTGCTGTTTCAGAAAATTACTATACAGATTCTTTTTTAACTTATTGTGTTTGGGGTCTTCTTTTCCCAGGCTTCAAAGTTGAATTCTTTCCTCCTTTTGGTTTCTGCCATCCTAAAGTTGGTCCAGTGGTTTGTGTAAGCTTTGTATAGGGTGAGATTTGTGCTGAGTTTTTATTTGTTTGTTTGTTTTTCTTCTGATGGGCAAGGCTGAGTGAGATGGTAATCCTGTCTGCTGATGATTGGGTTTGTAGTTTTGGTTTGTTTGTTGTTTAGATGAGGTGTCCTGCATAGGGTGCTACTAATGATCAAGTGATGCTGGGTCTTGTAATCAAGTGGTTTCCTTTGTGAGAGTTCTCACTATCTCATACTCCCTAGGGTTAGTTCTCTGGTAGTCTAGGGTCTTGGAGTCAGTGCTCCCACTCCAAAGGCTCAGGGCTTGATCTCTTTGATGCTAGGCACTGCCATCTTCATACATTCATTCAACAGGAATTTATAACACACCTGCTATATGTGGACTATAGATCTTATGACCTGTGTGCTTCCTCAGAGTGAAGAAAAGCAAGTGCTGGTTTAGGTTCTGAAATGCAGCTGTTTTCTGAGATTCTTTAGAAATACAGCAAATCTCTCCACATACCATGAGCTGGAGTACCCTATGACTGCGCTAGTCAGACTCCATCCTGTTTTTCACTACCCTAAGGTAACTATTGATATGTTAGAACTCTGTCCCTTTTGATTTGTTTCCTCTGGTTCTTGTTCCTCTTCTTCTCTTTTCTTAACTTTCTGTGAGATTCTTGAACACTTTTTAGGATTATTTATTGATTCATTTAAAGTTTTTTAGAGCCTATCTCTTTTTGTACTTTGTTTAGTGGTCACTCTGGATATTACAATATACTTTTGTGACTTATTACATTCTCCAGGTACCACCATTTACTACTTTGGGTGTATATTTAAAGAAATTGAAATCAAGGTAGTGGCACCCCTATGTCCATTGAAGCATATAGCCAAGACATTGAAACAATCTAAGTGTCCCTCAACAGATGAATAGATAAAGGAAATGTAGTATATGTAAAACAGTATCATTCAACCATTATAAAGAAGGAAATTCTATCTGTGACTATATGGGTTAAACTTGAAGGCATTATTTCTTTTTTTAAAAATTGAAGTATAGTTGATTTACAATATTGTGTTAGTTTAAGGTGTACAGTAACATGATTTTGTAATACATTATATATATTATTTTTATAAGTTATTTTCCATTATCAATTATTACAAGATATTGAATATAATTCCTTATTGGTTATCTATTTTATATATAGCGGTGTTTGTATGTTCATCCCAAGCTCCTAATTTGTCCCCCCAACACACATATTTCCTCTTTAGTAAACAAAAGCTCATTTTTGAAATCTGTGACTCTGTTTCTGTTTTGTAAATAAGTTCATTTATGTCACTTAAAAAAAATTAGATTCCAAGTAGAAGCAGTATCATATATTTTTCCTTCTCTGTCTGACCTACTTTACTCAGTATGGCAATCTCTGGTTCCATGTGTTGCTGCAAATGGCATTTTTTCATTCTTTTCTATGGCTGAGGAGTATTCTATCATATATATGTACCATGTCTTCTTTATCCATTTATCTATCAATGGACATGTAGGTTGCTTCCATGTCTTGGCTATTGTAAATAATGCTGCTATGAACATGGGGGTGCATGTATCTTTTCTAATTATAGTTTCATCTGCATATATGCCCAGGAGTGGGATTGCTGGATCATGTGATAGTACTATTTTTAGTTTTTAAAAAACCTCCATAGTGGCTACACCAGTTAATATTCCCACCAGCAGTGTGGGAGGACTCCCTTTGCTTCACACTTTCTCCAGCATTTATTATTTGTAGACTTTTTTGATGATGGGAATTCTGATGAGAGGGCCCCTAGGTGGCACTCAGGGTAAAGAACCACCTGCCAATGCAGAAGAAGATCCCCTGGAGGAGGGCATGGCAACCCACTCCAGTATTCTTGTCTGAAGAATCCCATGGACAGAAGAGTCTGGCAGGCTGCAGTCCATTGGGTTACAAAGGGTCATCACTGAAGCAACTTAGAATGCATGCACACATTCTGATGGGCGTGAGATGATACCTCACTGTAGTTTGGATTTGCATTTCTCTGATAATGAGTGATGTTGAGCATCTTTTCATGTGATTTTTGGCCATCTGTATGTCTTCTTTGAAGAAACGCCTGTTTAGGTCTTTTGCCAATATTTTGATTGGATTGTTTTGTTTTGTTTATATTGAGTTGTATGAGTTGTTTGTATATTTTGCAAACTAAGTCCTTATTGGTCACATCATTTGCAGATATTTTCTCCCATTACATAGATTATAGATTATCTTTTTGTTTCGTTTATGGTTTCCTTTGCTGTGTAAAAGCTTATATGTTTGATTATGTCCCATTTGTTTATTTTTGCTTTTATTTCTATTGCCTTGGGAGAATGACCTAAGAAAAAATTGCTATGATTTATGTCAAAGAATATTCTTGCCTATATTCTCTTCTAGGAGTTTTATGGTGTCTCTCTTCTAGGAGTTTTATGATGTCATGTCTTATAGTAAGTTTGTAAGCCATTTTGAGTTTATAGTTGTGAGGGTGTGTTCTAACTTCAGTGATTTATATGCAACTGTCCAGCTTCCCCAATACCATTCACTGAAGAGACTATCTTTTTCCCATTGTATATTCTTCCCTCCTTTGTCAAAGGAGGGAATTATTCCTTAATTAATATTAACAAAATCCCCTCATTTATCTGTTGTTTCTGTTCGGTCTTTCATTAGATGTTTACTGAGTGCCTACTATCAAGTAAGAACAGCAGTGAACAAAGCAAAGCCCCTGACCTCATAGACCTTATGTTTTAATGGAGAGAGAGACAGGCAATAAAAAATATATATATATACCAGGTGATGCTAAGTAGAATAAAATAATAAAGCATTTAAAAGAACTAAGAAATGCCTGACATGGTGGAGTTGCTAGTTTATACATAGTGGTCAGGGAAGGGCTTTCTTGATGACTGAAACCTGAAGGAAATTAGGAGGTAAGACATGTAGATGTTCATTCATTTCAAAAATATTTATTAAGTACCGACTCAATGGACATGAGTTTGAGCAAGCTCCGAGAATTGATGATGGACAGGGAAGCCTGGTGTGCTGCAGTCTATGGGATCACAAAGAGTCGGACACACTGAGCAACTGAACTGAACTGAAGTGCTTACTCTGTGTAAAGCACAGTTCTAGACTCTTGGGTTACAGTAGCAAACAAGACAGACAAAAAAAAAAAAAAAAATCTTGCCCCTGTGGTTCATACAATCAAAGTGGAAGAAGACAGAAACAAGCAATAAAGGTAGTAAGAAATACATTGTGTACTAAGTGATACGTGTTATGGATAAAAGAAAAAGTAGAGTAGGCTAAGAGGGATCAGGAGCACCAGATCCAGAGTTTTCAAGTTTAAATAGATGACATAATGGGGGTAAAGAAGGTCTAGATCATGAAGGGCCTTGTCGACCATTGAGTGGATTTTGACTTTTACTCTGAAATAGATGGGAGCCACTGGACAGTTTTGTATGGAACAGTGATGTGACATAACTTTCATTTTTGAAGGATCAATCCGACTGCTGTATTGAAAATGAACTTTATGGAGGGAAGATAAAAGTAAAGAGAATCATTAAAAGGCTATTGTCATCACCCAGTCAAGGGACGATGGTGACTCGCAATGGGGTGTCAGCAATGGTGAGGGTGACAGTGATTTAATTCTGGTTATATTTTAACCATTTTTTGGACATGTACACACTGCTTTATTTATTCATTTTTGGCTGTGCTTGGGTCTTTGTTGCTACATATGAACTTTTTCGAGTTGCAGACAGCAGGAGCTACTCTCTAGCTGCAGTGTGTGAGTTTCTTATTGCAGTGGCTTCTCTCGTTGTGGAGCAAAGTCTCTAGGCACATGGGTTTCAGTAGTTGTGACTCACAGGCTCAGGAGTTGCATTGTGTGGGCTTGAGAGCACAGACTCAGCAGTTGTGGTACATGGTTTTAGTTGCTCTGCAGCACGTGGAATCCTCCTGGACCAAGGATTGAACCCATGTCCCCTGTATTGGCAGGGGGATTCTTTACTACTGTGCCACCAAGAAAGTCCCCTGGTTATATTTTAAAGGTAGAGAGAAAAGCATTTCCTGAAATATTGAATGTCGGGTATGACAGGAGAGGAGTCAAGGATGACTCCACGATTTTTGGCCCTAACATCGAAATGATGGAGTTGCCATCAACTGAGATGGGAAAGTTTGGGCGGATCCATCTAAATGTATGGTAAAAGCAATACAATATTGTAAAGTTAAGCAAAATAAAATTTAATTAAAAAAAAATAAATTTCTGTTGTTTCAGCCAAAAAAATAAATAAATAAATAAAAATAAAGAAGTTTTGGAAGGGTGTGGGAAAACCAAGAATTCAGTTGTGTGCATAAGCTGTTTACTGGACAACTAAGTGATGGTGTCAAGTGGGAAGTTGGATGTGTTCTAAACTGGTGTGCTCCAGAGAGGTCTGGGATATATATATTTGGTTTGACTACAAACAAACGCAATTTTGCTATTTAAAGCTATGAGACAAGGTGGAATCACTAAGGGAGTAGTGAATGTAGATACTGAAGAGAGAGAAGCTAGAGCCTGAGACCTGGGGGTTGAGAAATGAAGAAGAGGCAATAAGGGAAACTAAGAATGAGCACTCGCAGAGGTGAAGAAAGAATGTGCCTGTATCCACTGGAGAAAAGATACTTGAGTGAGACAGAACAGCAAGTACACAGAGCCTAAGGCTAGATTCTGTAGGGCATTAGTGTTTGTCTTCCATTATTTTTTTCTCTATGCATAAATTTTTACTTTTATGTAGTGAGATCTATAAATCTTTTTATGACTTTAAGGTTTATGTCAGGTTTTGAAAGGCCTTGTTAGAGTCATCCGACTACCATTTAAAATAGAGTGTTTCCTTACTAATTTAAAATACCAAATTTATCATATACTAAATTCCCATATGTGGACTTGGATCTGTTTTCCATTGATTTTTCTGTCTAACTGTGGGCCTGTTCCAAATGGCCTTAATTAATGAAGCTTTTATAATGTGCTATATATGAGTTAAGTCTATCCCTTCTCATTGCTTTTCTCCTTCAGAGCTCTTCTGGCTATTATTATATCTTTCCATAAGAATCTTTGACTCAGTTTATTTGTTCTTGCCCTCAAATCCTTTGTATATTTGTGTGTTTATTGTGACCATGTTAAATACAGTAATTAATTTAGGGAAAATTGACATCTTTATAATATTGAGTATTTCTAGGCAGGCATAAAGTATGCCTTTCTATTATAATTATTCCTTTATGTGCCTTAGTTGCCTTTACAATTTTTCATCTACATATTGTATTTTGCTTGATAACTTTATGCATAGGTCATATACCATTTTTCTCTTGTGAATGGGGTCTGTCTTTCCTTTATGCTAAGTAGTTGTGGCTTATACATGAAAATGTGTTTTTATGTCATTTTGCTATCCATTCACTCTATTGTATTGTTTATAGTGGTTTTTCTGTTCATTTTGCTGGACTTGCCTGGTATACAATCAAAGAATCTACAAATAATGATAATTTTGCATCTTTTCAGTTTTTTAAACAATTTTGTTTAGATATATTTTATCCACCATAAATCTTACCTATTTATAGTATATAATCAATGGGTTTGGGGTATATTTACAGGGCTGTGTAAGAATTGACAATATTGGGAATTCCCTGGCAGTTCAGTGGTTAGAACTCTGTACTTCCACTGCGGAGGCACAGCTTTAATCCCTGGTGGGGGAGCTAAGATCTTTCATGCTGTGTACCACAGCAAAAAAAAAAAAAAAAGAATCAACAATATTGAATTGTAAAATATTATGATCCCCAAAGGAAATCTTGTACCCATTAGCAATAAATCTCCACCCCTCCCCTTCTCTCCCAACCCTGGGCAACCACTAATCTACTTTTTATTGTTTTGTGTGTATATAACCTGCAATGGGATGATAGAATATGTGGGTTTTGTGTCTGGTTTCTTTCACTTAACATAATGTTTTCAAGGCTCATCCATGCTGCAGGACATACCAATAATTCATTCTTTTTGTAATGTGGTAAAATATGTATAAACTTAAAATTGGCCTTTGAATTCTTTTTTTTGTTGTTGTTGTTGCACCTAGCAGCATTTCAGACTTTCCAATCAGGGGTCCAGGTGGCACTAGCAGTAAAAAAGAAAAAAAAAACAAAACAACCCACCTGCCAATGCAGGAGATGTAAGAGATATGAGTTCGACCCCAGGGTTGGGAAGATCTCCTGGAGAAGGGCATGGAAACTCACTCCAGTTTTATTGCCTGGAGAGTCCTATGGACATAGGAACCTAACAGTCTACAGTCCATAGAGTCAGACACAGAGTCGGACACAACTAAATTGACTTAGTAGGTAAAATCAGGGATCAAAACTTTGCCCCCTGCAGTGGAAGTGCAGAGTCTTAACCACTGGACCACCAGGGATGTCCTTAACCATTTTAAAGTGTACAGTTCAGTGGCAATAAGTACATTCACTTTGGTGTGCAACCATCACTACTATCCATCTCTAAAATTTTTCATTATCTGTTTCTATTAAATAATAATGTCCCATTCCTCGGCCCCAGTCCCTGGTAACCACTATTCCACTTTCTGTCTCTATGACAGAAACTATCATAGACAGAACAGTTATAGTTACCTCACATAAACACAACCATACGATATTTGTCTTTTTGTGTCTGGCTTACCTGACTGAATCATATTTTAGTGCATAGATATATCACAATTTGTTTACCTGTTCACCAGTTGATGGACATTTGAATTGATTTTGCCTTTTGGTTATTATGAATAATATTGCCATGAACATTGGTGTGCAACTTTTTGTGTAGACATGGTTTCATTCCTTTTGGGCATATGCATAGGAGTGAAATTGCTAGATTACATGGTAACACTATGTTTAACCTTTTGAGGAACTGTCAAACTGTTTTCCAGAGTGGCTCCCACCAACAATGTGGGAAGCTTCCCGTTTTTGTCATCCTTACCTTACCATTAATTTTTAAAAAATTATGGTCATCCTAGTGTGTGTAAAGTAGTATCTCATTGTGGTTTTGATTTGAGTTTTCCTTGGGCATCCCAGGTGGTGCTAGGGGTAAAGAATCCACCTGCCAATGCAGGAGACACAAGAAACATGAGTTCCATCCCTAGATCAGGAAGATCTTAGCAAATGGGAAGTAGCAAGTAGCAAATAGCAAATGGAGATTTACACCTGTGTTTTTTCTTCTAAGAGTTTTATAGTTTTAGCACCTCAAAACTAAAATATATAGGATTACCAAGAAACCAATCACATGGAAAAAGTTAGCCAACTATTTGAAAGTTTGTAATGGGGTCACAAAGAGTTGGACATGACTTAGCTACTGAACAAAAACAGCAATATAGTTTTACATAGATAGATAGATATAGACATAGGTATATATTTACAAACGTAGAAATAATAAGATCTAGTGGTGGGTTTCCCTGGTAGTTCAGATGGCAAAGAACCTGCTTGCAGTGCAGGAGACCTGGGTTCAGTCTCTGGGTTGGGAAGATCCCCTGGAGGAGGGTATGGCCACCCACTCTTGTATTCTTGCCTGGAGAATTCCATGGACAGAGGAGACTGGTGGGCTACAGTCTATGGGGTTGCAAAGAGTCAGACATGACTGAGAGACTAAGCACAAAGCACAGTGGTGGGTTTAATAACCATTATAACTTTAGAGTAGTGATGAGCATGACAATATTTTGAGATATCTACAACAATTGCAATGTTATATGAGAATATCTGATTTGTATTGATGACTAGGTCATGGCTGCTATTGATATTGCTTCAGTCTGTTGTTTACACAATAACGAAAAGGCACTGCTTCATTTCAGTGAGAGGTTAGTAGAAATAAAATGCAATTTTTTTTCTTTTGGACTAATAGGATTCAAATTTTATCTAAATGCTCCAATTCACTCTAATTCCAACTGAAGTTCAAAAACATACATAATTGACTTTCTGGTTAGATTTACTCAAACAGTTCAGAAACAAGTTTGCTGATGCTACCAGCTGCTCTGGGCATTCTCAGGTGGATATCTGTGTTCAGTTGTAAAGGAAAAATGTACCGAATGCTAGAAATAGATCATCGAGGAGAATGTCTAAGGGAAAAGTTTAATGAGGGGTTATATTTCCTAGCTCACTGGAAACAGATGCCTCCCACTAATAATCTATAGATATATTTGCTGTTATTATGGTTTGAATAGCAGCCTGTGTGCAAGCTCAGTCGCTTCAGTTGTGTCTGACTCTTTGTGACCCCATGGACTGTAACCCACCAGGCTCCTCTGTCTATGGGGTTTCCCAGGCAAGAATACTGGAATGGATTGCCATTTCCTTTTCCAGGGGATCTTCCCAATCCAGGGATCAAACCTGTGTTTCTTTTATCACCTGTATTGGCCAGTGGATTTACCACTAGCACCACCTGGGAATCTGGGTTTTGAATAAGTAGCATATTTACACAGTTCAGAAGTCAAACTAATATAACAAGGAATCCACAGAAGAGTCTTACTCTCATATATAGTACTATTTACCTGCCCTAAACCCTATAGTGATTTTTTTTATGAAAACAAAAGCAAATATCTACATTTTGACCGCTTTCTTGTACAAATGGCAATATACTATACATACTACTTTGCACCATGCACTTATCACTTACAGTATATCCTGGAGCTCGTTCTGTATCAGTGTATCAGAGGATGAGAGCCCTACAGTGGGAATGTACCTGTCATTGTTTATTTCACACCCTTTGATTTTTTGAATTTTTTATTTATTTTTCATTGTGCTGGGTCTTCATTGCTGTGTGGGCTTTTCCCTCATTGTGGTGAGTGGGGGCTACTCTCCAGTTGCAGTGTGTGGGGTTCTCATTGTAGTGACTTCTCTTGTAGAGCACAGTCTTTAGGACACACAGGCTCAGTAGTTGTGGTTCCTGGGCTCTAGACAACAGACTCAATAGTTATGGTGCTTGGGCTTAGTTGCTCTGTGACATGTGGGATTTTCCCGGATCAGGGGTCTAACCTGTGTTTCCTGCATTGGCAGGCGGATTCTTTACCATTGAACCACCAGGGAAGCCCGCACATTCTGTCTGATAAACCGTTGAATGATTTCCAGTCTTCACTATTTTTTGGTCTACTTCTAAACTTTTACACATTTTATTTAGAACTCGCAATCATCTAGACTCCTTTGGTTGTTAAGTGGCAGGAATTCAATTTAAAGTAAAAGTACTTTAAAGTAGTTTTACTACTTTAAATAAAAAAAGGGATGCTTATACTACGAACAGGTGACTCAGTCTTCCCTCCTTTAATTCCATTGTAACTACTGCGAAACTTTTGATGTTTTTCTGCTGGTCTAAGGTTTTTTAAATTTTTTAATTAGAATTTAGTTACCTGATGTATTCTTTGTTCTTTATAATAAATACACATGGTCAATTGCTCAAAGAATAATTGTATACCAATGTGCAAATTATCTTAGCACCATAGAATTCCATAGACTAAAGTCAAATGTCACAAGCTGTTATTCAAACATACATGTCCCATAATTTATGGGCTATCTAGCTGATCACCTTATTATCTGTAAAAATTCAACATATACTGAATATATATTTTTCAAGACAGATGGTGAAACTTTTTCTTTTACAGCACACTTCTGGCCTCTGCTTCTCATCCTTACCAATTAGCCCATTACAGTTCAGGTATCACTGCTTAGAACCTCCTTGATCTTAAATCAAAAGCTGAGTCAAACCCAGGAACCAGGGCCTTCCCTGGTGGTCCAGTGGTTAAGACTTGACCTTCTAATGCAGGAGATGTGAGTTCAATCCCTGGTCAGGAAACTAAGATCCCACATACCTCATGGCCAAACCCCCCTGTTTAAAACAGAAGCAAGATTGTAACAAATTCAATAAAAACTTTAAAAATGGTCCACATTTAAAAAAGCCCAGGAATTATATACCAATCCTCTGTGGTAAGGTGGCCATCTGGATGATTCATAGCATGCCTCCATAAATGTCTTTTTAAGATAAACATCAAAATAAAAGCACAAAGATTAAAATATTCCCATGGAGACCTCATATTCTCCCAGGATCATTTTTGGAATCACAAGTGGGGCAAACACTGTACTTCAGTATATATGTTTCCAGGATATATTTTAGGTTTAAAACTAAGAGTCTAACACAGTGAAGGTGAGAATTTGATCCAAGATAAAATAGGCATTTCTGAAGAATGACCAGACTGTTGCCCAGGAAGTAGAGACAGTTTGCATCACAGTACTTGAGCAAGCTGGGAAGTACTACTACTGCCAGAAATCAGCTTAGTGAGTGGAACACTTGGCCTGGCCTGCATCAAAGAGGTCATCCTGCCCAGTGTATGGAGCCCTTTTTTTTTTTAAAAAAAAAAAAGAACATTTGAAAGGGCTAGAAAATAAGACCTATTTGTTCTTCATAATAAGTGAAGTGGATTGGTGTTATTCAGTTTGAGGATGAAAAGAATGAATTAGAGTTGAATATATGAATCAAGATGAAGATCAGTTCATCTCTGTAGGAGGAAGAGAAAATAAGTGACCTTTACTCACAGGTAGATGGTGACTGAGGACACAGTGTCTGATGATTAGAACATTAAGCAATGGAAGATGATTACAGTTCCCTTTGTTTAAGGTGAAAAAGTGTGGAAACAGAGTGATAATCAAAGAATCTTCTTTTTAAACATCTTGGTAGTGTCTGTGGCTTTCACTAAGGGGTAAGGTCAACTGCAATGGAACTGTAGATGCCTTTAGGGATTTGACTCCTAGATAAAGCTTAAGAAATGATTCAAATCTCTTCACTGAATCTATTTTAACTGGTGAAAGATTTAAATTACAGGTATATTCCTTCAGGAAATGGCTGGGCCTCTTAGAAGAGAGAGATTAATGAGCTCTACTCTTTGGTATAATCTGAAAGCAACTGTAGCAAGTTTCATGTTCTCACCTAATTGAATCAGTTCCCTGGGATTAACCTTCTCAGGCTTTTCTGCAAGATACACAGCTTGACATTTTGTCTGTTTGGGATTTTTCTCCCAAATCAACCCTTGTGCCATATTCCTGCTACTGCTAAGTCGCTTCAGTCGTGTCCAACTCTGTGCGACCCCATAGAAGGAAGCCCACCAGGCTCCCCCGTCCCTGGGATTCTCCAGGCAAGAACAGTGGAGTGGGTTGCCATTTCCTTCCCCAATGCATGAAAGTGAAAAATGAAAGTGAAGTCGCTCAGTCGTGTCCGACTCTTAGCGACCCCATGGACTGGAGCCTACCAAGATCCTCCGTCCATGGGATTTTCCAGGCAAAAGTACTGGGGTGGGGTGCCATCGCCTGGTGACCTTATTTTCTGAAAAAGATTTGTAACATCTGGTTTGAGAAGAACACATTCAGGAATAGTGATATGGGTTATTCCATTTATTCATACAATAGTTATTCACTTTGCACCTACTCTAAGCCAAACACTATTCTAACTACTTGGAAAACAACAGTGAATCAAACATACGGAGTTCCCTGCCTTCATGGAACTTACATTATTGTGAGGGGAGAAAGAATCTAAACAGTAGGTATTTTAAAGTAAGTAGGCACTTCACTGGTGGTCCACGGGCTAAGACTCCAAATTCCCAATGCAGGAGTCCTGGGTTCGATCCCTGGTCAGGGAACTAGATCCTACATGTCACAACTAAGAGTTTGCATGCATAGCTAAAAAGATCCTGTATGCAACAAATAAGACCTGCTGGAATCAAAAAAATAAATAAATATTTAAAAAAAAAAAAGTAAATTGTATAGGACATTAGATGGTGAAAGTGAAAGTCACTCTGCTGCTGCTGCTGCTAAGTCGCTTCAGTCGTGTCCAACTCTTTGCAACCCCATGGACTATACAGTCCATGGAATTCTCCAGGCCAGAATACTGGAGTGGAATTGATGCTTTTGAACTATGGTACTGGAGAAGACTCTTGAGAGTCCCTTGGACTGCAAGGGGATCCAATCAGTCCATCCTAAAGGAAATCAGTCCTGAATATTCATTGGAAGGACTGATGCTGAAGCTGAAACTCCAATACTTTGGCCACCTGATGCTAAGAACTGACTCATTTGAAAAGACCCTGATGCTTAGAAAGGTTGGAGGAGAAGGGGATGACAGAGGATGAGATGGTTGGATGGTATCACTGACACAATGGACATGAGTTTGAGCAAGCTCCAGGAGTTGGTGATGGACAGGGAAGCCTGGCATGTTGCAGCCCATGGGGTCGCAAAGAGTCGAACATGACTGAATGACTGAACTGAACTGAACTGAGCCTTTCCCTTCTCCAGGGGATCTTCCCTACCCAGGGATTGAATCCAGGTCTCCTGCATTGCAGGTGGATTCTTTACCAGCTGAGCTACTAGGGATCCCCATTAGATGGTAATAGGTGCTATTGGGAAAAGAAAAGGCAGACCCAGGCAAGGTGAACTGAGCATCCTGGATCCAGGAGTAGGAAGCAGGTTGCAGGATTAAGTAGGATGGTTAGCATGGGCCTCTATGAAAAAGTGAATTTTGTTCAAAGACTTAAAAGAAGTCAGGACGTTACCCAGGTGGACATCTTGGGGGAGAGAGTCCTAGGCCAAGGGGACAGTCAATGGAAAGGCAGTGAGACAGAAAAATGCTTTGAATGCAAAGAACAGCAAGGAGGCCAGTGTAATTGGAGAAGAGAAAGTGAGATTAAGAGTAGTAGAAGAGGGTACTTCCCTGGCAGTCCAGTGGTTAAAGACTTCGTGCTTCTACTGCAGGGGATGAGGCTTCAATTCATGGTCAGGGAACTATGGATCCCACATGCCATAGGGCACAACCTTCCCCCAGCCTCTGCCCCTGACCCCACCAGAAAGAGAGTAGTAGAAGGAGAGGGCCAGATCTGATTGCTGCTTTTACAAGATTTCTCTGTCTAACATGTTTTAAATAAACATGCATGGTGCTGGGGTGCATGGCTCTGATATCCACAAATGTGATTACCAGAGTTTAGTTAAATAATAACATCCCTAATAAAGTACTTCACATTTCAGTTATCAGCACATATTGACTGAGTAATTTCATAAAGTACAGATTGTGGTGGTTGCTCTTTACAGTCCACAAATTACTACATAAACAACAGATGTGCATCACCATCAGTGAGCTATCACTTGACCTCTTTTAAAGTCTATTGTTGATATTGGTGATGCATGTTATTCAGTTTATGCATAGACAACAAGATGTGCACTTGTGTCACCTCCTTGATTTGCAGTGGTCAACCCAGATGATATTTTTCCAAAACAAATCATCAAAAAAGCAGAAATCAGTCAACAGAGTTCAAGTGCAGCAAAGAAATAAAAAATTATAGAGATGAAAGTGGAATTTGGATCATAGGTATGATTTGAATCGTAGGTATAAGAATACAGGAGACACAGGTTCGATCCCTGGTCCAGGAAGATGCTATATGCCGTGAAGCAACTAAGCCCAAGTGCCACAACTACTGAGCTAGTGCTCAAGAGCTGACGTGCTGCAACTACTGAAGCCCGTGCACCCTAGAGCCCAGGCTCCACAAGAAAAGTCACTTCAATGAGAAGCCCAAGCACAGCAAGGAAGAGAAGCCCCTGCTCTCTGCAACTAGAGAAAAACCCGAGCAGCAACAAAGACCCAGCACAATCAAAAACAAATAATAATAATAAAAAAAAGCAGCAGCCGTGTTGACACTGCCCCCATTTGACAGACCCATGCTATACAGCCAGGGAAACTCAGTGCAGGTGAACTTTTTAATACATACAAGGAAAGCTGTAACATAAGGAATAGATATCCCCGAGGGAGTGACACAGCAAAAAGTTTACACTGAAGGAACTCTTAGAGATATTTCACAATATTGAAAGTATAAGGGATAAAATGGTCTAAGCTGATCCAAACTTCAGAAGAAGGCATCTTTTTAGAAAAAGTAAAATATAAAGGGACATTGAGGTTCCAGAAAGGGCATCTTTTTAGAAAAAGTAAAAATAAGTGTGGCAATAGAGAACAAAAGCCTTAAAAATGTGTATTTTCCTCCCTTACACCACACAGAAAAATAAATATATTGTGGACGTCCTTGTATGTCAGTAATGTATATCCACTAATTTTTTTGTAATAGCCTTAGTATTCCAGAGTTCGTGCCATATATGATTTTACTGATTCCTTAATAATGAATACTTAGTTTACTCTCAAATTTCTCACCATTACATTTACTCTCAAATGTCTCACCATGACAAATAATGTTGCAATGATTCTGACCTTATATCTAGATTTTTACACTTACATGAATATTTTTGTAGGACAGATTCCTAGAAGTGAAATTGTTGAGTCAAAGTTATATATCTTAAGAATATTGATGGATATTTCTGATTTCCCCTCCAAAAAAAATTGTACTAGTTTATCAATGTACAAGAATGTCTTTTCCCCCAGAACTTCATAAACTCTGCATATTATCAGTCTATAAAAATTATCTTACCTATTAGGCAATATCTATTTCCCATGCAGTGATGGGACCAGATGCCATGATCTTCGTTTTCTGAATGTTGAGCTTTAAGCCAACCTTTTCACTCTCCACTTTCACTTTCATCAAGAGGCTTTTTAGCCTCTCTTCACTTTCTGCCATAAGAGTCGTGTCATCTGCATATATGAGGTTATTGATATTTCTCCCAGCAATCTTGATTCCAACTTGTGTTTCTTCCAGTCCAGTATTTCTCATGATGTACTCTGCATATAAGTTAAATAAACATGGTGACAATATGCACCATGGGAAATAGATGGGGAAACAGTGGAAACAGTGTCAGACTTTGTTTTTCTGGGCTCCAAGATCACTGCAGATGGTGACTGCAGTCATGAAATTAAAAGACGCTTACTCCTTGGAAGAAAAGTTATGACCATCCTAGATAGCATATTCAAAAGCAGAGACATTACTTTACCAACAAAGGTTCGCCTAGTCAAGGCTATGGTCTTTCCTGTGGTCATGTATGGATGTGAGAGCTGGACTGTGAAGAAGGCTGAGCGCCGAAGAATTGATGCTTTTGAACTGTGGTGTTGGAGAAGACTCTTGAGAGTCCCTTGGACTGCAAGAAGATCCAACCAGTCCATTCTGAAGGAGATCAATCCTGGAATTTCTTTAGAAGGAATGATGCTAAAGCTGAAACTCCAGTATTTTGGCCACCTCATGCGAAGAGTTGACTCATTGGAGAAGACTCTGATGCTGGGAGGGATTGAGGGCAGGAGGAGAAGGGGACGACAGAGGATGAGATGGCTGGATGGCATCACTGACTCGATGGGTATGAGTCTGGGTGACCTCCGGGAGCTGGTGATGGACAGGGAGGCCTGGCGTGCTGCGGTTCATGGGGTCGCAAAGAGTCGGACACGACTGAGCGACTGATCTGATCTGATCTGATTAGGCAATATGATATCTCATTAGGGTTATAATTTGCATTTCTCCCATCACTATTGAGGTTGAGCATCTTTTCATATGTATATAGGTCATTTGCATTTCCTCATCTGTGAATTGCTAGCTCACGTTCTTTTCTATGAGTTCTTTTTTATTTTATAAGTCTCTATATTTAAAAAGAAAGAGATGAATAATTTGTATTCTTTAAGTAACCTTGTGATTTACTCTTTATCAACCATAGTATCAGAAGAAAGCATTTACTCAATCCAAAAGAAAGGAAAATTTAAATACATGTATTTTGTTATGAATTTGTGGGAAGCAGGAGACAAGGAAATAAATTTAATTGTTTAATTCTGCTTTATCTCTACTTAATATTAAAATGATTCTCCTTCCATTCCCTGGACCTCCCCAATTAGGAAATGCTATTTGATGACTTCAAATTCACCATGGACCTCTTGTACATTTGTCTAAGTCACTGAAGTCTAAACTTTGAAACTTTAACTCATAGTTCTGGTTCTGGCGGCTTTGAAAAAACTGCCTTTGAGGTCAATCCAGAAGAGAGTGGAGAATTGCAGTTATTTGATATATTCAGGTGCATTCTAACCACCCATTCTAACCATTCAGGCAGAGGCAGATGCATTTTTTTCGTTTGTTTCAGAATTCTTTTAGAATGACCTCATAATTGCACAACCCCTATAGGCTCAATGTTGAAGAAGAATGAGTTTTGGAATGGTGAGGAGGACATGTTTTGAAACGGAGGCAAACAGTGATGATTATTTACAATGCTGCCATCCAGGGAATCTAAGCAAGAATGGCTAGAGATGCTCCTGTGATTGGAGCTGAGGGTGACCATTGCAGAGTCCAGGGTGACAATGGTTAGCCTTTCCTAAGCGTCCTTGTTTCCATTTTCCTTTACACCAGTAACGTGCTAATTGTTGAGTAGCAGAAGGGCCAGCCCTAACTGATTAAGTCTGGCTTAGTGACCATTTAGTTTAGTTCCATTTCACTTAAATGGTACTTCAGTTGTCCAAAGAAAAGAGACATGGGGTGGAGGGGACTACCCTGTCCTTGGTTATCACCATTAACCTCGGCTTGAGGACATTTCCATGGTCAAACATAGTGAGTATTAACTTCAGTAAATCTGGTCCGTCCTAAACCTTTTTCATTCATGTATTGCATTAAAAGACCAGCAAATGCTTTCTGACATTTTGATTCAGTGACTTAACTCTTAAAAGCAGCTTAAGCTGCTTGTTGTTGTGTGTAATCTTGGCTCCATTGGCAAGCCGTTTACCTCAACCATAATCCATATCCAGGGAGTGTCTTTTCAGGAAACAGATTTAGACTCCTAGGCTCTCAGGCCTTAAAGTGCATTGAATCTAATCCCACCTGAGCCTTGAATATCCCTTCCAGGTCTCCTCCTGCCCCTCCAAGGGGGAGGTCACCTCGGCTCAATTCAACTGGAGATCTCTCCAGTGACATGGTGATCATTGTTCTATGAAATAGCCCAATTCATCTGAAAAGAACTCTGACAGATACAAAGTTCTTGTTGTTGAAGAGAAATTTTTCTCCAATAGATTCAACCCATCTATCCAATGGGAGTACAGTGGTGTCTTCCAGAACACATTTAATCTCTCTTACACACTACAGACCTGTATATATTTGAAGGTAGCCAGTTCCCTTTCTGTAGCTACACCCCTCTTCCCCTCCCATACCATTCAGTCTGAATGTTCCCAGCCTTTGTGACTTTTCTCTGGAGGAGACCCTGGCTTCTCCTGTAGCCTAATCTCTTGCTCCTTGCCCGTGCCACATGGCTTCCTTCTGTCCCTGAAACATGTACATTTTCTTGTCTCAGTGCCTTTATACTTTTTTTTTCCTGCTACCAGAAATGCTCTTCCCTCAGGTAGCAGCCGGGTTTGTTTATTTCTTTCATTTTGCCTAAATATCAGCTCCTCAGAGAGACCTTCCCTGACCATCATCTCAAAAAGAAACCCCATTCCCATGTCCATCATGATCTCCCCACTCCCCATATATTTTTCTCCATAGCACACATCACTCCCCCAAAAATGATTAGGTGTCTGTTTATAGGTTTATCTGTCTCTCCCATTAAATGTAAGCACCACGAGGGCAGGGACTGTGCATGTTTTATTTAGCACTTAGTATATAGTCATTGATTGACTCAATAGGATATGGTGGGGTTTTAAAAAATATTTATTTCTCTGGCTACATTGGGTCTTAGTTGTGGCATGCAGGATCTTTTAGTTGCAGCATGTGGGATATGGTTTCTTGATCAGGGATCAAACCTGGGCACCTTGCATTAGGAACATGGAATCTTAGCTACTGGACCACCAGGGAAGTCCCAGCTATGTTTTTTATTCTTTCACCATCCTGCTCATTTCTTAGAAGGTTGTCAGTATCCTCATCAAAATGCAGTAGACAGAACTGACGGTGGAAATTGAGCCATGAGGTCATCAAGGCAGAATAAAGCAGGACCAGCCTATTATTCAGTCAGTGAGTATATACTGTGCAGCAGCTATCATGCTAGGTCATGAAAGTATTGTTCAGTTGCTCAGTCGTGTTTGACTCTTTGGGACCCATGGACTGCAGCATGCCAGGCTTCCCTGTACTTCACCATCTCCTGAAGTTTGCTCAAATTCATGTCTGTTGTGTTGGTGATGCCAGCCAACCTTCTCATCCTTGTCCCCTTCTCCTCCTGCCTTCAATCTTTCGCAGCATCGGGGTCTTTTCTAATGAGTCAGTTCTTTGCATCAGGTGGCCAAAGTATTAGAGCTTCAGCTTCAGCATCAGTCTTTCTAATGAATATTCAGGATTGATTTCCTTTAGGACTGACTGGTTTGAACTCCCAGCAGTCCAAGAGACTCGAGAATCTTCTCCAATACCACAGTTCGAAAACATCAGTTTTTGACTCTCAGCTTTCTTTATGGTCCAACTGTCACATCCATACATAACTACTGGAAAAACCATAGCTTTGACCATGAACAAGCTCAACAGGGTCCCTGCCTCCAGGAATTGAAAGAGACACGTGTACCCCAATGTTCATCACAGCACTGTTTATAATTCATTTTGATGAATGGCAAAAGCAATACAATATTGTAAAGTTAAGCAAAATAAAATTTTAAAAAAAGAACATGGAAGCAACCTAGATGTCCATCAGCAGATGAATGGATAAGAAAGTTGTGACACAATGGAATATTACTCAGCTATTAAAAAGAACACATTTGAGTCAGTTCTAATGAGGTGAACGACCCTGGAGCCTATTATACAGAATGAAGTAAGTCAGAAAGAAAAACACCAATACAGTATATTAACATATATATATATATATATGGAATTTAGAAAGATGGTAACAATGAACCTATATGCAAGACAGCAAAAGAGACATAGATATAAAAAACAGACTTTTGGACTCTGTGGGAGAAGGCAAGAGCAGGATAATTTGAGAGAATAGCATTGAGACATGTATATTATCTTAGGTGAAATAGATGACCAGTCCAAGTTTGATGCATGAAACAGGGCACCCAAAGTTGGTGCACTGGGACAACCCAGAGGGATGGGATGGGGAGGGAGGTGGGAGGGGTATTGAGGATGAGGAGACATATGTACACCCATGGCTGATTCATGTCAATGTACGGCAAAAACCACCACACTATTGTAATTAGCCTCCAATTAAAATAAACAAATTAATTAAAAAAAAACTTGAAGCTCTTATCATGAGTGCTTTTTGTGCTCAAATGCAAAATCATGTATTTTAATCTATTAAATTTCATTGGTCTAAATTCTATCCTTCATTCTTCTAAATTGCATTATTTTGGGATTCCCTTTCAGTCAACCAAGATATTTACTAGCCTTTCTAGCTTTGTGTCATATCCAGATCTATTAAGTGGCCTTCTATTGATGCAAGTTTTCAGTAAAGTCACTGATCACGGGGACTTCCTTGGTGACCCAGTGGTTAAGAATCCACCTTCCAATGCAGGGGACATGGGTTTGATCCCTGGTTGTGGAACTAAGATTGCGCATGTCAGGGGGCAACTAAGCCTACACACCACCTAGAGAAGTTTGTGCACTGCAATGAAGAGTCTGTGGACCTCAGTGGGGACCCAGCACAGAAAAAAAGAAAAAAATCACTGACCAAGACAGACTTCAATAGCACACCCCAGCAGATTACTTCTGGCTCAGTACCTAAGTAATACAGTACTTCCAGATGCCTTGATGCTTCCAGATTTTCTGCCTACCGTATTTCCAGGGTTACCCGTCTGAAACCCTGCCAAGGAAGGAGTTAATGTTAATCGGATATGTCTGGTTCCTAGTGAACCTGTTTTGGGTCCCAATAATCATTTATGGCCTTGGCAACCACCACAAATTCTATTAGATATACCTAAGGCAATGGCACCCCACTCCAGCACTCTTGCCTGGAAAATCCCATGGACAGAGGAGCCTGGTGAGCCACAGTCCGTGGGGTCGCTAAGAGTCGGACAAGACTCAGCAACTTCACTTTCACTTTTCACTTTCATGCATTGGAGAAGGAAATGGCAACCCACTCCAGTGTTCTTGCCTGGAGAATCCCAGGGACGGGGGAGCCTGGTGGGCTGCCGTCTATGGGGTCGCACAGAGTAGGACATGACTGAAGCGACTCAGCAGCAGCAAACCATACATTTAACGTTCCATTTGGTTCACTTTATTCAATATTAACATCAGACTCATGAATTTGTAATGTCCAGAATCATCTCATCTTTGCCACTTTTGAAAATCAGAATAGGTATCTATTTTCTTGATTTCAAATCCTCTATTTTATCCGATTCCTCAAACTCTGGCATGATAGCATAATAGCATTGTGTGTGTGTGTGTGTGTGTGTGTGTGTGTGTGTGTGTGTGTCTGTGTTTCATTTTTTTCTAAGCTCTCTCTTATGGGGACACTGTCATCTGAGTAAGGACTTTTAAACTCATTTCTATAACTCCTCTGTGTTCTCTTACACTCTCATCTCAATTTTGGTCTTCCGCTGACTCTTAACTAAAGTTCTTTTCTAACCTTCAGCTGAAGCTCATTGCTTTTTTCAGAGAAAACAAAACATTTGGAGTTCTGCCGTTCTTGAATTCCATCAGCATTGCTCCTTCAATCCCTAGCAGCATACCTCTCCCCGGACTTTGTTCTTGCTCAGAACAGAATGAAGCCTCATGCTGTTCCTTAAAGATGCAAAGCATATCCTCAAATTAGGGCCTTGGCATTTCCTGAACCCTCAACCAGGAATGCGCTTTACCCAGATATTTGCAGAACTTGCCCCTCATTTCATATGGATCTCTTCCCAGTTGTCTCCTCATCAGAGAAGTCATCACTGGTTCTGTGGGTGCAACATACACATACCCACCCCTGTGGTCACTCACTGCCCCTTACCTTGCTCTGTTTTTCTTCTCAACAATTATCACCATCTGATATATTGTTTTGGTTACTGTCTGTCTTGTCTCACTAGAAAATAAGTTACACAAGGATAAGAATTTTGTTTTTGTTAATTAATTGCTACAACGGTGCTTGTTACAGAATAAGTGCTCAATGAACATTGTTATTAATAACAATGACAATTGTTAAAAATTAATGATGGCTATATAGTTTTCTTGGGGCTTCCCTTATAGCTCAGTTGGTAAAAATCAGCCTGCAGTGCAGGAGACCAGGGTTCGATCCCTGGGTTGGGAAGATCCCTTGGAGAAGGAAATGACAACCCACTCCAGTATCCTTGCCTGGAAAATCTCACGGACAGAGGAGCCTGGTGGGCTGCAGTCCATGGGGTCGCAAAGAGTTGGGCAGGACTGAGTGACTAACACTTATTTACTTACTTACATAGTTTTCTTAGAACACTGTCCCATGAGACCTACATGTAATTTTTCAACATTGAAAATGACTTTAAGGTCCTAACAACAAGTTATACCACCATGAGAACAGTGATTAGAAAGTGACTGGAAAACAAAATTTAGATCCTGGAATTTTTATGACTTGATCTATGTCATATGCAAAGCCAGCCTGAAGGCCTAATGCAGGACAACACACGTGGGATCATAGTACTCACTGGAATTCAGTGGGACTAGACTGAATTCAGTGGGAGGCAGAAGGGGCGGCCCTATCTCAAAGGAGCTTATCTGCTAGGAGAGAGGGTGAAGTCATACAGTATACTGAACTGACGTTCACTTAGATATACAGGTGTTGATATGGAAAGTAGTCTGTGACATTATGTTAAGTGAAAAAGGTAGAAAATACGTAACATGTACACTATGGTTCTACTTATGTGTTGTTAGAGGATATGGGGAGAGAGAGAGTATAATGGGATATATTAAAATATTAATATTGTTTTTTCTGAATAGTGTCATTTTATTCTAGATTATTTTTTTAAAGTCTTTTTGTTTCTGAGTGATTTTTTTTAAATTTATTTTCTTGAACTATAGTTGACTTACAATGTATTAATTTCTGCTGTACAGCAAAATGATTCAGTTATATATATTCTTTTTCATTATGGTTTATCACAGGAGGTAGAAATGATAAAAAAAAAAAAAAAAAAAACCTTTCTGTTGTTTTTTATGCCAAATTTAGTCACAGGATATTGAATATAGCTCCCTGTGCTCTACAGTAGGACCTTGTTGTTTATCCATTCAATACAGAATAGTTTGCACTTGCTAAGTCCGAATCCCTACTCAATTCCTTCCCCCATCCCCTCCCCCTTGGCAACCACAAGTTTGTTCTATAGAATCTATTCTGTCTGTGAGTCTCTTTCATAGATAAGCTCATTTGTATCATTTTTTAGAGTCCATGTTTAAGCAATATCATATATGATATTTGTCTTTGACTGACTTCACTTAATATGACAATCTCTAGGTCTATCCATGTTGCTGCAAATAGCATTATTTCATTCTTTTTTATGGCTGAGTAATATTCCATTGTGGAGTTCCCAGGTGACTCAGTGGTAAAGAATTCACCTTTAATGCAGGAGTCAGACATGACTTGGCAAGTAAACAGCAATATTCCATTGTATATATGTTCAACATCTTCTTTATCCATTCCTTTGTTGATGGACATTTAGGTTGTTTCCATGTCTTGGCTATTGTAGATAGTGCTGCTATGGACTCTTTCCGAAAGATTTGATTTTCCTTTAAAACTATGGATATAGATCATTTCTGCAAAACAATGAAGCCCTCTTTCAAAGGGTCCACAGGCATCTGGGGGAAGTGGTTGCCATGGAGAGTAACTGGAGAACTGGTAAAGAAGGAGGGATAGTCTTCATGCATTTTGTGTTTATACTAGTTGATATTATACCATGTGCATGCTATTGTTTGTAAAGAATGCATGGCTTGTAACTCTTTGATCATAGATATTATAGGTACTCTATGGGGGGTGTTATAGTGCACCTGACAAGGGAGCAGCTGAAAAGTTATCAAAATTGCTCTGACAGTTCCCTAGAGAAAACAGCTAGAGGGACTGTGGCTTTAAACCTAATTCTGACCAACAGAGGGAATCATTTGGGAGGCAGAAGTGATAAAACCCTAAAGAAGGAGTGAGTGAAAAAACCACAGTCTTTGCCCTCTGGAAGGAGGATGGCTGAGGCAAGTCTAAAGTCCAAGTCCATAGCATGAGACTCTACAAGAGAAGACAATTGCAAAGGGTTGGGAAGCTCTCTAAAATGCCACCCTGACTGCCACTACAAATGATCTGGGTGGAGGAATACGTGGGAGGATTCTTAAGGACGGCAGAGAATTTGTAGAGGGAAATCATAGAGAAACTCAGATTTTAAAATATGAATCTTGAAGTGAAAAGAAGCTTTTTGTCTAGTGCAGAGAGGGGAGATGGTAACCAAAGAAATGTCAGATGGTCATAGTTGATAAGAAGATCAAAGCAGGGTCAGGGGCAGATGGTAACCAACAGGAGTGTGTGTGTGTGCATTCTTTTGTTGTGGTGCCAAAGGGACGATTGGGAAGAGACCTAAATCAAGTGCGAGGACAAGATCTGCAAATACCTGGGCATCCCAGGCAGAGAGTTCTGCAAATCCCAAGGCTCTGATGTAGAGATATGTTAGGCATATTTAAGGAATAGCAGGGAAGTGAATGCAGCTGGTTCCTAGTGTGGGAGGAGTGGTGAGATATGAACTCAGAAAGATAGAGGGGAGCCCAATCATATAGGGCCTCATGGCTCTAAGCAGAACTTTGAATTTTATTCTGAGATGGATCGTTAAGGAGAGGTTTCAAGCAGAGGCATGGCATGAACTGACCGCTACTCAGGACCACTCTGGCTACCATGCTTAGCAGACAACATGAGGACCAGGAATAAGCAAGAGGGATATTTTGGGAGAGTAGTCCAGAAATACAGGTGAGAGATGTGAGTTGTTTAGACTGCAGGGACAGTGACAGGGCTAGGGAGACAGGGTTACATTGTGAATGTATGCTGAAGGAAGAGTCGATAAGATTTCTGATGGGCTAAGATTTCTGATGGGCTAGAAAGAAAGTAGTCATGTATGGGTGTGAGAGTTGGACTATAAAGAACACTGAGCACCAAAGATTGATGCTTTTGAACTGTGGCATTGGAGAAGACTCTTGAGAGTCCCTTGGATTGCAAGGAGATCCAACCAGTCCATCCTAAAGGAAATCAGTCCTGAATATTCATTGGAAGGACTGATGCTGAAGCTGAAACTCCAGTACTTTGGCCACCTGATGCGAAGAGCTGATTTATTTGAAAAGACCCTGATGCTGGGAAAGACTGAAGGCAGGAGAAGGAAACAACAGAGGATAAGATAGTTGGATGGCATCACCGATGCAATGGACATGAGTTTGAGTAGGATCCGGGAGTTGGTGATGGACAGGGAGGCCTGGCATGCTGCAGTCCATGGGGTCGCAAAGAGTTGAACATGACTGAGCAACTGAACTGAACTGAGACGAAAGATGTTAGAAAAAAAGAGAAAAGTCAGGGGTAACCTGAAGATGTTTGGTCTGAGCAAGTAGATGAATGGTGATCCCATTTATGGAGATGGGAACAGTTGAGGGAGGAACAAGTCTTGGAGGGCGGGGTTCAACATGAAGTTGTAGACATACTGAGTTTAAGGTAGCTGTTAAATATTCAAGTGGAGATGTTCTGTTGGTGGTATATATGTGTGTGAAATTTAGGGAATGGTCTTGGTTAGACATAAAGTTTAGGAGTTCTCAGTATATAGATGGTATTTCAATCCAGAGGACTAGAGAAACAAGTGAACAGGGCTGTTAATTAGGCTTTTCTTCCACTTCCATTCCCCTCCCTGGTGCCCTGCCTGCCTCGAATGTGCATCCCTTGCACCTGGACCACAGGCCTAACTCATCACTTGGCCATGTCTCATTGCACCTTTTCAATCTGTTCTGCTCAGAGACCTCTGGCCTTCAGAGCAGAGTATCTCTATTCCTTTGACCTTCACCTGACAAAATCCAAAAGGCTATGGTATTGAATACAGCTAGAGCAAGCAGCCATTTCTTCAAAGAATGAATTCTGAGGTCCTGAGAAAATCTCCTACCACCAACACATAGGAGCTCCCTTAGATGCTTGCAAAATCGCCCAATCATTCCCTTAATTCAGCTGGGAGTGGGGAGCTCTTTTGTTTGTTGTTGAGGACTCATGACCTCTAGAGGGAACACTCTGCAGCCCACCTCACGGAAACTGAACTGTTCAACTAACTCTCTAACGTCAGTGAATAACCACAAAAAATACTAAGATTATGCTTCACTAGCATCTAATGGGGAGAAGGCAATGGCACTCCACTCCAGTACTCTTGCCTAGAAAATCCCATGGACGGAGGAGCCTGGTGGGCTGCAGTCCATGGGGTCGCTAGGAGTCGGACACGACTGAGCGACTTCATTTTCACTTTTCACTTTCATGCATTGGAGAAGGAAATGGCAACCCACTCCAGTGTTCTTGCCTGGAGAATCCCAGGGACAGGGGAGCCTAGTGGGCTGCTGTCTATGGGGTTGCACAGAGTCGGACACGACTGAAGCAACTTAGCAGCAGCAGCATCTAATGGCTGGTTTTAGAGGGGAAAGAGACAAGAGGGTAGGAGAAGCAGAAGAAAAGGTGGGGACTCATTATACTCCTACTGTATACCAAGTAGTGTGGTAGGCCATATACACAACATCATCAGCTCAATAATGAACCTTCCCACAATTCTGTGAGGGAGCAATCACTGGACCCAGTTTCCAGGTGAAGAGTGTGAGGCTCAAAGGGTTGAAGTCACTTGCCCAGATTCAGCTCTTTAGTTGGCAGGTGATGTAGCCAATTCCTTCAACCTGGAGTCCACCTGGACTCCCAACCCTGTGACCCTGTATCCCTCTGCTGCCCTGACAAGGTCAAGCAGAGAGTGTTCATCAGAGGCCACATTCTGGGGCTCTGGGCTTCACAGTATTTATTACCTGTTACTCACCTCTTTGAAATGTTGATTAGCTGTTGTTCCCAGCTTGTCAAATGCTTTCATCCTTAAACCTTGAAAGTTTTTTTTTTTTTTTTTTCCTAAATAGGGCACCCACTGTTTCACACTAAGCTGCAAACTATTTTCTATCCTCAGGTCAGATAAGCAGAGTCAACCTAGGTTTAGGGAAAGCCCAGCCTGTCAGGTCCCCATGCTCCCAGTGGTAAAGGCCTAGACTCCTGTTGAAATGCAGCTGCCCCTAACATCGATGCTGTCAGATCTTTGCAAGCCTAGGGGATGTGAGTGTCTGACCTTTTGCTAGGAAAGGTATACATAGGGTGTGATGTCCTAATTGTACCCGAGACCACAGGAACCTTGGAAGCAGGCTTGACCCCACCAGGACTGCCTGCTCCTTCACTGGTGTGCATCCCTGCCATCAAGTGGGACTAAAGCAGTTTACACAGAGGAGGTGACTTGAGTTCAGCAACAGGGGACCAGAGCCACGTCTAGAAGGCTGTGTGCCTTTGTGGCTGGTGACGGGGCATCAGGGAGTTGAAGCAGGATCTTTGGGCTGATGGGTAAAGTGGAACTGCTTCTTCTGGGATCTGATGGTCAGGGAGATGCTTTCTACCTTCCTCCCCTGGAACCAATGAACTGTATTCAAGTGGAACTTGCACTTCCAAGGCAGTCCAGGGGCCCTATCTAGATCCAAGCAGAATAGTCCCAAGTCTTTGCTTCTGATGTTGTGAGAATAAAACAGTGTCATATTTATTCCTTCCTCTGCCAAGAAAGCTCTCCTGGTCTCAGTTGAAATTAATTTTCCCTCCTCACACTCTCGGAGCCCCTTGCTTGTGCTTCTCTGCCAGTGTTCCCAAGCACCATCCTTATTAGCATTATTTATGGGCACTCCTGTCCTCTCTTCCAGATCATGAGCTCCTGGAGGGCAGAAACCGCAGTTTATTCATCTCTATCCCCCAGGGACTGTGTGCAGGGCCCCACACATGGTAAGGACTCAGTAACTGCTGGTTGAATTGAATTATTACTCTCCGCTGCTGTTGTTGTGATTGGCATTCATTTATTTAATCCATTTGCCCCTTAAGAATCTCCTGCCAAGACTCAAAAGCAAAGGCGCCCAAGTACAAAGACACATTTTTTAGCAGTTGATGGTTCAGGGTGGTTTTATTTTAAATCGGCCCAAATGAAAAGCCATGTTTTCTTAGGTCTGGCCAGCCAGACAGAAAAGGTTATCAGCAGATTAAGAGAAGTGTTCTCAAACAGCATCAAGTGTCTTTCAGTGTGTCCAATGGGTGGAGAGCTTTGTGTGGCCTCAAAAGCTGGCTGGAAGGCTACTTGGATTCATTCTGACATATGTCATATTTTGGAGAGAGGTGTTGAAAGCAGAGTCAAACAGACAGCCAGTCAAAGTGCCGCTTGGTGCGCTGGAATGGGCCTTACATGAAAGCCTGAGTGAGTGGCTCACAGAACAAGGCTGCCCCCCCGGGTCTTCCCCAGGAGCTACTTGAAAAGCTGAGAAGTGTTCAGGAGTTCTCATCACTTGGGGACATTCCCTCCATTCCACAGTGGGCAGCGGGCCTCCAGGACACTTTGTACTGACTACATTCTAGCTGTCAGGTTGACTTTATCTTCCGCCTGTTGATGGTACCCATCGAAAACAGCCCATCTTTGTAGACTGACACATTTAGGAACTACATGGCTTATAAAGTATGGATTCCTCCTGCTGTGACGAGAGAATTAGACACGAAGAGAGAAGATTTAGTATCTGCAGCACCAGAGGCAAAGACTCAGGCAGGCAGGCAAAAGAGAACATTTACAGCACACCAGCTGTGTGTCTGGTCTTGGGCTGGTGGTAACCAAAGCAGATGCGATGCCAGCCCTGGTTACATTTATAGCTCATTGGAAGGGGAGGGTGACTTGAGTGGAAGTGCAGAAGGCATGTGGTGGGGGGCCCGGGACAGGTCTTAAAGAAGTAATTACACATGGCGTGAACCAAGTACACAGAAAATAAGAGCTCTGATGGAGATGCTAAGAACGCATGTAAAAGTCAGACCCAGGCTGAAGGGTCAGGGCAGGATTTTCTGAGGGAATACTTTTTAAACAGAGATCCGAAGGATGAGTAGGAATTAAGTGAGGTATGTGTGTGCATGTTGGAGGGGCTAGTGTTTAGGGAAATGGGACCGAATTTCCCATAGTCCTGCAGTCGACTAGACATGGTATGTGTGAGGACCTAAAAGAGGGCCAGGATGCTTGTGGCTTCCCTGATGGCTCAGATGGTAAAGGATCCGCCTGCAATGTGAGACCTAGGTTCAATACCTGGGTTGGGAAGATCCCCTGGAGGAGGGCATGGCAACCCACTCTAGTATTCTTGCCTGGAGAATCCCATGGACAGAGGAGCCTGGCTACAGTCCTTGGGATCGCAAAGAGTCAGACACGACTGAGCGACAAAGTACGGCACACATAGCACACGCTTGTGGCATGGGGAGTGGGAGCGGTGAGAGATGAGTCTGAAGAAGTGAGCAACAGCTGGATTGTGCAGGGCCGCACCTCCGGGCCTTGTTTAATTGAGGAAATTGAGGGGAAAGGCTCTAAGAAATAGCTTTCAAAGACTACCCAGTGGTTATAAAAAATGAACCACTCATATATATGTTACAGCCTTCACATATTGTACTAAGGGAAGAAAACCAGTGAAGAAAGATCACATGTTTTATGATTCTATTTATGTGAAATGTTTAGAAACAACAAATCCATAGAGAAAGAAAAGCAAGGAGTGGGACTAGGGAAAATGGGAGTAAGAGATATTTTGAGGCTGACAGACAGTTCTCGAATTGTGGTGATGATTGTACAATCCTGCCAGTGTATTAAACATCACTGAAGGATACATGAAAGCTAAAACAATTTTAAAAAGAAATGAGCCTTCTGCTCTCCCATGGAGGAATATGAGACACATAGAGAAAAGAACCCTGCCTCCTGTGCAGCCTCGCCAGCCCTCCTCCCAAGACCATGCAGCTCTCAGACTGCATGCCTGGTCTCTAGGGGCAAAAGAGGATGTCTGTTCATTTCCTTGGTTCCCTTAGCCCCATTTGGATAAGGGGCACAAGCAGGTCACATCTGCAGAGCTATGTATGAATTGGGCACACAGTGGGGATGGTTCATTATGCAAGAGACGGCTGTCATCTTTGTAGATGGGGAAACAGAAGTGTCCATGACCAGCCATTGGGAGAGAGTTATTAGAGTCCAATGAACATCTCTGTTTTTCCAGAAGCCACACTCTCACATTGGTTCCTGGCCAGAGAGCCAAGGGGGAGCTGGTCCATGATAAGAATTAGGAGCTAACTGCTCATCCAGATGTTATGGGGGCAGTGCCATCATTGATGAGCCTCCGTCGTCTCTCAGCCACTTCTGAGGACAGGCTCCATCTGTTAAGTCTCAGCAGCTTTCATGGGTAATAGTGACCTAATTGAGGAATTGAGAGTGAAATCAGGGGGAAATCTATGGCTCAGTCACTAGAATAGTGACTTTCCTGGACCTCAGATCAGAGACAAAAGATCATAACTGATTTCCTGCTCTTCCCAAGGGAACCGTTTCTAATAGTTGAAAGCAGTCAAGCTGACAGAATGAATTGGTGCTCCGACCCAACAGTCCTTGGGGAGAGTACTATGAAAAGCCACTAAGTTGTTACATTTGTATAATTAAATCTAACATTTTGATCAGTTTGACAAGCACAGTGTTGTCTGTTGCCTTCAAGATCTGTAGGGCAACTCTCTTTTCCTGTCATGCTGACTCTCACTGGCAACAGAATTTTCTATGGAAATTGTAGAGGGACAAGAATGGAATTAAAGGAAGTGATAAGCATGCCAAGGGGCATAACTTTAAAAGAATGAATGAGTTTTTGAATCACGGGCACTCTATGTAACAAATCTACTACCTGGGAAGGCACTTCACATATGCCTTTTGCTGGAATCCAGATTAACCTGAAGGAACAGACCCTCTGCTCTCCTAATTTCTCTTTGTTAAATTTAGCAGTGACTGCCACAAAAAAGGTTCAGTTGGACAAAACCACCATCTGTGGCTGGTGAAAGTTTACACAGAGTCTCTAGTGTGCTGCTGAGGTACTCTCTATGGAAGTTTGGTTTGACTGACTTGACTTCTAGGTACTGAGTGTCCTCTCCTTCCACCCCTGTCCACCCCAACCCTCCATTCCATTAAGAGCAGAACTACATCTTTTGTATTTACTGGCTCCTCCTTCTTCTTGTCTTCCTTCTGACCATCAGTAGGATGCCAAAGGAAAAGAGACTCCTTATCATTACCTGCAGAGATTACCAAAAATTAAGAGTCAGAATTTGGAAGAAGATAAACAAATTCCTGTTTGAATGACCTTGGGAAAGTTGTTCATCCACTGTAAGCCTTCTTTTCCTCATTTGTAAAATTAAAATAATAGAACCAACCTCACAGGATTGTTGCGAGACTAAAAGTGTTTGAAACCTGTAAAGAAACCTTAAAACACTCCCTATGTCACAGTAATTGTTCATGCGGTATTCAAGCAGCCACTGGATTAAATACCTAGTCTGTGTAGGCAATACTTCAGGGCATATGGTACATTACATGGGGTTCATATGAGTGTATGAAAAGGCAACATGGTATCATGGAAAGAACATGAACTTGGAATCACAAATCTGGGTTCCATTCACCACTCTGCCTTTTACTTGGTGTGTGACCTCAGACAGGTTACATGAACTCTCTTATCCTGTTTGTTCATCTGCAGCATATCAATCATGACACTTTTTATGGTTCTCCTGGTAACTAAGTGAGATGAAGCACATGAGAGCCTCTCAAATCTCCTGGAGGCATGCCTGTAGCCTAGCTGTTGTTCTTGTTCAGTCATTAAGTCCTGTTCGACTCTTTGCGACCCCATGAACTGCAGCACAACAGGCTTCCTTGTCCTTCACTATCTCCCAGAGTTTGCCCAAGTTCATGTCTATTGCATTGGTGATGCCATCCAGCCATCTCATCCTCTGACACCCTCTTCTCCTCCTGCCCTCAATCTTTCCCAACATCAGGGTCTTTTCCAATGAGTCAGCTCTTCACATAGGGTGGCCAAATATTAGAGTTTCAGCTTTAGCATCAGTCCTTCCAATGAATATTCAGGGTTGATTTCCTTTAGGTTGGACTGGTTGGATCTTCTTGTAGTCCAAGAGACTCTCAAGAGTCTTCTTTGGCAACACAGTTCAAAAGCATCAATTCTTTGGCACTCAACCTTCTTTATGATCCAGCTCTCACATCTGTGCATGACTACTGGAAAAACCATAGCTTTGACTAGATGGAACTTTGTTGGCTAAGTGATGTCTCTGCCTTTTAATACACTGTCTAGGTTCATCATAGCTTTCCTTCCAAGGAGCAAATGTCTTTTAATTTCATGGCTGCAGTCACCATCTGCTGTGATTTTGGAGACCAAGAAAATAAAATCTGTCTCTGCTTACACTTTTTCCCCTTCTATTGGTCATGAAGTGATGGGACCAGATGCCAAGATCATAAATTTTTGAATGTTGAGTTTTAAATCAGCTTTTTCACTCTCTTCTTTCACTCTCATCAAGAGGCTCTTTAGTTCCTCTTTGCTTTCTGCCATTAGAGTGGTATCATCTGCATATCTAAGGTTGTTGATATTTCGCCCAGCAATCTTGATTGTGACTTGTGATTCATCCAGCCCAGCCTCACATGATGTACTCTCCATATAAATTATAGAGCTATTAGTAATTGCCCTCTCCTCTTCCTCAGTAGCATATTGGACACCTTCTAACCTGGTGGGGGCTCATCTTCTGGTGTCATATCTTTTTGCCTTTTCATACTGTTCATGGGATTCTGGAGGCAAGAATACTGGAGTGGTTTGCCATTCCCTCCTACAATGGACCATGGTTTGTCAGAGCTCTTCACTATGACCTGTCCATGTTGGGTGGCTCTGTATGGCATGACTCTTGGCTTCATTGAGTTATGAAAGTCCCTTTACCATGACAAGGCTGTGGTCCATGAAGGGGAGCCTAGAACCTAAGGAATAAACAAATGGGAGACTCATTTTTCTTTCTTCATTACATATAAGCCCTGAACTTCCATCCACCTTCAGTCTAGTTTGGGAAGTAATGGTAACATTCCAGATATTCTGAATTTTGCTGAACTAACATTCTGTGTTATGTCTTATAATTAAATGTCATATTTTAGAGATCTCAAAAAGTCCTACATTAAATCCAGAGCAACAAATTGTAAATTTTGGAAAAAGTTCAGCCAGTTCTATCACTCAGATAGTGGCCCTGGGCAAGTCATTTTACCTCTTCTCTTTCTTCATCTGTAAGATAGAAATCATTCTAGAATTTACCCGATTGGGTGGCTGGGAGGATCAATGAAATAAAGTAGGGAATGTGCTTCATCCATTATCTTTTACTAATAGGTGCTCAATAAATAACAACTGATTTTAATATTTAGAAAAGAAAATCTAAATATTGAATAAAATATTGTGCTTGTTTTTTTCTAATTGTTTGGCTGTCGATATCTAATATTTGATCCCTTTATGTTAGGAAGGAAAATTAGGCAATTGTGAAGCATATTACTGATCTTTGAGACTTGACATTGAAAAAAGCCAGCCACATGCTCCTACTAAATGCACTTTCATATTCAAAGCAAAGACAGATTGAGAGCTCCTATGTTTGTACTCATGATGACCTCGTATCAAACTCACAATGTTCCCTACTGCTCACTTTACAGATGGAGACACTGAGGCATAAGAATGATTCTAAGAAGGAGTGGCAGGCAAGGATTTAACACTATCAGTTTCTGTCCCCTATAATTCTGCCATTTTGTATCCAGTACCAAAGTAGTAAGTGAGTTCTTATCACTTAATTTTCAAAAATTCCATGACAAGTATCTTCCATCCTTGCAGTGTGTCTGAAATAATAACTTCATTTAAATGATTTTAATTTTTACATTTATCTTCTCTCTACTCATAGCTTGTTGGAAGCTTTGTGGAGCACCCTGGTATCTCCCCTTGATGAGGGGCAGGTAATGAGACTCTCGAAGGTTCCTTCCAGAGTTTGATAAATGTACATCGTACATCCATAAAGTTTCATAAATGTACGTTATACATTTGTGTGGATGTCCCTGGGATTCTCAAGAATGCATACAAGGGGTTTCCTTAGTAAAGATCCTTGTGAAAGAAGGTTATGTCCACCTTTCCTTGAATAATCCTGCCAGATACTCTGCAAAATCACCAGGAATAATTAATGCATTCTGGATGACGCGTGCTTGGCTAATTAGACTGAAACACAGCATTGGTTAGCAAGTTGGCTGAGTGCCAGGTAGCAGGTGTCTGCATAGAGTCAGCACTGATTCTTTTTTCAAAGAAGAGAAGGCCTCTGCATGTTTTGTTTTTGAGAAAGTTCGCCTAGGTTTTGCCCTACTCCCACCCTCATTTGGAAATGCTGTGGGTAAAATAAAACGAAGTTTATTGGCACTAAAAAAAAGATTATTTCTTTTTAATGTAGTTTTCTTTTCACCACATTCAGTCTGTTTTTAAGAAGTCAACGTATGTTTCTATGTGTCTTTATTTACATCTTAGCTTGAGGCACACAACCTGGATCATTTTATAGGGTTTTCTTTTGAGGCCACTTGAACTGGGGCTTTTTGCATGGAGATTACTTTTCTCACTGTTTTCCTGGTTGTTTAGTATTTTGCATTTCCAAATCTGTATATCATTTTCATCTTTGGATTAACTTGTAGTTTAGCTCTTCAAACAACAAGTTTGTATTATTCTCACTTTCCTCCACCCAAGTATTATAAAATGTCTATTCATCATGAGCCCTCCAAGAGAAGGTTAAGGATATTCAGTGATGGGTACGTGCATCTTTAAGCAGGATTTCTGGATCTTGTAAGTGGGGAATAGCATTCTCTACATACCACTGATAAACGAGCATCTCTGAATTTGTATCTGAATCCTGGTCCCCGGGGGTCATTTGCATGAACACAGGCTTAAGTCTACAGAGCTTTCCTGAGCCCTAATAATGTGGGCTGGAGAAACTTTCCCAGGAATTTCAGATGTCTTGCTGCAAATAATAGAAACATTCGTGAGTTAGCATTGTAAGGGTTACAGGAGCTTCACAGAACTCTGGGACAGGAAGTGAAGAGCCACCAGGAAGCCAGGGCATCCTTCTTTTGCTGTTGTCTTGCCTTGGCGTTTCCTGGCACGTCTACTTGGATCTCTACTTGTCGTAGGGTTTTTTAGGCATTCTCCCCTGGTTTGTTTAAAATGTTTGTGTTCAGAAATCTCCAGGCTATTATGTAAAACAGAAATGATGTCATTTTAGAAAGGCTATTGGTGGCATTGGTTACCTTTAAAAATTGTATTTATTTTTATTTATTTTTTAAACTCCTAAAAAATACATTTATTTCTATTTATTAATTTATTTGGTTGCACCAGGTCTTAGTTGCAGCACATAAGATTTTTTAGTTGTGGCATGTGAACTCTTAGTGGCGGCATGTGGCATCTAGTTCCCTGACCAGGAATCAAACGTGGGCCCCCTGTATTGGGAGTGTGGAGTCTTAGCCACTGGACCACAAGGGAAGTCCCCTGATTATTTTAAAAAAGCAAGCAAAGAGGAGAGCTCAGATGATCCCTGGCTACCCTTCTCTTCTGACTCTGGCTTCTTAGGACCTTGCACATATCTGGACATCACTTTGAAGATATTCTATTCAGTACCATGTTTCCTAAAGCATGCAGTTTTATCAGTTAGACTTCATGAATCACACTGGGTATCAGGCAGTAGTTGTAAATAAACCAATCCTCTGTTAGCAGGATGAAAAAAATCTGTGGCCCGCAGGAAGGCCTGTCGCCCTCTTTCCCCCAGCGCCTTAGCAGACATCCACAGCCACAGCTCTGTTCCCTGCTGCTCTTGAGTTGGCCTCAGATCCTCCTCAGAATTGATGATGAATAAACAAAATGTGGTACACCCACGCAATGGAATATCATTCAACCGTAAAAAGGAGTGAAGTACCAATACATCCTACAACATGGATGAACCTTGAGAACATTACACTGAGTGAAAGAAGTCAGAGACAGATCACATAGTGTGTGAGTCTGTTTATGTGAAATGTCTAAAAGAGGCAAGTCCATAGAGTCAGAAGGGGCACTAGTGTTTGCCAGGGGCTCGGACGAGAGGAGAATGGGGAGTAACTACTTAGTGAATAGGGGGTTTTGGAGGGGGTGGTAGTGGTTAAAATGTCCTAAAATTAGATCCTGGTGATAGATGTGCAACTCTGTGAATACACTAGCACTATACATATTGTACACTTTAAAAGGGTGAATTTTATGGTATATGAGTTATATCTCAATTTTGAACAATCATCACTAGCACAGCACTCCAGGAAATCACTAGTGGAATTAGCATGTGTCATAAAATTTGAAGTTTTGCTATTTAGCTTTTTATTTCCACTTGTGCTTAGACTGAGATCCCCTCCAGCTACGTACTCTCAACTTACAGACCTCTGGACTTTTGCTTCTACTAGAATATTATTGCCATTTGTCCTTCCTACATCCAGTACTGCTGCTGCTGCTGCTAAGTCACTTCAATCATGTCCGACTCTGTGCGACCCCAGAGACGGCAGCCCACCAGGCTCCTCATCCCTGGGATTCTCCAGGCAGGAACACTGGAGTGGGTTGCCATTTCCTTCTCCAATGCATGAAGGTGAAAAGTGAAAGTGAAGTCGCTCAGTCGTGTCTGACTCCCAGCGACCTCATGGACTGCAACCCACCAGGCCCCTCCGTCCATGGGATTTTCCAGGCAAGAGTACTGAGGTGGGGTGCCACTGCCTTCTAGTACAGATGCTTCTAATACAAAGGGAACATCCTCTGCAAAGCCTTCCCTAACTCCTAACACTTCTCCGCCCACCCCAGAACAATCAAATTCTCCAACAGCACTGTGTGCTTCCCTCTTGCCCAATCCATGTCACACTGCATTGTGATTGTCTCCTTACTGCTCCAGATTTCTCTCTTGACTGTCTTCCTTGTCTTTTTTTTTTTATGAATCATTACAGAGGGTTGAGTAGAGTTCCTTGTGCTATACAGTAGGTCCTTCATGGATGCGTGCATGTTCAGTCATGTCTGACTTTTTGCAACGTCATGGACTGTAACCCCCAGGTTCTTCTGTCTATAAGATTCTCTAGGCAAGAATACTGGAGTGGGTTGCTATTTCCTGCTCCAGGGGATCTTCCTGACCCAGGGACCAAACCAGCATTTCCTGTGTCTCCTACATTGGCAGGCAGATTCTTTGCCACCAAGCTACCGTTTTATATATGGTAATGTATATATGTCGATCTCAATCTCCCAGTTTATCCTTCTGCTGCTTCCCCTCCCCATAGCCATAGTTTGGTTTTTACATATGTGACTTCTATTTCTGTTTTGTAAATAAGTTCATTTGTACCACTTTTTAGGCTCTGCATACTCCTCATCTTTTTACTTGCAGTCTCCACAGGGCTTAGTCCAGGATAGTCTTCCTCAGAAAATGGATAAAATATGCTCCAATCCTCAGGAGTGCTACAGCTTGTTAGGAGGAGATGGATACTCAACTAACTACAATAGCATCTGTCCCAAACTACAAACTTACTTTTGTGGAGAAGAAAATGTCTGGGTTTTGCCTGTGGACACAGTGATGCTTCTAAGACATCAGCTGGATTAAATAGCGAAGTCACTCGTGCTGGAAGAGTGGAGAACACTGAAGCTGCATAGAGTTGACAGGCCTGTGAGAAATGGACAGACACCACAGCCAAGGTACAGAGTGACTGAGAAAACCCCAGGTGCAGTAGATGAGGTCGCAGTGAAGGGTCGTCTACCAGCAGGAGGTACCCCATGCCTCTTTAACACCAAGTGAAAGTGTGAGTCTGAGGCCCTTTCTAAAACCCCCAGAAAGCTACTGCCACATCTCACCATGTGGGATCTAGGCCTCCATGGGCATAGTCCTCACTGTGAGGAAGGGCACACCTACAGAAGGCCTAGTCTAAGTTGCAGAGGCTGAGAGAACCCTGCCTGGAGTGGTATGAGCCCCTGATGTCACAGGCATTCCCCAATCTCTGTGATGTCAGCTGCAATTCTTGAGAGCCAACTCCTCAATCCCATGCATTTTCAAGTTGGGGGATCACCCAAAGATTACTGGTGCCCCCCCATTTTTTTTGGTTTCCCTTACCATAACATTTTTTAAAAATTTATTTTTAATTGAATGATAACTGCTTTACAATATTGTGTTGGTTTCTACCATGCATCAACATGAATCAGCCATAGGTATACACATGCCCTCCCAAACCTCCCTCCCACCTCCCACTCCATCCTACCCCTCTACATTGTCACAGAGTCCCAGTTTGAGGTCCCTGAGTCATATAGCAAATTCCCACTGGCTATCTGTTTTACATATGGTAGTGTTTATGTTTCCATGTTACTCTCTCCATTCATCCCACCCCCTCCACCCCAACTGTGTCCACAAGTCCGTTCTCTATGTCTGCGTCTCCACTGCTGCCCTGCAGACAGGCTCATCAGCACCATCCTTCTAGACTCCATATATATGTGTGTGTGTATACATATATATATATATACGCATTAATATATGATATTTGTTGTTCTCTTTCCAACTTACTTCACTCTGAAGCGGTGGTACATATATAGAATGGAATATTACTCAACAATTAAAAGGAATGCTTTTGAGTATTAATGAGGTGGATGAACCTAGGTATACTGGTGCCTTTTGACTGCTGATACACTACATGTTAATAACATGAAAAGGTGTGTTATGGTCATATATTTGGAGGATGTGCATGCATGCTTAGTCACTCAGTCATGACTGACTCTTTGCAACCCAATGGACTATAGCCCACCAGGCTGCTCTGTCCATGGGATTCTCCAGGTAAGAATAATGGAGTGGGCTGCCATTTCCTCCTCCAGGGGATCCTCCCGACCCAGGGACTGAACTTGAATCTCCTGCATTAGCAGGTGATTCTTTACCACTGAGTCACTTTGGGAGCCCATATTTAGAGAACATGTCAAGTTAAACAACATTAAAGGGTTGTGTTCCTTCAGAAATTCTCAGAACCTTTACTATGTCAAAGTTCATGGTGACATTCTAAGAAGGGCATAGAAAATGAGGTGAGTGTCAAACATATCTTAACTACTGAATTGTTTTGTTATTTTTTTCCTCCCCAAACTCGCCACACTTCTTAAAATCTACATGGAATATATGCTTCTGGTGAGTTCATTGCACAGCTGGAAGAGCATGGCCCAGAGAGAGGAAAGGACTGGCCACATTCCTGTAGCTGGATACTGGCAGAGCCAGGACTGAAACTTGGCTTCTGCACATCCCTAGACCTCCTCCCTAGCACACACCTCACATACTCCCTCTCCATGCACTTTGGTCCTCAGTGATTTGAAAGCAAACCACAAACCAGACAACAAGGCATATTCTTGATCGGAGAGTAGAAAAATGCCACAGGAACCTTTCCTAGATGTCATCTGCAAAAGCAAGGCTGTGCTTATTCACGCCCATCACTGTCTCATTACTGGCGCTCCAGTGTACTCGTTAGCTTTGAAATTGGTAGTGTGCCATAAAAACGTTGCCTGTCAATCAACATGAATAAAATCACTTTTAGATGAGGTTCCCCCAAATAAATGGCATTTTTGGTTGTTGTTTCTGATTCAAATCAACAGGCTTCTTTAGAGATGAGGCCCATTTTCCATGGACACTAAGCAGTGATTGTGAGAACATCAAGGTGGCAGCTTAGAACTCTTTCATTAAAGGGGTTCTTAAAGGGACTACTTCCCTGGTGGCTCAGATGGTAAAGCATCTGCCTGCAATACAGGAGACCCAGGTTCGATCCCTGGGTTGGGGAGATCTCCTGGAGAAGGAAATGGCAACCCACTCCAGTATTCCTGCCTGGAGAATCCCAGGGATGGAGGAGCCTGGTAGGCTACAGTCCACGGGGCCGCAAAGAGTCAGACATGACTGAGTGAATTCACTTCACTTAAAGGCTAGACCCTGGACCATCGGTAGTAGCATCACCTTGGAGCTTGTAAAAATCAGGAACTGTGGGGTAGGGCCCAGTAATGTTTTCCACTAAGCCTTCCAGGTGATTGTGAATGCACACTCACGTTACAGAACCACTACCTTAGAGAAATTGAGGCTCCTGGTCAAAGGACCAGAAAGGAAAGCTGTTCAATTTCAGGTGTGAAACCCAAGCCAAAGACCCACCTTGTAATAGCATGAAGATCTTTTTTGTGGTCTTGAAAGGAAGGGGGAATTAGGTAATAGGTGAGAAAAACATACAGTGCCTATTAAGAAAAATGAAGAAAATAAGGAAGGACCCAACATAGAAAACGATGAACAACATAAAGGATAAATGCAGGCCAGGAAATTAACCTGTTTGGAAGATGTCTTAAGGTAGAGTGTATGTTCTGAGTTTTTGGCTTCAATTTGTTTTTTTTGTTTTGTTTTGTTTTAATGACCTTTCATTTGATGTCTGGTGTTGCTGAAATACAGAGGGTATTGGGAGAGCTCTCTGGTAGGGAAGACAGGCAGTCAAGACATGTCTGCTTTTCGATCTGCCACTATTAGTGTGATCTTAAAGAAGCTATTAACCTGTCTGTACCTGTTTTCTGTTCTAAAACATAGAGTGAAAGTCTTTGCTCATCTCAAATGCTAAAGCTGAAGATACACAGAAGTTTTGAAACTATCTAAGTCAACGTCTCAACTTGGCTGGTCTGAAGTCTAAGCCTAGAGATGTGGGCTCTTCTAGGGTTTTTTTCTAAGATTATGGGGCCAATTAGTGGCCACACCAGAGGAAAAGCCTGGTCTCCCAACTCCCAGGCCAGTGGTTGGGTACAGGTACCCTCTACTGGGTATTCACTGACTGTCCTGCTGGGGTGAGGATATGGGGTGACTGGGCACTTTGTGTGGATGGATGGGGTGGGTGGGGGTAAGAGAATAACAGTTGAGCCCTTTGGCCTCCTGATGCAAAGAACTGATTCACTGGAAAAGACCCTGATGCTGGGAATGATTGAGGGCAGGAGGAGAAGTGAGTGACAGAGAATGAGATGGTCAAATGGCATCACCGACTCAATGGACATGAGTTTACACAAGCTCTGGGAGATGGTGAAGGACAGGGAAGCCTGGCGTGCTGCAGTTCATGGGGTCACAAGGAGTTGGACATGACTGAGCAACTGAATAACAACAACCCTCAAGTAGGAATATGAGGTGTACCGGGTACACTGTTAGCCTTGGTGTCTTTTCCATTGACCTTGGATGAGAGTTACTGATGCTTCAAACCCTGAATAATAGAGAGTTAAGGAAAAGAGGCATAAGCTTCTAAGGCCTCTGATTTATGCATGACTTATGTAGTGGTCCACAAAGTGTTCACTCCAGTGACTACAAGGATAAGCAATTTCGAGACCCACCGACCCTCCATCTGCACCTTGGAGATGCCTACCTACTAAAGAAAACCCAAGCAGAGAAAATCAAAGACCCTGCCACCCACCACATTGGTGGCACCACATTAATTCCAAGTGAATTAATGCATATTGAAACATTACTTGGTAGTGGGTATTTTTCTAAGTAGTCTCTGGGTATTAGTCTACCAGGCATTGATATATGTGTCATGAAAGGGGGTTCTAGATCACATAATTTGGAGAAACATGGGAGTTATGTAACATTAGAAGGCTTGCTTTGCTGCAGGACTTGTTAAGAGCCCTTAGTCCTTTGTTAAGTGCATTGCAACTCTCGAGGGATGAATAGTTGGAGAAGGCAATGGCACCCCACTCCAGTACTTTTGCCTGGAAAATCCCATGGACAGAGGAACCTGGTAGGTTGCAGTCCATGGGGTCGCTAGAGTCGGACACGACTGAGCGACTTCACTTTCACTTTTCATTTTTATGCATTGGAGAAGGAAATGGCAACCCACTCCAGTGTTCTTGCCTGGAGAATCCCAGGGACGGGGAAGCCTGGTGGTCTGCCCTCTCTGGGGTCACACAGAGTCGGACATGACTGAAGTGACTTAGCAGCAGCAGCAGGGATGAATAGTATACAGTGATTTTGAAACTTATTTTTCTTTTTCTGCTTTTTTTTCCCTTTTGTTTTCCCCCAACCCATCCATACCTATTAATATTTAAATCTGCATAGAACAGTTGAACTCTTGAGATAAGAACATTTATTACTCTTACTTTATAGATAGGAAAACTGAGTCTCAGAGAGGCTGAATGACTTGCCCAAGGTCATCTAATGAAAAAAAAAAAAAAAAGCAGAGCCAGGGTTTCGTTCTGGGTTAGACTGGTGCTGGACTGACTGCTGACCATTATGCCTATTGCTGCTTTTATAATAGTGATAATCATAGCTAAAGTTTTTACAGCATTTACTGTGTGGCAGGTAAAGTGCTGTATGTACGTCATGACATTCAACTTCCCAACAACATTGGGAGGTCTCTGCTCCTGTTGTCCCGCCATTGTCATTGAAAGTAGAAACGTTATAAAATAAGTAGCTCAGAGCTTGACTAATAGTAGAACTGAGATTTTAACCCAGTTCCATCTGGCTCCAAAGCCCATGCTATTAACTGCTAGGTGCTGCTATCTAACTTCTTCACATATTTAGACACTCTTACGACCACAGTGACTAGTTATTCTTGTGTTAGGTGGATCGAATGGCACTTTCAGTTTCTTAAGCGACTGTAGCCGTGGAGAAAAGGAATTCCACATAGGCTGCCAGGTAGTGCCCTCAGGCAAGCCCAACAGGCAGGCAGATCTCTCTCATGGTGTATAAGTGCCTCCTGGGAGCTGCTGACCCCTAGGAGCTGCTGACACCTCCACCAGGAAGACGTTAGCCCTGGACTGTCAAACAGAACCTGGGCCTGGAATGAGGATGTTTGTGGATCTTCTTGGTCAGAGCCCCTTGCTTTGAGATGGGCCCCATGCAGTCCTTACTTTGGGCGGAGCTGTACTCCTTTAACAGAGAGGCACCCAAGGCTAACTTGTGGCCTACTGACCATGCATCCCAAGTGGGCTGCCCGCTGGCCACATTTGCTGGTTGACAGGCCCTGCCCCATACAGGCTGGCCTGATTGTGAAGCAGGGAAGGAGCACGAGCAACTAAGACAAGCCCATCCTAATGTTCACACTCAAGTGTGAATACAAGCACTAGACTAGCATCTAACATTGGCAAACTTGGCCTCAGGCCGAGTGGATGTACAGGATGACTACCCTCTGGAAAACTACTACCCTGGAAAACACTCAGGCCTCATGGTCATGAGACAGCCCCCAATCTCAGGTCTATAGCTTCACCTCCATTTCTCTAAACATTGTGAATAAAGTTGTTCAGGCTGCCTGTAGAGCCGCTGGAGCTGGTGCCCACCTAGAGATCCTAATATTAGTGGTCTCTGGAAAGCCAGGAATTTATAGACTTGGCCTCCTTCTCCATCAGGCCTAACTATCAATCCACTCCAAGCCCCCACTGCTTCACGTCATAAGTCACGTCATAAGTCACGTCATCAGCACGAGCAGGCCCTGTGCTAGGCATGGGGGGTAAAGTGGGGAACACGTCAGAACACGATTCCTGCTTCAAGGGGACATGTTTAGTACATGAGACAGACAATAAGTGAATATAACACAGTTCTGGGGAGGTCAGCCTGTACACCCAAATGGCCTGAGGCCAAGTTTGCCAATGTTAGACGCTAGTCCAGCGCTTGTATTCACACTTGGCTGTGAACATTAGGATGGGCTTGTCTTAGTTGCTTGTGCTCCTTCCCCAATTCACAATCAGCTCAGCCTGTATGGGGCAGGGCCTGTCAACGAGCAGATGTAGCTGGTGGGCATGAGGAATTCTTAAGGATATTAGAGGGCAAGTTCTTGTTAGATCTTTTGAATATTCACATTCTGTGCTACCTCCCTGTGGGTGCTTGTAAGTCCCAAAGCCATGGCTTTGGCAATACTTAACAGTGTTGCCTGTGAGCCGCTTCCTGCCCTGGCTCACTAACGCTCGAGGCACCAGGAAAGTACACTAACCATACAGAGAGCTTCTCAGATTTTTTGGCAGAGGAGCTGACCCCAAGAAATAGTAGTTTGAGGCCAGGACCCAGTACTGATTATCAAGCACGAAAACCAGGCACTGTTACTTTATAGGAACCATTGAGGTCCATGTGCTGTAAAGGTAGGTAAAGCTCCCATCCCCCTTATCCTAGAATTCTGGAGTCCTAGAGAAGGCAACTCCAGTACTCTTGCCTGGAAAATCCCATGGATGGAGGAGCCTGGTAGGCTGCAGTCCATGGGGCCGCTAAGAGTCGGACATGACTGAGCGACTTCACTTTCTCTTTTCACTTTCATGCATTGGAAAAGGAAATGACAACCCACTCCAGTGTTCTTTCCTGGAGAATCCCAGGGACGGGGGAGCCTGGTGGGCTGCCGTCTCTAGGGTCACACAGAGTCAGATGTGACTGAAGCAACTTAGCAGCAGTAGCAGCAGCAGCAGAGTTTAGGAGGTCAGAAATTAAGGCTTTTTCCTCTTCCCAGTCTCCTTTGTGATCCCAGTCTCCTTTACTGACTCCCTTCCTCTGCTCAGCCTCTTAAAGTTGGAAAACCTCCCAGTTTGGTCAGTTTCCATCTTCTTTTTACTGTGTACACACTCTCCCTAGGTAATTTCATCAAGTCCCATGATTATAGACAATAACATATGCTGATGATTCCCAAATTTATATTTTTAGGCTAAATTCACATCTTCACTGCCTAACTGGCATTTCCATGTAGATATTTAAAAGCCTTTGCAAACATAGCAAGTCTGAGAGTAAAGTGTTGATTTTCCCTCAACATACTGTTGTTCCTTTTCCAGTCTTCACTGCCTCGGTGGATGGCACTACCATTCATTCACCAAGTCATGCAAGCCTCTTTCCCTTAGGCCCCACATCCATTTCATTAGGAAGTCCATTGCATCCTTTTCTAAATTTATTCCCCAATCCATCCCCCTTTCTCCATATCTACTGTGATCCCCCTAGTCCAAGTCATAAGGATCGCTTTCCTTTACACCTGCCATGAAGGGCTTCCCACTTCCACTCTCGCTTCTGTCCAATTCCGTCTCCACAACTTCAGCCAGTAACTTGTTTTCAGTGAATATCATATCATATTAGCCCTCTGCCCCAAACTCTCCTATGGCTCCCTATTTCATCTGAGATAGAATTCAGTCTTTACCACTTTAGAAAATTCTACATAATCTGCTTCTAACTTTCCCTTCCACCTTATCTTGTACCACTGCTTCCCTTTATTTACTGTACTCACATAATATTGACCTTTTTGCTGTCCATTGAACATATCTAGCTCTTTCCTGCCTCAGGGCCTTTGCAAACACTATTGCCTTTATCTGGAATGCTCTTTTTCATGCTTTGTATGTCTGTCCTTTCAGCCTGCCAGCTTTAGAGAAGCCTAAAAATTAGGCACCCTTTTTCTCTATCTCTGGAGAAGGCAATGGCACCCCACTCCAGTCCCCTTGCCTGGAAAATCTCATGGACGGAGGAGCCTGGTAGGCTGCAGTCCATGGGGTCGCGAAGAGTCGGACATGACTGAGCAACTTCACTTTCACTTTTCACTTTCATGCACTGGAGAAGGAAATGGCAACCCACTCCACTGTTCTTGCCTGGAGAATCCCAGGGACAGGGAGCCTGGTAGGCTGCCGTCTATGGGGTCGCACAGAGTCAGACACGACTGAAGTGACTTAGCAGCCTTCTCTATCTCAGCCTCTTAGCTGTTTTCTTCACAGATGTCATTACAACTTATATTATCTGTTTACTTGCTTTTCATCTGTTTATTTGATTTTGGTGTGTGTGTGGTGTGGGGGAGGGTGGATCTCTCTCCCCAACTAGAATGAAAACTCTCTGAGGACCACTAGTACTGTGAGGTGTACTTGGAAGTTAAAAAACAAATTAATTCAGGAAAATAAGTCAGTTCCATCAGAATTATCACATTTATCAAAGAATTCCCAGGATGTAAAAGATGATAAAGACATTTTGTGAGTGTATCAAAGTTGAAAAGCCTACTCCTTTTCACCTATATTAATGACTTTCAAAGAAAGCAGTATGCTATAACAGGAAGAGCACCCACTCGTTTACAGATAAATAGAAGAAAGGGCCAGCAATCTTGGCTTTCCCACTGATATGCTGTGTGACCTTGCAGGAGTTACTTGAGTTCTCTGAGTCTCAATATCTACATGAAAGTAATGATACTTGCCTCAAGATGGTTATTTTAAAAAAGAAATAAGATTTAGGCCATATAAAGATACCTGCCACACGGTGGGAGCTCAGTAAACATTCATTCTTCTCTCTGTAGGGTTAGTCACTCAAGAAAGCATTGCTTCTTCATTATTCTGTTTTCAAATGGAATTTCCTGCACTACCTACTTCATTTTTGTCTTTGTATAATATATGGCTTCTATCCAAAAATCAAATTCCAAATACACAGGTTTGTCACCATTGTAGAGATTCTTGAGAATATGGTGCAAACTGGAAATACTCCCCCAGAAGGGGATTCAAAAATGGTTTTGATAGTGGCAACATCACTGAGCTAACTGGCTAGAACCACGTGGATTAGCTTAATTCATATACATTTGCTGAAAAGACAACAGCAGGCTCATGACTTTCCAGGTATAGCTTTAGCTACAAGATCTTCACTTTAGCAGGACTCTAAATAGTCCTTCTAAGTTGACAGTCTGGATCACCAAGCAGTGAAAGAGCAGAATGAAGCCACATGAAACTTACAGAGTCTCTTCAAATACGTACTTACAGAGTCTCATGTACATACAGAACCTCTTTGAGTATGACTGCTTTTGTGCAGAATATTTTAGGAGCAATGACTCTCTACCAGCTAGCTCTTGGTAGATCTTTGTCCTGTTAATAGGACTGGTTCACACTTTAGGGCCATCTTGAACTCAGAGGTGGCCTTGAGGTTAGAAGACAAAAGCAGACTTTCGAGGAATTAATGAATGAATTTGTGCTGGAAAAGGTTTCCCTGGGCTAGAGCTCCCTTTGCTTCCTTTCATATTCCCAGGCCCTGATTCCCAGGGGCCTCTAGTTACATATGACAAATGGCTGATCATCCAGGCGAAGTGACCTGCCATTCAATAAACCATATCTCAGCTGATATAGAAGCCAGCTCATTTTTCTCCACAGGGATCTCTTCTTCCTTCCTCTGTATGAATATCTCACATATGGTTCGCTGAGGCCTTTCCCCCTGTGGAGGGAAGACAGACCCTCTAACCTGTTGGCAAGATCTTTCTTCCTTGTGGAAAGATCTTGGAAGGGCTCTGAAGCTTTTATTGCTTCAAGTTAAGTTTGGTCAACTTACTCACAAGTGCTGAATCCTCTTAGGGGTGTCAGCCTGAGAGAAGGAGGCCTATTCAAATGGGGGGCCTGCATTGAGGCTGCCAACAAAGACCAATTAGTCTGGATTGTGCCGGCTGCCTTTGGAGGGGAACTGCTCTCAGACCACCAACTCGTGCCACTGAAGCGCTCATCCCACCCAGGAGTCAGCTGCTTTCCCTCTCAGTTCCCACCCCGGCTTCACATGACCCCTGGGTCAAATGCCTCTCTCCGGCCCTGGCTTTCCCTCCCCTGCCAGGGTGTGGATCATGCCCTTCATCCCAACAGCATTCTTTTCCCACTCTGTGTGAAAGCTAGTCATGTGTTTTGATGTCATGACAAATGACGCAATCCAGCCTTTCCTGGAAAAAAAATCCATGTGGCTTCATTTTGCTCTCTTTCACTGCTTTGTGATCCAGACTGTCAACTTCATTTGGAGGAATTTGGGCCTAGTCTTTGGATTGTTCATCCTTGTATAAAGTTAGACATTTCTGTGACCAGAAATGTATTCAAGCACTGAGGTGATGTCTTTCATGCAGTCAGACGTCATTTATTAAGCTCATACAAACTACAGTGCAATGTGAAGCATTGGATATTTGAGACACAACCTCTGCCTCTCCAAGACCTTGCTGCCAAGTAAGGCATTAAAAACAAGTATGTGAATGATTGCTGATGATAGGTGACTTTCATATAGCATTTAGTATGTGCCGGTGCCATGATGTTATACGTATTTCATTTAATCCTCTTGGGTCCACAGTCCTTTATCCTCAAATCTAAAATACAACGCTTTAAAAACCCAGAGTTGAGTCATATGATTTTTTTCATACGGACAGGGAAGCCTGGCGTACTGCAATTCGTGGGGTCGCAAAGAGTCGGACACGACTGAGTGACTGAACTGAACTAATTTGACAGCAAAAGCAGACATGAGCTTTTTCATAAACTGACATAAGGCTATTTGTCATTTTTTTCCACTTTGTGTAATTATTCATTTGTTTCACTGTTAAAATACTAAGATGTTTGCTTTTAAGCCCTACCCCAGAACCCATAGTGGGGGGTGTTTTGTAGGACACAAAGTGTGCACCATACTTTTTAAAATCCCCAAATTTCTGAGTCCCAAAACTCATGGCATCAGGACTTAGGGATAAGGAAACTATACCATGATGGTGTCCATTTTATAAACACTGAGAGTGAAGCTCAGAAAAGGGATGCAACTTTCCTGTGATTTCACCACCAGGAACGGGAAGCAACAGTATTGAAAGGCAGTTTTGTCTTGACTCCAGAGTCCATGCCCTTAAACACTGAACCATCCTACTGTCTCATCCAAGAACACAGTATCACAGTGATCATAAAAGAAACCCAGACTAAGGGCTACAAGGAATTTGAGGAGGAAAAGCAGACCTCCAGCGGGGAATTTAGTCAAGCTCTAGGGAGGCAAGGTAGATGCAGGTGGAACCGTACCTGGAAGGGAAGAGTGAACTGTGAAAAGGGAAGAGTCATCGAGCCCAGGAACATCTGGTTAAACAGCAGAATTCCTGGTTGGGGAGAGGAGAAGCTGGAGATCAGACTGAGAAGATAGGTCGGGGACAGAATACGAGGAGCCGGGATGACTGAATAAGGAGTTCTGAATGAGCACCCACTATCTTTTACTTGAAGATCCCAAAGCATTTATTAGACATCCCATCACCCTGCTTTCATTCATTCAGCCTTAAAGAAGCAAAGGGCAGATATGAACATCTCTATACTGTTTTGCTGGCTTTCTTTTACTTTATTTTTATTTTCTTATATTATTTTATATTAAACAGATGAACAAAATGACTTGGAAAGGCAGCCAAGAAAGTGAGGAAGCCTAGAGGAGCAATAGTCATAAACAGCTATAGGAGAAGTATCTGTGCTGGGCTTTGTTGCTTCTTTGTAAGCCGAGAGTTAAAATTTAACCAAGGAACTCATGCCTCACTGCAGCTGGCAGGGATTCAGTGGGAACTCGGCCGGCACCTCTGTGATAACTCAACATCCCCTTCCTTCTACGCTTAAAAACTGTTTCCTCCTCCTATTTGGAATCACAATAAAGGTCTTAGGGGGATCCATCCATTACCAGGAATTTAAACCTAGAATCTGAATATGTTCTCTTTTGTCGTGAATCATCAAAGTTCTAAATCGATATTTTAGAAATCAGGTCCAGTTCATGAGTAGTGAATTGAGTGTGTCTAATTACATTTTATAGTCATTTAACAGCTGTTAATAATGTAATTTTGTGTTATGCCCAATTTGCACTAAATTACTTTAATGACACACAGTGTATTTATTCTCCTTTTTGTGTAACAGTAATCAAACAGTAGGGAATCAACTTGGACATGGAAAGAAATAATTTATTATTTTTATAAGCTTGAAGATAAAGGATATTTTTCAAAAGAAAAGAATAAATCATATCATAAAAATAAAAGTAGTTGAACACACATGAATGCATATGTTTTCTCTCCAGGTTACCATAAATGATACCTAAATTCTAAAAAAAAAAAAAAAATTAATGAGTATAATACATTTGTTTCCCATCCAAGTCTGTACTGTTTGATGCAAACCAAGTATTTGCAAATACACATTTGATTGACAAGTGAATAAACGTTTTCCTCCCCCGACCCCTGACATTCTTCCCAAAATATCCTCCTGGAAAAAAAAAAAAAAAAAAAAAAACAGATTTCTAAGTTTTTAGTGTATGAGTTAAAGAGATACAGCATCCATTTAAATAGACACTCTAATGGAAACTTGTATTTTCAAGGAGAGGCTAGAGGAGAAAAGCAGTATTAAAAACAGGAGGGAATACAACTTGAGAGCAGAAAAATGCAAAGAAAGTAGGCAGATACTTCTCCCAGTCATTACAAGAAACTTCTACAGGAGATCTTTATTAGGATGCTAAGAAGGCAAATTTTGCCCACCCCACCCACTCAATGGGGAGATAATTGGAATGGGACTTGATGAAAAGTCTGCTCACATTTTTCCATTCAGTGTAAGTCCTAGAAGAACCAAGCATCCGGTACTGTGCCCGAATGTGAGTGTTTTCAGCAGCCCACATGGATTGATGTCCTTTGTGTCTGAAGTGAGTGATGAGAAGGGAGCAGAAAGGAGCTCTCCCTGTCTGTGGGCTGCTGGCTGCCATGGTTCCAGCCAGGGCTGGACCCAGCATGTTTTGCCTCTGCCCACTCACCTCCTGTGACCTAATGTGGGAGGAACTACAAATGGCTAGGCCTTCTCTCTGGGAGAGTCAGAGTTCTTTTGCAGTTCCTTAAGAGTAGTAGGCTCATTTCATCCTCATTCTTGCTCAGCCTCAGGGACTGGGACAGTGGTGTACCAAAGAGGGAGGGGTGGTGGGCAGACAGAAACAGGAAGACAGGGTACACTGCTTGTGGTGAATTCAAAAGCAATCATAAAACTGAAGAAAAGTGGGTCTGCTTTTCATTGTGTCCTCGCCATTCTAGGGAATGTCACTGAGGAAATGCTTCTTCCTGTGGGGCTGCCCTCTCCCACCCTGCCTGCTCCACTTGGGTAGTCCCCTGGGGTGGAGGTGAGGGGTGGGGCTCTGAGCCCTCACATCTTCAGAGAGTTGGGAGCCCCCAGGCTCTCCAGCCTGTCCCGTTGTCTTGTAACGGCGGGCATTCTTGCCTTCTTCTGCAGCCAGCACCAAAGTCACTTCCGTCAGCCTCTTGCCGGCCCTGACTAGCAGCTGCCACATCTGTGCTCCTGCTCATCAGCCTTTGTAGGCCTTTCCTGGCCACGGCTATGGCTCTTGCCAATGTGTGGGTGAGTTCTCTCTCTGCCAATGTTTGCGGCTCTTTATTAGCTTCCTAAAGGGTGTTGTGGCTCCTTTAGTTGACGGAGCCTTCTGTTGAGGAATTTGGGACCCGTTGCCAAGGGCTGGCTTGAGGGCATTCCAGTGACACCACCTGACGTCTTACTTTGCCAACAATCAGCCACTGTCCCCCAGCCAAAGCTCACAGCCTTTGGATTTTTCTCACTTCAGAGTAAATGTCCTCCTGATTCACAGCACTGTCCTCAGAAGTTGGTGGAGGAGGGAATAGACTTGAGGTTTAATCCTGGGATCCTGGACTCCAGCTTCAGATGCTAGAGTTCTCATCTGACTGTTCCCTCAGGGCTGTCTTAGTACAGAGTTCCAGATTTGACCATGACTGTGTGTCATGGGGAAAGGGGTGGAATCTATGCTTGAGTCAAGGAGCATCAAAACCTATGCAACTGCTTCTGTAATCCTCAGACATATAGAGATTCTCTCAAGACAACATTGCAATGGATTCCTCCATGCACCTTCATTACAACGGACCGTCTCCTTCTGAATCTGTCTTTGGATCACAGATCCCCTTGAGAATCTAATGTAAACTCTGCACCCCCTCCTCAGAAAAGTGCATGCTTTTACATATGTCCAGAATTTTCTGTGTCACTTAATTGGGTTTAGTTATAGCAGTCTATTTACCTCAGATTAAGAACTCCTAGTCTAGGAAGTCCTCCTTCTCTTGCTTCCTCTCACTCCCCAGAAACACATCCAGGGCCATCATCTCCATTAGGCCTAGGAGGCACAGAGCCTGGGTATATAGAGTACTCTCAGAAACCCAAGGATAATGTCTTCAATTTCTCAAATCAGAAGAAAATTTAACTATTACACAAAAAAATACTGCAACATATTCATTTTGACATCAATGCAGTAGTAAAATATGTTTTGATTTTTTTTATGGAAAAAGGTGCCCACAAAGGCAAAAATGCCTAGAAAGTGTGAAAGTCATAATGCAACCCAGAAACGTTCTTTTGTGGCATAGTGGGGATGTAGACTAGACTAAATTGTTGCACGTATACACCTTTCCAGGCAAGAAGTCAAAGGATCTGCAGCATGTTCTCACTGGGCTAAAGGCAGAGCCCAGGATTCGGAACTGGGGGAGCTGGCTTCCAATCTTGGCTTAGCCCTTGACTGCTTGTGGTGCCTTGAGAGAGTTATCTCAGCTCTCGTTTCCTTCACCTACTAACAGAGGATAAGCCTAGAAACTGCCTTGACACCATACTGGGATCAAGTAGTCTGGATGTACAATGAGAAAATACATGTTGAAAGGTGCTTTGTATATGGTGATCTCTTGAGTTTGAAACATAGAAGACTAAGAGGAAGCACTCAGTAAATATTGGTTGATAGAAATACTTTTTACTTGTTTCATAAACTAGCTGTACAAAGCGCTGTGCTTAGTTGCTCAGTCATGTCCAACTCTTTGCGATCCCATGCACTGTAGCCCACCAGGCTCCTCTATACTTGGGGATTCTCCAGGCAAGAATACTGGAGTGGGTTGCCATTTCACTCTCCAAGGGATCTTCCCAACCCAGGAATAGAATTCAGGCCTCCTACATTGCAGGTGGATTCTTTACTGTCTGAGTCACCAGGGAAGCCCAAGAATACTGGAGTAGATATCTAAATTATTGAAAGGATTTCTAGACCTGTAATTTCAAAGCGTGAGATGACTTTGATCAAGATCAAAATGCAGTTTACAGTTCCTAGCATGGTTAAAGTCATAGGCTTTGTCTAAGCCTTGGATTTGAAGCTCAGCTGTGCTATTTCTACATGTGTGCCCTTGTATTGGTGTTTTAACATCTCTATTAAGTTCATGCCTTTATCTGTAGAATGGGATGATAATACTTGTACTTAAATATTCACTAAATGTTATTTATTATTATTTATCTCTGCAGTGCACTTGGAAATTTGCCTAAGCAATTATGTATTGCTGGTCAGGCATCTTCAGATTTTGGAATGAAAATGGTATAATATTTCAAGCATGATAGTCATGTCATGTTATGTCACATAATACATTTAAAGTGTTAAATTTGTAAAAAATAATAATTTTTTTGGAGCAATTAGCCAAACTGTAGAAACCAACTGAGGGTAAACTCTCCTTTTTACTCAATGGCTTCTAAATATTTGAGACTTACTTTTCTTTCCAAGAAATACCTTGTGGCTGCTAAGTCAGACTTTAAAAAGTGACCTGGATATGGAGATGTGTTACAACTAGGATACGCCTACAACTACAGCAATTCAAATCAAATATCTACAGATGAAAGGAGAGACTGTAATTGCTGGACCTCCTTACTAGAAACTGGCCATTGTATGTATAGTAGTGATTTTATATTCCTCAGTAATGGTATAACTTTGGTAAATATCTTATACTACTTCAGCCAACTATAGTCAAACAGGTAAAGTTGAGAAAATATTTTATGTTCCTCTCTCACTGAAATAAAATACCCAGTCTTTGTGAGAACATCTTTTATTTTCTTTCCAAGAGTAACATATCATTACAAACCTTGAGTGGCAATAAAGCAACAATTGAATATTAGTTTCCACCATTTCTGTGGTAAGGGATTAAGCTGGGAAGTATGCCATTACAAAAGTTACCTTCTGAAGGACTATATTCAGAACACCAAAGTCACAACAACAAACAGAGCAAACATGTTAGAATTTTAGAGGGACGCTGAATCTTTCAAGGTTGATGTTGTTGGTGTTGGTCAAGGAGGTTGGCAATGCAGATGAAAGTTATTCCCACTCCATCTGTGAAAGACTCTGGTGGAAACAACGCCTCTGTGAAACACCTGTTCCTCCTACCGCCACCTGTAAAACTTCACTAAAATTAATGAAATAATGTCCTTATTTGAGGGAAGACATCAATGTCATCAGTAAATTCATTCATGATGCAACCTAGAGGCTGCTTTGTGTTATTTTTTCAAACTTCAGCTTACAAATGAGTAGCCTATTGATTAAAAGAACTTTATGGGCCATATTGATCGAAATTCCTCACTCCTACATGTTCACTGCTACTTGCTCTGACTCTATACCTTAAGCCAGCCCACCCTATCCATGCCATGTTCAGACAGTGGCACATAAATGCAGATACTTTAGATCTGTTTTGTACCATCTCCTGATTCTCCTGACTTGATTCCCCACTTAGCTTCTGTTCTGTTCAAGTTCCTCCTAGCTCCTGGCTCCTGATGCTCTCTAATGGCTGTAGTTTGCAGTCATCCTCTTTTTTCTGTTCCTGGATTTCATGAATATGGTGTTCTCCCTCAGTTTGGGACCCTGGAATTGAAACTGTGGCATGAGTCCACCTTGGTCCTGTGATACATCTAGGTCCTATTAACATATCAGAAATTGTTTGCTGCTCCAGAAGTTTCCATCTGGAGGTGAGCTGAAAGATTAAATCCTGATCAAATGAGTTAGGATTTGGGAAAATATTGAGAAGGGATAGAAGGTTACAAGGACCTGATATTCTCCTCAGAGTGGCAGACAATACAAATTGTTCATTTCTCTTATTTTCTTTTTAATTTTTGTTGGAGTAGAGTTGATTTACAGTGTTCTGTTAGTTTCAGGTGTACAGCAAAGTGAATCATACATATACAAACATATACATTTACTGACTATGCCAAAGCCTTTGACTGTGTGGATCACAATAAACTGTGGAAAATTCTTCAAGAGATGTGTATATCAGAGCACCTGATCTGTCTCTTGAGAAACCTATATGCAGGTCAGGAAGCAACAGTTAGAACTGGATATGGAACAACAGATTGGTTCCAAATAGGAAAAGGAGTACGTCAAGGCTGTATACTATCACCCTGCTTATGTAACTTATATTCAGAGTACATCATGAGAAACGCTGGGCTGGAAGAAGCACAAGCTGGAACAAGATTGCTGGGAGAAATATCAATAATCTCAGATATGCAAATAATACCACCCTCATGGCAGAAAGTGAAGAAGAACTAAAGGGCTTCTTGATGAACGTGAAAGTGGAGAGTGAAAAGGTTGGCTTAAAGCTCAACATTCAGAAAACGAAGATCATAGCATCTGGTCCCATCACTTCATGGGAAATAGATGGGGAAACAGTGGAAACAGTGTCAGACTTTATTTTGGGGGCTCCAAAATCACTGCAGATGGTGATTGTAGCCATGAAATTAAAAAACACTTACTCCTTGGAAGGAAAGTTATGACCAACATAGATAGCATATTAAAAAGCAGAGACATTACTTTGCCAACAAAGGTCCATCTAGTCAAGGCTATGGTTTTTCCAGTAGTCATATATGGATGTGAGAGTTGGACTGTGAAGAAAGCTGAGCACCGGAGAATTGATGCTTTTGAACTGTGGTGTTGGAGAAGACTCTTGAGAGTCCCTTGGACTGCAAGCAGATCCAACCAGTCCATTCTGAAGGAGATCAGCCCTGGGATTTCTTTGGAGGGAATGATGCTGAAGCTGAAACTCAAGTACTTTGGCCACCTCATGCGAAGAGTTGACTCATTGGAAAAGACTTAGATGCTGGGAGGGATTGGGGGCAGGAAGAGAAGGGCATGACAGAGGATGAGATGGCTGGATGGCATCACTGACTTGATGGATATGAGTCTGAGTGAACTCTGGGAGTTGGTGATGGACAGGGAGGCCTGGCACGCTGTGATTCCTGGGGTCACAAAGAGTCAGACACGACTGAGTGACTGAACTGAACTGAACTGAACATATATTCCTTCACTTTTTTTCAGATTTTTTTCCCATATTGGTCATTACAGAGTACTGGATAGAGGTCCTGTGCTATATAGTGTTAGTCACTCAGTCATGTCTGATTCTTTGCCACCCCGTGGACTGTAACCTACCTGGCTTGTCTGTCCATGGAATTCTTCAGGCAAGAATACTGGAGTGGGTTGCCATTCCATTCTCTAGGGGATCTTCCCAACCCAGGGATCGAACCCGGGTCTCTTGCATAGCAGGCAGATTCTTTACCACTGAGTCACCAGGGAAGGATGTCCTTATTAGTTGTCTATTTTATATATAGTAATGTGTATATGTCAATCCTAATCTCCCAATTTATCCTTCCCTCCCCTCGACCCCCTGGTAACCATAAGTTTGTTTTCTATGTCTGTAACTCTATTTCTGCTTTGTACATAAGTTCATTACACCATTTTTAGATTCCACATATAAGTGATATCATATGATATTTCTCCTTCTCTGACTTGCTTCACTCAGTATGACAATCTTTAGGTCCATCCATGTTGCTGCAAATGGCATTATTTCATTCTTTTTATTGCTAAGTAATATTCTATTGTATATGTATACCACATCTTCTTTATCCATTCATCTGTCAATGGACATTTAGGTTGCTTCCATGTCAGGGCTATTGTGAATAGTGTTGCAATGAATACTGGAGTACATGTATCTTTTTGAATTATGGTTTTCTCCAGATATATGCCCAGGAGTGGGGTTACTGGATCATATGGTAGCTCTGTCTCTAGTTTCTTGAGGATCCTCCATAGTGTTCTCCATAGTGACTGTACCAACTTATATTCCCACCAACAGTGTAGGAAGGACTCTTTTCTCCACACCCTCTCCAGCATTTATCATTTGTAGGTTTTTGATGATGGCCATTCTGACTGGTGTGAGTTATAGTTTTGGTTTGCATTTGTCTGATAATTAGTGATATTGAGCATCTTTTCACATGCTTTTTGGCCATCTGTATGTCTTCTTTGGAGAAATGTCCATTTAGATTTTCTGTCTGTTTTAGGATTGGGTTGTTTGTTTCTTTGATACTGAACTTCATGAATTCTTTGTATATTTGGAGGATTAATCCCTTGTCAGTCACTTCATTTGTAAATATATTCTCCCATTCTAGAAGTTGTTTTATCATCTTGTTTATGGTTTCCTTTGCTGTGCAAAGGTTTTCAAGTTTAATAAAGTCCCATTTGTTTATTTTTGTTTTTATTTTCATTACTCTAGGAAGTGGATTCAAAAAGATCTTGCTGCGATCTATGTCAAAGAGCATTCTGCTTATGTTTCCCTCTAAGGGTGTTGTAGTATCTGGTCTTACATTTAGGTGTTTGATCCATTTTGAGTTTATTTTTGTGTATGGTGTTAGGCAGTGTTCCAATTCATTCTTTTACATGGAGCTGTCCAATTTTCCCAGCACCACTTACTGAAGATACTGTCTTTTCTCCATTGTATATTCTTGCCTCCTTTGTCATAGATTAGGTGGCCATAGGTGTGCAGGTTTATCATTCACTTCTCTTGCTCATGAATCATCAGTCTACATAACTACATTGCACTAATAGTGGGCTGCTAAAGATGGGAGCCATCATCATGAAATGTCTGTAGTTGACTAGTGGCCACAGCTTGAGAAGGTCTGGATGGCCCAGATTGCTGATTATCATGATGGGAAAATATTGTCCTAGACATAAATTTCATTAAATCCTCATCACAATTAGGAAACTTAGAATGTCAGTCACATATCACTGAGTATCTCTGAACATCCTTAATTATGACATCTAGGCTCTCTCCTGGGTGTTCATTGGAAGGACTGATGCTAAAGCTGAAACTCCAGTACTTTGGCCACCTCATGTGAAGAGCTGATTCATTGGAAAAGACCCTGATGCTGGGAGGTATTGGGAGCAGGAGGAGAAGGGGATGACAGAGGATGAGATGGCTGGATAGCATCACCAACTCAATGGACGTGAGTTTGAGTGAACTCCAGGAGTTCATGATGGACAGGGAGGCCTGGTGTGCTGCAATTCATGGGGTCACAAAGAGTTGGACACATCTGAGTGACTAAACTGAACTGGACTGAGGCTTTCTCCCTACAAAGCACATCCTCAGAGCAAAGTCTGTCTCATGCCAAGCTTAAGACTGTCCATAATGTAACATTAGAAATTTCTTCCTTGGGGATTTGGGCAAGTAGAAAGCTTCCTACCTGTTAGGAAGGAAGGAAGAGCTTCTGCACCATGAAATATCACAACTTTAGACAATGGTGATAACTGTTGTCTCTAAAATGTGGTCACACATGAGTTGTCCAGACCAGAGTCAACACTGCTGTGCTGAGTAAAACCAGACTTCCTGTTGAAGGGCAGCCCCTGAGAAGGATTCCAGCTGCAGTTTTCCTTGTAGAGATCTCTACCCACTAGTATGAAGGCTATCAGGTGTTGGTTTCACAATTGGACAATCACTTGTCTCAAAATTCCCCAACTTGCTGAGAGGTATTAGTGACCCTCTGGTGACCTCACACCTACCCTTCAAACTCAATCCCAGTGTTTCTGAACCTAGCATAATGACTAGGAATGATGAGAAGGAGAAATTGAATCTAGAGAAAGATAGTATCAACAGAGAACCAGCTGATTGTCATGAGGGAGCTTGGTCCAAGAAGGAAAATCAGCTGGTTTCTATCTCAGGGGTGAAAACTAGATATGCCTGGATTGTTCCTCCTTACCAGATGTTGCAAGCAGCATTTCATGATCACTAATTTCATCTTCTGCCTACTACATTAGGGAAAGTGCCAACTGCATGCAAATAAATATTTAAACAGCATCACCAGTTTTGTCGTGCTTTTCAATAGAACCAACAGAACACCAATGTCATCAAAACTATTTGATGTTCTGAGTATTGTCCTGATAAACACCTCATTTGCTTTGATCCCAGAGTGTAGAAAACAGCCACTAACTTAGAAAAAGATGGGGAGGGAAGAGAGGGTTGTCCTAACTAAATGAATGAAAGGTTAAAGTTCTAGAATATTGAATGATATTGAAGAGCATGTGAGGTTGGATGAAAGGAGAAAGAAATGAAGATTTGTTTAGGTGGGGAGTGGGTATGAGTGTGGGCTCTGGAAGCTGAGGTCCTGGACTGTTATCCTGATGTCACCACTGACTAGCTGTATGATCTTGGACCAGTAACTCTCAGTCCAAGTTTCCTCATCAAAACTCAGGAACTCTCCATGAAATTTTGCTCTAAAAAATAAAATATATAAAGAGCTAAACTCAAGGAAATCTTCAAAGGATTGTTGTGGAGACCACACATGTCAGTTATTCAGCTATTGTCTCGCAGCTTGAAACCCATCCATCCATAGTCTGTTTTGTGATACTGGAACAGAGACTCACAAACTGCATTTCTCTTCTGCCAGCTGACTTCCTGTTAGGCTCTGCCAATGGAGACACTAGAGGAAGACTGACAGCAGGGCTGGAGGAGGAAGAAGGGACTTGCTTCTACCTTGGTGCTTCCTGTAGGTTTCATATACATATTTCACCCTAACAACACTTTTTTTTCAATTTTATTGAAGTATAGTTGATTTACAGTGTTATGTTAATTTCTGCTGTACAGCAAAGTGACTCAGTTATACATATGTATATTCTTTTTCATATTCTTTCCCATTATGATTTATCAGAGGATATTGAATATAGTTCCCTTTGTTATACAGTGGCTTCAGTAATAGCTCATTTGGTAAAGAATCTGCCTGCAATTCAGGAGACCCTGGTTCGATTCCTGGGTCAGGAAGATGCCCTGGAGAAGGGATAGGCTACCCACACCAGTATTCTTGGGCTCCCCTCGTGGCTCAGCTGGTAAAGAATCCTCCTGCAATACCAGAGACCTGGGTTCGATCCCTGGGTTGGGAAGATCCCCTGGAGAAGGGAAAGGCTACCCGCTCCAGTATTCTAGCCTGGAGAATTCCACGGACTGTAAAGTCCATGGGGTCACAAAGAGTTTGGCACAACTGAGCAACTTTCACTTTCTTTCACTGCTATATAGTAGGACCTTGTTGTTTATCCATCCTCTATATAACACTTTGCATCAGCTAATTCCAAAATCCCAATCCTTCCCTCCTCCACTCTCCTCCTCCTTGGCAACCACCAGTCTGTTCTCTATGTCTGTGAGTCTGTTTCTGATTCATAGATATGTTCATTTGTGTCATATTTTACATTCCACATGTAAGTGATATCATATGATATTTCCCTTTCTTTTTCTGACTTACTTTGCTTAATATAATAATCTCTATCTAGGTTCATTGATGTTGCTGCAAATGGCATTATTTCTTATTTTTTATGGGTGAGTAATATTCCATTGTGTGTGTATCCATTCATGTATTGATGAATATTTAGGTTGTTTCCATGTCCTGGCTATTATGAAAAGTGTTGCTATGAACATTGGGGTGCATGTATCTTTTTTAATTAGAGTTTTGCCTGGGTATATGACCAGAAGGGGGATTGCTGGAGCAAAGGGAAACTCTATTTTTAGCTTTTTGAGGAACCTGCACACTGTTTTCCATAGTGGCTGCACCAATTTATATACCCACCAACAGTGTAGGAGGGTTCCCTTTTTCCACACCCTCTTCATAATTTATTATACTAACAAATCTTCTTCATTTCAGCAGCTGCATTTCCTACCAGAAGCAGTAGCTGAATCTAGTTTTTTCATTTTTCTAGCACTTGTAGAACCAGCCTTATCACACTCCCTCTCAGAGATACCAGCTCTAGCCTCATTGGAGCTCTCTGTCCCAGCTTCACCGGGTTGGTCCTCCAAGCTTGAAGTCAGCAACCGCATCCGAGCAGTGCTCTCCTTTCAGAGGTCTGAGTTTCAGTTCCAAGGGGGCCCTGCTCCAAGACTCTAAGTTTTAATCATTTCAACCTCTTCTCTGTCTTCCCAGGGGTAGTTGCTACTTTCTGCAGTTGCTATCTTTTTGATACTTTAGAGTTCTTTTATTTTTTTTAACCTTTTAAGTTACCTAAGAAATAACTTTACCATCCCTGGTTATCAATTCTTTATGCTAAATTCTCTCTGTTTGTAAAACTGGTGTGGTCCCTGTCTCTGACTAGACTCTGGCTGATATACTATATAGTATTATATACTACATAATGTTTATTGATTACCTATTATCTGCTAGGTCCTATTATAAGCATTTAATATATTTTAACTAATTTAATTTCACTCCCACTATTATCTTAAGGAATATGAAGGAAATATTACAATACCTGGCCCATAGTAAGTGCTCATTTAGTCTTAGTCACTCTTTCAGTTTGTACTCTGCCTAAAATTAGGACTACGAGGTAGCAGTAGTAGGGATTCTCCAGGCAAGAATACTGCAGGTGATTTATTTGGGAGGTAGCATTGGCGATGAGTTGGGAGTAGTGAGGCAGGAAGGGAAAAAAACCAATAATATGTCCATTAATGGGCAGGTTACTACTGTGGACAAGTGTGGCAGAATCCTATTCAGAAATTCCCTTTGAGAAGGCTAATGTGACATGCCTCTGAAGTGTCCCATCAGAGCACAGGGAAGAGGGGATACTCATATACCTGGTCCCCATCCTACAAGGCCACTAACTCTCCTACATGTTCAAGTTAGATATGCTGCAAGGCATTAGGATCATCTGATAAAGCTATTATATGGGATCAAGACCATCCCCATGGAAAAGTAATGCAAAAAGCAAGATGGCTGTCTGGGGAGGCCTTACAAATAGCTGTGAAAAGAAGAGAAGTGAAAAGCAAAGGAGAAAAGGAAAGATATAAGCATCTGAATGCAGAGTTCCAAAGAATAGCAAGGAGAGACAAGAAAGCCTTCCTCAGCAATCAATGCAAAGAAATAGAGGAAAACAACAGAATGGGAAAGACTAGAGATCTCTTCAAGAAAATTAGAGATACCAAGGGAACATTTCATACAAAGATGGGCACAATAAAGGATAGAAATGGTATGGACCTAACAAAAGCAGAAGATGTTAAGAAGAGGTGGCAAGAATACACAGAAGAACTATACAAACAAGATCTTCATGACCAAGATAATCACAATGGTGTGATCACTCACCTAGAGCCAGATATCCTGGAATGGGAAGTCAAGTGGGCCTTAGAAAGCATCACTACGAACAAAGCTAGTGGAGGTGATGGAATTCCACTTGAGCTATTTCAAATCCTGAAAGATGATACTGTGAAAGTGCTGCACTCAATATGCCAGCAAATTTGGAAAACTCAGCAGTGGCCACAGGACTGGAAAAGGTCAGTTTTCATTCCAATCCAAAAGAAAGGCAATGCCAAAGAATGCTCAAACTCCTGCACAATTGCACTCATCTCACACACTAGTAAAGTAATGCTCAAAATTCTCCAAGCCAGGCTTCAGCAATACGTGAACCGTGAACTTCCAGATGTTCAAGCTGGTTTTAGAAAAGGCAGAGGAACCAGAGATCAAATTGCCAACATCCGCTGGATCATGGAAAAAGCAAGAGAGTTCCAGAAAAGCATCTACTTCTGCTTTATGGACTATGCCAAAGCCTTTGACTGTGTGGATCACAATAAACTGTGGAAAATTCTCAAAGAGATGGGAATACCAGACCATCTGACCTACCTCTTGAGAAACCTACGTGCAGGTCAGGAAGCAATAGTTAGAACTGGTCATGGAACAACAGACTGGTTCCAAATAGGAAAAGGAGTAAGTCAAGGCTGTATACTGTCAACCTGCTTATTTAACTTATATGCAGAGTACATCATGACAAACCCTGGGCTGGAAGAAGCACAAGCTGGAATCAAGATTTCCGGGAGAAATATCAAAAACCTCAGATATGCAGATGACACCACCCTTATGGAAGAAAGTGAAGAGGAACTAAAGAGCCTCTTGATGAAAGTGAAAGTGGAGAGTGAAAAAGTTGGCTTAAAGATAAATATTCAGAAGAAGAAGATCATGGCATCTGGTCCCATCACTGCATGGGAAATAGATGGGGAAACAGTGGAAACAGTGTCAGACTTTATTTTGGGGGCTCCAAAATCGCTGCAGATGGTGACTGCAGCCATGAAATTAAAAGATGCTTACTCCTTGGAAGGAAAGTTATGACCAACCTAGATAGCATATTCAAAAGCAGAGACATGACTTTGCAAATAAACGTCTGTTTAGTCAAGTCTATGGTTTTTCCAGTGGTCATGTACGGATGTGAGAGTTGGACTGTGAAGAAAGCTGAGTGCCGAAGAATTGATGCTTTTGAACTGTGGTGTTGGAGAAGACTCTTGAGAGTCCCTTGGACTGCAAGGAGATCCAACCAGTCCATTCTATAGGAGATCAGCCCTGAGATTTACTTGGAAGGAATGATGCTAAAGCTGAAACTCCAGTACTTTGGCCACCTCATGCGAAGAGTTGACTCATTGGAAAGGACTCTGATGCTGGGAGGGATTGGTGGCAGGAGGAGAAGGGGACGACAGAGGATGAGATGGCTGGATGGCATCATTGACTCGATGGACGTGAGTCTGAGTGAACTCTGGGAGTTGCTGGTGGACAGGGAGGCCTGGCATGCTGCGATTTATGGGGTTGCAAAGAGTCGGACACGACTGAGTGACTGAACTGAACTGACCCTTGTGCATATGGACTATAGCCTGACCAGAAAGAGGCCATGAAAAGTATTTTCCTAGTACAGATTACAAAACTGTGAGAAACAATCTACAAATCACGCCTGACATGTACTATGCATTCAGAAAATGTTTCTTTAACTGAACTATTGATGGCAAGAGTCTGCCAGGAATACTGGTTGATTAACAAGAAAGCATCTGGTAAAATGTTCTTTTGAGTAGAGTACAATTTTCCTTCATTAGAAGGACTTAATTCTAACCAAGGAAAAGTTAACTGGCTATTAAAATATGGCAGAGACCTTTGAAGATTGCTCCCATGTAACTCAGGAACTCAATGTAGTAAAGGAACTAGACAGTCATGTACCCAGTATGGTCTTTGTTACTAGGAAAGGAAAACATACATACATATGTGAGTGTGTGCAACATATATAAATACAAAGTTATATATATATATATATATGCTAGTGCTTAGTCACTCAGTCATGTCTGACTCTTTGCAACCCAATGGACTGTAGCCCATCAGGCTCCTCTGTTCATGAAATTCTCCTGGCAAGAATACTGGAGGGCATAGCCATTCCCTTTTCCAGGGAATCTTCCTGGGTCTCTTACATTGCAGATGGATTCTTTATCATCTGAGCCACCAGGGAAGCTTATATATATATATCCATTCTTGGGCAGTATGGATAGGCTATATATATATGCAGAGTACATCATGAGAAATGCTGGACTGGAAGAAACACAAGTTGGAATCAAGATTGCTGGGAGAAATATCAATAACCTCAGATATGCAGATGACACCACCCTTATGGCAGAAAGTGAAGAGGGGCTAAAAAGCCTCTTGATGAAAGTGAAAGTGGAGAGTGAAAAGGTTGGCTTAAAGCTCAACATTCAGAAAACGAAGATCATGGCATCTGGTCCCATCACTGCATGGGAAATAGATGGGGAAACAGTGGAAACAGTGTCAGACTTTGTTTTTCTGGGCTCCAACATCACTGCAGATGGTGACTGCAGCCATGAAATTAAAAGACGCTTACTCCTTGGAAGGAAAGTTATGACCAACCTAGATAGCATATTCAAAAGCAGAGACATTACTTTACCAACAAAGGTTCGCCTAGTCAAGGCTATGGTCTTTCCTGTGGTCATGTATGGATGTGAGAGCTGGACTGTGAAGAAGGCTGAGCGCCGAAGAATTGATGGTTTTGCACTGTGGTGTTGGAGAAGACTCTTGAGAGCCCCTTGGACTGCAAGAAGATCCAACCAGTCCATTCTGAAGGAGATCAATCCTGGAATTTCTTTAGAAGGAATGATGCTAAAGCTGAAACTCCAGTATTTTGGCCACCTCATGCGAAGAGTTGACTCATTGGAGAAGACTCTGATGCTGGGAGGGATTGAGGGCAGGAGGAGAAGGGGGACGACAGAGGATGAGATGGCTGGATGGCATCACTGACTCGATGGATGCGAGTCTGAGTGACCTCCGGGAGCTGGTGCTGGACAGGGAGGCCTGGCGTGCTGCGGTTCATGGGGTCGCAAAGAGTCGGACACGACTGAGCGACTGATCTGATCTGATCTGATATATAAAACCATAAAAAATATCAACAAAAACCATTATCAGGAAAAGAGAGAATTTGATATTCTTGGGAGGGATGTGGAGTTATTGTTTTTATATGGTAAATAAATATATTTACAGGTTATTCAGGGAGATGTTGAAGGAAATAGGAAAGCAAGGAAATATTGTCATAGAGCAGAGAAAGAATTCAGGGTACAAGGGAAGAAAGTAGCCTTAAGAATAACAGGACATACTTCTTCCATGAGATAGGAAGGAATGGTGTAGCTAAACATAAATACTGTGTGTGGTGGAAAAGAAGGGAATAGCGTTGAGGAAGTTCTACCTGATTGCTCCAATTTTTGTGTAAATTAGAAAGACTGAGGATGAGGGAGAATGATAGTGGAGGTAATAGGATAGTATTCATAAAGAAAATACTGAGAGGTAATCAGCAAAATAGCAAAATAAGAGGTCCCCTGCTCATCTTCCTGTTCAGTGACAAGAATTTGGCAGCATACATGGACAAAAGTGCCTTTGTGAGAGCTTTGAGGAATTCAGCTACAGACTGAAAGTAGTCTTGCCCTCCCAGGAAACCACCAAGAGTTGTTTGTCCAAGCCCCTGGATGTATACCTGCTAACTTCTGCCCCACTGAAGTTCCCCCAACTACTACTACTACTAAGTCACTTCAGTCGTGTTCGACTCTGTGTGACCCCATAGACAGCAGCCCATCAGGCTCCCCCTCCCTGGGATTCTCCAGGCAAGAACACTGGAGTGGGTTGCCATTTCCTTCTCCAATGCCTGAAAGTGAAAAGTGAAAGTGAAATCGCTCAGTCGTGTCTGACTCTTAGCGACCCCATGGACTGCACCCTACCAGGCTCCTTCGTCCATGGGATTTTCCAGGCAAGAGCACTGGAGTGGGGTGCCATTGTCTTCTCCGGAAGCTCCCCCAAAAGACCCTGTAATTCAGCTCTAGACCTTCCCGGCTGCAGTCCAGGTGCAGTCCTGCCCACCCAGGGTCTGAGCAGGAGACACATACATCCGTGCCCTCAAAGCAGACCTACTGATCTCTATCTGACTGCAGATCTTGAACTAGCCCTGAGACTCATTATAATCAAATTGTCAAAAGTCGAAGAAAAGGAAAGAATTTTCAAACTAGCAAGAGAAAAGCAACTCATAATTTACAAGGGAATCCTCATAAATCTATCTGTGGATTTCTAAACAGAAATCTTGCAAGCCAAGAGGTAGTGGAATGATATATTCAAAGTGCTAAAACTACCAACCAAGAATACTATGTTCAGCAAAGCTGTCCTTCAGAAATGGAGAGATAAAGATATTTCCAGAAAACAAAAAGTTAAGGGAGTTCATTGACACTAGACCTGGCATGCAACAAATGCTAGAGGAGTTCTATTTGAAACAAAAGAATGCTAAGCAATAGCATGAAAAAATATGAAAGTATAAAAATCATTAGTAAAGGTAAGTAGATTAGTCAAATCCAGAAACTTAATACTACGATGGTGGTATGTAAATCACTTTTAACTCTAGTATAAAAGTTAAAAGATGTACGTATTAAAACAATAATTTGTCAATGGATACACAATATAAAAAGATGTAACATGTGACATCAACATCATAAAATGTGTGGCTGTGAAAGTTGCTCAGTAGTGTCTGATTCTTTGCAACCCCACGGACTATACAGTCCATGGAATTCTCCAGGCCAGAATATTGGAGTCGGTAGCCTTTCCCTACTCCAGGGGATCTTCCCAATCCAGGGATCAAACCCAGGTCTCTCGCATTGCAGGCAGATTCTTTAGCAGCTGAGCCATAAGGGAAGCCTATCCCTTCTCCATGGCACCCCACTCCAGTACTCTTGCTTGGAAAATCCCATGGGCGGAGGAGCCTGGTAGGCTGCAGTCCATGGGGCGCTAAGAGTCGGATACGACTGAGTGACTTCACTTTCACTTTTCACTTTCATGCATTGGAGAAGGAAATGGCAACGCACTCCAGTATTCTTGCCTGGAGAATCCCAGGGACAGAGGAGCCTAGTGGGCTGCCGTCTATGGGGTCACACAGTTGGACATGACCGAAGCGATGCAGCAGCAGCAGCAGCAAGGAACCACTGGACTTGAAATATGCTTTATACCAACTGGACTTAACAGACATATAAAGAAAATTCTGTCCAACAGCAGCAGAATCTACACGTTCTTCTAAAGTGTAATGGGACATTCTCCAGGACATTCGCCAACATAGATCATATGTTGGACTGCAAAACAAGTCTCAATAATTTCAAGAAAGTAGAAAGTATATATCAAGTATTTTTTTATGACAACAACAGTACGAAACTAGAAATCAAGAGGAGGAAAATTGTAAAATTCACAAAAATTTACACACTCCCGGAACAACCAATGGATCAAAGAATAAATCAAAAGGGAAGTTCATAGCAGCACTGTTTACAATAGCCAGGACTTGGAAGCAACCTAGATGTCCATCCACAGATGAATGCATAAAAAAGCTGTGGTACATATACACAATGGAGTATTACTCAGCCATTAAAAAGAATACATTTGAATCAGTTCTAAGGATGTGGATGGAACTGGAGCCTATTATACAGAGTGAAGTAATCCAGAAAGAAAAACACAAATACAGTATACTAACACATATATATAGAATTTAGAAAGATGGTAATAATAACCCTGTTTATGAGACAGCAAAAGAGACACTGATGTATAGAACAGACTTTTGGACTCTGGGACCGGGAGAGGGCGGGATGATTTGGGAGAATAGCATTGAAATATATATAATATCATATCTGAAACGAGTCGCCAGTCCAGGTACGATGCCCGATAACGGATGCCTGGGGCTGGTGCACTGGGATGATCCGGAGGGATGGTATGGGGAGGGGGGAGGGAGGAGGGTTCAGGATGGGGAGCACGTGTATACTGGTGGTGGATCCATCTCGATGTATGGTAAAAGCAATACATATTGTAAAGTTAAACAAAATAAAATTTAATTTAAAAAAAATTTTAAAAAAGCAGTAAAAAAATAAAATAAAATATCTTGAGACAACTGAAAATGGAAATATAACGTACCAAAAGTTATGGGATACAGCAAAAACAGTTCTATATGGGAAGTTTATAGCAATAAATGCCCATATGAAGAAAAAAAGAAAGATGTCAGGCAACCTAATTTTACATCTCAAAGAACTAGGAAAAAAAAAAAAAAGAGCAAACTAAGCCCACAGACTAAGCTGTGGCCATAGGTGCATGGCTTGGGTGGAGGGGAGGAAAGGCCCTGTAGATAATGTCAGGAGAATGAGAAGCATAGGTGGGTGGGTTGTCACCAAAGGATCAGGGCTTACAATCTCCCATGATGTTGAAGAGTAACCAAGAGGTTGACTGATGAAAGAAAAATGGCAGGGTAGAGTAGTGGTTGGAACCAGCAATTAACAGCTAGAAAAAAGATGCTGCCTACAAGCCCTCTACTAATGAGACTGGGAAAGTGAACTCACCACAGAAGCTGCAGAAGCAGCAGAATCTTCTCCCTTCTATTGGGGGCCCACCCAGGCCTATGAGACATAGTCTCAAATCCTTAGCATGAATTGACCACAGTTCCCTTCACAGTCTGATTCTAAATGCACCTTTGAGTTCATTTGTCCTATCCACCCACTCAGGGCATGTTTTAATCTTTAGAATCAGTTTAACACTTAAATATGATCTAATCTAACCCCTTTGCAATAGAAATTTATTTACTGCAGTGTGTGTACATAGTGTGGTAGTTAGATGATTTAAATTCTCCAGGCAAGAATACTGGAGTAGGTAACCATTCCCTTCTCCAGGGGATCTTACCAACCCAGGGATCAAACCTAGGTCTCCTGCATTGCAGGCAGATTCTTTACCATTTCAGCCACCAGGGAAGCCCTAAACAATATTCAATGGAACACTATTGCTTTTTTAAAATATTTATTTATTTGTTTATTCATTTGACGGCCTCAAGTCTTAGCTGTGGTATGTGGGACCTAGTTCCCTGACCAGGGATTGAACCCTGGCCTCCTGCACTGGGAGCACGGAATCTTAGCCACTGGACCACCAGGCAAGTCCCCACACTATTGCTTTTGAAAAGTGATATCAATACAATATTGTAAAGTAATTAACCTCCAATTAAAATAAATAAATTTATATTTAAAAAAAAAAAGAAAAGTGATACCAAGCATATAGCTAGATCTCTGTGGGAGAAGGCGAGAGTGGGATGATTTGAGAGAATAGCATTGAAACATGTATATTACCATATGTGAAATAGATCACCAGTCCAAGTTCGATGCATGAGACAAGGCCCTCAAAGCCAGTGCATTGGGACAACCCTGAGGGATGGGATGCGGAAGGAGGTGCAAGGGGGTTTCAGGATGGGGGACACATGTACACCAATGGGTGATTCATGTCAATGCATGCCAAAAAACACTACAATATTGTAAAGTAATTAGCCTCCAATTAAAATAAATTAATTAATTTTAAAAAATCAATCCCATAAGTTGAGATAATTCAAAGAATGGACACACAGATGAACACTCCTCACCACCCCTGAATCCCTGCTGATATAAGTCAATCAATTCGTTAACAGTAACTCAGCACCTGCAAAAGGCCTACACTGTGTTTAGCTGCTGTGCAAGTTATAGCAAAATAATGACATAACCCATGTTTTCATAGAACTTTCAGTCACCTGGGGAAAAGGGGACACACACCTGAAACAACTCAGAAGACAACATATAATTGTCAGGGGTTGGGCTGCAAGAGGAAAGAAAAATCATTCAATTAGGGCATTCAAGCAAAGCTTAATCAGAAGACAAAACTTAATGTAACCTTGTAGAGCTATACATATATTAATACAACCTCAGCAATAATAGTAATAATAGCCATCCCTTACTGTGTGCTTCTACTGTGCCAGTCACTGGGCTAAGTAAGCATTTTATCTGCTTCTTCTCATGCAGTTTTCACAATAATCCTATGAGATGGGAGGATCCCCTGGAGAAGGAAATGGCAACTCAGTCCAGTATTCTTGCCTGGAAAATCCCCATGGACAGTAGAGCCTGGCGGGCTACAGTCCATGGGGTCACAAAGAGTCCGAAATGACTGAGTGACTAACACTTTCACTTTCACTTTCTCATGCATTTTTCACAACAGTCCTATGAGGTGGGTACTATTTGTGTCTCTGCATAACAGCTGAAGAACCTTCGAGTTAAATATTGATAGTTTGCATGACCTGCCCAAAGTAGTAAGTGGTATACCCAGCCTTCTTTGCGACCCCGGGGTCTGTGCCCCTCATACCTCACTGTCCTTCCTGGGAGCTGACCAGTCACACTCGGTTAAGCCTGGAGCTGTCCCCAGAACTCCCCAGGGCTTTAAGCATATTCCTTGTCCCCAGATGGGTTCTGGGCGCCCCAAGTACACTCTTCTCTAGCCGCCGCTTCCAGATGCCAGCTTCTAACATCTGGCCTTAGTACAAGATACCAGGCCCTCTTAAAATAGGCGTAGTGTTTTTTTCTATGAAGACATCATGGGCCTGGAGAGCCTGAGATCCTTGAATCTGCCACTGGACATTCCCTTGGTGTGGATTCTGGCAGAAAGGACCCAGACTGGGCAGTCGTCCAGAGCAGACAGTGCTGGCTGGAGTCCCGGTTCCCTGACCTGGCCCACTGCCCTCCTTGGCTATCAGACAAGGTTCACAGAGCCTGCAGACATCTGTGCCCGTCGGAACAGCTAGGGAGCCGCAGGAGCTGGAGACACAAGAGGGTCCCCTTTGTCTCCTTCTGTCCTAACTAATGGCTTAAGTCCCTTCCCAGCAGAGCAGCTGGCAGATTGGCCTCTGACCAGAGGAATACAAGGCTGCCCTTAAAGGGGTGGCCCAGCTGTCGTGAGCGAACACACAGGTGCACATGTTGGGGGGGCCCTGCCCCTCATCTGCACTCCTGGCCGAGGTGAGGGCTGCAGGCCAGGCCCCAGTGGCCCTGCCCACATTTTTGGAGGGCATGCCAGTCTGGCTCCCGACCTTGTGCCTCTTCTAGGATGTGAGCCCCGGCAGGCACTGCCTTCTCACCCCTTCCATTGAACCCTTGGCATGACACACCAGTGGCTTACATATGGCATCCACCTGTTGGTACACCCACCCACAGAGGCAGTTCTCCTCAAGGATCTTTGAACCCTTCCCCTTGTACTCGCATCATCTGTTCGTTCCTCCCCTTGGACAGCTCTCCCAGGTGCAGCAGCCCACTCCTGTCTCTCCAATCCTCTCCTCTTCCCTCTACACATGACCCTACCGCCAGTCTCCCAGGACATTCACCCACCTACATGTACATGCACACACACTCACACAGTTTGTCATAAGACCAGTGCTGCTGGTTGTATTTTGTGACATCTCTTTGGGAGCTATTTCTATTCCTCAGTGCCCTCTGTCACTGAGCTTAGCTGTGCCCCTGTAGTCCTGTACCTCTCCACCCCAAGCCATCATGGCAGATTTAGGATACGATTGCCCCTCTCCCAACCAATCGTGGATTCAGCCCTACTATAAAGGAAGCAATCTTCAGACGTGTAGGATGCCTTGCCTGTCTGAGTGCCTCAAAATTGCTTGGTGTGGCCAACAGGGCAGCTTGGGTTGGTACATTTCAGAGGAGGAAACTGATCTAAGAGACCCACACAGAGAGCACAGTAGCTATCAAGCCCCAATCCAGTGCTTTTTCTTCTCTTCTTTTATACTACGTTGCTTCTCCAAAGAGGACACCACCAATAGGATGGCCCAAGGTCTGGTGGCAGTGGGGTCCTACAACTGTTTGTCACAGGTCCATGACAAGATAAGGAGCTAGTGCCAGAATGGAAATCAGTGTGCTGCTTGCTTCATTGAAACGGTCTTGCTATGCAAATAAATTATCAGCTGAACTAAACAGCATGCTTAGTGATACCATCGATTTACACTGGCACAAACTCTCTAAGTCAGTGCCATCCCTGTGCCCAGCAGCCCTGGTCCTCCTGGCTGTTCAGCATCAGGCTAGACCTAATGCAGGACCGAGCTGAGCCTCCAGGGCAAGAGGACTGTGTTGCAATAGAGGCTGGGGTCGCAAGTAACACAGTCACAGCCCTTTGGAGTGAAAATGGCCTTATGCAGCCCAAGCTAGTTCTTGGCTGCCCAAGCACCACCCTGGAGATCAGGTCCACTCAAAGAGCCAGGCTGTGATGGTTTGTTGCCCTTTTACCCAAGTTTTTCCATCTGTAATATGGCTGTGCCAGTCCTGGGCCCACCAACCCACAAGTCCATCTCTAGCTTTTTGCTTGCTTTGCTCTGTCTGGCAGTGGGTCTGACCCCCTGCAGGATATTTCCCAAAATGACCTCATACCTGCTCCAGCCAGTGGGTGGTACTGGCTGGAGACAGAGAAGAAAGAGGAAGGGAGAAGCCAAGAAATTTCTGCTGCCTTTTTCTCCATGTCCGAGGGTAACCAGCTGGTCCCAATTTGTCCAGATCTATCCTGGTTTCCGGAGAAGGCAATGGCACCCCACTCCAGTACTCCTGCCTGGAAAATCCCATGGATGGAGGAGCCTGGTAGGCTGCAGTCCATGGGGTCGCTAAGAGTCAGACACGACTGAGCGACTTCACTTTCACTTTTCACTTTCATGCATTGGAGAAGGAAATGGCAACCCACTCCAGTATTCTTGCCTAGAGAATCCCAGGGACGGGGGAGCCTGGTGGGCTGCCGTCTATGGGGTCGCACAGAGTTGGACACGACTGAAGTGACTTAGCAGCAGCAGCTCCTGGTTTCAGCACTGAAAGTCCAGCGTCTCAGTAAACCCTGCATTTTTGGGAAACCCAGGATGGCTGGTCCCTCCATCTCTGCTTCAAGCAGTTTCTCTCTTCTGTGGCTCCAGTTCTTGCTGGAGGGCCCCTCCCTCCCCAGTCCCAGAGACAGCCATTGTGGTCCCAGCTTCTACTGGGTGACCTTGGTTCTGAAGCCCTGTCCCTTCCCTCAGTCTGTTCGACTTCCTTGCTGAGGCCCAGCCTACTTCTTCATCCTTTTGGTTCCTCAGCTCATCACTCACCTGTGTCACCAGTTCCTTCCACTAAATTCCCCGTTGTTTACACTTGAAGTGGTTTCCGCTTTATAGCTTAGACCCTGACTGATGCAGTGGGGACAATAGAACTTATAGTGTTATCATGAGGATTAAATGAGTTAAACCACTTAGAGCAGCACTGGGTACGTGGTAATTGCTTGTTAAAAGTGAGCTGTTGTTATTGTTAGTGTGGTGCCAAGTAACATTTACATGCACTTGCCATGTTCCAGGCACTATGTTAATCGCTTTACACCTATTATCTTGTGTAAGCCTTTAACTGTTATACCTGGGCTAACGTGTTCTTGAGTTAATTACTTGGTAAACCTATTTGCATTTCACACCTAGCAACCCCCAGTTTCTTTTGAACCACTCATCTTCATGAAACCAACCATACTGTTTCTTTTTTGAAATGATTTTTAAGTTTGTTTCTACACATGTTTCTCTTTCTATAATAGAACGCATTCTGTTCTATTCATTATTAAATTATTTGTGTTCTGGAAATAATTCATTTTACTGAGCACTCTCGGCAAGTTTCAGGGCACAGAAGAGAAAGAGATAAGAACTTGCACAGGACGGACAGGGTTGAGTGTGTGTCCACCAGTGTGTCTGTCCCAGCCCAGGGTGGGCGGTGCCACCTCAGTAAGCTTGGCAGGGTGACAGAGTTGGGGAGAGTGTGGGCTCTGGGGCTGGACTGGGATTGGATCTAGGCTGTGGGACTTCCTACATCTACAGCCACCTCCCATTTTTTACCCTCTCTCTGTCTCAATTTCTTCGTAGAGCAAGAGTACTTTTTTGATAGTACCTATCTGATAGGTGTTATTCAGAGGATTCACTGAGTTAGTATTTTTAGTGCTTAGAACAGTGGCTGGCATGCACTAAATACCATGTGTTTGTTAAATTAGAACAAAATCAATATGGGGATTGATTGTACTGGGGAACCCAGAGAAAGGTGACACTCAGTCCTACAAATTAATTGGAGCAGAATCTTGAAGGAACAGTCCAAGGTTTCCAGGTATAGAAGAAAGCACCCACATGCCACAGCAGGAGCCCAGGGGTCAGGAGAGGGTGGGGGTGTCTGAGGAACGATGAGAAGTGAGTAGCTGAAGCTTGGTGGTGAGGGGAGGCTCAAGATTTAATTTGGGATACAGGTGGTGAGGCGTTGAATGACGTCCTGAGGAATTCAGGTTTTGTTCTGAGGGAATAAATATTCTGCGGGGGTGTGGGGGGCGTTGCACATAGAAATTTCATTTTCAGAGGGTGGAATGATCAGCTTTGTTTTGTGAGTATACCATTCTCATGTCAGTATAAGTTTAAAGCAGAAAACCCTGTTCAGGTGTAATTTAAAAATTATATATATAAAGTAGAACCAACTAACCCCAAATTGGGAACAACCCAAATGTCCATCAACAATGGAATGGATACAGACTGAGGTATATTTGCATAGCGGAAAACTATAGGACATGGTTAATAAATGAATTACTGCCAATGGATGGATCCATTGGATGGATCTCCCAAGCCAAATGTTCAGCAAAAGAGACCAGACACAAAAAGGTCATCTTGTATTATTTCATTTATATAAAGTTCAAAAACAGGCAACCCTAATCTATGATGGTAGAAGTCAGGACAGTGGTTGCCTTGGGGAGGAGTAGTCACAGAGAAGGCTTTGGAGCTGCTGGTAGTGAAAGTCGCTCAGTTGTGTCCAACTCTGTGATCCCAAGGAATTTTCCAGGCCAGAACACTGGAGTGGGTAGCCTTTCCCCTTCTCCAGGGAATCTTCCCAACCTAGGGATTGAATCCAGGTCTCCTGCATTGCAGGTGAATTCTTTACCAGCTGAGCCACCAGATAATCCCTGGCTTTGACTTGGGTGTTGGTTTCAGTGTATGATCGAGTTCAAGACACAGAATATTTATAGTTGAACACAACAACCATCTTTGCAGTGATATATGACATATAAAAAAAAAAAAGTCACATCTTGTTTTACAGTACAAGTTGGGGACATTCCACCCTGCAGAGATTCACCTGATCTTTGACCACAGTGGGATAGAGGAAGTGTGAACACAGGTGTTCATTACAAAGTTGGTTCCCCCAATAGAGAGAGGCCTTTGTTTAGGTGTTGCCAGGTGACTCCAGCATTATGCTTCTAGATGCATTCAGCTACAAATGACTGGTCTGCATTATCATTCTGTATCTCTGAAGTTCACATTTCAAGCACGTTAAACATTCCTGTGAGGAGAGAAGAAGGAACCAAGATACAGGATGAAAGTCAAGGAAGACTTTACTGCTGCTGCTGCTGCTGCTGCTGCTAAGTCGCTTCAGTCGTGTCCGAATCTGTGCAACCCCATAGATGGCAGCCCACCAGGCTCCCCTGTCCCTGTGATTCTCCAGGCAAGAATACTGGACTGGGTTGCCAGTTCCTTCTCCAATTCATGAAAGTGAAAGTGAAGTCGCTCAGTCATGTCCGACTCCTAGCGACCCCATGGACCGCAGCCTACAAGGCTCCTCCATCCATGGGATTTTCCAGACAAGAGTACTGGAGTGGGATGCCATAGCCTTCTCAAAAGGAGACTTTAGCCTTATCTAGAATGGTTTGCGGGGAAGGCAATGGCACCCCACCCCAGTACTTTTGCCTGGAAAATCCCATGGAAGGAGGATCCTGTTAGGCTCCAGTCCATGGGGTCGCTAAGAGTCAGACATGACTGAGCGACTTCACTTTTACTTTTCACTTTTATGCATTGGAGAAGGAAATGGCAGCCCACTCCAGTATTCTTGCCTGGAGAATCCCAGGGAGGGGGAGCCTGGTGAGCTTCCGTCTATGGGGTCGCACAGAGTCGGACACGACTGAAGCGAATTAGCAGCAGCAGCAGCAGCAGCAGAATGGTTTGAGTCTTTATAGGGAGAACTTTTTCAGGTGTTCCTTGTATATTTAACACTTAGCCAGGGAAAAAAAAACCCACAGTTCTGCCTTGTCATCATATGATGATTAAAAGTTCTGGATATTATTTCATTAAGATTGAAACTCACTAAACCTGGAGTATTGTTAAAGCAAATGGATGGCTTGCATTTGTCTGTGTGTGTGCTAAGTTGCTTCAGTCATGTCTGACTCTTTGTGACCCCATGGACTGGAGCCCACCAGGCTCCTCTGTCCATGGGATTCTCCAGGCAAGCATACTAGAGTGGGTTTTCCTGTCCCCCTCCAGGGCATCTTCCCAACCCATGGATCTAACCTGGCTCTCCCCCATTGGCAGGCAGGTTCTTTGCCACTAGCGCCACCTGGGAAGCCCAGGTGTGTTTGCATGCTATGCTATGCTAAGTCACTTCAGTCGTGTCCGACTCTGTGCATAGTGCTTTCTTTTTAGTTTATTGGCTCTGCTGGGTCTTCATTGCTGCACAGCCTTTTCTCAAGTTGTAGTGTACACGCTTCTCATTGCAGTGGCTTCACTTGTTGCAGAGCACAGGCTCTAGGGAGTGTGGGCTTCAATAATTGTGGCATGTGGGCTCAGTACTTGAGGCTCCCGGGCTTTAAAACATAGACTCAGCTTCCCAGAGGCATGTGGGATCTTCTCAGATCAAGGATGGAACCTGAGTCTCCTGCATTGGCAGGCAGATTCCTTACCACTGAGCCACCAGGGAAGCCCTGGATAGTGCTTTCTTGATTGACCCTCATAATACCTCTCTGAGGTAGACGGTTGAAGAAACTGAGGACCCTAGAAGTTACATGGGCAGCCCCTGGGCAAACAACAAGTTGGTGGAAAATCACTGTCACCATCCTTAGTCTCTTGCTTGGACAACTACAATAGTTTATCAGTTGTTTGCAAGATCTACTAGGCTTCCCAATAAGTTCTCCACACTGAGAACTGTGATTTGCTACTGATTTATTTTCTTTATTTATTATCTGTCTCTTTGACTGGAATGGGAGTTCCATGAGGGTGGGGATCTTGTTAAACACTGTTTGCCTTACCTTGGTACCTGGTACACTATAAGCACCTGATAAATACATGGTGACTCCATACAGGAATGAATATATCAAGGAGTCAGTGTATCTGAATTCCAGTGGGGGCTCTTTAAGTTTGAGAAAGTCCCACTTCTCTCTGAGCTCCAGTTTCCCCATTGGTACAATGAAAGAGTTGAACCAGCTGATCTCTGAAGTTTCTTACAGTGCTAGATAATTCTAGCACTGAGAGGCAGGTGGTTAATGCCAGCATTTTTATTCAGACTGTGCTTCAGCTCTAAAAATGAGATGGTAAGTTCTAACACTTTTGAGTTTGGCGTGCCTCCAGCAGACACCTGTTGATGGCTGCACATACCCAAGTAAGAAGCCACAGTCCCCTTTCTTCCCTCCAGTGTTATTCCAGTTTGAAGCTATTTTAATCTCTTCAAGGAAAAACTAATTCCAAAGAGACATAAAATAACATGAAGCAACTGACTGCTGATTAATTTACTAGAAAGGCAAGTTTTGGAAAACAAAAGTCTATCTTTTGAAGAACTGTGGAAATCAAAACATAACTAATAGTAGTTGAAGACAAGATCATATAATGATTTAGAGAACAAGCATTCGCTTCAGACAAGCCTTGGTTCTGCTGGGTCCTCACTGGCTGTGTGACCATGGCTAAGTTACTTCAGTTTACTGATTTTCCCTTCTGTAAAAGGAAAAACTAGCAGAACCCACCCCAGATAATGGTTGTGAGGATCCAGTGATAGAGTGTATTTAATCACTTAGTTAAGTACCTGGCACACCAGAAATCTTCAGCGAAGTGTGGCCACCCTGGTAATAATTATGTGACAACACGTAAAAACTTTCTTCAACTCAGGCTACGAAGGCAACTGGCAAAAACACAACAGAGCATGTTATGTTCAGGAAGGGAAAAAATAATTTCTCCTTGGGAGCCAAAAGATGTCAATAGATTCCACTATTTAAGTAAAGAGAATAGACTGAGGAAGTATGCCAGTACTGGGGTGTGAAAGTGAAAATCGTGAAAGTGTTAGTCGCTCAGTTGTATCCAACTCTTTGTGACTCCATGGACTGTAGCCTGCCAAGCTCCTCTGTCCATGGGGATTCTCCAGACAAGAATACTGGATTGGGTTGCCATGCCCTCCTCCAGGGGATCTTCTCGACCCAGGGATCGAACCCGGGTCTCCTGCACGGCAGGCAGATTCTTTACCACTGAGCCACCAGGGAAGGAAAAAGAACAGTACACTGAGGAAGTATGCGTTGGGAGTTCAGGAGGGCGCTTCTCAGCCTTTCTGATCCCTAGCTTCCTAGTCAGTGCCGGAAGCCCCAATCTCCACATCTCCAGGTTGTAAAGGAAGTCTAACTGTCATCAAGCTTGGGAAGCGCTTAGCTTGGCGCCTGGCACAGAGTAAGCGCTCAGTAAACGATAGCTGCTCTTAGTCTCTGCTGTTCTTACTGATTGTCCAGACAGAGCCTCTGCAGTCCTCGGTGGCCTGTGCGGGCTGCAGAGGTTACAGCCCTCGGCTGCAGCCTCCAAACCGGTTCTCAGGCTTCTAAATGCTGTGTCAAGTGAAATTCGGGGCCATTTAAAACACAAAGGCGAGGCGAAGGCCCACCCCCCTTCCCCCACCCCCATCCCCACCGCCCCGAAGTGCCCCGGATTTTTCAAAAGGAACGCCGGCGCCTCCAAGAAGTCGCGGTGCCCGGGGCATCTGGGGTGGCGCGCTGGGGAAGCCCGGCCGTCTAGGGGTTGGGGGCCGCGCGCGGCGGGGGCCGGGGCCCCTCGGCGTCCACCCGGCCCGGCCCCTGGAGGTGTTCCCAGGTACCCGAGCCTCGCGGCGTGTTCAAGGGCTGCCTGCGAAGCTTGAAAGGGCCCGCCGCCGGGCCGGGCGTTTTGTGTTTGCCAAACAAAGCATGAAGGGAGAGTGAGCAAAGGGGGCGGGCCGGGCGCGGCACAAAGGCCGGGGGCGGGCCGGGCCGGGGAAATACAGTTCAGTGGGCCTGAATTGAGACGCTCGGCCCCCGAGGCCCCGGGCTGGGCGAGCTCAGGGCGTGCAGGCCCGGCCCCGAGCGCTCCACCGCATTGATCCGGCCCCCGAGCGGCCGAGCAGGAGGCTGCTGAGGGGCGGGGGGCTGTCGGGCGCAGGGTTGGCGCTTTTCTTAGAAACCGAGTGCTCTCCCGGCCTGCGCGAGCTGGGGCCGTCCACGTGGAGCGTGCCCTGGAAGCCGAGGGGCCGGGCGAGGAATGTCTCGGTGGGGAGCGGCCGCGACAAAGCCGTCCTCTCTTTCTCCTCTGGCAAAGATGGAGGGGCTCCCGGGCGGTCCTGATCGGCCGCCCCCACTCCACCCCGCCCGCCCCCTGCATCCAGTGGGTCAGGGGATGCGGGATGCCTAGCACCGAAGCGGGGGCCGGCACCGTGGATCGGAGGGACAGTGGCAAGGACGCGTGCAGAAACGGGTGGCTCAGCCCGCTGGGTTTCGGCTTCCTTAGTTCTCGTCCAAGGAATCCACTGGACCGGGTGGCGTTGTCTCATTTGAACATGACGATGGGTGTTTTTATATTTTCCCTTTGTTTTGGGAGTGTTTTCTAGATCATTGAACACAGTCACAAATCATTTCTGTTATTAGGGAAACTCTCAACAAACACAGTTCACAATAGAAATGAAACAGACTAGCAGACTGAAGGGGAGAGGCTTCAGAGACACTGAGACAGTGACACCGTAATACTGATGCGAGTCTCACGCGATCCCAGTAGCCGACTGTTCTCCCACGCCCAGGTCCCACGTATCGTTCACCGCGACCACCCTATGCTTAGCACAGGACCTGTCACACGGAGTCGAATAAATACATGGCTGGATGTGGCGCTGGTGGCATCCCGTGCCACTGAGCAAATGAAGTGGCTGAAGTTCAGAGGGGCTGAGCATCGCGCTGCCAGGACTGAACTCTGCCAAATGCAAATGTGGGGCCTCCTTCTCCTACGCCCCATAGAATCCTGAAGGGCTTCTTCAAACATGGGCTATTTCATTTCACTCCTCTGTGTTCATTGCTGGACTATGAGGCCCTAGATTTCCTTTCTGAAGACACAAGGTTTTGTTTGTTTTTGTCGTAATGACACACTCGGCATCATTAAGTGTCCGTGAAGAGGCATCTTTTAGTTGCATTAGAAACGTGGTTTGCGACCACAGAGAGCCTTGGGAAACGCAGCTCTCCTAGCAGGAAGAGCCAGGCTGCTAATGAAACGGCTTTCTGGGGCGGGGTTTCTGCATTCTCTTAGGGCCGACTTAAGCATTATTGCCAAGGAAAAGCTTAGGCCGTGTCTGAACGACACTGTGATTTGTGAGTATAAACAGTTCAGATCCAAGCAAAGCGGTTCTTACCCAGAAAAGAATTTCCCCATCCGTAGCTGCTTTCCGTGACTTTTAAATTGGGATTGATACAAAATACTTGAAATTTTGCCATGATTTGAAGTGTCCTGAGGTTATCAGGCCAAGTAATTGAGTAAGAGTATACTTTTTGACGTTAAGTCAGTATTGTTTAAGCCATTTTATGTGAAACCCTTAAAACAGGTTTGCACCATAATTTCTTGCAGTTCCTTAAAAAAAGGTCTTTATGAGGATTGCTTGAAAGTAACATTTGCCAATATTATTTTGAAAGATCCATCATAATAATGCATTTCAATCTACCACTTTATTTTTCAATTTAGTTCTTACATGTGGGTTTTGTGGAATTCTTAAACCTCACTTGAAATATTTTCCTTAAAAATCCACCACACTAATCCATCCTGATTTAACCCATCCATTTCAATGAAAAAATTGTTTCAGCTTTAGTAGGAAAGAGGGCAAGAACATTTCCTTGCGATAATTTTTCCCTCACTCAAAAACCCATGAATGAAATAAGACCTCAGGATTGCCTGAGATAATTTACATACTAATTAGTAAGCACAGTGTAGTTGAGAAAGAGACACAGAGACAGGCACTCTGGAAGTGAGCAGACATGGTCTCCATGACCCCCCAGCAGCGCGATGGTGATCGAGTTGCTTATCCTCCCCAGTTCTCCATTCACTCATCAGTCAAAACCCTAAGGATAGCTATTAAGAGGGTAAAATGAAAGGTGTTTGAAAAGCACCTAGCACAGTAGGTGCTCAAGAAATGCTTTTTACTACTTTCTAAGACTCACAACATCCATCACCTTCAACCTTTAGAAAAAGATCAGTTTGCTCACCTGTAAGATGGGAATAATGACACTTAAACAATGAAGGTAGTCGTGTATAGGACATTGACTAGGAAGAGCATAGACTCTGGGCTCAAACTGGTTTCCAATCTCAGCCCTACTACTAGCTGTGTGACTTTGGGCATTGTATTTGCTCTCTCCCCACTGCCCCACTGTACTCCCATGTAAGGAGGGGGTGGGCAGCGGCTGATTATAGCACCTGTTACCCAGGTGGTGCGAGTACTCAGTGAATGCATGTACTTGGCATAGGGCTACCTAACCTTCTTGCACACGGTTTCCTTTGGCAGTCTGTCAAAGCCTCTGGGCCCCCTTCTCAGAGCAATACTTTTAAATGCAGAAATCCAGTACTTTAGATTACAAAGGAGAAACGAGTTCTAATGAAATAAAGTTGTTGACATTTTTAAAAACAGATTTGTGGTATATGTGCTTGCACATACACCTCTAAATCTGAAATAAATAACAGGTTTAGAGTCTGTCTTATATCTACTGCTGCTGCTGCTGCTGCTGCTAAGTTGCTTCAGTCGTGTCTGACTCTGTGCAACCCCATATTCTCCAGGCAAGAACACTGGAGTGGGTATATCTACTGCTATTTCAAAGTAATAATGAATGGAAATGGTATTGTGAGAACTCAGTGACTGCCGTGTACTGGACAAGTACCTGAGATCTTGCGGATGATGATGAAGGCACAGGTGTGGCTAGTAGGACTTTGATTTGTTATCTACATTCATAGTGGAAGGAATGCTTGCTTTCAGTTACAGGTGAATGGAACCCAGGCATCAGATAAAGCACACGACTGATTAACACAATAAATGTCAGCTATTACTATGTCAGAGGGGTTGTATGGATCATGTGAAATAATGAATGTGACAACCATGGCAAACATTTGGCCCATGAGACAGGGAAACTATTTCAGTTGTTTTCACCCATGTGCCACTATCCTGCATGAAAACAGCTGTAGAGAAGATATTAAAAAAAAAAAAAAAAAAAAGGCCTAGCTGTATTCTAATAAAACTTTATTGATAAAAACAAGTAGGTAGGATTTGGCCAGCAGGTAGGATTTGGCCCTTGGGCCATAGTTTGCTGCACCTGGCAGTAAAACATCATTCCTTGAGGAAGTGAAAGTGAAGTCGCTCAGTCATGTCCAACTCTTTGTGACCCCATGGACTGTAGCCTACAACTCCTCTGTCCATGGGATTTTCCAGGCAAGAGTACTGGAGTGGGTTGCCATTTCCTTCTCCAGAGGATCTTCCTGACCCAGGGATTGAACCCAGGTCTTCCACCTTGCAGGCAGATGCTTTACCGTCTGAGCCACCAGGGAAGTTCCTCCTTGAGAAATGTTGAATTCAATTTAAAGTGTTTCAATATATTGTGGCTTGTCAGGTACTTGGCACTGGACCCTACAGGGAAGCGTTGTGCATATCCTTTATAAAATCTTGAAATTGTTCAACAAATGATAGATAATCAAAATAAATTGAATTTTCTTGGCCTGTTACCTGCTATAATGTCTAGACTAGCTTTGTCTATGAAGACAGAGAAACATAAAGTTGACAGCAAGGATGACATGCTGAGTAATTAGAAGCAGCAGCACTTTAATATGGGGGGAACACAAATGACATTGGAAACTATCAATGGCAATATCCTCTTGGGTTTGGAGCTTTTGCCAAGGAGCTATAACTACTGTGCAGCGGCGGCCTGCTTGGCATACTGTAGATGTCCAGTAGATAATTGTTAGTTGACTGACTCTTCCCCTTGGTCCTGATGAGTCTCTAGAGAGGAAGAAAGCAAGCATATATTCCTTCTGAAATCATAGTACTTCCACTGTATAGACAGTGTTCTGGAATTTCTAGGGCTGGTGGAAAGAAAGGAAAACAAAGTAAGATGGTTTGGAGTTCATTAGAATGGAGAAGGAAATGCACTTGGTTGGTTGCTCTTCAGATGGAAAAATCTCAGGGCAGCAAATGTTATTCAGCAACTACTACATGCAGAGTGCTATGGTAAAAGAGAGTAGAAGGAAAAAAAGATCCAGTGATTTGACTTCCCTGGTGATCCAGTGGCTAAGACTCCAGTCTCCCAATGCAAGGGGCCCCAGTTCAGTCCCTGGCCAGGGAACTAGTTCCCACATGGTGCAAATAAAGATCCCACATGCTGCAGCTAAGACATGGCACAGCCAAATAAATTGATTAATTTAAAAAAAAAAAAAAAAGATATAGTGGCTTTTGCTCCTCCTGCAAAGAAGTTAGGTCATACATCTATGACAGGGAAAGTGGTTGTGTTAGGAAATGAGAGATGACAGTTTAGACCTAGAGATGTTAATCTTTCCATTGTGAAGCTAGTACCTCTTGGTGTCCTTTGTTTCTGGCCCCAAGACTATCCATTTCCTTTTTTACTGTCTTGCTTAGTATCTGCCTTCAACAGAGAATAAAAGCTCCCTATGCAAAAGTCATCAAGACATTGTACATGAGAGGGCCCACAACTTTGGTGTGTATGCTCTGACCCCAAACTAGCTTGGATACAAACACAGTGGACTAGAGACAGCTCCCAGTGTGTGACTTTAGACAGATACGCTTCATGGGGAAAAAAAAGTTTCAAGACTTTAATGCAGGTCCCAATAATGGCACTTGCTTTCAGCTGTAGAAGTTCTCGCTGGGGGTTCCTGCTTTTTCAGCTTGTTGGGGTGGGACTGTCCCCCATGCATCTACCAGAGCAGCAAGGCAGAGGTGTACTCTTGTCAAGCCAGGCTACAACTCTAGAAACATTTTCTCATAGAAATCATGTTATCCGGTATCTTGAGTGTTACAGATGTCAGATTCTACCTTTTCTGTTTTTTTTTTTTTTTTTTTTTTTAAGCTGTAGGCATGGCCCTACACCATACAGCTGGAACCACATAAAGAAGTGGGTTGGGAAGTTCATCTCAGTCAGCCAGGCACCATTCAGTGGCTTGGTCTTGAGCCATTTCACATTCTACACTGGTTCCCAGTCCTCCTCACTTCTGACCTCATATCTCATTGGGTCAACTTTGCCTTACATACCTCATGTTCAGTATTGCTTCTCCAGTAAAATCCATTGGTTACCTTCTTTACTATTGTCTAAGTTTTCACTGGGAGGGGGCTCAGTGAGGTTTGGGAACAGTGCTACAGTTGTTGGTGAGAGTATCCTGGATATAGCTTCAAAGAGGCACAAACCAAGAGAGTGGTCAGAGAGGAGAAGCAAATGAGACTGAAAATCAATAAGTCACAGAAGAGAATGCAAATATGTCATGAAGCATAGCATGCAGTGGGGAGCAGTTATTAAAAGCCAGGCTGTGTGGCCAGGGAGTAGAGGAGGCCATATTGTCACTTAGAAACCTAGACTGACAGAACCTCCTCCATCTTGTGGCTACATCATCTGGAACACGTGGCCTCTGGTTGCCATCTGTGAAGAGAGTTGCTTACCAGCCATTAAATGATCTGGTTGAGAATTGGCTGATATTGCTTCTGCTCATGGTCCATTGGCCTGACCTAATCACATGATCCTGCCCAACTAAAAGGAGGCTGGGGAATGAGGGGAGCACATCAATATTTGATGAACATTTATTGAGCTATCCATGAAATGAAAAGATGCTTGCTCCTTGGAAAGAAAGCTGTGAAAAACCTAGACACTATTAAAAAGCATAAACATCACTTTGCCAACAAAGGTCCATATAGTCAAAGTTATGGTTTTTCCAGTAGTCATGTATGGATATGAGAGTTGGACCATAAAGAAAGCTGAACACTGAAGAATTGATGCTTTTGAACTGTGGTGTTGGAGAAGACTCTTGAGAGTCCCTTGAACTGCAAGGAGATCAAGCTAGTCAATCCTAATGGAAATCAGTCTGGAATATTCATTGGAAGGGCTGATGCTGAAGCTGAAACTCCAATACTTTGGCCACCTGATGCAAAGAGCTGACTCGTTGGAAAAGACCTTGATACTGGGAAAGATTGAGGACAGGAAGAGAAGGGGATGACAGAGGATGAGATGGTTAGATGGCATCACCAACTCAGTAGATGTGAGTTTGAACAAACCCTACGAGATAGTGAAGGACAGGGAAGCCTGGACTGCTGCAGTCCCCTGGGGTTGCAAAGAGTCGGACATGACTTAGAGACTGAACAACAACAACAACAACTATTGAGCTACAGGCACTAATGAGGTGATGTCAATAGCTGCTCCAGGGCCTTGATGCTGACAGATCCCCTCCACAAATGATATTTAGTCTGAGTTTACTCCAGCCATACACTTGGGTCCAAGAAAATGAAATTTCCAACACAACAGCCCATCTATTGGCTACATATAACTTCATAGCACAACAAACTCTGGGTTTTGAACAGTTGTTTCACAAATAGACTTTGAAGACTTGCCTACTCTTAAGCTGGGAACGATTTTAGTGACCTCAAGCCTAGGATAGTCATGTGGTGAAATTGTACAGTGAGCAGAGAACCGTGGCAACTTATTATGACCTCTTCCTTCCATGGTCCCTTTCCTAGTGAATGATGCCACCATATATTCAGGTAAACAAGCTAGAAATCTTTCTGTCCTCCTCTACCACAAATCTCTCCCTCACTCACCAGGTTCATATCCCATTGGCCTCTTCTCTGTCACTCAGATGCTCCAAGCTTGTTCTTGTCTCCAGGCCTTTACATTTGTTGTTCTTTATGCCTGGCATACACTTCCAGTCTACCTCCATCTTTATTTAACTATCTCTTTCTACTGTGCACAGCATATTCTACAAAATATGAGATCACCACCATTGGCTGGTGATACAAGGCTAGTCACAGAATGTAAGCTCCAGGAGCAGGGACCACTGTGTATCCCCTGGAATATAGTAGGAGCTCAATAAATATATGCTGGAATAATGTCTAGTCATAATGAGTCACCAGGGAAGGCAGTCATAAGTGTCCCCTCTTCACTTCCATAGTCTTGGAGGTCACATGTGACATATTTGTCACCTTCAGATGGGTCAGTGTAATGGTGGAAGTAGTTTCATGGAATTTCTTTCCATGTTTTGCCTGATCCTCTGGGTGAAGTCAGACCGAGGAGCAGTGTTAGTGATTTTTTTTTGACTATGTCTACAAATCAGTAGTAAAACAAAACCCAACACACCCTAGTAACCCAATTTAAAAATGGGCTAAGCACTTGAAATAAACATTTCTTTAAAGAATACCATGGAAATGGCCAGCAGATATATGAAAGATGTCAAATGTCACTGGTATTAGGGGAATATAAATCAAAACCACAATGAGATACCCCCTATCAGGATGTCTCTTATTTAAAAAAAAAAAAAAAAGAAGAAGAAGAAGAAGAATGTGGAGAAACTGGAGCCCTTGTACACTGTTGGTGGAAATGCAAAGTGATACAGCCACTACAGTATGGAGTTTCCCCTCCCCTCCAAAAAAATAGAACTACCAAATGATCTGGCAATCCTGCTTCTGGATATTTATCCAAAAGAATTGAAATCAGTAGCTTGAAGAGATACTAAGACTCCTATGTTCATTGTAGCACCATTCATAGTAACCAAGATGTGGAAACAGACTAAATGTCCATTGACAGATAAATGGATAAAGAAACTGTGGTATATACCAATAATGGAAGACTATTTATCTTTGAAAAAAGAAGGAAATTCTGCAATATTTGACAACATGGGTGAACATCAAGAACATTATAATAAGTGAAAATGAGCCAGTCACAGAAAGACAAATACTGTAATGATTACATTTATATGAGGTATCTAAAATAGTCAAATCCATAAATCAAAGAGGTAAGTGGTATTTTCTAGCAGCTAGGAGGAGAGGGAATGGGGACTTAACTAATCAAATGGGCATAACATTTCATTCAAGCAAGATGAATAAATTCTAGAGGTCTGCTGTAAAACATTGCACCTATTGTCAACAATAATATGTTGTACCCTTAAATTTTGTTAAAATGTAGATCTCATGTTAAGTGTTCTTCCCATAATAAAATAAAATAAAAATAAATATTAAAATGAATAAAAAATGTGATCTCCTTCCTCCTATGATGGTCATAGTAATAACATTAATAGTAGTAATAATAATATTAGCAATAATTTATTGAGTGCATATTAAATATATACCAAGCACTTCCTAAGAGCTTTGCATGCATTGCCTCCTTTAATCTTAATAGCAGCTTGAGCTCTTTTCTCTCCTGGGCCTCAGTTTCTCCTGGAAGAAAGTGAAACACAGCCTAGTGTTTGAGGGCAGGAATCTGAGGAAGCAACAGCCAGTTCCGTTGCCAGGCTTCTAGTACTGAAGGTGGGCATTAAAAATACATCCCAAATCTAGTCAGTGCTGCCAAAAGGAAGCATACCCATTTCCTACTTACCACATTGTTGGAGTTGCTTTAAATAAAATTCCTGTGAGAAATTATATTCCAGTGGGAAAGTATTAATGGATAAATTTAGGAACTACCAGTTGGGCACTTTTCATGTCCCTGGAAGGAGTTACTTATAGATGTGACAGGGGGATGAAGTCTCAAGGTCCATGGGCCTGACCAGCAGTGGGCATTAATAGATGGTCACCCTGCACTACCCTCCCTCCACAGGCTCTTTCCAAAGAGGAAGGTGTACTCAATGTGTCGTGGAAACTTCCCTCTTGAACCAGCCTGTGTTTGCCCACCTGAGCCTCGGAGGTATTTACCTCATTGTGAGAGCTCTTATGGTCCTGTACACAAATGGAGCCCTCTTGTCTCCCAGTTTCAACATCTATGAATTAGTTTTTGAGGCACCATCCTTCGGTACTTCTAATTTGATTACTGTTCCCTTTGATTTGCCCCCTTTTTCAAAGCTTTCCCATAATCCTTATAGGAACCAAGACAATGTATACAATTTGGCAGCAAGGAATTTGGGATTTAGTAAGTCGCCTGCACAAGCCAGCAGATCTATGAATTGCTGTGGAATTAAGATTCCCTAGCTTCGTTTGGAACTGGGTGCAGCTGACCTGAATAATGAAACAGGGGGCCCAAAGTTATGAATCCCCTTCAAGCATTGCTTCATTAGAATCCCCTTACAAAAAAAAGAAACGGGACTCATCTCATCAGCTCGATTTTAAGGCATCTGATTAGACCACTATTTTCTCAGCAGGTCCCTTTTCTTTAAACTGTTGACTATGGATGGCCTGCTGAATAGAATGAACTTTGGACCACTAAATTGCAGCATTATGGTTATTTAGTGTAATTTATATAAAAAAAAAATACGAGAGAAGCCATGATCACTTACTTCTTTTTGCTAATGATATTTCCATTTATCTGAACAGGTATGGGTTTGGAATATCTATCTCACCCCAATACTCATCCTGGAACACTTCCCAATTAGAAACCCAAAAAATGTTCTTTGGAGGTACAAACTCTATAGATGATAAATTAAAAATTAATAGCACCTGCACATGTACTTATGAACATCCACCTGTCAGGAAAGCTATGCATTTTAACTGTGTTTCCCTAGTAAGTCCTTCCATTCAGTGTTTGACTTATAATTCAATGAATTTGGTAAAAGCCTAAGTGGGCCTTCGTGTAATATACTCCATTAGTGCATTACTATCTCTCTGTTTTGAGATATAAGGAAAGGTGTTGAAATTATGTAGTATTTACTTCAAGCATTGTGATAATTAAAGTAGTGCATATAATGTGCCATTCTTTTCTGGTTAGTTGGAAATCCAGTTACAACTGCATTGCAAATGTAAAAGCTGTTTTGAAACATTTGCTGCCTGAATTGATGACCTTCCAGAATATTAACCTGGAGAAGCCACCACATTTGGCTAGATTTGTTTCTCTTAAGCATCTAGTCACTAAGAGAACAGTGTGTTGGGATAGTGAGCAAGGGCATGTGCTTTTAGGGCAAACCAGAGCCGGGACTGCATTCTAGTTCTATTAGTGATGGCCTGGTGACCTTGTGACTCTTCTGGAGCCTTGATGGCTTTATTTGGAAAACAGGGTTATTTCAAAGCTTAATGGAAAGAGCCCATATAAAGTGCATAGTTTCTGATTCACATGAGGACAGTCAGCAAATGTTTGCACACTTTCCCTTCTTCCAAAAAAGTGAAACCCAGATCAGGACTCCACTCCACTTTACAGTATCAGTGATCACCATAGGAAGTCTCAAGAAAGTTCCCAAACAAAAATAATTTTATTCGACCTTCACCTTAGAAATCAATACTAGAACATGGAGGAGGTGAGTGATAGGATGGATGAATAATCAATTCCAGCATCTCAGAATCCAAACTACAAAGGAATTTATTCTCTGGCAGAGCTTTTTTTTCAGTAATGATCTGCACTGAGACACTGGACAGCATCTTTTGGTCATAGTGACAGTAACATGGGCCTGCTCAAATAAGTAACGTTTCCCTTGGCCATTGGCTCATTGGTGAGGAATAACCAAGTTTGCCTACCTTTGTGTGGGCAGACCCACCTAACCCCACACTGGACAACTATTTCAGTAAGTCTTTGTATCTTCACACTAGCAGTTGACCAAAAGTGGTCAACCTTTTTTCCATTGGTTTTTCAAAGGGACATCCAATAATTCTGCTGGTGCTTGTGGTCTGAAAACTCGGGTCTTAACAGAGAAGGAGAGAGGCATGTGTGAAAGAAGGGGTGCAAGAGAGGAGGCATTTTTGAACTTTATCAATACCTGACGCAGGTGCTCTATCGAGATTCTGAGGTTTAATCTCTATTTGACCACAGAGATGCTCCTTTAAATTCCTGTGTTTAAAGTGAAGTTGGTTACAACCGATGGCTGTCCTGCATTGATTAGTCCAGTTCTCGGCACAGCCCTCTGAAACAGTTTGACTTTCTCTGTTTAGATTCTATCTTTACTCTTAATTCTTCATTCATTGCCAAGGAAGAAAATCCCTTCCAAGAGCTTTCAGTGGTGACAACTGGATGATATTGAAAGCTGAGTACTACACTTCTGGTCTGAGCTAAGCTGGTGATCACTGCTAGTAGGCTCCTCCATTTCTCTGGGCTTGTGTTTGTATTCAGGAGACTTCTGCTGGAGTGACACAGCCAGTGTCTTCGCGGTCCATCTGGTTAGTACTATGGGGCAGAAGAATGAGGCAGTCCTTTGAGGGGGCACTTCAGAGCTATGTGTTCTTTTGGACCCCCGCCCCCCACCAAGTCTTCTCAGTTTCCCCCACCCAGTGTGTAACCTGTGCCCTACAAGCTGGTAGTGGGTGAAGGTGATTATGACCCTAGCATTCTCTCCAAAATATATAAAGGACTCATACAACTCAATAGCAGAAAAACAAATAATCTGAGCATTTGAATAGACATTTTCCCCAAGAAGACATACAGATGGCCAACAAGCACATGAAAAGGTGCTCAGTACCCCTAATCATCAGGCAAATGCAAATCAAAACCACAGTGAGATATCAATTCAAACCTCTCAGAATGGCCATCATCAAAAAGACAAGAAATAACATGTACCAGGGATGCTATGGAGAAAAGGGAACCCTTGTCCACTGTTGGTGTAGCCACCATGAAACACAATATGGACGCTCCTCAAAAAATTCAGAATAGAATTACCATATGCTCCAACAATTTCAATTCTGGGTATTTATCCAAAGGAAACAAAAACACTAGCTTGAAAAAACATCTGCATTCCCATGTTCACCACAGTATTACTTATTAATATGATAGCCAAGACATGGAAGCTGCCTCAGTGCCCATTGGTGGATGAATGGATAAAGAAAATGTGATCAGGACGCATTCCCAGGTCACTGACAGTAAAATCTTTGGCAACTGGGCCACCACCTTGCATCAGAGACTGTGTGCCCTACCTACCACTCAGGATGGTATCCTCTTTCACCAGTGATGAGTTAACCAGTTCATCTTACCACCTGTTTTCAACCACTTTTTTCAATATCACTTTACGTTAGTTCAGACCCTCCAAGAAGCAGGTGCCAAGACAAGAAGGGAAATGCAAGAGAATATGAGGGGAGAGGGGGCTTATGTGAGGGAAAAAGGGGAGTGAGCCAGAGGAGGCAGGGAGGGCTGTCAGACAATGCCGTTCTGAGCTCATGAAGGCGGGAGGAGAAGACAAAGTGTTAGGTAGGGGAGTCTTAGATGTAGCCCAGTTCTAAGAGGAATTCAGCCAGGCTGATGGAATTGCATCAGAGGGCTACCAGTCTAGCAGGAATGAGCCTGCCTTATGATCATTGCTGTGTTCACTCATTGGCCAGAGCAGTCAATGAGGTCTCCATGCAAATGGATTCTGAGCACAACAGGCGGGATGGTCCTCAGTTAGATTCCTCCCATCCAGAGATCTGAGTTGTGCATTTTTATGGTCCCTAGAATGATGGGGAAACCAGACAACATCTTGACAGGGTGATCAAAATAGATATCACCATGAGGAGCACACCAATATCATGTGACTCCAGGTATGATTGGCTGAGGAGGACACTGCAATGCTTTTGTGGTGTTCCTGCCAAAGTTATATAAGTAAGTAAGTGTTAGTCGCTCAGTCGTGCCCAATTCTTTGCAACTCCATGGACTGCCGCCCACCAGGCTCCTGTGTCCATGAGATTTTCCAAGCAAGAATACTGGAGTGGGTTGCCATTTCTTTCTCCAGGGGATCTTCCCTGACCCAGGGATCGAACCCAGATCTCCTGCACTGCAGGCAGATTCTTAACCAACTGAGCTACAAGGGAAGCCCAAAGATAGATAACCTTTATGTAATCATGAGGAGGGACTTCCCAGATGGCTCAGTGGTAAAGAATACATCTGCCAATGTAGGAGGCACAGGTTCAATCCCTGGGTCAGGAAGATCCCCTAGAGGAGGAAATGGCAACCCACTCCAGTGTTCTTCCCTGGGAAATCTCCTGGACAGAGAAGTCTGGCAGGCTATAGTCCATGGGGTTGCAAAAGAGTCAGACATGACTTAGCGACTAAACAACAACAATCATGAGGAAACATCAACAAATCCAAATTCAGGGTCTATAATGACCAGTATTCTTCAAAAATCTCAGTGTCATGAAAGACAAAGTCAGAGGAAGTGTTCTGGATGAAAGGGAACTAAGGAGGTATGACAACGGAATTCAGTAGTGACTCTGGATGGATCCTGTGCTGGAAAAGATGCTATGAAGAACATTACAGGACAATTGATGAAATTGGATTGTGGATTGTAGATTTGATAAAAGCATTGTATGGGTATTAAATTTCCTGAAATTTAATTATTGTACTATGATTATATAAGAGGCTATTCTTTTGTTCGCTTTTTACTTGCGATATAGCTGATGTACTATATATATATATATATGTTTCAGATGTAAAAAAAAAGAAAGAAACAATGTGGTATATATATCCAAAGGAATATTATTGACCATAAAAAAGAAGAAAACCTTTCCATTTGGGACAACATGGATGGACTTTGAAGGCATTATGCTAAGTGAAACAAGTCAGACAGAGAAAGACAAATACCATATGATCTCACTTATGTGTGGAATCTTAAAACAAACAAACAAACAAAATTCATGGAATAGTGAAGAGATCAGTGACTGTCAGAGGCAGAGGGTGAGCAAAATGGGTGAAGATGATTAAAACATACAAAGTTCCAGTTATAAAATAAGTAAGTCATGGGGATGTAATATACAGCATAGTGACCACAGTTAATGATACTGTACTGCATGTTTGAAACTTACTAAAAGCGTGTATTTTATGATTTAATTAATTAATTAATTTTTGGCTGTGCTGGGTCCTCATTGCAGGCTTTCTCTAGTTTTGGAGAACAGAGGCTCCTCTCTACTTGCAGTGTGGTGGCTTCTCACTGCAGTAGCTTCTCTTGTTGCAGACCATGGACTCTAGAGCATGGGCTCAGTAGTTGTGATGCACTGGCTTAGTTGCCCTGTGGCATATGAAATCATCTAGGACCAGGGGTCAAACCCATGTCTCCTGCATTGGCAGGCAGATTCTTTACCACTGAACGACAAGGGAGGTCCGAGAGTTGGTCTTAAAAGTTCTCATCACAAGAAAAAAAAAAACAAAAACGTGTAACTGTGTGTGTTGATGGATGTTAATTAACTAGGCCTATTAAGGGGATTGTTTTACAATGTATACAAAATTGAATCAATATGTTGTACACTGGAAACGAATATAATGTTATATGTTAATCATCAATTTTTTCAATTAAAAGTAAATAAAAATTTGAAAAGAGAATAATGGACAAAGTAACATAATATTCTATGTCAAATATACTTTGATAAGAAATAAATACTCACCAGCATATAAACAAGTGAAGGGACATGTAAAACATGTGAAAACATTTTCACAATTATTATACTAGGTGATTAAGGGATTCAATTATACTATTTTCTGTAGTTTTGTTTGAAATTTTCCATAATAAAATGTTTAATAAATTAAAAAATCATGCAGGCTACATTGGTTTTCATGGTTCCTGGAAAACACAAGATGTGATCTCACAGATGACCAAGTTCCAACCTGGATGATGATCCCCTTTATGCACTGAAGCATAAGTAATAATTGAATCCTACAGTAATTTGGTATAATTTTATACATTTAAAACTATAGTCCTTTTCAATGATACCAGCATTGTAATTTTCACAAATGTAGTAAAATCAATCAAGTCCAATCACTTGAACAGGACACTTCTGGTACATTCTAAATCAACTTGAGCCCAAGGAGGGAGCCAGTCAAGTAGAAGGAAAAGTGTGGCCTGGTTACCTACTGACTTGTGATTATGGTCAAGTTATTTAATTGCTCTGGGCATCAGTTATCTCACCTACATGTGGTCTGTATCAACTGAGAGAACTTACATGAAAATTCTTCATAGAATTTATGAGAAATAAACCTGGAAATCTGGGGAGGTTTCACATGTCTTGAAATTTTATAGAGAAGGTATACCTCTCCCCCAGGAAAAAAGAAAAGCTGCTTTTTGCCTAACTGAGTTTAACTATATGAAAAACTTCAAGACATCACAAGGAACTTAATAATATTATTTTTAGTATAACTTTGGATAATAAATCAAAACTAAGAGTTATCCTCTCTAAAACTCAACCAGAGGCACTGTTGGTTGGTTTAGCAGTGAAGTGCATGGACTTGTGCCTGACTGCGTGGGTTCAGAGCTTGGCAACCACCTTTGAGCTGTCAGAGCACGGGAAAATCACATAACCTTTTCATGTCTCAGTAGAATGAGGTTAATACCTTCTAGGTTGTTGTAAGACTTTAATGAATGGAAAGATATGAAGACGCATAGAGCCGTGCTTGGCACAGAGTAAGCACCTATAAGTGAGAGTGATGACAAAGATGATGATGTCAGTTTGGAGTTTTGTCCTTGTGTGAAAGTTCTCATTCTGCCCCAAATGAATTCTTTCAGATTTCCTCGAAAATAGCTGTCCTTTCCTCAGAGAGGCATTGTGGCAAGACCGTGAAGAAAATGTCTCCAATGCAAAGCCACTGGTCATCAACATGACCAATGTGAGAAAAGACAAATCCGTTGTTCTGGGCATCAAGTCCCTGGAAATCTTGAAACTGACAGCATGTCTGATCAAGTGATGCCATTCAAGACATTTCGCCAAGGGTGATGCTCTAGGATGAAATTAAAAGGAAAATGACAAATAAACTATGGCAACTAATCAATACGTGGCCCAGTATGGAAGCTAACAGTCCATTTCAAGAACAAGGTCTGGCTCTTGCAGAGCCTGCCTTTTTGTGGGCAGGACTGGGTTTTGTTATGATCATGTTGGGGATTACAAAGATTAGTGCCCTGAAATCAGCATTGCTCTATAAATAGTTCTTTCTTCTGTCTTCCTTAATAGTTGGGAAATGAATTGGATAGATAGATAGGCAGTTACTGGAGTGATCCTATTTCAATACTGTACTTTAAGACATTTCTTTGAAATTAAGCTTAAACTTTAAAATAGAGACAGAGACAGAAAGACATTGTCAGGGCTGTATGTAGATTCCAGATTAAATATCAAAGGAAAAGTATGTACCTTTTATCTCTTGATTCATCTACCTCATAATAATGGTTACTTTATTTTAGATATGGTTCTTAGGGCCAGTACCTCAGCCTGGTCTCCTGTTATAAGCATTAACATCCTTTTTGGCATAAAATACCCCCATTTGCACCTTTTTCTTTAAAACTGATGAGTGGCATCAGTAACCTCCAGAAGGGATTGATAACTGTCTGCTCCTCAGAATGAATGACTGTAGGTCAGGCCACCCGTCCCTTCAACAGGCACCTGTGGTGTAAGGGCTGGGGACATTGAGCACAGCTCAGGGGTTGCCAGACTACAGCCCCTGGACCAAAGCTGGCCCAGCGCCTGATTTGGTAATTGAAGTTTTATTGGAATACAGCCATGCCCATTCACTACGTAGCTCCCTCAACTGCTTTCCCACTACAATGGCGGAGTAGTTGCAAAAGAGGCCATATGGCCCACAAAGCCTCACATATTTATTATCTAGCCCTTTACAGGAGAAGTTTGCCAACCCTTGCACTAGCTGGTGGTTTGCAATTTAAAGCGTTCTACCATGTTTAAAGTCCCTGGGCAGGAGAGGAAAATAAAGTCAGTAGATTGGCTGACTTGATTGTTTGCTTATAGTCAAACTGAGCAGATTGGGCATAACCCTGAAAGGTGAACCGAGGAGTGTGTCCCTCTGAGCCTTCGCTGATTCAATACCTGGAACCACCTCCTTTCTTCCTTCCCGCCCATCTCCTGGCCTTCAGGATTCTACCTGAATCCAGCCTCCCCGTGTGAAGGCTTCCCTCACCTCGAATCCCAGGCAAAAGGAAGCACTCTCTCCCGAAGTTTCCAGCACTCCTAGTATAGAAGTGGTCTTAGCTGGTCCATGTGGCATGGCTAGCCTTGTCTCCTCCCTGGTGAGCTGGCCAGGGGCAGCAGCCATGTAGTATTTGTCTTCATAGCACTGCTGCTGCTGCCACTAAGTCACTTCAATCATGTCCGACTCCTAGTGACCCCATGGACTGCAGCCTACCAGGCTCCTCCATCCATGGGATTTGCCAAGCAAGAGTACTGAAGTGGGTTGCCTTTGCCTTCTCCCCTGCACAGCGCAGCCATATCCAATTCAGTCACTTGTTAGATGTAGAGCTGATGTTTCCCACACCAGACACCTCATCACTTGCCTCCGTGTTTCTCTTCTGTCTTACTGTCTCCATTCTGCAGCTAGAGTGGCCTTCTCCAAAAGGAATTCAGATCATGTCACTTCTTTGCCCCAGACCCTACACTGATCGAGACTTGGAACAAAATTAAAAGGCTGACCATAGCCTGCAGGGCCCTGCCTGACCTAATTCTCTGCCTTCATCCCCTCCATCATCCATCTTGTCCTGCCCTTCTCCTTGTAAGCCGCCTTCCAGACCTGCTGCTTTCCTTGCTGGCCCTCAAATAGGCCAACAGTACTTCTGCCTCAGGGTCTTCACATGGGCTATTTCATTTTCCTGGAACCACCGTCTACTCCCAGATAGCTACAGAGCGCGTTCTCTTCATTCAGTCTGGTTACTGCTCTGCTATCACCTCCTCAAAGAGGTCTTCCCTCTCTGAGGGAACAAGAGAGCCCCCCTTGTGACTCTGTGTCCCCTTAAATGTATATGCCTTCATGGCACCCCCTCCCACTTCTTGATGTTACATGGCACATCTACTTCAGGGTTTTTTCCCTGCCTGCCTCAGGGTGGAGGGTCCCTGTCTTGTTTGCTGCTCTCTCTCCAGGGTTTGGGATACGGCCTGGCATCTAGGAGGTACCCAATAACCATTCCTAGGATACAAATGACTTGAAGAAGTCTGGTGACTGTGACACCTGCGCCACCGTGTTTTAATCATTTCAGGGTCGTAATGTGTGCTAAACTGTACTTTTTAATGAATGAGAAAATGGGTTTTAGGAGTAGGCAGATAGTTCAAATTCTAGCTGTACCAGGTAGCAGTTGCATGACTTCTCCAGGCCTTAAGTCCCTTTGAGTTAATAAGGAGCATAGTGATACCCACCACACAGGGTTGTTGTAAGGAATAGATGAAATAATACGTGTATTGTGAAATTTTTGATGAGGCAGGCTACAAAATGTTATGAGTGATATAATCCCATTTTTGCAAGCATGTTATTGTGTTTAGAAAAATGCCTGTGAAAGTATAGCCCAAAATGTTGACAGTGGCCATGAATGATGAGCTTAGGAGGGATTTTTGTTGTTGTTGTTCTGTCATCTTCTGTAGTTTTTTGTTCGTGTATTTTTACAACTATGTGTGTCTTGAATCATCTGAGGAAAAAAAGCCATTTTAACTTTGAAAAAAATCAAGATGAAAATAAGGCCGTGCCCTTCTGACTGCAACCTGCTGCCCATCATTCTCAGTACTCCCGGGTGGGGGACAGGGTCCTGAGTGGGCTGGCAGGGGAGAGTGGGGTTCAGGCAATGACTGTGAGAACAGAATGGGAGCAGAACCAAGTTCCTCATCTTCTATAGGCCATTCTCCCCTCTTAGAGCAGGTTAGTCAGTGGGCTGACCCTCGGCTTCCTCACCAGTGTGGATATCAGACCTCGGAGTACAGTGGAGAGCATCTGCTGAGCCTGCAGTTATGGAGAGGGGTATAGACAGAGGCTCAGGGCCGCACTGCTGGAGCCGGGAGCCTGGAAAGTTCAGATCCTACCTCACGTAATGGATGACCTTCCTCTTTCTGAAGCTCTGTTTCCTCCCCCTCTGAAGCAGGGAGAATGCTTTAGCGGGGGCAAATGTTCTGTGAGAACTCCAGGGACTCATGTGTCCTACTTCAACCTCAGCCCTGAGCCCCCTCCCCCTTGGCGGGGACAGTCATGATGAAGGAGGGGGAGTGGCACCCCTCTGCTGCAGGCAACTTTCTTGGGCCTTGTTTCTGAGCCATGAAATGCTGGGAAGGAGGGTCAAGGGAAGCAGGGAGTGAGTCATCACCAATTCTCTTTGTGTCGCTGGAACACGTGTGGGAGGGAAGGCACGCCCCGCCTGCCCACTGCCACTCGAACAACCACTGTGCCCCACAAGTGTGCATGGCTGCCCACAGAGAGAGGGGAACAGAGACGAGGGCAAGGCTGAGCTGTCCAGGGTGAGCCAGCTGGGCACTAGCAACTGGAGAACCCAGTTTTTTGCAGCCTTGCATGTATCTGATCCCCAGAGTCTACTGGGGTGAGTGCTGTGTCCCTCTACCACCGCGCCCCACCCCGAGCTCAAACTGCGTCTGTTCAGCCCTATAGCAGTCTGGAACTGTTCATTGAATTGAAGCAGGTTTGATTGTTGGGGATTTTGTTAACCATGAAACACAGCGGGTGCAGAGTCTGGAGGATGGCCACGTTCCCCTGTGGTCTTCACTGTTTTCAGTCATGGTAAAGAGGTTATCAGGGTGATAACACATAATTTCCCATGTGTTCCTTCCTTCCAGAGCAGGGTATTGAACCTGCAAGTGTGCTGGGCTCTTGGGACGCAGAGATGAATGCACCCGGGACCCTGCCCTGGAGGAACAGTGAGGGGAGGCACTGGGCGTGCCAGGCAGTCAGAATGCTCAGTGCTGAGAAAGTGAAAGAGAAAGTCCCTCAGGGTGTCTGACTCTTCGCGACCCCATGGACTTAGTGTAAGTCCATGGATTCTCCAGGCCAGAATACTGGATTGGGTGTCAGTCAGTTCAGTCCCTGAGTCGTGTCCAACTCTTTACGACTCCATGAATTGCAGCACACTAGCCCTCCCTGTCCATCGCCAACTCCCAGAGATCACTCAAACTCATGTCCATCGAGTCAGTGATGCCATCCAGCCATCTCATGCTCTGTCGTCCCATCTTCCTCCTGCCCCCAATCCCTCGCAGCATCAGAGTCTTTTCCAATGAGTCAACTCTTCACTTCAGGTGGCAAAAGTATTGGAGTTTCAGCTTTAGCATCAGTCTTTCTGAAGAATACTCAGGACTGATCTCCTATAGAATGGACTGGTTGGATCTCCTTGCAGTCCAAGGGACTCTCAAGAGTCTTCTCCAACACCACAGTTCAAAAGCATCAATTCTACAGTGCTCAGCCTTCTTCACAGTCCAACTCTCACATCCATACATGACCACTGGAAAAACCATAGCCTTGACTAGATGGACCTTTGTTGGCAAAGTAATGTCTCTGCTTTTGAATATGCTATGTAGGTTGGTCATAACTTTCCTTCCAAGGAGTAAGCATCTTTTAATTTCATGGCTGCAGTCACCATCTGCAGTGATTTTGGAGCCCAAAAAAAATAAAGTCTGCCACTGTTTCCACTGTTTCCCCATCTATTTCCCATGAAGTGATGGAACCAGATGCCATGATCTTTGTTTTCTGAATGTTGAGCTTTAAGCCAACTTTTTCACTCTCCTCTTTCACTTTCATCAACAGGCTTTTCAGTTCCTCTTCACTTTCTGCCATAAGGGTGGTGGCATCTGCATGTCTGAGGTTATTGATATTTCTCCCGGCAATCTTGATTCCAGCTTGTGCTTCTTCCAGCCCAGCGTTTCTTATGATGTACTCTGCATATAAGTTAAATAAGCAGGGTGACAGTATACAGCCTTGATGTACTCCTTTTCCTATTTGGAACCAGTGGGTTGTTCCATGTCCAGTTCTAACTGTTGCTTCCTGACATGCATATAGGTTTCTCAAGAGACAGGTCAGGTCATCTGGTATTCCCATCTCTTGAAGAATTTTCCACAGTTTATTGTGATCCACACAGTCAAAGGCTTTGTCATAGTCAATAAAACAGAAATGGATGTTTTTCTGGAACTCTCTTGCTTTTTCCATGATCCAGCGGATGGTGGAAATTTTATCTCTGGTTCCTCTGCCTTTTCTAAAACCAGCTTGAACATCTGGAAGTTCACAGTTCACGTACTGCTGAAGCCTGGCTTGGAGAATTTTGAGCATTACTTTACTAGCGTGTGAGATAAGTGCAATTGTGCGGGAGTTTGAGCATTCTTTGGCATTGCCTTTCTTTGGGATTGGAATGAAAACTGACCTTTTCCAGGCCTGTGGCCACTGCTGAGTTTTTCAAATTTGCTGGCATGTTGAATACAGCACTTTCACAGCATGATCTTTCAGGATTTGGAATAGCTCCACTGGAATTCCATCACCTCCACTAGCTTTGTTAGTAATGATGCTTTCTAAGGCCCACTTGACTTCCCATTCCAGGATGTCTGGCTCTAGGTGAGTGATCACATCATTGTGATTATCTTGGTCATGAAGATCTTTTTGTACAGTTCTTCTGTGTATTCTTGACACCTCTTCTTAATATCATCTGCTTCTGTTAGGTCCATATCATTTCTGTCCTTTATCAACCCTATCTTTGCATGAAGTGTTCCCTTAGTATCTCTAATTTTCTTGAAGGGATCTCTAGTCTTTCCCATTCTGTTGTTTTCCTCTATTTCTTTGCATTGATCGCTGAGGAAGGCTTTCTTGTCTCTCCTTGCTATTCTTTGGAACTCTGCATTCAGATGTTTATATCTTTCCTTTTCTCCTTTGCTTTTCGCTTCTCTTCTTTTCACAGCTATTTGTAAGGCTTCCCCAGACAGCCATTTTGCTTTTTTGCATTTACTTTCTATTGGGATGGTCTTGATCCCTGTCTCCTGTACAATGTCATGAACCTCCGTCTATAGTTCATCAGGCACTCTATCTATCAGATCTAGGCCCTTAAATCTATTTCTCACTTCCACTGTATAATCATAAGGGATTTGATTTAGGTCATACCTGAATGATCTGGTGGTTTTCCCTATTTTCTTCAATTTAAGCCTGAATTTGGCAATAAGGAGTTCATGATCTGAGCCACAGTCAGCTCCTACTCTTGTTTTTGCTGACTGTATAGAGCTTCTCCATCTTTGGCTGCAAAGAATATAATCAATCTGATGTCAGTGTTGACCATCTGGTGACGTCCATGTGTAGAGTCTTCTCTTGTGTTGTTGGAAGAGGGTGTTTGCTATGACCAGTGTGTTCTCTTGGAAAACTCTATTAGCCTTTGCCCTGATTCATTCCATATTCCAAGGCCAAATTTGCCTGTTACTCCAGGTGTTTCTTGACTTCCTACTTTTGCATTCCAATCCCCTATAATGAAAAGGACATCTTTTTTGGATGTTAGTTCTAAAAGGTCTTGTAGGTCTTCATAGAACCGTTCAACTTCAGCTTCTTCAGCGTTACTGGTTGGGGCATAGACTTGGATTACTGTGACATTGAATGGTTTGCCTTGGAAATGAAGAGAGCTCACTCTGTCGTTTTTGAGATTGCATCCAAGTACTGCATTTTGGACTCTTGTTGACCATGATGGCTACTCCATTTTTTCTAAGGGATTCCTGCTTGCAGTAGTAGATATAATGGTCATCTGAGTTAAATTCACCAATTCCAGTCCATTTTTGTTCACTGATTCCTAGAATGTCGACGTTCACTCTTGCCATCTCCTGTTTGACCACTTCCAATTTGCCTTGATTCATGTACCTAACATTCCAGGTTCTTATGCAATATTACTCTTTACAGCATTGGACCTTGCTTCTATCACCAGTCATATCCACTACTGAGTATTCTTTTTGCTTTGGCTCCATCCCTTCATTCTTTCTGGAGTTATTTCTCCACTGATCTCCAGTAGGGTATTGGGCACCTATCGACCTGGGGAGTTCCTGTTTCAGTATCCTATCATTTTGCCTTTTCATACTGTTCATGGGGTTCTCAAGGCAAGAATACTGAAGTGGTTTGCCATTCCCTTCTCCAGTGGACCACATTCTGTCAGACCTCTCCACCATGACCTGCCCATCTTGGGTTGTCCCACAGGCATGGCTTAGTTTCATTGAGTTAGACAAGGCTGTGGTCCGTGTGATTAGATTGACTAGTTTTCTGTGATTATGGTCTCAGTGTGTCTGCCCTCTGATGCCGTCTCGCAACACCTACTGTCTTACTTGGGTTTCTCTTACCTTGGGAATGGGGTCTCTTCACGGCGGCTCCAGCAAAGCACAGCCACTGCTCCTTACCTTGGATGAGGGGTATCTCCTCACAGCCGCCCCTCCTGACCTTGAACATGGAGTAGCTCCTCTCGGCCCTCCTGTGCCCATGCAGCCACCACTCGTTGAACATGGGGTAGCCTTTCCCTTCTCCACAGGATCTTCCTAACCCAGGATTGAACCTAGGTCTCCTGCATTGCAGGCGGATTCTTCATTTGCTGAGCCACAAGGGAAAACCAAGAATACTGGAGTGAGTAGCTCAGCTGCTGCTGCTAAGTTGCTTCAGTCGTGTCCAACTCTGTGCGACCCCATAGACAGAAGCCCACCAGGCTCAGAGGATAGTCCAAAAGGAACAGCAGTGGTACACATTGGGTGTGAGCAGCTCTCCTCACCACTGGAGGTGCCATCTGGCTTCTGAAGGAAGTCAAGGAGCTTGCCCAGGGCACAGGCCCTGAAACACGTGGCCCAAGAGAAAGCAGTTGGTTGTGGCAACCCCGACCTGTCTAGATGCCAGGAGGAGCCTTGTCTGTGTGAGGCAGCCAGGTGAGTGTCTTCTTTGAGGCCTAGGGCATTTAGTGTTCATCTTTTTACTTTGGGCATTCAAGAAAAGGACACCCTCTCTCACATCTGGCCCCAGTGTCCCTTTCCAATGTCACTGCCATTATCTGCTTGCTTTCCCTAGCTTCCGTCTTGCTCTCTACCCACTTCACTACACACACCCCATATTTTCTTGCCTCTGTGCCTTTCCAGGAGCAGTACCACCCCCCACAGGGACCTTCCTCAGGTCTGCCTTTGACCTAGTCCAATCAACTGGTGAGGGTCAAAGCACTCCTGCAATAAACCTGAGCCCTGGGGCATGTCCACTATAGCTATCTTCATGCCACCAGAGATACTAGATCTCTCCTTTCCCTTTATGACCAGGATAGTTTGGGGAAGTTAGGAGACCACAGTGAGAAAAGTGTACCACCTCTGTGAGCTTAGGCAAAGCTACTCACCCTTTGAGCCTTAGGTTCATCATCTCTAAACTGGAAATAATAATAGCATCTGCTTAGCAGAGGTATTTTTAGGATGATATGAGACAATCCATGGAAAGCATAGTGCCTGACACATTGTAAGCACTCAATAAATTATAACTCCTTTTGTAACACCCTAGTTTGTGAGCTACGGCAGGCCAGGGAGTGTAGTTAATCTTGGTATTGCATCTTTTCACTTTAGTGATGAGCACATGGCAAGTGCTCAATGAAGTTGGATCAGACTGTCTTGAATCCTTGCCTCAAAGATCCTGGGGCCGTTCTGGGTGCTCCACAGTTCAGGGTGCCAATCTCAGTTGCAACAATGCCCCAACAGCTTCAGACCCTACAACGTCTACTCTTACCAAACAGCCCCTTGAGTTGGGGGTCCCCCTCGAGGGCTGAGCTGTGGTGGGTGTATATTTGAAAGGGGCTTTTTTTTCAGGGGTGGAATCCTCGGTGTTACAACTAGTGGAACTAGTGGAATAGCTGGGGTATGAGAGCAGACATGTGACATGTGCAGGAGCTGGTTAAAGGCGCACTCCAGATATCAAGCAGATGTGAGAGAGGAAGTGGGCCACTGAGATCTGCTGGGAACAGCCTAAGGAGCCACTAGGGAGAGGGCGGACATAGATCAACCCTAGCCTTCTGCTGAGAACCCTCAGGGATCTTGGCAAGAAACGGGGTGGGGCTAGGGTGGGTTTATTTTAAACACCACCTGAGTCTCTCCAGCGGGTCTGTATTGAGTGGGGGGAGGTAAACAGGAGAGGGACAGCCACTGCCATGGGCTGTGACATATCACATGGTTTTATTAGACTTGAACTCCCATGGAATAGACTTCATATATTGTTCTTAGCTCTGATTCCTTCTTACTTTCCCACACTTGTTTTATCTCTGCCTTGGCTTTCTCATCCATTTTTTCCCCTCCTGTTGAAGTTGTTATACCTCTGTGAGCCACCACAATTTTTTTTTTTTCCAATGATGTACAGTATAAATATATAATATTTTAAAAAATACACCAACCTCATTTGATGCTCACAACATTCCTTAGATATGATGTCCTTAAGAGAGGATGTGGCTTGGGCAAAATCAAAGAGCTTTTAAGTATCTTCTGACGCCAAGTCCAGTGCACTTTCCACCAGTGGTGACCTGTTGTGCCTGGACTGTGTGCCAGTGACACTGGGCAACACACTGGGGTCTGGGAATTGACCTGGAGCCACACACATTCTCTCAGGCCTGTGAGGAGTCATCTAACCGTGAGGAATGTGAAGCTCACAAAGCTTAGGTAATCTGATGGACTCATACAGCAGAGGAAGCAACAGAACCTGAATTCTGCCCCAGATGGGACTCGTTTGACTCCCACTTAGCAAAATAGAAAGCTCACCAGTGAGAGTGTTAGAGGCCACATCCTGCCACCCACTCAGTCTGCCACCCTTCAAGTCCATGGTTCTGTAATAACAAAACTAAGAAGAGCTAGCAATGGTTGCCCACCTTCCAGAGGCCAGTGTGTGTGTGTTAGTCACTCAGTCATGTGTGACTCTTTGCTACTCTATGGACTGTAGCCCCTCAGGCTCCTCTGTCCATGGAATTCTCCAGGCAAGAGAACTGGAGTGGGTCGCTATTGCCTTCTCCAGGGGATCTTTCCACCCCTGAGATCGAACCCATGTCTCCCGCATTGCAGCCAGATTCTTTACCATCTGAGTCACCAGGCAAGCCCTCCAGATGCCAGGTACCATGTTAAATCCTTGACTTTCATTATTTCATTTTATCCTCACAATAATCCTCTGAGACAGATACTCTTCTGCTCTCTTACTTCATTCCCTGTGCTGTGTAATCTCAGCCACACCCATAGCTGCAGGTAGGACCTCTCTTCCCAGGGGTGACAAGCATCTTTCCATAGCCCAGACTTCTCTGGGCACTCCAGACTAGGATTTCTGCTTGCCTACTTGACTTCTTGAGTTTATTCGTGTGTTCACTTGGTAAATATTTGTTGAGCACCTATTATATATTAAGCACTGTTCTAGATGCTAAGGATTTAGAAAGTAGGGCCTTTCCTAGCAGTTCAGTAGTTAAGACTCTGTGCTTCCCCTGTAGGGGCCACAAGTGTGATCCATGGTTGGGGAACTAAGATCACCCATACCTTGCAGCACAGCAAAAAAAAAAAAAAAAGGACAAAAATCCCTTTCTCCTGGAGCTTACATTCTGGTAGGTAAGAAAGAAAAAGAAAGATATCTAGATAGTGAGAAGAGGTAAGGTAAAAAAATAAATAAAACAGAAAGTGAAAGTGAAATCGCTCAGCCGTGTCCAATTCTTTGTGACCCCATGGATTATAGCCTACCACCCTCCTCTGTCCATGGGATTTTCCAGGCAAGAGTACTGGAGTGGGTTGCCATTTGCTTCTCCAGAGGATCTTCCCATCCCAAGGATTGAACCTGGGTCTCCTGCATTGTAGGAAGACGCTTTACCATCTGAGTCACCAGGGAAGTCTGATATCAAATATTGGAGGGATGGTGAATTTTTAGGTCGGGTCGGGGGAGAGAGAAGGCCTTGTTGATGATGGTGTTTGAAGGAGGTGGAGGAGGAGAGGTGGGCCTCTAAAATACCTCCAGATCAACAAGTTCAAAATCCAACCTATGACTGCCTCCTGAAAACCTAATCCTTGTCCAGTGATCTCAAGCTGAAGAAATGACCCCACCATCTATTGACTGGATGCAAGTCAGAAACATCCTGACTCTGAACTCTCTCTCCCTTCCCGACACCCTTATCACCAGGTCTAATCTGTTACCAAGTTCTGTTGCATCGGTCTCCTATTTCCTATTCATGAGGCCATGTGCTTCCCCATCTCCATTACTGCCACTGAGGTCCACGCCTACATCATCTGTTACCTGGCCCAATGCAATGGCCTCCTAACTGGTGTCCCTGCTTCTGCTCTGGGTCCCATCTAATCTGTTCTCCTCACAGCACCTAGAGTTATCTTTTCAATCTCAAATTTCAGAATGTTCTTATCTTGCTTAAAGCTTCCCATGGCATCACATAACTCTTAAGTTCTTACTGGTAGGTTAGAGGCCAAACTCATGATCCATATGGTCTGATGCCAACCTCCTTCTCTAGTCTTGTTTCATACTGGTATTACCTCCTCTACCACCCCAACACACACACACACACACACACACACACACACCAGTCACACTAGCTTTATTTTAGAGTCTTAAGCCAGTCGTGTTCTTGCCATGATAAGGCCTTTTTACATGCTTTTCCCCTTTCCTGCAATCTCCTTCTTCACCTACCTCAAGCCAATCTGTGTCATTTATTAAAATTTACCACCCCCTTCTCTGATCTTCTGTATTATATCAAATTCTTATTTGGATTTTCTAGATTTTCCCTTTCACACATATAATTTTGCACTGATTTGTCTGCATGTTTAATTTCTCTCTACCTGTCCCACTAAATAGTACCTCCATGAGGACAGAGATTCATATATTCATCATTGGATTCCAAGTGCCCACAACAGTGCTTGACATGTAAGTAAGTGCTCAACAAATGTTTATTGAGTGAATGAAAGAATGAGTGAGTGAATCACCATTTCACAGATGAGAAACTGAGGCTCACAGAGGTAAAGTGTATCATTCAAAGCAACACAGCTACTTGGTGGCAGAGCAGGGATTTGAGTCTAAATCTGTTCGATTCCGTCTCCCATATTCTTTGGCATGCCTCTTCCTGCCTTTCTAAGTTTACTTTTTAAACTTCACTAATTATGTGTGAGCATATCCATGCTGTAAAAATTCAAGCCATAAAGATTTCTATACAGTAAAAAGTGTAGGAAACTTCCCCGGTGGCACAATAGATGAGCATCCACCTGCCAATGCAGGGGACACGGGTTAGATGCCTGGTCTGGGAAGATCCCACATGTTGTGGAGCAAGTAAGCCTATGCACCACAACTACTGGGCCTGTGTGATAGAGCTGGTGAGCTGTAGCTACTGAAGCCCTCATGCCTAGATCCTGTGCTTCACAACAAGAGAAGTCACCACAAGAAGAAGCCCATGTACTGCAAAGAGGAATAGGTACTGCTCTCCACAACTAGAGAATGCCTGTGCAAAGCAACGAAGACCCAGGGTAACCAAAAATAAATAAATAAATAAATAATTTGTTGAAGTGTAATTTCCCTGGCTTTGGTGCTCCTGAGGCGTATCACTGTTAACGTTTTGTTATCTGTATTTCCAAGGCTCATTCTGTGCTTGGACTATATACATATAGCTAGCAAGCTATATTATATACACACATCCACACAGATAGATAAACATAGTTGCATTGGGTTTTGTTTTTTAACATTGATGGCTCATACTAGGTGTGTTCTTCTGAGGTTTCTCTTATTAAATTAACACTATGCTGTAAGATTTGTTGATGTCAGTACATCATCCTGGCACTCTCCTTTGCATACATGAACAGATGTGGAAATATTAAATGATGCATAAAATGCACAAGTGCCATTAAGTTATTATTTTATTATCAAAAGAGAGTCAGGTAGTAGTGATTTGCTGCAGTTCTTTATTATATGTCACTGTGCTACACTTTAGGGATCCCCAGATGAGGAAGACAGTTCTTGCTTGTATCCTGTCAGCAAAGATAAAGCTAGGAGACTGAGACAGCAAGGCATGCTTAGGGCAACAGAAGTAGCTCGGTATTGCCAGATCCTATAAGTGAAGGGCAAATGTGGGAGGGGCAAGGCATGGCACATAGGTAGGGGGCTAAATCAAGTGGGGTCTTATTTATCATGTTAAGGAGTGGATCTTTTCCTGAGGGTACAGGGAACCATGTAAGGAGTACTGGTTAGGAATACATCAGCTATAAGTAGCAGACAATTTGCAAATAATATTTTTTTCTCAATATAACAAGAAGTCTGAAGGAAGGCAGTTTCTGGCTTTGGTTCAGAAGGTCAACAGTGCTTTTGGAGCTCAGGCTCTATCTTTTACAGTCATCATCCTGATTGTGTTCACTTTCATCTCTGTGCTTATTGCTTCATAGTCCCAACATGGCCACATGGCTCCGGTATCACGTCCATTTTCAATGAAGTTAGAAGGCAAAAAGAGATTGCTCTCAGGAAAGCAAAAATTTCCCCAGAATCTCCCAGCAGATTGAAGCTTATAACTCATTGGCTAGAATTGTATGTGGCAGCCCTAACTTCAGGGAACGCTGGAGGAATTAATGTTTAGTTTTTATTACTTCTAAAGTGAGGGCACACAATGACTGGGAAAGAGTGTTTTGGTCCCCAGCCCAAATGATCTGCTTCCAGTAAGATTTACTCAGGGAATTGGCAGGAACTAAGGAATCAGGCCCTTCTGCCCTGTGGTGCCATTATAATTCCTCCCAAGAGATTTTTTGGGCAACCCTGAAATGCTGGGAAATTTTTCACTCAGGCCTGAAAATGTTTGCCAAGAAAATAATGCAGGATTCCTGGTTTGCACAGAAGGAATAGGTGAAGCCCTTATTAAAGTAGGATATGGCCACTTCCACCTGGAGAATACGTCTGTCCATCAGTCTCCAAATTGGAGCTATTGGCTTAAGCCTTGTGTGGGAAAGCCCACAGTATAAGGCCATAGTTCTAAGAATCCACTCAGGAAGGATCAGATTTGAACTGCTTGAACTTAGAGAACTGCCCTGGCAGCTTCACTTCAGCTTCTAGCAAATCTCTCTTGGCATTTGTATGTATGCCCTGTCTGAGAGAACTGTAATCTACTGCCAGGAAATGCCGCTACCTACAAGAAAAGGAGGACCTACTGGTCACAGTCTCCATCAGGTCCCAGAAAGAGGAGTGTATTGTGCTACTGTCCTGAATCACAGACATGGCAGTAAGGACAGGGGCTTGTGTTTGTGTGGTGAGGTTTTGAAAAGTTAAGCAGGGTAGAAAGTTGATCAAAAGCCAGGGGATTTCAGGTTGGGATTGTGGGCCCAGATGATCTTGTAATTCACAAGTCTATACAATTGTATGATCTTTCTCTGGAAGAAACTATATATAGAAATGACAAAAAAAAAGTTGAAAGGATATATGTTGCATAGAAGCAGAAGGCCTAAGAACCCAAGCAAGAGTATTACATTAGTAACAGATGTTAATAAAAAGAAGGCTTAGAAAGCTAAAGGACCTCCTTTCTAAAGCAGAGAGCTGGGCTCTAGATAATATCAGTTCAGGCAACCCCCACCACAACCCAGAGAGCTGAGTATCACTAGCTCCATTTTTTACATATGAGATCTGCCTAAGTCAGGTCATATCAATGGTGCACTGTGAAGTATGGAATTCAGTTCCATTTATTTCTGATTTTAAAGTTCATGCTCAAAGGCATCCTCACTACACTGCATTGAACAGACTTTCCCTGGATGCCAGAAAATGATGATCTGTTTGAGAGGCTATTTTTCAGTAGAGAGAGAGAGTGACTATCTTTTATCTGCAATTTCTCATTAGTTTGGTTTTTGAAAGCCCACTTGAACGGTCTCTGCTTGTTTGTTGGTTTTTTTCATTCGAATGCATCCTGACCTAAGTTGCAACGGATAACTTGTTGCCAGGATATGTCTGTAATAGCCAGAATGGAAAGTAAGCAATAACAAAACAGCACAATCATCGAGTTCTTTGTGATGTCTACATTTCTTTTTATTAAACCCATTATTTCTGAATCTTTTTAGGTGGGGCTAGAGATGGAGGAGAGCTATTAACGGCCAGCTATTCTTTATTTCAAATCTATTCATATTATAGTTAATTATTGCTCTACAGACATTTAACACCCAAACTACAGCCTTTTTGGTTAAATTGTTGATGACTACATGGCCAGATAAATAACAATCTTAAACAAAGATGGGCAGAATAAATTGAAAACTGACAAGTACTTTCATGACCCCACTAACATTTAAAATAATAAGAAAATTTGTGGGAAGCAATTTCTAACCCTTGACACGCCATGTGAAATGTAGCTAGCTCTCTGATACTTTCTCACACAATCTCACAGTAATTAAGCCTATTATACAGATAAAGAAATTGAAGCTCAGGGGGTGAAATGACTTGTCTGAGGAGGCCTTACAAATAATTGAGAAAAGAAGAGAAGAGAAAGGCAAAGGAGAAAAGGAAAGATATATCCATCTGAAAGAATAGCAAGGAGAGGTAAGAAAGTCTTCCTAAGTGATCATTGCAAAGAAATAGAGGAAAACGATAGAATGGGAAAGACTAGAGATCTCTTCAAGAAAATTTGAGATACCAAGGGAACATTTCATGCAAAGATGGGAACAATAAAGGACAGAAATGGTATGAATCTAACAGAAGCAGAAGATATTAAGAAGAGGTGGCAAGTATACACAGAAGAACTGTACAAAAAGGATCTGAATGACCCAGATAACCACAATGGTGTGATCACTCACCTAGACCCAGACAACCTGGAGTGTGAAGTCAAGGGGGCCTTAGGAAGCATCACTATGAACACTGCTAGTGGAGGTAATGGAATTCCAGTTGAGCTGTTTCAAATCCTAAAAGACTATGCTGTGAATATGCCAGCAAATTTGGAAAACTCAGCAGTGGCTACAAGATGGGAAAAGGTCAGTTTTCATTCCAATCCCAAAGAAAGGCAATGCCGAAGAATGTGCAAACTATCACATAATTGTACTCATCTCACATGCTAGCAAAGTAATGCTCAAAATTCTCCAAGCTAGGCTTTAATAGTACATGAACCGAGAACTGCCATATGTTCAAGCTAGATGTAGAAAAGGCAGAGGAACCACAGATCAAATTGCCAACAACCATTGGCTCATAGAATAAGCAAGAGAATTCCAGAAAAACATCTACTGCTTTATTGACAACACCAAAGCCTTTGACTGTGTGGATTACAACAAACTGTGGAAAACTCTTAAAGAGATGGGAATACCAGACCACTTTACCTGCCTCCTGAGAAATCTGTATGCAGGTCAAGAAGCAACAGTTAGAACCGGACATGGAACAATGGACTGGTTCCAAATTGGGAAAAGAGTACATGAAGGCTCTATAATGTCATCCTGCTTATTTAACTTATATGCAGAGTACATCATGCAAAATTCAGGCTGGATGAAGCACAAGCTGGGATCAAGATTGCTGGGAGAAATATCAATAACCTCATATATGCAGATGACACCGCCCTTATGGCAGAAATTGAAGAGGAACTAGAGTCTCTTGATGAAAGAGAAAGAGGAGAGTGAAAAAGCTGGCTTAAAACTCATCAGTCAAAAAATGAAGATCATGGCATCCAGTCCCATCACTTTATGGCAAATAGGTGGGGAAACAGTGAGAAACTTTATTTTCTTGGGCTCCAAAATCACTGAAGATGGTGACAGCAGCCATGAAATTAAAAGATGCTTGCTCCTTGGAGTAAAAACTATGACAAACCTAGACAGCATATTACAAAAGCAGAGACATTACTTTGCCAACACAGGTCCATCTAATCAAAGCTCTAGTTTTTCCAGTAGTCATCTATGGATGTGAGAGTTGGACCATTAAGAAAGCTGAGTGCTGAAGAATTATTACTTTTGAACTGTGGTGTTACAGAAGACTCTGAGAATCCTGCAAGGAGATCAAACCAGTCAATCCTAAAGGAAATCAGTTCTGAATATTCACTGAAAGGACTGATGTTAAAGCAGAAGCTCCGATACTTTGGTCACCTGATGCAAAGAACTGACTCATTGGAAAAGACCCTGATGCTGGGAAAGATTGAAGGCAGGAGGAGAAGGGAAAGACAGATGAGATGGTTGGATGGCATCACCGACTCAATGGACATGAGTTTGAGTAAGCTCTGGGAGTTGGTGATGGACAGGGAAGCCTGGAGTGCTACATACAGTCCATGGGATCGCAAAGAATTGGACACAACTGAGCGACTGAACTGAACTGAAGGGCACACAAAGAATGAGTGGTAGAACCGTGATTTGAACTTAAGTCTGTACAATCCTCATATGTGTGATCATTTTGGCTCAGCTCTAAGAATGTGTAAGACTTAGATGTGAATTTCAATCTTAATAGGATAAGTAAACATAAAAACTGCATCTGAACATTTCTATTAATGAACTTGACCTATTGATCTTTACAGAGCAGGTCACCCAACAACCATTAATTACACATTTTTTTTTGGGGGGGGGGTACACATGAAACATGAACCAGGGCGGACAAATTTGGAACCATAAAATAAATCTCAACACATTTAGAAAGATTCAAGTCATACAAAGTCTGCTCTGTGACCACAGAGAATTGAATAAAAAATCAATGATGGAGTGACTTCCCTGGTGGTCCAGTAGTTAAGAATCTGCCTGCCAATGCAGGGGTCGCAGGTTTGATCCCTGGCCTGGGAAAATCCCACATGCTTCAGGGCAACTAAGTGCGAGAGCCACAGCTACTGAGCCTGCATGCTCTGGAGCCTGTGAGCAACAACAAGGGAAGCCAATGCAATAAGAATCCCGTGCACCACAACTAGAGAGTAGCCCCTGCTTGCTACAACTAGAGAAAACCTGTGCATAGCAACAAAGACCCAGCACAACCCTAAATAAATAAAAATTTAAAACTTTAAAAAATTAAAATAAAAATCAATGATGGAAAGATCTCCAGAAATTCTCTAAATATTTAAATACCAAATAATATTTTTAATGAGCTGTGGGTTAAAGAAAATTCAAAAGTAAAATTAGGAAGTAATTTGAATTGAATGCAAATGAAAACACAACATATCAAAATTTGTGTAAAGCTGCTAAGAAAGTAATCCTGGGGGAGATTTATAACACTAAATGCCTATATTAGAAAAGTCTCAAATCAATAGCCTCAGCTATATGATATCACTTATTTGTGGAATCTAAAAAATAATACAAGTGAATCTACATACAAAAGAGAAACAGACTCACAGATATAGAAAACAAATGAGATTACCAAAGGGAAGAAGAAGTGGGAAGGCAGAAATAATTATCTTGTAGTAACCTATAATGGAATATAATTTGCAAAAATATTGAGTCACTATGCTGCACACCTGAAACTAACACAATAATGTAAATCAACTGTACTTCCAATTCAAAAAAGCTGCAGTCATCATGCCAGTGTGATGTCGGCAGAGGCATGGATACATTGATCAATGGAGCAGATAGATAATCCAGAAATGGACTCAAACAAATAAACCTAAGTTATTTTTGAGAAAGGTACAAAAGCAATTCAACAAAAACCATTTTCAACAAATGATGTTGAAGTAATGGGACATCCATTGACAAAAAAATTAAATCTCCCTTACCTCACAGAACATTATGCTGGCATTAACGCAAATGAATCACAAGCTTAATTGTAAAACTTTTAGAAGCAGAGTAGAAAATCTTTCGAATCTAGAGTTTGATGAACAGTTTTAGCCTTGATAACTAAAGCAAAACCTGTAAAAGGAAAAGGTGATAAATTGAACCCCATCAAAACCAATAAGTTCTGCTTTGAAAAAGACCCAGTTTAGAAGATGAAATGACAAGCTACAGACTCAGAGAAGCTATTTGCAAACCAGATATCTGACAAAGGACTACTATCTAGAACTTTAAAACTCAACAGCAAAATAATAATAATAGTAATGACAGTAATAACAAAAATCCAACTAGAAAATGGGCAGTTATGGAGTCAGAATTCAACTGTGCTCAGTGGCTGCTGATAAGAAACTAAGTAACATGAGTGTTAGTCACTCAGTCATATCCGATTCTTTGAAACCCCATGGACTGTAGCCCACCAGGCTCCTCTGTCCATGGGATTTTCCAGGCAAGAATACTGGAGTGGGTTTCCATTTCCTTCTCCAAGCAACATGAGGGAAAATGACTTTTATAGTTTCCTTACTTCTCTAATGAGAAGGACCTCTGTCTGTCTGCTAAGCTTTTCCTGGTCATTTGTATTTCTTTCTGCCAACGTATGGGTAGATGTCCAGGGCCAATTTGAGGGTCAGTAAACACCCTTAATTGAGAAAAAGTATTCAAAGAAAGAAGTTGAAAACAAAACCAGAGAATTTAACACCACTTTTCTCTTCTGCTAAGATGAAGATCTGAGCCAAGCGTTTTAATTCCTTTAATTTCCACTAGATAACATTATCGTGTTATATGGATTATATTAATTGTAATATGCTGCTGCTGCTGCTAAGTCGCTTCAGTTGTGTCCGACTCTGTGCAAACCCATAGACGGCAGCCCACCAGGCTCCTTCGTCCCTGGGATTCTCCAGGCAAGATCACTGGAGTGGGTTGCCATTTCCTTCTCCAATGCATGAAAGTGAAAAGTGAAAGTGAAGTCGCTCAGTTTTGTCCAACTCCTAGCGACACCATGGTCTGCAGCCTACCAGGCTCCTCTGTCCATGGGATTTTCCAGGCAAGAGTACTGGAGTGGGGTGCCATTGCCTTCTCCAATCATAATATAAAGGTATGTAAATGATAACCACAGATTTGAAGCAAAAGTTAGAATTCACTGTCTGTCAAATGCAAATGTACTTATGGGCATAGTGAGCGTTTGAACTCAGGATCAAAGTTATATATGCTATTATATTTCTATACATATTGTGGTGTTTCTTGAGTACCTGCTATGCATACGTATTTAATTTTAAAATACATTAAAAATTTTTTAGGAGTCAATTTTCATGGGTGAGTAAATATATCTCAAAATGAATTCTGAAGAATGTTTAGTGTTTTCCCAAAGAAAGGAAGGAAAAAGAAAGTGATGCTTCTTACTCTGGATGAAGTATCAGTATTCCTTATCAGAGTTCGCTTCAGTCATCAACAAAGATATATATTTATTTTTAAATTAATTTTTAGCACTGTATGGAGGCAAGAACTTTGAGCAGGCAGTTAAAAGCCCTAAACTGTCGTGCACATTCCACCACCAACTCCTGGTGTGGCCTTGACAAAATCCCTTTCCTTGCTGGGACTGTATTTCCGACGTAAGAGGAGGGGTTTCGACTAGAATATGACATCTCTGTCCCTTCCATAGAATCCTATGAATGTGTGTGTGTGTCTTATTTATCTACTTTGGGAAATAAAATGCCTTATTGCTCAGAGTATATAAGCCAAACATTTAATCTCGGCACGGCTAAAGAAGCGTTCTTTCCTATATGTTGAGATACAAGTAAAAGAAAAGACTGAATAAATTCCATGGTCAATTACATGGTCAGTGAATCACAAGAGTAGAGGCTCTTGGAATTTGGCAGCTACTGTTAGATTCAAAAGATGTGCTGAGAAGCAACGGTTTTAGCAAGTAGTTTCCCTATTTACTCGAGCCTGGAGGCTGTTGCTAATATTTGGGACCAAGAATGTTGTAGATTGTTCCATTTAACAGCCCCTCTGAAGATCAGATTCTGGGCTTTCATGGACTTGCCACAGTTTAAAATCATAATCTATGACATGCGGCCATGCCTGTTATGATTTCAATCTGGCCCTGAGTTATTAAACAGGCCAGTGGCTCTGAACTAGGTGGGGGGGGTCACGGCTTAGAGGCAACACAGCTGGCGGGATTATTCTTATTCTTCTCTTATTTTCTAGTAGCTCTCTAGGGTCTAGGTCTGTGTAAGAATTTGATTCTTTCCTTCCTTCTAGAATCCTTCCTGAAGAGAACTTCCAGGAGAATCTGCGCAGCTCTCACTCTCCCGGTCATTTCTCCAACACAATTCCTCTGGGTGAGCATTCGAACTGAAATCCTTGGGCCTGGGGCCTAAGAGTCCACTGTGGTGGTCCCTTGACTTCAGTGCAGGTGGAGCATTTGGTATGGATATGGGAAGGATGGGGTTTCCCTGGTAGCTCAGCTGGTAGAGAATCTGCCTGCAATGCAGGAGATCCCTGTTCAACTTCTAGGTGGGGAAGATCCCCGGGAGAAGGGATCAGCTACCCACTCCAGTATTCTTGGGTTTCCCTAGTGGCTCAGATGGTATAGAATCCATCTGCAATGCGGGAGACGTAAGTTTGATCCCTGGGTTGGGAAGATCCCCTGGAGGAGAGCATGACAACCCACTCCAGTATTCTTGCCTGGAGAATCCCATGGACAGAGGAGCTTGGAGGGCTACAGTCCATGGGGTCACAAAGAGTCAGACTGAGTGACTAAGCACAGCACAGCACAGCGTGGGAAGGATGGTGTCCTGGTGACATGCCAGGAATTGAATGGGTCCAGAGGCAGCTTACACACATACACAAACTTAAAAGGTGAATCTGATTAGAAGTCAGTGTCTCTTTCACTCCATTGTCAAAATAAGATAAATCAAGATATAAATAGATACTTCTTACCCAGGGGCCAGAAATAGCTTTTTTCCCCCTATTTTTGTTTTTTTGGCTGTGAATCACTTGGGATCTTTGCTCCCCAACCAGGGATTGAACCCACATCCTCTGCATTGAAAAGCAGAGTTTGGACCACCAGGGAAGTTCCAGAATTAGCTTTCTTTAATTTTTTGATTCTAAGTGGCAATCTCAGTGTAATATATATATGCGTGTATGCGTGTATATGTATAAATGTATACGTGTATGGATGTGTGCTCAGTCGCTTCAGTCATGTCTGACTCTGCGACCCTATGGACTGTATTCTGCCAGGCTCCTCTGTCCATGGGATTCTCCAGGCAAGAATATTGAAACGGGTTGCCATGCCCTGCTCCAAGGGATCTTCCCACACCAAGGATCAACCGAAGTCTCCTATGTCTCCTGCATTGGCAGGCAGATTCTTTACCACTGAATCACCAGGGAAGCCCACAAATGGATACATGTTATGATAAATATGTATCCTTTACATATGATATATATATAGTTGGGCAAAGCTACCTCCACAGAATAATAGCTGGGAAGGCTATATTGCATGACAGAAGCAGGACCTGACAATGAAAGCTGGACTGAGTAGCTAAATTAATGAATGTGAGGTTGAGGGTGAGTCAACAGTGCAATAAGCACATCCGTGGACTTCTGGTCAGGTGAAACTTGCTCTCTGAGTGGGGGAAGTGAGTGCTGCTACCCTGGGCTGTTGGACAGAGAAATACATATTGCAAAATTTTCTGATGAGAGTTCTAAGGAACACCTAGAGCCTTCCAAATGAGAAAAAGTTGAGAGGAGAGTGAGTGGCCTGGAGTAAACAGCCTTGGTGCACAGGGCTGCCCCAGAACACATGGGGAGTGACCTCAGTAAGGCCCAACCAGGAGGAGTGGATGAAAGATGCAGTATAGAACAGTAAGAGCTTTCCAAAGAGAAGATAGGTTGCCCCACATGATAGCAATCCATTCGTCCCTGGAGGTATTCAAGCTGGCCATCCATTTGGCTGGGATGCTGAAGAGGAGATTCCAATATCACATGCACGGGGCCCTGAGATCCATGGCACATGGCACATGACACTCTTCAACATGTGGAAAGAGTAGAGTGTCTGTTCCAGGGCACCGTACACAGCTCTGTAGATGTGTAGATATATAGTCATATATCTCCAGTGAGAGGTTCAGGAAAAAATGTGGAAAATTGGTACAGTGTACATATTTTTCTCCAAAGGACACAGACATCCTGTGACAATCTCAGATCCAAAGAAGACAGAGTGATCCTGAGTAAAGTCCACATGGTCACCATTTCTTTAGCAAGCATGATCCCAAATGATGCCTTCTTGAGAGTGGCTTACCTCCTTGTCAACTGTGCCCTTCCATAGTCTAGGCCCTTTCATCCTCCCCGGATGAACTGCAGTTGAAGAAAGTGACCAAAAGTTGATTGAAACTTACTGTAGACAAGAATGTTCTTCTGAGTGGCTGAGTTGGGGGTCGGACATCTGAGAGTCGAAACATCAGGAACTGGGGTGAGTGAACAATTTCCTCCTGGGAAGTCGTCTTTGAACCTCATTTGTTCCTGAGAAATGGCCATCGAAGACTTCCTGCCATTCTGTGTCTTATCCTGCAAACTGGTACCCGCTCCATACATGCTAGTGCTAGCTCGATCACCAGTAGAAACATTCTTTGGACAAAAATAGTCATTTATGCTGGTGACAGGTGATGTTTAATTTCTGGGGATGGCTTCTTAAATTTTTCTCTTACTCTAGGACTTTTCTTTTCCCATCTCTTCCATCCTTTTTCATTCCAAATGAATTATTTTTTCAGTGGACATGTCTTTAGAGTAAAGACAGAATGCTTTGTAAAATGGTGAAATTGGGTTCTTTCAGACAAGGGTGACACGTAGCATTTTTTTCTGATAGTTGAGAAACAATAGTAGATCTTTGGGAACATAAGCTGGAATTAGTCTTATCAGTCTCTATTTTTGGTTTATTTTTTCACCCTGTCAGTTTAACTCTGTCTTAAAGGCACAAATAGCAAGGGCTATAACAAAATCTGGAATATGGTAGAAAGTGGGCTGAAAAAGATTCTTCATTCTCTAGCAGTATCACTTTATGAGTGGGCCAACCACCATGGCTCTCAGACACTGTTAGACCCGTGAGGAGCTTGTAAGAACATCTAGTCCAACCCCTCACTTTCCTGACAGATTTTCAGCCTCTCCCTGCCGTTGTTCCCCACATCTGGGCAAGCTGATGAGAAAGCTTGGGTGTCCTGACCTTTAGTGCCCAGCAGGAGATTCAAATCACACAAGGCTCTGTACACCTGTGGGAACCTTCACCTCTGCCAACCCCCTAATCAGAGGTAAAACCCCTTCTTTCCCTGCTTTCCCAAGCCATGTTTGAACCAGCTTGGGAACCCTGCCCTGCTTTCCCTAGAAAAACCCCATTATGTAATTTAATAACACTTTCCACACCCTCTGTGTGTGTGTTAGCAGCATCAGTCTTGACATCAGGACTAAACTTTGGGTAGATGACCACAGCACAACTCTGCGGTGTCTGCTGTTATAATCAGCATGTTACTGATGAGGAAACTGAGAAATAGGGAGGTCAAAGTCATGCACAGGGACTGTAAAAAGCTTACACAATTACAGAAAGCACTCCTGAAAATAAGCACACTGCTGAGATTTTCATTCCGACCTGCCTAAGAATGTTCTGTGTCCAGAGTGTGCAGTTGAAATGTATTAATAAGCAAAGGTTCTGAGATGAATCTTTGACTTCTGGTTAAAGTTCCTACCCAAGATTATACAGCTAGTAAGTGATGGAGCTGCGATCGAATCCCAGGCTCTAGGGCTCTGGAATCTACATTCTAAACATCTCAGAAAGGGACTTCCTAGATGGTCCAGCAGTTAAGACTCCATGCTTCCACTGCAGAGGACGCAGGTTTGATCCCTGTGTCCCTTAGTTCCTTCGGGGAACTAAGATCCCACATGCCACATGACATGGCCAAAAAGAACCTAAACAAGAACAAAATAAATAAATTTAACATCTACCTGATAATAAAGCCTGTGCAGCAGTAGAATAAACCCAGGTTTGATGAAGCTTGTGGAAAGGCTATGTATAGAATAATCCACATGCTATATACCAGACACTGTGCTAAGTTCTTTACTGAATCTTTTTACAACTCTGTAAAGTCAATGCAATTATTATCCCCATTTTACAGATAAAGAAATTGGAGGCTCAGAGAGGTTAAGAAACATGCCCGAGGCCACACAGCTAATAAGTGGAGTAGCTGGCTTGAGAAGCTCCATGAGTTGATATATTAGAGGCTGTATGGTCTAATATTCATTTAGAATGTGGATATTTTCGTTCTTAGGTCTACAATAATAAAGGTCAGATTTTCTATGTATTGAATGATAAGCTTTTTATATGAATTATCTTAGTTAAACTTAATACTACAACATAAGTACTGCTTTATCTCCATTTTACAGATGAGTCACTTGAGTCTCAGAGAAGTTAGCACATTTTTGAGGAAAGTTTTACTAATGTAGGGACCTGGAGAAGAGCTGAGCTCTGAAGTCTGTCTGATTAGAACAACCAAGCTCTGGAAGACTTAACTGGTTGGATTTGTAGTTTGAGTCTCAGTTCTCTCATCTACCGACTGAAAGTACACAATCTCCAGCAAGGACCAGCCATATCTTTAGGATTTTAAAACAGAACCAGCTGCCCTGCCCCGGCCCTCCCCCCATCAGCACCTCTTGAGCTGTTGCAGCGTATTCCTGTTCAGCACCTCCTGTCAGATGCCCTCGTTCTTGCTGATGTTGGGGACTGGACTGTCACTGGACTGGCCCTGGCTGCTGTGGCTACTCAGGCAGCACATGCTGGAAGTCCCTGTTATCTCTGGGACTGCTCTTTCTGGTATGTTAAGGATTTATTCAGTCGAAAAGGAAGAAGGAACCAAGAACCTTCTGTGGCCAGTATGTGTATTGCTCCTTGTGCGTATCCTGGCATTGGTATCTCTGGACATGGAAATCCACATACCCAGCCAGGGGAGTGTTGAGTGAACCCACAGAAAATGGAGAAGAATGCAACACTGGGAGAGGCCCAGGCGTGATCCTTTGTTGTTGTTTAGTCACTAAATCATGTCCAACTCTTTGCAACAACATTGACTGTAGCCCACCAGGCTCCTCTGTCCATGGGATTCTCTAAGCAAGAATACTGGAGTGGGTTGCCATTCCCTTCTCCAGGGGATCTTCCCAACCCAGGGATGGAACCCAGGTCTCCCTCATTTCAGGCAGAGTCTTTACCATCTGAGCCACCAGGGAAGACCAGCGTGGTCCTGTGCTATGCTGTGCTTAGTCACTCAGTCATGTCTGACTCGTTGCAACCCCATGGACTGTAGCCTGCCAGACTCCTCTATCGATCAGGATTCTTCAGTCAAGAATGCTGGAGTGGGTTGCCATGCCTCCCTCCAAGGGATCTTCTCAACCCAGGGATCAAACCCAGCTCTCCCACATTGCAGGAGGATTCTTCACCTCCTGAGCCACCAGGGAAGCCCCAGTGTGGTCCTAGGGACCCATAAACCACCACCAAGTCAGCCCTGCCACTAAAAAACTGAAAGCATGCAACTGCCTCGTTTATTTACTCAAGATTAGGATTTGATTCTAACTCTCTTCCTATAAAGAAAGTTCATATTCACAGAAGCTTGAGACGGCCCTAAGACATATGTGGACCCAAAGACAGATGGAGAAACATTACCTGCAGTTATTATTAAACATCTTCAGAGAGTTGGAGTTTTTGGGTGACAGCAGGGAGCCTGAAACAGTGAAGGTACATGGGAGAAGTAGAAATGCCCTCGAGTCGAAGTGAGCAGGTCTGGCTAAGCAAGTTGGTTATTCCAGCTCTGCTTGGCCTTAGACAAGGCCTCTCCTTTCCCTTCTCAGGCCCTTTGAGTCCTTCCTCATTTGAACTTCAGTGCTATATGCTCTTTTCTTTCCTTTTTTTTCTTTTTAAAGTGCTTACAGCTCTAGCGTTATTTGATTTCATTGAAGAAAATGACAAGCCTTCATCAAGTGCTCATTGTATGTGCCTGTCACTGTGCAAGTTCCTCAAGTAAAGCTACAGCCAAAGGCCTTGGGGACCACAAAGACAGGGAGAGTCAGGGTGGACATGTCAGAAGAAGTGCCTCTGAAGCTGCGTTGAGGAGGATGAGTGGCAGAAAACAAGAGCGGGCAGCGAGAGGCCCACACACTCTTCTGAATCACCTGAAATTGTGAAAGAGTCAAAAGGAACCTGGCTCATTTCCGGGAACCTGGGAGCCACTGGATGTTGGGTACTTCTGCTGGGATGTGTGGTGGTAAGGAATGAGGCTACGGAGCTAAGAAGCCAAGAACAGATCATGGAGGGCCTCAAATGGCTGCTCAAGGAGTTTAGACTTTGTCCTATAGCACACAGGTTGCCAACAGGGGTTCTTTAGAAGTGAGATTGCAGAATCAGATGGCTTTTGTGGGACTGTCACCCAAGACTCAGTGGGGAGGATGATCTAGCACAGGAGACCCTACAGGCCTGGAGAGGAGTTAGGATGCTCATTCACAAGGGAGAGTCCAGACAAAGGACAATGGCCCTCTGGTGGATGAAGCTGTCCACCTCCTGATACTCAGGCCCTGTGGAATCCCTCCCCTTGGTTGCAGGCTGGCCATAGTGAGACAAATTACGACAGTACAGCAAAGATGATGGATATTGCTTCTAAGATCAGATTACAGAAAGACTGTGACTTCTGAAGCCAGTTGCCATGTGGTGAACTGTACTATGGAGGGGCCCAGATGGCAAAGCACTGATGTCTGTGGTCAAAGCCAGTGGGGACCGAGGCTGGTGTGCAGCCACTTGAGTGAACTGGGAAGTGGAGTTTCTGAGGCAGGCCAACAACAGCCATGTCAGTGATGCTGGAAGCACATCCTTCCCCACTGGAGCCTGGAGCCAGCTTTCCTCCCAACCACCACCTTGACTGCAGCCTGTGAGAAACCTGGAGCCCACTAAGCTGGGCCTGGATTCCTGGCCACAGAAATGGTGAGTAGTTACTATCTGTTGTTTTATACTGCTAACATTTGGGATTATTTCTTACACAGCAATGGATAAGTAACACCAAGCCCCAACTAAGGCAATGAGGATAAAGAACAGATGGATTCTGGAACTGGTTGGAAATTAGAGTGTCAGGGGGAAAGAAATGTCTAGGCAGACAGGGGTGCTGTTTAATCGAGATGGAAAATAGAGAAGTGCTGGTTTGGGGAGGAAAATGATGAGTTAGTTTGGTCCAGTCAAAATTTGATGGACTGTAGGACAATATTAAATCAAGAGGCAGTTGGGTCCAAAGATCTGAGGCTCAGTAAAACCATACAGACTGAACTTTGGGAAGATCAATGGAGAGGTGACTCTTAAACGTGCAGAGACCAAGGCCAGGACCCTAGAGATGTTCAGCAGTTAAATGACTGTCCTGTATCATCAGAAAACTGTTGGTGATTGTGTATGTGTTTGTCTATGTATATCTTCTCCCAAGCAGTTGCCTCTCATTCTAAAAAACTTTTCCAGGTTTCAAACATGGCAGACCGCATGGACCGGCAACAAACTACCAATACCATAGAAAAGCCCCTGGATCGTCTCAGGCTCAGCCTGGATGAGAGAATCTACGTGAAAATGAGAAACAATAGAGAACTTTGAGGCAGGTTACATGCTTACGATCAATATTTAAGCACAATATTGGGGAATACGGAAGAAACTGTGCAACTATAGAAAGTGAAGGAGAAGCATTTCAAGAGATATAAATCAACAAAATGGAATATTCTGATGCTCTTTGTCTGGGGAGATGGTGTTGTGCTAGTGGTCTCACCATTTACAGTTGACTGAAACAAAGAATTTATCCAGGGTGGAAAGCTGGAGATTTTGTATGATTGCCGCTTTAAACATAGAAGATATTCAAAAGAGAAACTGTCAACAACAACAAAAAAAAAGAGAGAAACTGTCTACATTTTTATATTAAGGAATAATCAAGAATTCTTCCACTCCTGAAATAAATTGATTTGCAGATAACTCACAAATTCTTAGGCTAAATGGCATTTTTGCTTTTTCTCCACCCCTTCCAATAAACGTGATCACCAAGACGCAGAAAAATAAAATAAAATACTTTCCCTTCACTTTGCAGCCATATTTGCAACCCAGTTTCACCTCACTAAAGATTCCAAATGTCAGTGACTCCTTTCACCTTTCAGGTGTACCTGAGCCTCTCCAAATGGGACAAGCTCCAGTTGAGAGACTGCTATGCACATCTGCTGTTGATTTCCATTGCTTATAATTATTGGCAACATCTCTAGAGTTTATATGTTGTTTACACACTCAGCCTAATTTTTTCTTTGCAAAGAAATCATATAAAGCAACATAGCAGGAGAGCTTGTTACAGGAAGAAATATAGTACATGGAGCGTCTAGGAGATGTCAAGTTGACCCAGAGATCTTTTTCAGTGGGTGGAGGTGGTGAGAGTGTTTCCAGCTAACCTGCAGAATGTAAACAGAGCCTGCAGACAGACTGAAAGACAGCTCTATCAGCTCTGCTGGAGGTGTTGACACTACTATCCTACCCAGGGTGTGAGCACATAAGCTTGTTACCATTCCAATTTTGCTGAGCTGCTTGGGGCTTTTGACATTACAGATATCCCGTTCCTGCACTGAGAGGCTGGTACAAGATTCTTAAAGGTAGAAGGCACCTTGGAGGTCGCTTTACAATAGAGTGCACAGGCTAATTCTGAGTGTTTCAAACTGTGTGCTTGGAAATAATCCATGGTATTTCAACTGAGCAATTAATAAAGCAGCGAACAGAGAGAATTCTTTTAGCAATATTAGTAGATGGAATTGGCTTTTATTACCATACAAACCCAAATTAAATTTGATGGAGCAATAAAATGAGAACGCCAGACTGAGGACTCTTCCTGCTCTAACAGCTTTGGTTAGGAGAGTACATTTGACTTTGAGGTCGTACCTGGTGTTTATAGCAGCCTCTAGGACTGGACATGCTGCCTACCAAACACCTCTCCTTCTGTCATCCACCAGAACATTTTTGTTTTTGTTGTTTTAAACAGTTGCTTTGTTGGGATATAATTAAATACTATAAAACTCATCTGGGCAAAATGTACAATTCAGTGGTTTTAGTATATTCAGAGTTGTGCACCCATCATCACAATTGATTTTAGAACTTCTTCATCACACCAAAATGAAGCCCTGTGCCCATTAACAGTCACTCCCTAGTTCTTCGCAATCCCTGACCTTGTTGTTGTTCAGTTGCTCAATCATGTGTGACTCTTTGCAACCCCATGGACTCAGCATGCCAGGCTTTCCAGTCCTTCACCATCTCCCAGAGTTTGCTCAAACTCATGTCCATTGAGTCAGTGATATCATCCAACCATCTCATCCTCTGTCATCCCCTTCTCCTTCTGTCCTCAATCTTTCCCAGCATCAGGGTCTTTTCCAGTGAGTCAGCTCTTCATATCAGGTAGCCAAAAAGTATTGGAGCTTTAGCTTTAGCCCTTCCAATGAATATTCAGGGTTGATTTCCTTTAGGATTGACTGGTTTGATCTCCTTGCTGTCCAACGGACTCTCAAGAGTCTTCTCCAACATCACAATTTGCCCTAGGCAATCCATCTGTCTCTATGGTTGTGCCTATTCTGGATATTCACATAAATGGAGTCATACAATGTGTAGTTTTTCTTGACTGGCTTTTTTCAGTTAGCATAATGTTTTCAGGGTTCATCCATGTGGTAGTATGTATCAATACTTCATTTCTTTTTTAAAAATGAACTTCATTTTTACAGTTTTAGTTTACAGAAAAATTGAGGCTGTAGTAGAGACTCTCCATATACTGCCGTACCCAGTTTCCTCAATTATTACCATCTTGCAATAGTATGGTACATGCTTGACATTGATGAACGAACAATGATACATTATTACTAAATAAACCCATGCTTTATTAAGATTTCTTCAGTTTTTCCCTAAAGTCATTTGAGTGTTCCAGGATCCTATTCAGAATACCATATTACATTTATATTACTTTGAATCATCATATATTATGTTGAATAGTCATGTCACCTTAAACTACTCTTGGCTATGACAGGTTCTCAGACTTTCCTTGTTTTTTATGACCTTGACAGTTTTGAGGATTGCTGGTCAGATATATGGTACAGTATCCTCAGTTGGGACTTTCCTGGTGGCACAGTGGTAAAGAATCTGCTTGCCAATGCAGGTGACACAGGTTCAATTTCTGAGTCAGGAAGGTCCCCAGGAGAAGGAAATGGCAACCTGCTCCAGTATTCTTGCCTGGGAAATCCCAAGGACAGAGGAGCCTGGCAGGCTACCATACACAGGGTTGCGAAAAAGTCGGACACAACTGAGCGACTAAACAATAATAACATTGTCAGTCAGGATTTGTCAGATGTTTTCCTAATCATTAGATTGATTATGGGTTTGGGGCCACAGCAGAAAAGTGCCATTTTTGTCACATCATGTCAAGGTACATACTGTCAACATGACTTGTAATTGCCAATGTTGACTTTAATCTTCTGGCTAAGATAGTGTTTGTTTGATTTCTCAGCTGCAATGTTAACTCTTTTCCCCCTTTCCATACTGTTCTCTTTGGAAGGTAGTCACTATAACTAGCCCACACTTAAGATGTGGGGAGTTATGCACAGATTTGTCTCTTCCCCTTCCCTCATTCATGTATTTACTTATTTATTTATTTTAAAAATATTAATTTATTTGGCTGTGCTGGGTCTTAGTTGCAGCATGAGGGATCTAGTTCCCTGACCAGGGGCTGAACCTGGGCCCCTGCATTGGGAGCATGGAATCTTAGCCACTGGACCACCAGGGAAGTCCCTGCTTATTTATTTATATCAGTGTGGATGATGCCTATTTGTTGTATACTTTGGGTTATAATCCTGCTGCTGCTGCTCCTAAGTCACTTCAATCATGTCCAACTCTGTGCAACCCCATAGGCAGCAGCCCACCGGGCTCCCTCGTCCCTGGGATTCTCCAGGCAAGAACATTGGAGTGGGTTGCCATTTCCTTCTCCAATGCATGAAAGTGAAAAGTGAAACTGAAGTCACTCAGTCGTGTTCGACTCTTAGCGACCCCATGGACTGCAGCCTACCAGGCTCCTCCACCCATGGGATTTTCCAGGCAAGACTACTGGAGTGGGTTGCCGTTGCCTTCTCCAAGTTATAATCCAGTACTACTTTATTCATTTTGTTGCTCAAACTTATCCAGATTTGGTCATTGGAAACTGTTTTAGGTGCCTCCTATGTCCTTTTGAGGCTTCCCTGGTGGCTCACACCATTAAGAGTCTGCCTGCAATGCAGGAGACCCAGGTTCAATGCCTGGGTTGGGAAGATCCCCTGGAGCAGGAAATGGCTACCCATTCCAGTATTCTTGCCTGGGAAATCACATGGACAGAAGAGCCTGGTGGGCTATCATCCATGGGGTCGCATAGAGTCGGACATGACTGAGCGACTAACAAACAAATATTATGTCCTTTTGACTCACCTCCATTATTGGGCTTTGTCTTTCCTTCCTTCCTTCCTTTCTCCCTTTCTTTCCTCCTTCTTTGCCTTCTTTCTTATCTTTCCTTAACTTTTGGCACTGCAGGATGCTCTAGACTCACTTTGTATATTTCTGGCCCCAGTTCTAGAAAGTTCTTTCCCAAAGATCCCTGGTTCCTTTCACTGAAGAATGATATTAGAAACCAAGACCTGGATACTTAGACGTGTTCGTTGTTACTGAGATGTCATTGTGTCTGGGCCTACTCACTGCTGGCAGAGCGAGGTAATAAATGTGTGAATACTAACCTTGTATATATATTGATATGAGTACTCATTTTTTTTCTTTTTTTAAAAAATTCTAATAGTTATTTATTTATTTGGCTGCACTCGGTCTTTGTTGCAGCATGTGGGATCTTTAGTTGTGGAACTCAAAATCTTAGTTGCAGTATATGGGATCTAGTTCCTTAACCAAGACCAAACCCGGGCCCCCTGCACTGGGAGCATGGAGTCATAGCCACTGAACCACCATGGAAGTCTCAGTATTCCATTCCTTTTTATTGCAGAATAATGTTCCATTGCATAGATATACTACATTTTATTCATTCATTAATCAGTTCAGAGACAATTAGGTTGTTTCCACTTTGGGGCTATCATGAATAATGCTTCTGTGAACCTTAGAGCACACATATTTGTGTGAACCTATGTTTTTTTAGCCCTAGGAGTAGAATTTCTTGGTCATATTGTAACTTGATGTTTAACTTTTTGAAGAACTGTCAGTCTGTTTTTTTAAAGTGGCTTTACCACTTTACATTCCCTCCAGCATTATATAAGGATTCAAATTCTCCACATCTTTGGCAACACTTGTTAGTGCCTATCTTTAAAGAATTATGACAGCCATCCTAGTTTACATAAAGTAGTATCTCATCGTGGTTTTGATTTGATGCCCTCAATGACTAATGATGTTGAGCATCTTTCTATGTGCTTGTTGCCTATTTGTATAGTCCCTTTGGAAAAAACTATTCACTTCCTTTGCCCATTTTTAATTGGGTAATTTGGGTATTTATTATTAGTTTTAAGTCTTTATACAGTCTAGATATAATTCCTTTATCAGATATATGATTGGTACATATTCTTATTCGATGGGTTTTCTCTTCACTTTGCTGATGGTGCCCTTGCAAGCAAAGCTGTTTAATTTTGATGAAGTCCAGCTTATTATTTTCTTTTGTGTTTATGCTTTTGGTGTCATAGGATCCATTCATTTTTAATCGTGATCTTTTATTTTGCCTTCTTTCTATAGCAAGAACTGGCCTAAGCAATGAAAAACATCCCTTGTGATGGTGGGAAATATAGAATTTGACCAGAAAGCACTAGCTCCTCCCTGAAGAGTCAACAGAGGCTCCTAAGGAAGGTAATAATTATCACTAACACATACTGCACAAGGCTGAGTGCCAGACACTGTGCTCAGTGCTCAAAGCATTTTTTTTTTGAACCCTCAGAACAAACCAGAGACATTATTGTTCCCACTTGAACCTCCGTGTAAATGGTGTCCTCAAGAGCCTACAGCTGGTAAGGGATGGAGCCAAAGTGATAGATTCATTCTTGATGATTTTCACAGGCTTGCACTCATCCTGTTAGTTTCAAGTCCCCAGCGCCCCTATTCCTTAAACACACAGTAAACACTCCACATGTATTTTTGAGAGCCTAATATGGAATAGACATTGTGCTCCGTATTTGTGAACAAACCAGGCACTGTCTTTGCCCTCAAGGAACTTACAGACTAGGAGTGAGACCAGCGATTGGCAGGATCACACAAATAAATGTAAAATGACCACTGGTATCAGGGCTGGGAAGAGGGTTCAGTGTTGTGAGACTTTAAAACAGGACACCTGTCTTGTTCTGGGGGAGAGCTTCATGGACACCTTCACCAGAAGAGATGTTTGAACTGAGACCTTGCAGACAACATTGGATCATTTGAGGGAAGAGCTTGGGGCAGAACATTCCAGCAAAAGGGAACAGCACATTCAAAAGCACTGTGGGGCAGGGAAGAATTTATGTACTTTTGCTAGATTTTTTTTAATTGCCAAGAAATCTGTGCTTGATATGGAGATTTGGGGGAATCTTGCCAATGCAAGATGAAAAGTGCACTGTGCATAGTAAGGGCTTCCCTGGTGGCTAACACAGTAAAGAATCTGCCTGCAGTGTGGGAGACCTGGGTTCGATCCCTGAGTTGGAAAGATCCCCTGGAGGGAGGGCATGGCAACCCACTCCAGTATTCTTGCCTGGAGAATCCCTACGGACAGAGGAACTGGTCGGGCTACGGTCCATGGGGTCGCAAAGAGTCGGACACGACTGAGTGACTAAGCACAGCACAGTGCATAATAATCTGTATCTGAGAAAATTACTGGACTTCAAATTTTATTTAGATATGAAACCATCAGGAACCATGATTTATTTAACAAACATTTCTCAGGGGGATCCTGAGGTGGGAGTGGGGGAGGTGGGGGTTGGAGAGAGGCATAGAAGGACACAGCATTGATCAGACAATAAGAAGTCACCAGAAGGTTATGAAGAAAGGAAGTGACACTGATAGGATTTCTGTTTGAAAAGTTGATGGGACACTCTGGGGAGAGTGGATTGGTGAGGAGCACAGTGGATGCAGGGGAAAACAGGTAGGAGGCCATGGCAGTGGTCTGGCAGGTAGTGATGGTGGTGTGGATGAAGATGGCAGTGACGGGGAGAAGGGACACAACCGACCGTGTTTGTTCATTCGGCTGTGTGGGTGCGAGTTGGGTGCTCACCTAGTCCCTCCTCTCCTGGCCCAGGACTTGCTCCGAACCCCCCTCCCAAGAGAGCAGTGAGTTGCAGGCTCCTGGGTTTATGCGCTTTCTGGTTCCTCAATGGCCCCTGCTTCCTGCGGTCCAAGCTGTTCAGCTTGGCTCCCAAGGAGGTCTTTTTCTCCAGTGAGTGGGTCCGAAGAATGACAGAGCCGTCACTAATCTGCTCCTGCTCCCGCTGACTGATGAGGGCGCTTGGCAGGGGGTTGCTCTGCTGTGTTCACTGCAGCCCCCGATCTGGAGGAGAGCTGGGCAATTACTGCTGCTGCGGGTCCCGAACCCCTTACCCCAAACAAACGAAGGGAAAGCTTGAACTTTCTTCCTTCACAAGGAGACACACTTCTGTATTTGTGACTGGGAGAAAATATATTTTAAAGCTGACTTTTCTGATGATAGCAGGGATACAGTCCTATCAGAGAAAATTGAAGTACGAATAAATAGAAGGAAGACTAACCAGTATTCATGATAGTACCCTGCATTTTTGTATGTTTTCCGACTCATACATACTTCAGTAGGTCACACGTACTAAATATACTTATGCGTATCTTGCTCTTTTAGATCTGTTTTAAGTGTTTTCTTGTGTCATTGTAATCTCTCCCGGCACAATTTTTAACATCTGCAAATTAGTCTTTTGGGGGGAAAGGTATTTTACATAACCTTTTCCTATCTGTTGAACAGTTGGATTGGGTATAACTTTTACTATCACAAGCAGGTCTGTGATGAACGTCTTTGTTTATAAATCTATACCTGTGTTTTGGATGCCCTCTCCGCCTGTAGATTTCTAGACAGGAGATTAATGAGGGGAGATATACAGACAAGCCAGTAAAGAATATCTCCATGTAGGATGCTGCTGCTGCTAATGCTAAGTCTCTTTAGTCGTGTCCGACTCTGTGCGACCCCAGAGACGGCAGCCCACCAGGCTCCCCCGTCCCTGGGATAATTCCCATCAAAAGATAATTCTGCTCCTGTCAGGAGATGCTAAAGATGGACTGTATTTTTCCCTCTGTAAGGACCCGATGCGCCCATCACTTCACCATTTGCCAAGCATTGGCCACTAGGTGTCTGTATGTCAGGAATTACATCTTTTCTACAGAGACTCCGCTAGATTAAGGGCTTGAGAGGCAGCTGGAGCTGGAATTTCATCAGTTGCTCTCCATCTTGTGGCAGAGTCAGGCGTCCACCAGGCCTGGGAGTCCCGTTCCCCTGTGCAGCCAGACACCAGCTAAGCAACCTTGAGCGCTGTCACTTCCCCTGCAGGGGCCAGTTTTCTCGTGTGTAAAACAAGCCCCCAAAGGCAGGAGTTGGGGCTTGACAAGATTTTGTTATTGTTGCCATTTCAGCCTCAGAACCCTTATTTCAAATCAAATTTGACCAGAACCCTAAGCTAGAAAACAGATTGAGGGGCAACTGTCCCCGTAGACGTGGAGGAGGAGTGGAAGAGGAGGAGGAGGTGTTGCGCTAGTCTGGAAACTCTGGCCCAGGGGATGAAAGTTGCACTCCAGTGCAGTTCTCTTCCCTGTGGCTAAAGTTAAAAAACAATTATCTTTCATCTATATTTAAATCCTCCAAATGTGCTGATTGATGAAATCCTTTCTCTTAAAGGCAATTTAGAAATCGGACAAAGTAGAGCACAAAGCCGTGGATGTTTAGAGAGGGGGAGCCAGTAGTGTGTGAGACCGGTTGAAAGGGTGACCCTGGCACTTCTAAGAAGGCAGCAGCACAATGGACTCTTGGAAAGAAGCGGTGTCAATTTATTCCCGCGTTGGCACCGCCCCCTCAGTGGGGCGGAATTGCTTGTTTTCAACCCTCCCTTGCCCGGAGTCTTTCAGACCAAACTTGGGGCCACAATTGCTAGCAATTTGAACCCAGAGTAACCGACAGACAGGTATTTTTACGGACGCCCAAACACTGTGAAAGATACGAATAGGGGGTGGATATGACCAGAGAGTTGCCTCCCGCCCTCCTCACCCCCCTGGACGCGGACCGCGGGTGGCGGGGAACCTGGTAGCCTGGGACCCTGCTCTCTAGTCACGGCAGCAAGACTGGCAGCGCCGACCCGCTCGCCGAGGCCCGGGATCCGTGGGACGGGAAGGGGAGCGAGCGGTAGTGAGGCCTCGCCACACCGGACGCAGCAGGCGCCCGGGAGGAGCACCGGGTGGAGGGCGATGCGCCGGGGTCTGTGCATCACGACCGGGAGCCCTCCCACCCCGTTCGGTACCGTCGGGGGAGGCCAGTGCCAGCGCCTGCGGGGGAGGGGTGGTGCCGCCTTCCCAGGGAGACCCGACCTTTCTCCAAGAGGCGTGGTGAGCTTAAGTCTCCGGGATCCGCAGTGAGGTGTAAAAAGCGGGCACGACCCCCGAAGCCGCAGAAAGCCCCCGCCCCTCCTCCACCCCACCCCCCACCCCCCGCGAAGCCCGCCCCGGCTCGCAGGTGAATGGTCAGCCCACACAAAGGAAGCCGGCTGGAAATGTGGAATTCGGACCAATTTAACGGGAGTTCCTGTCGCCCCGAGTCCAGCAGACCTCAAGCAAAGAAACCTGTGGTCAGGAGTGGAAGAGGATAAAACACAGTACACCAGGCTGCGCTTACTGGAAAGCCCGAGTTTAGTTATTCTGGGATAGCGAGGTAACAGGATTAAAGGGATTAAGGAAATCACCTCAAACAGATGAGGAGGGGGTAAAAAAACACTGGTTCTATTTGTTTTCTTCCTAGGCCTCAAACAGATTCACTGGGGCCGAGTGGCCAGGCGCAAAACCAAAGGCCTTTCGTGGGGCACAGTGGAAATCCCAAAGGTCAGGGATGGAGGGAGAGTGGGGGGAGGGAGGGAGTCGAAAACTAGCTAGAGGCTCGGGTTGAGAGGGAGCCTCTTCTAGAAAACCAGTCAGTGGGCTGGAGTGACAAGTCGAAAGGAGAAAGCCATCGGAGGAGTCTCAGAGATCTTTGCAAAAATCTAAGGTGGACTGTTGAAAACCACACCTTCCAGCGTTGAATGCTGGCTCTGCCGCTTCAGCCACCTCGGTTGAAATGTACTCGTTTTCTGCTAGGGAGTCCTGAACTATTTCTGTTTAATAGGCTGAGATTTCCGAAGGGTTTTCGTTTTGTAAATCATTTGGCTTGACTCGAGTGTCTTCCCGCCCCAGTGCACAAAGGTAAATGTGCCCCCTTTCGGGGCCAGTTTCCGCGGCCGCCCCTCCCCGCCCCGCGTGGCGGCTGCCGCCGCCGCGATCAACAAGTGCGTGGCCGCGGGGTGCTAGCATCCGCCTGAGTGTGCTCGCTCTGGGAAAGACAAATTACTTTCTCCTTGGAGTTTCAGTTGAAAATACCGGGAGACGTCGTGTTTGCGATCACCAGTAGTTACAGAAGAAACCGCTCCAGATCACTCTTGCCTCCCCCCAGGCCCACCACCCCCAGGCCCGGGACCGGACCACGGTCGCAGTACCTTGGACTGGTTCCCTCCCCTAACCCGCACCTAAAGTTTCAGGCCCGCAAAATTACCAGGACTCCATTATGTTGGTTATAAAATTTATTGATCTCTCATTTAGGAACTGAATAAAACCTTGAAAACCCTGAAACAAAATAGCCCCTTAGCCCTACCACCCAAACGAAATCCACATACATTAGCGCGACGAAATAGCAAACAGATCACGGCAGAAATCACCAACTCAACAGCATAAATGCAGACTGGACAGAAAGCTGTCCCGCGGCCAGGGGCGGCGAGGCGGGAGACACACGCACACCTGGCTATAAATTAACATCGGCCTTGGCTGCCGCGCCGCGGCGGTCAGTTCCCACCCCCCCCCACCCCGAGCCCACGAGGAAAACAGATGCAACGCGACTGGGGGAGGTGTTGCAGTTCTCAAGCCAGCCTCACCCGAGTCCGTTTGCCCCGTTCACTCACTCCTCGGCTAACAGCAAACTAACGCGACAACATTTTCAAACGCAACAGAAAAACCCAGGAACCCGGGAGGAGGAGGTGGGGGGGGCGGGGTGGGGGGGGCGGCTTTTTCTTGGCAAACAACACAGCGGATTCCCAGCTTACAGAAGGGGAAGGGAGGGAAGGCGGCGAGGGGCCGGCGAGTTCGAGAAAGTCCCATTTCCGCCGCTCCAGACTCCTTTCAGCTTTCGTACAAACCCCGACAGCTACAGCCAAACTTTTCATCCTCCCCATCATCGGTACAAGGCAACAGTCCCAGGCAAGCAAAGCTAAACAACAAGGCGTCCCCACTCGGGGGTGCAGGAGCGGGGTGGGGCGGAGGGGCGGCAAGCGCCGGCGGGCGCTCAGATGTGGGTCAGCGGCACCGTGCCGTTGACGGCAGTCCCGGCGCCCTGGTAGTGCTGGTGCACGCTGTGCAGGCGGCCGCCCGGCAGCGGCGAGGCGGCATCCGCCGCGTCCCCGCCGGGCGGCAGGTACATGCTGATCATGTCGCGCAGGTCGCCGAGGCACGCGCGCGCTGCGAGTGCGACGCGATGGCGGGCGGCGGCGAGCTGGGCTCCGTCTTCACCACGGTACCCATGGGGCCCAGGCTCATGGCGGCGGCGGCGGCGGCCGCCGCCGCGGGCTGCTGCCCGTAGGCTGCGGCGGCGGCGGCGGCGGCGGAGGGCGCCATGCTCCCGTAGCCCGAAGCGGCGGCGGCGGCGGCCGCGGCGTTCATGTAGCTCTGGGCGCCGGGCGGCATCATGGGGCTGTACTGCAGGCCGGCCATGTCGTAGCGATGCATCTGCGGCAGCGCGGGCGGCGGCGGCGGGCTGCTCATGGTCGCGGGCGGCGCGTAGCCCAGCTGCTCCTGCACCAGTGAGTACGCGCCGTTGGCCCAGCCGTTCACGTGTGTGTACGTGTCCAGGCGCTGGCCCACGCCCACCGGGCTGCTGGCGGCCGCGGCGGCAGCGGCGGCGGCGGCGGCGGCCGCGGCGCCGGGGGGCAGCAGGCCGCCGGGCAGGGAGTACTTGTCCTTCTTGAGCAGCGTCTTGGTCTTGCGGCGCGGCCGGTACTTGTAGTCCGGGTACTCTTTCATGTGCACCGCGCGCAGCCGCTTGGCCTCGTCGATGAACGGCCGCTTCTCGGCGTCCGTCAGCAGTTTCCAGTCGGCGCCCAAGCGTTTACTGATCTCGGAGTTGTGCATCTTGGGGTTCTCCAGGGCCATCTTGCGCCGCTGCCCGCGGGACCACACCATGAAGGCATTCATGGGCCGCTTCACGCGGTCCTGATCGCTGCCCCCGCCGCCGCCGCCCCCGCCACCGCCCCCGGCGCTCGGGCCCCCGCTGCTGCCGCCGCCTGCGTTCGCGCCGCCGCCGGCGTTCGCACTACTCTTGCCTGCGCCGCCCGGGGCTGCCGGGCCGCCCGCGCCTGCAGCTGGGGTGGGTGGCCCCACGGGGTTCTTGAGTTCAGTCTCCAGCAGGCTGTACATGGCCGGGGCGGGAAGAAGGTGCGCCAGGGTGGCGGGAGGAGAAGGCGCTCCCGGCGCTGGAGCGGCCACGGTGAAAAGGCCCGGGGACTCCGTCGGAGGAGCGCTTGGGGGCCGCTGGGCCCGCGGGTCGGGCGGGAAGGGCAGGCTGGCCGCAGTGGTCCGCGCCAAGTCAGCGGGACCCCGCAGGCTGCTGGCACCTGATGCGTGGTCTCGGGCAGGTCGCATTCGCAGTCTGGTCGGGAGCTCGCCGGGCCTCTTATATACCTGCTCGGATCCCCCGGGGTTGGGGCTCGGTCCGCCCCTCGCCACCCGGAGGCCCGGTGATTGACAGGCTTGCAGTGATGCGCCCTGGCCAATCATCACGGAGCCCTTGTTCGGCCAGGCTGGAAAAAAATAAAAAGTTCGGGGAGTCCTTTCGTTCACCCCCACGCCTCTCTGGGGCCTGGTGACGTGATGAGAGTTATTCAGGAGGCGGGAGTCCCGGACAGCCGCTCAGGGACCACCAATTAGGGTCTCAAAAAGTTTGAAAGAACGAAACTCGAGGAGGTGACGGAGGGGGGGAGGGGCGCGCGAGCCGTTTTGCGGGGAGGGGGCAGGGGGCGCCCACAGGGTTCCGAAAACATCTTTGTCAAGGCCGGGGGGTGTCCGGTCCCGGGGCCACCCTGCACAGCTTCCCGCTGTCTGCGCGGAGGTACTCCGACCGCTTCTGCTGCCAGCGCTAAGGGACACAAGACACGGCCAGCTACCCAGGCGGCCTTGGAGACTCGGGGCGCAGTGGAGGTACCCTGGTGCTGGGTTCCGAGAAGCCCTCCCTGGATCGGCCCCGTTCCGGTAGGACCCTCTGCCGGGAAGCCCCGGGCCAGCGCGCCCAGCACTGAGCTGGGGTCAGGGAGCGGGGCTCGGGACACAGGCTTCGGGACCGCGGGGCGCACTGGGGCTGCGAGCTTTCGGTGGTTTGCCCGGCGCCCCGGCCGGGCCGAGACGCTCCCATGCGGTGGTGCGGGGAGTGTTTGGGGCGGGGGGGCGCGGAGGGGTGAACCGGCCTCAGCTCTCTTCTCCAGGCCCCAGTTTAGCGGCCCCTTTTTGTCTCTGCTCTCTGGCCATTTCGGTTTTTCCAGTCCGATGCCCCTGAGGGGGGAGGGTCGGGCCCCTTGGAAAATCCGTTTTCATGGCAACACAGAGCCTCTCCAAGTGAAAGAAAAGTTTCTTGAAGCGGGTGGGGGGGCGGGGGATGGTGGCCCGAGAGGAGCCGAGGCCGTCCTGGGGCGCCCCCTCCACCGGCCGCGCACCTGCCGGGACCACTGAGCGCTGCTCTCGCCGCGCAGCCGCGCCGCCTCCCCGGGGAGCAGGGGCTGCTAACGGATGCCGTCTTCCTTTTTTTTTTTTTTTTAATAGCCTTCCCGACCGGAGCCTCGGGACTCTGAGCGCCACATTCAACCGCCTGTCGGGGTTGTCTGCCGAAGAATAGCGGCGTGGGGAAGCCCGGCTGTGGGTAGCTGGCACCCCGACTATCGCCACCTCCAGCCCAAGCTAGTGGCTCAGCGTTTGCAACTCCCGGAGACGCCCGAGGCGACCGGTAGGAAGGAAAAGCCAACCCCGGACAGAGGTGGCAGAGACTGAAATAAGTGTTCCCACGGTGTGGCCACCAACCCCCCCCCCCCCCCCAGCCTCGTGGAAAGATGGGGGACCCAAAGAAAGGCGTATCTCCTAAGTGTGGGGAAAAAAAAAAAAAGCTCCAAACCGAGGTTTTTAGCTCCTTATAATGCAAGACCCAGCGATCCTGGGAAGCCTGCGTGCCAGGAGCTTCCTTCCCCGTTTCTTGCACAAATTATAAAGTAACCCGCTGTGACTTGGGGGACGCAGAGCAGGCCAGCCGGCCCTGGGGCCCGCGGACCGCTAGCACCAGAATCCCGGCTCCCAGCAGCAACGTCTCCTAGAAGTTTGGGGTCTCGAAACCCGCCTTTTAAGTTTGGGTTCCACTTGGTTCTGTTGCTCTTCTGGGCGGAAGGAAGCGAACGTATACAGTCAAGGGCTGCTGCGATCGTTTGAATGGTTCTACGCATTTAGGGTTTTGAAGTAAACTATGTGGAATGGTTCTGTGTATGAGTCGTGTGTGTGTGTGTGTGTGTGCACGCCCGCGCACGCGCGCACGGGTATGTGTACTTAAGTTGACATGGACTGGAAGGCATGTTTCAGAAAACAGAAATGATTCGACAGTCTCCACCTGCAACAGTTTTCTTGCCAGACTGGGTGACACAGAAAAAATTTCCTGGGCAAACCCACCTTCTCCCCAAGAAGTCAGTGTGCAGTAGCCCTGCCCTTTTGGCTGCCTTTCCAGATGCCCTCTCGGGTTCTCTGGGCCTCTGAGGCTGTTGCTAAGTGAAGCGCGTTTTAGGAAACTACCCAACCGACGCGCGGCCTGGCGTCCAGTAGCCTGACAGATGTCAGGATTCTTTCCAAGTTTTAGGACCCAAGTAAGCCGTTGTGGTGACAGCGCCTGGGCTGCCTACTTGCCTAGGCAAGAGGTGCGGTGCCCGGCCAGCGCTTCTCGCCGCAGCAGGTTATCTGGGGAAACTAGTCACTGCTCCCAGCTGTTTGTCACTTGCTCACACCCATCCCACGGTTTAGGTAAGCTCCTTCTCACATTAACGTCCTTCTTCCAGATTTATGGTAGTCTTGCTAGGATCAGACACCCTCTCCCACACTCCTGGCTTCCCTCGGAGGTCACGATTAGACCGATCTCTGTGCCTGGTAGCTCTGGGGTGGTCTGCCCAGCCCCAAGTCAAGAGTCACGCCGAAGTACCTTCGAAACACTTGAGAGGACACGTTATCAACCCATACTACCATTTCAGTAATCAAGCAAGATTACCATCATGGGGGTGGGGAGATGGAGGGAAGGTAGAAGGAAACGGTTCTCTTAGCAGTACCAGCGCAGGCACTGGCCGAGCGACGCGACTTTCCTTGCGGGTCGGGAGAAGCTTCACGGCAGGTACTACCGCCCGAGGGCGCTCGGTCTAGGCGGGGTCCGCGGGGAAGCTAGACGTCCGGTGGAGCCCCAGCAGGTATCTCCGACCCGCACCTGCACCCCGCGAGGAAAGCAGAGGGACACAGCGGGATTCGGGAAGAGTTCTTTCCACTCTTTGCGGGACGAGGGCGTGTTCGGTAGCTCTCTCTCCCTCGGGGCCTCCGGGAGCCCTTGGGCGGCAAACAGAGCCCCCAAGAGGGCGGGTAGGGAACTCGGCCAAACAAGCCGTCCCATTCTCCCCGCCCTCTGGAGAGAGCTCTGGCTCCCTCGGACTGGGGCTGGGCCTGGGGATTCCAGGACCCAGGGCGCGGCAACAGCGCCGTTTGTTGGCTTCGGTTGGAAACTTCATCTATAGGCGACCCTTCTCTCCCTACGGGGCTTCAAGGTCGCCCCAACCCTCCAAGAAGAGGCAGCTGCATCGCTGCGGGCAGAAGTGGGATTCTCCTTAGAAGGCTGGTGATGGCAAAACTCGGAGGGTGGGGTAGGCTCTAGTGTGGGTGGCCCTGCAGGCTCCGGGTGCCTAGGGCGCTTCCAACTCTGCCTTCCTGCGGTTTGCGGAAATCCAGCGTCCCAGGAGCCTCTTATCTGCAAAGTTAACTCCTTAGCACTTGGCCTGAGAGCTACTAGTCGAGCAGGGGAGGGGCTGTCCCAGAGCTCGCGCGGGGGTGCTCCCGTGGAACCCTGCTCCGCCACTGCTCAAGGGGGGCTTCTTTCCCGAGTCTGCGGCTCGATTAGGACCCCCGCCTTTTATAAGAGGTGCCCTTTGCGTGCTGGGTGGGATGGAATGGGTGTGTATCAGTGTCCGCTCCGGGATCTGCAGCCTGACAATAGAGTCAAGTGTTCGCCTTTTTTCAAGTGCAGTCGAGCCCAGCGAGGGGTCCAGCTTTGAGGAAGTGCGAAAAACTTATTCCGAAGACCTTCAGAAAAGCTTTGCTTGCCAGCAAGGAGTGGGGGAAGTTTGCTGATCTAGAGACAGTCTTTTTTCTTATTTCTTCCTTGAGAACAACCCTTGATTATTTACTCTGGCTCCTGGCCAAGAGGGTGTATTTAGGCCCCAGATTGAGGGCCTTGACCAAGAAATCAGGAGCTTAGGTCTGTTGTAGAATCATCTCCCGCAAAAGGTCGCAAAGGTCGGCAGATCTCCAACGAGGCTGGAAGAGACAGCCAAGCACCTCGCAGCTGTCGAGGTCTCAGTCTGATACCCGCAGCACCTCTCATCCCCCCACCCATCCCCCCTGCAGCTCCCAATAAAGCTCTCGTCCTTCAGAGTCTGGGAAGGAACTGACGGTCCTAGGCTGGCGGTGCAGTTTGCAGTAAGCCTAGTTGACACTTTCCAAGGGAAGCTTACTAGGAGCCACCGAGGTGTGCGGTGACACGGTCCTCAGGGTACCAAAAAGTCTCCTGTGGGCGGGCCAACTGTATTCTATCGCACTTTGATGTAGCCCTTTTTAGGAGGAAGGGTGTACTTTTAAAAGAGTTTCCGAATTGGCTTCCCTGGGTTAGCTGAGCTGCGATCGGTGGGTACGGGGAATCCCCTTGGCCCAGACCTTGGCGCTCAGTTGCAGAGTCCTGTCCACCCGCAGGGTATGAAGACAAGGATGCCAGGCGTTTTCCCTAGGTGTCGAGCCACTGCCAGGAATTTGGCAATCTCTACCTTCAGCGCCCTCTCTGCCGACCTCACAACGCGAGCACTGCCAAACGCCACTCGAATACAGCCACCTCCTCCGTGGGAAAGGAGGATCTGCCGGGGAACTGGGTCCCACTGGCGGAGCGTCTTCCGGGTCACTGTCGTCGATCTGCCGGCCTCGACCCCCACCCCCACAAGCGCTCAGCCCTCCGAGCTGCGGGGACCCGCCCCCCGCGGAGAAGCCTCGCGGCACCCAGCACCCTACCCTGCCCTCCCGCTGGGCCCATCGCCTTCCTCCCTTCCTTCTTTGGCTGCAAAGGCACGGCCCTCACCGGCGGCGAGGTGGACTGCCAGAAATCGGGCCTGGGGAAACAATCAAAAAATCGTTATCTCTGCGGAACGTGGCTGGAGTTATTCCACGTCCCCGTATCTCATCTACACGCGTATCGAGACCTGGGGGGAGGAGGTGGTGGCGCGGATCCATCGGGCGGGCGGTGCTTCCCGGGGAAGGATGCCCGTCTGGTCACGGGACCTCCCGGCACCTCCCGTGGAACCCGGCCCGCCCATCGGCCCCAGCCCTAGGGGGCGCAGGATGGCGGGGCTGGGGGCTGGGGAGAGCGCGCCCTGGAGCATATTTTAAATCTCAAGGCAGCAGACAGCTGTTTTCCCTCCCCCCGCCTCCCCCACCCTCGCCGCCTTTTCACTTTCTTTCAAGAGAGGGGAGAGCCGTGGAATTCGATGCGCGAAATCTCTCTGTTCTCTTCCCCTGCCTTGCCGGCCGTCATTGCTTTTCTTGGCACTAAACCTCGGCCGCACACCTACTATGGGCTAGCCGGTGCCGCCCGGCGCGGGAGGAGACCACCGCCCCCCTACTTCCGCGTCCTTCAGCCGAGAGCGGCGGCCGCCCGGGGGAGCTCCCGGAGGGCTGGGGACCGCGGCGCGCCCAGGCCGCCGGGGGCCACGCTCGTCCCACCCCGCGCGCGCTTTCCCCTCCGCGGCGCGGAGCCGCGCGGCCCGAGCGGCTGAGACGCAGAAGCGCCCGTGGGCCGGGAGCTCCAGCGCCGCCGTCCGAGTGGCGGGTGAGCGAGGCTCCGGGGCGGCTGCTGGCGACGGAGAGCCGGGCGGAGGACGCGCGGCCCGGGAACGGCGAGCGGGCCGCCGCCTGCCAGGTACGGAGGCCGCCGAGCCTCGGGCCGCCCCGTTGACTCGCGGGTCGGCTGTCAGACGGTGCGACAGGGCGAGGTCTGCGGTGCGGCCCGGCAGTGCCGGCGTTTTGGCGCCCCGGTTGCAGTCACCTTGATTCCATTTCTCGGGAAAGCGTCGCCGGGTTACAACCCTGAGGCTGGGCAAAGGTGATGTTTGTGTCATTAACACCGTCTCCCCTCGTTTCCGAACATCTTTCTTCCCCCGGCCCAGCCGGGCTCGCATTTGAACAAGCAACGGGCCGAACGTCGCGATAACCCTTCTTAATGGGAAAAAAACTGCCCTTTTTGTGGAATGGTTTCTTTACAAAGCCAACAACCAACCTTATTTTCTAGTTCCAATGGCTATCCCTTTATGAGTTATATTATTAAAGAAATCCGACCCTAATTGTGCCGATTTAACTTGTTAATTAGTTGCAAATAAACTATTCATTAGTGGTAAAATAAAATAAAACCCATGTGCCTAGATATCATTCCACATTCACATATTGTAGTGTCTGCATAGCATAGGCATACTAAATTAAGTTCCTAAAAGGTTTCTCCTCAGGATAAATAATTAAAATATATTCTACTTTAATTGACATTATAGAGGACATAAATGAGCTTTTCCTTTTAGAAAGAAATAGCCATTTCTAAATAAAGCTTGCAGTCTGGAGAATGGCGGCTTCAGCCAAATGAATAGTCATTACTACCTTTTCAACGACGTGGGCCTTTTGATCAGAAAAGAAATTAGCTCTAAAAAACAGACAATGGAAGCCTGCCCTGCAATAGGAAGAAAATTAGACGGCCAAGGCTCTTCACAACACCTATTTCTATAAACCATAGAGCTCCTTGCTTTTCAATTACAGCTGTTCATTTCATATAAGGAAAGGGGAAAAACAGGCCTCTAATGTAAACTCGCTTTCACCATAAAGCCTTGCTCCTGGCATGCAGCCAGGCTACCTACTTACTATTGTTTTTAGTCCTCTCATCAATTAGCTAATACTATATATTTTAAATGACTCTGAGGGTATTCACAGACTCTCTTCCCCCTTCCCTACACAGACAAAACCCAAGCTGGACTCCCATGAAAGGGCTACCATTCGGTGCACAGACACTTAAATGTATAAAGTTTAATGTTTTTATTGTTCCTCAAAGAAAAACCATATTGAAAACCCTGCTTTGTTTTTTTTTTTTCCTATATTTCTTAGCCCATTATTGAAAGACCCAGACGAGGTGATGACAGGGGAGGGACATAAATGAGCAGCTTTCAGTATTGTTTCTAATTGTTCACAGAGCTAAATCCATCTCTAGATCATTTTTCTGTGCCCTGTAGACCATAATTTGGTTTATACATCTTTGTGTTTTTAAAATATGCACTTTGAAATTTGCTAACCCCATTGGTTTGGTGTCATTAGATATAATTTCATTTAAAAAAAATTATGATGTCTTCACCATTTGGGTGAAATTATCTAGCTGACAGGAAGAAAAAAATCCCATTTGTAGGGTGTGCTACAAAATAAAATCTTCAACATACATAAACCAAAAATATGAGAGAAATATTTAGTAATAATACCAAAGAGTCTTAATAAGCCTTTGGCTGCATGTTCTAGAAACATCAAAACAGAGTCATGGGTTGGAAAGGCTTTGCTTCCCTTGAAAGTAAAATACTTATCATCTGATCTTTGTGAATCACTATGTAAATTCTCTGGAGAACTGAATAATAGGGCAATACTATAGGGTTAGTCTGGGAACTTGCAGATTTGTGTTGTGTTCATAAAAGGACTTAAAATGATTTTTAAAAATTCAATCGAAGAGGATTTATTTGCTCACTGTAAAACTGAAGAAATTTTTTTTACCTAACTATAAAATCATTTAAATAAAATAACACAATAGCCATTAACTTGTCCATGAAGGATGTCATTCCTTTAATCCTTTAAACAACCTAGACATAGTCTGCCAATTTAGAAGGAAGGAATAGACAAGAGTAGAGCCACTAGGATGATTATTCAAAGTGTTTCCAAAGAGCAACTACAAAAAATGGTTCCCAAATGGTTTATGCTCCTGTTTCCGCTTGCATTCCTTGTTGAGTATGCTTCTATTCAATGGTTTCCTACCATATTTTTTGTATCAAGTAAATTATTTATTATGTTTGCTTTGACTCTTGAGCATTTACTTCTTTGCTACTTTGTTCAAATGGATATTAGAATAGAGTTACCCAAAGCATTTTGCCAAGGAGCACAAAGTTGTCATGTCATTGAGAAGATCCCCTGGAGCAGGAAATGGCAGCCCACTCCAGTATTCTTGCCTGGGAAATCCCATGGACAGAGGAGCCTGGCTGGCTACAGTCCATGGGGTCACGAAGAGTCGGATACAAGTGAGCCACTGAGCATGCACACATGCATGCTGAAGAAGGGACTCTTTCTTGGCCACGAAGTCCCTTGATTCCGTGAGACCATGAGATGGTGTCTGTTTTCAGAAAGAATTCCACAGGAGCTGGTTGGAAATCATCAGCTTGCCAAGGCGAGGTTTCATGGCAGAGGTCAGCAATGTGTGATCACAGATCGGTAACTGAAAGTTGTCCAGACCGAGAGCTGCATGATTATTTTGATGGGTCCAATTCTATATTATAGCACTTGGCTTTCATTTGGAAGAAGGATTCAAGTGTGTGATGTTGTGGGCAGTTGAGCTGAAGTTTGGGGCAGAGTACAAAAACTGCCTGCAGAGAGGCCTGAAGGTTTAACTTCAGCAGTTTTGGAATGGGACAATATATTCAGAAAGGGAATATAGAAAGAAATGTTTCTCAGGATGTTGACATGAAGTGGAGCCTGGGTGTTTATACTTATCTGAATGAGTTTGGCAAGTTGGTTGGTTTGTTTGTTTTTTTTTGAGAAATAATTGACATATAATATTATATTAGTTTCACTGTACATGATTTATTAAATATTTGTATGTATTCCAAAATGATCACTGCAGTAAATTTAGTTAATATCCATCCCCATTCATAGGTACATTTTTCTTTTTCTTGTGATGGGGACTTTTTAGGATCTATTCTCAGCAACACAATACAGTATTATTAACTGTAGCGGGCACGTTTATTATTCTTCCCAAACTTCAGTTTTCTCATCTGAAAGAAGTGGGTAGTCAGGCCTTCTTCAGTGGCTTAGGGTAGAGATTCAGTGAGATAATACAACTGAAAGCATCTGGCATTCTGTTTAGCACAGAGCACCCTCAATTAAGAGTTATCTTGTTTTTCAATTGGGCTTTCTTATTCCTGTGAAACAGGATTGAAAATTCCTCTAGTGTGGGGGAGAGGGGTCCATGTCACTTTTCTTCCCCCTTACATGGCTATGCACAGATGTTTCTGGAATGAATCATAGTCCTTGAGGAAGTCCTCTTTGAATGAGAGAAAAAAATGAACTAATTACCCCATGGTTCCAATTCGGCATCTCAGTCTCCCACATTCAGCCCATCACTTGAAATTGTTTCCGTCAGGGCCATCTAGAGAGCACTCACTGACATGAGGGGGGCTTTGGTTTGTCACAGAGGGGCCTCTTGTGTTTAATTCTGAGATAACATAAAATATCCTTAATAGTAGAGACATGCCTCCTCTTAAAAATATACAATTAGTGTCACATGGGTCTTACATCCTTTATTTTTGCCTAAAATGTAAGTTTTAATTTTTTTCCTTCAGAGCTCAATAGAAAGGATATTCTTTCAACAGATTGCATCAGGAGTCGTGTTGAAGCAGGAGACTTGTTCTGATTTCATAGCTTTTATGTTTTCTCTGAGGTCTCAGAAATAGGCACAGTCAACCAAGTCAAGGAAAGAAAAGTAGTTCTAATCACCTGCAGAAATTAGAGTCTTATCATTTCTTACAGCAGCCTCTAAAAAGACTTAGAGAATCACAAAAACCATTTTTTAAAAATAAATAAATTGGAGAGACTTCAGTTCAAACTAAGAGTAATTCTATAGTTAGTCTGTGCCATTCATTGCATTTGAAGAAATAGATCTGGCATGAAACCTTGATTGACTCCTAGTTACAACTTTTGCTGAAAGACTAGGGAGGGCTCTGCTGGATAAAAGTACAGCCCAGAGGAAAAGTCAAGAGCCCAGACCTGGTTTGACTCCTGTCCCTGGCCCTTACTGCTGCTGCTGCTGCTGCTGCTAAGTCGCTTTAGTCGTGTCCGACTCTGTGAGACCCCATAGATGGCAGCCCACCAGGCTCCCCCATCCCTGGGATTCTCCAGACAAGAACACTGGAGTGGGTTGCCATTTCCTTCTCCAATGCATAAAAGTGAAAAGTGAATGTGAAGTCGCTCAGTCGTGTCTGACTCTTACTAGAAGTTACCTAACTTCTCTGAGCTTCAGTTTCATCTATAAAAATGGGAATTGATGATACACCTTAAGATGATTGGGGAAAATAAACAAGTTACCAAACTCAGTGCCTGGGTACATAGTCACAGGACTCAGTAAATGTTAGTTTATCATCATCACAGCAATCTTGTGAGCTATGTACACAGATGGGGACAAACTTACTTATATTTTAACAGATGAGGAAATAGGCTTAGAAGGATTAGTGTCTTGTTCAAAATGGCAGAGTGTACTGTGACCAAAAGCAGCCATAGAAAGAACCCCTCCTGACTCCTTGTCTAGTTACTTATCCACCAAATTATAGTCTGCTTGCACTTTGTCAGTGTTATTTTCATTAAAATGCAAAGCCTAAAGTGCTGTTGAACCATATTAAGAAGGATATCATTTCTTCCTATATTTAAGTACAGCCCCTCATGATGTCCAGATGTCTTAGTGAACAGTGACAAATGGCAGAGGAAGAATGACGAGGGACTCTACCTGCCCTAGTTTGCTCCTGCAGAGGAGGGCTTCAGAGAGACACCACCAGTTCTCAAACTACACAAATTAGAAACATTAAAACTGACACTGAGTCAGATTCAGGATTAAATAGATAAACCAATATGCTAGTGTGAGCTTCTCAAAGACTACACCCTAATCTCTCATCAGTTCAGTTCAGTTCAGTCACTCAGCCGTGTCCGACTCTTTGCAACGCCATGAATTGCAGCACGCCAGGCCTCCCTGTCCATCACCAACTCCCGGAGTTCACTCAGACTCATGTCCATCGCATCAGTGGTGCCATCCAGCCATCTCATCCTCTGTCGTCCCCTTCTCCTCCTACCCCCAATCCCTCCCAGCATCAGTCTTTTCCAATGAGTCAGCTCTTCACATGAGGTGGCCAAAGTACTGGAGTTTCAGCTTTAGCATCATTCCTTCCAAAGAAATCCCAGGGCTGATATTCAGAATGGACTGGTTGGATCTCCTTGCAGTCCAAGGGACTCTCAAGAGTCTTCTCCAACACTACAGTTCAAAAGCATCAATTCTTCAGCGCTCAGCTTTCTTCACAGTCCAGCTCTCACATCCATACATGACCATAGGAAAAACCATAGCCTTGACTAGACGAACCTTGGTTGGCAAAGTAATGTCTCTGCTTTTGAATATGCTATCTAGGTTGGTCATAACTTTCTTCAAAGTAGTAAGTGTCTTTTAATTTCATTGCTGCAGTCACCATCTGCAGTGATTTTGGAGCCCAAAAAATAAAGTCTGACACTGTTTCCACTGTTTCTCCATCTATTTCCCATGAAGTGATGGGACCAGATGCTATGATCTTCGTATTCTGAATGTTGAGCTTTAAGCCGACTTTTTCACTCTCCACTTTCACTTTCATCAAGAGGCTTTTTAGTTCCTCTTCACTTTCTGCCATAAGGGTGGTGTCATCTGCATGTCTGAGGTTATTAATATTTCTCCCAGCAACCTTGATTCCAGCTTGTGCTTCTTCCAGCCCAGTGTTTCTCATGATGTACTCTGAATATAAGGTAAATAAGCAGGGGGACAATATACAGCTTTGACGTACTCCTTTTCCTATTTGGAACCAGTGGGTTGTTCCATGTCCAGTTCTAACTGTTGCTTCCTGACCTGCGTACATATTTCTCAAGAGGCAGATCAGGTGGTCTGGTATTCCCATCTCTTTCAGAATTTTCCACAGTTTATTGTGATCCACACAGTCAAAGGCTTTGGCATAGTCAATAAAGCAGCCTATTTCCCTTCATGCTTAGGAGTTGAAACAATTCTGTGTTCTGTTAGTCAGCCCTGACAGGTAGGCCTCACACTGAAAGCCATACCAAAGCAGTCTGATGATATAGCATGCAACTCACCAGCAGTGACCTCCCACTTTGCCCAGGGTTCAAGTTTATATCTTGGCTTATGTCATACACATTCAAAGGTAGGTTTGCCAGAGGTTCCTGAAAATTGTAATGATCGTGATCACTATAGGTTGACACTGTACATGATCTTTACAGATATTATGGTATTTGTTTATCATGGGAAATAGGTGGGGAAACAGTGGAAACAGTGTCAGACTTTATTTTTCTGGGCTCCAAAATCACTGCAGATGGTGACTGCAGCCATGAAATTAAAAGACACTTACTCCTTGGAAGGAAAGTTATGACCAACCTAGATAGCATATTCAAAAGCAGAGACATTACTTTGCCAACAAAGGTTCGTCTAGTCAAGGCTATGGTTTTTCCTGTGGTCATGTATGGATGTGAGAGTTGGACTGTGAAGAAGGCTGAGCACCGAAGAATTGATGCTTTTGAACTGTGGTGTTGGAGAAGACTCTTGAGAGTCCCTTGGACTGCAAGGAGATCCAACCAGTCCATTCTGAATATCAGCCCTGGGATTTCTTTGGAAGGAATGATGCTAAAAGCTGAAACTCCAGTACTTTGGCCACCTCATGCAAAGAGTTGACTCATTGGAAAAGACTCTGATGCTGGGAGGGATTGGAGGTAGGAGGAGAAGGGGACGACAGAGGATGAGATGGCTGGATGGCATCACTGACTCGATGGACATGAGTCTGAGTGAACTCCGGGAGTTGGTGATGGACAGGGAGGCCTGTTGTGCTGCGATTCATGGGGTTGCAAAGAGTCTGACATGACTGAGCGACTGATCTCATCTGATCTGAGCAACCTGTTCAAGGCTAACTTATAGAATGACAAAGCTTTGAGATTTCATCTCTATCTTGAAATGATGGGTTCTCTCCACCACGTTTCCCTAGGAGGGCCTGATTCCCTTACTGTGTGATTTTAGACAAAGAATATCCTCCCTGGATCTCATTTGCCCCATGTGAGGAATGAGGGCATTGGACTAGATGCTTTCCCAGGGCCCTTTCCCTTGGAAGATTTTGAAGATTCCAAAACTTTCAATGTGATGCCATTTTTAATGGTAAGTAAACGGAAGTGGTCTTGGATTTTCTTCTGAAATGGCAGTTCTCTTAGATGTGCTAGTTAGAGCCATCAGCTCCACCACCTCTGACAGCAAGCAAATTCTTGGAGAAGCAAAACCAAGCTGAGGAAGCTAAGTTCCAGAGCTTTATCCACAAGAGAAGACACCCCCATATGCTGTGGGCTGGGGCTGGAGGAGAGCCTGTGTAGTTGTGTTACTGAATGTTTGTGTCCCTCTCTAATTCCTATGTTGAAGCCTAATCCCCTGAGTGATGGCATTTGGAGGTGGGGCTTTGAGGAGGTGATAAGGTCATGGAGCACTCAGGGGGATGGGAGTAAGTGCTTTATAAGAAGAGGCCAGAGAGCTAGCCTGTTCTCTTTCTGCCGAGGATGGATACAATAAATGGACAGTCTTCAACTAGGAAGCCTGTTCTTAGCAGAACTCAGCCATGCTGGCTCCCTGATCTTGGACTTCTCAGCCTCCAGAACTGTGAGAAATACTCTTCTGTCTTTTAAGTCACCCAATCTCTTATGGTATTTTATTATGCCTGCCCGAACTGACCAAGACAGGTTGGAAGAGTACACAGATAACAAGGTGACCTGGAGCGGTCACCCACTGCTAGTTACCTACCACACCTTCCAGGAGCTTGGGGTGGGTTTCAGGAGACAGAGGAAGCCAGGGATCACATGCCTTCCCCTTTCTCATCTCTTTAGCCTCATCTTTCTTGACTCACCTCAACTTGCCTCTAATGCTCTGAAAGGAATCACTTCCTTAGTGTTCTTGATCAGTTTCTACTCTTTGGCTTTCATCTTCACAGATTTGCTTCATCTGCTTGGAACTCCTTTCTTAACTGCCCCCCCCCCCTTCTGTTAAATGACTAAATGTTACTCAGTTCTCAAGATTCAGCCCAGGTTGCCTGATTTTTAGAACATCTTTCCTGATTCTCCCCCAGCCCCACAATTCAGGCTGGATTGGGTGCCTTTCCATGATGCTCCCAGGAACCCCACCCCCCTCTATGTGTTTATTCTCTCAGAGCTCTTGCCACACTGTTTAACCACCACTGGTTTATCTGTTCACCTCATCCCTTAACTGTGAGCTCCTTGAGAACAGGGACTTTCTTCTTTCGTTCTGGTTTTTTCAGCACCTAGCCCAGAGCCAGGGCCATGGGGTCACAAAGTGTGTGACAACAGCATATGATCAGGACCACCCACAGTGGACACCGAAATGGGATTTCATAGAGCCAAAGAACATCTGGATCATGCCCCCAACGAGCTGTCAGCTCTGTAGGGAGTAGCTGGCCCTCTGGGGATCAGCTCTGGCTTTGCTTGTGGGAGACTGCTGGGTAAGCATGGAGCAAGAGGCACCTTCAGGAATGTGACATTGATTTTCCTCCCCTACCTGATGTGGCAGGTACTCTGGCCATCCTCCCAATTTTATCCATGGAGGTAGTGTGAGAGAGGACAGAAGCACATATGGCTATACGTTCCATGCTCCCCTTGCTGACCTGTGTGCCCTGGCACTGGCCTGCATCTGTGTGGAGGGAGAGGTTCTCTTCCTCTGTTGCAAAAGCATTCTTCACTCACTAAGCCATGAACCTACAAGCTGCTTGCACGCAAGGAGGTGCCTTGTTCTGATTGGCACAGAAGAGTCCTATGATCTAATTGGTGCCCCCCATGTTTTGGGCCCCAGGATGAGCAGAAGAGTGGATACTCTTGTGCATTAGTGCTCTCAGGCCTGGCACTGTCATCATGGGTCTGTCATCACATTTCCAACCCAAAAGAGGTGGGAGCAGTCTTTGGACCCATAGAAGAGAGGAGTTCTCTGTGCTGATGAGATGCTGCTGCTGCTGCTAAGTCTCTTCAGTCGTGTCCGACTCTGTGCGACCCCATAGATGGCAGCCCACCAGGCTCCCCCGTCCCTGGGATACTCCAGGCAAGAACACTGGAGTGGGTTGCCATTTCCTTCTCCAATGCATGAACGTGAAAAGTGAAAGTGAAGTCGCTCAGTCGTGTCTGACTCTTAGTGACCCCATGGACTGTGGCCCACCAGGCTCCTCCATCCATGGGATTTTCCAGGCAAAAGTGCTGGAGTGGGGTGCCATTGCCTTCTCCGCTGATGAGATGAGGAATGTCCAAACTAGGAATGCAAAGCAGGCAGAGTGCCTGTAGTAATACAGAGAAATAAAGGCTACAGTCTCTCCTCTCAGCTGACCAAAATTTATGCCCAGGGTCAGGAAGAGGCAGTGATAAAATTGGAGTCAAGTTATTCTGGGCTCACGTGGCCTTTCAGGTGTCATTTAAATGATATGAATCTGACTTTCACATCTGTAAAGTCGCCCTGTATGTGAATGGGGAAGGCAGGGGTTGGGGGCAGCCTCTGCTTGAATGCTCTGGATTCCCAAGGCAAGGGATCATGTTGAATAAACGCTTCTCAGTTTGCTATAAGCCTTTGATCATCTCCTGGAGTTTTTGAATACTTATCTTTGCTAATTTTGACTCATTTAATAGCAGTCTCTCCAGGTAAGAGACTTCTCCAAGCCACTTCCCAAAGTTTGTGAATCTCTTTGAAGACTTTTTAGTGGGGGAATTGCCAATCTGGATTTGTGCCTTGGAATGTCATCTTGGCTGCTGACTATATCTGCCAAGGAGATTTGTGAGTGTTAAAAACCTCTGAAGACCTCTGATATACTGGATAGTACCTGATAAATGCTTATTCTTTTGGTTGGTCAATTCTTTCTGATCAGCTCAAGTGCCTATGACCTGAGAGGTATCACTTGCTTCCCCCTGGTTCTCAGTTTCCTCAGCTGTAAAATGCAGGTTATCTATTTGTTTTATTTGTTAGTTGTTCATTCATTCATTCTTTGCTTCTTTCTTTCAGCTTCATGACCAGATAACCTGGTTTGTCTTCCAGTCTATGTCATTGGAACTTTAATATTGTCTACCTGATATAATTTTCATTTGATTTAGAGTTTATTTAAAATCCATGATGCTATTCTCTGAAAAGAGGCAGTTATAGCAGTGGGCCCCAGGAAGAAGTCTGTACATGAGAAAGTAGACACCATTTTAAGAGGCTTTGTGGTTACCTTTTGTCCTCATTTTGGAAAGTTAGACTTTTGAGGCCCCACAGGGCACTGAACAAAGGTGGGCATATGCAAAGTTCAGGTAGAGAATAGGCATATTATCTGACATCAATAAACTTTCATTTTGGCAGGAAGAAAATAAATGATTGTTAGGCCATTTTCAATTGTATTAAGTCAAGAAGATAGGCTGATGCTTAGTCTTGTTAAAAGTCCATTTTTATTTATTTTATTTTACTTTTTATTTTAATTGCAGCCTAATTACTTTACAATATTGTAGTGGTTTTTGCCACACATTGACATGAATCAGCCATGGGTGTACATGTGTTCCCCATTGTGAACCCTCCTCCCAGCTCCCTCCCCATCCCATCCCTCAGGGTCATCCCAGTACACCAGCCCTAAGCACCCTGTCTCATGCATTGAACCTAGACTGGTGATCTGTTTCACATATGAAAATATACATGTTTCAATGCTATTCTCTTAAATCATACCCCCCTCGTCTTCTCCCATAGAGTCCAAAAGACTGTTCTATACATCTGTGTCTCTTTTGCTGTCTTGCATATAGGGTCATCGTTACCATCTTTCTAAATTCCATATATATGTGTTAATATACTGTATTGGTGCTTTTCTTTCTGACTTACTTCACTCTGTATAATAGGCTCCAGTTTCATCCACCTCATTAGAACTGATTCAAATGCATTCTTTTTCATGGCAGAGTAATATTCCACTGTGTATATGTTCCACAGCTTTCTTATCCATTTGTCTGCTGATCAACATCTAGGTTGCTTCCATGTCCTGGCTATTGTAAACAGTGCTGCAATGAACATTGGGGTACACATGTCTCTTTCAATTCTGGTTTCCTCAGTGTGTATGCCCAGCAGTGGAATTGCTGGGTCATATGGCAGTTCTATCTCCAGTTTTTTAAGGAATCTCCACACTGTTCTCCATAGTGTAAATGCCCATATTTAAAAGATCAGTTACCCTATCTTGGACAGTGTGGAATAGACAGATGCTGCCCTCCAGGAACCCTGTCTATCAGAAGAGTAGCTGAAACAATGGAGAAGGATGGCACCCCACTCCAGTACTCTTGCCTGGAAAATCCCATGAACGGAGGAGCCTGGTGGGCTGTAGTCCACGGGGTCGCCAAGATTCGAACACAACTGAGCGACTTCACTTTCATGCATTGGAGAAGGAAATGGCAATGCACTCCAGTGTTCTTGCCTAGAGAATCCCAGGGACGGGGGAGCCTGGTGGGCTGCCATCTATGAGGTTGCACGGAGTCGGACACGACTGAAGTGACTTAGCAGCAGCTACTGAAACAAAAGCCACGGTATCCTCAGGGCATTTACAAGGGTGTCCTGTGCTGTAGGTGTAGAGGGGAGAGAGGGTGCAATTTTGTCTGGGGTATTTTAGAAGGATTTTTGGAGAAGGTGGGCTCTGTGTTGTGAGCTATGCACTATAAGACACAGATGGGCAAAGATCATTGATGAGGAAGCAATGAATCACAAAAGCTCATTAAATATGATAGTGCAAGGTGTGTTTGGGAAATGGTAAGATCCATGTGGCTTAGAGCTGGAAGGAAGCACAGTGTAAAGATGGGGGAGAGGAGTTAGGGTTGAATTGTGGAGGATATTGAAGGCCATGCAGGAGACTCTGAGTTCATTCTCTGGACAATGAAGCACCAGTGGTCCCCACCCCAGCCCATCCCTCTGCCCACCTCAGGTAGGATTTACATACAGTGATTTTTAAACAAAACAGTAATCATTATAATGATACCCCAAATCAGTTATAACTTTGCAATGGAGAAATTGGGGCTTTAAAAAAATTCTTCTGAGATCCCAGTCCAAAAAAGAAAATGTATTGGTAATCTTCAGTGCACAAGAGAAGCAGTGTGGAGACGCTTGTTGTACTGCACCCAAAAGCCTGAGACCTGAGTCTGAGTCCGAAGACAAGTCACTTCCCTTCTGTGGGTGCCTGCGTGCTCCTCCCTGGTAGGGGGATGACCATGGCCTTCTCAGATAGTTCAGTTAATCAAGCAGTTTAATAGACAGGATCTGTTTGTAAACTCTCAGATACTATCTGTAAGTAAAGAACTGTTTTTCATTAAGAACAGAACATTTCAATAAAGGTGGATTTCAAGAGATTCCTGCCAAGCGTTTTAGCCTAGGGCCAGTGGTGGAAGGAGTTCAGTAATGAAAATATATGTCCTCAACACACACTCTCAGCATAAGCAATCGGTCTGACTGAGGAAATCCTTCTTTCTGAAAAGTAAAAGTGGGAGGGAAATGGCCTTGTTGGGGATTGCTGATGTCTTTCTGATTGGCAGTGTTTTATCAAGTGCTGGCAGTGTTTCCTCTTCCACTGCCTTTGGTGACATTGTTTTATCAGCAGTCCCCAGTGAACTCAAAATGCGACTGTTTTCAAGAAGTTTTCTCACTAGCTGCTGCAGTAGGCAGGTCAATGTGATGTGGTTGGTGGTCAAGCTTTATCATATATAATGGAGGGGCCTCTCTATTAAAATCCCCAGTTTTATGGAATTCCCTGGTGGTCTGGTGGGTCCCCTGGGACAGGGAACTACAAGCTGCATGGCGTGGTGCCCCCCACCAAAATCCTCCGTTTTAAAAGATGAAGTCATGTGCCCCTTCATTAGAGAGGGACAATATTAAGGACATTATGAGAGTGGTTGGACCTTTTAGCTTTTTCCCATTATAGCTACTAAGTTAATAACAAGTATCGCATGTGTCCAAGTTGGAAGCAGTAAGAAGGGAAAGCCCTAGCCTCCAGATTGCATAGAAGGAGGAGAGGAGGATGCAGGGACTTGGAAAATGTAGAACTGGGCACAGAGAAGAAAGGCAGATTAGATGTTCTGGACCCAGTCCTTTCTCCCTCTGTCCTCCAGTGCCCTTGAGTGTCTAGTTGTTGCTGAGATGGAGATCCGGCTAGAAATGACAGTCTGCTTTCCAGAAACAAAAAATAACCAGAGAGGGCTATCAAGTTCTAGCTTTTCTGCTCTTTCGATTTATAGCTCTTAAATTCACAGTCTCCTTTCCATACCCAAACCACTGCCTTACCACCTTCTTTGTTCTAAGCTTTTTAGTATCCAGATGTGACCCTGTCACTTAACCTGTTTTGAATCACTCAGCAGCTGTCCAGTTCCTGTAGAGTAAAGCTAGACCCATGAATGTGGCATTTCAGGGTCTTCCTGATCTGGTCCCTACCCGCCTCTCTCTTCCTTCCCTCCCAGTCCTGTGAGCAGATATTTACGTTTTAGCTCAAGCTTTACTTCCTCCATCCCCTGCATACCTCGTGGTGTTCTGTGTTCCTGCCTTGGTGGATTTTGTATACAATATTGCTGTAATTATAGTCTTCTGATCGTTTGCTTGCTTTGCTCTCCATGGGCTGTGTTTTGAGCTACCTGAGACAGGCATTATTCATTTTTGTATCTCAACTCTTCTTCTTCTCTTCACCACGTCGGACGATGAGTATCTTACTCTCCTTGTCTCCTGACACACACCATTTATTTCTCCTTCTCTTGCATTCCTTTTCACTTCAGTTCATGCTATTTACCGGGCAGTGTGGTCATTTTTGGAAATAGGAACATAAGGAAGATCTTATATGGTTGCTGTTTTGAGGGTCTCAGTCTAGTTGGGAAACTGCTGGGGACCAAAGTTGTCACATGCAGGCTGTGGAGCCCACAGACCCTTAGGAGTGGCCCTGGGAATGCCTTTCCTCCTTTCCTGGCTTCCACAGCAGCAGCCCTGCCCATCTCTTTTATTCTGGGGATTCTATGGAAGCTTTTGTTTGGGTGGGAGGCAAAGGGATTCCACTGGGGGAAAAAGAAGCAATGTTTGGATACCGTGTTTTGAAGTAAGAAATACTGTGTAAAGTGCTATTAAAACAGTCTAACAAAAGAGACAGACACCCTGTCTTCTGGTTTGGCAAAAATCTGTTTCTTTGCTAAGCCCCTCGCCACTCTGTTTATGCTTTGAAGGGAGTTTTGGGGTAGGTGGGTGGACGCCCTTCCACCTGGTTCCCATCTTTCCTACTTGTTCCCACCTCCCTTGCCAAGTGAAAACTCCCTGTATATAATTTAGATGTCTTCCAGCTTTGAAGGGGATAACATTTTAGCTCTCCCAAAGCATGAAGTCACCCGGAGAGGAGGTATGTCAAGCTCCCTGATCTCAGACCAGGTTCGTGGCCATGGTTTCTGTTCCTTTTCTATTTGTCAGCTCCCTCCCCTCCCCCTCCTCCCCTCCCTGAGAATGTGAGCCCTTGATGGCAGGTGTCCTCAGTGCCTGGCGGTGGGCCCTGCAGACAACAGATGCTTATTTAGATTTGAGGAAGGGAGGGAAGAAGTAATAAGGAAGTTGTCATTTTACCCAAAAGGCTTTTAGGGCATTACTTCAGGTCTAGGTGAATGTGGCTTTGGAAGAACTAGGGTTTCTGGAGCACAAGCTCAAAGCTCTGTCCAAGGTACTTAGTTTACTTATCAACCCCTGCCCACACCCCCACCGCCCGTCCCCCACCCCCCACCCCCGTCCCCATCTTTTGCCAGGAAGGCATGTCACTGGAAGCGACAGTATCTTCCAGGCAGTCGCCTTCCTAACATGCTAAGAGTCTGGATTCATGTTTGAATCTACAACCTCGTGCTGAGAAGGACAAATCTCTTCAACTTTGAAAACCACAGTTTCATGCCACAGCCGAATAAAATATTTTTTCCCCATCCTCTGGTTGATTGATTGTTAGTGACGTTTTAGTTATTGAAAGTGAAAGTACTAGTCGCTCAGTCGTGTCCGACTCTTTGGGACCACATGGACTGTAGCCCGTCAGGATCCTCTGCCCATGGAATACTCCGGGCAAGAATACTGGAGTGGGTAGCCATTCCCTTCTCCAGGGGATCATCCCAACTCAGGGATTGAGCCCAGGTCTCTTGCCTTGCAGGCGGATTCTTTACCAGCTGAGCTAATCGGGAAGCCCAAGAATACTGGAGTGTGTAGCCTATCCCTTCTCCAGCAGATCTTCCTGACCCAGGAATCGAACTGGGGTCTCCTGCATTGCAGGCGGGTTCTTTACCAGCTGAGCTACCAGAGAAGCCCATTTAGATATTAACGTGCTGGATTATTCTGCTTTGACCACCTTCTGGGTATGTTTCAATTCCTTACTGGGGGAATCACTATTTTACTTTCCCTCACTGCTTAGACAAAGTCAAATTTTCCTCCAACTTTCTACGTGAGAGAGTTATGCAAAAATGCATACCCATCATCAGGAAAATGTCTTCATTAACACATAAACAATGGTTCATCACCCGCCAATGTGTTAATGTATGGTAAACTCATCTATTGGCATGCAAATTCTAAGTTGCTCTCCCCAGGTTTTACCTAGCCACTCACCTCTACGACCTCTGAGGAAACCTTTGAAAAACTGTTTCTAAAATTTGTGTCCTGTAATTTCCCTAATGGTCAGAATTCCAACAAGCAGTGGATCTGTAGGCTGACTAAAGAGCTGAGACTTCCGCCAAACTGAGAAATCCTTACTTATACAGGAAAAGTCATTTGCCCTTGTTTCCATAACATTGTTTGTAATTGAGTTTATTACCCATGTTTATCCTGTGAGCATCCAGAGAGGTACTAGGAAAATCACAAAAGATACATTTTAGACATGTAAATAATCATAAGTCTGCCTTAATAGTTAATGTACATACCAGTGAGGACCAAAAGATAGTCATAGATCTCCATTAAGGTCATTCATTCTCACTACATATATTATCAAACTGGACAAGGGATCAACTCAGGCCAATGTGTATTTGAGCATCTGGCTGTTTGAATCTATCCACTACTGTAGCTGTGGGGAAGGAGAAACTCTGTCGAGGACATGCTGTCACTCTACCAGAAATTGACTTGTCTGGACAAGACAGTTTGTTTGCTTTTATTGTCCTCAAATTAAACTACTCTCTGTCTGACTCTTCAAGTTGTCTTCAGTGTGTGATTAAACACTGGGAGAATTGTCAATATCACTCAGCTTCTAAGTCATTAAACGTCCTAATCCTTCACATTCCTTGTGGCTGAGGCCATTTTCTTTCCGTTTTCTCTCCAGCTTTGTATTAGCCACCAGGATTCTGGTGACATTCTCTGTGTCGGAGATGGGGAGCTTGACGAGAGGTTTACAATTCACTAATGAGTCAGTGGGAAACAAGCACCAGTCAATACATTCCAAAGCAGATGCAAACCCACGTGTGGAGCTGCCTCAGGACAACTCCAGTTTACCCTAGGGTGCTCATGCCTGCTTCCTTCCAGTACACAGGCACCAGAAAAAACTTCTCTCATCTTTAAAGAGATCCCAGTTGTTGAAATTGGAGAAACTAATGCATTCTCTTGAGCCCAACACCTGTTGATTCTGTATCCCCTAACATGAATAATCAATTCTCCTCATGATTATGATAAGTCTGTTGAGAAAACTGCCCATCTTCTTATTATAATTTTTGTGCATACTTAAAATGAATATTCAACTGTGATTTGTCAAGAGCTCTGTCCAGTCCTTAGGGTGGCACAATGGTAGATGAGTAGGGCATATGCAGAAAGGGGTATTAATATAAAGATAAAATGCTTGGGATTTTTTTCAGTCTCATCCTTATATAATACCAAGAACTACCTCCATCCTCACCCTCCCTTTTTCTAACACCCCTGGTTCGAAATATATGCTCCAAAGGAACATAATTATTGTAAGACATCCATATGATTACGGATTACTCGATTCTAAATCCTTCTTCTTTGGCAAAATGACTTGATTGATTTTGGAATTTGAACCTCTTTGTGATACATTGCTTAGAAGTGACCATTTCAGCAAAGGCAAAAGGGGACTTAGACACACTCAGAAAAGCGTGCTGCATAAATAAGGAGAATCACATTGAATTGCCACAGATTATTTTAATGGCTAGAACCCCTTCCTGTTACAATAATTACAGAAACATCTTTAAGCTCTTCTCTGAAGAACTTCTGAATTGAAATAGAAAATGTTTTAATGAATTTAAAACATTTACAAATTCGTATTAGAAATTTCAGGAGGAATGATTTGTCTGTTCCCTCCCTGCTCATAAGCAGTCTTTAACGCAGTTTCCTTCTAGAATCTGCATATTATTTATACAATTATGTGTAGCATTGTGTTGCCTAGAAATATACCTCTGTAGGATGACTGTCCTTTTAAGGAAAATAAGCATAAATCAGTTTTCTGAAAAGCTACATTTCAGAGTGACAATGCTACTTCCTTTTGGAACTGCAAAAGAAAAATGGGTCTGGTCATAATTTCTGCTTGTAAGTTTTAGCTAAGTGGTGACAAATATCATACTATATTATACATCAGAGGACAGGCGTGCATCAGCTCATATTTCTGAAAGCCCGTTAGTTACCGTAATGGAAGTGAAAATTTCTCTCAAGCACCTGCCTGGAACAGAAGTCCTTCTGACAGAGTGTGCATAACCTCTCATTAAATCAGCATGCAGAGAACTAACCAGCAGATGCTGCTGACATGAACCCTGATGTAATCTCTTTAACCTTGTCCTGTAAGGCGCGCAAGTCGTGACCGGGGAATTCAAAGTAAATTAGGTTTTACATGAAAGTCTATAATCTAAATTCAATTTGATTAAAGCGATGCCTGATTTGTGTTGGTGATGAAATATTCCATTGTAGCTATTAGACTTTTTTTTAAAATTCGTACACTGGAGTCTATGTTTCCTATCCCTACCTTATTTTTTAAGATGATGGATCAGTTTTCCATTGTGGCCCTGCTCCCACATTTTTAAAATGAAGAAGCTTTTTAAAGAAAGAAGTTATAAGCAAAAATAGCTATTTGTTTCTTGAGGTAATCCACTGAGATGGCAAATATTCTATGATTTCAGGAATTCATGGGAAAAGGATCACTTTGTAAGTCCAAGTGTAGTTGTTTTCTATGTTGGAAATATTTTCTCTGTATTTAATATCAGAGTCTTAGAACTACTTTATTACATGTAAGCTTCGTCCCATAACTATTTTGTTAAATTAATCATTCTGATCAACACAATTTCTCATGGAAATTCAATCAGCTATAATAAAAAAAAAGTCATCAGTCGTTAACAGAGTTCCTCTGTTATGATTTTACGTTTCTTGTTCCTTTTCTAAGTATGTAATTTAACTTTCCGAGGATAACCTACAGAGAGTTCAAAACATTTTGGCTTCAGCTATTTTTTTGAGCCAGGAGCTGAGTTGCAAGAAATTTTACCATTTATTTTTTAAAGTTCTAGCTTTTCCTCTATCACATCTTTAACGTCTCCACTCTCTTGCCATAAGCCTCAGGGATTCCAATAATCTGATGCCCAGGAAACCCCAAGTCTCTCCCTGCACAGCTGCCACCTGGAGATGGGCTCAGTGGTAAAGGACTCACTGACCAATGCAGGAGCTGCAGTTCGATCCCTGAGTTGGGAAGATTCCCCTGGAGGAGGAAGTGGCAACCCACTCCAGTATTCTTGGCTGGAGAATCCAATGGATAGAAAACCTGGTGGGCTATAGTCCATGGGGTTGCATAGAGTCAGGCATGACTGAGCCACTGAACAATGACATGCAGCCACCACCCAGATGGGGATGGGGGACAAATATATATATAGGATTTACTGTGACTTTTCTGCAGTCTCTTTTCTTAAGCAAGTGGAGCTCCTAAATAGCCTATTGTTGGAGAAGGAAATGGCAATCCAGTACTATTGCCTGGAAAAGCCCATGGACAGAGGAGCCTGGTAGGCTACAGTCCATGGGGTCACAAAGAGTCGGACACAACTGAGCAACTTCATGTTCTCTGACTCTTAGACCGTAGAGTCCAAATCCAGAGGACCTGCTGGTAAGCAGAGCAATAGCCTGAGGGCCAGGATTCCCAGGTCTCAGCCAAGCCTTCTAGGTTTCAATCCGAGATCTGGGAAAAGAGCAAAAAGAACCATTTTCACCCGTGATCCTGGGCACAGTGTTAACCTGGTTAACAAAATGAAAGTGTCAGTCAGTCATGTCCGACTCTTTGCCATCCCATGGACTGTAGCCTCTATCCATGGGATTTCCCAGGCAAGAGTATTGGAGTGAGTTGCCATTTCCTTTTCCAGGGAATCTTCCTGACCCAGGGATCAAACCTGGGTCTCTTGCATTGCAGCAGATTCTTTACCATCTGAGCCACCACGGAAGCAGGTATAACCATATGTAGCTTTGATTTAATGCTTTAGCGTTTTCTAGAGCATTTTCTCCCTCATTACTTTCTTGAGTCTTCATAGTCACTCTGAAAGGCCTGGACTATTCTCCTCTTTTACTGAGGAGGGTACGAAAACTCAGAGAGTGAAATGACTTGCTTAGGATCACACAGCCAGAAAGTGGAGGTATTTGAATTTTACTTTAGATCCGTCTGACCTCCAAGCTACTTAATAGAGCAGGAAAACCTACAGAATCTTGTCCCTGTGTTCCAAAATGCTATCCTTTCTCCCTTAATATTTTGTTTTGTGCGGGATAGTGGCCTCTAGGCATTGCTATTTCTCTGCGTCCCCTTTCTACCTCACAAGGTGTAGTAGTTTGATCATCTGTTGAACCAGAGAAACATGGCAGTGGCAGCATGAGGGCAAGTCCTTCCATAGGGACATTATCCCAGAGCCACTGTGGAAGCCACTATAGACTGGAAGCAGTGTCAAAGTGAGGCAATATAGTCAGGCTCAGAAGACTAGCTGGGGATTTGTGAGCTGATTCGTAGACATTGCTGGGAGAAATATCAATAACCTCAGGTATCCAGAGACACCACCCCTATGGCAGAAAGCAAACAAGAACTAAAGAGCCACTTGACGAAAGTGAAAGAAGAAAGTGAAAAAGCTGGATTAAAACTCAACATTCAAAAAATGAAGATCATGGCATCTGGTCCCGTCATTTCATACCAAATAGATGGGGAAACAGTGGAAACAGGGAAAGACTTTATTTTCTTGGGCTCCAAACACACTGCAGATGGTGACTGCAGCCATGAAATTAAAAGACGCTTCCTCCTTGCAAGAAAAGCTATGACCAACCTAGACAACACATTAAAAAGCAGAGCCATTACTTTGCCTACAAAGGTCTGTCTAGTCAAAGCTGTGGTTTTTCCAGTAGTCATGTATGTATGTGAGAGATGGACCATAAAGAAAGTTGAGCGCTGAAGAACTGAAAGAGTCCCGTGGATAGCAAGGAGAACCAACCAGTCCATCCTAGAGGAAATCAGGCTTGAATATTCTTTGGAAGGACTGATGCTAAAGCTGAAGATCCAATACTTTGGCCACCTGATGTGAAGGACGGACTCATTGGAAAAGACCCTGATGCTGGTAAAGATTGAAGGCAGGAGGAGAAGGGGATGACAGAGGATGAGATGGTTGGATGGCATCCCCAACTCGATCGACACAAGTTTGAACAAGTTCTGGAAGTTTGTGATGAACAGGGAAGCCTCGTGTGCTATAGTCCATGGGGTCGCAAAGAACTGGACACAACTGAGCAAATAAACTGAACTTGCAGATATTGCAGTGCTCAGCAAAGGAGGCTGCCCTTCTGTGAGTGGGTGGGGACAGGAGGAAGATTATCTGGAGCCACCCTGTCCAATAAGGTAGCCACTAATCACATGTGACTATAGTGTGAATTACTTCAAATTAAGTCATACTGAAAAATCAGCTGCTCAGTTGCAGGAACCCCAGATTAAGTGTTCAATAGCCCATGGCTACCATACTGATCAGAGCAGATATAGAACATTTCTGTCATTGCAGAAAGTTCTATTGGATCCTGCTGGTCTAGACAGCACATGCTATGTGCTGAGAATCTCACTCAGCGGACTGAGGTGCACCCCAGACTCTGCAGACCTCTGAGGATGTTACTGCTTGGTTCCCATTTCCTTCCATATGTCTACTACTTTGCAACCCTGTAGCCAATGCCTCCGGAGAAGGCAATGGCACCCCACTCCAGTACTCTTGCCTGGAAAATCCCATGGATGGAGGAGCCTGGTAGGCTGCAGTCCATGGGGTCACTAAGAGTCAGACACAACTGAGTGACTTCATTTTCACTTTTCACTTTTCCTGCATTGAAGAAGGAAATGGCAACCCACTGCAGTGTTCTTGCCTGGAGAATCCCAGGGACGGGAGAGCCTGGTGGACTGCCATCTATGGGGTTGCGCAGTCTGACACGACTGAAGCGACTTAGCAGTAGCAGCAGCAACAGCAGCAGCCAGAGCCTCATTGTTTCTTTTTCCTTTCCTAACTTTGGCTCTTCTCCTTGAAGGTGGGGACAGGTCTTGTCTTTCAAAAGAAATTTGTTCTCTTTGTTGCTAAAATAGAAGGGAGTCTAGTCTTTGGGGGTCTTGAAAGTGGGAAGGCAATATTAGGATCCCTGCCTGAATTATAATTCTCTTAGCCTACCTTTCCCTGCTTTTGTCCAACAATATAATTTCTTAGCAAATTATATACTTAGACAATATGAGACTAACCTGTTCCCCTTTCCCAATCGGGTCTTGAATATTTGCATCTTTTGGGGTGAAGGCCATGGAGACCTTTCTAATTTTGGTCGTAGGGTCACGAAGATTTTTTGACTTTTGAGGTCATGAGCACCTTTTGAATCACCTTAGATTTTAGGATGCAGTTTGTTTGCAATGCCAGTAGGGGTTTTCATATTTAGAGTATCTTATTAGTATCGGAAATTAAACCCTTTTATTAACGGCTGGACATCTTAAAACAATCACCAGTCATTGTTAAAGTAAAGAACAGCTCATTATTTTTCATATCATAAAAGATTGAACCCTTCACCATGATTAATAAAGGATAGTTGTTATCTGCTTTGGTCACAAAAATTCAGGTACAAAAGAAACACTGTGGCAAATTAAAAGTAGAATGGTAGCATGAACACTTGTATCTGCACAGCTAATTAAAAGACTTAACTTATTAGGCCTTGAGGGGGGAGGAAAAAAAGAAACAAACAAGTATAATTTGCCAGATTAATTTTATGGTCTGTTCTATTTAATCAAACTATACCTTTTAGTGAAAATGACAAATCTCAGTTGTCAGAATGGGGTAGATAAGGAAGATAAAGGTCATATATTTTAATGTCACAGAAGGTCTTATTAAAGGAACCTTAATTACATTAGGTACCCATGAAACATTAATTAAATACTGTCTGAAATAATTAGGTCCAAGTTACTGATGGTTTAATTAAACTCAGTTTCTTATTTTATAAGAAAACTAAAGGTCCAGTATCTCTATCAGCAGCATAATTGATAGTATGTCAAAAAGGCAAAATAGTAACCTTGACCAACCACGGGGAGAGGCTTTCTGGGCCTGGTATGCATTGCTGGTTCTCCATCGTAGCCCTGCTGCCGTGAACACCTCATGATGTGTGGGCCTTGGCCACCTCTGAGCTTCTGGGCAAGAAAACCTAAGTGCCTTAGACTAGGGGAGATGGATACAAGACAGAACAAATGTATCACCTAGAGCTTGAAAAGTTTAGGCCACATAGGCAGAAAGGTGAGATGCATTATACATGTGCCTTTTCCTTTTTACAAATTGTGGGGAATTCCCTGGCAATCTAGTGGTTAGGACTCTGTACTTCTACTGCGCCAGCTGGGTTCAGTCCCTGGTCAGGGAAACTAAGATCCCTCAAGCTTCATGGCATGGCAAAAAAAAAAAAAAAACAACAAAAAAAAAAACCCAAAACCAAAGAACCAAAACTCCTGCCTTTTGTCACCTCTGCACATGTATGTTAGAAATGCTAGACACCTTTATGACCACTCACAATCTGCACAGACGGTATCGTTGTATTGAAAAAGACTTCCCTAAAGTCTGTTCTCATGTTTATTTAGTATCTTTATACCCTAACATTCATTTTCTTCTTTAGTTGTAAGTCTTTGTTCTTAAGATCATGGTTTGGACTTAGATGGCAGAGTTTGAATCTCACAGCTGTATGACCTTGGACTAGTTAGTTCTTTGACTTTATCTTCTCATCTGTAAAATATGTGTGATAATAGCTACTTAACAGAGTTGTTATGAAGATAATACTTTAATGTATATAAAGTATTTAGCTCAAGTGAAAAGTATATGGTGAAGCCTAAATATGATGCAGGACATTCTGTGGTCTACAGCAGGGGTCCCCAAACTTTTTGGCACTGGGGACCGGTTTCATGGAAGACAATTTTCCCACGGACAGGGTGGGGGATGTTTTCAGGATGATTCAAGCACATTACATTTATTGTGCACTTTATTTCTGTTATTATTCCATCAGCTCCATCTCAGATCATCAGGCATTAGATCCTGGAGATTGGGGATTTGAGGCCCAAGTTGAATTAGTTAGTTGTAGGTGAGTCCAAGGGAAATGCTAATTTAAAAGAACTTTAGAATGTGCCAGAAGGGAAAAAAGAGGATAATGTCAAAGCAAAAAATGTAGCTGAAGTGAACTTCAGGTCTGATTGTTTTATTTGTTTGGTTTTGCTTCAGCTTTTGAATCTCAAGCTGACAAGCCAGCTCCCCTATCGGTGATCAGGGTCGAGGAGAACAGCTGTCGTGCAACCCACCGCATGCCAGGACAGCCAGCTCTTCTTTCACTTTGAATGAACCAAAAATGATCAAGATGATAGTCTTATAGTTTGTAAAAAGTCCATTAACACCCAATACTGTTTACCCTCAAGGGCTCTGTGAGATGTTGTACTCCTAGTAGCCCCAGCAGCCCCATGTTACATACGAGCATACTGGGTCACAGACAGGTTAAGACACATGAGAAGCTCACACTTCGCCCTGGGAATTTCAACTCTTATTTACTTTGGTTTCAGTCCCGAACACCACCCTCCCAGAGATCAGCCCTGTGGCGAGGTTGAGATCCAGGCCTGTGGGCTCAACTTGAAGGCTTGTAAAGGAGGAGGAGGAGGAGGAAGAGGAAGAGGGAGGAGGAGGAGGCAGGGACCAAAAATGAAGGTGGCTGAAAAGCCTAGCATATCAGGCCCTTAACAGAAAGTTTGCTGACCCCGGTTTAGTGCAGCGCTTCTTCAACTTTAATGTGCATATGAATCCCCTGGGGAGCTTTTTCAAATGCAGATTCTGATTCACAGGGTCTAGGGCCTGACCTGAAAGTCTGCGTCTAACCAGCTCCCAGGTGATACCCACGGCAGGTCCTCGGAGCACGCTTTGCATAGTAAGGGCTGTGCTTCACACCGGCTCCACGCCCCTCCACCTGCTCGCTCCTTGTAGGCGCCTGTGCTATGGCTACTTGTCATTTGTATCCTAAGGAATTTCACTTTTTTTCAGTGTTCGGAGCCTGTGAACTTTCAGCAATTCGCCTTTAAAGCACCCTAGATCTTTTCCCTCCTCCATGGTGATGGCTTCTGCCTACTGCCTTCGCTATCTATTCCATTTCTATGCCTGGAGAGGGGTGGGGCAGTAGGGGGGGCGGACAGAGAAGCCCAGGACTTAGTCGCTGGCCTCCAGGAGTGCCTTGCTGAGGCCCACCCATGCTGCTCCATCTAGGCTCACATGTTCCCTTTCCTCCTGTCTCTGTACTTGCGAGTCCCACTTCCATGGGGCTTCCCAGGTGGCACAGAATTCACCTGCCAATGCAGAAAATACAAGAGACCCTGTTTCGATCCCTGAGTCAGAAAGATCCCCTGGAGAAGAGAATGGCAACCTACTCTAGTAGTATTCTTGCCTGGAGAATCCCATGGACAGAGGAACCCGGGAGGCTACAGTCCATGGGGTTGCGGAGTCAGACATGACTGAGCAAACATTCACTTCCACATTGTGTCTCTCCCAGAGACCCTGTTTTCCCATCACCTTGGGTTCTCATATCTGCTGTAGACTTGGGGTCCTACCTCCCGGCTCTCCAGCCTCCTGCTTTGGCCTCTCCTCTGATTCCTCTTTTCTGGCCCTTGACTTTCTTCCCTGCCAGGAGCTTTCTCCATTTTCTTTTGCTCAGCTCAGGTACAGCTGTCTAGTCCATTTGCACACAACTCGGGGTCAAGCCTCAGGAGTGCTTGTAAAGGGTTCTTCCCCTTCCACAAGATGGCCAGCTCCCTCCTTTGTGAATCTAATCTATTGAATTTATCTAGATGCTAAGCAAAAGGACTATGACTTATTTCATTTGTGTTTTGCATGCTGTTGCTGCTGCAGCTGCTAAGTCGCTTCAGCCGTGTCTGACTCTGTGCAACCCCATAGACGGCAGCCCACCAGGCTCCCCCGTCCCTGGGACTCTCCAGGCAAGAACACTGGAGTGGGTTGCCATTTCCTTCTCCAATGCATGAAAGTGAAAAATGAAAGTGAAGTCGCTCAGTCATGTCTGACTCCTAGCGACCCCATGGACTGCAGCCCACCAGGTTCCTCCGTTCGTGGGATTTTCCAGGCAAGAGTACTGGAGTGGGGTGCCATTGCCTTCTCTGGTGTTTTGCATAATGTCCCGTTAATAATGAGTGAAAAAAGTGAAAGTGTTAATTGCTCATTTGTGTCCAACTCTGCGATCCCATGGACTGTAGCCCTCCAGGTTCCTCTGTCCATGGAATTCTCCAGGCAAGAATACTGGAGTGGGTAGTCATGCCCTCTTCCAAGGGATCTTCCTGATTCATGGATCGAACCTGGGTCTCCCGTATTGCAGGCAGATTCTTTACCGTCTGAGCCCCAGGGAAGCCCAATAATGAGTACATATTCATAATTCATAATATCTTTGGCACATCCTCAATGAGTATGGTCATTGTTACTCAGCAGTCACTCATAGTTCAATGAATGTTGCATTCTTGGCTGGACCCAAGCACTACTGTCCTTCCTCTTTAGAGAGTGAACTTCTCTGATTATCATCCTACCACCCATCCTCCTACTTTGGTTTGCAGTGTGTGGGGTGACTCACTGTTGCAACCTTCTTTTACTCCAGAAGTCCTGTTATTTTAAGCTGAGTGGCTGGCGTGAGTCCAAAAGAGTTAAATTTCACTTTTTGCTGCTATTTTATTTTTCGGGTTCTCTATCCTCACCTACTCCAAACATTCCTCAGTTGATTCTGTTTTTTGTCCCCTTACAGACCTTCCCATCGACCATGCTCCCCATTTCCAGACTGAATAAAAGAGAATCATGGACTGTGAACACTAGAAGGAACTCATCTGATATGACTATCTCAAAATAAGGGCAGAAACTGAAGGGCAGAAAAGGCAAGCTGTTTGCCTAAGGTCACACAGCACATAGTTGGTGGCAGAGCAAGACTAAAATCCTCACATATTTTTCTTTTCATCAACAGAGGAAATATGAGGATTCAATCTTCCTAAATCTGTTGCCTCATACTCATGCATGCTAAGTCGCTTCAGTCGTGTCTGACTCTGACGCTATGGGCTGTGGCACACTAGGCTCTGTCCGTGGGATTCTCCAGGCAAGAATACTGGAGTGGGTCACCCTGCCCTCCTCCAGGGGATCTTCCTGACCCAGGGCTTCAAGTTTAAAAATCATCCACATCTCTATTTCTGCTTTGCAAATAAGTTCATCTGTATCATTTGAGGGGATATATGTAGAGGTATAGATGATTCACTTTACTGTACAGTAGAAATTAACACACATTGTAAAGCAATCACACTCCAGTAAATATTAATTAAAAATAAAAGTAAGGCTGAACTAGAAAAAAAATCATTGATGTACTAGAAAAATAATGTGAATGCCTGCATTCTTTTAAATTCACTATACATATGACTATTATTTACTAAGAGAACAGTGCTGTGCTTAGACGTTCAGTCATGTCTGATTCTTTGCGACCCCATGGACTGTAGCTGGCCAGGCTCCTCTGTCCATGGGATTCTCCAGGCAAGAATACTGGAGTGGGTTGCCCTGCCCTCCTCCAAGGGATCTTCCCAGCCCAGGGACCGAACCCAGGTCTCCCACATTGCAGGCAGATTCTTTACCATCTGAGCCACCAGAGAAGCCAGTAGTAATCTTTATCTTGGCCTTTCCTAGGTGGCACTAGTGGTAAAGAATATGCCTGCCAATGCAGGAGATGCAAGACATGTGGGCTCGATCCCTGGGTTAGGAAGATCCTCTGGAGGAGGGCATGGCAGCCCACTCCAGTATTCTTACCTGGGAAATCCCATGGACAGAGGAGTCTGGCCAGCTACAGTCCATGGGGTCGCAAAGAGTCAGACACAACTGAGCACTCAGGCATGCAATCTTTATTTTCCCATTTTTCAAGACACTTATTGGCCAACATTAACTTTTGTGGCTTTCTAATTCCCCAGCTAATCTTTCACACATGTATTTTTTAAAATAGCATTCTTTTTGAAAAAAAAAAAAAAGGAAGTTTCTAGCATATTTGCCTTTCTGACTCTCACTAGTAGCATACTTAAATGCAAAATCCAATAACTTTTCACCATGAAACCTGCAAACCTAAGAAAACCTCAGGAAGATGGTAAACCTAAACATGGGAAAGCAAGAAAAAAAAAAGGGAAAGCCAGCCAGGCCGTCATCCACTAATTTGTTTTGTTTGTAAAGTCTAATGTATCTCACATATTTGTTGGAAAGCCAAATACATGCCAACCAAAATACTATTTTGGAGTGCTGCTCCTCAGAAACTGGAAGTGATTGTAAAGCCCTTTGCACATCTTTTTCCTGTGTCCATCGTGAAGCATGTGCACACCGAGACCTTGACAAAGGTTCTGGGTTTGACACAAAGGGATCACAGCAGATACATGAATGGACTCAGAAGTCTGGATGGCTCCATCACCAAGTTAACATACTATGGGATATCTCGCTGCTTTCCCCCTTCCCAGCTAGAATCCCCTAGATTTCAGGATGTGGCTTTATTCACAGAGAAGTAGTTTGTATGAAGAGGTCTTCCCTCACATCTTCCCACCCTCATTCTTCTTCTTCCACTCACCTCATCCTACTGGGGCCCTTGTTGCCTTTCTGTTTTTCTCGTTACTTATCGATGTGTTTTTTGGTTTTTTGCCCGGAATGACTTGGGGCCTGTGTCTCTGGCTTTATGCAGTGCATTCGAATTCAGGGAAGACTTGGTGTCATCTTTTCTAAGCCAGTCACCCAGGAAGCAAGCCTGTCACACAGGCTGAGTTAGCCATGACGGTTCCCAAAGCTTTCCCCAGGAATTATCCTTTGGGGGTTTCAGTGCTAAGATATGCAATCTCAAAGTGTGATTTATCTTGATAGGGAACACAGAGCAGTTTGTCAAACTCAATACATTTCTTTTGTTGGAAGAAACAGAAATCTTAAAGTTATCTGGGATCAGTGGCCTGGCACCTGCTGGGACCTTTGTTTACCTGAGGACAGAAAAAAAAAAATAAAGGCTCTTTCGAAGATTAGGAGCCCTCTGCAAAGGCAGGAAATTATATGCTGCACCTCCTAGAGAACCATCCAGAGGAGCACCAGCCAGCAATGGGGAAGAAAGGCCATTCCAAATCATCATATTCATTTTTCATTCTAGCCTGGCCAAAGGAAAAACAAACCAAGGTGGGGCAAGCCTCTTGTAAATATGCCCTTATTATAGAGCCTGAATTCTTAGTGCAGCAGGCAGGTAGACGAATGGGCTTTCACTGCTTGGTGTTGGAAAGCCCTCCTGGAGGGCCACTCCAGGGCCAGTCAGGGGTCCTGGAAGGTGAGCATCCAGCCTCGCAGCTGGACTTCACACTTTGCTCCTAAGAGCACTTACCTGCTGTCCTGCCCACTTTGCCATAAAGATCTTTCCTAAAAAGAGAGTGGCCGATGAATTATGGAGCAGGAATGTAATAACAAAGGTAGAAATGTGTCCTGTTATCAGTCACACACATTCAAGCCCAGCCCCATGCAGCACAGTAGACGGCGACTATAAGCTCTGGGATCTTCTCTTTCAACCAAGATTGCTTCATACAAAAGTTGACAATGCTCGCCTGAAAGCCATTATGGATATTCAACATCTTTTAAAATAGCTGAACAGACTCGACAATAAGGCATGACAGAAAACTTGGACAGGAGGCTGGCTTGGAGTCTGGGTTAAGAAAGAAACATGCTATTAAAAGTAGGCAACAAACACATTGATGAATGTTTAATTTATTTGAAAATAAGAATCAACTTAGCTGTTCATTTCTTTTCCTCTTCTAAAGCGACAAAGACAAGCAGAACACAATTTCGGTTGCTTGTTGGGGTATATCTGCCGTCTTCCTTTTTCACATTGAAATTCTTCTGCGTGGTGACTCAATGATCCTCACATACTATTTGATGAGGCGGGGAAGGGGGGCTAAGAGACTCCTTGAATGGCCTTTCAGAAAGGAAGTGGAGCACCTAAAGGTGTCCTGGAGCCGTCATAAAATCATCCACTCTAACTTCACTTCATTCATTCAGCAAATCTTTGTTGAGCAGCCACAATGCACCATGGGTATACAACAGTGAACAAGGTAACAGCATCTCTGCCAGGGTCAGCATTCGTCCCTGTTTGCCCCACACTGTCCTGGTTTTGGGGCTTCCCAGTGGTGCTAGTGGTAAAGAATCCACCTGCCAATGCAGGAGATGTGGGTTCCATCCCTGGGTCGAGGGAAGATCCCTTGGAGGACGAAATGTTAGCCCACTCCAGTATTCTTGCCTGGAAATTCCCATGGACAGAGGAGCCTGGTGGTCTATGGTTCATAGGGTTGCGTAAAGTCGGACATGACTGAAGTAACTATGCACTCATGCACATCCTGGTTTTTAGTCCAGGACATCCATGAATTCACCAAAGGTAGGTGGGTGAATTCTGGAGGCTTGAGTCCTGCTACCAGGCCTGCTCCTTACCAGCTGCTGCTGCTGCTGCTAAGTCACTTTAGTCGTGTCCGATGCTGTGCGACCCCATAGACGGAAGCCCACCTTACCAGCTAGCTGAACTCAATGAGGACACTTTACTGAGTCTTAGTTTTCTCCTATAAATGGAAAAAATAATATCTATATCCAAGAGTTATTTTAAGATGAAATGAAGTTTGGTTACTGATTCTGTTGACAGCTTTTCACCAACAACAGAAGATAGGAATGGAGATGGAGATGTGCCATTGGGCCTGGAAATAGCAAAGGCTCCCTGCTATGCTGAACTGGAATGGGTCCTACTAGAGATCTGGTGGAAATATCTAGTCCCTGGTGTTTAGATGGGGTAGGGTCTGAGGTCCACAGTGCTTTGTTGGAGAAAGGGACTAACCCCCAGGGAGAAGACCAACTGGTAACTTAACCACTCTGTCTGCTGGCAAGTGCAAAGAAAAAAGCAAATACTTGTCCTCCAAGTGGGGATTTGGACTCAAGATGAAAGCATCGAAGTGAAAGGGGTACATGTCTAATCCTACATTAGCCCTCTCTGCTGTGGGGGTGATTTTTACCTTTCTTTTTCAGGGGTCCCATAAAGACTCCTTTTTATCTTTGCCAAGCTCTCTAGCTCCCTTATTTGTACTTTATAATCTTACCTAACATTCCATGAGCATCTACTAGGCACATGGCATGTACCAGGGGCTGGGCTGCTCAGAGGAAGCAGATCTTGTCCCTGTACTCAAAAAAACCTGGAAGTCTAGTCAGAAATACACACACACACATGCACACGCATGCACGCATACACACTCAGATTTTTTTTTAAGTCTTTGATTTCTTTCTTTTTTCAACTGCTTTATCTTTTTGGAAAGTAGCTTAAAGGTCTTCATTTCTTCCAGGCTTCAAGTGTCCCCCCTTCTGCATCTCAATGGACGTTACCTTCCATACCATGCCTCCCATCTTGTCAGGAAGGACTCACTTCACAGGCACCATTGGTGATGGTTCTCCAGGCATTATGTTGCAAACTAATGTGACTTTTATGATTGAATTTCATTCAGTTCAGTTCAGTTCAGTAGCTCAGTCTGACTTTGTGACCCCATGGACTGCAGCACACCACGCTTTCCTGTCCATCACCAATTCCCAGAGCCTACTCAAACTCATGTCCATTGCATTGGTGATGCCATCCAGCCATCTCATCTTCTGTCATCCCCTTCTCCTCCCGCCTTCAATCTTTCCCAGCATCAGGGTCTTTTCCAATGAGTCGGTTATTTGCATCAGGTGGCCAAAGTATTGGAGTTTCAGCTTCAGCATCAGTCCTTCCAATGAATATTCAAGATTGATTTCCTTTAGGATGAACTGGTTGGATCTCCTTACAGTCCAAGGGACTCTCAAAAGTCTTCTCCAACACCACAGTTGAAAAGCATCAATTCTTGAACTTCATTAGCCCACACTAATACTGTAGGCTGTCTCATCATTACTTGATAATACTACCATTTTTAAAGCTTGTCAGTGGAGAAGACTCCCGATCCCCACTCCTGACATACAAAGAGTGGAGGCATATTTCCTGCTTGCTTTGAATTGTCTGCAACAAGTAACCTCCTACCCTCTTATCAGCAAGCTGCTCAGTTCTGTATGGTGATGAAAGAGTACGATGTCAGCAATCTTGGCAGCATGCCTTTCATTAATTCAGCCTATTTGTTGACCTCCTTTGTTGATGGGTCCCGTGTTCAGCAAGGTGAGGGCTACAAAGGGAGGAGGAAAGGACAGAATTTTAAGAACCAGCCAGAGAATTGGGGTTAATGTGATCAGAGACCAGGATGGCACAGCTCTTCTGCCCTTCATCACATTAATGCATTTGCTAAGCACACTGGGCAGTGTCAGGGACTTTTCCTGGTTGGTCAATTTTACACAGTCTTAAAGAAGTGTACGGAGAAGGCAATGGCACCCCACTCCAGTACTCTTGCCTGTAGAATCCTGTGGATGGGGGAGCCTGGTAGGCTGTAGTCCATGGGGTCACTAAGAGTCAGACACAACTGAGCGACTTCCCTTTCACTTTTCACTTTCATGCATTCGAGAAGGAAATGGCAACCCACTCCAGTGTTCTTGCCTGGAGAATCCCAGGGATGAGGGAGCCTGGTGGGCTGCCGTCTGTGGGGTCGCACAGAGTCAGACACGACTGAAGCGACTTAGTAGCAGCAAAGAAGTGTAAGATCAAATCCTGCTCTAAAGGACTTTATGATTGTGGGCCACCAATGTGTGTGTGTGCTCAGTTGTGTCCAACTCTTTGGGACCCCATGGACTGCAACCTGCCAGGCTACTCTGTCCATGAGTTTTTACAGGCAAAGATACTGGAGTGCCGTGCCATTTCCTACTCCAGGGGATCTTCCTGACCCAGGGATAGAACTTACAGCTCCTGTGTCTCCTGCATTGGCAGGCAGATTCTTTACCACTGTGCCACCTGGGAAAATGGATCTGCGAAAAAGAAACACAACATAGCATGTCAAGGAGGCTCTGAGAGCCTCTAGGGGACTAGGGGGTGCTATAGGGTTCTGAGGAAGTAAGAAAGCATGGAGATGGTCTTCATGGAGACAACTGCTCAGTGGTGGAAGAAGGCATGGTCTCTACAGATCACTGAGTAGTCTTGTTACTATTAATAGAAAACCAGTGATCTTTCTTCACCCTCATTTCTTCAGAAAAGCCATATTGAGTCATTATCAGCCGTGTGCTGATCGTTACAGGCAGCTTGTGAACCAGTGTGCATTCTTGGTGTTTTTCTACCTCGTTGCTCACCATAATCTCCATGTCAACTATACTTCACATACAGGTTCTGGAAGTTCTTTTATAACTTTTGATTATACCTGCTTCCCGGAGAAGGCAATGGCACCCCACTCCAGTACTCTTGCCTGGAAAATCCCATGGATGGAGGAGCCTGGAAGGCTGCAGTCCATAGGGTCTGGAAGAGTTGGACACGACTGAGCGACTTCCTTTCACTTTTCACTTTCATGCATTGGAGAAGGAAATGGCAACCCACTCCAGTTTTATTGCCTGGAGAATCCCAGGGACGGGGGAGCCTGGTGGGCTGCTGTCTATGGGGTTGCACAGAGTCGGACACGACTGAAGTGACTTAGCAGCAGCATACCTGCTTCCATATAATTTCATCATTATAGAATGGTCGTAATTTGAATTTTCTTGTTTTTTTTTTTTTTTCTTCTTCTTCTAAATATCCCATAAACTGGTAGCAGTTAAGGGCAAAGGCAGAGGTACAGGGGAAAATTATCTTCTTGATCACTTCTTCTATCACATAATAACTGGAACATCATTGCTATCTTATCTATCATGTCCTAGGTACCTTATACACATCATTCTTAATTTTTACAGAGTCCTACTAAGTTAGGTATTATTGCCTGTATCTTATAGATGAAGAAACCAAGGCACAAAGAGGTTATTAACTTCCCTGGGGTCATCCAGCTAGTAGAAGCTTTATGAGCACAAACACTACTGATACACACTGTTAGCAAAGTTCATGGAACAAATTCTCTTGCTGTGAAGGAGGCTGGTCCTACCAATTTTATCTTCGTTAGCATAGACTGTTTAAGTTTACATTTTCATTCATCTGCAGTGAGAAAATCTGGCTATTTTCCACTTTTGGATTCAACTTTTCAAATTCCTTGGTAGCAGGTGGTTTATTCTACTACTAGTTTGAATGTGCTCTCTTAGGGAAAATTGTGTTTTGTCTTAAATCCCTAAGTTGGCTACCTATGGGGCTCAGCTGTACTTCATTTCTCCTGCAGGGGCTGCATCCTACCCACAAGTTCTGTGGCAAAGCCAGGGCTTGGGACTTTACAGCCCCGTGTGCACCTCACAGTTCTGTGGCTAAATCAGGAGACTCTCAAATGTCCCACTTCTGTCCTAACTCCAGGCTAGGAAGGTGGATAGCTGGACCTTTTAGAATGTCTCCACACACAGCCTAGAATTCACAGCTGTGAACCAAGGTTCGAAAAGGACATTCTTCTCCTTTCCCCACTCTTTAAGTATGAGTCTCAGCTCAACCCTTTAGTTGGACCCTGCATTGTGGGCCAACGTGGAAGACAGCCCGTGTCTCTACAGGGGCTGAAAACATTCTCCTGAGCTGCTATTTTTTGACTTGAGATAACTGCATTCTTTAAGGCTGCCTCGGGGAAAGAAAATAGAAAGGGGGAGGTACGTGCCTGCATTTCTCTGTTGGTTCAGAAAAGTACCTGCAGCGGGTAATGTTGGAACATTGGAGACATTTCCTGTTTATTATGCTGGGGAGAGGGGTGGCCCAAAAAGAAGAGGGGAAAAAAGCATTTTGTGGCTATGTTCACCTTCTCAAAGTGCTTGAGAGTAGGTGAGAAATGTGGAGGAGAGGCCTCTTGGCATTGGGGTAGGGGGGCCACCATTGTGAGGGAGCAGTACCAGACTGCATCAGGGGCTTCAGGCACAGGACAAGCACACAATCTGTTTGGAGAAGGAGGTGGGATGTGTTCATTCACAGGCCCATATTTAACCCTTTCTCAGTCGGACACGACTGAGCGACTTCACTTTCACTTTTCACTTTCATGCATTGGAGAAGGAAATGGCAACCCACTCCAGTGTTCTTGCCTGGAGAATCCCAGGGACAGGGGAGCCTGGTGAGCTTCCGTCTATGGGGTCGCACAGAGTCGGACACGACTGAAGCGACTTAGCAGCAGCAGCAGCAGCAGCTCCTACTGTCTCAGTAATTGCTTTCCTTTTTTTCTCTTCCACCTGTTCACAATGTGGTGGCAGGAATTTTTAATACAATTTCAGAATGACCCTGAGATTGTGTGGGGTCTGGGGTCACCTCGTGAAGCTAAGAGAAGAGACTGCCTGTCTTCTGGGGAATTCCCAGGAATTGATTTATCTTAATGAGATGTAGATAGGTGTATTGCTCACACCTGACCCTGTTGTATATTTTTTCCCCATCCCCTCTGGGATGAACAATGAATAATCAAGGCAGTGCATAATTAAGAAGGACTCTCTTATGTTCCCTCTGGAATTCAAAAATAAGGAATTTTTTTTTTTTCCATTGGGATTGTTCCTGAGACTTGGCCTAGCCTATCTACTACTAATCTCTGCCTTACACATAATGAGATAAGAATTGGACCAAACTCACAATTACTTCATTCAATGATTTTTTTTTTTTTTTTTTTTTTTTTTGAATGCCTACTATCCCTGGTGGCTCAGATGGTAAAGAATCTGCCTGCAATGCAGGAGAGCTGGGTTCGATCCCTGGGTTGGGAAGACCCCTGGAGGAGAGCATGGCAACCCACTCCAGTATTATTGCCTGGAGAATCCTCATGGACAGAGGGGCCTGGTGGGCTACAGTCCATGGGGTCACAAAGAGTCTAATACAACTGAGTGACTAAGCACAGCACACATGTGCTAGGCATGTTCCTAAGGGCTGGGGTACAATAGTGAACAAAACAGTTAACAATTCTAGTCCTTGATGACCTTATACTCTAGATGGGCAGAGACAGACAATAAACATTAGTTTAAATAAATCAGTAAAATATATGTGGTTCCCCTTCATACCAGCCTGAAGGTACAAAGATATACTCCATACTAGCATCGAGTCCTCTGGGCCTTGCCTCTGCCACCTAGCATGGGGAAACGTCTGGGTGCCCCTCCCTACTTGGGTGCCTTTGGTTCCTTAGCAGACCACTACTTTAAAAAAATTTTTTTAAATGGAGTATAAGTGCTTTCCAATGTTGTGTTTCTGCTGTACAACAAAATGAATCAGATATATATATATATAAAAATATATAAAACTGCTGTAGAACCATAATTTTTGTCCGTACACTAGGCTGATCTTTCATGTCTTCCTAAATTGGGGGAGGGGCTTTTTTTTTTCTGCAGCCAGCTAAGGCCTTGTTTCCTCAGTCAGGTGTAGAGCTTCCTTACCCTCTCCCTATCTTTTTGTGGCACCTTCTGACTTTTACCCCTCTGCCCAGATCGCCACTTCTCCCTTCATCCAAGATTTAATCTCTCCATCTGTCTGTGATATATTGCAATAGTATGGCTGGTGTTCCCAATCAGGCTCCTTTATAATTATAGGTCAATATCCATTAACTTTTGTTGGCTCTTTTAAACCTCACTCATATTTTCTCAAAATAAAAGATAGTGTATGTTCACGAATAGAATCTGGTGAATACAGATAAATACAAACTAACTGATATTATTAACACCCAGAAATACCTTAATGAAGTGTCTTCTTTTTTCCCAACCAGGGATTGAACCAGTGGCCCCTACATTGGGAGTGCAGAGTCCTAACCACTGGACCACCTGCGAAGTCCCTGTCTTAACATTCTTAAGTTTTGAACAAGGGGTCTCACATTTCCATTTTGCACTGAGTCCTGCAATTTATGTAGCTGGTCCTGCTTCCTTGTAACATTGCTGGTATATCTCTTTCTTGTCTTTGCTCTATCCATGTGTTGGCTTTAAAAATAGTTGGGATTACACTATTTATATATTTCTGAATCCTACTTTTTCCCTTTAACATAATCTGTGAATGTTCCTATTTCATCAGCTATTATTTGAAAGCATTTTCAATTGATGAATGATATTCTATTACTTATTTAACTATTGTCCTGTTGTTCAACTTCTGCCTTATTGGTTGACTTGAGATCTTGTTTAATAGGTCAGTGGTAGAACTTTATTGTGCCAAACAAATATGAGAAATTCCTATGTGTCTATGGTCTCTCAGGCGTTTTTGAAAAGAGTTATTAGTGATGCCTCAGGGATGGGATTCAATCTGTTCTCTAGGTTTTCCATGTTTTCTGACATTATCCAGGAACTGGGGCACCAGACTTCCTGTGCTGGCATCACAAAGGATTTGTCCCATTAGCCTGAGTGATGATTTGATGCAGAAAATTGATGCCTGGAACTTTACACCTCAGATCTTGGTTATTAGTTGTCATGCCTGACCCCTCCTCTCAACTCCCAACACAGTTCTTCTGGTGCCTTTGGAATTCAAATAAGTCCTAGAGCTGGGCAGGCCTCTAGAAAGTGTTGGTAATCCCTCACCCTGCAAGTGAAGAATCTCTAGCCCAGAAGATAAAGGTTCAAAGACTGTCTCTAACCATAGAGACTGAGATGAGATTTGAGCCTGGTTCTCCACCATTGATGGTTTTTATTTTCTTTTAATTAATTAATTTAGTTTAATTGGAGGCTAATTACTTTACAGTATTGTAGTGGTTTTTGCCATACATTGACATGAATCAGCCACGGGTGTACATGTGGTCCCCATCCTGAAACCCCTGCCCACCTCCCTCCCCCACTGATGGTTTTTCTTCATTGATATTCAACAATGTTCAGTTATCAAAGAGAGGGATGCACTACCTTTCTTTTTGCTCAACTTTAGTCCCTTTTTATTTTTTTAAATTAATTTTTATTGGAGTATAGTTGCTTTACAATGTTGATTTAGTTGCTACTGTACAGCAAAGTGAGTCAGCTATACATATATCCCCTCCCTTTTGGAATTCTTAACATTTAGGTCACCACAGAGTATTGAGCAGAGTTCCCTGTGCTGTACAATATGTTCTCATTAATTATCTATTTTATACATACTAACCCTTCTTGAATTACCCTAAGAGCTTCTTGAAGGTGGTAGATTTGTAAGTACTTAGCAAATGATGGTGTTCTGAAGGTGTATTTATGCCCTTGTTCTTTGTCCCCAGTAGTGGGGAATCCAGTGGTAGGGTGAGGACAGGCAGGACGGCTGTTATATTCCCTCCTCTTGAAGCAGGTTGCCACATCCCTTGTGAAGGACAGTACTCCCAGAACACCTGACAGACACTTGGGACAGGGAAAAGGCGTCCGTCATTCGTTGGGCATTAAGCTGCTCCAAAACGTGTTTCAGCTGCTGAAGATAGGAAAAAGGTAAAAAAAAAAAAGATCGTTCTTGGCTTTGAGTACTAGGACAAATTTTTTTTTTTTTCCTGCTCTTTGAAATTCCACATTATAATGAACTTTCTCATTTTTATAGAGGAAGAGATGTTTTAAGGGGAAAAAAAGGCAAGTATGTTTCAATGGTTTTGTTTTCTCAGTAGGAATGGAAATGATGGCTGGGCAAATTGCTTCCTTGACCTGTAGTTCTAGTCAGTCTCTCTGGCCTCCACAGCTCATAGGCACAGAGAAGAATGACTATTAAATTAAAGCAGTTGGCATATGAAATACTGTCCCCTCTCTAAAGCATTTTTAACCCCCCCAAAACCATTTTGTTGCACTGGTTCAGCTGGATGCTAGAAAAAATGCAATTCATTTCCCCTCAATATTTAAGTCTATGGGGCTGTGGCTTTTTCTGTGCCCATAGTCATGTGACAGGCCAGGCATGACAGTGGTACTTGGAACACTGCTAGGTAGATTCTACTGGAAGTTGAGGTTTAGGCGAGCTGAGTGTCCAGGCAAACCTCAAAAGAGTTTGCTGACATTGAACCGAGCCTCACTACCTGGTGTGAATGAAGCAGTAGAACAGGAGTGAGGAAGTGGCCAGGAGCCAAGCAGAGCATGGCATCAGAAAAGCATGGTGACATCTGCAAGAAGACCGGCTGCCAACATATAAATGGGGCCTAGTCTCCAGGCTGGGGTTTGAGGGAAGGCATCTCTTTGCAGGAAGAGACCACTGAGGCCCGGCCTGGGTCTCCTGGCTTCCAGATTGAAGTTGTAAGCAGGTCAAGATTGAGACTAAGACCAGGGTTTCAGAATAAAGGTGCAGCAACAGGATCCATGGCAGGAATTGGAGGTCTCATGTTGACAGTAAGGTGCTTCCCAGGTGGTGCAGTGGTAAAGAACCCACCTGCCAATGCAGGAGACCCAGGAGACATGGGTTCGATCCCTGGGTCAGGAAGATGCCCTGGAGAAGGAAATGGCAACCCACTGCAGTCTTCCTGCCTGGAAAGTCCCATGGACAGAGGAGCCTGGCAGGCTACAGTTCATAGGGTTGCAAAGAGTCGGACGCAACTGAGCCACTAAAAGCATGCACACTGACAGTAAGACAGAGCAAAAGCTGACCTGATGCCAAGTCCCCCAGAGATTAAGTAGCGTGCCTAAGGCCACAGTGCCTAGGGGCTGTGACACTAGGCTAGAGCTTTGAGCAGAGGTGAGTCTGCATGTTGGACAGTGGTTTGGGGAGAGGGCTGTGCGGGCAGAACCCAGGGCAAGTCGTTACATGTCTTCTAGAAGTTTGAGAGAGATCTGAACTCCCTTGATGATAGGAATTCACACTGGTCTTGAGAAGAGTCAGTTCTGTTTTAGAAAATAATTCATCTTTGCATCAATCATTTGACATATTTACACACAAATACATAATTGTATTATCTCTTGGTGTTTATAGCCAATACTTAAATTCTCTAATTAGAACCTAAGCTCCTTTCTGTGCAGAGCACACATTCATCTGAGGGTGAGTCTGCTAGGCCACGTGGCCACCTAGAATTAAATACTATTTTATTGCAGTCTATAGAATAATAGGTTGGCCCAATATTAAAGGTTTTCTCTGGCTCCTTCAATAGGCTCTCAATTCACAAATTCAAGGTAAACCTGTTTTCTTCAGCATAAAGCTTTACTCTTTGTTAGGCTTTAATAGACCAATGTGACCCTGAACTGGCAGACTCTAAGTTTGCTTTTTCCATGCTACTGGCTGAGTTAGCCACGGTGGAGGGAGATGTCAGGGGTGGGGGTGGCAGGAAAAAGAGGGAGGGAAAGAAGGAAAGAGGTACTGTGATTCTGATAAAAACTGATTATGTGCAATGAAAGAGTTTTTCATACTTGAATTTATCCAGCCTATATCAGGGCAGTAGTCCAGGTGAGCAGGGTAAGACGCACAGTGATATGTGAGGTGCTGGGCTCTGATTTCCAACCCATCCCCTCCTGTCCCCCATGTTCCCCTCCCTCCACTGCTCTGAATGGAAAATGCCAAAGGAAGGTGGGCTGTGAGGGCTTCTGCCTCGTCAGCAGTTACCCACAGTCAGTTATCACTTAATATGGCACAGAAAGAGCTTAGAGTCCCTCTGGAGAACGGAATCTTTTATGACCCTCTGTTTATCCAAGTTAAGCAATGAAAAAAAGTACAGAAAGTTTAAGAGTTCAATGACAATGTCCCTGGGGAGAGAAAACATTTAAGCACTAGGGTGAGGAGGTTTGGTGCTGTCACGTTCAAGCGGTGCAACGTAAGGCAGTTTTGATGGCCTCTCTGGGCCTTAGTTTTAGTAGAATGTCGCTTAGGATAATTGGCTTACCGTGAGTTTGATGAAAAGACAGAAGAACAAGACAGCCCAGCACCAAGCACACAGTAGGCACTCAGCAATTAATTTCCTGTTTGCAATGCAGGCATGGAGTGAAGCTTTGGCCCTCAGACAATTTCCGTTCTTACACTGCAGTGGCAGGACCAGGTGGGACTTGATTTTAGAAAAAGCATGTGCAGAGCCGAGTAGGACAAAAGCCTGCTTTCTGCTTCTGGTTCAAGATGACCAGGTTCCATATGGCTTCACCTGCTGTGCACTGTTCTAATTGCAATCAGAACGGATCTCATTAGAGTTACAATGGCCCAGGAAAATGAAGAATGGTTACCATGGTCCACTCCCCGGGCCTCCCAGCCGCGCGGTCAAAGAAGCAGAGACGAAAATGTTTCTTGTAATTACAGTGTCCTACATGGCACCCCGAGGAAGATGGGAGCTTCATTAATAGCCTTTGAGAATTTTTCTATCTGGCAAGTGTTTATTACAAATAGGTGGGGGTCTGCTTCAAGGACAATGTATATATACTCACCCTCCTTGAAATATACACATGAACTTGGTGTAAGAGGCCAGTGTAGACAGGAGTAAGGAACCGTGGCTGTGTACAAGTTCCTGGTTGAAATAAAGGAGTTAGCATTTCTATGTGATGGGTTCATAGCAGTGTTTGGCACACAGTATGCGCCATCAGGTTTTACAAAATGATTAAAAAAGAAACCCAAGTCTACTTTGTATGTAAATAGATAACTAATGCGTGCTTTCTTACTTCTGGGGTGGGTAGGGTGGGATAAGACACCATAGTGTACCTTGGGGAGCTAGTCTAACTTTGGAAAGGACAAAGCGGGTGTGGGTCATTTGTCTTTGTATGATTTTGGGTGGTTTTCTGGGCCACATACCTGTAGTGTGGGTATCCACAACCCAGTGAAAGTAGGGCCTTTTGGCTAGGGGCTGTGGATTTTTCCTGAATAACAGCTAAGGCAAAGGAACCAAGCCCATGACTTAGTTGGTCAGAACTTTTTCTGGAAAAGCAACAATAAACTCACAAAGCAATGACACAATATGACTTATTATTATTTTTTAGACTTCAGATATGCTGCATTTATTTATTTTTTGCCACACTGTGGGACCTTAGTTTCCCAACCAGGATTGTACCTGCACCCCCTGAAGTGGCACCAAGGATACTCTTTAAGCAAGCTTTCATATCATGTGTGTGTATTTAATGAAAAGACAGACTGTAGAAATGTACATGCACCTACATTTTTAGTCTGTCTCTATAGTCTATCTATCAAAATAAATCACTTAGATGGTTTAACTATGAGCATTTGGAAATTTTTTCTTGTCTATGTGGTGTTCCTTACTGGGATGAACTAAAAAATGTCCTTCAGTCACCCTGAACTTTTATTAGAGGCTAAAATCTTGTGCTGCTGTGCTCATCTCTTGTTCAGTCTCCATTTGGGGTGTTAATCACTGCTTGAGCATTAGAAGCCCTTGTGGTACCTCTGCCTGGCTTTGCTCTCTAGAGAAAAGGCCTTAATTTGCTTGCTCAGCTCTTTCCTTTCTCTTAATGCTGCCTGTGCTTGCTGTCTCCTCCTCCTGTGTTTCATTTTTGTTCCAGGAAAAGATGGCTTTTCATTTCTCTCTGGGTAGTGGTGTCCTGGATGGGCCTATCTACAAGTAGAGCTCTGGAATTCTGTGATGTGGATGCAATTCCTAGGGTCCTTTTTGATGAGAACACCTGAGCCCTCAGGGAGAAGCAACATGGTGCTCCAAGGACACTAAGATTAACACCCCCATTCCTCTTGCCATGCACAAAGGAGGGGTGGGGACCAGTCAAGGGTTCTTCAGGAAGTCAGACAGAGAGGAGAGAATTTGAAGGGCCCCAGAGCCATTCAGTGCCCTGGCAGAGAGCTGACCAGTAGAGATATCCTAGCCCATGAGGAGATACAAAGAGGTAGACATTCCTATCCTGGCTTTATGGCGTCATCTCCTCCTTGACATAGAATTGTCCATCTGAACCGCCATTAGAGAAGCTGTGGCCATTTCTGAGCCAGCCCTCCGGAGGTCAGCTGAGACAGCTGTAATACCAGAAAGGAGAAAATCGGCTTTCTCATGGAGCAAGAAGGGAGATAACCCTTGGTGGGTAACTGCAGTTCCCAAGGTAGCAGAAGCTGAGTCTATGATGGTTGTAGAGATATGGCATCAGGGCTAGGAAGCAGACCACTGGCCATCCGAAACTTGAACCAAGAACGGCTACACAGTCCAGAGGGCAATGTTTAATGAGGTGCTAGAGTAGAAGAGCTGCTAGGATTACTCAGCTGGCTTAGTGACAGCCTGATCCATCCATTATAATCTTCCCTAACAAAGAATTTAAGAGCGACCTCGCCTCCCCGCGACCGGCGCGCCATTTAAGAGCGACCTCGCCTCCCCGCGACCGGCGCACAATTAAGAGCGACCTCGCCGCCCCGGCCGGCTGCGTCGCGCACTCAAGAGCGCCCCGCCCGGCTGCGTCGCGCACTAAGAGCGCCCCGCCCGGCTGCGTCGCGCACTAAGAGCGCCCCGCCGGCTGCGTCGCGCACTAAGAGCGCGGCCAAGAGGAGCTACCCCAGGATCGAGGAAGGACGGCGGTGAGGGCCAGCGCACTAAGCAGGGCGGAGAAGAGCTACCCCTCGACCGAGGTCAAGAAGGGCGGAGGTGAGGAGAGACCCCTCGTCCAAGGTAAGGTGCGATGGCTGTGCTTTGCTGGCCGGGAGCAGCCAAGAGCAGCCGGGATGAGATACCCCACGCCCGAGGTAAGAGAAACCCAAGTAAGACAGTAGGTCTTGAAAGAGGGCATCAGAGGGCAAATACACTAAAACCATTCTCACAGAAAACTAGTCAATCTAATCACACAAGGACCACACCCTTGTCTAACTCAATGAAATTAAGCCATGCCCGAGGGGCAACCTGGGATGGGCGGGTCATGGTGGAGAGATATGACAGGGTGTGGTCCGCTGGAGAAGGGAATGGCAAACCACTTCAGTATTCTTGCCTTGAGAACCCCATGAACAGTATGAAAAGACAAAATGATAGGATACTGAAAGAGAAACTCCCCAGGTCAGTAAGGGCCCAATATGCTACTGGAGATCAGTGGAGAAATAACTCCAGAAAGAATGAAAGGATGGAGCCAAAACAAAAGAATACCCAGCTGTGGATATGTCTGGTGATAGAAGCAAAGTCCGATGCTGTAAAGAGCAATATTGCATAGGAACCTGGAATGTCAGGTCCATGAATCAAGGCAAATTGGAAGTGGTCAAACAAGAGATGGCAAGAGTGAATGTCGACATTCTAGGAATTAGCGAACTAAAATGGACTGGAATGGGTGAATTTAACTCGGATGACCATTATATCTACTACTGTGGGCAGGAATCCCTCAGAAGAAATGGAGTAGCCATCATAGTCAACAAAAAGAGTCCAAAATGCAGTACTTGGATGCAATCTCAAAAATGACAGAATGATCTCTGTTCGTATCCAAGGCAAACCATTCAATGTCACAGTAATCCAAGTCTATGCCCCAACCAGTAACGCCGAAGAAGCTGAAGTTGAAAGGTTCTATGAAGACCTACAAGACCTTTTAGAACTAACACCCAAAAAAGATGTCCTTTTCATTATAGGGGACTGGAATGCAAAAGTAGGAAGTCAAGAAAGACCTGGAGTAACAGGAAAATTTGGCCTTGGAATACGGAATGAAGCAGGGCAAAGACTAATAGAGTTTTGCCAAGAAAATGCACTGGTCATAGCAAATACCCTCTTCCAACAACACAAGAGAAGACTCTATACTTGGACATCACCAGATGGTCAACACCGAAATCAGATCGATTATATTCTTTGCAGCCAAAGATGGAGAAGCTCTATACAATCAGCAAAAACAAGACCAGGAGCTGACTGTGGCTCGGACCATGAACTCCTTATTGCCAAATTCAGACTGAAATTGAAGAAAGTAGGGAAAACTACTAGACCATTCAGGTATGACCTAAATCAAATCCCTTATGATTATACAGTGGAAGTGAGAAATAGATTTAAGGGCCTAGATCTGATAGATAGAGTGCCTGATGAACTATGGAATGAGGTTCGTGACATTGTACAGGAGACAGGGATCAAGACCATCCCCATGGAAAAGAAATGCAAAAAAGCAAAATGGCTGTCTGGGGAGGCCTTACAAATATCTGTGAAAAGAAGAGAAGTGAAAAGCAAAGGAGAAAAGGAAAGATATAAACATCTAAATGCAGAGTTCCAAAGAATAGCAAGAAGAGATAAGAAAGCCTTCTTCAGTGATCAATGCAAAGAAATAGAGGAAAACAACAGAATGGGAAAGACTAGGGATCTCTTCAAGAAAATCAGAGATACCAAAGGAACATTTCATGCAAAGATGGGCACGATAAAGGACAGAGATGGTGTGGACCTAACAGAAGCAGAAGATATTAAGAAGAGGTGGCAAGAATACACAGAAGAACTGTACAAAAAGATCTTCAAGACCTAGACAATCATGATGATGTGATCACTGACCTAGAGCCAGACATCTTGGAATGTGAAGTCAAATGGGCCTTAGAAAGCATCACTACGAACAAAGCTAGTGGAGGTGATGGAATTCCAGTGGAACTATTCCAAGTCCTGAAAGATGATGCTGTGAAAGTGCTGCACTCAATATGCCAGCAAATTTGGAAAACTCAGCAGTGGCCACAGGACTGGAAAAGGTCAGTTTTCATCCCAATTCCAAAGAAAGGCAATGCCAAGGAGTGCTCAAACTACCGCACAATTGCACTCATCTCACACGCTAGTAAAGTAATGCTCAAAATTCTCCAAGCCAGGCTTCAGCAATATGTGAACCGTGAACTTCCTGATGTTCAAGCTGGCTTTAGAAAAGGCAGAGGAACCAGAGATCAAATTGCCAACATCTGCTGGATCATGGAAAAAGCAAGAGAGTTCCAGAAAAACATCTATTTCTGCTTTATTGACTATGCCAAAGCCTTTGACTGTGTGGATCACAATAAACTGTGGAAAATTCTGAAAGAGATGGGAATACCAGACCACCTGATCTGCCTCTTGAGAAATCTGTATGCAGGTCAGGAAGCAACAGTTAGAACTGGTCATGGAACAACAGACTGGTTCCAAATAGGAAAAGGAGTACGTCAAGGCTGCATATTGTCACCATGTTTATTTAACTTATATGCAGAGTACATCATGAGAAATGCTGGACTGGAAGAAACACAAGTTGGAATCAAGATTGCCGGGAGAAATATCAATAACCTCAGATATGCAGATGACACCACTCTTATGGCAGAAAGTGAAGAGGGGCTAAAAAGCCTCTTGATGAAAGTGAAAGTGAAGAGTGAAAGGGTTGACTTAAAGCTCAACATTCAGAAAATGAAGATCATGGCATCTGGTCTCATCACTGCATGGGAAATAGATGGGGAAACAGTGGAAACAGTGTCAGACTTTGTTTTTCTGGGCTCCAAAATCACTGCAGATGGTGACTGCAGCCATGAAATTAAAAGACGCTTACTCCTTGGAAGGAAAGTTATGAGCAACCTAGATAGCATATTCAAAAGCAGAGACATTACTTTACCAACAAAGGTTCGCCTAGTCAAGGCTATGGTCTTTCCTGTGGTCATGTATGGATGTGAGAGCTGGACTGTGAGGAAGGCTGAATGCCGAAGAATTGATGCTTTTGAACTGTGGTGTTGGAGAAGACTCTTGAGAGTCCCTTGGACTGCAAGAAGATCCAACCAGTCCATTCTGAAGGAGATCAATCCTGGAATTTCTTTGGAAGGAATGATGCTAAAGCTGAAACTCCAGTATTTTGGCCACCTCATGCGAAGAGTTGACTCATTGGAGAAGACTCTGATGCTGGGAGGGATTGAGGGCAGGAGGAGAAGGGGACGACAGAGGATGAGATGGCTGGATGGCATCACTGACTCAATGGATGCGAGTCTGAGTGACCCTCCGGGAGCTGGTGATGGACAGGGAGGCCTGGCGTGCTGCGGTTCATGGGGTCGCAAAGAGTCGGACACGACTGAGGGACTGATCTGATCTGATCTGATCTGAACAAAGAATTAAGCAGCTAAACAAAGATCTAAGGAAAAATCTAAGTAGCCAAAGATAATCTTTACCGAGGAGTGGGTTAACTCATTTCTTTAAAAATAAGTTCTACCAGGAAAAGATGGCACCCTGGCATGGGTAGCCACTGGGCTAACACTAGGGACACGTTAAAAAAAAAAAAAAAAAAAACATAGTCATAATATCATTTCATGTATACTAGAATAATACTTCTTTAATATTAAATACTCTGTGTTCACATTTCCCTGATTGTATAAAAAATGTTTTGTTTTGTTTTTGCTCTTGCTTTCTTAGAAGCCAGATCCAAACTACATTGGATTTGATTGCTATGTCTCTTAAATCTCTCTCTCTTTTTTATTATAATAGCACTTCACCCTCCACACACATTCTGTTTTTTCTTAATGACATTTTTTGTTGAAGAAATCAGTTTATTTTTTCTTTAAATTTCCAGCATATTGGATTTGGTTGATCTGTTGGTGTCATGTAATATCTCCTCCATATCCCATATTTCCTGTAATTAGATAGTTAGACATAGAGGCTTGATTAGATTATTATTATCATTTAGCAAAATTACTTCATAGGTGTTACTGTGTATTTCCTATAATTATCAGGAGACACATTGTTTGGTTGTCCAACTTCTAGTGATATTCAGATTCATCAGTGAGTGTAGGCACTGGCAGCTCAATCTATCAATTATAAATTTTCCTGTCAACATTTCACCTCATGGTTTGAGAATTTGTGATGATCATTTCCTAGATTTTTAGAAGCATTGCAGATTCACGGATTTATTAATGATCATTATCTTTCAATCCAGTGAAGTCCTTATTTTTTTAATGCTGATATTAGCTCATTTTTGGCCAGTGGGAGCCCCATAAATTTGATTTTTGGTTCGTTTTAACAGATCTCTCTACTGTTTGGTAGCTTCCTTGCTTATGGACAAAACAAGATGTTACAGACTCATCTTGAATATTATTCTAACAGGATCAGTCATTTCTCTAAGGGAACTTGGCTCCTTTGGGGGGCAAATGCTTTACTTTGAGACCATTCAGACCAGCATCTGAGTGTTAGGGATGCTCATTACTACTGGGTTGTCATTACTTTTAAAGGCCTTTTTAGTGAGCAGAACTAGGTGCTATGTGGTTTTTAGAAAGAGAAAAATGAATTGTGAGTTCAGAGTGATGTTTCCAGTTCAAATTAAGATTACAGGGCTTTCAATGAATTCTTTTGATTTTTATTCATATTTCTTTGTTATCCTCTCTGTGGCAGTATATATTCAGTTCAGTTCAGTTCAGTTCAGTCACTCAGTCGTATCTGACTCTTTGTGACCCCATGAATCACAGCATGCTAGGCTTCCCTGTCCATCACCAACTCTCGGAGTTCAGCCAAACTCATGTGCATCGAGTCAGTGATGCCATCCAGCCATCTCATCCTCTGTCATCCCCTTCTCTTCCTGCCCCCAATCCCTCCCAGCATCAGGGCCTTTTCCAATGAGTCAGCTCTTCACATCAGGTGGCCAAAGTATTGGAGTTTCAGCCTCAGCATCAGTCCTTCCAATGTACACCCAGGACTGGTCTCCTTTAGGATGGATTGGTTGGATCTCCTTGCAGTCCAAGGGACTCTCAAGAGTCTTCTCCAACACCACAGTTCAAAAGCATCAATTCTTCGGCGCTCAGCCTTCTTCACAGTCCAACTCTCACACCCATACATGACCACTGGAAAAACCATAGCCTTGACAAGCCGGACCTTTGTTGACAAAGTAATATCTCTGCTTTTTAATATGTTATCTAGGTTGGTCATAACTTTCCTTCCAAGGAGTAAGCGTCTTTTAATTTCATAGCTGCAGTCACCATCTGCAGTGATTTTGGAGCCCCCCAAAATAAAGTCTGACACTGTTTCCACTGTTTCCCCATCTGTAAGTATATCAGTTCAGTTCAGTTCAGTCACTCAGTCGTGTCCAGCTCTTTGGGACCCTATGGACTGCAGCACGGCAGGCCTCCCTGTCCATCACCAACTCCCAGAGTTTACTCAAACTCATGTCCACTGAGTCAGTGATGCCATCCAACCATTTCATCCTCTGTTGTCCCCTTCTCCTCCCGCCTTCAATCTTTCCCAGCATCAGGATCTTTTCCAGTGAGTAAGTTCTTCGCATCAGGTGGCCAAAGTATTGAAGTTTCAGCTTTAGCATCAGTCCTTCCAATGAATATTCAGGACTGATTTCCTTCAGGATTGACTGGTTGGATCTCCTTGCAGGTCAAGGGACTCTCAAGAGTCTTCTCCAATACCACAGTTGAAAAGCATCAATTTTTCAGTGTTCAGCTTTCTTAATGGTCCAACTCTCACATCCATACATGACTACTGGAAAAACCATAGCTTTGACTAGAATATTTCAAAATGATGCCACCAATATTATTACAATGTGACTAATCCAATTCTCTTCATATTTATCCTGTTTAGATTTCACTTAGCATCTTAGATCTGTAAATGTATGTCTTTACTATATTTGGAGGAATTCTGGCCATTATTCTCCTAATGTTCTTTGTGCCACATTCTTTCTCTTTTTTCTCCTTTTGGAACTGCAATTACACTTGTGTTAGAATTTTAACATATATAGATTGATCCATAGGTCCCTGAAGTTCTATTCATTAAAAAAAAAAAAAAATCTTTGCTCTGTGTTCTTCAGATTTGATAATTCCTATTGAACTGTGTTCAAATCTCACTGAATCTTTCCTCTGTTATGTTCATTATATTGTTAGCCCGTCTAGTACTTTTTAAAATTTCAGAGTTATATTTTCAGTTCTAAAATTTATATTTGCTTCTCTTTTATGAGGTTCCCTGGTGGCTCAGATGGTAAAGAATCTTCAATGCAGGAGACCCAGGTTCAATCCCTAGGTCAGCAAGCTCCCCTGGAGAAGGGAATGGTGAACCACTCCAGTATTCTTGCCTGGAGAACTCTATGGACAGAGGAACCTGGTGGGCTACGGTCCACGGGGTCACAAAGAGTCAGACACAACAGAGCGACTAACACTTCCCTTTCACAGTTTTACACTTTCTGTTTCTCTGCTGAGATCGTTCATCTTCTCTGTTCTTTACTTTATTGTGCATAGTGATAAATAGATGCTTTATTTAAAATTCTTGCATAATAGTCTCAACATCTGTGTCATATTGGATTCGGTGTCCATTGATTGTATTTTCTCTTAAGATAGGCCATAATTTGTCTGGCTGGCATGTTTTCTGTCTTATGATCTGAGTTTGTTCTCATATCTCTATATAATATGTTTTCTTTTCCTAGATTCTTTTATGATTTTAAAGTTATAATTGATTTTCAGCAATTTGATTTTGATGTGCCTTGGTGTGGATCTCATTATGTGTATCCTGTTTGAGCCTTTCAACCTGTGGTTTAGAGTTTCTATTAAATTTTTAAAATTTAAAGCAATTTTCCCCTCAAATATTTTTTCCCTCCATCATCCTCAACAAGGACTCTTTACTCTGGTTGTTTAGAAATCAAATGACTCTCCAGGCTTTATGAATTCTAGAAATTCTTTAGCTTTTAGTTACTAGTCTGTTTTGTTTTGTTTTGTTTTTTTTTTAAGCTACTAGTCTGTCTTATAGTTTCTCCCAATGTAGAGTTCTAAAGCTGTTTTCTGTGTGATCTGTCTTCTCCAGTACTCTGTCCTACAAATTCTATCTGCTTCAAGCTCCCAGGACTCTGATTTCTATCAAGAATTCTTAAGTCAATAAGCCCTCCATGTTGTGGTTACATTTCTCTCCACCTCATCCTCCACTGTGGTCTAACAATGCATCCAGGTAAGAAATAAAGTGTAATTATGGGGCTTACTTTGTATCTCTTTTCTCTTCTTGCATGGATCACAGTCTTCTGCTGCCTGTTGCCCAGTGATTAAAAACTTTGTTTCATATGTTTTGTACAATTTTCTAAAAGTTCACATCAAGAAGGTTAATCTAGTCCTAGTTATTCCATCATGGCTTGAAGTAGAATTCATCACTATGTTTTTAAGATCTAATCATATTGTTATGGTTTACTCAAGAGATGCCATTACAAAGACAGTAATGTGAATGCTTGGATTTGTGTAACATAGGTTCCTATGTGTATGTCTAGTCCATTCTTCTGTTGTCTGGCATTTAATGATTTATATCCACCACATCATATCTATGCTTTCTATCAGTGGAAGATCCTCTCCATCACTGGATTAGGTATGGTAGACTCTTCTCAATAATCTTTACCAGTTTACTCAAATAGGCTAACAAAAGCTGGTTAATTTTTAGGAACTGTGCAAAGCTGACTGTTAAAGAGACATTATTATACTTTAAATTGTATAAAATTTCAATTAGATAAATTATATAAAATCAAAAGTAATAAATATTCAAAATTCATCACTTCCTAATTATTTTAATGTATAGTATGATTATCTTTGCACTTATCATCATTTATGCATGTTCTATTTCTATTGTAGAAATGCCGTATAGTGTTGTGCTAATGCATCTCTCTTCACAACTTCACATTCAGGGACATCGTATTAGTAGCAAAAATCAGGAAATGCCACAAATTACTGGGGTTGCCAAACTGGAAACCCAACCTACTGCCTAATTTTGCCCATTTGTTGACATAATGTGTATAATAGCTTTTGTGCTACACAGCAGAGTTGAATAGTTCAATAGTGACAGAGATCATATGACTCACAAAACCTAAAACATTTCTTATATGGCCCTTTACGGGAAAAGTTTGGTGACCTCTGATTTATTGTTTCATTAATTGTTTAGGCTTAGGAAAGTGATGAAGAAAATATTAGTAATATAAACAAATTTTAAAGCATATTAGATCTGTAGCTATTACATTGTGAATAACACAAAAGTTTGAGGAAGTATTCCTCCAATATTTGATTCAGCAAAGAAGTTGCTCAGATCACTGACAAACACATTTACATCTTCACTGCTTCACTTTTGCCTTCTTCCTAATGCCTGTTCAGTCGCTCAGTCATGTCTAATGCTCTGCAACCCCATGGACTGTAGCCCTCTAGGCTCCTCTGTTCATGGGATTGTCCAAGCAAGAATACTGGAGTAGGTTGCCATTTCCTACTCTAGGTAATCTTCTTGACCTAGGGGTCAAACGCACGTCTCTCGCATTGCAGGCGGACTTTTTACCACTGAGTCACTGGGGAAGCCCTTGATGTCTTCCTAATATGCACTAAAATATCAACCAACATTCATATCAGATCTGCACTCCATCTTGGATTGCATCCACAGGAAAACATTTTGGCAAAAATCAACAAAAGCATTCTATGAAAATCAATTAATTCTATGGAAGTTACAATAAATGTATTGTTTATCATTATTTATGAATTGTATGCTATATGCCTAGATATCAATAAAGTTCATAGTAAACTATATATAATGTATACACAAAAACATATATACTATATATATATATACACACACACACTTGTATATATATGGTAAAGCTATATATTTTTTCTTTCTGCAGTGCTGGTTGTTAAGTATTTGTAAGCACACTATAGGTCTACGTGTTAAGATCCCACCAGAAAATATATAAATAGTTGAATTTTCCTTATTTCTGCCAACAATTGGCAGCATCCAGTTTCCTAATTTTTGTCAAGTAATAGATATAAAGTGATACCTCAGTGTTTCTGTAGTTTGAATTTTTTTTTTTTTAATTTCCATGCTGGTGCACTGGGATGACCCAGAGGGATGGTATGGGGAGGGAGGCGGGTTCAGGATGGGGAACACATGTATACCTGTGGCAGATTCATTTTGATATATGGCAAAACCAATACAATATTGTAAAGTTAAATAAAATAAAATTTAAAAAAATAGTTTGCATTTTTTAAAATCACCAATCTGTTTGCGCTTTCTTTTATATATTTGTTAGCCATTTGGATAGATAGATAGATAGAGCCAGATTCTGATCTTTCTCTTGTTTCATTGATTAATTCATATAGTCTTGTTGAAAGTATCATATTATTTTAAACATTTCATGATTAAGAGAAACATCAAACATAAACAAAACTAGACTGATTAATATAATGAACTACCATGTAATCATTGCCAAACCTCCATAATCATAAACTCACAGTCATTTAAAATCTATATTCCACTCACTCTCCACACCTTGTGTATTATTTTACAGACAGACTAAGACATGTCATTTTATGTATAAATATTTCAGTATGTATCTTTAAAAGATACAGAATTAAAGGAAAAACAATCCAAATACAATTATGACAAGAAGAAAAGAACAATAACTCATTGATATGATCAGATATCTAATCAGTGTTTAAAATTCTAATTGTTTCATAAACGTGTCTGTAGTTTTTAACAGTTTGAATCAGAATGCAAATAAAGTGTGATTCATTGATATGTCTCTTAAATGATTTAATTTGCTGGTTCTGCCCTCCATCTCTTTTCCTTTGCATTTTATTTAAGGAAGAGATTTGATTCTTATTTTCCTGTGAAACTTCCTATTCTTGATTTTGTTGAATGCATTTCTATTCTGTTGTTCAATATGTTCCTCTGTTTTCTGTATTTCTTATAAAGTCATAGTGGAATCTAGAGACTTGATCAGATTCAGGTTTGGTTTTCTTAGAAGGTGACTTCGTAAACAGTGGTGTTTTCTTCCATCAGGAGGCTTTGTTATCTTTCTTTTTGTGGTGATCAGTGTCTTGATACATTATTTCATTTAGGAATGCAAAATAATGAAACTGTAATTCTTTCACTTCTCCCTTATTTTTAGTTGGAATACTTCAATTAAGAAAAACATCCCCCTATCTACTATTTGGTTATTCAGTGGTACAATTCATTTAGGAGTCAGAGTAACAGCTTGATTTTTCTACTTTATTTACATATTTTCAAAATAATAAGTTGGTTTATTGGCATCTTTAAAAGTACTAGTCTTTTAAAAATTTGTTATATGTTTTTGGTATCATTGTAAACTCATGGATTTAAACATAGTGGATGTGCTTCAATCTATGGCAGTCATTATTCTTATTGATGCTGAACTTGATTATCTTTGGTCTTTGGGAGCCTCTTCAAGTTGGCTCCTGGGTGGTCCTTCCAGCATGACTTAGTGATTTCTGTACTGCCTCCTTCCTATATGGCAAGCCAATGTGTTCCAGGTTTATCTTGTACATTTTCTTTCTTAGACATGCAATCAGCCATTTCTCTAAGTAGCTTTGGTTTTGTTTAGTAGGAAACGGTATTTGAGGACCACAATCTGGGTAAGGTTAAGTGTTAGTTGCTCAGCCATGTCCAACTCTTTGCAACCCCATGGACTGTAAACCACCAGGCTTCTCTGTCTTTGGGGTTTCCCAGACAAGAATAATGAAGTGGGTTGCCATTTCCTTCTCTAAGGGATCTTCCTGATCCAGGGGTGGAACCCACGTTTCCTGCAGCTCCAGCATTGGCAGCCAGATTCTCTACCACTGACCATCTGGGAAGCCCCTGGTTAGCAAAGATTCAAAAAATATTGCTACAGATTTTAAGTATGTCAGTAGCTAATGAAACATTGTGATCTTTTTGCTTCTTATTTTTCAAAGTTAGCTATTTGTGGACCTTTGTTTTTCCATGTAAATTTCATTTTATTTTACTTATTATTATTTTTTTTTTTTGTGGTTAAGGCTTTATTGGTAATCAGGCAGGGCTGGGTAGGGAGCACACTGAGGGAGCAGGGTCTGCATACCAGGCCAGGACTGGTCTTCAGGGCAGTACTGAGGAAATCAGGCCTGAAGTCTGCAGGCCAGGGTTCTGGTGAAGTGACTCATGGCAGAAAAAAACCAAAAAAAAAAAAAAAAACACACAGCAAAGAAGGATGGTCTGGTTGTTTTTGGAGCAGAGAGCATAATGTCAGGGGAGGACTTCACTGAAGAAGAGTGGGATGCTGCTGTCATAGTTGGGACTGTCCCCTATCCTGTACTTCTTCTCCTCATAGTTTGAGTTTGTGCATTCCAGAAGCAGGCAGACTATATGAGCTAGCCTGTGGAGGTGCCAGTAACCCAGGATCATTGCCATGATCAGGGTCTATGGATCCAGGCACCCCTGCACACACACCACTGAAGTGGAAGTTCACCCTCCATGTAAATTTTAGAGTAAGTTTCTCAAGCTCCTCAAAGAATGCAACCAGAGTTTTGATCAGAATTTCCTTTTTATATATCACTTTGAGGTGAATTGATCTTTAATGGTATTAAGTTGTCCCATGGAAGATGCTGGAATGGTTTTCCATTTATTCAGATCATTTTCTAGGTCTTTTGTGTTTTTCTTTTTTTTTTTTTTTATTGTCATTGAGGTCATGTATGTGTGTGTGTATATCTGTCTGTTTGTCTCTCTCCCCCTTAAAAAAAATCTTGCCTAAGACCTGTCCATCTTACTATTTTTTCAAAGAACCAGCTCTCTGTTTTTTAATCTTCAATATCTTTTTTTCACCATTTCATTGATTTCTTCCTTTACCTGTGTTATTTTCTTTTTTCTGTTTTTCTCTGAGTTTGCTCTGTTGCCCTGTTTCCAAGTTCTTGATCTAAATGCTTAACTGTTTTAAAATTTTGGTTTTCTGATAAATGTATTTAAAGCCTTAAAGTTCTTTCTGTGTCCCACACATTTTTGACCTATGATGTTTTAATTGTCCTTGAGTTCTAAGAATTTATAATTTTACTCATGATTTACCTTTTTAACCCAAAAGTTTTATAGTAATATGTTACTTCACAAACATACAAGAGTATTTTTTCTATTTTGTATTTCTCAGACTTGTTTTTGAATTTATTTGTGATATTCTTCAGTTCAGTTAAGTAGCTCATTTGTGTTCGACTCTTTTTTTTTGCTTCTTATAATAATAATTTTTAATTAGAAAAATTAAAGTAGCTTTACAAAGTTTTTAATAACATAGGGAGATTTTTATAATAAATTTTAAAGTGAAAAAATATGGGCTACAGCACTGCAATATGATCACAAAACAGGCACATTCAAAATAAATAAATGGAGAAAAAGACCAGAATGAAATGTACCATAGTAGTTATTTCTGGCCCGTGGCATCAAAAAGCAATAATTTTCTCCCTTTCACTGAGTATCTTTTAAGATTTTCTAAATATTCTATGAAAAATATATATTACTTTCATTGTCACAAAAAATGTTTAATTTTTAAAGAAGTTTACTGTATTATTTTCAAAGAACAGTATAGAGGTGGTGGACTAGATAATGACAAAAGGGGGAAGAAGGTGCAGATGTCAGGGATATTAGACAGAATCTTTCAGACCAGCTGGCCTATGGCTCTGAGGCCCGAGAGAGAGTCTGGGGGAGGCGAGGAGCCACAGAGCAGTGGTGCTAATGACAGATGCCAGGGGCACTAGGAGAATGGCTGAGATACTAGAATACAAAATTTTAGTCTTTTGAAAAACAGTATTTTTATGAATCTCCAACTCCTGTCACCTGTTAGATGCTCTTAAGTCAGGAGCAACTTTGGATGGGGAACCATCAGTGGCAAGACATTTCTAGAAAACCTTCCTTTCCCTGCCAGTTGAGGGAGAGGAAGCCCTGGGACTGAGTCCCAGTTTTCCTTCTCGAGCTGACACTGGTGTGCGTGACCATGTGAGGTTTCGAATGTGCTGTGTCGGGTCCCCATGCTGCCAGCCTCCAGTGCCCACCTAGGCTCCTCTCAACGGCTGTGCAACACCAAGCCTCATGCCTTCATCACTGCACTTGTGCGCTCGAGGGCACTCAGGAAATATAAATGAAATGATTACGGCTTCATAAATAATCTGTTTCTGGGTGATGCTCTTCTGTTACCTGATTTGCTGCTGCTTGTTATTTTCAAAGGAAAAAATGGAAAACATTCTGAAGTCTGGATGTTTACGAGATACAAAAAGTAAGAATGAGTTTAGAGAATCCTCAAAACGTGTCACCATCTCAAACCTAACACTGTGTTCGACTCTTTGAAACCTCATGGACTGCAGCATACCAGGCCTCCCTGTCCATCATCAGTTCCTGGAGTTTACCCAAACCCATGTCCATTGAGTCGGTGATGCCATCCAACCGTCTCATCCTCTGTCATCCCCTTCTCCTCCCACCTTCAATCTTTCCCAGCATCAGGGACTTTTCAAATGAGTCAGTTCTTCTCATCAGGTGACCAAAGTATTGGAGTTTCAGCTTCAACATCAGTCCTTCCAATGAACACCCAGGACTGATCTCCTTTAGGATGGACTGGTTGGATCTCCTTGCAGTCTAAGGGACTCTCAAGAGTCCTCTCTAACACCATAGTTCAAAAGCATCAATTCTTTGGCTCTTAGCTTTCTTTATAGTCCTATTCTCACATCCATACATGACTATTGGAAAAATCATAGCCTCGACTAGATGGACCTTTGTTGACAAAGTAATATCTCTGCTTTTGAATATGCTGTCTAGGTTGGTCATAACTTTCCTTCCACGGAGTAAGTGTCTTTTAATTTCATGGCTGCAGTCACCATCTGCAGTGATTTTGGAGCCCAGAAAAATAAAGTGTGACACTGTTTCCACTGTTTCCCCATCTATTTGCCATGAAATGATGGAACCGGATGCCATGACCTTAGTTTTCTGAATGTTGAGCTTTAAGCCAACTTTTTCACTCTCCTCTTTCACTTTCATCAATAGGCTCTTTAGTTCTTCTTCACTTTCTGCCATAAGGGTGGTGTCATCTGCATGTCTGAGGTTATTGATATTTCTCCCGGTAATCCTGTTTCCAGCTTGTGTTTCTTCCAGCCCAGCATTTCTCATGATGTGCTCTGCATACAAGTTAAATAAGCAGGGTAACAATATACAGCCTTGACTTACTCCTTTTCCTATTTGGAACCAGTCTGTTGTTCCATGTCCAGGTGATATTCTTAGCTGGTTGCATAATTTTATTTTTTTCTGGAAGTAGCAAATTGCCCTTCTCGAATAGACTTAAACCATGAAGAGTTCAGATTAAGGTACAGGTTGTTTGGCCAGGTTACCTAAGATGAAAAGATTTAACATTTAAAGGTGAGATCTTGATTAGTTACTGTAAACCTGAATTTGATTCACCTGTCCTTACAATGTGATGTCCTGAAGAAAGAATAATGGTAATATATGTGCTCTCTACCTCATTGCTGACAAAACACTTTTCATAATCATTTTTAACTTCATTCACCCAAACAGCCTGGTGAGGTAGATAGGAAAATCATTTACCTCTGACTTCATCTGTCAGACAGTTTCCCAGACCACCATGGATTGTTGTGAGGACTAATTAATTGGAACCAATAATCCTTTCTCACTACCACAGTGGGTTGTGGCACTCTGGTGAGATAATGGATATGAAAATACAAAGGCATACAGGCTTCTGAGTTATTATTTTGGTAGTAGAAACAGTCAAGTTCCTCCTTGTTAGAGCACATTTAGGAAAGGCTGGAAAAGATACCATGAGTGAGCACCAGATCTGTTGCATGGACCTGATGTATGTTCACTGATCGGTTAAGTATCAAATGGCCTAACTGGCACCAGGGTCATCTTAGGTGTGCCACCTGGGCAGTCACATAGGGACCCCACTCCCAGAAAGACTCTGTAATTGGTTTGGTTTTGTTTTGTTGATGTGGACTATTTTAAATATCTTTATTGAATTTGTTGCAATATTGCTTCTGTTTTTGTTTTTTGGCCTTAAGGTATGTAGGATCTTAGCTCTCTAGCTAGGTATTGAACATGTACCCCCTGCATTGGAAGGCGAAGTTCTAACCTTTCCACCACCAGGGAAGCTTTACTGTTCTAAAGATTCATGACAGTGTTGTCTTTGATCTGTGTTTTGTAAATGAAATCTGATAAAATAATGATGCAGGTGCATGAACAGTGGAGATGTGCTTGATGGTAGCATGTGCACATGTGGGCTTAGGTTCACAGGAATGTCAGGTTATATGGGCACAAATAGACCTTTTGTATAGTCTGGCCCACATAGGGCCCCAAGGCAGTCAGCCTAGGGAACTGGGTCCACATTGGTACTGTCCATGGTGGATGGCCACAGCTGCAGAAGCAGCAGCCCTAGTAGCAGGAGCTGTTGGTGCAGGAGTGAGCAAGGACTCCACCCTGGGGCACATAATGGGAAATGGGCTTGCCCGTCCGTCCCTGTAAGATTTACACAAATTTGAACTTGACATCCTGAGTTCCATGACAAGAACTGTTCTCAGGCATTAAGCTTTGTCAATAAATTAGTACAAAATAAAGGTGTGCATGTGGAATGGTAATATTGTATATATAAAGGAGTTATTAGAATTCTTCTAAGAGTTTAGACTCTCTGCTTTTGAAAACTGTTGAAACATTGCAAAGTAAATACCCACAGGAGGTTTAGACATATAAATTAAATTTAGGGGTCATCCTATTCAACAGAAAAGAACACTATTTTCATATGCATCCTCGAATGAACCACTAATTAATGAGGAAGAGAAATTTTAAATTAATTTTCCTTATAACTGAATTTTGTACATATCATGAAGCCACATTTGATTTATTGTACAACCCTCACAGCAGCTGACTTTATTTTTCTGGGCTCCAAAATCACTGCAGGTGGTGATTGCAGCCATGAAATTAAAAGACGCTTACTCCTTGGAAGGAAAGTTATGACCAACCTAGATAGCATACTGAAAAGCAGAGACATTATTTTGTCAACAAAGGTCCATCTAGTCAAGGCTATGGTTTTTCCAGTGGTCATGTATGGATGTGAGAGTTGGACTATAAAGAAAACTGAGCACGGAAGAATTGATGCTTTTGAACTGTGGTGTTGGAGAAGACTCTTGAGAGTCCCTTGGACTGCAAGGAGATCAACCAGTCCATCCTAACGGAGATCAGTCCTGGGTGTTCATTGGAAGGACTGATGATGAAGCTGAAAACTCTAATACTTTGGCCACCTGACGTGAAGGGCTAACTCATTGGAAAAGACCCTGATGCTGGAAAGATTGAGGGCAGGAGGAGAAGGGGACGACAGAGGATTAGATGGTTGGATGTCATCACCGATTCAATGGGCATGAATTTGGGTAAACTCTGGGAGTTGGTGATAGACAGGGAGGCCTTGTGTGCTGTGGTTCATGGGGTCGCAAAGAATCAGGCACGACTGAGTGACTGAACTGAACTGAACTGATGGGACTGGATGCCCTATCTTAGTTTTCTGAATGTTGAGTTTTAAGCCCACTTTTTCACTCTCCTCTTTCACTTTGATCAAGTGGCTCTGTAGTTCTTCTTTGCTTTCTGCCATAAGGGTGGTGTCAGCTGCATATCTGAGGTTATTCATATTTCTCCTGGCAATCTTGATTCCAGCTTGTGCTTCATCCAGCCTGGCATTTCGCATGATGTACTCTACGTATTAGTTAAGTAAGCAAAGTGACAGTATGCATCTTTGACGTACTCCTTTCCCTATTTGGAACCAGTCTGTTGTTCCATGTCCAGTTCTAACTGTTGCTTCTTGACCTGCATACAGATTTCTCAGGAGGCAGATAAGGTGGTCTGATATTCCCATCTCTTGAAGAATTTTCCAGTTTGTCGTCATCCACAGTCAAAGGCTTTGGCATAGTCAATAAAGCAGACATAGATGTTTTTCTGGAACCCTTTTGCTTTTTTGATGATCCAACAGATGTTGGCAATTTGATCTCTGGTTCCTTTGCCTCTTCTAAATCCAGCTTGAACATCTGGAAGTTCACGGTTCACATACTGTTGAAGCCTTGCTTGGAGAATTTTGAGCATTACTTTGCTAGCGTGTGAGATGAGTGCATAACAACTCAATGGACATGAGTTTGAGTAAACTCCAGGAGTTGGTGATGGACAAGGAGACCTGGCGTGCGGCAGTCCATGAGGTTGCAAAGAGTCAGACACGATGAGCGACTAAACTGAACTGAGATGAGTGCAATTGTTTGGTTGTTTGAACATTCTTTGGGATTGCCTTTCTTTGGGATTGGAATGAAGACTGACCTTTTTCAGTCCTGTGGCCACTGCTGAGTTTTTCAAATTTGCTGACATATTGAGTATAGCACTTTAACAGCATCTTCTTTTAGGATTGGAAATAGCTCAACTGGAATTCCATCACCTCCACTAGCTTTGTTGCTAATCATGCTTCATAAGGCCTACTTGACTTCACACTTCAGAATGTCTGGCTCTAGGTGAGTGATCACACTATCATGCTTATCTGGGTTATGAAGATATTTTTTGTATAGTTCTTATGTGTATTCTTGCCACCTCTTAATATCTTCTGCTTTTGTTCGGTCCATATCATTTCTGTCCTTTATTGAGCCTATCTTTGCATGAAATGTTCCCTTGGTATTTCGAATATTCTTGAAGGGATCTCTAGTCTTTCCCATTCTATTGTTTTCCTCTATTTCTTTGCATTGATCACTGACGAAAGCTTTCTAATCTCTCCTTGCTTTTCTTTGGAACTCTGCATTCAGATGGATATATCTTTCCTTTTCTCCTTTGCCTTTATCTTCTCTTCTTTTCTCAGCTATTTGTAAGGCCTCCTCAAACAACCACATTCCCTTTTTGCATTTCTTTTTGGGGGCAGTTTGCTGGCATATTGACTGCAGCACTTTCACAGCATCATCTTTCAGGATTTGGAATAGCTCCACTGGAATTCCATCACCTCCACTAGCTTTGTTCGTAGTGATGCTTTCTAAGGCCCACTTGACTTCACATTCCAAGATGTCTGGCTCTAGGTCAGTGATCACACCATCATGATTATCTGGGTCGTGAAGCTCTTTTTTGTACAGTTCTTCTGTGTATTCTTGCCACCTCTTCTTAATATCTTCTGCTTCTGTTAGGTCCATACCATTTCTGTCCTTTATTGTGCCCATCTTTGCATGAAATTTTCCTTTGGTATCTCTGATTTTCTTGAAGAGATCCTAGTCTTTCCCATTCTGTTGTTTTCCTCTATTTCTTTGCATTGATGGCTGAAGAAGGCTTTCTTATCTCTTCTTGCTATTCTTTGGAACTCTGCATTTAGATGTTTATATCTTTCCTTTTCTCCTTTGCTTTTCACTTCTCTTCTTTTCACAGCTATTTGTAAGGCCTCCCCAGACAGCCATTTTGCTTTTTTGCATTTCTTTTCCATGGGGATGGTCTTGATCCCTGTCTCCTATACAATGTCACGAACCTCATTCCATAGTTCATCAGGCACTCTATCTATCAGATCTACGCCCTTAAATCTATTTCTCACTTCGGGATTTGATTTAGGTCATACCTGAATGGTCTAGTAGTTTTCCCTACTTTCTTCAATTTCAGTCTGAATTTGGCAATAAGGAGTTCATGGTCTGAGCCACAGTCAGCTCCTGGTCTTGTTTTCACTCATCTCACACGCTAGTAAAGTAATGCTCAAAATTCTCCAAGCCAGACTTCAGCAATATGTGAACCGTGAACTTCCTGATGTTCAAGCTGGTTTTAGAAAAGGCAGAGGAACCAGAGATCAAATTGCCAACATCCGCTGGATCATGGAAAAAGCAAGAGAGTTCCAGAAAAACATCTATTTCTGCTTTATTGACTATGACAAAGCCTTTGACTGTGTAGATCACAATAAACTATGGAAAATTCTGAAAGAGATGGGAATACCAGACCACCTGATCTGCCTCTTGAGAAATCTGTATGCAGGTCAGGAAGCAACAGTTAGAACTGGTCATGGAACAACGGACTGGTTCCAAATAGGAAAAGGAGTACGTCAAGGCTGCATATTGTCACCATGTTTATTTAACTTATATGCAGAGTACATCATGAGAAATGCTGGACTGGAAGAAACACAAGTTGGAATCAAGATTGCTGGGAGAAATATCAATAACCTCAGATATGCAGATGACACCACTCTTATGGCAGAAAGTGAAGAGGGGCTAAAAGCCTCTTGATGAAAGTGAAAGTGGAGAGTGAAAAGGTTGGCTTAAAGCTCAACATTCAGAAAACGAAGATCATGGCATCTGGTCCCATCACTACATGGGAAATAGATGGAGAAACAGTGGAAACAGTGTCAGACTTTATTTTTCTGGGCTCCAAAATCACTGCAGATGGTGACTGCAGTTATGAAATTAAAAGACGCTTACTCCTTGGAAGGAAAGTTATGACCAACCTAGATAGCATATTCAAAAGCAGAGACATTACTTTGCCAACATCACCTAGCCAAGGCTATGGTCTTTCCTGTGGTCATGTATGAATGTGAGAGCTGGACTGTGAAGAAGGCTGAGCTCCGAAGAATTGATGCTTTTGAACAGTGGTGTTGGAGAAGACTCTTGAGAGTCCCTTGGACTGCAAGAAGATCCAACCAGTCCATTCTGAACGAGATCAATCCTGGAATTTCTTTGGAAGGAATGATGCTAAAGCTGAAACTCCAGTATTTTGGCCACCTCATGTGAAGAGTTGACTCACTGGAGAAGACTCTGATGCTGGGAGGGATTGAGGGCAGGAGAAGAAGGGGACGACAGAGGATGAGATGGCTGGATGGCATCACTGACTTGATGGGTGTGAGTCTGAGTGACCTCCGGGAGCTGGTGATGGACAGGGAGGCCTGGCGTGCTGCAGTTCATGGGGTCGCAAAGAGTCGGATACGACTGAGCGACTGATCTGATCTGATCTTGGGGGCAATGGTCTTTATCACTGCCTCCTGTGCAATGTCACGAACCTCCATTCATAGTTCTTCAGGCACTCTATCAGATCTAATCCTTTGAATCTATTTGTCACTTCCACTGTATAATTGTAAGGGATTTGATTTGGGTCATACCTGAATGGTCTAGTGGTTTTCCCTACTTTCTTCAATTTCAGTCTGAATTTGGCAATAAGGAGTTTATGATCTGAGCCACAGTCAGCTCCCGGTCTTGTTTTTGCTGACTATATGGAGCTTTTCCATCTTTGACTGCAGAGAATATAATCAATCTGTTTTCAGTATTGACCATCTGATGATGTCCATGTGTAGAATCTTCTCTCGTGTTGTTGTAAGAGGGTGTTTGCTGTGACGAGTGCGTTCTCTTGGCAAGACTCTGTTAGTCTTTGCCCTGTTTCATTTTGTATTCCAAGGCCAAATTTGCCTGTTACTTCATGTATCTCTTGACTTCCTACTTTTGCATTCCAGTCCCCTATAATGATTAGGAAGGACATCTTTTGGGGTGTTACTTCCAGAAGGTCCTGTAGGTCTTCATAGAACTGTTCAACTTCAGCTTCTTCAGCATTACTGGTCCAGGCATAGACTTGGAAATGAACAGAGATCATTCTGTCGTTTTAGAAATTACACCCAAGTACTGCATTTTGGACACTTTTGTTGACTATGAGGGCTACTCCGTTTCTTCTAAGGAATTCTTGCCCACAGTCATAGATATAATGGTCATCTGAGTTAAATTCACCCATTCCAGTCCATTTTAGTTCGCTGATCCCTAAAATGTTGATGTTCACTCTTGCCATCTCCTGTTTGACCACTTCCAATTTACCTTGATTCATGGACCTAGCATTCCAGGTTCCTATGCAATGTTGCTCTTGACAGCATCACACTTTACTTCCATCACCAGTCACATCCACAACTGGCCATTGTTTTTGCTTTGGCTCCATCTCTTCATTCTTTCTGGAGTTATTTCTCTACTCTTCTCCAGTAGCATATTGGGCACCTATTGGCCTGGGGAGTTCATCTTTAAGTGTCATATCTTTTTACCTTGTCATACTGTTCATGGAGTTCTCAAAGCAAGAATACTGAAGTGGTTTGCCATTCCCTTCTCCAGTGGACCACATTTTGTCAAATGGGATAATATTTTATATATATTTTTCATATACTGATGTTTATCCTTCTATGAGCTAAACTCCTAGGAATGGAATTTCTGTTTCAAGGATACGCATTTCAGAAATGAAATAGTGTTCCCACATCCAATAGCAAATGGATGAGATTACCATGCCTTGCGACTTTAATTTGCATTTCTTTAACTGCTAGTGAGCATCTTGTCAAATGTTTACCAACCACTTGGATTTGTTCTACTGTGACTTGTTTACTTTTATATTATGCTCTCTCTCCCAATATTCCTGTCTCTCATTCTGTTATTTTTGAAAGAATATCTACCCCCTGGCCAATACTTTGTATTGTCAGTTATTTTATTTTTAGCCTTCTAGTGGGTATGAAGTGGTATCTGATTATAGTTTTAGTTTGCTTTTCTCTTTTGACTAGTGACATTGAGCACCTTCTCATGTGCTTTTATCTTCTCTTGTTAATGTCTTTTGCCCTTCTTTGGCCATATGCAAGATTATAGATTTTAAGCCTTTTAGTCTCATAAGTGTTTAAAAGATATATGTATGTAGGTGTATGTGTATATTTAATAGCCTATCAGTTGTCTATTAAATTTGTTTAGGATATATTTTGTCATTTAAATATCATTTTTTCACTGGGTAATATACACATAACATAAAATAATATAAACATATGGTTCAGTGACATTAAGTATGTTACATTGTTATGCAGCCATGATTACTATCCATTTCCAGAACTTTTTCATCATCACAAACTGAAACTCTGTACCCATTAAAAATTATTAAATTTTTAAAATAGTCAAATATGTCAGGTTTTTCTTTTCTAGTGTCTGTTCTTCTGATCTTGATTAAAAAGTTTCTCTGTCTGGATTTTATGTGTGACTTCTTAGATTTTTTTGCACTATTTTTATTGTTTCATTTTTATGTCTAAATATTTTATTCACTTGCAATTTATTTTTTCTGTGGTGTGAGAGAAGGAGCAAACTCCATTGTCTTCCAAGTGGAGTGCCAAATATATGTATCAGTGTATACATTAAGTAAAGAATCTTTCCCCCAATTGAATTATCATCTATCATAAACTATCATAAATACTGGAATCTGTTTCTCAGCTGTTTGTACCCACATCTAGTTGTCTATTTCTAAGCCAACATTATATTCTTTACTTACAGCTTAATATTGAAAAAAATCAAATTCCACCTCACCATTGTCCTTCACCATTTTCCTGGATATTCTCAGACATATATGTTAATACTATTTTATTTAATTAAAAATACACAAACCTATTGGGATTCTAATAGTTATTACATTCATTTATATATTATTTTTAAGAGAACTGATACTTTTATAATATTGTCTACCTATCCAAAAAAACAGTATATTCTTCTTTATTTTCAGATTGAATTTATGCCTTTAATAAAATTATTGTTATTTTCTTTACCTAATTTTTGTACTTCTAATTTTGAGTTTATTCTAATGTTAATATACATGCTATTGTTGATGAACTATCATCTCTCATTTCCACTTGATTTCCTTTGCTCAGCTTAATGTATGTGAGATTCATTCATGTTGTATGTATAAGTAGTTCATTCTTTTGAATACTGAGTAATATTCCTGTGTATTTAATATACTACAAGTTATTTATCCATTCATCTGTTGATGGACATTTGCCTAATATGAATAAAGCTGCTATAAATGACCTTTTACATGGTTTTTAAAAAATGAATACATGTTTACATTTCTTTTTGATAACTTCCTAGTGGTGGAGTTCCTCCAGCTCTATGTTTAACTTTATAAGAAACTGCCCAGCTTTTCGGGGAAGGCAATGGCACCCCACCCCAGTACTTTTGCCTGGAAAATCCCATGTACGGAGGAGCCTGGTAGGCTCCAGTCCATGGGGTCGCTAAGAGTCGGACACGACTGAGCAACTTCACTTTCGCTTTTCACTTTCATACGTTGGAGAAGGAAATGGCAACCCACTCCAGTATTCTTGCCTGGAGAATCCCAGGGACAAGGGAGCCTGGTGGGCTTCTGTCTGTGGGGTCGCACAGAGTCGGACACGACTGAAGCGACTTAGCAGCAGCAGCAGCAGCCCAGCTTTTAGAAAGTGATTTATACCATTTTAAGCTCCCACCAGCAATGTAGAATAATTCCATTTGCTCCACATCTAGGTCAACATTTCATCCTGCCAGTCTTTTTAATTTTAGCCGTCCTAGTGGGTGTGAAGTGGTATCTCATTGTAGTTTTAAATTGCATTTCCACTATGACTAATGCTGTTGAACAGTTTTTCACATACTTATTGGCCATTTGTATGTCTTCCTTGAGTAGTGTCTGTTCAAAATCTTTTGCCAATTTTTTTTAAGTTGAGTTGCCTTTTTATTATTGATTTGTTGGAGTTCTTTTGTCAATTCTTTGTCAGTTGTATGTACTGAGAATATTTCCACCCACTCTGGGAGAGTTGATTTTCTTAACCATGTACTTTGGAAGAATAGATGTTTATAATTTTCAGTGACTTTCAATTTATCATTTTTTTTCCTTTAATGCTTTCTTTACTGCCTTTTGTACTCTTATTAAGGAATCTTTATCTACTTCTAAGTCATCAAGATATATACCCATTATTTTTTCTAGAAGCACTATAGATTTAGCATTTATATTTAGGCCTATGATACATCTCAAGGTAATTTTTTAAATTGAGATGTAACTTGTAAACCATGAATTCACCATTTTAAAGTGTACAATTCAGTAAATTTTAGTATATTCACAAGGTTGTCAACCATCACCACTATCTAAGTCCAGAACATCTATTTAGCATAACGTGTTCATAGTTCACCTATATTGTAGCATATATCAGTATTTGATTCCTATTTATGGTAGAATAACATTACACTGTATGGGCATAATATACTTTATTTATCCATCAGTTAATGGATATTTAGGTTGTTTCCACTTTTTAGCTATTATGAATAATGCTGCTATGATCATTGTTGTACAAATTTGTGTACACACATATGTTTTCCATTCTCTTGGATACATACTTAAGTGTGGAATAGCTGGATCATAGACCTTTATCAAATATCAAAAAATTGTTTCTCTATGGGTTTGTTTCTGGGCTCTGTATTGTTCTAGTTTTAAATTTTTTTTATCCTATGCCAGTAGCACACTGTCTTGATTACTGTGGATTTAAAATAAATACTGAAAGCAAGTAGTGTGTATTCTCCCACGTTTACTTCCAGAAGTTCTGCTCAGATTATGATTGTGATTAACCGAATTTTGGGAAAATAGACATCTTAACAATATTGCACAATCCAATTTTAAAAGTTGCTATTATTTCACCATGTATTTAAATCTTTTACTTCTTCTCTTAACAATATTATTTCTTCTTTAAATGGTTAATAGGTTTGGCCAGTCAAACCATGAAACTCACTGGTCCTGAGTCTGGAGATTTCTCTGTGGTGAGGTTGCTTTTTAAAAAAATCAGCTTTGTTGAAGCATAATTTATAATAAAACTCATCTATTTTAACTGCATAGTTCTATGAGTTTGGCAAACAATGTCCTCTGCATTAGAGTTTTGCTTTTTCCTTTCTGGTCTTTGTAACTTTTATTTCATTTTCTTACCTAATACCCTGGGATAGAACCTTGGTTAGTACAATGTTGAATAGAAGAAGTAAGAGCAGTCATCTTTGCCATTTCCTTAATATGAAGGCGAAAGCATTCAGAATTTCATTGTTAGTGTGATATTTATTGCGGAATTTTTGCAGAAGCCCTTTATCCATTCAAAGAAGTTTTCTTCTGTTCCTAGTTTTTTTCCTTTCATTATGAATGAGATTTGATTTTATCAGATCTTTTCTGATATCTCTTGAGGTTGATCATACAGTTCTTCTTTGTTATTTTCTTAATATAGCATATTACACTGAATAAAATTCAAATGTTAAATCTCCCTTGAATTCCTGGACAAACCCCATTTGATCATAACATATTAAACTTTTGCTAGATTTGATTTGCTAAAATTTTATATACCCATGCAAGATACTTCCATGTAGTTTTTATTTAATGTCTTTGGTTTTGGCATCAGAGCAATAATGGCCTCATAAAACGAGGTGGAAATGTTCTCATCATTTTTATTCTGGCTGAAATTATAAAGAACTGAAAATCCTAATTTGGGGCAAGAACGTGAAACCCCTGGCACTCTCATATATTGTTGGTAGAAGTTAAAAATTTTTCAATCATTTTGCAAAACTATTTGCCAGCATCTACTAGAGCTTCACACACATTATAACCCAGCACTTTAACTCCTAGTTACACACTCAAGAGAAATGAGTGTGTGTCCACCAAAAGATATGTTCAAGAATGTTCATAGATGATTTATTTATAATAGCAACAACCGAAAGCAACCCACATATTTATCAAGAGGAGAATGGAGAAATAAATTATGGTATGCTCATAAAATGGAATTTTACAGAAGAATAAAAGCAAACTACAGATACATTAATATCGACGCATCAGAAACATAATGTTGAATCAAAGAACCCAGACCAAAAGTGTGTATTACTGTATGATTCTGTTGATAGAAAGTTCAAGTACGGATAAAACTAATGTATGGGTTTAAAAATTGTGTTAATAACAAATTCTGGATAGAAGTGGATTTTGACACTGAAAGAGCCAGAAGGATTCTCTTGGGTGATGGTAACATTCTGTATTTTACCCTGGGTGCTAGTTACACAGGTATTACATATGTAAAAATTCATAAAGCTGTAAATTTAGGTGCTTTACCATATGTGATTTATATTTCTAATACAATAAAACATGTATTATTACATGTATTAAAACTGCCTGGAACTCAGTGAGCTTTTTTCAACTTGCAAATTTTATTTTTATTTACTAAGGGAAGATGTTTCTTCTATTATTTGTTTAATTATTGCCCCTCCCTTCATTTTCTTCCTCCTAAAATTTCTTTTCTTCACAGATTAGATATTCTGGGTTCATTTAGTTTCTAAGTCCCTTTTATATATTTTTGAAAGAGTTCTTCTACTCTTTCTTCCAGGCCTCTATTTTTTTGTCTTGATAAGTGATCAGCTTTTCTTTCAATTTATCTAAATTTATCTTCTTCAATTTTACGGAATTTTAAAATTTAAATATATATATCTTTGTCCTCAATTAAAAAAATATTTATAATTGGATTTTTTTAGCTGTACATGTTTTATTTTGTTCAAGTAATGATTTTTTTCTCTCCTCCAGAGCAGGTCTATTTTACTGGGGCCCTGCGTATAGGCATTATTTTATTCTTTCACTTTCTTCTTGTTGGATTCTCTTAAGTTGTAAGGTGATGATATAATTTATCATCCAGACTTTAGTGCAAGAAAGACTATTAATATTATTCCAATATCAACAGATTATCTCATGGTAACTATAATGTATGATCACCACATGTTTAGGTGCCAACTTATGGCTTGCATCTCTGAGTTAGATGCTTGAGAATGATGAGCAGCGATGAACCTATAGTGAGGGGAAACTCAGAAATTTTTGTCCCTGGGGATAGTCAAGAGTACTGGATGACAAGTTGCCAGACTCTAGTCTTCTGGTTTGTAAGGACCATTCATAGAACATTGAGAGGTACTGTAATAAAGAATGTCAGTGTCAACAGAAAATCCAGTTAGATAAAGGCTGGAAAATGCTTACTGAATTCACAGTTAAAAGATGCTAGTCTCCATATAGAGAACAGTTTCACTAGTAGAGTACAGGGAAAAAAAAACATATTGTAGTGAATTTTAGAATGAAAGAGATGTTAAAAGCTCAGATGCCAAGGGTAGACTAGTTGTTTTTCTTTTGAAGGAGGAAGGAAGGGTTCGTATTAAGGGCACATATGAGGGTTTGTTCTTGAATGGGAGGAAGGTCACTCTACTCGCTGAAAATGAAGATAAAGAAATTTAGAATATATGTGGCTATAGATAGGGTCTATCAGGCCTCTCATGAGTTGAAGTAGGCTTATATTAAAAATACACACACACACACACATATATATATATTGAATAAGGGCCCTTAGGCAATGGTTTGCTAAGCTCATCTATGCAGTTGTTTGATGGGTGAATTGCTAGTTTGTATCCTTTATAACTTTATACCTTTTCTGTTGGAGGGTTTTTTTTATTGATTTATAGGAACTGTTTATTCTGTTTGGTCACGAAGTCATAATATTAGTCCTTTATCTTATTTTGTACATATTTTTCCAAGTTTTTCATTTGTTTACTAACTTTGCTTGTACTGTGGTCTCCTTTTCTGTATACATAATTTTATTTTATATGGAATTAAATCCATCTTTTGCTTTATGGTTCCTGAGTTTCATGACATACTTAGGTCTTCCTTACTCCAAGATTATAGAAATATTCTATATTTTCTTCCATTGCTTTTCTTTTAATTGTAAAAGTATTTGAATATATTTTTAGTTTTATTTGGTGACTGGGATATAATTTTATTTTTAAGTGGGTAATCCATCATTCTTCTGTTGATTTGGAATACCATTTTTATTATAAATTCCCATATATGCATGCGTCTGTTTCTGAACTCTGACTTTCTAAATTATGCCCTATGAATTATTTTGTGTTATTTTGTGTTTGGCATCTGTTTCATTACATTTTCTAATGTATTATTGCTTGCATAGGAAGTCTATTGAGTTTATACACACACACACACACACACACACACATATATATATATATAAAAAAAAAAAAAACTATATTTTTTTGTTGTTTCTAATAGTTTTTCTCTTGAATTTTCCAGGCTGTCATATCATCATCTGCAGATAGTGATAATTTTGCCTCTTCCTTTTCAAAAGAAATACCTTTTATCTTGTTGCAGTGGCTAGAATTTATATGATAATGTCATATAATAGCGGTGATAATGGATATCCTTATTGTGCTCCTCATTTTAATGAGAAGAGCTCTTGTGTTTCATTACTAGGTATGCTTGATGGTAATTTTTGATAAATATTCCATCATGTTTAGGAAGATTTCTTCTATCCCTAGTTCATTATGTTTTTTCAAAATAGGGATGGATGTTGAATTACCAAATGCTATTTTACCATCTTTTGAGATAATCATATAATTTTTCTCCTTTAACCAGTTTATGTAATAAATTATGTCAACAGATTTCCTAATATTGGGCCATCCATTTTTTGAGGGGAGTTGTTTTCTTGATCAAAATCCATTCCTCCCCTAGTAGTGTTCTAATATGTTGTTGAATTATATATTTGCTAATGTTTTATTTAAGATTTTTATGTTATATTTTTAGAGAGCTTTAATCTGACAATAAATTTCTTTCTTTGTGCTCTCTGTCAGTCTTGATATTGGATATTTGCAAACCTTGTGAAATTAATTGTGAATGTTTTCATGTTCCCAGTGATACAGCATGCATGTACATATTATTCATGCTCAGTCTCTCAGTCATATCTGACTCTTTGTGACCCCATAGACTGCAGCCCACCAGGCTCCTCTGTCCATGGGATTCTCAAGGTAAGAATACTGGAGTGGGTTGCCATTTCCTTCTCCAGAGGATCTTCCTGACCCAGAGATTTAACCTGTGTCTCCTGCATCAGCAGGCAGTTATTTACAACTGAGCCACCTGCGAAACACCCCACCCTCCATCCCCAATGATACAGAGAATTATATAATTAAATATGATGTAGTTAAAATGTCAAAATGATATAGAAAATATCTGTTCCTTGAGACAATGATAAAAATTATGTATAAACCATTGTGAGCCTAGTGTCCTTTGGGGTAATAGACCTTTGTCAACATATCTAATTTCATATTTAGTGATGATTCATTGTAGGTGTTTTTGTCTTCTTTTGGTAGTAACTATATTTTCCTAGAAAATTATCCATTTTGGTGGGAAAATTATCCATTTTATTTAGGTGTTCAAGTTTGTTGGCATAAACTTTCTTAATATTTGTTTTTATTTATTTGGCTGCACAAGATCTTAGTTATGGCGGGTGAGATCTTTGGTTGTGGCTTGTGGGATGTAGCTCCTGGACCAGGGATCAAACCTGGATTACCTGTACTGGGAGTGCAGAGTCCTTGTCACTGGACCACCAGGGAAGTCCCTGTTGGCATAAACTTGTACATACTATTCTCTGACTTTTAAACGCATCTCTTTTGACTCTCTTTTCCTGTTCATTATTTCATTAGTATTTATTGAGTACCTGCTGTGTGCTGGGTATTGCGCTATACTTTCTGGCTTTCATGTCATATTCAGTGGCAAACAAGACAGCTGAGGTATTTGTCCCCATGGAATCTACATTTTAGTGTTGAATATTTGTATTTTCTTTCTTGGATAAGCTTGCTAAGTGTCTGTTTCATTGATATTTTCATAGGAAAAACAATTTTATTTATCAAGTTTGCTGTTGTTATTACTAATTCATTAATCTCTTATTTTATTTCAGTGTTGTCTTATGGAAATTTTTAAACATAAACAAACATAGAGCAGTATAATGGACTCCCATGTACTAAACAGTTATCAATTGGCTTTGGCCAATCTGTTTTATTTGCATGCCTAAACCATTGCAGTTTTTAAAGCAAATCTCAAACATCATTTCATCCACAAATGCTAATGTAATACTTATCTGATAGGTAAGTTTTCCTTTTGAAAATATAACAATAACATTATTACCCCCCCAAATTAACGACTCCTTAATATCTGATAGCAAGTTAGCATTCAAATTTCCACAATTGTTTCATATGTGTTTTTAATATAATTTCAAAGCACCTTTCCCATTAAATACTTATTAATTACAAGGAGGAAAAAAACTTTAGATGGGAAAAGCCTGGCTGACACCCCAGTTTTTTTTAAAAAATTATTTTTTCCCTGAACCAATATCCAATTAAATTACACATTGCAAATAAAATGTCCCTTTATTCTTTTTAAATCTATACTAGTTATGTAACCCTCTTTTTTTTGCAGTTTATTTGCTCAAAAAGCATTTGTCCTGTAGAATTTCCCACATTCTAAATTTGTCAGCCTCCATAGAAAACAAACTTATGGTTATCAAAGGGAAAAGGGAAGGAGGGGAGGGATACATTAGGAGTTTGTGACTAAAAGATAACAAGCTACTATACATAAATTAGATAAGCAACAAGAATATACTGTATAGCAAAAGGAATTATATTCAACAACTTGTAATAACCTATAATGAAAAATAATCTGGAAAAGAATATATATATACATATATATATATATGTATAACTGAATAACTTTGCTGTATACCTGAAACTACCACAATATTGTAAATTAACTATTCTGCAATTACCAAATAAATAAATAAATAAATTTGTCAGCATTTGCTAGTAACACAGGCACTTTTGGCTTTAATTTGAACTATAGTTTTTGCACAATGTAGTCTTAAAAATTAATTACAGTTAATATGGCATCATTTTTAAAACATTTTTTTTATAGTGGAAAAAATTTTAACACATCCCAAAGTGGATAGAATAACACCTGTTTTTAAAAATTTTTATTTTATTATTATAAAAATTGGGTTATAATTGACATAGAACATATTAATTTCAGGGTACAACATAGTGATTCGATATTTGTGTATACTGCCAAAATGATCACCACAGTAAGCCTTATTAACATCCATCATCTTGGAATAACACTGATTTAATGTGCTTGTTTTGAAAATCATATGGTTATTAATCACTTATAGATCTGTTGGTTTCTAACGAACTAGTCTCTAAATTCAACTAGTTTGATTTTCAAGTCAGTTTATGTTTCAGTTCAGTTCAGTTGAGTTGCTCGGTTGTGTCCAACTCATTGTGACCCCATGAACCGCAGCACGCCAGGCCTCCCTGTCTATCACCAACCCTTGGAGTCCACCCAAACCAATGTCCATTGAGTCAGTGATGCCATCCAACCGTCTCTTCCTCTGTCGTCCCCTTCTCCTCTTGCCCTCAATCTTTCCAGCATCAGGGTCTTTTCCAATGAGTCAGCTCTTCGCATCAGGTGGCCAAAGTATTGGAGTTTCAGCTTCAACATCAGTCCTTCCAATGAACACCCAGGACTGATCTCCTTTGGGATGGACTGGTTGGATCTCCTTGTAGTCCAAGGGACTCTCAAGAGTCTTCTCCAACGCCACAGTTCAAAAGCATCAATTCTTTAGCGCTCAGCTTTCTTTATAGTCCAACTCTCACATCCATACATGACCACTAGAAAAACCATAGCCTTGACTAGATGGACCTTTGTTGGCCAAGTAATGTCTCTGCTTTTTAATGTGCTGTCTAGCTTGGTCATAACTTTACTTCCAAGGAGTAAGCATCTTTTAATTTCATGGCTGCAATCACCATGTACAGTGGTTTTGAAGCCCAGAAAAATAAAGTCAGCCACTGTTTCCACAGTTTCCCCATCTATTTCCTATGAAGTGATGGAACTGGATGCCAGGACCTTAGTTTTTAAGTCAACTTTTTCACTCTCCTCTTTCACTTTCATCAAGAGGCTCTTTAGTTCTTCTTTACTTTCTGCCATAAGGGTGGTGTCATCTGCATATCTGAGGTTATTGATATTTCTCCTGGTAATCCTGTTTCCAGCTTGTGTTTCTTCCAGCCCAGCGTTTCTCATGATGTACTCTGCATATAAGTTAAATAAGCAGGGTGACAATATACAGTCTTGATGTACTCTTTTTCCTATTTGGAACCAGTCTGTTGTTCCATGTCCAGTTCTAACTGTTGCTTCTTGACCTGCATACAGGTTTCAAGAGGCAGGTCAGGTGGTCTGGTATTCCCATCTTTTTCAAAATTTTCCATAGTTTATTGTGATCCACATAGTCAACGGCTTTGGCAGTTTATGTTTCAGATCAGATCAGAGCAGTCGCTCAGTTGTGTCCGACTCTTTGTGACCCCATGAACCGCAGCACGCCAGGCCTCCCTGTCCATCACCAACTCCCGGAGATCACCCAGACTCACATTCATCGAGTCAGTGATGCCATCCAGCCATCTCATCCTCTGTCGTCCCCTTCTCCTCCTGCCCCGAATCCCTCCCAGCATCAGAGTCTTCTCCAATGAGTCAACTCTTCGCATGAGGTGGCGAGTTTATGTTTAGATATGCATAAATTCCTACTATTTGAACCTAGGGAATACTACATTTGCAAGAATAAATTAAGAAATGAATTCTGAATGGAAGTGAACCATTGTTCTGTAGGCCAGTGTTTAGGTCCAACATTCATATATTAGTTTATTCTTGGCAAATTAACAAGTCTAAGGGGTCAGGTTAACCTGGGGTGTCATGTTAATATTGACAACAGTACACTAGTTTTTTCTCTGCCCTTTTGGCGTGGTCCAGAGAAACTTAATAAAAAATAGGTGAAGAGCAAGTAAAAACACATTTGAATGATGAATATTAAAATATACCTTGTCTTCTTTTTGCTTAAAATCTTTTGAATTTGGCTGCCAGTTCTTTCAGGTTTTGAGTCTGTCTGAACTATTTCTCAAATTTAATTCGTTTAGATTTTTTTTAAGGTGAAAGTCACTACTCTGCATTGTCGTGATTTTGTTTCTTTTAAAGTGCATGTCACACAGATTGTCATAAGTTTCTCCAAGAGTATTATACTGAAAGTCAGCTTTGAAAACCTGTAGAGAATTCTTGTATCTGTCTTGATATCTCTAGAAAAAAAGAATTTCAGGAATGGCGCTTATACACAGTTGAGGTCCCTTTGGGGGAAAAAAAAGGAGAGTATATAAAATTACACTGAAATTAGGTATGGAAATGAATATTTATTTAGAATAAGACTTCCTTTTTCTGAGTTTCTTTTAGGCAGTTTACCAGACGGATTGCATACCAATGCTTTCTGATTGCTCCTTATCACTCCCCAGGAAACCTGAGAGCTCCCAGCACTCTCAGAACCCTGCAGCTCTAACTGCCAGTGGAGCTTGGTGGGGCTTGCCGAGAAACCACATTGCTTAGCTTCCAAGCACAGTGTCCTCGCAGTTTGATTAATTTGACCTTTACCTTTGTCATTGAGGTGAGAGGTGTTATTGGGGCCTTTGTTTTTACAATGGTCCGGGCTTGGTTCAGGAAGGCCCTGTACTTGGGTTGAGTGTTTTGTGGCCACCATCTTGAAATTCTTAATTTTATCTTTTTTTTATGTTTTGTATGTTTATGTATGTTTTGTAAAAAGAAGTCCAAGGAAGACAATGGAGCTTGCGCCAGGGCTTTGGGGCTTTCTTGGATGCCCCTTCCTGTCTCCCACCACATCCCCACCATAGGTTCTTGTTCTGCTCCTTGCCTGCTGGTCCCTCCAAGCTTCTTCCTTGCAGCACAATTCCTACTCCATGGCCCAGTGCCTACTGCTGCTCTCGGCGCCCCCTCCCCTGGCGCAACGCTGGCTGGGGCAACAAATGAATTATGGCAGCTGGAAGAGGCCCAAGTTCTGCTGCTGCAGGTTGCGGTCCACTCGCGGGCGGGGCGGGGGGAGCGGGGGCGGACCTCCATGCAGGGAAGTTCAGTTGGCTGCATGCGCCCCAGGACATCTTGGGGTGAGGCCAGACTGAAGCGGTTCTTTCCTGGGCTAGCAGAGCCATTGAGCCTTCAAAAGGCTGCCTGAAGTGGGGGTGATCCTCTCACTCACCCCTGAGTCAGATACCTATTTTGTCTGGCACTGAGGTTGCAACCCTTAGCAGTTGTTCATCTGTTTTGGGTTGAGGCTGCCGCCGGTGGGAAGGGAAGATGAACTACTGCTTTTTCATTTTGCCCTGTACCCCGCAGCTTGTAAAGCTAGCCCTGACAGCATTGACTTAAGGCTTCTCTTCTCTGAGGTATATGACCATTTTACCCTAAGAATTAAAGCATCCGGATGCTTTCTGCATATGTGCATAGGGCGCACCAGACCAGAATGGGCTGTGTTCAGGGACAAGGTGAAGTCAATTAAGTGCTGCTTGAAAGCAGTTAGTGGAATTTCAGATGCTTGCTTGAATTTAACCCGTTTAAAAAAAAATGTTTTGGGTGTGCTCACAAGCCATGATAAGATATTAAGGGGTTGGAATGTAGGTGACAATTAGTGGGTGGAAGAGAGGTAAAGATTTTTAAGACCTGGAAAATTTAAAATTCTAGGGAAAATGAACTACTTCCTAGTAAATTATGATATGTTCACCTAAAAATGAGGTAGATATATGTGTGTGAATATGGATTCTGTCTAAAATAAATATTAAGAGAGAAAAAAAGTTGTAGAACAGTGTGTAGTTATGATGTTATTTGTGCTATGGAAAGATAAATACCACGTTTCATCACTTGTAAGATTTTCCTTGTTTTAATATAGCTGAGATCTTCTTTAGCATCTTTGAAATGATTCTATCATCACGTGACAGTTGTGTTATAATTTGTATCCTTTGAATATGTTCCACAAAGTTTGCAGAATCTGTGTTAGCCACATGAAAGAAAATCCAAGATCCCAGTAGATCACGTAAGCACAGAAAAAAAAAAAATATTTTGAGGGAAAACAAAGTCTTCAATGTGATTCTGAAAAGTTGGATTCTGAATAAGTACAACCTAAAAATACCACAACTAATTTGTTTCATTTACCTTTCCCCTTTGATGCATGCACGAGAGAGTCTGCATCTACATCTAAATAAGTCTACAAATCTCTTATAATAAATATAAAGATTCTGATAACAAAGCATTGTGGCATCAGGGTTTATCAGTGTACCCTAATGTACATGAAATAATGGGGCATTTTATAATCCATGATGCATTTTGTTTGTTCAGTTGCTCAGTCGTGTCCAACTCTTTGCAACCCCATGCTTTCCTGACCTTCACCATCTCCCACAGTTTCCTCAGATTCATGTTCACTGAGTCAGTGATGCCATCCAACCGTCTCATCCTCTGTCGCTCTCTTCTCCTTTTGCTTTCAATCTTTCTCAGCATCAGGGTCTTTTCCAACAAGTCGGCTCTTTGCATCAGGTGGCCAAAGTATTAGAGCTTCAGCTTCAGCATCAGTCCTTCCAAAGAATATTCAGGGTTAAAATCCTTTAGGATTGCCTTAAGTTCAGTGAAATATAATTAAAATGCAAACTAAAGCACCAGGTATATATTTTTATGTATGAAATATGTACATTTCTAGGAGGATACACAAGAATCTGAGCTGGGAATGAGTCACAACCTGGAAGGAGTGTTGTCAGTGAGTAAGGTGAATTATAAAACAAACAAAAAAGAACATAAAACATGTCAATTAATGCAAATCAATGAGACTTTCCAAGTTAAGCATTAAAAATCACTTTCATCACAATGTAAAATGATAGTTTGTGGGAAAAAGAAAAGGAATCACTTTGAGGGGAATTTGCACCTCTCTTTAGAGATATCATTGACTCGACAGAGAAATGCAATCTCACACTTGACTTTGTCTAGACAGTGCAACAAAGTTCTACACATCCAGGTTGAAGTATCCCAAGGACTTTTGTAGACTTGAGGTTGGTTTTTAAACTGTTTTCCTTGAACCTCTCCCTCCACCAATCAATGAGCTTGATTTGTAATTTTTTTTTTTTTTTAATGTCTTATAGTCACACATAAGATTTTATTTGGGAACAAAATAAAGGTTCTACTTCTTTGTGAAAACAATGTTTGACAAGTGCCTGTTATGTGGGCTGAGATTGCACAGAAACAAAAGAAGAGATGAAAGTCAGGAGGCATCAGAATTACACCTGGAAAGGCACAAGTTTTTGTCAAGTCTCTAGACTGAGGGGCTTGCATAGGAGACTGAGTAGCAAGAGATGACATGAATAGCTTCAAGGGAGAGACAAGGAAGAGGTGCTCTCTGGATGTCTGGGATCATAGTTGATTTCATAATTGTAAGGACTATCTGGGATCAAGCTTGTCAACAGAGCCTTGTCTATGGTAGTCCTTTTAGTTGTTACTCCTGCCCTTGGGGACATGCTACTGCCACATCAAGGAGCCATAATGAGCCGGACAAAAGCAAACTCTCCTTGTAGTCATGGCATTTATGGACTTTGAGGATTATTTAAGTCCATTTAGTTCAGACACTACCTTCTTTTCGGCCTTGACATTGTGTACTTATTCTTCAGTGAGTGGACCAGTTTGCAATCCTGAGTATGGTGATTAAGAGCCCAAGCTTTGAAGTCACCCAACTTGGTTTATGGTTCTGACACTTAAAAAGCTGTGTGTGGACACTTCCTTAGTGGTCCAGTGGTTTGGATTCTGTACTTCCAAAGCAAGGAGTCGGGTTCAATCCCTGGTTGGGGAGCTAGGATCCCACATAATGCTCAGTGTGGCCAAAATGTTTTTTAAAAGAGTTGTGTGTGACCTTAAGCAGGTCATGTGACCTTTGAGGCTCAGGTTCCACATCTGTAAACTGGTCATAGTCATCCCAATTTGCTAAAGTTGCTGTGCTGGTTGGATGGTATACTTGTAAACTGCCTCACATACATTAGATACTCAAGACATAGTACTGCTCCTGCTACTCAAACAATCCATATCTGTATCTGTCCATTTAATTTTCTGGGCTGTGTGACAACTAAATAGATAAAATATATGCTCAAAACTGAATTGCTTCACCTTTGTGAAGACTTAGCACTCCTCTTCTCTGATTGCCTTCCATAGTTTCATGCCCTTGACGTCCACCTACCACTGCATATGTACTCCATCTTATAGATTGTTGTGAATACTTGGCAAATAGTAATGGCCCAATAATTGCTAGTTATTATCAGTGGACAGTGTTGAGGACAATGACTGCCTTTGGAATCAGACAGATGTCCATTTAATTCTTGGTTTTTTCACTTACTGGCTGTGGGACATTTGGCAAGTTACTTAACCTTTCTGAGCCCAATTTCCTTTATAGATAATGAAAAGTGAGAATATTACTGGAACTCATTTCATAAAAATATTGCAAGGATCAGATAATAGGTGTAAAATGCTTAGCACAAGACCTGGTGTACAGTAGGTGCTCAAAAGTGCAAATATTAATTGTAATACAGATACTGATGGGTCCTTACAACTATGAAATCAAGTTTACCACTGAGAAATGAAGGGAAATGGGCATCCTGAGGCATTGTTGACCCATAGACTGACCAGGCAGCTCCTCTTTCCTTTCTTATTTGCCTCTCTTATCCCAATGCAAGGAGATCCAACCAGTCTATCCTAAAGGAAATCAGTCCTGAATATTCACTGGAAGGACTGATGCTGAAGCTGAAACTCCAGTACTTTGGCCACCTCATGTGAAGAGTTGACTCATTGGAAAAGACCCTGATGCTGGGAGGGATTTGGGGCAGAAGGTGAAGGAGATGACATAGGATGAAATGTTTGGATGGCATCACTGATTCAATGGACATGAGTTTGAGTAAACTCTGGGAGTTGGTGGTGGACAGGGAGGCCTGGCATGCTGCGATACATGGAGTTGCAAAGAGCTGGACACGACTGAGCGACTGAACTGAACTGAACTGAACTGAATCCTAAGGTGCCTGCTAAGTTGCTTCAGTCACATCTGACTCTTTGCAACCCTATGGACTATAGCCTGCCAGGCTCCTCTGTCCGTGGGATTCTCCAGTCAAGAATACTGGAGTGGGTTGCCATTTCTTTCTCCAGGGGATCTTCCTGACCCAGGGATCAAACCCACATTTCTTGCAGCTCTGACATTGGCAGGCAGGTTCTTTACCACTAGCACCCCCTGGGAAAGTGAAAGTGAAGTCGTGTGCGACTCTTTGCGAGGTGTGGCTAAAGGGCTATTTAGGTGTTTCAGGCTATTTGCTTCCCCCATTAATGGCTGCTAGGCTTTCTGTCTGCTTTTTCTTCTGCTTGTTTCCTCACTGCCTCCATCATATTTTCCTCCTGGTAGCCATACCCTCCACCGATTTATTCTCCCTGATATGTTACTTTTAATTGTTAGGGCAATCAAACCAGCTACCGTACCTTGTTGCTGGATTGTGTCAAAAGGGTATCCAGCCTAACTTTTAAAATGGGCAAATGATCTGAGTATATATTTCTCCAAAGAAAATACACAAATATCCAGTAAGCAGATAAAAAATGCTCAACATTATTAGCCATCAGGGAAATGCAGATCACAGCTATAAGCCACTAGGATAGCTAAAATGAAGACAATAACAAATGTTGACAAGGATGTGGAAAAATTGGAGCCCTCGTATATTATTGAAGGAATGTAAAACAGTGCAGCCTTCTTGGGGAAAAGGCCTAGTAATTTCTCAAAAGGTTAAACAAAGTATATGACTCAGAAATTCCTGTCCTAGTTTTATACCCCAAAGAACTGAAAGCATATGTTCACACAGAAGCTGATACAAAAAAAATGTTCATAGAAGCACTATTCATATTAGTAAAAAAAGAAACAACCTAAATGTCTATATATACAAAATATAGTATATCCAAATGATAGAATACTAGTCAATAGAATACTAGTCAATCATAAAAAGATTGAAATAGTGATATGTGCTTTAACACGAATGAGCCTTAAAAGCATTGTGCTAAGAATAGAATACAGACAAAAAAATTTCATTATCTTGTATGATTCTATTCATATGAAACATCCAGAATAGAAAAATACATAGGCAGAAAATGCACATTAGATCTTGCCAGCAGCTGGAGGGAAGAAGAAATGGAGAGAAACTGCTTAATGGGTACAGAATGTCTTTTGAGATGATAAAAATGTTCTAGAAGAAGAGAGTAGTAATGGTTGCACAACTCTATGAATGTACTAAACCTATTGAACTGTACACTTAAAAAAAAAGTGAATCATATAGTATATAGATTATATCTAACTGCTGCTGCTCCTGCTAAGTTGCTTCAGTCATGTCCGACTCTGTGCAATCCCATAGACAGCAGCCCACCAGGCTCTGCCATCCCTGGGATTCTCCAGGCAAGAACACTGGAGTGGGTTGCCATTGCCTTCTCCATTGTGTGAAAGTGAAAAGTGAAAGTGAAGTCGCTCAGTAGTGTCCAACTCGTAGCAACCCCATGGACTGCAGCCTACCAGGCTCCTCTGTCCATGTGATTTTCCAGGCAAGAGTACTGGAGTGGCTTGCCATTGCCTTCGCCGTACTAAAACTGTTTAAAAAATTATTGGACAGGCTTTGCATGAAGGCTGGAAGACCCCATCCTTGAGTCAAGCAGAAATGTGAAGCATGTACTTGGCAATCTCATTTTAGGCCTTTCTCTCTCTCTCTCTTTTTTTTTATAGTTAAAACAAATTTATTTTTTAAAACAAATTTTTAAGCCATGTCAGTCAACTTAAAATACATTTAAATGTTAAATTACTAAATTTCCATTTAAGTATCCCCTCTTCCCTCAATAATGCTATTCTCCAGAAATAGCTAATCTTTTTTTAATTTTATCTTTTTGAATTATGAGAGTATGATAACACATTTACAGAAGGCTTAGAAAATACAGAACAAGGTTACAAATAGTTCCAATGTATATTACCATTATTTTTTTAAGTAGATAAATTAAGATTTTTAATTGGAGTTTCAATATCAAAGTCTCAAAACTTAATAGAATAAATATTCAGAGAAGTAGAAGGATACAGAAGACCTGAAAAGCACTGTGAACCAATTCAACAAAATTAAGATTTATACGATTTTCACACAACAGTAGGATACATATTCTGTTCAAGTTCCTGTAGACTGTAAACTGGGAGACACTGGACCATATCCAAGGACATAAAACAAGGTGCAAAAATTTCATTGTCTAAAGGTATTGAAATCATACAGAGTCTGTTTTCTTATCACTGTTGAATTATGTTAGAAATCAATATCAAAAGAGATTTGAAAATAACCCACATATTTTCAAGTGCAATGTGGTATTTACCAAGAGAGATCTTCAACTTAGCCATCGAAAGCCTCAGTAAAGTCAGACTGAAAAAAACACAGAAGGTGATTGCAGAGAAGAAAGTATTTAAATGAGAAATTAGTGTCAAAGTGAGAAATTAACATTAAAGATACTTTAAACAAAATCCCATGTATTTGGAAATTAAATATCCACTTTTAAAATGATGTATGTATCTAAGAGGAGAAGGCAATGGCAAGCCACTCCAGTACTCCTGCCTGGAAAATCCCATGGACAGAGGAGCCTGGTAGGCTGCAGTCCATGGGGTCGCTACGAGTCGGACACTACTGAGCGACTTCACTTTCACTTTTCACTTTCACACAATGGAGAAGGCAATGGCAACCCACTCCAGTGTTCTTGCCTGGAGAATCCCAGGGACGGCAGAGCCTGGTGGGCTGCCGTCTGTGGGGTCGCACAGAGTCGGACACGACTGAAGCAACTTAGCAGCAGCTGCATGTATCTAAGAAGTCAAAACAAGGAAAATTAGAAAAAAATATTTGTAATAGAATAAAAATGAAAAGAGAACTTACCAGAATTTGTTGCATGCAGCTGAAGTTGCTCAATGCAATTAAATACGATGTGGAGTCTTGAATAAGGTATGAAAACAAATAATGAACACTAGCATAAAATATTGCGAAATTTGAACAAAATCTGTTCTTTAGTTAATAATACTGTATCACATGTTAATTTCCTGTTTGTTTTTTTACAACATAGTATTTGTTTATATTCTCAGAATTGGATTAGAAGTTTGAAGCCTCATTTAAATTTTTTTAAAGTACTCATATAAATTTTCTAGATTTTAGCAGTCATACTAGGTGCCAAAATACATGGAACTATATCATAGTTTTGAGTGAATATAAATTAGAAATCTAGCATTCTGTCATACTAAGTCAAACAAGTGTAATCAAAAGGTCATAATTTTTTTTAGCTAGGCAAAGATTCATAAATTTCCTAAAATATGTGTATTATATGTCAGTGATACTTGCTCAGTCATGTCTGACTCTTTGTGACCCCTTTAACTGTAGCCCACCAGGATCCTCTATCCATGAAATTCTCAAGGCAAGAATGCTGCAGTAGATTGCCATTCCCTTCCCAAGAGGATCTTCCTGACCCAGGGATCAGACCCAGATCTCCCACATAGCAGGCGGATTCTTGACCATCGGAGCCACCAGGGAAGCCCTACTATATATTATGCTTGATAAAGGCTTGAGAAAGAACAAACAACAACAAAAGAGAAGGAGAAATTGGTCAGCAGAAAATAATAGAATTCTATGTCACTAAAGCTACCATTTGAAAGAAAAACTTGTAATGACGTTTTAAAATCCAGATGCATAACAGAATTATCTTGGAATTGTTTGAAACAGCTATTGCTGTTCTCCAAAGCTCCAGATGTGTTTCCAATGAGCAGCCATGTTTAAAAACAACTGGACTATATAATGATCTTTTACTTTTATCTAGTTTGTTTCACTTTTTCTATCATATTTAGTGCTCCCATTTCATTTAGTTTATGCTTTTTTCCTCTTTTGATTGAAGTTCATCTTCTGGATTGCTGAGGCTACCAGATTAATGACTTTCCATTGAGGGTTGTACTTGAAAAAGCAAGTATATTTTATTATTTCTGACTTCTAATTTTTTTAAAATGGTGCTTTTATAAACATAACTGCTACTATCATGTACGGCAGCGCTCTGCCCACTTTCTCTGTATTAACTTGTGTAATCCTTATGGCAACCCTTGAGAGTATGTGCTATTATTAGCTCCATTTTACTGAAGAGAAATCTGAGGGCCAGAGACATTAAGTAACTTGACTGAGGGTAACACAGACAATAAGTAGCACAGTGGGAATTTGAATCCAGGCCATCCCGCTTCCAGCACCCATGCTCCTCATATCTATACTACATGACCTCCAAGTCAATCTAAACCCTCGGTAAAGAGCCTCGACACATTTTCAGGTTTTGTTCAGGGTGAAGGGGCCATTGTATCTGTGTGCTGAAACCACGAGCTTGCTCGTAAAGAGCTGATGAAGTAACAAGTCACCAGTTGTAATGTGATCTTGCTTCTGTGGCCAGCTGAGGCAGCGACGCTAACACAGCTGAGCAGCCATCAGGCCCACCAGCACACCCCGTCTGAGGCCTTTTCTTTCCCTCCTCAGGTGAGGTCTTTATCACATTCTGTCCACTCTGAAGGTGCCTACCCCAAGGCCACAGCTTTCCTCTCATTTGGAGACTGGCCCACACAACAAATCTCTGTGGGGAAGGTTGCACAAAAGAGCTCTGGAAAAGAAGTAGCTTAAAACGCTCTATTGCAGCGCTCTGGCAAAAGGACTAATTGGCATTTTTATTCCAAAGGGGGGAAAAATTGCCTAATAGCAAGAATCAGCGAGTACTACCACCCCTGCAAACTGTTCATTCTTGTTTCAGCTCAAAGGCCTCAAGTGGAAGAAAACAGCTCTTGTTTGCTCAGTGTTTTGTGTGGTAGAGTAAGACTAATGCTGTTTAAATTCTATGCACAGGCCAATTAAAATCACTAGCGGTTCTATCTTTCTTTTGTTCCTTGTTCTTTTTTTTTTTTTTTTTGAACGTATTTTATCCTAACCAAGCACACACGGTTAAAACTCAGATTCCCATCACTTACCCACATTAAATGTAGAAATTGGGGCAGAGATTTTTTGCAAAGTCTTTTGCATACTTATTTACTGTAAACTGACCAGAAGATTTCAGAGTTTAAAGCATCACTGGAAAACTGGGCTATTTTCTGAGTTGAGTGGAAAGCAGATGGCTGTGATTTCTACCTTAATTCATCCAGTTGAATAGTTGGTAGTCATATCCCACACAAGCAGAGTGCAAGAGGGGTGGGAGTGGAGATGGATGAGAGGCTGTTAGTGGCAGAGATTTTTCCTCTGGCACTTTGGGGGAAAATTGACTTTCTGATCACCTATGTCAACTTATCTCTTTCATTTTGAGTCTTTTCTAACGGAGGGAATAAAGGGAAGATACACCTCTTCGTGATGTCTCATCAGCAGCTCTGGCCCAGATGGGGCACCCCGTAAGTATGAAGCCTGAAATAAAATGTTCTGCTGGTTAGAGGGCAGCAGGCCACATAGGTTTGCAGATGAGACTGTGTCCTTGGCAGTGATTGAGACTGAAAACACAGATCTTGTTTCAACAATGTCATTCATCCAAGTGTTCAGCTTTAGTTTTACATGGTTCTCCATCCATGGTGCTCCTTACACTTTGAAGGCCTTACCTCACCCCTCTGCCACCTCCATCTTTCCATATCCAGATATTTCTCTTCTTCAAACCACAATTCAGACCCCAAATGTCATTGGATTAAATGTCATTGGATTCTTCAAGTTGGTAATCATCTCTCTCTTTCTTGCATCCCTGGAATGCATTGCTTGTGACTCTGTCAAGACGCTGCACTCTTTAGTCTGTCAACCTGGTGGCATAGGCTGCTGTGTTCAACTACTAGAACCATAAGCTCTGTATCTTCCATAGAGGCTGCATAGGGCCTGGTTTAAATGAAATGTTGAGGGGCTTCCCTGGTGGCCCAGTGGTTAAGACTTCAAGCTTCTCATGCAGGGGGCCTGGGTTTGATTCCTGGTCAGGGAACTAGATCCTACATGCTACACCTGCATGCCACAACAGTCAAATAAAAAAGTTTTAAAAAAATAAAGGAGATGTTGAGCAAACAAGTAAATGAATGAATTTCAGGATGGAGAAATATACCTAAGAGCTTGATACTGCTACTAGACGAGGTTACACCCAACCCACCATTGGGAAAGTACTGACTACCTCCCAGACTTAACTGAGCTGAGCTGAGGACAGCTGGAAGCTTCAGTAAGATTCCTTCTCTGTTGGTATAATGTGGGACTTGACTCTCTACTGCCGTACAGTGCCTAGCTCTTCAGTGTTCAGCATCTCCTGAGAAAAGAGTGGTTTTATATCACCTAAAAGGGGCTGGTGCCCCTCACTGCAGGCATCTCTTAAGTGTCAGTTGCTTATGGTGCTACATGAAGGTCTCTGAACAAAGGACTGTGAAGACCCAGCTTCTGCTCTCTGAACAGTGTGCTGATGCAAACACATGCACAGACTAAGGAATGAAACCTTTCAGCTTTCATGTGGGCTTATAATAATGTGTTGAGGTGAGGTGTGAGGTCCACACAGGTGAGGACCTGGATTGGGAGAAAGGAGGGAAGCAGACTCTGGATGTTGCTTCCACGTGCAGGTACTGGATTCTGTTTCCTTTCTCACAGATTCTGCCTTCTTCCTCTTCTGCCTGAAGAAAATACTTTACTAATGCTGGCACCCTGTGAGGGTGGCCTCTTTAAAACTCTAGTCTTGGTTGAGAATGAACATTCACCTTTTCAAGGCTTCACAGAAACATATGCAGACCAAGACGTAATGGCTTGAGAGTCTTTCAGGGGAACTTTTGCTTTAAAAATGGAGATCTCTGGAGCTCAGTGGAAAAAAAAAATTAAAAGATGGCATCTCTTCACGTGGCATACGGTGCCTGGATTAGAAGGCGCCTGTGGTGGAGTGGATAGAACTGTGTATGAGGCATTGGGACACCTAGAATCTAGCCCTCACACTATCATCCAGTCTAGGAGGCAGCCAGTGTGTTGCTTTAACTGTCCTAGGACTCAGTGGCCTATCTCTGAATTGAATGGTTAGACCATATCATCTATGAATCTGTGTACCTTGCAGAAACTAGGTGTTACCAGATTGGTTTCTCATTCAATATAGAATGCATTCTCTTCATTCCAAGGAATTTGCTGGGGGACTTTCTATTTCTCATAAGCTGTGGAATTACTGGAGGAGATAGCTTCCTTTTACTGGGTTGACATTTTGTGTTCTATAGCCCCAAAGCAATGTGTTATAATTGACTTTGCTATGTGGGGTTTATTTCATGCTATAACATAGGAAAAAGCTTTTTTGGTTCATCAACAGTATTGGGCTACCTAAGCTCTCCTCCAATTTTTAAACATCATTAATCAAAAAGAGAACCCATAACCACCCCACCCCCACCCCCATCACACTGTTCAGTTTGGAACAAAGAGCATTTGAAAACTTTTTCTGGGGCAGGTTTATAGGTGATGATTCTGGGCTGTACTGCTCACAACACATACTTGGTAAATTGATGAAGGATGATACAGTTATATGATTTGGGGGTTTACTCCTTGCTCTCAAGGCCAAACACCTAGGATTCAGTCTCTGCCAGAGATCTCCAGTGGCTTTTTGTCAGAGGATATGGTCACCCTTTTGGATGTCAGCTGGTATTACCTCCCAAATAGCTTTGAAATCTTTGAAGATGTGTAATTCATGTCATCCATCTACCCAACAAATGTTTACTAAGCACTTTGTTGTTGTTTTTCAATTGCTCAGTCATGTCCGACTCTTTGCGGCCCCATGGATTGCAGCATGCCAGGCTTTCTGTCCATCACCATCACCCGGAGCTTGCTCAAACTCATTTCCATTGAGTGGGTGATGCCATCCAACCATCTCATCCTGTCAACCCCTTTTCCTCCTGCCTTCAATCTTTCCCAGCATCAGGGTATTTTCTAAGAAGTCAGTTTGCATCAGGTGGTCAAAGCATTGGAGCTTCAGCATCAGTCCTTCCAATGAATATTCAGGACTGATTTCCTTTAGGATTGACTGGTTTGATCTCCTTGCAGTCCAAGGAACTCTCAAGATTCTTCTCTAATACCACAGTTCAAAAGCATCAATTATTTGGTGCTCTACTAGGTACTACTTTGTGCCAAACATTGTTCTAATTCAACAGTGAACACAACAGACACAAATCTCTGACCTCATAGGGTTTATATTCTAGTGGGGCAGTTGGGCGGCAGAGAGACAAAAACCGAAATGAGGAAGCACCTAGTATGTCATATGGTAGTAATAACTCTGGGGAAAAATAAAGCCTGGGAGTGGGTAGAGAATGGTGATGGTAGACATAGCAATTTTCAATTTGTTTAAAATTTTAAACTTTTTGGAAGAAGCTTATATTTGAGGCAATATGAGGTAGTGGTTCCAAATGTGGGCCAGATTACTTGTACTTCATTGTAAGGAGTCTAAATTCTATGCTCAGTATGATGAAAACCAGAGAACAAATTGCCAACATCCACAGTTGGATGTTGGATCTGCAATTGGATCATCGAAAAAGAAAGAGAGTTCCAGAAAAATATCTATTTCTGCTTTATTGACTATGCCAAAGCCTTTGACTGTGTAGATCACAATAAACTGTGGAAAATTCTGAAAGAGATGGGAATACCAGACCACCTGATCTGCCTCTTGAGAAATCTGTATGCAGGTCAGGAAGCAACAGTTAGAACTGAACATGGAACAACAGACTGGTACCAAATAGGAAAAGGAGTACGTCAAGGCTGTATATTGTCACCATGTTTATTTAACTTATATGCAGAGTACATCATGAGAAATGCTGGACTGGAAGAAACACAAGTTGGAATCAAGATTGCTGGGAGAAATATCAATAACCTCAGATATGCAGATGACACCACCCTTATGGCAGAAAGTGAAGAGGAACTAAAAAGCCTCTTGATGAAAGTGAAAGTGGAGAGTGAAAAGGTTGGCTTAAAGCTCAACATTCAGAAAACGAAGATCATGGCATCTGGTCCCATCACTTCATGGGAAATAGATGGAGAAACAGTGGAAACAGTGTCAGACTTTATTTTTCTGGGCTCCAAAATCACTGCAGATGGTGAGTGCAGCCATGAAATTAAAAGACGCTTACTCCTTGGAAGGAAAGTTATGACCAACCTAGATAGCATATTCAAAAGCAGAGACATCACTTTGCCAACAAAGGTTCGCCTAGTCAAGGCTATGGTCTTTCCTGTGGTCATGTATGGATGTGAGACTTGGACTGTGAAGAAGGCAGAGTGCTGAAGAATTGATGCTTTTGAAGTGTGATGTTGGAGAAGACTCTTGAGAGTCCCTTGGACTGCAAGGAGATGCAACCAGTCCATTCTGAAGGAGATCAGCCCTGGGATTTCTTTGGAAGGAATGATGCTAAAGCTGAAACTCCAGTATTTTGGCCACCTCATGCAAAGAGTTGACTCATTGGAGAAGACTCTGATGCTGGGAGGGATTGGGGTCAGGAGGAGAAGGGGACGACAGAGGATGAGATGGCTGGATGGCACCACTGACTTGATGGATGTGAGTCTGAGTGACCTCCGGGAGTTGGTGATGGACAGGGAGGCCTGGCGTGCTGCGATTCATGGGGTCGCAAAGAGTCAGACACGTCTGAGCGACTGATCTGATCTGATCTATGTAGAAGGGTGACATGATTATATTTCTGTTTTTCAGTGACCACTGTGCCTGCCATGAGGAAAATGAATTATAGATGAATGAGATTAGGGATAGGAGGACAGGTTATGAAGTTTTTAAAGTAGTCTAAGCAACAAATAGTAGCCCAGGCCAGGCAGGTAGTAATGGAAGTAGAGAACGAATCAGGTTTTGTATATATTTTTGAGGGTAGAGCCAATCAGGATTTACCAATGGGTTGAATTTGGGATTTGAGGAAAAGAGTAGAACTGAGTACATTCTTAAATTTTTAGCCTGAGTAACTGAGTGGATGGTGATATTATTTAATGAGAAAGGGCCATGTAGGAAAGAACATGTTAGATGGGGCATCAAGTTTTATTTCCATCTTCTTAAGTTTGAGGTGTTTAGATACCCATGCAGAGGTACTATTTGGAATATGCTCAGACTGGAACTAAGGAGAGCAGTGAGAACTGTGTCTTCATTCATTCATTCAGAAACATTTATTGAGCACCTACTGTGTTCTAGGAGGGCTTCCCAGATGGCTCAGCGGTGAAGAATGCACCTGCCAATGCAGGAGACTCAAGAAATGCTGGTTTAATCTCTGGATAAGGAACATCCCCTGGAATAGGTAATGGCACCCTGCTCCAGTATTCTTGCCTGGAAAATTCCACGGGCAGAGGAGCCTGGCAGTCTATAGTCCATGGGGCCACAGAGTCAGACACAACTGAGCACAACACAATACAAAAATGTGCCAGACACTGGTATAGTCATTAGAGATAGAGTGTTGAACAGAACAGACATATTCTCTAGCCTTATGGAGCTTACTTTCTAGTGAGCAGTTTCAGACCTTAAGAAACAGTGAAGTAAATAATAGGGTCTTACCATATAGCACAGGAAACTATGTTCAATATCCCATAATAAACATTAATGGAAAAGAATATGGAAAGGAATATATATATATATATATATATATATATATATATATAACTGAGGGGCTTCCCTGGTGGCTCAGACAGTAAAGAATCTGTCTGCAATGCAGGAGACCTGGGTTCGATCCCTGGGTTGGGAAGATCCCCTGGAAAGGGAAATGGCAACCCATTCCAGTATTGCAAGGAGAATCACCATGGACAGAGGAGCCTGGTGGGCTACAGTCCACCAAGTTGCAAAGAATCAGACACGACTGAGCAACTGAGTAACACACAAACACACACACACACAACTGAGTTGCTTTGCTGTACAGCTGAAGCATTGTAAATCAATTTACTTTAGTTTGAAAAAAAGAAATAGTGAGGCCTATAAACAAGACCAACTCAAAGTTTGATAACTGCTATGATAAAAACAAAGCAGAGTGATGATTGTAGGGGGTCTTTATAGACTCAATCAATCCTCTATATGAATAATCACAAATTCCAGACTGGTGTGGTAATAAACAGTGAACTCTTTTCAAATGTTGAGTATTTTTTTTAAAGATGTAGGTCCTTGTATTAGGATTAAGTTAAGGACCTTGCAGGTAAACCTGGAAGATTCAAATTTATTTATGCCCAAAAGTAGCTAAGATGGGTGAGCTTGAAATCTTGAGCTTAGTTCTTCATCTTGCTTCATGATGTGATCAGTTATGAAATCACATGCGAATTTGTTTTGTTTTTTCATATACATGATATTACCATTTCTGTCCTTTATTGAGCCCATCTTTGCATGAAATGTTCCCTTGGTATCTCTAATTTTCTGGAAGAGATCTCTAGTCTTTCCCATTCTATTGTTTCCTTCTATTTCTTTGCATTGATCACTGAGGAAGGCTTTCTTATCTCTCCTTGCTGTTCTTAGGAAATCTGCATTCAAATGGGTATATGTTTCCTTTTCTCCTTTGCCTTTTGCTTCTCTTCTTTTCTCAGCTATTTGTAAGACCTCCTCAAACAACCATTGTGCCTTTTTGCATTTCGTTTTCTTGGGGATTGTCTTTATCACTGCCTCCTGTACAATGTCACGAAGCTCTGTCCATAGTTCTTCAGGCACTTTGTCTATCAGATCTAATACCTTGAATCTATTTGTCACTTCCACTGTACTTTGGCCACCTGATGCAAAGAACTGACTCATCAGAAAAGACCCTGATGCTTGGAAAGATTGAAGGCAGGAGGAGAAGTGGATGACAGAGGATGAGATGGTTCGATGGCATCACCGACTCAATGGACATGAGTTTGAGCAAGCTCTGGGAGTTGGTGATGAACAGGGAAGCCTGCTGCAGTCCATGGGGTCACAAAGAGTCAGACATGACTGAGCAACTTAACTGAACTGATACATATTTTCTCTATTATATTGACCACCCTTGGGCCCTCAAATTTAATTTGTATATTTGTGCAAACCAGCATAGCCATTGTTGGTGGAAGACAAAAATAATGAATAATGAACTAACTTATTCTTTTTCAAGGAGTTTAAGTTTTGACTTTGTAGTATGAGAAATTTACTGTCCATAATCTAATTAGACAGCCCATCTTTGCTTAGCTTAACACGTAAGTCTACTTCTGTCTTTACTCTTTCAGTGCTCTAGGCGCTTTCTATTCCTAGTATGAGAGGAAGTAGAGTTAATTGAATCTGATGTCTAAACCTAATGCCTAGGTTCTGGCCCCAGTGGCTCTGAGATGGCCAACAGACCCCTAACTCCTGAAATCTCCCAGGTTCTGTGGTTGAACTCTCTTCTCCTAGGCTCACTTCTTAGGTTGCCATCTTATGATGGTTCTTTAAAGCTGAATAAATTTTTCTGGAATAATCTATGATACAGCATTTCACTTGCTAATTCAACTGTTACTGCTGATAAGGGTTACAGGTCAAAGAAGAGAAAGCCCAACTGATTTTTAAGTTGATGTTTCTCTTCAGCAACCAAAGCATGCAACAGTTTGATTTTAAACTCTTTGCCTGGTGTCTCTTTCTTTATCCCTTCTTCCTCTTATTTCCAAAAAGCAATATGAAACTATTTTTCAATGGTTTTATTCTTCTAAAGAATTGTTTATGAGTTACCAAGTTCATATTTTAAAGGTAGAACACCAAGGCCCAGAAAGGTCATTGGAAGTATGTGTGTAATCCAGTGTTCTCAAAAACTTACCCAAATCAAACTTAATTCAATAGACTATGTTAAATACTGTTTCATGTGTCTATGGGTTGGGCACTGTGAAGAGGTGGTGTGTATAGTAGGGCTGGGGGGGCAAGAGGAGAAATTAACAAACAACTGACCACACAAAGTTGGAGTGTTAAGACTCAGAGAGGTGAAAGGTACTGAGAAAGTCATGGAAAGAGAAGAATAAGACTGGGCTGAAGGGGGGTGGAACCTGCCCAGAGCATCACCATCAGTGATGGTCAGACCAACCATCAGACCGACTCTTGGGTCTCCTTGCTTGATTTCAGAGACAGCCCTGCAGGGAGCCAGATGTCTTTTCTGCATTATTTTGCTCTTCAGTTCACCTTACTACTATTGTTCTTCTCTCTGATTCAGATTTTGAAAGACGTTTTTGTAAAATATCTGTAAAAAGACCAAATATACCCGTGTTGAATACAACAATGTATTGGATGTTTGGGCAGTCAAGCAATACATCATAGGAACTATTTGAACACCTCTTTTCATGACAGGCCATGTGTGGACAAACATTGGAATATGGAAAAAGCACCTTTTTCAGAGAGCTCTGAACACCTGGAATCCCCCTGTGTTACAGGAGAAAAACAAGACAAGACAAAAATAAACAAAACAAACCCAGAGCTAGAGACTTTGTTATTGTTCTTTCAAATCCATGGAGAATATATGAAATTGTTTTTTTTTTTTTTTTCCATGTTGTGATCAGCTGTAAGCTCTGCTTTAAAAGACAATAATAGGCTTGCTCAAAAGTTGCTTTAATAGATGTTTGGTTCCCACCCCCCCTTGGGCATTAAGCATCCTAAGAAAAAACAGACTATATGCAAATAAAGTCATTTCTGTTTCTGGAAATCATGTTTATAAGCACCACAAATACATTTCAATTGATAAAGGAAGCAGTAGGTAAAAATGTGTAGTCAAATACTTCCTGTTCACTACCGACATACACATATTTTTCTAGTATATTGCTCAATTGTGAAATCAGGGGCAAAGCATGCAATAAACATTTTTTTTGCAGCAAATTTTAGTAAAATATCTGTAAAAGAAGACCAAATATACCAATGTTGAATATTACAATGTATTTGATTAATTTTTTCTTCTTTTAATACAAAATTGTCAGATAATCTTGTCCTGCAAAAATACTACATTTTAAAATTCAGTGTGGTGCTATCAGGCACCCCCGGTTTCTTCGAGCTATAACTGGTACCGAGCTCGTGCTGCTTGTCAAAATTTAATGAGAGGGCCCGTTCTAAAATAATTGAATTTTCATATCAGAACGAACCAGGATTACTCAGACAATAAAATTGCTGAGTCCTGTACTGTTACCGGCAAATACCTTTTGCTTTGCTCATGAAATCAGTATGTAAATGTTCAGGGTTTGTATTTAAGGCATCTTAGGCATTTGGAGTTGTAGTACTAGCAATAATTTCAAATGGTGCCGGTGATAAGTAGCTGGTTTTTTATAATGTTCAAAGTGTAATTTGTTTGGTGAATCAGGATAAGCATTTGGTTTATATTTTATATAAATGTTAATGCATTTGCAGTTTAATTATGTTTCTTAACTTTTAACATTTCAGAAGTCAAATTTGAAGACTAGTCCATCAGATTGTCTTGCTTTCATAACATTCTGAAAAATGGGAGCACCCCCATGCAGTGAGTAGAAAAAGTAAGAGGTGCCTGTAAAGTTTGCATTGGTGTGTTGTGGGAGCCGGGAACACTGATAATGGAGTGGGGAAATGCCATGCCTTAGGTGTGTCCTCCGTAACATTGAGCTTGGTGATACAGCTTCATTCCTGAGAGCCCTCCGTCAACAGCAAGAAAGACACCAATTAGCAAGAGTTTCTGTACCACTGCAATGATGGAGGATCTATGGATAGAAATGAGCTTTTTCTAGTGTGGTGGAGAAACTTGTTCTAAGAAGTTATTTCCCATATTCTTATTTTTAAAATGATCTTCAGGTTTCTAGCCTTTAAGCTAATATCAGATCAGATCAGATCAGTCGCTCAGTCGTGTCCGACTCTTTGCGACCCCATGAACTGCAGCACGCCAGGCCTCCCTATCCATCACCAGCACTCGGAGGTCACCCAGACTCACATCCATCGAGTCAGTGATGCCATCCAGCCATCTCATCCTCTGTCGTCCCCTTCTCCTCCTGCCCTCAATTCCTCCCAGCATCAGAGTCTTCTCCAATGAGTCAACTCTTCGCATGAGGTGGCCAAAATACTGGAGTTTCAGCTTGAGCATCATTCCCTCCAAAGAAATCCCAGGTCTGATCTCCTTCAGAATGGACCGGTTGGATCTCCTTGCAGTCCAAGGGACTCTCAAGAGTCTTCTCCAACACCACAGTTCAAAAGCATCAATTCTTCGGCGCTCAGCCTTCTTCACAGTCCAGCTCTCACATACTCACTCAAAAGTTAGCTCTATAACATGCAAAAGACAGCAACCTTTGTCAAAAACATGATTTTTTTTTTCATATCTCCTTCATGACATGGCTTGGTTTAGTTGAAAGAAAATTGGACAATGCAGCTTTAGAGGCAGAAAACTTATGTTTTGCTTTGTTTCCCATCATAGACTTCAAGGGTTGTCGAACTATAGCTCACATGCCAAATTTGGCCTGTTGCCTGATTTTGTAAATAAAGCTTTATTGGAAGGCAGCCATGCTCATTCATCCATGTATTGTCTATGGCTGCTTTCATTATGCAAGAGCAGAGTTGAGTAGTTGGAATTGAGACCCTATGGCCCAAAGAGTCTAAAATATTTACTACTGGCCCTTCAGAGGACTGGAAAAAGTCTGCAGACCCCTGATTCATTAGAGAGCCTTGGGCAGATGATTACTTTTCATCATTCATTGGCAGTGGCGATGACGACTATAGTAGCTATCGTACACTAAGCACTGTGTGTCAGACACTGTCCCAAACACTTTACACTCATTTAACCCTCATAGCAATCTTATGTCATAGCCCTGTTATTATCCTCACTTGATGTATAAGGAAAAGTAGACACAGAGGTTAAGTGACATATCACACTCAGTCAGGCAGACTGGCTCAAGAACTTATGCCCTTTTTGTTTTATCTTTTTATTATGGCATTTTACAAACATACAAAGAAATAAAAAGTATAATGAATTCTAGGTACTCACTGATCAGTTTCAATAATTAATTACACGTTTTTTGTTTTATCTACTAGCCCTCTCACCATACCTTCTAAATATTGTTTATGTATGTTGAGCAAATCTCAAGCATCATGTCATTGCACCTGCAACTTTAAAAAAATATAACCAAGATATCATTATGATATCTAACAAAATTCTCAGAAATTTCATAATATTGTCTAATATCAATCCTTATTAAAATGTTTCTTATGGTCTGAAGTTTTTCTTTTGAGAAATAATTTGTTTAAATCAGAATCCAAAAAGATCTATTCATAGTATTTAGAAATTATGTCACTACATTTTTCTTAATATATAATAGCCTCTACCTTCATATTCCCCTACCCCTGTCATTTATTAGTTTAAGAAACAAGTGGAGTGTTGCATATTCTGGATTTGACCAATTGTTTCTTTTTGATGCAGTTTAATGTGTTCCTCTTTTCCTGCTATTTCCTTTATACTCATAGGTAGATGTGGTGAAAAGTGAAAGTGTTAAGTTTTAAGCTTAGTCTTGTCTGACTCTCTGCAACCCCATGGGCTGTATCCCATGGGGGCTCTTCTGTCCATGGAATTCTTCAGGCAAGAGTACTAGAGTGGGTTGCCATGTCCTCCTCCATGGGATCTTCCCAATCCAGGGATTGAACCCAGCTCTCCTGCATTGCACGCAGATTCTTTACCTTCTGAGCCACCAGTGAAGGTAGGTAGATATAGGTGATTGATTAAATCAAGGTGTGTGTATGTGCAAGTGTGCAAGCATGTTTTTGGAGAGATCTTCATAGTTGGTGATGTATTTCCTCTTGTATTACATCAGGAGGCATATAATATCTGGTTATTATTGTTAAAAAGTGATGCAAGCTTTCCTCAGTGAGTTCATGTGATGTCAGCCTGATTCTGCCATTATGAAGTTTTCCTCATCAGTTTTTTCCCAATGATTTTATTATCAATAAGTGATTTGTGTCCTAGATCCATTATTTTATCAAGTTGCAAAATGGAGATTTAGGTTTGTTTGTTTGGGTTTTTTTTTTCATTTTTTCATAAAGAACTTTCCCTGATCAACTATTTGGCTACCTTGTGTATGTGTGCCAAGTTGCTTCAGTCGCGTCCAACTCTGTGCAACCACATGGACCATAGCCCGCCGGATTCCTCTGTCCATGGGATTCTCCAGGCAAGAATACTGGACTAGGTGGCCATGCCCTCCTCCAGGGGATCTTCCTGACCCAGGGATCGAACCTGGATCTCTTACGTCTACCTGCATTGGCAGGCAGATTCCTTAGCACTAGTGTCACCTGGGAAGCTCTGGCCACCTTGAGATACAGTTTATACAGGAGAAACAGACTAAATACTTAATTTTTATCCTTTATTTGTGAATTATTATTGTGATAAGTCTTAGCAATTTTCAATCATGATGATGATAATTTGTTTTAGTATTATTAAAACTTGTGGATGTTTCATTAAAGTCAATCCCTTCCTCATGTGGGCTACTCTTGTACCTATAGGTATTGTTATACTCACGTCTTCTTTTAATTTACTTGTTAATATACTTTGGCCACCTGATGCAAAGAGCCAACTCATTGGGAAAAACCCTGATGTTAGGAAAGATTGAGGGCAGGAAGAGAAGGGGGCAAAAGAAGATGAGATGGTTGGATGGCATCACCAACTCAATGGACATGAGCTGGAGTGAACTCTGGGAGATAGTGAAGGACAGGCGTCCATGGGGTCACAAAGAGTCAGATATGACTTAGCAACTGAACAACACCACCAATATAACTTATAAAGTCACCTTCTCTAGACTCTGAGACCTTGAAAGGCAAGATCAAATCTTAGGCACCACTATCTTGGCTCCAAGAACTCAGTACTTGTTACTTAGTAAGCTCCATGTACCCACAGATAGCTCATGGCTTGATTAGAACCTCTGTCCTTTGAATGTTCTGGATATAAATGTGTGGTTTTCATTGTAGTGTGAATCAAAGTTGATACCTATAGTAAAAAAAAAAAAAAAAAAACTCTTGTGGATTTTTAAATATATTCTTGCTTCCATAGATTATAGTAAATCTTTTTGATGCTTTAATTGTCCCATTTTTGGCCTGTGGGAGCTGCAGTTGGCTCTCATGTCCCAGTGATCTTTGAGAGCAAATTTACTCTCTGGTACAACAAGGTATTCCAGGACCTTTTTGTACATTTCATCCCGCAAACCTAGAATCAGTCATTCCTCCAGAAAGTTCTGGTTCCTTTTGCTGGGAAATATTACTTAGAAATCACCGTCTTGGCACTACTCATTGCTACTGGGTGGTCACTGCTTCTAGACTTTTCAGTGGACAAAGCTAGGAAATACGTACTTTATAGAAAGTGAAAATAAGTCACTCAGTCATGCCCGACTCTTTGCGACCCCATGGACAGTAGCCTGCACCAAGCTCCTCCATCCATGGATTCTCCAGGCAAGAGCACTGGAGTGGGTTGCCACTTCCTTCTCCAGGGAATCTTCCCAACCCAGGGATCGAACCCAGGTCTCCTGCATTGTAGACAGACGCTTTACCGTCTGAGCCACCAGGGAAGTCTCTATAGAAAGAAAATAATAAATCGTAAGTTCATTTTGATATTTCCAATGTACATGTAAGATTTCAGAATTTTTACATAAGTTCTTTGATTTTACTTACTGTGTCCCTTTTTTTCTTGTGTTGACAATCTTGGTGCATAGTGATAGCATATTTGTTTGCTTTATCCTAAAATTCACATAAATCAATTAAAAATGGCGCCACCAATATTACTATTAACAGTAAGACAATTTAAGTTTTTCTACCCTCTTAACACCTATGGTGTTAATGCCTCTCAATAAAATGGGAATTATAATCCTGGATCTGTCTGAAGGTTCTATGGGGAAGCAGGTGATCTGTTGAGACTCTTTCATCTGTGAGATTTCTTATAAATCAGTATGTCTTAGACAATTTCATAAATTCACGAGATGGCTAAAGTGCTTGTGATTGAGCCAGAAGGTTCCAGTTCTAAGTTCTTTACCAGGCTTTGACTCAGAAGTTTGATGATCATTTGCTATAAGAATATATGCCCCTGCAAATACTATTAAAGCAAGCAACCATCATACGAAAAGCTAAATTTAAGGATCGTATAGAATGATTCACATATTGTGTGCTGCTTTTTGGTATATAGAACATCTTCATGTATTTCATCTCACTTGATCCTCACATCTCCCCAAAGTCGTTGTTGTTCAGTCACTAAGCCATGTCTGACTCTTTGTGACCCCGTGGACTGCAGCATGTCAGGATCCTTTGTCCTCCTTTATTTCCTGGAGTTTGCTCAGATTCATGTCAATTGAGTCGATGATGCTATCTAACCATCTCATCCTCTGCCACCCCTATTCTCCTTTTGCCTTCAATCTTTCCCAGCATCAGGATCTTTTCCAATGAGTCAGTTCTTCGCATTAGGTGGCCAAAGTACTGGAGCTTCAGCATCAGTCCTTCCCATACATATTCAGGGTTGATTTCCTTTAGGATTGACTGATTTGATCTCTTTGCAGTCCAAGGGACCCTCAAGAATCTTCTCCAGCACCACAATTTGAAAGTATTAATTCTTCAGACCTTCTTTATGGTCCAACTCTCACATCCATACATGACTACTGGAAAAGCCATTGCTTTGACTATGTGGGTCTTTGTTGGCAAAGTGATATCTCTGGTTTCTAATATTCTGTCTAGGTTTGTCATAATCTCAAAAACGACAGAATGATCTCTGTTCATTTCCAAAGAAAACCATTCAATATCACAGTAATCCAAGTCTATGCCCCAACCACTAATGCCGAAAAAGCTAAAGTTGAAGAACTGACACCAAAAAAGATGTCCTTTTCATCATAAAGGGTTGGAATACAAAAGTAGGACGTCAAGAGATACCTGGAGTAACAGGTATCTGGAGTACAAAATGAAGCAAAGGCTAATAGACTTCTGTCAAGAGAACACACTGGTCATAGCAAACATCCTCTTCCAACAACACAAGAGACGACTCTACACATGAACGTCACCAGATGGTCAATATCGAAATCAGATTGATTATATTCTTTGCAGCTGAAAATGGAGAAGCTCTATACAGTCAGCAAACAAGACTTGAAGCTGATTGTGGCACAGATCATGAGCCCCTAGGTTGTAGGTACCTCTATTATGTCTTGCAAATGAGAATTAAAGGGGTTAACTACTTTCCCATAGTCACACAGCCAGTAAGTGGCCAAGCAGGAGCTCTCTGCTGCTGTTGAGTCTGAGGTCAGACTCATAACCTAGCATTTCTTCTAGCACATCAAGATAGTCAACATACACTAGGGTGATGTCTGTAACCTGGTAGTGCTGGTCCTTTTCACTTCTCTGTGAAGATGAAGAAAGAGAATGCTGAGAAGGGCTAATGGTCCTTGCTTTTCATTGCTCTTAGGTGGTCAGGTGCAGGGCCTAAGGCAGGATTTGAGTACCCTTCACTTTTAATGTTTCTGTTGTTCTCCCTTTCCCATGTCAGCTTGGCCATTTGAGTTATTTGAAGGAGGAGGAAGAGACATATTTTTCAACATATTTTTCAATTGCAGAACGTAACTCTGCAATATCAATGCCTGATCTGGCTTCTATTCAATCAATCACTGCCAGGGTTGTCTTCCACTACCACTCCCTGTGACTATAATAGAACATCCTACTCTGTTTTCTCTGCTGATCAAATGGGAATTTCAACTCATTTCATATTAGTGATAACTCAGCCAGAAAATAGCAATAATTTTTCCACTGTTACCCAGGACAACTAAAACACTAATTTCTCCTCAAAAACTTCTTGTATATTGATTTCAATGGTAGCTTTCCTGAAATTTATGAAATCTTCGAAAAATATGAGGATTAACCACAAAATAGAGCCAAGCACATGAAGCTGAGTGTCTATTCTACTAACCTCCCAGGACCTGGGGAATGTCTGAATTGGACCTGAAGGGAGGAACACTGGAGTATTCGAGGGACTGCCACATCCATTGTGTTCCTGTAGTTTGGATAAGTTAGGAGAGACATTGGAATTTTCCTACCACGTGTACTGGCACCAATGGAGAGAAAACTGGTGAGAACTCAGGAAGGGAGGAATTGCTATTTGCTTCACTGGTGCCAGCACTCCCCACTGCTAATTTTCACAAAGGATCTGGAATCAGAATGCTTGGAGTTAAATCTTAACTTCACCATGTTCGCCTTTGGGAAAGGTTCTGGATAGTTCTATGGCTCAGTATTCTTATCCATCAAGTGGAGACAAAATAGTACCTCATTCATGTGCTCATGAGGATCCAAGAGATACTTTCATAATGCTTAGCATAGGGTTTGACACACAGCAATGTGCTAATATATATTAACTGTGTTAATATATATCAAATATACATACATTTAAGCAGAGGATAATTGCTTTACAATATTGTATGACAAAAATCACCCCAGTATTCTTGCCTGGAGGATTCCATGGGCAGAGGAGCCTGGTGGGCTACAGTCCATGGGGTCACAAAGAGTCGGACACGACTGAGCACCTAAGCACTTGAACACTCAACTGCTGGATATTATTATTAATCATGAATGTTCTTATGATCATTCTCATTATCATGTTTACCAAAATAATATATTATCCAGGCCTCAAACCCTCTTAGTGGTAGCTGTGGACTCTTTATTCATCTATCTTTGTTGCTTTATTAAAAATTAGGAGTGCTTCTTTAATAGAAAGCATTAGCTAAAACGACCCCCCCTCCGAAAAAAAGCCCTTTACAACAGTCTCCAGATTATTCCCTCTGCTGTGAAAATGTGACTGCTCCTAACTGAGAGGATTCGTGTACAAAGAAAATGATACAAAAGATTGTGTAATTATAATTTATACAACCTTTTGCATCAGATCAGATCAGAGCAGTCGCTTAGTTGTGTCCGACTCTTTGCGACCCTATGAATCACAGCATGTCAGGCCTCCCTGTCCATCACCAACTCCCTGATTATTCATAATTTGTTTATGTTAATTATGTCATACTTGTTGAAATGATCATTTTCAATATACACTATTAAATAATAAATAAATAAAAATAAATAAGATATTAATATACTCTATTAAATAAAACATATCCATTAACTTCATCTGTTTCTTTTTTTTTTTATTTTCAATGCAACTACTGGAAAATTTCAAGACACTTCTGTGGCTTCCATTTGGAGCTCAAATTCTATTCATTTGGACAGCACTAGCTTAGAAGCCACGGCTGCACATTTCCTGGGTCCACCTCACACCTTACTTTGGGGTTCAATGAGATTTTCCTTATCCCTCTAGCCCTAGTGCTAGTGATTCCCTCCCCTTTCCTTGCCCTTTGCTTCAAGCAGGCAGTTCACCCTTCCTTCTAGTTGGCCTTACCCCTGTACCTGTAAGGTGTGCTGACTCTCATAGCCCTTTGCTCCTAATGGGCAGTGAAGGGGGCTGTGGCCACTTCTGGGCTATTGGTGGATTTCCCTCCTGGGTCTCCTGACAGCATTTGGTTCACCCCCCACCCCTTCAGCATTGCGCCCATTGGTTTCTGGTTGGATTTATAGGTCTTTTCCCTCTACTCTACTGTAAATGTCTCCTACATTAAGAGGGCAAGGTTTTAAACACTGGACCCCCAGGGAAGTCCACCCATACTACTTCTAGTTTAACTCTGATCTCCACTGACCAGGGTAGCATCTTGCAGAAATTGTTTGCTCATTAAGTACTGCAGGGACCACCGATTTCCTCTGGCTGCATTTCCTGCTTCCAGTTGTCCACAGCAGTCCCAGTCCCAGTGTTGCATGACCTCCAGTTCCCCAGTGAGATTTCATCCATAGTTATCTGTCACCTCGGTTGCCACCAGGCTCTCACTGTAACTCTTTGGATGATCCCTCCTCTATTTGTGTACAGATGGGCTAAGCTGGAGCACAGCAGGTCAAGTAGCAGTTCTGCTAGGCAGTCTGGGGAGTAAGTGTCCCAGGGGGAGGGTTGAGCTCTCTTGTGGGGCAGCTGGCTATATGGTCAGTGTGTAGCAAGCCGCAATAGGCTGTCTCATGCCTTGGTTGCAAGGATTTGCCCGATATGCTTTGTGGTGGGCATCCTTCCAATTTTGTGGATGACGCTGCCATGTCATTAGTGGTGAGCAAATGATGCACAGAAAGCAGAGTGGGTAGAACCTTGGCAGAAGTGCGTTTCCTAGCAACATCATTAACTAAGTCAGACCACCGTTTAGTCAGCTTTGCCTCCTGTGGCCTGATACCATGGTGACACCACACTCTCTCTGGCCACTCCATAAACCTTACGCTTCTGGTTCTCTATCTTTAGAGGAACTGAAGAGAATGATCGCTTAGCAGTGTGCTGCTAAGAAGCTAAAATCGATGGCAACTTTTCACTTTCTTCCTTTCTCCCCTGAGGTCTCTGACTGTGTACTTTGTGTGATTTGTTTCCTGGGGATGGACAGCCTTGTAACCTTTTTGTCGTATAAATGTAGAGTTTTTGCTGAAGCATCCCATGTCTTTCTCATTATGATGGCTGCAAGTAAAGATTTATTTATAATGATGAAAATGATAGAATATTTATTTGGCTTAGGTTCTACCCATTTTATAAGGGCTTTCAGTCCCCATTGGATTTCTTCTACAATGTTCCAAGAATCGTCAAAGGAGTGTTTGATGTGCACTCGTGAGCTATTCCTCCCAACAACCTTGTGGCTTTTTTTTTTTTTTTTTTTAACAAGGAGTGATGGTCTTTTTGCTCCATCTCCACTCCTGGTGGGGATTGACCTGGCTCTGTACACACGTTGCTGCATCTGTGCTGTGTTTCAGAGACTTTAGCATCTCTCTCTCTTCTTGTCGCCCCCTCTTTTTCTGCTTTTCCTCTTCTTCTTCTGCCTCCCATTCCTCCTCCTTCTATTGTGGCAGTCTTGTCACTCTAGGACTCAAGTGTGCAGGGGCCAAGCCTGGGGATAATCTGAATGACAGGTACACTGATATTCTTAGAAGAATATCTTCCCTCCTTTCCCAAGCTGACCTACTACACTTGGGCCAAGTTGAAGCACTCTACCCCTCTATCCAATGGAGGTATTCTTTTCCAAATGTTACCCTGTCTAAGTCAGTAGAATCTTAGTGGCCCTTCCCTATTGGTCCTCTAGACAGGCTAAAGTGGCCAAGCTCAGACCCTGGACCACTGATGCGAAGAAAGGCCCATCAACTTCTTATTAAAAAACATACTATAAAACTTTAATAAAGTATATTCATTAACACTCACATAAAGAAGATTCAAAGTGATATACTGTGGTGATAGGTTAGAAAACTAAATATGTAAATATAACAATACTTTCTTAAATAATGTAAAAACAGTAAGTTTTTTTCCTAGCTTTATTGACATCAAATTGACATATCACATTGCATATATTTAAGGTGTACAGTGTAATGATTTGATAGACATATATTGTGAAATGTTTACCACAAGGTTACTTAGCACCTCCCTTACCTCACATAGTTGCCACTTTTCCTGTGGTGAGAGCACTTAAGATATACTCTCTTAGCAATTTTCAAGTGCACAATAGAGTGCTGTTAACTATAATCACCATTTAGGTATTAGATCCTCAGTGCTTAGTCATCTTATGACTGGAAGTTTGCATTCCTTGACCAACTTCTCCCCATTTTCTCCAACCCCTAGACCTGGCAACCATTATTTTTCTCTTGCTTGTGTGAGTTTATCTTTTTTAGATTCCACATATATGTGAGATCATACGGTATTTATCTTTCTCTGTTTGACATCTGTTAGCTCCTCTATCTGCTTCGGTTCAGTTCAGTTCACTCAGTCATGTTCGACTCTTTGCAACCCCATGGACTGTATAGCATGCCAGGCTTCCCTGTCCATCACCAACTCCCAGAGCTTACTCAAACTCATGTCCACTGAGTCAGTGATGCCATCCAACCATCTCATCCTCTGTCGGCCCTTCTCCTCTTGCCTTCAATCTTTTCCAGCATCAGGGTCTTTTCAGATGAGTCAGTTCTTCACATCAGGTGGCCAAAGTATTGGAATTTCAGCTTCAGCAATGAATATTCAGGACTGATTTCCTTTAGGATGGACTGGTTGGATCTCCTTGCAGTGCAAGAGACTCTCAAGAGTCTTCTCCAACACCATAGTTCAAAAAGTCTGCCCTAAAACATCCTCAGTGTGGGCATGGAAGAACCCATTCCTTGGACTAGGGTTCTCTCAGGAACTCCACGTGGCATCCACAGTTGGAACCCTTGCCTTACTGATCCTAAGATGCCTCTTTCTTAGAATGCATTGTTTGCCATGTATTTCCCAAGCACACACCAGGTGGTAGGTCCCATGAAGGATTTGACATGAATTCTGTCTTGAGGGAGCCTCCAGAATAGAGTTTGAGATGATATGACTCCACTGCTGCTGCTGCTGCTGCTAAGTCGCTTCAGTTGTGTCCAACTCTGTGCGACCCCATAGACGGAAGCTCACCAGGCTCCCCTGTCCCTGGGATTCTCCAGGCAAGAACACTGGAGTGGGTTGCCATTTCCTTCTCCAATGCATGAAAGTGAAAAGTCAAAGTGAAGTCGCTCAGTCGTGTCCGACTCTTAGCAACCTACCCAAAATAGGAATCTCTGTAAAAGTGCTCTGTCCTCTGCCTGGCTCTTTACCAGGTTTCAAAGAAGGGCTTTCTGCTATAGAGCAGTTTGAATTGTTAGAGGTATTTCCCTTTTAAAGTTGAAATCCATTTCTCTAACACTTGGTCCTAGCTTGTATTGTCTTTAAGCTGAAATCCATTTCTCTAACACTTGGTGCTAGCTTGTATTATCTGTAGCCTTACAAAGTAGAGAATTTCCCCTTCATGGTAGCGCCTAAGACATTTTAAAACAGCTCTCATAGCCCTTCTAAGTATCTTCTTTCCTCCAGTTTTCAAAGCCATTTTCTTAACATGTCATCATCACTCTCCTCTGTGTGTTCCCTTGTTTTGTGTTGCCTTCTTTGTGTAATGAAACTCAAAAATATATTCAGTACTCTAGGGGTGATCTGACCATCAGGAATAAAGTAGGAATATAATCTCTCATGATTTGAACTTTAGACATTAAATGCAGCATCTTTATTTTTTAGGAGCTCTTCATTGACATTCCCTTTCTAAGAGACTGACTCCTATAATAGAAACTAAGAGCATCAAAGACCAGCCACTCATTCACCTAGTACTCCTTCCAAGAGTGGTGGGGATTTCAGTAGAGTCCTGGGCCAGCCAGATGGCCATATTCTCAGTGATGTCCATCACTCATGTCAGTAGCAGTGTCCGTACTATGATACTGTGCTTATGGTGTGGTTTTGGCTATATCTGTAGCTGTCACCAAGTCCTTTCTTTCCCCACACTATTTCCCTAAAGACTAATGATGTTGAACATCTATTCATATGCTTATTTGTCATTTGGATATCTTCTTTGGTGATTTGTCTCCTCAGGCCTTTTTTCTGTTTTCTAGTTGAATTGTCTGTCTGGTATTTTTAACTGCTGAGATTTTAGAGTTCTTTATATATTCTAGATTCTAGTCCTTTGTAGGCTATGAGGTTTCTGGAATACTTTTTCCCACCCTGTAGCTTGTCTATTCACCCTTTTCACTTGGGATTACAACTGAGCAAAAGTTCTTAATTTTAATGAAGTCTAACTTATTATTTTTGCTTTTTATGGATCATGCTTTTGGTGTCAAATGTTATAATGCTTTGCCTAGGTCTAGATCACAAAGATTTCTTCTCATTTCTTTAATTTCTGAAAGTTATGTAGTTTTTACGTTACATTTAAGTCTGTAATCCATTTTGAGTTAATTCTTGTAAAGGTGTAAAGTTTAGGTCAATGATATTTATTTATTTATTTAGCCTATTATGTCCACTTGCTCCAGCACTATTTATTGAAAAACCTAACCTTCCTATTAAGCCTTTAACAAGAATCAGTCAGACACATTGGGTGAGTCTATTTCTGAGTTCTTTATTCTGTTTCATTGATCAATGTCACACTATCTTGATTAATATAGCTATAAGGTAGACCTTAATATCAGGTAGAGTGATTCCTCCTTCATGATTCCTTTATTATTCAAGATGCTTTTAGCTATTCTAAAGTCTATACCCTTCCATATCGTGCTGCACTCAATATGCCAGCAAATTTGGAAAACTCAGCAGTGGCCACAGGACTGGAAAAGGTCAGTTTTCATTCTAATTCCAAAGAAGGGCAATGCCAAAGAATGCTCAAACTACCGCACAATTGCACTCATCTCACACGCTAGCAAAGTTATCCTCAAAATTCTCCAAGCCAGGCTTCAGCAATACGTGAACTGTGAACTTCCAGATGTTCAAGCTGAATTTAGAAAAGGCAGAGGAACCAGAGATCAAATTGTCAACATCTTTTGGATCATTGAAAAAGCAAGAGAGTTCCAGAAAAATATCTGCTTCTGCTTTATTGACTATGCCAAAGCCCTTGACTGTGTGGATGACAACAAACTGTGGAAAATTCTGAGAGATGGAAATAGCAGACCACCTGACCTGCCTGCTGAGAAATCTGTATGCAGGTCAAGAAGCAACAGTTAGAACTGGACATGGAACAACAGACTGGTTCCAAATAGGGAAAGGAGTACATCAAGGCTGTATATTGTCACCCTGCTTATTTAACTAATATGCAGAGCACATCATGAAAAATGCTGGACTGGATAAAGTACAATCTGGAATCAAGACTGCTGGGAGAAATATCAGCCTCAGATATGCAGATGACACGACCCTTATGGCAGAAAGCGAAGAAGAACTAAAGAGCCTCTTGATGAATGTGAAAAAGGAGAATGAAAAAGTTTGCTTAAAACTCAACATTCACAAAACCAAGATCATGGCATCTAGTCCCATCACTTGATTGTAAATGAATGGGAAAACAGTGACAGACTTTATTTTTGGGGGCTCCAAAATCACTGCAGATGGTGACTGCAGCTATAAAATTAAAAGACGCTTGCTCCTTGGAAGGAAAGTTATGACCAACCTAGAAAGCATATTAAAAAGCAGAGTCATTACTTTGCCAACAAAGGTCCGTCTAGTCAAAGCTACTTTGGAAAACACCCTGATGCTGAGAAAGATTGAAGGCAGAAGGAGAAGGGGACGACAGAGGATGAGATGGTTGGATGACATCACCGACTCAATGCACATGAATTTGAGTAAACTATGGGAGTTGGAGATGGACAGGGAGGCCTGGCGTGCTGCAGTACATAAGGTCACAGAGTCAGACATGACTGAGAGACTGAACTGAACTGAACTGGTGGTTTTTCCAGTAGTCATGTATGTATGTGAGAGTTAGACTATAAAGAAAGCTGAGTGCCGAAGAATTGATTCTTTTGAACTGTGGTGTTGGAGAAGACTCTTGAGAGTCCCTTGGACTGCAAAGAGATCCAACCAGTCCATCCTAAAGGAAACCAGTCCTGAATATTCATTGGAAGGATTGATGTTGAAGCTGAAACTCCAATACTTTGGCCACCTGATGTGAAGAACTGACTCATTTGAAAAGACCGTGATGCTGGGAAAAGATTGAAGGCAGAAGACGAAGTGGACTACAGAGGATGAGATGGTTTGATGGCATCATCGACTCAATGGACATGAGTTTGAGTAAACTCTGGGACTTGGTGATGGACAAGGAGGTCTGGAGTGCTGCAGTCCATGGGGCCCCAAAGAGTTGGACACAACTGAGCGACTGAACTGAACTGAACTGACTGATACCCTTCCACATAAATTTTTGAATAAACTTGTCTATAACCACAAAAAACATTGCTGAATTTTTTATGCATGCATGCTAAGTTACTTCAATCATTTCTGACTCTTTGTGACCCTATGGACTGACTGTAGCCTTCTAGGCTCCTCTGTCCATGGGATTCTCTAGGCAAAGATACTGGAGTGGGTTGCCGTTTTCTCCTCCAGGGGATCTTCCTGACCCAGGGATCAAACCCACACCTCTTATGTCTCCTGCATTGGTAGGAGAGTTCTTTACCATTAGTGCCACCTTGCATTAAGCCTATATATACTAAAGAGTCGATATCTTTAGTGTGCTGAGTTTTTCAGTCCATGAACATAATATGTATCTCCATTTATTTAGGTTTGACATGCATTGAAAATATTTTCTCCCAGTGTGTGGTTAACCTTTTCATTTTCTTTATAGTGCTTTTAAGAACAGAAGATTTACATTTTGACAAAGTCTACTTTATTTTATTTCCATTTGTAGTTTATATTTTATAGTGTCCTATCTAAGAAATCTTTGCCTACACAAAGACTACCGAGATTTCTGCCTATGTTTTCTTTAAGATACTTTATAGTTTGAACTTTCACATTTAACTCCATGATCCATTTTGGGTTAGCTTTGGTGTGGATGTGAGGTAAAGTTTGGAGTTTATAGCTTTTATATAGTTATCAAGCTTCCCTAGCATAATTTGTTAAATAAGCTATACTTGTCACATTGAATATTTTGAACTCTTTGTTGAAAATGAATTGAATATATGTGCATGGGTCTATTTGTGGACTGCTATTCTGTTGCACTGACCTACTTTTTGATCCTTAAGTTACTCCCATACTATCTTGATTACCATAGTTTTCCAGTAAGTTTTGAAATCATGTAAAAGTCCTTTTAAATTTATTCTTTTTTTTTGTCTACAAGATTGTTTTGGCTACTCTAAGGCCTTTTGCGATTCTACATAAATTTTATAATCAATTTGTTAATTTCTATAGGAAACTTTGTGAAGATTTCATTCGGATTGCATTGAATCTGTAGATCAGTTTGAGGAGCTTTGACATCTTAACCATATGGAATCTCTAATTCATAACTATAGTATACACTGCTTTACATATTTAAACCTTCATTCATCCTAATCCTTGTAATTTTCAGTGTAAAGATTTTGCACATCTTTTGTTAAATTTATTCTTAAACATTTAAAATTTTGATACTTTAAAAAATTTTATTTATTTATTTTAATTGGAGGCTAATTACTTTACAATATTGTTGTGGTTTTTGCCACACATTGACATGAATGAGCCATGAGTGTACATGTGTTCCCCATCCTGAATCCACCTCTCACCTCCCTCCCCATCCCATCCCTCAGGGTCATCCCAGTGCATCAGCCCTGAGCACCCTGTCTCATCCATATTTTGATGCTTTTTAAATGATTTTTTTAAAAATTGTTTTCAAATATTGTAAAGTTAAGCAAAATAAAATTTAATTGAAATACTAAAAAAAATTGTTTTCAAATATATTTTCAAATTGTGTGCTCCTACTATATGAAAAAATAACAGAGTTTTGTATACTGACCTGGTATACTATGGTAGTAATACATTTATTTCCTTATTTTTCTCTAGATTTCTTAGGGTTGTCAACATAAGCAGTTATGTTGTCTGACATTTATTTCTTTTACTTGCCTTATTGCAATGGCTGGAAGGTCCAGTATAATTTTGATACAAGTGGTGGGAACATACCTTCTTATCTTGTTACTGGTATTAGGGAATTGATGTTCAATATTTATCACTAAATATGATGTTATACTTTAAGACTTCTTCTTGATATTGTTTATCTAAATGAGGATGTGTCCTTTAATACCAAGTTTACTGAGACTTTTATTATTAATGGATATTGAAGTTTGTCAAATGATTTTCTATATCTGTTGAGATGAATATATGTGTTTTCTACTTTATTATGGTGAATTATATTGTTTCATTTTAAAGGTAAAACCAAGCTTGCATTCCTCATATACACATCAATTGGTGATGATGTATTATTGGATTTAACATGCCACGGGTCAGCAAACTTTTTTCTGTAAAGAACCAGATGTTAAATACTTTCAGTTTTATAGGCCATATGGCCTCTGTGGCAACTGTGTAACTCGACCTTTGTAGTCAGAGACCATACGTAATTGAATAGACATGGCTGTGTTCTGGTAAAACTTGTATTCACAGAAACAGGTGGCAGGCAAGATTTGGCCTGTGGGCCATAGTTTGCTAACCTCTGCAATATGGCAATGTTTTGATAATGATATTTGCATCTATTTTCATAAGAGAAATTTTCCTTTCTTGGAATGTCTTTGACAAGTTTTGAAATCAACATGCTGGCCTCATTAACTGACTTCAGAAGTGTTTCCTCCTCCTTTACTTTTCTGATAGAGTTTGTGTAAGATTGATATAATTTTTCCTTAAGTGTTTGATGAAATTTATCAGTGAAGCCATCTGGACCTGAGCTCTTTTCTTATGGGGACATTTTATTACAAATTCTATCACTTTCATGGATATAGGATTATTCAAATTTTGTATTTATTCTTGAGTCAGCTTTTAGATGTTGTGTTTTTAAAGTAATTTTCAATTTCTTCTAAGTTATTGAACTTATTGGGTTAAAGTTGTTTGTAATATTAAATTATTAGCCTTTGAATGCCTGTAAGTTCTCTAGTGGTGTCGCCTGTCTTACTCCTTTATTGGGAGTTTGTGTTTACTTTTTATTCTCATCACTCTTGCTAAACACTTATCCATTTTACTTTTTGAAAAGAACCAATTTTTTGTCTTCTTAATTTTCTCCTTGTTTTCTTATGATTTTTTCTTTCATAGATTTATATACTTATTATCTCTTTGATTTTATTTAATTAGAATTTAATTTGCTCTTTTTCTCTCGTTTCTTAAAGTTTAAACTTATGTCATTGACTTTTAAACTCTTAAATTTTCTAACATAAGCATTAAAACTATATGTTTGCCACCAAATAATACCTTACTTGAAAACCATAAATTTTGATATATTGTGCTTTTATTTTCATTCAGTTCAAATATTTTCTAACATCTAATGTGATTTCCTCTCTGGCCAATGGATTATTAAATCTGTTACATAATTTCTGAATTTTTAGTGGTCTACATAGTTGTTCTCTTTTTGACTTCTAATTTAAATTTATTTTGGTCAGAGAAAATACTCTATGATTTGAATCATTTAAAATATATTGAGAATTGTTTTATGACCTATAATATGGTCTATCTAGATGCGTGTTCCTGGTATATTTGAAAGGGATATATATTCTGCAGTTGTTGGATGGGATATTCTATGATGAAAAGTTTGTTTATATTCTTAACTGTTTCTCTGTACTTAATATGGCTTTTTTTCTACCTGCATTTATTTTTGTTGTTGTTATCATTGGCTTAAAGGGATTTAATTATAATGTGTTTGGTATGAATTTCTTTGTGTTTATCTTGCTTGAATTCATTGAGCTTCTTGTACCTGTGGATTTATAGTTTTTATCAAATTTGAAAATGTTAGTGTCTTTATTTTCTCAAATATTTTTTCCTGTATACTGGCTTCTGGGAACCACAATTATACATATGTTATGACTGCTTGAATTTGTCCTGTAGGTTGTTGATATTCTGTTCATTTTATTTATCTTTTTAAAATCTTTATGCTTTATTTCATATAGTTTCTATCATCATGTTTTCAAGTTTACTGATTCTTTCTTCTCAGATATCTAATTTGCTATATTCCATCCAGGGTATTGTTTTGTTTCCCAGATATTTTATTCTTCCTCTTAAGAAATTCCATTTGACTATCAACCATTTCTCTCTTCACTATGTTAATGTTTTCCTTTATGTTTTTGAATGTCATTATAATAGTTGTAACAAAAATAACATATGATTGCATTACTGTTGTTAATTTTTTAAATATATAAATGTATGCATTACAAAATAAGGAAAAACTTTTCAATCTTTCCTTGTCCATATCTTCATAAATATTTCCCTGCTCAGAGATCAGTAGTAATGACATTTTGATGTGCATATCTGAAACTTTTTCTATGCTATAACATACATATATATGTTCGAACTCAAATATATAGTTATCTAAAGCATAAATGGAGAAGGAAATGGCAACCCACTCCAGTGTTCTTGCCTGGAAAATCCCATGGACGGAGGGGCCTGGTAGGCTGCAGTCCATGGGGTCGCTAAGAGTTGGACACGACTGAGTGACTTCACTTTCTCTTTTCACTTTCATGCATTGGAGAAGGAAATGGCAACCCACTCCAGTGTTCTTGCCTGGAGAATCCCAAGGACTGGAGAACCTGGTGGGCTACCGTCTCTGGGGTCGCACAGAGTCGGACACGACTGAAGCGACTTAGCAGCAGCAAAGCATAAATAGGGCTTCCCCAGTGGCTCAGCAGTAAAGAATCCTCCTGCGATGCAGGATGCATGGAGACACAGGTTTGATCCCTGGATCAGGAAGATCCTCTGGGGGAGAAAATGGCAACCCACTCTAGTAATCTTGCACAGAAAAATCCCATGGACAGAGTAGCCTGGCAGGCTACAGTCCAGGGTGTCTAAAAGAACAGATGGCTGAGTGACTAAAAACAAACAGACAAAAAAATTAATAGGGTCATCCTATATGCATATTGTTTTGCCATTTGCTTTTAGTTTTGTCCAAAATGTGTCTTTGGAAACTTCTTATATTAATGTATGTAGGTCTATTTCAATTGCATTATCAATTTGTATTTCATGGCTTTGAAAAGTAATTGTTGACCTATTTAGATTATTTCTAAGCTTTTGCCATTGCAAGAAGTAATGTACATCCTTATAAAACATTTTTGTACATAGTTATTGTTATTATATGTTTTACTACAACTAATAGTTTGCATTTGTTATGTGATTACTATGTTGAAACTTGAGTTTTTAAAGAATCATTTTGGCTACTGTGTAGATAGAGAATAAGGAGTTGGGTGCAACTTGGGAGACCAGTTAGAAGGCTACTTCAATACTTCAGATGAGGGATGAGGGTGAGAACTGGTTGTATCATAGATATATTTTGAAGGTAGTATCAGCAGGATTTGCTGCTGGAGTGTATATGAAATGTGAGAGAAAGCTAGAAATAAAGAATGACTCCAGTGTCTCTCGTCTGTGTAACTAGGAAGGATGAAATTCCTATCAACTGAGATGGGGGAGACTGTGGGAAGACAGGTTTTGGGGGACGTCAGGAGTTTGATTTATGACCTGATAAATGTGAAATGACTATTACACATGCACTTAGAGCTGCTGTGTATAAAAAATTGGAGTTTAAGTGAGAGGTATATATGTGGGCTTCCCTGATAGCTCTGTTGATAAAGAATCTGCCTGCAATGCAGGATACCCCAGTTCCATTCCTGGGTCAGGAAAATCCACTGGAGAAGGGATAGGCTACCCACTCCAGTATTCGTGGCTTCCCTTGTGGCTCAGCTGGTAAAGAATCCACCTGCATTGAAGGAGACCTGGGTTTGATCCCTGGTTAGGGGAAGATCCCCTTGAAAAGGGAAAGGCTACCCACTCCAGTGTTCTGGCCTGGAGAATTCCATGGGCTGTATATTCCATGGGGTCACAAAGAGTCAGACATGACTGAGTGACTTTCACTGATATCACTGATGACGTATTGGGAGTTATCAGTATATAGATATTATTCAAAGTCATGAAACTAGATGAGATCACCAAGTGATTAAGTGTAGATAAAAGAGGAAGCAATTTCTGTTCAGTTCAGTTCAGTTCAGTTCAGTGGCTCAGTCATGTCTGACTCTGCAACCCCATGAATCACAGCATGCTAGGCCTCCCTGTCCATCACCAAATTCCAGAGTTCACTCAAACTCATGTCCATTGAGTCGGTGATGCCATTCAGCCATCTCATCCTCTGTCATCCCCTTCTACTCCTGCCCCCAATCCCTTCCAGCATCAGAGTCTTTTCCAATGAGTCAGCTCTTTGCATGAAGTGGCCAAAGTATTGGAGTTTCAGCTTTAGCATCACTCCTTCCAAAGGACACCCAGGACTGATCTCCTTTAGAATGGACTGGTTGGACCTCCTTGCAGTCCAAGGGACTCTCAAGAGTCTTCTCCAACACCACAGTTCAAAAGCATCAATTCGTTGGTGCTCAGCTTTCTTCACAGTCCAACTCTCACATCCATACATGACCACTGGAAAACCCATAGCCTTGACTAGAAGGACCTTTGTTGGCAAAGTAATGTCTCTGCTTTTTAATATGCTATCTAGGTTGGTCATAACTTTCCTTCCAAGGAGTAAGTGTCTTTTAATTTCATGGCTGCAATCACCATCTGCAGTGATTTTGGAGCCCCCCCCCAAAAAAAAAAAATCTGCCACTGTTTCCACTGTTTCCCTATCTATTTCCCATGAAGTGATGGGACCAGATGCCATGATCTTCGTTTTCTGAATGTTGAGCTTTAAGCCAACTTTTGCATTCTCCTCTTTCACCTTCATCAAGAGTCTTTTTAGTTCCTCTTCACTTTCTTCCATAAGGGTAGCATCATCTGCATATCTGAGGTTATTGATATTCCTCCTGGCAATCTTGATTCCAGCTTGTGCTTCTTCCAGCCCAGCATTTCTCATGATGTACTCTGCATATAAGTTAAATAAGCAGGGTGAGAATATCAGCCTTGGCATACTTCTTTTCCTATTTGGAACCAGTCTGTTGTTCCATGTCCAGTTCTAACTGTTGCTTCCTGACGTGCATATAGGTTTCTCAAGAGGCAGGTCAAGTGGTCTGGTTTTCCCATCTCTTGAAGAATTTTCCAGTTTATTGTGAACCACACAGTCAAAGGCTTTGGCATAGTCAATAAAACAGAAATAGTTGTTTTCCTGGAACTCTCTTGCTTTTTCCATGATCCAGTGGATGTTGGCAATTTGATCTCTGGTTCCTCTGCCTTTTCTAAAACCAGCTTGAACATCAGGAAGTTCACGGTTCACATATTGCTGAAGCCTGGCTTGGAGAATTTTGAGCATTACTTTACTAGCATGTGAGATGTGCGGTAGTTTGAGCATTCTTTGGCATTGCCTTTCTTTGGGATCGGAATGAAAACTGACCTTTTCCAGTCCTGTGGCCACTGCTGAGTTTTCCAAATTTGCTGGCATATTGAATGCAGCACTTTCACAGCATCATCTTTCAGGATTTGGAATAGCTCCACTGGAATTCCATCACCTCCACTAGCTTTGTTCGTAGTGATGCTTTCTAAGGCCCACTTGACTTCACATTCCAGGATGTCTGGCTCTAGGTCAGTGATCACACCATCATGATTATCTTGGTCATGAAGCTTTTTTTTGTACAGTTCTTCTGTGTATTCTTGCCACGTCTTCTTAATATCTCTGCTTCTGTTAGGTCCATAATATTTCTGTCCTTTATCGTGCCCATCTTTGCATGAAATGTTCCCTTGGTATCTCTGATTTTCTTGAAGAGATCCCTAGTCTTTCCCATTCTGTAGTTTTCCTCTATTTCTTTGCATTGATGGCTGAAGAAGGCTTTCTTATCTCTTCTTGCTATTCTTTGGAACTCTGCATTCAGATGTTTATATCTTTCCTTTTCTCTTTTGTTTTTCACTTCTCTTCTTTTCACAGCTATTTGTAAGGCCTCCCCAGACAGCCATTTTGCTCTTCTGCATTTCTTTTCCATGGGGATGCTCTTGATCCCTGTCTCCTGTACAGTGTCCCGAACCTCAGTCCATAGTTCATCAGGCACTCTGTCTATCAGATCTAGTCCCTTAAATCTATTTCTCCCTTCCACTGTATAATCATAAGGGATTTTATTTAGGTCATACCTGAATGGTCTACTGGTTTTCCCTACTTTCTTCGATTTAAGTCTGAATTTGGTAATAAGGAGTTCATGATCTGAGCCACAGTCAGCTCCTGGTCTTGTTTTTGCTGATTGTATAGAGCTTCTCCATCTTAGGCTACAAAGAATATTATCAATCTGATTTTGGTGTTGACCATCTGATGATGTCCATGTGTAGAGTACTCTCTTGTGTTGTTGGAAGAGGGTGTTTGCTATGACCAGTGTGTTCTCTTTGCAAAACTCTATTAGCCTTTGCCCTTCTTCATTCCATATTCCAAGGCCAAATGTGCCTGTTATGTTACTCCAGGTGTTTTCTTGACTTCCTACTTTTGCATTCCAGTCCCCTATAATGAAAAGGACATCTTTTTTGGGTATTATTTCTAAAAGGGCTTGTAGGTCTTCATAGAACCGTTCAACTTCAGCTTCTTCAGCGTTACTGGTTGGGGCATAGACTTGGATTATTGTGATATTGAATGGTTTGCCTTGGAAATGAACAGAGATCATTCTGTCATTTTTGAGAATATAATTTCTATTAGAGATAGATAAATAGATGATATGCAAAGATATAAAGAAAGATTGTAGCAGAAAATATAATTTTTGATGTGCATACCTGAAACTTTCTTCTCTGTATTTACATACATATATGTTCTTACTCAAATATATAGTTATCTGAAATATATATAGGATCATCCTATATGCATATTGTTTTGCAATTTGCTTTTATTTTCGGTTTATATACATAAAGTGTGGGTCTACTTCTGAACCTTCTATTTTGTTCCATTGGTAGTATTTCTATCATTATGCCAATACCACACTGCCTTGATTGTTGTTGTTTTATAATAATCTTTGAAATCAAGTAGTGAAACTTTCCAACTTTGTTCTTCTTTTAAAAGTTCCTTTGGCCATTCCAGATTCTTTATAGTTCTATATGAATGTGATAATTATTCTATGAATTTCTATAAAAACCTTTTCTGGAAGTTCAATTAAGGTGGTTTTAAATCTATAAACAATTTAGGAAGAATTGACATCTCTAACAGTTTTGAGTCTTCCAATTTATGAGCAAGTTTTATATCCATTTATTTCATTAATTTTTCTGCAATATTTATAACTTTTAGTGTACATATATTGTTGTTGTTCAGTTGCCAAATCATGTTATTTTGGTATAGTTGTAAGTTCATATGCTGTTGTAAGAAATAATAAAGATATATAACTTAGTATACCCTTTACTCAGTTTCCCCTAATGATAACAATTTGCAAAAGTGTAGTACAATACCACAACCAGGAAATCGATATTAATATGTCTACCATATTCAGATTTCACCAGTTTTACACATGTGTGTATTTAGTTATACAGTTGATTCATATGACGATCACTGTAGTCAATGAATAAGAGAGTGCCATCACCACAAGAATCCCTCCTGTTGCCTCTTTATAGGCACACTCATTTTTCTCTGCCCCCAATTCTGTAACCCCTCAGAACCACTAATCTCCCTCTCTGTAATTTTGTTGCTTTGAGAAACTTATATAAATGTAATCATATTGTATGTAACCTTTGGGGGATTTTTTTTTTTTTTCACTTAGCATAATTCTCTAGAGATGCATTCAGGCTGTTGCGTGTATCAGTAGTTCCTCATTTTTTATTGCTGAGTAGTATCCCATGGCACCATGGTTTGTTTGACTGTTCATCTATAGAAAGACATCTGGGTTGTTTCCAGTTTCCAAACTAGTAGGAATAAAACCATTGTGAACATTTGATTAAGGGGTTTTGTGTGAGCATAACTTTTCCATTCTCTGGGAGTGCAATTGCTGAGTTTTATGGTAATGGCAAGTGCAACTTTGTAAGAAACAGTCATAAATTTTTTCCAATGTGGCTGTACCACTTTACATTCCCACCAGTAAAATACGAGTAGTCTAGTTTCTCTGTATCCTTGACAGAATTTGGTGGTGTCACCATTTTTATTTGAATCATTTTGATAGGTGTATAGTGATATTGTGGTTTTATTTGCCTTTCCTTCGTGGCTAATGATGTTGAACATCTTTTCATTGGTTTTGTCATCTTCAGTAAAACGTATGTGCATTTCCTCCCTATTTTGTAATTAGTCTATTTTTGTTTGTTTGTTTGTTTGTTTTCCTGTTGTGTTTTGGAACTTATCTGTATATTCTTCACACAAATCTTTGTCAGGTACATGGTTTGCAAATATTTTCTTCCAGTCTGTAGGCTTGTGTCTTCATTGTCTTCTCAGGTTTGAAGCACAAAAGTTTTAAATTTTGATGACATAAATTTTAATATTTCCTTTTGTTGATAATGCTTTTGATGTCAAATCTAGGAACTCTTCACCTAGCCCTAGGTATCAAAGCTTTTCTCCTATGTTTTTATAAAAGTTTCATAATTTCCCATTCTCCACCTAAGAGCATCATCCATTTTGAATTAATGTTTGCATAAGATGTGAGGTTTAGGTCAAAATGTATGTTTTTCCTGTGGAAATTCCTTTTTGGGGAGCTTTTAAATTATGAATTCAATTTTTAATGGGTTGGTTGAGTTTTTAAAACCATTTGTTCTGGCTGCCAAATTTATGAGTGTGAAGTCTTTCATATTTCCTTATTTTATTTTTATTAGCTGCAGGAGTTATAGTGATACCCCTTGTATTACTGTGGATATTGGCGAAGAATTGATGCTTTTGAACTGTGGTGTTGGAGAAGACTCTTGAGAGTCCCTTGGACTGCAAGAAGATCCAACCAGTCCATTCTGAAGGAGATAAATCCTGGGATTTCTTTAGAAGGAATGATGCTAAAGCTGAAACTCCAGTATTTTGGCCACCTCATGCGAAGAGTTGACTCATTGGAGAAGACTCTGATGCTGGGAGGGATTGAGGGCAGGAGGAGAAGGGTACGACAGAGGATGAGATGGCTGGATGGCATCACTGACTCGATGGATGCGAGTCTGAGTGACCTCCGGGAGCTGGTGATGGACAGGGAGGCCTGGCGTGCTGCGGTTCATGGGGTCGCAAAGAGTCGGACACGACTGAGCGACTGATCTGATCTGATCTGATTGGCAATTTGTATCTTTTTTTAAAACTATCTTTATCAATCTTCTTAGAAGTTTATAAATTTTAATAATTTTTAAAAGAGCCATTTTCATTGATATTCTCTATTTTCTTATTTTTAATTTTATCTTTTGGTGCAATTATATTCATCCCTCAGTATCTGCACAGGATTGATTCCAGAACCACCCCCCTCTATATCAAAATATACCAATGCTCAAGTCCCTTATAAAAAAGGCTTTTTGTACCATCAGATCAGATCAGATCAGTTGCTCCGTCACGTCCGACTCTTTGCAACCCCATGAACTGCAGCACGCCAGGCCTCCCTGTCCATCACCAACTCCCGGAGGTCACTCAGACTCACATCCATCGAGTCAGTGATGCCATCCAGCCATCTCATCCTCTTCTCCTTCTCATCCTCGTCCCCTTCTCCTCCTGCCCGCAATCCCTCCCAGCATCAGAGTCTTCTCTAATGAGTCAACTCTTCGCATGAGGTGGCCAAAGTACTGGAGTTTCAGCTTTAGCATCATTCCTTCCAAAGAAATCCCAGGGCTAATCTCCTTCAGAATGGACTGGTTGGATCTCCTTGCAGTCCAAGGGACTCTCAAGAGTCTTCTCCAACACCACAGTTCAAAAGCATCAATTCTTCAGCCCTCAGCCTTCTTCACAGTCCAGCTCTCACATCCATACATGACCACAGGAAAGACCATAGCCTTGACTAGGCGAACCTTTGTTGGCAAAGTAATATCTCTGCTTTTGAATATGCTATCTAGGTTGGTCATAACTTTCCTTCCAAGGAGTAAGCGTCTTTTAATTTGTACCATCAGCCCTCTGTTTTCCACAGATACTATATCTGTGACTGTATCTTTATCATTCCATTTTTTTCTTGTTTGTATCAGTTTTATTTTGCTCTTTTCCCCCTAGTTTCATGAGGTGGAAACTTAATTATTGATTTGCAAACTTTACTTGTTTCTAACATAAGCATTTACTTCTATAAATTGTCTTCTTTGTACTATTTTGGCAGCACCACACAAATTTTGATATATTGTAATTTTCATTCATTTTTGTAGGCCTCTGATAGCAAAGCTAGATAATCAGTACAAACAAAACAAAATAAAATGACAGACCAATATCTTGCATGACTTTATGCACAAAAATCCTTCACAAATATTAAGCAATTGTACCCTACAATATATAAAAATAATTACATACCATGACCAAGTAGGATTTATTCAAGTTTTTCAAGATTTGGTCAACAGACAAAAATCAGTCAATATGGTCTGCTGTATCAATATGCTACAGAAAAACAAATATGATTTAACAAACTCATGGGGAAAAGATAGTTTATTATGTTTACTCATTCTGCTGTTCTTATTTCTTTTCTGAAGTTCCATACCTTCTTCTGCCACAATTTCTTTCTATTTAAACATTTTCCTAAAACCATCCTTTAATGATAACTTTTTTGGGAACAGATTCTTAGTTTTCCTTTGTCTGAAAATGTCCTCATTTCACCTTTATTCCTAAAGAATATTTTCGTGAAATATTGAATTTGTGGTTGACTAGCTCCACCTGGCACTGTTGGGTGGTGGTGAAGGCTCGAATCATTGCCAAGCTCTGTGGTGTCACCAATATTATCCGCTACATTGTTTAACACTATGAACTTGGAAAAGTATTTTCCTTTTTATAAAAATTGAAATACAGTTGCTGTACAATATTATGTTAGTTTCAGATGTTCTACATAGTGATTTGACATTTGTGTACACCAAAATAACCTAGTAACCATCTGTCTCCATACAAAGTTATTACAATATTATTGACCACACTCTTTATGCTGTATATTACATCCCTGTGACTTATTTATTACATAACTGGAGATTTGTGCTTCTTAATTCTTTTCACCTATTTTGCCTCCCCCCACCTCCTCCCCACTGGCAATCACCTGTTCATTCTCTGTATCTATAAGTCTGTTTTCATTTTGTTTTGTTTTGGTTTTCTTTACATGCCACATCTAAGTGAAATCATACAGTAATTTTCTTCCTCTGTCTGAACATTTAATTTATGTAAACTCATCTGATTCCTACCCCAGAAGTGATATAGTTATCTCAGTTTTATATGTGAGGAAATAGTTTGCCAACATATGGAAAGAGTTGCTCAGGCTGCAGTCCATGGGGTCGAAAAGAGCTGGACACAACTTAGCAACTGAACAACAATGAGGTAACACAAGTAGTAAGAGAGAGGAAAGAGAACCTACATCTTTCACCTACAAGTTCAAAGATTTCCCCACCCTGGGACACTGTGGCCAATCTCTCTTCATACCTATGGCCAATTAGCTTCTAGATCCCATTTCTTTCTTTCTTTTTTTTTTTTAATCTAACTCTTGCATTTGTCCCTTCCTATCCATTTCTGGTGACCACTCCTTTTCACAGATCTCTATCACCTCACCTGTGTGGGCACAGTAACCTGAATGGGAGGACTTTGACAATTGACAACTGATTTGCTACCATCCTGCTGTTTTTTACCACATAAGTAAAAAACTATATGTGAAAGAGTTCACATCACTTTTTAGAGTCATACATGTCAAAAGTCTCCCCTCCCTTCCCTCGTATTGCTGACACTGATACATATGTACATATATATATATATATGTATTATTTACCAGGTGTCTATACAGAGATTCTGTTATTGTAGAAATGAAAAGGGCCTGAATGGCTAAATGTTGACTACAAAGGTGCAGCAGAGGGTGTTTTTTTTTTAATGCATAAGTTAATTTATTTTTTAAATCACAGTATCAATACTTTATTTATTTAAACTTTTTATTTTGTATTGGAGTATAGCCAATTAACAATGTTGTGATAGTTTCAGGTGAACAGTGAAGGGACTCAGTCATATACATACTTGTATCCATTCTCTCTCAAACTCCCCTCCCATACAGGCTGCCACATAACATTGAGCAGAGTTCCCTGTGCTGTACAGTGGGTCCTTGTTGGTTATCCATTTTAAGTATAACAGTGTGCACATGTCCATCCCAAGTTTTATTCTGAGCTGAGTCATTTAGAACCTTCTGCCTCTGAGAGTAGTTCAGTCAGTTAGCTGTTTTATGCTTCTTTCCTGATGTCCAGTCCTATTTCAATTTTGAATTTTCTTAGTATCACTTAACTCACTTCTCTTTAAAGGCTATTTTGTAATATTGTGTCATTTCTATGTAAACTTATGACCTTTTCTTGTTTGCATAAAAGAATGCTCATTGGTATGTATCAGCTGAAATATGATTTTTGTCATTCTACTACGATGTAAAGAGTCACTAATATGGTCTCTAGGTCCTAAAAGACTTTAATACTTCTTTGCTTATCTTTGATCAACTTGGTTATAGAACTCTAATTATATAAAAAATGTAACTATCATAATGTCAACCACATTTACCCTTCTTGATATCCCATGATTCTTTGCACTAAGGGCGCAAGGCCAGGTCCTTGCTGACTGCTTGATAACTGAATGAGTGATTATTCTCCTTGTTAATGGACAATGATATAGAAAACTCTTCCATATGTGCAGAATATTAATGAGAAGCTGCACAAGCTGAGATAAGACTATAAGATGCTGCAAGCAATCGCTTATAAGAACATTATAAAAAATATTATTCGTCAAGAATGTATCCAGACTGGGGGTCTCTAGGTGACGAATGAGGAAGAAAAGGGAGACACGCACTCTTACTGTGAATGACCGAGTAATTCACAAACAACGCTTGTCCCATGGTTTCTAATATTGAGTTTTCCATTTAAATTAAAAAAAACACACACTTTGTTACATAGCATTGCAGATTGTGAAATGGGGAAGGGAAATATCTTGCTTCATTCTCAGCCTCTTTAATGCTTTCTGTGCCGGCTACAGTGTGTCAAGCATTTGTCCTTCATGAAAAATATCGCCAAGATGACTCCTAAAAGAAATTTCAACCAACTCCAAGAAGCCGGCTCATTCACAACACTGTTCATTTCCTCAATTTTGTTTTCAATTTGGGGTATTGTCTATAATTGGAAATTTTAGGAAAGCCATTTTTTTCTAGTCTGCATTTTTTGATGATATACTAGAAAAAGGGGAACACTCATTGGATATTATTTAATTCCCCAGTTCAATTCACATGGGCTCTGTCAATAGGATTTCTGAGTCAGTTGTAATGGACACATGGAATGTCACAGCCACAGGGGGCTGAGAGATCATTTAAGCCTGTTTTTCTCAACTGAGTAATGTAGAGATCACTGTTAAAGGGGGAAAAATTCTTACTATTCTCCAGTGTTGACTTAAATTATTTTCAGAATGCTATTAAAACAAGAGTGTAATAATAAAAAAATGAAGTGTGTAATGTAACATGTATATTTCTATATAAATATATATTTTAAGTAGTACAGATAAAATTAGGTATAAACTCCTTATTCATAGAACACATGTGATTATTCCCTTCTCCATTTCCTTTCTTCTAGTCAAAGAAGGACACCTGCATCCTATACAGTGTCTTTGTTTGGCAAGAACCCATTTTTGTCTAATAGTCCACCTTTGTGGGATGTTTTTTTTATATGGCTTTTAACAACTATAACAGCACTTGGTTTCCATTCAGTTGGTTAACACAAACACATAAATGGGCAGAAAAATAGCATGGCAGCACTTGATCGTAAGACTATACCTTTGGAAACTTTTAAATAAATTATCATCGAAATGAAAATACAAAATTAGAATATTCTAATAGCAATAGACAAATCATCTCCCCTGACACATCTGCAGAGCCTAGTTTGAAAAATATCCATTTACAAAAGCAGAACTGTTCATCAAAGTCATAAACAAGCCAAAAGTATAGCTGGAAAAAGAATCCAGAACTGAACCAGTTTCTTGCCATTTAGTACAACAGTTTCCACAAAGCAACACTGACTTTATTTGTATTTTTATTTAAATGTATCCACTCTAAGACTAAAATCAGAATAATGCTGCTTCGTGTTCTCTCTCATAGTGTTTGGAGTTTTATATCACTTAGGGACGCATGAAGTTTTATCTATCCACTGTCATTATCTGTTTTTGTTTTTGGTTTGGAATCTTATTTGTTATGAGAATAGAGTGGTGTCTTATTTTTATGTCTGTGACATTAGTGTTCAAGGTATGAGGAACAGATGATAGTAGAATTTTTTATGGAAAAAAGTCTTAAGAAAAAAGATCAAGGCTCCTGGATGCAGTGCATTTGGCCAAAGGCAACAAGAGTTTCTGGGCTTCCCAGGTGCCTCCGTGGTAAAGAATCTGCCTGCCAATTCAGGAGCCACAGGAGACGTGGGTTCGATCCTTGGGTTGGGAAGATCCCCTGGAGAAGGAGATGTCAACCCACTCCAGTATTCTTGCCTGGGAAATCCCCCACATGGAGGACCCCGGTGGGCTACAGTCCAATAACAGCAACAACAACATGAGTTTAGATAGTTGGAACAGTGACAACTTCTAAGATTTGTAGATAGCTGCTATTATGGAGGTTCTAAATTCCACCTTTGGGGACAAAAAATAAAGGTCACTGGACAGGAAATTAAACCACATTTCCCCCCTTGACCTCAATTTCCCCTCATCTAAGATAAGGCAGTGGGTGAAGTGATCTCCCAAAGTTCTCAGCTCTGATTCTATGTGTTGTTCTAAATCAGTAGTTTAATTGTTGTCCTGCATTTTTTCACTTTATTTCCTCCTACAATTTTGTTCTCAGTTTTGACTGAAATATGATATGACCAAACAAAATAGTATGCGCTGAGCCTTTTTGATTCCCTTAAAATCAGAGAGATATAGAGTGTTTCATGCTGCATAATCATTGGTTTGGCCAAAAATTTTTTGGATTTCTCGTAACCCAAATGAACTTTTTTGCCAACCCAATACATAGATTAATAATGACTTCATTTGTTTCAGTTTTACTTGGTAGCCTTTATATTTTATTTTCTTATAAAATTTACCTTAATTATAAGTTTTGAGCAAATAATATGTTTTACATGTATAAAGACAGATTAAAAGATTAATTTTTTGCTCTCACCATCAAATGACACATGCACTGATGTTTACATGACACCTTGAAAGATGAATAGGGTTTGAAAGAACAATGAATAAAAATAGAGGGCATTTGAGGCTGGGGAGGAGGCAGGCCAGATGAGCCTGGTATTTTCATGGGACAGTAGAGAGCAAGGGAGTGGTGGCAAGAAGGGAGAAATTCAGCAAAACTTTCAGAGGGCCTCTGCCAGGCTGCAGAGGGCTTTGGATGTCAGGCAGAGAGTTTGAGCTTGATAAGCAGACAAACGGATCCATCAGGGCTTTCTGCTGCCTCTGTGTAGATGTTTCTGGCTTAGCATTCAATAGTGGGCCCCAGTCCAGGGCCTGCCAGGTCATTTGGTTTTGTTCATCCTTTGGAGTGGTGTGCTCTTTCCTTCCCTGAAAGCTCGCTTCGCACTTTGTCCCTTCTTAGGGGCTGCTTTAGGTGACCCTTAAAAACCACTTGGCCCTTAGTTTCCTCATCTGTAGAATGAGGATATGAGTGTAGGTCTGTCTCAGTCTCTTTCTTGTTTTGTCTTTCTCTTCCCTAAGACATTCGAGTGACAGTAGGATCTTATCAAAGAAGTGTCTCACTGCAGTAGCTGTTATCTACCTGTGTGGAGTTAGAATGAGTGAAGTTTGGGAAAACAAATGCCACAGATGATTGTCCTGCCAACTTTAAAATGCATAAATTTTTAAAAGTTTTTCCAAACTCTGACTTTTTTTTTTTTTAATGAAAAGAAGTCAATTTAGTGACTTTGGAAAATACACAGGAAAAATCAACCATGTTTTTAACAGCTAGGATTCTTTTGACTGCAATTAACAGAATATCCAACTAATTGTGGCTAAAATAATGAGGACATTTTATTATCTCACATCCAGAGGTAGGTTGGTTCTCAGTTCAGTTCAGTCGCTCAGTCCTGTCCAACTCTTTGCGACCCCATGAATGGCAGCACAGTTCACCCAAACTTATGTCCATCGAGTTGGTGACGCCATCAGCCATCTCATCCTCTGTCATCCCCTTCTCCTCCTGCCCCCAATCCCTCCCAGCATCAGGGTCTTTTCCAATGAGTCAACTCTTCATGTGAGGTGGCCAAAGTACTGGAGTTTCAGCCTCAGCGTCAGTCCTTTCAATGAACACCCAGGACTGATCTCCTTTAGGATGGACTGGTTGGATCTCCTTGCAGTCCAAGGGACTCTCAAGAGTCTTCTCCAACACCAGGGTTCCTTAATTCAGTGCCTCAACCATATCATCAGAGCTATTAGGTTTCTTCCATCTTTCTACTCTGTCATCCTCAGCAGCCCCAGCACGATGGTGTCTCCCCTCTTGGTTGCAAGATGGCTGCAGTGGCTCCAGATTTCTTACGCATGAAAAAATGTCCAATAAAGAGGAATAGGGTGCATTTCTTATTTTTTTTATTTTAATTATGAAAGAAAACCTTCTATAGCTAACTTCCCTTGGGTTCCACTGACTAGATAAGCAATAGTCACATGCTTACTTCTTAGCAGCAGGAGAGGATTAGAATATGGGTATCTAGCATATCCAGCTTCCATAGTGAGTTAGTTCTGCCTGAATAGGAGAAAGTGGAGGGGAGGAAAATGGGTGTTGGGAAAGCAACTAATAGCTCCTGCCACATATGTTCTTTTTCCAACACTCATCTTAAGACCCCCTCTTCCTTTACATAGCCACTGGCTAATTAAAGCTAAGTATTTAGCATAAATCAGAGCTTTTGTGAATTATCAGAATAATTAGAGTCTTTGTAAGCCCAATGCCCTTATTTTATTTCATCTAAAAGTTTAATGATAAATGGGCTCCCATAGCCCAAAATGAGCTTCTCTGGTTCTGAAACCGGATGTAATTTTTTATTGAATTGGGCTTTAGGAAAATAACTTAAAATGTACAGGGATTGTGATAAAGAGCAGCTTAAATTCTAGATTTTTTTTTTTTTTTTTTTTTGCTTTACAAATCTCCATCAGCTACCAAAAATAAGACCAGATTAAAGGGGTATGTGAATATTTAATGTAAAATTAGGAATATGTGGTTAAAAATCAGGAAAGAGTTTAGAGCTATGACCATGAATAAATTGTGAAATATCAGCTTACTTCTCTGCTACAACACTGACCTAAAGAAGCTTTTCTGTTTCCCCAGCAACCTTGCACAGCATTAGCTTGCTTCCCTCAGAGTAAATTAAATGTGATTTTCAAGTACTACACTTCATTATTTCAGAAATCACAATACCTAGCAGAAATAAGAACATTTCATAAATCATATTGGAGTTTATTTTTAAGGCAGAGCAGAGAAAGTATTTATTTGAAAAAATGTTATTTTTCTTTTAAATCTACTAAATTTCCAAGGACTTACAAATCATCTCTATGATGAAGCGGTAAATGGGACATAGTATGTTTAATTTACTTAAAATACATTAGTGATTGCCCAATAATATTTGTTTTAAAAAAACAAGTTTTTTTAAAAAAAGAGTTTTAGTTAGCTGAGACATAAAGATAAAAGCCACATTTCAAATAAGCTCACTTTGAAGCTCACTTCCAGAAGCTCTGGAAGATAAAAATCATATTAATGATAACAACTCTTTTCTAAAATCAGATTCTTTTGTTCATGCATTTAATCACTTGTAACTGTTTTCCCAAACTTGGCATATACATTAATATTACATCTTTTTTACATACACACACCCATATAGATACATTCTATGCAGTGTGTACCCCAAATAAGTACATTTGAATGTTTGAACAAGTCAACATCTGACTTATCTTCGTCTTTTTTTTTTTTTTTACATCTTAGTACTGAAATTGACATAAAAGCTTATCTTTCATATTTAGTGGCCAGGTTTTAAAGGCCTTTTGAATTTAATCTATGTCTGTTATAATACTTAGCCCAGTCTGCCTTGGATGGGAGTAATCCATTTAGGTGACTGATTCCTTTCTAGATTGTGAGTAACTTAACAACAGAGAAAGTGTTCGGTTTATTATGCACCATCCATGGAAACTGGGCTTCCCTGGTGGCTCAGTGGTAAAGAATCTGCCTGCAATGCAGGTGATATGAGTTCAGTTCTTTGGTTGGGAAGATCCCCTGGAGAAGGAAATGGAAACCCAATCCAGTATTCTTGCCTGGGGAGTCCCATGGACAGAGGAGCCTGGTGGGCTACAGTCCATAGGGTCAAAAAGAGCTAGACATGACTTAGTGACTGAATAACAAGAACAGCCTTGTGTTAAGTGAGTCATCAATAATGGTTCTTCAATAAAATCACTTACTACGCAACTCGAGTCAGGAGTTGCCTTCTCCAGAGCAGTGGTCTCCAGAGTAGAGTATTTACACCCCATAAACTGTGGGTGTAAGATGAATAATCTGGGAAGTAAAAAGGATATATTAAAACTTGCATTTACTCTGATCCTAAAAAGAAATAAATGGATCTTTAGTAATAGCTAGTATGTAATTTGTTAGTAGTTCAAGTATGTACTTTAATACATACAATGAAATACATACATATTAGAATGCACGTGTTCATATTTTATCACAGGTAAGAATTATGGAAGTTTGGAGACCACTGTTTCAGTTGTAGAATGTCCAAGTGGGTTGATTTCCTCATAGGGGAGACACACTGCTTTCCAAACCTTCTAACTGCTGGCAAATACCCCAAATTCTACCACACTGCCTCTTTCTTTAGCATAATCAGGAGTGTAAACCTAGGAGTCCAATCTGGATTTGAATACTAGTGCTTCCACTTACAGTTGTGTGACCTTGGATGAAACAGTTCACTTTTTAGTTTTCTCATCTCTAAAATGGACATATAAATACCACTTTACAGCGTAGTTGTGAGAGTTTGTAGACATGTGAAATAATTAATAGATAGTTGAAATTCAGGAAATATTAGCTGCTTTCAGCATATGTTAAAATTTTAAACATATAAGCTTTTGGTTATCAGTCATCAATCAGATCAGATCAGATCAGTCGCTCAGTCGTGTCCGACTCTTTGCGACCCCATGAACCGCAGCACGCCAGGCCTCCCTGTCCATCACCAGCTCCCGGAGGTCACTCAGACTCGCATCCATCGAGTCAGTGATGCCATCCAGCCATCTCATCCTCTGTCGTACCCTTCTCCTCCTGCCCTCAATCCCTCCCAGCATCAGAGTCTTCTCCAATGAGTCAACTCTTCGCATGAGGTGGCCAAAATATTGGAGTTTCAGCTTTAGCATCATTCCTTCTAAAGAAATTCCAGGATTGATCTCCTTCAGAATGGACTGGTTGGATCTTCTTGCAGTCCAAGGGACTCTCAAGAGTCTTCTCCAACACCACAGTTCAAAAGCATCAATTCTTCGGCGCTCAGCCTTCTTCACAGTCCAACTCTCACATCCATACATGACCACTGGAAAGACCATAGCCTTGACTAGGCGAACCTTTGTTGGTAAAGTAATGTCTCTGCTTTTGAATATGCTATCTAGGTTGGTCATAACTTTCCTTCCAAGGAGCAAGCGTCTTTTAATTTCATGGCTGCAGTCACCATCTGCAGTGATTTTGGAGCCCAGAAAAACAAAGTCTGACACTGTTTCCACTGTTTCCCCATCTATTTCCCATGCAGTGATGGGACCAGATGCCATGATCTTTGTTTTCTGAATGTTGAGCTTTAAGCCAACCTTTTCACTCTCCACTTTCATCAATACATATGCATAAATGAGTTTGAGATTGTGTTTTAAATTGTGGTAAAACACACATACACAGTGTATCATGTGAAATGCCAGGCTGGATGAATCACAAGCTAGAATCAAGATTGCCAATACCTCAGATTTGCCGATGATACCACTCTAATAGCAGAAAGTGAAGAGGAACTAAAGAGCGTTTTGATGAAGAGGAGAATGAAAAAGATGGCTTGAAATTCAAAATTCAAAAAACAAACAAACAAAAATTCAAAAAACCAAGATCATGGCATCTGGTCCCATTACTTCATGGTAAATAGAAGGGGAAAAAAGTGGAAACAGTGATAAATTTTATTTTCTTGTGCTCCAGAATCACTGCAGATGGGGACTGTAGCCATGAAATTAAAAGACATTTGCTCCCTTGGAAGAAAAGTTATGACAAACCTAGACAACATGTTAGAAAACAGAGATGTCACTTTCTTGACAAAGTTCTGTATAGTCAAAGCTATGGTTTTTCCAGTAATCATGAACAGATGAGAGAGTTGGATGATAAAGAAGGCATAGGGCCGAAGAATTGATGCCTTTGAGTTGTGGTGCTGGAGAAGACTGTTGAGAGTCTCTTGGACAGAAGGGAGATCAAACCAGTCAATCCTAAAGGAAGTCAACTGTGAATATTCATTGGGAGGACTGATGCTGAAGCTGAAGCTCCGATACTTTGGCCATCTGATGCAAAGAGCTGACTCACTGGAAAAGACCCTGATACTGGGAAAGATTGAAGGCAAAAGGAGAAGGGAGTGGCAGATGAGGTGGTTAGATAGCATTACTGACTCAATGGAGATGAATCTAAGCAAACTCCAAGAGATAGTGGAGAACAGAGGAGTCTGTGTTCTACAGTCCATGGGGTTGCAAAGAGTCGGACACAACTTAATGACTGAACAGCAACAACAAAAACACAAATAACATAAAAATGACCATTTTAACCATTTTAAGGTGAAATTCAATGGTTTTGCTATGGTCTAAATGGGTCCCTCAAAATTCATGTGTAGAAACCCTGGTCACCAAATATGATGGTCTTAAAAGATGAGGTCTTTGGGAAGTGCTTAAACCACGTGGGGCAGGGGGAGCTCTCATGAATGGGATTAGTGTTCTGAAATCCCTTGGCCTTTACACCATGTGAGGACTCAGTGAGACAGCAAAGTCTATAAGCCACAAAAGGGTCCTCAGGAGAACATGACCATGCTGGTGTTTGATTTTGGATGTCCAGCCTCCAGAACTGTGAGAAATAAATTTCTGTTGTTTATAGGCTATCTAGTCTGTGATATTTGGTTTTAGAAGCCTGAACGGACTAGGATAAGCATTTAGTACATTCATAGGGTTGTGCAACCATTACTGCTATCTAGTTCTAGAACTATTTCACCACCACAGATGGAAACCCATACAAAGTAAACAATCACCTCTTAATCCCTCCTGTTCCGAATCCCTCATAACCACTAATCTGGTGTGTGTGTCTATGGATTTGCCTCTTCTGGATATTTTATACAAATGGGATCATAAAATATGTACTCTTTTGTGACTGGCCTTTTTCATTTAACATGTTTTCAAGGTTCATCCATGTTGTAACATGTATTAGAACTTCATTCCTTTCCTCAGTTAAATAATATTCCATTGTATGGATAAACCACCTTTTGTTTATCTAACCATCAGTTGATGGACATGTGGTTTGTTTCTACTTTTTGGTTATTGTGAATAGTGGTGCTGTGAACATTCGTGTATACATTTTTGTGTGGACATGCGTTTTTGATCCTCTCATGTATGTACCTAGGAATAGAATTCCTGGGTCACAATGTGCTTAGTTGCACAATGTGCTTAGTCATGTCTGACTCTGTGACCCCATGGACTGGAACCCTCCAGACTCTTCTGTCCATGGGATTCTCCAGGCAAGAATACTGGAGTGGGTAGCCATTGCCTTCTCCAGGGTGGGTCACAATGGTTGGAGCTTAAACATGCAGGCTGGGGTCTCCATGTGGGAGGACATGAGGGTCCTCATGTAATGATGCAGCTCAGGGAGGAATGGGAAAGGAGGAAGGGTAATCTGGGGACAAGGGCTTGGTCCTCCCCTCACTGCCACATCCTGACTCAGCATTCTGGGAATTTGAGAATTCTATATTTGCAACTGCTTTTCTGCAAAGTTGCAGGTGTTGCTGTTTCATATTATAAGACTTCTCAGGGCCCATCTTTATCCCCAGGGTATCAGGAGTCTAAGTGTTTCTCTCAGAAGATCATAGTTCACAGACTCCTCCTGATCCGAGGAGGAGTTTTTGATCAGTCACTAGGCTGTGTCTGACTCTTTGTGACCCCATGGACTGTAGCCTACCAGGCTTCCCTGTCCTTCACTATCTCCTGGAGTTTGCTCAAACTCATGTCCATTGAGTTGATGATGCCATCCAACCATCTCATCCTCTGTTGTCACCTTCTCCTCCTGCCTGCAATCTTTCCCAGCATCAGGGTCTTTTCCAGTGAGTCAATTATTTGTATCAGGTAGCCAAAGTATTGGAGCTTCAGCTTCAGCATTAGTCCTCCCAATGAATATTCAGGATTGATTTCTTTTAGGATTGACTGTTTTGAACTCCTTGCTGTCAAAGGGACTCTCACCAGTCTTCTCCAGCACCACAGTTCAAAAACATCAATTCTTCAGCCCTAAGCCTTCTTGATAGTCCAACTCTCACATCCATCCATGACTACTGGAAAACCCATAGTTTTAACAATACGGACATTTGTTGGCAAAATGATGTCTCTGCTTTCTAATATACTGTCTAGTTTTGTCACAGCTTTATAGTTACATGACCATAATTTCATGACAGTACCAAGGAACGATAATGTGATGTCTAGGAAATTTAAGAATTTGGCTTTGAGAGTATTTAAGAGTATAAGCTATCAGAGCAATAAACAGTTCCACTCAAAGAACCACATGGGTGTGCTATGATTGCGGATTTATTCCTAAACACAGATACATAATGATTGTGAGGCCATTGCCATCCACATACTTTGAAGGTTTTAATTTTTTTTTTTAATTATTTTAAGTGGACTGTCTAAAATATAGTGTTTCTCAGTGTGCTTTGTCACAGAATAGCTGAGAAACAGAATTCTAGTGGAACCTGCTTCTGCTTGCTGATGAGTTTTTGTTGAAGCCTCATGGAAACTGTCAGGAGTCAGTTTAAAAAAGAGGGAAGCCCTTTCTGTTAGGGATAATTAAAGAAGGATTTGTAGACAGGGTGGTATTTGAGCTAGATTTTGAAGCTAATTGTGCAAGTACAGGATGGAAGAAATGACTTTAGCAACCCAAAGGAAAAGGGGCTAGAGTTTTAGTCCATAGTAAGCCTATGAATTAACATCTTTCTTAAAACTTTCCCACACCTATATTGGGGGAACTGTGCTCGGTGATGGAGATGGGGAGCCAAATCAGACTTAGCCATGCCCTGGAGAGGCTCACAGTTTGTTTGATGGAGATATGCTGCTGCTGCTGCTAAGTCGCTTCAGTCGTGTCTGACTCTGTGTGACCCCATAGATGGCAGCCCACCAGGCTCCCCCGTCCCTGGGATTCTCCAGACAAGAACACCGGAGTGGGTTGCCATTTCCTTCTCCAATTCATGAAAGTGAAAAGTGAAAGTGAAGTCGCTCAGTTGTGTCCTACTCTTAGTGACCCCATGGACTGCAGCCTACCAGGCTCCTCTGCCCATGGAATTTTCCAGGCAAGAGTACTGGAGTGGGGTGCCATTGCCTTCTCCGGGAGATATGCTAATATATAGCTATTATATATGTGAAACTATCTGCCCATTTGGCACCTGAAAGCAATTGGAAGACTTGGCACATATGACTCAAGATGGCATGTGGTGAGAATTGAGACTGAGGCTGTGGGCAGAGGCCCAATCATTGAGACTCTTGTCCAACATTTTAAAGAGTTCATACTTCATCATCTATGAGTCATGAGTGCAAGATGTGGTTGCCATATTTCCACTATTTAAAGGTTCTATCCATAGCTTACAACTTGACCCCAAATGATCTCTGTTGCACCCTATAAAATGCTTCACACTGAATGTATGCCATTTTCTCTCACTTTCAGATATATTACAATGGAGAAATCATGAAATGCAGAATTGAGGAAATGTAGTGAGTTAATGTTGCTGCTGCTGCTGCTGCGTCGCTTCAGTCGTGTCCGACTCTGTGCGACCCCATAGACGGCAGCCCACCAGGCTCCTCTGTCCCTGGGATTCTCCAGGCAAGAATACTGGAGTGGGTTGCCATTTCCTTCTCCAATGCATGAAAGTGAAAAGTGAAAGCGAAGTTGCCCAGTCGTGTTCGACTCTTAGCGACCCCATGGACTGGAGCCCACCAGGCTCCTCCGTCCATGGGATTTTCCAGGCAAGAGTACTGGGGTGGGGTGCCGTTGCCTTCCCCAGAGTTAATGTTAGCCTAAATTAATTGAAGTTTCGGGTCTGTAATGATGGAGACATTCCTTGCCATGCTGATTATAATACACCTCTGTGCTTTTTCTGATTCATTTTAAAAGGAACATCTAGACAAACCAAGTGTATTGGGAGAAAAGTGACTAGGCTAGGCAAAGACTCCACTATTCTTTATATGAAAAAGATACAGAAATCACCTGAGCTTCTGTAGTACTCCACACTTCATTCCTGGAACTCACTTGCCACTCTCAAGGCCAAAGTTTATCTGTCTTCTTTACTAAACTCAAGTTTCCTGAGGTAAAGAGTGCTGTTCTCTGCTGTGTCCCAAGTGTTTCTGCTTAGATTTGACATTTAATATATCTTGAATGAATGAATTAGTGACTGAGAAGCTAAGGCTTGGAAGCAGAGATGAAGAGAGAGAACTATTAAATCTTGGGAAAGCTGGCATGTGGAAGTGGTTACATGCTTGTTTCCTATGATTGTCTTCATACAATGAGGTCCAACAGATGTATAATAGAAACCATAGGGACACAGAATGGTCTCCAATAAAGGAACTCTTTTCTTCTCTAGTCACTTTAAGACAAAATGAGTATACTGTATATAATATACACTGTAGCAGTTTTTCACCTTATTTGGGGCAATCTGATGAAAACCAAGGTCAGTCTTCCCACACAAAAATGCATATACAAACATACAAACCATCCACAGCCTTTCCGTGGCTCTCACATTAAGGATCTCATTTCCACTGCTTTTGCAATTAACAAAAGCACCTTTACATACATACTCCTAAGGACAGACTTCCCTGGTGGCTCAGACGGTAAAGTGTCTGTCTACAATGCGGGAGACTTGGATTCAATCCCCGGGTTGGGAAGATCCCCTGGAGAAGGAAATGGCAATCCACTCCAGTACTATTGCCTGGAAAATCCCACGGATAGAGGAGTCTGGTAGGCTACAGTCTATGGGGTAGCAAAGAGTCAGACACGACTCTCACGTTAAGGATCTCATTTCCACTGCTTTTGCAGTTAACAAAAGCACCTTTACATACATTATCTTAGGAATAGTGACACGGGGGGAATGCAAGGCTGAACTATGAAATCCTTAGTGCAAGTGAAGAAAATAAAGCTCAGAGAGGTTAAGTCATTTGCCCATGGTCACACAGCCAATAAATTTTGGAGCAGAGATGTGAGCCCTGTGTGTCAGGCCCAGATTCAAGGGGCTCTGCCATGTGTCATGGTTGCTTCTGTATCCCTAGAAATGTTCAGACAGGCTTTGCTACCTCTGGGCAGGCCAATAGAGGTGTTTTGAGCTTTGACGGTGTGGATGTGCAATACTCGATAAACATATAAAATACAAGTGAGAAAGTGCTGTGTGTGTGTGTATTATCAGAGAGGCTATAGAGGGTAAGAGGTAGACTCTGGAGACAGACCACCCAAGTTTGAACCCAGTTTTGGCCACTTGGCAGACACATGATCTTGGGCAAGTTATTTAACTTTAAGTTTCAGTTTCTTCATCTGTAAAATAAGGATAATAATAGTATTTTCCTTATGTGTTATTGAGAGGCTCAAATGAGATAGTATGTATACAGTGCTTCACACAGTACCTGGCACCTGGTAAGCACATTCTCAGTAAATGATAGTTAGTGTTGATGTAATTACTGTTGTCGTTTGAAGTAGTTTTCATTTGAATAACACCATTCATTTCTAAGTAGGGAATTGTTTCTCCTGTCCAGTGCTGTGAAAGAGTTTTTCTGTACCTTCATTCAAGCAGTGTGCTTACAGGGATATGCAGGTTTAGCCCTTACCTCAGGTTTTTTCTTTTAAGAGTAGGTAGAAAAATAGTGGAAATAATGACCATAATTTTTATAGTTTTAGTTGATAAAGAAGCTTATAATGAATAGTTGTATTTTGACAAAAAAGATATGCTGATATTTTTCCCAGTGTAAAGCAGTCGAGAGAGAGAGAGAGACAATGCCATTGCCCCTTAAAAACTAAGCATTTCATCAAATTGGCTAAATGTTTAAATTGTGTGCAGAAGGCACAAAGATATTCATACACTATGTCAACAATTGTCACTTTTGAAATGCTGACCATCGGGGGATATAAAGAGTGGGGTAATAGCTAGTGATCTAGGAATTGGGCAAAATCCACAGCTGACATCCTACACTAAAATAAAAGAAGCATTAAGTTTCCCTTGGTGATTTTGTCAGTGTCAGTAATATCTGTAAATGTAAATTTTGTTTTTTGGCAGATAGGTGTTAGTTAGATTAAGAAAGCGGAGAAGGCAATGGCACCCCACTTCAGTGCTCTTGCCTGGAAAATCCCATGGACGGAGGAGCCTGGTAGGCTGCAGTCCATGGGGTCGCTTAGAGTCGGACATGACTGAGTGACTTCACTTTCACTTTTCAGTTTCATGCATTGGAGAAGGAAATGGCAACCCACTCCAGTGTTCTTGCCTGGAGAATCCCAGGGACGGGGGAGCCTGGTGGGCTGCCGTCCATGGGGTCGCACAGAGTCGGACACAACTGAAGCGACTTAGCAGCAGCAGCAGATTAGGAAAGACAGTTAAAAATATGACCCTTCAGATTTAAATGGCAGATAAAATTTAAATTGAAAGTGGTAAGAAGAATGCTTTGATAAAGTGGCTTTTGGAGGGCTTAATCCTGTCACTTTTTCCAGCAATAGATTTTTCTAAGCTTTTTTTTTTTCCTCCTAATAAAAGCAGCTGGCATGGAGTCTGGTTATGTGTGATATTTTAAATTATAACCCTGTGCTGTGCTGCTATACTTAGTCACTCAGTTATGTCCGATTTTTTGTGACCTCATGGACTATAGCCTTCCAGGCTCCTCTGTCCATGGGATTCTCCAGGCAAGAACACTGGAGTGGGTTGCCATTCCCTTCTATATGGGATCTTTCCAGCCCAGGGATCGAACCTAGATCTCCTGCATTGCAGGCTGATTCTTTATCTTCTGAGCCACCAGGGAAGCCCAAATTATAACCCAGTCTATGTTTTTGCACACTGTTGAATTTTATTAGGCAAGCTTAATGGCAAAATCCCTTTAACTTGTATTTTAATTATCTTTAATTTTATAGAATTTGAGAACAAGCTACCAACCAAGATGTCAGATTTACCATGTGATGGTTTATTTTTTTCTTCCCAGGTTGCCAGTTTTCTAAGATTTCCAAACTTTCTATAGCTCTGGCAAGGAAGATAATTGAAGAGAGAAAATGAATCCATATTTTATAAAGGCAAAGAAATGAAGTGGTGATTTAGAATTTCATATGCTGGTTTGGAAAACTCAGCAGTGGCCACAAGATTGGAAAAGGTCAGTTTTCATCCCAATCCCAAAGAAAGGCAATGCCAAAGAGTGCTCAAACTACCGCACAATTGCACTCATCTCACACGCTAGTAAAGTAATGCTCAAAATTCTCCAAGCCAGGCTTCAGCAATATGTGAACCGTGAACTTCCTGATGTTCAAGCTGGTTTTAGAAAAGGCAGAGGAACCAGAGATCAAATTGCCACCATCCGCTGGATCATGGAAAAAGCAAGAGAGTTCCAGAAAAACATCTATTTCTGCTTTATTGACTATGCCAAAGCCTTTGACTGTGTGGATCACAATAAACTATGGAAAATTCTGAAAGAGATAGGAATACCAGACCACCTGATCTGCCTCTTGAGAAATCTGTATGCAGGTCAGGAAGCAACAGTTAGAACTGGTCATGGAACAACAGACTGGTTCCAAATAGGAAAAGGAGTACGTCAAGGCTGCATATTGTCACCATGTTTATTTAACTTATATGCAGAGTACATCATGAGAAATGCTGGACTGGAAGAAACAGAAGTTGGAATCAAGATTGCTGGGAGAAATATCAATAACCTCAGATATGCAGATGACACCACTCTTATGGCAGAAAGTGAAGAGGGGCTAAAAAGCCTCTTGATGAAAGTGAAAGTAGAGAGTGAAAAGGTTGGCTTAAAGCTCAACATTCAGAAAACGAAGATCCTGGCATCTGGTCCCATCACTACATGGGAAATAGATGGAGAAACAGTGGAAACAGTGTCAGAATTTATTTTTCTGGGCTCCAAAATCACTGCAGATGGTGACTGTAGCCATGAAATTAAAAGATGCTTATTCCTTGGAAGGAAAGTTATGACCAACCTAGATAGCATATTCAAAAGCAGAGACATTACTTTACCAACAAAGGTTCGCCTAGTCAAGGCTACGGTCTTTCCTGTGGTCATGTATGGATGTGAGAGCTGGACTGTGAAGAAGGCTGAGCGCCGAAGAATTGATGCTTTTGAACTGTGGTGTTGGAGAAGACTCTTGAGAGTCCCTTGGACTGCAAGGAGATCCACCCAGTCCATTCTGAAGTAGATCAATCCTGGAATTTCTTTAGAAGGAATGATGCTAAAGCTGAAACTCCAGTATTTTGGCCACCTCATGCGAAGAGTTGACTCATTGGAGAAGACTCTGATGCTGGGAGGGATTGAGGGCAGGAGGAGAAGGGTACGACAGAGGATGAGATGGCTGGATGGCATCACTGACTTGATGGGTGTGAGTCTGAGTGACCTCCGGGAGCTGGTGATGGACAGGGAGGCCTGGCGTGCTGCGGTTCATGGGGTCGCAAAGAGTCGGACACGACTGAGCGACTGATCTGATCTGATCTGATGCTGGTTATTAAAATGATCACATAATTTTTATCTTTCTAAGTAAAATGAGGTGGAGAGTTGAAGCAACTCTCTAAAGGGGGAAAATCCCATATTTATGTCAATTATTTTGTTTAAAGGTTTGCTTACTTCCCTCCTTGAGTGTCATGCTCTGGTCTTCCTCGATCAAGTCAAGTTCATTTCTTCACTATAAAGTGAAGTATCAGCTATGTTCTCTGAATTCAGTGTCTTTCCTAGCTGTATTTCAGTATTTCATCTGTTTAGTGGGAATACCAGCAAAACTCATAATAACTGCCTGTATTCCTAGCAAAACTGCACTTAGTAGATACTTAGGATTTTAAAGCAACCTATACAATGATGCCTCGAAATGCAAGGTGCTAGTGTTTCTACACTACATACAAAGGAAGATATTTAGAATTCAATTTACCTATCTGACTTTGGCCTAGGTTTGACAAATTCTTGAAGCATTATTGTAATTAAAGGAACTGACTTTTGTGTTCCTCCATTCCTCCCAGTTACCAAATAGGATTTTTTTCCATCACAAAAGAAAGTAAAAGGGTTGGAAATTAGTAAGGATTAACATATACACTTCTTCCTGCCATTTCTTGTGCCTGATTGCCAAAGTTCTGCACTGAATAAAATGAAAGTATTGCCAAAAAGGTAACAACCATTGAATTTAATATTAATACGTTATACAGTCTATGCTGCATGCAGGTAGGCAGTAGCTTTTGGATCTGAGCCGTGAGCCCACCTTGACTGTGGAGATATTTCCTTATGTTATTTTAATATGAAACAGTATGAGGAACAATCTAATATACACTTTATTTTGAGTGACAATCTAGACTAGAGAAGGGATTGCCACTCAGGAGATCTCAGTAATAGAAGCAGAGGTGCCTTCTGTTATAGCTGCTTGCAGTGATTTCTTTTTCAAGAAGAGAGTTGTACTTTTTTAATATGGAGATGATGATGGTCCAGAAGACATTGATTGAGAGTATTAAAAATAAGGTCTTCTATTTTCATATGAAGTTCAGGAGAAAAGATGAGCACTAAAAGATGAGTGGACAGAGAAGCCTGGCGGACTACGGTCCATTGGGTTGCAAAGAGTCAGACATGACTGAAGTGACTAAGCATGCGTGCAAGAGATGAATGGGGCCCGTGCATGCCCGGTCTCACAGTGTTTGGTTACCTGACCTAATTTTTCTGTCTCTGTTGCAATAATTAAGTCATGCAACCCTTGTCTTATTTTTTTTTCCTTTCTCCCCCACCCAAATCCAATCCAAAACATTGTTGGGTGACATGGGTGAGATGGCTTGTCCAGAAATTTCATATCTCATTAGGAGATTCTCGATGGGGACTTTAGTCATAATTTCCTTTTTTTCAGTTTGCAGAGGAGATGTGGGGTAGGTTACTCTGATGGTTGAGCAGAGGATCTTGTGGTCTGTCTTGCCATCCACAGTGGGGAATTGGTTAAATTGACTTCAGCTTCCAGAGTGCTGGCCTATGCCCTAGACAGCTCTAGTGCCTGAGAGAAGAGGGAGTCAGAGCTAGTACCTGCCCACCTACTCCTGAAACAGTCCTGTGATCTATGGGGTATCTTCCCATTCCAGGTGCAAAAGACACTTGCCACTTGCTGAGAGAGGGCACTTGCCACTTTGCAGGAAGAGGGCCAGGGGGTGGATGTGGGAAGTCATTCTTTGGTCTAGACCACCCAAGTATTTTCTGCAGTTTTAGGACTCAGCCAGGGATTCTGAAAAGGGGGGAGGAAGGTGTGAGGAAAATGTGGAGAGGGATTTCAGAATGTCAGTCAGCTGTCACCTGGGCTGTGTTCCTGGGCAGTGTTGTAAAATGTCTCATAGCTCTCAGGCACTTTAATGGTGGGGAAAACAGCATGGTGGTGCGGAGACAGCTTGGGATTTGGAGTCACTGGCCCAGTACCTTTGTGCCCAGTGTGCAAATTGAAGCAAGTCATGGAGAAGGAAATGGCAACCCACTCCAGTGTTCTTGCCTGGAGAATCCCAGGGACAGGGGAACCTTGTGGGCTGCCGTCTATGGGGTCACACAGAGTCGGACACGACTGAAGTGACTTAGCAACAGCAGCAGCAGCATGGTACCTCTCTGAGCCCTGTTTCACAGGGCTATAGTAAACATCCAGTCCAACAATGACTGCAACATGCTATGCTCCTCTGTCCATGGGACTCTCCAGGCAAGAATACTGGAGTGGGTTGCCGTGTCCTTCTCCAGGGGAGCTTCCAGACCCAGGGTTTGAACTGGGGTCTGCTGCATTACAGGCGAATTCTTTAGCAGCTGAGCTATCAGGGAAGCCCTTTCTGAAACCACTAAACCCTAAATCAATGTTACTTGTGTGAGAGCTCAGGACTGGAAATGTGGATTTGAGCCATCAATACAAGCATTGGCATAAAAGCCTGCAGGAATTCTTATGAGATTTTTGGGGGGCAGTTTAACTCCTAAAATTAACAGATTTTGTAAATGCAAATTTTCTCATATCAGTTGTGCTTCTCCTGTTATTGACCTTCTTTAACATTTTCTGCCCTTGAGGGTGAATTTGGACCCTTTCCTTATGAAGCCAAATCCTGGCAGGTAGGCTGTACATTGATCTGTTCAAAAAGTGTCTGCTGTTCAGTCTCGCCACTCCATCCTCTTACTGTGCGGCATCTTTTCCTGACCCTCCAAAGGGAAGTTGAGGAACCAGCCAGAGCTGCTGACCCCTCTGCCCTGACACCTGAAAGGATTTGCCCAGTGCCATGGACACCAGGGAAAGATCTACCCCAGAGAGGGGACGGAGATCTAGGAAACTCTAGTCATACTTGGATAACAATGGCAGAGATCTCACCTCAGCTGAAGGCATCTCAGGAACAAGGGCTGTGCCTGAGGAGGGGATAGCCAGAGGGAGAGGGACAGTCCATTTGGGATACACTTGGAAGAATGAAGATGAGACAGACAATTAAAATTCACTTCCACAGATTTAAACTTTCCATGTTGGCTCTTTCTTATTTGGGATGTCCATCTTATTTTCAGTATGTCAAATAAATGATTAGGGATGGTGGTAGGTGAAAAAAAGATGAACTACAACTGGAATAAATTGTCCACAACATATAACTTTGAAACAGTCATTTCACTTCAAAATCCGGCTTTTGTCACATACCACACAATGATTCATTATGTGATTTTAACTTCAGCTTTTGAAAACATCATAATCCACAATGTTGACTATTTAAAATTGCCAGGACTTCCCTGACAGTCCAGTGGATAAGACATCACACTTCCACTGTAGGGGGCACGGGTTCAATCCCTGGTTGGGGAACTAGGATCCCACATGCTGCGTGGTATGGTCAAAAAAAGATGAAATTGCCAAGGAGGGTCTTCTGTGAGAAAAACAAAACAAAACCTGGGATACACCAGGGAACAGCAAAAAAAGACTATAGCTATAAGTATAGCTACTTAGACTTAAGTTAGAGGGCTAGCTATTACATTTCCTGTCATTTTTACATACTATGAAGATTCAGAGTGGTATTATTTGGCGGGCAGTATTATTTGGAGGCAGGTGTTAGACATGCAATTATCATAAAGACTCTGTGAAGAGGATGTCCACATGATACAAATTTATCTTTATTCTAATATAGTTTACAGAGTTTTTTTTTTCTGACAAATTACACTACATTTTATGGAAATGTAACATTTTGTATGAATGGAAAGTGTAAGCCTAGTTGCATGCTAATGAGGGAGACAAAGTAGCCTCACTCTTATTTGCAACTGGCCCAGACCTTTCCATTAGCAAATTAAAATCTGTTCAAATTTATTTACTAATATATTAGGAGAAGCTTCAGGCTAACCCCTTGACCTATATTATATAGCAAACAACTGTAGCAGTGAAAATAATTAATAGCAAGTAATACACCTCCTGTTTATTTCTTCTTCATGCCCAGGGGTCAGCTATATAGTGGGTTTGCCATCTGCATTAGGTTACAAGGGTATATTTACTTAAAAATTATCAATTATGGTTTTAAATGGCTTTCCTTAATTGCAGTCTTCTTATTCAAGTGTGATACATATATATCCTTTGTGTTTATTTGTAAATTATATCACCTGCTCCTAACTAAGTCTGAGAGGAGTCTATTCATTTGAAAATAATGTCTCCCGAAACCAGCTATGTTGTTTGTGTTTACTGCATATTCTCAAGAGCTGTGGCTTTGTTCGTCCTCATTACACCAATACTGAATCGATTAGTGTTCACTGTATATCTAGGAGAAACCTCTTAATTATCCTGTGGATCCTTGTAAGAGAGGTCTGGTTGCTAATGGACTTGAAATTTGCAAAGTGAATGTCAGTCTGCGAGGCTTGCCAGGAGTAAATGAGTGTACTGGGCTTTGCTGACATCTGCTGTCTGTTTTAAAAGGCAGTGGTGCTTTTTCTCTCTGCAGAGAGGTTGTTTCCAGACATGGTTGAGAGTCTCATTCTACCATAGAGCTGATCACAGTTTGGAGCGATGGAAATGAAAGTGCTCTTGGGATAGCAGGTACACACAGTAGCAGAAGGGCATGCTCTGTACCTGTATCTTATCTGAGAGCCAAAGCCCATGCAACTTTCACAAATATAATTCAAAATTGGGCGCCAGGAATTCACACATAAGCAATGCTATTCTTTTGTTGCAATGGTTTCAAAATCTTTGGCAGGAAAATTTCCAATATTTCATTGGTTCAGAATAATATCTGTGCTGGGATGGTTTTATGATGAGAGGGTCCTCCAGGTAAAAATAAGGCTCAGAGAAAAGAGGTGCAAATGGAATTATGGATTGTGGGAATGGTTTGGGATACAGGGCTGCAGAGTAGCTGCAAGGGTGGGAGGGAGACTTCTAATTTCTCTTTGACAAAGGTCAGTCAGTTCAGTCGCTCAGTCGTGTCCGACTCTTTGCGACCCCATGAATCACAACACACCAGGCCTCCCTGTCCATCACCAACTCCTGGAGTTCACTCAGACTCACGTCCATTGAGTCAGTGATGCCATCCGACTATCTCATCCTCTGTTGTCCCCTTCTCCTCCTGCCCCCAATCCCTCCCAGCATCAGAGTTTTTCCAGTGAGTCAACTCTTCGCATGAAGTGGCCAAAGTACTGGAGTTTCAGCTTTAGCATCATTCCTTCCAAAGAACACCCAGGACTGATCTCCTTCAGAATGGACTGGTTGCATCTCCTTGCAGTCCAAGGGACTCTCAAGAGTCTTCTCCAACACCACAGTTCAAAAGCATCAATTCTTTGGCGCTCAGCCTTCTTCACAGTCCAACTCCCACATCCATACATGATCACAGGAAAAACCATAGCCTTGACTAGATGGACCTTTGTTGGCAAAGTAATGTCTTTGCTTTTCAATATGCTATTCAGGTTGGTCATAACTTTCCTTCCAAGGAGTAAGCGTCTTTTAATTTCATGGCTGCAGTCACTATCTGCAGTGATTTTGGAGCCCCCAAAAATACAAGTCTGACACTGTTTCCCCATCTATTTCCCATGTAGTGATGGGACCAGATGCCATGATCTTTGTTTTCTGAATGTTGAGCTTTAAGCTAACTTTTTGACTCTCCACTTTCACTTTCATCAAGAGGCTCTTTAGTTCCTCTTCACTTTCTGCCATAAGAGTGGTGTCATCTGCATATCAGAGGTTATTGATATTTCTCCCAGCAATCTTGATTCCAGCTTGTGCTTTTTCCAGCCCAGCGTTTCTCATGATGTACTCTGCATAGAAGTTAAATAAACAGGGTGACAATATACAGCCTTGACGTACTCCTTTTCCTATTTGGAACCAGTCTGTTGTTCTATGTCCAGTTCTAACTGTTGCTTCCTGACCTGCATACAGATTTCTCAAGAGGCAGGTCACGTGGTCTGGTATTCCTATCTCTTTCAGAATTTTCCACAGTTTATTGTGATCCACACAGTTAAAGGCTTTGGCACAGTCAATAAAGCAGAAATAGATGTTTTTCTGGAACTCTCTTGCTTTTTCCATGATCCAGCGGATGTTGGCAATTTGATCTCTGGTTCCTCTGCCTTTTCTAAAACCAGCTTGAACATCTGGACTTTCATGGTTCATGTATTGCTGAAGCCTGGCTTGGAGAATTTTGAGCATTACTTTACTAGCATGTGAGATGAGTGCAACTGTGCGGTAGTTTGAGAATTCTTTGTCATTGCCTTTCTTTGGGATTGGGATGAAAACTGACCTTTTCCAATCTTGTGGCCACTGCTGAGTTTTCCAAATTTGCTGGCATGTTGAGTGCAGCACTTTCACAGCATCATCTTTCAGGATGTCCCTGGAGGCTCAGACAGTAAAGTGTCTGTCTACAATGCGGGAGACCTGGGTTTGATCCCTGGGTCAGGAAGATCCCCTGGAGAAGGAAATGGCAATCCACTCCAGTACTATTGCCTGGAAAATCCCATAGACAGAGGAGCCTGGTAGGCTACAGTCTATGGGGTTGCAAAGAGTTGGATACGACTGAACGACTTCACTTTTCACTTTGACAAAGGTAAAAGGTCCTTATGTTTATGACCCTAGGGAATTGCATCCTCCTTTCTCTCTAAAATTCACCAGGTGAAATTTTTTTCCTGGCTATAGTCTACCTGCTTGTGAACCTCATAAGCAATCATAAATTGGAGAAAGGTGAGAGCAGGTTCTGAAGAACTCTGTAGCACCCATCATGTCAGTATCCTCACATTTCTACACACTAAAAAGTAGAACCAAAGTGAGTTGTTATTTTTCTTGTCTTCATGAGCATAATCGTGTGGTAGGATGAGACTAGGTGTTAATCTATTTCTTGTTTCTGCATAATCCAGGCTGGCCAGATAACTTGAAACACAGCAGTGTCTTCTATTTGTGTAATACCAAGGTATGCTGACATCTCCCAAATAGCCTGGGAAGTGGTGGCAGCCGTGGGTATTTGTTTATTTCACAGATGAGCAAACAGGTACAGAAATTTAGTGGCATGCATAAAAGTCACTGGATTGAAACATGAAAGATGCAGAATAGAACCAGAACCTGTGATTTCAAAGGCTTCATAAAAGCATTTAGCTCTGGAAGGATTCTGAAATAAGAAATCCCCCTAAAGTGCACATCCTGCACTAGCACTATCTTTTCCCCTGGAATCCCTATCCCTTTCTTACTATCTCTTCTTACCACCCTCCGACTCTGTTCACAAGTTCTTGGCCAATGTCTTTCATCCTTTCCCCTGCCTCTCCTGTGGCAGCCACTATCAGCTTTTTCCCCGGCTCAGAACCCAAAGAGTTATGACACGCCCTTTCCAAGTTTGGACCCATACTCCTCTTTGTGTAGCGAAATGAAAAGACTTGCTTATCCTATGGGAAATGCATCATTGATAACTAGAGTAAATTGCTGTGCTGATGCCATAAGTGGAACTAAACTTACCTGTTAGCCTTGATCCCTTTTCCCCAAATGGCTAACAGCTTTCTCTCTGCCCGTAGGATTAAGGTCCCTATTGAGAGGCAGCATAGGACTGTAGGCTCTTTATTGTTCCTCTGGGTTGCAACCAGTCTTTTGGTTGTTCTGATTCAGCACGTTCTCTTCAGTAATAAACTACAGCATTGTCCATAGTTCAGTGGTTCCTACCCTATAGGCTACACCAGGCATTTACTGTGGATCAAATAAATAGTATCTCAGAAAATTAAAAACTGTAATTTTTAAAAAGTATGTGAATACTTTTTATATCTAGCTAAATACAAATTGATTTAAAGATAATACTGACTTGATAGTCATAGTTTATCAGTTAAAAGTTTCTAAATGTACAGGTATACTCCTACCATGTGGAAATCAATGAAGCATTTCAGAGTGAGAATGTTATTTTAATACGTAAAAAAGAGAATCTATAGCAAAAAGAAATGAACTGGAACTCAGAGCACCCAGCTTCTAATCATGGCTCAGTTATAAATTCTGGATCCATTATATAGTGAGTGATTTGGAGCAAAGGAGTTTTTCTCCAGTCTTGTATTTTTCCACTCTAATAAAATATTTATTTATTACTAAATACTTACTGTGATTCTGTTATACTGCTAACACATATTCAATACTTATCAATATGCCATTCATCAGCCTTTTAAACATTCACAGTGGCCCTGTCAGGTAGGTGTTATTACCTCTCCTTTCCGAAAAGGTTAATGAAGCACATAAAAGGAAGCTATTTGTTCTTTTCTGTTATTACATAATTTTTCTTAAAGGCCATTAGTTCATTTGAATTCACCATGGCATCCAGTGAGAACTTCAGCTAATCTTATTTTCCAAATAAAGTTACTGTTTACTCAGTATTGTTATCACTTATTTTATTTTGGGGCCATATCATATGACTCATGGGATCTCAGTTCCCCCACCAGAGATTGAACATGGGCCATTGCAATCAAAGCCTGGAATCCTAACCACTAGGCCACCAGGGAACTCCCTCTTTTTACTTATTTTATTTTTATTTTAAAAATGATTTATTTATTTGGCTGTGCTGAGTCTTAGTTGTGGCATGTAGGATGTAGTTCACCGACCAGGGAGCTCAGAGTCTTAGCCAATGGACCACTAGGGAAGTCCCCTCTTATGGCTCATTTTAAATACAACCTTTATCATATACTGAATTCTTATACATACAAGAACTGCTTTGGACTCTGTTTTCTGATGTATAGCTCTGTCTTCCTAGTCCTGTGCTATTTCACTGTGTCAATGACTGTAGTTTAAAATCTTTTGATATTTTGTAAAGAGTACATAGCTTCTTTATTTTTCCTTAATATTTTCCAGAGGTTAAAAAATCCAGACCATTCTTGCCAGTTTTCTCTTCTGGATGAATATTAGACTGAGAGTTTCAAATGTAATTGGAAAAAAATGTATAGAATAAAAATTAATTTGTGGAAAATTAACTTTTCTGGACCATGGTAGCTATCTTTATTTATCCTCATCATCTTTCATATGCTTTAGTAAAGTATGATGGTTGCATTAATGTAGGACTTACCCATTTTGTGTTGGGTTTATTTCTAGAGATTATTATCATTCCTCTTGTGGATGTGTAGAGCTAGTTTTTGAAGGATAAGTGAAATTTGGATTTGGGGAACAAAAATAGCACATTTGAGGGCTTAGTGAAGAAAATAAGCATGTAATATCTGGGACAAGGTATAAGGGTTAATTATTGGGTGGTAAAAACTTTATGGGTGGCTCTTTATTATGTGCAAAATAAGTTTTACTAACAATACTTGCCTTACCTCCTTCAATGGCAGGCAACCCACTCTAGTATTCTTGACCGGAAAATTTCATGGACAGAGGAGCCTTGTGGGCTACAGTCCATGGGATCACAAAGAATCACGACTAAGTGACTAAAACTTTCACTTTACCTCCTTGAAAGGATTGTTACAAAGGTTCTTAAAATGTGTGAGATGTATGAAAATTAGTCTAGTCCAACGCAAACAGAATTGAGGACTATTTAAATGTTAGATGAGCACATTCTGACACCTTGTGGTCATTTAAGGGTATGTATCACTTCATGGGAAATGGGGAAACAGTGGAAACAGTGTCAGACTTTATTTTTAGGGGATCCAAAATCACTGCAGATGGTGATTGCAGCCATGAAATTAAAAGACGCTTACTCCTTGGAAGGAAATTTATGACCAACCTAGATAGCATATTCAAAAGCAGAAACGTTACTCTGCCAACAAAGGTCCGTCTAGTCAAGGCTATGGTTTTTCCAGTGGTCATGTATGGATGTGAGAGTTGGACTGTGAGGAAGGCTGAGCACCAGAATATTGATGCTTTTGAACTGTGGTGTTGGAGAAGACTCTTGAGAGTCCCTTGGACTGCAAGGAGATGCAACCAGTCCATTCTAAAGGAGATCAGTCCTGGGTGTTCTTTGGAAGGAATGATGCTAAAGCTGAAACTCCAGTACTTTGGCCACCTCATGTGAAGAGTTGACTCATTGGAAAAGACTCTGATGCTGGGAGGGATTGGGGGCAGGAGGAAAAGGGGACAACAGAGGATGAGATGGCTGGATGACATCACTGACTCGATGGACGTGAGTTTGAGTGAACTCCGGGAGTTGATGATGGACAGGGAGGCCTAGTGTGCTGCAATTCAAGGGGTCGCAAAGAGTTGGACACGACTGAGCAACTGAACTGAACTGAACTGAATGATGTTAGAATTCCATTGGTTGAACTGAATGTATATGGATTGTCCAGAAAATCATATTTAGAGCTAAAAGGAGGGATCTTCCAGATAATCTAATCTAATCTAATTTACACACAAGGAAAGTGAGTCCCAGAGAGTGTGTTGTCTCTGTTCCATCTCACACAGCTTCTTAGGAACAGAGCTGGGATCATATTTTTTTTCTGACCTCTTGCCTGTTGCTCCTTTTACTATAATTTGTCCCATTTGCTGACTTTTTACAGTTATAGGAGAAAGAACTCAAAATTATCATAGTTTTAAATTCCTGGGAAATTTCACTATGTAATTTTGATATCATCTCTGAAGAATTTAAATCACTTACGTGTGTATGTGTCAGGGTGATGGTGGTGTTTTCTTATGGGTGCAAGGGAGAAATAGGGCTGATTTTGGGGTGTTTCTCAAGCTCGCCAAACTCTGAGCCCTAAAAAAAACCTTGTCATTCTGGCTCAGTATGGTGGATCTGCACAACAGTTTGAATTTCAGGCATCTAGAATATTTTCTAAGCTATTCATGGGATTTTCTTAATAGCCCAAAGAGATCTGTATCTTCCAGGAATGGGTCTGTCTCTCTATGCCTGCTGCCCTAAGTCATTGGAAGTGTAGCCTCAGCCTGAACATAGTGATAGATTCAGAGCATAGCAGCTGGGGCCATCGGTCCTTTTTACTGTCTGGGGATGAGAATCTGAATGGTGTATTTTCATGATCACCAGAGGGCTTCCATTTTTTGCACAGATGTACTTCTGCACACAATTCAAGGAGCAACTGCCCCCATGGTTCCTGTGGACCTCTTTTCTGAGAAGAACTCAGAAGGGGGAGATTAGTGGGATGATCTACAGCCCTACCCATTGTCATTGATTTGGGGACCACAACTGGCATTCTTCCTCTCCCTCCTCCATTCTGCATTCTAAATTCACCTCATACTCAGCTGTCCATCCTCAGCAGGTCTGATGGCTTGCCTGGTGGTGTGACCCAAACCTTTATTCTTGAATGCTTTGAACCCTTAGAAATCACACTCTTTTCAGTCTGGCCTTGCTGCATTTGTCCATTCACAGAATGGGGCAAGAGTACCCAAGTGGGTCTCCACACCTAATTCCTCCTGGACCCCTGGTGTAAAAGCAGTCCTCCATCTTTCTGCTGCTGCTGCTGCTAAGTCGCTTCAGTCGTGTCCGACTCTTTGCAACCCCATAGACGGCAGCCCACCAGGCTCCCCCATCCCTGGGATTCTCCAGGCTAGAACACTGGAGTGGGTTGCCATTTCTTTCTCCAATGCAAGAAAGTGAAAAGTGAAAGTGAACTCACTCAGTCGTGTCTGAATCTTCACGACCCCATGGACTGCAGCCTACCAGGCTCCTCCGACCATGGGATTTTCCAGACAGGAGTACTGGAGTGGGGTGCCATTGCCTTCTCCCATCTTTCTGCTGATTAGGGTCAATTATTCTTACCATCATCGTGTCTTGTCTTCTTGCCTGCTAGTCCTTTGGCACACAGACTTTAGCGTACTGACTTATAGTTCCATCAGCTCTGACTTAATGTTTAATGGGAATCTTACTGTATCCCTGGAAAGACTGTGTCCCCTTTGGGGAACAAGACCTACAATGCGGTGGACCTCAGAGATGAGGGAATAGAAAGCATAAAATCCCTGGATGGTCAATAGGGGTACTGTTAAGTGGGACCACGACTGCTTCCACTCCTCAGTTCTCAGACCTCTGTGTTCTTCCTGGTAAGGACACAGCACCATATTGAAGCCTTTAATACATACACTACATCTCTCAGGATGGCACCGCATCCTTTCAGAGTGTTGTCCCCAAACTAGTACTTCAGCTGTGCCTTTAGAAAGCCAACCCAGGACTCTATGAAGTTGCCTTCTTTTGACTGGAGCCTATTATACAGAGTGAAGTAAGCCAGAAAGAAAAACACCAATACAGTATACTAACACATATATATGAAATTTAGAAAGATGATAACGATAACCCTGTATTCAAGAGAGCAAAAGAGACATAGATGTGTAGAACAGTCTTTTGACTGGGGTCCTATGTTACATATTGACTTTCTTAGTTCTGTTTATGTACTAAAACTAATTTTTGACTTATTTGTTCCAAGGGCCAGGAGAGGGAGGAGAGAGGCCATGCTGGTTCAAGGGAAGAATTTGGACTGTATTCAGTTCACTTCAGTTCAGTTCAGTCGCTCAGTCGTGTCCGACTCTTTGCGACCCCATGAATCACAGCTCGCCAGGCCTCCCTGTCCATCACCAACTCCCGGAGTTCACCCAGACTCACGTCCATCGAGTCAGTGATGCCATCCAGCCATCTCATCCTCTGTCATCCCCTTCTCCTCCTGCCCCCAATCCCTCCCAGCATCAGAGTCCTTTCCAGTGAGTCAACTCTTCACATGAGGTGGCCAAAGTACTGGAGTTTCAGCTTTAGCATCATTCATTCCAAAGAAATCCCAGGGCTGATCTCCTTCAGAATGGACCGGTTGGATCTCCTTGCAGTCCAAGGGACTCTCAAGAGTCTTCTCCAACACCACAGTTCAAAAGCATCAATTCTTCGGCGCTCAGCCTTCTTCACAGTCCAACTCTCACATCCAATACATGACCACTGGAAAAACCATAGCCTTGACTAGATGAACCTTTGTTGGCAAAGTAATGTCTCTGCTTTTCAATATGCTATCAAGGTTGGTCATAACTTTCTTTCCAAGGAGTAAGCGTCTTTTAATTTCAAGGCTGCAGTCACCATCTGCAGTATTAAACACTGTTAAAGATCCTTAAGAAATTGGGTAAACCACATATAGAAACTGTGGGAGAATACTTCAGCTCTCTGAATGGTCAAGGGGATGTTCTTTCCATTTAAATTGTAAAGAATTACTTTTTAAAAAAACTTATAGTTGTTTTGTTATTTGTGTACACTTTTGAATATATTGAATCAGTTCAGATTGAGATAACTCAGATATCTTAGTGACTGAACTCGATTACCCAGAAAGAAGCATTTCAGTTACTTATTCTCAATAGCAAATTTAAAAAACTTTGTTTTCTGCTTCATTTTGCCTATATTTGATTATATCAAATTGGTCCTAAAATGTTATATGAAAAAATAACTACACTTACATAGAAATATAGTCCTTTTATTTCTACTTAATTTTAGTAGAACAAATAAGTTTGTTCTTCTTCAAATTCTTTATGATGTGATATATTTGAATAGTGGAGTAGGAATCAGAATATGTAGCTTCTGTTCTGAGTTCTACCTCTTCTTGCCAGTAATATGATGCATCACAACTCAGTTTGTCTAATACCAATTTCAGTTTGATAATACCACTTGAAAGAGCTTAAGCCTGACTGTAAGCTGTATATGTGCAAAGAGTGTGATCTATATTTTAAAAAAACAAAACCTCTAATATTATCACAGGCTAGGCTGATGAGAATAAGCATCTAGAAGAAAAAAGAGGGTAGTCATCCTTTTCTGATCTGCATAGTTAAGACTTCAAATGGAATAGTATGTTCATGTCAAGGCACCACATTTTGGATGGGTTATTGAGAAGATGACCAGCATCTGGAACAGTGGCTTTCAAAATTTTTTGATGACTTATGATACGAAATATGTTTTACATGACAACCCACAAAGTGTGTCTATGTGTTGTGTGTCTGTGTAGCATAAAAGTGTCATAAAACATTTATTACATGTGACACACTCTGATATTTCTATTCTACTAAGTTGCATTATGTTCTGAATCATTTTTTAATAATTGGTACAGTGAAGCAACTCAGGAGCACATCCACATATTTTGGAAAACACTGATCTGAAACATTTATTTCATTATAATAATTAATGATCCTTATCACCATCATCATAAGAAGAGGTGGCAAGAATACACAGAACTGTAAAAAAAAAAAAAAAAGATCTTCATGACCCAAATAATCACAATGGTGTAATCACTCATCTAGAGCCAGACATCCTGGAATGTGAAGTCAAGTGGGCCTTAGAAAGCATCACTATGAAAAAAGCTAGTGGAGGTGATGGAATTCCAGGTGAGTTATTCCAAATCCTGAGAGATCATGCTGTGAAAGTACTGCACTCAACATGCCAGCAAATTTGGAAAACTCAGCAGTGGCCACAGGACTGGAAAAGGTCAGTTTTCATTCCAACCCAAAAGAAAGGCAATGACAAAGAATGCTCAAACTACCCCACAGTTGCACTCATCTCACATGCTAGTAAAGTCATGCTCAAAATTCTCCAGGCCAGGCTTCAGCAATATGTGAACCATGAAAGTCCAGATGTTGAAGCTGGTTTTAGAAAAGGCAGAGGAACCAGAGATCAAATTGCCAACATCCGCTGGATCATCGAAAAAGCAAGAGAGTTCCAGAAAAACATCTATTTCTGCTTTATTGACTGTGCCAAAGACTTTGACTGTGTGGATCACAATAAACTGTGGAAAATTCTGAAAGAGATGGGAATACCAGACCACCTGATCTGCCTCTTGAGAAATCTATATGCAGGTCAGGAAGCAACAGTTAGAACTGGTCATGGAACAACAGACTGGTTCCAAATAGGAAAAGGAGTATGTCAAGGCTGTATATTGTCACCCTGTTTATTTAACTTCTATGCAGAGTACATCATGAGAAACGCTGGGCTGGAAGAAGCACAAGCTGGAATCAAGATTGCTAGGAGAAATATCAATAACCTCAGATATGCAGATGACACGACTCTTATGGCAGAAAGTGAAGAGGAACTCAAAAGCCTCTTGATGAAAGTGAAAGTGGAGAGTGAAAAGGTTGGCTTAAAGCTAAACATTCAGAAAATGAAGATCATGGCATGTGGTCCCATCACTTCATCGGAAATAGATGGGGAAACAGTGGAAACAGTGTCAGACTTTATTTTTCTGGGCTCCAAAATCACTGCAGATGGTGACTGCAGCCATGAAATTAAAAGACGCTTACTCCTTGGAAGGAAAGTTATGACCAACCTAGATAGCATATTGGAAAGCAGAGACATTACTTTGCCAACAAAGGTTCGTCTAGTCAAGGCTGTGGTTTTTCCAGTTGTCATATATTGGATGTGAGAGTTGGACTGGGAAGAAGGCTGAGCGCCGAAGAATTAATGCTTTTGAACTGTGGTGTTGGAGAAGACTCTTGAGAGTCCCTTGGACTGCAAGGAGATGCATCCAGTCCATTCTGAAGGAGATCAGCCCTGGGATTTCTTTGGAATGAATGATGCTAAAGCTGAAACTCCAGTACTTTGGCTACCTCATGTGAAGAGTTGACTCATTGGAAAGGACTCTGATGCTGGGAGGGATTGGGGGCATGAGGAGGGGACGACAGAGGATGAGATGGCTGGATGGCATCACTAACTCGATGGACGTGAGTCTGGGTGAACTCCGGGAGTTGGTGATGGACAGGGAGATCTGGCGTGCTGCGAATCATGGGGTCGCAAAGAGTTGGACATGACTGAGCGACTTAACTGAACTGATCACCATCATCATTAATTGGTACTCTATAACACCTTAATTAATGATGATGGTGATCAGTTCAGCAAATAAAAAAAAAAAAAAAAAACCTGAGAAAAGTTTGCACAGTCTGTGAAAACAAGTACAAATTAAATACCTACTGAGTGCCTGGCTCCCTTATTTCACCTGCCTCCTGTGCTTAGTCAAAGAACCTCTCTCCTGCTTTGTGAAGAATCTGAATTTCTGGCTCAGTATGACACTTGCAATCTATTTGGTTGAAAGAAGAGTAGCCATACTTTGCTAATTAAATGATGTATTTATTGTTTAGATTTGTGTGGTACAATCTAAAAGGGATTTGATTAGAGGACTATTTGTGAGTTTTATAAGCCCATATTCCCTATATCCCATTTGATGTATCGTTTAGGTATAGCATATGCTACATCAGAATCTTTCCAGATTTTTCTCTGTAGAACAACAGTCTCATTTCTCATCATGGCTGGAATTAAAAAGAAAAAGAAATTATTGTTGGTATAAACTGAATAAAAGAACAAGTGATATCACCGTATTACTCATTAATTTCTTAAATCTGACAACCTGAATTTACTGTCCCTTTATCCCTCCTCACTATCTGTCCGTTCACTGGTTTAGGATAGGGTAGCTTAGCCAACCAGAGCTGAAAAATGCCCCACGGTTCATGTCACCAATAGAAAGGGAAAGTGGCCTGGTAAAAATGGCACAGACTGTGAAAAGCAAGTATAGTAAAATGTTTAATTTTAATACCTAGATGATGGGTGTGTTCAATATGCAATTCTTCCAATTTTTATGTACATGTGAAAATTTTCATGATAAAATGTTAGTAACCAAAGAAAAGTGGCTTAGGTAAGATTAGGCCTGAGAATTGACCACAAAATGATAATGTGGAGGTAATCAGAGACATCAGCAAGAAAAGATTTTGGTGGAGTGGTAAGGATGCAAACCTGGTTGGAATGGATTTAAGAGACGGGAGGAAAAGAACTAGAGATAGTGAGACTGAGCCACTCTTTTGAGGAGCTTTACTGTAAAGGGACAGCAAATTTACTGTAAATAGAGTAGCAGCGGGAGGGGACTGAGGGAAAGAGATGATAAGAGAAATGACATGTACTTGTATGCAAATGGGAATGTCCTCCTCAAGCACAGGAGGGTGTCCTTGAGTTGGTGATGGGTAGAATCTTGTGCACAGGTGGAGGGGTTGGCCTTAACATGGTAGCAACGGGCAGGAGTGCAGAGATGACTACCGATGCAGGTAGAAGGGGGAAGTAGCGCTGGAAGCTGGTGGAATTTCTCTTTTGACCTTTGGTATTTTCTTAGTGATGGAATTCCAGTGGAGCTATTCCAAGTCCTGAAAGATGATGCTGTGAAAGTGCTGCGCTCAATATGCCAGCAAATTTGGAAGACTCAGCAGTGGCCACAAGATTGGAAAAGGTCAGTTTTCATCCCAATCCCAAAGAAAGGCAATGCCAAAGAATGCTCAAACTTCCGAACAATTGCACTCATCTCACACGCTAGTAAAGTAATGCTCAAAATTCTCCAAGCCAGGCTTCAGCAATATGTGAACCGTGAACTTCCTGATGTTCAAGCTGGTTTTAGAAAAGGCAGAGGAACCAGAGATCAAATTGCCAACATCCGCTGGATCATCGAAAAAGCAAGAGAGTTCCAGAAAAACATCTATTTCTGCTTTATTGACTATGCCAAAGCCTTTGACTGTGTAGATCACAATAAACTATGGAAAATTCTGAAAGAGATGGGAATACCAGACCACCTGATCTGCCTCTTGAGAAATCTGTATGCAGGTCAGGAAGCAACAGTTAGAACTAGTCATGGAACAACAGACTGGTTCCAAATAGGAAAAGGAGTACGTCAAGGCTGCATATTGTCACCATGTTTATTTAACTTATATGCAGAGTACATCATGAGAAATGCTGGACTGGAAGAAACACAAGTTGGAATCAAGATTGCTGGGAGAAATATCAATAACCTCAGATATGCAGATGACACGACTCTTATGGCAGAAAGTGAAGAGGAACTAAAAAGCCTCTTGATGAAAGTGAAAGTGGAGAGTGAAAAGGTTGGCTTAAAGCTCAACATTCAGAAAACGAAGATCATGGCATCTGGTCCCATCACTACATGGGAAATAGATGGAGAAACAGTGTCAGACTTGTATTTTTGGGGGGCTCCAAAATCACTGCAGATAGTGACTGCAGCCATGAAATTAAAAGACGCTTACTCCTTGGAAGGAAAGTTATGACCAACCTAGATAGCATATTCAAAAGCAGAGACATTACTTTACCAACAAAGGTTCGCCTAGTCAAGGCTATGGTCTTTCCTGTGGTCATGTATGGATGTGAGAGCTGGACTGTGAAGAAGGCTGAGCGCCGAAGAATTGATGCTTTTGAACTGTGGTGTTGGAGAAGACTCTTGAGAGTCCCTTGGACTACAAGAAGATCCAACCAGTCCATTCTGAGGGAGATCAATCCTGGGATTTCTTTGGAAGGAATGATGCTAAAGCTGAAACTCCAGTATTTTGGCCACCTCATGCGAAGAGTTGACTCATTGGAGAAGACTCTGATGCTGGGAGGGATTGAGGGCAGGAGGAGAAGGGTACGACAGAGGATGAGATGGCTGGATGGCATCACTGACTCGATGGGTATGAGTCTGAGTGACCTCCGGGAGCTGGTGATGGACAGGGAGGCCTGGCGTGCTGCGGTTCATGGGGTCGCAAAGAGTCGGACACGACTGAGCGACTGATCTGATCTGATTTTCTTAGTGAAAGAAGAAATGAGATCATCACCTGGGTGTGAGGCTGTGGAAAAATGTTAGGGATTTGAGGGGACAGGAAAATATATTAGACTGTATTCTAGGAGAATGGGAGAGTAAATGGACTAGGGAAATGGAATAGTGTATTTTTTAGGAAACAAGTCCTGGAAATTGAGTTTCTGGGTCAAAAATTACATGCACATACTTTTCTCTTGATAGATATTGACAACTTACTACTATAAAAGTTAAACCCATTTGTACACCTACAACTGATATATGAGCTTATCTGTTCACCTGTTTCTTTGGCAACACAGTATGTTATCAAACATTTTGGTTGATAGTTGAAAACCCATATTTTAGTGTACTTTTATTTATAGAGCTCTTCTTATGCCTGAAGTAAGCATCTTTTCATATGATTAAAAAGTGAGAGGATTTTTCCAGGAAACTACCTCTCAATCTTAAGAGGTAAACAATTCTCTTTCATCTCTATGACTAAACCTATACTAAGCCCCAGAGCCCCAGACCACAGAAGCTTAGGGGCAGGAAAGATTTTAAAAGAGGTTCGGAGTTGTATCCAAGCTCACAAGAAACAAGTGAGGGTCAGAATAAAGACCATAAGCCAGGATTTCCAGTGTCCTGGCCAGGACTCAAGTTCTGTGGTCTTGGAGAAAACAAGTGATGAAGCATTCATACATGAGCTTTTGGAGGATGGATCAGTCCATGTGTTTGTGATGGATGAGGATGGCTGAGGAGTAGTGGTCTGCTCATAGCCGGCATTTAGCAAACATGCAGAAGGGAAAGAAGGGAGAGCTTTGCAGAACACAGCAGTGGCCTTCTGGCTCATTCAGTCAGTTCAGTTCAGTCGCTCAGTCATGTCCAACTCTTTGCGACCCCATGATTCGCAGCACGCCAGGCCTCCCTGTCCATCACCAACTCCCTCACGTCCATCGAGTCAGTGATGCCATCCGGCCATCTCATCCTCTGTCGTCCCCTTCTCCTCCTGCCCCCAATCCCTCCCAGCCTCAGAGTCTTTTCCAATGAGTCAACTCAAGTGGTCTAATAGGTTCCAGGAGAGAAAGCCAAGACTGAAGGAAAAACTTGCAGAAGTGTACAGGACTGCAGTGTCTGACTATGTAATCTATGTGTTGCACAGAGGACCCTGGTGGGTGAGAGCCGGCAGGAAGGCCAGAAGATCAGCCTCGGATTCCACTTGCAGTGTCATGAGCCCACAGGCTATGCAAACCCAGAGAGGATTTGCATTTGATCTGATCTGATCTGATCTATGTCCAGCCAGAGGGAGCTTTACCAATATTTAACCCAGAGAGACTTCATTTCCACATCCGTCTGTCCTGAGGGGGTGCTTTTCTCTAATTTGAATAAAAAGGCTGTGCAGCAAAAGGTCCCTGAAAATGGCTGTGGGCCCTCACACACCTTCCCAGGCCCTCAAGTTCCAAGAATTGTGTGGAAAGACTGGAGTCAGGGCTAGCAGTTACACAGCTGTGGAAGGAGTTAAGAGGGAGGGGACTGAGTAGAGATAGGTTTAGGGAGATAAGGACATAACTTGGAATTATACAAGGAGCTGAAAATGTGCTTTTTCCATAGCCAAAATCCTGAATGTTAATAAAATTAATGTAATGTACTCCATATTCAGCAGAATAATTTACTGTATTTACAAAATTATGAGGAACTATTCACATTGAATGTGTGCTGTCATTAACATGGAACATTAATAATAGGCTCTATTTTGATATAGAGATTACCATGGATCCTGCCTAAGTATAATACGCAAATTGTGAAGTATTCCATATTTTTAATCTCATAATAGCCTATAATGGAATATAATCTGCAAAAAACTGAATCACTATACTGTATACTTGAAACTAACACAGTATTTTAAATCAGCTATACTTTAAAGAAAAAAAAAAAGATTCCATTTGGTTTCTCATCTGCCTTGCTGTAGTACAGGTTAGGAAGCCTCTTCATCGGAAGATAAGAAAGTCAGTGCCAGGGAGGAACTAAGACTAAAATAAATGATATTATATATTTATATATAATATATTATAAATTATTCTGCTATATAGCTATTAGTCACTTTGTAAGAAATTGAATCATTTTTGCGTACATGTTGCATTAAATGCAACATATGTCTCCAACAAATATTCATTTTCTTACTATAGCTTTTCAGGTGTTGGCTCCTCATTTGGGATAAACAGAATTCCCACTAGCATTTGAACAATAAAACCCAAAGTAAAACAAGAGACTTTAAAGAAACTAGCTTTAAAGAAAGCTGTACCTTTGTAAATTATGTGTCTGGACTAATACCCTTTATCACCAAAACAAGTGCCTCAAATTACAATTAAAGTCATACAGCCATGTTCATATGATCTGCTTAAGAAGGAGGATTTTGTGTGTGCCAAGCAAAAATAGTCAAAGAAAATAAAACAACAATCCTTAAAGAGAATATTCATCTTAAAGACATAGAAGATTATAGTACTTAATTTATGAGCAAATGATTATCTAATTTATCATATTTTATAGACAGTGCTGATAGCCAATACACAGGCAAAGACAGAATCATATAGTATGTGAAAGAAGCCCTAGTCCATATTTTCTTTTGAAATAACTCTAATCTCACCGAATGTGAATATTGTATTGAGTTACCTGAGTACTTTGATGGAAATCCACTCTGTTGATCACTGCTATTGTTTTCATTTGGTTTGGCCAATGATTGATCCAATTTTATGGGTGCTGCAAAATAGTTGAGATGGTTAACTGTCTTGAAAACCTCTAACAGTGAAAAATAATTACCCTTGTATACAATTTTACTTCCCCTGTGGCCAATGTAACTTTTTAAGCCTACCAGTTGTTCAGTTAACTTTTACTCACCTGAATAAATCATGTTCAAATGAAGTGGACTTTCCATTAAAAATACAAAAATGAAAAGAAGAAAGAACATTGCAGCTTTGTTCATTATCTAAATATTTTAACTCTTTTGTTATATTAAGAAAAGGGAGAGTTAAGTCTAACTATCTGTCTTTTCTCTGGCCTTTGAACCGAGATCCTCTGCTCGCTTGACAACTCTGAAGAGAAGCCAGTAATATGAAGTCACACAAATCATCATAATGGTATTACTCCATAGAATCAAGCCAGCCAATGGGGTGACTAAGAGAATGAAGGGGCGGGCCTAGAGGGCTGCTTAGAGTGGAGTGTAGTTCTGAGAGGGTAGGCATAGGGGTAAGACTAGATCTCTGCCCTCAGGGAGATTGTAGTTTAGTAACAGAAGGCAGACAAGATATTTATGACAGTTCAGGATGACACTAATCATACAAATAAAATAGAGGAGACAGTAGAATATAAACAGGAGGGATTTGGTTATCAAAATGCCTGGACCCCAATCCTGTTCTTTTACTAGTTGTTGATGTAGGGCAAACTACTTGATCTCTGAAGCTGTTTCCTTATCTTAAAAATGGGGGTAAAAATAACACCTCTTTCACAGAGTTATTGTGATGGTTAAATAAAATCATCAGTGTAAAGTTCACGGTAGTGTCTGACACCACAGATTTACATCCGTAGTAAATCAACAGCTCAGTATACCTCTAACCTTTGGGATACTATTCAGAGACCCAAACCCAAGTGGCTGCCTCCCAGAGTTTCCTTTATGGAGACAAATTGGATAATTGCAAAGCCCATCTAGTAGTTACCTAATATCCCTAAGCAGTTGATTATGGCAGGTTTTTGCTTTATTCCTGTAAGACCCCATTCTTGTCTTTCTCCCATCATTCTGCAATTGCAAATGATCTTGTGGGGCCTTGGCCCCACTCTGTCTCTCTTCTGAGTTCTCTGAATTTCATCTCTGACTCAGTCCCTCCATATTGATTTGTCTTTGGACCCTGATGTTTGCTCTCTTTTGTTTTAGTTCTGGACAGTCAATCTGTCCATGGCACTGAAGCTTTAATCGGTGTTTAAGTCAGGATTCTACTAGAGAAGCAGAACCAGTAGGAGATATATATAGCACATATATCATATACACACAAGTATCTTATATCTGTATATATATATATATATATATATATGTGAGATATCACACATACATATATATCTCCTATGATATCTCTATCTATCTATCTATCTTCCCATCCTTCTATTTATCAAGGAATTGGCTTATACAGTTTTGGAAGCCAAGTTTGGGCATGCTGACAGGCTAGAAAATCTTGGGCAGGAGTTGATACTGCAATCCATAGGCAGATTTCCTTCTTCAGAAAAATCTCAGTTGTGCTCTTAAGGTCTCTCAGCTGATTGGATGAGGCCCACCTACATGATTGAGGATAATCTCCTTTACTTAAAATGAACTGATGGTAAAGGTTAACATCATCTACAAAATATCTGCACAGTAGCACCTCAAGAAGTGTTTGATCAGATAACTCTATAGACTAGCCATGTGGCCACACATAAAGCAAACTAAACATCACACTCAGTTTCTCTGAATTCCTTTAATCTTTAGTGAACATCTAGTGCCCCTGAGACTTGGTCCTTCCATTGTCAACCCACTCCAGTATTCTTGCCTGGAGAATCCCATGGACAGAGGAACCTGGCAGGCTAAAGTCCATGAGGTCACAAAGGGTCAGACACAAATGAGCATCAGTTATTCTCTGTTCTTGGCTTTAATATGCCACATACCCAGTCCAACTGGCTACTGCTACCCACCCACAAGGACGCAGCTCTTCCTGAATGATGTTGACAGAGGTGTAGAGACAAGTATAGGTTAGAGGACCATTTAATTCTATCCCTTCATCTTCTAATCCCTCTGGAAACCCTTAGTAAATAATTAGGCTTGAGATAAATTAATTCATGCTATATTGGTGATTTATTAAACAGCACATTTCTGGTGATAGTATGTTCAGAATCTTCCAGTCCAGTGATTTCTAAACATCTTAATCCCTTATGGAACTTTAAAAATCCCAGTTCTTAGGTATCAAGCCCCTGCTGCTGCTGCTGCTAAGTCACTTCAGTCGTGTCGGACTCTGTGCGACCCCAGAGACAGCAGCACACCAGGCTCCCCTGTCCCTGGGATTCTCAAGGCAAGAACACTGGAGTGGATTGCCATTTCCTTCTCCAATGCATGAAAGTGAAAAGTTAAAGTGAAGCTGCTCAGTCGTGTCTGACTCTTCACGACCCCATGGACTGCAACCTACCAGGCTCCTCTGTCCATGGGATTTTCCAGGCAAGAGTACTGAAGTGGGGTGCCATTGCCTTCTCCAAGATCTTCTAATTCTGTATTAGGGAGATACTGCATATTTCCATTTGAAAATATTTTTCCTGGTGATTTTGATGCACAGGCAGTTTGGAAACTGTTGAAATAGTCTAGTCCTCTTGTGTGACTGATGAAGAAATTCTTTTCATAATCTTTCAGTGGATCTATAAACTTACCCATCTTGTCTTTCAAAGTGCTTCTCATTTGTAAGAAAGGGTGCCCTTTGGGGTTCATAGCATTTTACATTTTTCCTTCCTGTCACTCTTCCTAATTGGGCTACCACCTCCCATAAACAAGCTTAGCCTCACTCCAGAATCTCTTCCTCTTTCTATCTCTCCATCAATTGCCTGGCCCCACCATACATCCATCCAGTTACTTAGGTCAATAACTAATCTAATAACTAATAACTCATCCTAAATGACTTTTTCTCTTACCTGAATTTTCTTTCTCTCTTATAGCAGCAATAATATACCCTCTTGACTTCACCTCCAAAATACATCCTGAATTTTATCCCTTTTCACCATCTCCTCTGCTTCTACCTGAATCAAGCCATCATCATATTTTGCCTGGACTCCTCTTCTACAAGACACTCTTCACAAATCTCTCTGCTTTTACAACTTGCCAACATACAGTCTGTTCTCAAAACAGTAGCCAAAATTAAAATTTTAAAATATAAATTATATCATGTAATTTGCCTGCTTAAGTCCCTGCAATAGCTTTCCATTGCAATTAGCTATCCACATTTATTACCATTACCAATAGGACCCTGTGTGATCTCATGTTTGTCAATCTTCATGGCCTCACCTCCTACCCATTTCCATGTTTTTGTCTCTGTACATGTCAGGCTTATTCAGTCTTAGGACCTTTACATTAGTTTTCCTGTCAGCTCAGGAAGCACTTCTACCTTTAGTTTCTTGGTTTCCTCCTGATCAGTCAGATCATGCTTCAAGTGTCAGTCTCTCAGAGTGGTCTTTCCTGAGGACCTAAGATACTCTATCCTGTAATTCTGTTTTACTTTCTTGTAGCACTCATCAGTATCTTACAGTCTTATTATGTGTTTGATTCCTCATATTGGTGTGTTTTCTGTCTGAAACTTGTAAGTTCTTTTAAAGCACAGACCTCATCTGTCTTATTTACTGGTGTACCACAGCATCTAGTACAATGCTTGGCTTTTCCCTCTTTTTGCCTTGATTGCCTATATAGTGTCCAGTTCTGATCATCAGAAGTAACACTGGACTGTGGTATCAGCTCCTGCCCAAGAATTTCCAGCCAGTCAGCATGCTCTACAGATGGTAGACTTGCCTATCTAGTCTCCACAACAGTATTACATCAAAGCCAAGATTAGAGTTTATTTATTTGATATTTTTATTTAACAGCAAACCCTACTATCACAAATGTTTTTAAAAATAATTTTAACTCAGAGTCTTAAAGTTAACAAAGCGTTATGGCTTCCATTAGTTCTTTTACTTGTTCTTTACAAATATTCTGTGTAGTAGATGGTATTATCTCCAATTTATAGATGAAGAAATAATTGTTAATGTACTTTCTGTGTTCGTTCAGACATTTATAATGTGTTAGCTGGCACAAGGGATAGAAATGCAGTAATCTAGAAAGTTCTAGATTGAACACTGGTCTTTAGCCTCCAAATCCTCTTCTCTGACCTCTACATTAGAACCCTCTGTTGAATATATGAATCATTAAAATAGGACAGGTCATGTGTTTCAAAAAACTAAGATAAAAAATATATATATTTGCATTAAGTCTATGAAGTCATTGTTGATCTCTTCTAGGTAGACTTTATAATCTTGATTTAAAAAAATCTCATTTCTTGATGTTCGAGTCCAGATAAATTTTAATTTTGGTGTAACATAGAAAATTATTCCTCTTTCTGTCAGAATGTGAAATTCTTTTGGTATTTAGACAGTTGGAAACGATAAAATTAATGATTTTATAATGTATATTAAACAATTAAATATTATTTTAACAAAAAGTGTATTCTGAGTATGCTGATATAAAAAACTTTTCTGAGGGGGAAATAAAAGAAGTAACACTAGCCTTCTTTGTGTCCTTCAGCTAAAATCAAGACTATTTTAACGAGTTTGTAGCACTACTCTCTGAAAGGCAATCTGCAAAGGAGGATATTTAGAAAGGTGAAGAGTTTTGAAATTTCAATTGTATGAGGAGTAGGTCATGAAATTTCCATGTTTCATCTGGAGAAGGGCTGAAGAGAGCTATCTCAGGTTCATCACCAAGGCTCATCCTCTTTTGCTCATTTGTAAGCTCATCACCAAGGCTCATCCTCTTTTGCTCATCCTCTCTCTGGCTTTCTACCTAGATTTGAGTCATTAATGCTTCCTATTGGGTTAAAGATAAGCTCAAATTCTGGGCCTTTTTTTCTCCTTATAATCCAAGCTTATGAATTCCGATGGAAATCACACTTCAGTTCACATTCTTGGCAGAAAAGTCAAGTTTCTTAGGTGACCTTCTGTGATTGTATTTATGCTGTACTGACACCAGTACAATCTCTGCTAAAGACTGTGTGCTGATAGATGCAAAAAAGGCTGGAAAAATCCATGGGCTTTCTTTTTATGCAAAGAAAATTAATTAAATGCATTATATTCTCAGGTTCCTTGGGCATTACATTGCAAACACTATCATCTTCTCTTTTATCTCTTGATTTAAAAGAAATTGGTGATTTTTCATGGCAGTTTCAGATATGGAAACATCAACAGCTCAGGATACCAGTCTTGGTGAATGTGGTTCCAATTCTGCCAGTCCTTCTGCCAGAGACTGTTCCTTGTTTTCCCACTGAAATGGGTCCTGAGGATCTCACATTGCTGTCAGAGTGGCGAGCATGGCTCTGTTGTTGCGTCTGGTTAGTGTCTGCTGTGGTTCAGCAGTGCTGTTCTTTTCCCAAATGGGCACCCGAAGTCTCACATACACAGTGCTGTTGATGACCTGCCTTAAGAATCCAGAGTCCTACCTACTGTGTAGCACAGGGAATTCTACTCAATACTCTGTAATAGCCTATATGGGAAAAGAATCTAACAAAGACTGGATATATGTATATGTAAAACTGATTCACTTTACTGTACACCTGAAACTAACACAACATTGTAAATCAATTATACTCCATCTATGTCCATCTCTAATATTGGCCTGTAATTTTCTTTTTTGTGTGATATCTGTCTGGTTTTGGCAACAGGGTGATGGTGGCCTCTGAAAGAATCCAGAGTCCTAATTTAGTATCCTTGAAGAGTCTCCCTAAACAGTTTATTTCATTTCCAATATTTTATCTCAATTGGATTGCATTTATATCAGGAAATCATTTGTGTGTGTCTGTGTTATTTGCTCAACTTTGTCCAATTTTTTGCAACCCCATGGACTGGAGCCCTCCAGGCTCCTCTGTCCATGGAATTTCCCAGGCAAGAATGCTGGAGTGGATTGCCATTTCCTTGTCTAGGGGAACTTCCCGAACCAGGGATTGAACCCAGGTCTCCTGTGTTTCCTGTATTGCAGGCAGATTCTTTACAGTCTGAGCCACCAACGAAGCCCTAATAATTCAGATCAGGCCTAAACTAAAGTCATTCCTTTGTATAAATATTCTTCTCTGAACTCTCCAATGAAAATATTTATACAGTATTTGGAAATGGTAACACTCACTTTAGAACTTAAGATAAAAATCACAATTCTCCCTTTTCCTGGTATCCTTTACCAGACCTGCTATCACAAATTATACTAACATTTCAAAAGATACTGAGGTAGCTGGGCCTGGGAAGTTATTTTTGTTGTTTGAAAAGAAATTCCTCATCAATCAGTCACTAAACGGTTTTTACAATCATGGAAGATTGTTGCCTAGACACATTGTTTTGTTGAGAGTCACAAAATGGTGTTTTTTTTTTTACTACTTATTTCATTTCTTCTGCATGTAGTAGTTGGAAATTTAAAGTGCTTCCACTTAGCTACTTGACTATGTTGAAATATAGCCTGCACGGGAAAGTTGAGATAAATGCCTGAGTATTCCCTTTACTTAACAATTTTCAAAATATGGGGTCATTACCCTAGTAACTACCAATGGTGATCAATATTTTGATGGGGGAGTTAAGTATGATTTTTATATATTTAATGCATTGCGGTAATTGCAGGTGCTTTTTGATGCTCCTTGCTGCTGCTGCTGCTGCTGAGTCGCATCAGTCGTGTCCGACTCTGTGCGACCCCAGAGATGGCAGCCCATCAGGCTCCGAAGTCCCTGGGATTCTCCAGGCAAGAACACTGGAGTGGGTTGCCATTCCCTTCTCCAATGCATGAAAGTGAAAAGTGAAAGTGAAGTCACTCAGTCGTGTCCGACTCTTAGCGACCTCATGGACTGCAGCCCACCAGGCTCCTCCATCCATGGGACTTTCCAGGCAAGAGTACTGAAGTGGGGTGCGTCTTTTAATTTCATGGCTGCAGTCACCATCTGCAGTGATTTTGGAGCCCCCCAAAACAAAGTCTGACACTGTTTCCACTGTTTCCCCATCTATTTCCCATGTAGTAATGGGACCAGATGCCATGATCTTCGTTTTCTGAATGTTGAGCTTTAAGCCAACCTTTTCACTCTCCACTTTCACTTTCATCAAGAGGCTTTTTAGCCCCTCTTCACTTTCTGCCATAACAGTCGTGTCATCTGCATATCTGAGGTTATTGATATTTCTCCCAGCAATCTTGATTCCAGCTTGTGTTTCTTGCAGCCCAGCATTTCTCATGATGTACTCTGCATATAAGTTAAATAAGCAGGGTGACAATATACAGCCTTGACGTACTCCTTTTCCTATTTGGAACCAGTCTGTTGTTCCAGTCTGTTGTCCAGTTCTAACTGTTGCTTCCTGATCTGCATACAAATTTCTCAAGAGGCAGGTCAGGTGGTCTGGTATTCCCATGTCTTTCAGAATTTTCCACAGTTTCTTGTGATCCACACAGTCAAAGGCTTTGGCATAGTCAATAAAGCAGAAATAGATGTTTTTCTGGAACTCTCTTGCTTTTTCCATGATCCAGCGGATGTTGGCAATTTGATCTCTGGTTCTTCTGCCTTTTCTAAAACTAGCTTGAACATCTGGAAGTTCATAGTTCACATACATTTGAAACCTGGCTTGGAGAATTTTCAGCATTAGCTTACTAGCGTGTGAGATGAGTGCAGTTGTGCGGTAGTTTGAGCATTCTTTGGCATTGCCTTTCTTTGGGATTGAAATGAAAACTGACCTTTTATAGTCCTGTGGCCACTGCTGAGTTTTCCAAATTTGCTGGCATATTGAGTGCAGGACTTTCACAGCATCATCTTGCAGAATTTGGAATAGCTCAACTGGAATTCGGTCACCTCCACTAACTTTTTTCATAGTGATGCTTTCTAAGGCCCACTTGACTTCACATTCCAGGATGTCTGGCTCTAGGTGAGTGATCACACCATCATGATTATCTGGGTCATGAAGATCTTTTTTGTACAGTTCTTCTGTGTATTCTTGCCATCTCTTCTTAATATCTTCTGCTTTTGTTAGGTTCATACCATTTCTGTCCATTATCGAGCCCATCTTTGCATGAAATGTTCCTTTGGTATCTCTGATTTTCTTGAAGAGATCTCTAGTCTTTCCCATTCTGTTGTTTTCCTCTATTTCTTTGCATTGATCGCTGAGGAAGGCTTTCTTATCTCTCCTTGCTATTCTTTGGAACTCTGCATTCAGATGTTTATATCTTTCCTTTTCTCCTTTGCTTTTTGCTTCTCTTCTTTTCACAGCTATTTGTAAGGCCTCCCCAGACAGCCATTTTGCTTTTTTGCATTTCTTTTCCATGGGGATGGTCTTGATCCCTGTCTCCTGTACAATGTCATGAACCTCATTCCATAGTTCATCAGGCACTCTATCTATCAGATCTAGGCCTTTAAATTATTTCTCACTTCCACTGTATAATCATAAGGGATTTGATTTAGGTCATACCTGAATGGTCTAGTGGTTTTCCCTACTTTCTTCAATTTAAGTCTGAATTTGGCAATAAGGAGTTCATGGTCTGAGCCACAGTCAGCTCCTGGTCTTGTTTTTGCTGACTGTATAGAGCTTCTCAATCTTTGGCTGCAAAAAATATAATCAATCTGATTTCGGTATTGACCATCTGGTGATGTCCATGTGTAGAGTATTCTCTTGTGTTGTTGGAAGAGGGTGTTTGCTATGACCAGTGTGTTCTGTTTGCAAAACTCTATTAGCCTTTGCCCTTCTTCATTCCATATTCCAAGGCCAAATGTGCCTGTTATGTTACTCCAGGTGTTTCTTGACTTCCTACTTTTGCATTCCAGTCCCCTATAATGAAAAGGACATCTTTTTTGGGTATTATTTCTAAAAGGGCTTGTAGGTCTTCATAGAACCGTTCAACTTCAGCTTCTTCAGCGTTACTGGTTGGGGCATAGACTTGGATTATTGTGATATTGAATGGTTTGTCTTGGAAATGAATAGAGATCATTCTGTCGTTTTTGAGATTGTATTCAAGTACTGCATTTCGGACTCTTTTGTTAACCCATGATGGCTAGTCCATTTCTTCTGAGGGATTCCTGCCTGCAGTAGTAGATATAATGGTCATTTGAGTTAAATTCACCCATTCCAGTCCATTTGAGTTTGCTGATTTCTAGAATGTCGACATTTACTCTTGCCATCTCTTGTTTGACCACTTCCAATTTGCCTTGATTCATGGACCTGACATTCCAGGTTCCTATGCAATATTGCTCTTTACAGCATCGGACCTTGCTTCTATCACCAGTCACATCCACAGCTGGGTATTCTTTCTGCTTTGGTTCCATCCCTTCATTCTTTCTGGAGTTATTTCTCCACTGATCTCCAGTAGCATATTGGGCACCTCCTGACCTGGGGAGTTTCTCTTTCAGTATCCTATCATTTTGCCTTTTCATACTGTTCATGGGGTTCTCAAGGCAAGGATACTGAAATGGTTTGCCATTCCCTTCTCCAGTGGACCACATTCTGCCAGATCTCTCCACCATGACCCGCCCATCTTGGATTGTCCCACGGGCATGGCTTAGTTTCATTGAGTTAGACAAGGCTGTGGTCCTAGTGTGATTAGATTGACTAGTTTTCTGTGAGTGGTTTCAGTGTGTTTGCCCTCTGATGCCCTCTTGCAACACCTACCGTCTTACTTGGGTTTCTCTTACCTTGGGCGTGGGGTATCTCTTCACAGCTGCTCCAGCAAAACGCAGCCATTGCTCTTTATCTTGGATGAGGGGTATCTCCTCACCAAACAACATACTTAATGAGTCAATTATATTGTGTTCTTTAGAAATCCTTCGGTCTTGGTAAATCAGGATTTTACCACTAGATGGCGCATGGCAAATATTCATCATTCAATTGGTTAGAATGGAGGGGTACAAACCTAATTCTCATTAGTTCTAAAACATGTATACATTTCAGCTTCCCTGGTGGCTTAGACGGTTAAGAATCTGCCTGTAATAACTTTAAATATAAGTACTGTGCAATACTATTTTTGTTAAAGCATTTTATTCTTTATTTTCTGAAATTTAGAGCAAAGAACAACGCAGTAAACACCTGCATGTCCTCAATCTAGATTTACCAATACTTGTTGTTGTTTAGTCACTAGGTCGTGTCTGACTCTTTGAGAGCCCATGGACTGTAGCCCGCCAGACTCCTCTGTCTGTGGGATTTCCCAGGAAGGTTACTGGAGTGGGTTGCCATTTCCTTCTCCAGGGGATCTTCCTGACCCAGGCATTGAACCCACATGTCTTGCATTGGCAAGCATATTCTTTACCACTGAGCCACCAGCGTATTGCTAATTTGCTCTGTCTATCCTTTCTTTGATTTTTTTCTAAAGCATTTTAGAGTAATTTGTAGACGTCATGGCACTTCACCTCTGAATACTTGAACATGTGTCTCATGAGAAAAAATCCATCATCCCACATTATCATACCAACTATTATATTGATCTAATATTACCTAATATCTAGCCTATACTCAAATATCCCAATTTTCCCCCAAATACTTTTATAGTATTTTCTACTGAGGATCCAATCCAAGATCACATATTGCAGTTGGTTGTCATAGCTCTTTTTTGGGGTCATATTTCTTAATCTTTAATCCAAAACAGTTTCCCTGCCCCTCCTTTTTAAAATGTAGCAATTCTATACAAATATGAAAATGCACATCTTTTTAAAATATTTCTTATGTATTTCTTCCTCTACCACTGAGTGTTCAATATTTTTAGGCAGATAATGTAACAACCTTAATTATAAATGTTATCCCAAATGGATGACATTTAGAAAAATAATAAAATACTTCTAAGTGTGGCAATTGTACATGTCATGTGTAATAAAAACCCATACAGAAATTTGAGGGCTAGCTCTTTGTTAGATTATGAGCTTTTTAGAAAGGTAATGGACTGTGTTTATTCATTTGTATAATTCCCTACCCCCAGTATTTTGATGCTATGATAAGAGGAATCGCTTCTTAAATTTCTCTTTCTGATCTTTTGTTGTTAGTGTATAGAAATGCAACAGATTTCAGTGTATTTATTTTGTAACCTGCAACTTTACCAAGTTCATTGATGAGTTCTAGCAGTTTGCTGGTAGCATCTTTAGAATCTTCGATGTATAGTATCATGTCATCTGCAAACAGTGATAGCTTAATTTCTTCTTTTCCAGTTTGGATTCCCTTTACTTCTTTTTCTTCTCTGATTGCTGTAGCTAGGACTTCCAGATCTATGTTGAATAAAAATGGTGCGAGTGAACATCTTTGTCTTGTTTCTGATATTAGAGGGAAGGCTTTTAGCTTTTCACCACTGAGTATGATACTAGTTTTGTCTTATAGTGTAATCTGAAGTCAGGGATCCTGAGTTATCCAGCTCTGTTCTTCTTTTTCAAGGTTGCTATGGCTATTCAGGGTCTATTGTGTCTCCTACAAATTTTGAGACTTTTTGTTTTAGTTCTGTGAAAAATGTGGGTCTGTCTATATGTCCTTTATTATGTTGAGGTGTATACCCTCTATGCCCACTTTCTGGAGAGTTTTTTTAATCATAAACGGATGATGAATTTTATCAAAAGCTTTTTCTGCATCTACTGAGATGATGTTTTTATTCTTCAGTTTGTTGATGTGGTTGATTTGATTTGATTGATTGATTTGCAAATGTTGAAAAATCCTTGCATCCCTATGATGAATCCTACTTGATCAGGGTGGTTATATGATCCTTTTAATGTATTGCTGGATATGGATTGCTCGTATTTTGTTTAGGATTTTTGCATCTATGTCCATCATTGATATTGACCTATGATTTCCTTTTTTTTTTTATGGTATCTTTGTCTGGTTTTGGTATCATAGTGATGGTGACCTCATAAAATGAGTTTGGAAATTTTCCTTCATCTACAAGTTTTTGGAACAGTTTCAGGAGGACAGGTGTTAACTTTTCTCTAAATGTTTGATAAAATTTGCTTGTGAGGCTGTCAGGTCCTGGACTTTTGTTTGTTAGGAGGTCTTTAATCACGGTTTCAATTTCAGTGCTGTTCAGTCTAGGAGACTGTACCTTTCTACCCCGAGTATTTTGAATGTGGTGAGACTCAATACATGTTTGAGGGATGAATGAATGGTTTTCTCTCTCTTCTTTTACTGTAGTAAAATATGCACAACATAAAATGCATCATTTTAACTATCTTAAGTGAACAGTTCAATGGCATTAAGTATATTCACATTGTTGTGCATGGTTCTCTTTTAATAACCCAAGGAATATATGTTAATTATAGAAAAGTTATTAAATAGATAATCAAAAAGAAAAATGATCCCCTCAAATTTGCCATCCATAGAAAACCCAGACATAGTTATTCCTAACATTTTGGTAAATATCCTTTCAGTTTTATTTATGTATACTTATTCCTAGCCATATAAGATATAAAAATGATCATATTATATATACTGTATAGTAACATGCCCTCTTTTTCTTAACATGTAGTTAATATTTTCCATGTTAATAATAGATAAGTGGGTTGTTTTTGATCTGGTTATATTTCATCCACTATTTTTTTAACATGTACCTCCAGTAACCAAGAAGGTGGGTGGGGAGCATGGTTACAGGGCTAAGGATATGAACGAATTCTGTGCATTAATTTTTTTCTCTGACCACAGTGAATAGCAACACTGATTTAGAGCCTGGATTTATAGCTGTGCTGCTATTTGTAATTTGGTGATCGCAGAAAAGTTTAGGCATCTTTTGCTAATGCCCATCTTTAGGTCAGGGGTCTAGTGACAATACTGCACCAAGGGACAGGGACCAGACAAGAACAATCTCTGTCGTTTGACTAGAATGTCTTTGGAATCTGAAATCTTCCCAGGGAGAACTTGTTATTGAATGCCTGCCTTGCCTTTATTGGGGAAAACGCATGCATCTTGAACAATAAAATGGTAATGCTCACCACCAGAGACCAGACCTTGTGAATGTTCTCTGATGCCTAGTAGGACCACTGCAGAGAAAAATATTAATGAGACTGTTGCTAGGAGATGGGAGAGCCAAAGACCATGGCTTGGTAGGGGTTTCACTGGAAAGCAAGGCAATTTAGGTATGTTTTAGATCAGCGGCTTCACTGTTAAATTCCTCCCTTTGTTGAGCATGCGCTTTTTAGCATGTAATGTTTAATATGATTTTATGTTTGGAGAGGAATTTTGAGGATAATGCCAAGGCATTTTTTTCCTTTCCCTCCAGCTAATCCCTTCTTCACAGCACAGCTCATTTTCCAGCAGCCGCTGCAGCTCTTCCCCCCACCCCTTCAGTGCGACAACCTCCGAGCTGGTGGAGAGGCAGAGCGAAGGCAGCTGGTAAGTAGCGGAGAAATCTTTTGTAACATAGATATCCGAAACGTTTTTTTTTTTTTTTAAATAGCAAATGACATGTTTTTTTGGATCAAAATAATACATAACTGTGGAGGAATTTCTGATTTTAATCCATGGAATTGAGAAAATGGCTTAATTCAGTTCTAAACATTCCACGGTCACTTTTCAAGTTTAAAGCTCATTTCTGAAAAAGTGAATGAATTTTTAGAAGAAAGTATAGAAACTTCCCTCTTGTGATTCTGGTTAAGATAGTACCTCAAAGAGGACTCGATGAAGATGTTATTGAAATAAGAAATTGCATTCGGAATGCTATGGCAGCTTTAGGATGTTTGCATTAGATGTGATGAAATGGATGACGATTCACAATGTTCTAAGATCTGATTTCCTTTCACGGTATGGAGAGAGCATGAGAAAAAATGTTATTTTGCAATGGGGAAAAGAATACCATGGCTCATTTTTTTTAATTAAGAAAATCATGTGACTGGATGTCTGTACAGGAGACAAAATGAGAAGGAGGGCACCCTGTAATGTTCAGATTAATTGCTTCACATGAGAGATGAACGTGTGTTGAATGAGAAAGATTTAAATTTGGTTTTAGGATGAAACATCATGAAAGAGAAATAATGACTATTGTGACTATGCCTTTATTTGGAAAATAAATCATTTGTATTTGTGGACATCAATTTTTACAGTAAAGGCAATATGATCAGTGCTTCTTTCTTGGGAAAGGGATATGAAAAAAATAGCAGATTCCTATCAACAAAGCTTTTATATTTGTTTCTGAATCATGTCTGAAAATGTTTATGTTTTAGTGTCTCCTTGTACCTGGAAATTGCTTTTGTACATATGTTTCTGCAAAAAAAAAAAAAAAAGAAAGCTGAAGTGCTGGGTCTTTTATTTCTCTGAAATTCAGATTTCTTTGTCAATAGGAAGCAAAGGAGGAAAAAGATAGACAAGTAGATTTTTTTAGTTAGATGCCAAAATAGCAGTCAAGGAGAAAAAGATAAGAATGAAACAGCTTTAAAGAAAGTTGGTAAGAGGGGCCATTTTTTCCAAGCTGAAAATGTCTGCTGGTGGCATATTTTGCAGGAGGTGGTGGGGAGAGTATGATGAAGCCATAGGAGGGAGGGGGCTTCGAACAGAGCACTGCGGCAAAGAGGATGACTGACACATCCAGGGACACGTGACCATCCTCTGCTGTAGTGAAGAAAATTTTCCAGGAGTCCATCTTGTATAAGAAATTCTGTACCTACTAACATACAAATACTACTATAATCTTTACATAACACATCTTGAGTTTATCTGGTTTGCTCCATTGTTGATAAACATGGGCAGATTTACTCTTTGCTTTTTATTGTCTCTAATCCCAGACTTTCTTTTCCATACTCTCATCCCTTTTATAGCCATTATTAAAATCAATATCTTATTAAAATATCTTGCCGTCTTTCCCCTTTATTATAAAAATTCACATATTTGTTGTAGAAAATTGGGGAAAACCTAAAGATGCCTATACAAATTACTCATAATCCTATAACCAAGAGCTAATTGCTGTTAATATAGTCAGTCCCTCTTCTCTGAAACATGCAAATCTATGCATAAAATAGGTATTTATATATAAAATGAAGATCCTACACACATATCCTTTTCAATCTGCTTTAATCACTAAGCAATATATTGAGAGAAATTCTCCATATTTTAACATATCCCACAAGAATGCGATGTTTTGTGGATGCTTAATTTTCGATCATATAAGTGTTCCACTAAATGTACAATTACTGAAAGTTTCTACGTGCAATTTTTGCTGTTATAATTTAAGGAATATCTTTCCATATAAACCTCAGTGAGCTTTTTGTTTGTTTGTTTGTTTTTCTCCTAGGATAAATTCGTAGCTGTGAAATTCCTGGATCAAATGGTATGAACCAGTTTAAGGTTTTTCCCCTACCCCGCCAACCCCATACAATATCACCTCATTTATTTATCATATGTGGTAAAAGCATTATTTTTCACTTTATTTGCTTATTTATGTTTTATCATTTATGGTGAATTTTCTTAAACGTGTTGCAGCTTTACATTTTTAGACATCATAACTGTCAAGTTTTGATTTTGTGATTTCTTTCTTTTATGAGTGTATTCACCTGCATTTTCCCTAGTCATTTACTTGTTTCATTCTTTGCAATTAACTCTAATTCATCTAGAATTCATTTTGGCATATGATATGAAGTAGATCTAATTTTGTGTTTTTTCCAAATAGGTCACCAATTGTTTCAGCATCATTAATTGAATAATCCAACCTTCTTCCACTGATTCGAAATGGCAAGAACTGTCCTCCCACTAGATAGGGTGTAGCTTTCCACAGGTCGGCCATTTTCTCTCTACCCAAGAAGGTTATATCCAACAATAGCCCTGGTACCTTCTTGCAGCTTCTGACAGCTTTCTATACTTTAGCATCACGTTCTTGCTGATGCCTTTCACAAATTCAGAGCACACACAGTTTATGGCAGTGGTTTTCAAATAGGATTTAAACATTTTAAATAGTCAAAAATTATCTTTCTGATATGCATTTTACAAGTGAAAATCGAGGAATCCTGATATATTAAACCACTGTTCCAGATGTGCTATTCCTCCTAGACACAGCTGACAGCCTAATTGTGTAGTCAAACAATACTCCTGGGATTAGTGTTGTTCCTAAAGTTCCTCCTTCAACCTCTTTTTCTACTCCTCAGGTACTCGGAGAATTAAAGCTGACTGGACTCAGTTCCTGGAATTTTCTAGAATGGTAGAAGTGGAAAATGTAAGAAATGTATAAGGAACAAAAATAAATAATGTTTGCAGCCTGTTGCTGGCGGTAGTCTGATCTAGGGATTTAAAGGAGGCAGGATAAGTCCCAATCCATGCCACCACTGCCACCATCTCTTGTAGAGAGGGACATACCCCTCTGATTCGCCTCTTTTTACTGCAGGTGAAAGGCTCAAGCATAAACCACGGAGTCTTTTAGTGGGTGGTGGGTTAGATGTTTCTGAAAGAAATATTTGACTATTAAAATCACCCGCCACCCACTGTTGACCCTTGCCACCCTCACTCCCAACAGTCTTCTTTTCGCTATTGACTTCTGACTTGCTTCTAGCCTTTAGTGATTCGGGAAGAAAAAAGGGGGGCATGGGTGGGAGGATGCTTTGCCTGCCCTTACTGCAAGGGGGCTCCTTTGGCTCACAGCCGCAGCCCCAATCATTTCTAGATTTGCTGTATTAGGCTATGATTTGTTTGTGACTGGAGGTTGGTTTCCATGGCAACGGCAGCTCACCAGGGCATGCGCATTTTCTCTTCCGCAGTGGCAGAATGCGGCTGTGGAGGCGAGGGAGGGGTCATGGGGGCTCCAGACGCTGAAGGTGTTATTTTGCTGTCCTGTTGTCAGTTCTTCTGGGCTGAAATGCCACCATTATGATATACAGATCATTGAATTTTTTTTTTTTTAATCCTCGGAAGGCTTTGAGCCACTCCCTTTTTCTTCCTCCTATATTACCTGCTTTCAGTATGTCCACCAGAGATCACGAAGTCTTCCCAATCTTTGAGGCCACTCACCCACAAGGGGATATTATGCCTCAGGGCTCCCAGGGGATTCATAATGGTGTGGGCAAAGGTAACAGACTGCCTTGTTTCAAACCTCCACCAGTGGCTAGTTGCATGATCACAGGTGCAATTTTACTTAATCTCTCTGTGCCTCAATTTCCTCAGATGGAAAATGGGGGTAATAATAGCATCTTTAGAACAGTGTCCAGTAATGATAATCAGTGTATAAGTGTTGGCTATTATTCTTTGTAGATATTAAAGGAGACTTGCCCTGAAACAGACTTGTGCTACAAACACATTGTACAAACTCACCCTCTAATGTCCCGTGGCCAAACAGCACAAGCACTGCAGTTACCCCTACAGCACAAAGACTCTTCACTTTGCATGCGGAGAAGCACCAGGGCCACAAACGTGCCCCACAGCACACATTTCACTACATCACCCAGCCTCACCCAGAGGCATACATATCCTCCCTGCAGCCAAAAGTCTGACTAAAGCATGCAGATCTGCACCCCCCATGACACAGAGAGATTCTACCCCAGACACACAGACCATCATAGCCCTGCAGCTGTCCCCACGTCACACAGAGCCTTTCCCTAGCACACGTAGAGCCCACAGACACAGCCCACAGAACACAGATTCTTCCAAAACCAAGCATCTTCTCAAGGCCCCAAAACACTCCAGAGGTCACAGACACGCTCTCCTACCCACCAATATACCCCACAACATAACACTCTCAGCACACAGCTGGGACTTAGTCCGTGGCACATAGGCTCCTCATGGAACAAAGGCTGTCCCCACAGCACCTAGATTTCTCCGATGCCCCACCAACTAAACCCATAGCTGAGGTCCTCTGCAGGGCGCAGACTCCACGTGCATCTCCCTGACCCAGCACACAGACTCCCGCCAAGGGAGAGGACTTTTCTCGGGGCACAGAGATGACCCACAGAGCATGCAGGCCTTCCTCCAGGCACAGGACCTCACCCCCCTCCCCAGGCACACAGCCTCCCCCATCCCAGAACACAGTTCACCACACAGCTTGAAAACCCGCACAGAGAGACACACAGACTCTCCGCTGACAGGCGAACTTCACAGCATGCAGACAAGCAGCACAGGACCCAAGCCTGCCCCTACGGACACGGACGTGGCCCGCAGGACCGACATGACTCAAGTCACACAGACTCACCCCGTGAAACACAGCCCACCGCCCCCCACTCCACCAGCTGACAGCACACAGAGTCTCCCGGACACACACAGATTCTGGCTGAAAGATGTTCCCCACAGCACACAGTATACTGTCGCCAGTATCTAGGCTCACCCCACAAACCCAGCTGTCTCCCCAGGACCCAGGCCCTCCCTCCAGGCACACAGACCCTCTCTGACTCAGCGGACTGGCCCCAGGACACACACAGCCTCTCAGTGGAACACAGTCATGTCCACAGCACAAAGATGTGCCCTCACCACCTAAACCCTCCCCACAGCTCCAAGACTCAGCCCATGGCACCAAGATTAAATCCAGAGCACAGACTTGCCCCACTGCACTTGGACAAGCTCACCCCATCACAGAGAGATGCAAAGACCATCTTAACATGTATCCCCTACCTCCTCGGACTATGGTACAATGCACCATCTTTCCCTCCAATGCACCAGTTGACTCCACAACAAACACAGTCACCACACAATGCAAACACTCACCCTATGGCACCCTCACATGCCCTACAGCATCCAGAGCTCCTCCAAATATATACTTCTCCATAAGGCACACTGTGGCCTTGGATCAAGAAAGCCCCTGTCAAATTCTTCAGACATACTCTGTGATACATAGACACACCTCACAACTCATAGCACTACTTTCCAGTGTGCAAACTGGCCCTACAGTGCACAGGCTTGTTCCACAACAGACACGCTCATGCCATGGCAGCACCTAACTTTTCCCTGAAATGTTCAGATTCTCCTCATAGCACACAGTCACCTCACAACCTTGATACAACCTATGACAAAGCACAACCCTGCACTCAATGACGCAGAGTCATGTCACAGGACACACTTGTCATGCAGATTCACTTCACCCAAACCACACTCCTTAGGGTGATTATGCAGTGCACACACACACACCCAAACACTCACCACCCTTTGCTCTACAACCTGTGGATTCACCCATCACACACAGATGGCTTTCACATCGGTCGGCCCAAGGAGGCCCAGAACTTCATCTAGATGCACAGATTCTCCCATCAACACACAGACTTGCTCCACGACACACACAAACACCACAGAACCCTGAGCCTCACCCCAAATACTCAAGCCTTTCAAGTCATAGATTTGTCCCACGACATCATCACACCCACAAAACTTAGAATTCACAGAAATGCCTGTGAATACATAGATTTCTCCCTCAATGCACAGAATTGCAACACAACACACATTTACCCTAAGATAGAACACCTATATAAAGCACATGAGCCTTCCCCGATATGTAGACACACAATACACACTATTACCTGTGCAATGCCAAGATTTCCATCATAGTTTACAGATGTGCTTTACCATCCCATTGAGCTGCAGCCATGGCCCTCAATACACACCACTTGTGTAATGGCTAAGAGCAAGGCCTCTGGACCCAGACTACTTGGGTTCGAATTCAGGTTCCACCCCTTTCTAATTGTGCACATTGGGTAAGTATATTTTTCTGTTCTTTGGTTTGCTCATTTGTAAAACAAAGATAACAGCCGTTTCTATTAAAAAGGGTTGTTGTGAGTATTGAATGGATTAGGATATGCTAAGCGCTTAATACAGTGCCTGGCACACAGGAACTGTTTCAGTTGTTAATGTAATTAACAATGTAATTGACAGTACCATTGCTAATGTGAAAAGGGTCAACCCCAGAACATCTGGGAACATTACAGCACAAAGACGCTTTGCCACAACAGCCACACACCCTACAGAGCACGGACAGGATCCTAAACCAGATCCTGCTCGCCACACACAGAGCTTCATCACAGTTCAGAAGTGTGCTCTGTGATGCATGGGCTTGCTGCTTAATATACACGCTCACCCCCACAGTATCCAGACCCACAACACAACACATGCACACACACATGCACCCTCCAGCTCAGCGATGTGCCTTCTGTCACATGAACACACCCTACCATGCACAGATTTTGTCCCATCATGTGTGGATATAGCACAGAACTATGCTCCTAAGGTCATGCTCCTCAGTGAATAAGTCTTGTGCCTTGTGACTCATCCCACAGCATACAGCATCAGCCAGCTTGCCTCACGAGCACAGAGAACACTCCATAATACATGTCCCACCTCCCAGACCCCTAGGGTGCTTACTGTGTAAGTGCTCAGCATTATGTAACACACACCTTCATTCTGCAACACAATGTCCTCAGCCCAAATGCACACCTGCCTCCAAGGCACCAGCATGCCCCAACAACACAAAGATGCTTCCCGTAACATGAGCACAGCTAGGCCCCAGATGTGCAGAAATATTGTACGCCAAAACACACACACACACCCTATGCAGAGGCATCTTAAAATGCACAGACCCCCCTCCTCTTAGCTTCCCAGGTGACTCAGTGGTAAAGAATCTGCATACCAATGCAAGAGACACAAGAGACTGGGGTTCGATTCCTGGGTTGGGAAGATCCCCTGGAGTAGGAAATGGCAACCCACTCCAGTATTCTGGCCTGGAAAATTCCATGGTCAGAGGAGCCTGGCAGGCTACAATCCATAGGGTCACAAAGAGTTGGACATGACTGAACAGGTACACACATTCACTCCTCAATGACCTCAGAAAACCTGCAGACCCCTACAACATAAACACGATTCCCACAGCACACGCGGTCCCCTCATCACTCACAGAACTGCGTCACAATTATAGACTTCCCCTACATGACTCAGTCTAGGACAGCAATCCCCATCGTCCAGGGACTAGATGTACAACAAGTAAACACACCTTTCCAAATCAACACTCCCGCAAACACACAGGATTCTCTGACAGCTCACAAAATTGCATCACCACATACCTGTCCTTTAAAGCAAGAGCTCAGCACAGTGGCCACAGGGCAAAACATTAGCATCTTTGCTTCCAAACTTGATATAAACAATGCCCCCTCTGCACAAGACCCATCCCGAAACTCAGGGAGAAGCCTCACACACTTGGATGAATTTCTGCTCTCTGTAGGGGCTCTGCACCCTATATTATACCACCACACCAACACAAACCCCACAAGGTCCGGAGATATGCATATCCCCAAACCAAGGAGCGGTGTAGATTGTGGTTAAAACTTACTCTTAGGATTCAGGCTGCCTGGCTTCCAAGACCATGTGTATTGTTAACTAATCATGTGCCTTTGGAAAGGAGTCTTAACGTCTCTGTGCCTTATTTTTCTCAGGTATAAATTGGGAGTAATAATGGTACCTACTTATTAGGGCGGTCAAGAAGAATAAATGCGTGGCTGCTTATAACGTGTTTAGAAGAGTGCCTGGCACAGAATTAGTGTTATGGATGTTAGAAGATCTGGTTGTTGTTGTTATTGTTGCTTCTACACATGCAACTGGACCATAAGGGTACAACTCGATCTAAAATAATTCAAAATAACACACAACATGCAGCCCAGAATCACATCACAGCTCACTCCCACCACCCTTTCCTTACAATTTCCCTAATGAATGCAGTTAGCCCACAACACTGGGAAGCACCTACTGTGCAGAGTCTCTAACACGTAGACACATCACACAACACACATGGCAGTGCACAAACACACCCATGATACACAAACTCATCCATGCAAACATTCATCCCATTGAACTAAATGCACCTTGTTATACACACACACACACACACAGTGTCTACAATTCACATACCACAGAAGACATTGGCCCCACAACACAGAAAACTCACTTTAAAATCCCTAGAAACAATCTATAACACATAGACTTCTCTAATGGAGAGCTGATCCATATCAACATGCCTTATAGCATACAGACTTGATTTCATTGCAGACTCCTCCCACAAAGTAGAGAATGGCATCATGACACACCATCTTGTCCCACTGCACAGTCTAGTCTCCGAAATCCTGGGTGTCTTCCACAGGGAATGGACGTCCACACAACCCACAGAGCCCCCCGCCAAGGGAACAGAATAACATCACAGTGCAAGGGCCACAAACACCTTTAGTTGTGTCCACCTAGTCCTCCAATAGATACACAAGGCCCAGAGCCCTCAAATATGACCTGTGACTGGTAATGCAAATGTCTGCCTGCCTAACTAACACTCACATCTGAATATCTGGAGGGAACTTACTGCTGACAGACCACCCCATGCTGCACAGCCATACCTCACAACATACAGATATTCATCTTGAAGTACAGACACAACACCAACCCACACAACCCACTCCATAGTGCACAGAGTGATAACAGTGTAAGACGTGTTCCACAAACACCTGTCTGCCACATCCTACGCACCTTCATCACATAGTACCATCATGCCAAGTATAAAGCCCAAGAAAGGGACATCCCTGGTGGTCCACTGGTTAAGACTCTGCACTTCTACTGCAAGGGCACAAGTTCAGTTCCTGGTCAGGGAAGTAACATCCCACATGTCCACAGTGTGGCCTGAAAACGACCCCAACAAAGCACAGGTAAACCCCTCAGTGCATAGACCTGCCTCCTAACAAAAGGCATACCGTGCATGGGCTGGGATCACCATGCACACCCTCACTCTACAAACCTGGTTTGCTCCACAGTCACTCCACAATGAAAACACTAGACTCACAACACCCAGGCTCACTGCAAAGAGTTTCCCCAGCACAAAGGAGGCCCTATAACATGCAGGTATGTGTCCTTATCCCCCAGGCTTGCCCAACCAAACTGTGCAAGGCATACATCACATGCCAGTCTGGACAGATGGGAGAACACCTTGTATACAATGCAAACATGCCTGATAACATACTTGGTTCCCAGCAGTGCACAGACTTACCCCACGGAGCACACGCTCATCCCTGTATGCAAAGGCACATCCTAGAGCACACAGACATGGGCTGCAACATCCAGGACAACCCCACAATGCCCAGATTCACTTCACAGTACCATTAAACCCCGTATCCTTAATGCAGATAGAAATGCACAGCACACAGACTTGCCTTCAAAACACATAGCTGTACAACAGAGCACAAATGTGGCCTACAACCGAGATGTGGTGCCCAACACATACACACACACACCTTGCTGGGCAGACACCTGGCTTACAGGGAAAACGAGCAGCAACAAAGTACCAAGACCTGTCATGCACAGCACAAAGGCACACCCTGTAACGTTTATCCACAACCCGCTAAAAGAACTCACCCCACCACTGTGAGCTCAGCACACAGTGTACAGAATTGCAAAAACCCAACAGGCAGATACAAATACAAAACCCAGACTCTTCTCAGAAAGCTCAGAATCATGTCACAAAGCCCTGATATGCCACATGGTGTAGTGTCAATTCACAATGAGGAGACACAACTCATGCCACAAGACTTTTTACAATGCAGAAATGTGCCCCAGCGCACGTCTCTCCTAGATGTTCTCCAAAGACAGTGCCAAAACTCTGCTCACCACTCAGAGACCCACACAAAGGAGCATACAACCAGCCCAAATTGGGCAGATTCCCCAGGTATTGTAGAGGGTCAACTCAAGACACACAGATGTGTCACACAACACTCACAGTTGACACCAAACACACATACATGCATTTGTACACACATGTCCCTCAGCAAAATGAGTGCTCCCCAACACTTGCAGTCAATGACAACAGAACCTCCTCTCCCAACAAGGCATGGAATAGCATCTTAGGGTACCACCCATTCTATTGAATACAATCTGTAGAACCCTCTCACAGTTAACACACTTAGCTCATATTGGGCAGATTTGTTCAAGCAGTGTACACACATGCACTATAACATGCAGAAACACCCTACAATATACTCACACATGCAAGTAAAGATTCCTCTCAAAACTCACAGACTTACATTACAGCACATCAGCTCACTATTCAGGGTACGGATGAGCTCGACACACACTTTTGTCCCACACCATACCAACTCCACAAACTTATCCCAATTCAGACTTGTCCCCAAACATGCAAATTTGCCCCTTGGAGTCTCAAACTCACAGTGCAACACACAGACTCTAAAAATAATTGCCAAACCACATTAAAATATAATAGCATGCCCCCATAGAAACACCCTCATTAAGCCCATAGTTGAGTTTCAATGGATAGAAAAGAACAACAGCACCCCAACTCCACTCACAGTTCTTTGAGTCACCCCACAATGCACAGAATTGCATCATACTGCACAATCGCAACCAACAACTGACAGATCTATCCCAGAGAACAAACTCGTGCCACCACACACTTAACCACATGACTCCCAAACTTGTACCAGACACTCACCATTAGCCCCAAATACACAAACCCACCCTGCATCAAGCCCAGCATGACACACACACTCATGTCTATCCCACAGTGCCCGTACACACAATAGAATGTACAAGCAACAGTCACAACTGAAGACAGTGCCAAAACAATGGGCATAATCCAATCACACCACCGAGCTCTCGCTACATTGGCCAGACTCACATCACAGCAGCCCAAATTACACAAAGTGGGCAGCTTCCCCCATAGCTGTTCTATACATCCTGTATACACCCCACAATCCACACATATGTCCCCAAAGATGTAGACCCCCCCAGAAACACACAGAATTGCATAACAAGGTACAAATACTTCTCAAAACATGCACTTCATAACAACTGGACTCCTCCACCATATCTGGTCACATCCTCAAATGCAAAGACTCGCTCCCTCCCCCACCAACAAAGTCTTGTCCAGGAGCTCTAAAACGTGTGACAGAAAACCTACTTTCCTGATAGTACATACACAATTTTACACAACTTCCAAATTCATCTTACAATGCACAGGCTTTCCCCCTACACATGGCATAAGTCCATAGGGCAGAGACTCATCTACAAAGCAAACAATGAGCCCATTATGCACTGCAACCACAAGATGCCCCCAAACACACAGAATGTGCACCACAACTCCAAAAACCACTCTGCCATGTGTATAGGAGCCCTATAGTGCCTAAACTCTCCCAGAACTCCAAACTCAGCTCTCAACGACCTAGACCAACTGATGATACACACATGTTCCACAACGTGACTCCCATTGCAGCCCATAGAATAGTATCACCATAAACAGGTTTCTCTCACAACGCAAAATTCTCCAAAAAAGCTGAGACTTGCTCCCTGAGGCATCCAACATCTCTATAACACTTAGCTTCGCCTCAGAATCAGTCTTGCACCACAGTACTTGCAAAATGTCTCACAATATCCACAATGACCTTATAATGGACAGACTTGCCCCACCATGTCCAAGCTTACCCCACCACACCAAGACATGCCCTATAACTCACAGATAACTTCCACAAAGCTAAACTCTCCCGATACTGCACAGCCTCACTTTAAAACTTCAACTCACCCAATTTTACCCAATGGTAAAAATAGATTTAAAAAATATCCAGCCACAAATTCAGTCTTGCCACACAACACCCAGATGTGTCTTCCAGCACACAAACTAGCTCCATAATCCCTAGCTGCAGCTAACCTACGATGAGCAAGTGTACCCTGTGACACAGAGGTTTCTCCCACAAACACAAAACTGCATTCTGATGCACAGATTCACCCCAGAATGTACACACACAATTGCTCCGTAAGGCAAATACTTACCCCACAAAGAAAACATGTGTCCCCAACCCCCAGAATTGCCCTAGGACACACAGACTTTCCCCACAGGAGGAAGACATGATCCCCATTACAGAGTTGTTCTCCTCACCAGATGTACTTTCCAACACAGTCTTGCCCCACAGGTACCCTTGACCTACAACCTAGACACAATCTCTAGTGTACTTTATCACCCCTACACCTTAGCAAAACCTCCAGTGAAAAAGTGCATCCTACAACGTAGAAAACACCTTGCAAATGCAGGGACATGCCCACCAGTTCCAGAATGGCCACGTCAGGCTCAGACTTCCTCCCCAAAGCAAATTCACGTGGAAACACCTAGAACAAAATCACAACTTAGAAGCGCGCTCCAGATCAAGTTCTCCCCACAACACACTGACATGTGTCACAATATTCAGACTTACCTGCCTGCACAAAATCTCACAATTCAATACATGAGCCACAATACTACAGACAAGCCTCACAGTACACAGTCTTGTCCTACACCGCTGAGAGACACGCCCTATAATGCATAGACTGACCTACCATACAAACATCCCTCACAGAACAAATCTTTACCCAGCATAAAGATTCCAAACTCAAGATACGTTCAGTCATACACTGGCATATGCTACAACACAGAATTACTTCATAAAGCAGATATGTCTACAGCAAACAAAGTAATCTTAGCACAAATACACAAGCTCCTGCACACCCAGACTCACCCCTAATAAAATGCACTCTCTTCAAAACACCAGAATATACCCAACACCCCATCCAGAAACAGTCTAATCATACAGTGTGCAGCACAGACCATGTCTTCCAGAAATGGCATACTATGTAAAGACACAACTTCACTTATGGGACTGTCCCTCTTTATGAAGCCACATAGATTGCCCGTGAGGCATAGACATATCCTACAGTGCAAAGGTTATCCCTATGACATACAACTTACTATAGAATCTCCAGAGTCAACCCATGACATGTTGTCTCACCCTGTGACTCAAGCATATATCCCACAACACACAGACTGCAGTGTATATACTACAACAGCTAGACATGCCCTACATTGTGAGGACATGTTCCTAAGTCCATAGATGTACCTGATGGTACATCCAAAAAAGGCTTCCCTGGTGGCTTAGTGGTAAAGAATCTGCCTGCCAATGCAGGAGATGCAAGAGACATGGGTTCAGTCTTTTGGTTGGGAAGATGCCCTGGAGGAAGGCATGGCAAGCCACTCCAGTATTCTTGCCTGGGAAATCCCATAGACAGAGGAGCCTGGTGAGCTACAGTCCATAGGGTCGCACAGAGTCAGATATGACTGAGTGACTAAACACACACACAAATCCAAAAAATCATAGTCATAAAAATCACAATGCTCCAAATCACTCCCACAAAACACACTCACTCCATACTTCAGACCTCACAGGACCCATAATTCATAGCGATAACCCATAATCCACAGCTTCACCTCACACCCTATAGCTATTCCTCCCTTAATGTAGAGAAAAACATCACAGTGCACATGTGAATCATACCAGTCATGGACTGACACCACAAGAAACTCATGCTGCTGCTGTTGCTGCTAAGTCGCTTCAGTCGTGTCCGACTCTGTGCGACCCCATAGACGGCAGCCCACCTGGCTCCCCCGTCCCTGGGATTCTCCAGGCAAGAACACTGGAGTGGGTTGCCATTTCCTTCTCCAATGCATGAAAGTGAGAAGTGAAAGTGAAGTCGCTCAGTCGTGTCCGACTCTTAGAGACCCCATGGACTGCAGCCTACCAGGCTCCTCCATCCATGGGATTTTCCAGGCAAGAGTACTGGAGTGGGGTACCATTGCCTTCTCCGAAGAAACTCATAGGCCCTACCATTTGCTAACACTCCACATACTTCACACACACTTGCCCCACAATAGCTAGACTCACTTTCCTTCAGACAGACTCGACACACAACATTTAGCCTCACTCCAGTTACACAGAGACATGCCACCTAAACTCAGAAACTAGCCCTGGAACACTCAGACTTGTCCCACAGTCCTCACAGAAGAGCCATACCGAGAGACACACGATCCACAGCACATATATTCATTCTACAATGCCCAGCCTGGCCCCAGACTTCACAGATACCCTCATAACAACCAGACTTGCTACACAAGAAGGCCTCACAAGAAAAGCAGGGTAGTTAAGCGTGTGTCCTCTGGAACATTCAGATTGACTTCATGAGGCATCCACGCTATCACGTTTAAGCCTCAGCAACAAGTTGTTACTCTGTAGCACACGAACTGTGGAGAAGGCAATGGCACCCCACTCCAGTACTCTTGCCTGGAAAATCCCATGGATGGAGGAGCCTGGTAGCTGCAGTCCATGGGGTCACTAAGAGTCAGACATGACTGAGCGACTTCACTTTCTCACGCATTGGAGAAGGAAATGGCAGCCCACTCCAGTATTCTTGCCTGGAGAATCCCAGGGATGGGGGAACCTGGTGGGCTGCCGTCTATGGGGTTGCAGAGAGTCAGACACGACTGAAGTGACTTAGCAGCGGCAGCACACGAACTGAGGACCTGCATGCTCACACAGGATTTTGGCATGTGACTTCATTTCTTTGGCTCTGTATAAGCATTTGTAAACATGGGTGAAATATTTCCTTTTCAGCTGTTCCAAGGATGAAATGAGATAGTTTCAGGAAAGAATCAAGGTTCAGGACACAGGCTTGGGAATGCAGTTGCGCCTGTTCCCAGTCCTGGCTCCAGCACTGGGAACGGGACATACTCGAAAATAGAAGTGGTTCAGGGTGCAGCAGAAGGCAGAAAGCTCTCACGTCAGTCAGGCCTGGCTTTGAACTCTGCCTCTGCCACTTATTAGTCATATGGTGCTCATGATGTGCTTTAATTTTCTGATCCTCAGTCTTCATTTGTCAACTGTGGATGATGCTGGTTCCTGCCTCCAAGACTGTTGGACTATATGACACCAGGTATCTTAATCTGCATTTCTAGTCAAAAAGAAGCAGTAGGATGGGGAAAAGGTTGCAGCAGGTGGGCCCTGCTTAGGCCCAGGGGGAGGAGGAAGATAGGTTAGGTGCGTGCAAGGGTCTCCGACAGAAAGGTCCCTCCCTGATGGCTCAGGACTGGAAGATCTGAGCAGCCACCGTATTTGGCCTTCAGATTATAAAAGCCTGTGTTATTACACCATAGTTACTGTCTTTAATAATCCACATTTTCCGAAGAAGACCATCTTTTAATGCTTGTTTTTGTGGCTATTTCAAGAGCAGAAAGAAAATCTTGAGCCCCCTCTGCTGGCCAAACAGTAGAAAGGCAGCTGAAGAAATGAGTAGAAAAGTCTTTGTCCAATAAAGTAGTCACATCAACATACATAACATTCAACACAGATAAGTACCTACACACCAGAACACACACACATACGCATAGTGCCACAGATATTCACACTGACATAGACCTACAGGTGTGTCATCATCCCACAGATCATACATTCTTTCAGCCACAGCCAAAGACGTGTTTGCACAAATATGAGCAAATAACCCAGAGTCCCAACAGGGATCATCTCATGTCTACACAGTTACACATATGCATCCACACAGATCCATACAAATGCACACAATTCTGTATGTAGACACAGAGCACCATGTAGGTAGAAATATACACTCCACACTCACACAGGCCCAGAGAAGCATGCAGAGACATATGTACACCAACCTAGGCATCCATAGGATGTGTTTACTAATTCATAAACTCAAAGTTGCAAAAACATAGATACATACACATACAGACATATGACAACATATAGATGCTTCTAGAGGCTGATGAGGTACATGTCCATTCTCAGACACTTCAGATGTTTATGCAGAAATGTAGACAAACCCATGGAAGCTCACACAGACACATGGGTGTTGGCCTGTCTACACACACAGCCATAAGCTGCACAGAGCTGTCCATATGCAGACACAGGTGTATGTGTTTTTATTGATACACAGAGACATGGAGACATTTACACAAACACTGAAGTATGGAGATTTATTCATAGGTAGATACATGTGTTTTAAATATGTATTTACTATCACTTTCATGCTCACAGGAGTACATGAATCTACACACAGAGGCATAGTTGTTATTAAAACATACCTGTGCATACATGTTCCTGCCTGTATATGCAACCTAACTGCTCATGCTCACCATGAAAACATATAAACATGCACACATGCATACATATAGAAATGACCATGGGGATGCACATGGGAACGTTCATGCATGTCGGTGTGTACGTAGAAACACACAAGCATGGAGGTGTGCACACATACATGCACTGTATGTGGAGACATATCTATGCAGACACAGACACAACAGAGACAATCCATAAAGAAATCTCTACATGCATATATACACAGAGACAGTGCTGTATACATATAGAGACATATACTTTTAAATATAGAGATATAAGCATTGTATATAGATACAGGGGAGAGAATGAGGCAGGGAAGAGAGAGAGAGATTGATTCATATGCAGAAGTGTATACCTGAAGATATGGGCATATAGGCACACAGGCCTAGAGACCCACACAGAGGTATACATGGGCATATATATCTGCACTCACACACACTCACTTAGATGCACAAGAGGAACATACAAAGTCATATTCATGCACAGAATCTCAGTTAGATTCACAGAGACACAGGCATGTAGACAGAGACAGAGAAATACATGGACTCACACCCATGTAGACGCACAAAGGTATCAACACCGAAGCCGGTACAGGTACATCTATACAGATTTACACACATGAACACATTCCACGTGAATGTACAAATGGACACGGAGACCCAATAAATATACTGGACAAACACAGAGGCACATGGGGACACAAGCATGCATGTCTTGCACACAGACAGAAAGGTATGCACCCACACTGGCAGAGCCCGGCACACCTTCACAAATACACAGTTGCACATACATGTGTGGGTATTGTCATATGTCTGCGTGCAAACAGAAGTGGGCATAGGTACCACAGGGGCATACACAAACCAAGAGGAGCAGAGACATAGCAGAACACATAGGGAAAATTCCGGTACACAGAGTCCTCAAATGCACACAGTAACATAAACACCTGCACGTGGACACGCAGATGCATTCACCCAGAGAGTCATCCAAAGACATTAGATCTCATGCAGACAGACTTATGCAGACTCACACACACACATGCGCCCACAGACATGAGGATGGTCACACAGACATACACATCCAACCAGAGGTGGAGAAACAGATATATGAACACCAAGGCGTGCATGTGTGAATAGAGAAGCCCTGAGACACAGATAAAGAGGCTTATAGGCAAAAATGTACACATGGAGGCATATGGACTCCCACCCCTACACACACCTATGTCATGTACACACAGATACAGAGACATGCAGACACACAGATGAATATTTGCAAATAGTAAACATGAGGACTAAACATGTCCACGCAGGCATGGGTGCTATCTTATACACACGGTCTCTTGCAGAGATATACACACTGAAGACAAGACTTCAACCACATAGATGCTGACACGCTCCAAATCCCTTACAGGCACATGCACACAGATCTCTATAAATGCACTTGCCTATATGGACACACAAACTCACATGCAAATGTGCCCTCAGATGGCAGGCATCCCCACCCAGAAATACACAGACACAGAACATCTTCACCCTATAAAAGCAAGAAACATACACGTATGCATGCATGTGTGCTAAGTCACTTCAGTTGTGCCCAAATCTTTGCAACCCTATGGACTGTAGCCCTCCAGGCTCTTCTGTCCGTGGGATTCTCCAGGCAAGAATACTAGAGTGGGTTGCCATGTCCTCCTCCAGGGGATCTTTCCAACCCAGGGATCGAACCCTCATCTCTTAAGTCTCCTGCAATGGCAGGTAGGTTCTTTTCTATATACATGTAGAAATAGAGACAAACCCACAGGCACACAAATGCACAGATGCACAGAGATGCACCCTCACATGTCAATATATACACACATTGACTCGTGCTCATGTGTGCATATGCACAAATGATCTACAAATGTACTTCTATGCCCACACAACACTAAGTCTAAATGTACATCAAATATAAGAATGTACAGACACTAGTACATCTGTCAGTGTAAGCATATAGGTGAATCCATGGGCTTAATCATGTTACAGACAGAAACACAGACTTCCACATGCATAGACATAGAGACACATGCAGACAAACATACGAAAACCGACTCAACCACATATAAAAGAATGTGACTTTTAGTGTATCTTTTTCTTAGCCTCTTCAAGAGAAAATGAAAATTAGTGAGCTCCCTCTGATGGCTAAACTGTATAAAGTGATGTGGAAACTACCAGAAATATCTCTGAAAGCTCTGGATTGCACATGTGTTTGTGTGTGTGCACACAGACACACACTTCCACATTGCACAGAATCATGGACATAAAATCACACAGAATCACAGAACTATAAATATGAATAGGCAAATATAGAAAGACCCATAGACAGTTACACACACACAACCTCAAAGTATCTCAGAGTATGATATTTAAGGGTGTGGCTATTGAACTTGAACAAAACCAAACCTGCATTTGCATCCCATATCTGGCACTTACTGACTCAATGATTTGGGGCTATTTTCCTGCTTTCTCACCTGTATCCTGGGGGTGATATTAACACCTAGCTCTTAGAGCTGTTTGCAGATTCAGTGCAATGAAGAGCTTAACCTTATGCTTGGAATGTCCCAGAGGCCACTGCTGCTGCTGCTTTTTGATTTTTCTAGAGCTGAAGTACTTAGCTGAATAGGGTTTGAGTTTTGTAGTTAAAGTGCATGGTTATATCAGAGAGATGTATTAGTTAACAATATTTGTAAGTGATATTAATGAAGAATAAATGACCTTCCCAGACAAGGCTATTTCTGAAATTTTCAGAGGTGAGAAGGACTTATTACTGTCCTTGGGAAATGGAAACACCTAAAACAAATATTTCTTGCTATTGTTGTGTGTCGTTGTCACCGTTCTACGTTATTCCTATCCTTTTCCTTTTTGCAGGAGATAGGAAGATTGAGAGAGCTGGTGGAAGCGGGGAAGAGGGCGTCTTTCGCCACCTAGTGATCATTTTGAGTAAGTACAGTATTTGTATATTGCTTAGAAATACTCCCTAACATTTCACCATTGCAGGATTGTATAACTGCCCTCGTGAATAAGCTGGTATACATCAAGTTGTAGTGGTTTCTGCTATACCATAGTCCCCACCCTTATCCACTGTTTTGGTTTCCAATGTTTCAGTTACCCGCACTCAACTGTGGTCTGAAAATATTAAATACAAATTTCTAGAAATAAACAATTCATAGGCTTTAAATTGCACGCCATTTTGAATAGCATGATGAAATATTGCACTGTCCTGCTCGGTCTCACCCAGGATGTGAAGCATCCCTTAGTCCTGCACATCCCACTCTTTAGTCACTTAGTATCAGATCGACCGTTGAGCTATCATAGCCTTGTGTCCAAGTCACCCTTATTTTGCTTAGTGACCTCAAAGTACAAGAGTAGTGATGCTGGCAATTCGGATACACCAAAGAGAAGGCATGAAGTGCTCCTGTAAGTTAAAAGTTCTTGAGTTAATAAAGAAAGAAAACCACGATGTATGCTGAGGTTGCTAAGATTTACAGTCAGAATGCATCTTCTACCCATGAAATTGTGAAAAAGGAAAAAGAAATTGGTGCCAGATTGGCTATTGCATCTCAAACTGTGAAAATTACAGCCATAGTGAGGGATAAGTGCCTAGTTATGATGGAAAAGGCATTTTATTGTACAATAAGATATTTTTGAGAGAAACCATGTCCATGTAACATTTATTACAGTGTATTTGTTCTATTTTACTATTTTCAGTATTATCATTAATCTCTTACTGTGCTTAATTTATAAATTAAACTTTATCATAGGTGTGTATGTATAGGAAAAAACATACTCTATATAGGGTTGAGTACTATCCATGGTTTCAGGCATCCACTGGGGGTCTTTGAACATATCCCTGGGAATAAAGGTGGAACTCTTCAGAAATTAAAAAGTCATAAAATAAAAAGAAATCTTTGTTTCTAAAATTTTTTCCTTCATTCAGTTTTCCTCTGGGATTCAATGAGACTATGTTTTATAGCAGTGGTCTTCAAACTTGCTAATTACAGGCTACCTAAAATAATTTTGAGAAACTGTCTACCCTGTCAAACATCTTGAAGTGAGCATCTGAAATTTCTTATCATAAGTTTAATTATTTGTACAGTTACATTTGCAGCATATTATAAATATTTATACTTTTAATTAATGATTTAATCACATTTTTAATCTGTCCAATGAGCTAAAAATACCTTGCTAATTGGAGAAGGGAGCGGCCACCCACTCCAGTATTCTGGCCTGGAGAATTCTATGGACTGTATAGACCATGGGGTTGCAAAGAGTTGAATGAGTGACTTTGGCTTTCACCTTAATCTGTCCAATGAGCTAAAAATATCATGTTAACAAGACACTCATCATTGTTAATTAAGAGCAAACAAATAAGAAAAAAACCTCGAACAGTTAGAAATTTTACATGATATTATTTCCTTGAAATTGCCATTCCATTCAACTTCCCTCACAGAATTTATCCTAATGCAATTTATTTTAATGTTCAAAGACTTTTTATTGGTCACCCATACATCTCTGCAAAAATATAGGTTGAAATAAATTTTCCCATAATGCTAAGCTTCTAAGTACTAAATCTTTTATTATTGAATTATTAGTAGCACACAGTTTATCAGAAGAGTATAAAATATTACACATTTTGAAAAGTAAAAAATGAAAACTAGAATTTGGTTGGCAATGCTTTTCCTAAGTGAATTTGAGTAAATTCCTAAGTGAATTTTTCCCCAAGTTAGTTCATGACTTGGAGGATGACTCTTACTTCTAATGAGACAGAGTACAGTATAAATTTTATTCCCATAAATAAGGAGAAGGGAATGGAATGAGTGTCCGAGTCACAGGTCAAAAATCACATAGTGACCAGTCGTAAAAAAATGTTTAATGACTTAAACTTTTTAAATTAATTTTTAACAGACAATTTGGCTGAGCCTATCTTTAATTGTTTGAAAGAAAAGAAGCCCGAATTATAGAAGGGTTTGTTGCTGAATCATTAATTTTAGTGTTTCTGGGAGGCTTACCAGAATAACCTTATTACCGAGGTTTAGCAAATGACTATTATATATCATTCTTTCATTTTGAGACATTGTTTTTAATTCAGTGGACTTACAAAGGGAAAATCAAAATACTTAGATAAGTGTCACTTGCTGCTGCTGCTGCTGCTGCTAAGTCGCTTCAGTCGTGTCCGACTCTGTGCGACCCCATAGACGGCAGCCCACCAGGCTCCCCCGTCCCTGGGATTCTCCAGGCAAGAACACTGGAGTGGGTTGCCATTTCCTTCTCCAATGCATGAAAGTGAAAAGGGAAAGTGAAGTCGCTCAGTCGTGTCCGACTCTTAGCGACCCCATGGACAGCGGCCCACCAGGGTCCTCTGTCCATGGGATTTTCCAGGCAAGAGTACTGGGGTGGGGTGCCATTGCCTTCCCCGAAGTGTCACTTAGTTAATACAATAATTTTGATAGAATCCCTTTAGTTTATTATTTACCCTAAATATGAAACTTTGAGGCTACTGATTTGGATTATTGATTTCATAGAAAACATTTATAATATAATTCAGTTGACAAAGGCAATGTTCATATCAAAATAATCAGCCAAATCAGCTTTATCTTCAGATAAAGTGTCCAATTTCATTTTTCAATGGAGAATATAAATTAATATGCATTTTGAGGAGCCTTATTTAAACCATGGAGAAATCATTTGGGGGCACCTCTGGTTAAATATTTTACTATCAAAGTAAATAGAAGATTAAAATGAGATTTTAATTTATTTCAGAATAAAGAAAAATTAATTTTAATATTTAATAATTTTAATGATAAAATTTATTAATAAAATAAAAATAAATAATGAAATTTTAATAATTTTCTTATATGTAATTTAAAATTAAACAGTGTAATATGTAGCTAATATGTTATAAAACAAAGAATTGAACGGTATGCATAGTTTCTTTTGGTAAACAAATATCCCAATTTTGGGTTTCTGGAAATAATTAAGAATAATGTATAAAAAAGTGTAAAGACATTAATATTTTTAGGCCACAGGATTAAACTTTCAGCCATATTTTATAAAAGAGAAAAGTATATGGAGCTAAAAAATAACTGGTCTGGCAACAACCATATTTAATTTTTTGATAATAAGTACTAGAAAATCTGTAATTATAAAATGAAATGAAGATTGACTTTCATTGGGAAAGATATTTCAAGATACAATCTGAGAAAACACATTTTAGCTAGTTTAATTGAATGATGTATCTTATTTGAAAGAAATCACATACAATTTCTATATATGTTTTACCAATGTAAACATTTTGTAATACAAAAAACATTCCAATTATGTGTAAAAGAATCAGCATGGACAGTATATGTAGCTATTAGGAGGTGTTTTCTTTCCAGTTAATGACAGATGTAAGTGATTAGTGTGTTGAGAATATCTGCAAAATAATGCTTAATTTTAAGCAAGTGGGAAAAAGTTGTCCTTGGACAAATCAGTTTTAGGCAGGAAGAGGCATGGATGTTGAGAAGCTGAGCGTGGATTCCCTGCAAACTACCCCTGCTCACATACTTTCTGAAAAGAATTCATGGATGAGTAGCTAAGTTTGAAGCCCACTGTTCTAAACTGTCATCAGCAGGATTGCTCTAGAGCAATGTTTTGTCAGTTAGGATAATCAATTTTTTGTAGTTCACAGTCACAGGAGAGCAATGGAGGTAGCTGCCACTCTTGATTTTCTGCCAACTGTTTTTATGACTGATCATGTTTGAGCCAAAGGTTCTGAAAGGGATTATTTTTGTTTTGCTGATAAATGTGTAAATTGACTAGACCTCCATTGTCTGATATTGGAGCTGCTAGCAACATGTGGGTATTGAGCATTTGAAATGTGATTAGTGCAAACTGGGCTTCCCTGGTGGCTCAGTGGTAAAGAATCCGCCTGACAATGCAAGAGATGCAAGGTACCAGGGTTTGATCCCTGGGTCAGGAAGATCCCCTGGAGAAGGAAATGGCAGCCCACTCCAGTATTCTTACATGGGAAACCTCATGGACAGAGGAGCCTGGCGGGCTACAGCTCATGGAGTTGCAAAGAGTCAGAAACAACTTAGTGACTAAACACACAATAATGCCAACTGCAATATATTCTAAGTGTAGAATGCAACACAGCAGATTTCAAAGACAGGGCACACATAAATGAAATTTTTCATTAATATTTTTATATTGAGTACATGTAGAAATGATAATATTTTGGCTATATTGAGTGAAACAACACACATTATTAAAATTAATTTCACCTGTTTTTTAAACTTTTTTAAAATATTTTAACATGAAAATTAAAATGATATAGGTGGCTTGCATTATATGTTTTATATGATAGTGCTACTCTAAGAGCTCAGATTAAAATTCTCTAACTTCCCCTAAAAACATGATCACAGAAAAGATGGATTTGTCCACTAATGTTGATATTCTGATGTAACCAGTTCCTTTATTCTAGTATTTGGGTTTCTGAATTGGGGAATTTCTAGTTGTTAGGCTTGAAATTTGTAGTTGTTTTTCTTAGGAAAAAGTAAAAAACCCCAAACAAATCAATATTCCACTAAAGATATTGGAAAAGTAGTCTTTTATTAGTACCTGGAAATTTTCCCAGAATGAACTTTGGATGGCTTCTCAGTGGATGTATGTGAAGTTTTTCAAGCTCTTCAAAATTGTCAGTGGCAGATATTGCATTCTACAGAAGATATGATGTGTTTCATCACATTTGAGATTTTTTTATGTAATATGTTTTTATGTAACACTAAGAAAAAAATACTTCCAAATAAACTGTGATGTAATGCTTTCATATCCATAAAATTTTAATTTTATACTTACCAAAAGAGCTTTTTTGGACATATATGGACATATATTTTTATCATATATCATGATACCAAAATAGCCACAACCAAGGTTGAGTATGTATGGCAGTGACATTTCCCTTTCAACTGCCTCCTGGCTGACAGGGATTGTAAAATGCCCTGATTATGAGACATATTCTAATTTCAGAGACATGAAAACATTAGGAAAATATGCATCTTAGAATCGGTTAAATATGGTCAGTCATTTGTCAAGAAAGAAAGGATCACAGAGGACAGAAAGCCAGACTCCAAGACATCAGCTTAGTACAAACACCTTTTCTGTGTGTCATCGGATATACAAAACCCAAAATGTGGCTCTTATTCAAACTTTCATCATAGAGCACTTAAAAAACATTGCAATATACATTTCATGTTAGTTGTTTGATGGTTTTCCTAGTTTTCTTTTATTTGTTTCCTGGCTTGGAAGTGGGAGAAGTGGAGGAGAAGGGGACGACAGAGGATGAGATGGTTGGATGGCATTACTGACTCAATGGACATGAGTTTGAGTAAACTCCGGGAGTTGGTGATAGACAGGGAGGCCTGGCATGCTGCAGTCCATGGGGTTCCAATGAGTTGGACACGACTGAGCGACTGAACTGAACTGAACTGAACTGAACTTGGAAGTGGGAGAGTTAGGGAAGAATCATGATGGGTAGGGCTTCAGCTGGGCACAGAATGGCTCTCTCCAAACTAAATATCTAGCATCTCTGGAGTGAGAATCACTTAGCAGAGCCTTGTGTGCAGCTGTGCCTTCAATGGCACTGTTTCTTCTTCGCAAGACGGGTAACCGACACAGCCTTTCTGCCACAGAAAGTGGGGAAGTGTGCCAAGAATGCCCGTAGTGACTTTGTGGTACATCCTGCCAGCCTTATTTAAACAACTGCAGGGTTTTGTTATGATGCAATGGAGAGAGGGGAAAGCAGTACTTCATGAGGTCACAGAAAATGCCATTGGAAATATCTTGGTAATGTCTTCTGTCACTAATGGGGTATGGTGATTGACAGTTTCCTTTAGTTCACATATCAGGTATAAGACTTTTTGTTTCTTGTGCGTGGCAAAAGTGAGGATGGGGTGTAGTTTTATAAGAATGAATGTCCAAGAAGAAACTATTTATCTCCTGCCTAAGACGATGCAGTGTGTTTGGTTGCAAGCATCTACTAGAAAACAGGAGGGGACTATGTTGTGTCCCCATGCAGGGGATGAAATAGCCAGGAGATATGAGCATTATTTTAATGTTTTTGCATTAGAGTTTGCACTCCAGGTTCAGTCTACCACAAAGGCTGCAGATCTGGTAAACCTATAACAAGCAGCCAACATCTGGTCTGTGATTGATCCAGATCTGAGACTGCCAGCTGCTTAGCAACTTGGCTTGGGGAGGATGCCTGACAGCCTAGATCAGGATTGGAGATGGGGGATAAGGATGATGATTAGATAGCTGTCTTTGTGCTAATGAGCTTGCCACTGGGCACTTGTATTTTGAGAGACTTTCATCACAAGAGAGCCTGTAAAGGGAAGTTGGCTGTTGCACGCAAAGGTTGCTACAGGCATAACGATGCCTGTAGGTAAGAGGATGAGGTGTGGGGAAGGTGCTCTGGGGGACTTCATGAACTAGATGGAAAGGGGCCATCTGTGCAGGTGCCTGTACCTGACTTAGGTAAGGCCTCGCTCAGGTTGGAATCAGAGCTTTCTTGAGCTGCCTCCAGCACTGCCCGAAATCCCTACTGTGTGTTCCCTCACCAACCAAGAGCGGCCACACCTGTTGATGAAGGCAGGTTGGGGACTCGGTGATGACCTCACTTATAGGAAGATGATAATATCATTACAGAGTTGCAAAGAACCCTTCAAGGCTATTTAGTGCAATCATTATATCTTTTGAAACCTCCAATAAATGGTTTTTTCCTCCAGAAATGGGAAGCTCAGTGTTTCCTGAGGCCGTCCATTCAGCCTCTGGCCATCTTCAGTAGTTCTGCTTTGTACTGGACTGAGGTCTGCCTCCCAGGGAGGCACATTCTGAACTCTGGGACAAGTCATATCCTGCTAACATGTGGCAGTTATGGTCACTGAAGACATTTAACTCTTCTCTTTGCCTAGCTTAGTCTCTGTCTGCCGTTCTCCATTTGACAGTTTAGCCAGTGTTACCCTTACCCTTGTTTTCTTCCTCCTGAGAGTCCAGGTCCCCAGGATCCCAAAGTTTGGACAGTATTCCTGGTGCTGTTGGACCATTTGTTCCTTAAGCTGAATATCATTTGCCTATTGAGTGCATGACATTTATGAACAGATTGCAGTGTTGAGTCTAAATGCATCTGAAAGGTGCCTTAAACCTGCTTCACTAAGAACCCCCAGGGATAACCAAAGCTTCTAACCAAAAGTATTTTACTCACTGAAAGTTAAGTCATGGTGGCATGTGCGTGCATGCTCAGTTGCTTCAGTTGTGTCTCACTCTTTGCGACCCTATGGGCTATAACCCACCAGGCTCCTCTGTCCATGGGACTCTCCAGGCAAGAATACTGGAGTGGATTGCCATGTCCTCCTCCAGGCGATCTTCCCAACCCAGGGAACGAATCCATGTCTCCTGCATCTCCTGCATTGCAGGCAGATCCTATACCCACTGAGCCACCTGGGAAGCCTCATGGTGGTACAGGGGGGAACAAAAATGGAGGGTAGAAATTTATCTTCTTTTGAGAGCTGTAGTATCTATTTTTCTTCTGCATATCCTTAGTTTATTTAAATATCATTTCATATGGACTATGGGAGCCTGAGAAATTACAGAAAAGTGAACCTTAGATGGGATCAAGGAATTATATTCATCATGTGCATTGCTCACAGTGAAGTGGGAATAAGCTGAAAATTTCTTTCTTCATGTCCCCTCCCCCACCATGGCCTCAGGAATATACAACATCATCTGCAAGGAGAGGAAAAGAGGACTTGGTCACGTAAAAATATAGCAATCTAATCTGTTTCTTCCTCTAGATTTTAGCTAAAAGGTTTATTTACTACATGGGCTGAAAAGTGTTATATATTCCATATATAATTAACTAAATAATAATCCCCAGTAGAATGTAAAGAAGACGTGATGTGGTGGATTCATAATGCAGTGTGATATTACATCTATGAGAATGTTCACATTCCTGATGGGTTTATGTAACCAGCACACATCACAATGATGACTCATTTAAAATTATGTAATGAACACTCCATGCAAGAGTTAAACTCAAAATTAGGGCAAGAGGGGTGATTGCTGTACATGTAGCTATAGAGATAGAACAGACTTAGGTGCCGGGAATGTTCTGGAAAGAAAAGTCACATGGGTGAAGACTTTGCTTGCATTGCACTGTGTTCATGATTAAGTATTCTGATGCCTCTTACTCTTGGCATTTACTACATTTGTTGCTCTTCCCACCTCTCTTCTTGGGGCTGGAGTTCCCACGGTTTCAAATCTGGCTCCTTGCCTTTGCCCTGCCTTTACTTTCTGCAGAAAAGATCATGAAGTTTCAAATGCAAAGCTGGATTCATTTGAAAAACAAAAGGTTAATCCATTTTCAAAAATGTCCACCATAAATGCATAGGAGTTTTCTTAGTAGGAAAAATAAGAAATGCAATATTAAAATTTAAAAAGTTTATTTAGGTAGAGGGTGGGATGCACTGGGTTTTGTGTTTTTTTTCCAAAGTTTGGAACTCTGGACTGCAGTCATTGTGAGCTTGTGAAGCCAGGTGTCCTGACTTGGATCTCTGGTCCCCTTTCAGCTGGCAGCTGGAAGGGATCCTGTGCCCAGCTGCCTTCATGAAGAGCAGAACTGGGCCAGGGGCAGCAAAACTGTGTTCTCCTTCTCCCAAGCCAGCAGTCTAAGGAGCAGAGTGTGTGATGGATGCTAACGCCTTATGCAGTTAAAGGCACCCTGTGTTCCTTTACAGATGAAGAACTGAGATAATGTAAAGTATTAACCTCCACTCTAGAAGAAACCATCTCACTGTTCATTTTCTTTCTTTTTTTTTTTTTTTTAACATTACAAAATCTGGTTTATTCACAGAATGCAGGGAAGATTTAAAATTAGGAAATCGATTACTATAATATCACATGTGATAATATGACCTTTCATATCAGTCATAGTGTTCAATAGGAAAATAAATATTTACAGTAAAGTGGTTATCTTTTATAATAAAAAAGCATACTTTTTTTTTTAATTCAGTTAACTAAAAGTACAATTTAATTTCTTAACATGAGAAGCAGTAAGTATCTAAAATCAAAAGGCAACATTACACTCAAGGACACCATTTTCCAAATTGAGTCTACCACATTCTGGCCATTAAAAATTTCGGTTTCAAGAGATATGGAATTATTGGTTTTAACAAATGACATTTTATGGCAGTTCTTTTTATATTATTTAACATCAAATGTGTTTGTTCATGTCCCAAAAGGCATATAGATTTAATTAGGTCTGAAATTTATTGTTTCTTTCTTAATGACTGTATTTCACTGACTATATTTCTTTTTTTTTTTTCTATTTTATTTATTTATTTATTTTTTAAATCAAGAATCTCTTTTATTGATTATCAGAAACATTACAAACATCTAATATGAACAAATTGTAACATGACAGTATTTAGTTTGAACAATTAATACATTTCAGATATAATATTATACATATTTCAATGTTATTCTCCCCAATCATCCCACCCTCTCCCGGTCCCAGAGTCCAAAAGTCTGGTCTATACATCAGTGTCTCTTTTGCTGTCTCGTAAATAGGGTTAAACTTTATTAAAGTTATGAGCTTCAAATTTAATTGAAATATTCAGGAAACTGCTTCTTGGGTAGAGGAAATGAAACCATGAGGCAGCAAAGGTATTTCATTGAGTTTCACTTTAATGGCAGCCTTGGACACTTGACCCAGGAGGGGTACAGCTCTCTTTCTCTGCGTTAGTCAATCTCTTATGCTTCCCTCAACCCAATCAGTTAAGGGTCAGTTCCCTGTTATAAATTTTATCTAGTTGATCCAGGCAATGAAGCATCTTATTATGGCATGCCAGATAATTAGAGTTTACTACATCCCTATTTATTGGCATGTTGAACAGTGTCGGGAGGGGGAAATTTCCTTTTAATCCTTCTTGAGTTCTTTGGGCCAGTCTAATAATTAAATTGACATAAGACAGATCACCAGGAGAAAAAAAGAATGACTAAAGGAGAATGAAATATCCTTTCTGTGTGCAACTATTTGGAAAGTATTTTTAAGCTTTGCAACTTAAAAACATAACTATTGATAGAGGATTGTTTAATCTACAAAATACACTGTAAGTCGAAAGTGAGATACATGTGGTATAAAATAAGGCCTGGAAATCTCCACTGGTTTGCCTGTGGGCAGAATAAATTTTGAAGAGGCTCCAATTTTTTGCCATGGCTGGATGAACAATTTGCTGAGGTAGAGTTTCAGAGGAAACAAGAAGATTAGTTTTGTATTTGATGCAGAGTATTAAGGGCTTTCTAAAGAGATTAAATCAAAACCTTATTACAGTCCACTAATGCTGTATTAATGTAGCAGACATTTTTTGCTTTTCAAGGTTTTCATTTAAACTTGTGTTTGTGAATATTATTAAATTTCTTGGGATTAAGGACTTTGAAAGCCCCTTGTTTGTAAAGCTCTATTATTGAGTTCCCTGTAGGAGCTCAGAAAGCCCTCTGCACATTTAACTCCTGAGTCCTCATTATTACACGGGGGCTTAAGAAAGACAGAGGTGTTGAAACAGCTTTGGGAGAGAGAGGAACTTGGCCCGGGGAAGAGAGATGTTTGCAATTGTTCATCCACCTTTTCCGTGTCATCCTCTCACCCGTATCCTGGATTGCTAGGTGATGATGATTCTAGGGACATGGCATTAGATTTAGCCCCAGCAGAGAACTTTGATTCAGCCTCTTTCATGGACTTGTAGGAATTCGTGATCTGGAAGTGTAGGGTCGCCTCACTCTGGCTCATCTTGGTTCTTTAGGCTCTTCTCCCTCTCTCACTTTGCATGCCACTGCCTTCACCTAGGGAGTTTCTCTTCCTCAGTTTGCCTGTTCAAACTCACCCCATCCTTCAAGGCTCATCTCAAATGCATTGCAATTGTCCCTTACACCTCAAACAAGAAATCCAATCTTCAGTGACCTCTGGTAGTCCCACTCAGCACACTCTATGGCAAAACCTAAAAATCTTATCAGCTCCAAGGTCAAAAGAAGGAGGTGGAGAGAGCAAGGCCCTAGACTTTCTTGTGGGGAAAGTCTTCTCTGATGCTAACATCAGCCGTCTTGCACTGTATTTATTGCTCCAACAGCTAGGGCTGGTCATTTGCTTGTATCTTCCCAATAAGGCTCATGAACACTGCCAGATTAACTGAGCTCTGCACAAGCCCCATAGTGAAGATTCTCTTGCTTCTTCTGGGCAAATAGGTTCATGTCTTGTAAATATATCTTTGATTGGGAAGGCTGTCTTTCACATTTTTGGTAAATATTCACACCCACCTCCTTGGGGGTAATGCAAAGCTTGACAAGCAAGAATGTATGACTTTTCTGGGTAAATGGGGATCTTCTCACCACTGTGTGATTAAAGCAGAATAAACTAAGACTGTAGCTTTGATCCTCAAGCCCGGATTTCAAGTGTTGGAGTTTCTCGAAACTGCTTCTCTCTTTTCCCCATCTCATCTCTGTGTCATTTTCTTACTCTGATCAGGTTAAAATGAGCTGGACACAAAATCATACATGTTGGAAGCAGTAAAAAGATAAACTTCTCATAGTGTTGCATATGCATGTCTCTGCACACTTAGGTTTGGGGGTTGTATGTCAGCTGGTTGTATACATCTTGAGGATCAGTTCAGTTCAGTCACTCAGTTGTGCCTGAATCTTTGCCACCCCATGGACTGCAGTGTGCCAGGCTTCCCTGTCCATCATCAACTCCAGAGCTTACTCAAACTCATGTCCATTTAGTCACTGATGACATCCAACCATCTCATCCTCTGTCGTCCCCTTCTCCTCCTGCCTTCAATCTTTCCCAGCATCAGGGTCTTTTCAGATGAGTCAGTTCTTCACATCAGGTGACCAAGTATTGGAGTTCCAGCCTCAGAATCAGTCCTTCCAATGAATACTCAGGACTGATTTCCTTTAGGATGGAGTGGTTGGATCTCCTTGCTATTCAAGGGACTCTCAGGAGTTTTCTCCAACACCACAGTTCAAAAGCATCAATTCTTTTGTGTTCAACTTTCTTTATAGTCCAACTTTCACATCCATACATGACTACTGGAAAAACCAAAGCTTTGACTAGACAGACCTTTGTTGGCAAAGTAATGTCTCTGCTTTTGAATATGCTGTCTAGGTTGGTCATAGCTTTGCTTCCAAGGAGCAAGCGTCTTTTAATTTCATGGCTTCAGTCATCATCTGCAGTGATTTTGGAGCCCAGGAAAATAAAGTCTGTCACTGTTTCCACTGTTTCCCCATCTATTTCCCATGGGACCAGATACCATGATCTTAGTTTTCTGAATGTTGAGTTTTAAGCCAACTTTTCACTCTCCACTTTCACTTTTATCAAGAGGCTCTTTAGTTCTTCACTTTCTGCCATGAGGGTGGTGTCATCTGTATATCTGAGGTTATTGATATTTCTGCTGACAATCCTGATTCCAGCTTGTACTTCATCCAGTCCAGCATTTCTCATGATGTACTCTGCATATAAGTTAAATAAGCAGGGTGACAATATATAGCCTTAAGGTACTCCTTTCCTGATATGAAACCAGTCTGTTGTTCTATGTCCAGTTCTAGCTGTTGCTTCTTGACCTGCATACAGATTTATCAGGAGGCAGGTCAGGTGGTCTGGTATTCCCACCTCTTGAAGTTTGTTGTGATCCACATAGTCAAAGGCTTTGGCATAGTCAATGAAGCAGAAGTAGATGTTTTTCTGGAACCCTCTTGCTTTTTCGATGATCCAACGGATGTCGGCAATTTGATCTCTGGTTCCTCTGCCTTTTCTAAATCCAGCTTGAACATCTGGAAGTTCACTGTTCATGTACTGTTGAAGCCTGGCTTGGAGAATTTTGAGCATCACTTTGCTAACGTGTGAGATGAGTGCAATTGTGCGGTAGTTTGAGCATTCTTTGGCATTGCCTTTCTTTGGCATTGGAATGAAAACTGACCTTTTCCAGTCCTGTGGCCACTGCTGAGTTTTCCAAATTTGCTGGCATATTGAGTGCAACACTTTCACAGCATCATCTTTCAGGATTTGGAATAGCTCCACTGGAATTCCATCACCTCCACTAGCTTTGTTCATAGTGATGCTTTCTAAGGCCCACTTGACTTCACATTCCAGAATGCCTGGCTCTAGGTGAGTGATCATACCATTGTGATTATCTGGGTTGTGAAGATCTTTTTAGTATAGTTCTGTGTATTCTTGCCACCTCTTCTTAATATCTTCTCCTTCTGTTATGTCCATAATATTTCTGTCCTTTATTGTGCCCATCTTTGCATGAAATGTTCCCTTGGTATCTCTAATTTTCTTGAAGAGATCGCTAGTCTTCCCCATTCTATTGTTTTCCTCTATTTCTTTTCATTGATCACTGAGGAAGGCTTTCTTATCTCTCCTTGCTATTCTTTGAAACTCTGCATTAAAATGGATATATCTTTCATTTTCTCCTTTGCCTTTCACTTCTCTTCTTTTCACAGCTATTTGTAAGGCCCCTTCAGACAACCGTTTTGCCTTTTTGCATTTCTTTTTCTTGGGGATGGTCTTTATCACTGCCTCCTGTACAATGTCACAAACTTCCATCCATAGTTCTTGAGGCACTCTGTCTATCAGATCTAATCCCTTGAATCTGTTTCTCACTTCCATTGTATAATCATAAGGGATTTGATTTAGGTCATACCTGAATGGTCTAGTGGTTTTCCCTACTTTCTTTAAGTCTGAATTTGGCAATAAGGAGTCCATGATCTGATCCACAGTCAGCTCCTTGTCTTGTTTTTTTCTGACTATATAGAGCTTCTCCATCTTTGGCTGCAGAGAATATAATCAATTTGATTGTGTTATTGACCATCTGGTGATGTTCATGTGTAGAGTCTTCTCTTGTATTGTTGGAAGAGGGTTCTGTTAGCCTTTGCCCTGCTTCATTTTGTACTCTAAGGCCAAATTTGCCTGTTACTCCAGGTGTTTCTTGACTTCCTACTTTTGCATTCCAGTCCCCTAATGGAAATCGCCTTGACTTCTGTGTACCTTGCAGCATCTAGCACAGTGCCTGCCAGGGGGTGGCCAGTCAATGACTGAATGCACAAAAGACAGAATCAGTGTTTAAGTGTCAGTGTGGATCTATGTTTGTATCTAATATTTTGGATATATTCAGTTATATAAAATGTGTTATAAAATTAATTTACCTGTTGCTTTTCACTTTCATACATGTGTTATCTGCAAATTTAAAAATGTTATCCATGAACAATGTTATATCTTGATTGAATAGTCCTGGTCTAGAGAGTAACTCCTTTTGCATGTGATTTGAGTTCCAGTTATTTGGAAACCTCTCAAAGTTGAAACCATCTAAACGTGCAGTTCTCAGCCCTGGTAGCACTTTAGAATCACATGGGGAATCACAAACACTTGATTCCTCCTAATGAATTTGATTCACCTAATGCAACTCATAGTGATAATTTCTTCTGTGCTCTGAATTCCTTCCAAAAGGCTGTAGATGGTGTGATCATAATGATATAAGACTCTGTGACATGAATGCCAGAAACATGTATAACTCCAGGTTGGCCAGCTGCTGGATGAAGGGGGCATGCAATATTCAAACAGACTTAGTTCAGACCCTCAACTAATTTTCCAGGATGAATGGACCCTCTTCTTAGCTCTTCTGTTGTTAAAATCAAGAAAACACACAGGAAACACTAACTTAAATTAATTCTGTCTTAGCTGCTACTTCTGAAAATCAGCTTACTGCATTCCATTTGGCCTCCCAGGGAGATACTTAGTATTACTTGTTCTGTTTTCAGAGAGGAACATGGGGTCAAGGAGTGTGACCATCTCTTTGGTTAAGAGAATTCCTTCTGCCAAATTTGTGTTACTTTGTTTAGCTTTTGTTTTGCTGCTGCTGTCACTTCAGTCGTGTCTGACTCTGTGCGACCCCATAGACGGCAGCCCACCAGGCTCTGCCATCCCTGGATTTTCCAGGCAAGAACTCCGGAGTGGGTTGCCATTTCCTTCTCAAGTGCATGAAAGTGAAAACTGAAAGTGAAGTCACTCAGTCGTATCCGACTCTTAGCGAAACAATGGACTGCAGCCCACCAGGCTCCTCCCTCTGTGGGATTTTCCAGGCAAGAGTACTGGAGTGGGATGCCATTGGCTTTTGTTTTAGTAGGGAGATTTTTTGAAAGGGACTTTTAAGGGGTCTAAGGAAGGGAACATAGAAAAGGCAACTTGATTGGAACTGGACCATCCTCTATTTTGGAACGAGCAGTCATCGAGTTCACATTGATTCCTAGTAGCACAGGCTGCATCTCCTAACCTGACCCTCAAATTTTGGGAGGCACCTCCAAGATCCTCTTAGTTCATAGAGCTCCAGGTGGCTCCTCAGTCTCTATGGATGACTAAGGCTGGTGATCTGGTGTGAGGTCTTAATAGATTGGCAATATAACAAAAAACTCTAGGCTTTTAAATCAGATCCTACTGAATTGTATCTTGGGATCCTGGGAAGTCAAAGCACTTTCTGACTGTAAGGGTGTTTGAAAAAGAGGTGCTGAGTTATTGTGATCATGAATGGCCAAGTTTTGTGCCACCTACTGTGGTGATAGAGGCTTCCCTGGTGGCTCAGATGGTAAAGTGTCTGCCTGCAATGCGGGAGACCCAAGTTCGATCCCTGGGTTGGGGAAGATCCCCTGGAGAAGGAAATGGCAACCTACTCAAGTACTCTTGCTTGGAAAATTACATGGATGGAGGAGCCTGGTGGGCTACAGTGCATGGGATCAGGAAGAGCTGGATGCAATTGAGCGACTTCACTGGACTTCTTTACTTCACTTTACAGTGGTGATAATGTCTTGTCAAGGCAGTAGAGATTTAAGGGGAAAGTTCCAGTAAATAGGGGCTTCCCTGTTTGCTCAGACGGTAAGGAATTTGCCTGCAATGCAGGAGACCTGACTTCAATCCCAGAGTCAGGAAGATCCCTTGGAGAAGGGCATGGCTACCCACTCCAGTATTCTTGCCTGAAAAGTCCCATGGACAGAGGAGCCTGACAGTCTATGGGGTCACAAAGAGTCTGACACGAATGAGTGACTAACATTTTTTTCCAGTAAATAGTCCTCAGCGTCCACAGTGTCCTGAGGCTTTTCCAATCCTCTATCTAGGATTTTTGATTAAATACTACTTCCCTGAGTGAAAGATTCAGTAAAAGATGTCATGTTGTCTGAGTTATTATGGAGTGGCTCTGTTGCTTACTAGCTATGTGACATTGGGCAAGTAACTTCTTAAAGCTCCACTTGTGAAATAGGAATCACAGTAGGACCTACCTCATACCTTTGTCAGGACATGTGATGAATTACTCTACATATCTCCAGCAGCTTAAATGGTGATGCTGTGCCCAGAATAGCAGCTGAGGAAAGGTCTGTGGGATGCATAGATGAATGGATTAACGAATATTAATATTGCAGTGAAATTTTCCACTTTTTCAAATCAATCTGAAAGTGCCGGCATTTTATTGGGAGCAAATTGCTAAAGGCTAATTAGTTAATCAAATATTTAGACTCAGGGTATCTTCACTCCCCATGCATTTTCACAAGAGATACTAGACATAGATGGAAAGCTAAAGATAGCATCTTTTGCCATTTGGCTTTGAGTCTCAGTGTCCAGAGTATACGTTTAATGTTGCAGAGATATTTTAAGGGATCAAATTGGTCTCAAATATGAAAAATGTTAAATGCAAGTGATTTATAGCCCAGTGTAAGTAAATGTTACTAAGTAATGCTATGCTATGCTATGCTAAGTCACTTCAGTCGTGTCCGACTCTGTGTGACCCCATAGATGGCAGCCCACCAGGCTCCCCCGTCCCTGGGATTCTCCAGGCAAGAACACTGGAGTGGGTTGCCATTTCCTTCTCCAATGCATGAAAGTGAAAAGAGAAAGTGAAGTCGATCAGTCATGTCCAACTCTTAGCGACCCCATGGACTGCAGCCTACCAGGCTCCTCCGTCCGTGGGATTTTCCAGGCAAGAGTACTGGAGTGGGGTGCCATTGCCTTCTCCAGTTACTAAGTAAAGAGCTATTAAAATGGACAAACAATAGTTAGAATGGTGATTAGTAACTATATATTATTGAAACATGAACTTTTAATTGCTTGATGAAAAAATAATTCTCTGAACTGCTTATAAAATTTCTCCCCACTAAAAACAGAACAAACAAGTAATAAGTACCCAACTTTTTCTTTTTAAGGACAGCCCATAAGAGGATTGTGATTTAACTTAACAAAGAGATATTGCAGAGCCGTGAATTTAGATTCTTTAATGTAAGGTGAAGTTTGAAAAGATAACATCATGCTTTTTTTTTCCTCTGAAAGTCCATCTTTATACTATAATTATAACCCAAATCACATTTGAACAAAACATCAGAAAGGGTGAAATTGGAAACCTTTTGTGGTAAGATATAGTTGTGGCTGCAGAGAATAAAAGTGAAGTGCTTTGCCATCAGGTCAAGTGTAGAGAGAATTAACCCTGGCATTAATAATCCAATGGTGAAACTGTTAGTCACTCAGTCAAGTCCGACTCTGTGACCCTGTAGACTGTAGCCTGCCAGAATCCTCTCCCATGGGACTCTCCAGGCAAGAATACTGGAGTGGGGAGCCATTTCCTTCTCCAGGGGATCTTCCCAACAGAGGTATCAAACCCGGTCTCCTGCATTGCAGGCAGATTCTTTACCATCTGAGCCACCAGGGAAACCCAATCCAATAGTATTCCAACTTTAAGGCCAGATCACCTCCATGACTTCATTTTATTTTTTCTTAATCCATGGATCAGTTTCTCTTGGTATCTCCTTCACAGGAGCTCTATGTAATGGGGAAAGGGAGCAGAAAATAATAGAACCTGTTACATGTGCAGAGACAAAGTGAGAAAGCAAAAAAAGCAGTGCAACAAAAGTAAGGGAAGCTGAAATATAGCCAGCCCAGCAGCTACTACAGTGAGCTGGGCTGCAACATCATTTGAGGCTTTACCCTAGCCTATGTGCCTGGACGAACATAAAGAAATGTGCATCTACAATGCCATTACTTTATTTTCAATTTCGTTAACAGCTTTTAAAATGAACACATTTTATAGCAATTAACTGTAATTACAAATCTTACAAACATTGTTATGGATAATTACACACCTAATTATTGTTCCTTCATTTAATTCTAAAAGAAATTAACTCTGCTGTTTTGACAAGTACTTAGTGTTTTCAAAACTGTGAATATTCTATTATTTAAATTTGTTGTTATACATTTTCACAAACTTTTCCGAAGTCTGAAACTGTCTGTAATACCTTCAAGAAAGTCCCCTGTCTGCGTGCTGGTCCCATACTACTTTCATGCCTACCATTGCTTGGAAGGGACTGTCACCACTGCTAAGGAAAAATGACCCACTCAGTTAGTGGCAGGCTAGAGAATTTGGCTCCATATTTTCTGATGATGGTTGTTTTGGTATTTGACAGCCAGACGCCAAGTGGATTATTGATTCATTGGAACAGCTGGATTGCCACAATTGAATTTCTGTCATCAGGCTATTAAATAGTGTGTTTGGGGGAGATGAAAAAAAATTAGAAACACTAGTCTGTGTAACTTAACAGGTTTAATTTAAGCTAACTACATTAAGATATTTTATGTGCAGTGACAATAAGGTAGGTTAATGGGAGAAATATGGAGTACTGGAACTTAGATGTCTTGAATGAATCTCTGAAGTTCAATTAACTGGTCCAGGTAGCATCTCAAATGCTGTTAGTGTTGGGAGGGTTCAAGTTAAACAGTACTGATGAGGAATTCCAATGAGCTATGTTTGCAGTGAATTCTTAATAAGAGGGGAAGAATAAAGGGGAGGACACATGTGACCTACAACCAAGTTCCAGTTCAATCGCTTATGATTTTTCATGTGACCTCTCATGATTTTTCAGAGGGATGAATTAGACAATGTGGGTAAAATTATTGAGGATTGTATGTGACAGGTGGTAGGTTCTCAGCAAGTGTTCTTTTCCTTTCTTCTGTTAAATTATACATGTGTTGTTCTATAAATAATTCAGTTTTCAAGATTACTTCATTCTGAAAAATATTTTATTTTTGCTGATTTATCAATGATGTCATAAGAATGATCCAGTATTAACTTGTAAACCTACATGATTATTTTATGATTTTTAAAACCTTTCTATAATCACATTATCATATACACTTTTTAATTAGTTTTCTTATAGTACTAGGTGCTAAGATAAATCCTTAATAATGTGAAAGAAATTCTAGGTTTGAGATATAGTTGCACTGGCCAGTGAATGCATAGTTCTTTTTCTAGAACATGTACAGCTATTGTATGAACCTGAAACTAATTTTTTTCTTTATAGGCTTTTATCACTTGGTCTTATTCTTTTGGAAGATGGTGGTGTTTGTTCTAATTTCTCCAACTGCAAAGCAAAGGATAATGAATTGCCTCTAATGTCAGTTCTCACAATGATAAGTGATGGCCACTTGTTTGTATCTGTGTGAGTGACAGGTCCCATAGTATACACAGCCCTTCCATCACACAAGGCTCAGCTCAGTCTGGATGGCTAATCCCCACCCTGCTCGGCCTTTTTTCATTTTTTCTTTGGGACACCTATGAGCCCATCATTAAGGGGCTACATTCATTGTGATGAATCACTCAAAAATATTTACTGAGCCCATTTATTGGACCAGTAATTCTGCCAGGTGATGAAACTATAGAGATACCTATTTCTAAGATCAAACCTTAGAGATATCTAGGGCATTGCCCAACCTTAAGGTGCTTATAGTCTAACAAGGAGCTAAGACTTGTCTGTGGATAACTGTAATACAAGGTAAGAAACGAACGTGCCACAAGGAAGAACAAGAAGCTATTAGAGTTCAGAGAAGGGAATGATTACTTCTAGCAGGAGGAATTCAGGAAAGGCTTCACTCATTATTCATTCACTCATTCAACAAACAAATGAACAAGAGGTTATGTTAGGCTGAGGATACAAAGCCAAATAAAACAACCTCTGTTCTTGAGTTTACCTCCTAGGAAAAGGCAGATACTCAAACTAATGACAAACCTGTGGGATAAGGTTCAGTGTTACAGACAATTAAGGTAAGAACAAAGAAGTGAGGGAGTTTAGGAGTTAAAAGGGCTTCCCTGGTGGCTCAGTGGTAAAGAATCTGACTGCAGTGCAGGAGACAGAGGTTCGATTCCTCCGTCAGGAAGATCCCCTGAAGAAGGAAATGGCAACCACTCCAGTATTCTTGCCTGGAGAATCCCATGGACAGAGGAGCCTGACAGGCTGCAGTCCATGGGGTCACAAGGAATCGAACATGATTGAAGCAACTTACCATGCACACAAGAGTCAATATCATTGGGGAAGCCAAGGAGGGACTCATGGTTGAAGCAGAGTTTGAGCTGAGTCTACTTTAGCGAATTTATCTTCTAGTAAATGTGATTGCTATGCACATAAAGAGCTCTAATACCATTTAAAAGGTGCTAAGTGCCTGAGAGAAATTCAGACAAAGAGTTATGAGGGAGAGTTCAGGGGTGAGTATGTTTACTTCCAGCTGGGGCCTCAAGTATTTACCAAAGAAATCAAATTGGAGCTGGGCCTTACAGGATGAGTCGAAGTTCAACAAGGGAAGAGGTGATGGAGGGGACAGTACAGAAGGGACAGCATGAATCAAGGTGTGACCTCTTCCTGGCAATGAAGCTGAACCTGGCCTCTGTACCCTGACACAAAATTAATTTTCAGAGACAGAATTTTGAGAAAAGTAAAAATAGCTTTACTGCTTTGCCAGGCAGAAGGGTCCATAGCAAGCTAAATGCCCTCAAAATTGTGTGTCCCAACTTTGAGAGGGTAGTGAGAAGTTTTATAGTAATGGTTCAAAGAGGGTGTGATCAGCTCATGGACATTCTTCTGATGGGCTGGTGGTGATGTAATAGGAGTCAGCGTCATCAGCATTCAGGTCTCAACTGGTCTAGGGTCTGTATACTTGTGGGCAGCTTACCATCTTTCAGATCAGATCAGATCAGTCGCTCAGTCGTGTCCGACTCTTTGCGACCCCATGAACCGCAGCACGCCAGGCCTCCCTGTCCATCACCAGCTCCCGGAGGTCACCCAGACTCATACCCATCGAGTCAGTGATGCCATCCAGCCATCTCATCCTCTGTCGTCCCCTTCTCCTCCTGCCCTCAATCCCTCCCAGCATCAGAGTCTTCTCCAATGAGTCAACCCTTCGCATGAGGTGGCCAAAATACTGGAGTTTCAGCTTTAGCATCATTCCTTCCAAAGAAATTCCAGGATTGATCTCCTTCAGAATGGACTGGTTGGATCTTCTTGCAGTCAAGGGACTCTCAAGAGTCTTCTCCAACACCACAGTTCAAAAGCATCAATTCTTCGGTGCTCAGCTTTCTTCACAGTCCAGCTCTCACATCCATACATGACCACAGGAAAGACCATAGCCTTGACTAGGCGAACCTTTGTTGGTAAAGTAATGTCTCTGCTTTTGAATATGCTATCTAGGTTGGTCATAACTTTCCTTCCAAGGAGTAAGCGTCTTTTAATTTCATGACTGCAGTCACCATCTGCAGTGATTTTGGAGCCCAGAAAAACAAAGTCTGACACTGTTTCCACTGTTTCCCCATCTATTTCCCATGCAGTGATGGGACCAGATGCCATGATCTTCATTTTCTGAATGTTGAGCTTTAAGCCAACCTTTTCACTCTCCACTTTCACTTTCATCAAGAGGCTTTTTAGCCCCTCTTCACTTTCTGCCATAAGAGTGGTGTCATCTGCATATCTGAGGTTATTGATATTTCTCCCAGCAATCTTGATTCCAACTTGTGTTTCTTCCAGTCCAGCATTTCTCATGATGTACTCTGCATATAAGTTAAATAAACATGGTGACAATATGCAGCCTTGACGTACTCCTTTTCCTATTTGGAACCAGTCTTTAATATACATGATTTAATCCTTAACTTTTTCCCACCTGGAGGGCGTTTCAGTATCTGCAAAACAGATCAATGCAAGGCTGTTGTGTGTATCCAGGCAAACCAGGACCTTGCCCCAAGGCTGCTTTTTGACTGTTCCTCCCTTATCTCTGCATCCCCTCCCTTCCCTAATTAAGCAACTGTTTGAACCTGCCCATTGGAACTCAGGGAAGTTCTTGGAGGCTGAATGAAGCCTAGTTCCTGTAGTCAAGCAATGGGAGACACAACAGGCTTTCGTGTCCAGGAGCTCCACAGAGTCCTGCTCGGTATCAGTAAGTCCTCTGAAGTGGCTGAAGTAGACTCGGCTGAATGGTGGCACAATGTGAGGAGAACATAAGGTGCATCCAGATCATGGAAGGTAGTCAATGCCAAGCTGGGTCACTGGACTTCATTGAGTAAGTAGTGTGTCTTTTCTTCTGATTGTGCTTTGGGATTGAGGCAATATTAATTAAAAGCTAGGGTTCTGCAGTCAGACTGCATGCATTTATATTCAGATTCATCAGTGAACTTGAGCGAGTCTCTTAGCCTTTCTGTTTCTTGGTATTAACATCTGTAAACTGGGGGTGACAATAGACTGTGTCCCACAGGTACAACCTCTGAGGATTCATTTAGTTCATGTATATGAAGCTCCTAGGATGGTGCCTAGCAAAAGGGAACACTATATGTGTTGGTTGTTGTTGGTAGCACTAGCAGTAGCAGCAACAATACTAGTTGTGATATAAATAAGTAGCAACTTTAGGGAACTTTTGTGCTGTGAATTTATAGGGACAACTTAGGATGACCTGACTTGGTTGAGAAAACCAGTAGTGAACCTCAGGGGCTAATTAAAGATGATCAGTACTACCCTCCTCGCATAATTGTGAAGATACACCTGAGTTGAACCATGTACTAGCCACATGTATGGCCAGGCCTCAGCAGGTAGAAATGGTTCAGCCATAATGTTAGCTGTCAAGAAATGGGGGCAACCAATAAAACAGGTCCAAGATTATGTCCAAGTTAGAATTTCAGAAATACAAATCACATCAGCAAAGCTTGCAAACAGTAGGCATCATCTGTGGTTAAATTTAAGATTGTGCTGAAAGTGAGGCAATAAAATAATTTCATTCCCAAGTCCCAGGTGCCTTAACTTTCACATCCTTACCTCAAACTGTAATTTTAACATGAAAACGCAGCTATTTCTGAATACAGTCTGCCCTCCTATCCCCATGTTGAACCGCCTCTGGTTACACATCCTTGGATTCAACCAACCGAATGTGAAAAATTCAATCCGCAATTGAATCAGCAGATGTGAAACTGGCAGATATGGAGGGCCAAGTGTACTACACCATTTTATGTAAGGAGCTTGAGCATCTGTGCATTTTGCTATCTGCGAGAGGTGGAGTAGGGTCCTGGAACCAGCCTCCTCCCCCACCCCCAACTTCCCTGCCTCCCTCCAGAGATACTCAGGGATCACTGTTATACTAAAGTGTTCCCACAGGGGTGGTGTTCACAGGCACAGTCTGAAAACCATGATCTGCAAAGCTGTGGAAACTGTTCTTTCTCGTTTGACCCTTTGTGTGATTTTGGGTGCAGTTGACAAGTATGACTGCATTTCACAGATAGCCCGTGATTGAGTACATTCCCATTGTGTGTCCAACTGTAGATTCAGCCAATGAAATGTCATTGTATACGTGTCTCTTTCTTTTGGGTTGCCCTAACCTTTGGCTCACTTAATCTGATTCTTGGTCATCACTAAAGCACACAGACTGCTGTACAAGACAGAGGCACATCAATAAGCACTGGAGGAGACCACAAATCTCCTTTTTCAAATGAGCTTTAGCATAGCGAGCTCAAAGATCCCTTTGCAGATTCACAACAAACCTCTGGAAGTTCCTGAGACACAGAGCAATTAAAATGGATCTCTTTTTGAGACCTCTGTGTCTTACACTCTGAAAGCTCTGTTCAAACATCATTTTTTAGGTCTAAAAGTAAGGGAATCATATTGCATTGGAAAAATGATTATTATATGTCTTAATCAAAAGGATTTAAAGGTGGCTGGTATTTTGCCAGTAATCAAACAGCCCTCCAAGGATTAAGCCTTTTAAGTGTCTTCTGCCCAATTTATTCTCCCTCCCTCAGAAAATGGATCTTAACTTACATCTTGGTTTTGATAAACATTAATTAAACATTTACCTAGAATAAATCATGTTGTATTCCTTAGAATTTTTCTTGACAAGGGATATTTTGGATGGCTCATGTTTATTTAAAAAGACTATCCTTGGAAATTTACTAAAATATATATACTTGTGGCAAATAGAAGCTTTCGATAGAGTAGAGCTGCTGCTGCTAAGTCACTTCAGTTGTGTCTGACTCTGTGTGACCCCATAGCCAGCATCCCACCAGGCTCCCCCGTCCCTGGGATTCTCCAGGCAAGAACACTGGAGTGGGTTAGAAATGTAGAAATGAGGGAACCTAAGTTCAGAGGGTGTCTGTGAACAAAACACTTGCCTATTGGTATGACCCTGAATAAATAAGGTAATGTTCTGACTCAGAAAAATAGGTCAAAGAAGATCTGCTTATAACACTGTGTTGTCTGGAGAGAGGATTAATTAAAATACTATACAAGGAAGTGCTTTGTAAATGACAAACTACCATTCAAATGTAATTACTATTGTAATTATCCCTGTCCAAGGTCCTACAGCTTAAAGCTAGCCAGTTTACCTAAATAAATGATAATCATACACTCCCACCTTTTCCCACTAGGTGGCAGACAGACTACTTTGATAAAATGCTGAGCAAGTTGGGGCTATAAAAGCCACAGAGATGCTGTGGTTTGCGAGGTGGTGCAGCAGCACACAAAGGGTGAATTAGAAACTGTGAAAAGCAGAGGTGGCCGGTGTTGTTAAAACCAATCTCATTCAAACGCCATTGATTTCAATTTACCAAAATTTTGTATCTATGAAAATATGGTCTTTTTCTAGACTACTGGAAAAAGGACAGCCAAGCAAATAGTTTCTGCAAATGAGGAAAATGTTTAGTAGAGTCAGAGTTATAGCTCACAGAGTTACTGATTATTGGTATCATCACTTTATAGGCAATGGTTTCATCCATATCAGAGGTTGACAGACTTCTGTAAAGGCCCAGATAGTACATATTTCTGGTTTTTCAGGTTGATTCATCTCTGTTGCAATAACTCAAGTTTGCTTTTATATCCTGAAAACAGCCCAAGGCAGTAAAAAAAAAAATGGTGTGGCTGAGTTACAATTAAACTTCAATTATGGATACTAAAATTTGAAACACATATAGCTTCCACTTGACACAAACTATTATTCTTCTTTCCATTCTTTTCTACCATTGAGTGTGAAAACCATTCTTAGCTCAAAAGCACCCAAGTAGTGGTTGCAAGCCTGACCCAGCTCCCAGGGGGAAGTTTGCAGATCCCTGTATGAATACCCTTAACTACCCTATTGGACAAGCTCTTCAATTAATATAAATAAGGTTTTTACTGCTTTCCTAATATTTCAAAATGACTATTCCTTTTTGTGTATAAGTTATTAAGAATCCTTGTGATATTTTTTGCCTACCTCTCCATGTAGACGTGTGTCTTGTTTGTTGGATTGTAAACAGAAGAATTCAAGTAGTCATTGCATTATTCTTAGAAGTTGCCAGAAAAAAAACAGGGCGCCCTTTTATATTTACATTTCAGTTAAGCAATGAATACTTTTGAAAGTTTAAGTGTGTCCCACATACTGTAAAGGACATACTTGCTTGAAAAAATATTTGCTGTTTATCTGAGATTCACCTTGAACTGGGTGACCCGTGTTTTTATTTGCTAAATCTGGCATTGGTTCTTGAAGGGACTTTGTCTGTAATGCATTGACTAAAACCTACAAAATGACCAAAAATCTTAAGACAGGCCTCCTGAAGCAAAGTATGTCTTTGGAGCTTTGAGGGAAATGTGCACCTTAACACATGAAAACTGTGTGGCATAAACAGCCGTGTTTCACATCCATTTTCATTTTCCAGAAGTATCTGTTTAGCATTCTTAGCTGCCAGTCTCAGACAAGCTTTGTAAGAAGCCTGCAGTAATCAGCGGAAAGGCATTTGTAGAGAGCAAAGTTCCACTCCCACCCCCACCCCCGGCCCGCGCTGGTATTCTGAGGGGCTGGACTTATTTTTGGCCAGATTCCACCAGAAACCGTTCCCTTCTCTAAACTTTTGTTCATGTCTCTTGATGGCGATTTCAAGGCTGCCCAGGCAGCGATTGGTGGAGTTTGCTTTGAGGGCGTATTTGTTCGGAGGCACCCCTGGTACTACATGTTGGCTCAGATTTCATTTGCTGGGTGACTTTTCACGAGAGACACCGAATGCTACATCCTACCCAGATCTGATGTTCGGTCCAGCTTTAAGAGTTGTCGCCCGCCCAAGAGACTGTTACAGACCCTCGCGGAGTCTCTAATCCCTTGGGCCTTGAGATCGAGTTAATCAAGACTGCCTCTCGGCCGCCGCTGCTGGGACCGAGTTGGGGCGCGGGCTTGGGGTGGGAAGATCGAGGTGGTGTTCTGACCCACAATCATCGATCCGGTCGGAAGTGACAGCACGGGGTCCTCCCATCCGTGCGGGGGATGAGCCCGCCACGCACTGAAGAAGGCAGTTCTCTCCCGAGGGCCGCGGGATAAGGACGGCGGCGCGGAGGGGAGCTGCTTCCGAGCCGGCGCCCTGCACACGCAAGAGGAGTCCTCCCCACCGGGAGCAGAGCGGGCCTCGGCTGTTAGAGGAGATCGCAGAGTCTGGAGCAGCCGGAACCAGGTGAGCCGACGTCCTTTCGGTATCCTCCTTGAACCAAACTGGTTGCCTTCGGGGAGGGGCGGGGCTGCCCCCAAATTAGCCGAGCGAGCGAGCTGGAGCGCAGTCGGCTCCCGAGCTGCCTCTAGCTACGCGATCACACCCATCGCCAGGGGATTTGAGTTGAGGGCCCAAAAATTTAAGGGGCAGGGGGCAACGAGATACTCAGGAATGAAGATGAAAGTTTTAATGCAATATCTTTACAGTGCAAAGTTAATGCCAAAAATATTCCAAGAAGAACAATGTATGAAAATATGACATAAAGACATGATCCGAGCCTTACTTGGGAGGGACTTGACCCTGCTCGCATAACCCTAACCCCCAGCTTGGCAAGGCAACTTCACAGTGATTCCCACTGCTCTCGTGGTCCTAACTCCTAGCCCTCTGTGGTTTTTATTTCTTTGCTCTTCCAGTTGCAATGAGCTGGGACTTAAGTTTGTGCCTCCTTGGCTGCCGGGAAGGCAAAGGAACTGCGGCTTCCCTTCCCGGGCTTTGCTCAAAGAAGCGGCAAGGAAGGTGTGGCTCGCGGAGACGGAAGGTGAGAGCTTACCTAAGGGCCTCAGTACAAAACTCTGCATTCATTGCAAAAGCCAAAAAAAAAAAAGCAAAAACCCAGAAAACAAAAAACCCCACGGAAGTGAGGCACAAAAGGAAGCAGTGTTTCCTTAATTAGGGCTTAGGAACCCGTTCAGAACTAGGTTGAATATAAATACCTTAAAGGACCCACAAGAGGCTGGGCAGGACTTTTGAAATGGTTTTGCCGGAAAAGGGATGTCTCTGAACTTGGAGACGCCTTATTCCTCGCGGGCCAGCCACGAACGTTTCCTGGCATTGCAATTCAGTCTGAAATTGCAATGATAAAAACACCTTTAATGAGGATCACACTCCATCATTTGCAGTGCGTGTCCCCGTATCTTACCGCTTTTAACTTTCCTAGCAGGTGGCCAGAGACTCAGCTGCTGTTACTGCTGCTGCTAAGTCGCTTCAGTCGTGTCCGACTCTGTGCGACCCCATAGACGGCAGTCCAGCAGCAGCAGGTGGCCAGAGACTCCGCTAGGCACGGGCTAAAAAATCACCTTTCAATGGTCTCTGTCCTTTGAAACTTTTTTTTTTGGCTGATCTTTTCCTTCTCTTCTTATTGTTCGCTGTCCTTAAGGTTGTTGTTCAGTTGCTCAGTCGTGTCCGATTCTTTGTGACTCCATGAACTGCAGCACTGCAGGCTTCCCTGTCCTTCACCAACTCCCAGAACTCATGCCCATTGAGTGGGTGATGCCATCCAAGCATCTTGTCCTCTTTTCCTCGTGCCCTCAATCTTTCCCAGCATCGGGGGCTTTTCTAATGAGTCAGTTCTTCGCATCAGGTGGCCAAAGTATTGGAGCTTCAGCTTCAGCATGAATCTTAAGGTTGAGAGAGGATAAATGGTGCATCTAACCTGAACTTGGGAGGTGTCCTGGTTGTATTCCAGATTGGGATGAGGCTGGCCACTGGGTCCTTGATTGCCAGATTCCTTACAGAGTTCCCTAACTGAAAGCTTTGTTTTGTTTTATGAAAGCCAGTGAAAATGAGGTCAAGAGGCCAAGCAAATGGAGGAGATAGGGAAACTATTGTTTATATTTATGTTCCTCTTCTTAAAAAAAACAAATCTTTGGAAGCTTTGGGTGTGTCCAGTCCTCCAAAAGAACAGGAAAAAAGGTGAAATTTGTTGGAGCGCTTGCCTGATTCTTGCTAAAATGAGTTTGCTTACCTTGTGTGTGTGTGTTAGTCGCTCAGTCATGTCCGACTCTTTGTGACCCCATGCCTGCTAGGCTCCTCTGTCCGTGGAATTCCCCAGGCAAGAATACTGGAGTGGGTTGCCATGCCTTCCTTCAGGAGATCTTCCTGACCCAGGGATCAAACCCGAGCCTCCTTCATTGCAGGCAGATTTTTTACCATCTGAGTCACCAGAGAAGCCCTTACTTTGAGGAGCTTACCTTCAGGAGCTTACCTTGAGGAGCTATTAACTCAACATTCCGCTTAACGTATAAGAGGAAGAAGTGGGGAAGTGCACAGCAGCTCTGTGAGCTGTTGCATTCCTTCTCCTCCTGGATTTAGCTGTTCCTCTCTGTAGCCAGCAGAGGGCACTGTGACTACGTCGACTCCATTTTGACATTTTTGGGGGGTCGGGGAGGGGGTGAGGAGGAGAATTTTCAGAGCTATAAAGATTGCTTGGATCCAGAAAGAAATGTGCACTATTTTCCATGAAATTTTAGTGGGGAAAATAAATTATTATTTAAGAACGTATGGATGTCTATTTGATTAATAACCCATCCAACCAGAAAAGGAAAGGGAAGATGTTTCATAACTGTCTTTGTTACCAAGGATTGAAATAGGAAGAACAAAATAGCTATGTGATAATGAATATCAGCAGGATATCCCTAAATTATTTAGGACACAAGTAGTTAGAACTTTTTCTCCTAGAAATGTTTGTGCTGAGACCTAGTAACAGGGAAGAATAGGTCTGATTTATCCTAAACACCTGCTTTTCTGTTCACTGCAAACATAAACCCTTTCATTAATATCAGGACAGTTAAACACAACTCCATTTCACCAAAGAAATCTGTCATTGGAGGCCCTCCATGATTTTCCTCAACAGACTTCCAATTTCGTGTTTTGACTATCCACTTGTCCCAGGTGGCTCAGTGGGAAAGAATCTGCCTGAAATGTAGGAGACGATGGTTTGATCCCCGGGTTGGGAAGATCTCCTGGAGGAGGAAATGGCAACCCACTCCAGTACTCTTGCCTGGAAAATCCCATGGACAGAGGAGCCTGGCGGTCTACAGTCCATGGAGTCACAAAGTCGGACACACTTAGCAACTACACAGCAGCAACATCCACTTCAGCTGCCCCATGTTTCAGCTTCATCTAACTGAATCCCCATACTTCCCTAGCAGTTTCTTTACTCCTCACCTCCCACTCACTCGCCCCTTCCATAAACACTGGAAATCCTACCCATTCTTCAAAGTCCAATTCATATGCTGACCCTTTGTGAGAGTTGCATGTAACTCTTATCTCTCTCTACGGTAAGCATTTGTGCAATAAAATGAGGATCTCTTCTTCTGTTCCAGAAACTGTCAAGATATTCACAAATGATGAATACCCAGGGAAACGTCACTACAGGGAAATGTTTGAGCTATAACCAGAGTAAGCATGGGAGGAAGGCTCTGAGAGCTTTGATCAGTGCTTCACAGACAGTCAGTGAATGCTTCTCAGATAGCTGGAGGGAGCAGGGAAAGCCTCCTGTTAGAGGTGATACTTGAACTAGTGTTAAAGGTTAAGGAAATCTGGATGACTGAAATAGCCCCTTAACTGGCTGACTTGTAGATTACAGAGGATGAAGGGAAGAGGTAGTGAAAGATAAGATGGGGAAAATAGGCAGGTGCCATTGTACAGAGGAAGTTCAGCTTTATTCAATAAGCCATGGGGACATCTTGCATGGGAGTGATTTAGAGTGGAGGAAGTACTGGATCAGATCCCGTATTTAGAAAGGTTGCTCTGGAGGCAGTGTGGTCCATAGGGTTGAATGGCAGACAGATTTAGAAATTTATATCACTCTTCAGATGAGGAATGAGAAGGGCCTGGACCACTGTAGATAAAGTAGGAATGGACCTGGGAATTCCCTGGACGCCTAGTGGTTAGGACTCAGCACTTCCACTGCAGTGACTTGGGTCCAATCCCTGGTGAGGTAAGTAAGATCCTACATGGCCAAGAAAATAAAAGAAATGGACAGAAAGGGGCAGATTAGGCCCCCATAATCCATAATACATTGTTTGCAACTCTTATATGAGGCTTTCTACCTTTATAGTGTGTTCTATTTATCTTCCCTAGGAGACTAAATTCCTTGAGATCAAGATTTTTTAATTCATTTCTTTATTCCTCAAGTCAAGTGGCCTTGTCCATGATAAGCACTTTTGTCAGCATAAATTGATTGAAGAGAACGAATGAATAGCTGAAAGTTTTGATCACGAGGATCTACTTTTGAAGTGCTGTATTATTGCCCTTTGGTCTCAGAAGCCAGTTAAATGACATCTTTGTTTAACATATTAGTAAATGCATTGTGGATAGTTTATAAATTTTGGAAAAAAAAAATAAGACTTCTCATGGAAACCTCACTATTGATTACCATTTATGAGTATTATACTTTAAAATGTTAAATGATTTTGATGGTCTGTACTTTTTGAGCTCACCACTTGCACATGTGTGTATGTTTTAAGATTTTTGAAGATTTTGAAGGATGTTAGTTCTGCACAATTTTTACAAAAGCAAACTCCTCGTAACCAAATGTCCTTTCATAACAGAAGCTGCAATGAACTCAATCTTATTTGTCCATACAAATCTTCAAAGGATGTGATGTTTTATAAAATTCTTTGTTCTTGGTGAAAATGCTAACAGGAAAAAACATCCTAAGATCCTTCTGCCCTTTTGGGCACTTGAACAGGGTGAGCCCCATTTCATGACTACAGATCTCGGCCAGCTAGGCTCTATTTCTCCTCATAGAGGATGCCAGGCATTCTCAGATTCACAAGGACCAGAAGCATGATGTTACACTCTCTAACTAAATATACTTTGGAAAAATACCTTGCAAAGAATTGCATTAATGCAATTATTGCATTATTTATTATCATGCTAATGAAAGTTTGTTGCTAAGCCATGAAAGACACCAGAATTCTTGGCCTCCAGAGGAGAGGAATTCAATCTGGGGCCAGTGACAAGACTTGATCACTCAGAGCTTTTGTGTAATAAAGTTTTAATAAAGTATAAAAGAGATAGAGAAAACTTCTGACATAGACATCAGAAGGGGGCAGAAAGATTGCCCCTTTGCTACTTGCTGTTTTTTAGCAGAAAGTTATATACCTACTAGCAGGCTGCTAATTAGAGAAAGGAAATGTCTCAAAACTCAGAGAGTGGCACCAGGCCCCTCACCCACAACATGCATTTTTAGATAACATTGGCACAAGGTGAGTCACCCCGGGCCATAAGAAGACTGACATGAATCTAAGAAAGGCAGGTTTCCAAACAAATACATAGTATCATTAACATAGCTTAAGAGAACATTTGCAAGAGGAAAACATACTGATTTGTTGAGTAAAACAAGTTTGTCAAGTTACTTCTGTCTTAGTCAAAACCGACTTGAAGAAAGACAGAGTCTAAGGTAAATACATAGTTCATTAACGTAGCTTAAGAAACACTTTTCCATAAGAAAAATTCATTGGTTAGCTCAAGGTATGAGAAAAGTTAAGTTCAGGTGAAACCAAGTGTCCTCATGGCAACAGAGAATTTAAGAAACCTCCTTTTAATTTTGTATAGAGAGGGGAAAAAAATCTGAGGCTTGTAATTTGTTTCCTCCTGCTGCTTAAGAGAGAGATAAAAACGTCTGACACTTGGAACCTATTTCCTCCGTTTGGGGACCCCTAGCCTTCCTGCCTGTTACCTTCTCACTAAAAGTTTCAAGTCTGTACAGCTTGCAGAATTGAAAGCTAATGTGGGGAGTTTACTTCAGAGTCTTTATTTTTCACATTAACTTGGCTCCAGCATTTTGCAAAAGTGACATATCCTTAGCAAAGTCAGAGGACACAGGATTAAACTCTGACCCAAAGTGAATTTTATGCGAAGTATAGCTATCATTGAAAAGTTGGTTGAATGAAGTTTTACCCAGTGATTTAGTTAAATATAGAGTCATCATTCTCCCTACCTGGAGTTTCAGTTTTTAATGCTCTTATTTGCATGCATAAAATGTATTTTGTGTGTTTTTAGTTTTATATGTATATATTTTTTTATCCTCTTAAGGAGGAGAAGATTTTTAAAAGCAAAGCATGAAACATTTGACTACATAAATATTTGAAACATCTTTATGGTAAAAGACAAAATAAATGACAGGCTTGGATAAAATGTTTACAGTTAAAAATAAGAGTTCCTTAATATGCTAATGGATTCCTAGGTGGCTCAACGGTAAAGAATCTGCCTACCAATGCAGGAGATCCTTGGGTCTGGAATATCCCCTGGAGAAGGAAATGACAACCCGCTCCAGTATTCTTGCCTGGAGAATTCCATGGACAGAGGAGCCTTAGTGCTACATTCCTTGGGGTCACAAAGAGTTGCATGCGACTGAGCAACTGAGCGCGCGCGCGCGTGCGCGCGCGCGCACACACACACACACACACTCACACACAATATGCTAATAGTGCCTACAAATCATTAAGAAAAACATTAAAAAGTGGGCAGAGGATATGAACAGACAATTTAAAGATGAAATAGAAATGGCTTACCATATGGAAAGATAATGAAAGATGAAAATTAAAAATGAGATACTTTGTGATTCACCTTCTGCTTGGAACATATTGCAGAAGCGGATAGTATTTTATGTTGGTGAACATATGGGGTAAAAGAACTCTTATCCACTCTTAGTGAGCATGCAAATTGGTCTAACTTTTGTAAGGGCAATTTGGCAGACATTATTATTATTATTCCACATTTTTGTTCTCCTCGCTAGCTTCTAAGCTACTTGTGCAGACTGCTTCTGTTCCTGTCTTCGTTTCCCATTTTTGTGTCTGTTTTTTCCTAGGTGGCGATACTTGTTCTCATCTCAGCCTGGTAGCCTGACCTTGACTCGTGAGTTCTGTGATCCCTTCACAACTGCAAGTCATTCTCATATGAAATTTGAGTTTACTTGGTCTGCACCTTTGAGAGTTTTGGAACAATATGCAAATTCAAGTTACCATCATGCTGTCTTGCTGAGTATCTCATGTGACAGGACCATCATTTGGGGTTGCTTGCTGGTACCCTGGTTCTTCTACCCTTTGTTGCTTCTGCTGCTGTCAATCACACACACGTATAGTCATGCCAAAGCTATTTTACCCTTTCTATTTGTCTTGTGAATGTTGTCATTTGCTCTTTATATGTTAGTGTTGTGTATTGCTCAGTGACAGAAAACTTTCAATAGCTATAATTTTGTATAAGTTTGAATAAGAATGGTATCCAAGCGAAAAACCAAGAAGGTAAATGATAGGGAGGCAAGAAGGGTGAAGAGGACAAAAAAGGTGGCAAACAAAATGAGAATTCTTGAAATGCTTGATAATGGTGAAACCAAGACCTCTGTAGGGTATTTTTGGGTGCTAATGAATCAATAAAGAAAAATAAGAAAGCTATTAAGGCCAATGCATCAGGGGCACATCAGAATCACTGAGAAAATCAGACAACTCAAAATGCCAAAAGAGAAAAAAAGGAAAGAGATTTGCATTTGTGGCTTCTAAAACAGAGAAGGCTGAATAGACCTCTTTCTATGTGTAAAATCTACTAGCAGGCATCACAAACATGCAAATTTAAATTTTGATCTGGATGGAAAATTATAACATTCATTGTGAGTAGTAAATGGTGGGATAGGTTTAGGAACCGCCATGGTCTATATGAAAAGACATGGCTTGCAGAGGAAGCAGATCATGAAGCCACTGCAGAATATTGAAGGAATGGATAGAGAAAAATGGCTATATGCCTGAACAGGTCTACAATGCTGATGAAACAGTCTTGTTCTGGAAGTGCATGCCTACTTGCACATCTATTGCAAAGGAGGAGACAAAGACCAGAGGCTTCAAGCCTGGGAAAGATAAGCTCCAAAGTTCTTTGTTCCAGTGCTTCTGGTGATTTTCTGACTAAACCCGTTTTGCTTCACAAGTTCCAAAATTCTTGCCCTCTTAAAAGAAAATGCCAGAAATACTTTTCTGTGTATATGCATGGAAACCATAAGATATGGATCACTGAGAAACTCTTTTTTGATTGGTTTTTGAAGTGTTTTGTTCCTGAGGTTAAACAATATTTAAACCAAAAACATCTTGACTTCAAATTGTTGCTGATTCTGAACACGGCTCCCACTGATAAAAGTGTGATAGTAAATGCTGATCTTTGTGTTAAAATCATCTCCATTTATCCCATTACAACTCCATTCCTTCAACCCATGCACTTGGGAGAATATTTGACTACCTGGCAACTCTTATGAGAGAGACACCTGAAATTACTGTGATAGTAGCTTGGCAAAATTTCTCCATATGTAATGCTTTAATGATAGTAGAAGAGTCAGTGAGAGAAATAAAACAATCAGCCCTTAATGGAGCCTGTCAGAAATTTCAAAATGAGGTTGTAACTAATTCTGAAAGTTTCCTTCCAGTGCCAGAAGAAATTGAAAATGTTGTAGCATCTGCAAAATGTTTGGGTGGTGAAGGATTTGAAGACATTGAATTAAGTGACATTGCTGAACTGTTAGATTCTCACCCTCAGAAGATAGTTGAGAAATATTTCAGCTGTCAGAGACATGATCACATCACAAGTTGATGAAAGAGGTCAGTATAGGTTAACTTCCAGAACTTGAAGAATGTTGAAGCACCCACTCTGCAAATCAAATTGCTGTGATGATTCAGAGAAAAGAGATACTTCGGTGGAATATTTATTGACTTTCAGACAAGGCTTAAATGATTACCCACGACCTTATAAAGGCAGGAATAAGAAAGCTTCAAACAAAGGCCAGTAAGCATTTTCTCTCTGCTTGCTTCAACAGGGAGAAGAGGCTGGACCATCAGACTGTGTCATGCAAACCCATTCTACAAATAGCAGACTGAAAGACCTCACACAGACAGTGGAACCCTGGGATTCAGACTCTGACAGCTTTGATGATGTGATGATCCATGCAGGAGACTGAGCTTACTCATATGCAGATAAAAGCCTGTTTTCTCCATTCTTTCCCTGTCACTACTGTGATGATCAGCCTTTTCAGTGATGCATGATATTCTTCACCTTGAGCTCAGAGAGAAATAGAAATTAGTTGTTCAACAATCACGATTGCTAATGTAAAATTCGTAAAATTCCATCAAGGCTCACTGTACTTAGTGTTTTATTCTGATGAACAAACCAATTGTCAGGGCTTTTATAATACTCCCTTCGCTCCCTCAATTTCCCCCCAAAGCTTATAAATTCCTTCAACACAAATTCCCCTACACTGAGGGTTTAGGTAACTCAACTCTAGGACCTAAGGAGGGGTCTACTCAGTTTGATAAATTTTTGATCCTATAATTTATTTTAACTCTTTTTAAGCCTAACTTTCTGTCTCAACAGAAAGGATACAAATCCCCTTGTTAATTCATTTGATATAAGTTCATTTGTTTTGCAGCAATTGTATAAGGTACTGAAAGGCATGGTGTGTCCTGGAAGACAGTACATTTATAGTGAATTCCTGAATTTACTTTGGTACCTAATCAAGGAAGAGAAGCTGCTAGAGTTCATTGCCATCCATCCTCTCTGTTCTCATATCTGGTCTTTCAAATGATTTAAATGGTTGAATATCCTCTTCCCTAAAGGTGGTAGAAATCCAGTAAGTCTTCCCCTAGCCTGGAAAACCTGAAAGATAGATCCCCTATATCTGAGTTTGCAGTGATCAGAGAAAGGGGACAAGAATACAAAAGTTAAAAGTCTTGGCTTTCGTAGTTACAGTTTGGATGGCAGACATTCTTCAACATGTTCCAAAGAGGCAGATGAGTGTTGAATACCCATTACTGGGTGATAGGGATCTAGGGACTCACCATAGTGCCAGGGGAGCTTACACTCTTCTCTAAGTCACAGTGGTTTTCAACACTGGCTGCCCATCCAAATCGTTATGGGGAACTTCAAAAGCAGATTTCTGGGATCTGTCCCTAGACGTGCTAAATTGGGGATTAGGCCAGCAGCTGTTGATTTTGAAAGCTACTCAAGCCATTTTTTAATAGAGTCATGGTTGAAAACCACTGCTGTTGAAAATCATAATTATGATAGAAAATATAAGACAAATGATAGTGAGCCCAGGGGGGTAGGAAACCTCCACTCCAAGTTTCTGCTCTGCCACGGGCTCAATGGATGCTCTTATTCAAATCATCCTACTCTTTCCTTATCTGTCCAAGGAGAGAATAGGAACACTTGGTCTCTGATGTCCTTCTATCTCTGACATTGTTACCTTGAGAGAAAGGTGCATCAGCCTGATTGGTTGATTTTGGGATTACCTAAGCCCTTTCATAGAGACCAAGGTAAGGAGTAATACTACTGTCTTGTACTCTTGTTATTTTAAAAATGGTTCTTGTGGCTCAGGCTGTCTTATGTTTTACTCCCTCTTGGAAAAGAGTTAGTCACAGATGCAATAGAAGAAATGCATCTTTCTTGTAACATCAACTCTGAGTTATAGGGTTTGCATTATATATACATATAATGCATAGACATTGTCAATAAAACTAGATATTTTGTTTCATTTCCATAAACCAAAGCTGAGAAATATGTTAACTGTTTCAAGTTTCCATGGATAACCGGGGTACTCTTAATCAGACCTAGAGGTAAATATTTTTAAGCAAATGATTGTTTTACCAGTATAATCAGCACTTCTATATGGTTTTAAAGAATGTAGTTTCTTGATAAGTTTATCATTTATTGAAATTATTGCATTGACAAGTTCTTGTCTTAATTTGACTAGAATTAGAGAAATAAAACTTTAAGTTGAATAGCATTCATTAGGAACTGTTAATATAAAATAATACAATGGGAAACTGACTATTATATGATTCTGGTGGTGGTAAGAATGCCTAGACTTTGGCTTGATATATGGAAACATTTGTCTAGGGCCTAGACCATTTGAAATAAAATACTGGGGTAGATCTAATTCTTGTTTATGGCAATATCCAGTTCAAATAATTTAAGAAGTATCATTGATGAGGGTGAAAGACCATTTTAATATGGTTTGGTCTAACAAGTCAGCAGGGCTTCTGAGGCAGCTCAGTGGTAAAAGAATCCGCTTGCCAATGCAGGAGAAGCAAGAGATGGGGGTTCCATCCCCGGGTTGGGAAGATCCCCTGGAGAAGGGAATGACAATCCACTCCAGTATTCTTGCCTGGGGAATCCCATGGACAGAGAAGCCTAGTGGGCTACAGTCTATGGGGTCACAAAGAGTTGGACACGACTGAGTGACTGAGCACGTACAAGTCTGCAGAACACAGGAGGATGTGAAAGTTGGTTTAGGCTAAGTGGTAGAAATAGAAGTTAATGATAGTAGCACCATGTACATGGGTGTTCCTTTTTTATTTTTTAACTGAAATTTCTCTTGGTAAATTTTATATACAGTTTGAATGGAAAGGATCTTTCTGTTGTCAAACAGCTCAGGTAAAATCTATGAAGTACATGGAAATTTCCTTCTTTACAGACATATTTAACAACTGGCAAAAAGAAAGAAAAAGAAGACAAAGCAGATAGAGAGAAAGGATAGCTCAGGTTGCTGAAATTTGTAGAAAATATTAGAAAACTGGCATTACATTTAAAAAGAGCATTTTGTTTGCTTAAAATCTTTTAAGATCAAAATGCAAAGAAGGCTCTTTACACATTTGGATTATATAGCTGCTAGCACCTGAATGCTAATAAAGGGCTTCTACAGCGTGTATAGTCTCAAAGAGTGTATGGATCATGTTTATGCTATGAAATACATTACTCACTGAACTTTACATAGTTTTATTACCTTTTAATGGCCTTTGATGTCAGTGTGCTATGGTTGTTTTCCTGAGAGTTCAGAAATACATATGTGCTATGAACAGAGTGTATATGCTCTGGGGAACTATAAAATCAAGTAGAAAATAGGTGAAAGGATAAATAGTACATTTCACTAACAAATATGGAGAGTAGTTAAATATGAATCTAGTGTGCTTGAGATGTTGCACTTCATTTTTCTTGCATTACTACATAAAGCTGAAGATATAATCAACCTATCATTGCAAAGACCCAAAGTTGGTTCTTGATTAACTGGCAGTGGTATGATGAGTGGCCTAATGGCATGAACATGGAATTTACAATGAGGGCTTTGCCAATGACCTCTTGTCTGCCCTGAACTGGGGACTCCCTCTCTTTGGGTGAGTGGTACTTCGTCCTGGCAGAATAACCCTTGGCCTATTGAGGTGTGGGAAATTAGCGTGGGTCTTAGGCTTGGGAATCAGGTACAGGTATCTGCCTGCTTGCAATCCTGTCCCTGCCAATGAACAGCTATGTAACTGTGGCCATGTTTTTAAACTATTTCAGACTTCAGTTTCTGATCTGTAAAACGGGGTTGAAAATACTTACCTTATAGGATTGCTATGAGGTTGTATGAAATGTTTAACACAGTGCCTGGCATAAAGTAAATGCTCAATAAGTTGTTGCTGTCACTATTATTTTAACGTGAATAACCATTAAAGAACTAGAATACTATCTAGAATACTATTCTATATTAGAATAGTATTCTATACTATTACTATTATAGAACTATTAATAGTACTATACTATTAGTATACTAGTAATACTATACTAGAATACTATTCACTATCTTTGCCAAATTTTATCTGATTTCCTTCAAAATAAGTTATACATGACGGTCTCACAAAGAGAGAAGGAGTAAAAATCGATGTTAAATATTTCTGTTTGTTTGCTTGTGAGAGATACCTGACAATAATTCCTTAGTCCCTGTAATACCTTGACCTAGGTGATTTCATATGATATATTTATAATGTGGTTATTTATTTATATAGTGATTAAGGGTAATGACTTTTCTCACATGGATGTATTTCTATTCTTTAGAAAATAATACATCCACCTGGTTCCACTTTTAAGATAACTAAGTGACTCTGTTAATAGGAGCCAAAGATAAAGCTATATGGGACCTTAAGCTATATAGACCTTTGTGTGCTTAAACCACAAACTATTAGTTCAGCTGTCTTTGAGAGAAATTGGATGTCTAAGTAATCTTACTAGATGAGAACAAGACAGTTCCTCGTAACTAGCTTCTGAACTTCTTTGTATTTCTTGTATTCTGTGATAACACTCAAGCAGTTTGAAATAGTCATATTTAGAATGCTAAGTATTCATCGTAACACAGATGCTATGTACGCTGAGCAACAAAAATGTAATTCAACTTAATTTAACCTTAATTCAACTATAATGGTTTCATAATTCACATCCCATGCAACCCTTTAAGTGTTTTAACTTGGAGTCTTTGATGTTCTAGTTATATTTATATATATGTAGTAGTCTTTGGCATTCAACATCTTGCCCCTTGACTAACTTTCGTTGTGCAAACTCTGATTCTGGTACTTTCTTGTTCAAAAATCGTCAGTGGCTGCCAATTGTCTATATATTCACCCACTTAACCTTGAAGTCTGGGCCCAATCTCAGTGTACCTTAACCAGTTTTGTCTGCCAGTGTTTCTTTTTTGCAATAAAAATGATAGTCCCTCCCTTCCTCAGCCCTGTCTTTAGCCTATAGCTCAATTCTAATCTCTTAAGCTTATCAGTCTCTGGTGAGTAAGACCAGAAATCAGAAACTTAATTATTTGAAGCCAGAGTGCCTGAGATGAGCCTACCAAGCTGTAATCTCCTTCCTGTTCTCCTCCATCACTGCAAACACCTAGAGATTATTTGGCAGTGGTAGGATGACAAGAACACGGGACTTAGAGTGAGGGCTTTGTGACTAGGTCCTCGGCTGCCCTGGGCTGGGAACTCTCTCTCTCTTTTGGTGGGTGATGCTTAATCTTGGCAGGATAACCCTAGTCTGTAGTGGTGAGTTTCTTCTTTAAAAACAATTTTTGTGTGAGCTTCTTCTTAAGCTTCCAACCTACTAAATTAGGGCATCCTCACCGAATCCTATCCCCCTAGGCTGGGGCCTTGAATACCACCCACTTAATTTTGGCTCTGAATACAAATATCCTTGTAGAGGGCCCTGAAACAATTAATTGGAGATCTAAACTTCATTCTTAGGTTCTTGCTAGCTTTGTCTCCTGAATAGCATCACATGCCGGAGAAGGCAGTGGCACCCCACTCCGGTACTCTTGCCTGGAAAATCCCATGGATGGAGGAGCCTGGTGGGCTGCAGTCCATGGGGTCACTAAGAGTCAGACACGACTGAGCCACTTCACTTTCATTTTTCACTTTCATGCATTGGAGAAGGAAACGGCAACCCACTCCAGTGTTCTTGCCTGGAGAATCCCAGGGACAGGGGAGCCTGGTGGGCTGCCATCTATGGGGTCGCACAGAGTCGGACAGGACTGAAGGGACTTAACAGTAGCAGCAGCAGCAGCATCACATGCATAGGATCTTTATTTACCGCTGGGCTTCAAACTGCTCTATCCACTCTTTTCCATGAGTGCTAGACTGGAATGTACTTAAGTTTACCACACCCTAGATGTGGTATCTAGAGCTGGGTGGGCCTGGCAAATAAGGCCCTTGATCCAAGTCTGGCCCAGCTCATTAATGTGTTTTCTAAGGTGGCACTACAATGGTAGAGTTGAGTAGTTGCAAGAGAAACCCTGTGGCCTGCAAAACCGTAAATATTTACTATCTGATCCTTTACAGATAGCTTTTGCTGACTCCTGATCTAAAGCCAGGTGGTTCCCCTGGCCATGTCTTTGCTTGTTCTTTGATAATTCCTCATTCTTGTGCTGTCAGTCAATAAACCCCCAAAATCTCAGTTCACTGAAACTACGAAATATGTTCCAATCCATTGAAACTACTTACTTCTAATTAATATTCCTGTTTCCTCTTTGTCATCTTCTTAAAATGTCCTTTCTCTGTGTTTTACTTTTTAGTGGGAGAGATGCTATATTCATAAAGACTGTTAGTCTTATGTCTTTTGATGTCACATCAGGTCCTAGTATGAAATTATTTTTCAATATGACCTTCCAATATCTCTAAGATTAAAAAGGACTAAGATTAGTCCTTTTAGTTTTTCAGTGTCTCTAATATCAGTTCTTCTGAGCTATGTGTCTTCTAATATCTCCAGTTGCCAGATCTTCTAGATCTTCTGCATGTTACAATTTCCATGTTTTCTACTCTCTGGCCTGCAGTATCTTCACTGCCAGTGTTTTCTAATCTCCTTAATATCAGATCTTCTAATATCTCCAAAAATTAATCTTCTAATTCTATGTCTTGCCTTTCAGGGTCCAGAGTTCTAAATGCCATTTTTTCCTATGTTTTCAATCCACCAATGCTTTCTAGACAGGTGTTCTAGAGTTCATGTATTTCATTGTGTACAAAAGTCTAGCTCTTCTAATATCTTACAGCACATAGGTAGTTCAGTTCCTGCAATTTATAGTATCTCTTAAATCTTGATTTTACAATGTTTTGTCATCACAAGTTCCTCTAATGCCCAAGTCTTTCAATATCTCCAAGAAACTGATCTTCTAACATTCAGGTGTTCCAACATCCTCAGTGTTTGAATAGCTCAGTCTCTTAATATCTTGATCTTTTAATGTCCAAGTGTCCTAATGTCCAGGGCTGCCAACATCCTTGACTTACAGCATCATGAAAACTACATCTTCCAAATTCTATGTCCTTTAACATAAATATGTCAATATCCAGATTTTCCAGAGTCTCCCAATATACAGGCCTTCTGATTTTAAGATTTCTAAATGTCTAAGTCTTCTATTGTCCATATCTTCCAATGTTTAGGGCTTCCAAGGTATAGGACTTGCAGTGCCTTTAGTTTTCAGGGCTTCCAGTATCCATTAACTCCAACACTCAGGGCCTCCAAAGTCTCCAATGTCCAGAATAACAAATGTCCTCAAAATCTAAGACTTCCAATGTCTCCAACATCCTGTGCTTCCAATGTCTCCAATGTCCAGGGTTTCCAGTGGCGCCAGTGTCAAGATCTTCCAGCGACTCTAGATCTTCCAGCAACTCCAAGTCTTCCAACTAATTCCAAGTCTTCCAGCAACATCAAGGTCTTCCAGCTAAACCAGTCTTCCAGAAAATCCACGACTTCCAGTCAATCCATGTCTTCCAGTAAATCTAGTCTTCCAGCAAATATAGGTCTTCCAAAAAATCCATATCTTCCAGGAAAATCCATGTCTTCCAACAATTTCAAGGTCTTCCAGCCAATCCATGTCTTCCAGAAAATCTTTGTCTTCCACCAAATCCAAGTCTTCCAGCTAATGTATGTCTTCCAGAAAAATGCAAGTCTTCCAGTCAATCCATGTCTTCCAGAAAGAAATCCAGGTCTTCCTCTCAGTCCACGTCTTCCAGAAATATCTACGTCTTCCATCAAATCCAGATCTTCCAGAAAAATACAAGTCTTCCAACCAATCCATGTCTTCCATCAAATCCAGTCTTCCAGTCAATCCACGTCTTCCAGACAAAATCTATGTCTTCCACTAAATCCAGGTCTTCCAGCAAAGCCACGTCTTCCAGAAAATTCATGTCTTCCTATAACTTTCAGGTCTTCCAGCAAATCTACGTCTTCCAAATAATCCAGGTCTTCCGGACAATTCGGGTCTTCCTGAAAATCCATGTCTTCCAGAAAAGCCATGTCTTCCAAGAAATCCATGTCTTCCATAAAATCCATGGCTTCCAGAAAATCAATGTCTTCCAGGAAATCCATGTCTTCCAGCAAATATTTGTCTTCCAACAAAACTGTGTCTTCCATCAAATTCATGTCTTCCAGCCTATCCATCTCTTCCAGAAAATCCTCGTCTTCCAATGAAGGTGCACCTTCCAGGAAATCCACGTCTTCCAGAAAATCTTCGTCTTCCGATGAAGGTGCGCCTTCCAGGAAATCCACGTCTTCCAGAAAATCCTAGTCTTCCAATGAAGGTGCGCCTTCCAGGAAATCCACGTCTTCCAGAAAATCCTCGTCTTCCAATGAAGGTGCGCCTTCCAGGAAATCCACGTCTTCCAGAAAATCCCCGTCTTCCAATGAAGGTGCGCCTTCCAGGAAATCCTTGTCTTCCAACAAAGCCATGTCTTCCAGGAAATCCTTGTCTTCCAACGAAGGTGTGTCTTCCAGAAAATCCTTGTCTTCCTACACCTCCAGGTCTTCCAGCATCTCCAGGGCTTCCAGCATCTGCTCGTCTTCCAGCATCTCTGTGTCTTCCAGCATCTCCACGTCTTCCAACATCTCCACGTCTTCCAACATCTTTACGTCTTCCAGCATCTCCACGTCTTCCAGCATCTCCATGTCTTCCAAACAACTACTCAGTCTTCCAAAAGCAGGCTCAATATCTACGTCTTCCAACGTCTCTGGTGTACCCGGCCTTCTAACATTCAGGTCTTCCAGTGTCTACAATATCCAGGTATTTTAACATGTTCCATAGTTCAGGTCTTCCAAACTTTCCCCAGATCCAGACCTTTGTAAAATTAGTCTTCCCAAGTCCAAGCCTTTCTATGTTCAGATTTTTCCGTAGACAAGTCTTCCAACTCAAATATTGCTGCTTCTAGTAGAATTAGCTTTAAAAAATTGAATAAGGCATTCCTTCAGCCTAGTAGTGTTTTTTGCTACTAGGAAATGTGTATTCATTCTTTACAACTTTTTAAAGATAGTGTTTATTAAACAGCTTCTGGAGAATAAACACACATAAGATTGCTGTGATAAGTTTTGCAAATTTATTAATGCTCCTTTTTTTTTATAAAGTCAATTCCATTTGGTACAACTGAAATTCTTATTTTAATGAGAAAAAACTCCTGTTTAGAGACTTTATTATTTTAGATAAAACTAACATACAGTGTATCTATCCATTTGTTATAACATCAATTTTTGTGGTTTAATCTTCTGTGGCATAAATAATAATAACAGCAACAACATTAACATAGCATTTGCTATGTCCAGGCACTGTTCTAAGGACCTTACATGCATCAACACATTTAATCTTCATAAGAACCCATTGAGGTAGATACTATCATCCCTGTTTTACAGATGAGGAAACTGGCATACAGAGGTGAAGGACATAACTCTTCAGTAGTGAGAGAAATAGGTCTAGGAAAGTATGTATAGACCAATAGAATATACACTGAAGTATTAGTAGAGAAAGTTCCTAAAGGAAACCGAATACATTGTTCTGTATTTACACAATGGAATATTATACAGCAGAGAAATGAGTGGACAACAGATAAACATATTATATATATAAATATGGGTAGACCAGGGGCTTCCCTGGTAGCTCAGCTAGCAAAGAATCTGCCTGCAATGCAGGAGACCTGGGTTCAACCCCTGGGTTGAGAAGATCCCCTGGAGGAGGGCATGGCAATCCACTCCAGTATTCTTGCCTAGAGAATCCCCAAGGACAGAGGAGCCTGGTGAGCTACAGTCCATGGGGTCGCAAAGAGTTGGACATGACTGAGTGACTAAGCACAGCACAGCACATAAGTCCCAGAAGACTATATATAATAGGATGTTCTTTTTATATTAATTATTCAAAACAAGTACAACTGAAGGATATTTTATTTAGGTGTACATATATACTAGGAATTAAAAGTATTTTATGAGAAAGGAAAGGAAAGGCAATAAAAAATCAGGATAATGGAAACTGGGACTGAGAAAAGGCGGTTGGAATAGAAGTAGAGGGAAGTCATTGTCAGTATTCTAGTGCTGCTCAGGTTTGATGGGTTAGTGGGTGGTATTCATTCTATAATTAAAACATATTGACTAATGATTGTGTGATTATTATGAAATTAAAGAACAAGTCTGCATGTTCTATGACAGTGTGAATGGATGACTCATAATCCATTTCTGTGTACTTGAATTTTACAATATTTTCATAGGCAATTATCTCTGTGCAGTGGGAATATATGTGCTTTTTGTTCTCTTGTGTCTCTTTATTCTCTGAATTTTTATAGGGAAAATACAGTATTGTCTTAATTGAAAGACAAGCCTAAAATTACGATCTCAAATATGTTAAAAATGCATAATAAGGACTGAAAGAAAAGTGGCGACAATTTAATACCTCTGTGTGGTGAGAATTCATATCATTTTTCCTCTATTTCCTTATAGTTTTTTTTAAAAAATCCAAATGTTATAAAATGAGCTTAAGTTATTTTTCCTTTTAGAAAAATAATATATGCTTATCATGAAAGTAAAATTACAGTGGTATATAAAGTAATAGGTGAAAATATCCCTCTCCTAGTCCCAGAGCCCAGAGATAGCCGTGATTATTTGTTTGTTTTGTATCTCCAAGTTCTTTTTCTGTTTATGTGTTCTTGTGTGTTTTATAAAGCAAAATTATCCTATACTTGTTATTCTACAATTTGATCCACCCACACCTCCCAGCCCTGGGATCAATAGAAAGTCATTGTAACAGCCAATAGAGTTCTATAATAGGTGAACCATACAATTTATTAGATTTTTTCCACATGATAGATCTTCAGGTTGTCAACAGTTGTTTTTTTTTTTTTTTTAAACTGTTACAAATAATATTCTAAAAACATTTTTAAAATCTATCTTTTGCACATGTAGAATTATTTTTGTAGACTAATACCTTAGAAATAAAACTGCTAGATCAAAGGGCTTGAGCTGCCCTCCCAGCATGCTGGACACTATTATTATTTTAAATTTCTGTCAGCATTTTGGATGAAAAACCGATTCTCATTCATTTCTTTTCCCCTAATCACCAATTAAGTTAAGCATCTTTTAATATATTTATTAGCTATTTATATTTCTTCTGTTAGAGATTGCTTGTTCATATCCTTTGCCTATTTTTCTGTTGAATCATTTGTGGTTTTTTTTTCTTCTTGATTTGTAGGAGGTCTCTGGATATTAGAGCTATATCCTTTTGTCTGCTATATATTGCCAATGTCTTTTTACAAGTTTATTTAGGATGGTATTTGGAAAAATTTTAATTACTTAAAAAAGCAAACATTTTAATCTTTCTTTTATAGCTTCTTGGTTTTGTCTTATATTTAGGTAGGCTTCTGTAACCCAAGATTATAAAAATACTCTCCTGGGACTTCCCTGGCAGTTCAGTCGGTAAGACCCAGTGCTCCCAATGCAGGGTGCACAGGTTCGATCCCTGGTTGGGGAACTAAGATCTCACATGCCTCATGGCAAGATAAAAAAATAATCTCCTATATTTATTCTAATATTTGATATATTACTGCTTAGTGTCTTAATCCATATGTGGTGTGTATGGTGAAAAGTAGGGACCTATGTTTATTTTTTTCAGAAGAGAGCTAGTTTTTCTAATCTATTTATTGTATTGAATTATATCTGCACCAATTTGGAATTCTCTCAGTGGGTATGTTGTTTATGTTTCTTTTCTGTTCAATTTTTGTTTATTACTGAGCTAGTATCTCACTGCTTTAATTATTGTAGCATTATAATATGTTTTGAAATGTGCTCCTCACTCATTATTCTTTTTTTTTTTTTTAGCATTTACATGGCTATTTTTGTACATATTCTTTTTCCAGATGTATTTTACAATCAACTCATCAACTTCTATGAAACAAACAAAAAAATTCCTCAAAGTGCCTTGGAATTTTTGAGTCGTGTCAAGAATTGACATCTTTACAATATAGAGCTTTGCATTTGTCTTGTATCCAGGCATGCTATTAAACTCTGTTCTTAGTTCTGTGAGAGTTTATTCCAGTTACTGATCTTAAATTCTGAGATACACAATCATGTCAGCTGTAAATAATGAAACATTTGTCTTTTCCTTGCTGATGTTTATATCTAACATTTTTCCTTTTTAGCACATTGGTAAAGATCTTATGACTTCCAGGACAATGCAGATTTATATGACTTAATAAAGAATAGGTATCCTTCTCTTGTTTTGGGCCTTAAAAGAAATAACTCCTTGTTTCACTCTAAAATATGATAATTGCCATTGTTTCTGATAGATACCCTTTTTCAAGTTATGAAAATGCCCTTCTGTTCCTTACTCCAGCTTGACTTATAGTTTTGTCAGGAATGTATATAGAACGTTATCAAAGGCCTTTTCTGGTATCTATGAAGGTGATAATATGGTTATTGTCTTTAATCCATTAATGTATTAGTTACACTAAGACTTACTAATGTTGATCTATTCTTGCATTCTTGGAATAAAACTGACTTGGTAGTGATGCTTTGACTATGTTGATATTTCATTTAGAATATAAATCTGTTTTAACAAGTCCCTGAAGTAGTGCCTCCTTAACATTTTCAAATCATGGCAATTAAAGCAAATGTGTATTTTCATTTTGTTTGGTAATAATGTATCATATTTCTGTAGTACCCCCTTAACATTTTCAAATCATGGCAATTAAAGCAAATGTGTATTTTCTTTTCGTTTGGTAATAATGTATCATATTTCTATATATTAAATCAAACTTGTTGATTGTTATTCAGTTTTTCCCTTTTTAACTGCTTTATCTAAATTTTCAGATAAAAGTATGGAGTATCTTTTGAACCTTTTTTGCTTTACATATTTGAACTTTTTCCCATTGTGTTAAATTTCATGATTTTCTTATTGCATTGTGTTAATTTACAACATAAAGAAACCTTTTTTTAACCCATTTAATGCTTCTTGCTTTGACATTTCTTTGTTACCTCTACTTGGTTCTTGTTAGCATTTGTCTGGTATATCTTTATCCACTCCAATATTTTCAAATTTTTTGTGTTTTGTCTTGAGTTTATCTTTCCAAAAGAGCATGTGATGTGATTTTTTTTTTACTTCATCTGAGAATGTCTGCCTTTTAATTCATAATTAAACCTTTCACATAGATTATAATTCTGTCAAATTAGTAATAATTCTGTCATTTAAAAATTTTTAGTTTTTTTCTTGCTAGATTTGTCAAAGTGCATTTCCTTTTTTTCTTATATAGTGGTTTAGAAGTTTGAAATATCATTTCTAAGAGTGGTTGCGCTAATATTTAAATGCATATTTTATTTTATATATTTTTGTATTGTGAAGAATTGTTTAAAGTGAACATTTAATACTTTTGTAATAAAAGAAGCATTTAAATGCATCCAGTATTTGTTCATTCCTTACCAGTCTGATTCTCTTTGCTCAGGGAAGATCATAGTGGGTCTTATTTGGAAGATCATACCAAAATTTGTGTCTCTATTCTGAACCAAGCTTAGCATCAAAAAGGTTCTATCCTCATTAACAATGTGAAAAATGAGGACGAGCTCAGGTGTTCATGCTCTGTCTGCCCTCAAGTTCCCAGTAGGTGAGAAAGCCCACAGATTCAATTTATAATAATGTCCAGATTCAGATGGTCCTAATACAGAGTTTGTCTGAGGACTACAATCATATATGCATTTTGTACAACTTGTTTCTTGCTTACTCAATTTTGTCCCTCTCGAGCCTCATCATGGATGTTTGGCCTTTCACAGAATCCACTGGTTTCAGGAGACCAAAATAACTTTTTTAATGTTCAAATTTTTATAGACCAGTAGTGGTGATTTCATGCTGACTCCTGAGCCACAACTCAGACACCTTTGAAAGTGTGCTTGCTTCCTCCCAAGATCAGGATGTTCGGGTTGATTTTAAAGAATGCCACTATCTAAGGACCCCAGTTGCTTTTTATTGAAAATACCAATCTCAGGATGCAGAAACAGTTTCACATGACTGCTTGGGGTAGAATAGGGTAATATGGTGGCTACTTTCCACTTTCACAATGAATCAAAAGGATTACTTTTCCCCCAAATATACCCACATTCATGTTATTGCTTTGAAGTCACTGTTTTTTTTTGTTGTTGTTGTTGTTCTAGTTTAATGAGGGCTTATTAATCCAATTTTTCATTTTTGTTTTGATGCTACTAACTTTTTTCCTTTTCTACTGGCTTTATTATACAATGATAGGTGTTACAAAGCCATACCATAAGTTCAAATGATAGCACTGGCAGCCTCAGTCCCAGTTTAGCAGCTTCCATTTTTCTCTATTAGTTTATATTTCTTTAAAATGGACACAAATTGCATAGCTCCAGACAATCTCCATCAAACCCCAGTGTTCTACAAAGAAAAATCTCTACCACCACCAGAGGAATTCAAAAGTGTGGGATGTGAGTAGCTCAAATAGATTATCAAGCAGTTCTCTAAAAGGTACCATTAGTGATTTTTTAAAAATGGGAACTAGTATCTTTTGTATTGTTGCAGGCAGTTTGAACTCCAGTTTCTTAAAGGCTTTTAGAATAAATGCAGACATTTATTATCTCAGTATGGGCCAGTTCATCTTTGCAAACAGCAATTATCAGAAAATGTAGCTAACACCAAAAATCATCAGACTTAAAAAATTTATCCAGAAGCTTCAGGTGGGCTCATTTTTAACTCCTAAATAATTCACAATTCTGTTTGTTTCATAAGCACCAATACATGAAACACCAGAAATTTAAGATAGCAAACTTCAATTGCAATTCTATGTCCAAGTCAGTTACTTACCCTCCTTTTTCTCACCCTCATCCCACATCCACTAATCCAAGTAGTCATATTCTTTACGTGGTTTCTTATTGAAACAAGGACAAAACAGTTATTTAAAGTTTTACAGCAAAGATCAACATGGATTAAGATGTATCATTTCAGTAGCCCAATTTTGAGTTCAGTGGTAAGTTGATCACCATAGAAAAGATACACAAAGTCCTTCTCTTCCAGGTTACTTTGTTGATAGGGCCTGTATTGCTCACCTATTTTGGTATAACAAACCACTTCAAAATACAGTGGCTTAAGTTGATAATCTTTTTACTATTATGAGCCTATGAATTTGCTGGGCATGTCTTCTTCATTAGACTCATTTATGTGTCTGCAGTCAGCTATGGGTAAGTTAAGAAGCAGCTTTTTTATCTTGGCTGGGTTCTTTCAGCCAAGGGAGTTGGTGATGGACCAGGAAGCCTGGCGTGCTGAAGTCCATGGGGTCACAAAGATTTTGGATACAACTGAGTGACTGAACTGAACTAAACTGAGTTCTTTCACATATTGGGGAATTTGTTAAAGCTCCCCTGATATTTCAGTTGGTAAAATATCCACCTGCAATTCAGGAGACCCTGGTTCGATTCCTGGTTTGGGAAGATCTGCTGGAGAAGGGAAAGACTACCCACTCCAGTGTTCTGGCCTGGAGAATTTCATGGGCTGTATAGTCCATGGGGTCACAAAGAGTCATACAAGACTGAGTGACTTTCACTTTCACTTAGAATAACAAAGCGTGAGTATTTGGAGGTGGGGCCTTTGGGAAGTAATTAGGTTATGAGGGTAAAGCCCTTATGAATGGATGTTTCTATTTCAGAGAATATATTCAATAGAATCCCCAAATTGCTGAAAATCATCTCTGCTCAGATGTCAGCAAGATGGCAAACCAGGAGGTCCCAACACTTAGCCCTCCCCCCAAAAAAAAAAAACAAAAACCAAAAACTGAACTGCATGCCAATGAGAATATCCCTTGGAGAGCTCCAGAGTACCAAAAAGAAGTACAATAAAGAAGCTGAAAGAAAGGAACAAAACAAATGTAAGACAAACAGAAAACAATGAACCAAATGGCAATACTAAGTTTTCACTTACCAATAATTACCTTAAATGTACATAGATTAAACTTACTAAACAAGTCATATAGTGGATGAATGGATAAATAAAGATGATCTAGTCATATGCTACCTACAAGAGACTCACTTTCAGTTCAGTTCAGTCACTGAGTCATGTCCAACTCTTTGTGACCCCATGAACCGCAGAAGGCCAGGCCTCCCTGTCCATCACCAACTCAAGGAGTTTACCCAAACTCATGTCCATGAGTCGGTGATGCCATCTAACCATCTCATCCTCTGTTATCCCCTTCTCCTCCTGCCCTCAATCTTTCGCAGCATCAGGGTCTTTTCAAATAAGTCAGCTCTTCGCATCAGGTGGCCAAAGTATTGGAATCTCAGCTTTAGCATCAGTCTTTACAATGAACAACCAGGACTGATCTCCTTTAGGATGGACTGGTTGGATCTCCTTGCAGTCCAATGGACACTCAAGAATCTTCTCCAACACCACAGTTCAAAAGCATCAATTCTTCGGTGCTCAGCTTTCTTTATAGTCCAACTGTCACAGCCATATATGACTACTGGAAAAACCATAGCTTTGACTAGACAGACTTTTGTTGGCAAAGTAATGTCTCTGCTTTTTAATATGTTATCTAGGTTGGTCATATCTTTCCTTCCAAGGAGTAAGCGTCTTTTAATTTCATGGCTGTAATCACCATCTGCAGTGATTTTGGAGCCCCCAAAAAGTCAGCCACTGTTTCCCCATCTATTTTCCATGAAGTGATGGGACCAGATGCCATGATCTTAGTTTTCTGAATGTTGAGCTTTAAGCCAACTTTTTCACTCTCTTCTTTCACTTTCATCAAGAGGCTCTTTAGTTCTTCACTTTCTGCCATAAGGGTGGTGTCATCTGCATATCTGAGGTTACTGATATTTCTGCTGGCAATCTTGATTCCAGCTTGCGCTTCTTCCAGCCCAGCGTTTCTCATGATGTACTCTGCATATAAGTTAAATAAGCAAGGTGACAATATACAGCCTTGAGGTACCCCTTTTCCTATTTGGAAGCACTCCTTTTTCCATGTCCAGTTCTATCTGTTGCTTCTCGACCTGCATACAGGTTTCTCAAGAGGCAGGTCAGGTGGTCTGGTATTCCCATCTTGTTCAGAATTGTCCACAGTTTATTGTGATCCATACAGTCAAAGGCTTTGGCATAGTCAATAAAGCAGAAATATATATTTTTTGGAACTCTCTTGTTTTTTCAATGATCCAGCTCAATGAAACTAAGCCATGCCATGAAGGGCCACCCCGGATGGACAGGTCATGGTGGAGGGATCTGACAGAATGTGGTCCACTGGAGAAGGGAATGACAAACAAGAGACTCACTTTAGAATTAAATAAACACAAAGGCTGAAAGTGAAGGGATGAAAAAGATATGGGATTGTGAATGGTATGAAATGAGTGAAATGTGAATGATAGCCATAAGAAAGCAGAGGTAGCTAAATTTATATCATACAAAACAGACTTTAAGTCTAAAACTATTTCTAGGGACAGGGAAGGTCATTATATAGTGATAAAAGGTGATTCAACAGAAAGATACAATAATTATAAACCTAACACCCTTGGAAGGAAAGTTATGACCAACCTAGATAGCATATTAAAGAGCAGAGACATTACTTTGCCAACAAAGGTCCATCTAGTCAAGGCTATGGTTTTTCCAGTGGTCATGTATGGATGTAAGGGTTGGACTGTGAAGAAAGCTGAGCACCAGAGAATTAATGCTTTTGAAATGTGGTGTTGGAGAAGACTCTTGAGAGTCCCTTGGACTGCAAGGAGATCCAACCAGTCCATTCTAAAGATCAGTCCTAGGTGTTCTTTGAAGGACTGATGCTAAAGCTGAAACCCCAATACTTTGGCCACCTCATGCGAAGAGTTGACACATTGGAAAAGACTCTGATGCTGGGAGGGATTGGGGGCAGGAGGAGAAGGGGATGACAGAGGATGAGATGGATGGATGGCATCATGGACTTGATAGACATGAGTCTGAGTGAACTCCTGGAGTTGGTGATGGACTGGGAGGCCTGGCGTGCTGCAATTCATGGGGTTGCAAAGAGTCGGACATGACTGAGTGACTGAACTGAACATCAAGGAAGCAAATATTGACAGATTTGAAGGCAAAAATTGAGAGCAATCAATAATAGCAAAGGATTTCAATATCCCCAATTACAATAATGGACAGAAAATCCAAAAAGAAAAAATCAATAAAGAAATAGCTGACTTGAACTCTAGACTAAAGGACCTAACTGACATTCATAGGACTTTCCATTTATAGCAGAAGAATATGTGTTTGTATATCAGACTGTATACAAAAATCAACTCTAAATGGATTAAAGTTTAAAATGTAAGAACAGAAACCATAAAAGTCCTGGAAGAAAACTTAGGGTAAAATCTCCTTGATGTTGATCTGGGCAATGATATTTTGTGTATGACAGAAAAGTCATTGGCAACAAAAGTAAAAATAGATGAATGGAATTATATTAAATTAAAAAGCTTTGTTTGCACAGCAAAATAATCAATGGAGTGCAAAGGCAACCTATGGAATTGGGGGAAATATTTGCTAATCATGTATCTGAGAAGAGGTTAATACCTAAATTGTATAAGAAAGACATACAACTCATCAAAAACAAAACAGGAGAGGGACTTCCCCTGCAGTTTAGTAGTTAGGACTCCATACTTCCACTGCAGGGGATCCTATTTCCATCCCTGGTCAGGAAACTTAGATCTCACTGTGTGGTGCTGTGGGGGTGGGGGAGGGGGCGGAGAACAAGACAAAAAGAAAAAACTCAATGAAAAAATGAGCAAAAGCATGAATAGACCTTTCTTAGCCATTACCTTCTCCAAAAAGATATACAAGTGGTCCATAAATACACGAAAAATTTCTCAGGACCACTAGTCGTCAGGGAAACCAAAACCATAATGGGATATCACCACACAATTGTTAGAGTGGCTGTTATCTGAGAGTTAAAAGACAACTAGTGTTGATGGGGATATGGAGAAAAGGGAACACTTGTACACTGCTGGTGGGAATGCAAAATGATGCAGCCACTCTAGTATGGAGTTTTCTCAAAAAATTAGAAATAGAGCTACCATATGATCTAGTAATCCCTCTTCTGGGTATATATCCAAGGGAAATTGAATCAGAATCTCAAAGGGGTACCTACACTTCCACATTCATTTTGGCATTATTCACAATAACCAAGATACAGAAACAACCTGAGTGTCATTGATGAACAAACATAAAGAAAATGTAGTGTGTGTGTGTGTATAGTAATAGGCATACCTCATTTTATTCTGTTTTACTTTATTATGCTTCACAGATATTGTGTATTTTTTTAAAAACAAATTGAAGGTATGTGAGAACCCAAGGAAATCTATCAGTGCCATTTTCCAACAGCATTTGCTCTCTTTGTGTCTTTGTGTCACATTTTGGTAGCTCTTATAATATTTCTAACCCTTTCATTGTTATTTCTTATGATAATCTTTGAGCAGTGGTTTTTGATTACTATTGTCATTATTTTGGGACACCATGAACTGTGCCCCAAAAGATAGTGAATTTAATTAATAAATATGTATGTTTTGACTGTTACAAAGTTGGTTCCTCATCTCACTCCCTCTTCTTGGGCCTACCCATTCCTTGAGACATAATATTAAATTTATGCTCATTAGTAACCCTACAATGGTCTATAAGCAGCCAAGTGAAAGGAAGAGTCGTAAGTCTTTCCCTTTAAATCAAAAGCTAGAAATGATTAAGCTCAATGAGGAAGACATGTTGAAACCTGAGACAGGCCGAAATGGAAATCTAGGCCTCTTGCACCAAACAGTTACCACGTTGTGAATGTCAAAGAAAAGTTCTCTAAGGAAATTAAAAGTGCCACTCCAGTGAACACAAGTGACAAGAAAGCAAAATATCTTTATTGATTATAGGGAGAAAGTTTTAGGAATCTGGATAGAAGATTGAACCAGCCACAACCTTAAGTCAGAACCTAATCCAGAGCAAAGCCCTAACTCTCTTCAATTCTCTGAAGGCTGAGAGAGGGAAGGAAGCTGCAGAGGAGAAGCTTGAATTTGGCAGAAGTGAGTTCATGAGGTCTAGTGAAAGAAACTGTCTCCGTAACATAAAAGTGCAAAGTGAACCAGCAAGTGCTGAAGCAGAAACTGCAGCAAGTTATCCAGAAGATCTAGCTAAGATAATTAATGAAGGTGGCTACACTAAACAACAGATTTTCAGTGTAGATGAAATAGTCTTCTATAAGAAGAAGATGCCATCCAGGACTTTCATAGCTGGAGAAGAGAAGCCAAGGCCTGATTTTAAAGCTTCAAAGGACAGGCTGGCTCACTTGTTTGAGGCTAATGCAACTGATACGAAGAACTGACTCATTTGAAAAGACCCTGATACTGGGAAGGATTGAAGGCAGGAGAAAAGGGACGGCAGAGAATGAGATGGTTGGGTGGCATCATTGACTCAATGGATATGAGTTTGAGTAAACTCTGGGAGTTGGTGATGGACAAGGAGGCCTGGTGTGCTGCAGTGCATGGAGTCACAAAGAGTTGGACACGACTGCACGACTGAACTGAACTGGACTGAACTGAATGCGGCTGGTGATTTTCAGCTGAAGCCAATGTTCAATTACTATTCTGAAAATCCTAGGCCCCTTAAGAATTATGCTAAATCTACTCTTCTTGTGCTGTATAAAGGGAAGAATAAAGCATGAATGACAGCACATCTGTTTACAACATGATTTACTGAATATTTTAAGCTTATTGTTGAGATCTGTTGCTCAGAATAAAAGATTCCTTTCAAAACACTGAGAAAGGAGAGAAAGTACCTGGCCATCCAAGAGCTCTGAACTGGACTGAAATGGAGATGTACAATGAGATTCATATTGTTTTTATATCTGCTAATGCAGCATCCATTCTGCAGTCTACGTGTCAAGTAGTTTTGACCTTCAAGTCTTATGATTTAAGAAATACATTTTGCAAGGCTATAGCTGATCATACATAGTGATTCCTCTGATGGATATGGGCATTATCATAATATCTAATAGTATTCCATATTGTGGATAAAGAATTCAATGCCAGCTAGGACAGCTAGACTTTTATTCCCTCTCTCTGAATTCTCCCATGATTTTCACTTTATTCTCATAACTAAATCATGTGCATCAATTAACTTGTGTTGTATAACAAAACAGTTCAACATTTTATGGCTTAAATTATTTATTGAGCTCTGGTTTGGCAATTTGGGCTGGGCTCAGCAACTTTTCTGATCTAAGCTGGAATCACTCATGCATTTGCAAGTGCAGTGAATGGCCTCACATGTCTGGGGGCTGACTAGGTGTTGTCGCAAATGACAAGAGTGACTGAGTGTCATATTCCAGTGGAAGACCCTGGATTTTCTTGCATGACAGTCAGGGACTTCAGGAACAGCAAGAGAGCAAGCCTTGATGCACAAGTGCTTTTCAAGTCTCTGCTGTATTATATTTACTAATATCTCATTGGCCACAGTAAGCCTCATTGCCAACCCAGATCCAAGGAGCAGAGATACAGAGTCTACTTTTTGAGGGAAGGATCTGTGATATCACACTGCAAGGGCAAGGATATAGAAAGTAGAATAATGTGTGGCCTTTTGTACAATTTACCACACTCCTCCTCTCATTTCATCTCCTACCCTTCCCTCTATCACTTATGCCACTCTAGCCAAACTGACCTCCTTGCTTCTCCTCAGAAATGGCAGGCATGCTCTTACCTCATGGTGTTTGCATATACCTATTCCTTTGCCTAAAACACTGTTCCACCAGACTTCTGCATAGGTAGTTCTTTTGGCTCTTTCAAGCCTGTGAGTTGGCGATTTGTCCTGAGCTCGGTTGGGCAGTTCTGGTCTCAGGTGGGACCACTCATGTGTCTGTGAGAATCTGGTGGGTCAGCTGGGTGCCAGGAAGGCTTCAGATGTGACAGCTTATGTCTGCTCCATGTCACATCTTACCTGTTAGCAGACTAGCCTAGGCTTGTTCACATGGTAATCAGAGGGATGTTTCCAAGCAAATGTAGAAGCACACGAGGCCTCATGAGACAGAGCTTGGAACTAACACAGTGTTACTTGTACCACATTCTGTTGGTGAAATGTGGGCTATCTTTGGGCTTCCAAGGTGGCTCAGTGGTAAAGAATCCACCTGCAATGCAGGAGACGTGGGTTCAATCCCTGGGTTGGGAAGATCCTCTGGAGGAGGGCATGGCAACCAACTCCAGTATTCTTGCCTGGAAAATTCCATGGACAGAGGAGTCTGGTGGGCTGCAAAGAGTCGGACATGACTGAAGTGACTGAGCACTGGCTATCTTTGGCAAGCCATGAAGCCAAGTCAGATTCGAAGGGGCTCCTTGATGGGAGGAACTTCAAAGTCACATTGCAAAGGGACACAGATACAGGGAGGGCAAAAATAGTGGTCCTTCTGGCAAACAACATAACACAGTGTGCCGTTTTTCAGTATCTTGCTTTGAAACAATAGTCTTCAGCTCAGGGAAGTGTATCTTTTGTTAAACCTTAAATTATGTTTTCCCATTTCTCCTTTCTCTTCTTCACCATCTGGAATTTCTATTATAAAGACTTTGACTCACCTGTATCTCTTCTCCATATCTCACAACTTTTCTTTCTTATCTTTGTTCTCTCTCTCCTCTACTCTTCCCCAAATACTCTAAAAGAATTCTTTAATGGGATTTACAGGCATCTAATTTGATTCCCCGCCATGTCCCTTCCACTATTAGGCCTTATCTTGAGGCAGTATATTTTTTATTCTGACAATTGTATCTATAATGTTTATAAACTGTTTGCTTTACAACTATACCCTTCTAACTCTTCTACGGGTACAAAATCTTCTTAAATACCTATGAGGATTTTTTTTTTCTAAAGTTTTCTTCTGTTTCCTGCATTAATGCTTTGCAGTGAGTTCCTCTTTCAGCTTTACATCACTTTTTCAGGCTGTTTATTATCTTCAGGCAACAGGCAATTATTTTTCAGTTACCCGCTTCTGAGCTGCTCAAGTTAATTACCAATGATCATAATATGAATACTATCCCTGTTGTAACTGTGAATCACATAACATTGAGTTATCTGTTTGAGAAACAATTCAATAGAAAACCAGTGCTTGTAATTTGTAGTATCTGCCTTTGTGGCTTTCAAAAAGGGGCTTCTGTTTAAGTATTGTATGATTTTTGTCTCCTTGGCATCCTAATGCATATGCCAGTGCTTTCCTGATTAGCAGTCATAGAGGCCTCTGTTATAGCTGCTTTGAAGCATGTTTTTGTGAATCAGAGTTTCACAAAAAGTGAAGCTCCTGTATTTCAAATAGCCTATATTTTGAGTCACACTATTCTAAACATATCCTGCAAATTTGGTTGAAAATTCATCCAGCCATTTTCATTTGATATGTGATGATAAAAATATTCAACACAGCATTGATTGTAATTTCAAATAATTGAAAACCTATTTGAAGATCTTTTGGCATATTATATAGCATATATTACAAAGATATTGATATCTGTGCAGTGGAAGGATGCACTATTACACATTTGAATTTTCAAATTACATGTGTAATTTAAAAAAAAGTCATCTGGGGTTAACTGATCGTACAATTATATGAAATTTTTATTTCTTGTGGTATATTTTAAAATAAGAGCAAAAGTTATTTAAGAAGCAAATTATGTAACATTAGCTCAATAGTGTAAAAATGCTTAGAAAAAAATGGGGAAAAAGATCCCAAAATGTCAGTGATAGTTATCTCAGAGTTATAAATGGTTTTTAAATGTTTTCTGTATTTTTATAATTTCCTTGAGATATAGTATTTCCTAAGCAGATAATAATGAACAGTTGAACAGAAATAAAGTTCACATGATGAACAAAAACATAGGCCTTATGTATTTTATGTATTGTGCTTTGTCACTCAGTCATGTCTGACTCTTTGCAAGCCCATGGACTGTATCCCGCTATGCTCCTCTATCCATGGGGTTTCCCAGGCAAGAATGCCGGAGTGGGTTCCCAATTCCTCCTCCAGGGGATCTTCCCAACCCAGGGATTGAACCTGTGTCTCCTGCATTGCAAGTGGATTCTTTACCTGCCAAGCCATCTGTCCAAGTTATGAGTTTATCATTATAATGTTGGTGCCCAAAATCATTTAAATAAGGAAAGGTAGGTGAATTTCTCAAATAGTGAAGAAACACAACTATGGTATTGCTAAAATATATTGGGGATTAAATGGAAAAGATATCTAGATTCGATCCACACTCTGGTCCCAGGTCAAAGTGGTCTATCTCTCTTGCAGGGCTTATTTTGCATATTACTCATTAACCACATGTCCTTTATTCCAGAATTCACAGTAAGTGGTTTCATAGGGACAAATTCCATGTCTTAAAAGTTGTATTTTCTGTAATTTCTAGTGCATAGGCATTCAGTGAATATGTGATGGTTGAGGAAAAAAAGTGGTGTAGCTTATTTCACGGCACTGAATGGACTTTGACACAGCAAACTTACTCTTTTACTGTCATGGAGGCTTAGATAGTACATAATGTGAAGAATTCATGGCACAGTAAGGTTATGCATCTTATCCAAGATCACACAGCTTATAAGTGAGAGGGTTGGGATTTATACTCAGGTTGTTTTGCTCTGGGGCTTGGGGTGCTTACCGACAGACACTATGTCAGACAGCATGACAGATTCTGCTGGAAAAGAAACAACCCAAATAGATTCAGACAACGTGTTATGTAACAACATGTCAACAAAAGCAAGATCACTACAGCGTGAGCTACCCATATCCTTTGTGCCACAGGGGCATGCTGAAACAAAAGGGGATAGATGACAGACAATAGTAGTGGATTATCTTGCTGCTGAGTGCCCAATTCCACACTACAGCTGAGAAGTTTCAAAGCCTGCAGCTCTCCCTTAAGGGCATGGAGCTCTCCTCTAAACTCTACTGTCTAGATCAAATCTGGTTGAAAGTGAAAGAAAGTGAAGTCGCTCAGTCGCATCTGACTCTTTGCGACCCCGTGGTCTGTAGCTCACCAGGCTCCTCTGTCCGAGGGATTCTCCAAGCAAGAATACTGGAGTGGGTTGCCATTTCCTTCTTCAGGGGATCTTCCCAATCCAGGGATCGAACCCGTGTCTCCTGCATTGTAGGCAGACGCTTTATCCTCTGAGCCACCAGAGAACCTACAATTAGCCTCCGGTTTAGGATGTTCAACCTAATTAACCTCTACTGGTCAAACAGCTTCCACTTTTCACCCAGTAAACAAAGAATTCTAGGATCTGCGCTCCCCCTCCCCCACTCTGTCTCCCAGGCACCGCCCTCCATTTCCCATTCTACCTAAGACCACCTGCTCTAGGATTGCTTACTGCCACCTTGCTTTTCCATCTCTTCCTCTCTCAGCACATTTCCTAGTGGTCAACAGCCCTTTGTTGAACTGAGCAGTTTTGAAATTCTTTTTGGTGGTTACTTCCAAACTGCTCTGCTGCTGCTAAATCGCTTCAGTCGTGTCCAACTCTGTGCGACCCCATAGACGGCAGCCCACCTGGCTCCCTCGTCCCTGGGTCTCCAGGCAAGAACACTGGAGTGGGTTAGTGGGCAAGTAAAATCTGGTAAGTCAGCTCAGTTTAGTAAGTGGAAGATGTAAGCAAAGAAGTTGCACAGTTCAATGATAGGCTAAGAGGCAAAATGCCCTGATGATTTGAGTGAGAATCTTGGTCTTGGTTTATGGAACATCGTGTAAAGTTTTAAGGACTGATTATACAAGACTGAGAAGTCCTTCAAAAAATCATTGTGTCAGAATAGCCGTTGGACTCAAATCAGGAAAAGTTTAAATGATTGCTACAGGATTATACTATCTGCTCTTGAGAGTTTGAAGTGAAGTGAAGTCAAAGTTGCTCAGTCATGTTGACTCTTTGCAACTTCATGGACTGTGGCCTGCCAGGCTCCTCTGTCTGTGGAATTCTCTAGGTCAGAATACTGGAGTGGGTAGCTGTTCCCTTCTCCAGGGGACCTTCCCAACCCAGAAATCGAACCCAGGTCTCCCACATTCCGGGCGGATTCTTTACTGTCTGAGCCACCAAGGAAGCTTAGAAGGGATGAAGTCACTAAAAAGCCTTGTCATTGCTGTGCAATTCCATTTTCAAGATGATTTTTCTCTTTACCTAGTTTCTTAGATTGCGGAAAATAAATTTGCTGGTATAATTGTCTTCAGAAGACCACAGGATTCTGTAGCTAATTTCTTAGTATGTAACATTTAAATGTATATATAAGAAGCCACATATGAAACATTACGCTTATTAAATAATGGAAAATAACTGTAATGTGGAAGTTCTCTCAGATTATCTTTCTTTTTCTTCCAAATATGAATGTGTTATGGCTGCAGAACCAACATGAGCCAATATCCATAAATATAAATACACATAAATGGGAACTTATTGCTGTGAAACTTTGTTAGATTATGATTTGCTCTAGAGAAAAATCTTGGAATTAACTAAATTGATATGAACCTCAAACAGGGAATATATTTACTGAAATGCACACACACACACAAATAAACTCAAAAAAATCCCAAACTTGGATGTATACTTGAGAGGGATCCAGAAGACTACTGACTCCAAGACTAACTCACTGATCTGAAGCAACATTTCCTTGCCTTTGTGAGGATTTAGCTGCACAGTCTCTAAGAGATCTTCCAATTCTGACATACGGAATCTAAGATTTTCATAATGTACTATGATTCATTAACCTGTTTTTTTCCAGTAATTATTTAGTGTAGTAGTATATTCAAAAGCAGAGACATTACTTTACCAACAAAGGTTCGCCTAGTCAAGGCTATGGTCTTTCCTGTGGTCATGTATGGATGTGAGAGCTGGACTGTGAAGAAGGCTGAGCGCCGAAGAATTGATGCTTTTGAACTGTGGTGTTGGAGAAGACTCTTGAGAGTCCCTTGGACTGCAAGAAGATCCAACCAGTCCATTCTGAAGGAGATCAATCCTGGAATTTCTTTAGAAGTAATGATGCTAAAGCTGAAACTCCAGTACTTTGGCCACCTCATGCAAAGAGTTGACTCATTGGAGAAGACTCTGATGCTGGGAGGGATTGAGGGCAGGAGGAGAAGGGGACGACAGAGGATGAGATGGCTGGATGGCATCACTGACTCGATGGATGCGAGTCTGAGTGACCTCCGGGAGCTGGTGATGGACAGGGAGGCCTGGCGTGCTGCGGTTCATGGGGTCGCAAAGAGTCGGACACGACTGAGCGACTGATCTGATCTGATCTGATCTGACCTTACTGATATCTGATTGTTGTATTGTAATTGATTATTACTCTAGTAGCACTAAATATTGAGGTTAATGAAATGCATAGGAAGAAACACATGATTTTGCAAGTCACATGCTTGGAAAAATCTCAATCACTACTTCCTGGGAAGCAATGATAGTTGTGATAAAATAATAGGATTTTAGTCCACACAATCATGGTATGTAAGGGAACTGTAAAAAGACTTCAACTGATGAGTTTGCTATTGGACACTTTGTATTTAACAAATGTTAACTGAGAGGGTTTTTATCATTGATAAATATTAAAGTAAATGCAAATTTACAAAGTAATGGGTTTTCATTTTAGGCGGTACACCAGAATCTCTGCTTTGCTTTTCAGTAAATGAGTCTTGTAAAGTCTCCCTGGGATTAGAAATACAACACATGGATTCACAATCCTGACTTTCAGAAATGTCTTTTTAAAAACTGGAAGGCCAAGCTCTTCATTTATTTTTATTTATTTTTAATTGATAAAGGAATTAAGAAGCAATTTCTGGTTTTATACTTCATTGCCTCTGAGCTAGCTTTCATGTTTAATTCTTGGGCTGCATGCATTCTTAATAATTTAATATTTGAAGTATCATAAAACTAAAAAGATGCAGACATCCTGGTATGGGTAATCAAAATTGCAATTAGAGTATCATCTGAATCAGTCATTAGGGAAAGATCTTTTGAAGTGTTAGTGTAAGGGATAAAATTGCCTTAGGGGTTTTCCTTCAACAGTTTCAGTTTATTTGACTACAAAGGCATTGTTTTTGAATGTGTAATTGCCATTGACTGAATATCTGTGTTACCCCAATCCCCAAATTCATATGTTGAAACCTAACCCCCAATGTAATGGTATTTGGAGGTGGGACCTTTGGAGGTGATTAGGTCCTGCGGGTGGAGCCCTCATGAATGGGATTAGTGTCCTTATAAAAGAGATCCCAGAGAGTTCCCTCACCCCTTTCACCATGTGAGAATACCTCCAAAAGACTACAGTCTATGAACTAGGAAGTGAGGGTTCACCAGACACTGAATCTACTGATGGACTTCTCAACCTCCAGAACTTGAGAATTGACTTTCATTATTTATAAGCCTCCTTGTCTCTGGTATTTTGTTATAGCAACCCAGAGAGATTAAGATGATAATAGAAGGAAATAATGTGATTTGGGCTTCCCAAGTGGCGCTACTAGTAAAGAACCCACCTGCCAATATAGGAGACATTAAGAGATGCGGGTTTGATCCCTGGGTCAGGAAAAGCCTCTGGAGGAGTAAATGGCAACCCACTTCAGTACTCTTGCCTGGAGAATCTCATGGACAGGGGAGCATGGTAGGCTACTGTGCATGGGGTCACAAAGAGTTGGACATGACTGAAGCGACTTAGCACACAGCAATCTTGTGATTTAATGTAGTTATAAGAGAGAGAACCATATTGGTAAGAGGTTTCTGAAATAAGGAATATCACTGACGTTGGGAACCACAGTTTCACATGCAAAAACATGATTCTAAGGTGTTGCGTGCACGTGTATGCCAAGTCGCTTCAGTTGTGTCCAACTGTTTGCAACCCTAGGGACTGTAGCCCACCAGGCTCCTCTGGCCATGGGATTCTTCAGGTAAGAATACTGAAATGGGTTGCCATGCCCTTCTCCAGGGGATCTTCCCAAACCCATGTCTCTTATAAGTCTCCTGCATTGCAGGCGGGTTCTTTACTACTAGCACCATCTGGGAAGCCCTCTAAGGTGTTAAGCACACAATTTGTGTTGTTAGTGTAAATACAGGTACCATCTCAACCCCCCAGTTTTCCAAAAGTTTGTTTTATACCCCTTTGCTTGTATGAAAGACGTACATTAGTACCTGTTTTCACTAACTGAAAGAAATCTGAAAAGAATTTTGCTTTTACCTAAAAAGGTGAAAAGCAAAAATAGCATTTTGTTTTGCAGCAAGCTGAGTTGTTACAGAGTATAACAGTATCAGGCACCATAGCTTTGAATTGAGTCTGTGAGCATCTGTGCTTTGTCTCCATTTATTTTGTTTCTCCCTTAGCAAAATGTGTCCTAAGGTAATTGCTTCTTTGTTTTATGCCATTGTGGCTCACATAGAATTTCACAGGGGTGTTCTACTTTCTGATAGGGAGGGAAATCTGTCTCATCTTTACTAGTATGATTTTTTTCCTGTATAGTAAGATTATATGTAATAAGATTTCCACAATATATTTACAACTCAGCCGTAGGAAGGCAGAGAGGTGGTAGGTAGAGAGAGCGATGTCTAGGCTTCTATTTCTAACTCTGCCATATTTTAACAGCTGCTACCTTGGGCAAGTCCCCTTCCTGCCATAGTCCTCTGTTTCCTCAAATGTAACATGAATAGCTTAGATGAGAGGCCTTTAAGGGATTCTAAAACATGGTCCTAGGCTTGCAGCTGGGCAATAATTTTTCACCTGATGGATCATGTGTGAGTTAGTCTCTCAGTTGTGTCTGACTCTTTGCGACCTCGTGGACTATAGCCTGCCAGGCTGCTCTGTCCGTGGGATTCTCCAGGCAAGAACACTGAAGCAGGCAGCCATTTCCTTCTCCAGGGTATCTTCTCGACCCAAGAATCAAATCCGGGTCTCCTGCCCTGCAGACAGATTCTTTACATCTGAGCCACCAGGGAAGTTGAATCTAAAAGTATAAGTTCTTTCTTCAGCTGTTGCAGGCAAATGACACAGGATTCCAGAGACTATCATTTTATGTATGACTAGGAGAAGGCAGTGGCACCCCACTCCAGTACTCTTGCCTGGAAAATCCCATGGATGGAGGAGCCTGGTGGGCTGCAGTCCAGGGGTCGCTAAGAGTCGGACACAACTGAGCGACTTCACTTTCACTTTCCACTTTCATGCACTGGAGAAGGCAATGGCAACCCACTCCAGTGTTCTTGCCTGGAGAATCCCAGGGTCGGGGGAGCCTGGTGGGCTGCTGTCTATGGGGTCGCACAGAGTCAAACACGACTGAAATGACTTAACAGCAGCAGCAGGAGAACCTGATTTTTCGCTTAACAAATACTCATATACAGCTTACTCCATGCCTGGCACCGCCCTAAGCAATGTATAAATACTGATTAAACAACACTGTAGGGAGATGTTAATTCTGTTGCCCCCACTTTATGGCTGAAAAACTGAGGCACAAAGACCTTAGGTAATTTGCCCAAAGACACATAACCAATAAACGGCAGAGTTACTATTTAAATCTAGCAATCTGATTCCAGAGTCCATGCACTTGACCATTATTCTATACTATTAACTTATGAAGCCCTTACCGTATAGCACAGAGAACTATATTCCATATCCAATGATAAAAAATAATGAAAAAGAATATATATGTATACACATATATATTTGTGTGTGTGTGTGTGTGTATTAGTCACTCGGTCGTGTCTGACTGTCCATGGAATTCTCCAGGCAAGAATACTGGAGTGGGTAGCAATTTCTTTCTCCAGGAGATCTTTTCGACTCCGGGATAGAACCCAAGTCTCCCTGCATTGCAGGTAGCTTTTTACTATCTAAGCCACCAGGGAAGCCCATACATATAGATAGTTGAATTTGCTGTACAGCAGTAATTAACACAAATCAACTATACTTCAATTTAAAAAAAAAAATTACCAAGAGAGTGATTAATGATTTTTGAAGCTTGATCTTCAGAAGCTAAAATCAGTACATTGCTTAAGCTTACTGAAAACTCAAATTCAGGGTTGTAAGGCTCCCATGGTGCTTGTTCACACACAGCTTGCTGCTAGAGTTCTCTTGGTTTTCAGTAAGACTATTTTAGCAGCAGCTCATTTGCAAATCCACAGTGGTTTGTGATTTACCATGATCGTGTCCTTTGCATTTGAATTTTAAATTACTGTTGGTGTGTTTTGAATAATTTCATCATGAGTGTGCCTGCTTTCATTCTCAGCTTTCATATTATTTCTCTTTGGGCCTTACTGAATGTAAGAAGGAGGCGACACTGAGCCATATTTTTCTTTTCAAAAATTTATTTATTTGGCTGCGTTGTGTCTTAGTTGTGGCATGCAGGATCTTGATTGCTGTGCACAGGTTCAGTAGTTGCAGCTCATGGTCTTAGTTGTGCCTCAGCATATGGGATCTTAGATAACCAACCAGGGATTGAACCCAAGTCCCATGCGTTGCAAGGCAGATTCTTAACCACTGGAGCACCAGGGAAGTCCCACCATATTTGTCTTGATGTCCTCTCTCTTAGCTCTTAAAGACTGTTACAGCTCTGAGATCACATACTTCTTGTAAGGGCTCAGTTTAGTGTTCTCATTCCCTTTACGTCCTATATGAGCAGAGTGAAGAGGATGGGGGAGGTGTGTAGTCCTCTAATTTCAATTTATTTCTCTAGTTACCTCTAGGCAATTTAATGAGGACCATGCACAATGAAAGGTGGACTGAGGAAGTAAATTATATGGTGCCGTATTTACACTTTCAAAAACAACACAGGTTACTACTTAAAAATTCAGGTTCTAATTTTAATGGTCGAAAAAGCAATATAGTTCAATTTATGCTTTTTCTAACTATTACAAAGACCTAGACAAACTCTTTTCCCTTTTACAACAAAATTTATAGTTCCTATGAAGCTGTGTGGCTTACATTTAGGGAGATGTGGCAGGTATAGAAATGCAATATTGGTATATCCAGTAAGTCTCAGATTGGAACAATTTCCATGACAACTTATTTCAGCCTTCTTTAATGAAACATTTGTGCAGTTCACATACAGAATCAGCATTCTGTTGTTTGGCTCCCAGCATATTATTTTGTGGTATGAGATGTCATGTGTTCCAATTCTGGTGTCACATGCTGATATTTTTTAGATATAGAAAAATAATGCTCTTATTCAATGGAATAACTGTTGTGTTCTGGTCTCAGCCGATCAATAACAAATGATGTGGCTGGATTGGCCCTTATGGTTCTTATTATGATTGAAAGATAACTTCAGCAATAACCATCAGGAGAAAATTTGTAAAAGATGTATTGCACATTCTGGAAATTATATGGCACGTCTAGGGCCACATGGGCTTCCCTTGTGGCTTAGTTGGTAAAGAATCTGCCTGCCATGCTGGAGACCTAGATTCGATTCCTGGGTTGGGAAAATCCCCTGGAGAAGGGAAAGGCTACCCGCTCCAGTATTCTGGCCTGGGGAATTCCATGGACTGTATAGTCCTCGGGGTTGCAAAGAGTCGGACACGACTGAGCGACTTTCACTACCTAAAGTTAAGTCTCACTACTAGGGCCACACAGTGAGGTTGTGGGAAGAAAGGGGAAAAGAGGGAAAGAGGGAGAGATTCCAAGGGCCTAGTGTTCTATTTATTGGGGTCAATCCATACTTTTGCACCATGTGAACCAGCATGTGATTTTAAGTGTGTTCATGAATGCATGCATGTTACATACAAACTGTATATTTGGACCTCAGCCCTCTGTTCTTTCACATGTTTCACCTATGGAGCCTCCACATGTGACAGTTTAGGGGCCAAGATTGGAGCTTCTGAAGTAACAGAATCAGAAGGCATAGCCAAATCAGAGTTGAAAAAAACCAGACTTCAGAATTGGGAAAACGGTGTCAAGTTTTTGGTCCAGTACGAGATGAGGCTGTAAATGGCATAATTAATAACAAAGGTCAAAACTGGGATGAAAAGGATCACTTAGGACACTGAATAAAAGGTAGCTTGTGAAGCAGATTGGAACAGAGACTGTGGATAAATGTTAAGAATGCCCTAGAGGAGTCCTCCTTATCCATGGCTTTGCTTTCTGAGGTTTCAGTTACCTGAGGTCCAACATGGTCTGAAAAAATTAAATAGTAAATTCCAGGATACACAATGCACAAATTTTAAGTTGCATATGCTTCTAAGTAGCACAGTGAAATCTCATGACATCAGCCATCCCTCCCAGGACATGCATTACTCCTTTGTCCAGAGGAACTCACCCATTAGTCACCTAGTAGCTGCCTCGGTTATCAGACAGAGGCAGTACTGAAGTGCTTGCATCTAAGTAATCCTTGCTTTATACTTAATAATGGCCTCAAAGCACAAGAGTAGTGATGCTTGCAGTTCAAATATGCCAAAAACAAGCTGTAAAGTGATTCCTTTAAGTGAAAAGGTCTAAGTTCTCAACCGAAAACAGAAAGAAAACATTGTATGCTGAGGCTCCTGTGAAGAAGGAAAGAGAAATTTGTGCTAGTTTTGCTGTCACACCTCAAACTGCAAAATTATGGCCACAGTGTGTGATAAGTGCTTAAGATGGAAGAGGAATTAAATGTATACAATAAGGTATTTTGAGAGAGACCACGTTCACATAATTTTATTACAGTAAATTCTTGCAATCATTCTATTATTAGTTATTGCCATTAATCTCTAATTTAGACCTTAAATTTTATTATAGGTGTGTATGCATAGAAAAAGCATAGTATATATAAGATTTGGCACTGTCCTCTGTTTCAGGCATCCTCTAGGGATCTTGGAACATGTTCTCCACCAAGAAAGGGGGACCACTGTACATGTGGGTGGGGGTAGAGGTGGCCTGATGCCATGCTGTGAACATGATTCCTCAAAGGAGGTTTGCAGAGCTAGATATCAGCTGTATTCAACTGAAACCTTGGGAAGGAGTGGATCATCCTTTCATATGCCCTTGGATTGCCTGTTCAAGCCAGGCATATGTATAGTTGTGTAGGAGATGGATTGCTTCAATGCTATGACCCTTAGAGCAAGCTTGGAAGCAGCTTTCACAACCATGCTGCAAGCTATTGGATAGCTGTGTGGCCTTGGGAAGTTTGAAGGTTGCACTTAGATGCTCAAACATGTCCAGCTCTTTGTGACGCTATGAACTGTAGCCCACCAGAGTCCTCTGTTCATGGGATTTTCCAGGCAAGAATATTGGAGTGGGTTGCCATATCCTCCTCCAGGGGATCTTCCTGACCCAGGGATCGAACCTGTATTTCCCACATCTCCTGCATTGTTAGGTGGATTTTTACCACTAGTGCCTTAGGGAAGCCTAGGGCTTCAGAATTATGCGGGAAGGAATAGGCGATTTCTTCAGTGAGTTTTTCTTCATATTGAGGGCTTAGAAAGAAGGCTCATGTATATTTTACTGTTATTACATATCATATCAAAAAAGCCACGTAGATGAATTTGTGAGCAGTGCCCATTACATCTATCTAGTGAGTTTGTGGTAAAATTTGTGTGCAACTACCCTACAGGTGAGTGAGTTCAGGGCATTCCACTCCTTTCAAATTCTGTTGAAATACCCAGTAACAATTACCTTTCAGAAAGTTCAACACATGGGTTTTTGATGCAGATTGTGATTTTAGGAATGGTGTAAAATAGCTGTTATTTTGAGCTAGCTTTCCAAAGGGATGTCTTATTCAAAAGTTTAATATCAGAATTGAGGGAATTAAGTGGTTGAGACCTACACATGTTTCATTTTCTGCAAATTTTATTTTTTGTTTTCATTGGTGAAAAATTAGATGAAATTATGATGTGCTAGCATCTTAATTTTAATTCCTTTTAAAATAAATAATACATTAGCTCTCTTGCCCCAGAGGGAAGAATATAATTGAAACACTGTATTCATTTCTTCTAGACGGAAAAAGTAAGAGGTAATGGCATACTTTGACACCTTAGTGGCTTTTTGAAATCTCCAAGAGACTGGGGCGGGGGGTGGGGGGGGGGTGGGGTTCACATAATACTGTCACATTTTTGTTAGAAACAAACATATTCCTCTTCTTACTTCTTTGTCAAAAGTATTCATTTTGCCTTTAGTTAATGTTTCATAAGTTTCTATATCTAGTTAATATAAGAGCATCTTTGTTGAAGTCTCTTATGAAACTTTGTATACACAGTGAAGATTTAAAAATTAATATTATAATTTGCTTTGTAAATTATAATATTTACAAAGACCACCTGACCTGCCTCTTGAGAAATTTGTATGCAAGTCAGGAAGCAACAGTTAGAACTGGACATGGAACAACAGACTGGTTCCAAATAGGAAAAGGAGTATGTCAAGGCTATATATTGCCACCCTGCTTATTTAACTTATATGCAGAGTATATCATGAGAAACGCTGGGCTAGAAGAAGCACAAGCTGGAATCAAGATTGCCGGGAGAAATATCAATAACCTCAGATATGCAGATGACACCACCCTTATGGCAGAAAGTGAAGAGGAACTAAAAAGCCTCTTGATGAAGGTGAAAGAGGAGAGTGAAAAAGCTGGCTTAAAACTCAACATTCAGAAAACGAAGATCATGGCATCTGGTCCCATCACTTCATGGCAAATAGACAGGGAAACAGTGGAATGGAAACAGTGTCAGACTTTATTTTCTGGGGCTCCAAAATCACTGCAAATGGTGACTGCAGCCATGAAATTAAAAGACGCTTACTCCTTGGAAGGAAAGTTATGACCAACCTAGATAACATATTCAAAAGCAGAGACATTACTTTGCCAACAAAGGTCCGTCTAGTCAAGGCTATGGTTTTTCCTGTGGTCATGTATGGATGTGAGAGTTGGACTGTGAGGAAGGCGGAGCACCGAAGAATTGATGCTTTTGAACTGTGGTGTTGGAGAAGACTCTTGAGAGTCCCTTGGACTGCAAGGAGATCCAACCAGTCCATTCTGAAGGAGATCAGCCCTGGGATTTCTTTGGAAGGAATGATGCTAAAGCTGAAACTCCAGTACTTTGGCCACCTCATGCAAAGAGTTGACTCATTGGAAAAGAGTCTGATGCTGGGAGGGATTGGGAGCAGGAGGAGAAGGTGATGACAGAGGATGAGATTGCAGGATGGCATCACTGACTTGATGGATGTGAGTCTGAGTGAACTCCAGGAGTTGGTGATGGACAGGGAGGCCTGGCGTGCTGTAATTCATGGGGTCACAAAGAGTCAGACACGACTGAGGGACCTAACTGAACTGAACTGAACTTGCTTTGTAAAACAATGTAGTCCTATATTGTAACAGAACACTTCAAGAGGCTAGGAGTGGTTCATCTAGGGGTAATTTAAGACACAAAATAGAGCACTCATGGTTATGCATTGGTGAGGTTGATGGTATATCTACAATATAGCCCCACTAATTCCTTACTAAAAATAGTAGTGATGACTCCTATGCTAGGGCCATTAGACCACATATCATGCTGTTCCGTAATTGTTTCTGTGTCTACTTCCCTCTCTGCAGTGTGAGTTTTTCAAGGGCATGGTCCATGTCTCATTCATTTTTCTATTCCCTGCAGTGTAAAATTCAGTGCCAGGCCCATCATAGTTGCTCTATAAATACCTGCTGTTTGCTTTGTATAGGAAAACAGAACTGTTTTAATGATTCTTATTTGGATGTCAGAATTTTCAAACTCCAAGTTCCACACTTACATGGAGGTATTACATGCTTGCCCCACCTCTTTCCCCCATGTCTATTATCTTTCCCAAATATATGCATATCCTTAACTTCAGCCATAGGTTCCATCCTATTCTCAACTGCATGTACTCAGGGGAGAGGCACCAGCACCACAACAGGCCCTCTTCTGTGAAGGTCAGGGGTAGTGTGTGCTGTATTTGTAGGAATAGGGATAAGACTGTAGGCTGAGCATGTGACTAAGAGGGGACTTGTACTCTGCCATCCTTTTCCAATAGGGAGTCTAGTTTGGCCTGGCTTTGTGTGTATGCAAAGTGGGTGCCACCTGTATCATGTGATCCTGCCATGTCTGAAAGGCATCTGTAGGGAGTTGGAATGGCCATGGTTTGTCAGTACATGGTCACTTGTATCTTGAATTGGTGGAGACAAATGGGTAGTTACACCTTAGGGATATATGTCCTAATCGTGACAGTCCAAGAAGTTTGAGAAACTGCAAAACAGTCAAATGAACGTGCTTTGTAGTGTCAGAAGATTTGGGTTTGTATTGTAATGATGTATTAGTTGCTCAGTAGTGTCTGACTCTGCAACTCCATGGACTGTAGCCTGCCAGGCTCCTCTGTCCATGGGATTCTTCAGGCAAGAAAACTGGAGTGGGTAGCCATTCCCTTCACCAGATCTTTCCAACCCACAGATTGAACTTGGATCTCCTGTATGGCAGGCAGATTCTTTACAGTCTCAGTCATCAGGGAAGCCTCAAACATGAGTGTTCTTGCATTGGCCAGGAATCAAACCCAGGCCTCCTGCATGGCAGGCAAGAATTCTACCACTAAACCACTAATGCTTACAGTGGTAATGATGTGCTTTGGGTTAAATCACATGACTTCCCTGAAACCCATTTTCTCATCCATAAACTGAAATTAATAATAACAACTAAAAAAAATAATAGCAACTCTATTGCCTTATGGTCTAGCAATTCCACTCCTAGGCATACATCTGGAAAAAAAGCATGGTTTGACAGGATACATGCACCACAGTGTTCATTGTAGCACTGTTTACAATAGCTAAGACATGGAAGCAACCTCAGGGTCAATCGACAGATGAATGGATAAAGAAGATGTGGTACATACATACAATGGAAACTACTCAGCCATAAAAAAGAATGAAACAATGGAATTGCAACAACACAGATGAATCTATAGACTATCTTACTACATGAAGTCAGATAGAGAAGGAGAACTATTATATGATATCTCTTATATATAGAATCTGAAATATGACACAAATAAACCCATCTATGAAACAGAAACAGAATTACACACATACAGAACAAACTGGTGGTTGCCAAGGGGGAGGCGGATTGGGGAGGGATGAAATGGGAGTTTGGGATTAGCAGATGCAAGCTTTAATATATAAAATGGATAAAAATAGGGTCCTACTAAGATCATGGCATCTGGTCCCATCACTTCATGGGAAATAGATGGAGAAACAGTGGAAACAGTGCCAGACTTTATTTTTTTTGGCTCCAAAATCACTGCAGATGGTGATTGCAGCCAGAAAATTAAAAGACGCTTACTCCTTGGAAGGAAAGTTATGACCAACCTAGATAGCATATTTAAAAGTGGAGATATTACTTTGCCAACAAAGGTCTGTCAAGTCAAGGCTATGGTTTTTACAGTGGTCATGTATGGATGTGAGAGTTGGACTGTGAGGAAGGCTGAGGGCCAAAGAATTGATGCTTTTGAACTGTGGTATTGGAGAAGACTCTTGAGAGTCCCTTGGACTACAAGGTGATCCAACCAGTCCATTCTAAAGGAGATCAGTCCTGGGTGTTCTTTGGAGGGAATGATGCTAAAGCTGAAACTCCAGTACTTTGGCCACCTCATGAGAAGAGTTGACTTATTGGAAAAGACCCTGATGCTGGGAGGGATTGGGAACAGGAGGAGAAGGGGACGACAGAGGATGAGATGGCTGGATGGCATCACTGACTCAATGGACGTGAGTCTGAGTGAACTCCGGGAGTTGGTAATGGACAGGGAGGCCTGGCGTGCTGCGATTCCCGGGGTCGCAAAGAGTTGGACACAACTGAGCGACTGAACTGAACTGAACTGAATGGATAGCACAGGGAACAATGTTCATATCATGCAAGAAAACATGATAGAAAAGAATATGAAAAATCATAATGGAAAAGAATATTAGAAAGGATATGTAACTGAATCACTTTGCTGTATACTAAAAACTAATACAACATTGTAAATACACTATATTTCAATAAAAAACAATAGCATGTCTATTGGCCTCATAAGGAAATTTTGAAGATTAAATGTAATGATATATGTGAAAATAATATGGTATAAATATAAAAATATTATCACATATTTAATTGTAATTTCAAGTGTTTAAACTTGTTTTGCACTAAGTGTGAGGAAGAAGCTTCTTTTCTATTATGTTGCACTATTTTGATATTATTCTGGCTAAAATGTAAAATCTCAAATAGTTAAATCATTATATAGACTCTAGCCACATTGAAAAAAAAATCCTTTAAATAAGGTAATTTTTCAAGAAGGTGTAGAAGCTGCAAGTGGCAACCAGAGGCATGATTTGCAACTAATAAGACCTTGCATTATCTTAAAAAGTTACTTATTTGGAACAGTGCTCCAGGAAATCTAATTTGAGATCATTTAAATGTCAGTAAATTAAGGGGCCCAGATGATTAAACATAGTGTACAGATATTAAAAGCTGCAGGAATAAAGGGCAAGAACATTATTCTCATTCTGATTAAGAATTGCTACACAGAGTTCTTTTTCTAGTGTAGTAGATATTAAAAGCTACACCTTTTGTTTCGCATTTCTGAAAACTCAATAGTGGATTAGGAAATGTGGAGAGAAGACAGAATAATACATTTGGATATCCTTAAGACCTTGAATGCGTTCCCTTGCCTTTAGAGTAAAATTAAGTAGAGTAAAATTAAGCTGAAAAAACTAAGTTGGAGAAGGTATTATATAATTCTTGGGATTTCCATTGATGACCTCCATTCCAAGTTCCTCTTGTGACCACCTTAAATTAATATTTAAATTTTTATTAAATGATTCCTATATCCTGGGCAACAGATTTGGAGGGAGAAGGAATCCACAGAAGCATGAGGTGTAATTTTTTTTTTAATATTTATTTTTATTTATATGATTGTACTGGGTCTTAGTTGCAGCATGTAGACTCTTAGCTGTGGCATGTGAGATCTAGTTCCCTGACCAGGGATAGAACCCATGTGTCCTGTACTGAGAGCATGGAGTCTTAGCCACTGGACCATCAGGGAAGTCCCAAGACATGATTCTTTTGAGGGGTGTCTCAGTGTCAGCCAAATGTTCTGGAACTTTAGTAAGCCTAAGAATCACCTGGAGAGCTTGTGAAAATGAAGATTTTCAGCACTCATCTGCAGAGCTTTTGATTCCAAGAGCTGGCGTGGAGCTCTGGAGTCTGAATTGCTATGAAGAACCCAAGTAATTCTAATTCACACTCTACACTGGTCTGGAGGAACCAGCAGTTATGTATCAGTACAAAGAATTGTGGTTAACAGTAGAGATACAGAACCTAACGGGAGTATTGGGAATGGGGAAATGACTTGTGTCTGGTGAAATTTAGGGAAGTCTGCAAAAGGAAGTCTGGTTTGAGCTGTAGCAGGGTGGCTACAGGTGGGTACAGCAAGGTGCAGTGGAGTTGGGGGACGGAGAATCAAAGAGGCAGGAGGAAGCATTCCAGGTGGAGGGTTAGCCAGCAAAAAGGTCCATATGTGAAAGCACTTGGGGAATGGTAAATGATCCGATAAGGCCAGATTGTGAAGTACCTGTAGTACTATAGTAGTTGTTGTTGTTCAGTTGCTCAGTCACGTCCTACTCTTAGCAACCCCATGGACTGCAGCACAGCAGGCTTCTCTGTCATTCACTATCTTCCGGAGTTTGCTCTAAATCATGTTCATTGAGTCAGTGATGTCATCCAACCATCACATCCTCTGTCGCCCCCTTCTCTTCCTGCCCTCAATCTTTCCCAGTAACAGGGTTGTAGTGGGAGATACAATAAAGAAAAGAGAGACAAGTATAGATTGTGGAGTTCTTTGAAGTAGTCTGACTTCTTTTTAAAGGCAACAAGAGCCTTTGAGGTCTTCTAAGAAGGAATGCCACCATTATGGCAGAAAGCAAAGAAGAACTAAAGAGCCTCTTGTTGAAAGTGAAAGAAGAGAGTGAAAAGTTGTCTTAAAACTCAACATTCAGAAAACTAAGATCATGGCATCCTTTCTCATCACTTCATGGCAAATAGATGGGTGAACAGTGGAAACAGTGAGAAACTTTATTTTTGGGGGCTCCAAAATCACTGCAGATGGTGACCGCAGTCATGAAATTAAAAGACGCTTGCTCCTTGGAAGAAACACTATGACCAACCTAGACAGCATATTAAAAAGCAGACATTACTTTGCCAACAAAGGTCCATCTAGTCAAAGCTATGGTTTTTCCAGTAGTCATGTATGGATGTGAGAGTTGGACTATAAAGAAAGCTGAGCACCAAAGAACTGATGCTTTTAAACTGTGGTGTTGGAGAAGACTCTTGAGAGTCCCTTGGACTGCAAGGAGATCCAACCACTCCATCCTAAAGGAGATCAGCCCTAGGATTTCTTTGAAAGGAATGATGCCAAAGCTGAAACTCCAGTATTTTGGCCACCTCATGCGAAGAGTTGACTCATTGGAGAAGACTCTGATGCTGGGAGGGATTGGGGGCAGGAAGAAAAGGGGACGACAGAGGATGAGATGGCTGGATGGCATCACTGACTCGATGAATGTGAGTCTGAGTGACCTCTGAGAGTTGGTGATGGACAGGGAGGCCTGGCGTACTGCAGTTCATGGGGTCGCAAAGAGTTGGACACAACCGAGCGACTGATCTGATCTGATCTGATCTATTTTTTAAGCTAAATTGTATTACAAGTCTGAAAACAGAAGTTCTTTACCCAATCCCTTAGTCCTGTTCTGGAATATATTTCTGTTTTTATCAAGCCAAACTCAGGTTTGCTTGCTGTATGCACACCAGAGCCAATCTACTGACACCAGGTTGTGATGAAGGAAAGAATAGTGCTTACTTTCAGGGTGCCAAGCAAAGGACTGGGAGACAGTCTCAGATCCACTCCAAGTTGGCCTTTGAATTAGGTGTTTTTAAGGGGGAAAAACAAAGACATTGGGGTTAACCATTGTCTTGTAAACATTTCTTAAAGAAGTTTCGGCAGTCAAGATGCCTATGCTTTGCAAGTCTCTGGTCTGGTGGTCCATGATGGGGGTCGGGGTGGGGTCTGTTAGCTCATCTTGTCCTGGAGAAACCACTTAAGTCTGTATGTTAATGATGTTATCAACAATAGCAATTGTAGTCATCTGACTGTGATGACCTAGAGGGGTGGGATGGGTGGCGGTGGGAGAGAGGCTCCAGAGGAAAGGGATATATGTGTACATATAGCTGATTCATGCTGATGTACAACAGAAGCTAGCACAACACTGTAAAGCAATTATACTCCAATAAAATTAATAAAAAAATCAATATTTGTGCAAACATTATTTTGATTATTATGCATTGCTGAGTCATACAGTGTACTGTGCCTATTAAAAACTGTACAGTTTTACTTTCCATAAAGTTAACAATCCTCTTATTTTCTGTTTCTTTATTTTATTTATTTACTGCTTCCTATGCTTTCTCTGGGCTTCCCTGGTGGCTCAATGGTAAAGAAGCCACCTGTAATGCAGGAGATGTGGGTTTGATTGGGTTGGGAAGATCCCCTGGAGGAGGGCATGGCAACCCACTCCAGAATTCTTGCCTGGGAAATCCCATGAACAGAGGAACCTAGTGCACTACAGTCCATGGGTTCTCGAAAGAGTCAAATATGACTTAGTGACTAAACAACAACATTATTCCCAGACTCTCTACCAAATAGCTAAAACCCATTGTTACAATCACATGACAGGTGTTCTTTCAGCCCAGTATCTCTCTTCCTCCACTGTTCTCTCTACCTTTCATAATCTCCTGGCTATCTAAGCCAGTTCCATGATTGCCGTCCAGGGAAGCTCAACTTTCCTTCACCGTTTTATGAGGGAGATTTCTTGTGGTCATCTCCAGTTTCCTGGACTCTACTTCTCATTCTTCCTTGGTTTACTTCTTTGTTTTAGTGCAGCCCATCTTCAAATAGTTTGCTAAGAAGGTGTCTTTTGATTTATAATAGGAAATTTATGTTTGATCTGTATCCCCTTTTTGGAGGGCTTCTCTTGTGGCTCAGCTGATAAAGAATTCGCCTGCAATGAGGGAGACCTGAGTTGGAAAGATCCCTTGGAGAAGGGAAAGGCTATCCACTCCAGTATTCTGGCCTGGAGAATTCCATGGGTCCATGGGGTCGCAAAGAGTGGGACAGGACTGAGCGACATTCACTTCACTTTCCCTTTTCTGCCACAGAGCTGCTAAAACTCTTGGCATTCCCTAAGTGTTGAGAGCAATAGTGTGTTTTGTTATGTTAATAAGGTGATTTAGGAAAGCCCTTGTGTCATAGAAGGGTTGGGGCTTGTTGCCAGAGTAACCAACCTGAGAATGGAGGGTTGGAACTTTCAGTCCTGCCCCCTGACCTCTGGGACGGCAAGATGGGCTGAAGATTGAGTTCAATCACCAATGGCTAATCATTTAATCAATTGCACCTGTGTAATGAAGCCTCTTTAAAAATGCAAAAGAATGAGATTTACAGAGATTCCAGTTTGGTGAACAAGAATGCATCCATATGCTGTCCTGCATGTTGCCCTCACTATCTCTTCATCTGGCTGTTGTTCACATCCTCTAAAATCCTTTGTAATAAACCAGTAATCTAACAAGTACAGTACCCTCCCTGCTAAGCAGTTTTACTTACAGTGGTTTCAGTTACCTGGGATCAACCACAGTCTGAAAATCTTAAATGGAAAAATGTGAGAAATAAATAATTTTAAGTTTTAAGTTGCACACTGTTCTGAGTAGCACAATGGAATCTTGTGTTGTCTCACTTCATCCTGCCCAAAACGTGAATTATCTGTTTACCTAGAGTTTCTAGCCCCTACTCAGTTAGTAGCCGGCTCTGGTATCAGAGCAACTATTTCAGTATCACAGCCTTGTGTCCAAGTAACCATTATTTTACTTGGTAAAGGCCTCAAAGCTCAGGAGTAGTGATGTTGGCAATTCAGACACTCCAAAGAGAAGCTGCAAAGTGCTTCCTTTATGTAAAAAGGTAAAACTTCTCGACTTAAGAAGGAAAGAAAAAACATCATTTGTTAAGTTGTTAAGATCTACAGTAAGAACAAGTGTTCTAGCCGTGAGACTGTGAAGAAGAGGAATTCATGCTAGTCTTGCTGACTTGCTGACACTTCAAACTGCAGAAGTATGGCCACAGTGTGAAGTAAGTGCTTAGTTAATATAGAAAAATAAGATTTTTGGTGAGAGACCTTATTAACCTATCTTTTATTACAGTTTATGGTTGTAATTGTTCTCTTTTACTATTATTTGTTATTGTCATTAATATCTTGTGGTACCTAATTTTAGATTAAACTTTATCATGGTTGTTTTTGTATAGGAAAAAAATAGTCTCTCTATAGGGTTCATTTGTTTAGTCACTAAACAGCTGTTTAGTCACTGTTTTGTGACCCCATGGACCCTGACCTGCCAGGCTCCTTTTTCCATGGGATTTCCCAGACAAAAATACTGGAGCACGTTGCCATACTCTTCTCCAGGGGATCTTCTCAATCCAGGGATCGAACCGGGTCTCCTGCATTGGCAGGAGGATTTTTTTTTTTTTTTTTTTAACCGCTAAACCACCTGAGAAGCCTATATAAGGTTCAGTACTATCCACAGTTTCAGATCCACTAAGGGCCCCTGGTGGGTGGGTGGGTGGGACTACTGTATTTACAAATTTAAAATAGCAATAAAATAAAATAAAAAGTCCTTTTTTTCCTAAAATTTTTCCCACCACTCAGTTTTCCTCTGGGCGTCACTGAGACTATGTTTTATTATAATATATTGTTCTAATTGTTCTATTTTATTATTGGTTACTGCTATTACTCTTTTCAGTTCAGTTCAGTTCAGTCACTCAGTCGTGTCTGACTCTTTGCAACCCCATGAATTGCAGCACACCAGGCCTCCCTGTCCATCATCAACTCCCGGAGTTCACCCAGACTCACGTCCATCAAGTCAGTGATGCCATCCAGCCATCTCATCCTCTGTCATCCCCTTCTCCTCCTGCCCCCAATCCCTCCCAGCATCAGGGTCTTTTCCAATGAGTCAACTCTTCTCATGAGGTGGCCAAAGTACTGGAGTTTCAGCTTTAGCATCATTCCTTCCAAAGAAATCCCAGGGCTGATCTCTTTCAGAATGGACTGGTTGGAGCTCCTTGTAGTCCAAGGGACTCTCAAGAGTCTTCTCTAACACCACAGTTCAAAAGCATCAATTCTTTGACGCTCAGCTTTCTTCACAATCCAACTGTCACATCCATACATGACCACTGAAAAAACCATAGCCTTGACTAGACAGACCTTTGTTGGCAAAGTAATATCTCCATTTTTAAATATGCTATCTAGGTTGGACATAACTTTCCTTCCAAGGAGTAAGCGTCTTTTAATTTCATGGCTGCAATCACCATTTGCAGTGATTCCGGAGCCACCCAAAATAAAATCTGGCACTGTTTCCACTGTTTCCCCATCTATTTCCCATGTAGTGATGGGACCAGATGCCATGATCTTCGTTTTCTGAATGTTGAGCTTTAAGCCAACTTTTTCACTCTCCTCTTTTATTTTCATCAAGAGGTTTTTTAGTTCCTCTTCACTTTCTGCCATAAGGGTGGTGTCATCTGCATATCTGAGGTTATTGATATTTCTGCTGGCAATCTTGATTCCAGCTTGTGCTTCTTCCCGCCCAGCGTTTCTCATGATATACTCTGCATAGAAGTTAAATAAGCAGGGTGACAATATACAGCCTTGACATACTCCTTTTCCTATTTGGAACCAGTCTGTTCTTCCATGTCCAGTTCTAACTGTTGCTTCCTGACCTGCATATAGGTTTCTCAAGAGGCAGGTCAGGTGGTCTGGTATTCCCATCTCTTTCAGAATTTTCCACAGTTTATTGTGATCCACACAGTCAAAGTCTTTGGCATAGTCAATAAAGCAGAAATAGATGTTTTTTTTGGAACTCTCTTGCTTTTCCAATGATCCAGCGGATGCTGGCAATTTGATCTCTGGTACCTCTGCCTTTTCTAAAACCAGCTTGAACATCTGGAAGTTCACAGTTCACGTATTTATCACAGGTATGGATGTATAAGAAAAAAACATAGTCTATATAGGGTTGAGTGCTATCCACAGTTCCAGGCATCTATTGTGCGCGGCCTTAGAACATATCCCCTCTTCACATAAGGGGGAAACTACTGTAAATGTTTCTCTGACTTCTGTGAGCCACTCTAGCAAATTAATTGAACCCAGAGTCCTTGGACTCTCCAGTTTATAGGGCGTCAGTCAAAAGCACAGGTGACAACCTGAATTTGCTCTTGGCATCTGAAGTGGGGGCAGTCTTATGGGACTGAGCCCTCAACCTGTGGGATCTGATGCTGACTCCCAGTGGATAGTGTTAGAAATGAGTTGAATCATCAAACACCTGCCTCCTGTGGGAGAACTGCTTGGTGGTATGGGGAAAAGCCAAATACCTAGTGTCAGAAGTTTTGTCAATGTGGTAATAGTGTGCGAGTAAAGAAGAAACACAGGAGGGAAGAGACTTGAGTTTGTCCAACTTGGGAGACTTTATGGGGATAATTTTCCCCATACAGTACTTTGCAGCTCTGAAAAAGTATTCTGATTTAACACTTGGTATAATAGTTTGAGATGGCTCAGAGATAAAGAATGTGCCTGCAATGTGAGAGACCTGGTTTCAATCCTTAAGTTGGGAAGATCCCCTGGAGAAGGAAATGTCAACCTGCTCCAGTATTCCTACCTAGAAAATTCCATGGACAGAAGAGCCTGGTGGGCTACAGTTCAATGGGTCTCAAAGAGTTGGACACGACTGAGCAACTAAACAACAATAGTAGTTCACACTGGGCACTTAATATGGAAACAAATCTTTCTGTTCTAGGGATTTTTCTTGCATTATTTCTTTGATTTCCTACCCCTTTGTTTTCCTTGTCTTCTATTTCTGAAACTTGTATTATTTGGGTGTGGGTTCCTCTCAATTGATTCTTTAATTTACTCACTTTATTCTCTGTATATCATTAGTTCTATTTTGGGTAAATATTCTCAACTTTAGCTTTAACCACCTGTAATACATTTTAACATATGGGAAGTATAATTTAAGTTTCCAAGAGCTCTTAATCTCTAATCATCATCATTTTTTTTTTTTTGAAAAATCCCAAATTCAATATTCTCATAGATTTGGGAATTCTTTCTAATCTCTCAGGCTACTGATTATAAATTTTTGAAGGTTTTTTCCTACTTTTTGGGTTGTCTAGTTCCACTGAATTGTTTGTTATCTTGGTCTTTACATTGGAGACTTCCTTTACTTTTGTTCTCAATTGTATTTAACGGCTATGCACAAAAAGCTGGTAAGTTCCTTGTTGATCAGTGGTGTTTTTGACTGGTAGTCTGAATTGTAGGTCAGTTATGAGGGGACCAGCTATCAGTACCTGCCATTCCAGAGAGAAATGTCCCATTTTTCCTGGGTCAGAAATATAAACTTGGGTTACAGCATTCTGGGAGCCAAGCAGAGAAAGATGATTGTTGGGGCTCTTTGCCATTCATTTTTTTCTTTATTTTTCTGGCTCAGGATAATTCATTACTTTTGTTCAGTCTTCTTTAATCTTGAATAGTTTCTACATCTTTCTTTGTCTTTAATGACCTTAATATCCCCACCTCTAGCGCATGTGGTGTGTGGGATCTTAGTTCCCTGGCCAGGGATTGAACCTGTGCCCCTTACAGTGGAAACAGAGTCTTAACCATTGGACCACTAGGGAAATACCTTTGCAGTATTTAGACTTACTCAAGTCCTTTGTTTTCAGCCTAGTGTCCCTAAATTGTCTAATTTCTCCAGAGTATAAAGATAAATTTCCCTTCTGTTAGTACAGGGGAGAGATGGCCTGAGTTTGTAAGGAGAGAAAGGAGAAAGTTGAGTAGATGTGCTTCTTGTGCAGGTTTTCAATCCCACAGTTCGCCTCTTGAGAAAACAGAACAGGATCTGTCTTTGCTTACCTTTATTTATCTTTTCTTTCTGCAAGTATTTATTGCATGGTTACTATGTGGCAGATGCTAGCATCTACCTAGAATAAAATGGTGAATAAAGACAAATGTAGTCTTTGCCCTTCTGGAGCTTATGTAGTGGTGGTTTAGTCACTAAGTTGTGTCCAACTCTTGTAATCCCATGGACCGTAGCCTGCCAGGCTCCTCTGTCCATGGGGATTCTCCAGGCAAGAAATACTGGAGTGGGTTGCCATTTCCTTCTCCAGGGGATCTTCCCGACCCAGGAATTGAACCCAGGTTTCCTGCATTGCAGGTAGATTCTTTACTGACTGAACTAGGAGAGAGCTTATAAAAGACCCCAATTAATGATAAAAATTAGTGTAAAGTTATGACTATGATAAGTGCTAAGAAAGAAAAGTAAGAGGTAAAAATAAAAACAATAACAAGAGCAATAATAACCATAACAGCTAATAGCCTCTTCTTCCTATCCTGGAGGAGTGTGTACTGAGAGATTTGACCTATTTAGAAAGTATGGAAGCTTTAGCTGAGATCTGAAAAGTGAAAAGGAATTAATTAGGGTACAGCGGGGTGGGAGCATAGATAGCCTCAAGGAAGAAGAAACAACTTGTGGCAAATACCTGTGGAAGGATCTCTCTAAAGAAGCCTGAAATAAGGCCAGTGTGACTGGAGTGAAGAGTGAAATTACACATAGCTGTGATTACATTAATATTAACTAATTAAACCTCTAAGTTTAAAATCAAATTTTTCCTTAAGCCTTTAAGTTCAATGTAAAGCTTTGTTATTCTATTCATAAATCTGGTATGTTTGTACAAAAATTTTTATAAAAGACACTTTCACTTGTTCTTTCAGTAACTCAATATATTTTCCCTTAATTTTTTTTTACTTTAAATACATTTGGAAATTGAATAAATTGGATTCCCATAGACTTTTCAAATACTTGACAGGGTCATCTTGTGTGCATGTTTAGGTGCTCAGTCATGTCTGACTCTTTGAGAACCCATGGGCTATAGCCCACCAGGCTCCTCTGTCCCTGGGATTCTCCAGGCAAGAATACCAGAGTGGATTGCCATTCCCTTCTCCAGGAGATCTTCCCAACCCAGGGATCAAACCCGGTCTCCTGCATTGCAGGTGGATTCTTTACTGTGTGAGCCACCAGGGAAGCCCAAGAATACTGGAGTGGATTGCCATTTTCTTCTCCAGGGTATCTTCTCAACCTAGGGATTGAACTTGGATCTCCTGCATTGGCAGGCGGATTTTTTTTTTTTTAACCACTGAGCCACCTGAGAAGCCCCCAGGGTAATCTTACATACCTAATAAACAAAATGTTTCGAAGTCCTATAGTAATGCTGATAAATGTAATTAACCAAAAGGTAGCTCAGATGGTAAAGCGTCTGTCTACAGTGTGGGAGACCTGGGCTCGATCCCTGGGTTGGGAAGATCCCCTGGAGAAGGAAATGGCAACCCACTTCAGTACTCTTGCCTGGAAAATTCCATGGATGGAGGAGCCTGGTAGGCTACAGTCCATGGGATCGGAGTCAGACATGACTGAGCAACTTCACTGGTTCACTGGATAATGGTCTAAATCACATTCTGATGAGCATTCAAACTTTGTATATACAGATAACAGCTTTCTCTTACTCATTTTAGTAGTTTAATGAAAACTAAACATTTCAAATTAAAAATATAATTTTAGAACCTCCAATAGGTCAATTTTTGTGAAATGTCTTAAATGCCTTAAATTGCCAACTTGGAGACTAATCAAGATAATAACAAAGCATATTCTTAAAATGAGAAGAGTTATTTACTAAGGGTTTGGTTTGCTTCAATGTTTATATAATTATTTCTGTATCTTACTGGCTATTAGGGTTGCCAGATTTAGCTAATAACAATAAGATACCTAGTTAAGTTTGAATTTCAGGTGAACAATGAATAGCTTCAATAACTGAAATTTAATTAAAATGGATGTCCTATATTTTATCTGGCAGCCCTACTGGGTTTCCAAAATCACTTACCCTACTGGGAGAACAGAGTTAAACCATTTCTGATGGACTGCACTTACTTGGTCAGAGATTTGTGGTCATAATATTGTTACAGGGTCAAAGATTTGTGAGTATAATATGGTTACAGATTAGGGATACTAATCAGAAATTATAGAGACCTGGGTTCTACTTCATGGATGATTCTACCCAAGTCACAGTTTAACATGCTGAGATATTTCAAATTACCTGAATGATGACCTACTATGTCAGTGGTGACCCGAAGTCCATGCATTTTAACTGGGATGTAGTTTTGTAGACATGGACATCATGGGTTCTTTTGGGTATCTTCTAGGTTTCACCATTATCTAATTTTTATTGTAACTGGTTTTAACTGTTTGTATCATTTGAGTTGATGAAATTGTATGCTTTGAAGTAATGGAATTCAGCTAGCCCCTGACCCAAATCTGACCATGCAAGACCTTAGAGGTCATTGGAATAATGTGGCTTCCCCCTCCACCCTACATCATAAAAGCAATGGGGAACCAGAGAGGAGTTTAAGCAACAGTGTGACATGACCAGATTTTTGTTTTTGAAAAAAAAAAATCACACTGCTGCACAGAGAATAAATAGGAGGGGTTTGAAGTGGGTGATGGAGACTTTGAGGGTTTTGCAGTAGAGGAACTGAGATTATGATAAACTTGGTTGATGCTGATAGAGAAACAGGACAAATTTGAGGCAGAATCAAAGCACATGGTGATAGACTGAATACAGGCAGTATGAGAGAGGGTGGTATCAAGCATGATCCCATGTGTCTGGTATGAGTGACTGGATGAATATTGACATTATTCACCCAGACAAGAAACAAGTACGGAGGAGATAAGCCATTTATTTTTGAGTTTTTCTTCATTTGTTTTGCTCTCTTTTGGCAAGAGAGGGGAGAAACAATGAGTCCAGTCTGGGTGTATCTTAAAGATATATATGGGCCACATAAGTGGAGATGGTCAGCAAACATCTGGAAATGCATTTCTAGCTCATCCTTTGGTTTCCATCTATGGCAATTGAATCCAGAATTTTCCACAGCAACATAATTACAGTTGGTGTTTTCAAAGGCTTTCTGCCTGGCCACGTTTCTCCAAAGAAACTGGTAATGTGTAAAGTATCCAAAATCAATTTTAGTATCAGAGCAACTGTTCTGAACTGAAATAATCTACTCTCTTGTTGGTTGGTGATAGTATTTTAAAACTGTCACTTCATTGATAGATTCAGGGTCATATCCCTATTTTTGGTATTTATTTGAATGATGTGTATTTATTTAAACCAATATCCAGAAACATACTCATCTATATGACTTAATTTAAACTTGAATTTTGTGCCTTGTTACTCTGTTTAACGATGCTAAGCTATTTAGAAGAAGTAGGTAAATAATAAATCTTTGAGCTTGGATGGTCTGTTTACAGTCAATTGACTTCTACCTTCAGGAGATGGGAAATTAATGAGCTCTATCCTTTCTGTGACAACAGATTTTACTCAGTTCTTTTTAGGTGTTGCAAAGAATTCTTGTACCTTTTTCAATTAGCTAGTACTTCCTCACGGTGTTTTTGATTAAGGCAATCCCTGCTCTTCAAGACATAACTCTATGGTTTGTACACTTTGCTGGTATGCTTTATGTGGACAGTGGCTTAAATAATATTTTGGTCTTTTTCTCACTTTGTTTTTCCAAGCCCATGCATTTTCCACTCTTATTCAGAATAAGTAGTTAGAGGTCCTGATGGCAGTTTTCATTCATTCTTTATTTATTTATTTTGTGTGGGATATCTTGGGATAATTACAAAGATAGAGTCCTAAAAATAGCTTGTTTCTAAAGTGAACTTTTATAACATATGCTAATTATTTTGATTTTTATTCAGCTGTAGAAAGCCATTCATCTGTTCTATTCAAGCTATTTTTCTGATTACTGAAAATGAGAATATAATTATTATTTATTAACTACCCCTAGTACTTTCTCTGGGATACAAAGCATTGCTATTTCTATACAATGCAACTTTTGACTAATTAATTAGAATGTATGCCCATATTATCAAGAGTGTTTATATTTGGAAAGAGGACAAGAACACTTTCAGATTTCTTAACATGTAAATTATTTGCAGGCCTGGTTCCATAGCTAATCTGGGCCTTCATAAATCATCTTGAGAGTAAATTGCTTACTGGTAATAGATGACGAATAACTCTTAAGTATTTAGAGTTATTCTTAAGTAACAGTTACTCTTAACCTGAAATCTTTCTTCCCAAATGATGAGTGGTTAATAGAAAATAAAATATAACTATGATGTCATTAAACAGTTAAATTAGTCATGAGATAGTTTTTAGGAACCAGAATTGTACAGTAAGGAACCTTTCCAACCTTGTGGTTAGTTTTTAAAGTACTTTGCTGGCTAAAGCAGGATCAGTGGTAAGATGATTACAATCAAATTTCAAAGATACACAAGGAATCAAGCCAGAAAGGGGTGGGAGTCAGAAGCAAAGACAGAAGAAAAATGAAAGAAGCATGCCCTGAGAACAGTAGTCCAGAGACTAAAATCCAGAGGGAGAGGTAACATGTGAGATGCAGATAATACTAGAGACATCTCAGGAAGAAGGGAGCAGGTCCAAGTGAGGCTATTATACTGTTGAGACCACTTTTTTGGACTGTACTGTGTCTTCATTGTAGTATGTGGGCTCTCTTTAGTTGTGGAATCACAGGCTCTAGAGTGCCCAGGCTCAGCAGTGGCAGTGTGTGGGCTTCTCTAGTTGTGGCACACAGGCTCTCTAGTTGCAGCGTGTGGGTTTAGTTGTCCCATGGCATGTTTCCCCACCAGGTATCAAACCCATGTGTCCTCTGCATTGGAAAGTAGATTCTTGACTGGGCCCAGCATCTAAAACCTAGGTTTAAATTTTCCCTTTACTCACCTGGTCATAGGAAAATCCTTGAGATCATAGGTACAGGCTGAAAAAAACACAGTAGTATGATAAGAGGCAGATCAAGATAGTTAACACTCTGCCCATGCAACTTATTTTTGCCTTTGATGGCTGAAAGCTAAGTGTGGTGATGACCATCTGGGGTCCACTAGACAACCAGGCAAAAAATAGTGCTACAGTTTTTGCTGGGTGATTGATATTATGTAGAAGAACAAGGCTGCTGCAACATGGCAGGGCAGAGAAGAGCATGAAAGGAATTTGGGGGAATCTCCTGGGTTATTCTGTTGTTCTACAAGTATGCCCACAGGTAAAGCATAATGGTCCACTACTAGAACCATACAAGTAGGGCAACTGAGAGCTCAGATCCCTCAGGAATGAAAACTGGATCATACCACTCAGGTAAGCATCCTAAATAACAAACCACTTCCTACCAGAACTGATAGGTGCCAGAAAAGTGGTGTTTATAAAGTCTTATGAATTATGTATTTTATGCATATTTGATACAAATAATATTGAGTATCAGATCAGATTTAAATAGTGATATCCCAAACTAGCTTGCCTTGGTTGGTGGTGGACTATATTTCACTGTGTTACCCATGAATCAAAGCCCTTTACAAAAGGAAAATCTTATAAATTTGGATTCCAAGTAGGGAGAGGCCTCCAGCCAAAGAGGAGATAAACTCCTGTTTCTTCCCTGCCTCCACTCTTGCTCCCAACTCTTGTCACTGCATTCAGAACCATGTGGTGTTAGGGAAAGGACAGAGTCAACTGAAAGTCCACGAACACAGAACGCTCAGGTTAAGGAAATAGTTATTCTCAGCCCTTAAACACCACCTTCTATTCATCTCCTGAAGGTCTTTGTTCTTGTTCCCATGGCCTCTAGTGAGCTTAGCCTGTGTCCTAAATCTCTATTACATGCTCATGGTAGACATCACTAAACAATTAAGGCATGATTTCCCATTGAGCTAGACTGGTTACACAGCTGCAACTTGTTTGGGTTGGAAGTTGAGATGAAATCTATTTAGTGTCTTGCATTTTCCTAGTATCAGGAAAAGGAATTAGAAACAACTATAAGAAAGCCTGATCACTTGCTCACTCATTTCTTAGTAGGCTGACAGCAAAAACATAAGGGTAGACAGTGGTGTCTATATATTCTAATGCCAGGAAACAAACAAAAACATAGATGTAGAGTGAGGGCAGTAGAGCAGAGAGCAAAATAAGCTACTAACTAAGTGAGGGCAGTGCTTTTCTAATTCACCCAGTATTAGGAAAAGACCGCTGAATAAGCATCTATAGTATTAATCAATAGGTTATTATCCCATTTGATAAAAAGTGACCAATTAAGAAGTGCAAGAAAGTGTAATTATATGGCCACTCATCACCTAGAGGAAGGGAAGGGTGATTACAGGCATAAAATAAAACACTACAGCATGCATAGAAAGTACTTCAATTACATTATTGGTTTGTCATACAAATAATTAATAATAAAAAAATACTATTAAGAATACCAGAAGCCAGAAATTCCCTGGAGGTCCAGGGGTTTAGGACTCTGTGCTTTCACTGCTGTGGGCCCAGATTTGATCCCTGGTTGGAGAACTAAAATCCCACAAGTCACACAGCCAAAAATTAAAAAGAATATAAGAATTCAGAAAAAAGTTTCCTTTAGTGTTAACCCTAAACAAACTTTACCATTACTGATCTACAACAGCTATGTCACTAACCATCAACATCAATGGGCTCAAGATTTTTCAGACCCAGCTGCCATTTCCAGCTCCACCAGCCTCAGTTCAGTTCAGTTCAGTTCAATCGCTCAGTCGTGTCCAACTCTTTGCGACCCCATGAACTGCAGCACACCAGGCCTCCCGGTCTATCACCAACTCCAGGAGTTCACTCAAACTCACATCCATCGAGTGGGTGATGCTATCCAGCCATCTCATCCTCTGTCATCCCCTTCTCCTCCTGCCCCCAATCCCTCCCAGCATCAGAGCCTTTTCCAATGAGTCAACTCTTCGCATGAAGTGGCCAAAGTACTGGAGTTTCAGCTTTAGCATCATTCCTTCCAAAGGAATCCCAGGGCTGATCTCCTTCAGAATGGACTGGTTGGATCTCCTTGCAGTCCCAGGGACTCTCAAGAGTCTTCTCCAACACCACAGTTCAAAAACATCAATTCTTCAGCACTCAGCTTTCTTCACAGTCCAACTGTCACATCCATACATGACCACTGGAAAAACCATAGCCTTGACTAGATGAACAAGCCCCACAATGTCTGAAAACACAATTAGGAGAAAGAGCTCTCTGCTGCTCATATTTGATAGAAATCAAAAGGTGGACTTTGCTAGACTATCTATTAACAAATTCAGTGAAAATGTTTATCTCAGCAATATTGCAAAGGACAAATATGGTACTTAAAAAAAAATCAGAAACCTTAACTTCAAAACTGTCCCACTATAAAACTACATACTAATTCAAAATATGCAGCAGGCAAATAAAATATTTTTGGAATTTTTTCCTGAAAATTTCTTCATAGCTTGCCTTTTAAGCAAAGAATTAAACGTTGTCTCGTAATATCATAATTTATTTTTTTAATCTAAAAAGATAATGTCTGGTTAATTCACCTTCTGTTTTGACTATCCTTGGCTCTGAAAGACTTTTGGTAGTTCCCAAAATGTAAATTCATCTTTAAGAACAAAAGGAATTCAAAGTGTGTCCCTTGTGTTTGAAGATCCCCCCAAATACTTTGTGCAATAGCTGCTTCCCTGAAATGTTTTTAATTTTTCTATATTATTTATTCATTTATTCACCCACCTAGTTATTTGACAAATGTATACTGATACCTATTCTCCTGGTAGATTTCCTCTAGAGGCTGGAGATGCAGGACTAAACAAACAAACAAACAAAAGACAAAGGTGTCTGCCTTGAAGTAGCTTATAGAAAAATAAGGTGAGATAAACATAATAAATAATATATAGTAGGTCTGAAGATAATAAGTGCTACAAACAAAACAAAAGATGAAGAGGGAAAGGGGAATGGGAGCCATGAATGTTGGGGGTAGAAAGTTGTAGTAAAGAAGAGGTGACAGCTTGAGTTGAGGTTTAAAGTAGTGAGAATCTGCCTTCTGGATATTTGGGGTAACTTCTATAGGGAGGGGAAAAGAAGTAAAGAACACATTTGATATGAAAGAACAACAAAATCAATGAGGATGAAATGGATTGAATAAAGGGAAAGTAAAAGGAGAAGAGGGGGCTTCCCTGGTGGCTCATTGGTAAAGAATATGCCTGCCAATGTAGGAGACTCAGGTTTGATCCCTGATCCGAGAAGATCCCTAGGAGAAGGAAATGGCAACCCACTCCAGTATTCTTGCTCGGAAGTCCCATGGACAGAGGAGCCTGGTGGGGGTTGCAAAAAAGTCAGACATCACTGAGCAACAAAACAGCAAAACAAAAAGAGATGAAGGCAGAGTAGTAATTGAGGACAGATCATGTAGACTGATGTAGGTCTCTTGGCTTTTACTCTAGATAATTTAGGGAGCTATTACAAGGTTTTGAGCAGAGGTATTACATGGAACTCCTAGAGCTGGTGATGGATAGGGAGGCTTGGCGTGCTGCAGTTCATGGGGTCGCAAAGAGTCGGACACGACTGAGCGACTGATCTGATCTGATTACATGGAAGATCCCCTGGAGAAGGAAATGGCAACCCACTCCAGTATTCTTGGAGTGAGTGTCCTGGAGAATCCCCATGGACAGAGGAAACTGGTGGGCTACAGTCCATGGGGTCACATGGAGTTGGACATGACTGAGTGCACATGCACACATGCACACACTACATGGCTTGATTTATATCTAAAAGAATCACTCTGGGAGTTCGACTTCTAGTATGTCTAAGTAGTTCCAATTGGACCTGCCTTTCCATAGCAACTATAAACTCTGGAAAAAAACTGAATGCACAGGAAAGTGAACAAAAGTGGGGGCTGGAGGGCACATGGAGAGGTTGGCACTTAGAAGAAGAAATGGATGGGGTTGAGAGTCCCCTTTGCAGGTTTCAGCCCCAGAGCAGGCTGAATGCAGCACCATAAAGTGGCTAAAACACTGACTTAGAACCTGTAGTCTTTCCAGCTTTAAAAACTGGAAATAGAACTGCCTTATGACCCAACAATCCCACTGCTGGGCATACACACTGAGGAAACCAGAATTGAAAGAGACATGTGTACCCCAGTGTTCATCACAGCACTGTTTATAATAGCCAGGACATGGAAGCAACCTAGATGTCCATCAGCAGATGAATGGATAAGAAAGCTGTGGTACATATACAAAATGGAGCATTACTCAGCCATTAAAAAGAATACATTTGAATCAGTTCTAATGAGGTGGATGAAACTGGAGCCTATCATACAGAGTGAAGTAAGCCAGAAAGAAAAACACCAATACAGTATACTAATGCATATATATGGAATTTAGAAAGATGATAACAATAACCCTGTATACGAGATAGCTAAAGAGACACAGATGTATAGAATAGTCTTTTGGACTCTGTGGGAGAGGGAGAGGGTGGGATGATTTGGGAGAATGGCATTGAAACATGTACAATATCATATATGAAACGAGTCGCCAGTCCAGGTTCGATGCACGATACTGGATGCTTGGAGTTGGTGCACTGGGACGACCCATATGGATGGTACAGGGAGGGAGGATGGAGGAGGGTTCAGAATGGGGAACACGTGTATACCTGTGGCTGATTCATGTTGATATATGGCAAAACCAATACAATATTGTAAAGTTAAAAAAAAAAAAAAAGAATTAGAGTACAAAGGCTGGGCAACCATGGCCTCAGCAGCTCTGGCTGATGACTCGAATTCCTTTTTTCAGGGCAGACTCCAAGCAGCTGAGCTAAAGGTCAAAAGAAGCAGAGAAGAAATTAAATGAGACTTGAACAATAGCCCAAGACATACTTAATGGATGATCAAGGGGAACACCTACTTATGGATGAGAGGGAATTTCTTACTGAAGAGTTAACATTTATGCTGAAATCTACAGGATAAGGAGGAGGAAGCCAATGAAGTCTAGAGGGGAACGGAGAGGGAGAAATGGAATTCCAGGCTTTGGAAACACCATGACAGAAAATTTAAAGGCAGGAAAGAGCCTGGTGTCTTCCAAGAAATGCAAGGAGGCCAAAATGTGGAATATATTCATGGAGAAATGGGTCAATTGATACTAAAACAATAAATGCTCTAAGTACGAGGTAGGGAAAAAGCATTAAAATTCATGTTGATGTATGGCAAAACCAATAATATTGTAAAGTAAAAAAAAAATAAATGATAAGTGGTTAAACAAACAAAAAAAATTGATCTCTATCCTTAAGGTGCTTATAACCATGTCAGGGAGACAAACATGTGAATGTCAATGAAACAACTGAACTTCAATACCAGACAGCACATGGTTGGCCAATGTTTTGAGTTTTCAAATCATATTTGCAAGAATCATCTTATTTGGTCCTCATAATAGTTGCATGAGGCAGGTACTCTTATTGTTACTATGCTTATTTAACCTGGTTGTTTTCTCTCTGTCCTCACACGATAAGCCCTTTGAGGGCAGAGCCAGACCTGTTCTGCTACCATTGCACTAGGCACAGCTTTGAGTTCAGAGAAGTGCTCAGTAAATCCTCGTTAAATGCGTAAGTTTAACAGAATGGAAACTCAAGGCATTGAGGGGACAGGACTTAAATGGTCAAGGGAACACAGCATATCCAGGATGGAATCACCTAGAATTCATGGCTCTAGTCTTCTGGGCCAATATTATAACCTGACCAATGATACTCAAATTGCTCTCCCTATCTCTTTCTCTCCATCCCTCTTTCCCCTATTTTCTCTTTCCTTCCTTCAAGTAGCAGAATGCTTTGCTTTCAAACAATTTTTTTTTTCACTTGGATATGGAAACAGAGGGCTTTCCAGGTGGCGCTTGTGGTGAAGAACCCACCTGGCAGTGTAGGAGACATAAGAGACATGGGTTCAATCCCTGGGTCAGGAAGATCCCCTGGAGGAGGGCATGGCAACCCACTCCAGTATTCTTGCCTGGAGAATCCCATGAATAGAGGAGCCTTGCAGGCTACAGTCCATGGGGTCACAAAGAGTTGAATATGACTAAAGCAACTTAGCACAAACATAGAAACAAAAACTTCAGTTATAAATACATTATAAATATTTTATAAATTCAATGTTACAGGATTTATTATATCAGTCACTGACAAAGATGACAGTTGTTGTGATGGACATAGAAATTAAGCATCAGGTGTCTAGATGATAGTGGCTGTCATATGACAGGCTTGCCATCCAATTTATTAAGGAATTTTGTTTTGAATGCCCAGTATTGAGAAAATCCAGATGAATCCTAAGAAGTGTAGTAGCTAAAAATAATAACAGGTGTTAAATAGTGTGCCAGCAATCTTAGGATGCTTAAACTTGACTGATCCTGAAACATGAAAGAGGATTAGGAAAGAATGTCTTTATTTTAAATTTGAATCACTAACAACATCTGTTAACTTCCATGCCATGTTGTTAATACAAAAATCTGACAAGAAGCCTTTAGCCTGCTGCAATCCTTTATACTATGATAATACTTTCATAATGCAACATGTTATATGTACGTTTGTCATTGCAAACTGACTATTATGCAGAAAGTGAGAACAAGCACTGATGATATGACTGTCTTGTCTTGCATTTCATTGAGCCCAATACATGTGTTCCATGATCCTCTTATTTGTACAATTTTGTGTGAGTGAACCCACACAGGCTTGAAATAAAATGATGAGTGGAGACCTATAACTTCTCTAATCAGTGATATATGTCCATAAAGCTCAAACCCATAATAGAGGTGATAGGAAGAGTTATATTCTGAGATCTGCCCTCAAAACTGTTCTATACTACATAAGGAAATATATCTATGGCTTTCAGTGTGCTCAAACATGGTACATTTGAGTGAGCTTATTATGTTTACTATAGGAAATTCCATGGACAGAGGAGCCTGGTGGGCTACAGTCCATGGGGTCACAGAAGAGTCAGACCCAGCACAGGTTAACAAAGAATTTAGGGTGGTTTTCTAAAATTAAATTTAATCCAAAATATTTGTACCCTTGAAGCACTTCAAAGTAGTCCAAGGGTTCTATAAAACTAAACCAGGCCCTCTAGCCCTATGCTTCCCCCTAAGCTACCTCCAATGTAGGTGGGATGACTTTGTGGTTGGGTAGGCAGCTATGGCCTGGCCAGCCCTGGCAATGAGGTATTGTAGGAATTTTCCTCCAGTGTTCCAGACATGAATGTGCATTTGCCAACCATCTCATGCACAACCCCTGGGAAAAAAGCAATAGTCTTTTGCTTTCCAGTTTAAATGCATTGCTCTGTTCATCAAAATTTAGTTGAAGAACTGAGGGAATATTTGAATTTTTATAGTGTTGTTAATATTCTTTGCCTTTCTAGTTAGCCTATCATGAATCTGTAAGGAGAGATTCTGGAATGTCGAGTTGAAGGCTATATGATTAAAGTAGGTCATTTGGTTTCATTAACTTAATAACTGAATAAATAATTTCTCAGAAATATGTCACCAATGCTTATTTGTCTTTATATCAATATTTTTTCAATGAAATCAAGTGTCTTTTACGCTCATGTAAACGTACTCTTGTAAAAAGTTTACAAGAAAAGGACATTATCCTTCCCCTATTTTGTGGGGAAGGATAAATGTGTGACAGAGACAGATGAGGGAGTTGGACTCTGATTAGGTGGTTTGCCTTTTCCAGCCTTAACAGATCTGAGGTAGAAGATTCCTCTTAGTAATGACAGTTCACAGTGCAGTAATTCTCAGAGTCAGTGTGAGAATGGAGCCATATCAAATTCTGAAAGGCCTTGTGTATAGCTTGAACATCTGGGAACTTTAATATGAGTGCTTTCTCATAGCTTCTCAGCCTACTGAAATCCTACTGAGCTTTTGGGAGTGCCTCCATAAGACGTATCAGACCTTTCTTACTTCTTATTCATCAACCATTCATCCTTTCTCTGAAGTTATAGGGCCCATAGTACTTAACTTAGCTTAATAAAGAGATCGAAAGGTATGACTCAGAAAAGTGTACTTCATCAGGAGTGCAAAGACATAGATTTTGGTTTGTGCCCATGTGCCCCATTGGGCAAGTAACTCACTTATTTTGATTCCTGTCTATTAAAGGGGTATAGTAGTAATAATTCTACCTTCCTCGTAGGGCTGTTATGAGGGTCAAATAAGATGATTCTTGTTCAGTTGCTAAGTTGAATCTGACTCTCTGTGATCCCCACAGGACTGTAGCCTGCCAGGCTCCTCTGTCCACAGGATTTCCCAGGCAAGAATATAGGAGTGGGTTGCCATTTTCTTTCATCTCACACGCTAGTAAAGTAATGCTCAAAATTCTGCAAGCCAGGCTTCAGCAATACGTGAACCGTGAACTTCCTGATGTTCAAGCTGGTTTTAGAAAAGGCAGAGGAACCAGAGATCAAATTGCCAACATCCGCTGGATCATGGAAAAAGCAAGAGAGTTCCAGAAAAACATCTATTTCTGCTTTATTGACTATGCCAAAGCCTTTGACTATGTGGATCACAATAAACTATGGAAAATTCTGAAAGAGATGGGAATACCAGACCACCTGATCTGCCTCTTGAGAAATCTGTATGCAGGTCAGGAAGCAACAGTTAGAACTGGTCATGGAACAACAGACTGGTTCCAAATAGGAAAAGGAGTACGTCAAGGCTGCATATTGTCACCATGTTTATTTAACTTATATGCAGAGTACATCATGAGAAATGCTGGACTGGAAGAAACACAAGTTGGGATCAAGATTGCCGGGAGAAATATCAATAACCTCAGATATGCAGATGACACGACTCTTATGGCAGAAAGTGAAGAGGGGCTAAAAAGCCTCTTGATGAAAGTGAAAGTGGAGAGTGAAAAGGTTGGCTTAAAGCTCAACATTCAGAAAACGAAGATCATGGCATCTGGTCCCATCACTGCATGGGAAATAGATGGGGAAACAGTGGAAACAGTGTCAGACTTTGTTTTTCTGGGCTCCAAAATCACTGCAGATGGTGACTGCAGCCATGAAATTAAAAGACGCTTACTCCTTGGAAGGAAAGTTATGACCAACCTAGATAGCATATTCAAAAGCAGAGACATTACTTTACCAACAAAGGTTCGCCTAGTCAAGGCTATGGTCTTTCCTGTGGTCATGTATGGATGTGAGAGCTGGACTGTGAAGAAGGCTGAGCACCGAAGAATTGATGCTTTTGAACTGTGGTGTTGGAGAAGACTCTTGAGAGTCCCTTGGACTGCAAGAAGATCCAACCAGTCCATTCTGAGGGAGATCAATCCTGGAATTTCTTTAGAAGGAATGATGCTAAAGCTGAAACTCCAGTATTTTGGCCACCTCATGCGAAGAGTTGACTCATTGGAGAAGATTCTGATGCTGGGAGGGATTGAGGGCAGGAGGAGAAGGGGACGACAGAGGATGAGATGGCTGGATGGCATCACTGACTTGATGGGTGTGAGTCTGAGTGACCTCCGGGAGCTGGTGATGGACAGGGAGGCCTGGCGTGCTGTGGTTCATGGGGTCGCAAAGAGTCGGACACGACTGAGCGACTGATCTGATCTGCCATTTTCTTCTCCAGGGGATCTTCCTGACCCAGGGACTGAACCCATGTCTCTTGCATTGGCAGGCAGATTCTTTACTACTGAGCCACGTGGGAAGCCCAAATAAGATGATTCTTACAAATGTTTTTTTTTTTTGAAACTCAAAGCATTGAGCAACTATATGTTCGTATTGAAGTTTAGTTGTTTCATTTACATCATCAGTTTTGTCTCCCTCGTGGTCATAAGCACCTTGAGGATACAGATCAAATTTGAAGTTTTTTTATTTCCTTAGAGTGCTGCATATATAATAAATATTTAGAGCAGTTATTGTTTTTGTAATTATCATTTACATTTACATAGTGTTTCATTGTGGCTAAAGCATTTTCACATACACTATATTCATTTTTATATGCCAGCAGACTGAGATTCTGGAAGACATAGTGACTTTTCCAAGGCCACCAGTTAGTGTATTATACAAGTCTGCACACTTGCAGTCTGTGGCTTTTTTCACTCTGTGATTAGATCTTTTGCAGTCTGGGTGCTATAAAAAAGGTACTTTGGTCTATCAGTTCATGCAGTTCTGGTTATTGAAGAGATTTGACTTTGTAAACCACAGAAGTCTTCTGGGAGTGACATTATTGATTCCCTACAGCTGACTGCACCTGTGCCTTTGACTGCTTTATTTTCTCTTTCAGTATACCAGCGAGTGTAGTTAGAATATGGCATGTACCCAGAGTGATGCCTGGTTTGGGATGTCTCCATTTCAATGAAGCCAGTTCTTAATTTTTGAGATGGTGAATTTTCCAGGGTCTCTGTTGGGCTGGTCTTTTCCCTATCTGCTAAGGCCCACTTTTTGTACATGTCACTGTGAGCTAGAATTCTGATCAGAAGGTTAGCAAGCAAGGAGAAGTGAAGGTAACCAATTTCAATCCTAAAATGTGATCCCTTTTCACCATTCTGCATAAAATGTTTTAGAGAAGAGGTTGAAGTTATTGGATAATCACTCACTTAAAAATTATCTGGGTATTTTCCCCCTCCTGGTCCTAATGTAGTATTGATCGGTTCTAATTTAGTACTGACTGTGTCATCCAAATTAATCCCAAACAAATGTAAACAGTCAATGAAAAAACATTGTATGCTGATTATTATAATTAAAACCTGAATTTAAGTCAAAATGTGCTGTTTAAATGACCCTAGAGTTTGACTAGGAATGTGATAATGGTGATGCAGTGGGCTACTGACAAGACCTTCACAAAATTCTCATCAATTTCTATAATGTTTTTGACATTTCATCAAAGCTCAGGAGGAAATGGAGCAATTATTTATTTGACTTTAAAAATCACAGGGTGTCAGAATGCACTCAAGTGACTTCAAATGAAATGCTTTGAAAAAGAAGAACTGCAGTGGCTGCATCACAACTGAAATTAGAGCAAGTGTCAATATGTCAGCTGCAAAGTGACAGGTCTTGCACAAGGCACTTAAGGTTAATGAGAGATGTTTAATTTGGCCAGAGTTACCAGAAAACTTCCAAGATGTGACCTCATCTTAGAAAAGGGCGACTTATGGTGAGGATCTAGAGGAAACAGATGTAGCTTTTAAGCAGCAAATTTCTATCATAACAGTACTGTTGTATTAGTATTAGTGTAAGTATTAGTAATAGTAATAATACAGCTGCCATTTGTTTGATGTGTACTACGTGCCAGGCCCTGCACACTAAAGCATGGACCCATGTGACCTGATTTGTCCTCACTCAACCTTATGTTCGGGGAAGGCAATGGCACCCCACCCCAGTACTTTTGCCTGGAAAATCCCATGGACGGAGGATCCTGGTAGGCTCCAGTCCATGGGGTCGCTAAGAGTCGGACACGACTGAGCGACTTCACTTTCATTTTTCTCTTTCATGCATTGGAGAAGGAAATGGCAACCCACTCCAGTGTTCTTGCTTGGAGAATCCCAGGGACAGGGGAGCCTGGTGAGCTTCCGTCTATGGGGTCGCACAGAGTCGGACACGACTGAAGCGACTTAGCAGCAGCAGCAACCTTATGTTGCTCCATTTACATCTGAGCAAGCAAAGTCTTAGGGAGTGAAAAGCTAGGATTTGAACCTGTGTCTGTCACAGTGTGGAGCCCAGTTTTCTAATCCTTTATGACATGGGTCTTGTGTCAGATCTAACATTTACTGTACTGTTGTGTGACCTTAGAGAAGGTACTTTCCCTCTCTGGAAATATCTCCATCTTTAAAATGAGGGAACTTAACTGTGGGTTTTCCTATCTCTAGTCTTTTAAGAATGAATGGGTACGTGACCTTTGGATAGGGTGAAGTGTTGTGGAGGAGTAGCGGGCAGGAACTGGTATGGAAAAGGTATGCAGGTGAAACAGGAACTGAGAGCTTGGATGGGCACTCTTGCTCTGTGATATGAGCCCCCACTCAGCTGCAGGCTAATTTGTACTTTTATCAACAGCCTTTGTTATTTTGGGCTTCAGACAGGCCTAGAGGGAAGGAGAAGAGTAATTGGACATGAGGAAAGAAGGTTCTTGTTTGGTGTTTCCTCTTATTACCACACTAGTCTTTGGAGGTGAGCACATCCCAGTGGTCTGAGTCTGAACACATAGAAACAAAATGAAAGCCCTACACTGAAAGTCAAGAAAGTGGCAGTTGCAAAATGCTGATGGGGAAACAAAAAAAATGTTTTTGTTTCTTTTTTTCCACCCATTAACAAATTCTTAATATAAATAATTTAAATGTAATATATAATGTTTTTAATATTTAATTTTGTAGAAAATTAGATATATGTACACATAAAAAATGAAATTTAAAAGTATCCACAATCCCACTGCTTAGAGAACAGTTCTTGATATTTTCATCTATATTGTGACAGACTCCAGATTTAAAAAAAAACAACTAGGCTATTACCAGAGTGTTTCATAATCTACTTTCCATATGTGTTCCACTCCATCTAAAAGTTTCCATACTTTCATAATCATCTTCATAACTGTTTTCTAGGACCTTGAGTACCATAAAAATACATACTACTACTATACCTTATGTTCTTAATATTACAGTTTGCAATACTTGCTACCTACACAAATATCTTTTACTACAGGATATTTTTGTATAGTGGATTCCAAAGAAATGTACATGACATGTTCTGAGGCATTTTACTTTCTCATTCAAATATTTCCAGAATGTTTCTCTATTTCTCATCACCTTTGGACAGGAGTGGGGTGGGGTGGGGGAACCAATCCTGTTACTCAGATTGCTTTTTTTTTTTAAAGGTGATTATTTGATATTAGTAACCTAGACTGAGAATGGAAAGGATAATATGGATAATTCTGTACTATCATTCCCTGACTCATGACTGGTAGCATATTGTTTAGTCACCAATTGTCTTTGCTGATAATACTTTTAATCAGTTACTGGCTGATTATGTAGTTTTATTTCTCACTATATTTGTAACAAGAAAAATTTTCAAGAACCAACTCCAAGTTATACTATTTTTCCCTTTATCTCAATTTGCCTTTTATCCTGAGAGATTTTTAGAAGAGTAATTTGGTGTTATTTTGTGTAACCATTTGTTCTCTGAGGTGGATCTCTTTAATTTTTAAGGATGATTTTGGTCTTCTCAAGGTCAGGCCAATTTTAAAATAGAATTTTCCTGAATATTATATTTTAGTGTTCTGAGAGAGGCAGTTTTCAAACTCCTGAGGGACAAAGATTTCTGAAAACCTTTTTGATGTAAACTATGGTTCATAATGATCAAAGTCTCCTCCCAACCTGTTACTTTCTTTGAAAAGCTTAAAAGTACGTTGTTCCTCCCCTGAGTATATCCCCTAGCGAAATTCTTGCACATCTGCACAAAAGACATGTACCAGAATACTCGTTATGAGTCATAGCAAAAATTGTATCTTAACTGTTCTATCAATGGGAGAACAGTTAAATATTATAGGTTTTTATATGCTACCTGCATTAGCATGACTGAATTTCAAAATACCCCAATATAAAATGTTTTTGGTGTTAAAAAATAAAATTAAAAAAATTGTCTAGCAAATAACTGCTGTATGATAAATATGGCAGAATATAATTTATACAAAGTTTAAAACTATGTAAAACATTTCTGTTTAGACAAGCTAAGTTATACTACTTTAACAAACACTCTGAAATCTCAGTGACTTAGATCCATGATATGTCCAGGTCCGATTATCTGGGGCCTCTGTTCATGAGTAATTCAGAGTCTCAGGCTGATATAAACTTAATTTTATCACATGCTTCACTGATCACTTTACCAGTGGGAAGCAGATAAAGTGACTTGCATGGTAGTTCTTAAAGCTCCCTGGAAGAGGAACATTTCCTTTTCACTTATATTTCATTGTCTAAAGAAAGTTACCTAGTCACACTGAACTTTAAAGGACTAGGAAGTATAATCTTACTATGTCAGTGTAGATCAGATCAGATCAGATCAGTCGCTCAGTCGTGTCCGACTCTTTGCGACCCCATGAACTGCAGCACGCCAGGCCTCCCTGTCCATCACCAGCTCCCGGAGGTCACCCAGACTCGCATCCATCGAGTCAGTGATGCCATCCAGCCATCTCATCCTCTGTCGTCCCCTTCTCCTCCTGCCCTCAATCCCTCCCAGCATCAGAGTCTTCTCCAATGAGTCAACTCTTCGCATGAGGTGGCCAAAATACTGGAGTTTCAGCTTTAGCATCATTCCTTCCAAAGAAATCCCAGGATTGATCTCCTTCAGAATGGACTGGTTGGATCTTCTTGCAGTCCAAGGGACTCTCAAGAGTCTTCTCCACCACCACAGTTCAAAAGCATCAATTCTTCGGCGCTCAGCCTTCTTCACAGTCCAGCTCTCACATCCATACATGACCACAGGAAAGACCGTAGCCTTGACTAGGCGAACCTTTGTTGGTAAAGTAATGTCTCTGCTTTTGAATATGCTATCTAGGTTGGTCATAACTTTCCTTCCAAGGAGCAAGCGTCTTTTAATTTCATGGCTGCAGTCACCATCTGCAGTGATTTTGGAGCCCAGAAAAACAAAGTCTGACACTGTTTCCACTGTTTCCCCATCTATTTCCCATGCAGTGATGGGACCAGATGCCATGATCTTCGTTTTCTGAATGTTGAGCTTTAAGCCAACCTTTTCACTCTCCACTTTCACTTTCATCAAGAGGCTTTTTAACCCCTCTTCACTTTCTGCCATAAGAGTCGTGTCATCTGCATATCTGAGGTTATTGATATTTCTCCCGGCAATCTTGATTCCAACTTGTGTTTCTTCCAGTCCAGCATTTCTCATGATGTACTCTGCATATAAGTTAAATAAACATGGTGACAATATGCAGCCTTGACGTACTCCTTTTCCTATTTGGAACCAGTCTGTTGTTCCATGACCAGTTCTAACTGTTGCTTCCTGACCTGCATACAGATTTCTTAAGAGGCAGATCAGGTGGTCTGGTATTCCCATCTCTTTCAGAATTTTCCATAGTTTATTGTGATCCACACAGTCAAAGGCTTTGGCATAGTCAATAAAGCAGAAATAGATGTTTTTCTGGAACTCTCTTGCTTTTTCCATGATCCAGCGGATGTTGGCAATTTGATCTCTGGTTCCTCTGCCTTTTCTAAAACCAGCTTGAACATCAGGAAGTTCACGGTTCACATATTGCTGAAGCCTGGCTTGGAGAATTTTGAGCATTACTTTACTAGCGTGTGAGATGAGTGCAATTGTTCGGTAGTTTGAGTGTAAGATCACCCCAAATATTTGGTTGTTTTTGCTTAGTCGTTAAGTTGTGTCTGACCCTTTGCAACGCCATGAATTGCAGCACACCAGGCTTCCCTGTCCTTCACTATCTCCCAGAATTTGCTAAATTCATGTCTATTGAGTTGGTGATGCCCTCCATCCATCTCATCCTCTGTCACCCCTTCTCTTCCTGCCCTCAATCTTTCCCAGTATCGAGTCTTTTCTAATGAGTCCACTGTTTGTATCAGGTGGCCAAAGTATTGGAGTTTCAGCTTTAGTATCAGTCCTTCCAGAGAATATTCAGTGTTGATTTCCTTTAGGATTGTGTTTGGTGGATAACTCTAGTAACTACCAGACTAAACAGTACTCTGTAGTGCAGATGGACATATGCAAGTATGGTAAAAGTACACAGTTCTGAATGGAAATACTGAACACTAAATTCAGATTAGTGATACCACTGTGGATGAGAGGAAGAAGAGAGTGGGATGGGATGAGAAAGCTGAATAACTGATATCTGCCTCTTCAATTAACTCTCTTCTCCACTTTGCTCTCTGCCAGGGAAGGCTGACCTGTATCAACTGCATAAATGGATTCTCCATGTTCTGTGGCTTCAGGAAGGATTTGGACAATGGGGAAGCCAGTAGGAATTCAGAAAGAGGGTGGAGAGTATTCCTCTGGCTCCCTCTCTGTGAGGTCACCTCAGACTGCCTATGTTTGACCACAGGTCTCTGCTACACTCAAAGAGGCCAATTCTACATGATATTCTTTGGATTCCAGGCATATCTCCTTTGCTTATCCCTTTGGGCCTAAGAATGGTAACAGCTTTGTTGCTACTACTCCCAAATGTCTGCACTGTTTTTTGTAGCTCTCTCTCATACCCACACCTTGGTAAACAGTCATTTTTCTACCAAAATCTCTTGGAATGATCTCATATTGAGTGTGTCACTATGTTTCTTGTTGGGACCCAGAAGGATACATAAACAAGAGGTTTTATTTATATCTCTAATGGTTACTTCATATGCTGAGTTGTTGGCACATAGGTGTTCATTATAATAGTCTCTATGCTTTTGGGTTAAAGACCTAAATGTAAGACTGGATACTATAAAACTTCTAGAGAAAAACATAGAATATACTTTGACATAAATTGCAGCAATATTTTTTGGAACTGTCTCCTAGAGTAATGGAAATAAAAACAAAAATAAATAAATGGGGCCTAATTAAACTCAAAAGCTTTTGCACAGCAAAGGAAACTATAAACAAAATGAAAAGATAACCTACAGAATAGAACAAAATATTTGCAAATGGTGCAAGTGACAAGGAATTAATTTCAAAAATATGCAAACAGCTCAATATAAAAAATAAGGAGACAACCCAATCAAAAACTGGGCAGAGGATCTAAATAGAAATTTATCCAAAGAAGACATGCAGATGGCCAGCAAGCACATGAAAAGATGCTCAACATTGCTAATTATTAGAAAAATACAAATCAAAACTACAATGAGGTTATTACCTCATTCCTGTCAAAATAGCCATCATCAAGAAGTCTATATAAAATATTTCATAATTAAAGAACAAACTGAAAAATTTCTGTCAAAGCACACCACAAGCATCACACACAATACCCACCCCCTCAAAAAACCTTTAAAATTCTATTCTTTAAACCTATTTGATTGACAGTTTCTAAATATAGAATGGTGATTAAAGTTTTTTTTTGCTCCTTTTCTCTTTGTGATTTTGTTTCATAAAAATAAAGCAAAATGAATGAACAATAAACAGTAGAAGTTCTGTTAGCTGACCTCTGAGTGGTTTCTGGGTCCTCTATAATACATGTAATACTTGTAGCACATGTGAAGCTCATGGCTGGTAGGCATCTCCTTGTGTGCTTATGTGGTCCTTTTCCTACTGGTTGAGGAGTATGCTTATCAAGAATCATTTGCATATTTTCAAATGTTTTATATGCTAATTAAACTTGATATAATAACAGTTCAATTAAATGTCAAAGAAACCACTGTGATATAACTATAAAAATAAAGCTTTTTTTTTTTTTTTTCATGCAGGAATGCTCAGATAAAAGCCTTGGGAAAACACAATAAAGGTGAGCTCTAAAATAAATCTGTATTAATCTGGAGTGAGCAAGAAAATAAAAAATTTGTAAAAATATTATAAAAATTAGAAGACCTCTCTCAGATTGTTTGCTGCTTTTTAAGTTATTGCTCCAATGCAAATAAAATGTAACTGGAAATAATAATAACATAGAAATGTAACTAGAAATAAAATGTAACTAGTATTCACTGTTAGTATTCATTTCATAAGGATGAGGAACAGGACTCTGGATACATCTCAAGAGAAGACCTTGGCTTCACCTTATAGGACTAGTTAAGGAATATACACTTTCATGTTTTATGTTAAAAATATGGAAAAGAACTACAAAACTCTAATGAAAGAAATCAAAGCTCTAAGTAAATGGAGGTGTTCCATATGCATGGATAGTCAGAATCCGTATTGTCAAGGTGTCACTTCTTTCCAATGTATTTTATGTATTCAATTTAGTCCCGATTAAAATCCCAAGAAAGCCCTTTTGGCTCTGAGTGGCACCATGGCGGTTGGCAAGAACAAGCACCTTATGAAAGCAGGCAAAAAGGGAGCCAAGAAGAAAGTGGTTGACCCATTTTCTAAAAAGATTGGTATGATGTGAAAGCACCAGCTATGTTCAATATAAGGAATATTGGGAAAACATTGCTCATGAGAACTCAAGAAACCAAAATCGCATCTGATGGCCTCAAAGGTCATGTTTTTGAAGTGAGTCTTGCTGATCTGCAGAATGATGAAGTAGCATTTAGAAAATTCAAGCTAATTACTGAGAATGTTCAGGGCAAAAACAGCCTGCCTAATTTTCATGGTATGGATCTTACCCGTGACAAAATGTGCTCCATGGTCAAAAAATGGCAGATCATGATTGAAACTCACGTTGATATCAAGACTACCAATGGTTACTCTGTGTGGGTTTTAATAAAAAAAAAAAATGCAACAATCAGATTCAGAAGACCTCTTATGCCCAGCACCAGCAGGTGCGCCAGATCCACAAGAAGATGATGGAAATCATGACCCGAGAGGTGCAAATGACTTGAAAGAGGTGGTCAATAAATTGACTCCAGGTAGCATTGGAAAAGACATAAAAAAGGCTTGCCAATCTATTTATCCACTCCATGATATCTTTGTTAGAAAAGTAAAAAGGCTGAAGTAGCCCAAATTTTAAATGGGAAAACTCATGTAGCTACATGGTGAAGCCAGTAGTTCTGGAAAAGCTACTGGGGATGAGACAGGTGCTAAAGTTGAATGAGCTGATGGATACAAGCCACCAGTCCAAGAATCTGTTTAAAATGCAGACTTTTAATAGTGACAAATAAAAGATCTTATTTGTGGTAAAAAAAAAAAAATAATAATCCCAGGAAATTATTTTGTGGACATTGACAAACTGATTCTACAGTTTTAAAATAAAAGCAATAACCATGGATAGCTAACATAACACAATACTGAAGGAGAAGACAAAGTTGGATTGACACTACCCAACTTCAAGACTTACAATAAAGCCACAGTAATTAAGACAGTGTGGTTTTAGTGAAAGAATAGAAAAATTATCAATGGAATAGAATAGACAGCCCAGAAATAGACCCAATTAAATAGACCCAATTAACAAAGGAAAAAAAGACAATACAATGGAGAGAAAACAGTCTTTTCAATGAAAAGTGATAAAATGACTGGACATTGACATCCAAAAAAAAAAAATCTAGACACAGATCGTTCTCAAAAATTAACTCAAAATAGATCACCTACCTAAGCATAACATGCAGGATTACAAAATTAATAGAACATAACATAGAAAATGTAGATTACCTTGGGTATAACAATGACTTTTTAGTTACTATTCCAAAGGCATGATCCATGATAGAAATAATTGATAACTTAAACTTCATTAAAATGATAAACTTCTGTTCTGCAAAAGATACTGTCAAGAGAATGAGAAGACAAAACACAGATTGGCAGAAGATATTTGCAAAAGACATCTGACAAAGGACTGTAGCTGAAAATCTATAAAGAGCTCTTAAAACTTAACAGTAAGGAAACAACCCAATTAAAAAACAGACAAGAGACCTGAAGAGGACCTCATGAAAGAAGATATATACATGATGAATGAACATATGAAAAGATGCTCAACAACATATATCATTAGGGAATTGCAAATTAAAACCACAATGAGATATTGCTACACAAGTATTGTTATTGTTGTTCAGTTGCTAAGTCATGTCCAACTCTTTGCCACCCTGTGGACTGCAGCACACCAGGCTCTCTGTCCTCTACTATCTCCCAGAGTTTGCTCAAATTCATGCCTGTTGAGTCAGTGATGCTGTTTAACCATCTCATCCTCTGTTTCCCCCTTCTCTTTTGCCTTTAATCTTTCCCAGTATCAGGGTCTTTTCCAATGAGTCAGCTGTTTGCATCAGGTGGCCAAAGTATTGGAGCTTCAGCTTCAGCATCAATCCTTCTAATGAATATTCAGAATTGATTCCCTTTCAGATTGACTGGTTTCATCTCCTTGCAGTCCAAGGGACTCTCACGAGTCTTCTCCAGCTCCTCAGTTTGAAGGTAACAATTCTTCAGTGCTCAGCCTATTTTATTGTCCAACTCTCACATCCATACATGACTACTGGAAAAACCATAGCTTTGGCTATATGGACCTTTGTTGGCAAAGTAATGTATCTGCTTTTCAATATGCTGTCTTGGTTGGTCATAGCTTTTCTTCCAAGGAGCAAGCGTCTTTTAATTTCATGGCTGCAGTCACCATCTGCAGTGATTTTTGATCCCAAGAAAATAAAATCTGTCACTGCTTCCACATTTCCCCCTTCTATTTGCCATAAAGTGATAGAGATAAATGCCATGATCTTGGTTTTTTGAATGTTGAGTTTCAAGCCAGCTTTTTCACTCTTCTCTTTCACCCTCATCTGGAAGCTCTAGGTCTGCTTCACTTTCTGCCATTAGAGTGGTATCATCTGCATATCTGAGGTTGTTGGTATTTCTCCTGGCAATCTTGATTCTAGCTTGTGCTTCATACAGCCTGGCATTTTGCACGATGCACTCTGCATATAAGTTAAATGAGCAGGGTGACAGTATACAGCCTTGTGATACTCCTTTCCCAATTTTGAGCCAGTCTGTTGTTTCATTTCCAGTTCTAATTTGCTTCTTCACTTGCATACATGTCTTAGCAGAGAGGTAAGGTGGTCTGGAATTCCCATCTCCTTAAGAATTTTCCACAGTTTGTTGTTATCCACACAGTCTAGGTTTAAATGTATTCAATCAAGCAGAAGTAGATGTTTTTCTGGAATTCCTTTGCTTTCTCCATGATCCCACAGGTATTGGCAATTTTATCTCTGGCTCCTCTGCCTTTTCTAAACCCAGCTTGTACATCTGGAAGTTCTAGGTTCACGTACTGTTGAAGCCTAGCTTGAAGGATTTTGAGCATTACCTGTTGGCTTGTGAAATGACTACAATTGTCTGGTAGTTTGAACATTCTTTGGTATTGCCCTTCTTTGGGATTTAAATGAAAAGTGACCTTTTCCAGTTCTGTGGCCTCTGCTGAGTTTTCCAAGTTGGCTGGCATATTGAGTGCAACACTCACAGAATCATCTTTTAGGATTTTAAATAAGTCAGCTGGAGTTCCATCACCTCCACTAGCTTTGTTCATAGTTATGCTTCCTAAGGCCTACTTGATTTCACACTCCAGGATGTCTGGCTCTAGGTGAGTGATCACACCATCATGGTTATCTGGGTCATTAAGACCTTTTTTGTATAGTTCTTCTATGTTTTCTTGCCACCTCTTCTTAATCTCTTCTGCTTCTGTTAGGTCCTTACAATTTCTGTCCTTTATTGTGCCCATCCTTGCATGAAATGTTCCTTTGATATCTCTAATTTTCTTGAAGAGATCTATAGTCTTTCCTATTCTATTGTTTTCCTCAATTCCTTTGCTCTGTTCCCTTAAGAAGGATCTCTTATCTCCTTGCTAGTCTCTGGAACTCTGTGTTTAGGGCATATCTTTCCCCGTCTCCCTTGCTTTTTGCTTCTCTTCTTTCCTCAGCTATTTGTAAAGCCTCCCCAGACAACCCCTTTTCCTTCTTGCATTTCTATTTCTTTGGAATGGTTTTGGTCACTGCCTCCTATACAGTGTTATGAACCTCCGTCCATAATTCTCCAGGCACTCTGTCTACCAGATCAAATCCCCTGAGTCTATTTGTCACCTTCACTGTATAATTACAAGGGATTTGATTTAGGTCATACTTGAGTGGTTTAGTGCTTTCCCCCTACTTTCTTCAATTTCAGTCTGAATTTTGCATTAAGGAGCTGATGATCTGAGCCACAGTCAGCTCAGGTCTTGTTTTTGCTGACTGTTTAGAGCTTCTCCATCTTTGGCTGCAAGGAACATAATCAATCTGATTATGCTTTGGTGTTGACCATCTGGTGATGTCCATGTGTAGAGTCATCTTTTGTGTTGTTGGAAAATGATGTTTTCTATGGCCAGCATTTTCTTATGACAAAACTCTATTAGCCTTTGCCCCACTTCGTTTTGTATTCCAAGGTAAAATTTGCCTGGTTTCTTCTGGTATCTTTTTTAAAAAATTTATTCATTTTTTAATTGAAGCATAATTGCTTTACAGAATTTTGTTGTTTTCTGTCAAAACCTCAACATGAATCAGCCATAGGCATATATATATATCCCCTCCCTCTTGAACCTCCCTCCCATCTTCCTCCCCATCCCACCCCTCTAGGTTGATACAGAGCCCTGTTTGAGTTTCCTGAGCCATACAGCAAATTCCTGTTGGCTAATTATTTTACTTATGATAATGTAAGTTTCCATGTTACTCTTTCCATACATCTAACCCTCTTCTCCCCTCTCCCCATGTCTGTAAGTCTGTTCTCTGTGTCTGTTGGCCTGCAAATAAATTCTTCAGTACCATCTTTCTTGATTCCATTTATATGCATTAGTATACGATATTTATCTTTCTGTTTTGGATTTACTTCACTCTGTAATAGGCTCTAGGTTCATCCACCTCATTAGAACTGACCCAAATGTGTTCCTTTTTATGGCTTAGTAATATTCCATTGTGTATATGTACCACAGCTTCTTTATCCATGCATCTGTCGATGGAAATGTAGGTTGCTTCCATGTTCTAGCTACTGTAAATAATGCTGCAATGAACACTGGGGTACATGTGTCTTTTTTCATTTTGGTTTCTTTTGGGTATATGCCTAGGAGTGGGATTTCTGGGTCATAAGATGATATTATTCCTAGTTTTTTAAGGAATCTCCAGACCTTCTTCCATAGGGGCTGTATCAGTTTACATTCCCACCAACAGTGCAAGAGTGTTCCCTTTACTCCACACCCTCTTCAGCATTTATTGTTTGTAGAATTTTTGATGATGGCCATTCTGAATGGTGTGAGGTGATATCTCACTGTAGTTTTGATTTGCATTTCCCTAATAATGAGCAGCCGTGAAATTAAAAGACGCTTACTCCTTGGAAGGAAAATTATGACCAATTTAGATAGCATATTAAAAAGCAGAGACATTACTTTGTCAACAAAGGTCCATCTAGTCAAGGTTATGGTTTTTCTGGTGGTCATGTATGGATGTGAGAGTTGGACTGGGAAGAAAGCTGAGTGCCAAAGAACTGATGCTTTTGAACTGTGGTGTTGGAGAAGACGCTTGAGAGTCCCTTGGACTGCAAGGATCCAACCAGTCCATCCTAAAGATCAGTCCTGGGTGTTCATTGAAATGACTGATGCTAAAGTTGAAACTCCAATACTTTGGTCACCTCATGCGAAGAGTTGACTCATTGGAAAAGACCCTGATGCTGGGAGGGATTGAGGGCAGGAGGAGAAGGGGACGACAGAGGATGAAATGGCTGGATGGCATCACCGACTCGATAGACATGAGTTTGAGTAGACTCCATGAGTTGGTGATGGACAGGGAGGCCTGGCGTGCTGCAATTCATGGGGTCACAAAGAGTCGGACATGACTGAGCGACTGAGCTGAACTGAATAATGAGCAATATTGAGCATCTTCTCATGTGTTTGTTAGCCATCTGTACGTATTCTTTGAATAAGTGTTTAGGTCTTTCCCCCATTTTTTGATTGGGTTTGTTTTTCTGGTATTGAGTTGCATGTATGAGCTGCTTATATATTTTGGAGATTAATATTTTCTCAGTTGTTTCATTTGCTATTATTTTCTCCCATTCTGAGGGTTGTCTTTTCATCTCACTTATAGTTTTCTTTGCTGTGCATAAGCTTTTAAGTTTAACTAGGTCCCACATGTTTACTTTTGTTTTTATTTCTGTTACTTTAGGAGGTGGTTCATAGAGGATCTTACTTTGATTTATGTCATCAAGTGTTCTGCATATGTTTTCCTTGAAGAGTTTTATAGTTTCTGGTCTTACATCTAGGTCTTTAATCCATTTTGAGTTTATCTTTGTGTATGGTGTTAGGAAGTGTTCTAATTTCATTCTTTTACATGTAGCTGTCCAGTTTTCCCAGCACCACTTATCAATGTGGGAGACCTGGGTTCGATCCCTTTGTTGGGAAGATCCCCTGGAGAAGGGAATGGCTACCCACTCCAATATTCTGGCCTGGAGAATTCCATGGACTGTATAGTCCATGGGGTCACAAAGAGTTGGACACGACTGAGCAACTTTCACTTTCTCCTATAATGATGAGGACACCTTTTGGGGGTGTTAGTTCTAGAAGGTGTAGGTCTTCATGGAACTGGTCAACTTCAGCTTCTTTGGCATCAATGGTTGGGGCATAGACTTGGATTACTATGATGTTGAATGGTTTGCCTTGGAAACAAGTTGAGATCATTCTGTCATTTTTGAGATTGCGCAAAGTACTGCATTTCAGACTCTTTCGTTGACTCTGAGGACTATTCCATTTCTTCTAAGGAATTCTTGCCCACAGTAGTAGATATAGTAGTCATCTGAATTAAATTTACCCATTCCTGTATATTCCTATGATGTTGATGTTCAATCATGCTATGTCCTTCTTGACCACATCCAATTTACCTTGATTCATGGACCTAATATTTCAGGATCCTATGCAGTATGGTTCTTTATAGTGTCGAAATTTACCTTCACCACCAGACACATCCACAAGTGAGCATCATTTCTGCTTTGTCCCATCTGCTTCATTCTCTCTGGAGCTATTTGTAACTGCTCTCTGCTCTTCTGCAGTAACATATTGAACACCTACTGATCTGGGGCGGGGGGAGGGGGTGGTGCTCATCTTCCACTGTCATATCTTTTTGCCTTTTTGTACTGTTCATGGGATTCTTGAGGCAAATCATGGAGTGGTTTGCCATTTCCTCCTCCTGTGGACCACATTTTGTCAGAACTGTTCACTATGTCCTGTCCATCTTGGGTGGTCCTGCATGGAATAGCTCATGGCTTCATTGAATTATGCAAGCCCCTTTGCCACAACAATGCTGTGATCCATGAAGGGAACACAAGTATTAGAATAGCCAAAATTCGGAGCCCTGAGAATGCCAAATGCTGATGAGGATGTGGAGTAATAGGAACTGTCATTCATTGCTGGTGGGAAAACAAAATGTACAGCTATTTTATAAGATTGGCAGTTTCTTACAAAACTAAACATTCTCTAATATTATCCAGTAATCATGCTATGCTATACTATGCTAAGTCACTTCAGTCGTGTCCGACTCTGTGTGACCCCATAGACGGCAGCCCACCAGGCTTCCCCGTCCCTGGGATTCTCCAGGCAAGAACACTGGAGTGGGTTGCCATTTCTTTCTCCAATGCATGAAAGTGAAAAGAGAAAGTGAAGTCACTCAGTCATGTCTGACTCTTAGCGACCCCATGGACTGCAGCCTACCAGGCTCCTCCGTCCGTGGGATTTTCCAGGCAAGAGTACTGGAGTGGGGTGCCATTGCCTTCTCCGTCCAGTAATCATAATCCTTAGTATTTTCCAAAAAAATTGTAAACTGATGTCCATGTAAAAACCTGTACCTGGGTATGTATAGTGGTTCAATTCATAATTGCCCAAACCTGCAGTCAAATGATGTCCTTCAGTAAGTGATTGAATAAACAAACTGTGGTACTTTCAGACAGTAGAATATTATTCAGAGTTAAAAAGAAATGACCTATCCAGTCATGAAAAGAGATGGTGGAATCTTACTGGAAATGCACATTACTAAGTGAGAGAAGCCAATCTGAAAAGACTCTGTATGCTCTAAAAAGTAATCTATTCAAAATATTTAGCATAATTTTTTATTCTTATTTCAACTGACTTTTTAGACTGCTTACAATAAATAAGAGGTCTTCTATATTTGCATTAAAAAAGACAGAATAAATACAGATTCCCCTTGAACAACATGGGTATTAGTGGAACTGACTCCACACGCAGTTGAAATTCTGCTTTTAACTGTATAGTTCACCCTCCATACCTGTATGTGCACATCTGTAGATTCAACCAACTGTGGATTATTTGTTCTATACACATTTGTTGAAAAAAAATCTACATATAAATTACCCATGCAGTTCAACTCATTTTCAAGGTTTCAACTGTATGTCAATATTTTAAAATCCCTTATCCCTGGGTGGTATATCACAGATGGATTTTTAAATTTTTTCTTTACATTTTTTTCATTTTTCATATTCTTTTATAATAAATGTTTACAATTTAAAGGTTATCTTTAAAATATCAAAGATAATGTGGAAGAGTAAAAATAGCCTGGACTGTAGGGTAATTCTTTAGTATTTACCTCAAGAATCCTTCTAGTATTCTGACAGTTGTAACATTTAAAAACTATATTTGAAACTAATATCCTATCCTGATGTGACTACTTTGATATTGCAGCATGTTTTTTGTTTGTTGCTTTGTCCTTTTGCCATGAGCAGTTAAGTGCCTGAAGTTCCTTTCTGTTGCCCACATGATGTGTTATCAGATCAGATCAGTCGCTCAGTCGTGTCCGACTCTTTGCGACCCCATGAACCGCAGCACGCCAGGCCTCCCTGTCCATCACCAGCTCCCGGAGGTCACTCAGACTCGCATCCATCGAGTCAGTGATGCCATCCAGCCATCTCATCCTCTGTCGTCCCCCTTCCACTCCTGCCCTCAATCCCTCCCAGCATCAGAGTCTTCTCCAATGAGTCAACTCTTCGCATGAGGTGGCCAAAATACTGGAATTTCAGCTTTAGCATCATTCCTTCTAAAGAAATTCCAGGATTGATCTCCTTCAGAATGGACCGGTTGGATCTCCTTGCAGTCCAAGGGACTCTCAAGAGTCTTCTCCAACACCACAGTTCAAAAGCATCAATTCTTCGGTTCTCAGCCTTCTTCACAGTCCAGCTCTCACATCCATACACGACCACAGGAAAGACCATAGCCTTGACTAGGCGAACCTTTGTTGGTAAAGTAATGTCTCTGCTTTTGAATATGCTATCTAGGTTGGTCATAACTTTCCTTCCAAGGAGTAAGCGTCTTTTAATTTCATGGCTGCAGTCACCATCTGCAGTGATTTTGAGCCCAGAAAAACAAAGTCTGACACTGTTTCCACTGTTTCTCCATCTATTTCCCATGCAGTGATGGGACCAGATGCCATGATCTTCATTTTCTGAATGTTGAGCTTTAAGCCAACCTTTTCACTCTCCACTTTCACTTTCATCAAGAGGCTTTTTAGCCCCTCTTCACTTTCTGCCATAAGAGTGGTGTCATCTGCATATCTGAGGTTATTGATATTTCTCCCGGCAATCTTGATCCCAACTTGTGTTTCTTCCAGTCCAGCATTTCTCATGATGTACTCTGCATATAAGTTAAATAAACATGGTGACAATATGCAGCCTTGACGTACTCCTTTTCCTATTTGGAACCAGTCTGTTGTTCCACGACCAGTTCTAACTGTTGCTTCCTGACCTGCATACAGATTTCTTAAGAGGCAGATTCTGGTGGCGGATCCATCTCGATGTATAGTAAAAGTAATACAATATTGTAAAAATAAAATAAAATAAAATAAAAGTCTATCCATTTTAAAAAAAAAAAAGAGGCAGATCAGGTGGTCTGGTATTCCCTCCTCTTTCAGAATGGATTCTAGAAAATTTTATGTCTTCTTGGAAGTATGGCAAAAATTGCCTGTTTGTTGTAAATATCAGTATGTTTGGAGATATTCATAATGTTGGGTTTATGCACTGTCTGTAAATCCACTCCTTCCTCTTTTGCCCGAAGATATACTTGGAAATAGAGTGTTTCATCACTTAAATAATTTTCCACAAAATATCAGAAATAAATTAAAGGAGAAAGGAGTACACTCAAGTGAAATATATTGAATAAAATTGTGTATATGTACTACAGAAACTGAACTTGAGAGAGAAAAGAGCATATTTTTCACAAGATGCTCCAAGGGGGAAAAAAAATGCCATACTTTAGTAGACAGAGAAATTTAGGAATGAAGTGTTCAAACGCTGAAACAACCAGTGGATACAACTTTCAAGAACCAACTTGTTTCTAATAAAATCAGTGACAGAACAAGTATATGGTCATCCTCAAATTGTCTTGTTCTCAGTTGGCCTGCAGTAGTCAGTCACCTTTGGCTACCATTGTGTGGTCCAGGCTTCTAGTATTATGATTCCAATGGGTAGGAGGGGCATGGGTATTCTTATGCTGAAGGCAATCTTTGATGCTCCCGTATCAGTTTATTTCTACTCCTGAGTACTTATCATTTGTCAATATGTGCACTTAATTCTGGAATGTACAGTCTAGAAGGGAAGACACTTCTGCATAAAACCTGGCAAGCCCAGGCAAATGGTAGTTGTCAGTAGAAAGGCAAAGTACTGCCAGTATGTGTGGGTTAAGAGGGGAAAACAGTTTGGTGAATGGAGAGGAAGGTAGTGGCTTCTCAGCTGATACTTGCAGGACCATGTGCACTCGGTCTAGTGGGAAGTTCGCTTTGTTTGGCATTTGGAATACAAAAGTAGGAAGTCAAGAAACACCTGGAGTAACAGGCAAATTTGGCCTTGGAGTATAGAATGAAGCAGGGCAAAGGCCAACAGAGTTCTGCCAGGAGAACGCACTGGTCATAACAAACACTCTCTTCCAACAACACAAGAGAAGACTCTACACATGGACATCACCAGATGGTCGACACTGAAATCAAATTGATTATATTATTTGCAGCCAAAGATGGAGAAGCTCTATACAGTCAGCAGAAACAAGACTGGGAGCAAACTGTGGCTCAGAACATGAACTCCTTATTGCCAAATTCAGACTGAAATTGAAGAAACTGGAGAAAACCACTAGACTATTCAGGAATGACCTAAATCAAATCCCTTATGACTATACAGTTGCTGCTAAGTCACTTCAGTCATGTCCAACTCTGTGCAACCCCCGTAGATGGTAGCCTATCAGGCTCCTCCGTTCTTGGGATTCTCCAGGCAAGAACGCTGGAGTGGGTTGCCATTGCCTTCTCTGATAACTATACAGTCGAAGTGAGAAATAGATTTAAGGGACTAGATCTGATAGACAGAGTGCCTGATGAACTATGGACAGAGGTTTGTGACATTGTACAGGAGACAGGAATCAAGACCATCTCCAAGAAAAAGAAAAGCAAAAAAGCAAAATGGCTGTCTGAGGAAGCCTTACAACTGGCTGTGAAAAGAAGGTAAGTGAGAAACAAAGGAGAAAAGGAAAGATATGTCCATCTGAATGCAGAGTTCCAAAGAACAGCAAGGAGAGATAAGAAAGCCTTCCTCAGCAATCATTGCAAAGAAACAGAGGAAACAATAGAATGGGGAAGACTAGAGATTTCTTCAAGAAAATTAGAGATACCAAGGGAACATTCTATGCAAAGATGGACTCAATAAAGGACAGAAATGGTATGGACCTAACAGAAGCAGAAGCTATTAAGAAGAGGTGGCAAGAAAACACAGAAGAACTGTACAAAAAAGATCTTCATGACCCAGATAATCACGATGGTGTGATCACTCACCTAGAGCCAGACATCCTGGAATGTGAAGTCAAGTGGGCCTTAGGAAACATCACTATGAACAAAACTAGTGGAGGTGATGGAATTCCAGTTGAGCTATTTCAAATCCTGAGAGAGGATGCTGTGAAAGTGCTGCACTCAATATGCCAGCAAATTTGGAAAACTCAGCAGTGGCCACAAGATTGGAAAAGGTCAGTTTTCATCCCAACCCCAAAGAAAGGCAATGCCAAAGAATGATCAAACTACCAAACAATTGCACTCATCTCACACGCTAGTAAAGTAATGCTCAAAATTCTCCAAGCCAGGCTTCAGCAATACGTGAACCGTGAAATTCCAGTTGTTCAAGCTGGTTTTAGAAAAGGCAGAGGAACCAGAGATCAAATTGCCAACATCTGCTGGATCATTGAAAAAGCAAAAGAGCTCCAGAAAAACATTTATTTCTGCTTTATTGAGTATGCCAAAGCCTTTGACTGTGTGGATCACAATAAACTGTGGAAAATTCTGAAAGAGATGGGAATACCAGACCACCTGACCTGCCTTTTGAGAAACCTGTATGCAGTTCAGGAGGCAACAGTTAGAACTGGACATGGAACAACAGACTGCTTCCAAATAGGAAAAGGAGCACGTCAAGGCTGTATATTGTCACCCTGCTTATTTAACTTCTATGCAGAGTACATCATGAGAAATGCTGGGCTGGAAGAAGCACACGCCTGCGGGGAGAAATATCAATAATCTCAGATATGCAGATGACATCACCCTTATGGCAGAAAGTGAAGAAGAACTAAAGAGCCTGTTGATGAAAGTGAAAGAGGAGAGTGAAAAAGTTGGCTTAAAGCTCAACATTCAGAAAACTAAGGTCATGGCATCCTGTCCCATCATTTCATGGCAAATAGATGGGGAGACAGTGGAAACAGTGGCTGACTTTATTTTGGGGGCTCCAAAATCACTGCAGATGGTGATTGCAGCCATGAAATTAAAAGATGCTTGCTCCTTGGAAGAAAAGCTATGACCAACCTAGATAGCATATTAAAAAGCAGAGACATTACATTGTCAACAAAGGTCTGTCTAGTCAAGGTTATAGTTTTTCCAGTGGTCATGTATGGATGTGAGAGTTGGCCTATAAAGAAAGCTGAGCACTGAAGAATTGATGTTTTTGAACTGTGGTGTTGGAGAAGACTCTTGAGAGTCTCTTGGACTTAAGGAGATCCAACCAGTCCATCCTAAAGGAGATCAGACCTGGGTGCTCATTGGAAGGACTGATGTTGAAACTGAAACTCCAATACTTTGGCCACGTGATGCGAAGAGAAGACTCATTTGAAAAGACTCTGATGCTGGGAAAGATTGAGGGCAGGAGGAGAAGGGGCGACAGAGGATGAGATGGTTCGATCGCATCACCCACTCAATGGACATGGGTTTCGGTGGACTCCGGGAGTTGGTGATGGACAGGGAAGCCTGGTGTGCTGGGGTTCATGGGGTCACAGAGTCGGACACGACTGAGTGACTGAACTGAACCTATGTCTTCCTCAGGCCTATCACACCAGTCCAAGTAGATTGATTTTTAAATTAAGATTAGAACTGATAAGAACCAGTTTACAAAGAGTGCTCTGCTTTTAAGAGTAGGGTGCACTGGGGAAAGGGCTCAACTGGGCTCAACTTTTCCTGTTAACCCTCCAATGCTATAATACCTTGCATCCTATTATGCCTCCATTGGCTTACTCTCCAAAGGAGCAGAAAAATTATAACACTTAACTCTTTTCTATCTAGCATCCAATCTTTGATAAGAGGCTCACATTAGGATGTTCTTCAGATTCTCACTTACTTGGATCTTCCTATTGATACAAGAAGAAAAATACAGCCATGTCATGTTAAAAAAAAATTAAGAATATCAAAGTTTCTTGTTTTAGCCTTTTACCTTCCTTATGTATAAATATATTAAGAAGGTATAAAGATTTATTGAACGTGTAATACGGATACATGGGTTTTCTGAGTATGGAGTTTCCAGAGCTTTTTTGCTTGTATTTGGATATTTTTTTGGCATCTGTAATTAGCTGTTTATTATTAGATCTAATGGAGGTGAACAAAGGTCGGACAACCCAAAGAGACAGATAATTACACACCTCTGTTATTCTGAGTTCAAGTATCTTTCTTGACACATCCCTTCCTCATATCAGAAGAATGACCCGAGGATAGGAAAAGCCAAGATAAAAATTTGCCTTCTTCCACTTAGGAGAAATAAGGTACTGCCCTCTGTAGCCTCCATTTACATTTATAAAATGTTAGGAAAATCTGTCGTTTTTTTGGAGACTATGTCTCTGAAGTTTATATTGTCTGGTTTATTGTCTTAGTGTCTCTTCCCTCAGGAGCATCTCTATCTTCTTGGAAGGAAATTGCTTCTTCCTCTCAATCAAAGGAAGTCGTTCTAGTAGAGTATCCAGGTGTCCTTGGTTACAAAGATAGGCATACAGTAGAGAATGGAAACAGCACAGTGGGTAGCCAGGTGGTAGCTGAGGTCTCAGTTCCAACTGTTTTGAGGACAGACTCACCCTTTGGTTTGGTTATGTAAAACATTACATTTTTGTATAAGATTAGAGTTGTTTCTATTACTTAAGGGAAGGGTCTCAAAGAAAACACTCAATCTATTCATTCTTTTACATTTCTACCACAACGACTCTAGTTAATATTCTTATGACCTCTTACATCATCTGTTAAAATAGCTTCTTGGCAAGCCTCCCTTCGTTCATGGGAGAAGTGAATATTTAATTGTATTTCATTTTATTGCAGGTACTACAGGTCCCTAACAGGAAGGTGATGCTGGAATCTTGGCCTAGATTGGGGGCAGTGATGGTGACAGCTAAAGCAGTAATAGTGATGGATCTGTGGATCAGGGGGAGAGGTCGTACTTCACATGGAGTAAGTGCTGGGACCCAAGGTGGGACCTTGTCTTTCTCATCTGTCCCCAGAACCTGTCCCTGTAGTGTTTGTACAAACATTAACTCTGGCCTAAATGCCAGGACAAGTGCAGCCTATGCTCAAACAGTAAATTGGTTAGTAAATTATTATAAAAATAAAAACATATTCTCGGCCATTGTACTAACCATTTCAGGGAGTTATTAGAATTCTTCAAGGAGTTTAGAATTTCTGATTTTGAAAACTGCTGCAGCATTGCAAAGCAAATATCCATAGACTTAGAAAGAAAAGTCAGAGTTATAGATCATTACATTTCACAGAAAAGAACATTATTTTCAGATGAAGTCTTGGATCTTAGTGTTTCTGCTTTTCTAATTGAACATGAATAATATAATGTTTTATGAGGAGAGTCCAAGAAGTGTAGTGCTTCTAGAAGGAAGATACTAGATAATGAACAATTAAAAAAAAAAAAAAACAACAACAACCAAAAACCGAACCTAACTTATAATTCACCATTTATATATCTTTTTTAATCTACAAAAAAAAGAGAAGTATAGACCAGGACTGAACAATAACAGTACTTTTATGATAATGATGATGGAAATGCTCTCTATCAGTGCTTTCCAGTTCAATAGCTACCAGCTACATGTTGTTGTTCAGTTGTTAAATCATGTCCAACTCTTTGCAATAGCATGGACCATAGCACACCAGTCTTCCCTGTCCTTCTCCATCTCCTGGGGTTGGCTCAACTCATGTCCTTTGAGTTGGTGATGCTATCCAACCATCTCAATCTCTGCCACCCTGAATATCTGAAGCATGGCTATTATGACTAAAGACGCAATTATTTAATTTTAGTTAATTTACCTCTAACTACAACTGTTTAGTAGACAGCGAAGTTTAGTGTTTAGTAGACACTGTGATATATGGGCGGAGAAGGCAATGGCACCCTACTGCAGTACTGTTGCCCGGAAAATCCCATGGATGGAGGAGCCTGGTGGGCTGCAGTCCATGGGGTCGCTAAGAGTCAGACACGACTGAGCGACTTCCCTTTCACTTTTCACTTTCATGCATTGGAGAAGGAAATGGCAACCCACCCCCAGTGTTTTTGCCTGGAGAATCCCAGGGACGGCGGAGCCTGGTGGGCTGCCATCTATGGGGTCGCACAGAGTCGGACACGACTGAAGGGACTTAGCAGCAGCAGCAGCAGCAGCAGACACTGTGATATATGGGCGGAGAAAGCAATGGCACCCCACTCCAGTACTGTTGCCCGGAAGATCCCATGGATGGAGGAGCCTGGTGGGCTGCAGTCCATGGGGTCGCTAAGAGTCAGACACGACTGAAGCAATGTAGTAGTAGTAGTGATATATGGGAATCTCCTGAAAGAAATAAGTATATTATTTTGGACTAGTAAGACTTCAGCCTCCCAGGTGGCACTAATGGTAAAGAACCTACCTGCCAATGCAGGAGACATAGAGACTGGGTTCGATACCTGAGATGGGAAGATTCCCTGGAGGAGGGCATGGCAACCCACTCCAGGATTTTTGCCTGGAGAATCCCGTGGACAGAGGAGCTGGTGGGCTACAGTTCATAGGGTCACACAGAGTCAGATACAACTGAAGTGACTTAGCATGTATAAGACTTGAGCAGAACATGTTGGCTATTTCAAACGTCTGAAGGATTGCCATATGGTTATTTAGAAACGTTTATTGTGATTCCACAAAGCAGAATCAGAACTAATGAATAATCAGTTACACAGGGACTAATTATAGACTTTATGTAAGGTACTTTGTAACAAGTAGTATGTCTAAAACTTCAATGGGTGACTAGACTAAATGTCCTTCAAGGTCCTTTTTCTGTACTGTGAATCTGTGATTGTATGATTTAAATGTTGGTAATGGTATACTGTAGAGAGAATTTCTTTCCAGTTAAATAGCCATGTCATTTAATGACATTACATTTTCATTGTAATACAAAGGTCATTTAAGACACCCAAGCAAGGTGGCTTTGTCTTTTATTTTTTTTTTTATTAAATCCTGGGTGAAGTATATTCTGTCAATCTCTGAGATTAATTGTTCTATTTTCTACTCAATATTTTTGAGAAAATTCTGTTACTAAAGTAATCTGTGGAAAGAAGAAAACTAACTTTTCAAGACCTTTTTCTTGAGGTTATCAACATATAAGTTTCATGATTCCTTCATTTTCCAGCTTTTATAGGTTTCTAAGATTATATCTCTAAAATATTGACAGGTAAACATTGAGAACGATGCAATTCCTAGGTTAGATAATGGTTGATGCTAATTACTTCAGGTAAACGTGTAATCTGACTAGATGGAAGCTGTTACCTTAATTTCTGTGTTTACATTTGTGCAATCATGTCTTTTGTGTGATACTCAACCTAGGAAAAATTATAAAGTTAAAATAATTATGCATTTTATTTAAAAATTCAAGTGCAATAGCAAATCAAATGATTCAAAAACAAATATTTACAGTGAACACTCTGATTGAAGCAATATACAGACACTGTGGATTCAGTGAGAGGCATGACATAGTCTACGGAGATAGACAAACTGTTCATCACATCTTGGAAATTAATTTGATGATGAGACGAGGAGCATAAAAGGAGTATGGGAACACAGAGAAGAACATTTAATCTAGCCTGGACTTGGGAAGGTGTGGAATGAGGACAAAATACATTATTGATTCTGTATCAATTTAGATATTATCTTTCTCATTTAATCTGTCAACACTATATGCTTTTCCTGGGCTTAACTGCCCTCAGATTCACCCCTCATTTGTCCTCCTCTCTGCCTTATAATATATATGGGCTGAATCCTACAGTCTGCAATTCTCAGGCTGGCGAACATTTAGCTTCCATCTGAGTTCTGCCAACAGGCAAACCAGCAGGATATTAAAGCCAGTAAAAAGAAACAGCCAGTTTTTCTCCTTCCTCTGCATCAAGTGGTTTCCCTGTAATAGCTACATATTTCCCATGGTTCCAGCCTTATCAGATTGATCCATCATGGCTTCAGATCCTATCGAAATGAACACTTCTTTATGTTGCTAATTATTGGATTCCCCAACCGTCCCCTGTTTAGCTTCTCTGTCATTTTTGTCACCAATTTTCTGCTTTAAATATTTATCATGGTTTCTATTTTCCTGGACAATCTCTGACTATTAGATGTGTGGCCAATAATAGTGGCAGATTTTCTAGTATTAAACTTCATCACATTCCTGGGATAAACCCAATTCTGTCACCAGCAATTAAATAGGTTTAAGTTTCTTCTATAGTTAATAAGGGCTTCCCTGATAGCTCAGTTGGTAAAGAATACCCCTGCAATGCAGGAGATCCCAGTTTGATTCCTGGGTCAGGAAGATCCCCTGGAGAAGGGAAAGGCTACCCACTTTTATAATTAATAAAAGAAAAAAACATAAATACCCCTGTATCCTGAAACCTTCTCTATATAACACTATATATCTCTCATATTCTCCATCTTTTAATCAAAAATATTTTTTGCACTTCTAGTTTTTATATATATTTTGAAAAATTCTAATAATGTAAATAATCAGACGATATATTTAACTTTAACTGTGTGATGCAACCCAGGTGCTACTCAGAGGGAAATATATAGCCTTAAATAGATGTATTTAAAAAATAAGAAATGTCTGAAACATCCAAGCCATTCAAGAAGCTAAGGAATAAACAGCATGTTAAACCTAAGGAAGTATAAAGTAGAAAATAAAGAAAGTAAATGCAGAAATAAGGAAATGGAAGACAGTAGAGCCAAATAACAAAAGCCCATTCTTTGAAAATCTTATAAAACAGACAAAATTGGAACACGTGTATACTGGTGGCGGAGCCATCTCGATGTATAGTAAAAGCAATACAATATTGTAAAGTTAAGCAAAATAAAAAAAAATAAAAAAAAATATGACTACTGAATATAGCTGAGCTCAGAAGAATTGATGCTTTTGAACTGTGGTGTTGGAGAAGACTCTTGAGAGTCCCTTGGACTGCAAGGAGATCCAACCAGTCCATTCTGAAGGAGATCAGTCCTGGGTGTTCATTGGTAGGACTGAGGTTGAAGCTGAAACTCCAATACTTTGGCCACCTAATGTGGAGAGCTGACTAATTGGAAAAGACCCTGATGTTGGGAAAGATTGAGGGCAGGAGGAGAAGGGGACGACAGAGGATGAGATGGTTGGATGGTATCACCGACACAATGGACATGGGTTTGGGTGGACTCCTGGAGTTGGTGATGGACAGGGAGGCCTGGCGTGCTGTGGTTCATGGGGTCACAAAGAGTCAGACATGACTAAGCAATTGAACTGAACTGAATATAAAATCAGAAATAAACAATATAACTTAAATAAAATTATACAAAATATTGATAGAGAAGAGATTTAAATGTTATAAGAGAACACAGCAAATATTACACCTTTCCCTCAGGATAAACAAATGATGGACAAAGAATAATTTCTACATACAGTATAGGGGTATTTCAGCTAATAAAGTGAAATGAGCAAACAAGAAATTATCATTCTTCAAGCCCTAAGGGATTAATGGATAATTGTCATCAGTGACTGCCAGCATCAGCACAAAGAGAGATAACCAAACATTATGTACCCTCCTATTGGAAGTACTTGGGCTTTCCTGGTAGCTCACTTGGCAAAGAATTCACCTGCAATGCAGGAGACCCAGGTTTGATCCCTGGGTGGGGAAGATCCCCTGGGAAGGAAATGGCAACCCACTCCAGTATTCTTGTGTGGAAAATGCCATGGACAGAGGAGCCTGGCAGGCTACAGTCCATGGGGTCACAAAGAGTCAGACACGACTTGGTGACTAAACTACCATTGGAAGTACATAGCATCACCTATGGAGTAGTCTTGGAAAACAAAAGTAAATGCAAAAAAAAATCTGATCAAGTCTCTACCTCTAACTAGCAATGAAAAGAAGTACAGAAGGCTGAAGAACATGTTAAAAGACACTAAAGTGTTGCAATCCACAAAATCCAGACTATGGGAAACAGGACAGAACACAAGACATATGCATGTGTTTCATTAAATAAAAAAAAAATTAATTTCAATGGAAAAATGTTATGTGTGTGTGGGGAAGCCTGTAAATTAAAAATAACTTAGGGAACATAATAAGCAATACCAATGTATAGATCATATTTGGGCACCAACTTGAAGGAAACCAATTAAGAAATATATATATATATATATATATATATAATTTTAGGGTTTATAATTGCATTGGATTCATATTTTATAAGTCATTATCTTTTAAAATGCATATTGAAATATTTAGAGATGAAACAGTATAATATCTTAAATTTGTTTTACATAATTCAAGAAGCAAAGATTGGTGGTGGTAGTAGATTGAGGTATATGCATTAATCACGCATAAATGATGGTTCATTATACTATTCTCTTTACTGTTGTGTATGTTTTAGGATTTCTGTAATAAAAATTTTATTTTAAATATCATGTCATTAAATATGAAATCTAAGTGAAAGCAACGACTTTTTAGGAAAAGAAAGATCAAATCACCTCATAAAGAAATAGAAACTTCCAATACAGTATACTAATGCATATATATGGAATTTAGAAAGATGGTAATGAAAACCCTGTATGAGAGACAGCAAAAGAGACACAGATGTATAAAACAGTGTTTTGGACTCTGTGTGGTGGGGTATGATTTGGGAGAATGGCATTAAAACACATATAATATCATATAAGAAATGAATCACCAGTCCAGGTTCGATGCAGGATGCAGAAAGCTTGGGGCTGGTGCACTGGGATGACCCAGAGGGATAGTATGGGGAGGGAGGTGGGAGGGGGTTCAGGATGGGGAACACGTTTATACCCATGGCAGATGCATGTTGATGTATAGCAAAACCAATACAATATTGTAAAGTAAAATAATAATAATAATTTTAAAAAGGGAAAAAAAAGAAATAGAAACTTCCAATTGAACAATAAAAACTGAAACTATTTTCAAAGTTTAAGCCATCCTTATATGCTCCAGAACAAGCAGTTCAAAGGCTGATTCTATCAAATGGTCAAGGAGAGACAAATCATCATGTCATGTAACCTCTTCTAAAGCATATAAAATGGTGGGCAGTTTTCCAACTATTTTTCCCAGGCTAGCTCTCCTTAATTCAAAAACAAGATGAGGAGTCCCCATGAAAACAACATTTGAGCCAAACTCACTCACATGGCAGTAAATACCTTACATAGATTAATAGCATATTCAGCACAGCAGTGAATTAAATGAACAAAGAGATAGTTTCTAAGAAATAAAAACATGATTTAACATTAGGAAATACTTTCAATTATAATTCCCTACATTAACAAATTAAAGGAATGTGTTAGTTTGCTAGGACTGCCATACAAAAATACCAGAGACCAGGTGGCTTAAACAATAGAAATTTATTTCCTTATAATTCTGGAGGCTACAAGTCTACAATCCATATGTTGGCAGGATTGGTTTCTCCTGAAGTCACTTTCTTCAGCTTGTAGATGACTGTCTTGTCTTTCCGTCTTCATATGATCTTTGTGTGTATCTGTTTCCCCATCCCTTCTTCTTATAAGAACTCCAGTCATATTGGATTAGGCCTCATCCTTATGACCTCATTTTACCTCAGTTATCTCTTTAAAGGCCCTATCTCCAAATTCAGTCACATTCTGAATTGCTGAGGTTTAAGACTTCAACGTATGAATTATGGGGTACACAATTCAGCCCATAATAAAAGAAAACCATTTCATTTCTTCAATGGGTACATTTAAAAAAATCTTAGAAAATTTCAATACTAGTTCATGGGAATTCTTTTAGCAAACTAAGGTTACAAGGGAGCTTCCATCCCCCCAGATCTACAACAAACATGTGAAATATTAGAAGCATTTCCATTAAAGTCAGGGAAAATAAATAGATACATGCTATCATCTTTATAATTTAAAATGATACTGGAACACAAAGTCAGAACTGTGGATATAAAAATAAATAAGAGGTATGAATATTGAAAAGAAAGTTATACTATTTGGTGATATTACCTATGTAAAAAATTCTAAAGAATAAACATGTGGAATATTCAAATAAACAAGAAACCTCAGAAAGTATAAATTCACTATAGCAAAAGCCAGAGGCTTGTCACATAAAAGCAGTAACTGATTAGAACGTGTAATCAAAAATATCCCATTCACAACAGCAATAAAATCCAAAAAGTTCCTTAAAAGAATCATCACAAAAACATTTTAGATCTTTATGGAGGCAACTATAAAAGTTTACAGATAAATTCAGGTAAAGTAAGTCTCAGATAAATGGGGCAGTATATCATACTTACTGATGGGATATACATCATTGTAAAGATGTCAATTCTCATTTACAGATTTCATAACTTACTTGTAGCTGCAAAGATGACAATCAAACTTGGCCCATTGTCTTCTCCCAAAATCAAGCCTGGAAAACCATAGAAGTTAGAATAAAAAAAAATCTCACAACTGTACATAATAAAATCTAAGCAACAAAACATGAGAAACCACTGGGGAAGACTGAGGACTTTGTTGAACTTGTGTTTGGGATGAGGAAGTCCTGGGCCTAAGAGAGGTTGGAGAGAGTTTATAGATTATAATAGAAGGAAGATGACAGTATAGGGAGGAGTAAAGTTTAAAAGCTTCTGCTCCTACTTCAGAGAAGGCGATGACACCCCACTCCAGTACTCTTGCCTGGAAAATCCCAGGGACAGGGGAGCCTGGTAGGCTGCAGTCCATGGGGTCGCTAAGAGTCAGACATGACTGAATGACTTCACTTTCATTTTTCACTTTCATGCATTGGAGAAGGAAATGGCAACCCACTCCAGTGTTCTTGCCTGGAGAATCCCAGGGACAGGGGAGTCTGGTTGGCTGCCGTCTATGGGGTCACACAGAGTAGGACATGACTGAAGTGACTTAGCAGCAGCTTCTACTTCAATATAGTAATCTGAGGCTGCACCTCAGACCCCAGATACCAGTATCCTTGAGGACAGCAGGACAGCAGGAAAAATGGGTTGATTTAACCAGTATGACTTGAGTCTGCTAATAATCAGTTGAAACCCCTTTAGTGGGTAAACACTGGTCTTTAAAAAAAAATGTATTATTTTAGCAGACTATAAAAAATGTACTAAAATGGAATAGTGAGTATCACAATGAATCACCCACAGTAAGGGTAGATATTCATGAAATACACACAAACACACACACATATATTCTACATATATATTTGGTAGAGATACACAATGTACAATATATTTCTAAGAATGAGGGTTACATAAAAGAAAATTACCTCATTGGACAACGCAGAGTTAGATAAGCTCAAAGGAGGCAGGGTATCCCATAATCACAACTGTTCAGCTTCTTCCATGTAGAAAATACTTTTTTCAGAACAAAAGTTTCCAAAATCTAAGTCTGGCTAGTGAAGAGCCCCCTTAGGAAATTGGGCTTCATCTCTCTCATGGATGCTGCTACTCTCTTACACAGCATCTAGCCTGGAACCTAAAATCACTCTCTGTAGGAGATGCACCTGAGCAAATGGCCAGAGATGGCAGGAAGGGATAATTTCCCATTTTGTATTTAGTTGAACCCAGGATACAAGATGAGGACTCTCAGAGAGGATTGAGGGGTTCACCCATACCAGAACAGAGGGTACCCCCACAGAACCCTGCTTCACTGCTGATGTCAGTCCTGGGAGACTTCAGGCATAGATCTCAGGCTGAGCAGCCCCCTTCATTTCCAGCTTGGAGGGTCTCAGGAGGGTAGAAGCCTTGGTCTCAATGTGGCAGACATAGGTCAGCAGGGGGAGGAGTCTAGATCTTGCTAGTTGTCAAGGTGAGGACTTAAAAGAAGATTTGAGTGTCTGAAGAACTGGGCCCTAGCCCTGCCCTCTTTCTGTGGTCAGCCCTGGGAAACCTCAGGGTATGGTCATTGGATGTGGTCAGAAGAGAGGGACAGGTAACACTGTCGTCATCCAATCACCAACAGACATCAAGGTGAGGACCCTGAGGGAGGAGCAATTAGAAGCCTGTCCCAGACAGAGGAGGTACTACAGAATCCAGCCCTTTATTTGCTTTCAACTCTAGGAGGTCCTAAAGCATGACGGCTGGGTGTGGGGTTCCCTGACTTTTCACTAAGGCATCAGAAAGAGTTGAGGACCTTGCTCTGAGGAACCCTGTTTCCTGTCAGGAGAAGGGAGGGAACCCAGGCCTTGCCAGGCATCCAGAGGAGGATCTTGAGGAAGGACTGTGGTGAGCCCCTTCCCAGACAGCAGGGACCCAAAAAAAGCTGCCCATACAGTCAGCATGGGATGTCCTGCGTGGTCCAGTCAGATAGAGTGCCCCTCCCCCATGCCCTCTTTGAAGAGGTGCTTAGGGAAATGGCGACTTTAGACTGAAGGATGCATCATCAGGTCAGCAAAAAGGAGGGCATACAAGCCTTGTCAGGAGTAAATATATATACTATTTTGGACAAGTCTGAGGGTATGTCTGCAAACTCAGGGTGGGCCAGTAGCTTGCCCTGCCTCTGCTGTCAACCTTTCACAGCCCTGGCACGCATGCCTTGATGTTCTCAGAGTAGGGGCTTGTTCTGGAGATCACAAGGGAAGCAGCCCAGGCAGAGCCAAGAGTCAAGGTGAGGACTCTGAGCTAGGACTGCATGGCTTTTCCACACCAGAACTGGAATCTTGTCAGTGCCCTGCCGAAAGAGTAGGAACCCTGGGATGGGGCAAGGAAACCCGGCTACGTCTCCTAGTAGAGCTGAAAACCCCACCCTGCTGCACAGACAGTGCCATGAAACTGGGCCCTGCCCCGCTGAAAGAGCGGGAACTCTGGCTGTGTCTCACAGATGGGACAGAGAAACCTGGCCGTGTCTCCTAAGGTAGAGCTGCAAATCCGGCCCTGCCTCTCAGAAAGAGTGGGAACCCTGGCTTTGCCTTACAGATGGGGTGGAGAAACCTGGCTACTTCTCATAGTAAAGCTGGAAACCCCACCCTACCGTACAGACAGCAATGAAATGAACCTTGGTTGCGTCTCATAAGGTAGAGCTGGAAATCCAGCCCTGCCCGACAGAATGAGTGGGAACGCTGGCTGTGTCTGATAGGTAGAGCCTAAAATCCACCTCGTGGATGGGACGGGGAAACCTGGCCCTGCCTTAGTCCTGCAGTCATCCCTGGGAGACCGTACGTAGGACTCCTAGAGGTGGTGTGCTGGGACCATTTCTTCTGGAGTCTGAGGGAAACGAGGCTGCTCTGAGAGGCCCGGGAAGGAGTCCAGCTGTTGTCTATCAGGTGAGGACCTAGAAGTGGGAGAAGCCCACTGCAGGTCAGGTGGAGGGAGCCCCACCGTGTGCTTGCTTTCAGTTTTGAGAACCCACAGTAGGCTTCCTGGACATGTGGTGAGGCTTGTTAGAGGGGGCTGGACTTGGGGCACCAAGGAATGAGTCCAGGCCCCACCGGCCTTTGAGGCGAGGACCCAGAGCAGGGGAGAGCAGCCTCCAAGGACCCAGAGCAGGGGAGAGCAGCCTCCTTAGCCCCCGTGGACTAGACCCTTTGGCATGTTATGCCTTGGCCATCCTTCCCAGGAGGTCTCAGGCAGGGGTCCCGAATGTGATGTGTCCTGACTTGCACCCAGGGGACTGGGGCACTCTGAGGTGTCGGTGGAGGACTCAGGGTGGGAGACGTTGAGGTGAGGATGCAGAGGAAGGCTCCCTCTCCACTCTGGACCCAGAGGCCCATGACGCCCTCTCCGCCCGCTCTTAGCCCTGAGGCAACCTGAGGGGAGCTAGAGGGCGCTGCGCCCCTCTTTGTCTTCTGACTTCTGTCTGGCTCCTCATGGCGATGGTGGTTGCAGGGTGAGAGAACGGCCTCAGGTCAAGAGAAGCAGGGGACGCAGGCCCGTGGGGCGTGAATGTGAAATTCAGATTTGTGGGGACCTTCCACAGCCGAGGAGCCCCACTAATCCTGCTCCACTGCCTCAGTCACCTGGAGGACTCAGCTGCAGGGCTTGGGAGTGGTGGCCCTTGCTCCCTCAGGACGTGGTGGGGCTGGTCTCCGGGGAGAGAGGCCTTTGCCTGCAGGGTGGTGGGAATATCGTAAGTGGGGCCAGAGCTCCCTGCTCAGAAGACATGCTGGTCAGCCCCTACTGTCAGCCCTCAGAGGTGCTGGGAGGAGGGGTGGGGAGGGAAGTGGAATGGGAAAGGGTGGGAGGTGGGGGAGGGAGGGTGTGGCCTCTCTTTATGTTTCTCTGGTTGTTCTCAGGGGAGTGAGGACCAAGTTGGAAGGAGCAGGGACAGTTTGGTAGAGGGAGAAATTGCAGACCTTCCCCAGGGTCAGATATAGGACTGAGAGCACCCCCTACACCAGAACACCTGGGACCCAGCAGTTCTCTGCCCTTGCCATTAACACAGGAGAGCCAAGGATGCTTACTGGATTTGGGCCCTGACTACTTTTTTTTCTGAGGGCTTCCCAGGATGGAAGACCTGGGTCTGGTGGGTGTGCCTGAGTTCAGCAGAGGGAGGAGAGCCACATGCTGTCAGGCATCAAGATAAGTACTCTGAGGGAAGACCTACAAGACCTCCCAACCTATGAAGAGGGGTCTCCCAGAAACCTGCCCCTGCTGTCAGCTTTGTGAGGCCATGTAGCAGGGATGCCAAATGTGGCTTTATTGACTTCCACTCTTGGAGTCTCAGGGAGGTGAAACTTTTTCTGAGGGTAGACCTCTGGATAACAGAGAGGACTGTGAGGGAGGATGGAGAGGACCTCCCTCCCCAGGTAGATTGGGCCTTGCCTGCCCTGAAAATATCTGTCATAAAGAGAAGGGGCCCCAGCCCAGCTGTTCCTCTTGTCAGCCCCAGGAGACCACAGGCAGGGTTGGACAGATGTGGCATTTCCTAACTTTTGTTGGGGGATGGGGGTCTCAGAGAGGTGAGGGCACCCCTTTGAAGGGGAGACACATCAGTTCAGAACAGGGGAGGAGTTTCAGGCTCGGTCAGGAATCAACGTAAGGGCCATTGAGAGTCCTGAAGACCCCCTTCCCTGAAAAGAAGGATGCCACAGAATCTCAGCCCTGGGAGGATCCAAGTAGGGGTGAACAGAGGGGAGGAACTCTCACTTCTGCCACAAGCCCTACCAGGAGTTCAGGGGATAGAGTGTCTCAGTGAGGTGAGGTCTCAGTTGGAGCAGAAAACTTCAGGTCAGCGGAGGGTAGGACAAGCCTTGCCAGGGGTACAGATGAATACTTTGAGTGAGGACTGAGTACATTCCCTATGCCAGAACAGACCCCAGGCAGAGGTGGCTGGACTTTGTGTCTTTTTACTTTATATGGGGTGTCCCAAGGAGATGAACACTTTGGTCTGAGCTGATAACATCAGCCAAGGGGGCAGTTCCAGAATCTGAGGAGTCAAGGTAAGATAAAAGTCTTGAAGGAGGGGACTAAGGTTACTCCTTAACACAGACAGAAGGGGTCACACAGAAACCCCACCCTGTCCCCACTATCCACCCTAGAAGGATCTAGGCAGTAATGGTCAGATGTGGTGTACCCTCACTCCCTGCAAGGGGTATGTGGAGCTGTCCCTGGGAGATAAAACCTTGGTCTGAGAAGGATGATTTCAGGTCACCACCTAAAGTGGGCAAGGCCCTCCAGGAGTAAAGAATACATTGAGGGAAGACAGAGAGAATTACCTATCTCAGAAGAGGAAGCCCTGCCCCTGCTGCCAGCCATGGGAGACCCCCAACCAGGGGTGGTTGGATGTAATGTCTCTTTACTTTTGTCTTGAGGGTTTTTAGGCCTTGAGGTGAAGGCCTTGGTGTGAGTGAGAAGACAGGTCAGCTGAAGGAGTCACATCAGATCGGAAGAGGGAAAAGTCCCAGACTCTACCAGAATCAAGGTAAGGACACTTGGTGAGGACCAAAGGCACTTTCAATCCCAGAATGAAGAGACCCCATGGAGTCTAGCTATCTCTTGTCTTCAGGCCTGGAAGATTCAGTCAGGGTTGGTTGTATATGATATGCCCCCACTTTATCCAAGGGTGAGAAAATTGTCTCAGAAAGGTGAGGTCATGGTCTGAGGAAGTTATGTCCAGTCAGCAGGGGGTGGTCTAGGCCCTTTCGAGGTAAAAATGGATACCATGAGGGAAGACTGAAAATAGCCCTACTAGAGGACACATGGGGCCCAGCACTTGCTTTTAGCACTGGAAGGACCTAGCAAGGGTGGTAAAATATAGTGCCTCATTTTTGTCCATTGGTTTTTCAGGGAGGTGAAGTCCTCGTTCTGAGGAAGTGGCAGTCTGCGGGGGTGCTACATCAGCTCAGCAGAGGGAAGAGTCCTGGACTCTGCCAGAGTTTAAGGTAGGGACCCTGAATGAAGACTGATGGCACACTCTCACCTGAGGACCCAAGGCATACCCAGCTCTGCCCTGCCCCTGTGGTCAGCCTGGGGGGCCCTGGGCACAGTGGTCAGATGGTGTAATCCTTACTTCCTTCTTGGTGGTCTCAGGCAGGTGAGGGCTTGTTCTGAAGGGGCCAGACTCAGGACAGCAGATGGAGTCCCAGAACCAACCAGCAGTGTGAGGAATGAGGGTAACCCTCAGCTAGGAGAGAGGGGGAATCCACAAACTTCGTTCAACTCCTGCTGTTACCCTGGGAGGCCCTGGGCAGGTGTGGCCTAAAGTGTTGCCCCTTCACTTCTCATCTGTCGCAGGAATGTAAGCTCTTGTCTTAAGCTAGTGGAGGCAGGGAAAGAGGGGGCACAAGCCTTGTGAGAGCAAAGGTAAGAACCTTAGCATGGAGGGGATCATCCACTCCAGAAGAGCAATGACCTCACAGAACTCAACCCCTCCTCACCTGTCAGGGGCTCCAGGAACTGTGAGGTAAGGGCCTTGGTGTGAGGCACATGTCCTCAGGTTAGCAGAGCCCAGGCAGTACTGGGAAGTCAAGGTGAGGTGGATACTCTGAATGTCTACCAAGGACCCCACCTATTCCAGAACAGAAGGGACCTCACAGTTCCTGACGTCACCTGCCATAGTCATCCCTGGAAGCCTTGGGCTGTGCTGGTTGGCTGCACTCTGTGGAGCTTTCTAACATCCTCTTACAGGTTCCCAGCGGACAAACTGTCCAGGGATACAGGAGCCCTGTGAGGCCCTAGAGAACTCCCTAAAGAGATCTGTAAATCAGCCTTTGTCAGAGCTGTCAAGGGTACATTTCTCTCATGAGGCTGCTGACCCACCTTCTCTCTCCTTCAGGCCCATGGGATCCCATCTCCTACCATCCTGCTAACACTTTCACCTGCTCCCTCCAACAATACTTATCATACCTTACTCTCCAAAGTGTCCACACCTCACATTTGAGCCAGGCTTTCATACCCTAAGTGAGATCCAAGGCTTGCTGATGGTTCAGGATTCCATAACTGAGGAGAAGGAGGAGACCTTCTCCATTTCTTCTTGCTCTTTCACCTTCTCCTACCCCTCTCCTCCCCCTTCCTCTCCACTGATATTGGAGCACACTAGAGGAAAAGCAGGAGAAGGAGAAGGAACAGCAGGAGGAGAAGGAACAGCAGCAGCAGGAGGAGAAGGAGCAGGAGGAGGAGAAGGAGCAGGAGGAAGAGAAGGAGCAGAGGGAGAAGAAGGATGAGGAGCAGGAGGAGAAGGAGCAGCAGGAGCAGGAGGAGAAAGAGCAGCAGGAGGAGAGGGAGCAGGAGAAGGAGGAGAAGAAGGATCAGCAGGAGAAAGAGCAGGAAGAAGAGAAGGAGCAGAAGGAGGAGAAAGAGGAGCAGGAGGAGAAGGAGGAGCAGAGGGAGAAGAAGGATGAGGAGCAGGAGGAGAAGGAGCAGCAGGAGCAGGAGGAGAAAGAGCAGCAGGAGGAGAGGGAGCAGGAGGAGGAGGAGAAGAAGGATCAGCAGGAGAAAGAACAGGAAGAAGAGAAGGAGCAGAAGGAGGAGAAAGAGGAGCAGGAGGAGAAGGAGCAGGAGGAGGAGAAAGAGCAGGAGGAGGAGAAGGAGCAGCAGGAGGAGAAGGAACAGGAGGAGGAGAAGGAGCAGGAGGAAGAGAAGAAGGATCAGCAGGTGGAGAAGGAGCAGGAAGAAGAGAAGGAGCGGAGAAGGAGATCCAACCAGTCCATCCTAAAGGAGATTAGGCCTGGGTCTTCATTGGAAGGACTGATGCTAAAGCTGAAACTCCAGTATTTTGGCCACCTCATGCGAAGATTTGACTCATTGGAGAAGACTCTGATGCTGGGAGGGATTGGGGGTAGGAGGAGAAGGGGACGACAGAGGATGAGATGGCTGGATGGCATCACTGACTCAATGGATGTGAGTCTCAGTGACCTCCGGGAGCTGGTGATGGACAGGGAGGCCTGGCGTGCTGTGGTTCATGGGGTCGCAAAGAGTCGGACATAACTGAGCGACTGATCTGATCTGATCTAACATATCTTAATTTTTGGATTCCCTTTAGCTATTTTATTCTCAGTCAGTTCAGTTCAGTTCAGTTCAGTCACTCAGTTGTGTCAAACTCTGCGACCCCATGAATCACAGCATGCCAGGCCTCCCTGTCCATCACCAACACCCAGAGTTCACTCAAACTCATGTCCATCGAGTCAGTGATGCCATCCAGCCATCTCATCCTCTGTTGTCCCCTTCTCCTCCTGCCCCCAATCCTTCCCAGCATCAGAGTCTTTTCCAATGAGTCAACTCTTCACATGAGGTAGCCAAAGTACTGGAGTTTCAGCTTTAGCATCAGTCCTTCCAATGAAGACCCAGGCCTAATCTCCTTTAGGATGGACTGGTTGGATCTCCTTGCAGTACAAGGGATTCTCAAGAGTCTTCTCCAACACCACAGTTCAAAAGCATCAATTCTTTGGCACTCAGCCTTCTTCACAGTCCAACTCTCACATCCATACATGATTACTGGAAAAACCATAGCCTTGACTAGAAGGACCTTTGTTGGCAAAGTAATATCTCTGCTTTTCAATATGCTATCTAGGTTGATCATGACTTTCCTTTCAAGGAGTAAGCGTCTTTTAATTTCATAGCTGCACTCACCATCTGCAGTGATTCTGGAGCCCCCCAAAATAAAGCCTGACACTGTTTCCATTGCTTCCCCATCTATCTGCCATGAAGTGATGGGACCAGATGCCATGATCTTCGTTTTCTGAATGTTGAGCTTTAAGCCAACTTTTTCACTCTCCTCTTTCACTTTCATCAACAGGCTTTTTAGTTCCTCTTCACTTTCTGCTATAAGGGTGGTGTCATCTGCATATCTGAGGTTATTGATATTTCTCCCAGCAATCTTGATTCCAGCTTGTGCTTCTTCCAGTCCAGCGTTTCTCATGATGTACTCTGCATATAAGTTAAACAAGCAGGGTGACAATATACAGCCTTGACATACTCCTTTTCCTATTTGGAACCAGTCTGTTGTTCCATGTCCAGTTCTAACTGTTGTTTCCTGACCTGCATATAGGTTTCTCAAGTGGCAGATCAGGTGGTCTGGTATTCCCATCTCTTTCAGAATTTTCCACAGTTTATTGTGATCCACACAGTCAAAGGCTTTGGCATAGTCAATAAAGCAGAAATAGATGTTTTTCTGGAACTCTCTTGCTTTTTCGATGATCCAGTGGGTGTTGGCAATTTGATCTCTGGTTCCTCTGACTTTTCTAAAACCAGCTTGAACATCTGGAAATTCATGGTTCACATATTGCTGAAGCCTGGCTTGGAGAATTTTGAGCATTACTTTACTAGCATGTGAGATGGGTGCAATTGTGCAGTAGTTTGAGCATTCTTTGGCATTGCCTTTCTTTGGGATTGGAATGAAAACTGACCTTTTCCAGCCCTGTGGCCACTGCTGAGTTTTCCAAATTTGCTGGCATATTGAGTGCAACACTTTCACAGCATCATCTTTCAGGATTTGAAATAGCTTAACTGGAATTCCATCACCTCCACTAGCTTTGTTCATAGTGATGCTTTCTAAGGCCCACTTGCCTTCACATTCCAGGATGTCTGGCTCTAGGTGAGTGATCACACCATCGTGATTATCTGGGTCATGAAGATCTTTTTTGTACAGTTCTACAGGGTGTTCTTGCCACCTCTTCTTAATAGCTTCTCCTTCTGTTAGGTCCATACCATTTCTGTCCTTTATTGAGCCCATCTTTGCATGAAATGTTCCCTTGGTACCTCTAATTTTCTTGAAGAGATCTCTAGTCTTTCCCATTCTGTTGTTTTCCTCTATTTGTTTGCATTGATCACTGAGGAAGGCTTTCTTATCTCTTCTTGTTATTCTTTGGAACTCTGAATTCAGATGCTTGTATCTTTGTTTTTCCTTTGCTTTTCGCTTCTCTTCTTTTCACAGCTATTTGTAAGGCCTCCTCAGACAGCCATTTTGCTTTTTTGCATTTCTTTTCCATGGGGATGGTCTTGATTCCTGTCTTCTGTACAATATCACGAACCTCCATCCATAGTTCATCAGGCACTCTTGTCTATCAGATCTAGTCCTTTAAATCTATTTCTCACTTCCACTGTATAATCATAAGGGATTTGATTTGATTTTCTTCAGTAAAATTAAAAGATATATATTTGAATTGGCTTGGCTTATTCAGAAGAGTAATCTTAATCTTAGTAAATAAAAAACTACTCACTGACTCATTTATTCATCAAACATTAACTGGATATATTTTCTTTAGAAAGCACTGTGATAATAGTGGAAATCTGAGGATAAGCAAGACATACTCCTGCCCAGAGAAAGGAAGAGGTTAGGAGAAGCAATAATATCAGGAAGAAAGTAAGATGTCCTCCATTATCTAAACAACAGTTGAAAAAAGAGTAGGAAAGTAGGACTCCAGATGGGAGCAGTCAAGTGGAAATGCCCTGAGCTAGGGCAGTTTGGGGCTTTGGGAAATTGCATTTCCTTCTATGAGAGCTAATCATTAGTTAAGCTATGGGTGATGGCAGAGGCCAGACTCTTAGACTGTGTGTTATAGAGGTGAGAGAAGAGCATGTGATGGAAAATTGCTTAGTAGTTACTTTTGGATCAGGGATAAACCAGAGGGAAATCCCTATCTGTGGCAGGTATGAGAGGTACCCTGAACTCTTGTTGCAGTGCAGTGAATACAGTGCTTGAAGGTGTTCTATATATATCATCTGCAATGATTTCTTGAGAATAGGGTGATACTCTCTTGAGGTGATACCCAGAAGCCACTAGGCTGGCATTCCTGTCCCTGGCCTAAGAGAGTCAGAGCCAACTCTGTTAAGATCCCATTAAAGATAGGTTATCTTGAGTTTGCATGCGTACAAAGTTGTTTCAGTCGTGTCTGACTCTTTCTGACCCTATGGACTGCAGCCCACCAGGCCCTTCTGTCCATGGGATTCTCCAGGCAAGAATACTGGAGTGGGTTGCCATGCCCTCCTCCAGGGGATCTTCGTGACCCAGGCATCGAACCCAGGTCTCCCACATTGCAAGCAGATTCCACCCATGTCTCTTACATCTCCTCCATTGGCAGGTAGGTTCTTTACCACTAGCCCCACCTGGGAAGCTTGAGTGTGAAAGTGTTAGCCCCTCAGTCGTGTTCAACTCTCTTTGGCCTCATGGACTATAACCTGCTAGGCTCCTCAGTCCATGAAATTCACCAGACAAGAATACTGGAGTGGGTAACCATTCCTTCTCCAGGGGATCTTCCAGATCCAGGGATCAAACCCAGGTTTCCCACATTGCAGGCAGATTCTTTAACGTCTGAGCCAGGAGGGAAGTCCATCCCATCTTGAGTGTAATTAGGCCAAATCTAAGCAAGGTTTAGACTTTGGTGGCAGTGAAATGAATGAAAATAGTATTTTGGATGGATGAGTAGCTGAGAGAGAAGGAAAGAATTTGACTTAACTTCTAGGAGCTTTGAGTAATATTAGCTGGGGAAATTTACTCATACCCCAAATTAATAATTCTCTAAGAGGAAAAATTTAGTGAGTTTTGTGAAGCTGCACTTTTGCCTGATTTGATTATCTGTATATTATTTGGGACATCCTGGATAAAAACAAAATCCCAGAAGAGAGGGTAGTAAGGTCTGGGGACAAAGTAATACTAGAAATAATTGCCATTCATTAAAGACCTAATAAATGTCACTGTGCTAGATGCTTTTCTTATTTTCCATACATTCCAGCAGTCCTACAAGAGGGCTTATCAAACCCATTTTATAGAGGATGCATCCAAGGCTCATAGTGTTGGTAATTTCCCCAAGATTATATTGCTAGTAAGTGATAGAGCTGAGACTAGACTATGGTCTTAATTCATCTAGGGCCCATAGCCTCCTAGCTTACAGCAGGTCTATGTTTTATTCCATTCTCTTCTGAGTACTGTGTAACCTCTCAGGTGACAAAAAGAAGGACCACGTAACAAGGTACTAAAAAAAAAAAATGAAGAGAAGATGAGAATAAGACATAATTTGGGGATTGTCTGAGCTTTGTTTATCTAGGATCCTCTTGCTTAGAGACCTGTGATACCTTCATAGTTAACTCTACCCAGGTGCTGGCATTTGTGTCCAGTCCTAGCAATATCCTGAATTACAGCACACTTCTCCTTATCTTCCCCAGTGTGCCCTCTTGTCCAGTTCTGGAACCTGGTCTGCTGGACAGCTCCTCACTGTCTCCTCATCTGAAAGCTGTACCCTATTCCCAGTGGACGACCCAGCACCACCACTGCCTTCTCCCTAACAGAGAACATTCCTACTTCCTGCAAAAGTACTCTGGCTGTTTCATCTTCACTCTGGAGCCCTGATAGCAACAGCCCCTTCAACTTTGAAGTTCAGTTTGGAAAGTTCAAATAGACAGTGTAGATTATACTGATCTGTAGTGAGTTAAATGGTGACCCCCAAAAGATATGTATTTAAGATATATAAATATAGATAGATAGATCCAAGTCCTAATTTCCAGTATCTGTGTATGTGACCTTATTTGGAAATAGTCTTTGCAGATGTAATTATGTTAGGAATCTTGAGGTTATCTTGGATTTAGGGTAGGCCATAAATACAATGAATGGTGTACAAGTAAGAAAAAACAAAGGGAGATATGATACACACAGAATCACAGAGAAGAAGGTGATACAAAGGATGGAGGCAGAGATTGGAGTGATGCATTTATAATGCAAGGAATACCAAGGATTGCTGGTGATAACCAGAAGGCAGAAGAGGATCATGAGATGGAATTCTCATTAAGATTTACAGATAGCCCTGGGAAGCTACTACATGTTCATTCCCCCAGGTGTGTTTAACAGAATATCAAAGTGTTTTCCAAATGTGCTTGTTAGTAGAGTGTGATTCAGCATATAATCTACTGGCTATTGGAATATAACTCTGAAGTTAGATACACTATTTTTGAAACAACCATAATATTCGCAGTAAGACTTTAATGGGATATCTTTTTGAAATTGACCACTGAACACATACATAGATGGATGTGCTTATCTATCTGGTTAAAAACCAAAGCCTTCATTATACATAATAGATAAGGAAAGACCATAGAAATCTCTGTGTAATCCAATGTCTATAGAGGCTAAATTCTTAAAATCTCTGTAGTCTTTCTGGGAAATGAAAATGGTTCCTTAGCAGACATGCTATCTCTGTTTAAAAACAAACAAAATAATCTTTGTTGTGAACTATATGTTTATGTCACCCACAAATTCATATATTGAAAACATAACCCACATTGTGGTAGTATTAGGAAGTGGAGCATTTGGCAGATAATTAGATTTTGATGAGGTCATGATGGTGGAACCTCCAAGATGAGAGTAGTGCCTTTATAAGAAGAGAAAAATAGGCTAGAGATTTCTCTTGGCCATGTAACAATAGAATGGGAAGATAACTGTCTTCAAGGCAGAAAGAAGGTCCTCTCCAGACACCAAGTCCATCAGCAGCCTGATCTTGGACTTCACAGACCCCCAGAAGACATATAAATTTCTGTTGTTTAAACCACTAAGTTGATGGTATCTTGTTAAAACAGCCTGAGCTGACTAAAACAACCATCCTTCTATTGCCCCTTGTCTGTGTACCTGCTGTACAGGAAAGTCCTGGTTTGCAGCATGCCAAAAGACACCTACCTGTATAGGAACGCTCAGTCATGTAGAATGTAGCAGAGGCTCATAAAAGATTCTGGCCATGTGTCACAAGGAAGGAGAAAATTCTCAGTCTGCTGAAATTAGAAACATTATCGCAAAGAGTAGTGAAGTAAAGTGTTACTGGGTGAAGAAAGGTGAGTTCTCCTTGCCGAGATTATAGAATCCTTTGACAACTAGGTGTGGTCTTATATTAGAAAGCACCTGTCAGATAGTAGGTTCCTGAAAAGTTGGTGAATCTTAAGGTAAATTGGGTTTTCTCAGAAACTCCCTTCAAGAAATGAAGTGTCATAATAAATTACAATTGCTGCTTTTTATTGAGCACCTACTAGGTGACAGCTCATGGGATAGAAAGTATGTGAAGGCTTATGGAATAGACTACAAGAACTCATCTCCATTTTGTCTTCCTCACCTTCTGGGTGGTCCACTGGTAGTTAGGTAGGAGCCAGTATGCCCTTTCCATGCTTCCTCTGCCATTCAGCAGCAAACATGGAGATCCGCATGTTGGAATAGTGGTGCTACAAGATGGAAGCAGCCTGTATCCTTGAGTCACCTGAAAGTAGAAAGTCCCTGCCAACCCAAATCAGAGTTTATGTAAATAACAATAACAATTGTGTTAAGTCACTCATATGTCAGTTTTGTCTACTGCATCAGCAAGCAGTTAATTTACTGATTAACACACAGCACCTATTTCTGGTTTTAGGCCTACTTAAATATCTTACTTAGAAAGCTGCTGCTGCTGCTGCTAAGTCACTTCAGTCGTGTCTGACTCTGTGCGACCCCATAGATGGCAGCCCACCAGGCTCCCCTGTCCCTGGGATTCTCCAGGCAAGAACACTGGAGTAGGTTGCCATTTCCTTCTCCAATGCATGAAAGTGAAAAGTGAAAGTGAAGTCTCTCAGTCATGTCCGACCCTCAGCGACCCCATGGACTGCAGCCCACCAGGCTCCTCCATCCATGGGATTTTCCAGGAAAGAGTACTGGAGTGGGGTGCCATTGCCTTCTCCACTTAGAAAGCTAGTAGTTCATATATTCTTGTAAAAAAAATTCTAAAAATAAAAATCAATCACAATTTTCCACTTTACAAAGTTCATTCAAAATGCATACTCCTCAGTTGTTGTTCAGTCACCAAGTTGTGTCTGACTCTTGGCGACCCCATGACTGCAGCACACCAGGCTTCCCTGTCCCTCACCATCTCCCAGAGTTTGCCCAAGTTCATGTCCATTGAATTGGTGATGCCATCCAACCATCTCATCCTCTGTCACCCTCTTCTCCTTATGCATTCAATCTTTCCCAGCATCCGGGTCTTTTCCAATGAATCAGCTGTTTGCATCAGGTGGCCAAAGTATTGGAGCTTCAGCTTCAGCATCAGTCCTTCCAATGAATAATCAGGACTGACTTCCTTTAGGACTGACTGGTTTGATCTCCTTGCTGTTCAAAGGACTCTCAAGAGTCTTCTCCAGAACCACAGTTCAAAAGCATCAATTCTTCAGTGCTCAGCCTTCTCTATGGTCCAACTCTCACATCCATACATGACTGTTGGAAAAATCATAGCTTTGACTATATGAACCTTTGTTGGCTAAGTGATATCTTTGTTTTTTAACACACTGTCTAGGTTTGTCATAGCTTTCCTGCCAAGAAGCAATCATCTCCTAATTTCATGGCTTCAGTCACCATCTGCAGTGCTTTTAGAGCCCAAGAAGAGGAAATCTGCACTGCTTCCACATTTTCCCCTTCTATTTGCCATGAAGTGGTAGGACTGAATGCCATGATCTTAGTTTTTTTAATATTGAGATTTAAACCATTTTTTTCACTTTCCTCCTTCACCCTCATCAAGAGGCTCTTTAGTTCCTCTTCAGTTTCTGCCATTAGAATGGTATCGTCTGCATATCTGAGGTTTCTGCTATTTCTCCCCACAGTCTTGATTCCAGCTTGTAACTCATCCAGTCAGGCATTTTGCATGATGTGCTTCGTATATAAGTTAAACAAACAGGGTGACGATAAATAAACTTTTTGTACTCCTTTTTCAATCCTGAACCAGTCAGTTGCTCCAGACAGAGTTCTAACTGTTGCTTTTTGACCCGCATATAGGTTTCTCAGGAGACAGGCAAGATGGTCTGGTATCTCTTTAAGAGTTTTCCACAGTTTGTTATGATCCACACAGTCAAAGGCTTGAACATAGTCACTGAAACAGAGTTAGATGTTTTTCTGGAATTCTCTTGCTTTCTCTATGATCCAGTGAAACTTTGCAGTTTGGTCTCTGGTTCCCCTGACTTTTCTAAGCCCAGCTTGAACATCTGCAAGTTCATGTAACGCTGAAGCCTAGCCTGGAGGATTTTGAGCATAACTTTACTAGCATGGGAGATGAGTGCAATTGTTCAGTGGTTTGAGCATTCTTTAGTACTGCCCTTCTTGGGAATTGGGATGAGGATTGATCTTTTCCAGTCCTGTGGCCACTGCTGGGTTTTCTAAATTTGCTGACCTATTGAGTGCAGCACTATAACAGCATCATCCTCAGAGGTAACTACAATTAAAAATCTGCTGTCAAAGGTTCGCCCTAGTCAAGGCTATGGTCTTTCCTGTGGTCATGTATGGATGTGAGAGCTGGTCTGTGAAGAAGGCTGAGTGCCGAAGAATTGATGCTTTTGAACTGTGGTGTTGGAGAAGACTCTTGAGAGTCCCTTGGACTGCAAGGAGATCCAACCGGTCCATTCTGAAGGAGATCAGACCTGGGATTTCTTTGGAGGGAATGATGCTCAAGCTGAAACTCCAGTATTTTGGCTACCTCATGCGAAGAGTTGACTCATTGGAGAAGACTCTGATGCTGGGATGGATTGAGGGCAGGAGGAGAAGGGGACGACAGAGGATGAGATGGCTGGATGGCATCACTGACTCGATGAATGTGAGTCTGGGTGACCTCCGGGAGCTGGTGATGGATAGGGGAGGCCTGGCGTGCTGCAGTTCATGGGGTCGCAAAGAGTCAGACACGACTGAGCAACTGATCTGATCTGATCTGATCTGATTATTTAAAGGTTATTCTAGGCTTTTCCATAAATACATGTATTAAAATATATATTGTTTTTCTTTTAATATACTTGGTAATTATGTATATATTAACCTTCCACTTATCTTTGTCATTTAATAAAGAAAATGCAAGTTCTTTCCTAGCCAAAAGACCAGGAAAAGTTTGGCCTAACAAGAGAAAATCTTTTAGCAATACTTGCCTCATGCTAGCCAAACACTAACAGACAAACTACAACATCTACACACCATCGGCACACTAAAAGTTTATTAGGAAGGAGTGGGGAACTGATCTTACATTTCTAAGGCTGAAGGTGGTAGTGCCAGAATTCCCCCAGGGGGTAATGTTGGCAAGGCTTAACAAGGTATTGGCCTTCATATTTCCTGCCTGGCAGAAACACACAACATCCATATTCCCCTCCAAGGTGGTGTGTGTGTGTTGGGGGCAGAGCAGAAAGCTGGTTTTCCAAGTCTTCCAGATGGCACAATAGGAGGTGCCCTGACTCCCCTTCAAAGATAATGTGATCAGAATCCAGCCTCTTTCCCCTCATAACATTGGGCCATGCAGAGCTATGACATAGCTCTGAAGCAGGGCTATATGGCATACCTCCTCTCCACTTTCCTAGTATCACAGTGACACTGTGCCAGTGGTGAGGTAACAATCTACCTTGCCCTATAGGTTAGGTACCAAGAACTAAAAAGATCTCAAATGGATGAGAAAGGCAATGCACAGAGGCTAACAAGAGGATAATAGAAGCAGTCTGAGTCATCCCTCTTTCCCACTCATACCAGTGAGTGACTATGTTACTTAACAGAAAAACAAGTTTACATTGTGGCTGGGAGGTGCCCAGGAAGTATGAGTTAGTTCTTTATGTTTGCCAGGACAGTGTCAGTTCAGTCAAAGAAGGAGCTGAGCTTCCACTCTGTCTATAATAATGTTATGTGAGTCAGCACCTTGCTTTTGCTGAGAAGATGTTGGTGGGGACCACAGAAAAGTTGAATGTGGACCCGTCATGTATCTCAACAGGGGAACTGTCTGCTAAAAGAAAAAAAAAAAAAGGAATAGTATCTAGAATTCATAATATAATGTCCAAAATGTGCAGGATACAATTGAAAAACAGCTTTCATACCCAGAATCAAGTAAAGCACAATTTGAGAGAGCAAAGACAATCAGCAGATGCCAACACTAAGGTGAATAAAATTTTGGAATTATCTAAAAAGAATTTAAAGCAGCTATTAGAAAACAGATTCAATAAGTAACTACAAATTCTCTGTAAAGAAAAGAAAAAGAAAAATTGTCAAAAATGAGATAGAAATTATAAAAAAAGAAACAGAAGATATAAAACTGAAAAATACTGTAGCTGATATAAAAATCTTGTTGGATGGGCTCAACAGTAGACTGGAGATGACAGATAGAATCAGTGAACTTGAAAAGAGAACAATAGAAATTACTGATCTGAAAAGTAGAGGGAAAGTACTCTGACCTTATCTATTCATCAAAATCTAGTCTAAAGACTTTTACTTCCGACAACATGGATATATATATATATATATATATATATATATATATATATACACACATATATATATTCTTATTATTCCTGCTGTGAACAACTAAAAATCCTAGACATTATATTCAAAACAAATATAAAAGGACTCTGAAATGTGAAAAGAATCAGCCAGACTGGCTAAGGGCCTAGGAATCTGAGGAATGGCAAAGAGGTGAGTTCCCTGAGTTTCTTTTTTTCTTGCTTCGTAAGTCCCAGTCGTGGAGCTGAAGGAACCAGCAATCAGGAAATACTAATAGATGTAGACAAAAGAAAAGTCCTGGCAAAATCCTGCTTTCTCTAGCCTAAGGACAAAGAAAGGGGCAGCTTAGTAAGACAGAAACCTTTTAGACAGTAACTGCTCTATTCCAGCCAAACGTGGCACAAGTAACTGTGGTGTCATCCATGCACACAACAGCCAAGGCTGAGTGGGGAGCATAGGCTTCTATCTTCACAGGCCTGTAACAAAGCAGCTCCAACTCTCTTGCCAGGGTGATGTCAGAGAAGGGCAAAAGGAAACTGGGGACTGTCATCACCACTGGACAGCAAGAGACAACTTATGGGCCTGGAATTTTACCCCATCCAGGGCAGAGAATCTGAGGGAACCTCCAATGCTCAGATGTCAATGGAAGTCAAATTGGGAATCTGAACTTCTACCTCCACCTGTCAGTAACAAGGTGGTGTCACTCCCCCTTCCTATGCCAGAGTCAGAGAAAGCCAGATAAAACAAAACTTTAAACAAGATTCAGGGTCTCATAACACACAAAATGTCCAAGTTTCAACTGAAAATCATCATACCAAGAACTAAAAAGATCTCAAACTGAATGAGAAATGCAATGCATGGAGGCTAACAACTAGGTAGTACAAATGTTAGAACTATCTAGTAGACTTCAAAGCTGTCATCATAAAAATGTTTCAGTGAGCAATTATGGACATGATTAAAACAAATGAAAAAATATCTGCAGAAAAGATATATAAAGTTTTAGCAAAGAAATAGATGATATAAAAAAGACTCAAAATCAGGGGACAATTTAGATACTCTAGATTAGTTAAGGGAGAAGGCAATGGCAACCAACTCCAGTACTCTTGTCTGGAAAATCCCATGGACAGAGGAGCTTGGTGGGATGCAGTCCATGGGGTTGCTGAGGGTTGGACGTGACTGAGTGACTTCGCTTTCACTTTTCACTTTCATGCATTGGAGATCAGATCAGATCAGTCACTCAGTCGTGTCCGACTCTTTGCAACCCCATGAATTGCAGCATGCCAGGCCTCCCTGTCCATTACCAAATCCTGGAGGTCACTGAGACTCACATCCATCGAGTCAGTGATGCCATCCAGCCATCTCATCCTCTGTCGTCCCCTTTTCCTCCTGCCCTCAATCCCTCCCAGCATCAGAGTCTTCTCCAATGAGTCAACTCTTCACATGAGGTGGCCAAAGTACTGGAGTTTCAGCTTTAGCATCATTCCTTCCAAAGAAATCCCAGGGCTGATCTCCTTCAGAATGGACTGGTTGGATCTCCTTGCAGTCCAAGGGACTCTCAAGAGTCTTCTCCAACACCACAGTTCAAAAGCATCAATTCTTCGGGGCTCAGCCTTCTTCACAGTCCAGCTCTCACATCCATACATGACCACTGGAAAAACCATAGCCTTGACTAGATGGACCTTTGTTGGCAAAGTAATGTCTCTGCTTTTGAATATGCTGTCTAGGTTGGTCATAACTTTCCTTCCAAGGAGTAAGCGTCTTTTAATTTCATGGCTGCGATCACCATCTGCAGTGATTTTGGAGCCCCCCAAAATAAAGTCTGACACTGTTTCCACTGTTTCCCCATCTATTTCCCATGTAGTGATGGGACCGGATGCCATGATCTTCATTTTCTGAATGTTGAGCTTTAAGCCAACCTTTTCACTCTCCTCTTTCACTTTCATCAAGAGGCTTTTTAGTTCCTCTTCTCTTTCTGCCATAAGGGTGGTGTCATCTGCATATCTGAGGTTATTGATATTTCTCCTGGCAATCTTGATTCCAACTTGTGTTTCTTCCAGTCCAGCATTTCTCATGATGTACTCTGCATATAAGTTAAATAAGCAGGGTGACAATATACAGCCTTGACGTACTCCTTTTCCTATTTGGAACCAGTCTGTTGTTCCATGACCAGTTCTAACTGTTGCTTCCTGACCTGCATACAGATTTCTCAAGTGGCAGATCAGGTGGTCTGGTATTCCCATCTCTTTCAGAATTTTCCACAGTTTATTGTGATCCACACAGTCAAAGGCTTTGGCATAGTCAATAAAGCAGAAATAGATGCTTTTCTGGAACTCTCTTGCTTTTTCAATGATCCAGCAGATGCTGACACTTTGATCTCTGGTTCCTCTGCCTTTTCTAAAACCAGCTTGAACATCAGGAAGTTCATGGTTCACATATTGTTGAAGCCTGGCTTGGAGAATTTTGAGCATTACTTTACTAGCGTGTGAGATGAGTGCAATTGTTTGGTAGTTTGATCATTCTTTGGCATTGCCTTTCTTTGGGATTGGGATGAAAACTGACCTTTTCCAATCTTGTGGCCACTGCTGAGTTTTCCAACTTTACTGGCATATTGAGTGCAGCACTTTCACAGCATCATCTTTCAGGATTTTGAATAGCTCAACTGGAATTCCATCACCTCCACTAGCTTTGTCCATAGTGATGCTTTCTAAGGCCCACTTGCCTTCACATTCCAGGCTGTCTGGCTCTAGGTCAGTGATCACACCATCGTGATTATCTGGGTTGTGAAGATCTTTTTGTACAATTCTACAGTGTATTCTTGCCACCTCTTCTTAATAGCTTCTGCTTCTGTTAGGTCCATACCATTTCTGTCCTTTATTGAGCCCATCTTTGCATGAAATGTTCCCTTGGTATCTCTGATTTTCTTGAAGTGATCCCTAGTCTTTCCCATTCTGTTGTTTTCCTCTATTTCTTTGCATTGATCACTGAAGAAGGCTTTCTTATCTCTTCTTGCTATTCTTTGGAACTCTGCATTCAGATGCTTATATCTTTCCTTTTCGCTTCTCTTCTTTTCACAGCTATTTGTAAGGCCTACCCCAGACAGCCATTTGGCTTTTTTGCATTTCTTTTCCATGGGGATGGTCTTGATCCCTGTCTCCTGTACAATGTCAGAAACCTCCGTCCATAGTTCATCAGGCACTCTATCTATCAGATCTAGGACCTTAAATCTATTTCTCACTTCCCCTGTATAATCATAAGGGATTTGATTTAGGTCATACCTGAATGGTGTAGTGGTTTTCCATACTTCAATTTCAGTCTGAATTTGGCAATAAGGAGTTCATGGTCTGAGCCACAGTCAGATCCTGGTCTTGTTTTTGCTGACTGTATACAGCTTCTCCATCTTTGGCTGCAAAGAATATAATCAATCTGATTTCGGTGTTGACCATCTGGTGATGTCCATGTATAGCGTCTTCTCTTGTGTTGTTGTAAGAGGGTGTTTGTTATGACTAGTGCATTTTCTTGGCAAAACTGTATTAGTGTTTGCGGAAATGGCAACCCACTCCAGTGTTCTTGCCTGGAGAATCCCAGGGACTGGGGAGTCTGGTGGGCTGCCGTCTCTGGGGCCACACAGAGTCGGACACGACTGAAGTGACTTAGCAGCAGCAGCAGATTAGTTAAACAAACTGCCATATATCTGTACCATGGAACACTACAAAGCAATATAAAAGAATGAACTATTGATAAACAAGAACTTGGATAGTTCATGGGGTCACAAAGAATCAGACATGATTGAGCAACTAAACTGAACTGAACTGAAAGGAGCAGAATTATTTAAGAATCATACATAGGATTTATATCATGAAGTGACAGAGATCAAGCTGGTTTCTCTAAAAGTCAATTCATGGAAATAGAGAAAAATAGAACCTACTCTAAGCAAGAATCCCCTTTCTGGAATGCCCTGGTGGTCCAATGGTTAGGACTCCACGCTTTCACTGATGAAGAAGACCCAGGTTCAATCCCTAGTTGGGAAACTAAATTAAGATCGTACAACCTGTGCGTTTTGGCCCAAAACAAAACAAAAACAGCCTTCTCTCAAAATACTCCTCTTCCCAATAATTGTACCAAGAAGTCAAATACTTTCCATTATGGAGAGTGCACTCTTCCCTGAACAGCAGCAGTAGCAGAAGTGGTTTGTGTTCCTTGGCAAACAGAACCTTTCCTTTAGCTTTCCTCCAAGTATCTATCCCTTTTCCTCAATTCACTGATGTGGACAAATGATGTTTTCAAAATCTTATATAAATTGCTCTGCAAATGTAGCTTCCAATCCAGTCCTTTAGGATCCACTTGTGACTAGAGTCCCATCTCTAAATCTCTCCTAGATTAAAATTGTGAAACTGTTATTATTCTTGAGAAAGCATAGTAGGCCTCAGTCCAGTTCAGACACTGAGCCAAAGTTAACTTCACTCTTAACTCTGCCCCTAGACCCAGTTTTCTACCCATATCAGAATTACTGGGAACAAAAAGATGATATTCCTGTCACCAAAGCTCCTGAAATACCTAAAGCTAAACTTTCATATATGTTTCAAAGAAGAATTTTAAAAGTGTCCCTGAGGGGCATGCCAGAAATGGTATGTTTAGCCATGTGTCACATAATTATTGCCTAATTAATTTAAGGTTGGGCCACAGTTCTTGTAACCATCTCCAACAAAAAGGAAGCTCCCAAGGTAGTTGGGAGGAGCATCTGGAACAATGAGGTTAATGACAGAAACTTCTGGGGAAGCCATCTATCATGGCAGGAAAGTCCAAAACACAATGCTTCAGGGGCCAGATTTATGTTAACAACACAAATCACACAGCTGTAACCAACTCTCCAAACATGTTAGAGAGGGTAAAGTGAAGCTCCTCAGAGGACTACTAAGGTAGTGGTTTGAAGATAATATACGACCATGACAAAAAAACTCAGGAGTCTCCTGGAGAATACAACCATCAGTTCTGGGCCACAGCAAAGATATAAATATTTTATAACATCATGCTGTGTCTAAAAAAATTTTCTTGGATTTGCAGCACCCAGCACCCCTTCTTATGTAACTTGCTCCAAATAAATGTTCAGAAATTTTGTAAATGGCTGAGGCATTCAAAACAGACAGCAAGAGAAACTGAAAGCCAGGACCCCATGAACACCCCCTCATGAGGCAAAAGGTGGTCTGAATCTTTCATTTTTACCTGTGCAAAACTGCCTGTGATGATGTTGCTGCTGCTGCTAAGTCACTTCAGTCGTGTCCGACTCTGTGCGACCTCAGAGACGGCAGCCCACCAGGCTCCTCCATCCATGGGATTTTCCAGGCAAGAGTACTGGAGTGGGTTGCCATTTACTTCTCCAATGCATGAAAGTGAAAGTTGAAAGTGAAATCGCTCAGTCGTGTCTGACTCTTTGCAACCCCATGGACTGCAGCCTTCCTGGCTCCTCCATCCATGGGATTTTCCAGGCAAGAGTACTGGAGTGGGGTACCATCACCTTCTGCGGTGATGCTGTTAGAGAGTACCAAAAAATAAAAACAATTTAAACCAAAAGAAAAAGAAGGAGAAACAAAAATTATAAAAACATCACCTTGAAACAATCACTGGATTTGCCTTTCTCTTCCTGTGGAAGCAGTCCATGGGGTTGCAGAGTTGGACACTACTGTGCAACTAATACTTTCACTTTCTCTGTGGAAAAGTGTTCCGAGTAAAGAATCTCTTCTACAGATCTGACAGCTCATTTGTTGTCACTAAACTGCAATTTTTGAAATGAACCATCTTGCTTGGTACCAAAACACAGCAATGTGGAAGTCCCAAATGACAATGATCCTATCCTATTAGTAGACCGAAAAAAAAAAAAAAAGATTTAAACTCTCATTTCAGGCAAGAATCTCTCTAAATTGAAAATCAGTTCTAGATACTAAGGAGGGCCTAGGCATAAAACAATGTTTTAGAGTAGTTGTAAATTAAATTATTATTTTTTTTCAAAATTTTATTTTATTTTTTAACTTTACAATATTGTATTGGTTTTGCCATATATCAACATGAATTTGCCACAGGTATACATGTGCTCCTCGTGTACCCTCATGTGAGGAGTTGACTCATTGGAAAAGACTCTGATGCTGGGAGGGATTGGGGGCAGGAGGAGAAGGAGACGACAGAGGATGAAATGGCTGGATGGCATCACTGACTCGATGGATGTGAGACTGAGTGACCTCCGGGAGTTGGTGATGGACAGGGAGGCCTGGCGTGCTGCGATTCACGGGGTCGCAAAGAGTTGGACACGACTGAGCGACTGATCTGATCTGATACACGTGTTCCCCATCCTGAACTCTCCTCCCTCCCTCCTCCCTCCCTGTAATGCCTCTTTCTTACACATTTACTGAGCTGCTGCTGCTGCTGCTAAGTTGTTTCAGTCGTGTCTGACTCTGTGCGACCCCATAGACAGCAGCCCACCAGGCTCCCCCTGGGATTCTCCAGGCAAGAACACTGGAGTGGGTTGTCATTTCCTTCTCCAATGCGTGAAAGTGAAAAGTGAAAGTGAAGTCGCTCAGCCGTGTCCAACTCTTAGCGACCCCATGGACTCCAGCCCACCAGGCTCCTCCATCCATGGGATTTTCCAGGCAAGAGTACTGGAGTGGGGTGCCATTGCCTTCTCCGATTTACTGAGCACCTACCATGAATTAGGCACTAATCATAGCTAAATGTACAGTTACAATTCACAAAAAAAGATGTATAGTCACAAAAAATGTATAGGCATTAAATGTACAGTTACAATTCATACCATTAAAGGGTTCATTGTAGAGTAGAAGAGGCAGATATATAAATTAGTTCTCATAGTACACTGAGAGAGTTGTTATTGACTGAAGAAACATAGTGTTATGGGCACAGAAGAGCTAATGTTTGGAGCACTGGGTAACAGAAGAAATGATGCTGTTGCAGAATCTTGACAAATGATTATAAGTTGGACAAGAGAAGTGAGGACATTCTAGACAAAGAAAATAGTAGATTTGTAAAGGGCACAAAAGTCTGAAATAAAATAATGTGTTCAGGAAAAATAACATGGTTTTGTCTGGAAGGATGTATAAAATACATAAGAGGAAGGAGCATAAGATTTTTAAAAGAGAAGACAGTGTAAGGTAGAGCATATTGATGCAGCAAGAGAGGTACAAGATAAAAGTCAGGCATTCTCAATAGTTCTCCTCTTCTACTTCTGAGCCCTCACAAGAATAGCTCTTAATAGTCCATTCACTGGCAAGGAAGACTTTTTCTAGCATGCACCTCTAGACTCTTCCAGCCTCTGCCCATTACTCAGTTACAAAGCTGCCTCGTTTTTCTTTATTTGTTACAGCAGCAATCGCACTTCCAGTACAAATTTTCTATCTTAGTCTGTTCTGTATGCTATAATAAAATACCACAGACTGGTTGGCTTATAAACAACAGAAATTCATCTCTCAAAGTTCTTCTGGAAGCTAGAAGTCTGAGATCAGGTTTCAACAGAATGCCCTTTTCTAAGTTACAGACTTCTCATATCCTCACAAGCTGAAAAAGGGCAAGGAGGCTCTCCTGGGTCTCTTTTATTAATTTCATTCATGAGGGCTCTACTCTCATTGACTCATCACCTCCAAAAGGCATCACCTACTAATACCATCACATTAGGCATCAAAATTCCAACATGTGAATTTTGGGAGGATGCAGACATTCAGACCAGAACATGCTATTTACAGTATGGAGAACATCTGGAGGAGTAAAAATGGGGAGTTTTCTAGGAAATATTTAAAGAGTAAAGGGATACAGTATAATAGTTCATAAGAATCTGAACTAAAGCAGTAGTGGGAATGGAAGAGTCGAAATATTAGAATATACTCACCAACACTTAGTTTGGTCGCTGTATAAATTTCTGTCATTCAGCAAATATGTAATGGCACATCATTGTAGTTTTTATCTGCCTATTCCAAATTATTATGTTGAGAATCTTTTCATGTGCTTATTGTCCATTCACATAAACTATTTGCTGATATGTCTGTTATTTTTTTTTCTTTTTATTGCATTGTTTTCTTGAGTTTTCAGAGTTTTCTATATACACTGGATACAAGCCCGCCACTGAACACATGATTTTCTACTATTTTCTCTTATCCTTTCATTCTCTTAACAGTATTTTGGAGAGAAGTGTTGTTCTTATTGAAGCCAACCCTATCCATTTTTTAAAAATTGATTTGGTGTTTTGATATTATATCTAACAAACTGTTGTCTGGCTTGCCGTGTGCACTAAGTCGCTTCAGTTGTGTTGGACTCTTTGAGACCCTGTGGACGGTAGCCCACCAGGCTCCTCTGTTCATAGGATTCTCCAGGCAAGAATACTGGAGTTAGTTGCCATGCCCTCCTCCAGGGGATCCTCTCAACCCAGGAATTAAACCTGCGTCTCTTCTGTCTCCTGTATTGGCAGGCCGGTTCTTTACCAGTAGTGCCACCTGGGGAGCCAGTAGTCTGGCCTAGGACCGCCCCCCCCCTCAAATTTCTCTTTCATGCTTAGTTTTAGAAGTTTCACGGTTTACATTTAGGTCAGTGTTTCATTTTGAATTAAATTTTTGTATTGGCGGATTCATGTTGAACTCTGGGAGTTGGTGATGGGCAGGGAGGCCTGGAGTGCTGCGATTCATGGGGTCGCAAAGAGTCGGACAGGACTGAGCGACTGAACTGACCTGAACTGAACTGATGGCAAAACCAATACAATATTGTAAAGTAATTAACCTCCAATTAAAATAAATAAATTTACATTAAAAATATCCAGAAATAAAGATTTATATGATAAAAAATTTTTTTTGTATATGGCATGAGGTATAGATCCAGGTATTTTATTCCATTGGAGGATTTGTCTATCCTGATGCCAATTTGTTAGGTAACAGTGCGGTGGCCTCCCCCGCCGGCTCGCGAGCTTCCTCCACCCGTGCGGCGCTGGATGGGACGGAGGGAGGGAGACATCCGGAGGCCCGTCCCTCCGCGCGGGGACAGGGTCTTCCCGGCGGCAGGCGGTCGGGTCCGGTGGTCTTTCCGGTAGGGGAAGGAGAGCGAGGAGGTTGGGGGCGGCGTGAAAAGGGTCTTCGGGCGGGGAAGGCGGCTCCTAGCCTCCCGTTCCCCCCGCCCCGTCGCCCCCTCCGCGCCTCCTCCCACCCGGTACCCGCCACTCGACCCGCACGCCCTCCCCCCCCCCCATCCCCCGCTCCCCGCCCCGCAACACCTGGCCTGCCCAGATGGACCCCGGCCCGGGGGTTGTTGTCTCCGGCGGCGTCTCTCTCCCTCCCGACCTCCTGGCTACATACCTCGAGGCTGGGAGGCCGAGGTTCCCCCCCGCTACGCACCTTCGCTCTGGCGGTGGCGAAGACTGTCCCCGGTCGCGACGGCATAGTCCGGAGCGTCCGGTGCGTCTCGCGGGCTGCGCGGCGGTGCCGCTCGCCTGCCAGTCGCCGCCGGACCTGAACCAGTCTTCCCGGCTGGTCGTCGCTTGTCCTTTACTCTGCTCTCCGCCAGGTCGCCAGGCGCCTCTCCCCGGCCTCCGAGCCTAGGGACTGCCCTCCGACCGGCCGGCCGGATCTCTTGCGCCCTTCCTCCGTCGTGCTCTTGCCCGACTGCGCCACGCTTCCCGTCGGAGCGTCCCTCTGCCCTCCGTGGCAGGGGAAAGAGTGCCTGGGACGTGGGTGCCGGGACGGGCCACAGCTGTGGGGGAAGAGGAGGGTGACGTCTGGGAGCGAAGGGGGGGGTTCTGCTCCTTTTCGGGGGAAATGGGGGGGGAACGTCGTCGGGGGTGGCGGCGGCGGCTGTAGGGACTCCAGGCGGCTGTTGGCCAGCGCCCGGAAGGCCCCGCGTCACGGGCTGGTAGCACCCGAGGCCCGCGGGCGGCCGCGGTGGTCAGGGTCTGGGCCGCGGGCCCGTGGGGCACCACGCCCCCGCCTCGCCCACTTCCCCCTTTCCAGGTACCTAGCGCGTCCTGGCGCGGAGGTTTCAAGACCCCTGGGTGGGGGCGGGGGGCGTCACCTGTCAACCTTGGGGTCTGGGAGGTCGAGCTCGCCCTCCGGTCTCCCCCGGACTGCACCGCCCCCGGGGACTGGGACACCGCCCCTCGCATGGTCACCCCTGCCCCGGCCATAGGGAGTTATTTCTTTTGGGAGGCGCTTCCCGAGTGACGCTAGCGATAGAGAACCCGCCTGCCAATGCAGGAGACCTAAGAGACGCTGGTTTGATCCTTGGGTCCGGAAGATCCCCTGGAGGAGGGCATGGCAACCCCCTGGAGTATTCTTGCCCGAAGAATCCCCATGGCCAGAGGAGCCTGGTGGGCTTCAGTCCATGGGGTCGCAGAGTCTGACATAACTGAAGTGACTTAGCACCCAGGCACATGCCGATGCCATGCTTTATTGCTTAATGTAATTTTGTAATAAGTCTTAATACATACACACACACACACACACACACACAGAAGTCGCTCAGTCGTGTCCGACTCTTTGCGACCCCATGGATTGTAGCCCACCAGGCTCCTCGGTCCATGGGATTTTCCAGGCATGAATACTGGAGTGGGTTGCAGTTTCCTGCTCCAGGGGATCTTCCTGACTCAGGGATGGAACCCGGGTCTCCTGCACTGCAGGCGGACGCTTGCAGGCAGACGCATTACCGTCTAAGCCACCAAGTCTTAATATCAGGCAATATTTTGCAACTGTATTCTTCTCTTTTAAAGTTATTTTGATTGGCTACTCTAAATCCTTCGCATTTCCACATGAATTTCCACATGAAATTTAGTCAGTCAGTCAGGAGCTACAAAATTTTTACTGGAAGTTTGGGTTTGAATTCAATCTATAGATGAAGTTAGGAAGAATCAACATCTTAACAATATTGAGTCTTCCAACCCCATGAATATGAACTATATTTCTACTTATGTGGTTTGCTTTTAGATTTCTTTCATCAGTGCTTTGTGTATTACTACATACAGATCCTGCCTGATTTTGTAGATTTACATATAAATACTTTACTTTTGGGTGGTACTGTAAGTGATATTTTTTTAATTTAAAAATTTAACTTCCAGTTTCATTGCTTGGGTATAGAAATGCCATTGACTTTCCTATATTGTCTTTGCACTAATTTGTATCCCACAATTTTGCCCAAGCATACTGGAGTGGGTAGCATATCCCTTCTCCAGCCGATCTTCCCAACCAGGGAATTGAACCCTGGTCTCCTGCATTGCAGGCGGATTCTTTACCCATTGAGCTATCAAGGAAGCCACAACTTTGCTAAACTCACTTAGTTCTAGATATATTTTTTAAATTTTCTTGGGATTTTCTGTATAGACAATCAGATTATCTGTGAACAGAGATAGTTTTAATAATTCCTTTCCATCATGTATGTATTTTATTTCTCTTTCCTTATTGCACTGGCTAGGTCTTACTTTTATTTTTAAGTAAAAAATATTAATATTCAGAGTTCTAGGATTAATTTTCAACAATACATTGGCAAGGTTTCTAGATATTACTGAATGATATGAGACTGATTATTGAAAGGGACTCCAACATTTCTTGGAGGGGGTTCCATTGTTGGTTAAGGAACCAGGGTAAATTTGTTGATGTTTCTTAGTGAGACAAGAGTCAATAGTAAAGTCTGCTTTCTGGGTCAGAGAGGAAACTGCTGAATTTTGGGGGAGGTGGTATGGTACAGATGTAATATTGCACTTCTAAATGCATAGGTGATATTGCAAAGCACCTGTTTTCTCATTTGGTGCTTAGGATAGCTCACGGATGTTGGAATTACTAAATTCTTTTACATATGAGTTGAAAATTGGACTTCAGAAAGCAGAATGTTCTACCTAAGCTTACATGGCTTTGTGAGTCCTCATTAAATGCTCTAAGAATCACTTATTAGAGATCCCAATTTATGAATTGAGGGAGCTTTGGCCTCTTCTCTAATTGCTGGGACCAGTCTATATTATGGGACAGTTTTACATATTGTCCTGCTAGTGTACAAGGGTTGGAATAGAAGTTTCTGACAAACTATCCTCTTGCTTTTATTTAATCAATTGCACATCAGGAAGTTGTACTTTTTCTGACATTTGACCCTTTAAAAATGACACTGTGAGTACTTGATTCTTTGATAGCTAGGCAGATAAATGATTTCCACTAAGTTATTCTCCTGCCCTGTCACTCCATAGTTGTGACTGCATAGAAAGTTCAAGGACACAGAAGCACTTCTGATGCGTGAGGCTTTCAAACACACAGTCTAGGGACATCAGAGTTAGACTTCAGCTTGCTAACAGGTATAGAAAATGCCACAGTTAGTGTGTTCCATTTCCATTCCTGAAACCTCCAGATACACTCTGGGTTAGTTTGTGTATGATTGATGTCTTTGCTCCAGTGATATTGGCTTCAAATAGTAGTCCAAGTGTGTCTCTTTTTGGCAAAAGCCTTCATAAATCCCACTTCCTTTGTGTTCTGACCTCTTTTTGCACCTTTAGGACAGCACTTCTCACTGCACTGTAAAAGAGTTATAGTAGAGATATTTATGTTTCAAAGCTTCTGCCATCCTTTCCCACCAGGCTGTGTGCTTCTTCAGAATAGGATTCCTATATTATTGATCATTGTATCACCTATGTTGAGAGCAGGCCTACCTAGAACAAAATTGGGCACTGAATAAATATTTGGTTAATGGAATTGAGGAATAGTTTTTTTGGTTCTTAATGTGAGCAGCAAAAAAATATCCTTTCAGGTTATTTTCATTATGAGACTTGCTTTCTGAATAGTTAAGCAGAGGGTAGTATGGAACTTGGATTGTAGATACCTCCAAGCTATGCTTCTAGCTACCCTAAAAGGAAAAGAAAAGTAAGGATTGTTTCTCCAGTTGAGTTGTCTCTGGCTGGGGCACGCTCCTTACACCTCACTGGACCATATAGTCATATGCCCCACAGTATATATTCCACAGAATAACTTAGTGGAAATCATTTATCTGCCTAGCTATCAAAGAATCAAGCACTCACAGTGTCATTTTTAAAGGGTCAAATGTCAGAAAAAGTACAACTCCCTGATGTGCAATTGATTATATAAAAGCAAGAGGATAGTTTGTCAGAAACTTCTATTCCAACCCTTGTACACTAGCAGGACAATATGTAAAACTGTCCCATAATATAGACTGGTCCCAGCAATTAGAGAAGAGGCCAAAGCTCCCTCAATTCATAAATTGGGATCTGTAAATAGATGAGTGATTCTTAGAGCATTGAATGAGGACTCCAAAGCCATGTAAGCTTAGATAGTACATATGCTCTACAGTATAAAAGACAAGGCCCCTGTCCTTAAAGAGCTTCTATTCTAGACAGATAATAAGAAAATAACCCAATAAAAAAGAGAAAATAACCAGAAAACAAAACTATAATTACAGGTTGTTTTGATATGAAAGTAATGAGCAAAACAGTGTGTTAGGGTGTGGTAGCGAAAAGGTTGGTTGCCTTGGAATGACTTCTCAGGAAAGACCTCTCTGAAGACATGAGGTTTGTCCTGAGATTGGCATATTTTGAAAAAGGCCAACTACATGAGGAGCTGAGAAAAAGTACTCCAGGCAGAGGAATCAGCAAACACACAGATGCTGAAGTGAGAAAGAGGATCGCTTCTTTGAGGAATAGATAGGAGGCTCCTGCAATTAAGGTGAGAAGAGAAGTATAGGATGAGATGAAAACATTGGCAGGGGTCAGATCCTCTGAGGTTGTATAACCTATAAGAAGGACTGGGAATTGTATTCTGAGTGTGGTGGGAAGCCACTGACTGTTGGGATTTTAGCAGGAAAATGACAATTTGCTTTATGTGTGAGAATCAACTGCTACTTGGAGTTTAGTAGACTCTTAGGTATAAAGGGCAAGACTGAAAGCAGAAATACCAATTAGCCAGCTGGTGAGAAGTAATTGTGATTTGGTTTATCCTGACTGCAGTAAGGATGGAAAGAGGTGCATGGATTTGGGGATATATTTTGAAGCTAAGTTAACAGAACATGTGTTGGATTGAATATAAATGATGAGAGAGTGGGAAGAATGATGGCTTCTTGATTTTTCGTCTGAGCAACTGGGTGAATGATAATGCTATTTACTGGGACAGGAAAGACTGTGGAGTGAGCTGGCCTTGGTTGTGAAATCTGGATGCTGGTTCATTTTAAGTTTGAACTTTAATAGAGAACTATATGAAGATGTTGAGAATATAACAATTTGAAGTTCACAGAAGAGGTTAAAGCTGAAACTATAAACTTGGCATATAAGTGATAGTTCAAAGTATATCCCAGGGTGAGATTTTTTTTGACAGACAAACTATTTTTAGAGAAGAGTGCCCCTCAATATGGGGACTCTTCAACAAGGAAAGGCCAAGAATAGGAAGATGATACAGCAAAGTCGACTGAGAATGATTGACCAATTGTGTATGAAGACAGTCAGGAGAGTGTAGCACCCTGAGTACCTAGAGATGGGAGTGTTTAAAGAGAGAGTGTTTAAGACAGGAGCAGAGAGGGGTCCACTGGATTTGCAAACATGGGGGATCATTGGTTATCCTTTGAAGAAGATTAGAGAATTCAAGTCAGTTGCTTCTAATTTCTCAAAAGGAATGTGCTAAGTCCATCTGCTAAGAGTATGTGAGTGAGGTTATGGCATGTTTGAATAAAGATGGAAAAGTTACAAAATGGAAAAAGCAAATTTATCAGGAGAATGTAGGATTTCCTGGTACTGTAGAGTACCTATGTGAGGTTTGTGACTATGAATTTAAATAGGACTTTTACTCAAGTAATATTCACCTGCTAAATTTTACATGTGAGAAAATTATATACTTGGGTTCAACCAAGGTTGAGATGTTACTCCTTGCTCAGAGAGATAGAAGGGTTAGTGTATAAGAAAGAGAATGATTGCAATGATGGATAATGGGATCTAATTGGGTAAAGAAGTGGGGACATATAAATGGTGATGGGGTTAATGGATTGAAGATGACAAGTTTGCTGAAAGATTGTTTGAGTGGGAGTAAGAGAAAGAATGAGAGGTTGGAATCAAAATTTCAGAAGTGATACAGTTACTGGTAATGTTAAACTTGAGTGCATGCACATGGGAGTGAGTGACTTAGATGAGGCCTGCTGCTGCTGCTAAGTCACTTCAGTCGTGTTCGACTCTGTGTGACCCCATAGACGGCAGCCCACCAGGCTTCCCTGTCCCTGGGATTCTCCAGGCAAGAACACTGAAGTGGGTTGCCATTTCCTTCTCCAATGCATGAAAGTGAAAAGTGAAAGTGAAGTTACTCAGTCGTGTCCGACTCTAGTGACCCCATGGACTGCAGCCTACCAGGCTCCTCCATTCCTGGGATTTTCCAGGCAAAAGTACTGGAGTAGGGTGCCATTGCCTTCTCCTTAGATGAAGCAGAGGGAGAGAAAACTGGAAGAAGTTGAAAAGCTGTGGATCTAGAGTATTAGACATTCCATGCATGTGATTATTGGCATCCCTAAACATTATGACCTGAATAGAAATGGAAATGATGTCAGAGAGCTATGGCCAAAGCCTTTAATGAATGAAGAAGAGGCACTGGGAGGTCGGTGCTGGGTTTATGCTAAGTGGCGTCTAATTCTTTGTGACCCTATGGGCCATGGCCTGCCAGGCTTCTCTCTCCCTGGGATTATCCAGGCAAGAATACTGGAGTGATTGTCATGCCCTCCTCTAGGGGATCTTCCTAACTCAGGGATCAAACCCGTGTCTCTTCCATCTCCTGCACTGGCACGCAGGTTCTTTACTACTAGTGCCACCTGGGAGGTTGGTTGTTGGTAGCAACTTGGAGAGGTAGCGTTGTTTTATGTATAATGGTATGAGTTTTATAGGGTCTTGAGATTTTTTTGAATAAAAGAAATGATTTTGAAGTAGTGGTGAGGAATAAGGCTGCCTCTGGCTCTGAGATTCAAAGATTAAGAGATAAAAATATACACCTTTGACAGCTTCATGTCCTCATGGGACAGGCAGGTCTTGATTAAGGTGAGGAGATGGAAGGAGCCTGAAGTGGTTGAAGATATAGAATAGATTGAATAGGGAACATGTTCCGAAGAATTTAAAGGAATCAGTTGGTGAGTCAAATTGAGGAATATAGAGAGCAGTATAGGTGAGTGAGGCAAAGAGTATGTATGGTTAGGTGGGAAATGCATTCAAATTATAGACCCAAATACCATATTTAATTCAATGATTTGTTGGTTCTGCATATGAATGGCAAGAAGCTGGGGGTTGAGGTGTGTTCTCACCAAGAATGTGATGAGATCTGATCGTCTTGTGGCTTGTGAGTAAGTAGGTAGGCTTGCAGCTTACCATGTAGTAGTTATGCATGGCAGGTGGCCATGTGATGGACACCATCTCCCCCTAATGAAATATTGGAAGCTTTAAAAGAAGCAGGAGTGGAGCAGATTTCCCTTTGTGCTTATGAGTCTAAAGAAAAGGTGGTATTTAATTTAGTGCCACTGAGCTCTGCATAATGTGCAGCTTCTGACCACTTGGAATGTGTTTTCTGCTGAGGAATATATTATCCATCCTAAGCCAAAGAGATACCAGGTAAATGTTGTGTTTTCAGCACTGACCCTAATCCTTCAGAAATAGAGCCAAACCCTGCTCAGGTAGAGTTTTTATTGCTGATTTTGAAGTATACTGCAAGGACACATAAGTGTTGCTGTAGATTTACAGGAAAGGAAGCTTGCTTCTTACCTTCCATCACCATGGCTGGATGGCAGTTGCCGTATTGGGAGGATTCCTACTCCTTCATCAGTCAGTTCAGCCACTCAGTCATATCCAACTCTCTGCAACTCCATGGACTGCAGCAGGCCAGGTTTCCCTGTTCATCATCAACTCCCAGAGCTTGCACAAACTCATGTCCATTAGTCGGTGATGCCATCCAACCATCTCATCCTCTGTCGTCCCCTTCTCCTCCTGCCCTCAATCTTTCCCAGCATCTGGGTCTTTTCCAGTGAGTCAGTTCTTTGCATTAAGTGGCCAAAGTATTGGAGTTTCAGCTTCAGCATGAAGCTTCAGTCCTTCCAATGAATATTCAGGACTGATTTCCTTTAGGATGGACTGGTTGGATCTCCTTTCAGTCCAAGGGACTCTCAAGAGTCTTCTCCAACACCACAGTTCAAAAGCATCAATTCTTGGGTGCTCAGATTTCTTCTTAGTTGAATTCTCATATCTATACATGACTACTGGAAAAACCATAGCTTTAACTAGGTGTACCTTTGTTAGTAAAGTTACATCTCTGCTTTTTAATATTCTCTCTAGGTTGGTCATAGCTTTTCTTCCAAGGAGCAAGTGTCTTTACTTTCATGGCTGCAGTCACCATCTGCAGTGATTTTGGAGTCCAAGAGAATAAAGTCTTTCACTGTTTCCCCATCTATTTTCCATGAAACGATGGGACTAGATAGCATATTCAAAACAGAGACATTACTTTGCCAACAAAGGCAAAGCTATGGTTTTTTATAGTAGTCATGTATGGATGTGAGAGTTGGACTGTGAAGAAAGCTGAGCACCAAAGAATTGATGCTTTTGAACTGTGGTATTGGAGAACACTCTTTAGAGTCCCTTGGGCTGCAAGGAGGTCCAACCAGTCCATTCTAAAGGAGATCAGTCCTGGGTGTTCTTTGGAAGGACTGATGCTAAAGCTGAAACTCCAATACTTTGGCCACCTCATGCAAAAAGTTGACTCATTGGAAAAGACTCTGATGCTGGGAGGGATTGGGGGCAGGAGGAGAAGGGGATGACAGAGAATGAGATGCTGGATAGCATCACTGACTTGATGGACATGAGTTTGAGTGACCTCCAGGAGTTGGTGATGGACAGGGAGTCCTGGCGTGCTGCAGTTCATGGGGTCGCAACGAGTTGGACATGACTGAGTGAATGAACTGAACTGAACCCATCTTATACTTGAAAAAACATGCTTCAAATTTATGTCTTTTCTCACATTCATACATGATATTGCATCTCTTTCTAGTCTCTCCCTTACCCTTACCATTGCATCTTGGATCTCATCCATTGTTGCTCTCCCTGTTTCTCACCCTGCTCCAAACTCAGACATGCCAGGACAACTCCCATCTCAGGCTTTTGCTCATGCCTTTCCCTCTGCAAGGAATTCTCTTCTTCCAGATATCCAAAGAGCTCCTCCCTCACCTCTTTAAACTTTTTACTTAATTGTCACCTTGGAAAAGCAAAGGAGAAAAGGAAAGATATAAACATCTAAATGCGGAGTTCCAAAGAATAGCAAGAAGAGATAAGAAAGCCTTCTTCAGTGATCAATGCAAAGAAATAGAGGAAAACAACAGAATGGGAAAGCCTAAGGATCTCTTCAAGAAAATCAGAGATACCAAAGGAACATTTCATGCAAAGATGGGCACAATAAAGGACAGAGATGGTGTGGATCTAACAGAAGCAGAAGATATTAAGAAGAGGTGGCAAGAATACACAGAAGAACTGTACAAAAAAGAGCTTCAAGACCCAGATAATCATGATGATGTGATCACTGACCTAGAGCCAGACATCTTGGAATGTGAAGTCAAATGGGCCTTAGAAAGCATCACTACGAACAAAGCTAGTGGAGGTGATGGAATTCCAGTGGAGCTATTCCAAATCCTGAATGATGATGCTGTGAAAGTGCTACACTCAATATGCCAGCAAATTTGGAAGACTCAGCAGTGGCCACAGGACTGGAAAAGGTCAGTTTTCATCCCAATCCCAAAGAAAGGCAATGTCAAGGAGTGCTCAAACTACCGAACAATTGCACTCATCTCACACGCTAGTAAAGTAATGCTCAAAATTCTCCAAGCCAGGCTTCAGCAATATGTGAACCGTGAACTTCCTGATGTTCAAGCTGGTTTTAGAAAAGGCAGAGGAACCAGAGATCAAATTGCCAACATCCGCTGGATCATGGAAAAAGCAAGAGAGTTCCAGAAAAACATCTATTTCTGCTTTCTTGACTATGCTAAAGCCTTTGACTGTGTGGATCACAATAAACTATGGAAAATTCTGAAAGAGATGGGAATACCAGACCACCTGATCTGCCTCTTAAGAAATCTGTATGCAGGTCAGGAAGCAACAGTTAGAACTGGTCATGGAACAACAGACTGGTTCCAAATAGGAAAAGGAGTACGTCAAGGCTGTATATTGTCACCATGTTTATTTAACTTATATGCAGAGTACATCATGAGAAATGCTGGACTGGAAGAAACAGAAGTTGGAATCAAGATTGCCGGGAGAAATATCAATAACCTCAGATATGCAGATGACACCACCCTTATGGCAGAAAGTGAAGAGGGGCTAAAAAGCCTCTTGATGAAAGTGAAAGTGGAGAGTGAAAAGGTTGGCTTAAAGCTCAACATTCAGAAAACGAAGATCATGGCATCTGGTCCCATCACTGCATGGGAAATAGATGGGGAAACAGTGGAAACAGTGTCAGACTTTGTTTTTCTGGGCTCCAAAATCACTGCAGATGGTGACTGCAGTCATGAAATTAAAAGACGCTTACTCCTTGGAAGGAAAGTTATGACCAACCTAGATAGCATATTCAAAAGCAGAGACATTACTTTACCAACAAAGGTTCGCCTAGTCAAGGCTATGGTCTTTCCTGTGGTCATGTATGGATGTGAGAGCTGGACTGTGAAGAAGGCTGAGCGCCGAAGAATTGATGCTTTTGAACTGTGGTGTTGGAGAAGACTCTTGAGAGTCCCTTGGACTGCAAGAAGATCCAACCAGTCCATTCTGAAGGAGATCAATCCTGGAATTTCTTTAGAAGGAATGATGCTAAAGCTGAAACTCCAGTATTTTGGCCACCTCATGCGAAGAGTTGACTCAATGGAGAAGACTCTGATGCTGGGAGGGATTGAGGGCAGGAGGAGAAGGGGACGACAGAGGATGAGATGGCTGGATGGCATCACTGACTCGATGGATGCGAGTCTGAGTGACCTCCGGGAGCTGGTGATGGACAGGGAGGCCTGGCGTGCTGCGGTTCATGGGGTCGCAAAGAGTCGGACACGACTGAGCGACTGATCTGATCTGATCTGATGACACCTTCCTTGGAGTTCTTATCTAATATGCTAATGCCCATTCCAGACACTTTGTCTGTCCTTTGTCTGCTTTTTCTTATTAGTGTTGACTATTTGTCTACTATTTGTAGACTGCAAGCTCCTTAAGTGTGTGGTTATTTGCCTGTTTTATTCATCACTGTATCTCTAAGACCTAGAACAGTGACAGGTATATAGTAGATACTCAATATCTGAAGACGGGCCACCTTGTTGGAGCATCTTGTCTCTAAGTGAAGCCAGGTTAGCAAAGAACAGTGATATAATGGTCTACTAGAACTGCCATCCGGTGCTGCTTCAAGACACTTATTTTTTATATAAGAGTTTTGTATATAAATGAATGAGTTATTATCAGTCCATATACTTTGGCCACCTGATAAGAAAGCTGACTCATTGCAAAATACCCTGATGCTGGAAAAGATTGAAGGCAGGAGGAGAAGGGGATGAGATGAATGAGACGGTTGGACAACATCACTAATTCAATGGATATGAGTTTGAGCACACTCCAGGAGATGGTGAAGGACAGAGAGGCCTGGCATGTTGCAGTCCATGGGGGTCACAAAGAGTCGGACACGACTGAGAGACTGAACAACAACAATAGTGGAAAATGTGTACTGGACATAAACTCTTCAAACCTAGCTATCAGAGCTCAGTCCAACATCAATAACTGTCCATTCAGTTGATTGTTTTCAAATTTTGATACTATAAATACTTCTGCAACAAACAGAAGGTAGCGTGACCTTTGTATGACTCTTATTATATTCATTTTGGTATCCCCTGTATACGTAGGATGGGCTTCCCAGGTGGCATTTGTGGTAAATAACCGACCCGCTGGTGCAGATAGACGTAATAGATGTGGGTTCATTCCCTGGGTTTGGAAGATACTCTGGAGGAGGGCATGGCAATCCACTCCAGTATTCTTGCCTGGAGAATCCCATGGACAGAAGAACCTGGTGGGCTGCAGTCCATAGGGTTACAAAGATTTGGATGTGGCTGAAGTGACTTAGCAAGCAGCACATATACCCAGGATAGTTTGGAGTTGATGGAAACCAGTTCATAATTGTTGGTTAAACTGAATTAAACCTTACTGGCTAGAAATGCTTACTGTCCTGTAGTCAGTTACTGTTTGCTATTTTACATTTTCTGCCAGTGCTAGATCAACCTACCATCAAGACCTGGCAGATATTCCTTTCTTCCAGCAGTAAATAATTTTGAGCAAATATTTTATGCCAGCTGCTGTTCTATGCACTGTGGATAGAGCTGTGAAAAAAATGGACCAAGTCTCTACCCTCCTAGAGTTTATAGTCAAGTAGGGAATATAGTCCTTAAATAGTCCTTAAATATGTGGTGGTTAATTTTGTCAGCTTAGCTAGGCTGTGGTGCATCATTGTTTGGTCAAACACCAGTCAAGATGTTGCTGTGAAATGATTTTTTAAATAGTTTTAAAAAACTATTAACATTAACATTTAAACTATTAACATTAAACTATTAACATTAAAACTATGAACATTTCACTCAGTACACTTTGAGCAAAGCAAAATTCCCTCCATACTGTGTGTGTATGTTCAGGGGAGAGCTCATCCAATCAGTTGAAGGCCTTACAAGAGCAAAAACTGATGTGTCCTAAAAGGAGAAGGAATTATCCTCAAGACTGCAGCATAAACAGCTTGTCTTGTTTCCAGACTGCAGAATTTAGATTCAAGACCCCACTACCAACTGTTACCTGAAAATTTCAGTTTGCCAACCTGGATAACTGTTACTTAATACAACATGTGTGTAATTACTTAGATAGAAACTATGATAAGTGCTATTAGTAGTATGTCTGTAAGGGAGTCTAATCAGGAACCTAATTGAGATCAGCATTCAGAAAATGCCTTTTTAAATACGTAACTTTAAAAAATCTGCTCGGTTCATAAAAGTTTGTAGAGAAAAAAGGCAGATTTGGGCAAGCAGAGAGAACACAAAATGTGAACATCCTGAGATGAAAGAGACTGGTTCATTTATGGTCAGAGTGTGTTGAATGAGCAGGTGAGTGGTATGAGATGAGGTTGGAAAGACAAACAGGGGTCAGCTATGCAAAAGCTTGTAAGTTATGACATTCTCCTGAAGATACTTTCTAGCAGTCTGACCTTGGGAAAGTCAGTCTTCCTGAGCCTATTTTTTGTTTTGTGCATGAGGGTAATAAAACCTCCTCTATGGAAGAAGTCAGTGAGAAGATATATCAATATATCATGGACCTAAGTCAGTTCCTGGCACAGAGTACATTTTCAAGCCATGGATACTGTTATTCCCTACCCAGTCAAGTCCTACGCAGCCTTTAAGATACAACTCAATACCCTTGTTCTACATGTGGACTTTCTTGACTAGTCTGGCATGTCTTGATCTTTTTCTTCTCTGAAATACAATTGCACCAAGAGTCTTTTTGAGGTTCCACTCTTATTGCTTCAAACTTATGTTATCTCCTCCAGTGTCTTTCTAAGAGATCTTAGGGAAGAACAGTTTTCTGTAGCCTCTGCTCCACCATAGTAATTTGGTTAAACAGCGGGTAACTTCTTCTGATTGCTCTTCTCTGTGGGGAGCCGCATTAGGCATTACTGACAAAATGGAGGCAAGGTCCCCAGCCCCCTCTCCTCATTCTGCAGGCACGGATCCTGGGATGAAGGAGTTAGGCCTTGTAATTCTGACTTGTCTTTTCCTCTCCTCGGCTGAGTTGACTGAAAAGGAATATTAAGGTGCTTATTGGTCTTGAGAGGAGCATGAGAAGGCACAAAGCCTTCTGCAGCATTGCTCAGAAAATAATTCATAAAGTTAATCACTGACATTTGTTCAAGGACTTTTACAAAAGAGTGTTCCAGGATGAGCACATAGGCCATAGCTTGAGGCAATGGGAGGGACTGATATCTGAATCCTATTTGTGAGGAGAATGTTTATGGCAAAGGAGTTTACTGAATTTAGGGCTTAGAAATAATTAAAATAGTTAGAAGTTAAAGATTTAAGGAATGTTGTAAAGTTAGCATATTTTACTATAGCTTATAGAAGTTAGGAATTTTTTAGAGACACTATAGCTAGAAACCTTTTTAAGAGAGAGTGAGCTCAGGATGTTAGGGGCAAACAGGACTTAGGAAGATAAGCAGTAAACTGAGGAATGTAGCATGAGTTACAATGTAATCACAAGTTAACTATAGGACACATTAGAGGAGGTAGAAATAGATGATAAGGCTGATTCCGAGAGAATCCCTGAAGCAGGAACTCTGGAGAGCAACTATGATTTATGGATATAATAAATCTGGGAGAAGGGGAACTGAAAATGTCAAACCTCTAGCCTAATGTTTTTGTAAAAGCATAAAAGAGAATCTTAAACTTGGAATAAACAGGCAGTCCATGGAAAAATGAGAGGCTGTCTCATTACTCGCTGACACCGTCCATCTTTTCAGGTTGAATCCCTTGTTGCTGGAGTTGGACTCTGGCACTTCTCATGGCAAGTGTTGGCTTCACAGTATCACTTAGCCTCTTTGGCCACAGGCACACCTTTGTCAGAGAGTTACCTGGGGATAGAGGCACAGTTAGAGAGCTGGGAGGTGAGTAAAAGCTATTTAGCCCACGTGGAGACCGAAGCCAGGATCTTCACCTTGAGCAGCACAAGGAAGCAACTGAATGATCTGTCAAGTTATGACACAAGCATTTTGAAGTATTTGTTATAATTTCATAGTTCATACCACAAGACATTGTTCAGACTTATTTATTATCTCTTTTATCTTCTGTTCCTTTTTTACTTTCCCCTAGAAGATCCGATAAAGCTATGCTTATGTTTGCATCTCATTTCTCTATGCTGTCTTTTATGGAGTTGTTTTGTAACAATAACAAGAACGAGGAATAGGGGGTCAATGATTAGATTTGTTATTATAGACATTTAATTTGTTAACATAAACAAACTTTCGAGAAGTTCAACTTCCTGTCTCTCAATGGAAGAGGAGAAAATTCCCATTATGGCCTACTTGTCACTTGCTCATCTCCAGGCTGTTTCTGAATGCCAAGACCAACCTGTGGGAAATCTTGAAGCTTTACTGGGTCTTATTCTCAGCAGTGCTAGGAGATATATTTCTATACACCTCATACTTTCAGCTACTCGGGGAATTGTCTTTTATGTTAATTAGCATATTTCCAAACTTTAATGGCATATCCAAAAGCCTTGGAATGATCATTTACCTCTTTTCCTATCTGCATATAGCAAATATTTTGTACTAAATTGAACGTGAAATGTAGGAACTGGAAAATCAGGCAATAGCAAAATTTAAGTTGAAGAATTAGATACATTTAAATTACTTGAAGGAATGATCTGATTAACAGTTGTTATCATTAAAGTCACAGTTTTATGTAATATGGCATATGCTCGATAAAGTCAAACAGCTCTTTTTCTTTTCTTTTTTTTTTAGGTGAAGAGTAAGTTTATTAGCATAGGAAGCTTGTGGGAGATTCAAACGGGCAGTGAAGGGAGCGCAGCCCCAAGAACAGAGAGGGCTACATTTTCATAATCAAAGAAAAAGTGAGGAAGGGAGAAGACCACCTTCTTCCTCAATTTTAGGCAGACGTCGTCTTTTTTTTTTTTTTAATTTACGTTTTACTGAAGGATAATTGCTTTACAGGATTTTATTATTTTCTGTCAAACCTCAACATGAATCAGCCATAGGTATACATATATCCCCTCTTGTTTGAACCTCCGTCCCCAAATAGCTCCTTTTCTTAGAAGCATTTTTATTTGCATTGATTTCTACCTTGAGCAACTCTGAATCCTCAGGGAAGAAACACGAGCTGCACATCATCTCATTAAGTCAGCTAGTTTCTGTTTGTTGTATTGGCTGAAATGATGCTGGATTTTCAAGACAGAATCTGAACCAAAGTTATTGAGTGATTGTTCTTGTGAGAAAAGGAATTTGGACTATTTGGAATAAGGGCAAAAAATTAATTCAAAGGGGCAGCGTGACTTGTGAGAGGAACATAAGAAAAAAGGTGTCTCAAATTAGTGTTTACATTCTGGGAGAACATTCACATGAGGTGGCTTCTATCTTGAGCAAATGGGTGACACCCTCAGTGAGAAGAGAGAGACTGATTAAGAACTACGTAGAACTCTGATAGCTGTGTTTCTGGACGAGGAATCAGTGCATCTGAGTTTGACTCCCAGATTCACCTAACGAGAGGCAAGTCACTTTATTTTTTTTGTAATCTCTGTTTACCTGGGGAATGATTCATATTTTGAGTATGAAAGGAAATAGTAGATATGCAAAAACAAGTGGCTCAAATCAGAGCAGGAATCTGAAAGTGTATGGGAAGTTGCAAGGCTGAATTATAATTGTAACTATCTTTCATATAGTACTTTACTACCTATAAAGCACTTTAATGTAATTATCTCCATCTCTAAAACTTCAACTTACTGTCATATTGATATTTTCATGTTTCCTCCATCATAGCTATTCTGAAGGAGTATATAAGCAAAGAATAACTTGGTTGTCATCCCAAATCTACAGGATTTACTTTTTGTTTGCTTTTCTTTGACAGAGAAATTAAGTTTGGCTGTGGATATAGCAGAGGAGTGAATTTGATCACTAACTTACATGGCCGTGAATTTCCATTGTCTTTGCCAACCATACCTTTTATTAAAACAAACCCCATTGGCTTATGCTTTATCTATCTTTGGGGACATCCTGATATTTCTTTTGTAGTGCTGAGAGAGAACCACTTGGCCTTTTTATATTTCCAATATCATACTTGCCACCCTCTGGGCATTTAATAATTGTGTGTATCATCATCTCCATTTTTATTAGTAAGAGTCTTCTGTGTGTCACTATATCTTCTCTTAGGTCATGAATAATCTACATTATATATCCTTTTCCTAGAATGACTCTGTTACCCTGCCACAGCCAGGATGTATTTTACGCCTTATCTGGCCTTTCTAAATCTTCATAGGTTTGCTCACATTTATATGATTGAAATTATTCCCACACTAAAATGCTAGCACCATATCTAATCCATGACTGAAGTGTACTGTTAATGTGAATGTGTCTGGCATCTGCAATTTCTGATATAGTTTTAAAAAATGTGAATATCACTTTGCTCTTGATAACCATTTTAGATCTTCTTTGGCAAAGCATATAGCTTTCCTCTATCTGCATGCTAATTATTTAATAAATCCATTTATTGCCTGCTAAAGTAGTTTTCTTAACAGGAACAACGTATCATATTTCCATATAAAGTGCTTATAAAAATAAGATGGAATGAAGTGTTTCTAGAGGAGAATGATTATGGGGTTGAGCTTTTCAAAGCTACAGTATTAATTTATTAAATTATTCCAATATATTCTGAATTGTTAACATTGCACTGGAAATGTCAGTGACTGGCTGGAACTTGACATGGAAATGTCTCATCCATACAGCAATTGTATTTCATAAGCTTTTGTTAAAATAGTCATTTTTCATACTTGGAGGGACAAATATCTTTTTAGGGTATTTTTTTCAATGTATTGCTTTTGACTATGTACCCCTGGATCCAAAAATGTTTCCTTGATGACATAACATTCTGTATTTATTTACAACAGAGCAAATAATAACCATTTTTTGAAGAAAAATAATCTAGCTTGTCTGATTTGGATCTTGAATACAAAGCTCACCAGAAAATGATTTTTTTTCCTCTCTAGAAGGACCAGCAACCAGTGAGACCTTTGTTGAAGATATGTGCCAGGTGCTGGTTCTATGAGAGATGCAACAAAGTGTGAGCCATGGAGTATCACAGACACAGATCTCTCTCTCTCTCTCTCTCTGGATATTAGAAAAGATTCATAACAGTGATTCGTTTCATCATACCTTGGAACCCCTTAAGTCAGATCAGATTAGATCAGTCGCTCAGTCGTGTCCGACTCTTTGCGACCCCATGAACCGCAGCGCGCCAGGCCTCCCTGTCCATCACCAACTCCCGGAGGTCACTCAGACTCACATCCATCAAGTCAGTAATGCCATCCAGCCATCTCATCCTCTGTCATCCCCTTCTCCTCCTGCCCTCAATCCCTCCTAGCATCAGAGTCTTCTCCAATGAGTCAACTCTTCGCATGAGGTGGCCAAAATACTGGAGTTTCAGCTTTAGCATCATTCCTTCCAAAGAAATCCCAGGGCTGATCTCCTTCAGAATGGACTGGTTGGATCTCCTTGCAGTCCAAGGGACTCTCAAGAGTCTTCTCCAACACCACAGTTCAAAAGCATCAATTCTTCAGTGCTCAGCCTTCTTCACAGACCAGCTCTCACATCCATACATGACCACAGGAAAGACCATAGCCTTGACTAGGCGAACCTTTGTTGGCAAAGTGATGTCTCTGCTTTTGAATATGCTATCTAGGCTGGTCATAACTTTCCTTCCGAGGAGTAAGCGTCTTTTAGTTTCATGGCTGCAGGAACCCCTTAAGTACCATGATCTTAATCATCTTATTTCTGACATCTTCACTCACTTCTATACATGTGCTGTTTTCTGTATAAATTTGTATTTCAAGTGGTATATATTTTAAGGGCTATTATAGAATTTTGGAAAAAGCTAATGGGCTTTAGCAAATTTAATTGTATCTGAGTCATAGAATGGACTTTAAAACTAGGACAAACACACAATCCAGCAAAGATTTGCAAAGTAGTAATGTTTTTCATCAAAGTCAATAATATAGCTCATCTCTAGCTCTAGAAAGGACTGGAGAGCACCTAAGGGTTTGACATGTTTTTGGTGGTGAAAGTAAGGGTGAGGCTTTTAGGTTTTATTCACAATGTGGCTCATGAAAGCTGAAAGGTAGGCATGGTGCTGGAAGGGAAAGAGGTTCATTGCTAATGTGAAGAGGAAGATATAATTTTAATAGTTGATTTGTTTACTGACATTCTCAGAATTAAATATCTGTACTTAGGAAATCTTGTTTTTTCCCTATTTGTATATTTACTATATTTGTTTTTATGTTAATTTAATTTTTATATCTTAATGGCATTTAGTAAAACCCTTGAGATCTGGAGACGGGAATGGCAACTCACTTCAGTTTTCTTGCTTTGTTAACCTCATGGATGGAGGAGCATAGCAGACCACAGTCCATGGGGTTGCAAAGAGTTGGACACAGCTGCACAACACTTGATCTATGCTTATCTTTATCTTGAATAATAATAGGCCATCCTGCTCAGCTCTCCAAAATGAATTCTTGTCTGAACTTAGACTGATGTTTTCATGATGGAGTCTGGTAGTAATGATGGTAAGAACCAGAATGAGAGACGCTTGTTGGGAAATTAAAACAAGAAGGATAGAGTTTGGAACTGAGAGTTGAGCCCACCCTTTCATCATGGGAATTCTCTAGGGTCTCTTGCTTTGAAATTCAGGGACATATCCATGATTTTTTTTTAAAAAGGAAGGCCATTCCTTACTTGTGGTAAGATGTTCTTGGACTAGAAGCCCAAGATATCTCCTACACTAAGCTCCAATCTGCACAGAAAAGCCCAGGTTAGACCTTTGGAGCAGGGATCTGAATATATTCCACTTAGTAATTTATCATAAAATAATTGTTGGTTGAGTGCCAGGTACTGTTCTAGGTCCAAGGAAAAATGAGACAAGCAGTTCCTGTCTTCACAGACAATAGTAAGTAATTTTACTTTGACCTGCTGCTGCTGCTAAGTCACTTCAGTTGTGTCCAACTCTGTGCGACCCTATACACGGCACCCCACCAGGCTCCCCTGTCCATGGGATTTTCCAGGCAAGAGTACTGGAATGGGGTGCCTTCTTCGTACTTTCACCTACATATCCTCATTTCAGAGGGGCTGCCAAAGAAACACCCAAGGTACCCTTGAGTTAGAATAGCACCACTAACACCCTGCTAGGGAGCCCTGACATACTCTATTATGCACTTAGTTTAGCAGATATTTATCAAGTGTTACTTCTGTGCCAGGACCTGTGATAAGAACTAGAGATCCAGATGAATAAGTCCCTTGAGAGTTATCAGTTTTACCCCTATTAAAACCTATGTGTTAGGTGGGATGGAGACTATGTTTACTATCAATTTACAGCATTTCAACATGAATCAGGTAATTGGATCCTGGCTAATGCTAGGCCCTGATCAAATGATGTGAAAGTGCTGCACTCAATATGCCAGCAAATTTGGAAAACTCAGCAGTGGCCACAGAACTGGAAAAGGTCAGTTTTCCTTCCAATCCCAAAGAAAGGCAATGCCAAAGAATGCTCAAACTACCAAACAATTGCACTCATCTCACATGCTAGTAAAGTAATGCTCAAAATTCTTCAAGCCAGGCTTCAGCAATATGTAAACTGTGAACTTCCTGATGTTCAAGCTGATTTTAGAAAAGGCAGAGGAATCAGAGATCAAATTGCCAACATCCGCTGAATCATGGAAAAAGCAAGAGAGTTCCAAAAAAACATCTATTTCTGCTTTATTGACTATTCCAAAGCCTTTGACTGTGTGGATCACAATAAACTGGAAAATTCTGAAAGAGATGGGAATACCAGACCACCTGATCTGCCTCTTGAGAAATCTGTATGCAGGTCAGGAAGCAACAGTTAGAACTGGACATGGAACAGCAGACTAGTTCCAAATAGGAAAAGGAGTACGTCAAGGCTGTATATTGTCACCCTGTTTATTTAACTTATATGCAGAGTACATCATGAGAAATACTGGGCTGGAAGAAGCACAAGCTGGAATCAATATTGCCAGGAGAAATATCAATAACCTCAGATATGCAGATGACACCACCCTTATGGCAGAAAGTGAAGAGGAACTCAAAAGCCTCTTGATGAAAGTGAAAGAGGAGAGTGAAAACGTTGGCTTAAAGCTCAACATTCAGAAAACGAAGATCATGGCATCTGACCCCATTACTTCATGGCAAATAGATGGGGAAATAGTGGAAACAGTGTCAGAGTTTATTTTTCTGGGCTCCAAAATCGCTACAGATGGTGACTGCAGCCATGAAATTAAAAGACGCTTACTCCTTGGAAGGAAAGTTAAGACCAACCTAGATAGCATATTGAAAAGCAGAGACATTACTTTGCCAACAAAGGTTCGCCTAGTCAAGGCTATGGTTTTTCCTGTGGTCATGTATGGATGTGAGAGTTGGACTGTGAAGAAGATTGAGCACTGAAGAATTGATGCTTTTGAACTGTGGTGTTGGAGAAAACCCTTGAGAGTCCCTTGGACTGCAAGGAGATCCAACCAGTCCATTCTGAAGGAGATCAATCCTGGGATTTCTTTGGAAGGAATGATGCTAAAGCTGAAACTCCAGTATTTTGGCCACCTCATGCGAAGAGCTGACTCATTGGAAAAGACTCTGATGCTGGGAGGGATTGGGGGCAGGAGGAGAAGGGGATGACAGAGGATGAGATGGCTGGATGTCATCACTGACTCGATGGATATGAGTCTGAGTGACCTCCGGGAGTTGGTGATGGACAGGGAGGCCTGGCGTGCTGTGATTCATGGGGTTGCAAAGAGTCGGAAACGACTGAGCGACTGATCTGATCTGATCTGATCAAATGATGCATAAGATAAGGATAAGTTACTTTACTAGCTGTGTGTATATGGCAGGGGAATGGAGTAGGGGTCAGGGAAGATGGCACAGTTCTAAAACTGGTCAGGCTTCGTGTCAAACTCAGAAGAGGGAATAGCTTTTAAAAGTATTATGTCTGTGTATTTCTTTTGCAATACCCAGTGCAAAATGAAAATGCAAGGCTCCTTGTTCAAAAAGCAGGAAAAAGTGACATTAAAAGTACAAAAATATAAAGTTTTTCCCTTTAAAAATATTTTATTGCTTATAAAATGTTGTTCAGCTGCTAAGTCATGTCTGACTCTTTGCAACCCCATGGACTGCAACATGCCAGGCTTCTCTGTCCTTCACTGTCTCCTGGAATTTGCTCAAATTCATGTCCATTGAGTCGGTGATGCCATCCAACCACCTCATCCTCTGTACTCCCTTCTCCTCTTGTCCTCAATCTAAAAGGAGTCATAGTAATGCATAAGAATATAATCTTATAAAATGCAAAGAATAATATTTTTTGTCATAATTTTATATATATATATATAAATGATATTATTAATGTAATGTCTTGCTGAGTCACAAGACTTCTGTTTCACTTTTCTTCTAGTTCATTTGCTATCAAGTTTATAGTAAGTCTATTTTCAGTTTAGATAGCTGAAAGGACTATCAGCTACTCTTGGCAAATGCAAGATCCCAAATATGTTTTGATATTTTTTTAATTTTGAGGAAGGGTACAACTGTTACTGTTAAGAGTATTTTATAGGCTGTGACAACATGGGGATAAGATTATAATACATTTTTTCCACATATAAATTTTAGTGCATCTAGAGCTGATGATTCTCATGGAAAAATGTTTCTAAAAAGATTTAACTCTTCATTTCAATGGGTGAGAAAGAGAGAGAATGTTGTGTTTAGAAAACTTGTGTTCAACTCCTGACTCCTCTCTTACTAAGTAACCTTAAGCAAATCACTTGAACCCTCTGACCCTATGTTTCCTTATCTGTAAAATGGGAATACTTTAAAATCATACAACTCTTTTTTGTATTAATGAATACTTCTTGAGAACCTATTCTGTATCTGTCACTGTTTTAGGTTCTGGATATACAAGAGTAGTTTCCTTACAGAACTCCATTCTTGTAATGAAACACACAGAATGAACAAAATATGTGAGAAAATATTTACTATATCATAGGGGGTAAGTCTTGTGGGGAAAAAAGTGGGAAGGGGACGGAGGATTGGAGGTGCGGGAGGAAGGCCACGTAAAGAATTCAAGTGACCAGGAAAGGCTCCTCTGATGAGATAGCATTTGAACAGAGATTTGTAGGACATGGAATCCGCCTGCAATGTGGGAGACTTGGGTGTGATCTCTGGTTTGGGAAGATCCCCTGGAGGACAGCATGGCAGCCCACTCCAGTATTCTTGCCTGGAGAATCCGCATGGACCGAGGAGCCTGGTGGGCTGTAGTCCATGGGGTTGGAAAGAGTCGGACACGACTGAGTGACTAAGCACAAAGCACAGCACACTGGAGGACGTGAGGGGAGAGGCCATACAGGTTCTTGGAAAAAAGCATCCCGAGGAGACAGCACAGTAAGTGAAAAACCCAGAGGGAGGAAGGAAACCACACAAAAAGGCAGTCTGGTAGATCATATAGGCCTTATAGCCTCCTGTCAAGACTTTGGCTTTTATTCTGAGGGCAAGTGAAATTGGGAGCCATAGCAGAGTTTTGAGCAGGGTAGTGACACACTGTGATTTGAATTTCCAAAGGATCACTCTGGCTGTTGTGTTGAGAATAAACTAGGGCAGGGAAAGAGTGGAAGAAGGGAGGCTAGTGAGGAAGTGGTTGCCTTAATTTGAGCAAGAGATAGTGAGGAATAGTATCAGAAAGGGTGAAAAGTAGGCATACACTGGGTACATTTTGATGGCAGGGGTGACAGGATTTTCTGACAGACTAGACGTGGGGTATGAGAGAATGCATGAAGTTGAGGAGACTCCACATTTTGGGGCCTGAGCAATAGGAAGCTTCAGTGAGACAATAAACACAAAGTGCTCAGCACAGTGCCTGGCCCATACTTGCTGCCTGATCAATTATTATTAAAACATATCTAGATGACCCCCAGTATTCATCAGCCTATATATGCAAAATACATCACATTTAGTATAATAACCTACATACCATTCATTCTTTGCCCCTCTAGCTGGCTCACCAATCAACCCACCTTCCCTTAAGTTGACATTCAGGGAGAGAGACCCCATTTGATTTTCAGGAACCCTGAATCCTACTTCATTTCTACCACTGGCCTGTTATGTGATCCCAGGCAAGATTCTTATTGTTCAGCAGCCAAAAATGCTGATCAACATAGTAGATTCGAATAACCTGCACTACTTAGCTCATAAGATGGTGAGGACGAATTTTCACTATTTATGTGAAAATGTGTTGATTGTCCAAGTGTTAAAGTGATGCCAACTTATTAGGTGGAAATGTTCATTGTAATGGCTATTCCTGTGGAGATTTTAATTTCAGATAGGAAAGGGGCTGTAACTCTTTTGGTTTTCTTAGAAGAAATTGAAGGTACTCTGAACGCTAATCTTTTAGTGCTAAGCATCTTCCATTTAAGAGTTTCTTACATTCTTTGAAGCCATTTTTAATTTACTTAGCAACTTTTCTCCCTTCAGGCTCAGTGACTGTAAGCCAGATATTTCTTTCCTTAGAGAATCTTCTCGACCCATTTTGTGTCTGTAATTCTGGATGGCAAATAGCTTTCATCCCTTGATGAAATTGGCCAATTCTTGTCTGTTGATGACTGGATCACTGACTTGAGAATGTTCCTGAGGCCTTTCCCAGGCTCAGTGGAGAAGAACATCCTGATTCATACGCTTTGGAGGGAGAAGAGGCTGTGTGCTCTGAATTTGACATCCCTACTGTAAGGCTTAGCTTGGATTGCTTTCTCACCTTAGAACTCTAGCAGCATGCTGACCCAAGCTAACTGCTCTGAATTTTCTTATCTTTTTTTTTAATGCAATAGAATTTTTTTGCTAGTAACCCTCTTGTGCAAAACCCTTTACCTCTCCAAATTTTTACTACTCTCTGGGGCCACTCCACAGATATAGCCACTTTTAATGGTTTCTTTTGTATTCTTTTAGAAGTTTCTTGTGCATACTCAAGCTTGTGTTGATATTCCATTTTTTTACAGTAATAAGAAAATACTGTAAGTATATTTTCTTATCTATCTCTTGTTTTTAATCTAACAATTTAGCTTAGTGCTTACTATATAAACACTCGATTGATAGACATTTACATGTTTTATATTTCTATGTGTGTGGTGCTGTGCTAAGTCACTTCAGTCTAACCCTATGGACTGTAGCCCACCAGGCTCTTCTGTCCATGGATTCTCTAGGCAAGAATACTGGAGTCAGTTGCTTGCCCTCCTCCAGGCGATCTTCCTGATGCAGGGATTGAACCTGAGTTTCTTACATATCCTGCATTGGCAGGTGGGTTCTTTACTACTAGCACCACCTGGAAAGCCCTGTATTTCTATATCAACACTCAACTGATAGGTATTTTTATAATCATCTCAATTTCACAAATGAACAAACTGAGATACAGATCAGTTAGGTATCTTGCCCAGGGTAACCCATCTAGTAAGTTGTAAAGCCAGGATCCAAACTAGGTCTGTCTGATTCTCTGACTCACACTTAAACACCCAGCTCTACCAATGTTACTGATTAATACTGGGAGTGCTTGAAAAAAACATACTGGAAGTGCTTATATTCCTGAATTTATACCTTGGGAAACCATGGGACATTGAGGTGTGTGCCCAGTCAAAGCACAGCCTATAGCTCCACAGGACTTTCCAGCTGCCAAATACTTTCACACATATAATGTCATTGACTTTTACGTTAATTGAATTTCTCTTCTGTGCCAGGCACTATTTTAGGCCTGAACATGAAATGATGAAGAAGACAGTATCCCTGTTCTCAAGGCACTCATAATGAGGTGATTGAAACAGTCTTGTAAATAGAAGTTCACAATGCCAAACAATAAAGAGTATTCTGTAATATTTCTTTAGACTTTTCTCCAGCATTATGTGTATTAGTGGTTGGTCAGTTATTTTAAAAATGGATTAAATTGGAGAATGATAAGAAATGCTATATACATTCCTGAAATCTTTTGTTAGGATTTAAATATGTAAGTTTATACACTTGCCCATATTTTGATGCAGGTCTAAGGTCTTTTCCCAGAATATGGGTCAGCTGAGTGATTTCCCTCCTCTTTCTTGCATAACCACATTCATAACATTTTACTAATGATTTGCAGTGTCAGTTTCTTTAAACTGTACTGGAAAGTTAAATTTTAAAAATATACAAACTTTGGACTCTGGGAACGGGAGAGGGCGGGATGATTTGGGGGAATAGCATTGAAATATGTATAATATCATATCTGAAATGAGTCGCCAGTCCAGGTACGATGCCTGATAACAGATGCCTGGGGCTGGTGCACTGGGACGACCCAGAGGGATGGTGTGGGGAGGGAGGAGGGAGGAGGGTTCAGGACGGGGAACACATGTATACTTGTGGCGGATCCATCTTGATGTATGGCAAAAGCAATACAATATTGTAAAGTTAAGCAAAATAAAATTTAATAAAAAAAAATTGCAAAACAAAAACAAACAAACAAAAAATATACAAAGCAATCATAGCACAGAATCCTAGGTTTTAATGATTTTTCACAAATACTTTAGATTTGCCTCTCCCATTCTTCATTTGACAGCAGGTTTTTTTTTTTTTTTTTTTTTTTTTTTTTTTAGTGAGTTCCCTTCTAAAGCAATCATTTCAGTTTCATAGAAATAACAACTCTTTCTTTTTATACTCTCTTTTTTTGGGGGGGTTATATAATATTTTAACTAAATTATGGAGTAATAATACACCAGGCATAAACAGGTGTGCGAACAAACCAGAGTGATTTTCCTTACAGAGATAACCCATCCAGTGGGAGCAAAAGTGAGCAGTCACTCCACTGTGCTTCAGTGTTGCCTCATGAGTGGCTTGGGTTCAAATCTCAACCCAGCAACTTGCATATTATGTGATTGTGGACAATTTACTTCATTCTCTCTGTCCAGTGTTCTCATCAACAAAATGGGGTAAGAGCAGTGTTATAGTGGTAACTTACATAAATTTTAGCTATTATTGCTATTTTTCAGATAGTAACCTATCAGCTGTGAATTTCCTGAGGGTACTAGATGGAATTTTCTGCAGAGGATAGGGAGCATTTCAGTTGTTTGGGCAAGTCACTTAGAGTTTGATTAGGTTAAGATTATCCTCAAGATAGGGATGAATTCTGCTCCTATGGATTGAAAAAGGCTCTACGGCAGTGGTTCTAAAGGCTGTACATTAAAATCACCTTGAGAGGCTTTAAGAATATTCTAATACTCATGCCCCACACTAAACCAGTCAATTCAAGATCTCTGGGAGTGGATTCAGCTGCTCAGGTGATTTGATGTGCAGCTATGGGAACCATTGCTTTATAGGGAGGTGTGATGGTCTCACTGCTGAAAGATGAGTGAAATTTCAACAGAGATGCTGGCAACAACTTCGAGGTAGGTAACACGGATGCTTTTATCTTCATGTTTTTGGATTAAGGGTCAGAGATTTTGAGAGCCTAAGCTCACAAGGTGTCAGAGCAGAAAAAAGCACTTAGGTCTTCTAACATCAGCTTCAGTGGTCTTTCTACAACTCCAGGCTGACAAAACTAAGAAAGATCAAAGCAAATAATGAGTCCAAATAAATCTGCTATATCTTTTCTAAGTAAAAATTGTCACATAATGTTTTGTGGAAGTTTTGAAGAGAAATAATAATCAGAACTTTTTTATGCAGATAAAGTTGACATTTGTATTTTTTCCCAAGAGTAATGTTTTCTACTATCTGAGTTATAAATACAGCATTTTTTTTTCCCTTGGAGTAAGTGTTTTATTGCACAAATGTGATTAGAGGCTTAATGTTTAGTAAACCTTGAGAGATTTGCTGTTTATTTTTTAATTTATGTTGGTCAGATCAGATCAGATCAGTCGCTCAGTCGTGTCCGACTCTTTGCGACCCCATGAACCGCAGCACGCCAGGCCTCCCTGTCCATCACCAGCTCCCGGAGGTCACCCAGACCCATACCCATCGAGTCAGTGATGCCATCCAGCCATCTCATCCTCTGTCGTCCCCTGCTCCTCCTGCCCTCAATCCCTCCCAGCATCAGAGTCTTCTCCAATGAGTCAACTCTTCGCATGAGGTGGCCAAAATACTGGAGTTTCAGCTTTAGCATCATTCCTTCTAAAGAAATTCCAGGATTGATCTCCTTCAGAATGGACTGGTTGGATCTTCTTGCAGTCCAAGGGACTCTCAAGAGTCTTCTCCAACACCACAGTTCAAAAGCATCAATTCTTCGGCGCTCAGCCTTCTTCACAGTCCAGCTCTCACATCCATACATGACCACAGGAAAGACCATAGCCTTGACTAGGCGAACCTTTGTTGGTAAAGTAATGTCTCTGCTTTTGAATATGCTATCTAGGTTGGTCATAACTTTCCTTCCAAGGAGTAAGCGTCTTTTAATTTCATGACTGCAGTCACCATCTGCAGTGATTTTGGAGCCCAGAAAAACAAAGTCTGACACTGTTTCCACTGTTTCCCATGTAGTGATGGGACCAGATGCCATGATCTTCGTTTTCTGAATGTTGAGCTTTAAGCCAACTTTTTCACTCTCCACTTTCACTTTCATCAAGAGGCTTTTTAGCCCCTCTTCACTTTCTGCCATAAGAGTCATGTCAAGAAAGGCAATGCCAAAGAATGCTCAAACTACCGAACAATAGCACTCATCTCACACGCTAGTAAAGTAATGCTCAAAATTCTCCAAGCCAGGCTTCAGCAATATGTGAACCGTGAACTTCCTGATGTTCAAGCTGGTTTTAGAAAAGGCAGAGGAACCAGAGATCAAATTGCCAACATCCGCTGGATCATGGAAAAAGCAAGAGAGTTCCAGAAAAACATCTATTTCTGCTTTATTGACTATGCCAAAGCCTTTGACTGTGTAGATCACAATAAACTATGGAAAATTCTGAAAGAGATGGGAATACCAGGCCACCTGATCTGCCTCTTAAGAAATTTGTATGCAGGTCAGGAAGCAACAGTTAGAACTGGTCATGGAACAACAGACTGGTTCCAAATAGGAAAAGGAGTACGTCAAGGCTGCATATTGTCACCATGTTTATTTAACTTATATGCAGAGTACATCATGAGAAATGCTGGACTGGAAGAAACACAAGTTGGAATCAAGATTGCTGGGAGAAATATCAATTTATGTTGGTAATGCTCAGTAAAAATTTTTTTTTCTCTTTCCTCTGTTTTTTTACCTAATGTACATAGAATACAGTAAATAATATCATATGTGAAACCCAGCTTTGTTGTTGCTAAGTCGCTTCAGTCATGTCCGACTCTGTGCAACCCCATAGACAGCAGCCCACCAGGCTCCCCGGTCCCTGGGGTTCTCCAGGCAAGAACACTGGAGTGGGTTGCCATTTCCTTCTCCAACACATGAAAGTGAAAAGTGAAAGTGAAGTTGCTCAGTCGTTCTTAGCAACCCCATGGACTGCAGCCTACCAGGCTCCTCTGTCCATGGGATTTTCCAGGCAAGAGTACTGGAGTGGGGTGCCATTGGCGTCTCCAGAAACCCACCTAGACCAGAAGCATATAAACTGAATAGCTTAGTGGTTTATTGAAACAACCTACCCTACTACTATGCACACGCATGCACAGAGTTTCTAAATATAAAATACTCTATAGCTAACTGAACTGGAGTAACAAAAGCTAATCAGATTAAATAAAGAATACTTCCAAAGCCTACACAAATCATATTGCACCAAGACTTGATATAAGGATTTTCTCTGTTTATAGACATAGCATTTTATGTTTTCCACAATAACAGACTGAAATAACAAAGTTTAATCAAGTGTTTGAAATAAGTAATTTCTTTGTGGTGATTTCATAGTGGGAAATTCAGCTCTTTTTTTCCTGGAATTTAAAAATATTGATTAATTTTCAAAAGGCTTCTGAAGTAGAATTACAACTTTAAAAAGGCTAAAAGGGTAACTTTGCTCAATAGTGATAAAAGCTTGCTAGCCTTTCAAGGAATCGGACTGAATAAGAACAGAGTGAATGTGCAGACTTTAATATGAAGAATGGCTACAAGTAATGACTTGAAAAATTCACGTAGTTAGTGTATTAGTTTCCAGTGGCTGCTATAACAGATCAGGTGGCTTTAAACAATAGAAATTTATTTCCTCACAGCTCTGCAGGTTCAAAGGCTTAAATCATGGTATCTCCATGGCTACACCCACACTGGGTCTCTTTAGGAATTGATTCCTTTAATCTTCCAGCTTCTGGTGGCTCCAGATATTCCTTGGCTGTGGCAACATCACTCCAATCTCTGTCTGTTTTTACATTATCTCTTCCTCTTTATGTTTGTGTCTTCTCTTGTTCTGTTTCTTATGAGGACACTTGTCATTGGATTTGGGCCCACATGGATAATCCAAGATGATTTCATCTCAAGATCCTTAACTTCATTACATCTAAAAGACCATTTTTTTTCCAAAGATGGTAACATACATAGTTTCCAGGTATTTCAATGTGGACATATCTTTTGGGAGGTCGCTCCATTTTCAGTGGAGTTCAGTCTGTATTATGTGCTCAGAAACATTTAAAACAATTAGGAGAAGCACATATTTACCTCAATATCTTATTTCAATGTATATTGAAAACATGGGTGTAGCTTGTTTAACCCATGTATGGCTAAAATACAACATTTAACCAATCAGCTTCCACATCCTTAAGGTTTGCCTGTAACCAGTATAAATCTCATTTCTTGACAATCTAATAAGTGGAAAATTAGAGGTCAGGACATAATTGAAATCTTTTATGAGATTGCATAAATGCTTCTTCCTCTTTTTTTTTTTTTTTGTTTGCTAGTAGTTTAGAACTTTATAAACATGAATAATACCACTAGAAAACAGGCATTCATAAAACTCAAAATCAAAGCATTGATAAATGTAGCTGCTTAATTGCATTGTGCCATTTTCAAATGCTGCTTGTAAGTTGAACTTCCCCTTGTGGGTCAGCTGGTAAAGAATCCACCTGCAATGCGGGAGACCTGGGTTTGATCCCTGGGTTGGGAAGATCCCCTGGAGAAGGGAAAGTCTCCCCACTCCAGCATTCTTGCCTGGAGAATTCCATGGACTGCATAGTCCATGGGGTCATAAAACGTCAGACACAACTGAGCGACTTTCACTTACTTACTTACTTGTAAGTTCAGTTCAGTCGCTCAGTCATGTCTGACTCTTTGTAACCCCATGGACTGCAGCACGTCAGGCCTCCCTGTCCATCACCAATTCCCAGAGCCTACTCAAACTCATGTCCATTGCATTGGTGATACCATCCAACCATCTCATCCTCTGTTGTCCCCTTCTCCTCCTGCCTCAATCTTTCCCAGCCTCAGGGTCTTTTCCAATGAGTCGGTTCTTCATATCCGGTGGCCAAAGTACTGGAGCTTCAGCTTCAACATCAGTCCTTCCAATGAATATTCAAGGACTGATTTCCTTTAGGGTTGACAGGTTGGATGGATCTCCTTGCAATCCAAGGGACTCTCAAGAGTTTTCTCCAATACCACAGTTCAAAAGCATCAATTCTTTGGCGCTCGGCTTTCTTTATAGTCCAACTCTCACATTCATGCATGACTACTGGAGAAACCATATCTTTGACTAGATGAACCACTGTTGGTAATGTCTCTGCTTTTTAATATGCTGTCTAGATTGTAAGTTGTAAGTTACTGAGTTGTTTAAGGATCAAATGAGGTGAAGCATTTTAAGTTGTTTATAAATTTTATTGTGCTAGTGTAGAGAATTACTTTGCTATTTGTGAGGGAGATAGTAACAAGTATGATATGATTGGTTACTATCAAAATATGTTGGCTAAATAGATGGTAAGGACATTTTTATTCAACACACCAAACAGGTTTGCACTTAGTTGAGGTGGTCATGCAAGTTTAGTGTCTGCTCTTAAATCAGTTTAACAGGTTATATCCATTGTTAAGAATGAACTGAGTTTGCATCAGAGACAAGCTCCTTGTATAGGAAGTAGCTGAGTCAGCAAGGTGAATTCCTTCTTGCTTGATTTTTGTTCACTGATAAGAATTGATTTGAGATGTAAAAATAGATGAAAATCTCAGAAGAAGTGATTATAAAATGAGGGACTGTGAGACCCTAGGGAAATAAGAAGCTGTCAGCAAGATTAAGGAATAACTTTAAAGGAACTTCTCAGATTTGAGACATATAGTTGTAAAGATTCAGTAGTAAGAAAAATCATAGTCAATGTAGTAATTCAAAGTAAAATTTCCAACTTTAAACAATCAAATCCTGTTCCTCTCCCCCTCAAGTAAATCTTACCTGGAAGTCCACTGTATCAAACGGATTAAAGTGCAGCTGCTTGAATTGCACTTCATGAAGTTGGGGCACAGAGATGAATGACACTTGGTATACTTGTCACTGTTGGAATTTTATACCGCTTGTATGATTATCTGATCAATAGCTGTTTTCTCCACTGCACAGCACTCCAGGCTGGAACTTTCATTTCACTCAAAGTTACATTCCTAATGCCTAATGCAATGCCTAGAACTCAATATGTACATGTGTTGATGAATGAATGGATGGCAGGGAAGCTAAGACAAGCTAGTTAGGTGTCAACATCTCTGACAGCAGTGAAGGCAGGAAAGATACATTTTCTACCATCTCAGCATTTATCACCAGTACTATCATTCACAGAGAACACTGCATTTCAGTACCTGACACAGTCCCTGGAACATACTGCTGCTGCTACTGCTGCTAAGTCACTTCAGTCGTGTCCGACTCTATGCGACCCCACAGACAGCAGCCCACCAGGCTTCCCCGTCCCTGGGATTCTCCAGGCAAGAACACTGGAGTGGGTTGCCATTTCCTTCTCCAGTGCGTAAAGGAGAAAATGAAAGTGAAGTCGCTCACTCATGTCCAACTCTTAGCGACCCCATGGCCTGCAGCCCACCAGGCTCCTCTGTCCGTGGGATTTTCCAGGCAAGAGTACTGGAGTGGGGTGCCGTTGCTTTCTCCTCTGGAACATACTAGATTTCAATAAATGTTTGTAAAATAAATGGTTCTCAGAAAATATTAGTTGAATGAATAAATGAAGTGATTAATTGAATAAATGAGTGTCATGTGATAGTAATAAAATGAGAGGTTCAATTTTTGACTTAAAATAATTTAAAAGATAGCTAAAACAAAACTTCTTAAAGAATTCCAGTGGAAACCTCCTAAGTGCCTTTGGAAAAACTCAAGGCTCTATTAAACATAAGTTTCAACTTGTTTATACCAATTCCCCAGAATTGCATTGTCTGAAAGTGTGACACGTCATAAAACACTGGAGCCAACAGTGGTGCTAAAGCCACTTTCACTCAATACAAATTGCTGACTTACAGTTATCCCCAGGAGACACTGAGTGCCCCAAATGTGGACAGCTCCAAAAGAAGTATGGCCAGTTTGAAAGAATTGTATGTCTTTAGGAAACACACAAGCTCTTTATTTAAGAAGCGGTATAAATTACAGTTGCTTGAAGGAAACCCTACCTTGCACCTTAGCTAGATGTGTAAGCAATTTACCATTTAATCTATGGTGTGTATTGCAGCAAGCCATTGCCTAAAGATGGGAGCAGATCGATTTGCTAACTAGTCATCCAGAGCATCACCAGACCAAAGCACCAATGCCTTGTTACATAGTGATTTTGTACAGAATTCCCAGGAATCCAAAAACAAAACAAAACAAAACAAAAAAAAAGAGCAACCAACTGTGGCTCTCTCTGTGTGTGTATGTTCTGGGGGCAGGGGGTGATCTGGGCAGCAACAATCGTTGGAGCTTCACCTGCTCAGTCTGCCTCCTGAATTTCCATATGTGAGAGCATCAGAAGGCCTTAATTAACTGCTTCAGTGGATGAACTTGGCCCTGGGGAGAGTGAGCCAACCTGTCCTCAAAGTGAGGATCTGCAGCTGACTGGCTCTGGGGTGGCTTCCAGGTGGTCTATAGATGGGTTCAGAATGAAAACCATGCAAACCTAGGGTTGTTTCTTTTGATAGTTATATTTTTTCAAAATAAGAAAAATTTTACATATGTATACATGGTTGTCATAAAAAGTATAAAATTAAAATATAAAATTATACATCATAAACAATGAAAATGTCCTTTCATCAGCTATCCTCATCAACCCTACCAAAGCTGCCCCCAACATCCTACTTTCTTGAACAGAGGTAATCACTGATGCCTACTTGGAATCATGTTATGTGTCCTCTCAGACCATTTTCTATTTATATGCAAACATAGCAAGGTACATTGCTAAGGACTGAATGTTCATGTTCCCCCTAAATTTACATGTTGAAGCCCTAATCTCCGATGTGATGGTAATTGGTACCTCCAATTACCTTTGGGAGGTAATTAGGGCATGTCACTAGAACTTTCATGAATAGGAATAGTGCCCTTATAAGAAGAAACATGAGAGAGATGATCCCTTTCAGTCATAAAAAGATACAGAGAGAAGGTGTTGGTCTACAAATTAGGAAGGAGGCTCTCACTGAACAATGAAGGCAACAACCCTTTGATTTTGGATTTCTCAGCCTCCAGAACTGTGAGAAATAAATTTCTCTTGTTGAAGCCACCCACTCTATGGTATTTGTTATAGCAGCTGGAACTGACTTAAGCATACATATACAGATTTTTGAAACACATACATAGGATCATACTATATGTGTTTCATTATGATGTACTTTTTTCACTTAACAGTATGTTGGATATATTTCTAGCTTATTTTGCCATTCCTTTACTGATAGACATTTAGGTTGTTTTCCCAGGGTGTTTTTGGCAGTTATTTTTGTTGTGTTTATGGCACCCCACCCCAGTACTTTTGCCTGGAAAATCCCATGGACGGAGGATCCTGGTAGGCTCCAGTCCATGGGGTCACTAAGAGTCAGACACGACTGAGCAACTTCACTTTCACTTTTCACTTTCATGCATTGGAGAAGGAGATGGCAACCCACTCCTGTATTCTTGCCTGGAGAATCCCAGGGACAGGGGAGCCTGGTGAGCTTCCGTCTATGGGGTCGCACAGAGTCGGACACGACTGAAGCGACTTAGCAGCAGCAGCATTTGATTACAAACCATACTGTAATGAATCATACATCTCTGTCTTTTTGTGTCCAAGTGATATTATTTCCATGGGTGCAATTCATAGGTCAAAGGATTTTCACATTTTAAATCTTAAGAGATACTGTCAAGTTCTCCAAAAGGCCTCTTTCCTCACATCCTTGCTAGGACTTACTATTGCTAGACTTCTTATTTATTGCAAATTTGACAGGAGAAACTTATGTCATTATTATTTTAATTTGTATTTTCCTGATTACTAATGAAGTTTGCCTATTGCTTTTTAAAAATGTGTATTTTCCATTCTGTGTCATTCTGCCTCCTGATTGTTCTCTGTGAGTGCATGCATGCTATGTTGTTTCAGTTGTGTTCAACTCTTTGCATGGACTGTAGCCTGCCAGGCTCCTCTGTCCATGGGATTCTTTAGGCAAGAACACTGGAGTAGGTTTCCATGTCTTCCTCCAGGGGATCTTCCTGACCCAGGGAATGAGCATGCATCTCTTATGTGTCCTGCATTGGTAGGCGGGTACTTTACCACTAATACCATCTGGGAAGCTCATTCCCCTCCTCTAGTTTCTTCCAGATCTGGGCCATCCTACACAGTACTACTTACTCATTGAGTTTTCCTAAAGCCATTTCTTATTACTGTACTTACCTGATCAAAAACCTTTACTTCAATCTATGCTATGCTATGCTATGCTAAGTCACTTCAGTCGTGTCCAACTTTGTGTGACCCCATAGACGGCAGCCCACCAGGCTTCCCCATCCCTGGGATTCTCCAGGCAAGAACACTGGAGTGGGTTGCCATTTCCTTCTCCAATGCATGAAAGTGAAAAGAGAAAGTGAAGTCGCTGAGTCATGTCTGACTCTTAGCGACCCCATGGACTGTAGCCCACCACGCTCCTCTGTCTGTGGGATTTTCCAGGCATGAGTACTGGAGTGGGGTGCCATTGCCTTCAATCTACCAGGTATTTATTTCCTTCCTGTTGTGAGCCATGGCCTGTGCTAAGCAGGGAGGGGCAGTGATGGTTCACTACCCACCATCTGTTTGGTGGTACAGGGAGCTCTTCTCTCTCCTCTCTCCACCCCTCACCTGAGTTGTGCAACTAGCCCCCAAGTTCAGAACCTTTGAAAGGCCTTTTAAAATAACTTTGGGATAATTGCTTCTATACTTCAACTCTGTGCAATCCAAGCTCATTTTTGCTTAGTTGTGAAATGCATGGCTATATCTAACAAAAAGAGAATGATTCTGAAATATTCTCTTAACTCAGTATTTGCAGAAAAGCAGTTATGACTCTGGCTGACACTCTCAGAATAATGCTGGGGCACAACACTCATTCCCCACTCACTTGCTGATTACTGCTCCCCTCCAAGCTAGCATTTCAGCCTCCCTTCAGTGGGACTCCTATCTCATACCAATATCACTCAGTTAGATCACAATTGAAGAATGCCCTGTTGACCTTGTGAAAACCTGTTTGGTGGGCTATGTGTGGCTATACCAGTATCCAAGTCCTGCACATGGCTAAAACTTTGGAATCCTTCATTTTGGTCTTAGAGATAATCACAAGTCTTTTGTTAGCTGTATAGTTGTCTCCTTCCCTGCCCCTTCCACCCAACCCCAACCCCAAAAGCCTTTTGAACTGTTATTAGAGTGCATTGTTCAGGAATAGTGATGGAAACAATATTGCTTTTTTAAAATTAAATTTATTTATTTTAATTAGAGGCTAATTACTTTACAATATTATGTGTGAAGTTTTAAAGTTTGTTATGTTCTACCACTTCTAATTCTAGAAAAGGATTAGTGCTAATCACTTCTTTTTAATATCCAATAAAGCATCTTAAGTGATAATGTTGACAATATGTAGTCTGAACTAAGGGTGGGGAAAACTTCAATGGGCCTGCTCCATAGTAATTGGTATTTCATAAGTTTCATTTCTGCCTTTGTGACAGAGGTAGTGAGATTTGTTAAAGAGATAAAAGCTCAAAGAAATGGAATTGGCACTTGGCTTTCCAGCTATCTCTTTTGAAGTATACTTCAGAAGTTTTAATAGGTAGAAACTGTCTGAATTTAGATACTATTTTCTGTAAGCTTACCAACACAGTCCTTTTTTGATGTGGTATAGAGATGCTTGTAGCTGGAGTTCAATAGTCATTGTTGCCAACAACTGAAGTTTGTTTCACAAACCCACTTATTTTGTGTATTGGTTGGAGGATAGGCAGCGCCAAAAAAGTATAGTTCTCTGGTGCTCAGCAACCACTGAAGGTGGTAATTAATGGGAAAAAGAATCAAGTGGACCAAAATAAACTGCACTAATTTCTCAAATAGTGCACCAGGATATTTATACACAACTGCTCAGACCAAGCTGGTAATGCATTGTATTGTTTTCTTTGCAAACAAAGTTTCAGATTACAACAAAAAGTGTAAGACCTCAGTGATAAGAATTAATTTGAACTCAGAAGAATTAAAGCTTAATTAGAATTCTGATCCAAGACAGCAGACTGTGTGAACTGCTGTTGCTAAACTGTACTGTGTAAATACTGCATACTGATGGAGTGTGCTTGTCAACTCAACTGGCATTTCAGTGCAGTAAGCTTGTCTTTCTGTCAGCCAAGTGCATCATGGGAAAAGATCAGCATCTCAAAAGGGTGTGATCTGCATGTGTAAAGAGAGGGGGAAAAACCTCAAAGAAAAGGAGCTTTTGCATGTATTTCAATTGTTCAAAGGTTAAAAATAACGTCTTCTAACAATGTGCATTTTGGCCCAAGGATAGCAAGGGTTTTCCTTCTAAGAATTAGAAGATAAACATGTTTTTTTAAAAATTTGAGTCATAGTATCTTGTAACCCTTGGCTAAGTGAAGCATGCCACAGTAAGACCACAGAAAATGAAAAGAATTTAACAGTGTTTTGAGTTTTGAGCTTTTCTCTAATCCTTCCTGTGGAAATCTTTGTTTTCTCAAATATACGATTTCAGCCAATTTATCTAAATCAAGAGGCATTTAAAAAAATAAGCAGCAGTGGAAATTCCCTGGTGGTCCAGTGGTTAGGGCTCCCATGCTTCTACTGCTGGGGGCCTGGGTTTGCTCCCTGGTTGGTGACGATTCTGTAAGCCGAGCAACTTGGCCAAAAACAAGTGCAACAAAACAAACAAAAAGGTAAGCAGCAACACAGGATAGACAATGTGAAGAACAGGAGTTGGTTGTGTAGACAAGTTTCAAATCCTGACTCTGCCTTTGAATCACCTTGAGCAAGTCACTTTATCTCTGCACCAGAGTTTCTTATCAAATATTGACATAGAAAACTATGTCCTGTTGATTTGAGCATTAAATGAAATAATGTATGTGAAAGTCCTGGCACTTAATAAGTGATTAAGAAACATTTATTGAATAATTTGAGACAACTGATATTTTAAAAAGTTTATCTTCTCAATGACATTCTAGGGTTATTGTGATGTTTCTGCTCTATTTTAGATGGACTTGTTTTATATCCTCCTAAGACTGAGGGCCATTTTCCTGAGATTCTTTGTTCTCAGCTCTACAGTATGCACAGGATTTTTTAATAAATGATTTTTGCTTGCCTCTGCTAAGTCAGACACGACTGAGCAACTTCACTTTCACTTTTCACTTTCATGCATTGGAGAAGGAAATGGCAACCCACCCAGTGTTTTTGCCTGGAGAATCCCAGGGACGGGGGAGCCTGGTGGGTTGCAGTCTATGGGGTCACACAGAGTCGGACACGACTAAAACGACTTAGCGGCAGCAGCAGCAGCTAAGAAAACAAGAACAAGTTTCTCCTTCCCACTTATCTTCTGATCCTTTCACCAGTATTTTCCCCAATAACATTTGTCTGTCAGGTTCAGAGGTTGTCTGTTGCAGACAATTTTGGTCAGAGTTCTTTATGGTTATCTGTGAGGGAGTTATTTTAGAGTAAGCACTGAGGAAGAGAAGAAGGAGCCAGTACATGTAATGAGGCAAAGAGAGAAAGGGGTAATAATAGTTAACACTTATTACAATTATTGAATGGTTAGTACATGCAGATGAGGAATTTGAGGCTTAAAGAAGTAAGTAAATTATCCAAAGTCATACTCAGAGAGATCCACAATTTTTGTCTAAAGTCAGATATGTTTCAAGATTCAGAAATTGCTGGATTGGAAGTTTAGAAAGATATATGCCATATATTACATAAGATTAGCAACAGGATTGGTAGTAACACCACATAGTCAAATGCTTTTAATCTTTATGCATTGAAAAATATACATATTCACACCTAATGAGATAAAGACTATAGGTAGATCCATATTTATCCAGATCAAGTCACATGTTGCTCCCAAATAAGTTACAAAACATCTTTATTTTTCAAAACTTTTTAGCTTTTGTAATTTTAGATAAGGAGTTGCAGGCTTGTGGTAGGTAATAGAGACCAGTGAGAACCCAGATGTGTCAGACTCCAGAGATGGAGCCACTTCCTTGTTGTATCAACTGCACATTGCTGCTGAACAAGGTGTTGCGAATTTAAGAGCTCAGCAATGCAAATGCTTTCTCTTAAGGTTCTGGGAATCGAAAGTCTAAAATGGATCTCCCTTGGCTGAAATCATGGTGTCAGTAGGAATATGTTTCTTTTGGAGACCAGGGGATATGTGTTTCCTTCCCTCGTACAGTTACTTGAGACTGCTCACATTCCTTGGCTCATAGTTCCTTTTTCTATCTTTAAAGCCAGCAATAGCAGGTTAAGTTCTTGTTACATCACATCACTTTGACCTTCTCTTCTGCTATTCTCTCCCATGTTTAAAGAGCCCTTGTGATTACATTGGGTCTAACCAGATAAATTAGGATGTCATAGCCAGGGTTCTCCAGAGAAACAGAACCCATAGGTTGTATGTGTGTGTGTGTCTGTGTGTATACATTGAAGCTCCCCTGCCAGCTTCTATATTTGCATGGGCCAGTTTTGAGAGGGGGTGTGGTGGAGAGAGAGCATGCATGAGCGAGATAGAAAGGGAGAAAGAGAAAGATTGATTTAAGGAAGTGGCTTATGAAAACACAGAGGCTTGCAAGCTCAAAATATAGAGGGTGGACCAACAGGCTGGATACTAAGCACAAATGTTTTAATTTAAGTGTGAATATCATCTGCTAGAGAATTCCTTCTCGCTTGTATTTTGTTTTATTCAGGTGTTCAACTGGTTGGATGAGGCCCACTCACATCCTGGAGGGCAATTTGACTCACTCAAAGTCAGTCCATTGTTTTAAATGGTCATCTCATCCATAAATGCCATTACAGAAACATCCAAAATAAATGTTTGATGAAATATCTAGGCCCTGCAACTCAGCCAGATTGCCACATAACATTAACCATCACACAGAATAATCTCCCTCTCTCAAGGTCAGTGCGCTAACAGCCTTGTTTCCATCTTCAATCTTAATTTTCCCTCGTCACAAACCCTGACATACTGTCATTTCCAAGGATTAGGCCATGTATAGCTTTGGGACCATTAGTTCGCCTACCACCGTGTGGTTGTACAAGTTGTGTATAACACAGTTCCAGGGGGATTGCGATCTGCATAGCAATGCAATGTGGAGGTCCTGTTGCATATTTGTCTATAGGGAGAGAATATAGTAAAACCTTTCTAGGCTCAGCTTCTGGAAAACAAGGTGATGATAGCTTCTGCATTAATATATTGGCTAGTTCCATGAGAACTCAGACAGGGCCAGGTTCCCCAGAGAATCACCCTGTGGCATAGAGGGACAGCTCTTAGGTTTTTGTTGCTGCTGTTTGTTTGTTTTGTTTTGGCCACATTGCTTGGTATCTCAGTTCCCTGATCAGGGATCAAATCCAGACCTGCTGTAGTCAAAGTGCAGAGTCCTATCCACTGGACTGCCAGCGAATTCCCTTTAGATTTTCAATTCCAAATCTTCTCAGGACCAAGCCAGGAGGGCCCCTAGTAGACTTTTATAACTCACACAGCATTTCCTTAATAATAATAATAATAATAATAACTCTTTGGGCGTTTTGTGGAAGGGAAGAGGAGACAGTTGCTTTTCTGATGTGTAACGTTTCAAAGGAACTGCTCCCAGACCAGGCTCTGATGTAGGGAATTCTTGGGCCTGGTGTGGTTGAGTGGGTAATGGGTATAATCTCAATAGCTATGGACCCAGTGGGTCTACAGACTCTGCAGAGGAAAATTTTTTCAGGAAAACTGAGAAATTGCTTCCTTTGCTTCCCCAAAGGAAGATGAGGAAAGAAATAGCACAGGAGAGAAAAATCAGAAAGTCTTTTCAAATGTGCTGGGGCAATTCACTCAAGCTGTTTCAGGAAATCTAGCAGTGAAGGATCCCTCTTTTGTGCCTAAAATGAAAGATCTCATTTATCATCATTTGCAAAATCCCAGTGAGACAAAACCGTCTCCTGACCCTTCTAATTCCTATAGTAAATAGCCACATGCTAGATGTTTCATTGCTGTAAAGAGTCATTACCAAAGATTGCTAGGTAAATTGGTAAAAGCACTGGTGTCCGTTTATAATTACTATTTAGATTTTTGTTGTGTTTCTTTTTTTTTTTTTATCAAGAATCTCTTTTATTGATTATCAGAAACATTACAAACATCTAATATGTTGTGTTTCTTGCAACTCCTGTTTCTGGCCTACTATTGCTCAGAGTACAAGCAATACTTCTGGTTTTGATGTTGATTAGCTTTTACTAGCAGCCAGAAAGTTTGATCTAGATTAAAACAGTGCTGATGAGCATGGAGAACATGAAGAGAGGTCAGCAGGTTAGGTGAGTAAATTGCCACCTAGTGGATGTGACCTCAATTTTTCCTTTTTGCAGGAAGGATCCATGGCTTGGGAACAAGTTCTTGGGAACATACCAGTTGTTCAAAATAAAGGAATACAAAAAGGAAATAGCTGACAGGATTTGGAACTCATAAATCCTTATCTAAAAGGTCAGTTTTCATTCCAATCCCTAAGAAAGGCAATGCCAAAGAGTGCTCAAACTACCTGCACAATTGCACGCATCTCACACACTAGTAAAGTAATGCTCAAAATTCTCCAAGCCAGGCTTCAGCAATATGTGAACCGTGAACTTCCTGATGTTCAAGCTGGTTTTAGAAAAGGCAGAGGAACCAGAGATCAAATTGCCAATATCTGCTGGATCATGGAAAAAGCAAGGGAGTTCCAGAAAAACATCTATTTCTGCTTTATTGACTATGCCAAAGCCTTTGACTGTGTGGATCACAATAAACTGTGGAAAATTCTGAAAGAGATGGGAATACCAGGCCACCTGACCTGCTTCTTGAGAAATCTGTATGCAGGTCAAGAAACAACAGTTAGAACTGGTCATGGAACAACAGACTGGTTCCAAATAGGAAAAGGAGAACATCCAGGCTGTATATTGTCACCCTGCTTATTTAACTTATATGCAGAGTACATCATGAGAAACGCTGGACTGGATGAACACAAGCTGGAATCAAGATTGCCGGGAGAAATATCAGTAACCTCAGATATGCCGATGACACCACCCTTATGGCAGAAAACAAATAAGAATGAAAGAGCCTGTTGATGAAAGTGAAAGAGGAGAGTGAAAAAGTTGGCTTAAAGCTCAATATTCAGAAAACTAAGATCATGGCATCTGGTCCCATCACTTCATGGCAAATAGATGGAGAAACAGTGGAAAGAGTGGCAGACTTTATTTTTGGGGGGGCTCCAAAATCATTGCAGATGGTGATTGCAGCCATGAAGTTAAAAGACGCTTACTCCTTGGAAGGAAAGTTACGACCAACCTAGACAGCATATTAAGAAGCAGAGACGTTACTTTGCCAACAAAGGTCTGTCTAGTCAAGGCTATGTTTTTTTTCAGTAGTCATGTATGGATGTGTGAGTTGAACTATAAAGAAAGCTGAGAGCCAAAGAACTGATGCTTTTGAACTATGGTGTTGGAGAAGACTCTTGAGAGTCCCTTGGACTGCAAGAAGATCCAACCAGTCAATCCTAAAGCAAATCAGTCCTGAATATTCATTGGAAGGACTGATGTTGAACCTGAAACTGCAGTAATTTGGCCACCTGATGCGAAGAGCTGACTCATTTGAAAAGTCCCTGATGCAAAAAGATTGAGGGCAGGAGGACAAGGGGATGACAGAGGATGAGATGGTTGGATGGCATCACTGACTCAATGCACATGAGTTCGGGTAAGCTCCAGGAGTTGGTGATGGACAGGGAGGCCAGGCTCGCTGCAGTCCATGGAGTCGCAGGGAGTCAGACACGACTGAGCAACTGAACAAAACTGAATTGAAATCCCCAGTGGGTTGTTTGTTAATGGAATTAGCATAAGTCTTGTCCAGTCTCTGGTAGGACTCCAAAGCCCAAGCTTATTCTATTATATGACATTATTAAATCATGCTCAGTATCTTCTATTTAATGTATAATATATTTAGAATGGAGTGAGGGCAATCTGGCTAAATTTTATGACTTAAAGCAGAAATAAAAACAACTTATTGCTTAAATGTAAAGGTTTTTGTTGTTGAAAGATGATACAACATAAAGAAGACATTACTGTCATTGATTAACACAGTTTATTGTTTTAAGTTGTCCAATATTTTTTCAATTGTCAGAAAATCATAATGTAAGAAAAGTGTCAGTAAAGCTTTTCTATAAAGAGCCAGATATGAAATATTTTAGGCTTTGTGGGCCAGATTGTCTCTGTTGCAACTATTCAACTCTGCCATCATATCATAAAAGCAGCCATAGAAACTGAATAAATGAATGAGTATGGCTGTGTTCCAATAAACTTTATTGACAAAAACAGCTGGAGGGCCAGATTTGGCCAATTAGTAGGTTGTAGTTTGTTCACCCTTAGTCTAATAAGACTAGAAATAAATTCAATTAATTAGCTCAATTTCATTAATATGCTATAAAAATCAGTAATAAAGAGCAGTCATTCAGTCTGGTCAGATGGTTATATAATAGCTGTACAAACCATTGTCTCCTCTACAGTTTCAATGATCCTGACTTCTTAGTGTCTTTGCTTTGTCTCCCTGATGTTCTCTACTGTGCTAAGATGCCATAGGATCCTGTGGGATAGAGGGAAAAAAATTGGAGATTGAGTGGTCATAGATTAGGGGACCTGGAATGCTTGAAGAAAATAGGATAATTTGGTGTAACTTGACTCTTGTATAATACATAGGTATGATTTATCCAAGAGTTTTGCTTTTTACTCTCTGATCAAGGTAACAAATTACTTGACCAAGATAAAATGGATATATGGTGCCTCCATCACTATTGGTCATGGAGGTCAGATCAGATCAGATTAGATCAATCGATCAGTCAGGTCCGACTCTTTGCATCCCCATGAATCGCAGCACGCCAGGCCTCCCTGTCCATCACCAACTCCCGGAGGTCACTGAGACTCACATCCATCGAGTCAGTGATGCCATCCAGCCATCTCATCCTCTGTCGTCCCCTGCTCCTCTTGTCCCCAATCCCTCCCAACATCAGAGTCTTTTCCAATGAGCCAACTCTTCGCACGAGGTGGCCAAGGTACTGGAGTTTCAGCTTTACCATCATTCCTTCCAAAGAAATCCCAGGGCTGATCTCCTTCAGAATGGACTGGTTGGATCTCCTTGCAGTCCAAGGGACTCTCAAGAGTCTTCTCCAACACCACAGTTCAAAAGCATCAATTCTTTGGCGCTCAGCCTTCTTCACAGTCCAACTCTCACATCCATACATGACCACAGGAAAACACGTAGCCTTGACTAGACGGACCTTTGCTGGCAAAGTGATGTCTCTTCTTTTGAATATGCTATCTAGGTTGGTCATAACTTTCCTTCCAAGGCGTAAGCGTCTTTTAATTTCATGGCTGCAGTCACCGTCTGCAGTGATTTTGGAACCCAGAAAAATAAAGTCTGACACTGTTTCCACTGTTTCCCCATCTATTTCCCATGAAGTGATGGGACCAGATGCCATGATCTTCGTTTTCTGAATGTTGAGCTTTAAGCCAACTTTCTCTCTGTCCTCTTTCACTTTCATCAACTTTCATCTTTTTAATTCCTCTTCACTTTCTGCCATAAGGGTGGTGTCATCTCCATATCTGAGGTTATTGATATTTCTCCTGGCAATCTTGATTCCAACTTGTGTGTCTTCCAGTCCAGCATTTCTCATGATGTACCCTGCATATAAGTTAAATAAACAGGGTGACAATATACAGCCTTGATGTACTCCTTTTCCTATTTAGAACCAGTCTATTGGTCCATGTCCAGTTCTAACTGTTGCTTCCTGACCTGCATATAAATTTCTGAAGAGGCAGATCAGGTGGTCTGGTATTCCCATCTCTTTCAGAATTTTCCACAGTTTATTGTGATCCACACAGTCAAAGGATTTGGCATAGTCAATAAAGCAGAAATAGATGTTTTTCTGGAACTCTTGTGCTTTTTCCATGATCCAGCGGATGTTGGCAATTTGATCTCTGGTTCCTCTGCTTTTTTTAAAACCAGCTTGAAGTCAGACTCCAGCAAATACTCAGTTCTGTTCTTTTTCTGCTAATGAAGGCAAGCATTTAGATTATAAAATCTGACTGTTGACTCTTGTCTTACCGAGGAAAAATACTCCCCTCTCTCAGTATCTCTTAATTTTAAGTCAATTTAGTGCCAATGACCAAGTTTTAATTTTAAAAGTCAAGTGTACTTACAAGTGTCAAGTGCACATACAAATATCAAGTGAACTATGTAGATACTCATATCCTCTTCTACTGAACTGTAGAAAGCACCATACAAAAGACCCATGACTCAGGGATTCTGATTCTTAGTGGAGTTCATTCTTGTGCTGGAGGCATAGCTATCTAGTCAGTTATTGTTTTCACTCTGCAGCCTCACAGTGAAATTCAAACAGTTTTCAGAGTTGGAGCCAATGAACCACATACTTGTTTATAAGAAGTTACATAGAGGGTTCAAGCCCTCTTGGTAAATTTTTCAAGAGAGAATAGGATCAACAGGAAAAACAATTTCAGGAGAAATTGCTTGTGTGCCCATTGAACAATATTTGGAGGTGGCCTTTGGATTATCCACTTACTCAAGTGACTGGAATACCTTTGCCTTCTTGTCAGTAAATCCTTCCTGCTTGTGCAAGGGGAAGCATGGCTACAATTTATATTATTACTGAAATCAGTCCTTTTTTTCTCTCCAAACTTCTTTGGCCTTTAAGAAACATGCAAAGGCTCTATAGTATGTGTTGAGCTTTCTGTACATGGATACATTTCTTCCTTTATCCATTTAGCATATACTTATTGAGCATTGACTATGTTAGGTGCTAGATAGAAACAGTAGTGAACTCACAGAACTTACATTGCAGTGGAGGGGACAGACCTTAAATAAATAATCACCCAAGTAAATTGACCCTGGTGGCTCAGTGGTAAAGAATCCACATCCCAATGCAGGACACACAGGACATGCTGGTTCGATCCTTGGGTCAGGAAGATCTTGTGGATAAAGAAATGACAACCCCCTCCGGTATTCTTGCCTGCAAAATTCCATGAACAGAGGAGCCTGGTGGACTAAAGTCCATGGGGTCACAAAAGAGTTGGACACGACTGAGTGACTGAGCACCCACACAAATAAATACTAAAGAACTGTGGTAAGTGCTATAATGGAAATGTACCTTGTGCTATTAGAGCTTACAATAGGGATAACTGACCTAGTCCAGGATCAGGGAAGCCTACTGTAAGGAAGTGTCCATTTGGGCCCAGATTGGAGAAATGAGTAGAGTTTCACTAGACAGAGTGGAAGGAAGAGCATTCAGGGAGAGGACTTTAGATGCAAAACTCTTGAAATGGAAAAGAGCCCAGAGCCCTGAAACAGACCAGTGTCTCTTGAAGATGGAGGAAGTGAGTGGGGTAGGGATCAGATCAGATCAGATCAGTCACTCAGTCGTGTCCGACTCTTTGTGACTCCATGAATTGCAGCCCGCCAGGCCTCCCTGTCCATCACCAACTCCCGGAGGTCACTGAGACTCACATCCATCAAGTCAGTGATGCCATCCAGCCATCTCATCCTCTGTCGTCCCCTTCTCCTCTTGTCCCCAATCCCTCCCAACATCAGAGTCTTTTCCAATGAGCCAACTCTTCGCACGAGGTGGCCAAGGTACTGGAGTTTCAGCTTTAGCATCATTCCTTCCAAAGAAATCCCAGGGCTGATCTCCTTCAGAATGGACTAGTTGGATCTCCTTGCAGTTCACGGGACTCTCAAGAGTCTTCTCCAACACCACAGTTCAAAAGCATCAATTCTTCGGCACTCAGCCTTCTTCACAGTCCAGCTCTCACATCCATACATGACCACAGGAAAAAACATAGCCTTGACTAGACGAACCTTTGTTGGCAAAGTAATGTCTCTGCTTTTGAATATACTATCTAGGTTGGTCATAACTTTCCTTCCAAGGAGTAAGCGTTTTTTAATTTCATGGCTGCAGTCACCATCTGCAGTGATTTTGGAGCCCAGAAAAATAAAGTCGGACACTGTTTCCACTGTTTCTCCATCTATTTTCCATGAAGTGATGGGACCAGATGCCATGATCTTCGTTTTCTGAATGTTGAGCTTTAAGCCAACTTTTCACTCTCCACTTTCACTTTCATCAAGAGGCTTTGTAGTTCCTCTTCACTTTCTGCCATAAGGGTGGTGTCATCTACATATCTGAGGTTTTATGATTTAGTCCATGATTTAACACAACAAAATTAAAACCAAACTCCTACATGTCCATTCATGATCTTTCCACCTTCATTACCACTCTGGCCTTACCTCCTCATCCAGTGTGCTCATTCACTCTGCTCCAGCCTCACTGGTTTTCTTGTTATTCCTCAAGCATGATCTCAACCCAGAGGTCTTTGCTTGCTCTTGTCTCTTCTAGGTACACTATTTGGACAGAGAGCTACATGGCCAACATTCACACTTCCCTCAAGTGTCTGCCCAAGTGCCACCTTCTTAATGAAGCCTCTGAAAGTGAAAGTGTTAAGTTGCTCAGTTGAGTTTGGCTGTACAACCCATGGACTGTAGCTCACCAGGCTCCTCTGTCCATGGGATTCCCCAGGCAAGAATAATGGAGGGGGTAGCCAAGCCCTTCTCCAGGGGATCTTCCTGACCTGGGGATCGAATCCAAGTCTCCCACATTGCAGGCAGATTCTTTACTGTCTGAGGCATCAGGGAAGCCCCAATGAAGCTTCTATGATCATCCTATTTAAAATGGAAACCACCTTCCTCACATCTCAGATCCACTTACTCTGCTCTACTTTTGCCTTTGCCTTTTCCATAGTAGTGCTGCTGCTGCTGCTGCTGCATTGCTTCAGTTGTGTCTGGCTCTGGGCAACCCCATAGACGGCAGCCCACCAGGCTCCTCCGCCCATGGGATTTTCCAGGCAAGAGTACTGGAGTGGGGTGCCATTGCCTTCTCCTTCCATAGCACCACTTATTGTTTAATATAATACATTATACAGAGACCATATAATTTTGTATCAACTGAGAAATTTTTGAGAGTGAAGTGAGTGCTGTTACATTTACACTAGGACAGCAGGTATAAACTGGGACTGCTGGACTTCACAAGGATAGGGACCTCTGGCCATTTTGTTGTTTGCTTATTTTATGTGTCAATAACAGTACCTGACATACTAGGTTACCAGAACGTATTTTTGAACAAATGAATGAATACTACATATGAAATATGTCTGTAAGATATAAAGTACTATAGAAATGTATCTTAGCTATTCATTTTACTCAGTCTGTCTTTCTCTTTATATATAAATACATATATTATGTGAAATACATATATACTTCCATCTATATACTAAATGTTGGGGAAGGCAGTGGCACCCCACCCCAGTACTTTTGCCTGGAGAATCCCATGGACGGAGGATCCTGGTGGGCTCCAGTCCATGGGGTCGCTAAGAGTCGGACACGACTGAGCGACTTCACTTCCACTTTTCATTTTCATGCATTGGAGAAGGAAATGGCAACCCGCTCCAGTATTCTTGCCTGGAGAATCCCAGGGACGGGGGAGCCTGGTGGGCTTCCGTCTATGGGGTCGCACAGAGTCGGGCACGACTGCAGCGACTTAGCATATACTAAATGTATATTTAATAGCAGCAAGTTCTTACCACTTTATCCCTTTTATTCCTTAGGATAGAGTAAAAGATAAGTTTTGTCATATATTTTACATGTACTTTAAAATACTAAAGAGTGATTTGAAAATAAACATGATGTAGGGTAACATATTTAAAGTGGGTTGAAAGGTGCTGTTTATTAAAAAGATTTTTTCCCCCAGAGAGCACATCTCTCTGATGACTTACAGATACAGATACTGACAGGCACGTCAAGCAGTTGTTGATGTGGCTTGATTGAAAATCAGTTTGATGCATATATGAGGCTACTTTTCTTCCCAGGTGGTGCTAATGGTAAAGAATCTGCCTGCCAATGCAGGAGATGCAAGAGACACGGGTTCAATCCCTGGTTTGGAAGATCCCCTGGAGTAGGAAATGGCAACCTATGCCAGTATTCTTGCGTAGAAAATTCCATGGACAGAGGAACCTGACAGGCTACAGTCCACGGGGTCACAAAGAGTTGGACATGACTAAGCAAACACAGTAGAAGCCAAGGAAACTTCCATCCCTATAGAAGATAAAGTACACCATCTATTAATTGAGGAGTGGATAGGAAGCCTAGATGGAGTGGAGTGAGCTACAAAGTTGAGCAGCTAAGCCAGAGTGTGTTTGATAAGGACACACTCAATTTGATTAATGATTGAAATGTGACTTAAACAATGTCGGGCTGTAGAAAGCACCTGGCCAACAATTGGAAAGTGAAAGTGAAAGTGAAGTCACTCAGTCCTGTCTGACTCTTTGCGACCCTGTGGACTGTAGCCTACCAGGCTCCTCTGTCCATGGGATTTTCCAGGCAATAGTACTGGAGTGGATTGCCATTTCCTTCTCCAGGGAAATAACAATTGGAAATAGCCATTTATTTATTTTTACAATGCTCTGCATCCATTCATTGCTCTATCTGCTCTCTTTATTGACCTGTTCTTGAATAAATTTCTGGCGGAAACGAAAATACAATGTGCTCTTATCAAAGTTAATGAATGAACTGAATCCAAACGTGAAATGGTGTATATTCCATTTTGTTTATTCTGTAGTTTTGGAATTGCTTAGATGAATAAGAGTGTGCACTTTACTTGTAAAGCCAAAGCAAAATCAACAGATAAGCTTTCATGCTTCTTCTCTTAGTTGATGATATTGATGATGATGATGATTAACCTAGATCATTTCCTTTTAACCAAATTTAAAAACAATTAAACAAAAAAACAATAAGACCTTGTTGGGCTTCCATCTTCCTCTCTCTTTTGGTAAATTGAATTTGGTTGAGTTGACTTCTCATGCTCTCCACTCCATAACACCTGAATACCTTTTCCATCCATAGTGCTTTTTTTATACTCCAAATGTGTATCACAGAACACAGTCAGAAAAATTCTTTGGGTTCAGCTGGGTTATGAAAAAAGACAACATTTTAGCATTTAATCTTCTCTTCAGGCATTTAAGAAATCAGAGTCACGATCAATATGGAAAGAGGTAAAACATTTACAATTTCAGCAATGGAAAAGAGAGGAGGGTGCACATCAGTTTTTCCACTTTCCTTTTACAAAAGTGCTTGCTTTTTTTTTTTTCAGAGTTTTCGGCCTTCTGATAGCCTTAGGAAGCCTCTAGTTCATATTCCTACTCAGCTTTTGTGGTTTATATCACTCAAGCTGGCAAAGTCAACTGATTACTTTAAATCCTAGAAGGTGCTTAAATTAGAAAAAGCAAGCTTGAGCAGAGCTGAACATATAGTAGGAAATCAATAAATGTGTTAATTTAATGTGGGCTGATTGATGTCCTCTGTAAGCATATTTATCTGCCAATTCATCTCTCCTGTGTGATGCCAGGTAACCTCCTAAGATGTGAGCAGCTAGAGAGGAGATATAAATGTGTGAATTTCATAGTCACAAACTCAAATATACAGAAACAAAACTTACTTCATTTTCCTGTTAGTAATTCGTTTTCTTTCTCAAGTGCCTAGTTTACTTTATAGGAGTAGAACACAAAAACCACAATAGTAACAACAGCAATAAAAATCTTAATCTAGTTATTTCCAGATAGTGTTAGTCATTCAGTCATGTCAGACTCTTTGTGACCCTTTGGACTGTAGCCCGCCTGGTTCCTCTGTCCACGGGGTTCTCCAGGCAAGAATACTGGACTGGGTTGCCATTTCCTTCTCCAGGGTATCTTCCCAACCCAGTGATGAACCCAGGTCTCCAGGTAAACTCAGTTCAAATCTGTGATGTCTTAGTTAATACAAATGAATAATTCAGCCAGCATTCAGATTTAAAACATCTCATGTTTTCTCTGTTACCTCCATCTCCTTGCTGGTTCTTTTAAGCTTTTGAGCCTGGTGGTTTTGTTTGTGAGAATTTAGTTTTATGAAGCTGCTATATGGCCCTAAAGGCATGAATCTCATGTCTTTTACTTATGTTCTATGACTTTTCAAGAACTTGGTGAAAATTAAACCTGGTAAGCAAGTCTAAGAATTCAATGTGGTGACCAAAAGCCCCACTGCCCAAGCTCATGCATTGAAGAGATGTCAAGTCTTTAGAGCCTCAGATCAGATCAGATCAGTCGCTCAGTCATGTCCAACTCTTTGCGACCCCATGAATCGCAGCACGCCAGGCCTCCCTGTCCGTCACCAACTCCCGGAGGTCACTCAGACTCACATCCATCGAGTCAGTGATGCCATCCAGCCATCTCATCCTCTGTCGTCCCCTTCTCCTCCTGCCCCCAATCCCTCCCAGCATCAGAGTCTTCTCCAATGAGTCAACTCTTCACATGAGGTGGCCAAAATACTGGAGTTTCAGCTTTAGCATCATTCCTTCCAAAGAAATCCCAGGGCTGATCTCCTTCAGAATGGACTGGTTGGATCTCCTTGCAGTCCAAGGGCCTAGCTTCTTGTCAATGTTTTGTTATTGTTTAGTTGCTAAGTCATGTCTGACTCTTTGTGACCCTATTCTCCTCTGTTCATGGGAATTTCCAGGCAAGAATACTGGAGTGGGTTGCCATTTCCTTCTCCAGGGGATCTTCCCGACTCAGTGATCAAACCTGTGTCTCTTGTATTGCAGGTGGATTCTTTTCTGCTGTACCACTGGAGAAGCCCTTTGTTAATGTTTACTGTATTTCATTAATTAAAGTAGTTTAAAACAATGATTCATCCATCCAGTATTTTTTCAGCAGTTGCTCAGTGCCAAATATAGTGCTGGAGAGAGAGCTATGTTGAAGAAGAAAAAGGTCCCAGGACCCACAGAGCGCTCAGTCTACTGGTTAAGGTAAATATTAAACCAAAATGTCAAATGAGATTTATGCTTAAAAAGAATCAAGATTACTTTGAGAATATGTAATAGGGAGGCCTTGCCTGGCCTGAGAGGTCAAAGAAGACCTTCTCAATGAGGTGACACTTAAATGGACAGTTCAAGGACAAATAGAAATCAGTCATGTTTAGAGAAGCCATGGGCCTTGACTCCAATAAATCTGCAAGCTACTCTCATCCTAGACTGTATCTTTTCTAGCTATTAAACCAGAGGCCTGCTTAGAAGAGGTGGTAACAGGAATTCTTCCATCCCCCAAGTAAGATATCAAGGCTGGCCAAATAATTATTTGTGTCTTAACTGATAAGTCTTATTCTTCTTCCATGTGACCTCTTCTATTTCAGCTATAACTAAAGGAGCTAAATTGAACCCAGGAGAAAGTTGACCTATTGGCCTAGAGAAACAACGGAGCCCAAATGTCTTGCCTCTAAGTTCAAAAAGCAAGCGTTCAAGTATAATGCGGCAAGATTCAGGCACACACGGGGACAACTCGTCCTCTTTACCCTTCACACTCACCAGAAAAACCCTTTGAGCCAAGGAGAGTAGAAGGCCAATTTAGAGTAGAAAGCCAAAGATTTGTCACCATTCTTCACAGAACTGGGATGGGAACAGAGAGAAGCATGAGCATTGGGGGAAACTACCATCCTGGTGTGACAAAGTACAAACAATAACACCCTCATGGGCAACATAGGCAAAAAGAGGGTTTAAGAAGGGGACAACAGAGGATTAAGTGGTTGGATGGCATCACTGACTCAATAGACATGAGTTTGAGTAAGCTCCGGGAGTCGGCGATGGACAGGGAAGCCTGGCACCCTGCGGTCCATGGGGCTGTAAAGAGTCGGACACGACTGAGCAACTGTCATGCTGAACATTTCAGTTCAGCAACTGCACTGAAGAACACACATGCAACTCATGGAACTCTGCTGAGTGTTATGTGGCAGCCTGGATGGGAGGGGAGTTTGGGGAGAATGCATACAAGTATATGTTTGGCTGAGTCCCTTTGCTATTCACCTGAAACTATCACAACATTAATTGACTGCCCCAGTACAAAATAAAAAGTGAAAAAACACTGTTCATGCAACTTTTGGAGCTCCAAGGTTTCCATGGGTACCCAGTGAGGCATAAAAGTTGTCAGAGTGAACTAGTGATATGCCTAGTGTCCTAGGGCTATGATGAAAATACAGGGCAGCTCTTCCCACTCCATGACCCAAGACTCCCCTCTCTGGAATCAGAAGTTAGTTATGTAGTAGCCATGTGCCAAAATAAGAATCATTTTACGCAGTTGAGATCTTGGAGACACCATATGAGAAGTGTGCAGAATATAATCAGATGTCATTACACTATAAGAATGATGGCTCAGATGAAAACATACAAGAAGAATCTTGAATAAACTCAGGTGGTAGAAATTAGTTCAAGTAGTTTAGCCGTAAATTTGAGAGATGAAGCATTTTGAAGACTTTCATCTATTCAAATTAAATAATGATGATGGAAAATGATGTAAGGATGCTACTTGAACTTATAAGAAACCAACCCTAGTTGAAGGATTGGATCTAGAGTTCCCTGAAGCTAGAGTGATATTTAAAAAAAAACACCAAACTCCAGTTTATACAGTTGCACACAAATAGAATCTTGCGGCAATGTTGTTGCCTCTGTTACTCCATTCCACTTTCACATCTGTGGCTCATAAATGAGCACATTTGTGTGTGTGTACACTAAGTCACTTCAGTGATGTCCAACTCTGTGTGACCCTCCTCAGTCCATGGGATCCACCAGGTAAGAATACTGGAGTGGGTTGATGTGCCCACCCCTAGGGCATCTTCGCAACCCAGGGATGGAACCTGTGTCTCTTACATCTACCTACATTTGCAGGTGGATTCTTTACCACTAGTGTCATCTGGGAAGCCCATAAGTGAGCACAGAATCTTTAAAATCTTAGGGAGGATTGAAATAAAACAGAGGGATAGTGAAGTGAATCAAATCCATAATACTAACACCAGTATGTGAAGTTTGGAATAATGTGTGTAGCAGTTGATATTTAATTTGCTTATGATGTTGAAGAGAACATGGCATATTTTAGAGTGACAGTTTGAACAGATTCCAATTTTAAAATTTCATTAATGTGTGATTTTTATTAAAGTACATAAGATATTTTGAGTACATTTAAGACAGAGGAGCATGATGGGCTCCTCCATGGGGTTGCAAAGAGTCAGATACAACTGAAAGTGAATTACACTAGCACATACTATTAATGAACTAGAATATTTAAGATAATTTTATATTCCATATATATATATATATATATATATATTTGACTTATTAAATATGTAAGAGTTGTTCAAGCAAGTAGTAAGATTTTGATTTTGGGAATCAGTATACCTAGTCAGGTATTTGAAGTGCTTAAAAAGAAAATCAGATATATTTGATTTATATATGCACTTTGAAATGTTTAAGAGAATTGAGGCAGCTAAGTTTACAAACAGGATTAAGCAGAATTTAGTCTGTTCAGCCTGAGTTGAAATAACATTTATTGAAGGCTCTCTTGCAAGTGATTGACAAAGTGTACTAGATTTATGGAATAGACTATGATTTTTATATACTTTTTATTTTATAATTTTAATAAATTAATATCAAACCAAAAAATGGCAAATTGTGTTTCCTGCACACTAAAGGTCCCTTTTAGATATCAAAAATTCAGTGATGGAACCTAGTCATTCACCCACAGTCCATCTCAGTCACAACTTCCAGGAGCACTGTACATATTTTGTATCAAGAATCAGACTAGTATTGGCAGAAATTGAAGGCTGCTCACTCAAGATGCCATTCTCAACTCATCTTCCTTGCCAATCTCCCATGCAAGAAGGTGGAATACCCAAAATGTTACTTTCCCTGCCTTCTTAGAAACAAATTGTACCCTGTGACTCATTTCTGCTAAGAGGAAGATTTGGGGGACCTTCTGGTCTCTTCATAGCTCTCTCTCCAAGGCCTAATGCTCTATTTGACACTGAGTAGCTGTAAAATTATTGAATGAAAAAGAATAGACATATGTATATGTATAACTGAGTCACTTTGCTGTATACCTGAAACTAACACAACATTGTAAATCAACCATACTCCAATATAAAATAAAAATTTTAAAAAATATTGAATTTTGCTTTATATCCTTTGTCTTAAAAAAGTGACTCAATGTACATAGCCATAGATAAATGTATTTTATAATAATATAATCATATTTAATGTGCAAAATATTGAATGAATGGACCATTGTTTTTAATTATTTTGTTAATTTTGTTAATTATCTTGTTAATTACTATTTTGCTATTACTGTTAAATACAGAAAACATTAACAAGAGGCTAGTTTCCAAAGGCTTGGCATTTCTTGAATGCATGAGCTTGGCTGTAGGGCTTCTGTTCATCACATTGGATTCTTAGACTTGCTGACCACTTTTAATTTTGACCGTGTTCTTTAAAGGTTATGGAATGCAAGTGAAAGACATGAAATTCAGGAGGTGAGGGCCTGTCTTAGCATACACAAAATGTGACATCTTCAGTTTCCAGGGAAGAGGAAATTTTCCTATTGCTATCAGTCAAAAACACAGTGCTATTTTCAGTGTTTAGCTACATTGAATGGAATGATTTTACTGATGTGTTAAAATTTGTTAGTTGAGAAACACTTTTGCGAACTGTAAATGGGAATTGAGATGAGTCTAAGGTTTTCTTTCATTTTGCAAAGCAGGAGAATCTTCCAGGATTTATTTTCTTCCTGACATTCTTTTATATAAGGCATTAGAGTAGACTTAAGATGAAACAGAGATTTTCATGTCTTTTGACCCTGAGCCATTTATACAAGAGAGGATTTTAAAACATGAATATTTTTGGCTCTAACAACTGCACCTTTGAAATGGCATGAAACACAGTGTTTAGAACTGCAAATACCACTGACATTTCGAAAGTGCAAACAATGTTTAAAAGCATAGCAGAAAATTTATTGCTTCTGCATGAACATAGGTATTGCTTAAGAGTTTATGATATTTAAGAGTTAAATAAATCAGTGGAAAACTCACTATAGACTAGCTCTATGTAACCAGAGGTAGGTATAATAATTAAGAGAACTGTGAAACTCTTTTAATGCTTCAATAAATATGCCATATATTGTGGCAGCCTGCTGTTCTCTGAGTCCAGATTGCTGCTTTGTAGGTAGGTATCAATCTTCACTATTTGCTGTATTCAACTTTTCTGAATCTGTGTTCAGGATCCATCTGTTCAGCTGTATTTGTTAGTGTGTTTCCTTATGAAATAAATCCTTCAAAAATGTTCATCTCCAAGTGGTGTCATGATACCTGCTGGGTTATATTTGTCAGACATTATAATAGTATAATAGTCTTTAACCACAGAGAATAGTAAGTCAAATATGCAAAACAAAAAAAAATGTGTATTTCTGCTGAGGCTAGGGCTGCCTGGGGAGTAAACAGTGGTATTCCTGACAGATTGGTCAGAAGGGATGGTAAATATGAAAGATGGCCATGGTTTGGGAGTTACCCTTGACTCAGAATACAGTACATGAGCTCACTAAGCAGTTCTGAGGCTTGCATCCTAGTAATGCTGCTTAGTGTCTAGCCATAGGAAACAAAGGGAGAGAGAAATGATTTCAAGTGGCAATAGGTGTAACATCCAGGGACCTACCACTCTTCATTAAGGGAAGAATTTGGTGATTCCTTAAAGATGAAAAATGCTTTTAAAATTTGGACAGATTTTAATTTTGAAAGTTGTGATGAGCTATTACCCACTACCTTTTTCCATTATTCATGCTGATACTTTTCTACAGTTCTTTTTTCCTCTTACAGGTTTTTTCCATGCTTTTATATACTTTGAAAAATAATATTGAAAAATATTTTTTATAAAAATGATTAGAAAATCTTGAAACATACTGTCCATGTGACAAGAATTTCCAATGATTTGTTCTCATTTGTGAAAAGAAGAGAAGCGAAAAGCAAAGGAGAAAAGGAAAGATATAAGCATCTGAATGCAAAGTTCCAAAGAATAGCAAGAAGAGATAAGAAAGCCTTCTTCAGTGATCAATGCAAAGAAATAGAGGAAAACAACAGAATGGGAAAGACTAGGGATCTCTTCAAGAAAATTAGAGATATCAAGGGAAAATTTCATGCAAAGATGGTCTTGATAAAGGACAGAAATGTTATGGACCTAACAGAGGCAGAAGATATTAAGAAGAGGTGGCAAGAATCCACAGAAGAACTGTACAAAAAAGATCTTCAAGATCCAGATAATCATGATGGTGCAATCACTGACCTAGAGCCAGACATCCTGGAATGTAAAGTCAAGTGGGCCTTAGAAAGCATCACTATAAACAAAGCTAGTGCAGGTGATGGCATTCCAGTGGAGCTCTTTCAAAACCTGAAAGATGATGCTGTGAAAATGCTGCACTCAATAGGCCAGAAAATTTGGAAAACTCAGCAGTGGCCACAGGACTGGAAAAGGTCAGCTTTCATTCCAATCCCAAAGAAAGGCAATGCCAAAGAATACTCAAACTACCGCACAATTGCACTCATCTCACATGCTAGTAAAGTAATGCTCAAAATTCTCCAAGCCAAGCTTCAGCAATAAGTGAACCATGAACTTTCTGATGTTCAAGCTGGTTTTAGAAAAAGGAAGAGGAACCAGAGATCAAATTGCCAACATCTGATGGATCATGGAAAAAGCAAGAGAGTTCCAGAAAAACATCTATTTCTGCTTTATTGACTATGCCAAAGCCTTTGACTGTGTGGATCACAATACACTGTGGACAATTCTGAAAGAGATGGGAATACCAGACAACCTGATCTGCCTCTTCAGAAATTCGTATGCAGGTCAGGAAGCAACAGCTAGAACTGAACATGGAACAACAGACTGGTTCCAAATAGGAAAAGGAGTACGTCAAGGCTGTATATTGTCACCCTGCTTATTTAACTTATATGCAGAGTACATCATGAGAAACACTGGACTGGAAGAAACACAAGCTGGAATCAAGATTGCTGGGAGAAATATCAATAACCTCAGATATGTAGATGACACCACCCTTATGGCAGAAAGTGAAGAGGAACTACAAAGCCTCTTGATGAAAGTGAAAGTGGAGAGTGAAAAAGTTGGCTTAAAGCTCAACATTCAGAAAACGAAGATCATGGCATCTGGTCCCATCACTTCATGGAAAATAGATGGAGAAACAGTGGAAACAGTGTCCGACTTTATTTTTCTGGGCTCCAAAATCACTGCAGATGGTGACTGCAGCCATGAAATTAAAAAACGCTTACTCCTTGGAAGGAAAGTTATGACCAACCTAGATAGTATATTCAAAAGCAGAGACATTACTTTGCCAACAAAGGTTCGTCTAGTCAAGGCTATGTTTTTTCCTGTGGTCATGTATGGATGTGAGAGCTGGACTGTGAAGAAGGCTGAGTGCCGAAGAATTGATGCTTTTGAACTGTGGTGTTGGAGAAGACTCTTGAGAGTCCCGTGAACTGCAAGGAGATCCAACTAGTCCATTCTGAAGGAGATCAGCCCTGGGATTTCTTTGGAAAGAATGATGCTAAAACTGAAACTCCAGTATTTTGGCCACCTCATGCGAAGAGTTGACTCATTGGAGAAGACTCTGATGCTGGGAGGGATTGGGGGCAGGAGGAGAAGGGGCTGACAGAGGATAAGATGACTGGATGGCATCACTGACTCGATGGACGTGGGTCTGGGTGAACTCCGGGAGTTGGTGATGGACAGGGAGGCCTGGAATACTGCAATTCATGGGGTTGCAAAGAGTCGGACACGACTGAGCGACTGAACTGAACTGAACTGAAGAAAGCATAGAGCATTAGATCTGGAAAGGACAGTTCCTGTGTCTCTGTTAGAGATTATTTTTCAACAAACATTTCTTGAGTGCTTACAGATAGGTAAACTAGAGCTCAGAAAAGTTAATGACTTTGTTGCATCGCTAAAATCAGGCCCATATTCTCCCATTTTTTATTTTGTATATATAAAGCTTGATGCCACTGTTTACCAATATTCTTTTATTTCTGTTCCATCTTTTACTTTGCACTATGAATTTGTTCTTTGTTATTATTTTATATAATGTTCATTTAGATTGATCTCAGGTTTAATAATTTTCCTGTGTATCTTCCTATATCTGAGATTTTCTGTAATCACTTTCCTTAAACCTTAAGTTCATATTTTAATAGTCATTGTAGTAATGTTATATATATATACACACACACACACACACACACACACACACATAATGGCCATGTGATTCTATCTGTCTCCTATTGTGTGAGTATGTTTTCATGCTATTTATTCATAAGTTTTAATTCTTCCATTCATTTACTTATTTATACAACAAATTTTGGGGGTGCCAACTCTAGAGAGAATGTAGTTCTATGTGCGGGTGAACACAAAAGTGAACAAAAATTAATATGGCTGCTCTCTTCATAGAGCTTAAGTCTGATGGAAGAGAAAAACATTAAAGAAATTATCACATAAATACATAAGTTCAACATAACAAGAGAAAATAACAAATGACTTAATATAAATCCCCAAATGGAGATAGAAGGGACTGATCAGAGAAGACCTCTTTACAAAAAAGAACTTTAAATTGAAACCTAAGCATAATGTGAGTGGGCGGCAGGGAAAAGTCTTCCATGCAGTGGGAAAAGTAAGCTCAACAGCTCTGAGGCAGCATCAGTTCAGTTCAGTTACTCAGTCGTGTCCGACTCTTTGTGACCCCATGAATTGCAGCACGCCAGGCCTCCCTGTCCATCACCAAATCCCGGAGTTCACTCAGATGCACGTTCATCGCATTGGTGATGCCATCCAGCCATTTCATCCTCTGTCGTCCCCTTCTCCTCCTGCCCCCAATCCCTCCCAGCATCAGAGTCTTTTCCAATGAGTCAATGAGGAGTCCTTTCAAAGAACACCCAGGACTGATCTCCTTTAGAATGGACTGGGTGGATCTCCTTGCAGTCCAAGGGACTCTCAAGAATCTTATCATGGATAGCTCAATGATCAGAAGTTATCAACACTATGGTAGTTAACTTTTTCAAAGTTCTATTTTATGGTTTGTGTGTGTGTGTGTTTCAACAAATCATTATGTACTCAGGAGTCACAAAAATAGTCTTCGGTGTTTCCTTCTATAAGTTTTATTATTTGTATCTTTCTTGTCTTGACAATTAAGAAGTTTATATTTAAAGTGTATAGTGTGATGACTTGATGTATGTATACATCATAAAATGATGAAAGGTTGCTGCTATGGACCAGGAATGACTCGGGGACTCTTGGCCTCCAGAGGAGAGGAATCCAATCCGGGGCCAGTGACAAGGCTTGATTGCCCAGAGCTTTTGTGTAATGCTATGCTAAGTCACTTCAGTCGTGTCCGACTCTGTGTGACCCCATGGACAGCAGCCCACCAGGCTCCGCTGTCCCTGGGATTCTCCAGGCAAGAACACTGGAGTGAAGGCTTCTGACATAGACATGAGAAGGGGGCAGAAAGAGTGCCCCTTGCTAGTTTTTAGCAAGAAGTTATATACTTATTAGCAAGCTGCTAATTACAGAAAGGAAATGTCTCCAAACTCAGAGAGTGACACCAGACCCCTCACCCAGAGCATGCATTTTGAGATAACATTGGCACAAGGTGAGTCATCAGGGCCATAAAACAATTGACATGAATCTTGAAGAAGGACAGAATCTAAGGTAAATACATAGTTCCATTAACATAGCTTAAGAGAACATTTTCATGAATAAAACATGCTGGTTTGTTGAGCCATTATCAGTTCTGAATTTTAGGCAGAACCAACTTGAAGAAAGGCAGATTCTAAGGTAAATACGTAGTCATTAACATAGCTTAAGAAAACTATTTCCATAAGGAAAATGCATTGGTTAGCTCAAGGTTTGAGAAAAGTTAAGTTCTGGTGGAACCAGGTGTCGTCATGGCAACGTAGAGTTTAAAAAAAAAAAACCTCCTTTTAATTTTGTATAGAGAAGAGGAAAAAAAAAAAAAAAAAACATGACACTTGCAGTCTACTTCCTCCACTTGGGAACCCCTAGCCTTTCTGCCTGATACCCTCTCGATAATCACCACAGTCAAGCTGATTAACACATCCATCACTTCATATATTTACCAATGTGTGTGTGTCTGCAGTGAGAACACTTAAGATTTACTCTCTTTGCAAATTTCAACTAATTATAGTCATCCTGTATATATTAGACACCCAGAACTTATTCACCTTGTAACTAAGTTTGCACCTTTGACCAATATTTTCCCATATCCTTCACCTCCAGCTGCTGCAACCACCATCTTATGAGGCTGACATTTTTAGATTCCACATACCAGTGCTATCATATAATATTTGTCTTTCTGTTTCTGGTTTATTTCACTTTGCATAATGTCCTCTTGGCTCAACTCTGTTATCACAAACAGACACAGGTTGTTTCCTTATCTTAGCAATAGTGAATAATCCTGAAATAAGCATGGGAGTGTAGATATCTCTTCAAGATACTGATTTCACTTCCTTGGGATGTATACACAGATGTGGGATTGCTAGATCACATGGTAGTTCTCTTTTTAATTTTTAAAGGAACCTACATTTTGTTCTCCATGGTGATTACACCACTTGACATTCTCATCGATGGGGCACAAGGGTTCCCTTTTCTTCACATCCTTGCCAACACTTATTTCTTGTCTTTTTGATAGTATCCACTCTGACAGGTGTGAGGTGATATCTCATTGTGCTTTTGATTTGCATTTCTATGATGACTAGTGATGTTGAGCATCTATTCATACGTCTGTTGGCCATCTATATGTCTTCTTTGGAAAAATGTCTACTCCAGTGCTTTGTCCACTTTTAAATCATTTAAAATTGTTTTGTTTTGTTTTGCTGTTGAGTTTTAAGAATTCCTTTTATATTTTGTACATTAACTTCTTATCAGGTATATGCTTTGCAAATATTTTTTCTGTTCTGTAGGCTGACTTTTCATTCTGTTGATTGTTTTCTCTGCTGTTCAGAATCTTTTTAGTTTGATGAAATCCCACTTTTCTATTTTTGCTTTTTTTGACTGTATTTTTAGTGTCACATCCAAGAAATTATTGGCAAGGTCAGTGTCATGAAGATTTCCCCCTATATTTTCTTCTAGGAGTACAATAGCTTTTAACTGTTTAATCTATTTTGAGTTGATTTTTGTATGTGGTATAAGATAAATTGAATGAGTTGGGTTTTTTTATGATTCATGTGGCAGGGGAGAACATGCATTTTGGGGAACCTTGAGGCTTCTCAGGAAGATGTGTTTGATCTGGCTTATTTTGGGCTATGGGATTAAGTTAGGTGATTTGTGGGAGAGTTGAAGAAAGTAGGGCTTTGCTCTAGATTTGGTGATGTCAGGAGTAGGGGGTGATCTTAACAATTGGGCATCTTAGTAAATCATATCTAAGAGGAATGAAAGGTACCACATGCATAAAGCTGTAATTGGCATAGAAGTAGCAGTCACATTAGCAAAGTTAAGGATATTTAGTCATTTTTGTGTTTGCACAAGGTTTATTTTTTGTCAGTGTTCACATGATTATTGAGTGGACTTTTTTTGTCTTGATACATCATGGTCACAGAGTAGCCTTACATGATGTTAATGTTCTGTGAAATTGTTCATGTTCAACAGGAAACCATCAAGACCTTGTGAGTGTCAGGCCAGCTCCTAACAACATGCAGACCCAGTGATAGCTCCAGTCCAGTTCTCTGACATCAGTGCTGCTTTTCTCTTAAACTGTGTACTACAAAGGGCAGAACAAATTTTGGTGAGCAACTATTTATCTCTTATACAGTGACTAGAAATTGATAATGATATACATCTGACAGGCAGATTTTGTGAATTTCTTCAGCAACTCTCAGCTCTTCTTACAAAATTCCTGTGTGTATATCTCTACTGCATGTGCTGTATGTCAAGATCACGAATCAATGAGGAAGAATGAGAAAGAGTTGGTGAGTGGTTGCCATGAAGATTGGGAGGGGCTAGCATGACTGAATGACATGAATCCCAAAGAAACTGCATTTTTTTCCCACAAAAGAAATAGATGAAAATACTGTCTTAAGGCATACTTTAGAAATGGTTAAGTGGGATATGAGAGACAAAATACCTTCCTCTTAGTAGACTGAAGGGAAGGCAGTGTCTTCAGAGGACAACTAGATTCAAATGATGTTTACATGATGAGATGATCAATTCACAAGTGGTTTAGCAATTTTTACTCAAAATTTGTCCCACTGACCAGCATCTTAATCAGCCAGGTGCTTGTTAGAAGGACAGACTCTCAAGTCCCACTCCAGACCTACTGTATCAGAATCTTCAGTTTAACAAGATGCCCAGGTGATTCAAATGTACATTAATGCTGATAAAGCACTAGCTGAGGATTTAGAGGCGCTTGCTGACCATAGAAAGTGAACAAAGTGAATTGGTGGCTCAGACAATAAAGAATCTGTCGGCAACGCAGGAGACTCTGGTTCGATCCCTGGGTTGGGAAGATCCCCTGGAGAAGGGAATGGTTATCCACTTAAGTATTCTTGCCTGTGGAATCCCATGGACAGAGGAGCCTGGTGGGCTACAATTCATGGGGTAGCAAAGAGTCAGACAAAACAGAGTGACTAATATTTTCAGTTTGGGGCTTCCCAGGTGGTGCTAGTGCTAAAGAATCCACCTGGCAATGCAGGAGACACAAGATACGCATGTTCTATCCCTGGTTTGGCATGATCCCCTGGAGAAGGGAATGGCAATCCACTCCAGTATTCTTGCCAGTGAAAATCCATGGACAGAGGAGCCTGGCGAGCTGCAGTCCATGGGCTCACAAAGAGTCGGACATGACTGAGCGACTGAGCATATAGATCATAGTTGCTGACCATAGACTGGGTATTCCAAAGGACTTAGTGAAAGGCTTGGGGAGCCAGGAATAGAGGCAGGAAAGGTTGACTGAGCAGGGAAGTTGAAAAGAGAAATACAGATATAAGAACACAGAGTTCCTTTACCCTTTCAGACTGCCTCTCAATTTCCATTCCTTCCTCCAGCTCTCAGAATGTGGTGGCTCTTTCCCATGTCACTTCACGTTCAGTTGTTTTTTAGCAGTTTGTCTAAAATGGATGATTACAGTGGTGTTATGTTCCTCCCAATCTTTCTATTTTCCAAATTTATTAGAGTGCTCACATGTTGCTTCCCTAGTATGATAAAGTAATATAAAATATGCATTAAGGAAGTAGAAGGGTTAAAATGTTAGGCTGTGTCACGATTTGCTATTCTCCAAGAGTTAGCCTATCAGCTGTCATTTGTCAGCTGACCCATTTACAACCTCAAGTTCTTTAGAAATCAGTACTATCTCTGGAGATAAGAATAAGACCTATAGTGCCAACTGAAGCTTTGCAATTTTTCTCCTGGCTGTGACTTTTCCCATCTGATTTGGCTCTCTCTCTGGTGCAGAGCATACCTGAAACAACCTCTGTTGATCACATGGTCAAGGATAACTCACTAATCCTGCAGAGGTGTAGGAGAGTTTGGTAAAAGCAATAAATATAGAAGGGAATGATGGCTTTTGAGAAGGCATCCACAAAACACAACTGTTTAGAGAAATTCATACATTACTTTTATTCTCATGTGCTTTAAACAGTTGTTGGAGCCATGCAGTATACACTGTCTTTTTATGCCAATTGGAGTCTTTTCATACCATTCAGAGAGACATTTCATTCTCCTGCAGCACAAGATATATATTTAGCCATTCAATGACTCAGAGTTACAGTTCCCTTCAACAGTGCCTCCTATGCTGAAGCAGCTGAAATTCTTTTACAGATTCTTTATCACCCAGCTCACAGCACTTAAAGAGATTCTTATTGCTTAACCCTTTTTCATACCTGCTTCATTAAAAACAAAAACAACCCAAAGCTGTTATGAACCTCCCAAAGTTTCTAATTTAAATGGAAGCTTTCTTGTGAAGCAATGATTGGAAATCAGACCAGAACTTGTGAGGTTTCGTAATGGGATAAATAAAAATTATAATGCATCTACCTGCAGTAGGAAAGGTAGTATCTGGTAAGATGCTGGTGTAAGACAGAGTCATCTAAAGTTGATAACAAAATCTAATCCCAGTTTTTATATCATCCACTGTTAAATATAAAGTATCATTCATTGGGCAAGCAGCATTTCACTAAAATTATTTCTTCTTAAACTGAAAATTATTTCTTCTTAAACAACCCTTTGTAAAAGTCGTGCTAATAAATAATTCTACTGACTCTGTTTAGTAAAGGTTAATGCTGCAAATGATCCCAAATGGTGCCCTTACTTTTGGAATGAACAATGGTTCCCCTACCAGTGTTTCTCAAAGTGTGATATAAAGAATTGTGTCCACGATAACAGTTACCTAGGGTGCCTATTAAAAATACAAGTTCCTAAACCCTAACTCAAGCCAAGTTAGATTTTCCAGGAAGAGACTTGGTCTTTAAGTAAGTTAAGTAATTACTTTAAGCACTTTAAGTAATTTTTATCAGAAAATAAGAATGCTAAATTTTAGTCAGGACGTACCTGCATCAAAAAGGTATGGTGGTGGTTTCCTAGTAAATATGTGGCTTCCTGGGTCTTATTGACTCTCTGAGAGATGAGAACCCTTGAGTCTTTACTGAAGAACTATATATTTAGCCCCGACGGTTTACCCAAACCTAAAAGATAATTCATTAAGTGTGTTCAAAGTTCAAGAATAGTTTCAGAAGGCCTCTTTATAATTGAAATTGAAAGATAGAAATAAAAAGTATAAGATAATATACATGTTGGTGAATATTGCACCCTAATATTTTCTTTATATCACACTTTGAGAAACTTCAGAAATAAGTCATAGATCTTGCAAGTGTTGATATCACCTACTCGGGAATTTGAGAAAAATTAAATAGGAGAACTAAAGCAGTAATGTTACTGAACCTTTCAAGCCAGGCCCCAACCAGGGTCCTTCTGCATGGTGTGGCTCGAGTCAATAGAATGAGATGGAATTTTGTTTCAGAAGTAAGTTTTATTTTTTGAGCATAGAATGAAGAGGTAGGAGCTTACACTCCAGGGTATAGGTCTTGCCTGACAGGTGGTGGGCGGGGCTGCTTTATAAGGTTCTCAGCAGCGGGGAGGGGGTGGAGTTCTCCCTGGATACTCATAGGATTCTCGCTGGGTTTTCACGGGGTTCTCACAGCTCCAGATCCGCAGTGTGGGACACAGTATCTCCGGATGCAGCCCGCCGCAGCTGTTTTGGACTGAGGTTTTGGCACAGCACTTTTCTGCAAGGCTCACTGAGTTGATGTGTCCGGAGTAGTTCTGCACTGGAACCTCTAACCTGATATGTTAGATGTGACCCCTTTGCACATGGCCCCCTGTGGGCAAGTGAAACTAGACTAAGCAAAAAGGAAGCAGTTAGATCTTAGCTTACCACCTCAATTTCCAGCTTATTTCTCCCATAACCCAGTGGGCTTTGCTGGTCATGGTAAGTTTAATAATACAATCATTACGGTAACAGATAACATTAAAAAATCTCTTTTGGGGGCCTCCTAGGTGGCACTAGTGGTAAAGAATTTGCTTGCCAATGCAGGAGACGTGGATTCGATGCCTGGGTCCGGAAGACCCCCTGGAGGAGGAAAAGGCAACCCACTCCAGTATTCTTGCCTGGAAAATCCCTAGGACAGAGGAGCCTAGCGAGCTATAGTCCATAGGGTTGCAGAGTCGGGCATGATGAGTAACTAACACAAAGTTTACAAAGACATTTATCAAAAATGTCTTCCTTATAGAATTTATTGTTTGATCTTACAGTTACCCCAAGGCCTATAAAGGTAGGCCAGTTTTATACTTGAAGAAGTTGGGGTTTAAGATGCAATAGATAAGTGGCTGTCAGGGCTAGAACGCATGTCTTTTTTCTAGAAGCTTATCAAAGTCTACCTATGAACTAGTTCCCTGTACTTGCTATGCTTGCTTTCTCATACCCCAGTGAATCTGCTGCTTGATGCAGCTGTCCTAGAAGCCACTAAGCATGGTTTCTTACAACCAAACAGTAATAACAAGCGGCTTCTATATTTAGCGAAATTTCATGCTTAAATATCATAACACTGCTTAGGCCAAAATGAAAAGGCTGTGTTATTCTAGGCCCTCAGATAAGATGGCTTATTTTATATTCTACCAGAATTCTGCTGTATGTGATTCTACTCCCAATGTGTCCCACCTTCATTCCTCCAGCAGGAAATATTCTGAGAAATCTGGCTTTGGCACCAAATATTCATTATAAGATTCTCATTTTATGGACTCCTCTCTCAAATAGCTATGCTGAGTTCAACCATGTGTTGCCCTTTTTCTACATGTTCTCTTCAGGGAATGGTAGAAGTTGCTGGGGCAGAGAGAGGAAGGCAACACATTGGTCCTCACCATGTTGATCTGATATTTTGTCTATTCTGCATGCCTTTGGGGGAAAAAAAAAATAGAAAATCCGTATTCGGTTTTAAAATATTATGGAAAGCAGGGTTGTATTACCTTGTCAAATTCTTCCATCTTGTATTTTGGAAATAAGGACATTTGTCTGGATGCTTTGGCTATATTTAAATATTCTGAATTATTTCTTTATTAAAAAGCAGCAGTATTCCTGGGAGAAGAGCATAGGCATATGTTTGAGAACAGAATGTTGTGCACCTCAAAAATCATTTCTAAGAAAACGTTTGCCCTTTGACTAGACACTGCATATTCCCCCTCCCCATACAGTTCCTCAACTGGGCATGTAAATAAGTCTGGCCTTGTCATAAGAATAGTTTTACTCTCAGTATACATGTATTTCATATAAGTAGATGTCAGTGAGTGTTTTTCCAGGTATTTGTGGACAAGAGAATAACTTAGAGGAATAATCTGAGAGAGAATTTAAGTAGTTAAATGGATTGTTCTTAGATTTAGAACTTTTGTCATTTGTGCCTTACATCTTTCCCAAAAGGGCAGCAAGAGCCAGACATACTGTAGTCTAAGTTTACCATCCAGAAGCTCTTCTGAGAAGGTTAGTGATAATGAGTTTCCTGGTCAAGTCTGCTCTGAAACAGTTTCCACAGCTTCTTATCAGCCAAGTTCAGCCTTGGCAGGAGAGGGAGTACAACTCAAAAAAAAAAAAAAAAAAAAAAAAAGGAAGAGGCAGCTTCTGGAAGCAAAAGCAGGAGTAATTTTCCACCTATCCAATGACAAGTAGTCAGATATTACTTTGAGTTTCCTTCGTGGGGATGAAGCACATTTGGCCTACCTAAAACCTGTTCACCTTGAAAAACACTGCTTGGGTTACTGCTACAGAACAGGAAAGACAAAAATTGGGCTAAGGGAGGATTATTATGTGAAAAAAATATTTCAATTTTTATTTTAAAGGAAATACATGATGAAATGTTCTAAAGTTGTTTGCAAAAGTTGCCTCAGCCCAAGAAAAATATTAGACATCTTAATAGAATATAGGAAAACGTGACTTGGGTTTAAATATCGCAACAAATGAAATGGAGGAGCTGGGGGGACTGCTTGAAATGCCACTAGGCAAATTTCTCTTGTCCAAAGTAATATAAAGGCCTGGGTTCCATGTGATAACTGTCAATGCTGATAATATCAACATAGAAGAAAATCTAGTTTAATGGTGAATTCTTGCAGTCAATTACTTTTGCTTCCTTAGTAACTAATTTTCTTATTTTAAAAAATTTATTTTCAAGATTTACATTATGAACACTGGGCTATGCCACTGATATATGCATGAGTTATGTGTTTAATTAGGATTACCATCATGGGTCTTGGGAGTTGAACACACTGGAGTAAGAACTACAATTATCTATCAAATAGAATATACAGCAGCTATTCTACTTATGAATATGTTCCAGGTTCCTAAAGGCTCTTCTCAAGGCAATTTGTTTCTAAGTTGCACTATAAAAATGACAGCTAAGCAAACACCCTCTTCCAACAACACAAGAGAAGACTTTACACATGGACATCACCAGATGGTCAACACCGAAATCAGATTGATTATATTCTTTGCATCCAAGATGGAGAAGCTGTATACAGTCAGCAAAAACAAGACCAGGAACTGACTGTGGCTCAGATCATGAACTTCTTATTACCAAATTCAGACTTAAACTGAATAAAGTGGGGAAAACCACTAGACCATTCAGGTATGACCTAAATCAAATCCTTTATGATTATACAGTGGAAGTGAGAAATAGATTTAAGGGCCTAGATCTGATAGATAGAGTGCCTGATGAATTATGGACGGAGGTTTGTGACATTGTACAGGAGACAGGGATCAAGACCATCCCCATGGAAAAGAAATGCAAAAAAGCAAAATGGCTGTCTGGGGAGGCCTTACAAATAGCTGTGAAAAGAAGAGAAGCGAAAAGAAAAGGAGAAAAGGAAAGATATAAACATCTGAATGCAGAGTTCCAAAGAATAGCAAGGAGAGATAAGAAAGCCTTGCTAAGTGATCAATGCAAACAAATAGAGGAAAACACCAGAATGGGAAAAACTAGAGATCTCTTCAAGAAAATTAAAGATACCAAGGGAACATTTCATGCAAAGATGGGCTCGATAAAGGTCAGAAGTTGTATAGACCTAACAGAAGCAGAAGATATTAAGAAGAGGTGGCAAGAATACACAGAAGAACTGTACAAAAAAGATCTTCATGACCAAGATAATCACAATGGTGTGATCACTCACCTAGAGCCAGACATCCTGGATGTGAAGTCAAGTGGGCCTTGGAAAGCATCACTACGAACAAGGCTAGTGGAGGTGATGGAATTCCAGTTGAGCTATTTCAAATCCTGAAAGAGGATGTTGTGAAAGTGCTGCACTCAATATGCCAGCAAATTTGGAAAACTCAGCAGTGGCCACAGGACTGGAAAAGGTCAGTTTTCATTCCAATCCCAAAGAAAGGCAATGCCAAAGAATGCACAAACTACCACACAATTGCACTCATCTCACATGCTAATAAAGTACTGCTCAAAATTCTCCAAGCCAGGCTTCAGCAATACATGAACTGTGAACTTCCAGATGTTCAAGCTGGTTTTAGAAAAGGCAGAGGAACCAGAGATCAAATTGCCAACATCTGCTGGATCATCAAAAAAGCAAGAGAGTTCCAGAAAAACATCTATTTCTGCTTTATTGACTATGCCAAAGCCTTTGACTGTGTGGATCACAGTAAACTGTGGAAAATTCTGAAAGAGATGGGAATACCAGACCACCTGACTTGCCTCTTGAGAAACCTATATGCAGGTCAGGAAGCAACTGTTACAACTGGACATGGAACAAGAGACTGGTTCCAAATAGGAAAAGGAGTATGTCAAGGCTGTATATTGTCACTCTGCTTATTTAACTTATATGCAGAGTACATCATGAGAAATGCTGGGCTGGAAGAAGGGCAAGCTGGAATCAAGATTGCCAGGAGAAATATCAATAACCTCAGATATGTAGATGACACCACCCTTATGGCAGAAAGTGAAGAGGAACTACAAAGCCTCTTGATGAAAGTGAAAGTGGAGAGTGAAAAAGTTGGCTTAAAGCTCAACATTCAGAAAACGAAGATCATGGCATCTGGTCCCATCACTTCATGGAAAATAGATGGAGAAACAGTGGAAACAGTGTCCGACTTTATTTTTCTGGGCTCCAAAATCACTGCAGATGGTGACTGCAGCCATGAAATAAAAGACACTTACTCCTTGGAAGGAAAGTTATGACCAACCTAGATAGCATATTCAAAAGCAGAGACATCACTTTGCCAACAAAGGTCCGTCTAGTCAATGCTATGGTTTTTCCAGTGGCCATGTATGGATGTGAAGAGTTGGACTGTGAAGAAGGCTGAGCGCCGAAGAATTGATGCTTTTGAACTGTGGTGTTGGAGAAGACTTGAGAGTCCCTTGGACTGCAAGAAGATCCAACCATTCCATCCTAAAGGAGATCAGTCTTGGGTATTTTTTGGTAGGAATGATGCTAAAACTGAAACTCCAGTGCTTTGGCCACCTGATGCGAAGAGTTGACTCATTGGAAAAGACTCTGATGCTGGGAGGTATTGGGGACAGGAGGAGAAGGGGACGACAGAGGATGAGATGCTGGATGGCACCACTGACTTGATGGACATGAGTCTGAGTGAACTCCGGGAGTTGGTGGTGGACAGGGAGGCCTGGCGTGATGCAATTCATGGGGTCGCAAAGAGCAGGCCACGACTGAGCGACTGAACTGAACTGAATAGCCATACTTACAGCATACTCCAAGGATGAGATAAAAAATAAGAAATTGTAATTGTTTAGGAAGACACGTGCTACCCAGATAAATTTTCTCAGCCATTTGTAGAACTGTCTATCTCTGGTTAAAAATATGCCAATTGACACATAATGTTTTTTAGTAGAAAAATGAAAGATTCCTTCAGTTTTAAAACTGCTTTGTCAAACAAAGGATAGATTAAAACTCACTCTTAAGTGTTATATTAGTTGATTTGAAATGCTAGAATAGTAAAACCACAGTCTGGGTGTTTTATAAACAACAGAAATTTATTTCTCACAGTTGTGGAGGCTGGAAGTCCAAGATTAGGGTGTCAGTATGGTCAGCTGCCTTTTCATTGTGTACTCACATGGTGGTAGGGACTAAGGAGTTTGGGGTCTCTTTTTAAAGAACATTAATCTCATTGTGTGTGTGTGGTTTTTTTTTGCCATACATTAACATGAATCGGCCATAGGTAAACATGTGTCCCCTTCCTCCTGGATCCCCCTCTCATCTCCCTCCCCATCCTCTCTCTCCAGGTTGTCACAGAGCACTGGCTTTGCATTTCCTGTGTCCTACATCAAACTCCCACAGGCTATCTATTTTACATATAGTTGTAAAGTAACTGTTCTCCAATTAAAATAAATAAATCTTAAAAAACCCATTAATCTCATTCATAAGGGTTCTACTCTCATGACCTAATCACCTTTAAAAGGCCCCACCTGGATTTCAACATATGAATTTTGGGGCTCCACGAACATTCAGGCCATAACAAGTCTGTATGCATACACTTTATGTTTGGTATCTTCCTGTTATACGAATACTTTGAGGACTTCCCTGGTAGTCCAATTGTTAAGACTCTCCCTGCCTATGTAGGAGACACAGGTTCAGTCCCTGGTCTGGGAAGATCCCAATGCCTTACAGCAAACTAAGGCCATGCACCACAACTAGAGACTTGGTACACTGCAATGAAAGATCCTGCATGACATAATGAAAATCCCACATGCTATAACTAAGACCACATGCAGCCAAATAAATAAATATTTAAAAATAAATTAAAAAATAAAATAGCACTTTGACCCGAGAATGAAGAATTATTATTTTGATTACATATTCATTTTATATAGGAAAAATAGCTTATTTATTGGAATAAATTAAGTAGGGCAACTGATAGCTAAATAAATAAATGTTCCAGAATGTGTTCCCTGGAAACCAAATCTGAGATGGAAAGTTGGGTGCTGATCTATTGTGGAGTCCTCTTGGGAGATTTACCTGTAAGGAAGTGAGGAAGGCAGAATTGAGCAAAGGGAAAAGCTGACATAAATTTATAGCTGAGGCCTCAGGTAAGCTGACAGAGAGTTTGGGGTCAGAGACACTATTTCAGCTTTCTCAAATAGAGGTAAGGCAGCTGGAGCTTTGTATCTCTTTCTTAGCCAATCATTAGCCATGGACAACCCCTAGGAGGAAACAGGAATGCAGGTTGAGGCAACTGTTTTAGGCAAGGATAACGTCCATTGAGGGACTGAGACGTCAGTCATTAGGCATCTGATAAATCCACCCTCTCCCTTCCCCCTTACAGTAGGTATATCAGCCAAGAAGATATAGGTGGTGCATAACATTATCCAATCTTTTTACAATGCTCAAAACTACTTGTCCCTTATGGTAAGTTTGCCCCATTTGGAATAGTTTGCTTAGAAATTTGGTTGATCTCATTAGTTTTTTTTTCCCCTGGGTAACCTTATAAGAGAAGGGTCAGAAGGACAAATGACAGTCCTGCTGCTGCTCTTGATCTTGAGTCTACAAATGAGACATACAATCTTCCTCAATGACATATACTAGATCCCTTTCACCCTCAGCTAGCACCTGTCCTAACCTAAATAGCTCACCTGGTGGATTGATGGAGACTTTCATCCCTGAACCCTGGGTTAGCACGTTGACAGGCAGAGAGATCTAATACAACTCAGACCCTGCTTCAAGAAAGGGCACCTTGCCCAAAGGTGAGTGTGGTAAGCCAGCAGTTCCTAGCTGTTGGCTCCTCATGCCTCCTTTGGTTTTTGAATAGAAATTATGTACTTCTAGGATGGCTGCAGACAATGACTGAACCTTGTACAATTCTTGAACCTGAACCAGATTTCAGACCCCAAACCCACTGACTGAAGAGGTGATTGGGTCCCTGGAAAGTGGAACTCTTCTAAAGGAGCAAGCTATTGTACTGACAGCATTGTGGCAGGTCTGTATCATGGTCTGAGGGGTCCCCCTACACAATCCTACCTTCTCTGTTTTACTTTCACTAGCCTTCTCTCCAATAATGTCTTTGATACTCCTATGTATTGGTATTACCTTACGGAGGACCCAACCCAACTGTTACAGTGGTAACAGAAACGGTGTAAGAAAGCCGGCATTGAAATATGGTTTGAGGACTGAATCACACCATCCTGGGATGTGATGGAGGATAATCCCTAGCACTAGATGAAGGATCAATTGCTAAAAGTTCGCCAGTTTTTCAGCAAGATGAAATGCCCTGGCAGGTGCAATGTTTAAAATGTTTGAAGCAAAAATGCATATAAAGACAATGAAGTTGGTAAGATACACTGGTGCCCTAGAGAGGGATAATGACAAGATAAAAGCAGTTAGTAAGCAAGGGGGAAACTAAGTGTGACAGCCAGGGGAGCTCTTTGGTAGCTTACAAAGAGGCCTTTATATCTTGCAAAGAGAGACAAGATGAAACTGAAGACCAAGTAGATCCTGGACATCAACTGTGGACTATGACAAGCTCAACTGACTAGCAGTCTGGATTACAGCTGCTGTGTTGGCCATGGTATCTTCAGTATTCCAGAAGGGAAAAATATTAAGATCAATATTAGTCTGTTCTTGCATGGATGTATCATATGACACAGAAAATACCTATAGGATTGCTTCTTGTCTAAGTTTGTGGTGGTCCACCCTCATTCATGTTTATGTAGCTGCCTGACTGGTGAACTAACTAAATGGGATTATGATGAAGATGACCACTCCTGCATTCTTTAAGTCTTTCAGGGTGGTACCAATCTCTATCATTTCTCATGTGACATAAGGTACTGTGTTTGATTTACTATTTTGGTAGATGTACTGCGGTGATGGGGGGAGGGAGCATTAGCAGTGAGTGATATACAGTTGTCAACCATCTACAATTGATGGTTCCCATCATTTTGAGATGGGTATAAAAACTCTTTAAGAGGAAATCTGGATGGAGCACCATAGTATCCACCAAAGTAATATGTGTAGCCCATCAGGGTGTGTGCATGTATATGTTTGTATGTGTGTTAGTGTGTGTGCATATGCATGCTTTAAGAGAATTTTTTTTCTTCCATCTGTGCAATCAAGGCAGCAGAGCCTTCTGAGTAGTTCTGAATTTCTGAATTTCATGATCACAGGTCATGGCACAAGGAATCCTCTCCTGGGGTTTTGAGGATGGTGCTGTTCTCACCCTTCAGAGGCCATTCCACAAGGATTTGAATGCTGCCAGTTCTCCTTCATATCCCATCTTCCATTTTCACAACTCTAGTCAGATCAGATCAGATCAGATCAGTCGCTCAGTCGTGTCCGACTCTTTGCGACCCCATGAACCGCAGCACGCCAGGCCTCCCTGTCCATCACCAACTCCCGGAGGTCACTCAGACTCACATTCATTGAGTCAGTGATGCCATCCAGCCATCTCATCCTCTGTCGTCCCCTTCTCCTCTTGCCCCCAATCCCTCCCAGCATCAGAGTCTTCTCCAATGAGTCAACTCTTCGCATGAGGTGGCCAAAATACTGGAGTTTCAGCTTTAGCATCATTCCTTCCAAAGAAATCCCAGGGCTGATCTCCTTCAGAATGGACTGGTTGGATCTCCTTGCAGTCCAAGGGACTCGCAAGAGTCTTCTCCAACACCACAGTTCAAAAGCATCAATTCTTCAGCACTCAGCCTTCTTCACAGTCCAACTCTCACATCCATACATGACCACAGGAAAGACCATAGTCTTGACTAGGCGAACCTTTGTTGGCAAAGTGATGTCTCTGCTTTTGAATATGCTATCTAGGTTGGTCATAACTTTCCTTCCAGGGAGTAAGCATCTTTTAATTTCATGGCTGCAGTAGCTGAATCCAAACTCTGGTTTTGTATTGGATCCTTGGTGTGGATTACTTGGTTAATTTGCTTGTGTTATGCTCATTGGCTTGGAAACAATTGTATGAAATAGTAGGGTAGGAATGATTAGCCTTATTCTGCAGATGAAGAAATGGGGATTGACAGGCTAAGTTATTTCCCTTAGGTCAAGTCTCAAAGCTTACTTTTAGGTCAATATTCCAAAGTGTGGTCTGGGGACGTCTGCATGAGTATTGTCTGGGCTTCTTGTAAAAGTGCATGATGTGAAAATCCTAAGCCTTACCATTCATATACTAACTCCATAATTTTTGGTCTGGGAAATCTGAATTTATAAGAAGCACCCTGACCATTCTTGTGCATATCAAAGTAGGAGAACAATCTGTTTATATACTGTTGCTACTCAGAATTTTTCAAAATCTGAAAGATGATGCTGTGAAAGTGCTGCACTCAATATGTCAGCAAATTTGGAAAACTCAGCAGGGGCCACAGGACTGGAAAAGGTCAGTTTTCATTCCAATCCCAAAGAAAGGCAATGCCAAAGAATGCTCAAATTACTGCACAGTTGAACTCATCTCACATGCTAGTAAAGTAATGCTCAAAATTCTCCAAGCCAGCCTTCAGCAATATGTGAACTGTGAACTTCTAGATGTTCAAGCTGGTTTTAGAGAAGGCAGAGGAACCAGAGATCAAATTGACAACATCTGCTGAATCATCAAAAAAGCAACAGAGTTCTAGAAAAACATCTATTTCTGCTTTATTGGCTATGCCAAACCTTTGACTGTGTGGATCACAATAAACTGTGGAAAATTCTGAAAGAGATGGGAATACCAGACCACCTGACCTGCATCTTGAAAACCTGTATGCAGTTCAGGAAGCAACAGTTAGAACTGGACATGGAACAACAGACTGGTTCCAAATAGGAAAAGGAATACATCAAGACTGTGTATTGTCACCCTGCGTATTTAACTTATATGCAGAGTACATCATGAGAAACGCTGGGCTGGAAGAAGCACAAGCTGGAATCAAGATTGCCAGGAGAAATATCAATAACCTCAGATATGCAGATGACACCACCATTATGGCAGAAAGTGAAGAGGAACTAAAGAACCTCTTGATGAAAGTGAAAGAGGAGAGTGAAAATGTTGGCTTAAAGCTCAACATTCAGAAAACGAAGATCATGGCATCTGGTCCCATCACTTCATGGGAAATAGATGGGGAAACAGTGGCTAACTTTATTTTTGGGGCTCCAAAATCACTGCAGATAGTGATTGAAGCCATGAAATTAAAAGACGCTTACTCCTTGGAAGCAAAGTTATGACCAACCTAGATAACATATTCAAAAGCAGAGACATTCCTTTGCCAACAAAGGTCCGTCTATTCAAGGCTATGGTTTTTCCAGTGGTCATGTATGGATGTGAGAGTTGGACTGTGAAGAAAGTTGAGTGCCAAAGAACTGATGCTTTTGAACTGTGGTGTTGGAGAAGACCCTTGAGAGTCCTTTGGACTGCAAGGAGGTCCAACCATTCAATCCTAAAGGAGATCAGTCCTGGGTGTTCATTGGTAGGACTGATGTTGAAGCTGAAACTCCAATACTTTGGCCACCTGATGCGAAGACCTGGCTCATTTGAAAAGACCGTGATGCTGGGAAAGGTTGGGGACAGGAGGAGGAGAAGGTGAGACGGAGAAGGGCATGACAGAGGATGAAATGGTTGGATGCCATCACCAACTCAATGGACATGAGTTTGGGTGGACTCCGGGAGTTGGTGATGGACAGCGAGGCCTGGCATGCTGCAGTCCATGGGGATGCAGTGTTGGCCACGATTGAGTGACAACTGAACTGAACTGAACTCACAATTTTTAGATGATAACTGATAGTATGTTAGAAATGCTGAATCTCAGCCCTGCCGTCAGCCCTCACCTCAGAATTACTGAATTAGATTTTTATTTTTACAAGATGTCTCTAAATTATTCTTATGCAAACCAAAGTTAGAGACCACTGTTCTATGGCAGCCATTCTCCAACTTTAGTATGTGGGTAGATCCCCTGGGAGAAATTGTTAACCATTTGTGGGATCCCACCCCCTGAGTTTCTGGGGTTTAGCTAGAGAATTTCCATTTCTAACAAGTTCCCAGGTGATGCTGAAGCTGTTGAGACAGGGACTGCACTTGAAGGATGCTGCTCTAACATGTGGTTTTCAAATATACATGTTCATTAGAATCACTCAGGGAGTTTAAAAAAGAAGCTAGATACCCAGGCCACTCCTGATGAGTCAGCACACCTTGGGGGTGGGGCCCAGGCCAACAGAATTTGAAACCTCCTACGTGATTCTAATATTCAACAGGATTGACAATGTCTTCTTTTTAGGAATCGGGATTTCATTCTAAGACCTCGTGCAATCAGCTATTCCATACTGCATCTCTGTAATACAAGGAATCTGTGTAACCACTTCAGAATAAAAAATATTAATTCATTTGTCAATAAGTATAGAACCCCAGTATGGAGGCTTTTTTGTCTCCTTTGACTAAAATATTAGGTAGAAGGCTATCTTTCTAATAGATCTCTTTGCTTTCTTTATGGTTTGTTATCTGAGTGCATAATTTCCCACCTATGACTTGAATAAGCTGTCAAATCAATACTTGTTGTTCCTTACTTTTTATTCTTGTCTTTTCTCAGACAATCTTCATTCCCTCCTCAGCCTGTTTGATTGTTTAAGTGAGAGGGTGTAGGTGTGCATTGAATATAATTCAGCCCTGCCCTCTCAACCCCCTGCTAACCTCACCGTTCACTCTTAAAGTTCATATTCAAAGGGCCTCAAATTATAATTCCAAATTGTTTGAAGAATTTCAAGTAACAATTGTCTTTATAATTTGATTGAATCTACTAGTGAGTATATTCTTTTATATTGATTCATGTAAGTGTGTATCTATAGTTCCTCTGTAGTATATTTTTATTCTTCCCAAGGGGTTCTCAGATTTTTATGGGAAGAAATGACTCCTCAGAAGCTGTAAGATCACAGGAGAGTATGCCTGTGTGTGTCAGGGTGTGGGGATAGAGGAATGGAGGAGAAGTGGGTGTATATTAGGGGTCTGGATGCAGGAGGCAATAAGGGGACAGGTGGAAAGGCTGCTGATCCCAGGATCAGAGTAGGGACAGGGAGAAGATACCTCTGCAGTTGCTGTCCAACAGCCAGGGATTCTTGAAAACCCAAATGAAGAAGATAAGGTGTCACCACTGGTTGCCAGAGCTACCAGTAACACTTTGAGATCTACTGGCATTCTAGTAGTTGAAACCTTGACTTCCAGACTCTAGTCTGTGACTTTGTTTACTTGGTGGAAATCATCATGTAACTCCAAAGTCCGATTCCATAGTTGGAAATCTTTTTGTATGTGTGTGAAACTGGAGAATTAACTTTCTTTTTCAAGACTTAGGAAGACACTGAGCAGGTTATCATGAGATTCTTCCTGAGCATAATGGCCACCATGGCAGAGCTGCTAAGATTTAATTTTTATTAAGATAGGAGGGCTGTGTCAAAGCTGGGCAACTGTACCTTCTTCACTCTTTCAAAGGATCTGGAGAATTACAGCAATATTATCACTGTGTAATCAATGCCATTATCTTTCCCAAGTGTGTTTTAATGGGTGCAGTGGATTCTGGGGATACTGCTTAATGTTAACGTGTCCTATATTCCAGCTAGTAGAGAGAAAACAAAGGCTAGATGTCTTTTGCTGTGATATCTGGTCTTTGCATCTATAACTCAATTACTGGTGGCCACTGTAGTCCTTTCAGAAAAAGCCAAGATTGGATTAAAATGCAAGAATAGGCTTAGAATTAAAATCCCTTTGAATTACACTATTGATTTCAGAAACATGATTACAAATATGATTATCTAGTAAACCATTTCTGGTTTCAGTATGTGCTACATGAAAGCCAGATGTGTATACTCGTGCAAAGATCTCCAGAGACTGATTTGTTGTGGCAGCTCAGATGTTTACAGCTTGCACTCTGTACTTGAGTGGATTTTCTTTGGAGAGAATTGACTCAGTGCATTTGAACACATTTTTGTCTGTGATTGGTTATATAGTAGAGATTTCAAGCTCAATTTGGTTAAGAATCTGGCTCTTTGAATGACTTCTCTATTCTGCCATTTAACCACAACTTGCTTGCAATCCTCCATGTACTCTCCCACTTACCTCTTTAATCATTCTTACTAATAAATTCTTGAAGGTTTTAGGAAAATATCAGATTTTTGTTGAGTTTTATTTATAACTTTTCATTTTCCAGTTTCCTCAGCAGTAAAACTAGATTGGTAAGAATGAATGTATATCAATGTGGCTGATAAAGCTCTATAAATTGAGTTAAAATCCAAAGCAAAGTCCAAAAATAGCAATCCGTCAAAAATATCAAAATATACTCGCAACATTTTCTTTTCCCTATAATACCAAACTGTGATTTTCTGGAGGATAGTGTCCATGTTTTCTGTATCTTTGGTACCCACCATGGCACTGAACAAACAATTTGCACAAAAGATACTCTGCATAAGCAAATGAACTCATCTGCGTAACCTGACCTAAGTTAATCGTCAGTCAAACAATTGTTAGGCTTTCTTGGTAAATACTGGAAGTTTGCTGCTACGAGCCATGAAAGACACTGGAATTTGTGGCCTCCAGAGGAGAGGAATTTGAACCAGGGCCAGGGACAAGGCTTGATTGCTCAGAGGTTTTTGTGTAGTAAAGTTTTTAAAGTATAAAAGAGATAGAGAAAGCTTCTGACATAGACATGAGAAGGGGACAGAAAGACTGCCCCCTTGCTAGTTTTTAGCAAGGAATTATATACCTATTAGGGGCTTCCCAGATACTTCCTGAGAAATCTGTATGCAGGTTAAGAAGCAACAGTTAGAACTGGACATGGAACAACAGACTGTTTCCAAATAGGAAAGGGAGTACGTCAAGGCTGTATATTGTCACCCTGCTTATTTAACTTATATGCAGAGTACATCATGAGAAACGCTGGGCTGGAAGAAGCACAAGCTGGAATCAAGACTGCCAGGAGAAATATCAATAACCTCAGGTATGCAGATGACCCCACTCTTATGGCAGAAAGTGAAGAGGAACTAAAAAGCCTCTTGATGAAAGTGAAAGAGGAGAGTGGAAAAGTTGACTTAAAGCTTAACATTCAGGAAACTGAGATCATGGCATCTGGTCCCATCACTTCATGGCAAATAGATGGGAAAATAATGGAAACAGTGACAGACTTTATTTTCTTGGGCTCCAAAATCACTGCAGATGGTGACTTCAGTCATGAAAGTAAGAAACTTGCTCCTTGGAAGAAAAGGTATGACCAACCTAGACAGCATATTAAAAAGCAGAGACATTACTTTGCTAAAAAAGGTCCATCTAGTCAAAGCTATGGTTTTTCCAGTAGTCATGTATGGATGTGAGAGTTGGATTATAAAGAAAGCTGAGTGCCAAAGAACTGATGCTTTTGAACTGTGGTGTTGGAGAAGACTCTCCTTGGACTGCAAGGAGATCCAACCAGTCCATCCTAAGAGAAATCAGTCCTTGAATATTCATTGGAAGGACTGATGTTGAAGCTCAAGCTCCAGTACTTTGACCACCTGATGTGAAGAACTGACTAATTGGAAAAGACCTTGATGCTGGGAAAGATTGAAGGCAGAAGGAGAAGGGGATGACAGAGGATGAGATGGTTGGATGGCATCACCGACTCAGTGGACATGAGTTTGAGTAAGCTCCGGAGTTAGTAATGGATAGGGAGGCCTGGTGTGCTACAGTCCACGGGGTCGCAAAGAGTCGGCCACGACTGAGCGATTGAACTGAACTGATAGCTCACCTGGTAAAGAATCAGCCTACAATGTGGGAGACTTTGGTTCAATCTCTGGTTTGGGAAGATCCCCTGGAGAAGGGAAAGGCTACCCACTCCAGTGTTCTGGCCTGGAGAATTCCATGGACTGTGTGGTCCGTGGGGTTGCAAACTGAGCGACTTTCACTTTTCACTTATACCTATTAGCAAGCCGCTTATGAGAGAAAGGAAACACCTCAAAACTGAGAGAGTTGCACCAGGCTCCTAACCCACAACATGCATTTTAAGACAGCTTTGGCACAAGGTGAGTCATGCCAGGCCATAAAATAATTAACATGAATCTTGAACAAAGGCGAATTTCCAAGCAAATACAGAGTTCATTAACATAGCTTAAGGAAGACATTTCCATAAGAAAAATGCAGTGGTTGGCTCAAGATTTGAGATAAAATTAAGTTCAGGCAGAACCAGGTGTCGCCATGACAACACAGGATTAGAAAAAAAAAAGAAAAGAAAAAAAAAGTCCACCACTTGGAGTTTTATTTCCTCCTGCCACTTGGGGACCTCTGGCCTCCCTACCAGGGCTATTAACACTCTCAATATGAGTAGCTTCAGAAAATGAAAGATGCAAGGGAGCTATGTATCTTCTCCCCTATAACCTTGATACCAGGTGATATGTTATAATTGAAAGCAAGTGTTAGCCCACACTCCAGCATACTTGCAAACATTTATTAATGAGCAGGCACAAACACAGTTGCACAACCTATTTCTGTGACTGGTTCCTACTCTCTATCTCCTTAAGGCCTCTAGGCACTTAGTCAAAGCACTTCACATGGAAGAAAGAGTTCTTTCTGAGGCAAAGATACTATTATGAAGACATAGTTGGCTATCACATTCATAGGCTCAGGAAGACCAGCCATATCTCAATGCATTGATAGATTTCATTTAAGCAGCATGTGCTCTGCTGACCCATGAGTTGTCAGGGCTCCCATTCTTCCCTGTTTAGAGCAGCCAAAGGGCTGCTGACTAAGGGAAGCTGAAAAAAATGAGCTGACCTATTTATTCCTTCATATTGCCCTTCCCCCACAGCCTTATCAAAAGAGAATATCATTACTAAAGATAATTACCCTGTTCTCGCCAACCTTGCAGTGTATTCCAGGTGAAAAATCACTTGCCTCTAGGTCACAGCCCTTTTTTTTTTTTTTTTCCTTCTGGAGGCATTTATGCCCACTGAAGCCAGAGGAATTATGCTAAGAATAGTAATAGCCAGAAAAGAAAGGGCCATTATGGCCTTTTCCAGGTGTGACCACTGGGTAGCATCTGGTAAAGAATAGACCCTCTGACACAGGTGCAAAATTCTAGCCTATGCTGCATTCCTAATCTTTGTACAAGGAACTTAGCTGAAAAATAGACAATGCTAATTTTAGATGTTTAATTATTTTGGGGATCCATTCATTCAAAACTAGTACACCAAAAGGAAAGTCTAGGAACTTTAAGGAAACTGCTTATGTATTTTATTTTATATTCCACACACTTTATCTCCCAATGCTGATTGCATTTTCATAGGAAACTTGGAAGGAAATGCTGTTTTCCAGCTGCACAGTCTGGTACTCTTAAGATGCACAATTTAAGCCCCTTTTGGCAGCTTTTCTTCCTCAGTAGGGTCTGCCCATATTTTATGATTGCTTTTCTTTTCCTTATGCTCGTTTGAAAAGTGAAAGTGGAAGTTGCTCAGTCATGTCCGACTCTGCGAACCCACGGAGTATATAGTCCATGGGATTCTCCAGGCCAGAATACTGGAGTGGGTAGCCTTTCCCTTCTCCAGGAGATCTTCCCAACCCAGTGATCCAACCCAGGTCTCCCGCATTCCAGGCAGATTCTTTACTAGCTGAGCCACAAGGCAAGCCCAAGAATACTGGAGTGGGTAGCCTATCCCTTCTCCAGCAGATCTTCCCGACCCAGGAATTGAACCTGGGTCTCCTGCATTGCAAGTAGATTCTTTACCAACTGAGCTATCAGGGAAGTCAGATATGCTCCCTTACCTTGCCACTAAATTGTATGCGGGAGTGAGAAGATCCGTACTTCAAATGACAATAGGAAATTTATTTTTTAGCTGAAACATCATTCTCAGATAAATCTTTGGTTCTTTACCATAGCCATGTTGATTAGTTAACAATAGTGATCCATTTCCTCACTTATTTTTATTTTATAGCAAACGCAATATAATAGCAGTAAAAAGTTCTGAAAAGGAAAAACATTAACCTTCAATTCTTAATCCCATGGTTCCAAAACAACTTTGTTTTTTTGCATATTCTCCTCTGAGTAATGCCCACAAGCACATGCATTTTTGCATAATTGTAAATCATTGTGTGCATGCAACTGTGTATTCTGCTTTTTATGGTATGCATTGTGTTTTAAACATTTGGCAAACTGTTAGTCATCATAGCTATATTTAACAACTGAAAACTCCATGGAATGGATGGGATATGTTCCTGGTAGCTCAAACAATAAATATACTTGCTGCTGCTGCTGCTAAGTTGCTTCAGTCGTGTCCGACTTTGTGCGACCCCACAGAGGGCAGCCCACCAGGCTCCCCCGTCCCTGGGATTCTCCAGGCAAGAGTACTGGAGTGGGTTGCCATTTCCTTCTCTAGTGCATGAAAGTGAAAAGTGAAAGTGAAGTCGCTCAGCCGTGTCCGACTCTTCGCGACACCGTGGACTGCAGCCCACCAGGCTCCTCCGTCCATGGGATTTTCCAGGCAAGAGTACTGGAGTGGGGTGCCATTGCCTTCTCCGAGACAATATACTTAGCTGTTCCCTAATTATTAATAGCTTTCTCTGCCCCTCTTTTCCCCTCTTCTCTCCTCTTCTTCCCTTCTTTCTGCTCTTCATCTATCCACCTACTTCCTCCTCCTCCTCTCTTTTCCTCCTCCTTTCCCCCTTTTCCTCATCTTCTTCTTCCTTATTCTTTCTGCTCTTCCTTGCCATTATAGATAAAAAGAAAAACATCTCTGAATATACATTTTATATATATTTATAGCAAGTCATATATATATGTATGACTGAAGAGAACATAGCCATCTTTTTTTTTTTTTTTTTTTCTTTAGGGATGAATGCAATATTAGAGATTACTAGGAGTGAAAAAGAAATCTGAATTTTATAACAGTCACTTAGGCACAGAAATAATAGGAATGCATAAAATTTACTTTGAGCTTCCCTGGTTGCTCAGCTGGTAAAGAACCCACCTGCAATGTGGGAGACCTGGGTTCAATCCCTGGGTTAGGAAGATCCCCTGGAGAAGGGAAAGGCTACCCACTCCAGTATTCTGGCCTGGAGAATTCCATGGAATGTATAGTCCATGGGGTTGGAAAGAGTCAGACAGGAATGAATGACTTTCACTTCACTTGAAAGTAAACAATGAATTATAATTATTGAATTATTTGTTATTTTAAGTATTTCTTTAAAATGGCCATGATAAATAGAATATCACAACTGAAAACAAATTGTATTTAAAACACATTCACTCTCCAATGTATATGAGCAGTATTCTAAACTGTTGACATACAAATACTTTATAGAATACATATTAAAAAGTGTATAAAAATATTTCCTCCTCCAGGGGCTCTTCTTGATCCATGGACTGAACCTGCATCTCCTGGATTCTGTATTTTATTTTATTTTAATTTTATTTTGCTTAACTTTACAATATTGTATTGCTTTTGCCATTCATCAAAATGAATCTACCGCAAGTATACATGTGTTCCCCATCCTGAACCCTCCCTCCCTCCTCCCTCCCCATACCATCCCTCTGGGTTGTCCCAGTGCGCCAGCGCCAGGCATCCGTTATCAGGCACCGTACCTGGACTGGTGACTCCACATATAAGTAATGTCATATGGCATTTCTCTTTCTGAGCTACTTGCTATGGTAATCTCTAGGTCAATCTGTGTTGCTGCAAATGGCATTATTTCATTCTTTTTATGGCTAAGTTCATGCTGCATCTCCTTTATCTATTTATCTGTTGATGGACATTTAGATTGTTTCCATGTCTTGGCTTTTGTAAATAGTGCTGCTACGAACATAGGGGTGCATATATCTTTTTCAATTATAGTTTTGTCTGGGGATATACCCAGTATTGCTGGATCATATGTTAACTGTATTTTTAGTTTTTTGAGGAGCCTCCATACTGTTTTCCATAGTAGCTGCACCAATTTACATTCCCACCAACGGCCTAAGGTTTCCTTTTCTCCACACCTTCTCCAGCATTTATTATAAGTAGACTTTAAATGATGGCTAGTCTGACTGGTGAGAGGTGATACCTTATCGTAGTTTTGATGTACATTTCTCTGATAATTAGCAATGGTGAGCACCTTTCAATGTGCATGTTGGCTATGTGCGTGTTTTCTTTGAAGAAATGTCTATTTAGATTTTTTGCCCAGTTTTTTGATTGGGTGGTTTGATTTTTTGTTATTGAATTGTATGTGCTGTTTGTATTTTGGAAATTAATTCATTGTTGATTGTATCATTTGCCAATATTTTCTCCCAATCCTTGTCTTTTCATTTTGTTTATGGTTTCCTTTGCTGTGTTTCACTCTTTTAGCTTTGAATTTTGAATTTTTTTTTGTAGTTTCTTTTGGTAGTTTTCAGAAAACCTTCAGGGGAGCTTTGACAAAGTATGTGGCACAGAATGAGCAATGGCTATGTGCAACGTTAAGAGAAAGAAATAAACACAAAAATAAAACAACTATTTCTAGTGAAGTTAAAGAGAAAGCTTCAAAGGTTCACAATAAGAAGTAAACTTTCCCCTGATGATTTTCTTGTTTCTTCTCTCATTTCAAAATGGACTCACAGGTCCTACAGTAAGCAGCTTCTTCATTAGTAATACTCTCCCAAATTCCTTGTCTGTCATTAAATTCAGCAGAGCTTCTTACACAAATATCATGCCTTCTGTCTGTTACAACTTCAAAAGGAATTTGTAAGGAACATGCTATCCATTCACAACATCAAACATCTATAAAGATCCTATAACCATAAGCATACTTCATGATGCTTGGAAACTCCAAGGGGGAGAGTGGCTGTTGCTATGGTTATTTTTCTCTTACATTTGGCTACTTCTGATCCCAACACAACTGACTCCTTTAACTGAATTTTTAAATAAGAAGGCTTTTAAAAATATACTTATCTTAATAACTGTTTTGAAAATCTATTGTTAATATTTCAGACTCTTAAATCATTATTATCCTTCTTATTCTTGACAGCATCATCCTTACAGTGAGATAACTAACACATTTGTGAAACATTCAACTGATGATTTCTTTGACCATCCAATGGTTTTGAATTTGTAATATTTATGTGAAAAGGAGATCTAGATAAGAGAGTGTTGATGTGTAATATTAATAAGTGTTTGAAATTCTCTTTAAAAGTTCTATTCTCTACATTTTCAGTCATAATTTAGGGTTATTCCTTTTAATCAGGTTAACCAAACATGTCTCCTATTGGTCTAGTTCTTCAGGTTAAGGCTATATCCTTATGAGAAAGCAAAATACTCTTTTTGATTTTGTATTTCTGGAAAATTTAAATCAGAAACACCTGAAGATTTTACTTACAAATGGGGTTTAAGAGCACTAGAATTGTTTTCTCTAAAGCCAAAGTAATTTTGACTGTCTTTTTTAATGAGAACAATAATAGAACCATCATTCAGTTCAGTTCAGTTCAGTCCCTCAGTCATGCCTGACTTTTTGCAACCCCATGGACTGCAGCATGCCAGGCTTCCCTGTCCATCACCAACTCCTGGAACCTACACAAACTCATGTCCATCAGGTCGGTGATGCCATCCAACCATCTCATCCTCTGTTGTCCCCTTCTCCTGACTTCGATCTTTCCCAGGATCAGGGTCTTTTCTAAGGAGTCAGTTCTTCACATCAGGTGGCCAATTCAGATCAGATCAGATCAGATCAGTCACTCAGTCGTGTCCGACTTTTTGCGACCCCATGAACTGCAACACGCCAGGCCTCCCTGTCCATTACCAACTCCTGGAGGTCACTCAGACTCATATTCATCGAGTCAGTGATGACATCCAGCCATCTCATCCTCTGTCGTCCCCTTCTCCTCCTGCCCCCAATACCTCCCAGCGTCAGAGTCTTCTTCAATGAGTCAACTCTTCGCATGAGGTGGACAAAATACTGGAGTTTCAGCTTTAGCATCATTCCTTCCAAAGAAATCCCAGGGCTGATCTCCTTCAGAATGGACCGATTGGATGTCCTTGCAGTCGAAGGGATTCTCAAGAGTCTTCTCCAACACCACAGTTCAAAAGCATCAATTCTTCGGCGCTCAGCCTTCTTCACAGTCCAGCTCTCACATCCATACATGACCACAGGAAAGACCATAGCCTTGACTAGACGAACCTTTGTTGGCAAAGTAATGTCTCTGCTTTTGAATATACTATCTAGGTTGGTCATAACTGTCCTTCCAAGAAGTAAGTGTCTTTTAATTTCATGGCTGCACTCACCATCTGCAGTGATTTTGGAGCCCAGAAAAATAAAATCTGACACTGTTTCCACTGTTTCCCCATCTATTTCCCATGTAGTGATGGGACCAGATGCCATGATCTTCGTTTTCTGAATGTTGAGCTTTAAGCCAACCTTTTCACTCTCCACTTTCACTTTCATCAAGAGGCTTTTGAGTTCCTCTTCACTTTCTGCCATAAGGGTGGTGTCATCCGCATATCTGAGGTTATTGATATTTCTCCCAGCAATCTTGATTCCAACTTGTGTTTCTTCCAATCCAGCATTTCTCATGATGTACTCTGCATATAAGTTAAACAAACATGGTGACAATATACAGCCTTGACGTACTCCTTTTCCTATTTGGAACCAGTCTGTTGTTCCATGACCAGTTCTAACTGTTGCTTCCTGACCTGCATACAGATTTCTCAAGAGGCAGATCAGGTGGTTTGGTATTCCCATCTCTCTCAGAATTTTCCACAGTGTATTGTGATCTACACAGTCAAAGGCTTTGGCATAGTCCATAAAGCAGAAGTAGATGCTTTTCTGGAACTCTCTTGCTTTTTCCATGATCCAGCGGATGTTGGCAATTTGATCTCTGGTTCCTCTGCCTTTTCTAAAACCAGCCTGAACATCAGGAAGTTCACGGTTCACATATTGCTGAAGCCTGGCTTGGAGAATTTTGAGCATTACTTTACTAGCGTGTGAGATGAGTGCAATTGTGCAGTAGTTTGAGTACTCTTTGGCATTGCGTTTCTTTGGGATTGGGATGAAAACTGAGCTTTTCCAATCTTGTGGCCACTACTGAGTTTTCCAGATTTGCTGGCATATTGAGTGCAGCACTTTCACAGCATCATCTTTCAGGATTTGGAATAGCTCCACTGGAATTCCATCACCTCCACTAGCTTTGTTCCTAGTGATGCTTTCTAAGGACCACTTGACTTCACATTCCAGGATGTCTGGCTCTAGGTCAGTGATCACACCATCATGATTATCTGGGTCGTGAAGCTCTTTTTTGTACAGTTACAATTAATTCTCAGCAAATTGTGATTTCAACTCTGATTTCAAAATTTGTCCTTATTTAAAAACATCTAGCATTTTATTAACATGGTCTTTATTAGCCTGTAGCCTGTCTTGCTAAGCATTGGCAAAATCTGTTGTCCCCAAGTCAATACTGATTGCATTGCCTTTGACAAGTCATTCTGGCTTGCAGGCTAGGTGGTACCACCCTCTCAGATGACTGTTTAATGGACACTGTCTGGAGTGATTTTTGGAGGTGAACAGTGATCATCTTCTCACTGTATTTTTTTTTTTTTTTTTGAGGGGCAGCTGGTCTCCTGCTCAGCCCAGAGGCTTCCATTTGTTCAGAGTACAGCAGCCTTGAAATAGTAGCCTGAGTTGAGGTCCTGATGATCACTGGGCTGGTCCTAAGGAGCATATGGGACAGGCCTCAGTGGGGCAAACAGCACTAAAGAAAGACACTGAGAAGCAGCCACTCAGGTCTTTGGAGCTTATCTGGAGCTCCAGAGAGGCTCAAGAGAAAGCCAAAATAGAGACTTACTGGAGCCAAATTGGCAAGTGATCCTCGTTTCTAGCTCCTTACTCCCTGGTGCCATGCTCTGGGCAGACATTTCACTACAGTTCCTGTTGTCAACATGCTCCCCTGAGCTCTAAGAAGGTGATCAGATGGGCTGAAGGAGAAAGGCCTTTCATTATGATTTCTCTCTTCAGTATTCTTCTTTTGTCCACCTGTCCTCTAGGCTTCCTATCACTTAGACCATTTAAAACACACAAGAGATTGTTAACTTTTCCTAATGCTGTATTTCTAGCATAAATATTGGTGCTCAAAGAGGCTTTCCCTGACCAGTAAAAGCTAAAATGATCCACATTGTTTTCCTGATAACTCAAGTGTTTTTCCTAGTCAGTGTAGCATACGAGCTTGTGCTCTGTAGTCAGACTGCCTGGGTATGATTTGCAGCTGCTCCTCTTGTACGCTGTTTGACTTTGAACTAATTGCCCAACATAGGTGTACAGCAGTTTTCTCCTCTGTAGAACAATAATCTACCTTTTACAAAACTTCTTGACCTGTATCTATTCAGTCAATATTGGTTGAAATACTAATACCCTCATTGCAGTTTATAAGTACACATTTATGGGTCATTTACTTGTTTAATGGTTCTTTCCCCCACTAAAGAGCGAGGATTGCATATTTTTTGTTTGTCACCACATGCCTATCATGCAGTACAGTATTTATAACACAGGGACTTAAAAATATTTGATGAATGAATCACTCTTATAGAGCGTTAAAGTTAAATAACTGCATTTTCATTGCAGTGTTATAATATCTCAATTATTTACTTCCATATGCATCACTTATTTATAGCCAAATTCTTTGCTTTCAGATTTTTGTTCTACATGTATTATGTCTCAGCCATTATACAAACCCCTTTTGTAGCTATGCCTATATAAAGACAGGGTTTCCCAGGTGGCGCTAGTGGTAAAGAATCCACCTGCCAATGCAGAAGACCTGGCTTTGATCCCTGGATCGGGAAGATCCCCTGGAGAAGGAAATAACAACCCATTCCAGTATTCTTGCCTGGGAAATCTCGTGGACAGAGGAGCCTGGTGGGTTATAGTCCATAGGGTCACAAAAAGTCAGACATGACTTAGTGACTAAGCTACAACAACAATATACATACATATACACAAGCATATATGCATTTATACACACGCACATTTATCACATATATAGTATACACAAATAGTATTTAACCAATAATAATGAAATGGAAACAACTATGTCTACCATCCAATTTAAGAAATAAAATATTACCAGTGCATTTAAAGCCTCTTGTGTCTGTTTCTAATCCCATATGCCCCCAACAACCACTCTGAGATACTACTCTGAATTTTGTATTAATTATATTCTTACATTATTTGATAGTTATACCATAAATGTCTGTATTCTGAAACAATGCATTCTTTAAAGTTGTCTATTTTTTGACCTTTATATTAATGTAATCTTGAAAGTGAAAGTGAAAGTCACCCAGTCGTGTCTGACTCTTTGCAACCCCATGGACTATATAGTCCATGGGATTCTCCATGCCAGAATACTGGAGTGGGTAGCCGTTCACTTCTTCGGGGATCTTCCCAACCCAGGGATCGGACCTAGGTTTCCCACTGTGTTCTGTTTTTTTTTTTTTTCTTTTTCTTCCTTCTTAATTCTTTGTCAAGTACGGTTGTAGTTCATTTATTTTCGCAGTGATATTGTATTTCATTGTATGTCTATAACACTATTCATTTATCCTTTATATTATTTATGGATATCTAGATTATCATCCATATTTTCATAGAAATAGTACTGCTATGAACATTCTTATAATGTCTCCTGGTACACATATGCAAGAACTTATCTGATATAAATCTAGGACTATAATTTGGGGCTGTAGGGTTAAACTTTACCAGGTTGTTTCTCTTTTTGTGATGCCTACATCTGTTGGTGATTTTATATCAGTTATTTTACTGTATAACTACAAAATGATATTCTAATTTTATCATTCCTTATTCATTTATTGATTGGAACACATATATAAAGGGAAACTGTCCATTCAATTACTATTTGGTTACCAATGATACAATTCATTTAGGAAAGGAGAGGGTTAATGGTTCACTGCTTTCTCTTTCTTTACCAGTTTTCAGAATAAGGGGTTAGGTCTTTAGCATCCTTGAAAGTCTACCAGCATGTATTTTTTTTTAGCATCACACTGAATATGTGGATTTAAATATTTGGATGAAACATATTTTAACTCATTGAAATGATTATTCTTATTTAGGTTCAATTTGTCCTACCTTTGGCTGATAGAACCTCTTCAATAGGTACCTGAGTTTCTTTTTGACAAAATCCCAGACACCCTTGATAGCTTCCTTAACTTCTTATATAATGATATGTCTCAGGCTCACTCAGTTTGCTCACTTCCATTCCTAGACCTCTAATATTCTATCTTTCCAAGGATCTCTGCTTTCCTTTAGTGGGAAATAGGGCTTTAAGACCACAGTCTGTCTGGATGCTTGAGGTCTTTATTTCTAGGACATTTCAGTGGACAGAACTAGGGAATATTTTTCTTTAAGGTAGATCACATCATGAGTTCACACTTGATGTTACAATTCAAATTCAAGAGTATAAACTTTTATATCAAAGAGTATAAACTTTATATCAAAGTTAATCTTTTGATCTATCTCTTTTTTTTCATGTTGAAAATTCTGCTTCTCAATGACACTGACACATTTGTTTATTTTATCCTACAACACACACATCACAGTCTCAGAAAAGCAATCTGGATCTACCACCATAAATGTCATTTTTTGTTTAATTTTATATTGTTGCTCTTTTGAAATAATTTTCTTAAAAGTCTCCAGCAATAATTATGTTATTTTGTCACTATCATATATTTGGTTTTGCTTTCAAACTTTAGAGACTGCCTTATTTGGATTTAAATTTTAAAATTATGTAAAGTGAAATCTATAAGTCAAGGTATATTCAAAGAAATATAGTACCTGTTCCTCTATCCTCCATCTTATCTCTTCCTTCCACAAACATGTTTTGAGGTTTTGTTTTATCCTCTCATTTTAAAAATAAACCAGTATGTATGAGTTAGCTCCTGCCCTAGTGTCCTCCAAAAATAAAAAAAAAATAACTTTTTAACATACCACAATGAAGCCATGGATTTAAACATGCTTTATGTGTGTTAATCTATCAAAATTTTGTTTTAATAGTTGGCTACATTTTTTAATTTTTGGTCAGTATAAGTATCTTTAAGTTGGCACCCGAGTTTTTTGGGTACAACCTCAGTGGTCTTTGATGGCTTCCATTTCTGGTATGACAAGTTGTCCTTGTTCCCTCCTTTCTTAAACAATAACATAATATGCAGCTTTCACCTTATAAGAATGTAATATAATTTGTTCATACAACATGCTATGGACATTTGGGTTGCATCCAGCCTTTTGCTATATTATAAATAATGCTTTGATAAATAGCCTTGCATTTTATTTATATATTTACCAACATGTATTTCCTGGAAGTATGCTCTCTTGATCAAAAATATATTCATACTCAATTTTGGAGACAGTTTCTTAAAAAACAGACCATCTAGTAAATTGCAAGCCATTTTTAATCTGGCTGTCTATACTTTAGAATAGGCTTTCTCATGATGGATGACCAGTTCCACTTTTAGTCCTAGTGAAAATGGGGAAAACAAGTTAATTGGTCTTTCTTGAAAGTCAGTAATATTTGACTGATGTTGTGTGGAAGGTTTGCTCACTGACTGGGTTTATTCAAGATTCCTTAAATCTGAGCTAAGCGAGTTGACCTTGAGGCTGAAGCGTCCCTTTTAATACTGCTCAAAAAGTTGAGTGGAAAGGACATATAGAATGTTGTTACCAGATAATCTACATAATCTACACAAGGTATGCCTTTCTGAGGGAGAATCAAGCCTGAAAGCCAGCATAAAAGTAAGTTTTTAAACATAGCATTTCGGAGGTCACAATCATCCTAATACCAAAACCAGAAAATGATGCCACAAAATAAGAAAACTACAGGCCAGTATCACTGATGAACATAGATGCAAAAATCCTTAAGAAAATTCTAGCAAACAGAATCAAACAACACATTAAAAAGATCATACATCATGACCAAGTGGGCTTTATCCCAGGGATGCAAGGATTCATCAATATCAACAAATCAATCAATATGATACACCATATTAACAAATTAAAAGATAAAAACCATATGATTATCTCAATAGATGTAGAGAAAGCCTTTGACAAAATTCAACATCCATTTCGGATACAAACTCTCCAGAAAGCAGGCATAGAAGGAACATACCTCAACATAATAAAAGCTATATATGACAAACCCACAGCAAACATTATCCTCAATGGTGAAAAATTGAAAGCAATTCCCCTAAAGTGAGGAAAAAGACAAGGGTGCCCAGTCTCATCACTATTATTTAACATAGTTTTGGAAGCTGTGGCCACAGCAATCAGAGCAGAAAAAGAAATAAAGTGAATTCAGATTGGAAAAGAAGAAGTAAAACTCTCACTGTTTGCAGATGAAATGATCCTCTACATAGAAAACCTTAAAGACTCCACCAGAAAATTACTGCTGCTGCTACTGCTGCTAAGTCACTTCAGTCGTGTCCGACTCCGCGTGACCCCATAGACGTCAGCCCACCAGGCTCTCCTGCCCCTGGGATTCTCCAGACAAGAAAACTGGAGTGGGTTGCCATTTCCTTCTCCAATGCATGAAAGCGAAAAAGTGAAAGTGAAGTCCCTCAGTCGTGTCCAACTCTTAGCGACCCCATGGACTGCAGCCCACCAGGCTCCTCCATCCATGGGATTTTCCAGGGAAGAGTACTGGAGTGGGGTGCCATTGCCTTCTCCGAAAAGACGCTTACTCCTTGGAAAAAAAAGTTATGACAAACCTAGATAGCATATTAAAAAGCAGAGACATTACTTTGCCAACAAAGGTCCATCTAGCCAAGGCTGTGGTTTTTCCAGTGGTCATGTATGGATGTGAAAGTTGGACTGTGAAGAAAGCTGAGCACCGAAGAATTGATGCTTTTGAACTGTGGTGTTGGAGAAGACTCTTGAGAGTGCCTTATACTGCAAGGAGATCCAACCAGTCCATTCTAAAGGAGGTCAGTCCTGGGTGTTCATTGGAAGGACTGATGCTGAGGCTGAAACTCCAATACTTTGGCCACCTTTTGCAAAGTTTTGACTCATTGGAAAAGACCCCGATGCTGGGAAGGATTGGGGGCAGGTGAAGAAGGGGACAACAGAGGATGAGATGGCTGGATGGCATTACCGACTTGATGGACATGAGTTCGGGTAAACTCCAGGAGTTGGTGATGGACAGGGAAGCCTAGTGTGCTATGATTCATGGGGTCACAAAGAGTCAGACACGACTAATGACTGAACTGAACTGAATCAATGAATATGGTAAAGTTGCAGGATATAAAATTAACACACAGAAATCCCTTGCATTCCTATACACTAACAATGAGAAAATAGAAAGAGAAATTAAGGAAAGAATTCCACTCACTGTTGCAATGAAAAGAATAAAATACTTAGGAATATATCTACCAAAAAAACACAAAAGACCTAAATATTGAAAACTGTAAAACACTGATGAAGGAAATCAAAGAGGTCACAAATGCATGGAGAAGTATACCATGTTCAGGGATTGGATGACTCAATATATTGAAAATAAGTATAGTAACCAAAGCAATCTATGGATTCAATGCAATCCCTATCAAGCTACCAATGGTATTTTTCACAGAACTAGAACAAATGATTTCACAAATTGTATGGAAATACAAAAAACCTTCAATAGCCAAAGCGATCTTGAGAAAGAAGAATGGACCTGAAGGAATCAACCTGCCTGACTTCAGGCTATACTACAAAGCCACAGTCATCAAGACAGTATGGTACTGGCACAAAGACACAAATATAGACCAATGGAACAAAATAGAAAGCCCAGAGATAAATCCATGCGTCTATGGACACCTTATCTTTGACAAAGAGGCAAAAATCTACAATGTAGAAAAGACAATCTCTTTAACAAGTGGTGCTGGGAAAACTGGTCAACCACTTGTAAAAGAATGAAACTAGAACACTTTCTAATACCATACAGGAAAAGAAACTCAAAATGGATTAAAGATCTAAACGTAAGACCAGAAACTATAAAACTCCTAGAGGAAAACATAGGCAAAACAGTCTCCGACATAAATCACAGCAGGATCCTCTATGACTCACCTCCCAGAGTAATGGAAATAAAAGCAAAAATAAACAAATGGGACCTAATTAAACTTAAAGGCTTTTGCACAATGAAGGAAACTATAAGCAAGGTGAAAAGACAGCCTTCAGAATGGGAGAAAATAAGAGCAAATGAAGCAACTGATAAACAATTAATCTCAAAATACACGAGCAACTCCTGCAGCTCAATTCCAGAAAAATAAATGACCCAATCAAAAAATGGGCCAAAGAACTACACAGTCATTTCTCCAAAGAAGACATACAGATGGCTAACAAACACATGAAAAGATGCTCCACATCACTCATTATCAGACAAATGCAAATCAAAACTACAATGAGGTACCATTTCACTCCAGTCAGAATGGCTGCTATCCAAAAGACTACAAACTATAAATGCTGGAGAGGGTGTGGAGAAAAGGGAACCCTCTTGGACTGTTGGTGGGAATGCAAACTAGTACAGCCACTTTGGAGAACAGTGTGAAGATTCCTTAAAAAACCTGGAAATAGAACTGCCATATGACCCAGCAATCCTACTGCTGGGCATACACACGGAGGAAACCAGAATTGAAAGAGAAACGTGTACCCCAATGTTCATCTCAGCACAGTTTATAATAGCCAGGACATGGAGGCAACTTAGATGTCCATCATCAGATGAATGGAAAAGAAAGCTGTGGTACATATACACAATGGAATATTACTCAGCCATTAAAAAGGATACATTTGAATCAGTTCTAATGAGGTGGATGAAACTGGAGCCTATCATACAGAGTGAAGTAGTTTAGATCAGTTCAGTTGCTCAGTTGTGTCCGACTCTTTGCGACACCATGAATTGCAGCACTCCAGGCCTTCCTGTCCATTACCAACTCCTGGAGTTATTCAAACTCATGTCCATCGATTCGGAGATGCCATCCAGTCATTACATATTCTGTCGTCCCCTTCTCCTCCTGCCCCCAATCCCTCCTAGCATCAGAGTCTTTGCTAATGAGTCAACTCTTTGCCTGAGATGGCCAAAGTACTGGAGTTTCAGCTTCAGGATCAGTCTTCCAAAGAACACCCAGGACTGATCTCCTTTAGAATTGACTGGTTTGATCTCCTTGCAGTCCAAGGGACTCTCAAGAGTCTTCTCCAACACCACAGTTCAAAAGCATCAATTCTTCAGCTTTCTTCACAGTCCAACTCTCATATCCATACATGATCACTGGAAAAACCATAGCCTTGACTAGACGCACATTTGTTGGCAAAGTAATGTCTCTGCTTTTGAATATGCTATCTAGGTTGGTCATAACTTTCCTTCCAAGGAGTAAGCGTCTTTTAAGTTCATGGCTGCAATCACCATCTGCAGTGATTTTGGAGCCCCTCCCCCCCACACACAAAAAAGTCTGACACTGTTTCCACTATTTTCCCATCTATCTGCCATGAAATGATGGAACCAGATGCCATCATCTTAGTTTTCTGAATGTTGAGCCAACTTTTTCACTCTCCTCTTTGACTTTCATCAACCGACTTTTTAGTTCCTCTCCACTGTCTGCCATAAGGGTGGTACCATCTGCATATCTGAGGTTACTGATATTTCTCCCAGCAATCTTGATTCCAGCTTGTGCTTCTTCCAGCCCAGCTTTTCTCATGATGTACTCTGCATATAAGTTCAATAAGCATGGTGACAATATACAGACTTGATGTACTCCTTTTCCTATTTGGAACCAGTCTGTTGTTCCATGTCCAGTTCTAACTGTTGCTTCTTGACCTGCATACAGGTTTCTAAAGAGGCAGATCAGGTGGTCTGGTATTCCCATCTCTTTCAGAATTTCCCACAGTTTACTGTGATCCACACAGTCAAAGGCTTTGGCATAGTCAATAAAGCAGAAATAGATGTTTTTCTGGAACTCTCTTGCTTTTTCGATGATCCAACAGATGTTGGCAATTTGATCTCTGGTTCCTCTGCCTTTTCTAAAACTAGCTTGAACATCTGGAAGTTCACGGTTCATGTATTGCTGAAGCCTGGCTTGGAGAATTTTGAGCATTACTTTACTAGCGTGTGAGATGAGTGCAATTGTGTGGTAGTTTGTGCATTCTTTGGCCTTGCCTTTCTTTGGGATTGGAATGAAAACTGACCTTTTCCAGTCCTGAGGACTGGAATGGGTGAATTTAACTCAGATGACCATTATATCTACTACTGCAGGCAGGAATCCCTCAGAAGAAATGGACTAGCCATCATGGTCAACAAAAGAGTCTGAAATGCAGTACTTTGATGCAATCTCAGAAACAACAGAATGATCTCTGTTCATTTCAAAGGCAAACCATTCAATATCACAGTAATCCAAGGCTATGGCCCAAAGAGTAATGCTGAAAAAGCTGAAGTTGAAAGGTTCTATGAAGACCTATAAGACCTTTTAGAACTAACATCCCCCCAAAGATGTTCTTTTCATTATAGGGGACTGGAATACAAAAGTAGGAAGTCAAGAAACACCTGGCAAATTTGGCCTTGGAATACGGAATGAAGCAGGGCAAAGGCTAATAGAGTTTTGCCAAGAGAACGCACTGGTCATAGCAAACACGTCTTGCAACAACACAAGAGAAGACTCTACACATGGACATCACCAAATGGGCAACACTGAAATCAGATTGATTCTATTCTTTGCAGCCAAAGATGGAGAAGCTCTATACAGTCAGCAAAAATAAGACCAGTACTGACTGTGGCTCAGATCATGAATTCATTGCCAAATTCAGAGTGAAGTAATCCAGAAATAAAAAATATCAATATGGCATACTAAGGCATATATATTGAATTTAGAAAGATGGTAACGATAACCTTATATGCCAGATAGCAAAAGAGACACTGATGTATAGAATAGTCTTTAGGACTCTGTGGGAGAAGGCAAGGTTGAGATTAATGAGAGAATAGCATTGAAACATGTATGTTATCATATGTGAAATAGATCACCAGTCCAGGTTCGATGCATGAGACAGGGTGCTCAGGGCTGGTGTGTTGGGATGACCCAGAGGGATGAGATGGGGAGGGAGGTGGGAGGGTGTTCAGGATGTGGAAAACATGTACACCCATGGCTGATTCATGTCAATGTATGGCAAAACCATTACAATATTTTAATGTAATTAGCTTCCAAATAAAATACATAAATTTTAAAAAATTAATAAACTGAAAAAAAATTAGCATTTCTTAGAAACTTAAGAAATGAACCCTATGTTTCTATTCCCACTAATTTCTGTTGCTTCTGTTCTTCTCAACTCCCCCATGGGTGCTACCTTAATATTCCCACTTCTCCCTCATTCATTCTTTCATTGACTATTGAGATAGTTTCTATGCATATTTCTTCTAGGATGTTTTAAGATTTACCTTTATTGAAGTTCACTTTTGATACGAAGTGTTTGTCACTGCATTGTTAACATAGCTCTCCTACCCCACCAAATATAGGCAGCAAAATACAGCCTTCCTGAATTACTGCTTACTAGAAAATGGCTTCTCTCTTATTTGTGTCAGTTTGTAATCTTCGTCTTGTGTAGTCAAGTATGACACTCAGTATCTTGAGTCTTGCCCTCTACTAATTCTTTTCTTTAGATTTTTTGCCCACATTATTACAGTGAAGGGAGAAATGGCCTTATCTCCTTTGGCTATGAAAAGTAGCATCCTTCTTAATTAAGGTACAAACCGAAGATGACAATCTATGTATTCCATGACATTTCCTATGAAACAGCATTAAATATTTTCCCTGCTACATGCCCTTTGCAGCCTCTAAAGTTTCTTTCTTCTTCAACTATTTTATGACTTTTATTATATGGATGGTTCTTACCCTTGCTAGTACTCTTCCTGGGGACCAAGTGCTTACTTACAGTACAGTTTTAAGTATATGTACCTTGCTATCCTTGAATGGGAGAGATCTAATCCTTGATAGTACCCACCTGGATTATATTTAATTGTGTTCTGTTTTTCAAACATGTTCTATTTTATCACTGAGAATTTTCCCACTATTTCCAGTGGTTAGCTCCCTAGAAAAAAGAAAACTCCTTTCTCAGAGGATAGGTAGAAGAGAGATATTTACTAGGCAATTATTTATTAAAAAAGTATAAAAATCTTCTAAAAATTATATGTACTTGTTACGTTAGAAATAAAAGTGATATGGACAGAGTTTAAACCTTAAAATCCCTTTATGTGAAAAAAGACTGTTGGAGAGAGAGTCTAGGTGCTCACTAATCTCATTTACTCTTGCTGTTTACACAGGAAGACTACATTTCTCATTTTCCCTTACTGCTTTATTGGGCTATGTAACTGGGTTTGGCCAATGGGATGTGTGCAGAATTGAAATATGTAACTTCTAAAACTAGCCATAAAACCCTATTGGGCTACCCACAATCTCCTTTCTCTTTCCCTGAAGACCTCAGAAAGTGAAAGTTGCTCAGTCGTGTCCATCTCTTTGTGACCCCAGGGACTGTAGCCCACCAGGCTCCTCTGTCCATGGAATTCTCCAGGCCATGATACTGGAGTGGGTAGTCATTCCCTTTTCCATGGGATCTTCCCAACCCAGGGATCAAACCCAGGTATCCTGAGCTGCAAACAGATTTTTACTGTTTGAAACACCAAGGAAGCCCGTAAGACCCTAGAGGCCAGTGTTTAAAATGACAGCACCATATGGGGACAGAAGTCATCACTTAAAGGACAGCTTCCTGAGGAGCCTCCAACCCACATTCAACTGTGAAGTGAATAAAAAATAACTATTATGTTAAGCTTATGAAATTTTAAGTTTATTTTTAGATCATCTAGCAAGCATTACCTTAATGACTATGAAACCCAAGATTCAGAGTGATGCTTTAGGTAGCCCAGATGGTATTGTTGTTAAGAATTTTTCTAGGTGAAATATCTTAAGACAGCCCATTGTTTATTATATATTTGATAACAACTTTCACTATTCATAAGAAGCAGAAACTGAGAGAAGAGTTAGTAACTTGCCTAAAATCACACAACTATTAACTTGTGAAGCCAGATTCAAACTCAGCCCTTTGTTCCTCCAAATCTCATGATATTTGAGATCTGATGTCAGTAAGATGGCAGAGTAGGAAATCCGTATTCCTTCCACAGAAACGTCAATAAAACAACAATATTGGAACCAAAATATCTTGAAATTTAAAAATAACTAAGAGGTAGAAGCACCCTAGAGGAGCACAAATCAATAATGTATGAGGAGACTGAATCAATAATCAAAAACTTCCAGGGCCAGATGACTTCCCTGGTGAATTCTACTAAAGATTTAAGGGGGAGTATTAATGTCAATCCTTCTCAAACTCATCCAAAAAGTTAAGGGGATATTTCAAAATTCGTTTTATGAGATCAACATTACCTTCATACATGGCACCATAATGATAAGAAAATTACAGACCAGTATCTCTGATGAACATAGATACAAATATCAACAAAATATTAGCAAGTTGAATTCAACAGCATAGTAAAAAAATCATAAACCATGATTAAATGAGATTTATCCCTAGGATGGAAGGCCATTTCAATACAGGCAAATCAGTAAATGTGGTACATGATGGTAGCAGAATGAAGAATAAAAATCGTATGATCATATGAATAGATAAAATAAAAACATTTGAGAAAATTCAAAAATTTATCATGACAAGAATGTTCAAACTACTGCACAATTGAACTCATATCACACGCTAGTAAAGTAATGCTCAAAATTCTCCAAGCCAGGCTTCAACAGTATGTAAACTCTGAACATTCAGATGTTCAAGTTGTATTTACAAAAGGCAGAGGAACCAGAAATCAAATTGCCAACATCTGCTGGATCATTAAAAAAGCAAGAAAGTTCCAGAAAACATCTACTTCTGCTTTACTGACTATGCCAGAGCCTTTGATTGTGTGGATCACAACAAACTGTGGAAGATTCCTAAAGAGATGGGAATACCAGAGCACCTGACCTGCCTCCTGAGAAATCTGTATGCAGGTCAAGAAGCAACAGTTAGACCTGGACATGGAACAGACTGGTTCCAAATAGGGAAAGGAGCACAAGGCTGTATATTGTCACCTTGCTTATTTAACTTATATTTAGAGTACATCATGCAAAATGTAGGGCTGGATGAAGCACAAATTGGAATCTAGATTGCCAGGAGAAACAGCAGTAATTTTAGATACACAGATGACATCACCCTTATGGCAGAAAGTGACGAGGAACTCAAAAGCCTCTTGATGAAAGTGAAAGAGGAGAGTGAAAAAGTTGGCTTAAAGTTCAACATTCAGAAAACTAAGATCATGGTATCTGGTCCCATCACTTCATGGCATATAGATGGGGAAATAATGGAAACAGTGACAAACTTTATTTTTGGGGACTCCAAAATCACTGCAGATGGTGATTGCAGCCATGAAATTAAAAGACGCTTGCTCCATGTAAGAAAAGCTATGATCAACCTAGACAGTATATTAAAAAGCAGAGACATTACTTTGCCAATAAACGTCTGTCTGGTCAAAGCTGTGGTTTTTCCAGTAGTCATGTATGGATGTGAGAGTTGTACTATAACAAAGCTGAGCACTGAAGAATTGATGCTTTTGAGCTGTGGTGTTGGAGAAAACTCTTGACAGTCCCTTGGACTGCAAGGAGATCCAACCAGTCCATCCTAAGGGAAATCAGTCCTGAGTATCCATTGGAAGGACTGATGCTGAAGCTGAAGCTCCAATACTTTGGCCTCCTGATGCTTAGAACTGACTCATTTGAAAAGACTCTGATGGTAGGAAAGAGTGATGGCAGGAGAAGGGGATAACAGAGGATGAGATAGTTGGATTGCATCACTGACTCCGTGGACATGTGTTTGATCAAGCTCTAGGAGTTGGTGAAGCCTGATGTGCTGCAAAGAGTCAGACACAACTGAGTGACTGAACAGAACTGAACTGACATGCTGCAGTCCATGGGTTTGCAGAGTCAGACATGACTGAGCAACTGAACTGACCAAGCAATCATTATAAGACTTTCAACAAATTAGGTATAGAAGGAATGTAGCTCAACATAATGAAGGCCACATATGACAAGTCACAGCTAACATGATGCTCAATGCTGAAATACTTGCAGATTTTCCTGTAAGATCAGGAACAAGACACTAATGCCCATTCTTGCCAATTCTACTCAACATAGTACTAAGAATCCTAGTCATATCAGTTAAGGAGGAAAAAGAAATATAAAGCATCCAAATCAAACAGGAAGAATTAAATTATCTCTGTTTACACATGACATAATCTTATAATAACTCGAAAGACACCACCAAAATTTTAGAATTAATAAATGAATTTGGTAAATTTACGAGATACAAAATCAGCTTACAAAAATGAGTTGCACTTCTATGTTATCAATGAACTATCAAAAAAAGAAATTAACATAATCATATTTGCTATAGCATCAAAACCAATAAAATACCAGGAGTAAATTTAACCAAGGAAGTGAAAGATGTGAGCACTGATAATTATGACACATTAATGAAAGAAATTGAAGAAGATGCAAATAAATGGAAGCATATACCATCTACAAGGACTGGAAGAATTAATATTTTCATATCATTCTACCTAAAGAAATAAATAGATTTAATGAAATCTCTATCCAAATTCCAATGGCATTTTTCATAGAACTAGATAAAACAATCCTAAAATTCTTATGGAACCACAGAAGACCCTGATTAGGAAAAACAACCTTGATAAAGAAGAACAAAGCTGGAGGTATCACACTGCTTGATTTTAAAATATACTACAAAGTTAGAGTAAATTAGACAGCATGGTACTGGTATAAAAATGAACATATAGACCAAATAACAAAATAAAAAGCCCAGAACGGCATCCATATATTTTCAATCAATGATTCTTCAACAAAGGTGGCAAGAAGACACAATTGGGAAAGGATATCTCTTCATAAAATAGTTTGATAAACCTGTATATCCATATGCAGAAAGATGAAATTGGACCCTTATAATACACAGCATATGACATGAAGTCAAAATGGAATAAAGATTTAAATATAAGACCTGAAACTGTATAACTCATAGAAGAAAATGTAGAGGAAACATTTCTTTTTAAAAATTTTTTAAAAAATTAATTTATTTTAATTGGAGGTGAATTATTTTACAATATTGTACTGGTTTTGCCATACATTGACATGAATCAGCCATGGGTGTACATGTGTTCCCCATCCTGAACACCTTCCCACCTCCCTCCCCATCCCATCCCTTGGGGTTATCCCAGTGCACCAGCCCCAAGCACCCTGTCTCATGCATCGAAACTGGACTGGCAATCTGTTTCATATATGATAATATACCTGTTTCAATGCTATTCTCTCAGGTCATCCCACCCTCGCCTTCTCCCACAGAGTCCAAAAGACTGTTCTATACATCTATGTCTCTTTTGCTGTCTGGCATATAAGGTTATCATTACCATCTTTCTAAATTCCATATATATGTGTTAGTATACTGTATTTGTGTTTTTCTTTCTGGCTTACTTCACTCTGTACAAGAGGCTCCAGTTTCATCCACCTCATTAGAACTGATTCAAATCTATCTTTTTTAATGGCTGAGTAATATTCCATTGTGTATATGTACCACAGCTTTCTTTTCCATTCATCTGATGATGGACATTTAGGTTGCTTCCATGTCCTGGCTATTATAAACAGTGCTGAGATGAACATTGGGGTACACGTTTCTCTTTCAATTCTGGTTTCCTCCGTGTGTATGCCCAGCAGTAGGATTGCTGGGTCATATGGCAGTTCTATTTCCAGGTTTTTAAGGAATCTTCACACTGTTCTCCAAAGTGGCTGTACTAGTTTGCATTCCCACCAACAGTCCAAGAGGGTTCCCTTTTCTCCACACCCTCTCCAGCATTTATAGTTTGTAGTCTTTTGGATAGCAGCCATTCTGACTGGAGTGAAATGGTACCTCATTGTAGTTTTGATTTGCATTTGTCTGATAATGAGTGATGTGGAGCATCTTTTCATGTGTTTGTTAGCCATCTGTATGTCTTCTTTGGAGAAATGACTGTGTAGTTCTTTGGCCCATTTTTTGATTGGGTCATTTATTTTTCTGGAATTGAGCTGCAGGAGTTGCTCGTGTATTTTTGAGATTAATTGTTTATCAGTTGCTTCATTTGCTCTTATTTTCTCCCATTCTGAAGGCTGTCTTTTCACCTTGCTTATAGTTTCCTTCATTGTGCAAAAGCCTTTAAGTTTAATTAGGTCCCATTTGTTTATTTTTGCTTTTATTTCCATTACTCTGGGAGGTGAGTCATAGAGGATCCTGCTGTGATTTATGTCGGAGACTGTTTTGCCTATGTTTTCCTCTAGGAGTTTTATAGTTTCTGGTCTTACGTTTAGATCTTTAATCCATTTTGAGTTTCTTTTCCTGTATGGTATTAGAAAGTGTTCTAGTTTCATTCTTTTACAAGTGGTTGACCAGTTTTCCCAGCACCACTTGTTAAAGAGATTGTCTTTTCTACATTGTAGATTTTTGCCTCTTTGTCAAAGATAGGGTGTCCATAGACGCATGGTTTTATCTCTGGGCTTTCTCTTTTGTTCCATTGGTCTATATTTGTGTCTTTGTGCCAGTACCATACTATGTTGAAGACTGTAGCTTTGTAGTATAGCCTGAAGTCAGGCAGGTTGATTCCTTCAGGTCCATTCTTCTTTCTCAAGATCGCTTTGGCTATTGAAGGTTTTTTGTATTTCCATACAATTTGTGAAATCATTTGTTCTAGTTCTGTGAAAAATACCATTGGTAGCTTGATAGGGATTGCATTGAATCCATAGATTGCTTTGGTTACTATACTCATTTTCACTATATTGAGTCTTCCAGTCTATGAGCATGGTTTATTTTTCCATATATTTGTGTCCTCTTTGATTTCCTTCATCAGTGTTTTACAGTTTTCAATATTTAGGTCTTTTGTTTCTTTAGGTAGATATATTCCTAAGTATTTTATTCTTTTCGTTGCAATGGTGAATGTAATTATTTCCTTAATTTCTCTTTCTGTTTTCTCATTGTTAGTGTATAGGAATGCAAGATATTTCTGTGTGTTAATTTTACATTCTGCAACTTTACTATATTCCTTGATTAGCTCTAGTAATTTTCTGATGGAGTCTTTAGGGTTTTCTATGTAGGGGATCATGTCATCTGCAAACAGTAAGAGTTTTACTTTCTTTCTAATCTGAATTCCTTTTATTTCTTTTTCTGCTTTGATTGCTGTGGCCACAACTTCCAAAACTATGTTGAATAGTACTGGTGAGAGTGGGCACCCTTGTCTTGTTCCTGACTTTAGGGGAAATGCTTTCAATTTTTCACCATTGAGGATAATGTTTGCTGTGGGTTTGTCATATATAGCTTTTATTATGTTGAGGTATGTTCCTTCTATGCCTGCTTTCTGGGGGGTTTGTATCCTAAATGGATGTTGAATTTTGTCAAAGGCTTTCTCTGCATCTATTGAGATAATCATATGGTTTTGTCTTTCAATTTGTTAATGTGGTGTATCATGTTGATTCATTTGTGGATATTGAAGAATCCTTGCATTCCTGGGATAAAGCCCACTTGGTCATGATGTATGATCTTTTTAATGTGTTGTTTGATTCTGTTTGCTAGAATTTTCTTAAGGATTTTTGCATCTATGTTCATCAGTGACATTGGCCTGTTGTTTTCTTTTTATGTGGCATCTTTGTCAGGTTTTGGTATTAGGGTGATGGTGGCCTCATAGAAGGAGTTTGGAAGTTTACCTTCCTCTGCAATTTTCTGGAAGAGTTTGAGTAAGATAGGTGTTAGCTCTTCCCTAAATTTTTGGTAGTATTTAGCTGTGAAGCTGTCTGGTCCTGGGCTTTTGTTTACTGGAAATTTTCTGATTACAGTTTCAATTTCAGTGCTTGTGATTGGTCTGTTAAGATTTTCTATTTCTTCCTGGTTTAGTTTTGGAAAGTTATACTTTTCTAAGAATTTGTCCATTTCTTCCAAGTTGTCCATTTTATTGCCATATAATTGCTGATAGTAGTTTCTTACGATCCTTTGTATTTCTGTGTTGTCTGTTGTGATGTCTCCATTCTCATTTCTAATTTGTTGATTTGATTCTTCTCCCTTTTTTCTTCTTGATGAGTCTGGATAATGGTTTGTCAGTTTTATTTATTTTCTTAAAGAACCAGCTTTTAGCTTTGTTGAATTTTACTATGGTCTCTTTTCTTTCTTTTGCGTTTATTTTTGCTCTAATTTTTAAGATTTTTTTTTCCTTCTACTAACCCTGGGGTTTGGCGAGAGCACCCTGCGCAGGTGGTGAGTGCGTCTTATCACCTCCCTGGTCCCAGCCACTAGGATTCCCTGGGTTGCAGCTCGCTCTCCCATCTCCAGTGTGCTGTATGTCTCTTCTGGGGAGCTGATCTCTGGCTGCGACCCTCCTGGTGGATGTCAACCGTCCAGAAACCCAGGAAGTCTTGGTTAGAAACTGGAAGCCTGTTTGCACTTTGGTAGGGGAAGCTGTCTCTGGGGCTGAGTTTGCCCCTTTTTGGCTCTAGCTGGCGCCTGCCTGACCCCTGCTTCCTGTGGGGGATGGGCTGGTTCACAGCCTGCTAGCTCTCCTCTGGCATTCAGTCTTTTGTTCTGTGAGCCGGCCAGTACCTTAGGTTAGGGCTTTTTGCAGGATAGTTCTCTCTCACCACCCCGCCCCAGCTATCCCACAGTTTGGGTTGCTATCTCATGTTAGCTTCATGTTAGCTCCCTCAGATTGCCCTCAAGGCCTTTAGGCCCTGTCCTTACACTAAGCAATGCAGCCCGCTCCTCCTCGTTCACCCCCCACCTGCTGGTGGCAGATGGGAGTGTCTGTGGTGCTTTTCTGCTGGGAGTTTCCCTTAGGCATGTAATCTGTGGTTTCTATTTATTTATTTATTTATTTATCCTCCCGGTTATGTTGCCCTCTGAGATTCCAAAACTCCCCAGAGACCTGCCAGTGAGAGGGTTTCTTAGAGTTTGGAAACTTCTCCTCTTTTAAGACTCCCTTCCCCAGATGGATCTCCATCCCTAACTTTTTTTTTTCTTTCTTTTTATCTTTTATATTTTGTCCTATCTCCTTTCAAAGACAATGGGCTGCTTTTCTGGGTGCCTGATGTTCTCTGCCAGTGTTCAGAGTTTGTTTTGTGGAATTTTCTCAGTGTTCAAATGTTCTTTCGATGAATTTGTGGGGGAGAAAGTGGTTTCCCTGTCCTATTCCTCTGCCATCTTAGGACCACCCCAGGAAACGTTTCTTGACACTGTCTGTGCACTAATTTTTGAATATGACACCAAAGGCACAGGCAACAAAAAGAGAAACAGACAAATGAAATTGTATTGAACTAAAAAAACTTTTGGAGAAGGAAATGGCAACCCACTACATTATTCTTGCCTGGAGAACCCCATGGACAGAAGAGCCTGGAGGGCTACAATCCATAGGATCATGAAGGGTCGGACATGATTGAAGTGACTAAACACAAAATGCTTTTGCACAGCAAATGAAACAATCAAGAGAGTGAAAAAACAACCTAGGGAATGGGAGAAAATATTCCCAAATTATATAAATGGTAAGGGGTTAGTATAAATATATATAAGGAACTCTTACAACTCAATACCCATCCATTCCTCCCAAAAGAAAAAAACCTTATTTAAAAAATGAGTGAAGAACCTGAATAGACATTTCTACAAAAAGACATACAAATGGCCAAGCATCCTTAATCATCTGAGAAATGCAAATTAAAACCACATTGAGATATCACCTCACATCTTTTAGAATGGCTATTATCTAAAAGACAGAAGATACTTGTTGTCAGGGCTATGGAGAAAAGGGAATTCTTGTACACCATTAGTGAGAATGTAAATTGATTGTTGTTGTTTAGTCTCTAAGTTGTGACCAACTCTATGTGACCCTATGGCCTTTAGTCTGCCAGCCTCCTCTGTGCAAGGGATTTCCCAGGCAAGAATACTGGAGTGGGTTGACATTTCTTTCTTTGGGAAAACTCCCTGACCCAGGGCTAAAACCCATGTCTCTTGCATTGGCAAGTGGGTTCTTTACCCCTGTGTCACCAGGTAAGCCTATAAATTGGAAGAGACATGGAAAATAGTGTGGGAATTTCTCAAAAAACTAAAAATAGAACTTTATGTGATCTGCAATCTCACTTCTGGGTGTACACCCAAAGGAAGCGAAGTTCATGTCTCAAAGAGATATTTGGCATTCCCATATTCATGTCAGCATTATTCACAACAACCAAAACATGGAAATAACCTAAATGTCTATGAATGGATAAACTGAGAATAGAAAAGTAGAATAGCTATACAATGGAATATTATTTATTAATAAAGATAATGGAGATCCTGCCATTTGTGAAAACATGGATAAACCTGGAGAATATTAAGCTAAGTGAAATAAGGCAGACACAGAAAGACAAATGCTACTTGATCTCACTTAAATGTTGAATCTGAAAAGCTGGATCCTTAGAGCCATAGAAATGGTGGTTACATGGGGCTAAGGGAAGGGAATATGGGAAATGTTGATCAAATAGTACAAAGTTTGAAATATATAGGATAAATTAATTTTGGAGATTTTGTGTACAGCATGGTGACTATAGTTAGAAATAGGCAAATTAGCTTGATTGTGGTGAACATAAACAATGTGGTTGGATGCCAAAATATCAAGTTGTATATCTTTAATATGAATAAATTTATTTGTCAATTATATCTTAATAAAGCTGGGAAAACTCCCAAATTCCATAGTTTTTAGTATTACAGTACATTGACTTCCCAAAGAAAGGTGTGCCAAAGAATGTTCAAACTATGGTACAATTGCACTTATTTCACATGCTAGCAAGATAATACTCAAAATTTTTCAAGACCTAGGCTTCAACAGTATGTGAAACTGAGAACTTCCATATGTACAAGCTGGATTTAGAAAAGGCAGAGGAACCAGAGATCAAATTGCCAACATCCGTTGGATCGCAAAAAAAGCAAGAGAATTCCCGGAAAGCATCTACCTCTGCTACATTGACTACGCTAAAGCCTTTGACTATGTGGATCACAACAGACTGTGGAAAATTCTTCAAGAGATGGGAATACCAGACCACCTTACCTGACTCCTGAGAAACATGTATGTAGGTCAAGAAACAACAGAACTGGACATGGAGCAACGGACTGGTTCCAAATTGGGAAAGGAGTGCGTCTAGGCTATATATTGTCACGCCCCTTGTTTAACCTCTATGCAGAGTATGTCATGTAAAATGCTGGGCTGGATGACTCACAAGCTGGAATCAAGATTGCTGGGAGAAATATCAACAACCTCAGATTGGCAGATGATACCACTCTAATGGCAGAAAGCAAAGAACTAAAGAGCCTCCTGATGAGGGTGAAAGAGGAGAATGAAAAAGCTTGTTTAAAACAAAATTCAAAAAACTAAGATCATGGCATCCAGTCCCATTAATTCATGGCAAATAGATGGGGAAACAATGGAAACAGTGACAGATTTTATTTTCTTGGGCTCAAAAATCACTGTGGATGGTGACTGCAGTCACGAGATTAAAAGATACTTACTCCTTAGAAGAAAAGTTATGACCAACCTAGATAGCATATTAAAAAGCAGAGACATCACTTTGCTGACAAATGTCTGTATAGTCACAGTAATGTTTTTCCAGTAGTCATGTACGGATTTGACAATCGGACCATAAAGAAGGCTGAGTGCAAAGAATTGATGCTTTTGAAGTATGGTGCTAGAGAAGACTCTTGAGAGTCCCCTAGACTGCAAGGAAATCAAACTAGTTAGCCCTAAATGAAATCAGTCATGAATATTCATTGGAAGGACTGATGCTGAAGCTCAAGCTCCAATACTTTAGCCACTTGATTTGGAGAGTCAACTCATCAAAAAGACCCTGATGCTGGGAAAGATTGAGGGCAGGAGGAGTAGTGGACAACAGAGGATGAGATGGTTGGATGACATCACCAATTTAATGGACACAAGTTTGAGCAAACTCAGGAGATAGTGAAGGACAGAGAAGCCTGGAGTGCTGTAGTCCCGGAAGTTGCAGAGTATGACAGGACTTAGCAACTGAATGACATTAACTCCCTAATGTCATTTGGGCTTGTGCTGGTTTACTAATTCTAGATGCTAAGCACGATCTAAGTGGTACTAGGGTTGGATGAATCAGTTGTTTGCCTTTTTTGAGAAGCACAATACTCTGATTCAGAATAGGTTCATTCCAAGTCATTTGTTTTTGGGTAAATGTTTGAAACAGAATTACTCATAATCTACTTTGGGAAAGGCTGGGTTTTTGCACCTATACTTCCTAGCCTGCAAAATCAGTTTGTAGTATTACACTTTCAACCAGGCTCTGAGGCTTCATTCTCTATGTGACCTGAACTGTGAGGTGATTTCCAAGTAATCAATCCTGATTTTTGATTTCTAATTATTCTCCTTTAGCAAGGTAGAGCTCTTACACACATACCATTTGCTGCACTAAACTATAGAAAGTTAAAGGAATGGTCTTTATTAAGGAAAAGGGACTCTATCACAAAACCTTACTTCTCTGTTAAAGAAATACCTGAGTTTTGAAGGTCAACCAAATTCATATCGTGTGTCACATAAGTAGTTCAATTATAGATATGCCTAAGTTTCTTCACTTCTAAAGTGCACCCCAAGTTTATTATTTATAAAGACTTTATTTATTCATCACATATTCACCATCTTTCCTAAGCCCTTAGAATGACACTATTTCAGTTTGCTAGGTCTGCTGTGACAAAGAACTGTACAGCAAACCAGTTAGCTTAAAACAAGAGAAATTTATTGTCTTACAGTTTTGGAGGCTTAAAGTCCAAAATCAAAGTATTAGCATGACTGTACTCCTTTTGAAGGTCCTAGGGGAGTATCCTTACTTTATTCCTTCATTTCTGGTGTTTTACTGACAATTTTTGCCATTCCTTGGCTTATAGATGCATCACTCCAGTCTTCTGTCTTCACATGTCATTATTCCTTTGTGTTTCACACAGTCCTTCCTATGTGGATATCTATTTCTGTGTCCAAATTTCTCCTTAATGTAAGAATACCAGTCATTATGGTACACTGTAGTGATTTCATTTTGATTACCTCTCTAAAAACTCTGTTTCCAAGTGAAGTCACATTATGAGTTAGTAGGGGTTAAGACTTCAGCATATCTTTTAGGGGATATGATGCAACCCCTAACAGATGCCCAGATGAATAAAACACACACCTTGATGTAAGAGCGATTCCTATTAGGCAGGAGAGGTTAGCTGTACAGAAATAACTGTTCTATAAAGCACCAGGCAAAGCTTTTAAGTGAATGACCATGCCAATTCTGAGGAGAGAGATAACGTTGAATAAAGAGAACATGGAAGGAATATGATTGGAAGGTCTTGTTGTCTTAACAGAGGACAATTTCCAGTCTGTCATTAAGAAATATTTTAAAATAGTTTGCAATAAATTGCTTTTGTTGTCCTTTCCATATTTGGCATATTTCTGAATATCTCTGTCCACACAATGGTTCCTCTCTAGGCCCCTTATCCTGCCTTATTTTTCATAATACTAAACATAATCTGACATATTATATAGTCAATTGTTTACCTACCCTAGCCAAATGTAGGTTTTTTGAAAGTAAGACCCTTATCTATCTACTCTATCCTTATATCTCTAGTGACTAGACCAGTACTTTGTATATATAGTATGTGCTCAATAAATATTTGATCCGTGAATGAACAAACAAATGATCCAGGGTGCACGGCTTGAAAAATCACCTTCTCAGATGGTTTGTTTTACATCTATTTCTTGAAAAGAATCAGGAAGGCACAGCAGCTTTTGAACCTAGTGATTACTGCTAGAGGTGAGAGAATCTTTTAATAGTGTACCAGTTGAGGAGATTGAAATTATGGCATCTAAGTAATTGAGATGCTAAAAAAGGTGGTGGACCCTTCCATTATCAGGTCTTGTCAGGGAAGAGGAGAAACAGAATTTGGCTGCCAGGCTAATTTGTGTAATTTCATTACTTTTTTCCTCTTGGTTCTTTTTCATAAGTTAAAAGCCTATATTACAGCAACCCCCTGCAATTTCCACAGCATGACAGTCAAGAGGAATTATGTGGCTGGAAAGCTTTGCAGTACAATACAAAAGGAGGGGTTCAGCAGCACTGCAGTGCCTGTTCTTTCATTTCACTGTCAGACAATGACACAGTTACAAGCAATTACTTACTAGATGTTTGAAAACTATTGTGAAAAGCCAGCACCATTTGCCAAAAGTAATTACTGAAACTGGGCATAATCATGCCCTGAACTGAAGTTTTCTGATTTGCCCACATTTAGATGACTCCACAGAAATTATTTAGCAAATGAATGAATAAAAACACATAGACAAAAATCTCTGGGCATGGAAATGCATGACATTAACACTGAAGGTCATAGATTCTTAATGATTTAAAGTAAGATTTTTCTTGAAAAATAGATAGGAAGTAAGCTAACATATTTTGCTTGATTGAATATAAAATACTGTTACAGAGGAACATAAGATATATTAAAGCTTTAGAATCCATTTGCCATTTTGACTAGAATTTGTTAACAATTATAAATTGCAAATGTTGATTAATAACATTCTTTAACTACTTAAATATAACAGCAATAAAATAAGTTTTTACTAGTTTGGATGAGGAAAATTTTAAATTATCTAAAATTCTAATTCATAAGATAGTTTAAAGAAAAATTGAATTTATTTACTTTTTCACACCTAATGGCTACATTGGCCAAATAACTATTACCTTGTCGGTAGGGTCCAATAATTTTTTGTGAGTTGATGAGAACGGTTTATAATCCATACCTGAATTATTTGTTGATGCTTGGTTGTACTAGGTTTTCTGAAATGTAAACATTCCTCTTTACTTTTATCTATTGATATTTTACCTTTGATGAGGGGTCTCTCCTCACCGCCGCCCTTCCTGACCTCGGTCGTGGGGTAGCTCCTCTGGGCCGTGCTTAGTGCGCCAGTCCTCACCGCCATCCTTGCTCGGTTGATGGGTAGCTCCTCTCGGCCGGCCAGGGGCTCTCAGTGCGGCGCTCGCGGGTAGGCCGGGAGCTCTCAGTGCGGCGCTCGCGGGTAGGCCGGGAGCTCTCAGTGCGGCGATGGCTGTGCTTTGCTGGAGCAGCCGGGAAGAGATACCCCAGGCCCAAAGTAAGAGAAACCCAAGTAAGACGGTAGGTCTTGCAAGAGGGCATCAGAGGGCAAATACACTGAAAACATACTCACAGAAAACTAGTCAATCTAATCACACCAGGACCACAGCCTTGTCTAACTCAATAAAATTAAGCCATGCCCGTGGGGCAACCCAGGATGGGCGGGTCATGGTGGAGAGATCTGACAGGGTGTGGTCCGCTGGAGAAGGGAGTGGCAAACCACTTCAGTATTCTTGCCTTGAGAACCCCATGAACAGTATGAAAAGGCAAAATGATAGGATACTGAAAGAGAAACTCCCCAGGTCAGTAAGGGCCCAATATGCTACTGGAGATCAGTGGAGAAATAACTCCAGAAAGAATGAAGGGATGGAACCAAAGCAGAAAGAATACCCAGCTGTGGATGTGTCTGGTGATAGAAGCAAAGTCCGATGCTGTAAAGAACAATATTGCATAGGAACCTGGAATGTCAGGTCCATGAATCAAGGCAAATTGGAAGTGGTCAAACAAGAGATGGCAAGAGTAAATGTTGACATTCTAGGAATTAGTGAACTCAAATGGACTGGAATGGGTGAATTTAACTCAGAGGACCATTATATCTACTACTGTGGGCAGGAATCCCTCAGAAGAAATGGAGTGGCCATCATGGTCAACAAAAGAGTCCGAAATGCAGTACTTGAATGCAATCTCAAAAAAGACAGAATGATCTCTGTTCATTTCCAAGGCAAACCATTCAATGTCACAGTAATCCAAGTCTATGTCCCAACCAGTAATGCTGAAGAAGCTGAAGTTGAACGGTTCTATGAAGACCTACAAGACCTTTTAGAACTAACACCCAAAAAAGATGTCCTTTTCATTATAGGGGACTGGAATGCAAAAGTAGGAAGTCAAGAAACACCTGGAGTAACAGGCAAATTTGGCCTTGGAATACGGAATGAAGCAGGGCAAAGACTAACAGAGTTTTGCCAAGAAAATTCACTGGTCATAGCAAATACCCTCTTCCAACAACACAAGACAAGACTTTATACATGGACATCACCAGATGGTCAACACCGAAATCAGATCGATTATATTCTTTGCAGCCAAAGATGGAGAAGCTCTATACAGTCAGCAAAAACAAGACCAGGAGCTGACTGTGGCTCAGACCATGAACTCCTTATTGCCAAATTCAGACTGAAATTGAAGTAAGTAGGGAAAACCACTAGACCATTCAGGTATGACCTAAATCAAATCCCTTATGATTATACAGTGGAAGTGAGAAATAGATTTAAGGTCCTAGATCTGATAGATAGAGTGCCTGATGAACTATGGAATGAGGTTCGTGACATTGTACAGGAGACAGGGATCAAGACCATCCCCATGGAAAAGAAATGCAAAAAAGCAAAATGGCTGTCTGGGGAGGCCTTGCAAATAGCTGCAAAAAGAAGAGAAGCGAAAAGCAAAGGAGAAAAGGAAAGATATAAACATCTGAATGCAGAGTTCCAAAGAATAGGAAGAAGCGATAAGAAAGACTTCGTCAGCGATCAATGCAAAGAAATAGAGGAAAACAACAGAATGGGAAAGACTAAGGATCTCTTCAAGAAAATCAGAGATACCAAAGGAACATTTCATGCAAAGATGGGCTCGATAAAGGACAGAAATGGTATGGACCTAACGGAAGCAGAAGATATTAAGAAGAGGTGGCAAGAATACACAGAAGAACTGTACAAAAAAGAGCTTCATGACCCAGATAATCATGATGGTGTGATCACTGACCTAGAGCCAGACATCCTGGAATGTGAAGTCAAATGGGCCTTAGAAAGCATCACTACGAACAAAGCTAGTGGAGGTGATGGAATTCCAGTGGAGCTATTCCAAATCCTGAAAGATGATGCTGTGAAAGTGCTGCACTCAATATGCCAGCAAATTTGGAGAACTCAGCAGTGGCCACAAGATTGGAAAAGGTCAGTTTTCGTCCCGATCCCAAAGAAAGGCAATGCCAAAGAGTGCTCAAACTACCGCACAATTGCACTCATCTCGCATGCTAGTAAAGTAATGCTCAAAATTCTCCAAGCCAGGCTTCAGCAATATGTGAACCGTGAACTTCCTGATGTTCAAGATGGATTTAGAAAAGGCAGAGGAACGAGAGATCAAATTGCCAACATTCGCTGGATTATCAAAAAAGCAAGAGAGTTCCAGAAAAACATCTATTTCTGCTTTATTGACTATGCCAAAGCCTTTGACTGTGTAGATCACAATACACTGTGGAAAATTCTGAGAGAGATGGGAATACCAGACCACCTGATCTGCCTCTTGAGAAATCTGTATGCAGGTCAGGAAGCAACAGTTAGAACTGGTCATGGAACAACAGACTGGTTCCAAATAGGAAAAGAAGTACGTCAAGGCTGTATATTGTCACCATGTTTGTTTAACTTATATGCAGAGTACATCATGAGAAATGCTGGACTGGAGGAAACACAAGCTGGAATCAAGATTGCCGGGAGAAATATCAATAACCTCAGATATGCAGATGATACCACCCTTATGGCAGAAAGTGAAGAGGAACTCAAAAGCCTTTTGATGAAAGTGAAAGTGGAGAGTGAAAAGGTTGGCTTAAAGCTCAACATTCAGAAAACGAAGATCATGGCATCTGGTCCCATCACTGCATGGGAAATAGATGGAGAAACAGTGGAAACAGTGTCAGACTTTATTTTTCTGGGCTCCAAAATCACTGCAGATGGTGACTGCAGCCATGAAATTAAAAGACGCTTACTCCTTGGAAGGAAGGTTATGACCAACCTAGATAGCATATTCAAAAGCAGAGACATCACTTTGCCAACAAAGGTTCGCCTAGTCAAAGCTATGGTCTTTCCTGTGGTCATGTGTGGATGTGAGAGCTGGACTGTGAAGAAGGCTGAGAGCCGAAGAATAGATGCTTTTGAACTGTGGTGTTGGAGAAGACTCCTGAGAGTCCCTTGGACTGCAAGGAGATCCAACCTGTCCATTCTGAAGGAGATCAGCCCTGGGATTTCTTTGGAGGGAATGATGCTCAAGCTGAAACTCCAGTATTTTGGCCACCTCATGCGAAGAGTTGACTCATTGGAGAAGACTCTGATGCTGGGAAGGATTGAGGGCAGGAGGAGAAGGGGATGACAGAGGATGAGATGGCTGGATGGCATCACTGACTCGATGGATGTGAGTCTGAGTGACCTCCGGGAGCTGGTGATGGATAGGGAGGCCTGGCGTGCTGCGGTTCATGGGGTCGCAAAGAGTCCGACACGACTGAGCGACTGATCTGATCTGATCTGATCTGATTGATATTTTACCAGGTTAGCAGTCCCAACCCTATGATTTTACTTTCACATGGCTAGTTTTTCAGTAAACACTTGTCTATTTAAAATAAATCAAGCAATGCAGAAGTACAACAAAGGGAGAAGTGACTGCAAAGTCTATTATCCAGAGACAACCATTGGTAATGTTAGTGAATATCATTCCATTCTTTCTTTATGTAAATATACAAGTGGCTGAACAGCTGGATAGTTTCATGAAGTAGTTTTATAAAAATGAGATTATACTGTATTCATTTTAAATTTAAAGTTGTACATTGACACACTACTATGTTTAAAAAAAATAACCAACAAATACCTACTGTATAGCACAGGTAAATCTGCTCAATATTCTTTATTAACCTAAATGGAAAAATAATTTGAAAAAGAATAGATATATGTTTATGTATAACTGAATCATTTTGCTGTATACCTGAAACTAACACAACATTGTTAATCAACTATGCTCCAATATAAAATAAAAATTTATGAGAAAGAGTACACTGAAGTCAACTTGAATTTAGTAGAAGTCAGAGGAAAATTGAAAAAATTGACAAAGTTAAGCAAAAAAAAAATATTCAAAGCACTTAATTTTTTTAAGCTCCATGGGAGATTTTTAGACAGTACTTGTTACTTATTTTTATTTTTTCAAGGCTATTAGCATTTAAATTGACTTCTAAAATCCTAATTCCCATAACGGTTTAGTTTTAATTCTCTATTTAAAAGCATTCGGTGCTTACCATTAGTTTTTTGGCCAAAGCTTTTCTATCCCTAAGTTCTATATTTGGATTAATCTCTTAGTTGACTGCATTATGAAGTAATGTTTTCAGGTAGGGCTCATGGTGGTCCTTGAATGTGTGCATGCTTGAAGAAGCCTTTTACCTTTATACACAAAGGGCAACTTGACAGATTATAAAATTATATGCCATTTGTCCCCCTTCTCAGGATTGCAGAAATGATTCTATTATCTTCTTGAATTGACTATTATGCTTCCTTTTACCACAACTTTTCTCACAACATCTGTTGTCTGGTTTAGTTTAGGTCATTTCAGTTTGCTCATTTGTGTCTGAATCTTTATGACCCCATAGACTGTAGCACACCAGGCTTCACTGTCCATCACCAATTCCTGGAGCTTGCTCAAACTCATGCCCATCAACTTGGTGATGCCATCCTATCATTTCATCCTCTGTTTTTCCCTTCTCCTCCTGCCTTCAGTCTTTTCCAGAATCAGGCTCTTTGCCAATGAGTCATTTCTTTACATCAGATGGCCAAGGTATTGGAGCTTCAGCGTCAGCACCAGTCCCTCCAATGAATATTCAGGACTGATTTCCTTTAGGATGGACTGGTTTCATCTCCTTGCAGTCCAAGGGACTCTCAAGAGTCTTCTCCAGCACCACAGTTCAAAAGCATCAATTCTTCAGTGCTCAGCTTTCTTTATGGTCCAAATCGCACATCCATACATGGATGTGAGAAAAACCATAGCTTTGACTATATAGACCTTTGTCAGCAAAGTAATGTCTCTGATTTTTAACATGCTGTCTAGATTTGTCATAGCTTTTCTTCCAAGGAGCAAGCATCTTTTAATTTCATGGCTGCAGTCACAATCTGCAGTGATTTTGGAGCCCAAGAAAATAAAGTTTGTCACTGTTTCCATTGTTTCCCCATCTATTTGCCATGAAGGTGGTACTGTATGCCATGATCTTAGTTTTCTGAATGTTGAGTTTTAAGGCAGTTTTTTCACTCTCTTCTTTCACTTTCATCAAGAAGCTCTTCAGTTCCACTTCACTTTCTGCCATAAGGGTGGTGTCATTTGCTTATCTGAGGTTATTGATGTTTCTCCCAGCAATCTTGATTCCAGCTATACTTCATCCAGCCTGGCATTTTGCATGATGTACTCTGCTTATAAATTAAATAAACAGGGTGACAATGTACAGCCTTGACATACTCTTTTCGCAACATTGAACCAGTCTGCTGTTTCATGTATGGCTGTCACTGTTGCTTCTTGACGTGCATGTAGATTTCTCAGGAGGCAGGTCAAGTGGTCTAGTATTCCATCTCTTTAAGAATATTCCACAGTTTGTTGTTCCACACAATAAAGGCTTTGGCCTAGTCAATAAAGCAGAAGTAGATGTTTTTCTGGAACTCTCTTGCTTTTTCGATGATCCAACAGATGTTGGCAATTTGAACTCCGGTTCCTCTGCCTTTTATAAATCCAACTTGAACATCTGGAAGTTCTTGGTTCATGTACTCTTGAAGCCTTGCTTGGAGTATATTGAGCATTACTTTACTAGTGTGTGAGATGAGTTCAATTGTGCAGTAGTTTGAACATTTTTTGACATTGCTTTTCTTTGGGATTGTAATGAAGAAAGCTGATCTTTACCAATCCTTGACCACTGCTGAGTTTTCCAAATTCACTGGCATATAGAGTGAAGCATTTTAACAGCATCATCTTTTAGGATTTGAAATAATTCAGCTGGAATTCCATTACCTCTACTAGCTTTGTTCGTAGTGATGCTTCCTAAGGCCCACTTGATTTCACATTCCAGGATGTCTGGCTTTATTGGTGGGTGATCACACCATCGTAGTTTTCTGGATCATTAAGGTTTGTTCTTTTTTTTTTTGTATAGTTCTTTTGTGCATTTTCCCCACCTTTTCTTAACATCTTCTGCCTCCATTAGGTCCATAGCATTTCTGTCCTTTATTGTGCCCATCTTTCCATGAAATATTCCCTTGGTTTCTCTAATTTTCTTGAAGAGATCTATAGTCTTTTCCACTCTATTGTTTTCCTCTATTGCTTTGCATTGATCACTTAGGAAGGCTTTCTTATCTCTCCTGCTATTCTTTGAAACTTTGCATTCAAATGTAGATATATTTTCTTTTTTAAAAAATATTTTAATTGGAGGCTAATTACAATATTATACTGGTTTTTTTTGTCATTAGATCAGATCAGATCAGTTGCTCAGTCGTGTCCGACTCTTTGCGACCCCATGAACTGCAGCACGCCAGGCCTCCCTGTCCATCACCAACTCCCGGAGGTCACTCAGACTCACGTCCATCGAGTCAGTGATGCCATCCAGCCATCTCATCCTCTGTCATCCCCTTCTCCTCCTGCCCTCAATCCCTCCCAGCATCAGAGTCTTTTCCAATGAGCCAACTCTTCGCATGAGGTGGACAAAATACTGGAGTTTCAGCTTCAGCATCATTCCTTCCAAAGAAATCCCAGGGCTGATCTCCTTCAGAATGGACCGGTTGGATCTCCTTGCAGTCCAAGGGACTCTCAAGAGTCTTCTCCAACACCACAGTTCAAAAGCATCAATTCTTTGGCACTCAGCCTTCTTTACAGTCCAGCTCTCACATCCATACATGACCACAGGAAAGACCATAGCCTTGACTAGACGAACCTTTGTTGGCAAAGTAATGTCTCTGCTTTTGAATATGCTATCTAGGTTGGTCATAACTTTCCTTCCAAGGAGTAAGCGTCTTTTAATTTCATGGCTGCACTCAGCATCTGCAGTGATTTTGGAGCCCAGAAAAATAAAGTCGGACACTGTTTCCACTGTTTCTCCATCTATTTCCTATGTAGTAATGGGACCAGATGCCATGATCTTCGTTTTCTGAATGTTGAGCTTTAAGCCAACCTTTTCACTCTCCACTTTCACTTTCATCAAGAGGCTTTTGAGTTCCTCTTCACTTTCTGCCATAAGGGTGGTGTCATCCGCATATCTGAGGTTATTGATATTTCTCCCAGCAATCTTGATTCCAACTTGTGTTTCCTCCAGTCCAGCATTTCTCATGATGTACTCTGCATATAAGTTAAATAAACGTGGTGACAATATACAGCCTTGACGTACTCCTTTTCCTATTTGGAACCAGTCTGTTGTTCCATGACCAGTTCTAACTGTTGCTTCCTGACCTGCATACAGATTTCTCAAGAGGCAGATCAGGTGGTCTGGTATTCCCATCTCTTTCAGAATTGTCCACAGTGTATTGTGATCTACACAGTCAAAGGCTTTGGCATAGTCAATAAAGCAGAAATAGATGTTTTTCTGGAACTTTCTTGCTTTTTCCATGATCCAGCGGATGTTGGCAATTTGATCTCTGGTTCCTCTGCCTTTTCTAAAACCAGCCTGAACATCAGGAAGTTCACAGTTCACATATTGCTGAAGCCTGGCTTGGAGAATTTTGAGCATTACTTTACTAGCATGCGAGATGAGTGCAATTGTGCGGTAGTTTGAGCATTCTTTGGCATTGCCTTTCTTTGGGATTGGGATGAAAACTGACCTTTTTCCAATCTTGTGGCCACTGCTGAGTTTTCCAAATTTGCTGGCATATTGAGTGCAGCACTTTCACAGCATCATCTTTCAGGATTTGGAATAGCTCCACTGGAATTCCATCACCTCCACTAGCTTTGTTCGTAGTGATGCTTTCTAAGGCCCACTTGACTTCACATTCCAGGATGTCTGGCTCTAGGTCAGTGATCACACCATCATGATCATTGACATAAATCAGCCATGGATGTACATGTGTTTCTCATCCTGATATCCTCCCCCACTACCTCCCTCCCCATCCCATCCCTCGGGGTCATCCCAGTGTACCAGCCCTGAGCACCCTGTCTCATGCATGGAGCCTGTACTGGCGATCTGTTTCACATATGATATGTTTCAATGCTATTCTCTCAAATCATCCCACCCTCACCTTCTCCCACAGAGTCCGAAAGACTGTTCTATACATCTCTGTATCTTTTTCTGTCTCACATATAGGGTCATCATTATCATCTTTCTAAATTCCATATATATTCATTAGTATATTGTTTTGGTGTTTTTCTTTCTGGCTTACTTCACTCTGTGTAATAGGCTCCAGTTTCATCCACCTCATTAGAACTGATTCAGACACATTCTTTTTAATGGCTGAGTAATATTCCATTGTGTATATGTACCACAGCTCTCTTTTCCATTCATCTGATGATGGACATCTAGGTTGCTTCCATGTCCTGGCTATTATAAACAGTGCTGAGATGAACATTGGGGTACACGTGTCTCTTTCAATTCTGGTTTCCTCGGTGTGTATGCCCAGCAGTGGGATTGCTGGGTCATATGGCAGTTCTCTTTCCAGGTTTTTAAGGAATCTCCACACTGTTCTCCAAAGTGGCTGTACTAGTTTGAATTTCCACTAACAGTCCAAGAGGGTTCCCTTTTCTCCACACCCTCTCCAGCATTTATAGTTTGTAGTTTTTTGGATAGCAGCCATTCTGACAGGTGTAAAATGGTACCTCATTGTGGTTTTGATTTGCATTTGTCTGATAATGAGCGATGTGGAGCATCTTTTCATGCGTTTGTTAGCCATCTATATGTCTCCTTTGGAGAAATGACTGTGTAGTTCTTTGGCCCATTTTTTGATTGGGTCATTTATTTTTCTGGAATTGAGCTGCAAGTGTTGCTCCTGTATTTTTGAGATTAATTATTTGTCAGTTGCTTCATTTGCTCTTATTTCCTCCCATTCTGAAGGCTGTCTTTTCACCTTGCTTATAGTTTCATTCATTGTGCAAAAGCCTTTAAGTTTAATTAGGTCCCATTTGTTTATTTTTGCTTTTATTTCCATTACTCTGGGAGGTGGGTCATAGCAGATCCTGCTGTGATTTATGTCGGAGACTGTTTTGCCTATGTTTTCCTCTAGGAGTTTTATAGTTTCTCGTCTTACGTTTAGATCTTTAATCCATTTTGAGTTTCTTTTCCTGTATGGTGTTAGAAAATGTACTACTTTCATTCTTTTACAAGTGGTTGACCAGTTTTCCCAGCACCACTTGTTAAAGAGATTGTCTTTTCTACATTGTAGATTTTTGCCTCTTTGTCAAAGATAAGGTGTCCATAGGTGCATGGATTTATTTCTGGGCTTTCTATTTTGTTCCATTGATCTATATTTGTGTCTTTGTGCCAGTACCATACTATGTTGAAGACAGTAGCTTTGTAGTATAGCCTGAAGTCAGGCAGGTTGATTCCTCCAGGTCCATTCTTCTTTCTCAAGATTGCTTTGGCTATTCGAGTTTTTTTTTGTATTTCCATATAAATTGTGAAATAATTTGTTCTAGTTCTGTGAAAAATACTGTTGGTCGCTTGATAGGGATTGCATTGAATCTATAGATTGCTTTGGGTAGTATGCTCATTTTTCACTATATTGATTTTGCCAATCCCTGAACATGGTATATTTCTCCAGCTATTTGTGTCCTCTTTGATTTCCTTCATCAGTGTTTTATAGTTTTCTATATATAGGTCTTTGTTTCTTTAGGTAGATCTATTCTTAATTATTTTATTCTTTTTTTTTTTTTTTGCAATGGTGAATGGAATTGTTTCCTTAATTTCTCTTTCTGTTTTCTCATTGTTAGTGTATAGGAATACACTAGGAATGCAAGGGAATACATATACACATTGTTAGTGTATAGGAATACACGTAGGATTGCAAGGGATTTCTCTGTATTAATTTTACATCCTGAAAGTTTACTGTATTCATTGATTAGCTTTAGTAATTTTCTGGTGCAGTCCAAAGGTTTTTTATGTAGAGGACTTTGTCATCTGCAAACAGTGAGAGTTTTATTTCTCTTTTCCAATCTGGATTCCTTTTATTTCTTTTTATTCTTTGATTGCTGTGGCTAAAACTTCCAAAACTATGTTGAATAGTTGGTAAGAGTAGGCACCTTTGTCTTGTTCCTGACTTTAAGGGAAATACTTTCAATTTTTCACCATTGAGGATAATGTTTGCTGTGGGTTTATCATATATGGCTTTTATTATGTTGAGGTATGTTCCCTCTATGCCTGCGTTTGGAGGGTTTTTATCATAAATGGATGTTGAATTTTGTCAAAGGCTTTCTCTGCATCTATTGAGTTAATCATATGGATTTTATGTTTCAATTTGTTAATGTGGTGTATTACATTGATTGATTTGTGGATACTAAAGAATCCTTGCATCCCTGGGATAAAGCCTACTTGGTCATGATGTATGATCTTTTTTAACATGTTGTTGGATTCTGTTTTCTAGAATTTTGTTAAGAAATATCTTTTCTCCTTTGCCTTTATCTTCTCTTGTTTTCTCTTCTCAGCTATTTGTAAGGCCTCCTCAGACAACCATTTTGCCCTTTTGCCTTTCTTTTTCTTGGGGATGGTCTTGATCACTGACTCCTGGACAGTGTCCCAAACCTCTGTCCATAGTTTTTCAGGCACTCTATCAAATGTAATTACTTGAATCTCTTTGTCACTTCCACTTTATAATCATAAGGGATTTAATTTAGGTCATACCTGAATGGTGTAGTGGTTTTCCATGCTTTCTTCAGTATAAGTTTGAAGTTTGCACTGAGGAGTTCATGATATGAGCCACAGTCAGCTCCTAGTCTTGTTTTTCCTGACTGTCCCGAGTTTCTCCATCTTCAGCTGCAAAGAATATTTTGGTATTGACCATCTTGATGATGTCCATATGTAGAGTAGTCACTTGTGTTGTTGGAAGAGGGTGTTTGTTATGACCAGTGCATTCTCTTGGCAAAACTCTATTAGCCTTTGCCCTGCTTCATTTTGTACTCCGTTTTGTGCTTTATTTTGTCTGGCAAGATTTCGTCATTGAGTCATTTTTATAAGACCCCTTCATATTGTTCACTGCTATAGAGAAATCCAAGGCCAGTCTGATGTATTTCTTTCTCTTTTGTAAGTGCCCTTTTCCCCCTTGTCTGAATGACTGAAGAATTCCTCAAGGCAGTAAGTAACGGCTTCTGCTCTGAAGAGTTCAGTCTTGACTTTTCCTCTGTGCTGTCAATTCATCTCATCAGTCTGATTCTGACCAGATGATAGGTATTAGAAACACTTTTCAAGCTTTTATTAATAGCCTTTCCATTAGAAATACCTCTGCATGTAGTGGTTGGTGTAATTCCTTGCTACACCATCCTAGAATATCAGGATCTTTCCCCCTCCATTGGCCATGACTTTTGAATGTTTTGGCAGGAGATTATAGCCTTATATTAATTTGCTTATGATAAACTCACCACTCTTCCTGTTTGTATTGTCTAAAAATAGTCTTGTTTTTCATTGCATAAGACAATTTTCCTTCATTCTTCTTACTTATCAGAAAGTATAAGGTAATATTTGTCTGATTTTTCCCATCATTTTATTTAAAATATTTTCCAAACATACAGCGAAGGTGAGAGAACTTTACAGTGAACACTTTCATACTCATTTGATCAGTCCGTCAATGCTCAGTCAAGAGGCAGAAACCGTATCAAAATTTTGAGTGGGTAAATTAAATGTAAAGTATTGCTGACCAAGTAAAAGCTAGTTAAGTATAGAGTCATCATTTCTCACATTAGTGCAGAACTGTAAAAACCACAGAGCAAGCTGAAACTTTGCAAAATGATTTTAGTAATCAATGGGGGAGAATTGATTGCATTTAAATTTTTTGTCAAAATGCTGAAGTATTCTCTTTCTGTTTTGAATATATAGGGGACTAAAAAGCAGCAAAATTTATGTATATTGAGTATACTTTAACTTAAATGTTAAAAACTTTGAGTGTTATAGTGTTTTATTTCTTTGTAAAGATTTATGAAGAGTAGTTTGAATAGTACTTGTCTGTTTCTTTTTGGCTTACAACTTAAGATATGAAACAAACCTTGGCGAATTCTCATAGTCCTAAGTTTGGGTTAGCTTCCAACATTTTATTTTTTGCACTTTCAATGTTGTAAAATATCTCTAAGATTTCCTTTAATGTGTAAGTTTTTGTTGGAATCTCTTATTTGGGGGTATCTTCATCTTTTGAATTGCAATATCTCCACACTTATATATCAATAATTTGACCCTCACTATGTTCTTCTGGCTTCATTTCTAGAGTCTCTTGGCAACAATATCAGCATTTCCAGAGTGAGCTATTTCTTCTGTAGCTTCACTTATGCTTGATTTTATTTTCACTTCCAACATCATCACTTTTTGTTCTTTTTGTTTCTTTGCTCCACTTGCATCTTTGTTGGCCAATTATTTTTTATTATCCATTTTTGTAAAATATCACATGGATTTATCACTGGGAACAAGAATTCAGCACACATACATGTTTTGCTGTCTTTGCAGGATCTGAATGTCATGTGAGGTGACCAACCAATAGCAGATGTTGAAAGAAATGACATGATTTGTTAGTGATCATAACATGCATATATTATTTGTTTAGTGATTTGTGGAATGAAGAGCAGCTTGAAAATTTTATGCTTTATGCAATTACTCACAGTTCTTATACCCTTGTAACTAAAATTCAAAATGTGTTGTTGGGGAGCGGGTAGTTATTTAACCAAATTGTGGTAAGTCACAGACGTATAAAGTAAAAGCTGTCTCTACTCACACAGATTAAAGAAAATTCTAATGTATTAGCTGAAATGTTAACTGAAAGAAGCTACCACTTTAGGACTGAAGGAAAATTGATCATAAGAACCTTTGTTTAAGTTCTAAAGTAAGTTCCCCGCAAGGCAGAGATTCAGTATCTGAGGATTTGTAACTTTGAGAAAGAGCATAATTTCTACTGCTGTGACTAAAGAAAAGGGCTTCCCCAAACCATAAAAGCAGCCTGTCACTGTGGTGATGAAGAAAGTTGCTGGAGGCCACCAAGAACAGCTTGGCACATAGTGAACACTTACAGACATAAGCTGCATTTGATATCCCATAGTGTTCCATTCTATAGATATGTCATGAGTGAACACCTTGGTTATTTTCAGTTGGGGTTACTGTGAATAATGCTACTATGAACATTCTTGCAAAATTTGCCTTAATTTGCCTAGTTTTTAAAGATAGGTCAAATCTCTGTGCATGTGTGTGCTTTCTTAAAACATTCTGCCTGTGAATGAGAAATGAAAAATGGGGAAACATATTCTGACACAGAAAGCATTATTCCTATTCTAAAATTAAAATACAAAATTTTATCTATGCTTGCTGATCAGGCTATAGGAAAGCAGTTGAATAAATCAATGGTACTTTACTAAATCAATGTTCCCCCTCACAAACTGATGTGTATGTGTAGACATTGCCTCAATTCGATGTTACTTCTCATTTATTTTAATTTTATATTTCTCCTGTTAAGAAAACATACAAAACAAGTATTAACAGACATATACACTGGAAACTTTATTTTCTTCATTTTTTCTTTAATGCTTCTAATACTCATTCTCATACAATTATAAACAACATGCACTATATGGGATTTACTCTAAAATATTAATTTTAGTGTTTTTGTATTGAAAAATATTTGATAATTATGGCTTCAAATATTTGAAAATGATGGCTATAAAATTTTGATTAATATAGTAAGTGCTCAAACACTTTTATTTGGCAATTAATTGCCAAATTAAATAAAAATTGGAAATTTTGTCTGTTTTTTTTTTTTTTAATTGTTGGGATGAGACCCATGGTGTTTAATCAAAGTTTATAAAAGTAATTTCAGTCGTTTACATTTTAAAATAATTTCTCATTTTGCTTCTGGCTTACATTAAGCATGATTTTATGGAATTATTATTATGATTGTGTTACAGTATTTGTTTTTAAATATGGACCAAAACCAGCTTTCAAATGTATTGTGTACCAATTATTGAATACCAAATGCAATGTTTAATGAAGACAGTAATTTTCAATGCAGAACATGTTTTCTCAAGAAACTGTGTTGGAAAGGTGCTTTGTCCCTGAATTATATCTTTAATTTTTTTTTTAATTGGAGGATAATTGCTTTACAATATTGTGATGTTTTTGCCATACATCAACATGAGTTGGCCATAGGTATACATGTGTCCCCTCCCTCTTAATCCATCCCCGTTTCCACCTCTCCCCCCACTCCATCCCTCTAGGTTGTCACAGTGCCCGGGCTTTGGGTTCTGTGCATCATACATCACACTCCCCCTGGTTATCTATTTTGTATATTGTATGTACTTTGGCCATTTGATGTGAAGAGCTGACTCACTGGAAAAAACCCTGATCCTGGGAAAGACTGAAGTCAAATGAGAAAGGGATGGCAGAGGATGAGATGGCTAGATAGCCTCACTGACTCAATGGACATGTGTTTGAGAAAACTCTGGGAGATAGTGAAGGACAGGGAAGCCTGGTGTGCTGTAGTCTATGCGGTCTCAAAGAGTCAGATATGACAGCGATTAAACAACAAAAATATATATTTCAATGCTATTCTCTCTAATCATCTCACCCTCTCCTTCCCCCACTGTGTCCAAAAGTCTCTTCTTTATGTATGTGTCTTGTTTGCTGCCCTGCACATTGAATCATTGGTACTATCTAGGTTCTCTAAATTCTGAAAGAGATGGGAATACCAGACCACCTGACCTGCCTCTTGAGAAACCTGTATGCAGGTCAGGAAGCAACAGTTAGAACTGCACATGGAACAAGAGACTGGTTCCAAATAGGAAAAGGAGTACATCAAGGCTATATATTGTCACCTTGCTTACTGAACTTATATACAGAGTACATCATGAGAAATGCTGGGCTGGAAGAAGCACAAGTTGGAATCAAGATTGCCAGGAGAAATATCAATAACCTCAGATATGCAGATGACATCAGATATGGCAGAAAGTGAAGAGGAACTAAAAAGCCTCTTGATGAAAGGGAAAGAGGAGAGTGAAAAAGTTGGCTTAAAGCTCAACATTCAGAAAATGAAGATCATGGCATCTGGTCCCATCACTTCATGGGAAATAGATGGGGAAACAGTGGAAACAGTGTCAGACTTTATTTTTCTGGGCTCCAAAATCACTGCAGATGGTGACTACAGCCATGAAATTAAAAGATGCTTACTCCTTGGAAGGAAAGTTAGGACCAACCTCGATAACATATTCAAAAGCAGAGACATGACTTTGCCAACAAAGGTCCATCTAGTCAAGGCTATGGTTTTTCCAGTGGTCATATACGGATGTGAGAGTTGGACTGTGAAGAAAGCTGAGTGCTGAAGAATTGATGTTTTTGAACTGTGGTGTTGGAGAAGACTCTTGAGAGTCCCTTGGACTGCAAGGAGATCCAACCAGTCCATTCTGAAGGAGATCAGTCCTGGGTGTTCATTGGAAGGACTGATGCTGAAGCTGAAACTCCAATACTTTGGCCACTTAATGCGAAGAGTTGACTCATTGGAAAAGACCTTGATGCTGGGAGGGATTGAGGGCACGAGGAGAAGGGAACAACAGAGGATGAAATGGCTGGATGGCATCACTGACTCGATGGACATGATGAATAGGGTGATGAATAGGGAGGCCTGGCATGCTGCAATTCATGGAGTCACAAAGAGTGGGACATGACTGAGCGACTGAACTGAACTGATATATATAGATATATATGTTTATATACAATATTTGTATTTCTCTTTCTGATTTACTTCACTCGTATGATAGGCTCTAGGTTCATCCACCTCATTAAAACGACTCAAATGCATTCCTTTTTATATTTGAGTAATATTCCATTGTGTGTATGTACCATAACTTTATTATCTATTCATGTGTTAATGGACATTGAGGTTGTTTCCACGTCCCAGCTCTTATAAGTAGTGCTGCAATGAACACTGGGGTACATGTGTCTTTTTCTATTATGCTTTCTTCAGGGTATATGCCCAGTAGTGGAATTGCTTGGTCTGTAAAAGAATGAAGTTAGGGCACTTCTTAACAGCATACAAAAAAATAAACTCAAAATGGATTAAAGACTTAAATGTAAGACCAGAAACTATGAAACCCTTAGAGGAAAACAGGCAGACATGTATGAGTCAAAATTTCTGGGCTTTGAAAGCTAAAGACCAGACCCAAGACCATAGCAAATTCACGGTCAGAATCACCTTGGTTTCTTTCACCAGCTAGCCATATTACTTTTATCTGACTTTTATTTTCTATCTTGTCTTTTAAAAATGTTAGCGCACTTTCTTTTTTTCCCTCTTTCTGGCCAACATTTGTTTGCTTTTTAAGTGTAGAGATAATGCATGTAAACTACTTAACATCAGATCAGATCAGATCAGTGGCTCAGTCATGTCCGACTCTTTGTGACCCCATGAACTGCAGCACGCCAGGCCTCCCTGTCCATCACCAACTCGCGGAGTTCACTCAGACTCACATCCATTGAGTCAGTGATGCCATCCAGCCATCTCATCCTCTGTCGTCCCCTTCTCCTCTTGCCCCCAATTCCTCCCAGCATCAGAGTCTTCTCCAATGAGTCAACTCATGAGGTGGCCAAAGTACTGGAGTTTCAGGTTTAGCATCATTCGTTCCAAAGAAATCCCAGGGCTGATCTCCTTCAGAATGGACTGGTTGGAGCTCCTTGCAGTCCAAGGGACTCTCAAGAGTCTTCTCCAACACCACAGTTCAAAAGCATCAATTCTTCGGTTCTCAGCCTTCTTCACAGTCCAGCTCTCACATCCATACATGACCACAGGAAAGACCATAGCTTTGACTAGACGAACCTTTGTTGGCAAAGTAATGTCTTTGCTTTTGAATATGCTATCTAGGTTGGTCATAACTTTCCTTCCAAGGAGTAAGCATCTTTTAATTTCATGGCTGCACTCACCATCTGCAGTGATTTTGGAGCCCAGAAAAATAAAGTCTGACACTGTTTCCACTGTTTCCCCATCTATTTCCCATGAAGTGATGGGACCAGATGCCATGATCTTCGTTTTCTGAATGTTGAGCTTTAAGCCAACCTTTTCACTCTCCACTTTCACTTTCATCAAGAGGCTTTTTAGTTCCTCCTCACTTTCTGCCATAAGGGTGGTGTCATCTCCATATCTGAGGTTATTGACATTTCTCCCAGCAATCTTGATTCCAACTTATGTTTCTTCCAGTCCAGCATTTCTCATGATGTACTCTGCATATAAGTTAAATAAACAGGGTGACAATATACAGCCTTGACGTACTCCTTTTCCTATTTGGAACCAGTCTGTTGTTCCATGTCCAGTTCTAACTGTTGCTTCCTGACCTGCATATACGTTTCTCAAGAGGCAGAACAAGTGGTCTGGTATTCCCATCTCTTTCAGAATTGTCCACGGTTTATTGTGATCCACACAGTCAAAGGCTTTGGCATAGTCAATAAAGCAGAAATAGATGTTTTTCTGGAACTCTCTTGCTTTTTCCATGATCCAGCGGATGTTGGCCCCTTGATCTCTGGTTCCTCTGCCTTTTCTAAAACCAGCTTGAACATCAGGAAGTTCACGGTTCACATATTGCTGAAGCCTGGCTTGGAGAATTTTGAGCATTAGTTTACTAGTATGTGAGATGAGTGCAATTGTGTGGTAGTTTGAGCATTCTTTGGCATTGCCTTTCTTTGGGATTGGGATGAAAACTGACCTTTTCCAATCTTGCGGCCATTGCTGAGTTTTCCAAATTTGCTGGCATATTGAGTGCAGCACTTTCACAGCATCATCTTTCAGGATTTGAAATAGCTCAACTGGAATTTCATCACCTCCACTAGCTTTGTTCATAGTGATTCTTTCTAAGGCCCACTTGACTTCACATTCCAGGATGTCTGGCTCTAGGTCAGTGATCACACCATCATGATTATCTGGGTCATGAAGATCTTTTTTGTACAGTTCTTCTGTGTATTCTTGCCACCTCTTCTTAATATCTTCTGCTTCTGTTAGGTCCATACCATTTCTGTCCTTTATCGAGCCCATCTTGGCATGAAATGTTCCCTTGGTATCTCTGATTTTCTTGAAGAGATCCCTAGTCTTTCCCATTCTGTTGTTTTCCTCTAGTGACTGACAAATAGTAAGAGCCCATAAAATGTTGGCTAATAAAAATAAAAACAACAACAGTTACAATAGTATCATTGATATTTGTCCTGAAGAGATTAAGATATTATCAAGTAGTAATCAGTTTCTAGCTTGCTTTAATGTTTGTATCCATATACTCTAGAAATTTCCAAGTATAACTGCTACATTAAGCCCCTATTCTTCAGAATTGTAGAAAAGTCAAATGTTTATAACAGATTATTATTATTAGCACTTTATATTACAGCACTGGGTATCATATTGTTATGAAAACTTCAACAATTACAATTTTCTGCTGTTCTGATAAATCATACTTTAAATAGCATGTCAAGAACCAAGGGCCTAATAAAGAATTGAACTGTACGTCTTAACTAGGTATTCATAAAACAATCCTTTTGTTCCAACATTGTTTTACAAAGAAGTTTTTATTGCTGTATTTTCTTCTTAAAGTGTCTAATTCCTGTTGATAAATGTAGCTTGACTGCACAAGGTTGTTGGCCTTTGTCAAATTTTCATTACAAAATTCTTACTTGAAAAGCTAATGTATAATTTATTTTGTACATATATCTCATTTTAAAATACTTTAGCAAGAGAACATGAATAAAATATAACCCTGGGTGTAGAGCATGCATATTTTATTAATGCAAAAATTTAAATATACTTAAAATGTATATTATAAGGAAATGCATTATTTTAACAAATACGTAAAATGTGGTTTAGTGTTTCGTATAGATTTGTACTTGAAGAGAACTAAGGAACAATGGTTTTATACATATTGATATTTGAGTCTGGGACTCTGTTATAAAATATTTACTTTACGTTTGAGTTTGCAATCAATGATTAGACTATCCACCATCATCCCTATGCTTAAAGACCTTTATTTTACAGAAGGTGTTGATTATACTACCAATTTGTGCAACTTAAACCTCAGAATATTTTCCTTGTGCTATGTAAAATATATCTTCAGGGATTTCTGTGACTGTCTCTGCATACCAATAGACAGATTTTTGCAGACTATAATGTGCATTCAATCAGTCCAGAAGAGCTGTTATTATCACCTCCTCAGTGAAAAACATACTGTGGGTACCTGCCAGCCACTTTACCATTTTGACTCTATTAGATTTTACAAACATTTATTGAATGCTTAAGATTGTGCAGGATTGCTTCAGAATGCTTAAGATTGTTGAGGAACAAGATGAGTAAGACAATGCTGATGCCCTCAACATGTCATCATTAAGCAGGGGAGAGGAGACATTGGTCATAATTATTCTAGTATCTAGTATCAGAAGAATGTGCTAGAATAAACCTAGCAAAGAGCCACAAGGTGCTGCAGAGGTTTGAGGGAGGGAGCTTTTGCATTAGGGAAGGCTTTGTAAATGAAGTAATCCTTGAAAGGCAGACTGAGCATAGAAAGGCATTTCCGGCAGGGGAAACAACATGAGCAAAGGCAACTGAGGGAGAAGAAAGTGATTTGGTATACACTACAGTGGCTCAGGCAGTACACTAAAGCTTTCCATATGCTTGCTCATTTATTCTGTCCAATCAACCTGTAGCGTGCATTCCATTTTACAGATATGAAAGTTCAGAGCTGGTAAACAAGTGGCATAACTGGTATTGAGTTCAGATCAATACAATACCAAAGTCCATGTTCTTTCCTCTTAGAAGCAGGAAAATTCACAGTCTGGGAATAAGAAAGAATAAAGTTACTCAGAACTTTATATCCCTGAAATATAGCATAAAGGACAAGATGATCAGTGGAATCTGTAAATATCTAACTATGTTATACTAGATATTAACAAGTATCCTGGGCAATGTTCCATAGACAAATATGTATGGAAAATGCTGCATACTATATTCTAGGATGGCCATATATAGGTTGTACATGCGTGCTAAATCACTTAAGTTGTGTCCAACTCTATGTGACCCTATGGACGGTAGCCCACCAGGCTCCTCTGTCCATGGGATTCTCCAGGCAAGAGTACTGGAGTGGGTTTCCATGCTCTCTTCCAGGGGACCTTCCCTACCCAGGGGTCAAACCTGACTCTCTTACATCTCCTGCATTGGCAGGCAGGTTCTTTACCACTAGCGCTACCAGAGAAACTGAGCCATGTATGGATTGTATATTGCTTCAATTAGTGTCATGTCACCCTGCTTATTTAACTTTATATTTCTGGGCTCCAAAATCACTGCAGATGGTGACTGCAGCCATGAAATTAAAAGATGCTTACTCCTTGGAAGAAAAGTTATGACCAACCTAGATAGCATATTCAAAAGCAGAGACATGACTTTGCCAACAAAGGTCCATCTACTCAAGGCTATGGTTTATTCAGTGGTCATGTATGGATGTGAGAGTTGGACTGTGAAGAAAGCTGAGTGCCGAAGAATTGATGCTTTTGAACTATGGTGTTGGAGAAGACTCTTGAGAGTCCCTTGGACTGCAAGGAGATCCAACCAGTCCATTCTGAAGGAGATCAGCCCTGGGATTTCTTTGGAAGGAATGATGCTAAAGCTGAAACTCCAGTATTTTGGCCACCTCATGCAAAGAGTTGACTCATTGGAGAAGACTCTGATGCTGGGAGGGATTGAGGGCAGGAGGAGAAGGGGACGACAGAGGATGAGATGGCTGGATGGCATCACTGACTTGATGGACATGAGTCTGAGTGAACTCTGGGAGTTGGTGATGGACAGGGAGGCCTGGTGTGCTGCGATTCATGGAGTCGCAGAGTCGGACACGACTGAGTGACTGAACTAACTGAACTGAAATGAATAAGTTACAATATGAATAGCGACCTCTAGTGTTGTGCAGTGCACAATATGCACAAGCATTTGTTACAGATCAGCTTTCTTGGAGATTCGCAAATCACATTAACATATGAAAAAGCTCAGGAAGTTCTATAGAAATGAAATCCAGTTAACCCTATAACTGGAGGGTAGGGGGTGTTCACTTTAGTATCTATTAATACCTCACGGAAGACTAGCATTCTATGGAACACAATTTGGAAAACACTGGGTTAATCATTCATACTTGATAGATCAGATTAGAATAGATTGACTTGGCCATATAATTCTTGTATGGAAATTCTGCCAAAGACACTTATGTATTAGTCTGAATGATATTACTTCCATTTTCACATGATGCACATTTTCCTTTCCCAATACACAGCTCTGAGAAACAGATTTCCTTGAGTAGAATTCATGTGCTGAAAAATAGGTATGAAGGCATATTTATTCCCTCAATCGTGGGGGTGACCTGATGACGCCTGAGGCAGTGGGAGTTTTTGGGCTGGTTAACTTCCTGCTCAAGTAGATTTCTCCATTTATCCCAGGGTAAACATTATAATTTTCTTGGTATGCTGTTATGTGGGAATGCCCAGGAAGCACTGATTTTGAAAATAGCCAGGAGTTACTTGCTAAAAAATCAAGTCTTGTTTCATGAGGTAGAGGGATGTTTTCCTCAAGCACCAGAAATATTAGTTGGTAAAACCAATGTAAGAAGAAACCAGCTTTATTACAAAATATACTTCAAGGAAAGACGAATCAGATATTTGAGAATAATTTTTTGATCATTTTGCTTATCAAGTTGTGAACATCACATTAATCTGTTTACCTCTTATGATTAAAACTTTTTGGGATAACAGCAATTACTCATTTATGTACATGTATCTTGAATACGAACAATGTGAATCTGTAACAGTAAAGGAGGCATTCAAGATGAAGTCGCACAGCTCTTTAAATAGTCATATTTCATTTCATTTGAAAAACTTTGCTCAACTGAAAGAATGACAAAAATGCTATTGTTAAAGAGAAAAAATAAACTTTGGAAAGTTGTGAATGTCTAAAATTTCCTGCAGTTATTTTTGCAAGGATTGATTCATATTCAGATTAGCTTCCTGCCAGATGGAAGAAACACACAGTAAATCAACTTTTGCAGTGAAATAAAAAAGAAGCACAAGCTGCTATTTAAAGGGTTTTCTTTCTTTCTTTTTTTTTTTTTTTTTTGCCATATTAATAGCACATTAACCCATAGGCAGTATTAATGCAAGAAGCTAAACTATGGAGGCTACCTTTCTATCCTTTAGAAAGACAATATTTTTTGGTCCAATGGATTGAGAAAAAATATTTCCTTGAATTGCACATCCAACATAGTATTTCTGTTTAATGATGGTCAGGCCTCATGCATACCAAAGCAGAAAGAAAAGGGAAAATGTGTGGAAGTTGAAAATAAATTACTCTCTTTGCACCCGGTGAACCACAACTTTATGTGCTTGATCCTGGGAAGAATTAAAGTACACAGTAGATAATATGTATTGATGTGTTTGGGGGTTCACCAAACCCTGGTTCACGATGTTCTGGGGCCGGGAGCAGTGCAAGTGGAGCCCGTACATACAGTGCCTTAAAGGAGGTCTATTTGTTCTGGTCAGGTCAGCCAATGCATAAAAGCAAACTCTTGCTACATGCCCAATGTTGGAGATGAGATCTCTTCTCTGTACCAGGAGTCATACTGAACATTTAATTAATTCTTGTTTCTCCTGACTTTCAATCTTCAACTTGTTCTTATCGTGATGTTGTTGTGCTGTGCTGTTCTCAGTCGCTCAGTCATGACTGACTCTTTGCGACCCCATGGACTGTAACCTGCCAGACTCCTCTGTCCATGGAATTTTCTAGGCAAGAAATCAAGCCATGGACCCTAGGCAAGCCAAGGATGAGACCTGAGTCTCCTGTCTCCAGGACTGGCAGGGGGATTCTTTACCATTGTACTATTTGATGTTTTGGCCTTGCCCGTTTAACTCTACACTCATTTTGTTTTCTCTTTTGCTTATGATCCAGGCTTTCTCCATGATAACACTCTTCTCTCTATTGTAGTTCGATAAAATACCTTGAGTTGTGACTCTTTAGGCTTTATCCATACCCAAGTGTATGGATTTTCTGGGCTCCAAAATCACTACAGATGGTGACTGCAGCCATGAAATTAAAAGACGCTTACTCCTTGGAAGGGAAGTTATAACCAACCTAGATAGCATATTCAAAAGCAGAGACATTACTTTGCCAACAAAGGTCTGTCTAGTCAAGGCTATGGTTTTTCCTGTGGTCATGTATGGATATGAGAGCTGGACTGTGAAGAAGGCTGAGCGCGGAAGAATTGATGCTTTTGAACTGTGGTGTTGGAGAAGACTCTTGAGAGTCCCTTGGACTGCAAGGAGATCCAGCCAGTCCATTCTGAAGGAGATCAGCCCTGGGATTTCTTTGGAAGGAATGATGCTGAAGCTGAAACTCCAGTACTTTGGCCACCTCCTGCAAAGAATTGACTCATTGGAGAAGACTCTGATGCTGGGAGGGATTGAGGGCAGGAGGAGAAGGGGATGACAGAGGATGAGATGGCTGGATGGCATCACTGACTTGATGGACAATTTGAGTGAACTCTGGGAGTTGGTGATGGACAGGGAGGCCTGAAGTGCTGCAATTCATGGGGTCACAAAGAGTTGGACATGACTGAGTGACTGATCTGCTCTGATCTGATACCCAAGTGCTCTGTCTCATATGCTAACTCCATGGAAACAGCTTTTGATCTGACTTGTCTCCGCCTTGTTGGACACTCTGATGATAATCGTAACAATTTAGCTGTTAACATTTGTTTTCTGAGCACCTATCATATGCTAATCCTCTCAACAGCCCTAAGAGAGAGGTAGTATTATTAATCTGCTTTCTTATAGTTGATGAAGTAAGGCTCAGACAGTTGTGGAACCTGTTGCAAGGCCACAGAACTAATGTTGTCTTTTTAACAAATTGTGCTGAAACAAAACAACATCCACATGCAAAAAAATGAATCTAGATACAGAATGTACACCCTTCACAAAAATTGACTCAAAGTGAGTCGTACACCTAAATGTAAAGCATTAAATTTTAAAACTCCTAGAAGACAACAAAGGAGAAAAACTAGTTGACCTTGGCTGTGCCAATGACTTTTTATTTGTTTAATTAAAAAATTTCAAGAAATTAAAGTATAGTTGATTTGCAATATTGCATTAGTTTGAGGTGTACAACATAGTGATTCAATATTTTTATATACCACTCTGATGAGATTTTAGATACAACACCAAAGGCAAGATCTGTAAAAGAAATCATTTGTAAGCTGGATTTTATTAAAATTAAAAACTTGTACTTTTTAAAAGACAATGTTGACAGAATGAAAAAACAAGTGACAAAGTGGGAAAAATATTTGCAAAATACATATCTGATAAAGGACTATTATCTATAATATATATTTTGTAAGGCCTCCCCAGATAGCCATTTTGCTTTTTTGCATTTCTTTTCCATGGGGATGGTCTTGATCCCTGTCTCCTGTACAATGTCACGAATCTCATTCCATAGTTCATCAGGCACTCTATCTATCAGATCTAGGCCCTTAAATCTATTTCTCACTTCCACTGTATAATCATAAGGGATTTGATTTAGGTCATACCTGAATGGTCTAGTGGTTTTCCCTACTTTCTTCAATTTCAGTCTGAATTTGGCAATAAGGAGTTCATGGTCTGAGCCACAGTCAGCTCCTGGTCTTGTTTTTGCTGATTGTATAGAGCTTCTCCATCTTTGGCTGCAAAGAATATAATCGATCTGATTTCGGTGTTGACCATCTGGTGATGTCCATGTATAGAGTCTTGTCTTGTGTTGTTGGAAGAGGGTATTTGCTATGACCAGTGCATTTTCTTGGCAAAACTCTGTTAGTCTTTGCCCTGCTTCATTCCGTATTCCAAGGCCAAATTTGCCTGTTACTCCAGGTGTTTCTTGACTTCCTACTTTTGCATTCCAGTCCCCTATAATGAAAAGGACATCTTTTTTGGGTGTTAGTTCTAAAAGGTCTTGTAGGTCTTCATAGAACCGTTCAACTTCAGCTTCTTCAGCATTACTGGTTGGGACATAGACTTGGATTACTGTGACATTGAATGGTTTGCCTTGGAAATGAACAGAGATCATTCTGTCGTTTTTGAGATTGCATCCAAGTACTGCATTTCAGACTCTTTTGTTGACCATGATGGCCACTCCATTTCTTCTGAGGGATTCCTGCCCGCAGTAGTAGATATAATGGTCCTCTGAGTTAAATTCACCCATTCCAGTCCATTTTAATTCGCTAATTCCTAGAATGTCGACATTCACTCTTGCCATCTCTTGTTTGACCATTTCCAATTTGCCTTGATTCATGGACCTGACATTCCAGGTTCCTATGCAATATTGCTCTTTACAGCATCGGACTTTGCTTCTATCACCAGACACATCCACAGCTGGGTATTCTTTCTGCTTTGGCTCCATCCTTTCATTCTTTCTGGAGTTATTTCTCCACTGATCTCCAGTAGCATATTGGGCCCCTACTGACTTGGGGAGTTTCTCTTTCAGTATCCTATCATTTTGCCTTTTCATACTGTTCATGGGGTTCTCAAGGCAAGAATACTGAAGTGGTTTGCCATTCCCTTCTCTAGCCGACCACATCCTGTCAGATCTCTCCACCATGACCTGCCCATCCTGGGTTGCCCCACGGGCATGGCTTATACTTTTATTTTTCTGGGCTCCAAAATCACTGCAGATGGTGACTGCAGCCATGAAATTAAAAGACGCTTACTCCTTGGAAGGAAAGTTATGACCAACCTAGATAGCATATTCAAAAGCAGAGACATTACTTTACCAACAAAGGTTCGCCTAGTCAAGGCTATGGTCTTTCCTGTGGTCATGTATGGATGTGAGAGCTGGACTGTGAAGAAGGCTGAGCACCGAAGAATTGATGCTTTTGAACTGTGGTGTTGGAGAAGACTCTTGAGAGTCCCTTGGACTGCAAGGAGCTCCAACCAGTCCATTCTGAAGGAGATCAGCCCTGGAATTTCTTTGGAAGGAATGATGCTAAAGCTGAAACTCCAGTATTTTGGCCACCTCATGCGAAGAGTTGACTCATTGGAGAAGACTCTGATGCTGGGAGGGATTGGGGGCAGGAGGATAAGGGGACAACAGAGGATGAGATGGCTGGATGGCATCACTGACTCGATGGATGTGAGTCTGAGTGACCTCCGGGAGTTGGTGATGGACAGGGAGGCCTGGCGTGCTGCAGTTCATGGGGTCGCAAAGAGTTGGACATGACTGAGTGACTGATCTGATCTGATAATATATATTTAAAAAATCCTCTTAAAATACAATTATAAGAAAAGGAACAATTTGTATAAAAAACAGGAAAAAGACCTAACAGATACCTCACTGAAGAATATATATAGAAAACAAATAAGCATTGGAAAATATATTTGACATCATATATTATCCAAGAACTGCAAATTAAAATAGCAATGAGATACCAGTAAATATCTGTTAGAAGGGCTAAACCCCCAAATACTGACAACACTGAATTCTGATGAGGATGTGAAGCCGTACAAACTTTATTGCTGACAGGAATGCACAGTGGCATAACTACTTTGGAAGACCATTTAGCAGTTTCTTATGAAACTAAACATATTCTTACCATACAACCCAGCAATCACAGTCCTTGGTATTTGTATCAGTGTTTTTAAAACTAATGTCCACACAAAACCTGCATGCAGATGTTTTTAGCAGCTTCACTCAAAATTGCCAAAACTTGAAAGCAATAAAATTATCCTTCAGTAGTTTAATGGATAAATAAACCGTAGTTGTCCAGACAAAAAGTGTTATTTAGTGCCATAAAGAAGTGAGCTCTCAAGCCATGAAAAGACATAGAAGAAACTTAAATTCATATTACTAAATGAAAAAGAAAATCTGAAAACACTATCTATTCCATCTAAATGACACTCTGGAAAAGACAAAATTATGGAGACAGTATAATGATCAGTGATAGCCGAGGTGGATGAGATGAATATGCAGAGTACAAAGGATTTTTAAGGTAGTGAAAACTATTTTGTATGATTCTACAGTGGTGCATACAATATATTATATATTTATCAAAACTCATTGTGTGCATGTGTTTGCATACACAGATACATATCCACACTCCATTTTTCCTTTATTGTGAATGAGTAGCCTACCATTCTTAAGATTTGACACTGAGCCCTAGAGACCATAATTTAATTATAATACAATGTATAAATACCTCATTTGACAGATAGATAATCTCATGCTATGAAGTCAATAAAATCACTGTTGAAAAGATTAAATACTTCCAAAACAAGCATTTAAAAGATCAGTTTCATTCTTCAAACTATTTTAGTAATACTTTCATAGATCTGTTCCTTTTAATTACAGAGTGATATATTGTACCCACTCACTTTGTTTTCAGAGTTATTGCAGTGTACCTTATAAGTATGCAAAGTTATATCAGATGCTAAATGCTTGAAGCATGAGGTTCTTTGGATTTTTATTCTTAATTATTGTGCTGAATTTCTTATTTGGGTCTGGATTTCAAATTACTCTCCAAATACATAATTTAAAACAATTAATATTCAGTTTACTTTAATACAGATTAGAATCTAAGTCAAATTCATTTATGAATAAGAATGTTAAGTAGTAATGCAGTTCAAAACTCCTAAAAGTTGTAGTCACCCAACATGCAAGTTATTCTGCTATGGATAGATATTTAGGATCAATCTCCCCAAATCCAATTATTATATTCTTTGATGCTGTGGTTCCTGACATTTATAGACAACCCTAATGCCTTCTGATTTTTGTTTACTCTTGATTGTTAGTATCCTGGAACAGATGGATCACAAAAATAACTTTAGAGCCTGACAAAGTCATTTTACTGAGTTTTTCCATTGAGGCTATAGCACTATTTCCTGCCTCTCTGCCCTATCCAATTCTGTTCATGACTACTGCTTTACTCTCCTTTCTATTACAGTTTCTGCTCATTTCCATATTTTTGTTTACATTAGATTGCAATCTTCTCAAGAACATGGGACACTTTTAAAAAAATATTCATGGTATTTAGTGAAATAATTTTGCTCCAAAAGGATGCTGAATTAGTAGGTAAGTGATTCATGTTCTGGACAAAGGTAGTCCATCTACTTTGCATAAAGAATAAATGAGTTGTGAAAGTTTAAGGTTATTTAGAGTCACAATGAAGGGATTTCCCTGGTGGTCCAGTGGTTAGAAATCCATCTTTCAGTGCAGGGGATGGGCCTTTCATCCCTGGTCAGGGAACTAAGATCTCACATGCCTTGGGGACAACCAAGCCAGTGCACCTCAACTAGGGAAAGCCCTGCTCATAGCAACAAAGACCCAGAGCAGCCAAAAATCGTATCACAATGAAAAGTGTTACATACAAACTCAATAGACAATGTTGGAATCAAAATTTGTTTTCTAGCTCATAAATTATTTCATCAAAGTTGGATTAAAAATTATTAATCTAGCATAAATTGTAAGAAGAGAATAGAGATGGAATTAAATGTTTTGTCCATGGGTAATACAAATAAGTACAAAAAAGATTCTTAAAAAGAAAGATTTAAATATAATTCTAAGTTTAGATAGTTCACTTTCTCACTGGTGATAAAAGGTCACTTCTCCAACATAACAATCTTAAATGTGTATGTACATAATAATAGAGTTTCAAAATACATGAAGCAAAAATTGACAGAACTGAAAAGGCAATCAATCAAAATTTATACTTTAAGATCTCATCATTCCTCTCTTATTAACCAATAGCATAAATAGAAAATCAGTAAGCTTATAGAATACCAAGACAATGCTTCCAATTTGACACAATAGCATATGTGGAAGACTCAAACAAAAAAAGAGGAATATATTTTCATTTCTAGTATGTATGAAATAAAGTAGATGCTAACTTGGGTTATAAAACAATCTGTAAGAACATATATATATATATATATATAATTTTTTTTAATTAGAGGATAATTACTTTACAATACTGTGATGTTTTTTGACATACATCAACATGAATCAGCATTAGGTGTACATACGTTCTCTTGATCCCTGCCTACTCATCCCTCCCCATCCCACCCCTGTAGGTTGTCACAGAACACCAGCTATGGATTCCCTTTCTCATACATCAAACTCTCATGGGCTATCTATTTTAAATATAGTAATGTATATGCTTTAGTGTTATTCTCTTAAATCACCTGACCCTCTCCTTCTTGCACTGTGCCCCAAATGTCTATGTCTCCTTTGCTACCCTGCAAGTAGGATTGTCAATACTATCTTTCTAGATTCCATATATATGTGGTAATATGTAATATTTGTCATCTTTCTGACTTACTTCACTCTGTATAATAGGCTGTAGGTTCATCCACCTCATTAGAACTGACTCAAATGTGTTCATTTTCATAGCTTAGTAATATTCCATTGTGTATATGTATCACAATTTCCTTATTCATTTATCTGTTGATGAACATCTACTTCCATATTGCTTCTATGTGGTAGCTATAGTAAATAGTGCTGCAATGAATATTGAGTACCTTTGTGTGTGTGTTTCAATTCTGGTTTCCTCAGGGTATAGGCCCAGTAGTGGGATTTCTGAATCATGTGCTAGCTTAATTCCTAGCTTTTTAAGGAATCTCCATATTGTTCTCCATAATGGTTGTATCAATTGGCATTCCCACCAACAGTGCAAGAGGATTTCCTTTTCTCTACATCCTCTCTAGCATTTACTGTTTGTAGACTTTTTGATGATTGCCATTCTGACCAGTGTAAGATGAAATTTCATTGTAGTTTTGAACTTTGAAGAAAAACAAAAGTGTGTTTCTGGATCACAATGTAGTTGAACTAGAAATAAATTAAAGAAAGATATCAGGAAAATTTCCAAATATTTTGAAATTAAAAACAAGTGTCTAAATAATCCATGGGTCAAAGAAGAAATCATAGGGGAAACTGGAAAATATTTTTGATTAAAAGGAAGATGGAAATATGTCAAAATTTGAGGGATGCTACTAAATCAAAACTTAGAAATTTATAACATGCTATTAGATGTTAGATTGGTAGCATCAGATATGCAGATGACACCACCATTATGGCAGAAAGTGAAGAGGGACTAAAGTGACTTTTGATGAAGGTGAAAGAAGAGAGTGAAAAATCTGGCTTAAAACTCAACATTCAAAAAACTAAGATCATAGCATCTGGTCCCATCACTTCATGGCAAATAGATGGGGAGACAATGGAAACAGTTACAGTTTTTATTTTGTTGGGCTCCAAAATCACTCCAGATGGTGACTGCAGCCATGAAATTAAAAGATACTTGCTCCTTGGAAGAAAAGCTATGACCAACTGAGACTGCATATTTAAAAGCAGAGACATTACTTTGCCAACAAAGATTCATATAATGTAAACCACGGTTTTTCCAGTAGTCATGTATGGATGTGAGAGTTGAATTATAAAGAAAGCCGAGCACAGAAGAATTGATGCTTTTGAACTGTGGTGTTGGAGAAGACTCTTGAGAGTCCCTTGGACTGTAAGGAGATCAAATCAGTCAATCCTAAGGGAAATCAGTCCTAAATATTCATTGGAAGGACTGATGCTGAAGCTGAAGCTCCAATACTTTGGCCACCTGATGCAAAGAACTGACTCACTGGGAAAGACCCTGATGCTGGGAAGATTGAAGGCAGGAGGAGAAGGTGACAACAGAGGACAAGATGGTTGGATGACATTACCAACTCGATGGACATGAGTTTGAGCAAGCTGCAGGAGTTAGTGATGAACAGGGAGGCCTAGCATTCTGGAGTTCATGGGGTTGCAAAGACTCAGACATGACTGAGCGACTGAACTGAACTCAACTCAAAATCACCATGTTAAGTGAAGAAATCAGAAAAAAACCTTACATGATGGACATTCCATTTTCTTGACATTCTCAAAAAGGCAAAGTATATAAGAAAATATGAGATCAGTGGTTGCCTGTGGTTAGGGGTAATAATGGGAATTAACTGCAAACAGGCATGAGGGATTGTTTAAGGATTGTGAAAATTCTCTAAAATTGAATTTTGATGAATGTTGCACAAATTACTGGAAAACATTAAATGCATATACTCCCAATGGGTGAATTTTATGGTATGAAAATATTCCTTAATAAACCTGTTTTTTAAAAAGCCACCATAGAAGGAGATATTTGCACTCCATCACTTAAATGTGTAGCTGTCCACTTTTCCCAACATAGTTTTTGAAGATACTGCCTTTTCTCCATTACCTGCTTTGTCGTAGATTAATTGACTGTAGGTATGTGAGTTTATTTCTAGGTTCTTTGTTCTGTTCCATTGATCTATGTGTCTGTTTTTGTGCCAGTACCATGGTGTTTTGATTGCTGTAGCTTTGTAGTATAGTCTTCAGTCTGAAAGGGTTTTATCTCCAGCTTCATTCTTTTTTTCTCAGAATTGCATTGGGAGTTTGGGGTCTATTGTGGTTCCATTTAAATTTTAGGATTATTTGTTCTAGTTATGTGAAAAATTTCATGGGCATTTTCATGAGGAATACATTAAATCTTAGATTGATTTGGGATGTATGGTCATTTAAACAATATTTAGTCTTCTAATTTAAGAGCAAAAGATATCTTTCCATCTCTTTGAGTTGTCTTCAGTTTTCTTTAGTGGTATTTTATAGTTTTCAGCAAATAGGTCTTTCTCCTCCTTGGTTAAAAAAACCCAGAATATCCAAATTGTCAGCAAAGCACATAAGCAAATGAAAAAAGTAAGCACATTAAAACATTCATGTTGATATATGGCAAAAACCAATACAATATTGTAAAGTTTAAAAATAAAAAAAATTAAAAAAGTGCTCAGCATGATTTGTCACTAGAGAAATGGAAACAAAATCACAGTGAGATACCACTATATGTATACCAGAATGGCTCAAATGAAAACAAATGATAATGCAAAGTATTAAAAAGATATAGAGCAACTGGAGGTCTCATTCACTGCTAGTTTGTATGCAAATTGATATCACCATATTGACAGTCTTTATCAAAGCTGAATGTACTTATGCTGTAGCTCAGCTATTTCAATTTCATTCCAGTATATATGAGTATATATGCATACTCAACATATATGTATACATGTTTATTTAAACACATGGGTAAAAATGTTCATAGTAGCACTATTTGTAGTATCCCCAAACTGGAAACAACTCAAATTCCCATAAATAGTAAAATGGCTGAATACATTGTGGTATATTATTAAAACAGCAATGAAAAATGGTGAACTGCTATCACAGGCAGCAACATGGATGAATTTTCAAACAGTAAAGTGAACGTACTGTAAAGTTTCATTTATAAACAATTCAAAATCAGACAAAACTAGTGAGAAAGAAGTTAAGATAGGAGGTGCTGAGATGGCTGTGGTGTTAATGGTAGCTAAGTCCTGGATCAACATGCTGGGTTGTTGTTGTTAGTTGTTAAGTCCTGTCCAACTCTTTTGTGACCCTATGGACTGTAGCCTGCCAGGCTCCTCTATCCATGGCATTTCCCAGGCAAGAATACTAGAGTAGATAGCCATTTCCTTCTCCAGGGGATTCTCCTGACCCAGGGATTGAACCTGTGTCTCCTGCATTGACAGGTGGATACTCTACCATTGAGCCACTTGGGAGCCTCCTGGATCAACACAGGGAAGCTCTAGCTGAGAGTGAAGTCTCTGAAGCTGGACATGGAGAGCTTAAGAAGTGTTTGAAAAAAATCACTCTGACCAAGTACATAGTATTTGTTATTATATCAATTCTACTGAGCTATTATTTCGGTTCTACTTGCACCTAAGGAAACTTTGCCCTGGGATGAGAGCAAACAGAAAAAAATTAAACAAAATTCAAGATAGAAATAGTCTCTGCCAGCCAAGAAATCCTGAAAAGTATCTTGCCATGGATATAAAGATGAATAAAACATGAGTATTGCTGGATGCTGTTGTGCTTGGTTCTGGATCAATTTGATAATCTGACTGACTTCTCTTACCCTCACACACAAAGAAAAGTTCTTGCTGAAATTGTCATGACAACAAGCACAGATGTGAAAGATGCCAAAGTGATAAGCGTTTATCACAGAAACAAAATATAATAATGGCAAATTCATGAGTGATTGTAGCCTTGCATTAAATGCCTGTGATGCAGAAATTATATTGCAGAAATCCTTGTTTAGATTTCGTTAAATACACCTTGAGCTTTTCTTAAATAACAGAAATGATTAAAGAAGATCCATCTTTCAGAAACCAGAACAAGGAGGGTTTAAACCAAAGGAATTCGGACAAAACTGTATTATCAACACCTGTGGAGATGCCTGAATTGTCTCATCATATAAACCAATACTGGCACAACCATCAGACTTCTCAGTGGCAACTATCTTTAGAATATGGCTATTTATTCTCTTTGTTGTTTAGTTCGTTAAGTTGTGTCCGACTCTTTGTGACCCCACTGATTGCAGCACAGCAGGCTTCTTTAAGATGACTTTATTTTACAGTGTTTAAATACTTAGAAATAGACATCTGGCAGCTGCTCTGTGGCTATCTCAGGAAAGCCAGAGCCATTTAAAAAGGATGAAAAATGACTCTGGCCCTCTCAAGGCCTTGTCCTTAAGGCTTTTTCAGTTGAATCCCTCTGCAAGATAAATCTTCTTTACCAGTTGAAACTTTTGCTATTCATAGAAGTTATAGTCTGGACATGGCACCTCCATGTTTTTCTTTTATTCATGCATATGTATTCATGTTCTGTCTCAGCAGCAGAATCTTGTAGATGCCAAGAAAATTATGTACTTGTTGACTTTCCAAGATTCACTTTGGGCTGGAACTTGCTGGATGTTCATCCTTCCATAAAGTGACTCAGGATATGTCCTCACATTGATAAGCTACCACCCATAGAGCAAACCCCTTAGCAGGTCCTGCCAGAACCTTCCTGGGGCTCCTAGGAGGCCATGATGGATATAATTGAAATGTACCCATGGCAGGTAGATGATGTTTCAGTGTTATGTTGCATCTACCTTTTACATCTTTTATTATTTTTAAAATTTTTTCATCATCAAGGTTAACAGTAAAGGGGACAAGAGTTTTGGAATTCAAGGGTTTTAACTTCTGAAGTAAAAGTTGCTCAGTCGTATCTGACTCTGCGACCCCATGGACTATATAGTCCATGGAATTCTCCAGGCCAGAATACTGGAGTGGGTAGCCGTTCCCTTCTCCAGAGTATCTTCCCAACCCAGGGATCAAACCCAGGTCTCTAGCATTGCGAGTGAATTCTTTACCAGCTGAGCCACAAGGGAAGCACTGTAACTTCTGAGTGTGCCCTTATTTAAAAGAACACAGTTAAAGTATATTTTTATCCTTTTGAAAGTATCTTTAAATTATTTTATTCAACCTTGAAACTAAAACTATAATCTTAAACTAAAATACATTTCTTTTGGTTTGTATGTGTGTGTATGGTCTGCTTTGCTTTGTAGTGCTTGGCTACTAGCACATTTTAAATTTGAGAAATGAGAGTATGGATTGTTATTTAAAAGCATCTATTAGAGCATATACATAAGCAGGAATGGGGAAAGCAGAGGTTGTCTCAGATCAAAATTTACAGGTCTCTCTAGCCCTTATGATATTTTTTGAGAAGAACAAAATAGAAAGACATAAAATTTGATGGTTGGTGAGGTTAAATTGTAGCATCAATGTCTGTTGAACTTTAAATGACAGATATGAAACAAAATGTAAGTATTTTGTTGTAATAATAACTTAGTATGGAAGTTACCTTTGGAGTGAAAGGGAGGGTAGTAACTGGTAGGGGACACTAGGGGGACTTCTCAGGATATTGCTAGTGTTCTGTTTCTGATCTGAGTGGTAGTTACAGGATAATTTTACTGTGGGGGAAAAGCATCAATCTATACAATTACAATTGGAGAAGGCAATGGCACTCCACTCCAGTACTCTTGCCTGGAAAATCCCATGGATGGAGGAGCCTGGTAGGCTGCAGTCCATGGGGTCGCTAAGAGTTGGACACGACTGAGCGACTTCCCTTTCACTTTTCATCATGCATTGGAGAAGGAAATGGCAACCCACTCCAGTGTTCTTGCCTGGAGAATCCCAGGGACTGGGGAGCCTGGTGGGCTGCCGTCTATGGGGTCGCACAGAGTGGGGCACAACTGAAGCGATTTAGCAGCAGCAGCATACAATTACGATATGTGTTATTTTTGAATACATGTCATTTTTTTCAATTAACCAATTTTACTTTAAAAAGAATAATGGTTCAACAATGAAAGTAATTATTTCTATCATTTTCTTTCCCCAAATCAGCCTAATCTCATGAATATTTATAGTAATTGGTTGAAAATATTCTAAGCATTCTTCCAATGCTTAAGACAGAGATTTATATAACTTTTGCAACATCAAAACATAAGAATTATGCATATTATTTCATCTCTCTTCACTGTGGAGTGGACTTAACTTTTCAGTTTAAGTGAAGCTTTATTTCAACAAAGCAAGGTTCCAAGTCATCAAGAACCTGTCTCTGACCCTTTCACTTGACATGGTATGATAGTAATGCTAGGTACTGTGATCTTCATCAAGAAATTCTTAGTATTGACAGCATATAGGCTTAGACTGGAGCACAGTTTACAATCTGGGAATTCTTCCTCAGAAGTCTTCCAACTCCCTTCTGGGATCTCTGCTGCACATTTCCTCCATAAAATGGAACCAAAGAACTCAAACAATATCGTACTTTATTTTCGGATCAAAACAAAACAGTCTGTTGGATTCTCCATTCTCGTTCCCTCAGGAAATTTGCCTCTGGCTAACCTTTGCATGCATATTTGGCTGGCTGCAGTGTAGACACTGTGTCTTTGTATCTTTTCTCTTTATCTACCAGAACCATAAACAGCCCTTTAATTAGTCTGTGTCACATGGCCTCAGCAAGACAAAAGCACATGGATTGTATCTGTGGCTGACATCTGCGAAAAAAAAGAGATACAGGCCTTCAGAATAAATATACTCACCATTTTTGGTCATATCTACAAAATATTTGTTTAATTAGGAAATCTATGCTTAGGATTTCAACATGATACGGAAGAAAATACTTGATAACTTCAGCTTGATTTTTTTAAATTGTTGACTACATGATTGAAAAAAATAGTTATACTCAATAGTAATACATGAAATGTCTCAAAGTCTTTCCTTAAACTCCAGTATTTGAAAATGGGAAATTAAAGTGATTTGTTGGGGTTAGGGAGGTTGTGTAGTTAATAATTAGGACAGTTTAGGAAGCATGACTGGTAAGTTTTAAAATACTTCCTTTATCACTACCTGTTTCTATCTCTGATATTAGATGATTTTTCATTTAACAAATATTTATCAAATGCTTACATATACTGGGTAGCTTAAATCATTTATTCTTCATAGCTCTGAAGGCCAAAAGTCCAAAATCAAGGTGTTTACAGGGAAATGCTCCCTGCAGAGGCTCTAGAGGAGGATCTATTCTTTGGTTTTCCAGCTTGTGACCATCTATACTCTTTGCCTTGTGGCAGCGTAACTCTGACATCTGCCTCTTCCTTCATTTCTCCTCCTCTTTGTGAATTCTTTGTGTGTCTCTCTCTGCCTCTCTGATATAAAGACCCCTGTGATAATTAATATTGGGCCCATTTGGATAATCCAGAATAAACTCTTCTTCTCAAAATCGCATCTTTTGCCATAGAAGGTACTACTCACACGTTTCAGGGATTTGACATGTATAAAGGAGGACAGTTTTTGGACCACCATAGAAAGGAAAGAGTGAAAGAGTCAGAACGAGGTCAGAGATGTGGCCAGCTGACAGGTCATCCAGGCCTTGACTATATTTCAGGATAAAATGGGAAATCCAGTGACACTATCCAACTCATTTTACATTTTGTACTGCTTGCTTAGTTGCTTGGTCGTGTTTGACTCTCTGCAACCCTATGGACCATGGCCTGCCAGGCTCCTCTGTCCATGGGAATCTCCAGGCAAGAATACTGGAATGGATTGCCATATCCTTTTCCTTGTACTGCTTAGGAAAGCCCTTTCAACATAACACTTGTGTAATTGTAATAAGGGAAATCTTGGTCCTTTCTTGATCACTTGATGGATCTCACTGATCCACATCATGAAGAGGGCACTGTCCATCCCTCAGAATGAAGCCTTAATGATGTTTTAAAATAAGAAACCAGATTCAGAGACAAAAGCTGTCTGTGCCTTCTAAGCATACTCAGCCCTTGTAAGTTTTCAAAGAAAACTCAAGGACAGTGCATTTGGTAGCAGAAAAGGTAAGTGAGCCAAAACAGCCCAGAAAAAAAAAAAGGAAGGGGAAGACAAGAAGGCATCACAGAGAGCAGCCATAATGCAGTTAAAATTTGACCTCATCCCATCCTGTGTTCACTCTATCACCCTCATCTTGGGCCACATCGATATATCTACACAGAAACTATATTTCTGCCTGATCACAGAAATCCTTACCAGCTTAGGCTTCACCCTAAGGGCAATGGGAAATCACTGAAGGGTTTTTAACTAAGACTTGAGGTGGCCTGGCTTTTGTTTCAGAAAAATCACAAAGGCCATAGTGTTAGGGGTGCATTGGAGAGAAGCAGGAGGGAAAAGGACATCCTGTTGCTGTGGTACTCCAGGCAAGGGACCAGGAAAGCCTGCCTGGTAGTGGCAGTCACTGCTGTGGGGCACCATGCAGAGTATGAAAGAAATCTTAACACTCATCACTCTCGTAGCAAACACCGCTGAAGGAAAGAGTGTTATAGTAACAGTGTCATACTATATGATATATCTTAAAGAGGATGGGTATGTCCATCAGTCCATGTTTTCACATGGTCCAATCCACTCGTAAACTCATTGTTCTGACAAATCAGAAGACAGATACATTAGGACTCAGGCATGTCAGTGTCTCTAGGAAGAAACCTGTGGTGTAAGTACCAGCATAGATTGCTGCAGAAAAAACTGTTAGTAAAGGTTTAGGTTTCAGGCTATGTTCACAATCTGAAAGTGAAAGTGTTAGTGGCTCAGTTGTGTCCGACTCTTTGCAATCCCAGGACTGTAGCCCGCTAGCCTCCTCTGTCCATGGAATTCTCCAGGCAAGAATACTAGAGTGGGTAGCCATTCCCTTCTCCAGGAGATCTTCCCGACCCAGGGATCGCACCTTGGTCTCCTGTATTGCAGGCAGATTCTTTACCATCTGAGCCACCAGGGAAGCCTTATTCACAATCTTCCTCACCTTAAATGACTGCTGCTCTTTTTGCTTTGATAATTGAGTCCAGATTCCAGAGAACATTTCAAACCAACTATACCATTTTCTGAGCCACCAGGAGAGCTCTCTTATTGACACCCTGCTTATTTAATTTATATGCACAGTGGTGGTGGGTGATGCTAATCCCTCAGTCATGTCTGACTCTCTGTGACCCCATGGACTGTAGCCCACCAGGCTCCTCTGTCCATTGGATCTCCCAGGCAAGAACACTGGAGTTGGTTACCATTCCCTTCTCCAGGGGATCTTCCCAACCCAGGCATAGAACCCAGGTCTCCTGTACTGCAGGTGGATTCTTTACCAACTGAGCCACCAGGGAAGCCTATTTGACTGTTCCTCTGTCCATAGGATTTCCCAGGTCTCATGCATTTCCCACATTGCAGGCTGATTCTTTACCATCTGAGCCACCAGGGAAGCCCATATACAGCCCATATACATCATGCAAAATGCCAGGCAGGATAAATCACAGGCTGGAGAAAGGTCAACAACCTCAGATATGGAGATGATACCACCTTCATGGCAGAAAGCAAAGAGGAACTAAAGGGCCTCTTGATGAAGGTGAAAGAGGAGAGTGAAAAAGCTGGCTTAAAATTCAAAGTTCAAAAAACAAAATCATGGCATCCAGTCCCGTCACTTCATGGCAAACTGTGTGTGTTAGTCGCTCAGTCGTATCTGACTCTTAGCGATCCCACGGACTGTAGCCCCCCAGGCTTCTCTGTCCATGGGATTCTCCAGGCAAGAATACTGGAGTGGATTTCCATTCCCTTCTCCATCATGGCAAACAGATGGGTGAAAAATGGGAACAGTGACAGACTTTAATTTATAGGGCTCTAAAGTCACTGTGGACAGTGATTACAGACATGAAATTAAAATATGCTTGATTCTTGGAAGAATCAAGACACAATCTCTGTCTAAACCTAGACAGAGAATTAAAAAGCAGAGATAACACTTTGCTGACAAAGTTCTGTATGATCAATGCTAATTGCACTCATCTCACACGCTAGTAAAGTAATGCTCAAAATTCTCCAAGCCAGGCTTCAGCAATATGTGAGCCGTGAACTTCCTGATGTTCAAGCTGGATTTGGAAAAGGCAGAGGAACCAGAGATCAAATTGCCAACATCCGCTGGATCATGGAAAAAGCAAGAGAGTTCCAGAAAAACATCTATTTCTGCTTTATTGACTATGCCAAAGCCTTTGACTGTGTAGATCACAATAAACTGTGGAAAATTCTGAGAGAGATGGGAATACCAGACCACCTGATCTGCCTCTTGAGAAATCTGTATGCAGGTCAGGAAGCAACAGTTAGAACTGGTCATGGAACAACAGACTGGTTCCAAATAGGAAAAGGAATACGTCAAGGCTGCATATTGTCACCATGTTTATTTAACTTATATGCAGAGTACATCATGAGAAATGCTGGACTGGAAGAAACACAAGTTGGAATCAAGATTGCTGGGAGAAATATCAATAACCTCAGATATGCAGATGATACCACCCTTATGGCAGAAAGTGAAGAGGAACTAAAAAGCCTCTTGATGAAGGTGAAAGTGAAGAGTGAAAAGGTTGGCTTAAAGCTCAACATTCAGAAAACGAAGATCATGGCATCTGGTCCCATCACTACATGGGAAATAGATGGAGAAACAGCGGACACAGTGTCCGACTTTATTTTTCTGGGCTCCAAAATCACTGTAGATGGTGACTGCAGCCATGAAATTAAAACACGCTTACTCCTTGGAAGGAAAGTTATGACCAACCTAGATAGCATATTCAAAAGCAGAGACATCACTTTGCCAACAAAGGTTCGCGTAGTCAAGGCTATGGTCTTTCCTGTGGTCATGTATGGATGTGAGAGCTGGACTGTGAAGAAGGCTGAGAACCGAAGAATTGATGCCTTTGAACTGTGGTGTTGGAGAAGACTCTTGAGAGTCCCTTGGCCTGCAAGGAGATCCAACCAGTCCATTCTGAAGGAGATCAGCCCTGGGATTTCTTTGGAAGGAATGATGCTAAAGCTGAAACTCCAGTATTTTGGCCACCTCATGCAAAGAGTTGACTCATTGGAGAAGACTCTGATGCTGGGAGGGATTGGGGGCAGGAGGAGAAGGGGATGACAGAGGATGAGATGGCTGGATGGCATCACTGACTCAATGGATGTGAGTCTGGGTGACCTCCGGGAGCTGGTGATGGATAGGGAGGCCTGGCATGCTGCAGTTCATGGGGTCGCAAAGAGTCGGACACGACTGAGTGACTGATCTGATCTGATGGTTTTTCCAGTAGTCATGTACAGATGTGAGAGCTGGTCCATAATGAAGGCTGAGCACTGAAGAATTGATGCTTTTGAACTGTGGTTCTGGAGAAGACTCTTGAGAGTCCCTTGGACTGCAAGGAGATCAAACCAGTCAATCCTAAAGGAAATCAGTCCTGACTATTCATTGGAAGGATGGATGCTAAAGCTGAAGCTCCAATACTTTGACCAAAGGTTGCAAAGAGCTAACTCATTGAAAAAGACCCTGATGCTTGGAAAGATTGAGGGCAGCATTAGAAGGGGCCAACAGAGGATGAGATGGTTGGATGGCATCACCAACTCGATGGATATGAGTTTGAGCAAACTCCAAGAGATGATGAAGGAAGGAAAGCCTGGCGTGCTGCAGTCCATAGGGTTGCAAAGAGTTGGACACAACTTAGCAATGGAACAATGACAGCACCATTTTCTATCTGCACAAACCTAGAGGGGAAAAATTACCCACTGAAGATATTAATAAAGTGAGCAGAATCCTAGACTAAGACAGCTCAGTTTTACAATTCCTGAGGTGATATAATTATTCATTATCAGACATAGCATGCATTTTCAAACTGTCTTTGGGTGAATACTTGTATGATGACTCTTGACGATCAAGATCCAGGAAAAAAAAAAAAAAAAAAAACCCTTATGCCTATAATAAGCATTTTGCAGTTTCATGGATATAACAGAAGCATTAAAAATCTTATGCATATCTGACTGTCTCTGGATGGTTCCGTGACACAGATTAAAGGTAACTCTCATTTCCCTAATTTAACAAAGAAAAATGCTGATGAGTACAGTCAACATGTCTATTCCAGTGTCTCTGTGTACTACTAATTTTGTTCATATTTAGCGATGAGTGATTTTGATGAAATTTAGATTTAGATCTACTATGACTGCTAGTGGGAGAAACCGAAGACTAATGTACAAAGACCATCTGCTTCAAGGGAGAAGAAAAGGGAATGGATTTAAGGTAGTTTCCAGCTGCTATACAATGCCACATTCCCATGAGAGAAGGAAGTAAGAAGAAGTGGCTAGAATTCTATAAAATTTACATTCCCATGTAATGGACCAGCTACATAATTTGTAGGGCCCAGTGTTAAATGAAAATGTAGAGCATCTTGTTCACAAAATACTAAAATTTCAAGATGGCAGCAGTAACATATTCAACAGAATGTGAGGCCATATTAAGCATTGTGCCCTATGCAACTACCCAGCATGTTGGCTCTGTTTATAGCATGCTTGACTGGCTCAGATCAAACCAGTTTGCTTCTCAGAACTTCCCTCTTCCCTTCCTACCACCTTTCCTGCTTCTAAAGTTCACCTTAACCTATGACAAAAATAACAACTAATAGCTTTTGTCACTTGTTTGTCTCCTCCAGCTGATCCTATCATGGGGGCTCTATCCTTATGACCTCATTCAAACCCAATGACTTCCCAAAGACCTTGCCTCCAGATGCCATCACTTCAGGCACTAGAACTTCAATATATGCTTTCAGGGGCACACACTCAGTCTACAGTACCACCTTACTGCAGTGAGTTTTAAACTGGGCTACCTGGAAATATCTCAGAGACCACTGAGGGCAATCAGTGAAAGAACAACTGGGTGAGCCCAAGAGCCCTAGGTAAATTTGTTTTACTGTTCAACTTTCCGTGTAAACACCCATCGTGGGAAAAATTGAAGGCTCTGTCCACAAGAAAGCTTAGAAAACAATGGGTTATTTGGGTTGAGATAAGCAGGGCAAATCATATTTTCCTCAATTCATGAGTGAGGAGAATAGGTGAACATGTATTAGTATCTATTCTATTCTGGGTGGCATGTGGAGTGTTTTTGCATGTTATAGCCCTTAATTCTTATAATTCCACAAGGTATGGGGAATTATGCATAATTCATAAATGAGGACACTGAGAAGCAGGTAAGTTAATAGACCCATCCAGCCAATCTATAGCAGAGTTGAGATTTGAACCCTGGCCTAGTAACAAAGCACACTTTTTTTCCATAACACTATCTGTCTCCCCATTCAGGTAAGACTACCATTTGCTTCCCTAGCAGACACTTGACCACATAACTTACCAGGTAGTTTTTGGTCAGACTCTTGGCTGCAAGCCCACCTCTGAAGTTGAAGTAGCAAATAGAAAGCTGGGAAGCTATTGAATGGGAAAGATAGATGCCAGGGCTTACTGTCTCTGAGGCCAGAAGTAAGCCATGGGCAGATGTGGCCTGAGTAATAACTTCAAAGGTATTGTACTATTTGTCCTTTGAGAGCTGGACACTGCATCAGCTCAGAGCAAAGCAGTCACTTACAACCATTCCTGTAATGCAATTTTCAGCATCTAAGAGCCTTAATACATCTTAGAGTCACAGTGTCATGTTAGTTCTGTGTAATGACTATAATGTCTAACAGATGAATGAATCCTGAGGAGTCTCTCATAATATAATTTACTCCATGCTATAATGTTGCTGAATATGCCCAACATTCTATCCAGAGTTTGAAACATAAGTGTAAAACTCCGTGGTTGCTTTGGAAAAATCACTTTATAAACTTTAGGACACATAGACAAGATGTACAGTTTGTAATAAACAGCTGTGATCTAGTGAGATCAAAGGGAAATTTTTGTGTGTCAGAAAGAATGAAGAAACTGATTCCATTGACAGCAGAGGCTGTGCTAAGGCTGGTGGTTTTCAAATAGTTTAAACAGACCTCCCGCTGTTAGCATGTACATTTTCTCACACAGAACAGAGATAAATTGTTTTTCTGACACTTCTTAAAATAGGATTAAACTGAAGGCAGTTGATCTTATCTTGAGAGTGAAGGTATTGGCATTTTTGATTCAGTCACAAGTGTCTGTAATAGAATGGAGCTGCAACTGGTTCCAAGCACCCAGTTGTGGTGGTTCTCATATCTTCTAATGCCACAGAAATAAAAGAAGAGTTGCACACTTTCCATCCTCTCAGTCCTCTATTTAAATGAAAAGAACGTGAGGATGAAAGCACAGCTTCCTTCCCATTAGTGCCAACAACTGCACTTCTCTCTTTTCAAATGTGCCTCTTAGGAATTCTAGTTTTAATAAGTGCTTGGGCAGTAAGCATTTACACGAAAAGAAAAGCTGTCATTTTTACCAGATATGCAACCTTCGATTTGAGTTTAATATAGTAGGAGGCAAAACAAAAGAACTTAATATACTATATTATTCTATGCAAATTATAGTTTTGGGGCAATATTTAGGTGTTATACATCTTCTGTTAATAAGAGAGCTTTTATATATAGACCATCTGAACATTGGGAGAATCTATTTCTTATTAGATAGAAAGTCTATAGCAAGATAAATAAGATCAGAAAATGTAAAGGTCCCTACTTCAAAATGACAGTGAGAACTGAATTTTCTGTTCAGTACCAGCAAAGCTCCTGTAGAGGCTGCCAAGCTGTACTCACTTGGCTAGCTGTGTGACACTGAAAAGGAGGGAACAGTGCTGTCGTAAAGGCCCTCATCTTCTGACCTCTCCCTGAGTATGGCCTTACCATCACGTCCATGGAAGTAGCCTTATTTTTCTCATCTGGAAATTGGACCCAATTCCTGACTTACAGGACTCTTTTAAAAATTAGGTTAAATCCTGATGAAAAGTGCCTACCACTCTATAAATCATAGCTTTTGATCTTATTATTATTATTGTTGTTGTTATAAAGAAGAGAGGGTAAATGTCACACAGTACAACAAGCAAAAGTATTAGCCCAAGGCATGTTTCCATAATAGCAAAACAGAAAGGACATGATGTCAGAACTACAAAGAAGCCAGAAGATTAAAGACCAATTCTCAACATAGTGATTGAGCAGCTGTGGAACTCTGACCTTCTGAAAACAGCATCCTCAGGCACTATTCCACTATGATAACACAGACTCAAAAATGCTCCTCTAACATTTGAAAATCACTGTATTATACAAGTAAGTTGATAGGCATGTTCATATCTCCATCCCTTTTATTTTCTGCAGTATACATTAACAGGTCTCTACTCAATTTTTCTTTCTTTAATGGAGAACTTCACCTTCTATCATTTCATTCTTATTTTGCTACTTGACACATAAATGCTTTTCCTGAAAGCAAAGTACAATTTAGAACATAGAACATTTCTAAATTACAGGTTGTCTGAAACTCAGGTTGCCATTTTAGAAACACAAATTTCAGAACCAAAGAGAAATAGCAGAAAACAACAGTGGTCAGTGCTGCAGAAGCCAAACAAACTGGAGGTGACATTACAGTCCACATTTTAATTTTTTTCTTGAATAAATGATCTTTTCCACTAAATCTCTGAAACTCTATACTCGGCTTGCATGCTGTGAATCTGCCTAGCATTCCTCAGAACATACCTTTTTGATAAGTCTGTCTTGATCGACAGACTTGCATTCTTGCAGGAAGCTGTGCTATCATTCTGGAGCATATATCATAGATGAAGGGCACAGAATGTTTCCAACACTCTCTTCTGTGTATCCCCGTGGTGTCCAAAGAACCATCAGACTTAGATAAGAAACTGAAAGACTTGGTAACACAAGCAGTGTTTTCTTCCCTCTCTTCTACTGCTTGTTAGAGACTTGGATATTTCCTTGTGGCTCAGACAGTAAAGAATCTGCCTGTAATGCAGGAAACCTAGGATCGATCCTTGGGTTGGGAAGATTCCCTGGAGAAGGGCAGGCATAGCAACCCACTCCATTATTCTTGTCTGAAGAATCCCCATGGACAGAGGAGCCTGGTGGGCTACAGTCCATGGGGTGGCAAGGAGTCAGATACAACTGAGCGACTAATTACACAAATAGCTGTGGGTCTTGAAGAACTCCCAAGGGAATCAACCTGTATAAAACAAGAAATCAGGTTATATTATCCCTCTGCTTAAAACTCTCCAGTGGCTTCTCATGAACGTGGAATGAAACTCACAACCTTTGCAATCACTGCTATGGGCCCCTTATGATCTGGATTCTGCTGACTTTCTGAAACTCACCTTCTTTCATTTTCTTCATTGCCTACTCTGCTCATGCGTCACTATCCTTTTTCCTTTTTTTCAAGCAAGTTCAAACTCATTCCCACCTGAAATGGACAGAGGAGCCTGGTGGGCTACAGTCCATGGGGTTGCAAAGAATCAGGCACGACTGAGCAACTAAGCACAGCACAGCACAACCTGAGTTTATAAAAATAAACTGTTGAAGACGGTATCACAAGTAGTAACAAATTTTGGTACAATGAGAATCAAGATTAGAATCCATTGATGAAAAGTCTCCCCTATATGCTTGATGTGTTGCAGTACTTAATGGGAAACCATGTGTGGAAAAGATAAAATTAAAGAAGAGACATTCTACATACAGTTTCCCAGGATGTGGAAAAATTACTATTTGTCATATGCAAAATTATTACAGAATTATGTACACAGTCCTTCTCTGCCCAAATAGGTCAGGCAGCACAATCCAGGAGTAGTTGGTACTTGACCAGTGCCAGGGTAGCTGGCAGGGCTTAAACGTGGAGCATCCATAGCCCTTGGGTTTGGTGTAGGAAAGAAGGAAGAAAAAATGGGTAAGCAGAGAGAGTAGTAAGTGCAGATGAGTAAATTGTTGATTGGGTACATACCTCTTCCAATGTAAATGCACCTCTGCCTGATGCCCATCACTGAGTTTTGAGGAGCTCTAGTTTTCCGCCTACTTAAATGTAATTATGGATAAAGTTAGCTTGGGGAAACATTAGGAAAAGCTCTTTTATCTATGCTTGCTATGTTTCCTTTTACATTAATTTCAAATGGGGAAGAATATAAAGAAAATTACTAAATAAACACAATATTTATGAATAATGGATAATCAGAAGATAACAAATATAACTGAAAGTGAAAGTCACTCAGTCGTGTCCAATTCTTTGTGACCCCATGGACCATACAGTCCTTGGAATTCTCCAGGCCAGAATATTGGAGTGGGTAGCCTTTCCCTTCCCCAAGGGATCTTCCCAATCCAGGGATTGAACCCAGGTTTCCTGCATTCAAGGTGGATTCTTTACCAGCTTAGCCACAAAGGAAGCCCAAATATAACTGAAGGGATTATTAAAAGTATTGTTGTCAGTTTTTTCCCATTTGGCATCTGAGCACAAAAGTCAGACTTGCATTATGCTCTTACAATTTTCCCTCACAGGTGTTTCACCTAACACATTTTTTGCATGTCTGATCCTCCTTTGAATTTTGATTCTCAGAGGACATAAACTAATCTTCAGACATCAAATACAAATATATAAATATGTAAAAACTGAAAGGATAGAAATACATATATATATATCATATAAACTTAATTATAAGAAAACTCAAGTGCCTATAGTAATAACAGAGAAATAGACTTCAGGATTATAAAAACTATTATAGATTAAAAGGGATAGTTCTTGGTGATAAAAGTATTGATTCTTTAAATGGCATAACATTCAAATTCTTATGGACATCAAAATCGTTTAAGTTAAAACAGACAGAACTTAGAAACTGACCAAACCATATTAGTATTTGCAGATGTCACAACTTCTACTTCACTAATTGATAGAAAGACACAAAACCTGTAAATATATAGAAGACTAAAAATGCACCATCAACAAATTTAGCCTAATTAACATATACAGAACTCTCCACCACCAACAAAGGGCTTACCTAATGGCTCAGATAGTAAAGAATTTTCCTGCAATGCAGGAGACCACCGTTCAATCCCTGGGTCCTGAGAAACCTGTGTGCAGGTCAAGAAGCAACAGTTAGAACCGAACATGGAACCATGGAGTGGTTAAAAAGTGGGAAACAACTATGTTAAGACTGTATATTGTCACCCTGCTTATTTAGCTTCTATGCAAAGTACATCATATGAAATGCTGGGCTGGATGAATCACAGACTGGAATCAAGACTATGGGGAGAAATATCAATGACCTCAGATATGCAGATGACACTACCCTACTGGCAGAAAGTAAAGAGGAACTAAAGAGCCTCTTGAGTAAAGAGGAACTAAAGAGCCTCTTGATGAAGGTGAGAGGAGAGTGAAAAAGCTGGCTTAAAACTCAACATTCAAAACACTAAGATCATTGAAATATGTATAATATTATATCTGAAATGTATTAATCATTCAAACTAAACACTGTCATGTTACAATTTGTTCATATTAGATGGTTGTAATGTTTCTGATAATCAATAAAAAAGATTCTTGATAAAAAAAAAAAAAACAAAACACTAAGATCATGGCATCCAGTCACATCATTAGCAAACAGATAGGGAAACAATGGAAACAGTGACAAAGTTTATTTTCTTGGGCTCCAACATCACTGCACAGTGACAATGCAGTGACTGCAGTTATGAAATTGAAAGACACTTGCTCCTTGGAAGAAAAGCTATGACAAACTTGGTGAATTAAAAGCAGAAGCAACACTTTGCTAACAAAGGTCTGTATAGTCAAAGCTGTGGTTTTTCCAGTAGTCATGTATGGATGTGAGAGTTGTACCATAAAGAAGGGTGAGCACTGAAGAACTGATGCTTTTGAACTGTGGTGCTGAAGAAGATTCTTGAGAGTCCCTTGGACAACAAGGAGATCAAACCAGTCAGTCCTAAAGGAAATCAACCCTGAATTATTATTGGAAGGACTGATGCTGAAACTGAAGCTCCAATATTTTGGCCACCTGATGTAGAGGGCTGACAAATTGGAAAAGACCCTGATGCTAGGAAAGATTGAGGGCAGGAGGAGAATGAGATGGTTGGATGGCATCACGAACTCAATGGACATGAGTCTGAGCAAACTCCAGGTGATAGTGAGGGACAGGGAAGCCTGATGGGCCGCAGTCCATGGTGTCATACAGAGTTGGACATGATTGAGTGACTGAACAACCACCACCACCACCACCAACAACAAGGCTTCCCAAATGGCTCAGTGGTAAAGAATCTGCCTGCCAAAGCAGGAGATGCAGGAGACGTGGGTTCAATCTCTGGGTTGGGAAGATCCCTTGGAGTAAGAAATGGCAACCCACTGAAATATTCTTGCTTGGAAAACTTGGACAAAAGAACCTGGCAGTCTGCAGTCCATGGGGTTGCAAAGAGTTGGATATGACTGAGCAACTGAGCGTGCATGCACTACCAAAAAATAAGAATATACATTTGTTTAAAAAGCAAACTGCAACTTTAAACTAGATAAGCCATAAATAAGACTCAGTACATTTTAAAGGAATAATGTCGTAGACCATGTGTTGTATGAGAAGAGTAAGATTGCATTAAAAAATGAGTAAGAAAAAGATATCTGGAAAACCCTCAAATATTTGAAAATTAAATCTGACCACAAAGAAAACTCTGGCTACACTGGTCAATTTTACCAAACATTTAAGGAATAAACAGTGCCAATCCAACACAAGCTCTTACGGTAAGTGAAAAAGGAGGGATCACTTCTTAACTAATTTTTGTGGCCAACATTACCTGAATACCAAATCTCTACAAAAACATTGCCAAAGAAAACTAGACAGGTATCCCCCATGAACATAGATGCAAAAACCTTCACAAAATTTTAGCAAATGTAGTTCTGCGATAATAAAAAACAGATTAATTAATGACTAAGTAGGATTTGTCCCAAGAGTTTAAGATTGTTTTTGTATTTGAAAATTATTTGGTATAATTCACCATGTGAATAAGCAAAAATGATCATCTCAACAGATGCATCCCCCTACATCTGACAAATTTTAACATCCATCCATGTTTAAAATTCACAATAAATAAGGAATGGAAATATAATATGACTAAGAAAATCTATAAAAATCTTACAGATAATAGCATACTCAATGGTAGAAGGATGAATGCTTTCCCTTTAAAATAGTGTATTAAGGCAAGAAAAAAATGGCATATATATTGGTAAAACATGTAAAATTGTCTTTATTTGCAGGTAATATGATCATGTGTAGAAAAACGAAAATATTAGTTAATAGTAGCATCAAAAATATGAACTACTTGGAGATATATTTAACAATATGTCTAAAACTGTACACTTAAAAAAACCACAAAACATGGCTAAGACAAAGTAAAGAATATCTAAATACAAGAAACTGTGTAACAGGTTCATGGTTTGAAAGTTGAAAAGTCTACTATTTCCTAATTGATCTATACAGTTAATGCAATCTCTGTTGAAATTCCAGAAGACACTTTGAAGAAATTGACAGACTGTTTATTAAATTTATATGACAATTGAAAAAACCTGGAGTAGCCATAATTTTGAAAAATGAGAAAATTGGAACATTTACATAGCTTGATTATAACACTGATCATCAGTACAGAGAAATATTTGTACAAATATAGATCTGTATTATTACATAGATCAGTGGAACAGAATAAAGTACATAAGGCGACCCAATCATTTTTTTTTTCTTTGAGAAAGATGGCAAGATAGTCTTTTCAAGAAGCAGTGCTAGAAAAATTGACTATATGCAAAAAGAGAAAATGAGAATTTAAAGCCATTATTAATCATTTACACTAGTGGAATGTATCATCTATTTTGAGTTAATTTTTACATATCATCATCTATGGAAAATCAACACCTAGCATCATTAATGATGAAAGACTGAATACTTTCTCTTTAAGATTGGAGACAAATTAAGTATATCATCTCTTACCATATTTAATCACATTTTATTGGCTATTCTTGCCAATGAATAAGGTAAGAAATGTCATTCAAATAGGCAAAGAAGAGGTACAATTCCCTTTATTTGAAGATTACATGCTCATGTACAAAGAAAATTCCAATAAATCCAGAAAAACACTAGAAATAATCAAATTTAGCAAGGTTGCAGTATCCAAAGTCAATATAAAAATTCACTTGCTTTTGTATATACTAGCAATTAAAAATTAGAAAAGGAAATTAAAAATTATTATCTATGATAGCATTAAATATATGAAGCATTTAGAAATGAATTTACAAAAATGTATGTAAGAATTGTGCATTCACAAATATAACATATACCTGAAAGAAATAAAAGTAGACCTAAAAAAAGGAGAGATAGGCTATGCTCATAGATTAAAAGACTGAATATTGTTGAGATGTTCATTCTCCCAAATTGATTAAATGCAATTACAATCAAAATGACAAAAGGCTTATATTGTAGAAATGACAAGCTGATACTAAAAGTTTTATTGAAAATGAAAAAGACTTGGTATAGTAAAAATTTTTTGAAAAAGAGGAGCTAAGTGTGAAGACAGATAATACTGAAATGTTGCTGTTATGAGCCATGAAACGACGCCGGGATTCTTGGCGTCCGGAAAAGAGGAATTCGATCTGGGGCCAGTGACGAGGTTTGACTGCTCAGAGCTTTTGTGTAATAAAGTTTTATTAAAGTATAAAAGAGATAGAGAAAGCTTCTGACATAGACATCAGAAGGGGGCACTCTGCCCCCTTGCTAGCTTTTAGCAAGGAGTTATATACCTATTATATAACTATGGTTCCCTTGTAGCTCAGCTGGTTAAGGAGTCTGCCTGCAATATAGGAAACCCGGGTTTGACCCCTGGGTTGGGAAGATCCCCTGGAGAAGGAAATGGCAACCCACTCCAGTATTCTTACCTGGAAAATCCCATGGACAGAGGAGCCTGGCAGGCTATAGTTCATGAGATCACAATGAGTCACAAACTACTAAGTGTCTTCACTTCTTCTGTATACCTATTAGTAAGCTGCTAATTAGAGAAAGGAAATATCTCAAAATAGAGAGTGGCACCAGGCCCCTCACCCACAACATGCATTTTGAGATAGCTTTGGCACAAAGTGAGTCATCCCGGGCCATAAAACAATTGACATGAATCTTGAAGAAAGGCAGATTCTAAGGTACATAGTTCATTAACATAGCTTAAGAAAAACATTTCCGTAAGAAAAACCGCATTGGTTAGCTCAAAGTCTGAGAAAAGTTAAGTTCAGGTGGGAAAAGGTGTTGTCATGGCAACACAGAGTTTTAAAAGGAACCTCTTTTTAATTTTATATAGAGTAGGAAAAGTAGTCTGACACTTGAAGCTTATTTCCTCCACTTGGGGACCCCTGCCTTTCCTGCCTGTTACCCTCTCAATACTTGAGTTCAAGAGACATTGTGATATTTATGCTAGGAGATATATAGATAAATTTAAATGAAACAAGAGTCAAGATATGATCATTAATTTTTGACAAAAATACCAAAGTGATTCAATGGGAGAAAAGGATCTCTCTTTTCTCAAATGTCACTGAAACAACATGATATGAATATGGAAAAAAATAGACCTCAACTCTTCACTCACTGTATAGAATTTAACTCAATATATCATAACGAATGTAGAACTTAGACTCTGAAACTTCTAGAGTATCTTAGGATATTAAATATTTTTATGTTACACAATGAAGAACTTTAAAAAAATTCATAAATTGTGCTTCACCTAATTTAAAAAATTGCTGTTAAACATATTAACAGTAAAAATATTGTTAAGAAACGAAAATATGAGATTATGAGAGAAAATTTCTTACTAATAATCTCTGCAAAAGAATTTGTGTCTAGAATATATACAGAAAAATTACAATAATGAGACAAACAACCCAATCAGTCAGTTCCTCAGGCATGTCTTTGTGAACCCATGGACTTTGTGACCCCATGGACTTTGTGACCTCATCAGTTCAGTTCAGTCGCTCAGTCGTGTCCGACTCTTTGCGACCCCATGAATCACAGTACACCAGGCCTCCCTATCCATCACCAACCCCCAGAGTTCACCCAGACTCACGTTCATCGAGTCAGTGGTGCGATCCAGCCATCTCATCCTCTGTTGTCCCCTTCTCCTCCTGCACCCAATTGCTCCCAGCAACAGAGTCTTTTCCATTGAGTCAACTCTTCGCATGAGGTGGCCAAAGTACTGGAGTTTCAGCTTTAGCATCATTCCTTCCAAAGAAATCCCAGGGCTGATCTCCTTCAGAATGGACTAGTTCGATCTCCTTGAAGTCCAAGGGACTCTCAAGAGTCTTCTCCAACACCACAGTTCAAAAGCATCAATTCTTCAGTGCTCAGCTTTCTTCACAGTCCAAGTCTCACATCCATACATGACCACAGGAAAAACCATAGCCTTGAGTAGACGAACCTTTGTTGGCAAAGTAATGTCTCTGCTTTTGAATGTGCTATCTAGGTTGGTCATAAATTTCCTTCCAAGGAGTAAGCGTCTTTTAATTTCATGGCCGCAATCACCATCTGCAGTGATTTTGGAGCCCCCCCAAAATAAAGTCTGACACTGTTTCCACTGTTTCCCCATCTATTTCCCATGAAGTGATGGGACTGGATGCCATGATCTTCGTTTTCTGACTGTTGAGCTTTAAGCCAACTTTTTCACTCTCCACTTTGACTTTCATCAAGAGGCTTTTTAGTTCCTCTTCACTTTCTGCCATAAGGGTGATGTCATCTGCATATCTGAGGTTATTGATATTTCTCCCAGCAATCTTGATTCCAGCTTGTACTTCTTCCAGTCCAGCGTTTCTCATGATGTACTCTGCATATAAGTTAAATAAGCAGGGTGACAATATACAGCCTTGACATACTCCTTTTCCTATTTGGAACCAGTCTTTTGTTCCATGTCCAGTTCTAACTGTTGCTTCCTGACCTGCATACAGATTTCTCAAGAGGCATATCAGGTGGTCTGGTATTCTCATCTCTTTCAGAATTTTCCACATTTTATTGTGATCCATACAGTCAAAGGCCTTGGCATAGTCAATAAAGCAGAAAGAGATGTTTTTCTGGAACTCTCTTGCTTTTTCGATGATGCATCAGATGTTGGCAATTTGATCTCTGGTTCCTCTGCCTTTTCTAAAACCAGCTTGAACATCAGGAAGTTCACGGTTCACATATTACTGAAGCCTGGCTTGGAGAATTTTGAGCATTACTTTGCTAGTGTGTGAGATGAGTGCAATTGTGCAGTAGTTTGAGCATTCTTTGACATTGCCTTTCTTTGGGATGGAATGAAAACTGACTTTTTCCAGTCCTGTGACCACTGCTGAATTTTCTGGCATATTGAATGCAACACTTTCACAGCATCATCTTTCAGGATTTGTAATAGCTCAACTGGAATTCCATCACCTCCCCTAGCTTTGTTCATAGTGATGCTTTCTAAAGCCCACTTGACTTCACATTCCAGGATGTCTGGCTCTAGATGAGTGATCATACCATCATGATTATCTGGGTCGTGAAGATCTTTTTTGTACAGTTCTGTGTATTTGTGCCACCTCTTCTTAATATCTTCTGCTTCTGTTAGGTCCATGCCATTTCTGTCCTTTATTGAGCCCATCTTTGCATGAAATGCTCCCTTGGTATCTCTAATTTTCTTGAAGAGATCTCTAGTCTTTCCCATTCTGTTGTTTTCCTCTATTTCTTTGCATTGATCACTGAAGAAGGCTTTCTTATCTCTTCTTGCTATTCTTACAACCCAATAAAATTGTGCTGGACACTTTACAAAAGTTGATAGGTGAATGCCCCTCAAGTACTTGAAAATACGGTAAAACAATTAGTTACCAGAGGAGTACAAAATGAAGCTGTAATGAGAAAACACTATAGACTTCTTGTATAAAGACTAACAGTATCAACTATTGGCAAATATGATCAGCAGTGGAAACTCTCACACATTGCTTGTGGGAATCTAAAATTTAACAACTACTTGGGAGACAGTATAATAATTTCTTTAAAGCTAAACTTTAACTTATACTCTGAGCCAGTAAGTTCACTCTTAGATATTGACCCAATGAGAAATGAAAATATATGCCTTCACAATGGATTGGCATACAAACATTCATAGCAGCTGTGAATAGGAGCCCCAAACTGGAAACAGGGCAAATATTCAACAGCAGATAATAGATGAACAAATTCAAATCTATTTATACAATGAAAGAATATCAGCAATAAAAATGAATAAACAACTGACACAAGCACAAACATGGATGAATCTTCAAAACATTACTCTGAGCAAAAGAAGCCAGAAACAGAACACTTACTGCAAGATCCCATTTTATACGAAATTCTTTAACAAACAAAAAAGGATCATTTTGACACAAAGTAGATGAGTCCTTGCCTGGAACTAGGTTGGGTGTGCCTGTAAAAGTGAGGGTTATGTGAAAGCTCAAGCTTCAGTGGTTTCACAGTAAATCTGCCACTGATAGTGGATACTAAATAAAATTTTAAAAGACATAAAAAACAGCAGCAAAGTGTTGGCTAAGTAGGCAAAGTTATATCAGAGCCTGAGTTTTCCTTTTTCAGAAAGTAGTTCTCCTTGAATTCATTATTCTTTTTAAAAATAATTTATTTAATTGGAGGATAATTGCTTTACAATATTGTGATGGTTTTTGCCATACATCAACATGAATCGGCCATGGATATACATGTGCCCTCGCTATCCTGAACCCCCTGACCTCCCTCCCCACCCCATTCTTTTATTCTTGAGCAGCTATCTGTCCTGCTAGTGACCTCATTTTCCACCTTGTGTAATACATGATAAGAATGCAAGAAATAATTGTTGAATGAATGACTTTGCTGTTCATTTCTGATACAACATTTATCTATTCTCCTCAATCAAGTAAGTAGGAAAATATAAAGAAATCACCACTCTGCAAAAGCAAATCAAAGCCAGAAACATTTGTGGAAAACTGTGTTAGACAAAAAAAAATATTAAAGCCAATTAATTTCATTGGATATATGGCCATAAAATCCATTTCCAACTCCAACCAAAATGTAAGAAAAAAAGATGAAAATGTAAGAAAAAAAGATGGTTAGTGCTAACCCATATCCACAGAGAAATAACCTCAGAAATTATATCTCCTTCTAGTGAGAGGTGGTGCTTCTTGTTCCACTTAAGCTGGCATCTAAAAGATACTAATTGATAACATGTGAATGTCACAGACTGGTAAGTTCCACCGACCAAGGAAGATATTCATGATGGCTCATTGTCACAAGAGACCACCCTGTGGGCAGAACTCTTCTGTGTGAATAGACAGAAAAGCTGCTGTATGACTTAAATGACTTATTTTCAGTTGGTTTAGGCAGCAGTATTTTGATATTTGAGTGATACTCCCTTATCCATCCTCAGGGAAATACACAGTGCAGGATATGTGTGTAAAGGACAGAGATATAGCTATAAGTTCAGTGATCCAGATAATTGAAAGTTAAAATGCTCTTGGAAAATGGAAAGGACTTCTGATAATGACCAAAATAGAGTAATCCCATTATAGCCTACTCTCCCATTGATTATAGCTAAAAATTGTGGAAAGAATACATGAAGGAACTGCCTGAGGACTCTTAAAAGTAAATAACAACAGGAAGATTAGAAAGAGAAGTCAAAATTTGAAGAATGACTAAAATGGTGCTGAATTTCTTGATTTTATTTTTCTCCTTTGTAATGGGTTTTGACCCAAGGCTGGAACATGTCACAGAGGTACACAGTGAAAATGAATACTAAAAAAATTTAAAGAATTTTTCTCTGCCTTAAGGGAAGCCCTAACTGCAAGAGAGCCTGAAGGGGACTAAAATTCGAAGAGAAGCCTAACATTCTGGCCAAAAGAAACAGAAATAAGGGCCCCTGAGGGCCATCAAGTATGGGTGCAATTCTGGAGAGGAGAATGCTAGAGAAAAGGACCTCCTAAATCAGGTTATGAACCAATACATATCTTGGGCTTGCTCCTGAGCAGCACACAGATGAAATATAAACAACGAAGCCTCATTTGAGAACTGAACTGTAACATAAATCTCCAGCTAAGTTTAACCCCTAAGTGGCACATAACCTGGGGCAGACAAAAATACCATAGCAAAGATTTTGAAACCTGAACTGATACTGTAACGAGTGTTCACAAAGTTGAGGCACAATTTGTGATTTGAACCTAATCATGTTGATTGGCTCCTAAATCAAATAAACAAAACATCTACACACTACAGAGGATTTTAACAGGTCACAGAGTCATACAACATAATATTCACAATGTTCAAGATATGGTCTAAAATTACTCAAAATGCAAATAGCTGGGAAAGTCATACCAATTCTCAAAGAAAAATACAATCACTATGTGACAACATTGAGAAGACACAGGTGTTGGAATGAACAAATATTTTAAAGCAGTTGTTAAAGATATGTTATCTGAGGTAAAGTGAACTCTTTTAGAATTAATGGAAAGATAGAAGTTCTTAGAAGAGAAAGAAACTGAAAAAGAATCCAATGGAAATTTTAGAACCAAAATATAAAGTGCCTGAAGTAAAAACAAAGAAACAAAAAACCTCATTAGTGTACTTAGAAGCAGAATGAAGATAACAGAGGAAGGATTCAGTTAACTTGGAGAGTGATCAGTAGGAATCATTCAATCTGAAGAACAGAGTGGGAAAAAAGAGAATGTGGGACAATCTCATTAGAGGTCGTAGTCATGTGATTAGAGTCTCATAAATATAAGAAAAAGATATTGATACCCCAAATTTTGAAGAAATAATTGCTAATAATTTACCAAATTTTTCAGAGACATAAATTTACACATTCAAGAAACTCAGCAAAATAAAAGTTAGATGAACTTAAAACCAAAATTAGATTCATCATAAACAAGGCATTAAAAACCAAAGATAAATCTAAAAAATTCTTGAAAGCAGCTAAATAAAAATGACACATCACCTAAATAGAAACAACAGTTCAAATGACTGAATATTTTTCCTCTGAAACCCTGATGATCAGAAGACATGAAACATCTTTAAAGTGCTCTAAGAAAAAAAAAGGAAGATGAAAACTGCCAGGCTAGAATTCCATATCCAGTGAAAATAGTCTTTAGGAATGAGAGCAAATTAAAGACATTCCTAGTTGAAGAAAAATGAAGAGAATTCATTGCTACCAGACTTTCTTTAAAAATATGTTAAATTAAGTTGTTTGGATTAAAGAGGAATGATACGAGGCAAAAATTTGGAACTTCAGAAACAAAGGAAGAACAAAAGAAATGATCACTATCTGCATAAATATAGAAGACTATTTTTGTCCTCTTAAAATTCTTTAACATGTATATTTCTGTTGAAAGCCAAAAGTATAATATCATCTGGTGAAGATTTCATTATATTGTAGGTGCCATTTACATGACAACTATAACATGAAGGTAGTATGATAAATAAATTCTTGTAGCTCCCTATCACTTAAAAAAAAAACCCCTAATATATTCAGAAGGCTGATTAGAATTTAGCTTCAAAACTTGGCAACATCAAATAAAAATATTAAAAATATAAGTAATAAGACTAGGATAGATATGGTAATTGGAATTAGGACTGACATTGATAAACTAGTTATTTGTCAGTTTTGTAAAAGTATTTACAGCAAGGTATGATTTGGTGGGATAAAAACCTCTGTGTTGATAAGAAGACCTGTAAAAAATGCCAGACAGTAATACGTATACCATATGACTATTTCACTGTTCAGGACAAATATGTGAGGGAGGGAAATGATCATTTATTGACTGTCACTACAAATCAGGTGCTTCCTATACACTTTCTCATTCAACTCATCATTCCTATCGGGTAAAACTTATGGTCCCTTTCCTTTGGTGAAAAGAAAAGAAAATTCAAAGAAGTTAGGTAAGTTACCCAATGTTATAAAGATAGGATTTGAACCTGGATTTGGTTTCATTTTCACACTGTCACTTTAAGTATGTACTGTAAATAGCTTAGATCTATAGCTGTCAACACAAGTGAAGATAAAACAAAGGGGAAACTAGCCAGGCACTGTTATTTTAGCGTTATTTTTATATGTAAGGGATAGATTTTGACAGAGGGGTAACAATAAGGAAGAAAGAGCAAATAGTTAAAAGTTTAAAAATTTTAATCAAGTATAATTGTTGTTTTGGTGCTCCTAGTTTCGTGCGTGATCTATAAAAATAAATTCATTTCAGACTTTTTTTTTTTTTGCCCACTGATCACATAACTTGGAGAAAATTTTAATTAAAACCAAGATTCAGTTTTTAAAATACTGTTTAAGGCAACTGCACTTACAAGAATATATTCCTTGTTTCCATAACATTTTTGCATTTGATACACTATGGTATAGTTGTAGTTTTTCTTTAAACTCATACTCTATTTGACTTATTTTCATTCTATTCTGGCTTTCTCAAGACTCACTCACTTTATCAATTCTTGTTACAAGAGTTGTTAGGTTAAAAATATGCACGTATTTCCTGAGATTTTTGTGTTCCTTCCATTTCAACCTCAACTTCACAATGCAAAGTTCAGCATTTTTTGATAACAGGGACTGAAACCGAGCTATTAGCAAGACTGAAGCCTACCAAGCCTACACCTTGATGATAATCAGTAGAAAAAGGCCTGTTTTTCAGGATATTCACATCAACCTCAAAAGTTAGAAACAAATTTCTAAAAGTTTATCTCACTGTGCACATTTGTCTTCATATACATAAAATATATGTTTAAAAAAGTTAGCCTTATTATAATAGTTTCATCATGGCAAAACTAGAGGGGTAACAGATGGTTTACCTTAGTGTATGAACTGCATTTGTAAAGGACAAGAGGTATATAAATGTTCTGGGAAATTTCCTTTCTTCCCACAAAAGAAAATTATATTTAGAATATTTGAATAAACTAATTTTACAACTGTTGATTTTTTCTAAATAAAAATCAATAATATATGACCCATATGATTATGAATCAATTTTTATTTCGGATCCTAAATATAGTTCCCCAAAGTCTCCTGGATAAATCTAATTTTAAGATATTTGACTTATTACTGCATTATCATACTGGAAAACCCAATGTTAACTGATATTTTAGCTTTCTTAAAGGATACTTTAAAAACAATTGATCTTAAGATTTTAAGTTCTTGCTATAAATTCTGTTGAAACAATCGTTCCAAGTAAAAGAATTAAGAAAGGTCACTGAATGTATTGATTGCAGTGGTCTCAATTTAGTCACACAGAAGGGCTCATTCCTTGCTTAATAGTGTCATCTCAAATGAACGGGCTCAATTCAATTGATTCTGATAGGAAAGAAAAGAAAAAAAATGGTTACTCTTGGTAAATAGATTTTTGTGAAGCAAGTAAATCAGTTTTCATGACTATCAATTCTAACCCAGGAATAGTGAACAAAAAGTTTTATAGAACAAAGTATTCCCCAAATTATGGAAAAATAAATTCCTTATTGCTTTTCCTTTCTTATCTGATATCTTTTTTCATTTTATTTAAGAGTCAAATAAAACATTAGTTATATCAGTTCTGTTGAATGAAAGTCAGCATAAGTATCACAATGGCAAGGAAACTATTTTTTACAAACATTATAACTTTTACCATGCTATAGTATAGTTCTTCCCTAAAATAACAGTATGATAGAAAACTAAGAGTAACATATAATTCAAGAAGCTTCTCTTCAACAAAAGACTACTAAGAGAGTACTGGATTATTTATGAGTGAATTTGCAGTTTAATGTATCTGATTTTCTTTCCAAGTCTCACTATGTGCATCTTTTGTACTGCAACTGCAATGTCTATATTTTGATCTCATTGAATATCACGTGTAAATTATAGCTTTACCCCCACATGTATTGGGGCTAAGACTGATAAAAATAGATGTCAAATATAGAAATAAACAGCCAATGCAAATGTCCTAGGATGGCAACAAGTTTGGTATATTTGAGAAAAAAAAAAAAAAATGCTGTGGCCTAACAACAGCAGGCATGGGGTGAAAGATGAGATAAACGAGGTTGCCAGAGGCCAGGTCTTACAGTCTTGTAGGGAAGGAGTCTAGATTTTATCTTAAGGTTAATGGAAAGCCATGGGAGCATTTTGCACAGCAGAACGGCATATTCTGACCAACTTCTGAAAGGATTATTGTGTCTCCTGGGTGGCAAATAAGCTGAAAAGAAGAAAGGAGAGGAGCAAGGAGATCAATTCAGAGTACAGGAGACAAGCAATGAGGGTGGTTTGAACTAGGTTTGTATTAATAGTATACCACAGAAAGAAGTGGTTGAATTCTGAACATATTTTACAGTCTATTGAGCTTGCTGATAGATTGACTTTGGGGAATGAGGAAGATAGAAAAGAGGAAGGGTGACTTTTGGTCGTTTGATCAGGGGAGCTGAATGGATGGTACTGTAAAGGAAAAGACTGTGGAAGATCAGGTTGATTATGGAGCAGCCATAGATCAAGTGTTCTGTTTGCAGCATTTTAGGTTTGAGGTTCCTATTAAATAACTAAGTAGAGAGGACGATTAGGTAGTCATATGTTAGTACAAAAGTGAAAGTAGAGGTCAGCACTTGGGGTACAATTTCAAATAGACAGATTTGAAGTTGCTCAGGGAAGAATATAGGTGGGTAGAAGAATAGTGGAAATATTGCAAATACTCCAGTATTTTTAGCTCATGTGGAGAAGAAGCAAGTACGATAATCAAAGGTGACTGAGACAGAGTGCCTCATATTATAAGAAATAAACAGGAGAATGTGTCATCTTGAAAGCAAAGAAAAAGAAAAATGTTTTTAAAAATGAAATAAACCTTCTAAAAGGGGGTTGAAAGATTTAAGGATGAAAAGATACATCTTCTAAGAAGTACTGCTTTTTAAGAAAAGGAACAGAGAAATGGGGCTGTAGCTAGAAGATGATGTGTTGTGCTTACTCTCTCAGTTGTGTCCAACTCTTTGCGACCCCATGGACTGTAGCCCACCATGTTCCTCTATCCATGGGGATTCTCCAGGCAAGAATACTGGAGTGGGTTGTCATGTCATCCTCCAGAGGATCTTCCCAACCCAGGGATTGAACACAGGTCTCTCACATTGCAGGCAGATTCTTTACTGTGTGAGCCACCCAGGAAGCCCAGAAGGTGATGCAGGATAAGAGAAATATTTATTTTTGTTTTTAACATAAGAAACACTAGAGATTTAAAATAATTTTTTTCAATGTTCAATATAGGAGAAAGAAGGGAACAGTCATTGCTGGAGTGATGACCTCAAGAAGGTGAGAAGGGTACAGATGAGGTGGATAAAGATGCAGTGTGGGTTGGGGTTTAGGTTTGGAAAGAGGTCAAAATTTGTGATTTAGCTGCACCAAGAAAATGAATTTAGGGGTGTGGAAGATAACTGTAATCATTTCTACAAATTCAAGCATTCCCTGTTCTTGACCTTCATGGTTATAACTCCACACTAATCATCCCATGGCTGCCTATACTCCTACACAGTTTATTCTTCATAACCTTCCAAATATGGGTTAATCAAGGAAGGTACTAGGGGAATCAAGTCAGAAAGATGACTTGTCCTAATTTCACAAAAATGATTCCAAATTATCTGAATTTTATTTTTAGGGTAGAGGCTAAAAAATTGTTTGCTTCAGGGGCATAACTCCCTTAATTCTTGGTGAAGTTGAAGGTAGAATCAATGTTGTTTGATCCTGACCAGTCAAGAGTTTAGTGGACTGTAGAGCTCCAAGACTATTTAGCGAAGCAACCTGGAAGCTTTGTTCACCTCATCACTTTTCTTCTGCAAGAACTCTCTCTAGGGGCTTCCTCCAGTATTGCTATGGCACCCCACATTGTATTCAGTTATTTTCAGTAAGCAGACACTACATGCAGAGCACAGTGGAAAGTTTTATTGGGGAGGCAAGGTCTCCAGTCTGTACTTTGGGCATTCATTAGACACCCTGAGGATCGTGACATGATGCAATATACCAGAAAGCAAGAGCTGTTATTCCAACAGTTCAATCACCAGCTCTGGTCCTACTATCCTCTGTTGCCAAAACCAAACAGTTTTTTTTGTGTTTCACATTAACATAGCATTTTCGGAATCCAGAACTCCTAGCGATTACTTAGTTCAGCAACTTTATTATTTATATTAGGTAAACTGAGACCTACATTAACCTAGAGATTTGCCAAAGTTAACCCAGCATGTTAGTGGTACAATCTAGACTTACTGATTCCTTATGCATCACTCTCTTCACCATGCTACCATGCTCTGCTTCCCTCTCTCTAGGAATCACTTCAGTGTAGCAACAGTCTTCTCAGAGAGACAAAGTGGCTAGGTTGACTCCTAACATCACAGGTACTGCAAACTGTAAAGCAACTTCCCAAGGGACCATAGCAAAACCCTTTCAAGTTGAAGGAGCAAGAACTATAAGATAATAAGGCAGAGAAAGCAGAAAAGTAATAACAAGAGGAGAAACATAAAGATATAATGCCCTGAGAAAACAGAAGAAAAGAACTTAGCATAAAGAAAAATGAAGAAAAACATCTGGCATGAGGAAAAATAAAGATGCATCTATACTAACAGAAGCACAAGATATTAAGAAGAGATGGCAAGAATACACAGAAGAACTGTACAAAAAATATCTTCACGACCCAGATAATCACGATGGTGTGATCACTGACCTAGAGCTAGACATCCTGGAATGTGAAGTCCAGTGGGCCTTAAAAAGCATCACTATGAACAAAGCTAGTGGAGGTGATGGAATTCCAGTTCAGATCAGATCAGATCAGATCAGTCGCTCAGTCGTGTCCGACTCTTTGCGACCCCATGAACTGCAGCACGCCAGGCCTCCCTATCCATCACCAGCCCTCGAGGTCACTCAGACTCATATTCATCGAGTCAGTGATGCCATCCAGCCATCTCATCCTCTGTCATCCCCTTCTCCTCCTGCCCCCAATCCCTCCCAGCATCAGAGTCTTCTCCAATGAGTCAACTCTTCGCATGAGGTGGACAAAATACTGGAGTTTCAGCTTTAGCATCATTCCTTCCAAAGAAATCCCAGGGCTGATCTCCTTCAGAATGGACTGGTTGGATCTCCTTGCAGTCCAAGGGACTCTCAAGAGTCTTCTCCAACACCACAGTTCAAAAGCATCAATTCTTCGGCGCTCAGCCTTCTTCACAGTCCAGCTCTCACATCCATACATGACCACAGGAAAGACCATAGCCTTGACTAGGCGAACCTTTGTTGGCAAAGTGATGTCTCTGCTTTTGAATATGCTATCTAGGTTGGTCATAACTTTCCTTCCAAGGAGTAAGCGTGTTTTAATTTCATGGCTGCAGTCACCATCTGCAGTGATTTTGGAGCCCAGAAAAATAAAGTCTGACACTGTTTCCACTGTTTCTCCATCTCTTTCCCATGTAGTGATGGGACCAGATGCCATGATATTCGTTTTCTGAATGTTGAGCTTTAAGCCAACCTTTTCCTCTCCACTTTCACTTTCATCAAGAGGCTTTTGAGTTACTCTTCTCTTTCTGCCATAAGGGTGGTATCATCTGCATATCTGAGGTTATTGATATTTCTCCCGGCAATCTTGATTCCAGCTTGTGTTTCTTCCAGTCCAGCATTTCTCATGATGTACTCTGCATATAAGTTAAATAAACATGGTGACAATATACAGCCTTGACGTATTCCTTTACCTATTTGGAACCAGTCTGTTGTTCCATGACCAGTTCTAACTGTTGCTTCCTGACCTGCATACAGATTTCTCAAGAGGCAGATCAGGTGGTCTGGTATTCCCATCTCTCTCAGAATTTTCCACAGTTTATTGTGATCTACACAGTCAAAGGCTTTGGCATAGTCAATAAAGCAGAAATAGATGTTTTTCTGGAACTCTCTTGCTTTTTCCATGATCCAGCGGATGTTGGCAATTTGATCTCTGGTTCCTCTGCCTTTTCTAAAACCAGCTTGAACATCAGGAAGTTCACGGTTCACATATTGCTGAAGCCTGGCTTGAAGAATTTTGAGCGTTACTTTACTAGCGTGTGAGATGAGTGCAATTGTGCGGTAGTTTGAGCACTCTTTGGCATTGCCTTTTTTGGGATTGGGATGAAAACTGACCTTTTCCAATCTTGTGGCCACTGCTGGCTTTTCCAAATTTGCTGGCATATTGAGTGCATCACTACGAACAAAGCTAGTGGAGGTGATGGAATTCCAGTGGAGCTATTCCAAATCCTGAAAGATGATGCTGTGAAAGTGCTGCACTCAATATGCCAGCAAATTTGGAATTCCAGTTAAGCTATTCCAAATCCTGAAAGATTATGCTGTGAAAGTGCTGCACTCAATATGCCAGCAAATTTGGAAAATTCAGCAGGGGCCACAGGACTGGAAAAGGTCAGTTTTCATTCCAATCCCAAAGAAAGGCAATGCCAAAGAATGCTCAAACTACCGCACAATTGCACTCATCTCACATGCTAGTAAAGTAATGCTCAAAATTCTTCAAGCCAGGTTTCAGCAATATGTGAACTGTGAACTTCCTGATGATCAAGCTGGTTTTAGAAAAGGCAGAGGAACCAGAGATCAAATTGCCAACATCCACTGAATCATGGAAAAAGCAAGAGAGTTCCAGAAATACGTCTATTTCTGCTTTATTGACTATGGCAAAGCCTTTGACTGTGTGGATCACAATAAACTGTGGACAATTCTGAAAGAGATGGGAATACCAGACCACCTGATCTGCCTCTTGAGAAATCTGCATGCAGGTCACGAAGCAATAGTTAGAACTGGACATGGAACAACAGATCGGTGCCAAATAGGAAAACAATGTCAAGTCTGTATATTGTCACCCTGTTTATTTAACTTATATGCAGAGTACATCATGAGAAACTCTGAGCTGGAAGCAGCACAAGTTGGAATCAAGATTGCCAGGAGAATTACCAATAACCTCAGATATGCAGATGATACCACCCTTATGACAGAAAGTGAAGAGGAACTAAAAGGCCTCTTGATGAAGGTGAAAGTGGAGAGTGAAAAGGTTGGCTTAAAGCTCAACATTCAGAAAACGAATATCATGGCATCTGGTCCCATCACTTCATGTGAAATAGATGGGGAAACAGTGGAAACAGTGTCAGACTTTATTTTTCTGGGCTCCAAAATCACTGCAGATGGTGACTGCAGCCATGAAATTAAAAGATGCTTACTCCTTGGAAGGAAAGTTATGACCAATCTAGATAGCATATTGCAAAGCAGAGACATTACTTTGCCAACAAAGGTCCATCTAGTCAAGGCTATGGTCTTTCCTGTGGTCATGTATAGATGTGAGAGCTGGACTGTGAAGAAGGCTGAGTGCCGAAGAATTGATGCTTTTGAACTGTGGTGTTGGAGCAGACTCTTGAGAGTCCCTTAGATTGCAAGGAGATCCAACCAGTCCATTCTGAAAGAGATCAGCCCTGGGATTTCTTTGGAAGGAATGATGCTAAAGCTGAAACTCCAGGACTTTGGCCACCTCATGTGAAGAGTTGACTCATTGGAAAGGTCTCTGATGCTGGGAGGGATTGGGGGTAAGAGAAGAAGGGGATGATAGAGGATGAGATGGTTGAATGGCATCACGGACTCGATGGACGTGAGTCTCAATGAACTCCAGGAGTTGGTGTTGGACAGGGAGGCCTGGCGTGCTGCAATTCATGGGGTCACAAACAGAGGGACACGGCTTAGTGACTGATCTGATCTGATCTGATAAATTGTTTGAAATAGAGGGCCAGAAAGGAAGCTGAGTTATGCAGTACTCTCTGTTAGATTGATGGGGACAAGTCAACCCAGCTGCCCTGACTCTTCCAAAGGCCACTCTATTTTTTGCTGGTGATTCATCTTACCCTGACAGAGATAGGCTTCCTGCCTAGCTGTTCTTTTCCCGGTTGCCTGCTTTGCCTAAATTTGGTATTGCAAAATGAGTTTACTGTTGGTGTCATCTTTTAGTTTGAGATCTCATGGCCTTAGAACTAAAGATTTCATTACAAGTATAAAACACTTAAAAGTTTATGGGATGCTTACTCATACTTATCTCTTTGGTCCTCACAATGAACTCATGAGACATATACTGAGGCCCTCCATGAAGGCTGTCGATAGGTACAGAGGGGCAGGAGGCCACGAAGGTTCATAAAGCCAAATATCCTCTGGAAGCACACCAAGTCAAGGAGGACATTCCAGAGGGGACCCGGAGAAAGTCAAGGCCACAAGCCAGGAGAAGCTAAATCACCCGTCCAGGTGGTGAAGTGACAGAGGAGAATAGGGAGGATACAGATGAAGGAAAAAGGCCCTGGATTAATGAGTAAGGATGAAAAGTGGATGGGGCTATATGATTCAGAAGTTTTGACATCTATAAATATTAGCCATGCTTCAGAATGCTCCAGTCAGATCCAATGAACCTTTGCTATACCTGCATACTCTATTAAGCACCCATTTTCTTTAAGTCTTTGACCTTTCTATTCTGCCTGGAATGTTCTCCCAGCCCACTCCCTTTCTACAAGTCTTGTCTTACTCCCTCACCTTATGAGATCTCTACTAACATATCACCTTACTAGTGAGGTTTCCCCAAACCTTTCCTATATCACCCAACACACCTTCTCCCTCTCTTCTAATTTACAGTTCTCCACAGCATATACCACCATCTGAGTACAGACATATATGTAGATACACACATATAGGTCTATCTATATCTATATCTATCTCTATGAAGGATATGTCTACACACACATACACATACACATAGATTTGTCATGAGCCTATCCCAATTTTAATATGCTCAAGAGGACACAGATTTCTGTTTTTCTTCTTTATTCTATCTCCCCAGCTCTAGGAAAATTGTCTAGCTTGAAGAAAGCACTCAATAAATATTTGTTTGACAAGTGAATAATTGCCCCATCTCTTCAGCTAGATTGCAAATGTCTCAAAAGGCAAAAACCATGTCCGTTTTCATCATTATATCTCCAATGTTTTGCAAGGGACTTGGGACACTGTGAATGCTCACAACGGATTGGTGGAGTGAGAAAAGGACAATCTCACATTCCTATGAATCAATCTGCAGTATAACCTTGAATTCTTTGTCCCACCACAACTGTTTTGTTATTCTGAGGGCGTCCGTTCTCCTCGTATGATCATTTTCTGAAAACGAATGTGAAATGAACATGGCTATTCTCTGAAGACTCACTTTGTTCTGGTTCGCCGTATCTGCTGAGGTTTTTGCTCTTGATGAGATATTTGTTAATTAGCTTACAAATGGGTAGGAATAATTTCATACATGTGAGCAATATCACATTAAAGTATCTTGAAATATTATTTGAAGCAACACGATTTTTAAATAGAAAGATATTAAATACCTGCTAAGTATAAGACTAGCTAAATGAGTTACCTAATCAAGATTTCACAAATGATTACATAAATGAATACATTCTGTAGTTGAGTTAATGAGTTTCCTTTTTTAGAGTATAAAATCGTTAATATACAGATCATGCTTTCAGTGTGTTCTTTATGCAGCCTAACACATTTTGACTGCTCAATAAATAACAATCAAATTAAAACCAGACAGCTCTAGCATTAATATATCCAATACAGTTGTGCTTGGGGCTTCCCTGGTGGCACAGTGGTAAAGAATCCGCCTGCCAATGCAGGAAACACAGGTTCAATCCCTAGGTCAGGACGACCCCCTGGAGAAATAAATGGCAACCAAGTATTCTTGCCTGGGAAATCCCATGGACAGAGGAGCCTGGTGGGATACAGTCCATGGGGTCTTAAAGATTCAGACAAGACTCAGCAACTAAACAAGAACTACAGTTGTGCTTGCAGGTACTTCTCTCTTTCACTAGTAAGTGCTTGCCAAAGGGTTTGCATAACAAATGCAGTACAAACTTAGTCATTGACATTTTGTCCTTTATATTACAAAAATAATTAGAAATATTTATAATCTATAAGGGCTTCCCTGTGGCTCAGAGGTTAAAGTGTCTGCCTCGAATGTGGGCGAACAGTGGAAGTAAGATATAGATAAAAACAGTAGCAAAAGTTACTGGAGTTCAGCTCAAAATGAAAAAGTAATAGATTAGAATTATAAGAAGCCACTGACTTTTAAATATTCTTGAGGACAAATTATAGGGAACATCTTAATTTAGGAATAGACAAGCAAGACCATCATATGGCTCCTTTCACAGATGATTTTCTCTTCTGCCATCAGTCTGTCTGCCACAGTCACTGTCAGTATGATCTAACAATGAGATTTGGATAGGGACAAGTGGACACTCTCTCCATACACTCTCTTCTCTAATGAGTAGGTATTGTTGACTAACAACAAAAGGGCACTGTGGTTATGCTTTTGTATTCTTGAGATTTTCCACAGATTAGTTTATAATAGCACATACACTCTAACATATATGTATAAACTCATTAGTGTTTCATAATCTATTTTAGTATGTGGGTTTCACTCTTCTCTGTTTAACTTCCTGTGATCTTTGTAAAGCTGAGAAGAAGATTCACTTTAGTAAATTTATATTCCATTGTATATTGGGCAGTTCACTTCAGTTCAGTTGCTCAGTCGTGTCTGACTCTTTGCGATCCCATGGACTGCAGCGTGCCAGGCTTCCCTGTCCATCACCAACTCCTGAAGCTTGCTTAAACTCACGTCCATCGAGTCAGTGGTGCCATCCAACCATCTCATCCTCTGTTGTCGCCTTCTCCTCCTGCCTTCCATCTTTCTCAGCATCAGGGTCTTTTCTAATGAGTCAGTTCTTCGCATCAGGTGGCCAAAGTATTGGAGTTTCAGCTTCAGCATCAGTCCTTCCAATGAATATTCAGGATTGATTTCCTTTAGGATGGACTGGTTGGATCTCCTTGCAGTCCAAGGGACTCTCAAGAGTCTTCTCCAACACCACAGTTCAAAAGCATCCATTCCTTGACACTCAGCTTTCTTTATGGTCCAATTCTCACAACCGTATATGACTACTGGAAAAACCATAGCTTTGACTAGACAGACCTTTGTCAGCAAAGTAATGTCTGTCTGTCCTTTTTATATGCTGTCTAGGCACTTGGTGTTAAGTTATATAGTAATATTATTTTAATCTTCACAATAACTCTCTGAGGTAAGTGGTTGATAATATGCCCATTGAAAATAATTAAAATAAGAATCAGAAAGGTTAATTCACTTGCACAATGTTTTACAATCATAAATTGTGAAGCCATGATTTAAAACTTAGTAGACCTGACTCCAAAGCCCATATTCTTTCCAAAGTAGCAGGGCTCCTTTAATTACTATAAAAGGGTATCTGACCTGCATTGGATACAGTCACTGCCCTGGTGCTCAATAGATTTTATCTATTTTGGATGTGAAACCCTGTACACTTTCATATTCAGTAAAAACTTCACAATATCTCTGTGTATTATTGCTTCTCTTTTTAAGATGAAACATCTAAAACCTGAAAGTTTCAGGCAAATTTCCCAGAGTCACATAGCAAGAGGTAGATTCAAATATCAAATTTAACTCCTCCCACTGAAAATTCTGTTTTGCCACAGATTATCATGCTTTGTTTTGCTATTTAACTCTATGTATGTGTGTTAATACATGTGTGTGCACATGCACACACACACACCTGTTTTATTTCCTTTGGACTGTAACCTATTGTAAGGATTATATTTTATATTAATTTATATGTTGCATTCTTCCTTGTACCTGATTCTTAAGAAATGGAACTATGTCTTTATTGGCAGTATAAAAATGATTTAATAGAAATGTCAAATAAAAATGTATTTGTAATAATATCTGGAGAAAAGATATAAGCTATTCACAGTGCATCAAGTGTTTTCAGTATACTCTTTTATTTCTATATAGGAATCAAGAAAGAAACATCACCAAAAATATATTTTCTCCAATGTCAGAGAACTTTGCTGAAGTGCAGTGTAAACTTAATGTTTTATTAAATTCTAATTGACATTTAAGAATATAAGAGTAATTTAAAGGATAAAGTTGTGACAGGATGAGATGTTTTCAACTTTTGTGATAAGAATAAGCTTAGTTACTTTGTTGTTGTTGTTTAGCTGCTAACTCATGGATTCTTTGCAATCCCATGGACTGCAGCACACCAGTCTCCTCTGTCCTCCACCATCTCCAAGAGTTTGCTGAAATTCATGACCATTGAGTCCCTGATGCTATTTAACTATCTCATCCTCTGCTGCTCCCTTCTCCTCCTGCCCTCAATCTTTTGTACTCAACATTCTTCATGGTTGGCAAGTAGTCTCTAATTAAAAGTAAAATGAAAAAGTAAAGTAGATTTTTTAAACCAATGGATGGAATATGGTTGACAGAACTGGTTTATGTCCCCAAAACCAAAAGGTAGCTGGTCCATGTTTTATGAATACAAAGCATCAAAGGAATATGTGCAACCTGAACTTTTTTCTTTTTGCTATTTCACACAAGTGTTCCTTATTACTGCAAGGCATGAGAACTTCACATGACTTGTCAATAATTCTGCTTAATACAGTTATATCATGAATTTATTTTTCAAAGATTCATGCAAACTTCTGTGAAAAAGAAAAAAGTTGGCCCTAGGCAAATGATAATAAAGTTAACTACAAATGTATTTTTAAAAAAGATAAGCAATAGATATGTGGGAAGTTCAAGAAGAGGACACATGGAGTGATTCTGTTAATTCTGGGATGGTAGAGGCAGAAGGCAATGGCACCCCACTCCAGTACTCTTGCCTGGCAAACCCCATGGATGGAGGAGCCTGGTAGGCTGCAGTCCATGGGGTCGCTAAGAGTCGGACCCGACTGAGCAATTAAACTTTCACTTTTCACTTTCATGCACTGGAGAAGGAAATGGCAACCCACTCCAGTGTTCTTGCCTGGAAAATCCCAGGGACGAGGCAGCCTGATGGGCTGCCGTCTATGGGGTCACACAGAGTCAGACACGACTGAAGTGACTTAGCAGCAGCAGCAGCAGCAGCAGAGGCAGAAGAACTATTCATTTCCTTAGGTAGATCATTCACGAATCAAGAGAATGAATTAAAATTAAAATCCTGGTAACTGAATTCTGTTAGAAAAATTTTAGTCTTTTCCTAGATTCAGTCATCATTATTTTGATATTCAAATTGTTCCTGTTACAGACATCACCTTTCAGTTATATGAGAAAATCAGCACATGAGATGAGAACACTCATTCATTATTGTCAGGCATTAGATTTTCCAGAGACAGTTTTAAAGTCAGTGTTCTCAATTTCAGGGTTATTGAAAAACCATTGAAGTCCCAGCACTTTTTTCTCTCTGGCCATCTACATCCCTGTGCTCTAAGCCTCTGCCAATCAATACTAAAAGCAGTTACTACAGTTAAGCAGATGTGCAATAATTCTGGGGCTTTCCAGGTGGCACTAGTTGTAAAGAACCACTTGACAATGAAGGAAACATGAGATGCAGGTTCAATCCCTGGGTGGGGAAGATCTCCTGGAGGAGAGCATGGCAGCCCACTCTAGTATTCTTGCCTGGAGAATCCCCATGGACAGAGAAGCCTGGAGGGATACAATCCATAGGGTCGCAAAGAGTCAGACACGACTGAAGCAACCTATCACGCATGCACGCACAATACAATGCTCCCTTACCTCCAGACCTTTGTGTACATAATTTGTATGAAGAAATTTCTTCTTCAGATGTTTTAATAAAAATTAAGGTAAAATTTGTTGTATTTTCTGTATAGCTCTATGAATTTCAACTCATGTATAGATTCGTGTAACAACCACTCTAATCAGAACAGTTTCATCACTCCCAAGCTCCTAGTGCTGTCTCTTTAGAATCACATCCTATGCAAAACTCTAACTCCTGGAAAATCAATGATCTGTTCTCTGTCACATAGTATTTTTTCCAGAGTACTGTGTAACTGGAATCATACAATAGTGTACATTTTGAAACTGAGCTTCTTTTATTTGAAACAATGCTTTGAGAGTAATCCAAATTGTGTGAATCAATAGTTTCTTTTATTGCTGAAAAGAATTCCATTGTGTAGATATACTACAGTTATCCAGTCATCCATTGAAGGACATTTGGATTGTTTCCACTTTGGGATTACTATGAAAAAAATTGCTAAGAACTTTCATACACAAGCCTGTGTGTGAACACATTTGTGGTAGGCTGAGTAAAGTTCTCCAAAGATGTCTACTTTTTAATACTTGAAAATTGTGAATATATTACCTTGTGGCAAAATATGTTTTGCAAATGTGATTAATTATCTTGAGATGGGAATATTATCTTGGATTGTCTTGGCAGGTCCTAAATACAATCACAAGTGTCCTTGTAAGAGAGAAGTAAAGGGAGATTTGCCCCAGAGAGAAGAGAAGGCAATGTGATCACAGAGGCAGATGTTGGAATGATGTGGCTATAAGCCAAAGAACACAAGTAACCACCAGGACATAGAAGAAACAGGGGACAGATTCTCCTGTAGAGCTTCCCGAGGGAATTCTCTCCTGCTAACATCTTGATTTAAATCCAGTGAAACTGATTTCGGATTCCTGGTCTCCACATCTGTAAGGGAATATATTTCTATTGAGTCACTAAGTTTGAGGTAAGTTTTTACAGTAGCCAAAGGAAACTAATACAATAAGTTATCTTATTCTAGGTTAAATTTTCAGTTCAGTTCCTAGGTTTTATGGTAAATATGCGTGTAATTTTAAAAGAAAGTACAAAACTATTTTTCAGAATGATTTTAAAATTTGCATTTTTGTCAGCAGTATATGAAAGGTATATTTGCTCTTCATGCTTATAAGCACGTGATAGTATTTTTATCATATCCCTTTAATAGGTATGTGCTGATTGTGATTTTAATTTGCCTTTCACTAATAAAAAATAATGTTTAACATCTTTTCATGTGCTTATTTGCCATCCATTTACCCTCTTGAGTAAAGTGTATATTCTAGTCTTTTTCCCTTTTTCGAATTGGGTTGTTTAATTTTTAACAATTCCATTTTGAGAATTTTTTTATGTAGTCTAGATGTAGGTCCTTTGTTGGATGTGTATGCTTATCTTTTCCTTCTTTTAATAAAATCTTTTACAAAGCAAACATTTTTAATTTTGAAGAGGCTACATTATAATTTTTTTCTATGGATTTTGCTTTGGATGTAAAATCTAAACTTTACATCACACCCTCAGAAACAAAGAATTTCTTCTGTTTTTCTTTTAAATCTTTTATAGTTTTACTACTAGGTCCATGATCCATTTTGGGTTAATTTTTGTATAAGATATGAAGTTTAAGTTGAGATTCATTTTTTTTTTCATTTGGTTGTCCAATTACTGCAGTATCACTTGTTGAAAAAGTATCTTTTCTCCTTCAAATAATATTTGCATCTTTATCATCTCTTAGTCAGTCATACTTTTGAAAGTCTACTCTGTCCTTTTGACTTACATTGCTGCCATGATTCCACACAGTATTAATATGGATAACTGTAGCTATATAGAAAGTCTTAAAGTTCCTCTAACTTTATCCTTATTTTTCAGAATTATTTTGGCTAGTATAGTTTCTTTGCCTTTCCTTATACATTTTAAATAAAATTGTTTGAACAAACAATCCTGCTGAAATTTTGATAAGAATTGCACTAAGGTTTTAAGATAAATTTTCAAAAACTTGACAATTTTACTCTGATGAGTGTTCTGATCCAAAACCACATGATTAATAAGATCTTGTTTGATTTTCTTCAACTGTTTTTAGTAGTTTTCAGCATCAGGATCCTGTTTACTCCCTAATACCAGAACGAGACAAAGACATTGCAAGAAAGGAAAAATACAGATGAGTACCTTTCATAACATATATCGCCTTGTTTTTCAACAAAATTTTCAACAAAAAATTCACAAATAAAATGCAAAAATGTTCAATAGAATTATATACCACAACTAAATGAGATTTATTCCACGTGTACAAGGCTCATTCATCATTTAAAAATCAATTAATGTACATTGTGAAATAATTAGCATGATCATGCAAATGCATTCATCACCTCAGTTAGTTAAGTCTTTTTTTTGTGTGTGTGGTAAGAATCTATTTCTGCTTTATTGACTATGCCAGAGCCTTTGACTGTTGGATCACAATAAACTGTGGAAAATTCTGAAAGAGATGGGAATACCAGACCACCTGACCTGCCTCTTGAGAACTCTGTATGCAGGTCAGGAAGCAAAAGTTAGAACTGGACATAGAACAACAGATTGGTTCCAAATAGGAAAAAGAGTACATCAAGGCTGTAAGTTGTCACCCTGCTTATTTAACCTATATACAGAATACATCATGAGAAATGCTGGACTGTAAGAAACACAAGCTGGAATCAAGATTGCCGGGAGAAATATAAATAACTTCAGATATGCAGATGACACCACCCTTATGGCAGAAAGTGAAGATGAACTAAAAAGCCTCTTGATGAAAGTGAAAGTGGAGAGTGAAAAAGTTGGCTTAAAGCTCAACATTCAGAAAATGAAGATCATGGCATCTGGTCTCATCACTTCATGGGAAATAGATGGGGAAACAGTGTCAGACTTTATTTTTGGGGCCTCCAAAATCACTGCAGACGGTGACTGCAGCCATGAAATTAAAAGATTCTTACTCCGTGGAAGGAAAGTTATGACCAAATTAGATAGCATATTCAAAAGCAGAGACATTACTTTGCCAAAAAGGTCCATCTAATCAAGGCTATGGTTTTTCCCGTGGTCATGTATGGATGTGAGAGTTGGACTGTGAAGAAGGCTGAGCACAGAAGAATTGATGCTTTTGAACTATGGTGTTGGAGAAGACTCTTAAGAGTCCTTTGGACTGCAAGGAGATCCAACAAGTCCATTCTGAAGGAGATCAACCCTGGGATTTCTTTGGAAGGAATGATGCTAAAGCTGAAACTCCAGTACTTTGTCCAACCTCATGCGAAGAGTTGATTCACTGGAAAAACTCTGATGCTGGGAGGGATTGGGGGCAGGAGGAAAAGGGGATGACAGGGAATGAGTTGGCTGGACGGCATCACTGACTCAATGGACGTGAGTCTGAGTGAACTCCAGGAGTTGGTGATGGACAGGGAGGCCTGGCGTGCTGAGATTCATGGGGTCGCAAAGAGTTGGACACGACTGAGAGACTAGGAAAGTTATGACCAACCTAGATAGCATATTCAAAAGCAGAGACATCACTCTGCCAACAAAGGTTCGCCTAGTCAAAGCTATGGTCTTTCCTGTGGTCATGTATGGATGTGAGAGCTGGACTGTGAAGAAGGCTAAGTGCTGAAGAATTGATGCTTTTGAACTGTGGTGTTGGAGAAGACTCTTGAGAGTCCCTTGGACTGCAAGGAGATCCAACCAGGCCATTCTGAAGGAGATCAGCCCTGGGATTTCTTTGGAAGGAATGATGCTAAAGCTGAAACTCCAGTATTTTGGCCACCTCATGTGAAGAGTTGACTCATTGGAGAAACTCTGATGCTGGGAGGGATTGGGGGCAGGAGGAGAAGGGGACGACAGAGGATGAGATGGCTGGATGGCATCACTGACTCGATGGATGTGAGTCTGAGTGACCGCTGAGAGCTGGTGATGGATAGGGAGGCCTGGCGTGCTGCAGTTCATGGGGTCGCAAAGAGTCGGACACGACTGAGCGACTGATCTGATCTGATCTGATCTGAGAGACTGAACTGAACTGTTACATATGTATATTAATGCATATAAATGTATGTACCTGTATATGCATATACACATATCTGCTCATATGTAATGTTATATATGACATAATATATATTGTATATAAAATATAATATGTACAAATCAAATATAAAATATATAATATAGCATATATGATACATAATAAGATATATCTAGTTATATATACCTATATATTGCCTATATATTTATACATATATGTTTTATATGCATATATTATATGTATATATACATATATATATATTACTTGCCCATATGTTTTACAATATGCACCTTATTGTATATCATATGTATTCTATTACATTTATGTTCATATGTACATATGTATGTACATTCATATACTATATTCATTAGATATAAATATATATCTACATGCATTTATATACACACATATACATATGCTACATACATTTCTTTACATACATATACTATATACAAAATATTTTAGAATAATGTATATATGTACATGTCTATATGCATGTACATATGTGTATTATAATTATATGTATACATGTTTGTGTGTACATTATGTCCTTATATGGGTATATTATGCATATGTATTTCATTAATATACTAGGTATATGCAACATATATTATGCCATATATTATATTACATATATCTATATATGTATATTTTGCCATACATTCATTATATATTCATACATGTATATGATGCCATTTGTATATTATTCCACATGTATATATATTACACATAAATATTATAACATATGTACATTATGCCATATATAATAAAGTATATATCATATATATACTATATAAAATATTATATATTATTCATTATGTTTTACATTATATTTATTATACAGTGTCCATAATTTTATATATAATATATATAAAATATCTTATATTGTTCACATCTACCGTGTATGGCATATATATTTTTGTGTTATGTAATTTATTATCAGATTTTATATACACACTGTTCACATATATTATGTTGTATAAATTTATATGATATGTATACATTATAGACATACAATATGTACATAGGTATTACACAATAGATAATACAATAAATATATATAGTTATCTAGTATATATTTTAATATATAATATATTGTATATATAATTCATGTATGTAATATACTTATATATTATGTGTATCAGTTCAGTTCCGTACAGTCGCTCAGTCATGTCCGACTCTTTGCAAGCCAATGATTTACAGCACGTCAGTCCTCCCTGTCCATCACCAACTCCCAGAGTTCACTCAGACTCATGTCCATTGAGTCAGTGATGCCATCCAGCCATGTCATCCTCTGTCGTCCCCTTTTCCTCCTGCCCGCAATCCCTCCCAGCATCAGAGTCTTTTCCAGTATATACTATATTAGCATATTATGCATATAAGTATATGCCTACATGTACACACATATACATAATGTGTGCATTTATAAGTATACACATATACATTTGTGTGTGTATATATGTACACACATAGTATGTATATATGTAAATATATATGTACATGCATGAATGTGTATATTTGTATGTATATGTGTGTACATGTGTATACATCTATGCATATTTTACCCATGCCTTTGTACATATATAAATGTATGTATATATCATTATGCATATATGGTATTGATATATATGTGTATATATTGTGCATAATATATGTGTATATCTGTACATAATATTTGTATATAACTTTTCTTATTATATAGTTATGTATAATAATTATATATCATACATGTATAATATAGAGATGATGTGCATTTATAATATACAATACACAATATCCAATGTATATTTATATATATGCATGCATATGTATATATGTATACATAGGCACATAAGATATATGTATACATATGTACGTATATATAACATTTATACATATTTATCTTTATTGCTGCTCTGCTGCTGCTAAGTCACTTCGTCATATCTGAGTCTGTGCGAATCCATAGAAGGCACACCACCAGTCTCATCTGTCCCTGGGATTCTCCAGGCAAGAATACTAGAGTGTGTTGCCATTTCCTTCTGCATAATCTTTATTACATATATACATATATGTATGTACATATATACATCTGTGAATTGTGTTAATACATATGTGTATATATTTCTACATATGTAATACACATATATGTGTATACATATTACTGTGTATATCATATAGTGTACATTGTGTATATATAACATATACAATTGTAAATATATACATTATGCATATATGACATATAGTTATATATATAATATATATTTATATACACAATATATGTATATACAATACATATATGTATATATGTTATACGTAGAATCCAAACAATCTGTCTTAAAGGAAATCAGTATTGAATTTTCATTGGAAGGACTGATGCTGAAATTCCAATAGTTTGGCCACCTGATGCGAAGAATTGTCTCATTTGAGAAGACCCGTATGCTGGGAAAGATTAAGGTGGGAGAAGAAGTGGGCAAAAGACCCTTTGGCCGGGAGAAATTGAAGGCAGGAGGAGAAGGGGACAACAGAGGATGAGATTGTTGGATGGCCTCACTGACTCAATGGATATGAGTTTTAGTTAACTCCAGAATTTGGTAATGAACAGAGAGGTCTGGAATGCTGCAGTCCATGGGGTTGCAAAGAGTTGGACATGACTGAGCGACTGAACTGAACTGAACTATATAGCCATATATGTACATATATATTATACAATATATATTATTAGCATACATTATACACATTATATTATATATATAATCATATTATGCCATATATCTTATAATATATGTGTAAATATATATCTGTATTTATATACATATATGTATAGACATAGATATTTACATAATTTAATATACTACATATTATAAATGTAGTACATACAATATTATATACTATATATTATATACATAATACATAAATACTATATACTATATATTATATGTCACATATATAAAATATATGCATATATTATAAAATATATATACAATATATGTAAAAATTATACTACATAGAACATATATTATATATCTTATATATTATATTAAATATATGATTGAACCTCTAGGGTATTATGCTGAATGAAACAAATCAGGCAGAGAAAGAGAAATATTCTATGGTATCATTTATATGTGCAATCTAAAAAATAAGATGAAAGAATGTAATAAAAGAGAAGCAGACTCACAAATATAGAGAAAAACTAGTAGTTACCAGTTGGGACAGGAAGGAGGAGGTGCATGATAGGGCTAAGTGGTTAAGAGATACAAACTTATATGTAGAAAATAAACTACAAGTATGTTATGGTATAACACAAGAGTCAGACATGAGTAAAACAACTAAGCACACACACAAGTGTCTTATTTATGGGATTTTAAACAGAAGCTAATATCACTCTCACAGGAAACATATATATTACCACCTTATTCACTTTACATATGGTAAAATATGTAATATATTATATTATACATCATATGCATATAATACACAATATGTGAAATATGATATATATACAATATTATGTATTTTACACAGACCACATAAATTATATAGTATATATAGTTAGTAGTATATTATTATATTTTATATACAATACCAGATCAGATCGGTCGCTCAGTCGTGTCCGACTCTTTGCGACCCCATGAACCGCAGCACGCCAGGCCTCCCTGTCCATCACCAGCTCCCGGAGGTCACCCAGACTTGCATCCATCGAGTCAGTGATGCCATCCAGCCATCTCATCCTCTGTCGTCCCCTTCTCCTCCTGCCCTCAATCCCTCCCAGCATCAGAGTCTTCTCCAATGAGTCAACTCTTCGCATGAGGTGGCCAAAATACTGGAGTTTCAGCTTTAGCATCATTCCTTCTAAAGAAATTCCAGGATTGATCTCCTTCAGAATGGACTGGTTGGATCTTCTTGCAGTCCAAGGGACTCTCAAGAGTCTTCTCCAACACCACAGTTCAAAAGCATCAATTCTTCGGCGCTCAGCCTTCTTCACAGTCCAGCTCTCACATCCATACATGACCACAGGAAAGACCATAGCCTTGACTAGGCGAACCTTTGTTGGTAAAGTAATGTCTCTGCTTTTGAATATGCTATCTAGATTGGTCATAACTTTCCTTCCAAGGAGTAAGCGTCTTTTAATTTCATGGCTACAGTCACCATCCGCAGCGATTTTGGAGCCCAGAAAAACAAAGTCTGACACTGTTTCCACTGTTTCCCCATCTATTTCCCATGCAGTGATGGGACCAGATGCCATGATCTTCGTTTTCTGAATGTTGAGCTTTAAGCCAACCTTTTCACTCTCCACTTTCACTTTCATCAAGAGGCTTTTTAGCCCCTCTTCACTATCTGCCATAAGAGTGGTGTCATCTGCATATCTGAGGTTATTGATATTTCTCCCGGCAATCTTGATTCCAACTTGTGTTTCCTCCAGTCCAGCATTTCTCATGATGTACTCTGCATATAAGTTAAATAAACATGGTGACAATATGCAGCCTTGACGTACTCCTTTTCCTATTATGGACACAAAATATATATATATTAGACAATAGATAATGCAATAAATATATATGGTAACCTATATATATTTTAAAATAAAATATTTTGTATATTTGTAACATACTTATATATTATGTTCATTATATATGGTAGGCATATTATGTATATATCTATATGCATACATATACAGATACATATGTATGCATGAAATATGTATATTTATCCATATACATATTTATGTATATGTATGTATGTATTACTTTGTATACACATACAATATGTAACATACAATATGCAATATTCAACATGAATTATGTCTGTATAAAGTTGTATGTTTGCATATGCTTATATGTTATATATATAGCCACATATATACATACATGTTATGCAACATATATTATTAATATATATTATATATTTTATATTATAAATTATATATGTAATGATATATTTTGTCATATACCTTTTAGTATATACATATATGATGTTGGCCACCTCATGCGAAGAGTTGACTCATTGGAGAAGACTCTGATGCTGGGAGGGATTGGGGGCAGGAGGAGAAGGGGACGACAGAGGATGAAATGGCTGGATGGCATCATTGACTCGATGGATGTGAGTCTGAGTGACCTCCGGGAGTTGGTGATGGACAGGGAGGCCTGGCGTGCTGCAGTTCATGGGGTCGCAAAGAGTCGGACACGACTGAGCGACTGATCTGATCTGATCTGATATGTATATAAATAGATATACACAACACATAATACATTATGCATTACATATTTAATGTATGCAGCATTATATACTATACATTATAATCATATATATAGTATATACATATTTTATAAGTACATATGTATACAATATTACATATTGTATATATAACATATATTATATGTTTTATTACACATTACATGATTGTATTATATAAAAATAATTTTAAAATTTATTCATTATCTATAGGTATGTGTGTTTATACATTATATATAAATGTTTATACACATATACATATATATATGTTAAATACAGGCTCATGCTTATATATATATACACTCATAATGCCTATATTATATGTGTATCTAAATATATACATGTGTGATATTATATATCTGACATTATATATATCAAGATATCAAATGTATAATATATGTGATAAATACTTTGTATAATTTTTAAGACATACATATGCATATATATATTATACATATTGTATATATATTTATATAAAAATATGTATGTACATATTGTATTTGTACAGAGTTCACTCAGAAACAAGTCCATCGAGTCAGTGGTGTCATCCAGCCATCTCATCCTCTGTCGTCCCCTTCTCCTCTTACCCCCAATCCCTCCCAGCATCAGATTCTTTTCCAATGAGTCAACTTTTAGCATCAAGTGGCCAAAGTACTGGAGTTTCAGCTTTGGCATCATTCCTTCCAAAGAAATCCCAGAGCTGATCTCCTTCAGAATGGACTGGTTGGATCTCCTTGCAGTTCAAGGGACTCTCAAGAGTCTTCTCCAACACCACAGTTCAAAAGCATCAATTCTTCGGTGCTCAGCCTTCTTCACAGTCCAACTCTCACATCCATACATGACCATAGGAAAAACCATAGCCTTGACTAGACAGACCTTTGTTGGCAAAGTAATGTCTCTGCTTTTTAATATGCTATCTAGGTTGCACATAACTTTTCTTCCAAGGAGTAAGCGTCTTTTAATTTCATGGCTGCAGTCACCATCTGCAGTGATTTAAAAAAATATATATAATATATACAATAGTCAATATTATATATTAATATACAGAATATATTTTATATTATATATATTATAGTACATGTTATCTGATCTTTTATATACAATACAGACTAAAATCTTTATTATATATATCTAATATTTTTTATACATATATCTATATGTATATACTTTTATTATATATCATTTAGAATAAAATTTACTGTATATATATACAATATTATATTTAATATACATATACTATTTATTGTATGGTATATTTATTATGCTATATATTTTATACAATATATATTATATTATGTTTAGTGTATTTTGTAGTTATAGTTTGTCATACATATCATATATATTACTCATTATACATGTATTCTTGCTCTGCTAATTAACTTCAGTCCTGTTCAACTCTGTGTGACCCCATAGATAGCAACCCACCAGGCTCCACCGTCCCTGCAATTCTCCAGGCAAGAACACTGGAGTGGGTTGCCATTTCCTTCTCCAGTGCATGAAAGTGAAAAGTGAGAGTGAAGTCACTCAGTCGTGTCCAACTTTTAGCGACCCCATGGACTGCAGCCCACCAGGATCCGCCATCCATGGGATTTTCCAGGCAAGCATACTGGAGTGGGGTGGCATTGCTTTCTCTGATTTTTTTTTTTTTGCTCTAGATATTATATAATACATAATATATATTGCCTATTATTCAATGTACATATATTGTATTATTCTATTAAATAGAATTTATTAATTATAATATATATGAGATTATATAATTAAATTATATTTAATATATTTTATATAATCTTAGAATATAATATAACATATACTATTATGATAAATAATCACATCCTATGCTATGCTATGCTAAGTCACTTCAGTCGTGTCCGACTCTGTGTGACCCCATAGACGGCAGCCTACCAGGCTCCCCCGTCCCAGGGATTCTCCAGGCAAGAACACTGGAGTGGGTTGCCATTTCCTTCTCCAATGCATGAAAGTGAAAAGTGAAAGTGAAGTTGCTCCGTCGTGTCCGACTCTTAGCGACCCCATGGACTGCAGCCCACCAGGATCTGCCATCCATGGGATTTTCCAAGCAAAAGTACTGGAGTGGGGTGCCATTGCCTTCTCTGATTTTTTTTTTCCTCTAGATATTATATAATACATAATATATTGCCTATTATGCAATGTATATATATTTTATTATTCTATTAAATAGAATTTATTAATTATAATATATATGAAATTATATAATTAAATTATATTTAATATATTTTATATAATTTTATTTTTTTATTTTTTTTATTTTTTTTTAGTATGAACAAATTGTAACATGATAGTGTTTAGTTTGAACAATTAATACATTTCAGATATAATATTATACATATTTCAATGTTATTCTCCCCAATCATCTCACCCTCTCCCGGTCCCAGAGTCCAAAAGTCTGGTCTATACATCAGTGTCTCTTTTGTTGTCTCGTAAATAGGGTTATTTTTTACCATCTTTCTAAATTCCATATATATGTGTTAGTATACTGTATTTGTGTTTTTGTTTCTGGCTTACTTCACTCTGTATAATAGGCTCCAGTTCCATCCACCTCCTTAGAACTGATTCAAATGTATTCTTTTTAATGGCTGAGTAATACTCCATTGTGTATATGTACCACAGCTTGCTTATCCATTCATCTGTGGATGGACATCTAGGTTGTTTCCACGTTCTGGCTATTGCAAACAGTGCTGCTATGAACATTGGGGTACAGGTGTCTCTTTCAATTCTGGTTTTCTCAGTGTATATGCCCAGCAGTGGGATTGCTGGATCATAAGGCAGTTCTATTCGCAGTTTTTTGAGGAATCTCCATACTGTTCTCCAAAGTGGCTGTACTAGTTTGCATTCCCACCAACAGTGCAAGAGGGTTCCCTTCTCTCCGCACCCTCTCCAGCATTTATTGCTTGTAGACTTTTGGATAGCAGCCATTCTGATTGGCGTGAAATGGTATCTCATAGTGGTTTTGATTTGCATTTCTCTGATAATGAGTGATGTTGAGCATCTTTTCATGTGTTTGTTAGCCATCTGTATGTCTTCTTTGGAGAAATGTCTATTGAGTTCTTTGGCCCATTTTTTGATTGGGTCATTTATTTTTCTGGAATTGAGCTGTAGAAGTTGCTTGTATATTTTTGAGATTAGTTGTTTGTCAGTTGCTTCATTTGCTATTGTTTTCTCCCATTCTGAAGGCTGTCTTTTCACCTTGCTTATAGTTTCCTTTGTTGTGCAGAAGCTTTTTAAGTTTGATTAGGTCCCATTTGTTCATTTTTGATTTTATTTCCAATATTCTGGGAGGTGGGTCATAGAGGATCCTGCTGTGATGTAAGTCAGAGAGTGTTTTGCCTATGTTTTCCTCTAGGAGTTTTATGGTTTCTGGTCTTACATTTAGCTCTTTAATCCATTTTGAGTTTATTTTTGTGTATGGTGTTAGAAAGTGTTCTAGTTTCATTCTTTTACAAGTGTTTGACCAGTTTTCCCAGCACCACTTGTTAAAGAGATTGTCTTTAATCCATTGTATATTCTTGCCTCCTTTGTCAAAGATAAGGTGACCATATGTGCGTGGATTTATCTCTGGGCTTTCTATTTTGTTCCATTGATCTATATTTCTGTCCTTGTGCCAGTACCATACTGTCTTGATGACTGTGGCTTTGTAGTAGAGCCTGAAGTCAGGCAGGTTGATTCCTCCAGTTCCGTTCTTCTTTCTCAAGATAGCTTTGGCTATTCGAGGTTTTTTGTATTTCCATACAAATTGAGAAATTATTTGTTCTAGCTCTGTGAAGAATACCGTTGGTAGCTTGATGGGGATTGCATTGAATCTATAAATTGCTTTGGGTAGTATATTCATTTTCACTATATTGATTCTACCAATCCATGAACATGGTATATTTCTCCATCTATTAGTGTCCTCTTTGATTTCTTTCACCAGTGTTTTATAGTTTTCTGTATATAGGTCTTTAGATTCTTTAGGAAGATATATTCCTAAGTATTTTATTGTTTTCATTGCAATGGTGAATGGAATTGTTTCCTTAATTTCTCTTTCTATTTTCTCGTTATTAGTGTACAGGAATGCAAGGGATTTCTGTGTGTTAATTTTATATCCTGCAACTTTACCATATTCATTGATCAGTTCTAGTAATTTTCTGGTGGAATCTTTAGGGTTTTCTACGTAGAGGATCGTGTCATCTGCAAATAGTGAGAGTTTTACTTCTTCTTTTCCAATTTGGATTCCTTTTATTTCTTTTTCTGCTCTGATTGCTGTGGCCAAAACTTCCAAAACTATGTTGAATAGTAATGGTGAAAGTGGGCATCCTTGTCTTGTTCCTGACTTTAGAGGAAATGCTTTCAATTTTTCACCATTGAGGATAATGTTTGCTGTGGGCTTGTCATATATAGCTTTTATTATGTTGAGGTATGTTCCTTCTATTCCTGCTTTCTGGAGAGTTTTTATCATAAATGGATGTTGAACTTTGTCAAAGGCTTTCTCTGCATCTATTGAGATAATCATATGGTTTTTATTCTTCAGTTTGTTAATGTGGTGTATTACGTTGATTGATTTGCGGATATTGAAGATATATTTTATATAATTTTAGAATATAATATAATATATAATATTATAATATATAATCACATAGTGTATATAATATTATTTATATTTTGTTTATATAAAAGAATGAAATGGGCCACAAGACTGGGAAAGTTCAGTTTTCATTTCAATATTAATTATATTTTCATATACTTATATATTATAATTATAATTATATAATTATTATAGACTATAATTACAATAATACACGTAATATTATATATAATATACATATTCACATATATGCTTCACAGGTGACAATAGTGGTAAGGAACCCATTTGCCAATGTAGGAGACTTAAGAGATATGAGCTCAGTCCCTGGATTGGGAAGATCCCCTGGAGAAGGTTATGGCAACCCAGTCCAATATTCTTGCCTGGAGAATCCCATAGATAGATGAGTGTGGAGGGCTACATTCCATAGGGTCACACAGAGTCTGACACTACTGAAGTGACTTAGCATGCATGATTTATAAATAAATATATATAAAGGCGATGGCAACCCACTCCAGTACTCTTGCCTGGAAAATCCCATGGACGGAGGGGCCTGGTGGGCTGCAGTCCATGGGGTCGCTAGGAGTCAGACATGACTGAGCAACTTCACATTATTTTTTCACTTTCATGCATTGGAGAAGGAAATGGCAACCCACTCCAGTGTTCTTGCCTGGAGAATCTCAGGGATGAGGGAGCCTGGTGGGCTGCCGTCTATGGGGTCGCACAGAGTTGGACATGACTGAAGCAACTTAGCAGCAGCAGCATACACAAACACACACATAGCACATCTTCTTTATCAATTCATCTATTGTTGAATACTTGGGTCAATTCTGTAACTTGGTTATTGTAAATAGTGATGCTATGAAGATTGGGGTCATGTATCTTTTTGAATTACTATTTTTGTTTTTTCCTGATATATACCTGGGAGTGGAATTGCTGGAGAGCCAACTGTAATAGTGAACACTGTACGAGTAGGCAGGGACATTTTTCCTTTCTACTCATTTTTCCTTTAAATCTAAAATTCGAGTGAAGTAAGCCAGAAAGAAAAACACCAATACAATATACTAACGCATATATATGGAATTTAGAAAGATGGTAACGATAACCCTGTATGCGAGACAGCAAAAGAGGCACAGATGTATAGAACAGTCTTTTGGACTCTGTGGGAGAGGGAGGGGTGGGATGATTCGGGAGAATGACATTGAAACATGTATAATATCATATAAGAAACAAAACGCCAGTCCAGGTTCGATGCAGGATACAGGATCCTTGGGGCTGGTGCACTGGGATGACCCAGAGGGATGGTATGGGGAAGGAGGTGGGAGGGGGATTCAGGATGGAGAACACGTGTATACCCGTGGTGGATTCATGTTGATGTATGGCAAAACCAATACAATATTGTAAAGTAAAAAAAAAAGAAAAGAAAAAAAAATTTCAGTCACGATTAAAATAAATAAATAAAATTACTTTAAAAATAAACATCACTTTAAAATATTTATGTACTGTTAGATTTATCCATATATATGTCCATTTTGTTTGGATGATCATAAATTGAATTTTGTTTTAAATTTCAGTTTCTAATTGTTCATTGGCAGTATATAGAAATATGACTGATTATTGCATGTTGATCTTATATCATGCAATTATGCTAAACTAATTTGTTGTACAAGTTATTTTCTTGAGTTTTCTTGGAATTTTTTTATATAGATAATCAGTTTGATTATGAACAGGGACCATTTTATTTCTCTCTTTCCAATTTGTATGCATAGGCACACACGCACACAGATACACAATCAGTTCTTAGTGGAATTTGCAGGAATGTATATCTTTCACTAAATGATGAATATTCGAATGTTTGGATCTTATCTGCATAATGTACTTTTGTCACTATGAATTCCCTTCGTATTTTTTAATGGCAGTTTATGAATACATCAAGAAAATAATGTCATCTTTGGTGAATGTCTGCAATACTCCAAAATATTTAAGACACATCTATAAAACCTTTGTAACTATCTAATAAAAATAATTGTTTTTGCTCATGTTCTGCAGACTTCCTGCAAAAGTTTTCAAATAGTATAAACACAGTTCCTGATAAATGCACCTCAGAAAGAAGGTTACTAAGTCACTTTGAATGGAATTAAAACAGTATAGTGATTTAACTGAATTGGAAACAAACAAACAAAAGATACATTCTTACCTTGTTTTCTTCATTTACACCAAAGGAAGCAATAGCCCATCGTTTAACAACTGTCAAGATACGCATTACAATAGCAATTCTGCATCTGATTAGAGTTCCCAATAGACTTCTAAATAGAGAACAATCATGAGGAAAAAAATATTCAAGTAACCAGTATTCTTAAGAGTAAAACCTACACTACCCAGTAACCTGTGAGAGATAATACATAGAATTCTTTGTGTTCTTGTTTTGAAATTATCCTATGGAGTCATATTTTGCATATCATATAATTTTCCCTTATCATGTATACAATTCAATGATTTTTTGGGGAAATTTAGCAAGTTTGCTAAAGTTACCTAAGCCATCACCATTTATCAATTTTATAACACTTGTCACCATAATATGAAACTATCTGCACATTCATAGTTCCTGGAACTAGTCCTATTTTTTTTCACCACCACACCAGGTAAATACTAACCTCCTTTCTATTTTTACCTTTTATACAAAAGGGATAGTAAAATATATGATCTTTTTTGTCTGGCTTCTTTCACTAAGTTTCTGAGGTGTGGTAGCATCTCTTCATTTTTTAATGGCTAAATAATATTCCATTGGATGGATATACCATTTTTGTTTAGTCATTCATAAGTTTATGGACATTTGGGTTATTTACACCTTTTGGTTACTATGAATAATTTTGCTGTGAACATTTGTGTAAGAGTTTTTGTGTGCAATATATTTTCATTTTATTGGGTATATACATAGGAGTGGAATTTCTGGGTATATGGTAACATCATGTTTAATTTTTTGAGGAACTGCCAATTTTTTTCCAAATAAACTGTGCAGTTTTATAGCCCCACCAGAAATGTATGTCTGTTCCAATTTCTGGAGCACTTTTTATTTTTGATCTATGGTTTTGATTATAGCCATTCTAGTGGGTGTGAAGGAGTGTCTTATTGTGTGATTTTTATCTTCATTCCTCTAACTATTTAGTGATGTTTGAGTATTCTTTTCACATGCTTATCAGTCATTCATATATCTTCTTTGGTAAAATGTCTATTCAAATCATTTGCCCATTTGTTGGTAGGATTGCTTACTCATTACTAATGTGCAAGATTCTTTTATATATTCTAGATACAAGTTCTTTACCAGATATGTGTTTTGCAAATATTTTCTCCTTTTCTGTTTCTTGTCTTTTTTCATTTTCAGACACATAGATTTATAGGCAACTGTAACATTAATACAGAGATTCCACTTACTTCTTACCTGTTACCTCAATGGTAAAATCTTGCAGAACTATACTACATTATCACAAACCAAAATACTGACATTAATAAAGTCACATAGCAAAACATTTCTGTTACCACAAAGAGAGGCTTCCCTGGTAGGTCAGACAGTAAAGAATCTGCCTGCAATGCAGAAGGCCTGGATTCAATCCCTGGGTAGGGAAGATCCCCTGGAGAAGGAAATGGTAACCCACTCCAGTACTCTTGCCTGGAAAATCCCATGGATGGAGGAGCCTGATAGGCTACAGTCCATCGGGTCAAAAAGTGTTGAACAGGACTAAGCGACTTCACTTTCACTTTTCTTTCTTTTCACCAGACCCACCCCCACAACATCGGATCAGATCAGTTGCTCAGTCGTGTCCAACTCTTTGCGACTCCATGAATCGCAGCATGCCAGGCCTCCCTGTCCATCACCAACTCCTGGAGGTCGCCCAGACTCACACCCATCAAGTCAGTGATGCCATCCAGCCATCTCATCCTCTGTCGTCCCCTTCTCCTCCTGCCCTCAATCCCTCCCAGCATCAGAGTCTTCTCCAATGAGTCAACTCTTTGCATGAGGTGGCCAAAGTACTAAAGTTTCAGCTTTAGCATCATTCCTTCCAAAGAAATCCCAGGGCTGATCTCCTTCAGAATGGACTGGTTGGAGCTCCTTGCAGTCCAAGGGACTCTCAAGAGTCTTCTCCAACACCACAGTTTAAAAGCATGAATTCTTCGGTGCTCAGCTTTCTTCACAGTCCAACTCTCACATCCATACATGACCACAGGAAAAACCATAGCCTTGACTAGACAGACTTTTGTTGGCTAAGTAATGTCTCTGCTTTTTAATATGCTATCTAGGTTGGTCATAACTTTCCTTCCAAGAGTAAGCGTCTTTTAATTTCATGGCTGCACTCACCATCTGCAGTGATTTTGGAGCCCCCCAAAATAAAGTCTGACACTGTTTCCACTGTTTCCCCATCTATTTCCCATGAAGTGATGGGAGCAGATGCCATGATCTTCGTTTTCTGAATGTTGAGCTTTAAGCCAACTTTTTCACTCTCCACTTTCACTTTCATCAAGAGGCTTTTTAGTTCCTCTTCACTTTCTGCCATAAGGATGGTGTCATCTGCATATCTGAGGTTATTGATATTTCTCCCAGCAATCTTGATTCCAGCTTGTATTTCTTCCAGTCCAGCATTTCTCATGATGCACTCTGCATATAAGTTAAATAAACATGGTGACAATATACAGCCTTGACGTACTCCTTTTCCTATTTGGAACCAGTCTGTTGTTCCATGTCCAGTTCTAACTGTTGCTTCCTGACCTGCATACAAATTTCTCAAGAGGCATATCAGGTGGTCTGGTATTCCCATCTCTTTCAGAATTTTCCACAATTTATTGTGATCCACACAGTCAAAGGCTTTGACATAGTCAATAAAGCAGAAAGAAATGTTTTTCTGGAACTCTCTTGCTTTTTCCATGATCCAGCGGATGTTGGCAATTTGATCTCTGGTTCCTCTGCCTTTTCTAAAACCAGCTTGAACATCAGGAAGTTCACGGTTCACATATTGCTGAAGCCTGGTTTGGAGAATTTTGAGCATTACTTTACTAGCGTGTGAGATGAGTGCAATTGTGCGGGAGTTTGAGCATTCTTTGGTATTGCCTTTCTTTGGGATTGGAATGAAAACTGACCTTTTCCAAGAGTAGTCAGCAGGTTCTTGTTGAGAAGGAGAAACATGTCCTGGGGCAAGATATATTGTTGCTATATAATCATTAATACATTGATACATTATACTAGTACAAGATACATTGTTGTTATATAATCATTATCATCATGGGCTTGCCTGGTAGCTCAGGTGGTAAAGAATCTGCCTTCAATGCTGGAGACCTGAGCTTGATCCCTGGGTTGGAAAGACCCCCTGGAGAAGAGAATGGCAATTCACTCTAATATTATTGCCTAGAGAATTCTATGGACAGAGGAGCCCGGCAGGCTAAGATGTGGGTTCATGAGGTTGCAAGGAGTCAGACATGACTGAGCAACTAACACTTTCAATCATTAGTACAATCTCAAGAAAAAACATACCCTTGAGCAAGATGAGTTGTTTTGTTGTGTAATCATTAGCTCTGGGCTTAAAAAAGTTAGTCTTAAAGACTGTTGTTATAACAACTTGGCATTTAAGAAAAAACATTTTATGTGACTAAGACAAAGCAATATAGGAAAAAAACATTTATACCTTTTCTCCTCCTTGAGGGCCCCAGACCCCTTTCTCCTCAAGGGCCCTGGACTCCTTATCAACCTACCTAAGAATTGACTCTCACCACAAAGATAGAGCCACACCCATTTCCCTCTTACTCTACTCTTTCCTTAACCCCATTAACCCCTTAATCTCTTAATTTGTTGAATATTTTATTTCTTTTTTGGTATATGCTTTAAAAAAACACTTTCAAATTAAAATCATTTCCAAGAAATTTGAAATACCGCTTTCAGTATTGCTATTGTAGTCAGTTTTTGGAAACCCCTCAAACTTATTTTTAATCACTTTTAATGAAATTATTATTTTTTTTTGTTTTGTTTTTCATAGACCAGATGCTGCCATATGGCATCAGTATGTTCAACTACAGTATCAGAGACAAAATGGAATGCCTGCCAGATTTCCCTAGAGTCCTCATATCATAAAAGAAATGGTTTGTGAATTCAGGAAACTTAGCATTTTGACAGGTCTTCCAAGATGGTTTAGATCAGTAATTCAGTGTAGCCAACTGAAACAGAAAGGACACTAGGTGGTATCTGCCTTACAGGATAGCCATCCCACCCAAATGCTTTAAAGGATTGCAGGTTGATGGTGTTAAAAGCTATTTTTCTTCATTGGTCTACTTTAGTATCAACTTAGCTGTAGAGTGTCCCTTTTCCTGGAGTAGCTACAGGTACAGCCTTCCATTAGCCAAAGAAGTTTCACTTGTGAATCTGACACCATGTATTTATATAAGAATTAATGCTAAACTTAGTGCAGTTACATCTCTATAATTAACATGTATAAAGACAATTATTCATGTAATTGCAGCCTTAAATTTATTATTCTTCACTTTTGCTCCCTTTTTTCTATGCTCTTAGGAAAATGGAAGTGACAATATTTATTAGTATATGCTAGATAATATACAGCTTAAAAATCTTGATGGCTTAAAGAAAGAAAGGCTCATTCCTCACACAAAGTCTTGTGCTAAACATAACATTGAATGAAAAAAGGTGAAGTCAAACATGTATATACCAGAACTCCAGATCAAGGAAAATTTGATGGTATAAATTTATCAAATCATGCACATAGGTTGAGGAGATGGATACATTAATTAGCTTGACTGCAGAAACTATTTTACTAAGTATATCTATATCAAAACATCATGTTATATGCTTTAATATATACAATTTTTATTAAAATATAATTCAAGATAGTTGTTATCTTTAAGATGGATAGTGACTACATAAGAGGTCATTATATTCTTTGTATCTTACATATGCACATTGTATATATTTTTGTTTGTGAAATATTTCATAGTGCCCAAAATGGACATTATCAATGATAAATTTGAATTTTAAAAACATTTTTAGAAACCTTGGTTAAGAGTAAAAAGTAATGATAGCTACAGGTGGCTCATAATATTTAACTGAGATACTAGTCTAACTGTAAATCTCCCTATTTGTAAATCTTTTCATAAACTCTAAGGACAATATTTATACTTTTGAATGACAAAATAGAGACAGTATATGGTTTTAGCTAATTACACAGACAAGAGGCAAAATGACCTGGATTTGATTCAGGTTACATCAAGCATTGTTGTTGTTTAGTTGCTAAGTCATGTCCAACTCTTTTGCAGCCATGTAGCCCACCAAGCTCTTCTATCTATGGGATTTCCTAGGCAAGAATACTGGAGTGGGTTGCCATTTTCTTCTCCAGAGGCCTATCCTAGGGCATGCAATGAATGAACATAGCTTGGTCTAGGACCCTGGACTCTAAGTCCAGTGTCCCTCCTTTAATAAGATTTAAGTTTCTTTGGAGTCTGTAAAATAGAATTGGAAAAGTCTGCTTGCAAAATTTTAAAGAAGGAAAAACTCGGCAGTGACCTCTTTGCTTATTCTCTCAATACGTTCCTACAGGTGCTTAGCATTCTCATTTTGTTCACAAACTTAGTACTGCTGCAGTTCATGCGGTCTGATCCTTCATATTCCAGAATTTTGTCATCTCACTCTCCAAGGTTGCCACAGTTTGTTAAAAAAAAAAAAAAAAAAGAAATTCCTAACAGTAGAATATCAAGCCATAGGAAAAGGCTTGAAAAGGAGAGGACGTATGTATATCCTCAAGTCACAAGTAGTTTCATACACAAATCTACTCTGCTGCTGCTAAGTTGCTTCAGTTGTATCTGACACCTAGCGACTCCATGGACCGTAGCCCAACAGGCTCCTCTGTCCCTGGATTCTCCAGGCAAGAGTACTGGAGAGGGTTGCCATTTCCTTCTCCGTCTTCTACTCTGTTGGCATACATATATCTGACTACATTTTTTTTTTTTTTTTCAATTACAAAGGGAAAATTCAACTTAGTAATTTTTCAAAGATACTAATAAGCAAGCCCTGAGTGCAGAGTCTCAGATTGGATCATCAATGAACATTTGCAACAAGGTTATTTCAGGCAACTTAATGACCTAACGGTCCAGCAATCAAATCAATTGTTTGGCACCCGGCCTTTAACTAGACAGAAATCTATATCCCTGACAAATCAGGTCTCCCTACAATCTTACATACAGAAATGAGAAAAGGCTAGAGCATGAGTCAGAATGAGATATCAGAACAAACTACCATATAATTTAATAAAATATATAATTACTTTTTCTTTATCACAAACACATCAGTGTGCCTATAGGTTAACTTCCAAACATAACAATCGAGCACCTACAACTGCATGAGGATGGAAATCTTAGACTTTTTTTTCTCTATATACTAAATATAGCTTAGTGAGGAACTGTTGCAGAATATAGATTAATTACACTCTTTGTTCCAGTAATAGTGCATATCGATATTACTACTTTTCAGAACAGCAATTCTCTCCACCTCAGAAATCTAAAGAGAGGAATATGCTGGTGTCACTAAAATATATTGTCATGAAATAATTTTATATCACATAGGTTAAGTGAAGAAGTCTTTCTGATCATTAACAGTGCTGCCTTTAATATTTTTTTTTAACAATCCACAGCCAAGCTGATATTCAAGGATAAGTGTATTTTGCAGAATATGCATGATAATGACCTTATTTTAAAATTCTCTGATAGGATTAGTTGGTACAGGTCCTGAAACCTGTAAGAAATGGCTCACAGACAGTATCCTAATTAGCACTAGGGTCCATATGGCCCTCCAAGTATCCATGTTTCTCTTGGCATGGCCTACAAATTCACTCATGCATTTTTTTTAACAGTAATAGCTAAATACCTTTCTCTTTTAAAAGCTTCTTCTCTCTTTCTTTGAAAGTAAACCTATGCTTTGAGACTTGTTTTCTCTCTCTTCAAACTTAAAGCATAATTAGTTTACCAAAGGGAGAACTCTGCTTTGGTTTCTATTTGAGTTACATATTTGGAAAAAGAAAAAAAGAGACAATTCATCGTGTATCAATTTTGAATGAGGCCTAGTCCTTTATTTATTAATTATCATTTAAGATGTCAACAGATATGCTCTATATTTGAAGGAATAGATGGTTTTTATAGAGCTTATCTTCTGATGTTCTCCAATTGCCAAGCACAGCGGTCTCTGGAATATTGAACAAGCTAATGGAGGTGCCATAGTGATGCACTGTTGCAGTTAGGAGCAGAATATTAAACATAGAGTTCTTTAAGTATTTGGTTGTAAGCACATACCCTCAATCCTAATAAAGAATAAAACTTCTTAATATCTCATTGCAACAGCTAATAGCATTAAATGTCTCAAAAATAACATTGTAAAGTTGAGGGAACAATACATCACATTAAAAAGTAAGGGGATGTGGTGATATTTCATTGTTTACAGCCCAACCAATATGTATTTATACAGTAACTAAATTTTCTGGATTCAGTATGATTTTGAGCTTCTAAATTGTATATGCATATTAAAATATGAGAATTCAATTATTATCATGTAATGCATTTAGTATTCAGTCGATTGGATTATCTTCTGGTCTAAACTCCTAATTACAATATCTATCAGAGAGAAAGAGAGAGCATATGAGTGTGAGTGAGTGCTGCTGTTCAGGACTGTAATTGAAAGTTAACAGGATGTTGTATTACTACCCAGATATGATCCAATTCCACCTATAATTTCACTAGGAGAAAAAATAGTGCTTTATGTTCTATTAATTCTGAATAATTTGTATTGTTTATATTTTTATAATACACTCTATAAAGGTAATAAATCATGTCATTTTTCCATTTGATTTCAACTATCTAATCAGCTTGTGAGTAACGAGGAGCATTATAAAGTGGCAATGCAATCTTGAATACACATGGAAACAGCACCACAAATCTGCTTGCCTATTACTTTCAGTGAAGCTAATAATCAAAAGTGCTTCTTATAAAAAGTACTGCATATTATAGCTTCAGAGAATTTAGAGGATATCTCAGAGAACTGCTATGCATAACTGTTCGTGAAGGTCAAAAATAACTAACATAGCAGGGGATGTGTTGCTGAGGGGAAGGGAGATTATTCCAATCTTGCAGAGACCCACAAGTCCATAAGCCAACAGTATTACAGAGTTATAGGACAAACTCAAGGGGAGTTAGCTCAAGAAAGGGAGAAAGTGACCTAGGGAATTATAAGGCATCACTAACATTGATCAGCTCTTTCACATACATTATTTCAGTGATTTCCAACTGCATTAGAATATAATTCAGCTGTTATAAAAGGAAAATGTAACAATGAATTAAAAATCAATGTCTTTCACATAAAGGTCCAGCTTGGTGGACCAGCCTAGTATGGGTGGTCCTTAACAATCAGTGGTCCAGGTTCATAAGACGACTGCTCTACTTTCTCAACATAGTTTTCCAATTCATGCAAAAATGGCTGATCCAGATTCAGATGTAATTTATGCATTCCACCCAGCAGAAAAAGAATGATAAATAAAGAAGGCAGGCTTTCCCTTTATCAGCATTCCCATACGTTGCCTATTTTACTTATGCTTACATCCCATTTCTCATAACTTTATTGCATGGTCACTCATAGTTACATGAGACTCCATGGAATATAATCATTGTTCAGGCAGTTATGTGGCCAATTAAAAGTTATTTGATAAGAAAGTGAGAATGGATATTAGAAGCCAATTAAAAGTCCTTGTTACATAAACAAGTGGCCTGTGGAACTCAAGTAACCCTAAAGTTATGGCAAAGGAACCAAAGATTAATGTGTATACCAAGTATTAACTACAAATGTAACAAATAATATATCTCATAGATATATGCACGGTTATATAATAAAATTTAAATATATTTAAAAGTGTTCTTTATTTCTGCACAGCATTTCTATCATTGCATATTGTCCAAGTCAGTAGATACTAATGCACACTTTCTTCATGTTGGGAAGAGAAAAACTGAAGCTTACAGAGGCCAAATGACCTGTCCCCAAATTAGGCAACTAACCAGTGGAGGATCTGTGACTCCTGCCTATGTTTGTGTGAACCCACAGCTGATATTTCATTTTTCATTCCAATCCCAAAGAAATGCTATGCCAAAGAATGCTCCAACTATTGTACAACTGTGCCCATCTCACATGCTAGCAAAGTAATGCTCAAATCCTATAGGCTAGGCTTCAACAGTACATGAATTGAGAAATTCCAGATGTACAAGCTGTGTTTAGATGAGATTAGGCACGTTCAGGGTATATGGCCATAGACCAAGCTGGGTTTAGAAAAGGCAGAGGAACCAGAGATCAAATTACCAACATTTTTTAGATCATAGAGAAAGCAAAGGAATTCCAGAAAAATATCTACTTCTGCTTCATTGACTATGTTAAAGCCTTTGACTGTGTGGCTCACAACAAATTGTGGAAAATTCTTAAAGAGATAGGAATACCAGACCACTTTATCTGTCTCCTGAGAAACCTGTATGCAAGTCAAGAAGCAACAGTTAGAACTGGACATGGGACAATGGACTGGTTCAAAATTGGGAAAGGAGTACATCAAGGCTGTAAATTGTCACCTTGCTTATTTAACCTATATGCAGAATATATCATGCAAAATGCCGGGCTGGATGACTCACAAGCTGGAATAAAGATTGCAGGGTGAAATATCAAAAACCTCAGATAGGCAGATGGTACCACTCTAATGGGACTTCCCAGGTGGTGCTAGTGGTGAAGAATCCACCTGACAATGCAGGTTAGACATAAGAGACATGAGTTAGATCATTCTTGCCTGAAGAATTCCATAGACAGAGGAACCTGGCAGGTTGAAGTCTGTAGTGTCACATCGAGTCAGATACAACTGAAACAACTTAGCGCCCATGTGCACACACACACACACACACACACACACACACATGTGTGCACGCACACACACCACTCTAATGGCAGAAAATGAGGAGGAACTAAAGAGCCTCTTGATGAAGGTGAAAGAGTAGAGTGAAAAAGCTGGCTTGAAACTCAACATTCAAAAGACTAAGATCATGGTACCAGTCCCATCAATTCATGGAAAATAGAAGGGAAAAGTAGAAGCAGTGGCAGATTTTATTTTCCTGGACTCCCAAATCACTATGCATGGTAACTGCAGCCATGATATTTAAAGACACTTCCTCCTTGGAAGGAAAGGTGTGACAAACCTGGACAGTGTATTAAAAAAGCAGAGACGTCACTTTATTGACAAAGATCTGTATAGTCAAAGCTATAGTTTTTCCAATAGACATGTACAGATGTAAGAGTTGGACCATAAAGAAGGCTGAGTGCCAAAGAATTGATGCTTTCGAACTGTGGTGTTAGAGAAGATTCTTTGAGAGTTCCTTGGACTGCAAGCAGATCAAACAAGTCCATCCTAAAGGAAATCAACCCTGAGTATTCACTGGAAGGGCTGATGTTGGAGCTGAAGCTCCAATACTTTGGCCACCTGATGCAAAGAGCTGACTCATTGGAAAAAACCCTGATGCTGGGAAAGACTGAAGGCAGAAAGAGAAGGGGGAAACAGAGGACAGGATGATTAGATGGCATCACCAATTCAATGGAGATGAGTTTGAGCAAGCTCCAGGAGATAGTGTAGGACAGGGAAGTCTGGAGTGCTGCAGTCCATGGGGTAGAAAAAGTCAGACATGACTTAGTGATTGAACAAAAACTACAACATGATATAAAAATATGAATAAATGACATGCTTTAGGGATGTCTAATAGGCATATGGATACTGGAAATCAATTGCTAAAGGACAAAATCAGCTCAAATGATAAAAAATCTGAGTTGTTAACATAGAGGGACTATGAGTGATGGAACACATTTTATTTTATAACTGCCTTATTGGAATAACTTGAAAATGAATCAAATTAAGGCCCAGAAATATGAATTGAACTATCACTGGATTGCAAAACTGATTTTGCTCTTAACCTTCAAAATGCAGCACACATTCTAAAGTCACACAGAATAGAAAGCATTCCATTTTCTGTATCTATCAGGAAGAAATTTATCTTTTGTTTCTCACTGCCCAGTGCCTCACAGCACAGGAGTTACCCCATTATGGTGCTCTTTCTTTTGAAACCCTGGGTAATGAGAATGAACTAGATATATTCCATAAAATAGCTTTTGTAGATTTAAAAATAAGAATGGCATTTAGCTCATTAAAAAAAAAAAAAACCTTTGTGGAAGAATGTCCATTGAAAGAAGCATATTTACAAAACTTATGTGAGAAAAGTAATATGTGAAAATTTTATTATTCCATAAGTACCCATAGTATGATTCAGGAATGTTACAGAGAAAATTATTACATGGACGAAAAGAGTTAATAGGCAATTGAATGTACATCATCTAGCAACATAATGAAACAGTGGAAAGTAATCATTATTTAAAAGTTCATGGCATAGACAAAATGAATAGGGTCATTTCCTTAATGTCTTGGTGGGTTATGAGCCAAATCTTCCCTAAGAATATGAAAAAATGGAAATGAAAAGTCACTGAGTCTCCTGAAGTTTCTCTCATATGTAACTGCACAATTAGCCAGGGATAAAATCCAATTGTTTCTAAACTACCTATATCTTTGCACACTAAAATGAAGTATTTCACAGAAACATCTGCTGTCAGCATTGCAAAGGCACTTCCTTTAGTGACTGCCTACTCTAAACCTTCCTTTGTAGATGAGTAAACTGAAGCTCAGAGGGAGTAGACAATTCACCCAAGGCCAAGACTTCAAGCAGAGGAGTGTTTTTGTGTTTGTTCAGTCTCTCAGCTGTGTCCAATTCTTTGTGGCCCTATGGACTGTAGCCCATCAGGCTCCTCTGCCATGGGATTTCCCAGTCGAGAATACTGGAGTGGGTTGCCGTTTTCTCCTCCAGAGGATCTTTCCTACCGAAGGATTGAACTCCCATCTCCTACAGTGGTAGGCAAATTCTTTATGACTAAGCCACTAAGTCCCTAGTGGCTCAGAGGGTAATGAGTCCACCTGCAATGTGGGAGACCTGGTTTCGATCCCTGGGTTGGGAAGATCTCCTGGAGGAGGGCATGGCAACCCACTCTAGTATTCTTGCCTGGAAAATCTCCATGTACAGAGGAGTGTGGTGGGATACAGTCCATAGGGTCATGAAGAGTTGGACACTACTGAGTGACTAAGCACACAAGCTACCTGGGAAGCCCGAGTAGAATAGACCTAGGACTAAAAGCCCAATGCTATTTTCAATCCACCACACAAGTGTAATATCTATATTTTTAGTGTTACATATTGAATTTTTTTCTACCAAATCCTCTGAACTCTGAAATGTTGGTTCCTTAAATGTATTCCTCAACAAAAGCAGATATAACTCAAATTAGTATGTTTGTTTAGTAGGCCCTCTACTTATCTAGCAAGAAGAATGGGCAAAATTGAATTGAATTGAAATAATCAAAAGTTATAAACTATAAGTATGCCAGCTGAGACAGCTGTGACAGCTGTCATCATTTTGTCCTTTGTTCTTGCTACAATGGAATGTGAGAAGCAGAATGTCATTGAAAGTAACCCCATGAATTTGCAAATGGAAAAAGCCACTGAATTGATTTCATATACTTTTAGGAAGCAAATCAGAATGAGATGATCTCATTTGACACTTGTCCTTTGTATTTCTTAATCTTTTTTACAAATTTATCAACATCACACATTTAAAAGTATCCACTTTTTCCTCAGAATTCTTTGGAGGAGGGAAAAGTGAAGTCCCATATTTTAATCTATAAAGTGTGGGAGAATTTGGAGAGAATCATTTAACAATTCCAGTTCACACTTTTTGTTCAAAATGTTATATTATTATAAAACTCTTGAAAGTATCTCTGCCAGTGCAGTTTAGTTCAGTTCAGTTGCTCAGTCGTGTCTGACTCTTTTGCGACTCCATGAACTGCAGAATGCCAGGACTCCCTATCCATCACCAACTCTCAGAATTTACCCAAACTCATGTGCATTGAGTTGGTGATGCCATCTAACCATCATATCCTCTGTCGTCCCCTTCTCCTCCTGCCTTCAATCTTTCCCAACATCAGGGTCTTTTCAAATGAGTCAGCTCTTTGGATCAGGTGGCTGAAATATTGGAATTTCAGCTTCAACATCAGTTCTTCCAATGAACACCTAGGACTGATTTCCTTTAGGATGGACTGGTTGGATCTCCTTGCAGTCCAAGCTGCTCTTAAGAGTCTTCTCCAATACCACAGTTCAAAAGCATCAATTCTTCGGCACTCAGCTTTCTTTATAGTTCAACTCACACATCCATACATGACTACTGGAAAAACCATAGCCTTGACTAGATGGACCTTTGTTGGCAAAGTAATGTGCTTTTTAATATGCTGTCTAGGTTGGTCATAACTTTTCTCCCAAGGAGTAAGTGTCTTTTAATTTCATGGCTGTACTCACCATCTGCAGTGATTTTGGAGCCCCCCAAAATAAAGTCAGCCATTGTTTCCACTGTTTCCCCATCTATTTGCCATGAAATGATGGGACTGGATGCCATGATCTTAGTTTTCTGAATGTTAAGCTACCCCAGGTCCAAGGTCAGGGACAATGGCTGAGAGGAGCTACCCCACGTCCAAGTTAAGGAACAGTGACTGCGCTTTGCTGGAGTAGCCGTGAAGAGATACCCCATGTCCAAGATAAGAGAAACCCAAGTAAGATGGTAGGTGCTGAAAGAGGGCATCAGAGGGCAGACAGACTGAAAACACAGTCATAGACACTAGCCAATCTGATCACACGGACCACAGCTTGTCTAACTCAATGAAACTAAGCCACCCAAGATGGACGGGTCATGGTGGAGAGGTCTGACAGAACGTGGTCCACTGGAAAGGGAATGGCAAACCACTTCTGTATTCTTGCCTTGAGAACCCCATGAACAGTATGAAAAGGCAAAAAGATAGGACACTGAAAGATCTCTGCCAAATTCTTACTAAAATACTAAGGCATTTAAAAAAAAGGAAAAGTAAAAATAAACAATTCTGAAAACGTGCAATTCATAATTATTACAAGGTCACTGAATCTGAATGAAGAAACCCAACTAGTGACCTATACATGCTTCTTCCCTGAAATAGAGCAGTTCAAATTGCTTGCTAGGCAGTACTAGTGGTAAAGAACCTGCCTGCCAATGCAGGAAATGTAGGAGTCCTGAGTTCAGTCCTTGGGGCCAGAGAAGGGCATGGCAACCAATATTCTTGCCCGGAGAATCTCACGGACAGAGGAGACTGGTGGGCTATGGTCCATAGGGTTGGAAAGAATTGCACATGACTTAAGTGACTTAGCACAGACGTGCACAAAGAGGAAGTAGCTTCTGATCTTTGTTTTGGGAAACACTAACTCTAGAGGGAATCACTTCTTATTTGGAGATGAATGAAGGAAAAAATAGGAGGCCCATGTAAAGCCGTTAAAGAACAAAAAACAGAAAATTTAATAATAAAGACTTGGAAAAATATCATGCTACTGAAAATTATCTACTACAGGATTCTAATAAGTTTTTAGAAAATAATTTGCAAACTCTTACAGACAATAAGAAAACATGGCATGCTCGCTCCTTCTCTGTCTCTGTCTGTTCTCTCTGTCTCTCTCTCACTCTATGTCTCTCTATATATATTCTTACCAGTAAAAATGAGTTTGAAAATTAATGAAAAATGTATTTGATTCACAACCATAACAAAACTATAAAATACCTACAAATAAACAAGACAAGAATGTGCAGGATATATGTGAGGTGAACTGCAAACATTGTCTAGGGAAAATAAAAGACATTGTGAAAAATTAGAGATGTTTAAATGGTCCTGGACAGCAAGAGTCAGTATTGTAAGTTTGCCTTTCAAATTAGTTTGTAAGTTTAAGAAAGTAGACATTTTAAAATGTGATTTGGGAGAATAAATGGCCAAGACTTATATATAAAATTTTTAAAGTGAAGTAACAAGGGTTTGGGAATTCAACTAGATATAAAATTCACTTTTAATAGACAATATTTAAACAGGGTTCTACTAGTGCAAATGGAAGAGACATATCAACACCAGTGACCATGACATATCTTTTTGCCTTTCAAATTGATAAAGATTTTGTAAATGATGATTTATATTTCTGGCACATGTTGAGTAACATAGACATCTCATGGACTGCATGCACAAAAAATGATATAGTCTTTCCAGAGTTTAGCTTGACAAAGTATACTGAAAGCCTTACAAATACACATATGATCAGATTCAGGATTTCCAGTTCTATAACATGTCCTAAGGAAACTACCAGAGAGAAAACCAAAGATTTTTGTGTAAATTATTTGTGTGAACTTTATACATAACAACTAAATAATGCCATAATTGAAATGCCTAATGATAATGTGTTATTAGAAAAAATATAGTTCCTTCATAGCATGCATTATGTGGACTCCATAATAAATATTAATTGAATAAATGAATTAATATCAGCTCAATAAAAGTCATGTTGGAGGAAAATATTTAATGGAATGGGAAAATGCTGATTAAATAATACAAAATGAAAAGATAATTATATTAATTATCATTTAATTAATTATTTACTTGTACTACATAAATTATCTCTTAATTAATTATTTACTTGTGCTATATAGATTATCTTTTAATTGATTGATTATTAACTTGTATTACATAAATGATATATATATTCACAAGAAAAATACACAAAAGTTGTGTCTAGTGCATTATTTTGGTAGTCAAGTATTTTATATTTTCTATATTTAAAAAGTTTATATATTAATATGCATTATTTTCATATAAGTTAAAAAATAAATATTTAAAATTATTCATTCTCTCACATCAACAGATTCTTTTCCTGGATTCTGGTTCATTATGCTGGAACTAATATATATTAGTTTTGGTTTCCTGTCTTTTACTTTGGTTTATAAATAAGACGACTGCATTTTGTGATTAGTCCCAATTTATGGCTACATACCTGGTGTAATTATTAGTGGCTCCTTCTCATTTCCTAAAGTGTCCCAGCTTGTACAACGAGGTATATGGTTGGTCACTTTATTTATAATGGCACTCTTTTTATCAACATCAACATCCATAACTCCCTTAGGTTCAACATCAGTTCAGGTTTTTAAGGGTGGTGTTTCTCCAACATGGTTTACTGTTGGATACAATTAGCACATAAAAACATTGCTTTAGCATTCAAACTGAAATTTATTTGCTATAAAATATATGCTGTGCCTCTTCTGAAAGCAATTGTAAAGCTATTCTTGAGAGGCAGACAGGGGCACAAATCCAATAGAAGACTGTGATCGCGTTCAAGAAGACAAGGACAAGGGAAACATTCCAGATTTCCCCAGCTGTAGTAAAGGATAACCGAATCCAGGGTAAAGTCTACCTTATATAAAAGTAAATGCAATCTCATGACTGTAAATGCTTTTCTGAGGCCCCGTGGACCATGATATCCTGCCTTTATTTTCCCCTAAGGTGAACAGAGTGATAAGGTAAAAATCTCTTTGCAATGTAGTAATTGTTCCCATTCCAGGGTAGTATCCACAAAGAAATCTATTTTTCAGTTGTATTCTATGTTTTTTTTCTTTTTCACCCTCACACTAACCTCAATGCACTGCTGCCTCTGTTGCATCTTAAATGCAGCAGACTACTATTTTAGCTGATTTTAGCTTTCACTGCCACTTTCTTTCAGCTTTCACTGTGCCATTGCTATCCTTGGGAGTTTTGCTAATAGAAGAGATGATTAGGAAGAATAAAAGCCTAATCATAAAAGTACTCTTTTCCCAAATCTCTTTATTCAGTGTCTCTTTGCTACACAACATTGGTTACCCTGCTGCTAATTAATAAACAACGAAAAGAAGGTTCTTTCATAAAACCAAATTACAGGACATCTTTCAAAAACAGTACCCGTGAGGACTCAAACATCAGGTTAATAAAACTAATTTTTCCTAAGGGTTTCATACAATTTAGGGTAATTATTTTCTTTCATTATTTTCATTTACCTGGCTAGAAACAACTCAGAATGTTCAATGTTGATAGCTAGTGGAGTACACCGAATGAGGGACTATGATGTAATTATGGGAGCACCCCAGAGTATTCTATTTTTTAGCAAACAAAAATAGAACATGCAGCACCTCACAAAATTACTGGTCCATCTTCACTAAAGGGCCTTAGTTTCAGTCCCAGTGCTACCTGTCAGTTCAGAATTATGATTTGCAAGATTGAAAAAGGTCAGTTACTGAATTTCAAAGTGCTGGTGACCTGTTATTCAGGCCTCAGAGTTGGTTGTCCTAAGAAGGAAGGTGTCTTCTATAATCCTTCTGTTTCTTTTTGGAATCTCTTCAGAGATTTTAGAGAAGAATGTATAGCAGTATAGAAAAACTTCCATACACATCTATTCTCACAAAGGCTTTTTTTTTGTACACTAAGTTAAACATATAGGTATTGTTATTGACTAAATGGCTAAAATATAAAAATAATAAGGAGACATTTAAGGTCCTAAAATTATACCAGCATCGAGTCTATGTAGTCAAAGACATTAACATTTGAATATTATTCCTCACAACCCTTCACTTTGATGGTTTATCTTCAGTTAATGACAGTTCAGACATAGTAAATCTGAAATTATTATTCCAGTCATTTGAAACAAAGGGAAGAATCTATGGGTGCATTTGCTCCAGGACTATATCCAGAATCTTTTTCATGTAGATTTCTTTCTTAGTCAAAGAAAGGGTGGTATTTCTACCTCTGCTAACAAGAAGGGACTGAGGATGGAACAAGGAAAAGAGGCTTGCACGAAAACTTGACGGGGGAGGAAAAAAAAAACAGAATGGTGGCACAAATTGATTTTTAAGTATGTCATGATAGAAGAGATCTTTTCTTTTGATTTCTAAGAAACAATACAAGCAGCCTGTTAGTCATAATTTCAGTATGTTTTATAAATCAGTCTGGCTTCCCAATTATTCTTTCATTTAAGGAAACAAAATGAAGATGATAATGCTATTCACTGCTATTTCAAGTTTAAATCAATAACGCAAATTAGCAACATATCTCATGAATTTCATCCACTAGTCATTATTTTTTCTCCATGTAACCTAATTTTCCCAACATCTTCTCTGTTCAAAGTCATTGAGTTTCATGATTATATATTCAAAATTGATGCTGTTGTACTAAACACTATTCTATTATTTTACAAATTAATTCAAATATAGTCTAAGTTTACAATCAAGTTCACCTTCACATTCTAATTTGTTTTGAGAACTATTTAGCCAACAAGATAGTTTATTGTAATCCACCAATAGTGATATGAGTATTAATTGACCAATTAAAATAACAATTTAGGAGAAAACTGAACTTTCTCTGAACCTGATGGCAGAAGGTACTTGAGCTACCATTGCGATCTACCTTGCATCTCCAAACAGAAAAGAAAAGTATTAAGCCATCACTGTTTGTAGCAATAACCTGTAATAACGTACAGAGACAGCAAGAGGATGGGAGTAGGCCATGGAGATACTATGCTTTCAGGGCACCTCCCCAACACCATCCAAAAATACCTCCTTTAGCCAGTTACTGAGTCCTAAAGTTCTGTTATTAGAGAATTTCTCCTTTAGTATAAGATTTAGGAGCCTTTTAAAATACTAATCCTTCTGAATTAAGCCCTGCTTTATGTTTTCTAAAAAGTTATAATTTTGGTATTTCAATGTATTTCTTTTTCTTGAAGATATTCCCTGACAACTAAAACAAACAGTTCATTCCTCTGCTATGCATAGCACTGATGTTTTCCAGCTTCACTGAGATATAACTGATGTAACCTTGTGTAAGTTTAAGGTATACAGGGTGATTATTTGATATATGTTTGTATTGCAGAACAATTACCAAAATAAGATTAGTTAACACATCCATCATATCACATACTTACCATTTTTTTGTGTGTGGTGAAAACATTTAAGGTCTATTCTCTTTAAGCTTTATCATCCAGGTAGCGTTAATTACATATTATCCTGAGGAAAGGACTAGGTGGAAAAAGAGAAGTGGAAAAATGTAAGTACATTGAGATCCAAATAAAGGAGACAAAGTCTAAAAAGTAAATGGGAGATCAGAGATGCCAGAAACAAGCCTAATGTTTAGTTACCAGAAAAAAAAAAAAAAAAAAAAAAGCCTTTTCTCAAAAGAAGAATCAACAAGTCATTAAGTCATAGGGTGAATTCCATTTTGGGCCAAGTCTAGGCCTATGGATTTGCCTTGAGAATAAGGAAGAGGAACAGATCTAACTCAGATTAAGTACCTAATGCTTATCAAGTATTGTGGTTGGAGCTTCATGGTAAAAAGTCTACCCCTCGAGGCAAGATGGAGAGAGACCAATTAGGAAGCTACTGAAATAGTCCCTGACAAAAACAGTAAGTCAACAAAGAACAGCAACAGCAACAACAAAAATACACACAAAATTACAATCTTCTAAATTACGATAATGGAAGTAAACAACTGATTCCAATTTGATCTAACTTGGTGACTGGTTTCATGCAGAGAGATTTAAAAGGAGGAAACAATGGTGGGTGAAAGGTTTGGTTTGGAAGACTGAGTGAGAAGAGCTGGCAACCTTAAACCTTTGTGAATTTTAAGAGTCAGTGTGTGTTATCTAGGAAGCAATGAATTCAGAATTGAACAGATTCAGTTTCAGTTGCCTGTGTGATAGCCATTGGAGATACCTGGAGTCTAGAAGAAAGATCTTAAAGTAAGATATAGTTAAAACTTGGGAAATAGGGAATTCATGAAAAAGAGTAAAATGAAGACTGTTGTCCAACATCTAGGAAACATTAAAAAAAAAAGGCAAAGGAAAGGATCAGTTAAAGAGATTGAGAAAGAGCATATGGTGATATAAGAGGAGTAGAGGAGACAGTAATAAATGTTATGTAAGCCAAAGGAAGAGCATTTTGGGAAAGAAATGATCTATAGTGACATTTGAGAGAACATTACAAGTAGAGTGAGGGGAGAAGAAGCTAGACTTCAATACGATGAGGAGTACAAGAGAAAAATGGAATAATACTTACTGAAAGCTTATCTGAGAAAGGAATGAGAAAGGTAGGGAAGTTGCTAGATGGAAGCTGTTAGGTCAAAAGAATTTTAAAATTTGTTTTTAGCTTTTTTTTTTTTTTTGAGTGGAAAACTGGCATTTTAAAAGGAGAAAAGAAAAAGTCTAAGTTGAGTATGTGGGAGAGGAAGAGATAATCAATGGTTTCCAGAGGAATGAGAAGGAAATGGAATTCAAAACACAGGTTGAATGATGTATCTTAGTCTGAGACTGGAAGAAAAGAGAAAATTGTTGGTAAATGTGGATACTAACAGCTTGTAGGTAGAAAGTCAGGAAACTGAAAGATTTTTCCTAATGAAGTAGAATAGTAATGCTGAGAAGGATGACGAACGTTTCAAATAGTTTCAAAAATGGTGACACACTGACTTGTCAACTTAAATCTTCACCTTCCCCTGCATCCATACATTTGCAGTGTCACTGATGAACATAAAAGGTATATTGCCACACCTTGATTTTTGACTTGACCAGGTTTGGCCTTGTAACTTGCTTTAACCAAAACAATGGGACATACATAATTAATAGTACGCCTGTTCTGACCCTATAATTTAAGAGGACTCACATGCTTGTGCTTGCCCTCCTCTCTGTCTGCAATGACCATGAGAATGTCCCAGGATAGCTGTTTACCCTTTAACGTAGGCACTGGAAGGAAACACGTGGTTTCCAACAGCTGTAGTGTTGAAGTAGAGACACTCAGCCAACCCAGAGGTTTGTGGGAATAACCTTAAGGGACCAAGTTTAGGCAATGAATGTTACACATAATTATGGTGGCAATATTTAATACATCCAAGGGATTGACCAAAGGTAAGATAACAGATACCTCTTATATACTACAAATGAGTTTAGGAAGAAGGGAAGTAGAAAATAAAATTAAAGGAGGGCATTGAGGCTCAGGAGAACCTAAAATACTTGCCCAATGTTATAGACAAATTCTGAAACTAATATTAGAACTCAGGACTGTTTTTGCTATAAGTCTGTATGCCAGAGAAGGACAGTCTAGGAGTCAACTTCACATACTTGAAGAATTCTGGATGGAGGTGACCTTGGATTAGACTGAAAATTTCCAGGCACCAGGAACTAAAACTTCTATTCTAAGGCTGGAAACATATGAAAAACTAATTTTATATAATATATTGGCTTGAAGGCAATGGCATCCCACTCCAGTACTGTTGCCTGGAAAATCCCATGGATAGAGGAGCCTGGTGGGCTGCAGTCCATGGGGTTGCTAGAAGTCAGACACGACTGAGCGACTTCACTTTCACTTTTCACTTTCATGCATTGGAGAAGGAAATGGCAACCCACTCCAGTGTTCTTGCCTGGAGAATCCCAGGGATGGGGGAGCCTGGTGAGCTACTGTCTATGGGGTCGCACAGAGTCGGACATGACTGAAGTGACTTAGCAGCAGCAGCAGGGGAACTCTAAATTCCCCTTTGAGTGTGACTTTTTTCCTAAAAAATATTGAGGGTAGTATGAGAACATGTGAAAGAATTTACCACTAGACAGGTCTGGATTTGAATCCAGATTTGTAACTGACTTGCTATGTGAATTCACTTAAATCTCTCTGCACTTAACATTTCGAAAGGACAAAACTTACATTGCTGGTTTTCTCAGGGGATTTCTAAATTTAGACAAAGTTCCCATAGTAGTTACTCAAAAAGGGTTAGCTTCCCCTTGCTTCTAATAACAAGAGCACTACCATTTATATGCTTACATACTAATCAACAAGGACAACCACCACCACAGGAAAATAAGCTTCTTTCAAACTAATTCTTCAGAAGATGTTATGTAACAAATATTTCTTTCAAGAACAACAAAAGGATATTGCCTACTTGCCTTACTGTAAATATGTGAATTTCCCCCCACTCTTCCCTTTCATTTTGTTGCTCTAAATGTATCTTTCAGTGCAGTTCACTTCAGTCACTCAGTCGTGTCTGACTCTTTGGCCTTGAATAGAACTGAAGCATGCCAGGCTTCCCTGTCCATTACCAACGACGGAGCTTACTCAAACTCATGTCCATCGAGTCAGTGATGCCATCCTCTACCGTTGCCTTCTCCTCCCACCTTCAATCTTTCCCAGCATCAGGGTCTTTTCCAGTGAGTCAGTTCTTTGCATCACATGGCCAAAGTATTGGAGTTTCAGTTTCACCATCAGTCCTTCCAATGAATATTCAGGACTGATTTCAGTTATGATAGACTGGTTGGATCTCCTTGCTGTCCAAGAGACTGTCAAGAGTCTTCTCCAACACCACAGTTCAAAAGCATCAATTCTTTGGCACTCAGCTTGCTTTATAGTCCAACTCTCATATCCATAAAAGACTATGGGAAAAATCATAGCTTTGACTAGATGGACCTTTGTTGGAAAAGTAATGTCTCTGCTTTTTAATATGCTATCTAGATTGGTCATAGCTTTTCTTCCAAGGAGCAAGTGTCATTTAATTTCAAGGCTTTAGTCCTCATCTGCAGTGATTTGGGGGCACAAGAAAATAAAGTCTGTCACTTTTCCCATTATTTCCCCATATATTTGCCATGAAATGATGGGACCAGACTTACAATTATACAGTGGAAGTAAGAAATAGATTCAAGGGATTAGATCTGATACACAGAGTGCCTGAAGAATGATGGACAGAGGTTTGTGACATTGTACAGGAGGCAGTGATCAAGATCATCCCCCAAGAAAAAGAAATGCAAAAAGGCAAAACGATTGTCTGAGGAGGTCTTACAAATAGCTGTGAAAAGAAGAAAAGTGAAAGGCAAAGGAGAAAAGGAAAAATATACCCATTCAAATGGGTATACAGAGTTCCAAAGAATACCAAGGAGAGATAAGAAAGCCCTACTAAAGTGATCAATGAAAAGAAATAGAGGAAAACAATAGAATGGGAAAGACTAGAGATCTCTTCAAGAAAATTAGAGGCACCAAGCAAACATTTCATGCAAAGATGGGCTCAATAAACAACAGAAATGGTATGGACTTAACAGAAGGAAAAGATATTAAGAACAGGTGGGAAGAATACACAGAAGAACTAAACAAAAAAGATCTTCATGACCCAGATAATCACAATGGTGTGATCACTCACCTAGAGCCAGACATCCTGGAATGTGAAGTCAAGTGGGCCTTAGGAAGCATCACTATGAGCAAAGCTAGTGGAGGTGATGGAATTCCAGTTGAGCTATTTCAAATCCTAAAAGATGATGCTGTGAAAGTGCTGCACTCAATATGCCAACAAGTTTGGAAAACTCAGAAGTGGCTACAGGACTGGAAAAGGTCTACACAATTGCATGCATCTCACACGCTAGTAAAGAAATGCTCAAAATTCTCGAAGACAGGCTTTAACAGTACATGAACTGTGAACTTCCAGATGTTCAAGCTGGATTTAGAAAAGGCAGAGGAACCAGAGATCAAATTGCCAACATCAGTTAGATCATTGAAAAAGTAAGAGAGTTCCAGAAAAACATCTACTTCTGCTTTATTGACTACATCAAAGCCTTTGACTGTGTGGATCACAACAAACTGTGGAACATTCTTCACAAGATGGGAATGTGAGACCACCTGACCTGCCTCTTGAGAAATCTGTATGCAGGTCAGGAAGCAGAAGTTAGAACTGGGCATGGAACAACAGACTGGTTCCAAATCTGGAAAAGAATATGCCAAGGCTGTATATTGTCACCTTGCTTATTTAACTTATATGTAGAATACATCATGGGAAACACTGGTTTGAATGAAGCACAAGCTGGAATCAAGATTGCCGGGAGAAATATCAATAACCTCAGATATGCAGATGACACCACTCTTACAGCAAAGAAGAACTAGAGAGTGTCTTGATGAAAGTGAAAGAGGAGAGTGAAAAAGTTGGCTTAAAGCTCAACATTTATAAAACTAAGATCATGGCATCTGGTCCCATCACTACATGGGAAATAGATGGGGGAATCAGTGGAAACAGTGTCAGACTTTATTTTTTGGGACTCCAAAATCACTGCAGATGGTGATTGCAGCCATGAAATTAAAAGATGCTTACTCCTTGGAAGGAAAGTTATAACCAACCTAGATAGCATATTCAAAAGCAGAAACATTACTTTTCCAACAAAGGTCTATCTAGTCAAGGCTATGGTCTTTCCTGTGGTCATATATGGATGTGAGAGTTGGACTGTGAAGAAGGCTGAGCACCGAAGAATTGATGCTTTTGAACTGTGGTGTTGGAGAAGACTCTTGAGAGTCCCTTAGACTGCAAGGAGATCCAACCATTCCATCCTGAAGGAGATCAGCCCTGGGATTTCTTTGGAAGGGATGATGCTAAAGCTGAAACTCCAGTATTTTGGCCACCTCATGCAAAGAGTTGACTCATTGGAAAAGACTCTGATGCTGGGAGGGATTGGGGGCAGGAGGAGAAGGGGACGACAGAGCATGAGATGGCTGGATGGCATCACTGACTCGATGGACAAGAGTTTGGGTAAACTCCGGGAGTTGGTGATGGACAGGGAGGCCTGGTGTGCTGCGATTCATGGGGTCGCAAAGAGTCGGACACGACTGAGCAACTGAACTGAACTTACCCTTGCTGCTGCTACTGCTAAGTCGCTTCAGTCGTGTCCGACTCTGTGCGACCCCATAGATGGAAGCTCACCAGGCTCCCCCGTCCCTGGGATTCTCCAGGCAAGAACACTGGAGTGGGTTGCCATTTCCTTCTCCAATGCATGAAAGTGAAAAGTGAAAGTGAAGTCGCTCAGTCGTGTCCGACTCTTAGCGATCCCATGGACTGCAGCCTACCAGGATCCTCTGTCCATGGGATTTTCCAGGCAAAAGTACTGGGGTGGGGTGCCATTGCCTTCCCTTACCTTGTGTCATTGTTGTCATTCATTTCACTTATTTATAAGGGCACATAATTAAATAAATTCAAACACATTGCTGCTATCATAACTGTTGAACAAACTGTTATCTGAGATCAGTTAACAAAAAGAAAAGTTGTGATTTGCCTTCACTTATTCATTGTCTCCTTTTCTTCCTTTACTTATAAATCCAACTCTCTTTCTTAAATAACTCTGCTCTCTGAAGAACTATTTTCAACATTTCTTGCAAGACCAGTCTACTGGCAACAAATTCCTCAATTTTCATTTTTCTGAGAAAGTCTTTATTTCTCCTTCACTTTGGAAGGAAAATTTCACAAGGTACAGAACTGTAGGTTGTTTTTTTTTTTTTTTTTAATCTCAGAATTTGTTTCATACTCTCTTGCTTGCATTGTTTCTAAGAAGTCATGTGTAAGTATTATCATTACTCTTCCATAAGTAATGTTTCTTTTTCCTCTGGATACTTTCAAAGGCTTTATCTTTGATTTTCTGAAGTTTGAATATGATTTGCCTAGATTTAGGGTTTTTTGTTGTTGTTGTTGTTATTTATCATATTGCTTGGTGATCTTTGAGCCTGCAGGATCTGTTATTTGGTGTTTGGCATTAACTTGGAGGAAATTCTCAGTCATGATTGTTTCAAATTTCCTATTTCATTCCTTTCTTCTCCTTGTGGCCTTTCTATTATGCATATATTACACTGGTTATTGTTTTCCCACAGTACTTGGATATTTTGCTCTTTTTTCCCCTCTTTGTTTTGTTTGCTCTTTAATTTTGGAGATTTTTATATCCCCAAGCTCAAAAATTCTTTCCTCAGCTGTATTCAGTCTTCTAATAATCCTATCTAAGGCTTTTAAAATTTCTGTTAGTGTTTTTTGATCCCTAGGATTTCTTTTTGTTTTTTCTTAGAATTTCCATATCTCTGCTTACATTGCTCATGTTTTTGTATGCTGTCTACTTTATGTATTACTTAACATATCAAACATATTTGTTTTAAATTCCTAGTCTGATATTTCCTATTTATCTGTCGTATCTGATTCTGATTCTGATACTTTCTCTGTCTCTTTTCTTTCTGGTTTTTAGTATGTCTTGTAGCTTTTCTTGATAGCCAGACATAATGTCTGAGGTAAAGTGCTGCTGCTGCTAAGTTGCTTCTGTCGTGTCCGATTCTGTGTGACCCCATAGATCACAGCCCACCAGGCACCCCCCTTCCCTGGGATTCTCCTGGCAAGAACCCTGGAGTGGGTTACCGTTTCCTCCTCCAGTGCATGAAAGTGAAAAGTGAAAGTGAAGTCGCTCAGTAGTGTCTGACTCTTTGCAACCCCATAGACTGTAGCCTACCAGGCTCCTCCGTCCATGGTATTTCCCAGGCAAGATTGGGTTGTCATTGCCTTCTCTGCCAAGGTAAACTGGACTTCTGTAAATAGGCCTTTAGTACTGTGTTGGTAAGGTGTAGAGGAAAGGAAGCATTCTGTATTTCTATGACTATGTCTTAGTCTTTCGGTGAACCTTCATATTTGGATCATGGACTTCATGTTTGGATCATGGAAGTGCTGCTTTTTGGGTGTTTCCCTTCTCCTAGGAAGATTAGTCTCTGAAAAATCCTAGTAGGTTAAGTTCTAGTCAAATGGTTTCTCAAAAAGGCAGACTTTGTTAAGAAAAACAGAGCAGAATGCCCTGGTGCCTTTTTAAAATGATTCCTTTCCCCCTTTCCCTGCAGGAAGCACAAGAAGATTTTTCTCTGATATTCACTGTGAGGACCTGATAGAGTTCCTAGATGTAAAACATACAAAAATGTGGGCGTCTCATTATGGAGCCCCTTGGAATTTTTAACTCTCAGAATTGTCTACTTAGAGCCTCTAGTAATTTATCAACCACAGTTTAGGTTTTTCTACTCTTGCTCTGATTCCCATAGAGGTTTGGCTATGCGTTTCTTATGAGTTATGATTTTCTGTATCTGCCTTTCTGTATTCTTGTGGAATTGTTTGCCCTATTATTTATTTGTATTTTAAATGGCCTACCAGCACATTTCATAAAAGTTTGTAAGAACATAACCCTTGTGTTTTCATTTTGAAGGTTCAGCATTAATCATAGAAATTCACTTACTTTTACCTTCTAACATAACTCAGGTATGATTTAGGTGGAGAAATTACCACATTTTTTATTATGGCAAATAGTTCTAAGTTTTTCACTACTAGTAACAGTTATAATTATCTGACTCTTCTATAATACCCTAAAACTTTATAACATGACTATATGTTTCCTGAAGTTTATAACTAGTAGTCTATTCTACAAAAGCTATATTAAAGATGGCATTAGCTTTCTAGGGGCTTCCCTGGTGGCTCAGATGGTAAAACGTCTGCCTGCAATGCAGGAGACCTGGGTTCGATTCCTGGGTCGGGAAGATCCCCTGGAGAAGGAAATGGCAATCCACTCCAGCACTCTTGCCTGGAAAATACCATGAATGGAGGAGCCTGATAGGCTACAGTCCATGGGGTCGCAATTTCTTTCACTTAGCTTTCTAGATTACTTGTAGAAATAATTTACTTTAGAAAATCTAGCTTTAATTATAAAAATTTCTCCAAAATGATACTCCCATAAGAAGTGTTTCTAGCTACCTTAAATTTATGAGTATGAGATGACTGTGTGTGTGCATACATGTACTTGTGTGGTTGTGCAATTGTGTACATGCTCCTGTGTGCCCACATGTATAGTTACACATTAAGTCTGATTTTAGGAGAAGCATCCATTTGCAAATAAACAAGCATGCATGTAAAGCATAACATTTTCTGAAGATGTGCACAGAGCTAAAAAATGTGACAACTTTCTGATCATGCCTTCCTCCCCTTCAGTTCTTTTTTTAACAATTTCTAATTTTTAAAATTTTTTAAACTTATTTATTTTAGTTATTGTTGTTCAGTCACTGTGTGACAACTTTCTGATCATGCCTTCCTCCCCTTCAGTTCTTTTTTAAAAATTTCTAATTTTTAGAATTTTTTAAACTTATTTATTTTAGTTATTGTTGTTCAGTCACTCAGTTGATTCAGACTCTCTATGATCCCACAGACTGCAGCATGCCAGGTGTCCTTCACTGTCTCCCAGAGTCTGCTCAAACTCATGTCCATTGAGTCAATGATGCCATCCAACCATCTTATCCTCTGTCACTCCCTTCTCCTCCTTGCCCTCCATCTTTCTCAGCATCAGAGTCTTTTCCAGTGACTTTGCTCTTTGCATCAGGTGGCCAAAGTATTTATTTTTAATTGGAGGATAGTTGCTTTGCAATATTGTGTTGGTTTCTGCCATACATCAATGTGAATCAGCTATAGGTATACATGTGTCCTCTCCCTCTTGAACCTCCCTTTCACCTCCCACCCCATCTCTAGGTTGTCACAGAGCACCAGGTTTGAGCTCCTTGAGTCATACAGCAAATTCCCACTATTTTATATATGGTAGTGTATATGTTTCCATGTTACTCTCTCAATTCATCCCACCCTGTACTTCCACTATATCCACAAGTCTGTTCTCTGTGCCTCCATTGCTATGCTATGCTATGCTAAGTCACTTCAGTCGTGTCCGACTCTGTGTGACCCCATAGACAGCAGCCCACCAGGCCTCCCCATCCCTGGGATTCTCCAGGCAAGAACACTGGAGTGGGCTGCCATTTCCTTCTCCAATGTATGACAGTGAAAAGAGAAAGTGAAGTCACTCAGTCATGTCTGACTCTTAGCAACCCCATGGACTGCAGCCCACCAGGCTCTTCTGTCCATGGGATTTTCCAGGCAAGAGTACTGGAGTGGGGTGCCAGTCTCCATTGCTGCCCTACAAATAGGTTCATCAGTACCATCTTTCTAGATTCCATATATATGTGTTAACATATGATATATTTTTTCTCTTTCTGACTTACTTCACTCTGTATAATAGGCTCTAGGTTCATTCACCTCATTAGAACAGTCACAAATGCATTCCTTTTTTTTTAGTGCTAAATAGTATTCCATTGTATATGTACCACAGCTTCTTTATCCATTCATCTGTCAATAGACATCTAGATTGCTTCCATGTTCTAGCTATTGTAAACAGTACTGCAATGAATACTGGGGTACACATGTCTTTTTCAATTATGGTTTTCTCAGAGTATATGTCCATTGGTGGGACTGTTGGATGATATGTTAGTGTTATTCCTAGTTTTTTAAGGAACCTTGATACTGGTCTTAATAGTGACTGTTTTAATTTATATTCCCACCAACAGTGTAAGAGGGTTCCCTTTTTTCCATATCCTCTTCAGCATTTATTGTTTGTAGATTTTTTTATGAGGGCCATTCTGCCGTGTGAGGTGATGTCTCCTTGTAGTTTTGATTTGCATTTCTCTAGCAATCAGCTCTCTTTTTAGATCAAATGGTACCTCCTTTCAGAAGTGACCAGTCAGTACATCTAGAGTACCTCCCATACCCTACCACATTCCTTGAACAATTTTTTTTTCCTGGAGTCAGTTTCTGCTAAATGGTACATAATAGGTACTCAATAAATATTCATTGCATGAATTAGTATCTGCTACTCACAGATGAAATTTAGCAGACAGAGCTCTCATCCAGTATTTCTTAAACTTAGCTGTGGATCAAAAATTACCCAGGAAACTTTAAAAAGAATCTTAGTTATCAGGAACTCATTTCTGGAGATTCCACTCAATAGGCCTGTTTTGCTTATTGCTGTTTCCCTAACACAGCAAGTGGCATATAGCTGGAGTTCATGTAAGTATTGGTCTAATTAATATTATTATGAGTGTTTTACTTATAGTGGCTTTCAGTCTGGTTCTCTGCCTCCTGTTGCTAACCTGTCTCCATGTTCTCATAGCCTTCCATTTCATTTTCCATCTCAGTAATGGAATGCTTTTCTGAAATAGCAAAACTGAAGATGACACCACCCTGCATGAAAAGGCTCATCATTCCCTATTTTCTTCAGGGTAAAACCCAAGATCCTTATGCAGTCAGCAGGACATTCTACAAACTGACTCCAGCCTATGCCTACATTTCTATCCTTTACAGCACTGAACTTCTGCCAATATACCATGCCTTTGCATATGCTATTTCATAGTTCTAGAGTGTTTTTCAATTTTCTATGTCAAATCTTTTTGTTTACTTTAACTCAAAAATCTAATATTACTTCCTCCAGGAAGCCCTTCCTGAATTCCTTAGGCTTAGTTAACACTTAGCACAAAACGTGGCATATATTTAGAACATAAAGGCAAGTATTATCATTATCTAGTTATAGTATCTGGAGAAGGCATTGGCAACTTACTCCGGTACTCTTGCCTCGAAAATCCCATGGACCGAGGAGCCTGGTAAGCTGCAGTCCATGGGGTCACTAAGAGTCAGACATGACTGAGCGACTTCACTTTCATTTTTCACTTTAATGCATTGGAGAAGGAAATGGCAACCCACCCCCGTGTTCTTGCCTGGAGAATCCCAGGGATGGGGGAGCTTGGTGGGCTGCCGTCTATGGGGTCGCACAGAGTCGGACACGACAGAAGTGACTTAGCAGCAGCAGCAGCAGCAGTTATAGTATCAATTGTGTTTATTTTGAAGTTTTTTTTTTTTTTTTTTTTTGTCAACTGCAAATTGGCACTTACCAAGGGCATTGCCAAGGACTGAACAACAAAGGCATTTGCCATCTGTCTCTACAGAGACTGAACCCTGTGCTGCTGTAGCTGTTGACCTTCAACAATCCCTGAAGGAGTTCAGGGTGGAATGAGGTACTCTGTGCTCCAGGGAATCTAGTGGGACTAGTCTTTAGATATTTGGATGTTTTTAGGAACAGATTTTATGTTCTCAATCCTTGCATCTCTTCATATCTAGAGAAGCACGAAATCCCTTCATAGTGACATCAGATCCTCATGATTAACAAAAAATCTTTTGTAAATTGAGTGCTTAATGATATTGAACTCCCCTTTATATATATAAAACCTTATATATTGACTTTCCCCCCACTGCTGCTTGGGCTTCGCAATAGCTCAGTTGGTATAGAATTCACCTGCAATGCAGGAGACCTCAGTTTGATTCCTGAGTGGGGAAGATCTGCTTAAGAAGGGGTAGGCTAACACTTCCAGTATACTTGGGCTTCCCTTGTGGCTCATCTGGTAAAGAATCTTCTTGCAATGCAGGAGAGATGGGTTTGATCCCTGGGTTGGGAAGATCCCCTGGAGAAGGGAAAGGTTGCCCACTCCAGTATTCTGGCCTAGAGAATGCCATGGACTGGATACCCCATATATCCCTTGGAGAAGGAAATGGCAATCCACTCCAGTACTATTGCCTGGAAAATCCCATGGACAGAGGAGCCTGGTAGGCTACAGTCCATGGGCTCACAAAGAGTTGGACACGACTGAGCGACTTCACATTCACCTTCACGTATACCCCATGGGGTCGCAAAGTGTTGGACATGACTGAGCGACTTTCAATTCACTGTCAATTTGGAGCAGTCTCTCAGAGCTATCTGAGATGCTGTCTCGCAGGCTGCATTCCTCAATTTGCCTCAAATAAAACTTAACTTGCAACTCTCACGTTGTATATCTTTTTAGTCAACAGTTTATTTTTTAAAATGAAAAACAAGAGGCAAAAGCTTTGAGTGAAACTAAGGTAAAACTGTAGCTACTAAGCAAAGGAATTTTCTTTGCCATTTTATCTTTGTACTGATTTTCCAAAGATAAGATAAAACTTTGAGGAGATACTTCTTTCAGAGACAATCTATGTGTCCTTCAGTTCAGTCTATTGTCAGAAATCATCATGATGTATCATTTCATTTGAGGATTAAAATAGAGATTTTGAAAGGATTCCTGAATAGCTGTGGCCTTGATACGAAGCAGTACATTCCCCATGGAGCAGAATGCTGTGGGCACAACTTTCCCTGAAACAATGTAGGTTTGAGTCACAATTCTTTTGCTTAGTAGCTGGGCAAGTCATCTTATATCTCTAAGCCTCTGTTTTCTCATCTGTAAAATTAGAATAATGAGTAAATAACTCTCCTACCTGCTTGAGGAGGATTTTGTTTTCACCCTCCAATTTCTCCACTTTGAATCCTATTTTGGAGAAGACTTTTTCCCCAAAGGTAATCTGATAAAGGTTGGATCATAAAAAATGTTTTATGACTTAAAGATATAAGAGAATCCCCAGGGATTGGGGAATTATAATCATTGCAGTGATTTGAAAAATTTTTCAAGCAAAGGAAGCAGAATGTATACCTTGGTTGAACTTACATATGGCCTGATGCATCAGGTGTAAGCCCGAAGCATTTTGAAGACTTTTCACTATATATATGATTTTAAAATCTATCTCAAAATATTCTTATTTTTGTGTTAATATAGAAATGTTGGGGTACACGTGTCTCTTTCAATTCTGGTTTCCTCCGTGTGTATGCCCAGCAGTGGGATTGCTGGGTCGTATGGCAGTTCTATTTCCAGGTTTTAAGGAATCTCCACATTGTACTCCATAGTGGCTGTACTAGTTTACATTCCCACAAACAGTGTAAGAGGGTTCCCTTTTCTCCACACCCTCTCCCACATATATTGCTTGTAGACTTTCGGATAGCAGCCATTCTGACTGGCATGAAATAGTACCTTATTGTGGTTTTGATTTGCATTTCTCTGATAATGACTGCATATACGTTAAAAAAACAGGGTGACAATATACAGCCTTGACGTACTCATTTTCCTATTTGGAACCAGTCTGTTCCAGGTTCAGTTCTAACTGTTGCTTCCTGACTTGCATACAAACTTCTCCAGAGGCAGATCAAGTGGTCTGGTATTCCCATCTCTTTCAGAATTGTGCAGAGTTTATTGTGATCCACACAGTCAAAGGCTTTGGCATAGTCAATAAAGCAGAAATAGATGTTTTTCTGGAACTCTCTTGCTTTTTCCATGATCCAGTGGATATTGGCAATTTGATCTCTGGTTCCTCTGCCTTTTATAAAACCAGCTTGCACATCAGGAAGTTCATGGTTCACATATTGCTGAAGCCTGTCTTGGAGAATTTTGAGCATTACTTTACTAGCGTGTGAGAGGAGTGCAATTGTGCAGTAGTTTTAGCCTTCTTTGGCCTTGCCTTTCTTTGGGATTGGGATGAAAACTGACCTTTTCCAGTCCTGTGGCCACTGCTGAGTTTTCCAAATCTGCTGGCATATTGAGTGCAGCACTTTCACAACATCATCTTTCAGGATTTGGAATAGATCCACTGGAATTCCATCACCTCCACTAGCTTTGTTCGTAGTGATGCTTTCTAAGGCCCACTTGACTTCACATTCCAGGATGTCTGGCTCTAGGTCAGTGATCACACCATCATGATTATCTTGGTCATGAAGCTCTTTTTTGTACAGTCCTTCTGTGTATTCTTGCCACCTCTTCTTAATCTCTTCTGCTTCTGTTAGATCCATACCATTTCTGTCCTTTATCGAGCCCATTTTTGCATGAAATGTTCCTTTGGTATCTCTGATTTTCTTGAAGAGATCCCTAGTCTTTCCCATTCTGTTGTTTTCCTCTATTTCTTTGCATTGATCACTGAAGAAGGCTTTCTTATCTCTTCTTGCTATTCTTTGGAACTCTGCATTCAGATGCTTATATCTTTCCTTTTCTCCTTTGTTTTTCACTTCTCTTCTTTTCACAGCTATTTGTAAGGCCTACTGAGACAGCCATTTTGCTTTTTTGCTTTTCTTTTCCATGGGGATGGTCTTGATTCCTGTCTCCTATATACTGTCATGAAACTCATTCCATAGTTCATCAGGCACTCTATCAGATCTAGGCCCTTAAATCTATTTCTCACTTCCACTGTATAATCATAAGGGATTTGATTTAGGTCATACCTGAATGGTCTAGTGATTTTCCCTACTTTCTTCAATTTAAGTCTGAATTTGGCAATAAGGAGTTCATGGTCTGAGCCACAGTCAGCTCCTGGTTTTGTTTTTGCTGACTGTACAGAGCTTCTCCATCTTTGGCTGCAAAGAATATAATCGTTGGAATCAAGATTGCTGGGAGAAATATCAATAACCTCAGATATGCAGATGACACCACCCTTATGGCAGAAAGTGAAGGGGAACTAAAAGGCCTCTTGATGAAAGTGAAAGTGGAGAGTGAAAAAGTTGGCTTAAAGCTCAACATTCAGAAAACGAAGATCATGGCATCGGGTCCCATCACTGCATGGGAAATAGATGGGGAAACAGTGGAAACATTGGCAGACTTTATTTTTCTGGGCTCCAAAATCACTACAGATGGTGATTGCGGCCATGAAATTAAAAGACGCTTACTCCTTGGAAGGAAAGTTATGACCAACCTAGATAGCATATTCAAAAGCAGAGATATTACTTTGCCAACAAAGGTTCGCCTAGTCAAGGCTATGGTCTTTCCTGTGGTCATATATGGATGTGAGAGTTGGACTGTGAAGAAGGCTGAGTGCCAAAGAACTGATGCTTTTGAACTGTGGTGTTGGAGAAGACTCTTGAGAGTCCCTTGGACTGCAAGGAGATCCAACCAGTCCATTCTGAAGGAGATCAGCCCTGGGATTTCTTTGGAAGGAATGATGCTAAAGCTGAAACTCCAGTACTTTGGCCACCTCATGTGAAGAATTGATTCATTAGAGAAGACTCTGATGCCGGGAGGGATTGAGGCAAGAGGAGAAGGGGACAACAGAGGATGAGATGTCTGGATGGCATCACTGACTCGAAGGATGTGAGTCTGAGTGACTTCCGGGTGTTGGTGATGGACAGGGAGGCCTGGCGTGCTGCGATTCATGGGGTCGCAAAGAGTTGGACACGACTGAGTGACTGATCTGATCTGATAATGATTAATGTTGAGCATCTTTTCATGTGTTTGTTAGCCATCTGTATGTCGTCTTTGGAGAAATGTCTGTTTAGTTCTTTGGCCCACTTTTTTATTGGGTCGTTTATTTTCCTGGAATTGAGCTGCATGAGTTGCTTGTATATTTTTGAGATTAATTCTTTGTCCATTGCTTCGTTTGCTCTTATTTTCTCCCATTCTGAAGGATGTCTTTTCACCTTGCTTATAGTTTCCTTTTTTGTGCAAAGCTTTTAAGTTTAATTAGGTCCCATTTGTTTACTTTTGCTTTTATTTCCAATATTCTGGGAGGTGGGTCATAGAGGATCCTATTGTGGTTTATGTCGGAGAGAGTTTTGCCTATGTTTTCCTCTAGAAGTTTTATACTTTCTGGTCTTATGTTTAGATCTTTAATCCATTTTGAGTTTATTTTTGTGTATGGTGTTAGAATGTGTTCTAGTTTCATTCTTTTACAAGTGGTTGATCAGTTTTCCCAGCACCACTTGTTAAAGAGACTGTCTTTTCTCCATTACATATTCTTGCCATCTTTGTCAAAGATAAGGTGTCCCTAGGTGCGTAGATTTATCTCTGGGCTTTCTATTTTGTTCCATTGATCTCTATTTCTGTCTTTCTTCCAGTACCATACTGTCTTGATGACTGTGGCTTTGTAGTAGAGCCTGAAGTCAGGCAAGTTGATTCCTCCAGGTCCATTCTTCTTTCTCAAGATTGCTTTGGCTTTTCGAGGTTTTTCTGTATTTCCATACAAATTGTGAAATTATTTGTTCTAGTTCTCTGAAAAATACCATTGGTAGCTTGATAGGGATTGCATTGAATCTATAGATTGCTTTGGGTAGTATACACACTTTCACTATATTGATTCTTCCTATCCATGAACAGGGTATAGTTCTCCATTTATTTGTGTCCTCTTTGATTTCTTTCACCAGTGTTTTATAGTTTTCTATATCTAGGGCTTTTGTTTCTTTAGGTAGACATAGTCTTATTTTATTCTTTTCATTGCAATGGTGAATGGAATTATTTCCTTAATTTCTCTTTCTGTTCTCTCATTGTTAGTGTATAGGAGTGCAAAGGATTTCTTTGTGTTGATTTTATATTCTGCAACTTTACTATATTCATTGATTAGCTCTAGTAATTTTCTGGTGGAGTCTTTAGGGCTTTCTATGTAGAGGATCATGTCATCTGCAAACAGTGAGAGTTTTACTTCTTCTTTTCCAATCTGAATTTCTTTTATTTCTTTTTCTGCTCTGATTGCTGTGGCCAAAACTTCCAAAACTATGTTGAATAGTAGTGGAGAGAGTGGGAACCCTTGTCTTGTTCCTGACTTTAGGGGGAATGCTTTCAGTTTTTCGCCATTGAGGATAATGTTTGCTGTGGGTTTGTCATATATAGCTTTTATTATGTTGAGGTATGTTCCTTATATGCCTGCTTTCTGGTGAGTTTTTATCATAAATGGATGTTGAATTTTTTCAAAGGCTTTCTCTACATATATTGAGATAATCATATGGTTTTTATTTTTCAATTTGTTAATGTGGTATATTACATCGATTGGTTTGCAGATATTGAAGAATCCTTGGATCTCTGGGATTTTAAAGCCCACTTGGTCATGATGTATGATCTTTTTAATATTTTGTTGGATTTTGTTTGCTAGAATTTTGTTAAGGATTTTTGCATCTATGTTCATCAGTGATATTGGCCTGTAGTGCACCCCACTCCAGTAGTCCTGCCTGGAAAATCCCATGGACGGAGGAGCCTGGTAGGCTGCAGTCCATGGGGTCACTAAGAGTCAGACATGACTGAGTGACTTCACTTTCACTTTACTTTTTTTGTGGCATCTTTGTCAGGTTTTGGTATTAGGGTGATGGTGGCCACATAGAATGAGTTTGGAAGTTTACCTTCCTCTGCAATTTTCTGGAAGAGTTTGAGTAGGATAGGTGTTAGCTCTTCTCTAAATTTTTGGTAGAATTCAGCTGTGCAGCTGTCTGGTCCTGGGCTTTTGTTTGTTGGAAGATTTCTGATTACAGTTTCAATTTCCATGCTTGTGATGTGTCTGTTAAGATTTTCTATTTCTTCCTGGTTCAGTTTTGTCAAGTTGTACTTTTCTAAGAATTTGTCCATTTCTTCCAAGTTGTCCATTTTATCTGCATATAGTTGCTGATAATAGTCTCATGATCCTTTGCATTTCTGTGTTTTCAATTGTGATCTCTCCATTTTCATTTCTAATTTTGTTTGTTTGATTTTTCTCCCTTTGTTTCTTGATGAGTCTGGCTAAAGGTTTGTCAATTTTATTTATCTTCTCAAAGAACCAGCTTTTGGGTTTGTTGATTTTTACTATGATCTCTTTTGTTTCTTTTGCATTTATTTCTGCCCTAATTTTTAAGATTTCTTTCCTTCTACTAACCCTGGGGTTCTTCATTTCTTCCTTTTCTAGTTGCTTTTGGTGTAGAGTTAGGTTATTTATTTGACTTTTTTCTTCTTTTTTGAGGTAAGCCTGTATTGCTATGAACCTTCCCCTTAGCAGCACTGTTTATAATAGCCAGGACATGGAAGCAACCTAGATGTCCATCAGCAGATGAATGGATAAGAAAGCTGTGGTACATATACACAATGGAATATCACTCAGCCATTAAAAAGAATACATTTTAATCAGTCCTAATAAGATGGATGAAACTGCCTATTGTACAGAGTGAAGTAAGCCAGAAAGAAAAATACCAATATAGTATCAGATCAGATCAGTCGCTCAGTCGTGTCCAACTCTTTGCGACCCCATGAATTGCAGCATGCCAGGCCTCCCTATCCTAACGCATATATATGGAATTTAGAAAGATGGTAACAATGACCTTGTATATGAGACATCAAAAGAGACACAGTTGTATAGAATAGTCTTTTGGACTCTGTGGAAGAGGGTGAAGGTGGGATGATATGGGAGAATGGCATTGAAACATGTAAATTATCATATGTGAAACAAATCTCCAGTCCAGGTTTGATGTATGATACAGGATGCTCAGGGCTGGTGCACTGGGATGACCCAGAGGGATGGGATGGGGAGGGAGGTGGGAGGGGGGTTCAGGATGGTGAACACATGTACACCTATTGTGGATTCAGGTCAATGTATGGCAAAACCAATACAATATTTTAAAGTAAAAAAAATAATATATATATATATATATGTTTTCCACTCTAAATTTCAAGTTAATTTAATATTCTAGAAGGTTGCTCCATGTGTGTATTTGAAGGTCATATCCAGGCATACAAGTATGAGAGCCCTGGTTTAAATCTGTTATCCTTAATCAGTGATATAGAGAAGGAAAGGGATTTCCATAGTTATTTTGGGTTGGATTTTGGCAAATTGTGTGTGTTTAGACTGTGTGGTATGTTTTTTCTTGCTCATTCACTTGTATCCATTCCTTTTAGAGCATCTAAATAGGTCTTCCCTTTGCCCTTAATTGGAGAAGGAAGAAGCACCATGCTAAGTTTTTTGCGTTCTGAGGTGCAGAATGCTGCATGTTTTGTCAAATTAGGTTTTATAGCTGGTTTTTTGATCTGAAAAACATGAATCCTTATCTCTTTGGAGTCTGAGATTTAAACTCCTGACCTTCACAGTGAAGTCATCTGTTGGCTAAGAGTAGGGACTACTGGGAAAATTTTCCCAATTTCCCATGACCTCTCCACACTGCCTACCCTTGCCACTGCCTTGAGTGATAGGACAGAGAAGTTTGATAAAGCTATTTTTCAGTCTCAAGATTCCAAAATATAAATGCTGATATTCACAACACAAAGACTTGCCACTTATCTACCATTAAAGCAAAGACCAACTGCCACTCATGAAAGAACTTGGTAAAAGTGTATAAAATCTTAAATTAAAAAATGAGTCACCCACTTCACCTTCTCAGGGTCAGGGCAAAGCAGTTCTCATGGAGGCATTTGGTCTTCAAATAGTATTCTAAGTGGACATATCTCTACTAATGGTGCTGAAGTCTTCACCTCAGTGAGGGCATGGGATGCAAAATTAATAAAGAGAAACATCAGGGAGAATCTTCATCAGCACTAATGAAATAAAGGGTTTCTTTCATGGAATCGCCCTTTCAAATTTGCATGCAGCAAGCAACTGCTGGGCCTTGGAGCTGACTGGGTCTGAAATATTGTGCATATTCAGTAGCACATCTCCCTATGTGCAGCTCAGGGAGGCAGGTGTGCTCATCTCTATATGGTAACCAGCCATCTGTTAGGTACATTTTTGGACATAGTGTGAGGAGGCAGCTACAGGATGGCTAATCGTCTTGCTGATTGGAGTGCTGTGCTTCTGCTATTTGACTGTGTCTGAGGGACTTGGAAATGACACCCCACTCCAGTACTCTTGCCTGGAAAATCACATAGATGGAGGAGCCTGGAAGGCTGCAGTCCATGGGGTTGCTGAGGGTTGGACACGACTGAGAGACTTCACTTTCACTTTTCACTTTCATGCATTGGAGAAGGAAATGGCAACCTGCTCCAGTGTTCTTGCCTGGAGAATCCCAGGGACAGGGGAGCCTAGTGGGCTGCCGTCTATGACGTCTCACAGAGTCGGATACGACTGAAGCGACTTAGCAGCAGCAGCAGCAGCAGAGGGACTTTTGGTCATGCTGGACTAAGTTTGCTGCTGAGGTGTGACTCTTTGTCCTGTTGCTTCCTCATGGCCTGTCAAGATGTTCATTTGAGGACTGTGAAAAGACTCTACAGATTCCCAGATGAGCTTTTCAAATGTGGCTTATTTGCAAAGGTGACAGTTCTCAACCCATAAACAGAGCATTAGGTGGAATGGTTGAAAAATGAATAAAACTTGTCCATGCAGACATAAGAGTCTTTGTTCCCTTCCCTAAATGCTGTTCAAGGATCATTCCTCCCAGGAACTGCCATTTTCTTGTTCTTTTGTCCTTGTTCTCTTGTTACTTTGTTCCCCATGACAAAACCAGGGGTCCAGACAATATAGAAATGTTAGGTTAAGTGTGCATCCTGATTTCTCTCAGTATAGATGTAAGATACGGAACCAGGCCCAACTATTTGCTAGTCTAAGTAAACTTCACATGGTGACATTCTACAGAGCTTTAAGAAGCAGTCTGGGTAGAAAAAAAAATACAAGGTTTTATTTCTAATTAAAACTAAAATAATTCTACCTTACATTCAAGGTTCTGGTTTGTTTGTTTGTATATTTTAAAAGATTGCCAAACCACTTCAGGCCTGGACTAATGCAAGAGCCTCCCATATGTACCAGTTTTTACTGACTTTCCCAAACCCCTGGCAAGTAAATTCACCTTCATCAACAGCACTACTGGTACAATTGACCCTTGAACATGCAAGGTTAGGAGTGTCAACTTTCCAGGCAATGAAAAATCCAAGTATAATTTAGAACACAAAATGTACACATATTTAAAATTAATATTTATGTAAGACTTTTTCAGAAGACTGGTGTTACTCAGATACCAATAGAAATGCATGCATCCAATCCAATGGAGAGAAAAAGAAAAAAATAACCCCCCCAAATTGATGTATAACAGAGTATAGATGAAGAGCTAACACATAAAAATTCAAAATGGAATTCATTGTGGTTCTACCCCATGATGTTACAGCAACATTGCCATTATAGGTACAGATTCCTATATGTAGGAATGTATTCATTCCTTAAACTATATCTCATGACAACAAATGATTAGGAGAACATTCCTTCTCTTTATTCAGCATTCTTTTTAGCTAGGGAAGAATACCACATCTATACATAGTAATTATTATCAATTTGGAGGAAAAAACCTAGTTTAATTCATCAGTAGTAAATGATAATTGTAAATGTGCATATACCCAACACTGGAACACCTAAATAATAAAGAAAATGAAATAGTAACAAATATGAAGGGAGAAAAAGACAGTAATAGTATACCCCACTCTTAACAATGAATAGATGATCCAGAAAGAAAGTAAACAAAGAAACATTGGATATGAACCATACTTAAGACCAAATGGAACAGATATATAAAGAACATTGTGTTCAACAGCAGCAAAATGCACATTCTTTTTAGTGCCCATGGAACATTCTCCAACAGAGATCAATGAAAAGTCATAAAACAAGACTTAGCAAGTTTAAGAAGATTGAAATCACACCAAATATATTTTCTAACCACAATGGTATTAAACTAGAAATCAACAATAGGTGGAAAGCTGGAAAATACACAAATGTGTGGAAATTAAACAACACAGCTGAACAACCAAAGGGCCAATGACAAAATCAAACAAGAAATGAAGAAATATCTTAAAAAAAATTATGAAATTTAGAATGATGGTAATGATAACCCTGTATGCGAGACAGCAAAAGAGACACAGATGTATAGAACAGTCTTTTGGACCCTGTGGGAGATGGAGAGGGTGGGATGATTTGGGAGAATGGCATTGAAACATGTATAATATCATATAAGAAATTAATCACCAGTCCAGGTTCGATTCAGAATACAGGATGCTTGGGACTGGTGCCCTGGGATGACCAAGAGGGATGGTACGGGAAGGGAGGTGGGAGGGGGGTTCAGGATTGGGAGCACGTGTACACCCATGGCAGATTCATGCTGATGTATGGCAAAACCAATACAATGTTGTAAAGTAATTAACATCCAATTAAAATAAATAAATTTAAATTAAAAAAAAAAACAAATTAAAATAGAAGCACAACATATCAAAACCTATGGAATGCTGCATAAGCAATTCTAAGAGGGGATTTTATAACAATAAATGCCTATGTTAAGAAAGATCTCAAATAAACAACCAACTTTACACCTCAATGAAACTAAAAAACAAACAAAAAAAAACCCCTAAATCCAAAGTTAGCAGAAGGAAAGAAATAAGATCAGAACATAAATAAATGAGAGAGCACAAAAGTAATAGAAAAGATCAACAAAACTAAGAGCTGGTTTTTTGAAAGAATAAACAAAATTGACAAATCTTTAGCTAGATTAACACCAAAAAAAAAAAAAAAAAAAAGAGAGAGAGAGAGAGGAAAAACTCAAGTAAATAAAATCAGAAATAGAACAGGAGACATTACAACTGATACATGGAATTACAAAGGATTCTAAGAGATCAGTATGAACAATTATACACCAATGAAGAAATAGATAAATTCCTAGAAACATATGACTCAGCACGAGTTTTTCCTATGATGCAGAATTAGAAAATCTGAACAGAGCAATGTGAGGTGATTGAATCAGTAATCAAAAACCTCCCAAAATGGAAAAGCCCAGGACCAGATGGTTTCACTGGTGAGTTGTACCAAAATTTATGGAAGAACTAATACCAATCCTTCACATTTCTTCCTCAAAAATGTGAGAGAAGAGATCACTCTCAAACTTATTTCATAAAGTGAGCATCAGCCTGATACCAAACCCAAATACGAATACTAAAACCAAAAAAAAAAAAAAAAAAACTACAGACCAGTATTTCTAATGAATGTAGATGCAAAAATTCTCAACAAAATGTTAGCAAAATGAATTCAACAGCACATTAAAAAGATTGTAAATCATGATTAGGTGAGACTTATCTATGAAGCAAGGATGCTTCAATATATGCAAATCAATAAATGTGGCACCACATTAGTAGAATTAAAGATAGAAATTATATGATTGTCTCAATAGCTACAGAAAAAATATTTGACAAATTGCAACATCCTTTCATGATAAAAATGCTCAACAAATTGGGTATAGAAGGAACATATCTCATTATGATAAAGGCCATATATGACAAACCCACAGCCAAAATTGTACTCAGTGTTGAAAAGTTGAAATCTTTTCCTCTAAGATCAGGAACAAAACAAGACTGTCCACTCTCACCACACCTGTTTAAAATAATACTGGAAATACTCGCCAGACCAATTAGGCAATTATTAGAAATAAAAGGCATCCAAACAGGAAAGGAAAAAGTAAAATTGTTTTTCTTTGTAGATTTTATTATCTTATATATGAAAATGAAAAGTGAAAGTGAAAGTCTCTCAGTTGTGTCCAACTCTTTGTGACCCCATAGACTATACAGTTCATGGAATTCTCCAGGCCAGGATACTTGAGTGGGTAGCCTTTCCCTTCCTTCTCCAGGGGATTTTCCCAATCCAGGGATCACACCCAGGTCTCTTGAATTGCAGGTGGATTCTTTACCAGCTGAACCACAAGGGAAGCCCAAGAATACTGGAGTGGGTAGCCTATCCTTCTCCAGCGATCTTCCCGACCCAGAAATCGAACTGGGGTCTCCTGCATTTCAGGCAGATCTTCAGTCAGTCACTTCAGTCTCTCAGTTGTGTCCGACTCTTTGCACCTGGTTGACTGCAGCAGCCAGGCCTCCCTGTCCATCACCAACTCCCATAGTTTAGCCAAATTCATCTTCATTGAGTTGGAGATGCCATCCAACCATCTCATCCTCTGTCATCCCCTTCTCCTCCTGCTTCCAATTTTTCCCAGTATCAGAGTCTTTTCCAATGAGTCTTTTCCTCTTTGCATCGCGTGGCCAAAGTATTGGAGCTTTTTATACATATATTCAGCAATACGTGAACCATGAACTTCCAGATGTTCAAGCTGGTTTTAGAAAAGGCAGAGGAACCAGAGATCAAATTGCCAACATCTGCTGGATCATGGAAAAAGCAAAAGACTTCCAGAGAAACATCTATTTCTGCTTTATTGACTATGCCAAAGCCTTTGACTGTGTGGAAAATTCTGAAAGAGATAGGAATACCCGACCACCTGACCTGCTTGAGAAACCTGCATGCAGGTCAGGAAGCAACAGTTAGAACTGGACATGGAACAACAGACTGGTTCCAAATAGGAAAAAGAGTACATCAAGTCTGTATATTGTCACCCTGCTTATTCAACTTATATGCAGAGTACATCATGAGAAATGCTAGGATGGAAGAAGTACAAGCTGAAATCAAGATTGCCGGGAGAAATATCAATAACCTCAGATATGCACATGACACCACCCTTATTGCAGAAAGTGAATAGGAACTAAAAAGCCTCTTGATGAAAGTGAAAGAGGAGAGTGAGAAAGTTGGCTTAAAGCTCAACATTCAGAAAACGAAGATCATGGCATCTGGTCCCATTACTTCATGGGAAATAGATGGGGAAACAGTGGAAACAGTGTCAGACTTTATTTTTTGGGACTCCAAAATCACTGCAGATGGTGCTTGCAGCCATGAAATTAAAAGACGCTTACTCCTTGGAAGGAAAATTATGACCAATGTAGATAGCATATTAAAAAGCAGAGACATTACTTTGCCAACAAAGGTCTGTCTAGTTAAGGCTCTGGTTTTTCCAGTGGTTATATATGGATGTGAGAGTTGGACTGTGAAGAAAGCTGAGTGCTGAAGAATTGATGCTTTTGAACTGTGGTGCTGGAGAAAACTCTTGAGAGTCCCTGGGACTGCAAAGAGATCCAACCAGCCCATCCTAAAGGAGATCAGTCCTGGGTGTTCATTGGAAGGACTGATGCTAAAGCTGAAACTCCAATACTTTGGCCACCTGATGCGAAGAGTTGACTCACTGAAAAAGACTCTGATGCTGGGAGGGATTGGGGGCAGGAGGAGAAGGGGATGATAGAGGATGAGATGGCTGGATGGCATCACCGACTTGATGGATGTGAGTTTGAGTGAACTACGGGAGTTGGTGATGGACATGGTGGCCTGGCGTGCTGCAATTCATAGGGTTGCAAAGAGTCAGACACGACTGAGTGACTGAACTGATACATATAAAATTCTAAAATTCATCCAAAAACCACTAATCATTATATTCAGTATAGTTGCAGGATACAAAATCAACATGCACAAAATTAGTTATATTTATATACATTAAGCTGAAACTGAAACTCCAATACTTTGGGCACCTCATGCGAAGTCTTGACTCATTGGAAAAGATTCTGATGCTGGGAGGGATTCAGGACAGGAGGAGAAGGGGATGACAAAGAATGAGATGGCTAGATGGCATCACCGACTTGATGGACATGAGATTGGGTAAATTCCAGGAGTTGGTGATGGACAGGGAGGCCTGGCATGCTGTGATTCGTGGGGTTGCAGAGAGTTGGACACAACTGAGTGACTGAACTGAACTGAACTGATACACATTAATAACTAAACATTTGAAAAAGAAATGAATGAAACAATCTAATTCACAATAGCATGAAAAAGTAAAATACTTCTAAATAAATTTAATCAAGGAGGTAAAAGATCTGTACATTAAAACCTCTAAGACTTTGATGCAATTTAATAAGACAAACAAAAGGATAAATATCTGGTATTCATGGATCAAAAGAATAATATCATTATAATGTCAGTACTACCTAAAGTCATCTCCAGATTCAATAAATCTCTATTAATAACTCAAGAGAATTTTTCATATGAATAGAAAAAAAAATACTAAAATGTGTATGAGATCACAAAAACCCATGAATAGCAAAAGCAAACTGGAGAAAGAACAAACTAGAGACAAAATACTTCCTGATTTCAAACTATAATACAAAGCTATAGTAATAAAAATGGTATGATACTGGCATAAAAACAGGCATATAGACCAATGGAAAAGAACAAAGAACCCCAAAATAAGCTATTATATATGTAGTCAACTAACATGGGACATGGAGCTCAGGAATATTCAACTCAAAATGATATTTTAATTCAATAAAGGATGTTGGAAAAATTGGATAACCAAATGCAGGATAATGAAATTGGACTCTAGCTTGCACCACTGAGAGAAATTAATTCAAAATGGATTCAGTTCAGTCACTCAGTAGTGTGTGACTCTTTACGACCTCATGAATTGCAGCATGCCAGGCCTCCCTGTCCATCACCAGCTCCCAGATTTCACTCAAACTCATGTCCATCGAGTTGGTGATTCCATCCAACCATCTCATACTCTGTCGTCCCCTTTTCCTCCTGCCCCCAATCCCTCCCATCATCAGGGTCTTTTCCAAAGAGTCAACTCTTCACATGAGGTGGCCAAAATATTGTAGTTTCAGCTTTAGCATCAGTCCTTCCAATGAACACCCAGGACTGATCTCCTTTAGGATGGGCTGGTTGGATCTCCTTGCAGTCCCAGGGACTCTCAAGAGTTTTCTCCAGCACCACAGTTCAAAAGCATCAATTCTTCAGCACTCAGCTTTCTTCACAGACCAACTCTCACATCCATACATGACCACAGGAAAAATCATAGCCTTGACTAGACGGACCTTTGTTGGCAAAGTAATGTCTCTGCTTTTTAATATGCTATCTACATTGGTCATAACTTTCCTTCCAAGGAGTAAGCATCTTTTAATTTCATGGCTGCAAGCACCATTTGCAGTGATTTTGGAGTCCCAAAAATAAAGTCTGACACTGTTTCCACTGTTGCCCCATCTATTTCCCATTAAGTGATGGGACCAGATGTCATGATCTTCGTTTTCTGAATGTTGAGCTTTAAGCCAACTTTTTCACTCTCCTTTTTTCTCTTTCATCAAGAGGCTTTTTAGTTCCTATTCACTTTCTGCAATAAGGGTGGTGTCATGTGCATATCTGAGGTTATTGATATTTCTCCCGGCAATCTTGATTTCAGCTTGTACTTCTCCCAGTCCAGCGTTTCTCATGATGTACTCTGCATATAAGTTGAATAAGCAGGGTGACAATATACAGACTTGATGTACTCTTTTTCCTATTTGGAACCAGTCTGTTGTTCCATGTCCAGTTCTAACTGTTGCTTCTTGACCTGCATGCAGGTTTCTCAAGAGGCAGGTCAGGTGGTCTGGTATTCCCATCTCTTTCAGAATTACAGTCAAAGGTTTTGGCATAGTCAATAAAGCAGAAATAGATGTTTCTCTGGAAGTCTTTTGCTTTTTCCATGATCCAGCAGATGTTGGCAATTTGATCTCTGGTTCCTCTGCCTTTTATAAAACCAGCTTGAACATCTGGAAGTTCACGGTTCATGTACTGCTGAAGCCTGGCTTGGAGAATTTTGAGCATTACTTTACTAGCGTGTGAGGTGAGTGCAATTGTGTGGTAGTTTGAGCATTCTTTGGCATTGCCTTTCTTTGGGATTGGAATGAAAACTGACCTTTTACAGTCCTGTGGCCACTGTTGAGTTTTCCAAATTTGCTAGCATATTGAGAGCAGCACTTTCACAGCATCATCTTTCAGGATTTGGAATAGCTTAACTGGAATTCCATCACATCCACTAGCTTTGTTCAGAATGATGCTTTCTAAGGCCCACTTGACTTCACATTCCAGGATGTCTGGCTCTAGGTCAGGGATCACACCATCATGATTATCTTGGTCGTGAAGCTCTTTTTTGTACAATTCTTCTGTGTATTCTTGCCACCTCTTCTTAATAACTTCTGCTTCTGTTAGATCCATACCATTTCTGTTCTTTATCAAGCCCATCTTTGGATGAAATATTCCCTTGGTATCTCTAATTTTCTTGAAGAGATCCCTAGTCTTTCCCATTCTGTTGTTTTCCTCTATTTCTTTGCATTGATCACTGAGGAAGGCTTTTTCATCTCTCCTTGCTGTTTTTTGGAACTCTGCATTCTGATGTTTATATCTTTCCTTTTCCCTTTTGTTTTTCACTTCTCTTCTTTTCACAGTTATCTGTAAGGCCTACTGAGACAGCCATTTTGCTGTTTTTCATTTCTTTTCCATGGGGATGGTCTTGATCTCTGTCTCCTGTACAATGTCACGAATCTCCGTCCATAGTTCATCAGGTAGTCTATCATATCTAGTCCCTTAAATCTATTTCTCACTTCCATTGTATAATAATAAGGGATTTGATTTAGGTCATACCTGAATGGTTTTTTTTGTTTTACCTACTTTCTTCAATTTAAGTCTGAATTTGGCAATAAGGTGTTCATGATCTGAGCCGCAGTCAGCTCCTGGTCTTGTTTTTATTGACTGTATAGAGCTTCTAAAGACTTGAAAATAAAACTTCTAGAAGAAATTATAAGGGAAGAGTTTCTTGACTTTGCTGTTGAAAATGATTTTCTGTATATGACATCAAAAGTACAGATAGCAAGAGCCAAAATAAATACATGAGACTACATCACTAGGGCTTTCCAGGTGGATTAGTGGTAAAGAATCTGCCTGCCAAGTAGGAGATGTGGGTTTGATCCCTGGGTTAGGGAGACCCCTGGAGAAGGAACTAGCAACCCACTCTAGTGTTCTTGCCTAGGAAACCCCATGGACAGTGAAGCCTCGCCAACTGCAGTCCATGGCGTCACAAAGAGTGGGACACTACTTGGTGATTAAACCATCACATCAAACTAACAAGCTTTTGCACAGCAAAAGAAACAACAAAATGAAAAAGTAACCTACATAATTGGAGAAAAACATTTGCAAATCATATAGCTGATAAAGCATTAAAATACAAAAAAGTCTTTTAAAAACTCATATAACTCAATAGGAAAAAGAAACAAACAAAAAACTGATTAAAAAATGGCAGAAAAATGGAATGGACACTTTTCCAAAGAATACATGCTCATGGCCAACAGGCACATGAAAAGATACTCAACACCACTAATCATCAGGAAAATGAAAATGAAAATGACAATGAAATAATCATCTCACTCCTGTTAGAAGGCTGTTATCAAAAAAGACACGAATAGCAAGTGTTGAGGATGATGTGGAAAGTGTAAATTGTTGCAGTCACTATGGAATATACTATGGACTTTCCTCAAAAAATTACAAATAAAACAACTTTTGATCCAGCAATCCCATTTCTGGTTATATATCCAAAGGAAGTGAAAATAGGATCTCAAAAAGCCGTCTGTGCCACAAATGTTTACTATTCACAGTATCCAAGTTATGGAAATAATCTTGTCCATAAGTCAATGAATGGTTAAAGAAGGTGGTGTAGGCAATGGATATAATACCATTTGTGACAACTTGGGTAATATTTGAGGGCATTATGCTAAATGAAACAAATCAGGCAGAGAAAAACAATTGCTGCATGATGTCACCTAAAAGTAGAATCCAAAAAATGCTGAATTCATATAAATGGAGAGTAGAGTGGTGGTTAGCAGGGTCTGGGGAATGAAAACTTCTAGTTGTAAGATTTACAAGTTGAGGGTCTAATGTACATCCTGAGGGTTATAGCTATTATTTATGTGTTATATACTTGAAAGTTGCTAAGACTGTAGATCTTAAATGTTCTCCCCCACAAAAAAAAAAGAAATGTTAACTGTATAATAGAATGGAGGTAGTAGTTAATCATTTACAATATATTACTATATGGGACTATATTAGTATATCAAATCAAGATATTTTACATCTTAAACTTACACAATGTAATATGCCAAATATATCTCAATGAAGCTATAAAATATAAAAGTAAATAAAAAGAGTATATGATTCCTGGGATAAGAATGTTATATAATATGATTGTCCATGCTGAAGAAAGTGCTAGATATCTGGAAGTCATTTGTACTTCTAAATTTCCTCAGGCTAGGATTACATATGATTTTCCATCCAACTGTGTGTTCATCTGAGTGATGTGCAAGGCAGACGTTAAAGAGAAAGTTATATCTTTGATGAAAATGGAAAAGAATTGTTTCATTGTTCCCAAGTTTACCCCATGAATAAATAAGATCAATACATATGTTGAGTTACCGTGGTCCCACTGTATCACTTAAACTCAAGGAGAGCAATCTATTACATATTTAGGAATAGTTTTTTTAGAATAAAGCCTTCTGGTTGACTGACAGAGTAACCATCAAAAAATTCTTTATGTGGGTGGAGGGGTGAAAAGCTCCTATATCCCTTGATCAAAAAGAAAATTTAAAAATGGTATTATGAAAAAAAATAACATTATAAAAACACAGTTAAATGGGGGAGGTACTTTCTAATGTTGATATTATGAAATAAATTATTAGTCTACAATAACATGTTAGTTAGCTGAAATGTTTAGGGTAGTTTTATTTCCTTTTATTGTTACTTATGCAAAGAAGGAGATATTAGTTACAAATATCTGTGTTGATGAAAAAAGAAGCAGGGAACAAAAGATAGTGTTATGAAATCAATAAAAAAAACTGATGCTTAATTCCAGCTAAATTGTGTGTATATTTAGATACAACTTTGGTAATCTCACTTCTGTATTTTTCCAAATAAAATCTCAATAAGAAAGAAATGAGATTAAAAAAAACGTCCTCTTCTGCAAGATGCATAAAAGTCACATGGACAAGTATTTTTTCCTGTTTTTAATTCAATTAAAACAGGCTGCCAGGTAGACTTAGTGACAAACAGGATATAATTTGAGAATAATGATGCAAAATGCATGGCTCATGTGGCACATTTCATTTATTCTGTCTTGTGCTTACATAATCACACTTTCATGCTGATTGACTCTACAAGTTTAATAGTCAGGATATACACTTTGCTACCTTTTCTGGATATTTTATTAACAAAAAAGTTATATCATGCTGATCCAACTTCATATTTCAGAGATCTAGCTGCACAGTGGATGATGAAGACACATAAGTTATTAGCTCAGTTGAATGCATAAACAAGGATTTAATCAATGATCACGTTGCATATCTTAATGGAACTAGTACAATGAATATGATCATAAAAATATATATCAAGCAAATATATATTCTTAATTTATTGTGAAGAGATGGTTAGTACTATTTAGGCTGATATTTTCAAAGTAAATAGATATTTGTGAATTGAAAAAGATAAATACCAGAATTTTTCTTTCGTAATTTTTATTTAATCCTCGCTCTATCCCCCAGAAAAAGTATCCAGATATTAAACACTGTCTTCTTTTAACACAGAAACTCTGTTTACTAGATGGGCAGCAGAACCATCCCCAAACCTATCTAACCATGAATTTGTTAAACATAGCAACTGGGGATCTTCTAGAAGAACGTGATTGACAGAGACTCAGGGATATAGACTCCTTGTTTGCACTGCTGCATACTTAGACTACGGCTGATTGATTTCTGACTAAGAAGGTCAGTTGAAGTGTTCAGGAATAGTTTATTCACTACATATGTTCATGCAGTCAGATTTCAAGGTATTCCCTAAATAATCTCAAAGAATTGGCTTAAAGAATGTTTTAATTTCTGGTATATAATTCAATGGGCTTTCCAGGTGGCACTAGCAGTAAAGAACCCACCTGTCAATGCAGGAGATGCAGGAGATGTGGGTTTGATCTGTGGAGGAAGATCCCCTGGAGGAAGACATAGAAATCCACCCCAGTATTCATGCCTGGAGAATCCCATGGACACAGGGGCCCGGTGGGCTACGGTTCATAGGATTGCAAAGAGTTGGACATGACTAAAGTGACTTAGCACACGTGCATATCTAATTCAACAAGCCTCTATTTTACTACTATATGCTTAAAATTACTTTAGAAATTGAAAGTGGTATTGTGATCGTGTTACCTGTCTTCCAGGACCTCATATATAACTTTAGCAAATTATTTAGGAAGACAGATGAATGCTTGCATAGCTAATAGAATGCAGTATGTGCTAAGTCTCTTCATTCATATCTGTCTTTGTGTGGCTCCTCTGTCCATGGGATTCTCCAGCCAAGAATACTGAGTGGGTTGCCATGGCCTCCTCCGGGGCATCTTCTCAAAGCAGGGATTGAACCTGCGTCTAAGTCTCCTGCATTGGCAGGTGGGTTCTTTACCACTAGCACCAAATAGAATGCAGGATGATACTCAATAGAATATAAACCAGGGTTATAGAAACCAGAGGATGGGTGTGACAGGACTTGAAAGAAAAGGTAGAATTTGAGAGTGCCTTGAAGGCTAGAATTTTCCAGTAGTCATGTATGGATGTGAGAGTTGGACTATAAAGAGAGCTGAGCACTGAAAAAATGATGCTTTTGAACTGTAGTGTTGGAGAAGACTTCTGAGAGTCCTTTGGACTGCAAGGAGATCCAACCAGTCCATTGTAAAGGAGATCAGTCCTAAGTGTTCACTGGAAGGACTGATATTGAAGCTGAAACTCCAGTATTTTGGCCACCTGATGCGAAGAGCTGACTCATTTAAAAAGACTCGGATGCTGGGAAAGATTGAGGTCAGAAGGAGAAGGGGATGACAGAGGATGAGATGATTGGATGGCATCACCGACTCAGTGGACGTGAGTTTGGGTAGGCTCTGGGAGTTGGTGATGGACAGGGAGGCCTGGCGTGCTGCGGTCCACGGGGTCACAAAGAGTCAGACACAACTTAGGGACTGAACTGAACTGAAGGATAGAAAGGATGCAGAGTCTAAGAGTGGCAATGACAGGCATTCCAGGCAGAGTGGTATTCTTCACCTTCCTTGAACAGCAGAGTCCTTTCTCATTGAAACTGGAAAAAAGGTTTTTGTCAAGGTTAAATGTACATTTGTACATTTAGAGATACTTTCATCATTTTTTCACTTTTAAGAAAAGTAAGCTGACCGCTGCTAGAAATCAGAGTCTTGACATATCAGCTGTTTTCAAGATGCTGGTTGGACAGCATTGCTGCCTGTATTGTGCACTTGAATAACTCCAGCTCAAACTAAGAACTGGGCCTCAGTCATGTAGGCAAGAACAGAATAAATGAGGCAGATGTTTTCTTGACTTCTGCTCTTTTGAATCTGCTCTGTGCAAACAGGAGATGTTGGCTTCAAATTATTTAAGTACAGCATTTGTCACTTCTGTAATTCACTTACCACCACCAGAAATGCAATTACTTTAACTGCAAGGCACTTACATTTTAGTCAGTTCTACTGTCTAAAAATATGTCAGCTTTTATTTGAAGAGCGAAGATTGAAATTGTCGCTTGGGGCCATTCCAAAACTTTGTTAATTGTGCACTTCAAATAATATTTGACTTAATTTTCCTCTTGGATTTTAAGAAAAATTATTACTCATGTCATGTTTTTCATTTGTAATTATCATTTTACACTATTTTTTAACAATGAAAATTGGGAATTTGTTAACCTGAAAAGCTACACAACTTGTTTTACTGTTGGGCCTTGACTTACAAATTTAATTTATCTGAATGCTTTCTTTCTTGATGGCTTCCCTGAGGGCTAGAACAGCTTCAGCTTATACTGTGATTGTCATAAGCCAGTAAGTACTGCATTGACATCCTTACTGTTCAGGTAACTGAGACTCTGAGAACAATAGGGCTCTTCAGAGAATTATATCTTTTCCACACTAAATGTGGCCCTGAGAAATTGAATGCATCATTTATGACTGATTAGAAAACTTTGAAAGAATGGTTTATTCAGCTTCAAGCTAAACAGGGTGATTTAGAAGAGTTTAGGTGATGGTTACCTAGAATAGATTAAAATATAGATATGATGAGAAGGACATTGGGTAGCTTCATCTAAAATATAAGGGCAAGGATTTAATGTTTACCAGGAACACAGGATGGTTTTGATGACTCAGAGATGAAGGGCCTGGAATTCTTTGCTATCTTGGGTTATTTTCCAGGGTAAATTAACTGTAGGATGTACTCACTTTGTTGTTTATCTCACCAGCTGTCTCTGTTTTCTTTGCAACTGAGTGTGGGCATATTCTTCACCTTGTTGGCTGGACCCGGTGCTGACTTGGAGCTAAGCAATGCAGAGTCTGAGAATGTAAATCTTTACTCTATGCCTACTTTGTCAGCCTTTCTATCTTTTTTCAGTTCCTTTAAAATTCTATGCTCTTTCCTGCCTCAGAGAATCTTCACATGCTGTTTCAACTGTCTCGAACTCTCTATCCGTCCTTTGCCTGTTCAGTGTTTTGTTACTCTCCATATGTTATGCTGGACTGTGCTTAGTCGCTCAGTAATGTCTGACTCTTTGTGATCCCATGGACTGTAACCCACCAGGCTCCTCTGTCCTTGGGGATTCTTCAGGCAAGAATACTAGAGTGGGTTGCCATGCCCTCCTCCAGGGGATCTTCCCAACCCAGGTCTCCCGCATTGCAGGAAGATTTTGAGCCACTGGGGAAGCCCAAGAATACTGGAGTGGTTAGCCTAACCCTTCTCCAGGGAATCTTCCCGACCCAGGAATCGAACTGGGGCCTCTTATATTGCAGGTGGATTTTTTTTTACCATCTGAGCTACCAGGGAAGCCCAATTTTACCTCTAAAAGTCGCATCCTTGGGGAAACAATCTCAGATATCCAGCAGAGGTCAGGTCCACTTTTCTGTGACCCAGAACATCCTGGTAACACTGGCTGAAACTGATAATAAATAAGTTGCTTTATAATTATTTTTCCAACTCTCCTGCCTGAAATATATACTCCTTGAATGCAGGGACTGTGATACCTCTGTACCTGCTGTACCTCTGGCTTCCAGCATAATCGCTTATACATGGAGACCCCTCAGTATCTATTTATTGAATGTATGGTACAAATTGAAAGAAGATCTATCAATCTCTTTGTTGCAAAAATTTTATCTCACAATATACTTTCGTTGTTTTGCTTGATACTGGGAATGGATTGAGAGTTATAAGGCAGGTGATGCAATTGCTTTACTGTAAGTCTTAGTGGCTGTCAGATTTGATTTGAGTCTTGTCTGTTCCACTTGGGGCTCCCGTGGTGGCTCAGGGGTAAAGAATCTACCTGCCAGTGCAGGAGACACAGGTTTGATTCCTGGGCTGGGAAGATCCCCTAGAGGAGGGCACAGCAACCCACTCCAGTATTTCTGTCTGGATAATCACATGGGCAGAGGAACCTGGCGGACTCCAGTGCATGGGCTCGCAAAGAGTCAGACACAACTGAAGTGACTTAACATACATGCACACACACTCACTGTTCTACTCGAGCCAAGTGACAGTGAAAAATACACTTCATATCCTATGCTTTCTTTTTTGCATTTCTAAAATGGGGATTGGTATCACATCCACAGGGATTGTGTAGGACAGTCTAGATTGTTGTGTTAGGATCTCAGGGAAAGAATGCTAACTGACTTCCTTCCCACTCTCTCTTCTTTTCATCCCAAAGCACCTTTAGGTATGAGACAAGTTAAATGATTCTTAATATTTTATCTTGGTCCTTTGAAGAGCACAAAAACCACATCTAAAAGCATTATTTTTCAAATTAGAAAGAGTATCTGTAATTTCTGCATGTTGCCCTGTTTACCATGAAGACTTGGGACTAACTAATTAATTTACTTTGAGAATTGTCAAATATTAAAATGACGGATTACAATGAACTATCTCATTAAGAACTGACACGGGGAAGCAAAATATTTTGAAATCAATGTCATATACTATGTACAGTCTTTGCTGAATAAAGGAAATCATTTTGAGGTTTCTTATCAAGGAAAGATTTCATGACCTTTGCAAAAGAACACCATATTTATTGCCAGTTATTAATTCAGTAACTAATTTTTGAGCATTTACTATATGGCAATCATTGAACATGTAATGTTAATATGGAGTAAGACACTAGTTCCTCAGTTAACTGTGATGTTAAACAGAGCATAGTAATCACAGAAATAGAGGTGCAAATAGACAAGCTGTATACCAGAGGAGGGACCTTGAAAATAAATTTAATTTTGTCATGTGGAAGGAGTGAACTTTATGGAAATGAAGCAATGTGCACAGAAGCCAGGGGGTAGGGGGATTCTTCACTAGGTCAGTGCATAGATGTATTAGTCACAGTTCTCCAAGAGACAGAAGCAATAGAATATGTACTGTGCACTCACAATCTTGTGTATGATACCTTGCCAAAATGTTCCAGTCTTGTTTATATTCCCCTCCTTGAGGTCAGATTTAGCTTGCAATGGCTGAGTGGATAGTAACAGAAGCTGGCTGGCCCAGGTGATGAGGTCTAAAGAAGCTGGAAGCCAGTCAGAAATCTGTAGGGATAGATGGCGACACTGTTGCTAAGCAGAGATAGATGCCCACCTGTGGAGCTGTGGTTCAATAGCATGCATTTTCCACTGTTTGCAGTCATGAAAAATTCATTCTTCAGGAGAAAAAGACCACACCAAGTTAACTGAGCATTTTTTAGTCATTCAATAGATCACCACTCACAAGTGACTATAGCAGTTATGACAACAAGGATGCCAGGCACAGCATGCAAAGCTATTGAAATTGTGTGAAATGTGGAGAGAGAGACACTGAGAATTAGGACACATTTAATTATAGGTACAGATTCTACTGCCACCAGATTTTTTTTAGTATGCTGCAGCAATAAACCTATGATATACATTTTCCCCTTTCATTTTAGAGAAATATTCTAGTACTATGTGTGAGCTGTGAGTGTGCTTAGTTGCTCAGTTGTGTCCTATTCTTTCATGACCCCATGGACTGTAGCCCACCAGGTTCCTCTGTCCGTGGGATATCCCAAGCAAGAATATTGGGGAGGGTTGCCATTTCCTACTTCAGGGGATCTTCCCAACCCAGGGATGATGAAACCTGCATCTCTTGCGTCTCCTGAACTGGCAGGCAGATTCTTTACTACTGAATCACCTGGGAAGTCCATTCTAGTACTACCCATGGCCTGTTAGAACCAGTATTTCAACAAAATTTGCCATCGGTGTAGCAAATTTTTTAGATAGATATAGCTTTGACAACGGGGAAGGCAATGGCACCCCACCCCAGTACTTTTGCCTGGAAAATCCCATGGACGGAAGATCCTGGTAGGCTCCAGTCCATGGGGTCGCTGAGGGTCGGACACGACTGAGCGACTTCACTTTCACTTTTCACTTTCATGCATTGGAGAAGGAAATGGCAACCCACTCCAGTGTTCTTGCCTGGAGAATCCCAGGGACGGGGGAGCCTGGTGAGCTTCCGTCTATGGGGTCGCACAGAGTCGGACACGACTGAAGCGACTTAGCAGCGGCAGCTTTGACAAGAGAAAGAACTCACTCATAACCCACTGCATAACTACTCAGTGCATTCTGTTTTTGCATATTTGCTTTTCATCTTTGTTCACATATATCTAAGTTTTAATAGTTACAGTACACTCATCATTTTGAGCTCTGGAGGAGATAATCCAAGGTCAAGGTACTGGCATGGTTTGTTCCTCCTAAGTTTCATGAAGGAAGAAGGATCAGTTCTGGGCCTCTTTCCATGACTTGCACATGACCACCTTCTCCCTGTGTCTTCACATCATCTTCCCCCGTTTGTGCTTAGTCACTCATTCGTGTCTGACTCTCTGTGGCCCTGTGAATTTGGGACCCACCTGACTCCTGTATCCACAGGATTCTCCAGGCAAGAATACCGGAGTGGGTTGTTGTGCCCTCCTCCAAAGGATCTTCTTGACCCAGGGATCAAACCTGCATCTATTGCATCTCCTGAACTGACAGGCAGATTCTTTACCTCTAAGCCACATGGGAAGCCCCTCTGTTATTCTGTAGAGGGCTAAATGACAACGAGCCTGCACTGAAGGAAATGAATGTCAAGTGAAAACCGTAAAGAATTCATTTCAGGTGGGCTAGACAGAATGAAACTGCTTACAATGCACTGTGCTTTTCTGTCCCAGATTTTAAATTCCTGAAAGAAAGAATTTTGTTTATTTGGTTTGGATCCTGTGCCCACTCCTGGATCAATAACTGTGACCATGGGATCAGGATCTCATAGTATTAACATGACCGCTGGTGGCCTATCACCTTTGCATATGAGGGCCATCCTCACAGAAAGGAAAATTGTAAGCTGGGGCACAATCCCAAGAAGTGTTTACTATAGGATAATACAATTTAAGAGACTTAACCAACATCCAACAAAATATGAACTTTAATTTCCTCTTTTCTACTCTACCACATCTGCATTATACTGTTGAACTTTCTGTCTGGTAGGAATTTTGACTGATAGTGATTTGCCTTTCTCTAGGAATTTGAAAACCCTATTTCTTGACATAAATTTTATATCTCTAAATTAGCTGCCTTTTAATTTTTTCTCATTCATTTTTGAAATTGACTGCCTCAGAGTTAATGCTTCAAAATTTGCATGTCTCCTCAATTCTAACCCTTAATGAAAAACACTCACACACGTATACATACACAGCCAAAGTCTCTCCAGGATTTCTTTGTTTATTTGATTTTTGTTTAGCCAGGCTATTATCTATGTGCATTTGTGAGCATGATATAATGACTTTGTGGGTGGACAATTCAGTTTGTATCCATCTCCAAGTAGCCCTAAGTACCAGGAATAGAGAAAGATTCTGGAGCTGTTACTGTTTTGGGTCTTAAACAGGATCAGAGGAAGAAAGATTAAAGAGACTGAGAACAGAGTGAACTAGGTTTCATCTGGTCTGGAGATTATGAAGATAGGAGTCATCTATTTATGGTTTCAAAGGGCATGAAAAATTTGTACGAAAGGAATTGGTATTAGTTGTTCTTTTTGCAGCAAAACATCACAATACACGGAACTGAATTTACATCAAAGCAGGAAAAGTGTTCCTTAGTCACAGGAAGGAACTTTTTGTTTGTTGGTGTGGTAAGTTGCAAGAATGGGACACTGAAGTTTACGTGGCATTTGTGCTTCCTGGAGAGCTCTAGAGAAGGGCTGCTGCTGCTGCTGCTGCTAAGTCGCTTCAGTCATGTCCAACTCTGTGCGACCCCATAGATGGCAGCCCACCAGGCTTCCATGTCCCTGGGACTCTCCAGGCAAGAACACTGGAGTGGGTTGCCATTTCCATCTCCAATGCATGAAAGTGAAAAGTGAAAGTGAAGTCGCTCAGTTGTGTCTGACTCTAGTGACCCCATGGACTGGAGCCTACCAGGCTCCTCCAGGGATTTTCCAGGCAAAAGTACTGGAGTGGAGTGCTATTGCCTTTTCTGCTACAGAAGGGCAGATAATTCTATACTGTACCAACTTGTACTGATCCTACATTGTACCCAAGTCAAGGAAAACAGAAATTTTCTCAGGCTTTTTTACACTCCTTCAACTATGATATTCCTCTGATGATTTCCAAATGCTACTCCATTGGCAGCAAGTATCACTTAAAAGACTTCTCTGGAAAGAGAGACATTGTAGGCTGTTTTTCAGGTCTTTTGTTGTTTAGTTGTATTTCAAGTCAAGTAAACATTTCCTCAATGGATATTATCTATATTCACTTATTTGTACAATGTATAAAAGTAGAGATATTTTTGAATCTCCATATATATATATATCGGAGAAGGCGATGGCACCCCACTCCAGTAGTCTTGCCTGGAAAATCCCATGGACAGGGGAGCCTGGTAGGCTGCAGTTCATGGGGTCGCGAAGAGTTGGACACAAGTGAGCAACTTCACTTTCACTTTTCACTTTCATGCATGGGAGAAGGAAATGTCACCCCACTCTAGTGTTCTTGCCTGGAGAATCCCAGGGATGGGGGAGCCTGGTGGACTGCCGTCTATGGGGTCGCACAGAGTTGGACACGGCTGAAGCAACTTAGCAGCAGCAGCATTTATATATAACTTGTTATATTTATGCTATATAAACTAGCATAAAGTTTGAATAAATAAGAGCGCTTTCTTTCATGGCTCTCCATCCTGCTGATTGCAGAGATTATTAATAACAACAAGGGATTTCAATAGTGGAGGTATTGGTTTAATAATAATTCAGTTTTTTAAAGAGACACAGAATGTCCACAACAGTTCTCTCCCCCTCTCTCCAAAGTCATAAAATGACAGAAACAAAGGAATTAGAGTGCAAATAAATTTAAACTATCCTCTCGTGTAGAGCAGAGATGTAACTCTGGGTAGGCCTTGGGCTGGAAATTCTAGTGCCCCCACGATCCAAAAAATTACAAAATATAATAACTCCAGTCTCTTTGAGGAACAAGAGGTCTCCCCTCATCTCTAATATATTCGGATGTCTTTCAAAAGGGTTTGAAGGAACTTGCTAATCTTAAGGACCATGTCATACATCAAAGGAAAGGAAAATGAGAGCTCTTGATGAAGTTCTCTAAAGGGAGGCTACCATGTGGTCTTTAGAAAGTTGACATTTGGCAGAGCTTGGCTAGACTCTGAGATCTTTAAGGACAGAGAAGTTACTTGGTTTCCCTCCCCAAAGAGGATTATGGGAATGTAGCATAATGCTTAAATTATAGACCAAACAAAGCCTACTTTGTGATTTACGGCTGTAGCTAACAAGGATATATTCATGTTTCCAAAGGCAAATGGCTTCATTCACTCATTACTTTCCAAGTACTTACTTCTGTGCTGTGCAGTGTGTTAATAACTAGGAATTCAGTCCTGATTAAGACATTATTTTTGTCCTAGAAGATCTCACACACTTGGATTGGATGGATGGGGACTGACTAGTAAACAGGTGGTTAGAATGCAGCTAGTCAGGTATTGTCACATGGTAAATATTGGGACAGTCGGTTGGAGTGCAGAGGAGGAGCAAGCACTTTGCTGTGATTGGACAGGGGAAAATGGAAGTGGGCATGGATTTAGAGAATTTGCTATTTTGTATGCTCTGTGCTACAAGTCCTCCCTGTTAGAATGACTAAGATATTGAATGAATTTTAATTTTATTTAATGTTCCAATTATTTTTTTAAGATTTAAATTAAAGCTAATTTTTTGCAATGCATCATTGCAAAAAAAGAAAGGAGAAAATTTCCAATTCATTATTCAATAAGTAATTTCCTACATGAATGAGATGGTGTCAAACGAAACACATTCATTCATTCAAAAAATTACATGTTAATGCCTCAAGAGGAATGTGAGCAAGAATTCACCAGACAGAACTTGGAAAATACTCCACCAAGGCCCACGGAGCTGCCCTTGCCAAGGCGAAGGACAGGTAATTTGCCATGACTAATTGAAAAACATAAAGAACATTAATATGAAAAATGAAAGCATAATCCATGGTATAACAGGCAATGAAACCATTCGCATAACTGATTACTCTTCAAGGTAACATGTTCTTCCTCTCAGGAATCTTTTTCTTTGTCCCAATCTTTTAAAAGGTTTCTAAAGTGACACCACTCGAAAGGTCATGGGAAAAGCTGTCTCTGTCCTAGTGTCCAGAGAGTGATACTGGGACACTCATAATTTGGGAAAAGAATTATTAAAGAAAATGTTTAGAGACCTTGGTGATCCTATATGTTCCATGTGAACTTCCTGAGACATAATATTAAGAAATAATGATTGTAATATTAGCAAGTTTTAATTTGAAACTTAGTAGCAGGCTATTAGAGGACCTAGGGTTCAATCTTAGCTCCACCCCATTTTAGCTTTGTGTACTTGGACAAGTCACTTATCTCCATGTGATTCTCAATGTCTTTATCAGTAAATTGGCGATAGTAGGATCTCCTCTGCTCATCTTGCAAAGCTGTAAAATACCAAATAAAAGAGCACTGGTGAAACTCTTTAAATGCCATAAAGATTATACATAAGGGTGGGATGATTTGGGAGAATGGCATTGAAATATGTATAATATCATATATGAAACCAGTCACCAGTCTAGGTTCGATGCACGATACCGGATACCTGGGGCTGGTGCACTGGGACGACCCAGAGGGATGGTATAGGGAGGGAGGAGGGTTCAGGATGGGGAACACATGTATACCTGTGGCAGATTCATTTCGATATATGGCAAAACCAATACAATATTGTAAAGTTAAATAAAATAAAATTTAAAAAAAGAAAATCCTGATTAATTTCTGTGTTGTTAGGTTAGGTCATATCAGCTTATCAAAATGAATTGTTTTGCACATATGCATGTGTGTCCTTAGTCGCTTCTGACTGTTTGCAACCCCATGGACTGTAGCCCACCAGGCTCCTCTGTCCATGGAATTTCCTAGGCAAGAATACTGGAGTGGGTAGCCATTCCCTTCTCCAGGAGATCTTTCCCACCCAGAGATCAAATTTGTGTCTCTTGTGTCCTCTGCATTGGCAGGTGGATTTTTTTGAGTGCTGAGTTTCAAGCCAACTTTTTCACTCTCTTCTTTCACCCTCATCAAGAGGCTCTTTAGTTCCTCTTTCCTTTCTGCCATTAGTGTTATCATCTGCATATTTGAGGTTGTTGATATTTCTCCTGGCAATCTTGATTCCAGCTTGTGATTCATCCAGCCCGGCATTTTGCCTGATGTACTCTGCATATAAGTTAAATAAGCAGGCTAAGAATATACAGCCCTGATATACTCCTTTCCCAATTTGGAACCCAGTCCATTGTTCCATATAAGGTTCTAACTGTTGCTTCTTGACTCACATACAAGTTTCTCAGGAGATAGGTAAGGTGATCTGGTACTCCTTTTTTTTCTTAAGAATTTTCCACAGTTTGTTGTGATCCACATAGTCAAAAGTTTTAGTGTAGTCAATGGAGCAGAAATAGAGGTTTTCCTGGAATTTCCTTGCTTTCTCCATGATCCAACGAATGTTTGCAATTTGATCTCTGCTTCCTCTGTCTTTTCTAAATCCAGCTTGTACAAGAAACAGTGCTAATCAACTGAACAGGGAAAAAAGTGAACATCAAGTTTTACCTTGTGCCATACACAAAAATCACCCCGAAATGTATAATAAATGTAAATGGATTCCAAGTGGAACTAAATGTAAACCTCGAAACTCTAAAATGTCTAGAAGAAAACATAGGAGAAAATCTTTGGGACTCTGGGAGTAGGTAAAAGTTCATAGAATACAAAATGCATAAAAGTATTTAAAACATTATAAATTTGATGTTAGCAAAATTTAAAGCTTTTGCTGTTTGAAAGATATTTTTGAGAAAATGAAAAGGCAAACCTTGGATTAGAAGAAACTACACACAGCACTTCTATCAGAGAAAATATTTACATCCAGAATATATAAATGCCTTTTATGATCCCTTAATGAGAAAAAAAAAAAACTGATAAAAATGGGGGAAAGATTTGAACAGATAGTTCATGAAAGAAGATGATCATGAATGGCCATCAAATGCATGATACAACCCAGGCTGAATTTAGGAGGCACATTATATGGACTCCATAACAGTTGGGCTGGCTATTGAGGGCATAGGCAGGGAGAGAGGGCAACCCTGCTTCTTCCCACTATCTCTTCCCATGCATTTCTCCATTTTCTCTTTTCCTTTTGCTTCTTCTCATCCCTTTGCCTGGAGGAGAAGGGGTTTTGGAGGGCTCAAGTCCAGTGGTCTGTATTTATCCTGTGGTCATACAACTACTTCTAGGCAGAATCAGAAGCCAGAGCCCAGCATCCTGACTTCGATTCTTCTTGGACCAGTGAAAGGGGTGTGGTCTGCGGCGCCATGGGCCTGGTTGGTTTCCCTTTCCTCCCACCTTCAGATTAAAATTGTATGGTTCTTTAAAACTGGTGGTCCAGCAGAAATAGAGCCATGTTTACATTTAAGGTGTGTTTTCCAAGCAGAAGTGCAGTGCCACTCGGTGAGATCTAGCAGGTGTTTCTGTTTTACCCTGAGTGGTAGAATCATGTCTCGCCACTTTGGGCAGAGATCAGCACTGGCTTTTGGCTTCCCGAATCAAGGCATAAATTTATATTGCTGTAACACAGTTATGCTTTCGAGGTGGTGTTCTCAGTTATTTGTAAAGTTTTGTAAAATGTTTCTCTCTTGCCTGTGGGGGAAAAAAAAAAAATGTTTCCCCAGAACTGCCTAGAATTGTCTGCCACTAACTAGCTGTGTGAACTTAGGCAATCACATCTCTCTCTGTGCCTCAGTTTCCTCATGAGTAAGATTGGGGATTGAACTAGTTGATTTCTGAGGGCCCTTCAGCTTTGACATTTTCTACAGTGTCTTGTTCCACAATCCTGTCATGTGCCTTAATGTTGAAATGCCACCAACATGTATTTAGATATATTTTTTGCTATCAATTTGCAGTCTCCAGGATTCCTCTGCCTTGTTTATTGCTTCCTGAGAGTTGCCTTGCATAATCTGTCTGCTCACGATCTTGCTGTTTCCTACAGATGGTGTCATATTTGAAAGGTGAAGGCGAGAGTATTCAATGTAGGAGCCCAGCCACAAACACATTCCTTGCTGACAATAAAGCTGTGTGCTTCTCTCTTTTCTTATCCTTTGCCCTCTTCCAGTTTGTTCCATTGCTCAATTTTGGTTTTATGATTGCATCTGCAATAGCAGGCACAGATGTTTTTCTCACTCAATTGTATGGTTAATGGTGAAATGGATTTTTTGAGCAGATGCTCGCATGTGGGTGCTATTCGTTTCTCTCCTGACACATTCTCTACACAAACAGCAGATTGTCTGTCTGGTGTGCTTTGAGCCTCACAAAAGAAGAATTCAAGCTGAATAACATGGGGCTGATTTTCAAGTTCCTGAAAAAATAATGTAGGCACTAAATTTGACAAACTCTTTATAGCACCCCTGCAACCCGGATTCATACCTGCATCTTCAGCCTTTGCCAGTTTTACCTGAGGAAGCTGAGAGTAAACATTTGTCCTTTGAAGGGCTGCCTTATGAAGGAAAATGATACCAGATTCAATTTCAAAAGAGCTGGACTCAATTGCTCTGTCACTGTGACTTCTGAGACTCAAGGTATGTTATCTGACATCTGTTTCTTCATCTATGAGGTGGAACTGACAATACAAAGCTGGTATGGATCACTGAAAGAACTGCCAAGTAGCAAAGGTCCCCACTTAAGTCTAATCCATGTCCACCCCTGGGTATGTATGGCTAATTGGAGCTGACTGACCAGAAATCTATCTGCTCAAAGGACTAAGAAGCCTCCAGGAGAGAGACAAGTCTGTGGAAGGATCAAGTGTTGGAGGTCAACCCAAAATTCAATAGTGCTAGGGTTTCTTATCTTCAGCACTATTAAAATTCGGGGCCAGATAATTGTTTTTTATGATTGCTGTCCTGTGCATTGTAGGATATGTAGTATCATCTCCACCTCAACCCAGTAGTTTACCCACCCACCCTCAAAGTAGTGAAAACTAAAATTTTTTCCAAATATTGTCAAATGTGCTCTGGGATGGGGAGAAGTCAGAATGAGAATCACTGCCTTAGAGACACTCAATACTGGCTTTAAACTCACTTGCTCCAGGTTGTGTAGCTAGTAACCCTTTATGCTTCCATATTCTCATTACTAAAATGGGAGCTTAGCTACTTTGCAGAAAGGATTGTTGAGAGAATTAAAACAACAGTTGTGTACAAACCTTGGCATGTAATAACACACTAACTCCCTACCATCATAATACCTTTGTTTTTTTCTTTTCCTTTGTCTAAGATACACTCTTTCTCTCACTCCTTGTCTCTGTCTTGTTTTCTCCAATTCATCCTTCAGATCACAACTAGAGAGGCATTTTCACGGGGAAGCTTTCCTTGATTCCACAGACTATATCAGAGTTCAGGGAACTCATAGCGCTTATTTTGTTGATAGTATACATTACAAAACTTGGGTGATTCTTTCATTAATGTCTGTTGGACTGCTAGAATGTAAGTGTAATGAGGGCAAATACTATGTCTCTTGTTCACTGTTGCATTGGCAGAGCTCAGGACAGAGCCTGAAACAAAACACGCATTTAATAAAATATTGAAGGAAAGGAGGAAATGAAGAGCTCAACAAGCCTTGCAAATATTAAACTTTAATTCCGCTAAGCAGCTGATCAGTCCAGTAAACACAAAGCAGTGACAAGAGAGGAGCAGTAGATTTTTTTTTTTTTTTATTGAACTATAGTCAATTTACAATGTCATGTTAGTTTTAGGTGTACAGCAAAATGATTCGGTTGTACTGCGTACACACACACATACACACACACACATAAAGTCCCCCTACATATGAACTTTCAAGGCACAGACTTTCAAAGATGCCAACATGCATTCCATCAACATCAGGCATGAGTGAAATTGCAACTTGCCCTCTGATTGTGTTAGTCGGGTACCAAGGCTAATTTTATCGGACTTAAGAACAGATTGAACTTACCAGTGTGCTCTCAGAACAGAACTCATACATACATACAGTAAAGTCCTCTACCTAATACGGTTTACTTTCTCCATTGTATATTCTTGGCTCTTCTGTTCTAAATTAATTGATCATATATGTATATGTTTACTTCTGGGCTGTCTATTCTGTCCCATTGATCTATCTGTCTTTTTTTATGCCAGTACCATACTGTTTTAATTATCATGCTCTTACTTAAGGTTCACACTCCACTTGAATTTTGTATCTTATTCCCTGTCCCCCTTTTTCAAGAACCTATATGTATTTCCTTCTTTCTTGAATATTTACTAGGTCATTTCCATCAGCATGTAAAATGTAAAATCTTCAAACTTAAGATGCAAAAACTTCCTTGACATCTGACATATTCCAGAAAACTCCTCATTTCTTTGGTTCCCCTCCACAGCAAAATGCCTTAACAGATTTGTATGTAGTCATGTTAATTTCTCACCTTCCATCATTCTGTCAACCCTTTTATATCAGACTTTTATTTCTATTATTCAAGGTTACTGTGACTACCACTTGCAAAACAAAGAATTACTGTTCTTGTCTTCAGTGACTTGACCTCCTAGCAGCATTTGTCTCAGATGATCACTTATTTCTAGAATAATACATTTTTTCTCTGCTTCTCTTTTCTTCTTTTCCTCCTATCTTGTGGGATCTCCTTTTCAATCTTTCCTGGCTTCTCTTTCTCTGCTGACTGCATTCTGGATAACCATCTCCATCTGTACAATATCCCTAGGTAGTGTCACTGAGAACCATGGTTTTGATAACTATTATATAGCAGTGACTCTCCAACTTATGTCTCCAATTTTGGCCATTCTTTTGAGCTAGTATATCCAACTGTTTACTTGCCATCACTGCTTAGATGGCTAATAAACATCTCAAACTTAACATGTCCAAAACTGAACTTCTGCTCTTCGCCCATCTCTAGTAAATCTGCCTCTCTCATATTCTCTATCTCAGAAATCCCAACTCAATTATTCCAGTTACTTAGATCACAAACCTCATTGACTCCTTTTTATCACACATCACACATTCCCATTCCTTAGGAAATCTTCTTGGTTCTGCATGTGCAAAGAATTAGCATAGCATATCTGGTTGCTTATATCCAAGGAACCTGGAACCACGTAAATGTGACCTCGAGAATGTTATTTATGTCAGTGACTAATGATTTTATTGTGTTTGTGTTCACTTGGAGCAATGGACTCTGCTGTGCCAGCTGGCCAATTTGCTTTGCATAAACATGAAGTTCAATACTGTGCACCTGGTTGCATTATTGGGGTCCTGAAGTTCCCATTGCTACAGCTAGTTATGTACTATGAAGTGCCTGTGTGACCAGCTCTTAATTATAGCCTCAGGCCCAAAGACTCAAATGTGCTTTCCTAGACTGATACATTCCACACCTGTCCCCATAGTTTGGTGCTAGACACAAAGCTTGCCCTATGTGGCCCCAGATGGGTAAGGACATGAAGCCTATGTTTAGCCTCCTAGACTTTGCCCACTGAACATCTTTTCCTGTTCCTTTTGCTATGTATCCTTTGCTGTAATAAACCTTACCATTCAGATTAAGCTATTAAGTTTTGTGAGTCCTTATAGTGAATTAGCAAACTTGAAAGTTGTGTTGGGGTCCCTGAAACAATCTACCTTCAAAATATATGCAGAATTTAACCATCTTTACTGCTCCCACTCCAATCTAAACTACCATTGTCTCTAGTTTGGAATAATGTAATACTGATTCCACCCTTACTTCCACATCACCAGTTTTCTAAAGAGCAGCCAGAATGATCTTAAAAAAATGTAAATCTTATTCCACCACTCCCCTATTCAACACCTTTCAATGACTTTCTACCATATAATAGAGTAAAAATCACACTCCTTTTCTTTTAGCCTACAGGGTCCAACATGATCTGGTCTCTTGACATCTCTCTGAAATCATCACTTACCACTCCCTCCATTGATCATTTTGTTCCTCTCTGTTCCTAAAACACCTCAAGTTCATTCATTCTGGTGGAAGCTGTTCTTTCTGGAGATCTAGCTCTAATTCTTCATCTCTATCTTTCCATGGTTGACTCCTTCTGGTCATTTAGGTCTCAGCTCAGAAGTCACCTCTACAAGCCACCCTGGCTTGAAACCACCCCCTCATTATTTTATTCATGTTACTTATTTTTTTCCTGCCACTTATTAATAGTTGAAATTATCTTGTCTGTGTTTACAGCACAGTCCTCTTGAGGGCAAAGACTTGGTATTTTTCATTTACTCATGTTTTCACATTACTTGGAACATGTCTCATAGAGGTAGGCATTCAGTAAATATGTGTTGATTGAATGAATGAATGAAAGAAATATAGTACAGTTTGCAGCTTTAGGATAGTCCCTATTGGAAGGCTTTTGTATTTTGCTTTTCTTTTCTGAAACACGCTGGAGAAATGTTTAGGTAGGCAGAGTGTGTATAAGGGCTAGAAAATTTTCTGATACAGTGCAAACTCCATCCTCTATATTATTCATTGTTATGTCCTCAGTTCCTGGAACAGTGTTGGCTTATAATAGGTACTCATTTTTAAAGATTTGTTTAATAGATGAATGATGTCTAACACAAAATGTGCATCATAAATATTTGGGAAAAAATAAGAACTTAGGACCTATAACAAATACTTGCATGAATGGTTTATGTCTTTCTCCTTCTTGTGTTCCACATTTTCCTCCTCTCAATAAAAGATATTTTTCATTCTTTCAATCAATATTTATTGAGGGTCTAATTTATACTAGTGACATGATGTGCTGTGCTTAGTCGCTCAGTCGTGTCCGACTTTTAGCGACCCCATGGACTGTAGCCTGCCAGGCTCCTCTGTCCATGGGGATTCTCCAGGCAAGAATACTGGAGTGGGTTGCCATGCCCTTCCCCAGAGGATCTTCCCAACCCAGGGATCAAACCCAGGTCTCCCACGTTGCAGGTGATTCTTTATCATCTGAGCTACCAGAGAAGCCCATGAATACTGGAGTGGGTAGCCTATCTGTTCTCAGGGGATCTTCCTGGCCAAGGGATCAAACCAGGGTCTCCTTTATTACAGGCAAATTCTTTACCAGCTGAACTACCCAGGAAACCCTATACTAGTGATATTGTGATATAAATAATCATCCAAACTAACTTATTAGAAGCATTATGAAACAGAACTTCTTTAATAGTTGAGCTCATCTTATAGCTTAGTTAACCTGGAAGTAAGAAAAGTGGTGGAAGACCAGAATTACATTATATCATGCAGCATAATAGAATTTGACTCCACATCTAAAGGTTTATATATAGGGAGAGAATTAAAATGATGAAGCTGGATAAAAGATCTAACAATAGTATAGACCAGAATGAACAATTTGCATTTTTTTTTTTTTTTTTTGTCTACCACTAAAGCCTATGTCTACTGCTGGGATTTTAAGAAAGTTTTTTTATGAAGTTCAATGTACTTCAATAAATTTTACAGAAGAATTAATTGCCTTGGTCAAATAAGTTGAATATGCAAGCCTGATAGCAGTATTTAGATGTCTCCTTTTTGGGTAAAACAGTAAAGGTCAATTATCTTGGCTCAGAAAAGCAAATTATTTCAAGGGTTTTTGGACAATGAAGTATCCTTGCAACACCCAGGAAACTCAGGGGTGCCATAATGAACATCCATTTATAGTGGCAGGGTAGATTTCTACAAATGAAGTAGCCGAATCTAAAGGTGTGTGCTCCAAAAGTGAAGTTGTTCACTTGTGTCTGCCTCTTTGCAACCCCGAGGACTGTAGCCTACTAGGCTTTTCCATCCATGGGATTTTCCAGGCAAGAATACTGGAGTGGGTTGCCATTGTGCTCAAAAAATAAACTCAAAATGGATTAAATATCTAAATGTAAGACCAGAAACTATAAAACTCCTAGAGGAAAACATAGACAAAACACTCTCTGAAATAAATCACAGCAAGATCATCTATGACCCACCTCCTGAAGTAATGGAATTAAAAGCAAAAATAAACAAATGGGACCTAATTAAACTTAAAAACTTTCGTACAATGAAGGAAATTATAAGCAAGGTGAAAAGACAGTCTTCAGAATGGGAGAAAATAAGAGCAAACAAAGCAACTGATAAAGAATTAATGTCAAAAATACATAAGTAGCTCCTCAAGCTCAATTCCAGAAAAATAAATGACCCAATCCAAAAAATGGGCCAAAGAACTAAACAGACATTTCTCCAAAGAAGACATACAGATGGCTAACAAAAACATGAAAAGATGCTCAACATTACTCCTTATCAGAGAAATGCAAATCAAAACCACAGTGAGGTACCATTTCACGCTGGTCAGAATGGCTGCTATCAAAAGGTCTATAAGCAATAAATGCTGGAGAAGGTGTAGAGAAAAGGGAACCCTTTTATACTGTTGGTAGGAATGCAAACTAGTACAGTCACTATGGAGAACAGTGTGGAGATTTCTTAAAAAACTGGAAATAGAACTGTCATATGACCCAGCAATCCCACTGATGGGCATACACACTAAGGAAACCAGAGTTGAAAGAGACACGTGTACCCCAATGCTCATCACAGCACTGTTTATAAAGCCAGGACATAGAAGCAACCTAGATGTCCATTGGCAGACAAATGGATCAGAAAGCTGTGGTACATATTCACAATGGAATATTACTCAGCCATTAAAAAGAATGCATTTGAATCAGTTCTAATGAGGTGGATGAAACTGGAGCTTATTATACAGAGTGAAGTAAGCCAGAAAGAAAAACACCAATACAGTATATTAATGCATATATATGGGATTTAGAAAGATGGTAACAATGACCCTATATGGAAGACAGCAAAAGAGACACAGATGTAAAGAACAGACTTTTGGGCTTTGTGGGAAAAGGCGAGGGTGGGATGATTTGAGAAAATAGCATTGAAACATGTATATTATCATATGTGAAACAGATCACCAGTCCAGGTTCAATGCATGAGACAGGGTGCTCAGGGCCGGTGCACTGGGATGACACTGAGGTATGCAGTGGGGAGGGAGGTGGGAGGGGGGTTCAGGATGGGGGACACGTGTACACTCATGGCTGATTCATGTCAATGTACTACAAAAACCACTACAATATTGTAAAGTTATTAGCCTCCAATTAAAATAAATAAATTAAAAAAACAAAGGTGTGTGCTCTTAAAGCATTCACAGTACCTGCCAAATTACTTTCCAAAATGGTTAGAGCAAATTTATACTCCTGCCAACATCTTTGAGCTATTGTCCCTTATCTGTACCCTCTCTAACAGTAATTATCATTAGATCTTCTAATTTTTCTACTCTGATATTCAAAAAAATCATATCCCTTTGATATTTCTATTTTCATTTCTTTGACAACTACTAAGGTTGCACATATTTTTGTACGTTTATTATTTTTTAATTCTGTGAACATTATATTCCCAAGCTTTGCCTGTTTTGTATTGCATTACTTATATTTTCTATAATAAATCATTAATAATTGATTTGCAAGATTTTTGTGTACTAGAAATGTATGTTTTGTCTGTTATATTTTTAAAAGCTTTATCTTCATTGTTGTCATTTGAGTTTATAATCTTTTTCTAAATTTTCTTCCAAATTTATGGATACAAATGGACTTCATTGGATTTACTGAATAATCCTTTGTTCCCTTATTCTTTGATTGCGTCCATTTTAATATGTTTCATTCCTATATATAGTGAAGGACAGGGAAGCTTGCTGTGCTGCAGTTCATGGGGTTGCAAAGAGTTGGACATGATTTAGTGACCGAAAAACAATAATATTTATTTGGATCTCTTTCTTGACTCTCTTTTCTGTTCCACTTTTCCATTTGTTTATTCTTCTGTCAATACCATAGTCCTTTGATTACATTGGATTTGCAATATATTTTGAGATCTGATAAGTCAATTCCTCCCACGTTATTCTTCAAAAATTTCTTGGCACTTGTACATTTCTTTTGTGATAAGAACTGTAAATTTGTTATAACTGTAAAAAAAAATCCACTTACATTTTGATTAAAAATAATTAATATGGTAACTAACTCTATGGCCCAGTATTGCTATTATCAACTATCATTAAATAAATAAACTTTAGCTCTTTAATCATAGAGACTGCTATTCAGATGGCAAAATCATCTTGATTGCAAATCAAGCAAAGAGTCCTGCACTCTGTATGCCAGCAAATTTGGAAAACTCAGCAGTGGCCACAGGACTCGAAGAGGTCAGTTTTCATTCCAATCCCAAAGAAGGGAAATGCCAAAGAATGTTTAAACTACTGCACAATTGCACTCATCTCACATGCTAGCAAAGTAATGCTCAAAATTCTCCAAGCTAGGCTTCACCAGTACGTGAACCGTGAACTTCCAGATGTTCAAGCTGGATTTAGAAAAGGCAAGGAACCAGAGATCAAATTGCCAACATCTGCTGGATCATGGAAAAAGCAAGAGAGTTCCAGAAAAACATCTATTTCTGCTTTATTAACTATGCCAAATTCTTTGACTGTGTGGATCACAACAAACTGTGGAAAATTCCTCAAGAGATGGGAATACCAGACCACCTGACCTGCCTCCTGAGAAATCTGTATGCAGATCAAGAAGCAACAGTTAGAACTGGGCATGGAACAACAGACTGGTTCCAAATTGGGAAAGAAGTATATCAAGGCTGTATATTGTCACTTTGCTGATTTAATTTATATGCAGAGTACATCATGCGAAATGCCAGGCTGGATGAAGCACAAGCTGGAATCAAGATTGCCAGGAAAAATATCAATAACCTCAGATATGCAGATGACACCACCCTTATGGCAGAAGCAAAGAACTGAAGAGCCTCTTGATGAAAGTGAAAGAGGAGAGTAAAAAAGTTGATTTAAAACTCAACATTCAGAAAACTAAGATCATGGCATCTGGTCCCATCACTTCATGGGAAATAGTTAAAGAAACAATGAAAGCAGTGAGAGATTTTCTTTTCTTGGGCTCCAAAATCACTGTTTATGGTGACTGCAGCCATGAAATTGAAAGAAGCTTGCTCCTTGGAAGAAAAGCTGTGACCAAACTAGACAGCATATTAAAAGTCAGAGACATTACTTTGTCAACAAATGACCATCTAGTCAAAGCTTTTCCAGTAGTCATGTATTCATGTCAGAGTTGGACTGTAGAGAAAGGTGAGTGCTGAAGAATTGATGCTTTTGAACTGTAGTGTTGGAGAAGACTCTTGAGAGTCCCTTGGACTGCAAGGCGATCCAACTAGCCCAGCCTAAAGGAAGTCAGACCTGAATATTCATTGGAAGGACTGATGCTGAAGCTGAAATTCTAATACTGCAGCCACCTGATGCGAAGAATTTACTCACTGGAAAAGACACTGATACTGGGAAAGATTGAAGGTGGGAGGAGGAGGGGACAACAGAGGATGAGGTGATGGATGGTATCACTGACTCAACGGACATGAGTTTGAGCAAGTTCTGGGAGTTGGTGATGGACAGGGATGCCTGGCGTACTGCAGTCCTTGGGGTTGCAAAGCGTCAGACATGACTGAGTGACTGAACTGACTGAACTGATGCTGCTATTTTCTGCTTGTATGTTTTATGTATCTGTAGCCTCCTACATGTCATTACTGATGAGTGATCAAAGATTATCTTGTGCTTGTTTCCACTGCTCTGGAGGGCACTTGCTTTATTCCTGGAGGTAACCCCAGAACCCTCCAAAATATATTTCATGTAAGCCACATGGCCTATATTTTATCTCATGCCATATTAAATGTACTCTTTGATATTTTTGAGAATCCAATCCAAACAATAGGAACTTTAGATTTAGAAATCTATTGTAGGTTTAAGGGGGAAGGCAATGGCACCCCACCCCAGAACTCTTGCCTGGAAAATACCATGGACGGAGGAGCCTGGTAGGCTCCAGTCCATGGGATCGCTAAGAGTCGGACACGACTGAGCGACTTCACTTTCACTTTTCACTTTCATGCTTTGGAGAAGGAAATGGCAACCCACTCCAGTATTCTTGCCTGGAGAATCCTGGGGACGGAGGAGCCTGGTGGGCTGCTGTCTATGGGATCGCACAGAGTCGGACACGACTGAAGCGACTTAGCAGCAGCAGCAGCAGCAGCAGTAGGTTTAAAGTATGGTCCTCATTTCCAAGGATCATTGTATATCCATCTATATATTCGGGTACTTTTGTATGGATTCAATATATTTTCATATTTTTTCATTATAACATTTATTCCTTAGTATTTTATAGAATTTGTGTCAATTGTGAATAGGTTTTATTTTTTTTTCTTGAATTTCAATTTCTAATTTTTCTTTTTTAGCATTTAAAAAAACTTTTTTCTAAGCAACTTCCAATATTTTAATAATTTAATTATTTTTTTAACAAAATTATTTTTTGTTTTTAAAAGGTACCACTTTTACAACTTCAAAAATAATTATTTTTTTTTATAATATATATTACATATTTTTTTTTTTTTTCTTACTTCCTTAACTAACACTCCATCCAAATAAAAAAAAATAATATTTATTTTTATTTTTAATTTTTTTAAAAAAAATGAATATTATATAGTGTCTTAAAATAACATTGTTATTGATTATGAATGTAAATGAAATTAAAAATTATTCTTTTAATTAAAAAAAAATACATTATTTTTTATATTGTTTTTTTTATTTTAAAAAACACAAACAAAAAAAAAATCAAATATATTATATTTTATAATTTTAAATAAAAATAAAAAAAAAAAAAAAAAAAGGGTTAGTATATAATATTTTATTTTTTTTTTTTTTTTTTTTTTTTTTTTTTTTTGATCAAGAATCTCTTTTATTGATTATCAGAAACATTACAAACATCTAGTATGAACAAATTGTAACATGATAGTGTTTAGTTTGAACAATTAATACATTTCAGATATAATATTATACATATTTCAATGCTATTCTCCCCAATCATCTCACCCTCTCCCAGTCCCAGAGTCCAAAAGTCTGGTCTATACATCAGTGTCTCTTTTGTTGTCTCGTAAGTAGGGTTATTTTTTACCATCTTTCTAAATTCCATATATATGTGTTAGTATACTGTATTTGTGTTTTTGTTTCTGGCTTACTTCACTCTGTATAATAGGCTCCAGTTCCATCCACCTCCTTAGAACTGATTCAAATGTATTCTTTTTAATGGCTGAGTAATACTCCATTGTGTATATGTACCACAGCTTGCTTATCCATTCATCTGTGGATGGACATCTAGGTTGCTTCCACGTTCTGGCTATTGCAAACAGTGCTGCTATGAACATTGGGGTACAAGTGTCTCTTTCAATTCTGGTTTTCTCAGTGTATATGCCCAGCAGTGGGATTGCTGGATCATAAGGCAGTTCTATTCGCAGTTTTTTGAGGAATCTCCATACTGTTCTCCAAAGTGGCTGTACTAGTTTGCATTCCCACCAACAGTGCAAGAGGGTTCCCTTCTCTCCGCACCCTCTCCAGCATTTATTGCTTGTAGACTTTTGGATAGCAGCCATTCTGATTGGCGTGAAATGGTATCTCATAGTGGTTTTGATTTGCATTTCTCTGATAATGAGTGATGTTGAGCATCTTTTCATGTGTTTGTTAGCCATCTGTATGTCTTCTTTGGAGAAATGTCTATTGAGTTCTTTGGCCCATTTTTTGATTGGGTCGTTTATTTTTCTGGAATTGAGCTGTAGAAGTTGCTTGTATATTTTTGAGATTAGTTGTTTGTCTGTTGCTTCATTTGCTATTATTTTCTCCCATTCTGAAGGCTGTCTTTTCACCTTGCTTATAGTTTCCTTTGTTGTGCAGAAGCTTTTTAAGTTTGATTAGGTCCCATTTGTTCATTTTTGATTTTATTTCCAATATTCTGGGAGGTGGGTCATAGAGGATCCTGCTGTGATGTAAGTCAGAGAGTGTTTTGCCTATGTTTTCCTCTAGGAGTTTTATGGTTTCTGGTCTTACATTTAGCTCTTTAATCCATTTTGAGTTTATTTTTGTGTATGGTGTTAGAAAGTGTTCTAGTTTCATTCTTTTACAAGTGTTTGACCAGTTTTCCCAGCACCACTTGTTAAAGAGATTGTCTTTAATCCATTGTATATTCTTGCCTCCTTTGTCAAAGATAAGGTGACCATATGTGCGTGGATTTATCTCTGGGCTTTCTATTTTGTTCCATTGATCTATATTTCTGTCCTTGTGCCAGTACCATACTGTCTTGATGACTGTGGCTTTGTAGTAGAGCCTGAAGTCAGGCAGGTTAATTCCTCCAGTTCCGTTCTTCTTTCTCAAGATAGCTTTGGCTATTCGAGGTTTTTTGTATTTCCATACAAATTGAGAAATTATTTGTTCTAGCTCTGTGAAGAATACCGTTGGTAGCTTGATGGGGAATGCATTGAATCTATAAATTGCTTTGGGTAGTATATTCATTTTCACTATATTGATTCTACCAATCCATGAACATGGTATATTTCTCCATCTATTAGTGTCCTCTTTGATTTCTTTCACCAGTGTTTTATAGTTTTCTATATATAGGTCTTTAGATTCTTTAGGAAGATATATTCCTAAGTATTTTATTGTTTTCATTGCAATGGTGAATGGAATTGTTTCCTTAATTTCTCTTTCTATTTTCTCGTTATTAGTGTACAGGAATGCAAGGGATTTCTGTGTGTTAATTTTATATCCTGCAACTTTACCATATTCATTGATCAGTTCTAGTAATTTTCTGGTGGAATCTTTAGGGTTTTCTACGTAGAGGATCATGTCATCTGCAAACAGTGAGAGTTTTACTTCTTCTTTTCCAATTTGGATTCCTTTTATTTCTTTTTCTGCTCTGATTGCTGTGGCCAAAACTTCCAAAACTATGTTGAATAGTAATGGTGAAAGTGGGCATCCTTGTCTTGTTCCTGACTTTAGAGGAAATGCTTTCAATTTTTCACCATTGAGGATAATGTTTGCTGTGGGCTTGTCATATATAGCTTTTATTATGTTGAGGTATGTTCCTTCTATTCCTGCTTTCTGGAGAGTTTTTATCATAAATGGATGTTGAACTTTGTCAAAGGCTTTCTCTGCATCTATTGAGATAATCATATGGTTTTTATTCTTCAGTTTGTTAATGTGGTGTATTACGTTGATTGATTTGCGGATATTGAAGAATCCTTGCATTCCTGGGATAAAGCCCACTTGGTCATGATGTATGATCTTTTTAATGTGTTGTTGGATTCTGATTGCTAGAATTTTGTTAAGGATTTTTGCATCTATGTTCATCAGTGATATTGGCCTGTAGTTTTCTTTTTTTGTGGGATCTTTGTCAGGTTTTGGTATTAGGGTGATGGTGGCCTCATAGAATGAGTTTGGAAGTTTGCCTTCTTCTGCAATTTTCTGGAAGAGTTTGAGTAGGATAGGTGTTAGCTCTTCTCTAAATTTTTGGTAGAATTCAGCTGTAAAGCCGTCTGGACCTGGGCTTTTGTTTGCTGGAAGATTTCTGATTACAGTTTCAATTTCCGTGCTTGTGATGGGTCTGTTAAGATTTTCTATTTCTTCCTGATCCAGTTTTGGGAAGTTGTACTTTTCTAAGAATTTGTCCATTTCTTCCACATTGTCCATTTTATTGCCATATAATTGCTGATAGTAGTCTCTTATGATCCTTTGTATTTCTGTGCTGTCTGTTGTGATCTCTCCATTTTCATTTCTAATTTTATTGATTTGATTTTTCTCCCTTTGTTTCTTGATGAGTCTGGCTAGTGGTTTGTCAATTTTATTTACCCTTTCAAAGAACCAGCTTTTGGCTTTGTTGATTTTTGCTATGGTTTCTTTTGTTTCTTTTGCATTTATTTCTGCCCTAATTTTTAGGATTTCTTTCCTTCTACTAACCTTGGGGTGCTTCATTTCTTCCTTTTCTAGTTGCTTTAGGTGTAGAGTTAGGTTATTCATTTGGCTTTTTTCTTGTTTCTTGAGGTATGCCTGTATTGCTATGAACTTTCCCCTTAGGACTGCTTTTACAGTGTCCCACAGGTTTTGGGTTGTAGTGTTTTCATTTTCATTCGTTTCTATGCAGAATTTGATTTCTTTTTTGATTTCTTCTGTGATTTGTTGGTTATTCAGGAGTGTGTTGTTCAGCCTCCATATGTTGGTCTTTTTAATAGATTTTCTCCTGTTATTGAGATTTACTCTTACTGCATTGTGGTCAGAAAAAATGCTTGGAATGATTTCAATTTTTCTGAACTTACCAAGGCTGGATTTATGGCCCAGGATGTGGTCTATCCTGGAGAAGGTTCCGTGTGCACTTGAGAAAAAGGTGAAATTCATTGTTTTGGGATGAAATGTCCTATAGATATCAATTAGTTCTAACTGGTCTATTGTATCGTTTAAAGTTTGTGTTTCCTTGTTAATTTTCTGTTTAGTTGATCTATCCATTGGTGTGAGTGGGGTATTAAAGTCTCCCACTATTATTGTGTTATTGTTGATTTCTCCTTTCATACTTGTTAGTATTTGTCTTATATATTGTGGTGCTCCTAAGTTGGGTGCATATATATTTATAATTGTTATATCTTCTTCTTGGATTGATCCTTTGATCATTAGGTAGTGACCTTCTTTGTCTCTTTTCACATCCTTTGTTTTAAAGTCTATTTTATCTGATATGAGTATTGCTACTCCTGCTTTCTTTTGGTCTCTAGAAACTGTATTATCAAGGGATGATAGAATTTTTCCTTTTCTTTATAGTTTTAGGTATTTTATAATATTCATATTGAGCAAGTACAGTTCTTGTGATCAGAAAAAAACTATAAATGTTATTAAAAGCAAAACAGAGATTTTTTAGAGGTTGTTATTTGGTTATTGGAGCAGGAAATGGCAACCCACTCCAGTATTTTTGCTTGGAGAATCTCAGGGACCGGGGAGCCTGGTGGGCTGCCATCTATGGGGTCGCAAAAAGTAGGACATGACTGAAGTGATTTAGCAGCAGTAGCAGCATTTGTTTGCTGAGTCATTTCCAACTCTTTGCGACTCCATGGACTGCAGTAATCCAGGCTTCCCTGTCCTTCACCATCTCCCTGAGTTTGCTCAAACTCATGTCCATTGAATTGGTGATGCTATCCAACCATCTCATCCTCTGTCACCCACTTTCCCTCCTTCCCCCAATCTTTCCTAGCATCAGGGTTTTTTACAATGAGTCAATCCTTCACATCAGGTGGCCAAAGTATTGGAGCTTCAGCTTCAGCATTGAGCTTCCCTGGGGGCTCAGAGGGTAAACCTGTCTGCCTGCAGTGCAGGAGACCCAGGTTCAATGCCTTGGTTGGGAAGATTCCCTGGAGAAGGAAATGGCAACCCACTCTAGTGGAAAATCCCATGGACGGAGGAGCCTACAGTCCATGGGGTCGCAAAGAGTTGGACATGACTCAGTAACTTCACTTCACTTCACTTCAGCATTAGTCCTTCCAATGAATATTCAGGGTTGATTTCCTTTAGGATTGACTGGTTTGATCTCCTTACTGTCTACTGCTACCAAACAGTGAGAGAGGCTTTTTAGTTGACCTACAAGTTCTAGTCATTAAATTCCAAAATATTACACTGCAAAGAGCTTTTAGTGTAATGGCAGTTGTTCAATACCCTGTCTTGTTATGTCTATGACTTGAGTTGGTATCTTCACAGATTTGTGGAGTGCTGACATGGCAACTCTCCTTTAGTGGAAACTGGCTCTACTGATGCCGTCTGCAAAATACATTTGTGGCAAAATATATTTCCAAAATGGCTACCTCATTGGATATAGGTACAGGAAAGAATCAATCCCTGCTGAGCATTGCGTAGAAGAGTCTCCTCCATTGTTGAGTCCACTCCCCCCAGAGATCCTCTTCTGCTCTATCTCCCATAAGTCATCTCCTTAGCCAACATAGTTTCATTTAAAATTGGTCCCTTTGCAGGTTCAGTGGTGCTTTACTCTATTTCATGCAGATTATAGAAGAGGTTCTAAATTTTGTACTTGAGTAGAATTAAATAACATTCAGTCTCATCTTTTATAGCCCTTGCCCACTCTTCCTACAGAGATGGAAGATGTTCACCTGAATTTGCTATTAGCTGTGAGTCATCCGACCTTTGCATGGGAGCATCTTAAATCCTGGGACTGGAGGCTCCTTAGGCTTTGTTGTCTGTGGCCTTTGATTCTTTTCCCTCCTGGTGGAAATAGAGTGTAGGGCAATGAAGGTTGAAAAACCTTGTAGAATAGAGGCTGTCAAAGGCCTATTAGGTGAAATCTAAGACAGGAATCCCAAAGCTCACCAAGTTTGACAGTATAAACTTTGCTTCAAACACATAGAATATGGATATATTACTTATACCATTTGCTTTTATGTTAGAAAGTCAAAATTCTTTTGTCTTGTTAAAGAAGATTTTCATGGAAATGTTAATTCTGTAAGTGGATTGCTATATACTGAGTATATACCCTGGTTTTCGAGCGAATCAGAAACATCCCACACTTTGATCCTTGTATGAAGATTTGGATGATATTTTCTTCTTTTATTTCCTAACAGAGATGCTACTATTGAAAACAAACTGTTGGTTTTTCAAAGCCCATATTCTGTTACTCAGTGTTATTTATATAGAGCCTGATAAAACATTATGCTACTAATCAAAGGTGAAAGATACAAAGCACTGTTTTATCTTCTGGCATTATGGATTATGCTAATGGCCATCTGCCCATAATTGATATTTTGTTCTTCAGTCACAGAAAAATAAACAGAATCAACTAGAAAAGGTGACTATTTTGTTGTGATAGATGCTTTGCAGTTGTCTTTTACTCTCCATTTTGCTTTTCATAATTTCTTAGTTAATTATTTAGTAGTGTATTACTTTTATAGCACTAGGACTGTCACTGAATTCCAAATGGGGATTTGAAATATATTGTACATACACAGTGATGTCATCCCTAATACCCTCACCATGCATCTGAGAAAGAACAATAAAGCCAATAACATTTAAGACATATTGGGGATTTTTTTCTTTTGTGTTCATACATATTGGAGGGTAACTCACACTTTAGTTTTATGTAGAGTAGGAATTAGTAATGAAAAATTAATCAATCCAGGAAAATGCAAACTTAATGGTTATAGTAGAAAATCAATTAAACCTAAGTCTCCCTGGATTTTGATGAGACAGTCTTAAACTAGAGAAAAACTCATTTCTTTGAGGAATTCATCTGCTACTCCACTCTCCCTTACAAACAAAAGTGCTCTTTTGTTCAAAGTACCACACAATTGCACTCATTTCACATGCTAGCAAGATTATGCTCAAAATCCTTCAAGCTAGGCTTCAACAGTACATGCACTGAGAACTTTCAGATGTATAAACTGGATTTAAAAGAGGCAGAGAAACCAGAGATCAAATTGCCAGCATCCACTGGATCATAGAAAAAGCAAGGAAATTCCGAAAAAGACCTATACTTGTGTTTCATTGACTATGCTAAAGCCTTTGACTTTGTGGATCACAACAAACAGTTGGCTGAGGACAAAATAAATTGGAAAAAGACAAATACATGGAATACATGATTAAAATGACTTTAAATTCAGTTTTATAGAAATTTTTGAGACAAAAATCTATAATAAATATTTGAAATGCATACATAGACAAGCATGAATGCAGGGGTAGATCATGTTCTTTTATTGGAATACTCTGTATTATAAAGATAATGCTTATAATTAAGCCATGGATTCAATTTAATTTAATTTGAATCAAAGTCACAGTGAAAATTTCTTTTGAAGCCTGACAGGTTGATTCCAGAACTCTTAGGGAAGAAAAAATATGTTGATAAAATCTTTTGCACTTGTGCTTGGAAGTGAATATGGATGTATATAGTCAAAAACAATTCATGGTATATATGAAGAGAAGTACACTAAATATCACTAAATACTAAGAGGAAATACAAAATAAGTCAAAGATGTGGTACTTGCCCTAGAAAAATTTAAGATCCAATTGGGAGCTTTACTCTACAACTTGGGCTTCCCAGGTGGCTCAGTGGTTAAAAAAAAAATCCACCTGCCAATGCAGGAAATGCAGGAAATGCAGGAAAGTTGGGTTTGATCTCTGAGTCAGGAAGATCCTCTGGAGGAGGAAATGGCCACCCACTCCAGTATTCTTGTCTGGGAATTCCCATGGACAGAGGAGGCTGGTGGGCTAAACTATGGGGTTTCCATGAGCTCACAAAGAGTTGAACACCACCAAAGTCTGCCTTGAGACCACTGGATCTATCTGACTAGCCCTTTATGTCTGATATGATAGTTACTACTAATAGCTTAAAATGTCCAGGTTTCATTTCACAAGTCTAATCTCATGTAGTTCTGTACCACCACCTGTATCCTTTCTATTTTTCTGACCTTTCCCTGACTCCTGAAAACCTTCCACTCCTGAAGCTGTCTGAAATTCACCACTCCCATCATCACCAAAGTCCACTGTATTCTTAATCTCTTTTCTGAAATTTCCCTTTCCCCTTGCTCTAATTAAAACCTGGATCTCCACTGAGAACATCGCTTCTCCTGGCGTCTTCTCATACTGTGTCCCTTGTGTCTTGTCTTCTTAATTGGCAGGCGAGTTATTTACCACTAGCGTCAGCTGAGAAGACAACATATGGGAAGCATGATACAAATTCTCTAAATTACTGTACATATCTATATGTTGTTTTAAGTCTTTGTGAAATTTGTATTAATATATGTCATGGAAAATTAAGTGCTAAATTTTAAATACATTATAATAATTTCTGCATTAATGAAAATTTGTCCAGTGCACTGTTGGAACATGGTGAGTAAAATCTGTGGTTCATTTATGAATTTAAATATTCCTTCAATAATTTTATATGCAATTTCAATTGCTGCTGCCTCACAAAGCTTCACCAAATTGAACTTATTAAAAAATCTATTAATACTACAATGACTCAAGAAGGGATAACTGATCTGGCATTGTCATTAAAAGAGAAAGTATTATGCAAAAACTTGATTACAATAACAATAATTTCACTGAAATAAAGGCAAGAAAAGAATTATAGAACAGATATATAGGAAAATGTAATTTATATATTTTATGTTATTAATCATGCCTATATTGTCATTCAACTAACAGAACATCCAGAAACATAGAATAATATATAAATTCAGTCATATTTGATAGTTTTCCAGCTTTTAGTAATATAAAAAGCATATATATTTATACATTTAAAAAAATTCTCAAAATGAAGGTAAGATATAGAGGTAGACTATATCATATTTATCATTTGTGGGCTTCTATTAGGGGCTTCCCTGATAGCTCAGTTGCTAAACAATCTGTCTGCAATGCAGGAAACTCCAGTTTTATTTCTGGGTCAGGAAGACCCGCTGGAGAAGGGATAGACTACCCACTCTGGTATTCTTGGGCTTCCCCTGTGGCTCAGCTGGTAAAGAATCTGTCCGCAAATGCAGGAGACCTGGGTTCGATTCCTGGGTTGGGAGGATCCCTGGAGAAGGGAAAAGCTACCTACTCCAGTGGTGTTACATCAACACTCTTTCCCTGAACCCTGCATATTTTAGGGGTAGACCTACCTACCTATTAGGTAGACCTACCTACCTATTAGGTAGACCTAATACTGTTTCCATCCAGGTCAAAGCTACCCTCACCTCTCATCTGAATTATTGCAGTAGTCTTCTCACTGGTTTCCCTGCTACACGCCATTACATCATCTATTCTTAACACAGTAGACAGAATGAGTCTGCTGAAATGTAGTCAGATTGAATCATTCCTATATTCAAAATGCTTCAAAGGTTCCTCCTATCTTCAAAGCATATTTTCAAGGCATTACAAAGGTCCCACATTCTCTTGTTATCACTGGGCTTCATCTCCTACTACCCTTCTAGCTTATTGTGTTCTCTTTTCCTTAGCTTTCACAAAATTGTACAAGGTACATTTCTGCCTCAGGGCTTTTTTACTGGCTCCAAATGGCACTTATGAAAAGTGAGTCATCTGAGAGTGTGTTATCTCCCCTTCATAGGGGTTCCCATAACCCCTGAGTTTCCAAGTCCAACATTTGTCATAATTTATTGTTAGGCTTTCAAAGTCTCTGAGAACAGGGGCTCTGACAGCTATATCCTCAGTGATTAACACAGTATCTGGCAATAATAAGCAGTGTTTTAGCATCTGTATACTTTTCTAAGCACAGACTGTGTATTAAGTGATTAATCCTAACAACTCGAAGAGGTATAGTTACTCTCCAATTTAGAGGTGAAAAGAGCAAGGCACAAAGATTAAGCAAATTGCCCAAGGTCACAAGACAATAATTGCCTGAACCAGGGTTTGAACCTAGCCTGACTGCCCAGTTCCAGAGCTCTTGCTCCAAACCAACACACTATACTGACTCTGAAGCAAGGTGTTAACACTGCAACACAGGTTTTCTAAATGAATATACAAAGGATAGAGCACATGTAGGCTCAGTGGATGACACTTATGGAAGACAACCTGCCAAGAGAGGCTAGAAAGACCTCTGTGCCAGTAGGAAATGACTCTGTACCCATTGACAACACAAAGGTGACCCACAGACACCTGATCCTTCTCCATGATTGTCACAATGAGCTAAGTGTGTCATGTTCTTTCCTGGAAGAGCTGCTTACATTACCAGCAGAGTATTCTTAAGGAAACCTTCCTGTACCTGACCCAGTGTCTTTATCTGAAAGTAACAAGGTCATCACTCTAATTTAAAAAAATTGCATTGTTCATGAACCTTAAAAATAATGATAGGAATAAATCAGGATAAGAGATGGAAAGGGTATTATTCTTCTCATAAAATTGCAAAAAAATCATTACACTACTCTTAATTGAATCAACAGAATGTGATTTATATATTCTAATGTTATAAGTAGCCTGCTTACTAGTTATTAATATCTTAACAATCTCTTGTCTTATTCACTGTTTATATGAAGCTCATTTACTCAAAAGAACCTTGTCCAAAGACAGCAGAAAATTTTTCTTGAAATGTTTGGCAGGCCACAAGTGCAGAATACTTGAAAGAAAATGTCATGTTGTGCTCACCTGGGTATATTTTTATATATCTTTTTCCTTTCGAGTTGAACAGTGTTGACTCTACCTGTCTTCAGTAGCTGTTTGAAGAGACTAAAACAGGGTATACACCACTAGATCTCTGTGCCATCAGATAACCTAGGGAATTGGTTGAGAAAGGCAAACCTGAGTGTGTGCTGAAAGGTATTCACTAGAGGATAGATGAGTGTTTCAGAAAACAGACTGATCTCGACAGTCAGCCTCTCTCCTACAGAAATCATTCATTGTGGGTTACTTAGGGAAGTTTTCTACAAGGATGTGATTTTATTTTAGGTCTTAGAATAATTTTGGGAGAGAGAACTCTTATACCATGTTAACTCACTGATGGATGGTGTTAATTGTCCATACAGGCAATTGATTTAGTGATACAATATGTCAAAATAGCCATGCAGTTTAGTTGAAAACCTCCAAAATAGAGTATCGTTCCCAGAAGCAAACATATAACCTCTTTTCTGACTTAGGCTGTCCTGAGGATTTCATTATTTTGTTCATTTTAAACTTCAGTTTCTTTTCATGCAGTTGGGAAGATATGATTCATTTGGGCTTGATGTAGTTGGGGTGAGGCTATGGAATAGTATGTGCGTGCATGCATGCTAAGTCACATTGGTCGTGTCCAACTCTTTGTCCATGGGATTCTCCAAGCAAGAATATAGGAGTGCATTGCCATTTCCTCTTCCGGGGATCTTCCTGACCCAGGGATCAAACCTGTGTCTCTTATATCTACCTATGTTCTTTACCACTAGCGCCACTTGGGAAGCCCATGAATTAGTACATTGTTTGTCAAATCAATTAGGCAGTTAATTAATGACTTACTGAGCACATAGACATCCCAAGATTTATTTAAAGTTTGGGGGAATATGTGTGCACAATACATTTCTATGAAGTACTTTTTCTACTCTCTGGAAACCTAGATGTCAAACTGTACCACTCAAAAATAAGCTGATTTTAAAAATTCACTCTTTTCCTATGGTGGTAATCTCATTTGACTCTCCACATCCACCTTTTCTCATGCTCAGTCCAGCTCCAGAGAAACTGAAGTGGTCAGCCTGTAACACAAATAAATGATAACATTCCACTGTTTAAATCTCTTCAATGGCCTCAAGTTTATTCGTAGATAAATCCAAATTCTTTATTGTGGAATGAAGTGAACATCATTTTTGTCACCTGTCATAGCTTCTTACGTCTATCCTCACATAACCAAAATATAAACCACCCTGGACTATTCTCAGAAAACAGCTTACATTTTTAAATTTCATGTTGTTGTTGAACATTCTGTTATCATTCTATTGAATGCCTCTGACACAGATTCCATGAAGTCTTGACTCTAGTTGTAGCTGGAAGAAGCTGTCAGTCTACTGTGAAAGATAGACAGGCAAAAAAAAAAACAAAACAAAACAATTACACTTCTGATAGCAGCAGAATGGTAAAGAGAATTGAAAATACTCCTGTAATGAACACCTAATAAAGCTTAATAGAATATAACAAAGTTCTTTCAAGTACATAATTTAGATCATAGTTTCAAGTGTCAGAAACGAAGACAAACCTGAATACCAGAGTGAAAAGTACATGACTTAATGCTATAACTAAAATTGAGCTAGGAATGGTAAGGGGTTATGAGTGTCAATAAACTAAGGGTTAGTTTTTTTTTTTTTTTTTTTTTTATCATCTATCTAAGGAGAGTAGATTAGACCCTGGATTCACAAAAGGGAAACAATTTGGAGTTAAGATGTTGATCTAAAGCTAGGGCCATTGAAAAGCTTCAGTGGGCTAAAGGATGAATTATGGGGAAGAAGATGCAAAACAAATCAAGACTCCCAAAGCCCAGGGGTATGATAAGGAATAATTTTTATCTCTATGTCTTTGGGTAGAAACATTTCAAAATATCTCTCTTAACAATTCAAAATGTTGGGTCTGCACTACATGTGGATTTGGGTTAAAAGGTACACTCCACCTGTGTGATGCAAGAAATTCCAAGCCAAGAAATGGGTATAAGATTTTGAGTGAGCTGCTGCTGTCTCTGGACATTGGCAAACATGAAATCATCCAGAACAGATATACCTCCAGGCCAGGTTACCCACAATTCCTCCATACACAGTTGTACAAAAATAACTCATGGGCTTCCTGGTGGCTCAGTGGTAAAGAATCCACCTGCCAATGCAGGAGACATGGGTTTGAGCTCTGATCCAGGAAGATCCCACATGCTGCAGAGCAACTAAGTCTGTGTGTCACAACGACTGTGTCTGTGCTCTAGAGTCTGTGCTCCACAACAAGAGAAGCCACCACACTGAGAAGCCTGTGCTCCAGAACTAGAGAACAGCCCTTAATTGCCACAACTAGAGAAAGCCCACATGCAGCAACAAAGACCCAGTGTAGCAAAAAAATTCATTATAAAAAAAGAAATAACTCACAATCCAGAATTTAAGAACACAGAAGGAAATGATCCATCATGAATGAGAACTGCAGAGACAGAAAATGGACGCCTCATACCCTTCCCACATTCTACTCAGTAGATCTTAAAATAATCTGATAGACCATAAAATAAATGCTTATGATAATTAAAGGTCTAGTGAGAATAAAACCCATGAGATAACAAGACAAATGAAAAAGAAAAGGAATGAGTATATCTGAAAAAAATCCCACTAGCACTTCCAAAAATGAATACTATGGTCTTTGAGCTTAAAATAGCAATATTGGGCACAGCTGTATATAATCTATTTAGAACATGTGAACTAGCCTTAAGATTTTTTTAAATAACTGACTTAAAATCTAAAATTTAGCAGTATCTCTACTCTCTTTTTGAATAATTCAAAACCTTAGAACATTTTTACAGAGATCATTTTCTTTCATCTTACTTCTAATGTTATAATTCCATTTGGTCTTATACCCTTCTGAAATTAGCCACAATTATAATTTTATGCAATCCATACCTGAATGACTCACATATTTATCACTTTGTTAGCACAACAAAAGAAACTATAAGCAAAGTGAAAAGACAGGCTTCAGAATGGGAGAAAATAATAGCAAATGAACCAACTGACAAACAACTAATCTCAAAAATATACAAGCAACTCCTACGGCTCAATTCCAGAAAAATAAATGACCCAGTCAAAAAATGGGCCAAAGAACTAAACAGACATTTCTCCAAAGAAGACATACAGATGGCTAACAAACACATGAAAAGATGCTCAACATCACTCATTATCAGAGAAATGCAAATCAAAACCACAGTGAGGTACCATTTCATGCCAGTCAGAATGGCTGCAATCCAAAAGTCTACAAGCAATAAATGCTGGAGAGGGTGTGGAGAAAAGGGAACCCTCTTACACTGTTGGTGGGAAGGCAAACTAGTACAGCCACTATGGAGAACAGTGTGGAGATTCCTTAAAAACCTCGAAATAGAACTGCCATACCACCAAGCAATCCCACTGCTGGGCATACACACCGAGAAAAGCAGAATTGAAAGAGACACATGTACCTCAATGTTCATCTCAGCACTGTTTATAATAGCCAGGACATGGAAGCAACCTAGATGTCCATCAGCAGATGAATGGATAAGAAAACGTGGTACATATACACAATGGAGTATTACTCAGCCATTAAAAAGAATACATTTGAATCAGTTCTAATGAGGTGGATGAAACTGGAGCCTATTATACAGAGTGAAGTAAGCCAGAAAGAAAAACACCAATACAGTGTACTAACGCATGTATATGGAATTTAGAAAGATGGTAACAATAATCCTGTATACGAGATAGCAAAAGAGACACAGATGTATAGAACAGTCTTTTGAACTCTGTAGGAGAGGAAGGGGGGATGATTTGGGAGAATGGCGTTAAAACATGTATAATATTATAGAAGAAAAAAATGATAATGATGATGTGTTCTAGATGATAGATTGTAAGGATTATCTAAAGTAATAAAGTAGTACAACATGGGTGATATGCAGCTTAACTACAAAAAAAAATAAAATCTTAAGGATAATAACTAAAATAATAGAAATAAAATTCCTGGTGACTCAGATGGTAAAGAATCTGCCTGCAATGCAGGAAACCCAGGTTCGATTCCCTGGTTCATGAAGATCCCCTGGAGAAGGAAATGGCAAACCACTCCAGTATACTTGCCTGGAGAATTCTGTGGACAGAAGAGCCTGATGGGCTTGCATGGGGTTGCAAAGAGTTGAACACAACAAAGTGACTAACACTTTATACCAAAAGGAAGAAAGAGATAAACAAAGAAGAGTGGATTAGCGAATAGAATGCGAGAGAGGAGAGAAAGGTAAACTAAAACAAAGAAGGGGTATAGAAAAGAACTAAAGGAAAATAATAGAAATATATTCAAATATATCATAACCACAGTGAATATGTCTATAATTGTCATTTAAAATCAAGGTTCTTATATTGCACATACAACAAAATTAGCCATATATTGTTTAAAAGATATATGCCTAAAATACAAAGACATAGAGAGACTAAAGATAAAGGAATGGAAGAAAATACATCAGGATTAATGCGCTATAAAAGTGAAAACTTGAAAGTGTTAGTCACTCAGTTGTGTCCAACTCTTTGTGACCCCATGGAGCCCCACCTGGCTCCTCTGTCCATGGAATTCTTCAGGCAAGAGTAACAAAGTGGGTTGCCATTTCCTTCTCCAGGGCATCTTCCTGACACAGGGATTGAACCCAGGTCTCCTGCTTGACAGGCAGATTCTTTACTGTCTAAGCCACCAAGGATATATGTGCTATGTGCATATGTGTGCATATGTGCATATATGCTATGGACATATGAATATCAAATGAAATATATGTTAAGGCAAAAACAGATTATTAGGGATAAAGATAATGCTAAAAGTTATTTACATATATATTATTGATGATTTATAATCACCATGGCAGAAAGTGAAAAGGAACTAAAAGCCTCTTGATGAAAATGAAAGTGGAGAGTGAAAAGGTTGGCTAAAAGCTCAACATTCAGAAAACAAAGATCATGGCATCTGGTCCCATCACTTTATGGGAAATAGATGGGGAAACAGTGGAAACAGTGTCAGACTTTGTTTTTCTGGGCTCCAAAATCACTACAGATGGTGACTGCAGCCATGAAATTAAAAGATGCTTACTCCTTGGAAGGAAAGTTATGACCAACCTAGATAGCATATTCAAAAGCAGAGACATCACTTTGCCGACAAAGGTCTGTCTAGTCAAGGCTGTGGTTTTCCCTGTGGTCATGTATGGATGTGAGAGTTGGACTGTGAAGAAGGCTGAGGGCCGAATAATTGATGCTTTTGAACTGTGGTGTTGGAGAAGACTCTTGAGAGTCCCTTGGACTGCAAGGAGATCCAACCAGTCCATTCTGAAGGAGATCAGCCCTGGGATTTCTTTGGAGGGAATGATGCTAAAGCTGAAACTCCAGTATTTTGGCCACCTCATGCGAAGAATTGACTCATTGGAAAAGACTCTGTTGCTGGGAGGGATTGGGGGCAGGAGGAGAAGGGGACGACAGAGGATGAGATGGCTGGATGGCATCACTGACTCGATGGACATGAGTCTGAGTGAACTCCGGGATTTGGTGATGGACAGGGAGGCCTGGCGTGCTGTGATTCATGGGGTCACGAAGAGTCGGACACGATTGAGCGACTGAACTGAACTGAACAGAACACATAGAATCAAGACATATAACGCCAAAAATATCACAAAATGTTCAAAGAAAAATCACAAATTTATTATCATGTTGGAATATTTTCAAACTTATCTCTCAGAAACTAATGCATTAAACTGTAAAAATATTGACTATAGGATATTTGTACAGGAAAAGTGGGTATCCTATTCTAATGGATGGGCTTAACAGGTGGCTCAGACAGTAAAGAATTCCCCTCCAATGCAGGAGACTTGGGTTTGATCTCTGGGTTGGGAAGATCCCCTGGAGAATGGAATGGCTATCCACTCCGGTATTCTTACCTCGAGAATATCTGAGACAGAGAAGCCTGTGAGCTACAGTCCACAGTGTTGCAAAAAGTCAGACATGACTGAGTCACTAAGCACACACACAAGCACTCTAATGGACATATACAGAATTTCACACCTAGAGAAGGGGGCAACAGAGGGTGAGATGGTTGCATGGCATCACTGAGTCAAAGGACATGCATTTGAGCAAACTCTGGGCGATGGTGAAGGACAGGGAAGCCTGGCGTGTTGTGGTTTATGAAATCACAAAGAGTTGGACACGACTTAGCAACTGAACAACAAACAACATTAATATTAGAGGATAATTTTTTTTCAGAAAACATATGGAACATTTATAAAAAATAGATACATAACACATAAGATCCATTCTCTTGATAAATTTCAAATATATATGTACAGTATTGTTAACTATAATCACTATGCTGTCATTAGATTATCCATGCTAAAAAAAAAGTAAAAAAAAAAAAAGGTAAGATATTTATGAGCTTGTGGATATGTTAACTGGCCTGATTGTAGAGATTATTTCACAATGTATATGTTTATCAAATCATCACATTGTACACCTTAAGTACATACAATGTTTGTCAACTATAACTCAGTAAAAATGGAAAGAAACATAGTGTGTAAAAGTAAATACTGAGATTCTGTCAAGAAAAAAGGACAGAAAGGAGAAATAAGAAAGCCTTCTTAAGTGAACAATACAAAGATATAGAGGAAAACAATAGAATGGGAAAGACTAGAGATCTCTTCAAGAAAATTAATGATACCAAGGGAATATTTCATGCAAAGATGGGCTCAATAAAGGAGAGAAATGGTAAGGACCTAACAGAAGCAGAAGATATTAAGAAGAGGTGGTAAGAATACACAGAAGAACTGTACAAAAAAAGGGTTATTAACCCAGACAACCATGATGGTGTGATCACTGACCTAGAGGCAGACATCCTGGCATGCGAAGTCAAGTGGGCCTTAGGAAGAATCACTATGAACAAAGTTAGTGGAGATGATGGAATTCCAGCTGAGCTATTTCAAATCCTAAAGGATGATGCTGTTAAAGTGCTACACTCAATATGCCAGCCAATTTGGAAAACTCAGCAGTGGCCACAGGACTGGAAAAGGTCACTTTCATTCCAATCCCAAATAAGGGTGATGACAAAGAATGTTTAAACTACCATACAAGTGCACTTATTTCACATGCTAGCAAGGTAATGCTTAAAATCCTTCAAGCTAGGCTTCAATAGTACATGAATCAAGAACTTTCAGATGTACAAGCTGGATTTAGAAAAGGTAGAGGAACCAGAGATCAAATTGCCAACATCTGTTGGATCATAGAAAAAGAAAGAGAATTCCAGAAAAACTTCTGCTTCATTGACTATGCTAAAACCTTTGACTGTGTGGATCACAGCAAACTCTGGAAAATTCTTAAAGGGGTGAGAATACCAGACCTCTTTACCTGCCTCCTGAGAAATCTGTATGCAAGTCAAGTAGTAACAGAACCGGACATGAACAATGGACTGGTTCCAAATTGGGAAAGGAGTACGTCAAGGCTGTATATTGTCACCCTGCTTACTTAATTTATATGCTGAGTACATCATGAGAAATGCTGGGCTGGATGACTCACAAACTGGAATCAAGATTTCTGGGAGAAATATCAACAACCTCATACATGCAGATGATACCACACTAATGTCAGAAAGTGAAGAGGAACTAGAGAGTCTCTTGATGAATATGAAAGAGGAGAGTGAAAAAGCTGGCTTAAAATTCAACATTTTAAAAACTAAGATCATGGCATCCAGTCCCATCACTTCATGGCAAATAGATGGGGAAACAAAGGAAACAGAGACAAACTTTATGTCCTTGTGCTCCAAAATCATTGTGGACAGGGACTGCAGCCATGAAATTAAAAGATGCTTGCTCCTTGGATGGAAATCTGTGATAAACCTAGACAGTGTATAAACAAACAGAGATATCACTTTACTGACAAATATCCATCTAGTCAAAGCTATGGCTTTTCCAGTGGTCACATATGGATGTGAGAGTTGGACCATAAAGTAGGCTGAGCATCAAAGAATTGATGCTTTTGAACTGTGGTGCTGGAGTAGACTCTTGAGAGTCTAGTGGTCAGCAAAGAGATCAAACCAGTCAATCCTAAAGGAAATCAATCCTGAATACTCAAACGAAGGACAGATGTTGAAGCTGAATTTCCAATACTTCGGCCACATAATACAAAGAACTGACTTATTGGAAAAGACCCTGATGCTGTGAAAGATTGAGGGCAGGAGGAGAAGGGGAAGACAGAGAACAAGATGATGGGATGGCATCACTGACTCAGTGGACATGAGTTTTAGCAAACTCTGGGAAATAATAAAGGACAGGGAAGCCTGGCATGCTGCAGTCTATGGGGTCACAAAGAGTCAGTCACTACTTAGCAACTGAAGAGCAACAACAGTTTAGCCCAGAACAAGTATCAAACAATATCATATAGATCAGACAATATTTTTAATATGAAATGATACATCAGAAATAACAAAAAATAACTCCCAATATATTTAGAAATATTAGAACATATTTCTAATAATGCCTGAAGCATATTCAAAGCTATAATAGATTTAAATCTTATTTTTAACTGAGTTACAATGAAAGTACTTCATATCAAAAGTGCTGAGATATAGCCAAAGCAGTAATGAGAGAGCAATTTGTAGACTGAAACAGATATATAAGAAAAGCTCAAAGGCTTAAAATTAGTAAGCAAAATGTGCAACCCAAGAAATTAGAGAAAGGACAGCAGAATAAAGCACAAAGAAGTTTAAAAAGGAGGAAATAAATATAAAAGCAGAAGTAAAGGAACAAGAAAACAAAGAAGAGAAACAAAAATTCTGTTTGCAAGTAAAATATAATGGATAAAAGTGGAAATATGGATCCAAAAGAAAAACAGATGTTAAATAAACAATATTAAGTGTGCAAATCTGAACATAACTGCAGCTAGAAAAGATTTAAAAGGTAAAAGGGAACACTATGAATGACTTTATCATTTAAACATGAATGAGAGGGATAATTTCCTAGAAAAACAAAACTTCTCAAAAGTGTTTCACAAAAGCATTGAAAATCTGAATAAACCTATAACCACTAATGAAGAAGGAAATGGCAGTCCACTCCAGTATTCTTGCCTGGAGAATCCTATGGACTGAGGAGCCTGGAGGGTTATGGTCCATGGGGTCACAGAGTCAGACACGACTGAGCGCACAGCACATACATAACCACCAAAGAAATGTAATCTGTAGGGTAAAATCTGCCTGGGTGAACTACACACACACATAAACCCATATACACCCATCCCATCCAGTTGTTTTATGGTCAAATTCTGCCAAATCTTTAAGGACAAGATCATTCCTATATTATACAAACTATTCTTGAGGCCTGGCCTCAGTAAGATTGTAAAGCTTCTCAGAAGATTACAGTATGCAGCAGCCAACATTAAGAACCACTTAGCTGGTCCCACTTCTTCATTTTGCAGCTAAGGAAAGTGGGACACTTAGCCAAGTAAACGGACTTTTTCAGCTCACAGAGCCAGTTATGTACCCTGAAATGAGGCTAGTGTTTTTATTGGCACAGGAAGATTGCACAAAAATCTCTCTTGGATATTTTTCTATTCGGAACTGGAAATTCTACATTTTTTTCCCCTTTTCCTTTGCAAATGGTTATCAGTAGCAGAAAGTTACACTTTTGATGAGCTCATAATAGGAAGAAATATATGATTATTGAATAACATTTCATTTGTAGCAGATTTGTTATTAAAATTGAATTCCTCAGGAGTGAAAGGAGCAGAAAATAAACTTCTCACCTGAAATGTGTCAACAAGTTTTCACAACACAGAAAAATGGGAGCGAAGTAGTCCCTGCTTAAGTTTTCTGTAAACCTAAAACTGCTCTAAAATATTAAATCTATTAATTTTAAAAAGTGGTAGACAATATATTTTTTCCTCTTATGAGATAATTTTCTCTCATAATTTACACACACCAAAAAAATATAAGTACCATAGCCTAGAACTTTCTTGGCATTTAGTCCCTCATTCTTGCTCAATATTAGAAGACTTGATGGAGCGGGGATGTCTATCATATGCTAACTAGTTGAGAGAGAGTTCAGTTAGATGGAAATATTTCAATAAATGTATCAGCACAGTTACAAGCATAATGAACAGCAGTCAAAGTATATTAGTGAGGATTATGATTCACTTTTGGAAAAGTTGATTTAGTTCCAGCTCAACTGGGTAGTTCAGAGTGTGTTTCTCTTGGGTAATAAGCATGTCATTTACATCATGAATATTTCTAGAGTAGCCACAAATTATAATGAACACAGTGCATTACAATTTCTGATGGAAAAGGACTTCTGTTACAACAAAATTCAGATGGAAGGCCAATGTCCAAAACTGTTATTGAAAAAAATATGAAGCCCCCAAACATCCAAACATTTTTGAGTCAGGAATGGTCTGCCCAAGAAACTACACAATGCATTTGGAAGAAACATTCTTAATAATAAAAATCCACTGAATGCCTATCATCTGTGAATTACTTTCAATTAATATCCATTTTCTGATTTGGGCTTCCCCAGTGGCCCAGTGGTAAAGAGTCCACATGCAGTGCAAGAGAGGCAGGTTAGAGTCTGGGGTGGGGAAGATCCCCTGCAGAATGAAATGGCAACCCACTCCAGTATTCTTGCCTGGGAAATCCCATGGACAGAGGAGCCTTGTTGACTATAGTTCATGGGATTGCAAAGAGAAACTAAACAATTATATGGTTTAATATACATGATAATTTTTCAAATTTGGCAGTACATTTTTCTGAAGGGGAAGCTATAGTTGAGAGGTCAGGTCACTTACCTAAAATCACATGGCATAGCCAGCGCTCTTAATTCTGCCCATTATTATATCCAGTGTTCTTATCATTACTGTATTGTTGCCACTGAACTGCTCCTGAAACAATTTCTCCAAGCCCATGGGAGACGTTGGGCAGGTGCACTCCTCTCTTTCACTCTGAGTTTTTGTCTTCTCTTTGGCATTTCTCTCTTACAATATTTCTTATTAAATCTCATGTCAAGAGAAATCTATAGCCATTTCCTTTGTAGCTAAAGCAAAAACAACAAGAACAATTTTTTTTTATCTTTCTTTTTTTTTTTTTTTTTTTTAATCAAGAATCTCTTTTATTGATTATCAGAAACATTACAAACATCTAGTATGAACAAATTGTAACATGATAGTGTTTAGTTTGAACAATTAATACATTTCAGATATAATATTATACATATTTCAATGCTATTCTCCCCAATCATCTCACCCTCTCCTGGTCCCAGAGTCCAAAAGTCTGGTCTATACATCAGTGTCTCTTTTGTTGTCTCGTAAATAGGGTTATTTTTTACCATCTTTCTAAATTCCATATATATGCGTTAGTATACTGTATTTGTGTTTTTGTTTCTGGCTTACTTCACTCTGTATAATAGGCTCCAGTTCCATCCACCTCCTTAGAACTGATTCAAATGTATTCTTTTTAATGGCTGAGTAATATTCCATTGTGTATATGTACCACAGCTTGCTTATCCATTCATCTGTGGATGGACATCTAGGTTGCTTCCACGTTCTGGCTATTGCAAACAGTGCTGCTATGAACATTGGGGTACAGGTGTCTCTTTCAATTCTGGTTTTCTCAGTGTATATGCCCAGCAGTGGGATTGCTGGATCATAAGGCAGTTCTATTCGCAGTTTTTTGAGGAATCTCCATACTGTTCTCCAAAGTGGCTGTACTAGTTTGCATTCCCACCAACAGTGCAAGAGGGTTCCCTTCTCTCCGCACCCTCTCCAGCATTTATTGCTTGTGGACTTTTGGATAGCAGCCATACTGATTGGCGTGAAATGGTATCTCATAGTGGTTTTGATTTGCATTTCTCTGATAATGAGTGATGTTGAGCATCTTTTCATGTGTTTGTTAGCCATCTGTATGTCTTCTTTGGAGAAATGTCTATTGAGTTCTTTGGCCCGTTTTTTGATTGGGTCGTTTATTTTTCTGGAATTGAGCTGTAGAAGTTGCTTGTATATTTTTGAGATTAGTTGTTTGTCAGTTGCTTCATTTGCTATTATTTTCTCCCATTCTGAAGGCTGTCTTTTCACCTTGCTTATAGTTTCCTTTGTTGTGCAAAAGCTTTTAAGTTTGATTAGGTCCCATTTGTTCATTTTTGATTTTATTTCCAATATTCTGGGAGGTGGGTCATAGAGGATCCTGCTGTGATGTAAGTCAGAGAGTGTTTTGCCTATGTTTTCCTCTAGGAGTTTTATGGTTTCTGGTCTTACATTTAGCTCTTTAATCCATTTTGAGTTTATTTTTGTGTATGGTGTTAGAAAGTGTTCTAGTTTCATTCATATGGAGGGGTCTTGTTTTTGTATCCATTCAGCCAGTCTCTGTCTTTTGGTTGGGGCATTCAACCCATTTACATTTAAGGTAATTAATGATAAATATGATCCCGTTGCCATTTACTTTGTTGTTTTGGGTTTGAATTTATATATCCTTTTTGTGTTTCCTGTCTAGAGAATGTCCTTTAGTATTTGTTGGAGAGCTGGTTTGGTGGTGCTGAATTCTCTCAGCTTTTGCTTGTCTGTAAAGGTTTTGATTTCTCCTTCATATTTGAATGAGATCCTTGCTGGGTACAATAATCTGGGCTGTAGGTTCTTTTCTTTCATCACTTTAAGTATGTCTTGCCATTCCCTCCTGGCTTGGAGAGTTTCTATTGAAAGATCAGCTGTTATCCTTATGGGAATTCCCTTGTGTGTTATTTGTTGTTTTTCCCTTGCTGCTTTTAATATTTGTTCTTTGTGTTTGATCTTTGTTAATTTGATTAATATGTGTCTTGGGGTGTTTCGTCTTGGGTTTATCCTATTTGGGACTCTCTGGGTTTCTTGGACTTGAGTGATTATTTCCTTCCCCATTTTAGGGAAGTTTTCAACTATTATCTCCTCTAGTATCTTCTCATGGTCTTTCTTTTTGTCTTCTTCTTCTGGGACTCCTATGATTCTAATATTGTAACGTTTAATATTGTCCTGGAGGTCTCTGAGATTGTCCTCATTTCTTTTAATTCGTTTTTCTTTTTTCTCCTCTGATTCCTTTAATTCTGCCATTCTATCTTCTAATTCGCTAATTCTATCTTCTGCCTCTGTTATTCTACTATTTGTTGCCTCCAGAGTGTTTTGGATCTCATTTATTGCATTATTCATGATATGTTGATTCTTTTTTATTTCTTCTAGGTCCTTGTTAAATCTTTCTTGCATCTTCTCAATGCTTTTTTCCAGACTATTTATCCATGATTCCATTTTGCTTTCCAGATTTTGGATTAATTTCACGATCATTATTTGGAATTCTTTATCAGGAAGGTTCGCTATTTCTTCCTCTTTTGTTTGGTTTGGTGGGCTTTTATCCTGTTCCTTTACCTGCTGGGAATTCTTCTGTCTTTTCATCTTGTTTAAATTGCTAAGTTTGGGGCGTCTTTACTGTATTCTGGTAGTCTGTGGAGTTCTCTTTATTGTGGTGTTTCTGCACTATATGTGGGTTTGTACCGGTGGCTTGTCGAGGTTTCTTGTTTATGGAAGCTTGTATCGGTGTTCTGGTGGGTGGAGCTGGATTTCTTTTCTCTGGGGTGCAGTGGAGTGTCTAGTAGTGAGTTATGAGATGTCTATGCTTTTGGGGTCGCTTTGTGTAGCCTGTGTATTGGAGCTCAGGCTGTGTTCTTGTTTTTCTGGAGAATTTGCTTGGTATGTCTTGTTGTGGAACTTGCTGGTCTTTGTGTGATGCTTGGTTTCAGAGTAGGTATGGAGGCTTTTAATGAGCTCCTGTCAATTAGTGTTTCGTGGGATCAGGGTATGGACTTAAGCCTCCTGGTTCCAGTTATTGGTCTTATTTTTACAGTAGTCTCAAAAACTTCTTCTTCTATAATGCATTCCACAACTGGACTGCTCAGAGATGTTCACGGAATTATACATAGAAGGAAAAAGGGAGGAAGGAGACAGAGGTGGTCAGGAGGATAAAAGGAGGGAGTGTGAAGGAGAGAGACAGATCTAGTCAGTAATCATTAAAGAAAAGAAAAAAGGAAAGGAAAAAAGCAAAGGACAAAAAGGAAAAAGGAAAAAAAAAAAAAAAAAAAACAGGGTCGCAAAAGTTATATCTAAACGTGGAGATTAAAGAAGTACTAGAGGATAAAAAAAATAATAATAATAAAAAAATAAAAGAAACAAAACAAACAACAACAAAAAAAAATTAAAAGGGAAAAAAAATTTTTGTTTTCCTTTTTCCAATTAAAAAATAATAAAAATTTAAAAAATATATATATATATTAAAAAAAGAAAAGGAAAAAAAAAAGGAAATAATGATGGGAAAAATAGTAACAATATATATAAGAGTTTCTCTATTATTGTTGTGGGTTCAGTTCATTTTCAGCTAGTTCCTTGTTCCGGCTTAAATTTCTCAAGATCTATAGGCCCCTTTCTCTGTGGTTGTTCTGTATAGTTCTTTGTTCTGTGCACGGTTCGGCGGTGTTCTGGGCCAAGGCCCGCCACTCGTGTGGTCGGCGCTGCACAATCTGGATTGCCGGCCCAAACTACTCCAGTTAGGCAGCACTCCAGACAATCAGGCAAACGAAGTCTGCGCTGAGGCCCGCAGAGGGGGAGGGGGTCGGCGACGGGAATGGCGGGCGGGCGGGCGGGGGAGGGGATGGGGTGGCCCTCGTGGGAGCCGCCGGCACAGCGGGCGGGGGCACGCCTGCGCGGGAGTGGCCGGCGGGGGGAGCGTCCAGTGGGGGAGAGTCCCGCGGGGGAGCGTCCCTCTGGGGAGCGCCGGCAGCGGAGCGTCCCGCGTGGGAACGGCCAAGGCGTCTCCCTGCCCAGCCCCGGCTCCCCAATGGCAGATGCGGGCGTTTGCAGCGGTGCTTTTCTGCTGCGGAAGTTACCGCAGGGCCCGCAGTCTGTGGGTTCTAATTGCTCAACTGTTCTCCTCCCTGTTATGATAGTCTCCGTGTTTCCCAGCTTCGGCGCAGATTCCGCATGGAGAGTGTTTCCTGGTGTTTGGAAACTTCTCTTTTTGAGACTCCCTTCCCCGGACAGAGGTCCGCCCCTCCCTCTTTGTCTCTCTCTGGCTTCTATATTCTTTCCTACCTCCTTTAGAAGGCAGTGAGTTGCTTTTCTGGGTGTTCGACGTCCTCCGCCAGCACTCCGAAGCTGTTTGTGGTATTTACTCGGCGCCCAGATGTCCCATTGATGAATTTGTGGAGGAGAAAGCGTATTCCCCGTCCTAATCCTTCGCCATCTTAACCGGAAGTCTATCTTTCTTTTTTGTTCCTTATTGCCAAGGTATGACAAACTGGGATTTTCAAAATAAAAAATTTTACTAAAACTAGAGGGAAAGAAAAACTAAAACGAACTAAGAGTCAGAAAAATAATCATATATCAAGTAGTTTTCTGATCTTAATAGGTAAATATAGGGTGAGAAGGCCCACATGTAAAATAAGAACCTTGCATAGAAAGTTCTTCATTTCATTCTGAAAGTCCTTTCACATAGATCTTGAGCAGATTTGAAAGGTGTGATCATAACGTTGATGGCCTAGCTCCAAGTGCATAAGGCAACCCTGTACTTTTCCTGATACATGGCAGCAAGGACAAAAATATTGAAACTCAAAGACATCCTCAAATCATCTTCACTTGGCCCTGTGTTTTTCTCCTCAACTATCAACATCTCCTTACTCTGTTAGGAATTTTCATCCTCTGCATGTGTTAATGGAACAAGTTTACAAACTCTAGACCTTGGATTGATTGACCTCCAAGGTTCATTCTAGATCTAAATCTATAGACTTTCAGAGTTGTCTTCCTTTGTCTGACATTTCATTTGACATAATATCTCAGAGATCTATTTGTCTCAAATGGCATGAATTCATTCTTTCTCACGGTTGAAATATTTGTATATTTTTATCCATTCATCCATTAATGGGCACTTAGATTGTGTGATCTCACTTATGTGTGGAATCTAAATAAGCCCAACTCATGAAAACAGAGAGTAGGGATTTCTAGGATGAGAGGGGTAGGGAAATAGGAGAGATCAAGTTTAAGGATACAAATTTGCAACTAGCTGAAAAATAAGTCCTGGGGCACAGTTTAGTGAATATAAACAATATTGTATTATAATCAGCCAACTTGCTAAGAGACTAGATGTTAATTATGCCCACTACAACAAATGGTAATTATGTCATAGAGGTGCTAATGGTCACTACAAAGGGTAATCATATAACAATATATAAATATATTAAATTAATATTTTTCATACCTGAAATTTCTACACTGTTATGTGTCAAATATAAAAACTATAGGCTTCCATGAGATAAAGAGGCAATGCACTTCCAAACTCTTTGAATGCCCAAGAGGGTCGTTCTAATGAAAAACATAAGAACCCTGGTGAAACACAGGCTACTTTCAATTCCTTTGCCCTCAGTTCTCGCAAGTGTTCTAGCTCAGTCATGAAGCTCCTTTGGCTGTTGAGCTGCTATAAGGAGATAACAGGTCTCACCACAACAGGTCAGATCAGATCAGATCAGTCACTCAATCGTATCCGACTCTTTGCGACCACATGAATCGCAGCATGCCAGGCCTCCCTGTCCATCACCAACTCCTGAAGGTCACTCAGACTCACATCCATTGAGTTAGTGATGCCATCCAGCCATCTCATCCTCTGTTGTCCCCTTCTCCTCCTGCCCCCAATCCCTCCCAGCATCAGAGTCTTCTCCAATGAGTCAACTCTTCGCATGAGGTGGCCAAAATACTGGAGTTTCAGCTTTAGCATCATTCCTTCCAAAAAAAAATCCCAGGGCTGATCTCCTTCAGAATGGACTGTTGGATCTCCTTGCAGTCCAAGGGACTCTCAAGAGTCTTCTCCAACACCACAGTTCAAAAGCATCAATTCTTCGGCGCTCAGCCTTCTTCACAGTCCAGCTCTCACATCCATACATGACCACAGGAAGGACTATAGCCTTGACTAGGCGAATCTTTGTTGGCAAAGTAATGTCTCTGCTTTTGAATATACCCTAGATAAGGTTGGTCATAACTTTCCTTCCAAGGAGTAAGCGTCTTTTAATTTCATGGCTGCAGTCACCATCTGCAGTGATTTTGGAGCACAGAAAAATAAAGTCTGACACTGTTTCCACTGTTTCCCCATCTATTTCCCATGTAGTGATGGGACCAGATGCCATGATCTTCGTTTTCTGAATGTTGAGCTTTAAGCCAACCTTTTCACTCTCCACTTTCACTTTCATCAAGAGGCTTTTGAGTTCCTCTTCACTTTCTGCCATAAGGGTGGTGTCATCTGCATATCTGAGGTTATTGATATTTCTCCCAGCAATCTGGATTCCAACTTGTGTTTCTTCCAGTCCAGCATTTCTCATGATGTACTCTGCATATAAGTTAAATAAGCAGGGTGACAATATACAGCCTTGACGTACTCCTTTTCCTATTTGGAACCAGTCTGTTGTTCCATGTCCATTTCTAACTGTTGCTTCCTGACCTGCATACAGATTTCTCATGGAATACAGAGGTTTTGTCTCAAAACTCTCCATCAAAAATGGGCTTCCAGAGAGTGCTATTGTGTTTTCAGAGGTAGGTATGGAGTTGATTAATTAAAAGTTAATGGTAATGAAAACTTTAATTTTACCTTTAGTGCATCAATCTTATTTTCTTATAAGCCTAGGGATCTACTGTTGCAAAGCTGTGATTTATCACTGTTTGCAGTTGTTTCTTTTGGAAGTCTGATAAAATTTGGTGTTATTTTGAGAAATCAGTTTCTACTAGTTTCGTATTTTATCACTTTGTAATGAACAGTTCTCTGAAGCATCACTTAAGGCAATTGTTCACTGAAACAATGTGCATACTTGCTTAATTTGTTATATGAACAAGTGGTGCTATATTATCAACGTTGCACTTTTGTTTCACTTTGCTCACAAAATGAGGCCAACTATCTCAAAGGTTTATTGGCCGTTCTTTTTGGAAAAGTAAGACCAGGCTTTTTAATACAAAGGAACTAAGTGCCTTTGGCCTTATTTTGGTCATATTTCTTCAAACTATGATTTTTCTATTATCTTTGAGACCAGGCAAAATCAGTCAGTTCAGTCACTCAGTCATGTCTGACTCTTCGCAATCCCATGGAAGGCAGCATGCCAGGCTTCCCTGTCCGTTACCAACTGCTGGAGCTTGCTCAAACCCATATCCATCGAGTTGGTGATGCTATCCAACCATCTCATCTTCTGTCGTCCCCTTCTCCTCCTGCCTTCAATCTTTCCCAGCATCAGGGTCTTTTCCAATGAGTCAGTTCTTTGCATCAGGTAGCCAAAGTATTGGAGTTTCAGCTTCAGACTGAGTCCTTCCAATGAATATTCAGGACTTATTTGCTTTAGGACTGATTGGTTTGATCTCCTTGTAGTCCAAGGGACTCTTGAGAGTCTTCTCCAGGCAAAATCAGATCAGATCAGTCGCTCAGTCAAGTCTGACTCTTTGCTACCCCATGAACCGCAGCACGCCAGGCTTCCCTGTCCATCACCAACTCCCGGAGGTCACTCAGACTCACATCCATCGAGTCAGTGATGCCATCCAGCCATCTCATCCTCTGTTGTCCCCTTCTCCTCCTGCCCCAAATCCCTCCCAGCATCAGAGTCTTCTCCAATGAGTCAACTCTTCACATGAGGTGGCCAAAATACTGGAGTTTCAGCTTTAGCATCATTCCTTCCAAAGAAATCCCAGGGCTGATCTCCTTCAGAATGGACTGGTTGGATCTCCTTGCAGTCCAAGGGACTCTCAAGAGTCTTCTCCAACACCACAGTTCAAAAGCATCAATTCTTCGGTGCTCAGCCTTCTTCACAGTCCAGCTCTCACATCCATACATGACCACAGGAAAGACCATAGCCTTAACTAGGCGAACCTTTGTTGGCAAAGTAATGTCTCTGCTTTTGAATATGCCATCTAGGTTGGTCATAACTTTCCTTCCAAGGAGTAAGCGTCTTTTAATTTCATGGCTGCAGTCACCATTTCCAGTGATTTTGGAGCCCAGAAAAATAAAGTCTGACACTGTTTCCACTGTTTCCCCATCTGTTTCCCAGGCAAAATAGTAGAACTTAAATGAAAAGAGAAACCATATCTCACAGGATATTAGATTAAATCACAGGGAATTGTCTCTACTTTCTTCCATGTCCAAGGTTTGTGTTGATTATAGGCTGCCAAAATAAATATATTCAAACCTAGCAGAGAAATCTTAGGTTTTCAATGGTGTGAAAGTCTGTAACAGGGTAGACACTAATATTTCACCACCTCTGCCCTGACTCAGAACATAGTCTAGTGTCTTTTAATGAAAATCAATCAGTATACAAAATTCCCACTTCAAATGAAAAAGTTCACAGATTGGGAGATCTTATAATATAAAGCATAGGATAGCTAGCATACAAAAATGATCTCCAATGATGCACATTTATATCAATAAAATAATGGTATTTTTTTCATGTTGTTTGCTTGTGATGGAGACTGGAAATGGCAAAATGTGGCTTTAAGGGAGCAGCTAAAGCACAGTCTGTTACTTTTGTCATAAGATAAAAGGTGAAAGAATTTGTATCTGGGAGAACTGCTATGTAGTTTGGAAATGTGGGGAAGCAAAGTGGGCAATCCTATTGTCCAAGCAGATAGATGGAGATAGTATGGAAACTGGACCTGTATGGCCACTGCATCAGAACCACTACAAGTGATAAAGAATGAGTCTATTATGGGAATTACTTGATCATGTGCTATTGTGGGAACTGGTAAAAGGATCTCTATACAACTGTTGCTTCTGAGTTTGTGTCTGCTCTGAAGAGAGCAGGGCAGGAAGTTAGGAGATAAAGTGTGTGTAAGATGGAGAAACCAGAAAAGTACTAGAATAAGCTAATATCCCCATCAATCTCCCACCACCTCTTTGGTAATGCAGATGAACTTCAAGAGACACCAAGGTTTTTTCTTAGGAAGCTGAACATGCCTCATCCATAAGTTAGAGGAACTGAAGCTGAAGGTCCAGCAGGACCAAGGGGCCTACAGCCTTGATTCTAATACCTGCATCAGTAAGACAAGGCAGTAGACCAGCAACAGAGTGCATGGAACACCATACTGCGTAACCCTACACTACGCTTCTTAGTATAAGCACGAGTGCTTCTTCATATATATGTGTATTTTATTGAGATGATGTGTGTGTGTGTGTGTGTGTTCAGTCATGTCCTACTCTTTGAGACACTATGGACTGTAGCCCACCAGACTCCTCTCTCTGTGAAATCCTCCAGGCAAGAATACTGGAGTGGGTAACCATTCCCTTCTCCAGGGGATCTTTCCAACCCAGGAATTGAACCTGTGTCTTTTGAGTCTTCTGCATTGGCAGGCAGATTCTTTACCATTGTGCCACCTGGAAAGCCCCAGGTGTATACTTTATTAAATGTACATTTATGGAGATAATTTAAATGTATATTTTATTGAGATGATTTACATACAATTCACCTTTTAAAAATGTGCAATTTTATTTGTAGAATTCCTTTTCACTTGTAAGGTAATATTCACAGGTTCCAGGGATTGGACATCTTTCAATGGCCATTATTCTCCTTACTAAAACCATCAAACAATTTTAAGCTTTTGTTGTTGTTGTTGCTGTTGTTGTTTGTTTTGTTTTTGCATCACAGAAGAGAAGCTAGAGAATAATTTCTCAGAATCCCCTGTCCTAAATGGTCCTAGATTGAAGTCTGCCAATAAGAGGCACTTGCATGAGATTTAGAATGTTGAACAGATCAGTGTATTACACTCCAGCAGCAGTTGCAGCCAGATGCATAGGCAGATGTAAAATTCCTGGGAGATTCCCAGTAAGCTCTTAGGGACATCTGCTTTGTAACCACAGACAGCGATAGACCTTTGGAACTTCCTTGAGATCCTAGAAAATCACAACCGCTTCCCAGCACATAGGGGACAAATGATAGCAAATAAACATCTTTTCTACACCTTGGCAAATGATCATACTTATTACTAGATATAGATCATCTCCCTTGCATTTTTAATACTGTGAAATTTCTTTATGGGTCCTTTAATGTGTTTTTGAACGTGTTACTTCTGTGACTTTTTCATTCTTTCCATTATGACCACATCATGCTTGGTTTTATTTTTTTGTTTTGTTGCTATACCTTCATTTGTTGACCAGTACCATCTTTCTATTATCCATTTTTATAAAATATCACGTGGCTTTTTCCCTGGGAGGAAAGTATGTAACACATTTAGCATGTGTGCTCTGCAGTCTGTGTCTGAACTGAATATCAGCTGTTTAGTGACCAACCCCATGGACAGAGGAGCCTGGTTGGCTGCAGTCCATGTGATCGCTGAGGGTCGGACACAACTGAGCGACTTCACTTTCACTTTTCACTTTCCTGCATTGGAGAAGGAAATGGCAACCCACTCCAGTGTTCTTGCCTGGAGAATCCCAGGAACGGGGGAGCCTGGTGGGCTGCCGTCTATGGGGTCGCACAGAGTCGGACACGACTGAAGCGACATAGCAGCAGCAGCAGCAGTGACCAATCACTGACACACTGTAAAAAATGATGTGATTGGTCATTTATCATGATGTGTATTTGTTATTTATACGTTAACATTTGGACTGAAGAGTTAGTTGAAAACATCCTTACCTTATGCCATGAAGAAGGAAATGGCAACCCACTCCAGTATTCTTGTCTGAAAAATCCCATGGATGGAGGAGCCTAGTGGTCTACAGTCCATGGGGTCACAAAGAGTTGGACAGGACTGAATGACTAATACACTGTGCAATTATTCAAGTGGTAACTGACATTTGAACCCTATTTTTGGGAAGTGGTGTTAGCTAACTTAACCATGGTGTATTAGTTTGCTAAGGCTGCCATAACAAAGTATCACAAATTTGCAGCTTAAATAACAGAAATTTATTTTCTCATAGTTCTGGAGGCTGGAAGTCCAAAATCAAGATTGGTTCTTGATTTTGATTCTGTAGGGTTGGTTCCTTCTGAGAACCATGAGGGAAATATATGATCCAGGCTTTTTCCTTGGCTTGTAGATGGCTCCCTCTTTCATGTGTCTTTACAACATCTTCCGTGGGGTCACAAAGAGTCAGACATGACTGAGAGACTGAACTGAACTGAACTGAACTGATATCATTGTCCATCTGTATAGGTCTGTGACCAGATATCCTCATCTTATAAAGACACTAGACATATTGGATTAAGGCTCATCTTAACTCATTTTAACTAATCACCTCTGTAAATTCCCTGTCTCTGAATATGGTCACACTCTGACATAATAGGGGTTGTGTGCACACACCTAGTCATGTCCAACTCTTTGCAATCCTATGGACTGTAGCCCGCCAGACTCTTCTGTCCATGAAATTTTCCAGGCAAGAATACTGAAGTTGGTTGCCATTTCCTTTGCCAGGGGATCTTCCAGACCCAGAGTTAAAATTCAGATTAATTTTGGGGTGAGGACACAATTAAGGCCACAACACATGGTAACTGAAATTTGTACACATACACATTATACAAAAAGATTGCCTTCTGAATGGACCCAGAGAAATAGATAATCAAAATTTGAAAATTAGCAGTATCTTACAAAATGAGTCATGGGAGTTATGCTTCATTAGTTTTTCCCAAATGCTAAAAGTACTCTGTGTCTTTATTATCAAATGTCAGATTTGTTATATTGAGAATTTTGCATCAGCTTTTCTTTTGTTAAGGTCTTTGAAGATAATACTCCACAGTCTTTTTTTTTTTTTAAATCAAGTATATTTATATAAATTAAAAGGCATGGGTCTTAAGTGTTCAGATGGATGAGTTTTAACATTGTACAGAACCATGTACCATCACTGCAGTTAAGATATAGAACCCTTTCATCACCCTCAAAATTTCTCTTGTCTGTCTTTGTAATCAATTCCCCTTGCACATACATTCAGCCTCAGGCAAACTTTGTTCTGATTTCTACTGCCAAAATGTAATTGTGACTGTTTTGGGATTCCATACAAATTGAGCCATACAGGTATGGCTGGCTTCTTTCACTCAGAATGATGCTTTTGGTATTCATCTTTGAGTTGTGTGTATTAGTAATTTGCTGAATGGTACTGATTATATGGATGTGCCACAATTTGTTTTCTTCATTATTTTTGCTGATAGACATTTGTGTTGTTTCCAATGCTTTATGAACTTTCTAGTAGAGAACTTTCATGAACATACGTTTTTATTCTAGTAGCAGTATCACTGGGTCATAGTGCTGATATATGTTTAACCGTATAAGAAATTGCCCATCAGCTCCATAGAGTGGCTACACCATTTTACTTCCTAACAGCAGTGTATGAGTGTTCCAGCCATTTCACATTCTCAACATCATGTTAGTTCTTTAAAAAATTTGGCCATTCTAAATGAGAATAAAGTAGTTTCTTATTGTATTTCCTTTATACTAGTGAAATTATTACCTTTTCATATACCTATTGTTCATTCCTATGTCTTATTTTGCAGATTAGTTTATTCAAGACTTTTGCTCATTAAAAAAATTGAGTCATTTGCCTTTTGTTCTTAATGCATAAGTTTTATTTTTAGAGCAGTTTTAGGTATACAGAGAAATTGAGCAGAAAGTAGAGTGCCCATATTGTACCTTCTTCTCCCTCACAAACTCTTCCTATTATTCACATCTTTCATTACTGAACGATATATTTGGTATAGTTGTCACAGTTGAAAAGCCAATAGTGATACATTATTATTAATTAAAGTCTGTAGTTATCATTAGAGTTCACTCTTTCAATTGTACATTCCGTGGGTTTTGAGAAATGTATAATGGCATTATATTATTATACAGGATAGTTTCATTCCCAACAAAGCTTCTCTTCTCTGCCTATTCATTTCTACCCCTCAACCTGCCACCGGCAACCACTGAACTTTTTACTGTCTCCATAGTCTTGCTTTTGCCAGAATGTCAGATAGTTGGAATTATATAGTACGTAGTCTTTTCAGATTGCTTCTTCCACTTCAGTTCAGGTCAGTTCAGTTCAGTCGCTCAGTCATGTCCAACTCTTTGTGACCCCCATAGACCGCAGCACGCTAATCCTCCCTGTCCATCACCAACTCCTGGAGTATACCCAGATTCATGTCCATTGGGTCGGTGATGACATCCAACCATCTCATCTTCTGTCATCCTCTTCTCCTCTTGCCCTCAATCTTTCCCAGCATCAGGGTCTTTTCAAATGAGTCAGCTCTTCGCATCAGGTGGCCAAAGTATTGGAGTTTCAGCTTCAACATCAGTCCTTCCAATGAACAACCAGGACTGATCTCCTTTAGGATGGACTGGTTGGATCTCCTTGCAGTTCAAGGGACTCTCAAGAGTCTTCTCCAACACCACAGCTCAAAAGCATCAATTCTTTCACTTAGCAATATACATTTAAAGTCTACAATGTCATTGAAATGTGTATAATATCATATAAGAAACAAATCGCCAGTCCAGGTTCGATGCAGGATACAGGATCCTTGGGACTGGTGCACTGGGATGACCCAGAGGGATGGTATGGGGAGGGAGGTGGGAGGGGGTTCAGGATTGGGAACACGTGTACACCGGTGGTGGATTCATGTTGACGTATGGCAAAACCAATACAATATTGTAAAGTAATTAGCCTCTAATTAAAATAAATAAATTTAAATTAAAAAATAAAATAAAGTCTACAATGTCTTTTTTGGCCTGGTAGCTCATTTTTTTAAATTGCTGAGTTATTTTATTGTCTGGGTATACCACAGTTTATTTATCACTGACCTGTTGAAAGACATGTTGTTTGCTTCCAAGTTTTGGCGATTATGAATAAAGCGCTATAAGCATTCATGTGCAGACTTTTGTTTGGACATCAATTTTCAACTTATTTCAGTAAATACAAAGCAATGCAACTGTTGGATTGTATGGTATGTTCAGCTTTGTAAAAAAACTGAAAAGACTGTTTTCTAAGAGATTTTTTTAATTGTTCATTTTTAGGAGTGATTTATATAGTCTTGAAACATATGCTTTATTTAGATATTCTAAAATCTATTTACCTATTTTGTATATTAGTTCTTGATGTGTATATTTGTGTATATATATATTCAGTGGCTTGTCTTTTCATAATTGCTAGAGCATCTTTTGATAAACAATACATTTTTCATTTTTATGAAGTCCAATTTATAGTGTTTTTCTTTTCTGGATAAAGGCTTCATAGTTTTACTTTTGGTCTATGATCTATCTCAAGTTAATGTTTATATATGGAATGAAGTAAGGTATGAAGTTGTTTTCACATATGGCTATATAGTTATTCCAGAAGTGAAAAATCTGTAATACCAATAACAATTTGCATTTCTAACCATGACATCTTTATTTCTGAAAACCATTCTCTACTGCAGGTAATGAAGTTCCCTCAGAGAAATGGCTATCTCCAGAATGGGGGCCAGAAAAGTATAAGATGACCCTGGAATAGCTTATTATCCATGAAAGAAAGAAAGTTCTCAAAGAGTAATGTAAGTACATCCAAAAGACACAGGAGGCATCTTAAAACAGTTCCTACTTGGGAAATTTTATAAATTCAAGCTTTGACATGAATATAGACAGTAATGGGTTACAACCTTTGAATAAAATAGGAATCCAAGGGGCCTTCCTGATAAAAATAAACATGAATAATAGGATGGAAAAATCTCTTTTCAAGTATAATGCAAGCTAATATTAAATATTTCTTAACAAGTACAAGATAATTGTCTTAACTTTGGAGTGGGAAACTTGACAGAAACCATCTTAACCCATTGCTAAAAGTTACCATCACACATGATGGAATAAAAGGGTATTGTGTGCTTTCTGATATGATGCACTGAGAAAAACTCCCCAGAGGCATAGTATGAATCTAATAACAGAGAACTATCAGAAATGCAGGAATAGTTTGTTACTAGAAAGCCTGCAATCTCCAAAGCTAAGGTCACATCAAGGAAAGACTTGAAGTGACATGACAGCTAAATGTAACACATTATCCAGGACTGAATTCTGGACCTAAAGATTTCATTGGGGGGACAATTGAAGAAAATCTTGATAAGATAAATGGATTGAATAATATCATTATATCCTTAATTTGGGGGTATCCCAGGTGGCTCAGTGGTAAAGAACCCATCTACCAATGCAGAAGACACAGGCAGGGGATCCAGGTTTGGATCCCTGGATTGGGAAGATCGCCTGGAGAATCCAATGGACAGAAGAGTCTTGTGGGCTATAGTCTATAGGATTGCAAGGAGTTGGATAGGCCTGAAGCAATTGAGAATGAGCATCCTTAATTTTGATAGTTAGGCTGAGGTTTTATAGGACAGTGTACTTGTTTATAGTAAATACACTCTGAAATACTATGTAGAAATAAGCCTTCATGCTTGCAGCTCTCAAGTGGTTTAGGAAAAAAATATAATACAGAAATGTACTCATAAGCATACAAATACTGACTTATGACAAAAAGCTAAGCCAAATATGGTAAAATGTTGACAGTTGGTTCACCAAGGGGAAGGACATGTAGGGATTTTTAAAAATCATACAGGTTTCTTGTATGTTTGAAATTATTTCAAAACAAGTTTTAAAAGAATAAATATTCAGAATTAATGTGTGAAAACCACTTTACACTTTAAAACTTACTTTCATATCCATTTTCTCACTTGAGACTCACACTGGCTCCGGGAGGAGGCATTTTTTATTCATTTTTATAAATAGGGAAATTGGATCTGAGAGGTGCTCAAGGGCTTGTCTGAAAGAGAACATGACAGATGTAAAAGCTGTACCAGGTATTTGCACCCCTAGTCCAGTCTTCTTTGCACAATTCCACACTGCCTTTAAACATAATGTCCTATGTTTGCCCTGGGCATGTTACTGTTCTTCCATGGCCCTTCATGTCCTCATTTGAAATCTGAAGTACTTTCATTAGTGGAGTACTCTGTAGGTTCTTCTCTCATTTAACAATTTTGGAGCCCATAGAGTGAGAAATTGGCACCGTCCCCCTCCAATGCTGTGACTTCCATTGCCAATTTGCATAGCAATTGGTATACTTGCAGGAACCTGTATGGGGTTTGAGAAAGGTACTGGGGATACTTTTTTATATCACATGCTTCCTTTTTCCTAGAGAGGACTTTTTAACTCATTTTTAACAAACTCATTTTTCTGTGTTCAGAGAAATAGACCCTGAGTGGATAAGGAGGAGACAAGGGACTTGAAGGGCTAGCAGAAAACCCTAGGGAGCCTGAGAGGAGAGAATCATGGGACTCAGCTGAAGGGTGACCAGAGATGCTGCAAGGACTGAGAGAAACCTTGCTTCTAGTCTCTCCAATGTCCCAAGTCTGCTGGCCTTTCCCAGGTGACCACCATGGGGGCACAGTGATGAAAGAAAGTTTCTGGAAGTACAATTGCCTCTTTACTCAGGGAGAGCATCATGTGTCCACATCACAGATGTGGCACAGATTCTCCCAAGATGGAAGGAGGAAATAGAAAATGTTACAGGTTGGCCTTCAGAAGGTCATAATGGACACTGGTTTTCCCTAAAAACAAAACCAGAAACCTTACGTCTCCTATCTATGAGAGCAGCGTGTTTTGAACTGACAGAAAACAAGACCAAAATGAAACCTTATTTTATGCTTCCAACAACTTCTTATTCAAGAGTAAACATTTTAAAAAGTTAAACACCATAGCTAGATTTATGGATACCATGATAAGAGAAGTGAATTAACTACACATTAAACTTAAAATACAAGTAGTAGAGTCACTGTAAGACTAATAAATCACAATTCTCTGATGAAAAATAATATACAATCTGCATGCAGTGCTTTATTTTTGACAAACACCATTGTATTTTATCATTTGATCTTCACTCCAACCTTATGATGTAGATCCTATTACTAGGAATATTGGGCTTCCTTTGTAGCTCAGTTGGTAAAGAATCTGTCTGCAATGCAGAAGACTTGGGTTCAGTTCCTGGGTCGGGAAGATCCCCTGGAGAAGAAAATGGCAATCCATTCCAGTATCCTTGGCTGGAGAATCCCATGGACAGAGGAGCCTGGAAGGCTACAGTCAATGGGTTCCCAAGAGTTGGACATGACTTAGGGACTAAACCACCATTAGGAATATTTATTGCAAAGGAGTCTGAGACTCAGAAAAATTAAGAGACTTGCTCAAGTCACAGTAAGAGTATGAAAATTTGAACCCAAATTTCAAAAATTCTTTTCTTTTCCTAATGCTTCCTTGAAATGTGCTTCACTGTTTTTATGTAGGCACACATATTCATTGGAAAACATTGTCAGCTTTGATTCTACCTTTGTCATACTGTGACACTGCCAGTTCTAACTACAAGTAGCACCATGATGGTACATGTAGTGGTAGATGGTACATGGTGTTAGAGGACAGCAGTATGTGTATATCCACGTGGATACAGACACACAAGGACAGATGTGAACATACACATACACACTCCTGAGCAGTTCCCCACAGGAGATGGTTACTTTGGACTTGTCTCAATTGTACCAACAGAATTTTAATTTTAATTTATGGACTGAAAGAGGATATGGAGATGTCAATGCCATTGACAAGATGAGGCATGCCATGCCAAGCAGGGACACTTGGGAAACACCAGGTTTTAGTCAAAATGAAGAAAGGAGTGAGGGTGAAGACTTAGGCCAGAGAGACTTTGCTGGAGTTTTCATGGGAAAGGCTAGGCAAGGCTAGGTAAACCATTTAGGATTAGCTAGTTTAAATAATTCTAGTGAGCATTGAGGAATAGGGACTGTCCCTAATGTTTGGTACCTGGCCCTGAGTTGATTTAGGTCAGAGGAAATACTGACTTGGTGTGTGTGACTTAGATACAGGAGACAGTTTCAGGAGATCTGGACTGCAGGGGAGACATAAACAACTTTGGCTGTTAGTAAGAAGGCTGAGTGCCGAAGAATTGATGCTTTTGAACTGTGGTGTTGGAGAAGACTCTTGAGAGTCCCTTGGACTGCAAGGAGATCCAACGAGTCCATTCTGAAGGAGATCAGCCCTGGGATTTCTTTGGAAGGAATGATGCTAAAGCTGAAACTCCAGTATTTTGGCCACCTCATGTGAAGAGTTGACTCATTGGAGAAGACTCTGATGCTGGGATGGATTGGGGGCAGGAGGAGAAGGGGACGACAGAGGATGAGATGGCTGGATGGCATCACTGACTCGATGGATGTGAGTCTGAGTGACCTCCGGGAGTTGGTGATGGACAGGGAGGGCTGGCGTGCTGCAGTTCATGGGGTCGCAAAGAGTCGGACTCGACTGAGCGACTGATCTGATCTGATCTGATCTTGGCCCTGTAATTAATAAATACAAATAGACAAATAGAGAATTAAGAAAATAGGACAGGACTCTAGATTCCTAGGGCTTCCCAGGTGGCATTAGTGGTAAAGAACCTGCCTGCCAATGCAGGAGACGTTAGAGATGCAGTTTTGATTCCTGGGTGGGTAAGATCCCTTGGAGGAGGAAATGGTAACCCACTCCAGTATTCCTGACTAGAGAATCCTAATGGACAGAGGAACCTGGTGGGCTACAGTCCATAGCGTTGCATAGAGTCAGACACAACTGAGGAGACTTAGCACGCATGCACAGATTCCTAGAATAATATCAGTTCTTTGATACAGGGTTCATGTTTTTATTAATATCTGCAGCATATCCTGAGTTTTTCCATGTTTCAGTTTTCTGCTGCCATGAAACAAACCACGCCAAAACTTCATGCTTTAAAGCAACTGCCATTTTATTCACTCATGATTCTGTCAACTTTGAGTTTATGTAGTTTTGGAATTCATGAGGCTCTCTTTGTAGTCAGCTGGTGTCAACCACTTAGCTGCATTGAGGCTATGGTTCTGTTGGACTGGAGTATCCAAGGGGGAGCTTCATTCTCAAGTTTGTCTGCTGCCTTATGGCTCTTCCGCATGACCTCCTTTTCTCCATGGGCTACAGTGAGCTTCCCTGTAGCATGACAGTCTCTGGGTAGTTAGACTTCTTATATGGTGGCTGGCTCCCAGCCAGTAGGGAGCATTCCAAGTAACAGGCAGACACTTCATGTCTTTAAGACTTTGCCTCGTAAGTTACAAATTGCTTCTACCACAATTTATTTGTCAAATCAAGTCACAATGCCAGCCCAGATTAAAGGAGCAGACGAAACTGTTTCTACCTTTTGATGGGCCAAAGGTAAAGAACTGTGGCTTGTGGCTTGTGGCTCAGCTGGTCATGAATCCGTCTGCAATGTGTCAGACCTGGTTTTGATCCCTGGGGTTGGGAAGATCCCCTGGAGAAGGGAAAGGCTACTCACTCCAATATTCTGGCCTGGACTGTATAGTCCATGGAGTCGCAGAGTCGGACATGACTGAGCGACTTCACTTTTGATAGGTTAAGTGGCAAAGAATTTATGGTTATTTTCAACTCACCACATCCATTCTTCCTCATAAAAATTTAGTCTAAATCAAAGTAACTAGCCAATTTGAAAGAAAGGTCTAAAGTATACTTAAAATAAATAAACACAAATTATGCCAAGCCACACTCTTAACACAACAAAAAATTTATGATGATGCCAGATACTTTTTAAAATGTATGGAAATGTCAGAAACAAACCAACTATATGAACTCTTGCATGTTCAACATACTAATTATATTAAAATAACTAGGAATGAAAAACCACGAGAAGAAAAATATAGTGCAATATATTGTGGGCAATAAATGCTATATTACACCCATCTAAAATCATACATGAAGAATACTGCTTACTTAATAATAAGACATTAACTCATAGAAATCATAATTCAGTTATAGAAATCTGATTTTTCCAGTTCCACATCTTTGAGACTGTGAGTATATTTGTAGCCATCCTTTTCCCGCATCATCTGAGAAACTGAGTTATATTGGATCTCTTTGGTTCTGAGGCAGGAATGTATCTAAGAAATTCAGAAGTACTATGCAATTATGAAGAAGACAGCTCTCTGCATCGTATCTCTGTGCCTCCTGACATGTGAGGGAGTTTGACATATATTTGTTAGTAGAACTATATGTATTAGGATTCTATAAACACTATGTATGTGTGTGTGCATGTGTGTGTATACATATATAATATATATATATATATATATATATATATATATATACACACACACATATCTACCACACACATACACACTGTTGCTGCTTCTGTAAGTCGCTTCAGTCATGTCCGACTCTGTGCGACCCCAGAGACGACAGCCCACCAGGCTCCCCCATCCCTGGGATTCTTCAGGCAAGAACACTGGAGTGGGTTGCCATTTCCTTCTCCAAACACATACACACACACATACAATGGAAGGAGGCGAACCAAAGTTTGGACTTTCAATAATCCTGTTAAGTGAGATTTTGTAGGAAGAAGGAAAGGTATTAGGAATGTTTCCTTTTATTTCAGCATTCCAGTATTAGTTAATTTCTTTTGACATAAGAATATGTTTTTTCAGTACTTGAATAAACACGTAAAAATATTTCAGTGCACTTTGGTGACCTAGAGAGGATGAAGACAGGAGGAAGAAAGCTGTACTCTTCTATTCCTCTCTTTAGGCTAAAGGTCTTCACAGCCCTGCAGGTGTGGTTACTGTAAAAACACAGCCCCAGGTGGACCTGGTTAAGAAGAATGAGGGGGAGGGGTGTGTATGGGCAGAGGCCCATATCTTAGTGGCATCCATTTGACCCTCTGGCAAATATTCCCTTCAAAGCTGTTTTCTGCTCCTGTCTGCATATTTAAGTGTCAGCTTGATTTTCTCAATCTGTACACATTCCTCTGGAAGATGAAAAATCTAGGAATGCTTTCGTGTTTATTTCAAGGGAATCTTACAATCTGACTGCTAGGTATATACCAGGGCAGTGTTTGGAGCATGGAAGGAGGTAGAAATGATTAGAACCTGGGATCACTCACTCCCTTGGCCTTGGGCCCGTGCTCATGCCAAAGCATGGGGTTTGAAATCCCCTTGGAACGTTCTGGGCCAGAGCTGTTCTGATAAAGTTTCTGAGTCTGAGATAAGTCATATGGTGTACTTACTGCCGCCAGCATCTTCACATAGCCATAAAGGAACATTGAAGGGTCACTTTAGAGGAGAAAGGGGAAGAAGGAAGGCGCCATGCAGTCGTAAGTGGGATAAACAGGCAAGAAGGGTCTGGTAGGCCTTGACCTTGGTAGGACAGCCTCACAGGCACCAGGAAGCTGGTTAACATGAGCATTACAATTCTATATAATTTATCTAGTGATACTACCCGCCTCTTCCCAACTGCTTCCTTCTTGAGTCACTGATGAATTGCCTGTCTCTTTTTTTCTCCCTCCAAGTTGGGAAGTGAAGTGAATTGAAATTTCTCAGTCATGTCTGACTCCTTGAGACCCCATGGACTGTAGCCTACCAGGCTCCTCGGTCCATGGGATTTTCCAGGCAAGAGTACTGGAGTGGGTTGCCATTGCACCTCACAAAATCCCTGCTCAGCTCTGTGGTCCGTTCTGGCCTAGGTACTTCTTGTTGTCTAGGTACCCAGAGCCCTCTCAGAGGTAATGCTAGTGGTTGATTCCTCTGGTTTCCTCCCTGACTTCCTCTGTCATGGGTTTGTAGGAACGGGAGTAGGACAGAAAGGGTCTAATCATCTCTGGGTCCTCAACAGACCTTCCTAATCCACAGAAGTCCAGTACAGAAATAATTTTCAGTGGAAGTGCATGGGCACAACAATCAGAGAAGCTGAGACAGTGGTATCTATTGTACCACCAACATACTGCTCTCCTGGGTTTAGGCAAGTCTTTAACTCCTGGGTCTCAGGCTCCCAGAGGGCCCATCCCCACGTATGGTCCCTGTGCAAAGGTCAACAAGACAACCCATGTCAATCGCCAGATCCAGTGCCTGCCGCAGGATGTGTGCTTCCAGGACTAAAACCCTGGGTCTATCCTCCAGGATTAGGGTCTAGAGCTGGAAAGTACAGATGGATATTCACTGCAGCCCCAGGCAGGTTCATCTTCCACACTGAGCTGTGAATGAGCAGGAGGCCCAGAAACCTACCTCTACCACTTCTTGTCCCTTCATTCCAGCCACTAAACACTTACGGAGCAACTAGTTAATGCTTTCAGATGCAGAAGATGAAAGGATGAATGAAAGAGCATCCCTGCTTGGTTTCAAGGGCCTTCTGATCCAGTGGGGAGTGCACATCCCAGGAGAGTTCAAGGGTTCATATTCCCACCTGCCTGTCCTTTTCCCTGCCCACCCTCACTGCAGTGGGATCCTCCTCCTCTCCCTTGGAACTTGGTCTCATTTCGCTCCTCTTTCTCAGCTTCTCACTTCCATGGATGTCCATCGAATTTATATTGTAAAAGGACTGAGTAGGGTTTAAAAAATTTATTTTGCCACTTTTATTACGTCAGCCATAATTTCACAATGGAAACTATTCATGATCAAAGATAGAACATACCAGACAACTTGAGCATTTCTGAACACTCTGTGCTGCCACCACTTGTGAATTCTATGTTAACATCTGAACCCTGAGATTCTTTCATCCACCAAATATTTATGGAGTTTTGCTGTGGGCCAGGCACTTTTCTTGCATTATGGATAGAGCAATCAACAAAGCAAAGCCTCTGTCCACACAGACTTCAATATTAAAGTGGAGGCTGACAAATACACAAAGTGCTGTATGATATGATGGCTACTGGTGTGCTAAATGCTGTGTAGAGAAATGAAGTGAGGCAAGGGGTTAGAGATTACTGGCAGAGAATGGGGGTGCTCTGATAGGTGAAGTGGTTAGGTTCCTCTCTGAAACCCGAGGGAGAAAGAGTCAGGCAGTTAAATGAGGAGAGAGCCTTCCAAGGCAGAAAAAAAGAAAGCACAAAGATCCTGGGGCCAAAGCTACTTGTGTGTGAGAATCAGCAAGGAGAACAATGTGGTTAGAGCACAGCAGGAACTGAGAGGAGGCACAGATGAGGCAAGGCCTGGTAGGCCATTATCAAGACTTTGTTTTTTCTTTGGACTGAGAAGGGAAAACTATTGGAGGGTTTACAGCAAGGAGGAGAAGTGATCTAACTTTTGCTCCAAAGGAGTCCTGTCCTTACTCTGGGGAATACATACACTATAGGAAGAGAAGAATGGAAGTTAAGTGGTTAGTTTCAACAGCCTGTGTTAGAAAGGAGGGCTGGGACCAGGGTAGTATTGGTAGAAGTAACAAGAAGTGATTCGACTGGGAATATATTTTAAAAGGCTTTCCAACAGAATGTGGTGGCCCAGAGGCTGTCTCCCCAAGTCTTTTGTCAACTATTTGAATAATCACATTCAAAGTAGAAAAGCAAAGCCATTTTTAAAACACAAGTGTTTATTGTTAAGCAGAAATAAATACCCAGTAGTCAAGGAACATTAGGACAGAACTAGAGCCTGGTGAGCTCCCGTCTATGGGGCTGCATAGAATCGGACACGACTGAGGTGACTTAGCAGTAGCAGTAGCAGAGTCAAAGATAGGCAGGACTCCTGCAAATGGTGATTGGATGCTAAATTTTGCAGAACTTTTTACACTTTGCTATTTACAAAAATAATTTTAAACAAAGGGATAGAAGTATACAATACTATTTTCCAACCAAAGAAAAGTCCCTTTTAAATATCGTTTTGTCACGAAAGACAGGACCCCTGAGGGTCTTTCATAACTCTTACAGGGTGTGACGCTGGTGTGCAGCCAGCACTGCTAACGGTTTTTGGGTGAGGGAGATTTCATAAGCCAAGAAATGTGTTAAAACCACTCAGAGGGAACCCAGGGGCCACTGGCCCTCCAAGGAACACCGAGATGTATGAGTCGGCTTGGCTGAAGGGTGGTGAGTCCTTTAAACCTGAGCAGGTTGAACCTCTCTGAGAGATGGGTTTTTCACGCCTGCACGGTCCAGGCTATGGCCCGACCCATATCCAAGGTTGGGTCTTAGCCTTTATCCAGTGGCCCTGGGACCTGCGAGCGCGGACCCCGAGCCCCTGTCCACTCCACCCCGGCCCCGCCCCTTGCCTTTCCCGGCCCCGCCCCCTCCAGCCGGGCGGCGGCGGAGCGGGGCCGTCAGCTCGGCTGTATGGGCGGAGCTTGCGCCGCCGCCGGGACCCCTGCGCGCACCGCCCCTCGCCCCTAGCCACCGCGCGTCTCCGCCGACACGCACTTCCTGCGAGGCCTCCGAGCGCACCTTAGCCCAGCCGAATCGAGCTGTGCTCTGCCTTGCCTTTCCAAGCTGTTCGCCATGGTGGATGAGCTGGTCCTGCTGCTGCACGCGCTTCTGATGCGGCACCGCGCCCTTAGCATCGAGAACAGCCAGCTCATGGAACAGCTTCGGCTGCTGGTGTGCGAGAGGGCCACCCTGCTGCGCCAGGTACGTCCGCCGAGCTGCCCTGTGCCCTTCCCCGAAACGTTTGACGGCGAGAGCTCTCGGCTCCCCGAGTTTATCGTGCAGACGGCGTCTTACATGTTCGTCAACGAGAACCGATTCTGCAACGACGCCATGAAGGTGGCATTCCTGATCAGCCTGCTCACCGGGGAAGCCGAGGAGTGGGTGGTGCCCTACATTGAGATGGATAGCCCCATCCTGGGCGATTACCGGGCCTTCCTCGATGAGATGAAACAGTGTTTTGGCTGGGATGACGACGAAGAAGACGAAGACGAAGATGAAGAAGTTGATTATTAGGCCCGGAGACCCTCGGGCCTAGGAGGGGGAAGGGCACTGCCAGCCGCCACCCCCCTGCCTCCCCGCCTCGCCCCGCCCGGAGCCACCGCGCTCCCCTAACGCTGTGATCGCCTGGCCTTTTCCTCCCCTCTGGCTGTCTTCCTCACCCTCCACTCTCTGCCGTAGTGCTTGTCTTTGTTCCAGGCATAGTGCTCTCCAGTCACCTGCTGCTGAGGCTGGGCCGTCTCTGAAATGCGCTCTGCTGCCCACTCTGGCCAGCCCCAGGACCCTCACCGCTCATTAGAACTGTGTTTTGAGCCCCAGCTCTAGGGCAAGCCCGTCTTACAAACCGGTCAGCCTATACTCTGCCCTGCCAACTGTCAGGCCTGCACCTCTGCCCAGTGACCTGTGCTGCCACCCAAGCACCCTCCATCAGATTTCAGCGACAGACCCGGCCTTTGGAGATTAGGAGCAACCTAGAAGATGCCTTTGTGGGCTACACCTCCTGGGACACTGATTTGGACTGCTCACCAACAACTCCACCCCCCTCCCCTGGGGCTAATCTTTCAACTTGATTAATTGTTCCCTACTAACTCCGAGTCTTCCTCATGCCCTACCAGATTGCTGCAGGGGCCCATTGTGCCTGGCAACCTCATTGTTGACATTTCTCCTATGCACCAGTTTTGCACACCTGTCATCTTTGTTTCAAAATTGCAGCAGTCCCATCGAGGTGTGCATTTGGACAAAAATACTAAAAACCGAACAATACAAACAAAAGCAGGTACTCAGCCCAGCTCCTCAATGCTACCTGGAAAAAGCATTTGCATTCTTTTCAATAAATTTCAAGCACTACCGGAAAAAAAAAAAATTGTCTTTTCATGGTTAAGGGCTATCATTGGCCTTTGCCACATTCACCCTGACTCTCATTATTCCCCCTGGTATCAGGGAATCTAATTCAACGTTCAATCTCTGTACTCCCCACTGTCACGGCTAAGCTCCAGAGGACAGTTACCACAGGGCTTTATGGGGAAACTGGTACTACCCCCAGTGACGCCTTTCTTATAGCCCTGGTGAAGGAGTGTTCTCTGGTGCTTCTGAGGTGGCATGGGTAAGGGGTGGCTGAGGCAGGCAGGTGGCACACCATCCCAAACTGGGACACTTTTGAGAGAGCTTCAAGGGGACACTATTAATAATTAGACTGGAACAACAAGTACAAGTCAGGACACACAATATTTCTATCTTCATGAGCTTTGGGGTTCTTCCTCAACATGATCAGAGATGTTCTGCCTCTTAACTCTTAGTGCCTGTGGGGTGCTATTGATTTTGGGTTTCAATACATAGTGTAGCACATTGTTTTAAAACCCCTTTTAGGTGCTTGAGCTAACATTAAATCCCAGATCCTGGATGAATGTGTGCATACTAAATGGAGCCCAATTTGAACCTTTCATCTTCCTCAGGCAGATCCCCTTAGAATTCCCACCCATCCATGTGCCCCAGATTCCTGCCTGAAGAAACTGACAAGATTCCTAGATCTTGTACTGCTGCTATCTGAGCTATGCTGAGATCTCTTTGTGGGCCTGGAGGGCTCAGAGCCACTGAGGTAGTGGGGGTGAGTGTTGAGAAGAAACTGCATACCTTTGTGAGGCAATTACCCAGTTAAGTTGCTGCAGTGTTAAGTCAGGGAACCTTGGTCTGGGGTTTTGTGGGGGCTGCCTATGCCAGCCAGGACCTGTCATGGAGGATTTGAGCTGTTCTGAGTTCTTATCTGTATCTGCCCCAATGTCTTCATTGTACCATGTCCAGAGCCAGCCCTACCTTAGAACTTCTAATTTAGATAATGAATTTCCTTGTTGTTTAAGACCTTTTGAAGCGAATTGTTCTTTTATTTGTACTGGTAAACCTCACAATGTGGGTTAAATGAGATCCTGATCATTCTCCTGGGTACTTTATGGGTGTGGATTCAGTGAGATCACACCCATGAGATAGTTTGAACTGTCTCTGCTACATGGTGAGCACTCAGTAAACTTGGGCTCTTACTCTTAGGCCTGGGAACCGAAGTATTATTCCAGAAACAGATCTCTTGCTATGACCTTGGCCTCACAAGGAAAATGTCAGGAGTTCATAGGAGCAGGGTAGGCTCAGGGATAGTGGAAACAAAGTCTCAGCACGAGACTTTGTTTACTCTTTTGGATCTGGCATGAAGTCAGATAAAAAGCCAGTTTACAGTTACTTTGGTGAAGAGGCAAAGTCCAGAGCAGGAGTCATTTTTCCAGCCTAAGCAGGTTGTTTCTGGAGGGGGTGACAGGGGTAGATAACTATGTAGCAGAGGAGGTTGAGGTCCATCCTGTGGGTGGATGTGGGAAAGTGCTGGTTAGGAGCTGAGAGCTGAATGAGACCCAGCGAAACCAAAAATCAGTCATCCAAAGTAATCAGTGGCCTGGGTAGACTTAGAGGAGAAAGAGATATGGTGGTCAAAGAAATGTAGTTCTTGGCCTCATGGTGATTTCAATTTGTTGCTTTTATAGTGCCTTGGGCCAAATTAGGATGCTACCTTGCTACAAGGTAAGGTCCAGAAAGAGAATCTAAACTGACTAGATTTGAGGGTGACCTTTTCAGGGTGGGCTTCCCTGGTGGCTCAGACGGTAAAGCGTCTGCCTACAATGCGGGGAGACCTGGGTTCGATCCCTGGGTCCGGAAGATTCCCTGGAGAAGGAAATGGCAACCCACTCCAGTACTCTTGCCTGAAAAATCCCATGGACAGAGGAGCCTGGTGGGCTACAGTCCATGGGGCCACAAAGAGTTCGACATGACTGAGCAACTTCACTTTTCAGGGTGGAAGTTGAAGGCATGAATAGATGAGATCTCCTCCCTACCACCAAACCAAGTGAGTCCTTTCTTCTCATGTGGAATTAAGGGGTCTCTGGTCAGTGAAGATGCCAACGCAGTGCCTGAGTAGCACTCATGACAGCTAGGCCAGGAGCTTCTGGAATCTGAAATGTACACATCTTGGGCATGTATGCATGAGTGTGAGCTGACTCGTGTGTGTGTGTGTGTGTGTGTGTGTGTGTTAGTGTCCTTCATGTGTCATGGAGGAGCAGGTTATACTGTGAGCTGCAGAGACGGGCAGTGTTAAGAATCTGGCTACCTTGGGGGCAGATTCTGCAATAAAAACATCAATACTAGCAAGGGCATGACTCCCATGGGAGGAATTCATGATAGTTTGATTGTAACATAAGCACAGCAGAAAAGAATGGAGAAGCAGATAAGCACATCTGAACAGAGTGTCACCACTCAGATGGAAACTATTAAAAGTAGGTGAAAATGTTGAAATATCAAGTATGAACTTCAGACTCCTGAATTCCCACCACACTGGACTTGAAAAGGTCACTGAAATTATGCTGTTAATGAAATCAGTCATATTGTAGATCATACTCATGGAATCATATTAAATCTTCCAAAGTATGATTGAATTTCTCTAATCATTTGAGTAGGTAAGTAGTGCCATCCATTAATCCTGTGTTATTGTGTTTTGCAGGATGGTATGTAAAGCTAGAGGTACATTATGCACATTGTGTTTGGTTATGTTCTGTTATTATAACAGTGATTTGGAAGTAGAGGAAGATGTCTTCTTGAAATTAGTGGAATATATTTTTTAAAATAAATGAATTTAAATAATTTTTTAACTTCTTAAAGCAATTAAAATGAAGCTAATAAAGGGGTATCTGAATTTAGAACATTCCTGAGAATGTTTTCCTTGATGGATGATCAATGTGGGGTAATTGTATGAAGTATATATATTATTTGCTTTGAAATATGAATTTTGCTGGGCTTTATGGTAAAGAACCTGCCTGCCAATGCAGGAGACTCAGGTTTGATCCCTGGGTCTGGAAGATCCTTTGGAGGAGGGCGTGGCAACCCACTCCAGTATTCTTGCCTGGAGAATCCCATGGACAGAGGAGACTGGTGGGCTACAGTCAGTATGGTTGTGAAAAGTCAGACATGACTGAAGCGACTTACCGTGCATGCCTGCATGAATTTTGCTAAAGTAGCATTAGAAGTGTCTGGTAGTTTGCATTACTCAGCGCTTCAAGTATATTTCCTACAGTCTTATGCCCACTTATTCCTAAAATTAAATACAAGAAACTATGACCTGTTTGGTGTCCTTCGACAGTGCTGGAACCCCTACTTCTGATCATTCCCCTTGCATTTTTTCCCTTCTTGTCTGAAATGCTTCTGTTATTATTTGTTATCTTCAAATATTGTATTGTTCAGAGAGTTAACAAAAAACAACAACAATGCAATTAGCCTGTGATGGATAATAATGCTTGAAATAATTATGAACTGCATAGCAAGATTTGTTAAAGGAGCAGAAGCCCTCCCCTGGATGAGTTAGGGGAGGTGGTGGTGAGATGCTGAAAAGGAGGTTTCAGAATAGTTAGATAGCAGAATTTATGTACCTCCTGGTATTTCACTTATGATCAATAACAAATTAACTTTTTTTAATATCCACAATATTTGCATACCTTCTTCCCCCACCCTAAATGACAAAGGATTTCATGAGCAGAATTATAATGATGTAATTCTTCTATTTTAATTAAGTGTTAGTCACTCAGTCATGTTCAACTCTTTGTGACCCCATGGACTGTAGCCTGCCAGGCTCCTCTGTCCATGGAATTTTCTGGGCAAGAATACTGGAGTGGGTTGCCATTTCCTTCTCCAGATCTTCCCAACTCAGGGATCAAACCCAGGTCTCCCACATTGCGGGCAGATTCATTACCTGTGAGCCACCAGGGAAGCCCATTTTAGCCAAAGTCCCTTCTTACATGACCAGTCAGTTCAGAGTCAGTCAGCTCACGATAAAAAACTGTCACAAGACTCTTATATTCCTCACTTAAAATTGTTACTTTTAAAACAAATAATAACAGTAAAGGAAAGCAAAGGGTTTTCAGTGGTAACTGAAGTAATTGGGGTATTTCTGATTTATTTGTTCTCTCAGTCAGTGCAGTTCAGTTCAGTCGCTCAGTCGTGTCTGACTTTTTGTTCTCTAGACACAGATAATTGCACTGCCATACAGGGCTTTTAGAACTGCTCATTTGAATGAACATGATTAAATTTTTAACATGTTCACAAGTAAGGAGAATAATATAATGAGTCCCCATAGACCCATCTCCATATTCAAAACTTACCAACATTTTTGCTTCACCTATCCCTTTTCTTTCTTATAATGTTTATGAAATATTTAAAATAAAATTTCAGATATCATATTAATTCACCTTTTAATATTTCAGTGTGTTTCTCTAACAGATAAGCCTTTAAAAACAATCCATAATATCATCACCATCATGTACTAAAATACAGTGACTCCTTAATATTTAATACTCCATATTCAAATATCCACAGTAACTTTAAAAAGTGTTTTTAATTATTTGTTTGAATTAGGTTTCAAAAATGTCGACACAGTGCCTTTGGTTTATATATCTCTAAAACTTTCTTTTAACTAATAACAATTACCCTCCATCTTTTTTTCCCCTGTAAATTATTTATTGAGTAAACCGGGTCATTTGTCCTATGGAATTTCCTATATTCTAGACCTGCTTGAGTTTTTCATATCCTTGCCCAAGTTTCTTTTGGATTGTTGGTGTTTCTCAATTTTTTAGAGGCTCTTTATTCATTAGGGATTGATGATATATGTTGCAAATATTTATTTTTATAGTGGTAAAAATTTTTGACCATGCCACGTGACAGGTGGGATCTTAGTTCCCTGAGGAGGGATTGAACGTGCGCCACCTGCAGTGGAAGCGCTGAGTCCTAACCACTGGGCCATCAGAGAAGTTCCTTATTCCTGTGACCATAATCCTCCACGTGTTTTAATCTTAATATATCAGATAACTGAATTAAATAATAACTACTTAGTCTAATTTTCATTCAATGTCTTTTTGTTAGCTAGTTTCTTTTTCCATTTTTATTTGTTTCTTCAAAAGGTAAAGAACCCTGTAAAATTCCCAGAAACTATGTAGTCTGAGGTTTTGATGGTGAATGACAGTTTTGTTATAGGTAGTATTTTTTTCTTTCCTAGCTCCACTGTCTTTTAGCATTTAATGCTATTTTCTATAAGACTGAAGCCATCCTAATATTTTTCATTCACAAACTCAACAAAAGTATCAAATCAATTGTGAGTGAAAAATATTAGGATGGACTCAGACTTCTAGAAAATAACATTCAATGCTAAAAGACAGTGGGGCTAAGAAAAAAAAAATAAAACAGAAGCAGAGGATATTAAGAAGAGGTGGCAAGAATACACAGGAGAATTGTACAAAAATGAGCTTTACGACCCAGATAATCACGATGGTGTGATCACTCACCTAGAGCCAGACATCCTGGAATGTGAAGTCAAGTGGGCCTTAGAAAGCATCATTACGAACAAAGCTAGTGGGGGTGATGGAATTCCTCTTGAGCTATTTCAAATTCTGAAAGATGATGCTGTGAAAGTTCTGCACTCAATATGCCAGCAAATTTGGAAAACTCAGCAGTGGCCACAGGACTGGAAAGGGTCAGTTTTCATTCCAATCCCAAAGAAAGGCAATGCCAAAGAATGCTCAAACTACCGTGCAATTGCACTCATTTCACATGCTAGGAAAGTAATGCTCAAAATTCTCCAAGCCAGGCTTCAGCAATACATGAACCGTGAACTTCCAGATGTTCACGCTGGTTTTAGAAAAGGCAGAGGAACCAGAGATCAAATTGCCAACATCGGCTGGATCCTGAAAAAAGGAAGAGAGTTCCAGAAAAACATCTGTTTCTGCTTTATTGACTATGCCAAAGCCTTTAACTGTGTGGATCACAATAAACTGTGGAAAATTCTGAAAGAGATTGAAATACCAGATCACCTGACGTGCCTCTTGAGAAACCTATATGCAGGTCAGGAAGCAACAGTTAGAACTGAACATGGAACAACAGACTGGTTCCAAATAGGAAAAGGAGTACATCAAGGCTGTATAATGGCACCCTGCTTATTTAACTTATATGCAGAGTACATCATGAGAAATGCTGGACTGGAAGAAACACAAGCTGGAATCAAGATTGCTGGGAGAAATATCAATAACCTCAGATATGCAGATGACACCGCCCTTATGGCAGAAAGTGAAGAGGGGCTAAAAAGCCTCTTGATGAAAGTGAAAGTGGAGAGTGAAAAGGTTGGCTTAAAGCTCAACATTCAGAAAACGAAGATCATGGCATCTGGTCCCATCACTACATGGGAAATAGATGGAGAAACAGTGGAAACAGTGTCAGACTTTATTTTTCTGGGGTCCAAAATCACTGGAGATGGTGACTGCAGCCATGAAATTAAAAGATGCTTACTCCTTGGAAGGAAAGTTATGACCAACCTAGATAGCATATTCAAAAGCAGAGACATTACTTTGCCAACAAAGGTCCATCTAGTCAAGGCTATGGTTTTTCCAGTAGTCATGTATGGATGTGAGAGTTGAACTGTGAAGAAATCTGAGCCCTGAAGAATCGATGCTTTTGAACTGTGGTGTTGGAGAAGACTCTTGAGAGTCCCTTGGACTGCAAGGAGGTCCAACCAGTCCATCCTAAAGGAGATCAGCCCTAGGATTTCTTTGGAAGGACTGATGCTAAAGCTGAAACTCCAATACTTTGGCCACCTCATGCGACGAGTTGACTCATTGGAAAAGACCCTGTTGCTGGGAGGGATTGGGGGCATGAGGAGAAGGGGACGACAGAGGATGAAATGGATGGATGGCATCACTGACTTGATGGACATGAGGTTGAGTGAACTCCGGGGGTTGGTGATGGACAGGGAGGCCTGGCGTGCTGTGATTCATGGGGTCTCAAAGAGTTGGACACGACTGAACGATTGAACTGAACTGAAGTATTACTCATTTTTTTGATCATTTTTTTGTAATCTGGTGTTACCATTTAATATGTAGATTCGAGATCTGATTCCTTTCTGCAAAACTTTTGTAATTATTTATTTAAATATGTATAATGCATACTGATACTTATTTATATTGACTCTCTTTTACCTGCCCTCTATATCTTAAATTTTCTCAGATTTTTTATAAATTTTTTCTTCATTTACATTTTATTCTCTTAACTTCAGTCAGTCCTGTTCTCTCTGTCCTTTTCAGTGATTTCAGAAATATCTGTTATTCTTTGTGTTGCTTCCTGTTTGGCTTCAGATGTGACAGTTTTGTTTTATCCAACATTTTTACCAAGTGTCGTGAGCTCATGCTTAAGTTTCTGTTGACTCGTACATATTCCTGAATCACATATTTTTTATTTGTTCTCTTGTTGTGTAGCTACGAATTCTTTATATCTTTTAAGTTGATGGTGGTGTGCTGTGTTATGATATGATGGGTGATATAAATCACATTTCTTTTCTCGGCAGTATTCTTTTTGGGAGTGTTATTTGCCATTTTTTTCCTTGTTTCTTCCCTCCTGTGGGAGTGCATCTAGGAACCTTTCAGTATCTTGCCTCCTTTCCAATAACACTGTTCATGCTCAGTAAAGCTTTAAGTCAGCCTTTCTTTTCTCTTTTAGTCTAGTCCCAACAGCATTTTCTCTGGCAGAAATAACTCAGTGTTAGTGACCTGTATGTTGCATACTTCCCATTTTTCTGAAATGAGACAAATCTGACTCTCCATTCCCTTTTCAAAACATTTCCATAGCACTTTCATGTTTTCATTGTACCTGAATATACCTAGATGGTTTCTGACATTATTTTCAAAATCAACATCCTGTGCTTTCTATTCTTGTCTCTGCTGCTCAGTAGTTCTTATCTCTTAATCGCCCAAGATAATCTCTATCCCTGAGAAACATGAGCTAACCTTTGAGAGGGATTGAATAAGATTCAGCTCCGGGGGTGGGAGAACCTGAAAAGTAAAAAGTGAATTAATGACTTAGAATATTTTCTCACTATAGCTGTGTGTGTTTGTGTGTGTGTTTCAAAAATAGGATCAATTTTAGTCTCAATATTTGGAACAACTTTTTATCCCCTGTGTAACAAGAAGAAAAATGGAAGGGTTTTAGCCATCTGTGACGAAGAAGCACTGCATATGTAGCAGATCCCATCAACATGTATATGGGGGGAAAATCTGTTGTTCATTGGAATAAGAAGTGAAGAAGGTTAAATTAGCACCAGAAAATGGACATTAGAAGAGATTTAAAAAAAAAAAAAAAGATACATGAAAAGTTTTGTTTGCTGCAAATTGAGAATGGATTGTTCCTCACACAAAGTTTGAGTTCAATGAGAATGTATTGGGAATCAGAAAGGCTGATCCCTGTTTAGCTTTGCCTTAGATTTACTCTGCCAAACCTAAACAGCTTACTTGACTTCTCTGGTTCTAAACTCCTGTGCCTATATCATGGGAATAATTATATCTTAGGGCTAGTATAAGAAAAAACTGCCTAGTATCTTATCTGGTAGTCAATAAATATTAACATCATTCTTTTCTTCAATAGGTATTATTTAGTAAAATAGGAGTAAAAGGTTGGGTGTTATGCTAGTTGTGTGTTTTGGTAGATAGCCACTGTATTGGGGAATTTGGAGAGTTAACAGAAAATGTGGTCAGCACATCAAAGTGTTGGATATTAAGAATGAGTATTAGGAATTAATTGATATGTGAACAACATTTGACACTTTAAAAGTCACTTTCATATTCAATTTCTTACGTGAAACTCACACCAACTCAGTGAATTGATATTTTTATTTACATTTGGAACATTAAGTCTCTGAGATGCCCTAGGACTTGTTCATGATAAAAAAAGTTAGAATGTGAGCCAGAGTTCCTACTTGAGTTCTGTACTCTTTTTACAGTTTCATGCTGCCTTTTGAAAATAATACCTTGTTTCAGATTGTCTGTCTCCCATGGACCTTCATTTCCTTGTTTATAATCTGAAGTATTTTCATTAGTGGGCCACTCTTCAGGTTCTTCTCTAATTTAATAGCAAAGTAGCCCTCAAAATGAGCAACTGTTACTGTCCACTCCAACTGTGAACCCCTGTAATTTTATCTCCATTTTCCACAATTGCTGGAATACTTGTAGGAAACAGTACAGGATTTGACAAAGATGCTGGGGTGACTCTATTTTTAAAAGCAAGTCCCCCAAACACCCCCAAACCTAAATGTCCATCAAAGGAGATAGACAAATAATGATAAATTGCATCCCCATGAACTACTTTGTTGTTGTACTAAGTCACTCAGTCATGTCCAATGCTTTGCGACTCAATAGACTGTAGCCCACCAGGCTCCTCTGCCCATGGAATTTCCCAGCCATTTCCTAATCCAGAGGATTTTCCCGACCCGGGGATTGAACCTTCGTCTCTTATGTCTCCAGGATTGACAGGCAGATTCTTTACCACGAGTGCCACCTGGGAAGCCCATGAGCTACCTTGCAAGGGTAAAAATAATGATTTCTTTGTATTTTTGAGGGGATGTTCCTACAGGAAGTGTTAAGCATAAAAGTGCTTTATAAATACATGTAAAGTATGATGATATTTATGAATATTTTATAACCTAAATATTTAAAAACCTAATATTTTAAAATGTGTGTATATGTATACAAATACATACAATAGGAATAAAAGAACAGGAAGATAAAAGCCAAAAATTTATCAATATTTACCCTAGATGGGATTAGTATGAAAGAGAATGTTTGCCCATTTAGTCTATATTGCTCAGATTTAATACAATGAATACTAATGTAATGTAAAACATAGAATTAGTACTTATTCTTGATAGGTTTTAGTGAAAAAAAAAAACAACAACTTGGTAACATTATAAAATAGTTCTCTTTTGTAAACAACAATTCATATTTTAGGAACCATAAACTTATTCACAGTTTGTTGTAAAATAAACACAATTGGTTTTATAAATCCTGGTATGTTACTTTAATTCTACTAAATAATCAATAATAAAATGGAAACAGCCTATACTCAATTATTTCAGTAGCAAGTCTGGTCAGGGCTGTTAGAAATAGGTCATTCTATAATACCTTTTCGATTTGTCCCTTTCTTTTCAGCTGTGATTTCCTTAGTATAATAAAACCTCATTGCTTGCCAGGTTTATTTATATGACTCCTAGATGACTTTTCTTCTTTTAGACTCTCTTCCTTCTAATCTGTTCTTTTCATTGCTGTTAGTGTTGTCTTTCTGAAATGTAAATCTTACCACTTTTTTCATTCAAAGTCTTTCTGTGATTCCCATTTGTTCAGAAAGTACTTAAATTCTATAACATAACATTTATGTCTGTATTACTCTTTTTAAAATTATCTTTTTATTGAGTTATAATTACCATATCATAAAATTTACCTTTCTATATATACAGCTCAAAACTTTTATGATATTCACAAAATTGTGTAGCCATCACCACTATGTAATTCTAGAAACTTTTCATTATCTCAGAAAGAAATCCCATACCTATTAGCAGTTACTCCTCATTGCCCCATTCCCCACCTCATCCCTATCCTTGGGAACTACTAATTTCTGTCCCTATGGATTGCCTATTCAGGACATTTTTTACAAATAGAATCTTGTGATATATGGTCTATTGTGATTGATTTCTTGTTCTTAGCATACAATTATTGTAGCATGTATCAGTATTTCATTTCTTTCATGGCTGAATAATATTCTATTGTGTGTGGATATACACGTTTATACCACATTTTGGTTTTCTATTTGTCAATTGAAGTAAATTTGGGTTGTCTTCAATTTGTGGCTACTATAAATGATGCTGCTATGAAAATTCAAGTACAAGCTTTTGTTTCAACATCTATTTTCATTTATCTTGGGTTTTTATCTAGGAGTAGAATTGCTAGGACATATATAATTCTGTGCTTAACTTTTTGTAGAACTGCCAGATTGTTTTCCAAAGTGGCTATACCATTTTATATCCCCACTAGTATTATGTGAGTTTTACAATTTCTCTACATTCTCAGAAACACCTGTTATTGTCCACATTTTTAATTATAGTCATCCTAACTGGTGTTAAGTGGTCTATCATTATATATATATATATATTTTTATATATATATTTTATATATTTTTTTGGGGGGGGGGAGAAATGCCCATTTTTAAATTGGGCCATCTTTTTATATAAGAGTTCCATATGTGTTCTGGATACTATGCTTAATTATTATTGGATGTATGATTTACAGATATTTTTAACTATTTGATGGATTGCCTTTTCACTTTTTGATGCTTAAATGTGTTTAATTTTCATGAAATCCAGTGTACATATTTTCTCTTTGATTAGTTGTGCTTTTTGTGTCATACTTATGAAACAATTTCTTAACCCAGAGTCACAACAATTAACACCTTTTTTATAATTTCTATGTTCAACTTGATAGACATGAGTGTGACCAAGCTCTGGGAGTTGGTGATGGATAAAGAAGCCTGGCATGCTGCGGTCCATGGGGTCACAAAGAGCTGGACATGACTGAGTGACTGAACTGAACTGAACTGAATGTTTTATATATATATACTTTCATAGTTCTCAAAGTTTTAAATTTGAGATATTTCATTTTGGCCTTTGGTTCATTTTGAGTTAACTTTTGCATATGGTGTGAGGCAGTGGTTTAAATTCATTTTTTCTGCATGTGGCTATCCAGTGCTCAGGCTTTCCTGGTAGCTCAGTGGTAAAGAATCTGTCTGCCAATGTAGGAGATGTGGGTTTGATCCCTAGGTTGGGAAGATGACCTGGAGAAGGAAATGGCAACCCACTCTAGTATTCTTGCCTGGGAAATCCCATGGACAGAAGAGTCTGGCAGGCTATAGTCCATTTGGTTGCAAAGAGCCAACACAACTTAGTGACTAAACAACAATGACAACAGCAATCCAATGTCCCAACACCATTTGTTGAAAGGAATATGATTTTAACCCCATAAATTGTCTTAGCACTCTTCTCAAAAAATCAATTGGTCATGGATGTATAGGTTTATTTCTGCTGTTTCTCTTCCTCGGACAATTTTCCCCACCTCTCTTTATCTAGGTATCTCCAACTATCTCTGATCTTACTTGAAATGTAATTTTCTTAGAGTGGCCTTACTTGGCTAATACCTCCCCTTCCTAAACAACACCAGTTTACTGTTATAAACTCTCACTATGCTATACTTCTCTGTTGGTACATTTGTAAAAGAATCACTTATGTGATTTTTTTATTGTCTCCTATTAGAATGCAAGCTCTTTGAGGTCTGGGTTCTTGCTTGCCTAATTCCCCACTGTACAATAGTATCTAAAACAATCTTGAACACCTGGTATGTACTAGTAAATATTTGTTGTATAAATGGTTGAGTGAATGAATGAGTGACTTTAAACAAGCATGGTGAAAGAGGTTTGTGCGTGAGATAACTGGAGTTTGGGGGATATCAGAAAATTCAGGCCTCATTACTTTGCTAAATAAAGCAAAGAGAGAGACTTCAATGAGCATGCCCTAAGAAGAAAAGTACACACTTCTGCAAAAGAAGGATGGGATGGAGCTCTTTTTGTAAAGTGTTTTCAGCACTTTATGACCCATTATTATCTCCTTCACTGTCTGGGGAGGCCTTACAAATGGCTATGAAAAGAAGAGAAGCGAAAATCAAAGGAGAAAAAGAAAGATATAAACATCTGAATGCAGAGTTCCAAAGAATAGCAAGAAGAGATAAGAAAGCCTTCTTCAGGGATCAATGCAAAGAAATAGAGGAAAACAACAGAATGGGAAAGACTAGGGATCTCTTCAAGAAAATCAGAGATACCAAAGGAACATTTCATTCAAAGATGGTCTTGATAAAGGACAGAAATGGTATGGACCTAACAGAAGCACAAGATATTAAGAAGAGGTGGCAAGAATACACAGAAGAACTGTACAAAAAAGAGCTTCACGACCCAGATAATCATGATGGTGTGATCACTGACCTAGAGCCAGACATCCTGGAATGTGAAGTCAAGTGGGCCTTAGAAAGCATCACTACGAACAAAGCTAGTGGAGGTGATGGAATTCCAGTGGAGCTATTCCAAATCCTGAAAGATGATGCTGTGAAAGTGCTGCACTCAATATGCCAGCAAATCTGGAAAACTCAGTAGTGGCCACAAGATTGGAAAAGGTCAGTTTTCATCCCAATCCCAAAGAAAGGCAATGCCAAAGAATGCTCAAACTACTGCACAATTGCGCTCATCTCACATGCTAGTAAAGTAATGCTCAAAATTCTCCAAGCCAGGCTTCAGCAATATGTGAAACGTGAACTTCCTGATGTTCAAGCTGCTTTTAGAAAAGGCAGAGGAACCAGAGATCAAATTGCCAACATCCGCTGGATCATGGAAAAAGCAAGAGAGTTCCAGAAAAACATCTATTTCTGCTTTATTGACTATGCCAAAGCCTTTGACTGTGTGGATCACAATAAACTGTGGAAAATTCTGAGAGAGATGGGAATACCAGACCACCTGATCTGCCTCTTGAGAAATTTGTATGCAGGTCAGGAAGCAACAGTTAGAACTGGTCATGGAACAACAGACTCGTTCCAAATAGGAAAAGGAGTACGTCAAGGCTGTATATTGTCACCATGTTTATTTAACTTATATGCAGAGTACATCATGAGAAATGCTGGACTGGAAGAAACACAAGTTGGAATCAAGATTGCTGGGAGAAATATCAATAACCTCAGATATGCAGATGACACCACCCTTATGGCAGAAAGTGAAGAGGGGCTAAAAAGCCTCTTGATGAAAGTGAAAGTGGAGAGTGAAAAGGTTGGCTCAACATTCAGAAAACAAAGATCATGGCATCTGGTCCCATCACTACATGGGAAATAGATGGAGAAACAGTGGAAACAGTGTCAGACTTTATTTTTCTGGGCTCCACAATCACTCCAGATGGTGACTGCAGCCATGAAATTAAAAGACGCTTACTCCTTGGAAGGAAAGTTATGACCAACCTAGATAGCATATTCAAAAGCAGAGACATTACTTTACCAACAAAGTTTCGCCTAGTCAAGGCTACGGTATTTCCTGTGGTCATGTATGGATGTGAGAGCTGGACTGTGAAGAAGGCTGAGCGCCGAAGAATTGATGCTTTTGAACTGTGGTGTTGGAGAAGACTCTTGAGAGTCCCTTGGACTGCAAGGAGATCCAACCATTCCATCCTGAAGGAGATCAGCCCTGGGATTTCTTTGGAAGGGATGATGCTAAAGCTGAAACTCCAGTATTTTGGCCACCTCATGCAAAGAGTTGACTCATTGGAGAATACTCTGATGCTGGGAGGGATTGAGGGCAGGAGGAGAAGCGGACGACAGAGGATGAGATGGCTGGATGGCATCACTGACTCGATGGATGTGAGTCTGAGTGACCTCCTGGAGTTGGTGATGGACAGGGAGGCCTGGCGTGCTGCAGTTCATGGGATCGCAAAGAGTCGAACACGACTAAGTGACTGATCTGATCTGATCTGATTATCTCTTTCATGCGCACATGATTCATGGGGTCACAAAGAGTCAGACACGACTGAGTGACTGAACTGAACCGAACTGAACTGATTATCTCCTTATTTAATTTACCAAAAAAAAAGCAGTAATCAAGGACAACTGAAGGTAGAAATCTTTCTGAGGTTTATAACAATGTACACAGCATCTGCTTTCCATATGATTTTATTTTCAAAGATGACATTAAAGTCTTATGCTCTGCTAGAGATAGGAGTATTTGAAAAACATGTCATTATAATTGAAAACACTGGATTCATGTTGCCACCCTAAGGAAATTAGGAAATGCCAGAGATCTAAGTTTGAGGTTAAAGGATGCTTTTGGAAAATAAAAGATAATGGGTTTTGAAAGATATCATCACAGAAGCCATGTTTATCTACATGCAGTAGTTGACTCTTGTGAAGTTATTTTTCTTCTTACAAATCTCCTTACTTCCAAGTCCTTTTCTTTTTTCTATACTTCTCCCTTTCTGTTTCCCTCTGGTGGCTCAGATGGCTAAGAATTTGCCTGCAATACAGGAGACCCGGGTCCCATCCTTGGGTTAGGAGAATCTGCTGGAGAAGGGACTGGCAGTCTACTCCAATATTCTTGCCTGGAGAATTTCATGGACAGAGGAACCTGACGAGCTATAGTCCATGGAGTTGGAGAGTCAGACACAATTGAAGGACTAACACTTTTACCTTTTCCACCTTTTCAGTCAGCCATGGAATAATTAAAGCAGTGTATATAAGTAAACTCAGTTTATATATCTTTAGGTCAAAGATTGCTAATGATGCAATAAAAAGAATTCTGGATGCCATGTTCCACTCTGTGGTAAGCTTGGTATAACTGCCTCTGTGATGGTAGCTACTACCTTCATACATGTAAATGGATCAATGGAATTTGAGAGACTACTTTAAATTTTCTTGTCATATAAGCATTAAATATTAATTTTTGGTCATTTCCAAACTTTGTTTTGTAAGAATTGCACATGGAGAATATAAGCAACATTGGTAGTAATTTTTGAAATTGTGATAGAAACATTTATTCAATATCTAGTATTTGCATAACATTTTGCTCTGTGGTAGTTGGTGCTTTGGTTCAGATATTTACTTCTTCAGTGAGTAGGTCTATTTCAGCTTACTTCCCTTGACTCAAATATACATGCATCAGACTCAATCTTGCCCTTTCCTTATACTCCTTTAGCACTTACACTGAATTATTCCACAAAAACTGAGGAAAATGTTTTGATCAGTTGCAGAGCAGTCAGCACATTTTTAGGAGTTAAAGAGCAAAAAGGGAAGACAGTATCTATTTCCTGAGCTTTACTGTGCTCTTTGCTGATAATATCAACACCAGAGCCCTGACCCTGAGAGAGACTGTTTAATGGACATGTAGTTCTGAAGCTAACATAAAGCTGGAAAATTTCCTCCATGGTAGTCATCTCAGAATAATATCTTGATGTCTTTTTATATCAAGATATTGCTAGATAGAATTTGAAAAATGCTCATAGAGTGTAAATAAACTCCTCAAAATCATTGAATAGTAGGCTATTTTAATTAAATTTAATTAATTTAAAAATATATACAACTGTACTTGGAAGAGATAACAAAATACTGAAACCTCCTTTGGCTTCTGACTATACATCTGACTATACACTATGTGAAACTTCTCTTGCAGAGGTATCTCAGCAAAGAGGATATAAAATATATGGCCTTGGTTTTCCTGACACAATGATTTGACTGCTGCTTTTAAATCCCTGGCATTCATAATTCTGTTTTGCAAAAAGTAACTGTTTAAATGGAGGTCCAGTGTCAATGATGTTAATGGCCTTATGGTGATACAGTTCACATCAAGGATGAAAATGTTTATGGGCTTTTATAGGTCTTTGTGTATCTTCAGTTCATTTCAGTTCATTTCAGTCACTCAGTTGTGTCCGACTCTTTGTGACCCCATGAATTGCAGCACTCCAGGCCTCCCTGTCCATCACCAACTCCCAGAGTTCACTCAAACTGTCCATCGAGTCAGTGATGCCATCCAGCCATCTCATCCTCTGTCGTCCCCTTCTCCTCCAGCCCCCAATCCCTCCCAGCATCAGGGTCTTTTCCAGTGACTCAACTCTTCACATCAGGTGGCCAAAATATTGGAGTTTCAGCTTCAGCATCAGTCCCTCCAATGAACACCCAGGACTGATCTCCTTTAAGATGAACTGGTCTTAGGAGGCATATTAAGTCTTTTTGTAGACACTGAAATTGAGGTAGAAATGGAAGTACCCAGGATTACCCTCACAAGCCTGTGTGAAAATTAAGATTAGATTTTAGAATTGCTGGGTGCTGCTTTGTTAAGAAATATTGATAAATATAAGTGCATATGGAAGCAGTTTGCAAGAAGGGGGATGTGTCCTGGGTCTTCAGTGGATTTACTTCTGTAGATATGACTATCAATCTCTTGGACATTTTAATGTCAGGCATCATTAATGTGTTTTCATGGAATGCAGAATATAATAACATTTCTGAATATATACATTATGCCAACTCTCTGATAAATATAACATATCATTATCTCTAATGTTTACTATGATTTATTACAATTTTTCAAAATATTATCCTTCTGTTAAACAGGAAATTGATGTTCAGTGAGATATAAAACTTTCCCAAATTTTATGAGCTAAGATTCAAATTCAGGTCTATGTGATCCCAAAGGTATCAATACACCATGATTCTGTTTGAATAATCAAATAAACATATAATAGAGGAGTGAATATACATGAGAAGAGTAATATTTGAAGGATGAGTCTCTGAAGTTTCTTGTGGCTATTGAAACAAATCACTACAAACTTGGTGACTTAAAATAGTATAAATTTGTGCCTTCACAGTTTTTGAGTCCAGAAGTCTGAAATTAAGGTGTATGGAGGCTTATACTCCCATTGGAGGCTCAAGGAGGGAGTCTTTTTCTTTATCTTTTCAGTTTATGGTGGCCAGTATCACTCTAATCGCTCCTCCGACAGTCATTTTGCCTCCTCCTCTTCTGTCTGTCAAATATCCTTCAGTCTCACTCTTAAAAGGACACTTGTCATTGAATTTAGGGATCATCCTTGTAAGCAAGAATGATAGCCTCATCTCAAGATCCTTAACTTGATTACATCTGCAAATACCCCCTTTTTAAAAACTTTTAAATTAATTTATTTTAATTGGAGAATAATTACTTTATAATATTGTGGTGGCAAACCATACATCAACATGAATCAGTCACAGGTACACATGTGTCCTCCTCATCCTGAACCCTGCTCCCCACCCCATCCCTCTGGGTTGTCTCAGTGCACCAGCTTTGAGTGCCCTGCTTCATGTATCAAACTTGCACTGGTAATCTGTTTTGCATATGGTAATATACATGCTATTCTCTTAAATCATCCCACCCTCACCTTCGCCACATAGTCCAAAAGTCTTTTCTTTACATCAATGTGTCTTTTGCTTCCTTTTAGAAATAATGTTCACAGTTTCCAGGATACAGTGTAGTCATGTATTTGTGTGTGAGGGGGTATTGTTCAGCCTGTGGCTAATGCATTTTTATGGTTAGACTGAGTTTGACCAGGGTGTTTGCCCTGCCTTTCCCAACTGTGGATTCCTGGGGAAGATGGAGTTGTCAGACCATTCTCAAAGGCCTGAAGAGATGGATAGGCCTAATAAGTTTAATAGACAAGGAGTGCATTGAAGCAATGTAACAGGTTATCCCTATGGGCAGAAATCAGCCAATGTAAAATCACTGATAGAAAAGTTAAAAGATTCTATAGGAAAAACTAGTTTTGGAGTGAATACTCTCCTGGTAGACTCTGTCTTCAACGGAATTACATTCTAAGCAGCATGACAGTTTATTGAGTAAAGCAAGGGCCTATTATAACAGTTTATCAGATACTGGATGATTTTTTTCATAAAAATCCACAGCAAAAAAATTAAGGTTAAGGGAAGAAATCTCCCATACTGGGGGGAGATACTATGGAGAGCAGAATAAAACTGAACAGCCCTGCTCTCAAGACAAAACTACCCACCCTTCCTCTCTACTTAGCAACAGTCAGAGTCCCTTGACCACTATTTTGATTTGGAGTCATTAGGACTAATCTCATCTTGTTCTTTTATCTTTTATATCTCAGGTCCATAGGTATCCCAGCTCTCCTTGTCTCCATAGTCATCTTGTACATGTTAAAAAAAAAAAAAAAAAAAAAAAACTATTTATCAACTCTTAAAAACCATCTACTTTGCATTCTAGATATCAGAGACAGTGTTTAGTAAAATCTTTATTTTCAGTAACTTCTTTTAATATTTCTTTACCTCCTTGTTCTAAATGAAACTTGGCTCTACATTAATGAGAGCCTTTTTAAATGATGGGTTTCTTTTTCCCTAAAACACTCCAATTACTATTGATCCTGGAGTTAGGATAGGTATTTTTATTGCTCGTCCTTGCTGATGACAGACTCATTTCCTCCTCCTCCCAACTTGGAATCTTATGTTATTTTATTATATATCTCCTGTTATCCCTTGTGATGGTTAATTTTATGTGTTAATCTGACCAGGCCACAGGATATCCAGATATTTGGGCAAAAATTATTCTGGCTGTGTCTGTGAAGGAGCTTTTAGATGAATTTAACATTAAAATTGATAGACTGAGTAAAGCAGATTGCTCTTCCTTATATGGGTGGGTCTCATCAAATCAGTCAAAGGCTTGAATAGAAGCAAAAGGCTGACTTTACTCACTATGCAGAGGGAATGCCCCTGCATAACTGCCTTTGAGATGGGACGTTGTTTTTTTTTTTTTTTTTTTTCTTGCCTTTGGACTTGAACTAAAAATTATACCATAAGCTCTCATGGTTCTCAGGCATTTGGACTTGGACTGGGACTATATCACTGGCTCTCCTGTGTCTCTACCTTGCTAACTCCATGTCTTGGGACTTCTCAGCCCCCATAATTGCGTGAGCCAATTCCTTATAATAGATCAGATCAGCCGCTCAGTCGTGTCTGACTCTTTGTGACCCCATGAATCACAGCACACCAGGCCTCCCTGTCCATCACCAGCTCCCGGAGGTCACTCAGACTCACATCCATCGAGTCAGTGATGCCATCCAGCAATCTCACCCTCTGTCGTCCCCTTCTCCTCTTGCCCCCAATCCCTCCCAGCGTCAGAGTCTTTTCCAATGAGTCAACTCTTCGCATGAGGTGGCCAAAGTACTGGAGTTTCAGCTTTAGCATCATTCCTTCCAAAGAAATCCCAGGGCTGATCTCCTTCAGAATGGACTGGTTGGATCTCCTTGCAGTCCCAGGGACTCTCAAGAGTCTTCTCCAACACCACAGCTCAAAAGCATCAATTCTTTGGTGCTCAGCCTTCTTCACAGTCCAACTCTCACATCCATATGTGACCACAGGAAATACCGTAGCCTTGACTAGATGGACCTTTGTTGGCAAAGTAATGTCTCTGCCTTTGAATATGCTGTCTACGTTGGTCCTAACTTTCCTTCCAAGGAGTAAGTGTCTTTCAATTTCATGGCTGCAGTCACCATCTCCAGTGATTTTGGAGCCCAGAAAAATAAAGTCTGACACTGTTTCCACTGTTTCTCCATCTATTTCCCATGAAGTGATGGGACCCAGATGCCATGATCTTCGTTTTCTGAATGTTGAGCTTTAAGCGAACTTTTTCACTGTCCTCTTTCACTTTCATCAAGAGGCTTTTAGTTCCTCTTCACTTTCTGCCATAAGGGTATTGTCATCTGCATATCTGAGGTTATTGATATTTCTCCCGGCAATCTTGATTCCAGCTTGTGTTTCTTCCAGTCCAGTGTTTCTCATGAAGTACTCTGCATATAAGTTGAATAAACAGGGTGACAATGTACAGCCTTAACGAAATCATTTTCCTATTTGGAACAAGTATGTTGTTCCATGTCCAGTTCTAACTGTTGCTTCCTGATCTGCATACAAATTTCTCAAGAGGCAGATCAGGTGGTCTGGTATTCCCATCTCTCTCAGAATTTTCCACAGTTTATTGTGATCCACACAGTCAAAGGCTTTGGCATAGTCAATAAAGCAGAAATAGATGTTTTTCTGGAACTCTCTTGCTTTTTCCATGATCCAACAGATGTTGGCAATTTGATCTCTGGTTCCTCTGCCTTTTCTAAAAGCAGCTTGAACATCAGGAAGTTCACGGTTCACATATTGCTGAAGCCTGGCTTGGAGAATTTTGAGCATTACTTTACTAGCATGTGAGATGAGTGCAATTGTGCGGTAGTTTGAGCATTCTTTGGCATTGCCTTTCTTTGGGATTGGAATGAAAACTGACCTTTTCCAGTCCTGTGGCCACTGCTGAGTTTTCCAAATTTGCTGGCATATTGAGTGCAAGACTTTCACAGCATCATCTTTCAGGATTTGGAATAGCTCCACTGGAATTCCATCACCTCCACTAGCTTTGTTCGTAGTGATGCTTTCTAAGGCCCGCTTGACTTCACATTCCAGGATATCTGGCTCTAGGTCAGTGATCACACCATCGTGATTATCTGGGTCATGAAGATCTTTTTTGTCAGTTCTTCTGTGTATTCTTGCCATCTCTTCTTAATATCTTCTGCTTCCGTTAGGTCCATACCATTTCTGTCCTTTGTCGAGCCCATCTTTGCATGAAATGTTCCTTTGGTATCTCTAATTTTCTTGAAGAGATCTCTAGTCTTTCCCATTCTGTTGTTTTCCTCTATTTCTTTGCATTGATCACTGAAGAAGGCTTTCTTATCTCTTTTTGCTGTTTTTAGGAACTCTGCATTTAGATGTTTATATCTTTCCTTTTCTCCTTCGCTTTTCGCTTCTCTTCTTTTCACAGCTATTTGTAAGGCCTCCTCAGACAGCCATTTTGCTTTTTTGCATTTCTTTTCCATGGGGATGATCTTGAGCTCTGTCTCCTGTACAATGTCACGAACCTCATTCCATAGTTCATCAGACACTCTATCAGATCTAGGCCCTTAAATCTATTTCTCATTTCCACTGTATAATCATAAGGAATTTGATTTAGGTCATACCTGAATGGCCTCGTGGTTTTCCCTGCTTTCTTCAATTTAAGTCTGAATTTGGCAATAAGGAGTTCATGATTCTGAGCCACAGTCAGCTCCTGGTCTTGTTTTTGCTGACTGTGTAGAGGTTCTCCATCTTTGGCTGCAAAGAATATAATCAGTCTGATTTCGGTGTTGACCATCTGGTGATGTCCATGTATAGAGTCTTCTCTTGTGTTGTTGGAAGAGGGCATTTGTTATGACCAGTGCATTTTATTGGCAAAACTCTATTAGTCTTTGCCCTGTTTCATTCCGTATTCCAAGGCCAAATTTGCCTGTTATTCCAGGTGTTTCTTGACTTCCTACTTTTGTATTCTAGTCCCCTATAATGAAAAGGACAACTTTTTGGGTGTTAGTTCTAAAAGGTCTTGTAGGTCTTCATAGAACCATTCAAATTCAGCTTCTTCAGCATTACTGGTTGGGGCATAGACTTAGATTACTGTGATATTGAATGGTTTGCCTTGGAAACAAAGAGATCATTCTGTTGTTTTTGAAATTGCTTTCAAGTGAATATTTTTTGTTGACCATGATGACTACTCCATTTCTTCTGAGGGATTCCTGCCCGCAGTAGTAGATATAATGGTCATCTGAGTTAAATTCACCCATTCCAGTCCATTTCAGCTTGCTGATTCCTAGAATGTCAACATTCACTCTTGCCATCTCTTGTTTGACCACTTCCAATTTGCCTTGATTCATGGACCTGACATTCCAGGTTCCTATGCAATATTGCTCTTTACAGCATCGGACCTTGCTTCTATCACCAGTCACATCCACAGCTGGGTATTCTTTCTGCTTTGGGTCCATCCCTTCATTCTTTCTGGAGTTATTTCTCCACTCATCTCCAGTAGCATATTGCACACCTACTGATCTGGGGAGTTTCCCTTTAAGTATCCTATCATTTTGCCTTTTCATTCTGTTCATGGGGTTCTCAAGGCAAGAATACTGAAGTGGTTTGCCATTCCCTTCTCCAGTGGACCACATTCTGTCAGATCTCTCCACCATGACCTGCCCGTCTTGGGTTGCCCTACAGGCATGTCTTAGTTTCATTGAGTTAGACAAGGCTGTGGTCATATGTGATTTATTGACTAGTTTTCTGTGAGTATGGTTTCAGTGTATTTGCCCTCTGATGCCCTCTTGCAACACCTACCATCTTACTTGGGTTTCTCTTACCTTGGGCGTGGGTTACCTCTTCATGGCTGCTTCAGCAAAGTGCAGCCATTGCTCCTTACCTTGGACGAGGGGTATCTCCTCACCGCTGCCCTTCCTGACCTTCAATGTGGGATAGCTCCTCCAGGCCCTCCTGTGCCCACGCAGCCAAATATCTTTAAATTCTATTGGTTATATTTCTCTGGAGAACCCTGGCTAATGCATGCTTCTATATTTTAGCCATCTACTGACTTCCAGTTTACTCCTCTACAGGCATTAAAGACATTTTACCTTCTGGCACACTATCACTTTTGTCCATATCATTCCTGTTTGAATCCTTGGTGATTTCAGTATTCATATATTCCAACACCCTGGCCTCTCAGTTTCATGACTTGTTCTTTAGTTCTATTTTCTTTCCCAACTTTGTTACTTATTCACATGGCCATATCTTATCTTGTTATTATCAATAACTCCAAACCCTCCACAATATCAGTGTTAAGTATCACACTTGACCACCAACTCACTCCCTCTCCTACCCCAATAACAACTATTTTATCTCACTGGGACCCCCAGTATAGTGATTCCGCTAATTTTTGTCTATCAACTCTCTCCCCACCCCTGCCCCACTGCTGCCATGAACATATCCTCACTTCCATATACATTGTCTTAGTGTCCATAGTCCATTATTACCTTCAACTTTGTTGCCTCTCCCTTCTTAATCATACATATTTGACAAATTCCGAAGCGTGACTGAAGCGACTTCGTAGCAGCAGCAGCAAGCCTGGTTAAATCAAACGTGGTCAGAGAAACTCATGCAATCATGCCAAGTGGTCTCACTTTAAATCCAAGATCACCAGCCTCAAATGGATCCTTAAATCTGTGTAGCTATTATACTGTAATAGCCATTTCCATTAACACACTCGATGACTATTTCATGCCTCTCCTTTTACAAAAATGAAGCATCTACTCCCTCCACTTGCTTCCTGTTTAAGTTAGAGAGTAGAGATAATCAGAAATTTTCCTCAAACTACTATTAATATCACCATATCTTTTCACCAGCCAGCTTCTGTGCTCATACATTCAACCTTTGTTCCTCTTACTATGAAGTCAGTACTCCCAGATGAAACCTTTGTCGTTAATCCTAACCCTGCTCACCAAGTCCAAAATATCCACCTTAAAATTCTCTTCTTCCTTTTCTATATCTTCCCCCACACCCCACCCCAGATCTTTCTACTGATCTATTAGTAAACATAGTCTACTAATGTTTGCTGCTGCTGCTAAGTCACTTCAGTCTTGTCTGACTCTGTGCGACCCCATAGATGGCAGCCCAACAGGCTCCCCCATCCCTGGGATTCTCCAGGCAAGAATACTGGAGTGGGTTGCCATTTCCTTCTCCAATGCATGATGAAAAGTGAAAGGGAAGTCGCTCAGTCATGTCCGACTCTTCGCAACCCCATGGACTGCAACCTACCAGGCTCCTCTGTCCATGGGATTTTCTAGGCAAGAGTATTGGAGTGGGGCACCATTGCCTTCTCCGCTACTAATATTTATCCCATTCTAAACCAACAAAATAAATAGCTCTCTTGATTTCGTTTCCCTCTGGCTGCTGCCCCACTTCTCCTTCCCCTTGATAGCAAAACCCTTGAAGGAGTAATCTATATTTGCTATCTTTGGTTCTTCTCCAACTTGTTCTTGAGGCTTTCAGTACTACCATTCTGTATGCAATTGATTTTATAAAGGTTGCTATTGTGGACTGAATTGTGTCTCCCCAGATTCATATGTTGAAGTCCTAAACTCCAATACCTCAGAGATAATTGAATTAAAATGAGGTCACTGGTTGAGCCTTAATCCAATAGAACTGGGGTCCTTATAAGAACAGATTAGGACACATGCTTCAGAGGAGAGGCCATGTGAGGGCACAGCAAGAGTTTGCAAGCCAAGGAGAAAGGCCTCAGAAAACATCAAACCTGCGAGCACCTTGATCATGGACAGTAGCCTCCAGAACTGTGAACAAATAAATCTCTGTTGTCTAAGCCACCCAGTCTATGGTATTTTGTTATAGCAGCCCTCATAGCCTAATACAGTTACCAGTCATATCCATCTTGCTAAATCTTAAAGCCCATTCTCAGTCTTCACATAGCTTGGTTTTTAATCAAATTCTGATATAGGTAATCACTTCTTCCTCCTTGATACAATATTTCCACTTTGTGTTAAGGATATTACAATCTCTAGATTTCCTCATAACTCACTGGTTTCTCCTTCTCAGTGTCTTTAGTGAATCCCTCCTCCACTTTCCCAATTCTAAACTTTGAACAACTCTAGGGCTCAGTCCTTAGACCTCCTATGCATTCCTTATTCATCACTCCCATTACTACCTCTCTTGTCTAAGGTATGATTCCTAGTCTGGATTATAACAATTATCTTCTTAACTTGACTCACCGCTTCTGCATTTGTCTGTACTCTGTCCTCCACAGTGTAGCCACAGTGATATTTCTAAAGGAGTAAGTTATTTCTCTGCTTAAAACCAATGATTCGTCCCTCTACCAAGGTAAAAACTTTACCATAAGGTCCTTATGATTTTACTCCTGCCCATCTTCCTAACGTCTCCTCTGACTCTCCCCTTAGCCACTGTACTCACTGGTATTGATCTTTCTGATTTTTTTTTAAAATTTGCCAGACATGCTCCCACCTGAATATATTTACACTTGCTTCATTTTGCCTGGAATGGCCTTTTCCCAGATATCTGCATGTATCTCTCCTTAACTTCTTTCAAGAATCTGCAAAAACATCACTTCTCAGTTACGTCTTCCCTGACCATCCTTTTATGCTATCTGCAGTACTACTGTTCATGTGTCCTACTTCCCCCATAGCACTCAAACTGTGCATTACTTACTGTACCTCCTTATCACACACACTTGAATGGAAACTCCTTGAGGGCCTGTATTTCTGTCTGATTTGTTTGCCTAACTTCTAACATGGGACTTGGTACATATCTGGATTTCCATGAGTATTTGTTAAATAAATTAATGAATGACTAAGTTATATTAATAACACAAAACTGTATCATTTTTCTCTAAACAGCACTGCACAGAGAAGAAAGTTATGATAAAAAAAAAAAAAACTCTCAAAGTTATTTAGAATTCAAAGGAAGAAAATCTAGAGAATTATGGATAAAAGTCAAGTCCTGTAATTGCTGATTTCTGGCTGTGATGCCTTACAGTTTTTATGTTTAAAAAATCCACTTGTTTTAATGGCTTTCATTTGGGTATAAATTGAATAGTTTCTTGAATTTTCCTTACCTAAAAAAGGACACCGAGCACCATGTGTGTGGAAGATTGCACTCTCCAATGAGTGAGCAAATAAGAGGGGGCATTCTAAAAGCTAAGATATTATGATATCACCTGCTGAAACAGGACATTTTAAAAACCGCTTTTTATCGACATGATTTTTCTGCATCCTGTAGAGTTTGAAAGCATTTATTTTGAAGTACACATGGTATTATAATTGCCCAGTGTCCAGATAAAGCCTCCCAAAGCTTAATTGTTTCTTAGTAAAATGCATGAAACCTGCTGTGAAATGTAAATATGAAAGCTGTTTCTCACTTTTTCATTATGTTACCAGTGAAAACAAAGTGTTAAAAAAGTTTTCTGTGTTCTTCTGCACTGTTTACTTTATCCTATTATTTTTTTCTACTTTATGTGATTTAGGGTGTTTTCTTCCTTTGTATTTATAAAGTTTATTTCCTTTTCCAGCCTTCATGAAGACTTGTCAAATGGTTCTTTGGCTTAGTCCTAGCATAGTATCTGGTACAGTATAGGCCCTCAGTAAATTTTGAATGAATAAAGAAGTATTCATTAAAAAATGGAGAAGGCGATGGCACCCCACTCCAGTACTCCTGTCTGGAAAATCCCATGGACGGAGGGGCCTTGTGGGGCTGCAGTCCATGGGGTCACTAGGAGTCAGACACGACTGAGCGACTTCTCTTTCAGTTTTCACTTTCATGCATTGGAGAAGGAAATGGCAACCCACTCCAGTGTTCTTGCCTGGAGAATCCCAGGGACAGGGGAGCCTGGTAGGCTCCTGTCTCGGGGGTCGCACAGAGCTGGACACGACTGAAGTGACTTAGCAGCAGCAGCAGCAGCAGCATTAAAAAAAATTCAGTCTCTTTCACTCATGTTTCTCAAAGGGTAATTTGCAAAGCACCTGCATCAGAATCACTGGGATGCTTTTTTTTTTTTTTTTTTAAATACACATTCCTGTTATCCACCCATGGCATACTGAATAGTATGGAAGCCCTGAAACCTGAGAAAAGTTATTTTAAGCTGCTATTGTTTGTCACGCTGTGTGTTATAGGTGCTATGATAAATAACTGAGATGTTTTCTATCCTGTGAAAGAGTTCAACATACAAAGAGGAACAGGTCATGGATAACAGATGACCAAACAAATGGTTAATTGTAGGATGTGGTTAATGCTATGAAAGAGTAGATATGGTGCTTTGATAAATAATAACAGGATGACCTGCTTTTATTGGATATTCAGGAAAGTTCTTTCTGGGGAAGGGTAACATTTGAGACATGAAGATATTTAAAACCATAGGACTCCCTTACATTTAGAGGTTGGAAAGAGGAGGAAGGTGAATATCTTAACCAGGGTATTTGGAAAGTGAACAGAGGCAGGACAAGAGTGTGATGAGCTGTTTCATCTGGACCTTGACAACCTTACATGTTTTCCTGTAGACCACATAGGCCAACCTAAGGGATCATGTATAAATGTGGATGAAAATGGTACCTATTTCATAGACAAGAATTCTCAATAAATGTTAAATATTGTCTATTATTTTTAACTTAGATAGCTTGGAAAATAGAGGCTTTTTAGTTCTTTATTTTTCCATTATTATTTATTTTTGGAGGAATTTCTTATCTCTGTTCTTTGACAACGTTATGATACTCCATCCATCTTTTTTTTATTGGTTTTCAAAATCTTGACTTTAAAATCTCTATATGCAAAATAAAGTTGTATCAGCTGATCTTTAAAAGGCTGTTCTAGCTTGTATTCTTCATATTTTTAAGTGTCTTGAAGCCAGAAGCATTACATTGAGAAGGATCTGGACCCCTAAGAGTTTTCAAAAGGAGTTGGAAATTATACTTTATGAAAATGACAGCCTGCGTTTTGCAAATCTGTTTTTTTATTGTTAGAAAATATAATATTCTACATATTTATCTCTAAATTGCTTAGTTTTCACTGGTTAGAAGAAAGTGTTTTATGAATAACACCTTAAGTTAGCCTAGTCATTTCTTCAAAGCCATAATCTCTTGCTTTGAGATTCAGTTGTTTGTCTTTGCAAAGGAGTAATATCAGATGATGCACTCAAACTTGATAAAAGTAAACTTTCCACTCAGACTGTCCTGGGTAATTTCTTTGCTGCTAAATTTTCTCCTTGTAATTAGTAATGGTACTAGTTGCAGTAACCTACATGATTGAGATCAGCAACATAAGATCAAGACGAGAAATAATCCATTTTTTCTGCATTTAGGTCATAACCCATCTGTAGGCCAACAACAAAAACTACATATGCTTGTTGCTTCTTTTTCCCACAGTTTCTCTATGGGATAGATCCTGGCTGTAGCAAACTTTCCTGGAATTTTAATTAAGACCTCAGTCATCTATAGTCATTAACTAAGCTCACTTACAGAGTTGTAAGAAAAGCATGAATTTAGGTATACGGGGACTCCTGGAAAAGATATGATCTCTGCACACGTGGCCAAGTTAGGACATGCTATTTACTGAGAGACACATTGCTATACCTCAAATTGGTGCCAGGGTACTAAGGTTGTAGTAATTTAACCTGAATGTCAATTCTCTCATCTGGCAAATAGGAATAATAATGCTGTGAAGTGGACATTGTTATTATTTTGACATATTTTTTTCATATTTATATAGCCAAACCTTTCAGGATTTTTCCTCTTACAATGTTCTTTATTTCATGTGTTATAGGACAATGCCTGATTAGATAAATAAATACTCACCTAAATTGTCTTTTATAGTACTTTTATCATTTTTCTTTTTACATTTATTTCTTAAATCTCTTGAAATTTATTTTTCTCTTTGGTGTGAGGCAGAAACCTAATCCCTCTGTCTTTTCAAACACTTAGCCAGTTGCACGGAGAAGGTGATGGCACCTCACTCCAGTACTCTTGCCTGGAAAATCCCATGGACGGAGGGGCCTGGTAGGCTGCAGTCCATGGGGTCGCTAGGAGTCGGACACGACTGAGTGACTTCACTTTCACGCATTGGAGAAGGAAATGGCAACCCACTCCAGTGTTCTTGCCTGGAGATTCGCAGGGATGGGGGAGGGTGGTAGGCTGCCGTCTACGGGGTCACACAGAGTTGGACACGACTGAAGCGACATAGCAGCAGCAGCAGCCAGTTGCAATACCATTTATTTGAGTAATCCATCATTCTGCCACTGTTTGTTGTGCCAGTTTCATATGTACTATTGTGTGTAAACATCAATGTCTCTTGATTTCTCCATTCTGTTCCAATTGTTTGTCTACCTAACCCTTTATCAGTGTGAAACTTTTTAATTATTGTTGCTTTATAATACATATTAATATATTAGTCCATTTTTGCTTTGCTTAACTAACTTTGTCCATCTATTATTGTATGTAAAACTCAGAATCATTTTTGTTAGGTTCTGAAAACCACATTAACAAATATGTTAGAGGTGGGCTTTCACTTCTCCCTTATTTTAACTCCCTACCTATAAGTATAATCAATCTAATTTTGGTGTTGACCATCTGGTGATGTCCATGTGTAGAGTCTTCTCTTGTGTTGTTGGAAGAGGGTGGTTGCTATGACCAGTGCATAGCAACCACCAGTTCTCTTGGCAAAACTCCATTAGCTTTTGCCCTGCTTCATTCCATATTCCCAGGCCAAATTTGCCTGTTACCCCAGGTGTTTCTTGACTTTCTACTTTTACATTCCAGTCCCCTAAAATGAAAAGGACATCTTTTTTGGGTGTTAGTTCTAAAAGGTCTTGGAGGCCTTCATAGAACTGTTCAACTTCAGCTTCTTCAGTGTTATTGGTTGGGGCATAGACTTGGATTACTGTGATATTGAATGGTTTGCCTTGGAAATGAACAGAGATCATTCTGTCATTTAAGAGGAGAATGAAAAAGTTGGCTTAAAGCTCAACATTCAGAAAACTAAGATCATGGCATCTAGTCCCATCAGTTCATGGGAAATAGATGGGGAAACAGTGGAAACGGTGGCAGACTTTTTTTTTTTTTTTTTTGGCTCCAAAAATCACTGTAGACGGTGATTGCAGCCATGAAATTAAAAGATGTTTATTCCTTGGAAGGAAAGTTATGATCAACCTAGATAGCATATTCAAAAGCGGAGACATTACTTTGCCAACAAAGGTCCATCTAGTCAAGGCTATGGTTTTTCCAGTGGTCATGTATGGATGTGAGAGTTGAACTGTGAAGAAAGCTGAGCACTGAAGAATTGATGCTTTTGAACTGTGGTGTTGGAGAAGACTCTCGAGAGTCCCTGGGACTGCAAGGAGATCCAACCAGTCCATTCTAAAGGAGACCAGTCCTGGGTGTTCTTTGGAAGGACTGATGCTAAAGCTGAAACTCCAGTATTTTGGCCACCTCATGCGAAGAGTTGACTCATTGGAAAAGACTCTGATGCTGGGAGGGATCAGGGGCAAGAGGAGAAGGGGACGACAGAGGATGAGATGGCTGGATGGCATCACTGACTCAATGCACATGAGTTTGAGTGATCTCCAGGAGTTGGTGATGGACAGGGAGGCCTGGCGTGCTGCAGTTCATGGGATCGCAAAGAGTCGGACACGACTGAGCAACTGAATTGACTGACCTATAAGTAAGTGTGTATGCAGTGTTTTGTGGTTTTTGGAAAAAATGGCAGATGATTATCTTCTTTAGTTATGTAGTGTGATCATACAATTTAAAGTCCAACGTATGCTAAGTCGCTTTAATTGTGTCTGACTCTTTGTGATCCTGTGGATGGTAGCCCACCAGGCTCTTCTGTCCCTGGGATTCTCCAGGCAAGAATCCAGGACACTTTTAAGAGTCAAAGAGAATAGGACAAATATGTAGGGCAGCAGCTCCATGTTGGGATTTTGACAACCTTGAATGGCTCCACATAGACAAGACTCAAACACAGACTGGCCTAACTCTTGGTGAAAATGCCCTGCTAAAATGGAAGCCTTGTGAAGTCATTTCTTTTTTTTTTTTAATTAAATTTTATTTTGCTTAACTTTACAATATTGTATTGCTTTTGCCATACATCAAGATGGATCCGCCACAAGTATACCTGTGTTCCCCATCCTGAGCCCTCCTCCCCTCCTTCCTCTCCATACCATCCCTCTGGGTCGTCCCAGTGCACCAGCCCCAGGCATCCATTATCAGGCATCGTACCTGGACTGGCAACTCGTTTCAGATATGATATTATACATATTTCAATGCTATTCTCCCAAATCATCCCACCCTCTCCCGTTCCCAGAGTCCAAAGTCTGTTCTATACATCAGTGTCTCTTTTGTTGTCTCGTAAACAGGGTTATTGTTACCATCTTTCTAAATTCCATATATATGTGTTAGTATACTATATTTGTGTTTTTCTTTCTGGCTTACTTCACTCTGTATAATAGGCTCCAGTTCCATCCACTCATTGGACTCCCGACCTTGCAAGAGGCTGCTGAGAAGCAGTTTCTTATCTGCCTCCTTGGTTCCTATGAGGTGTGGGATTTTCCACCTCATGCCCTCTTGTTAAAACACAGTTGCAGACTATAAAACTACTTAACTGAAGTCTGGATGGGCTTCTTAGCAACCAAGCAACCTACTGCTTACATTGTCTTCCACCTGGTTGTCATTGATTTGTTGTCTTATAAATCAAATGATTCATGAAGATGACACCATGTTGGTCTTACTTTTGTTGGCTGGGTAAGTAGCAAACATTTCAGTCTACCTGGCCCCATTGTCCCTTACCAGCAGAATCTGTCAGCGTACATGACGAAATGCTAAGCCATTTAACATTCAGGAACAATAAGAGTAAAGTGCAAGTAAACAATCAAACCAATTTTGTTCTCAACATTGTTTCCATGGTACAAAAGCAATTCAGAGGTGGTTTGCCCATAAAAGTTTTACGCCATCAGCAACACTGATAAAATACTTTCTCAGTCATATCTCCTGGTAAGCTCTTGGGCTCTCCATTATTGTGGTGGTGGCCGTGGGGTTGGGCTCCCCAGATGGCGCTCATGGTAAAAACCTGCCTGCCAATGCAGGAGATGCAAGAGGCACGGGTTTGATCCCAGCATGGGGAAGATCCCCTAGAAGAGGGCATGGTAACCCACTCCAGTATTCTTGCCTAGAGAATTCCATGGACAGAGGAGCCTGGCAGGCTGCAGCCCATAGGATCACAAAGAATTGAACATGACTGAAGTGACTTAGCACTCATGGATAGCCCTAGAGGAAGACAGTTAATCAGATGTTCTTTAGCCATAATCACATGCTGACTCTAGAACATTGTGGAAAGTACAAAAACTAAAAAGACAACTCCTATAAATATTCTCTGCATATATCCTTCCAGTCTTTATATTATGTATTATTGTTGCATGATTATAATAATGTACTATATATAAATTTGTATGTGCCTTTTTCTTTTCTTAATGCTCTTAAATGCTTTTTAAACATTTTAATGACTACATATGTTTCCATCAAGTGGATTTGTCAGTTTTTGTAAATACCATCAATCCAGGAGAACCTATTATGTGAAGTGATTTCTTTTCCTTCCTCGATTTTTAAAAAATCATAGCCAATAATTTGATGATAAACTTATCAAGCCCTTAGGATAGATTCCCAGCAGAGAAAGCCATTTTTTTTTTTTTTCAGGTTCTTGATGCATACTGTCAAAGTGCTTTTTAAAGGGTTTGTCAATTTACATTCCCACCGGTATCTGTGGTATCCATCTTCTAGCTCTGAAAGTGCAAAACAAATCCCAGAACCTCATAATCATTTATATTAACTTTCTGGGAAGGTGAGGATCATAATGTTTCTGAGTCCCAGCTCACTCTGCTAGCTGCACCACAAGCCAATGTATCCGAGAGACAAGGTGCTGAGGCAAGGAAGAAACTTTAATCAGGGAGCTGGCAGACTGAGAAGATGGCAAGCTAGTGCCTCAAAATAAACACCTTATTGGGGTCTGGATGCCAGGTTCTTTTATAGGTCAGAGATGAGGGGAGGTGAGGAAGCAAAGTAAAAAGGCCATTAATCCTGAAAACATCTCTTAGAAGGGCAAGCCTCAGTCAGGGAAGTGTTAATTTCTTCTTCCCTGCCATTCACGGGTGGACAGGGTTCTGAACAAAGACTCTTTAGTTTAACAGTCAGGCAGAGGTGCGGGATTCTCTGAGGCAAAACATACTGTATGATTATAAGAACAAAAGCAACGAAAAGCAAATCAAAGAAGCAGTTTCAAAATGGAGTCAGAATTGGCTTCCTCTCTGCAATAATACTGCTTATAGGGACCAAGCAAATTAGTGAAACACTAGAACATTTTTTCATAATAATAAAAAAAAGGTGTTGCATTTTTAGTGAACATTTTTGACAGATAATTTTTCCTGGCTGATCTATTTTTATTTCTGTTATATGCATGGTAAATATCTGTAATGGCAGAGTAATGTCTGATATGGATTTGATGCACTCAGATATTACCTAGAGTTCTGACAAAGGTAGAATGAACATAGCAAGAGGATGCATCCTATTGTTGACTAAAGATCTTCACGTTGTCTTAACTGTACTATTTAAGACACAGAATAGACCAGTGGTTCTTAACTATCATGAGAGTAATGGGATTCTTTGAGGATTTGAGGACATGTAAGGACTTTGTCTCTAAGTAAAATCAACATATGGACAGAAACATTAAATTTGTAGAAAATTTCAAGGTATTGATGATCCTCTTGAAGTATATTTATAGATTCTGAAACTGAGTAGGATCTCATAGAACCCTCCCGAGCACAAAAGTTTTTATGGTTCCCTCATTTTTTATTTGCAGGATGAAAAGACTTCAGCTGCCTGAACATTCCCAGAGTATCAAAGGACTGACTGAAACAGTTACTAGTCAGGAAAGTAAGGGAATGTAGAATCAAAGGAGGAGCAGTCAAGAAACAATAGTGCAGCCATTAAGACAGGATTCTGGTTCCCCTTCAAAGGATATACTTAACAGTATGTTGAGTTCTTCCACAGGAACTAAACCTGCAATCCCCCTCCCCTGCTAAGGGGAAGGATTCCTTCAGACTGCCTGTCTGTGTTCATGTTAGGTCTCCTCAATCCTGTCATCCTGACTCTTTGCAACCCTGTGGACTGTAGCCCGTCAGGCTCCTCTGTCCATGGGGTTCTCTGGGCAAGAATACTGGAGTGGGTTGCCATGCCCTCCTCCAGAAGGATCTTCCTGACCTACGAATTGAACCTGCATCTATTGCATTGCCTCCATCTGCAGTTGGGTTCTTTACCACTAGTGCCACATGGAAGCCCAACTTCAGGCTGAGCCCACGATTAGTGGTGCATCACTCTGTTACCTTACCATCAACCCAGTCAGAAGAAAGTCACGTCCCCTAAAGCCTTCACCTCAAATTTTGCCTGTAAATGTCATCCCCAAACCCTCAGGAAATCATGGGGTTTTGAATATGAGGCACCCATTCCTTTTGCTTGGCTCTGCAGTAAACATGTTCTCTGCTCCAAACTCCAATATTTGAGTTTCTTTGGCCTCACTGCATGAACTTGTGTTTGGTAACAATTTCAGATGAAGAACTTCTGGCTTAGGCTGTGATGCTGCTGCTGCTGCTAAGTCGCTTCAGTCGTGTCCGATTCTGTGCAACCCCAGAGATGGCAGCCCACCAGGCTCTCACATCCCTGGGATTCTCCAGGCAAGAACACTGGAGTGGGTTGCCATTTCCTTCTGTGATCAGATCAGATCAGATCAGATCAGTCGCTCAGTCGTGTCCGACTCTTTGCGACCCCATGAACTGCAGCACGCCAGGCCTCCCTGTCCATCACCAGCTCCCGGAGGTCACTCAGACTCGCATCCATCGAGTCAGTGATGCCATCCAGCCATCTCATCCTCTGTCGTCCCCTTCTCCTCCTGCCCTCAATCCCCTCCCAGCATCAGAGTCTTCTCCAATGAGTCAACTCTTCGCATGAGGTGGCCAAAATACTGGAGTTTCAGCTTTAGCATCATTCCTTCCAAAGAAATTCCAGGATTGATCTCCTTCAGAATGGACTGGTTGGATCTTCTTGCAGTCCATGATAGCCCTACCCTAATGTGGCCTTGTTATGTGCTGGTCTTAGCCTATGGATAGCCACTGTTAGTGCTGGACTGGATGTTGTAGCTCTGTTTTTTTTTTTGTTGTTGTTTTTCAATTAATTAATTTATTTTAGTTGGAGGATAATTACTTTACAATATTGTGATGGGTTTTGCCATACATCAACATGATCAGCCACAGGTATACATGAGTCCCCTCATCCTGAATCCCCCTGCCCAGCTCCCCTCCCCACTATCTCTCTGGGTTTTCCCAGAGCACTGGTTTTGGGTGCTCTGCCTCATGTGTTGAACTTGCACCGGTCATATATTTTACGTATGGTAATATTCATGTCTCAATGCTAGTCTCTCAAATCACTCCACCCTCACCTTCTCCCACTGATGTTCTTATTATCATTGCAAGATGCTTTCACCAGTAAGCATCAGGAAACTGGTTAAAAAATAAATAAAAGACTTATTACGGGCTTATTACTTACAGGTCCTGGAAATTGCATGGCATATCTGGGGCTACACAGCAAAGTCAAGATTAGAAAGATAAAAAGTGTGGACCTAGGGTTCTGCTTTTATTGGGGTTGAGGGCCTGTGATTCCTTGGGCTCATTCTTTAATGGTGAATTTAATACATAAGAGTGGGAAATTAAAGCAGAAGAGAAAAGACAAGAGGCCCAAATGGTCAGTTATCTAAATTAAATGAGATCTCTAAAGCAAAACAGCTCCTTGGGTGGGAGAGGGGGGGTGCGTGGGGCTGAGGAGATGGGGAGGTGGTAGGGAATGAGGGCAGCCTGGCTCTTTATCTAGTTATATGGGTGGCAATGGGCAATGTGTTCATTTAAGATAGCTATCTTTGAAAGAGCTACCTCTGAACCAGAGGGATGCCTCAGCAATCAGAGCTTAGCTAAGCACTTACATTACAAAATGAAAAGCCAACTGCTTGGGTTTGTGCCATAGGCCCACACCAATGTGTGTGGTAGACCACACTGAGCACAGTGCACTGTACTTCCTGCTCTCTGGACATCACATTGCCACATTTCTTTCTCAAACCACAGGGAAAACTCCTGGCATGTGAAGTTCCCAGCTCCTTGCCTGTAGGAATGACTTCCAAGCTACTGTCACCCTTTTCCCTGAGTATTTCCTAATAAAATCTAGTATTTTACATTTAAAATGGTTAGCCATTATCTTTGGGAGATAGGTATATATTTGGAGTAGTGATTCTCAAATTTCGGTATGCATAAAACTCACCTAGGTAGCATCACTGACTCAATGGGCATGAATCTGAGCACACTCCAGGTGATAATGGAGGACAGAGGATCCTGGCATGCTTCAGTCCATGGGATCAGACACCACTTAACAACTGCACAGCAACACTCACCTAGGAGCAATTTTTAACAAGCAGATTCTCACTTTGAAAACTCTGATTAGGTTGTCTGGTCTAGATCTTAGATATTTTTTAATGTAAGTGTGTAATTTTAGGATCATTTTGGATAAACATGAAACCTCTGAAGGTATAACTCGAGTTCTTATAGTTCAAGCAACCAGTTTAATTTACTGTTATTAACATTTGACATTAGCCTTGTAACCTGAAAAAAATGCACAACCTAAAAGTTGAGAATTAAGTTTTATTTGGTGAATTTATGAAGGGCTTAAGCACAGGAAACAGCCTCTCAGATGGCTTTGAGGGACTGCTTCAAAGAGGTAAGGGAAGAGCCAGGATATACAGGAGCAGAAAAACAGAACAACAAAAAAAAAAACCCTATAGTCGAGCATCAAAAGATTACTAAGGCCCATACTTTATTCAGATTATTTTTGTTGTTACTTAGTGTTCTTTTTCTTGTAGGAGGCCATCCTGGATCCTGCATTACATTTACTAAAATTTTTCATTTTGGTAAACATGCTCGGTGGTTTCACAATTATTAACCAGTATCCTCATGGAAAATGACTTTTTGCCAAATAAGTACAACACTTTTATGTACAATTCCTTTTGCCTTTACTCATACAATAGCTACTCATTTCCAAAGTTACTTAGGTCAGTATCTTCTCTCCCATCCTATTCAGTGAATTTGTTTCACACTCTTGTAATACAGTTAGATGACTTTCTTTTTTGTCAGTGTCTTTATCATTCCATCCTAGGATCCCTCTATTTTATAAATTACTTTTAAAATTTTTCATAATTTAATGTCAGCTCTTTATGCTGTAAGATTACATGGATTTTCACATATGCATAGTGTCATGTCTCAATAAATTTAGTATTATACAGAACAGATTCACCACCCTTAAAATAATCCAGTGCTTTGGCCATTAAAACTTCTACCCTTTTGCCCCCACAAACCTCTGGCAACCACACACATTTTTTTTTTTTACTGTCCCTGTTATTTTGCCATTCGCAGAATGTCATATAATTTATACCATACAGTATGTAGCCATTCCTGACTGGCTCCTATCATTTAGCAATATGCTTCCTAGGTTCTTTTGTGTCTTTTCATGATTTGGTATCTAATTTATTTTTATTACAGAATACATTTCATTATAATATTTTTTTTTTTTTTTATTTTTAATATATTTTTTTTTTTTATTTTTTTTAACCCTTTTTATTTTTCCTCCCTTCACACAACCCCCCCCCCCCCCCCCCCCCCCCCCCCCCCCCCCCTCCCCTCCCCCCTTGCCCCCAATCCCTCCCAGCATCAGAGTCTTTTCCAATGAATCAACTCTTCGCATGAGAAGGCCAAAGTACTGGAGTTTTAGCTTTAGCATCATTCTTTCCAAAGAAATCCAGGGCTGATCTCCTTCTGGGTGGAACTCTTTGCAGTCCAAGGGACTCTCAAGAGTCTTCTCCAACAACATAGTTCAAAAGCATCAATTCTTCAGCGCTCAGCCTTCTTCACAGTCCAACTCTCACATCCATACATGACTATAGGAAAAATCATAGCCTTGACTAGACGAACCTTTGTTGGCAAAGTAATGTCTCTGTTTTTGAATATGCTGTCTAGGTTGGTCACAACTTTCCTTCCAAAGAGTAAGCGTCTTTTAATTTCATGGCTGCAATCACCATCTGAAGTGATTTTGGAGCCCAGAAAAATAAAGTCTGACACTGTTTCCACTGTTTCCCCATCTATTTCCCATGAAATGATGGGACTGGATGCCATGATCTTCATTTTCTGAATGTTGAGCTTTAAGCCAACCCTTTTCACTCTCCACTTTCACTTTCATCAAGAGGCTTTTAGTTCCTCTTCATTTTCTGCCATAAGGGTGGTGTCATCTGGATTTTTGGAGTTTTTTATTTTTCTCCCGGCAATCTTGATTCCATCTTGTGTTTCTTCCAGTCCAGCGTTTCTCATGATGTACTCTGCATATAAGTTAAATAAACAAGGTGACAATATACAGCCTTGACCTATTTGGAACCAGTCTGTTGTTTCATGTTCAGTTCTAACTGTTGCTTCCTGACCTGCATACAAATTTCTCAAGAGGCAGATCAAGTGATCTGGTATTCCCATCTCTTTCAGAATTTTCCACAGTTTACTGTGATCCACACAGTCAAAGGCTTTGGCATAGTCAATAAAGCAGAAATAGACGTTTTTCTGGAACTCTCTTGCTTTTTCCATGATCCAGCAGATGTTGGCAATTTGATCTCTGGTTCCTCTGCCTTTTCTAAAACCAGCTTGAACAGTATGTAGGACCATAATCACTGGATCATATGGTAAAATTAGCTTTTGATCATATGGGGAAATTATCTTTTAGGTTGCCAAACTGTCTTTCAGAAAAAGTAACAGTACCATTTTGCATTCACATCAGCCAATGAATGAGAGATCCTAGTCCTCCATATCCTCTCCAGCAATTTATATTGTAAATGTTTAGATTTTATCCATTTGAATAGCTGTACAGTGGGATCTCATTGTTTTTATTGTATTTTGTATTTTTATAATGAAAAATTACATTCAAAATCTTTTCATATGCTTATTTTCTTTGGTATGATATCTGTTGTCATTTCAGTTCAATTCAGTCACTCATTTGTGTCTAACTCTTTGCAACCCCATGGACTGCACCACTCCAGGCTTCTCTGCCCATCACTAACTCCCAGACCTTGCTCAAACTCATGTCCATTGTGTCAGTGATGCCATCCAACCATCTCATTCTCTGTCGTCCCCTTTTCCTCCCACTTTCAATCTTTCCCAGCACCAGAGTCTTTCCCAGTGAGTCAGTTCTTTACATCAGGTGGCCAAAGTATTGGAGTTTCAGCTTCAGCATCATTCCTTCCAATGAATAATCAGGACTGATTTTCTTTAGAATGGGCTAGTTGGATCTTCTTGCAGGCCAAGGGACTGTCAAAAGTCTTCTCCAACACCACAGTTCAAAAGCATCAATTCTTTGGCGCTCAGCTTTCTTTAAAGTCCAACTCTTACATCCATATGTGACTATTGGAAAAATCATAGCTTTGACTAGATGGACATTTGTTGACAAAGTAATGTCTCTGCTTTTTAATATGCTGTCTAGGTTTGCCATAGCTTTTCTTCTAAGGATCAAGAGTCTTAATTTCATGGCTGAAATCACCATCTGTAGTAATTTTTGTGCCACCAAAAATAAAGTCTGTCACTGTTTCCATTGTATCCCTATCTATTTGCCATGATATGATGGGACCGGATGCCAAGAAATTAGTTTTCTGAATGTTGAGTTTTAAGCCAACTTTTTCACTCTCTCACCTTCATAAAGACACTCTTTAGTTCTTCTTCACTTTCTGCCATAAAGGTGGTGTCATCTGCATATCTGAGGTTATTGATATTTCTCCCAGCAATCTTCATTCCAGCTTGTGCTTCATCCAGCCAGGCATTTCACATGATGTATTCATCATAGAAGTTAATAAGCAGGGTGGCAATATACAGCCTTGATGTACTCCTTTCCCAATTTTGAAACAGTCTGTTGTTCCTTGTCCAGTTCTAACTGTTGCTTCTTGACCTGTACATATTTCTCAGGAGACAGGTAAGGTGGTCTGGTACTCCAGACCAGAATGTTCCACAGTTTGTTGTGATCTACACAGTAAAAGTCTTTAGCATAGTCAATAAAGCAGAAGTAGATATTTTTCTGGAACTCTCTAGCTGTTTTGATGATCTAATGGATGCTAAAAATTTGATCTCTGGTTCTTCTGCCTTTTGTAAATCCAGCTTGCACATCTGGAAGTTCAAGGTTCATGTACTGTTGAAGCCTGACTTGAAGAATTTTGAGCATTACTTTGCTAGCATGTGAGTTGAGTGCAAAACCAACACACAGTTGTGGATGTGACTGGAGATGGAAGTAAAGTCTAACGCAGTGAACAGCAATATTGCATAGGAACCTGGAATGTTAGGTCCATGAGTCAAGGCAAATTGGAAGTGGTCAAATAGGAGATGGCAGAAGTGAACATCAACATTTTAGAAATCAGTGAACTAAAATGAACTAGAATTGGTGAATTTAACCCAGATGTCCATTATGCATATTACTCTGGGCAAGAATCTCTTAGAAGAAATGGAGTAGCCATCATAGTCAACAAAAGAGTCTGAAATGCAGTACTTGGATGCAATCTCAAAAACGACAGAATTATCTCTGTTCGTTTCCAAGGCAAACCATTTAATATCACAGTAATCCAAGTCTATGCCCCAACCAGTAAAGCTGAAGAAGCTGAAGTTAAACTGTTCTATGAAGACCTATAAGACCTTCTAGAATGAACACCCCCCAAAAGATGTCGTTTTCATTATAGGGGACTAGAATGCAAAATTAAGAAGTCAAGAGATATCTGAAGTAATAGGCAAATCTGGCCTTGGAGTTCAAAATGAAGCAGGTCAAAGGCTAAGAGAGTTTTGTCAAGAGAACGCACTGGTCATAGCAAACATCCTTTCCAACACCACAAGAGAAGACTCTACACATGGACATCACCAGATGATCAATACCAAAATCAGATTGATTATATTCTTTGCAGCCAAAGATGGAGAAGCTCCTATACAGTCAGCAGAAACAAGACCAGGAGCTGACTGTGGCTCAGATCATGAACTGCTTATTGCAAAATTCAGACTTAAATTGAAGAAAGTAAGGAAAACCACTAGATCATTCAGGCATGACCTAAATCAAGTTCCTTATGATTATACAGTGGAAATGACAAATAGATTCTTGGGATTAGATCTGATAGACAGAGGGCCTAAAGAACTATGGATGGAGGTTCGTGACATTGTACAGGAAGCAAGGATCAAGACCATCCCCAAGGAAAAGAAATGCAAAAAGGCCAAATGATTGCCTGAGAAGGCCTTACAAATAGCTGTGAAAAGAAGAGACACTAAAGGCAAAGGAGAAAAGGAAAGGCATACCCGTTTGAATGCAAAGTTCCAATGAATAGCAAGGAGAGATAAGAAAGCCTTCCTCAGTGATCAATGCAAAGAAATAGAGACAAACAATAGAATGGGAAAGACTAGAGATCTCTTCAAGAAAATTAGAGATACCAAGGGAATATTTTCATGAAAAGATGGGCACAATAAAGTACCAAAATGGTATGGACCTAACAAAAGCAGAAGATATTAAGAAGAGGTGGCAAGAAAACACAGAAGAATACAAAAAAGATCTTCATGACCTATAACACAGAAGAATACAAAAAAGATCTTCATGACCTATAACCACAATGGTGTGATCACTCACCTATAGCCAGACATCCTAGAATGCAAAGTCAAGAGGGCCTTAGGAAGCATCACTATGAACAAAGCTACTGGAGGTGATGGAATTCCAGTTGAGCTATTTCAAATCCTAAAAGATGATGCTGTTAAAGTGCTCCACTAAATAAGCCAGCCAATTTAGAAAGCTTAGCAGTGGCCACAGGACTGGAAAAGGTCAGGTTTCATTCCAATCCCAAAGAAAGGCTATGCCAAAGAATGTTCAAACTGATATTCAGAGTCATCCCTTGTATTACTCTTTGAGAAACTCTGGTAAAGAATTAAGACCTTGGGCATTAAATTTAGGCAGGTATATCTTCAAGTTCTGGCCCCAATCTTCACATCAAAGTGACCTTTCTCAAGTCACATCATCACTATGAGCTTTTGTTTACTCATCTGCAAAATGTGTTCATAGTATCTCCAAAGTAGAGTTGTGAAGATTCAGTGAACTAATGCATGTAAAGCAGTTGATATAGTTCCTGGTATATAATGTAGCTATTGTTGCGGTTATGAATTTTATACAGAAAAATATAGTTCTATTAACTTCAATTTCTTCTAGAAGTTACTGTGAAAAACTATTTTTATAAGTAGTAGTTTCTAAAACTTCTGAATAAAATTTGATGTTTAATTGCATGTTTAATATATTTATATTCATTTAATATTTTGAACTATGTTTTACTTGTAAAGATTGAAAAAATACACATGCACACAGACTGGGGAGAGATAAAGAAACAGAGAGACAGAGACAGAAAGACTAATGATAAATTTGCGTAGTGTCTGGTGTATAGTAGACCTATTCTGCTTTATCCTTATATACTCAAAAAGGTGACCAGCATGAAACTTCAGAAACCACTTTTGCTGTGTTCCATCAATCATAGTACTTTCTTCATACACTGAACAAATTTTTATTTGTGTCGTGGCGTTTCAGTTTTATCTTTCTTGAAATAATAAAGCATAATATGCCTAAAATGTTATTTTTTTCTTCCATCTTCAATATTAAAATAGCTACACAAAAATTCACCAATTTTAACCATTCTTTTAATTGCACACTGATTTGAAAGCTGTCACAATAAAATCTAACAAAATTTTTTGAATAAAGTTTAAGACAACTAAGTGCTACAAGAATCATCTTACGGAAAAAACCTAACGAACTTTTTGGCTAACCCAGTACATTGTTTGCATTATTGTAGACCCAGAATAAGAAGAAAAGGAGAAGATGTAGAAAGCTTATTTACAGAAATAATGGCTAAGAATTTCCTAAACTTGAGGAGTAATTTGGGCATCCAAGTTCATGAAGCTAATAGGTCACCCCAAAATTTCAAACCATAGTGATCTTCTCCAAGATGTATTATAACAAAAACTGTTCAAAAACTAAAAAAAATAAAAAATGAAAAAAAAATAGAAAGTTTTAAAAGCAGGGAGTGGAAAATATTTTGTCAGGAGAGACCTTACAGGCCAGGAGAGGTAAAATGGCATATTAAAATTGCTGACAGCAAGCAATTCTCACCCAAGAACACTTTACCCAGAAAAACTGTCCTGCAGAAATGAAGAAGAGAGATTTTTTTCCAAACAAAAACTGAGTGAGTTTATCACCATTAGACCTGCCTTACAAGAAATGCTGAAAGGATTTCTTCAAGCTGAAATGAAAGGTGCTAAATATTAACATGAAAACATTTGAAGATATACAATACCTTAAAAAAGTAAGCATATTGTCTGATTCAGAATACTTTCAAATTGCAATATGGTTAAGTGTTTACTACTTAATTCTAATATAAAAGTTAAAGCAATATTAAAATAGCTACAGCTAGAATAATTTCTAAACAGATACAGATACACAATGTAAAAAAGATGTAAATTGCAACATCAAAAATATAAAAGTAGGCCAGTAAAAAAGTATAGATTTTGCATGCAATCCAAATTAAATTTCTATCAGTGCAAAATAGACTATTTTATACATAAGAAGTTTTAGTTAAGCCACATGGTAACAGCGAAACAAAAGCAGCAGTAGGTTCAGAAAAGATAACTGGAAGGCAATCTAAATATACCACCATGGATAATATCTAATTCACAAACTAAGACAGCAAGAGAGGAATTAAGGAACAAGTGAACTACAAAACATCCAGAAAACAAAGATAAGGATATGAGGCTCTGAAAACTAGTCTTTTTCCACTGGTCACATAGGGGATAAATATCTGAATTTGAACTGGAACCTTGGACTGTCATATCGAAAATCAGTTTTCATATGCACTATGCTCAATTGTCTCTCATGGTTCAAGTGAAATGGGTATTACAGTTCTGGAGAGAAATGACGTGACATCCAGAAAAATCAAAAAAGAGTTAAATGACAAGATATTCTTTTGGTGCTGCTGCTGCTGCTGCTGCTGCTAAGTCGCTTCAGTCGTGTCCGACCCTGTGCGACCCCAGAGATGGCAGCACAACAGGCTCCCCCGTCCCTGGGATTCTCCAGGCAAGAACACTAGAGTGGGTTGCCATTTCCTGCTCCAGTGCATAAAAGTGAAAAGTGAAAGTGATGTCCCTCAGTCGTGTTCGACCCTCAGCACCCCATGGACTGCAGCCCACCAGGCTCCTCCATCCATGGGATTTTCCAGGCAACAGTACTGGAGTGGGGTGCCATTGCCTTCTCCATTGTTTGAGTAAATGTCCATAATTTTATCTTAATTTTCATTTCAGAATATCTGTCCTTGGACTGTTCAAGTATTATTTTGGTTCTCTTGGTAGTGCATGTAATGTGACAACATCCATCTTTAATGATGATCCTCGTTAGACAAATGATCCATGACTGAAAGCAAAGATGATTTTATTTTATATTTTGGAAGTATGTGTAACAGGGATTCCAGTAATTGTGTGACATTTATCTTCTTAAATATTCCAAAGCTAACAACTGTGTGGTTGATGTAATTTTTAAGAAAGTCAGCCACTTGATTTCCCTAAGTAACTGGGATGTCAAAGCTAAAATGTAAGTAACTATGCTTCATTTTAACCTCTGCGTTTCTTAGCACACTATGTCTTGTCAAGATCTTCATCAACTTATACACGCAATTGTTGGTTTATAATTTGTCTTTACCTTCATTTGATATTTGACAGGTATAAATTCATTGTACTTATATTATGAAACTCATAATAGTACATCGGTTCTCAATATGTGCTAGTTTTACATTACACTAGCACCTTGGACTTCAAGGAGATCAAACCAGTCAATCCTAAAGAAAACTGACCCCGGATATTCATTGGAAGGACTGATGCTGAAGCTGAAACTCCAATACTTTGGCCACCTGATGCAAAGAGCTGACTCATTGGAAAAGGCCCTGATGCTGAGAAACATTGAGGGCAGGAGGAGAAAGAGGGGACAGAGGATAAGATGATTGGATAGCATCACTGAGTTAATGGACATGAACTTGGGCAAACTCCAGGAGATAGTAAGGGACAGGGAGGCCTGACGTGCTACAGTCCATGAGGTCACAAAGAATTGGACATGACTTAGTGACTGAACAACAACAAAGCACTCCTCAAGGGGTGGGCATATGAATACTTCATCTCTATTTGATGTTTGGTGCTAAGTGCAAGGCCACTTCCTTAGTGTTTCCTTTGAATTTAACAATATGTGTTGAGATTAATAAAGCCACAAAATGAACCTGTGGATATATAAGATTATAATCAAGATATTTTATTGAGATCAGAAAGTTTTCATGTTTGCCCTTATTTTTGCCTGTAAAGAATACACTCAATGTATGCAATTGATATAGTGATATCTAGTATAAGATTCCAAGTTGGAATCTTGAAGACTTACTTGGATTTCACATGAAACATTACTATTAATAAGGTCAATTCTTTTTATATCAATAAAGTCAAAGAGTTTTGGGAAAGATGCCTTTATAGAGTGTGAGAAATCTGAGATTTTTCTTTCCACCAAAATACATTTTCAATTGTTCTTAGCTTCTCATCGAGTGTCATATATAGCCCATGGCTCTTTTGATATCATGAACATCTTTATGAAGTAAAATATGCTTGAAAGTCATTTTAAAAAGCAATGTTTCCACTGCATTTTAAACAGGCATTTGCCCTTTCTCACTGATTAATGAGGATTATTGATTTGGCTTGTTTATGACATGCTTCTCAGTATTAGAGGGTATTAACTTATCTTTCCTTCATATTTTATTTCCCCTAGAGTTTTCTAAAGCAGTTAATTTTCTACAGGTGCTTTCATGATGCACCTATTCCCAAGGACAGAGATGCTCAGATAAGATTTGGCAATACATAGAAAAAACTTCCTATAGCAGTATGGAAAAAACTTTTACCTGTCTGCTCTCTTGGTGGGGAAGAGAAGGATTAATGGAGCAGCTAAAGAGAATAATTGAATTGTTGTTATGGATTGCTTAATAAAAGCAGATTTGTGCAGCAATTACATTTAATGTTCGATAATATTTACAAGGTAACTATTTGGTTGTAGGCTGAATGAGAAAATATATGTGAAATGCAGAAAACTGTCGAGTGCCGTGTCTGAGAGGCATCATAATTATCATTATTAAAGTGAAAGTTTGTTTAACTCTTTGCGACCACTAGACCGTAGCCCCCTAGGCTCCTCTGTCCATGGGATTCTCCAGGCGAGAATACTGGAGTTGGTTGCTGTTCCCTTCTCCAGGGGATCTTCCTGACTCAAGGATCGAACCCTGGTCTCCTGCATTGGAGGCAGATTCTTTACCTTATGAGCCAGCAGAGGAGCCCCTATTATCATTAAGCTATTTCTTATTCGAACTGCTTTCAAAGAACTTACCACGCTTCTTCCACATGTCAAGAGCCTGACTCCAAATTAAGATAAGACAGACAATAAATTTTGAATTCCATGGATTTTTATTATGGATTTTTATAATTTCTCTTCAAGCAGCACCCAACTTCAGTTTCTAAAATTGTTTTATGTCAGAGACTTCCCTGGCAGTTCAGTGCTTAAGACTCTGTGCTTACACGGCAGGAGGCATGGGTTCAATCCCTGCTTGGAGAACTAAAAATCCTACAAGCTTTGCAGCATGGCCAAAAAATAAAATAGGTTTATGTCAGTCACGTTCCTATTAATGTGTATGTTACAACTAAATGTGACCCAGGACAGCTCCCAAATGCTGACTTCAGCCTAAGGCACCTGCACTCTAATACCACTTCAGTTCAGTTCAGTTCAATTCAGTTGCTCAGTCGTGTCCAACTCTTTGCGACCCCATGGACTGCAGTATGCCAGGCTTCCCTGTCCATCACCAACTCCTGGAGCTTACTCAAACTCATGTCCATCGAGTTGGTGATGCCATCCAACCATCTCATCCTCCGTCATCCGCTTCTCCTCCTGGCTTCAATATTTCCCAGAATCAGGGTCTTTTCACATCAGGTGTCCAAAGTATTGGAGTTTCAGCTTCAGCATCAGTCCTTTCAATGAATATTCAGGACTGATTTCCTTTAGGATTGACTGGTTGATCTCCTTGCTGTCCAAGGGACTCTCAATAGTCTTTTCCACCATCACAGTTCAAAAGCATCAATTCTTCCGCACTCAGCTTCTTCACAATCCAACTCTCACATCCATACATGACCACAGGAAAAACCATAGCCTTGACTAGATGGACCTTTGTTGGCAAAGTAATGTCTCTGCTTTTTAATATGCTGTCTAGGTTTGTCATAGCTTTTCTTTCAAGGAGCAAGTGTCTTTTAATTTCATGGCTGCAGTAACCATCTGCAGTGATTTTGGAGCCCCTCAAAATAAAGTCTGTGTTTCCACTGTTTCCTTATCTACTTGCCACGAAGTGATGGGACCAGATGCCATGATGTTAGTTTTCTGAATGTTGAGTTTTAAGCCAATTTTTTCACTCTCCTCTTTCACTTTCATCAAGAAGCTCTTTAGTTCTTCTTCACTTTCTCCCATAAGGTTTTTGTCATCTGCATGAGTACTATTCAAAGGACATCTGAGCTTTTTTGGTGGGCCACTCTGACCACCCTTCTGGCCCTCATTTTTCCTAATTATCTGCTTGAAATTTCAGTCACTTCATATTTTATGAATCCAACTTTCCCTCCATCAAGCTGTCACCTAGGTCTGCGATCCTTGGTTGTAATCATGCACAACTTTAGGTCCTTTTTCTCTTAATGCCTTTGGAAACAGCTCACATGCCAACTGTTCTGTGTTCTTCAGTGTCTTCCCACTTTCACATTCCTGACTCCTCTTCTCTAATTTAAATATCCTCAGTTCTGGCCAAACTTTTCCTCCTAGAAATATTTGACTCTTTTTGTCTACAACATTCTGTTGTAATAATTTGTCTCCTCCAGTAGTGGTGGGTGCTGCCAGGTTGGATGACCCCCATCCTATACCAGTAGAACTGGTTTTTTGGATCCAAGTGCAAATCTGTGTGGGCTTTTTGATTATGTCTTTTTATTTGGTCTGTACTTTGGAGACAGTATTCTCATTCTGTCTCCTCAGTGTTCAGTTGTCTAAGATATTTCTCAAATGTGGTTATTGGATGATTTGATAATAAAAATAAAATCTATCATATATTTAGTTCTTACTATGTGATAGTCACTCTATATGTCTTCTTTTAATTTATCATCATAATAGCTCTTTGAGCTTATTGTTATTATATTTTTTTAACCTATGACAGTATATCATATAATGAATTTCTAATAAATACCTGTTGAATTAAGGAATGAATTGTTCAAGAGATTAAATAAATTTTCCAAGGCCCCACAGATCATAAGTGGCATTTTATAGGACCCAGGTTTAATCTTTCTAAGTGTTAAAATGTATAGTCTGTTTTAAAGAAGATTTTGAAGAATGATAGTCTCCCAAGCACTTATTGATATATACTTGACACTATGTTTATATTTATTGTTACTTTGACCTTTTTATGGCTTTTTATTCACTAATTTATTCATGTACTTTGTAAATATTTATTGAGCACCTGCTGTATTTCAGACATATTGTAGGCACTGGGCATACTGTAGTGAATAAGATAAACCAAAGTTTCCTTTGCTAACTTCTCAGAATGCTGTTATTTAAACTCTATCTGCTCCATTGCTAAGGAATATATGGCAATTCCTCATATACTCTATACCACTTATTCTTCTCAATGTTTTGTGCACAATAGATACCCAAATGTCTGTTGAATGGCATGATGATGTCATAGGAATAGTACTAGATTGGAAGCCAATGTATGCCTTTTGCATTTACTACCCCTCTGACTTTGCACAAGTCACTTCATATATATGAACCTCAACTTCCTCATCTCAAAACAGCAACAATATTCCCTGCCTCACTAATTCACCAAATCTTACTATGAAAATTAATGAGTTGATGGGATATAAGTGCTTTTTAATGTACAAGACTCAGAAATTTTTCTCATTCTTGTTATAGCCATTGTTGACTGACCAGGTAAGCACTAGAATATAATTTTTAACTTGGGAAGGGAACAAGTAGCAAAAAATGGAAAATGAGGCTGAGGTTAAGAAATTAAAATTAGTATGTTAGCTTTGAAATTTCTATCATTCTGGTTGCTGTCTTTTGAGTTGTCTTCAATTTGTTGTTGGATTTTCAATATGCTATCCTAATAATGACTGTCACTAACAGTTCAATATGCTACAGTGTACCTGGAAAAAGTGATAGTGTTTGCAACCTTTAAGAATTGTCAGAGCTATAGAGAGCCATTAGTTTAGGCCTCTATCTCCGTCCTTGTTTTCCTTCAAAATCTAGAGAGCTAAGGAACATCAGGTAGGAAGGAAATGACTTGAAAAATATAGGTGAATGCCTCAAAACTTTGCTGTGTTTAGTGCACACATGAAAAGAGGAAAAAAAGACCCCTAAGTTTTTATGGGCTTTCTTCTTGGAGAAGTTTCAAGAATTTATGTTTATTGCATACATTGATAATTGTTCATGACATTTCCTCCACATAGTGGAAGCTATGGTGATACTGGAGTGAAACTAAGAACAATATGGTATCTTTAATTTTGCATCTATCATGCAAGGATGGGCTTGATAAAGGACAGAAATAGTAAGGATCTAACAGAAGCAGAAGAGATTAGTAAGAAGTGTCAAGAATGCACAGAAGAACTATACAAAAAACGTCTAAATGATTGGGATAACTATGATGGTGTGGTCACTTGCCTAGAGCCAGACATCCTGGAGTGTGAAGTCAACTGAGCCTTAGGAAGCATTACTGCAAACAAAGCTAGTGGAGATGATGGAATTCCAGTTAAGCTATTTCAAATCCTAAGAGATAATGCTGTTAAAGTGCTGCAGTCAATATACCAGCCAATTTGGAAAACTCAACAGTAGCCACAGGACTGGAAAAGGTCAGTTTTCTTTTTAATCCCAAAGAAGGGCAGTGCCAAAGAATGTTCAGACTACCAGACAATTGTGCTTATTACACATGCTAGCAAGGTTTTGCTCAAAATCCTTCAAGGTAGTTTTCAGCAGTATCTGAACCAAGAACTTCCATATATACAAGCAGGATTTAGAAAAGGCAGAGGAACCCAACCCAACCCAAAGGCAGAGATCAAATTGCTAACATCTGTCAGATCATGGAGAGAGCAAGGGAATTCCAGGAAAACATCTATTTCTGCTTCATTGTCTATGCTAAAAACTTTATGTAGATCCCAGCAAACTGTAGAAAATTCTTAGAGAGATGGGAATACCAGACCATCTTATCTGTCTCTGCCTTCCCCTGATAACTCAGTTGGTAAAGAATCTGCCTGCAATGCAGGAGACTCTGGTTTGATTCTTGGGTCAGGAAGATCTGCTGGAGAAGGGATAGGCTACCCACTCCAGTATTCTTGGGCTTCCCTTGTGGCTCAGCTGGTAAAGAGTCTGCCTGCAATGTGGGAGACCTGTGTTTGATCCTTGATTTGGGAAGATCCCCTGGAGAAGGGAAAGGATATCCACTCCAGTATTTTGGCCTGGAGAATTCCATGGACTGTATAGTCAATAGGGTCACAAGGACTCAGACATGACTTTCACTTTCACTTTACCTGTCTCCTGAGAAACCTGTATGCAGCCAAAAAGCAACAATTAGAACCTTACATGAAACAAATGACGAGTTTAAAATTGGGGAAAGTGTATGACAAGGCAATATATTGTCATCCTGTTTATTTAGCTTCTAAGTAGAGTACATCATATGAAGTGCTGGGCTAGATAACTCACAAGCTGGAATCAAGATTGCCAGGAGAAATATCAACAACCTCAGATATGCAGATACTACTACTCTAATGGTACCAAGTGAAGAGAAACTAAAGAGACTCTTAAAGAGGCAGGCTCATCAAGAAAGAAAAAAGTGAAAAAGGTGGGTTAAAATTCAACATTCAAAAAGCAAAGATCATGGCATCAAGCCCCATCATACTTTGGACACCTGATGTGAAGAGCTGACTCATTGAAAAAGACCCTAATGCTGGGAAAGATAGAAGGCAGGAGGAAAAGGGGACAACAGAGGCTGAGATTATTGGATGGCATCACCAATTGAATGGACATGAGTTTGAGCAAGCTCAGGGAGATGGTGAAGAACAGGGAATCCTGGAGTGTTTGCAGTCCACTGGGTCACAAGAGTTGGACAAGACTGAGAGACTGAAACTACTGATAATTTCTGTCAACGTTGTTCTTAATATCTACAAAATTTTTTGCATGGTTTTCACCCCTTTACTTCCAAAGTTTGAAGTAAGAACATTTTTATAGTGAACATTTTCTAATTATTTTAATAAAAATACAATGGATCTTATGAAACATTGACAAAGAAGGGAGGGTATGACAGAAACATCAGGGAGAAAGAGGACCATTGTGATGCTATTGATAAAGATACAATATGGGAGGGTGGAAATTATAGGTTGCTAGGGGGTTAGACATATGGTTTAATAACTTATCTTGTTTGTGTAGCACTATACAGTGTGTGCCCCATGTCCAAGAAGTGGGGGCTGCACTGGTGCAGGAGGGCTGAGAGGAGCTACTCCATGTTCAAGGTCAGGAGGGGTGGCGGTGAAGAGATACCCATCATCCAAGGTAAGGAGCAGCGGCTGTGCTTCGCTAGAGCAGCCTTGGAGATACCCCACATCCAAGGTAAGAGAAACCCAAGTAAGACAGTAGGTGTTGGGAGAGGGCATCAGAGGGCAGACCATAATCACAGAAAACTAGCCAATCTGATCACATGGACCACAGCCTTGTCTAACTCAGTGAAACTAACCCATGTTGTGTGGGGCCAGACAAGATGGGTGGGTCATGGTGGAGAGGTCTGACAGAATGTGGTCCACTGGAGAAGGGAATGGCAAACCAGTTCAGTATTCTTGCCTTGAGAATCCCATGAACAGTATGAAAAGGCAAAAAGATAGGATACTTAAAGAAGAACTCCCCAAGTAGGTAGGTGCCCAATACGCTACTGGGGATCAGTGGAGAAATAACTGAAGAAAGAATGAAGGGATGGAGCCAAAGCAAAAACAACACCCATTTGTGTATGTGAGTGGTTATAGAAGCAAGGTCCAATGCTGTAAAGAGCAATATTGCATAGGCACCTGGAATGTTAGGTCCATGAATCAAGGCAAATTGGAAGTGATCAAAGTGGAGATGGTAAGAGAGAATGTCGAAATTCTAGGAATCAGCGAACTAAAATGGACTGGAATGGGTGAATTTAACTCAGATCACCATTATATCTACTACTACGGGCAGGAATCCCTTAGAAGAAATGGAGTAGCCGTCACGGTCAACAAAGGGTCCGAAATGCAGTACTTGGATGCAATCTCAAAATGACAGAATGATTTCTGTTCATTTCCAAAGCACACCATTCAATATCAAAGTAATCCAAGTCTATGCCACAACAGGTAATGTGAAGAGCTGAAGTTGAACTTTTAGAACTAACACCCAAAAAAGATGTCCTTTCATTATAGGGGACTGGAATGCAAAAGTAGGAAGTCAGGAAACACCTGGGGTAACAGGAAAATTTGGACTTGGAATATGGAATGAAGCAGGGCAAAGGGTAACAGAGTTTTGCCAAGAGAACACATTGGTCATAGCAAAGACCCTCTTCCAAAAACACAAGACTCTACACATGGACATCACCAGATGGTCAACACCGAAATCAGATTGATTATATTAATTACATCCAAAGATGGAGAAGCTCTATACAGTAAGCAAAAGCAAGACTGGGAGATGACTATGACTCAAATCATGAACTCCCAATTGCCAAATTCAGACTTAAACTGAAGAAAATAGGGAAAACCACTAGACCGTTCAGGTATGACCTAAATGAAATCCCTTATGATTATACAGTGGAAGTGAGAAATAGATTTAAGGGCCTAGATCTGATAGATAGAGTGCCTGATGAACTATGGAGAGAGGTTCATGACAGTGTACAAGAGACAGGGATTAAGACCATCCCCATGGAAAAGAAATGCAAAAAAGCAAAATGGCTGTCTGGGGAGGCCTTACAAATAGCTGTGAAAAGAAGAGAAGTGAAAAGCAAAAGAGAAAAGGAAAGATATAAGCATCTGAACGCAAAGTTCCAAAGAATAGCAAGAAGAGATAAGAAAGCCATCCTCAGCAATCAATGCAAAGAAATAGAGGAAAACAACAGAAGGGGAAAGACTAGAGATCTCTTCAAGAAAATTAGAGATACCAAGGGAACATTTCATGCAAAGATGGGCTCGATAAAGGACAGAAATGGTATGGACCTAACAGAAGCAGAAGATATTAAGAAGAGGTGTCAAAAATTCACAGAAGAACTGTACAAAAAAGAGCTTCATGACCAAGATAATCATGATAGTGTGATCACTGACCTAAAGTTAGACATCCTGGAATGTGAAGTCAAGTGGGACTTAGAAAGCTAGTGGACATGATTGATTTGCAGTTGAGCTATTTCAAATCCTGAAAGATGATACTGTGAAAGTGCTGCACTCAATATGCCAGCAAATTTGGAAAACTCAGCAGTGGCCACAGGACTGGAAAAGGTCAGTTTTCATTCCAATCCCAAAGAAATGAAATGCTAAAGAATGCTCAAACTACCGCACAATTGCACTCATCTCACACTAGTAAAGTAATACTCAAAATTCTCCAAGCCAGGCTTCAGCAATATGTGAACCGTGAACTTCCAGATGTTCAAGCTGGTTTTAGGAAAGGCAGAGAACCAGAGATCAAATTGCCAACATCCGCTGGATCATACAAAAAGCAAGAGAGTTCCATAAAAACATCTCTTTCTGCTCTATTGACTATGCCAAAGCCTTTGACTGTGTGGATCACAATTAACTGTGGAAAATTCTGAAAGAGATTGGAATATCAGACCACCTGACCTGCCTCTGGAGAAATTTGTATGCAGGTCAGGAAGCAACACTGGACATGGAGCAAAAGACTGGTTCCAAATAGGAAAAGGAGTATGTGAAGGCTGTATATTGTCACCCTGCTTAATTAACTTATATGCAGAGTACATCATGAGAAACTCTGGGCTGGTAGAAACACAACCTGGAATCTAGATTGTTGGAAGAAATATCAATAACCTATGATATGTGGATGACACCACTCTTATGGCAGAAAGTGAATAGGAACTAAAAAGCCTCTTGATGAAAGTGAAAATGGAGAGAGAGAAAGTTGGCTTAACGCTCAACATTCAGAAAACGAAGATCATGGCATCTGGTCCCATCAATTCATGGGAAATAGATGAGGAAACAGTGGAAACAGTGTCAGACTTTATTTTGGGGGGCTCCAAAATCACTGCAGATGGTGACTGCACCCATGAAATTAAAAGACGCTTACTCCTTGGAAGGAAAGTTATGACCAACCTAGATAGCATATTCAGAAGTAGAGACATTACTTTGCCAACAAAGGTCTGTCTAGTGAAGGCCATGGTTTTTTCCAGTGGTCGTGTATGGATGTGAGAGTTGGAACTTGAAGAAAGCTGAGCACTGAAGAATCGATGCTTTTGAACTGTGGTGTTGGAGAAGACTCTTGAGAGTCCCTGGGACTGCAAGGAGATCCAACCAGTCCATCCTAAAGGGGATCAGTCCTGGATGTTCTTTGGAATGACTGATGCTAAAGCTGAAACTCCAGTACTTTGGCCACCTCATGCGAAGAATTGATTTACTGGAAAAGACTCTGATGCTGGGAGGGATTGGGGGCAGGAGGAGAAGGGAACAACAGAGGATGAGATGGCTGGATGGCATCACCGACTTGATAGACATGAGTTTGAGTGAATTCCAGGAGTTTGTGATGGACAGGGAGGCCTGGCGTGCTGCAATTCATGAGGTTGCAAAGAGTTGGACACAACTGAGCGACTAAACTGAACTGTACAGTGTGTGGAATATGCTTTGTGCTCAGTCACTTCAGTCCTGTCCGACTCTTTGTGACTATGGACTGAAGCCTGCCAGGCTCTTCCATCCCTTAAATTTTGTTTGTCCCTTTCATCAATACTGTAAGGTTAGTAGGCAATTAATCTTTTCTGTTTATACCCATTCAGATTTCTTCTCCATTTTTCCATTTTGACATCTCTGTTTTGTGGCGGGAAATAGCCCCTCCCTAACACACAGAGGGATGCCAGGTACTATGATTGACAATCCCACCAGAGTCACATGAATAGTGAAGTTTGCAGAAGGATACAGTTGGTCTGGGGGACATTATTTACATGCCTGAATGCAGTGATGCTTAAGATCTGCTCCACTCTTCTCTTTTTAAGATAACATGTTTCCCTTGTGTCTCCATTAGTTTAAGTTGGGCTTCTGTTCCCTGTAGCTGAATGAATCCTGAATAAGCAACCCTCAGTGCATACAAGAGGAAGCTAAGAATCATACAAAGGGGGCTTCCCAAGGTCATATACCTAATATGTAGAGTTAATACCCAGATCCGGACTTCTCGACTCAAGCCTATACACAATGTTCTGTAGTTCTGAATCTACAATTAAATATCTGTAAGGTTTTTGAATAACTAACTTAGCAAATCTAAGCCTCAATTTTCTTCATTTGTAAAATGAATTAGCTAGATCAATGAGTTCTAGTGTCTTTACCAGCCTTAGTTTTCTCTTATTTTCCAATTTAAATATTTATTTTTAATTAAGCAAGCAAGCCATGAAAAATTCTCATTGTAAAAATTCTAAATATTACATATTATACTAAGTACCTTTGACCACTGGGTTAGTGCCTTTTCCTTTCTCATCAGTTTAATGTATATCTTTTAGGAATTTTTCTGTCTTTACATAAATATGGATGTTTTTATAGAAATGTTTTTTTTTTTTTTGTATTCTTAACTTACATTGTGTCATATTATATGCATTGTTGCACTTTCATTTTTCATTATTATATGAGTCTTGTAAATTGTCCAAGTTGGTGTATATAGATCTACTTCCTTCTTTTAAACTTTTCCATGGTATAAGTCTACCATATTTTATTTATCCTTAACATTTTGATGGATATCTGAATATCTTGTAGTTTTTCATTATGACAAACAAGACTGCTATGGAATGTCTGCATTTGCTTTTTGTTAGTGTTCTAGGATAGATACTGAGGAATGCCAACTTTTCCCATCAATAGTACATGAGGGTTCCTATTTCTCTGCATCCATTTCCAGCCCTTAATATCATTAAATTTTAATGATGCTAACAATTAAATAACAGTTTACATATGCATTGTTTTGTGATTTTGGAGTGCTTGAGCAGCTTTTCATATATTTATGATTTTCCCCCTGTGGATTACCACATTTTGCAGTTCTAAGTATCTGGCTATGTGGTTCATCTGGTTAACCATGGTCTCAGTGTTTCATTGGAGAGTGTTACTAGTGGTATGATAATGGGAATCCTCTTCTCTCAGAAAATTTTTGGGCTGTATCTGTACTGGCTTGTCTACCAAAGTGTGTTTGGAGAACTGACATAAAGTTACAGAACTTCATGTCTGGAAAAGAACTGAATTTTAGTTGTCATTTAGGCCTACCCAACCATCTGATATGCAAACTCTGTCTTCAAAATCCTAGCCAAACAAGAATGCAAGTAATGCTTGAACTCTGCTTCTTAAGGTGGCCCACTCCATCTCTGGACAGTTCTGTTGATTAGAAGAGTCTTTAAGGTATTAAAACAGATCTTGCCTCCCCGTAGTTCTACCCACTGTCTTGAGATTTGGAGAAGAAATTTGCTTCCTCTTACACATGATAGCCCTTCTGATATGTGGTCACAGTTTCTACAATACTCAAAATCATTTTTTCTCCATGCTAAATGTGCTGGCTCACATATGATCCTTATTTGATGTGGTTTTAAGGTTTTTCCCCCTTCACTTTCCTGACTACTTTCTACTGAACAGCTCCTAGTTGATCTGTGCCCTTTAAAAAAAAAGTGTTACTGAATTCAATACTTTAGAACGTACTTAATAATAAATAATGATCATAATAATGAAGATATATTTTATTGAGCATCCAGTATTATGTGGAGCACTTTACATGTATTAATTCATTTAATCCTTACAACAGTACTAAGACTTTGGCCTATTTTTTTCTCATTCGGCCAGTGAGGATACTGAGGCACAGGCAAGTTAAATAATTTACACAAGATTGTGTTAAACAGAGTGAAACTAGTCTTTCTCCTATTATGGATATCATATTTCAGTATATGTGCCTAAGATCACATTAGTTTTATTTTATAATTTTTATTTATTTTTTTAGGTTTTACTTTTGGCTGTGCTGAGTCTTAGTTGCTGCATGGGCTTTTCTCTAGTCGTGGCGAATGGGGGCTACTCTCTAGTTGCAGTATGTGGGCTTCTCATTGTGGTGACTTCTCTTGTTGTGAAGCACAGGCTCTAGGGTGCACAGGCTTCAGTAGTTGTGACACTTGGTTTCAATAGTTGCTGCTCCCGGACTTCGTTGCTCTGCAGCATGTGAAATCTTCCCAGACCAGGAATCAAACCCATGTCTCCTGAATTGGTAGGTGGATTCTTTACCACTGAGCCACCAGGGAAGCCCCTAGATTTTTTTTTTTAAATTGCTAATCAATTCTTATTAAGTTAACTGTCAACTAAAAACCCAAATCTTGTTTGAACGGATATGTTAAGGTACTGCTTTCTATTGTGCACTGCATTATCTTTGTCTTTGTGAACCTGTATATAACCTCACTTAGTCTATTGTAATTGGTTGCCCAAAGTGCTATTCAAGATCATTTTGTAATCCCATTTTTCTCTCTGATTTAGTTAGCTGGCTCTCTCATTGTGATGATTGACTTCACACTTGACACTCTCATATACAGCACCATATACTACATATTTTCAGTTCATTTATACATGACTGAAGTGCTTACTTTATTTTGATTTCCTTTTCTGTTTGCATGCAGAAGGTAGGTTCCCTGGGTGGAGGGTATGGGTAGTATTCTACAGTTTTATAGAGATCATTTACTCCATTTTTGCTTCCTACTTGAAGGATCAAAAGCACTTACCAACTTGTCATATGCTTCATGTAACAGTCAGTGTTGTTCATGTTTCTTTCAGGTTTTTTTTTCAATCAAGGATGTGCTTTAAAATGATACTGTGCACAGACTGGCCAACTTAGTTTCTGTCTTTCTACTTGAGGAAAAAAAAAAAAGTTTATTAGCTATAAAATAAAATGCCCTTTCTTATACTCTTCAGAAGCTTGAATTGAAAAATTAGTTCAAAAATTAAGAAACTATTTTGGACACATTTCAGCCATTTTTTAAAACTTTGAACTCAACAGTAGATGAGGTGGTATAGTGGAAAGATCAAGGAATAAGGGATTAGTGGGATTGGGATTGTGGGCAGGAGATCTGGTTTCTACTATTAGTTTTCTCACTGTTTGGCCATATGAATTGCCAGAAGTCATTTCTTTTCTGGGATGTAAAATCTGTAAAATGAGGTGACTGGAATGAATGAGATAATATTCCCCACTACTCAAAGAGTACCTTGAATTCAATATAATTTTTATAATATATCATAATCTTCCAAAATATTGAAACAACTTTATATGGGTAATTTATAAATCTCTACTCAAGCGTCATATAAAAAGTATTCTGGGGCTTTGTTTAGGAGAAACATTACCTATTAAAATTTGGAATGCAAAATATTATGAGAATTACTTAGAGTTGGTTTTGACAAAAATAGCAATCACAGTTGGATCATTTGGAAGTTTTTTTATGGCTTAAGTCCTTGTATATCTGACTGCAGGCAAATCAGAGCAGCTCTTTCAGTTTTTGGTATTGAAATGGGAGTCAGAGGCCCCAGTCCTGTGCTTGTATCCTACAATAGATCTCTAGGTGGACAAGCCCCAAGGAATGCTGTGATCCTCTTGAATTTCCTTCAGACACCTGCACCATCAGCCACCAACTTATGAAAAAACAAGTTTATGTGAAAATGCTCATTTGCTTTCTGTGTCTAAAAAAAGCATCACATGAAAAACATCTGGGAAGTATCTTCAAATCAATTTGTAAGTATATGTGCAGTGATGAAAAGAAGGCAGGTTGAATTGCCTGATTTCTTTAATGTAATGTAGATTTTGAAATGACTTTGTCATAATCTTATGGTATAAATGGAGGTATTAGTGAGGATATAGTTTATTTACATGGATTTAAAATATCTATCCTATTTGGAATTTTTGGCTTTTTAAAAATTTTCTGTTTGTTTATGCTAAGAATGTATTTTACTGAGGGGAGATTTTCCATTTTGGAGTGTTTGGGGATTTTGTTTCTTTCCATTTAGTCTATAGGTACATCTGTTAAAATATGCATAACTTAATAGTGAGTGGTAATTTCCCTCAATATTTCTTTGTAAGAGAATCAAATAAATGCCAGCAATGTATAACATTGAAAACAAATCTGCTTATTTGTCCTTGTGACTTCTGGGGAAAAAAACCTCTTTGGAGAGAATAAGATGATCTACTTAGAATACTTAAATATATGTGTTGACTTAAATATTTTAATGCTGTTTTTCTCAGAATACTGATTACTTAATAAGTAAGTGGACAAATTATTGTTAAAATTGGACATAAATTCAGCAGGAATATATATAATATATTGCATTAAATGAAATGATTAATAGTAAATAAACATATCAGAACTATTCAAATATCCAATACACTGGTAACTCAGAAGTAAACTAATGGGGAATAGGAATCTTAGGCATATCAGAGTAAATTAAGACATAACAATAATTCTATATAATAACTGTATACATAAGATATATTTACTTATTGCATCACTTTCTCATTCCCCATTCTTCCTTAAGGGAATTATTTACACATCTTTCTAGCCATAATATACTGGATGCATTTGTTTTAAATCAAATTATAGTTTATGTACAATATTATATAAGTAACAGGTATAAAATATAGTGATTCACAGTTTTTAAAAGTTATACTTCATTTATAGATATTATAAAATATTGGCTATGATCCACATGTTGTACAATATATATTTGTATCTTTTTAATATATAATAGTTTATATTTCTTAACCCCACCCCTATATTGCTACTGTCCACTTTCTTCTTCCAAATGGGAACCACCAGTTTGTTCTCTATATTTGTGAATCTGCTTCTTTTTTGTTATATTAGTTTGTTGTATTTTTTTAGAGTCCACATTTAAGTGATATCATACAGTATTTATCTTTCTCTATTTGACTTATTTTGCTTAGCATAATGCCATCCAAGTCTATCTATGTTGCTGCAAAAGGCAAAAACTTAATATTTTTCACAACAGAGTAGTATTCCACTGTGTGTGTGGTATGTGTGTGTGTATCAAATTCATCTTCTTTATTCATTCATCTGTTGATGGACACTTAGGTTGCTTCCATATCTTTTCAATTGTAAATAATGCCACTATGAACATTGGGATGCATGTATCTTTTCAAGTTAGCATTTTTGTTTTTTTTGGACATACACCCAGGAGTGGAATTGCTGGATCATATGGTAGTTCTATTTTTAGTTTTTTGAGGAATCTCCATACTGTTTTCCACAGTGCTTGCCTCAATTTAAATCCCACCAACAGTGTATAATGGTTCCATTTTCTCTGAATTCTCATCAACACATTATTTGTGTTCTTTTGAATGATAACCATTCTTAAATATGTGAGATCATTGTGGTTTTGATTTGCATTTCTCTGATGATTAGCAATGTTAAGCATCTTCTCATGTGTCTATTGGTCATCTGCATTTCCTCTTGGCAAAATGTCTTAGTTTTTTGTTTGTTTGTTTGTTTTTTTAAAATCATGAAAGTATATTGGATTGCCAAAAGCTTTTTCTGTGTCTATTGAGGTGTGATTTGGGGACTTGATTCTGTTAATATAGTATGTTACCTTAATTTTCACATGTGAAAACCAACCTTTCATTCCTTGGATAAATCTGACTTGGTGTATAGTCATTTTCAAATATTACTCTGTGAGGTTGAAAATATTTTGCTAGCGACTTTTGCTTGTATATCCATGAGAGTTAGTAGTCTGTGGTTTTATAAGACAAGTAAGCTTTGTCTTATTTTGGATTTAGGATAATACTGGTCTTAGTGAATGAGTTGGGATGTAATTCATCCTCATATGTTTGGGAAAAGTTTGTGAAGGATAATGTTATTTATCATTAAAAGTCAGACAAAATTCATCAGAGAAGTCATCTGTACTTGAGTTTTTCGTTGTGGAGAGGTTTTTGATTACTAATTTAATCTCTTTCCCTTTTATAGCTCCATTTGCATTTTATTTTATTTTTTTGGAACCAGTGTGAATATTTCTAATCTGCTTTAATCCCCGCCTCTGGCAATTTTTAAGTTTTGTAGCTATTGCTCTTTTCTTCTGCAGAATTTTTACTTAGTTCTTTTTAAAGTTTCTATTTCTTTATTTCTATACTCTATTTTTGAGTGCACAAATCAGGTTTTACCAGAAAATCAGAACCATATCTATACTATAATATAAATATGGTAAGATATATCTATATACATCTATGTGTCTATGTATTTAATGTTTCTATCATTCATCTATCTATGTATCTATCATCTATCAGTCTAAAGAAATTTATTAGAAGAAATTGCCTTTTTTTGATTGGGTGATTTATTTTTCTGGAATTGAGCTGTAGAAGTTGCTTGTATATTTTTGAGATTAGTTGTTTGTCAGTTGCTTCATTTGCTATTATTTTCTCCCATTCTGAAGGCTGTCTTTTCACCTTGCTTATAGTTTCTTTTGTTGTGCAGAAGCTTTTAAGTTTGATTAGGTCCCATTTGTTCATTTTTTATTTTATTTCCGATATTCTGGGAGGTGGGTCATGGAGGATCCTGCTGTGATGTAAGTCAGAGAGTGTTTTGCCTATGTTTTCCTCTAGGAGTTTTATGGTTTCTGGTCTTACATTTAGCTCTTTAATCCATTTTGAGTTTATTTTTGTGTATGGTGTTAGAAAGTATTCTAGTTTCATTCTTTTACAAGTGTTCAACCAGTTTTCCCAGCACCACTTGTTAAAGAGATTGTCTTTAATCCATTGTATATTCTTGCCTCCTTTGTCAAAGATAAGGTGACCATATGTGCGTGGATTTATCTCTGGGCTTTCTATTTTGTTCCATTGATCTATATTTCTGTCTTTGTGCCAGTACCATACTGTCTTGATGACTGTGGCTTTGTAGTAGAGCCTGAAGTCAGGCAGGTTGATTCCTCCAGTTCTGTTCTTCTTTCTCAAGATAGCTTTGGCTATTCAAGGTTTTTTTGTATTTCCATACAAATTGAGAAATTATTTGTTCTAGCTCTGTGAAGAATACCGTTGGTAGCTTGATGGGGATTGCATTGAATCTATAAATTGCTTTGGGTAGTATACTCATTTTCACTATATTGATTCTACCAATCCATGAACATGGTATATTTCTCCATCTATTAGTGTCCTCTTTGATTTCTTTGACCAGTGTTTTATAGTTTTCTATATATAGGTCTTTAGATTATTTAGGAAGATATATTCCTAAGTATTTTATTGTTTTCATTGCAATGGTGAATGGAATTGGAATGGGCCAAAGAACTAAATAGACATTTCTCCAAAGAAGACATACAGATGGCTAACAAACACATGAAAAGATGCTCAACATCACTCATTATCAGAGAAATGCAAATCAAAACCACTATGAGATACCATTTCACGCCAATCAGAATGGCTGCTATCCAAAAGTCCACAAGCAATAAATGCTGGAGAGGGTGCAGAGAGAAGGGAACCCTCTTGCACTGTTGGTGGGAATGCAAACTGGTACAGCCACTATGGAGAACAGTATGGAGATTCCTCAAAAAACTGGGAATAGAACTGCCTTATGATCCAGCAATCCCACTGCTGGGTGTATACACTGAGAAATCCAGAATTGAAAGAGACACGTGTACCCCAATGTTCATAGCAGCACTGTTTGCAATAGCCAGAACATGGAAGCAACCTAGATGTCCATCCACAGATGAATGGATAAGCAAGCTGTGGTACATATACACAATGGAGTATTACTCAGCCATTAAAAAGAATGCATTTGAATCAGTTCTAAGGAGGTGGATGGAACTGGAGCCTATTATACAGAGTGAAGTAAGCCAGAAACAAAAACACAAATACAGTATACTAACGCATATATATGGAATTTAGAAAGATGGTAAAAATAACCCTATTTATGAAGACAGCAAAAGAGACACTGATGTATAGACCAGTCTTTTGGACTCTGGGACCGGGAGAGGGTGGGATGATTGGGGAGAATAGCATTGAAATATGTATAATATTATATCTGAAATGTATTAATTGTTCAAACTAAACACTGTCATGTTACAATTTGTTCATATTAGATGTTTGTAATGTTTCTGATAATCAATAAAAGAGATTCTTGATTTAAAAAAAAAAAAAAAAGAAATTGCCTTGATTGACATTGAGGGCTTGCTAGGCACATCTGAAATCCATAAGGCAGCCCATCAGGAAGTTCAGCCTTCAACTCTTGGGCTTGAGTTGAAGGTAATATTCACAGGCAAATTTCCTTCTTCAAGAAAGCTTCAATTATGCTCTTCATTAAGGCCTTTAATTGCATAAATCATTTCTACTCAGATTATCTAAAATAATGTCCCTTACATAAAGCTTACTGATTATGGTGTTTACTGTCTACAAAATACATTTACTGTGTTGCTTTCAAATTGTGATGCTGGAGAAGACTCTTGAGCATCCCTTGGACTGCAAGGACATCAAATCATTCAATCCTAAAGGAAATAAATCCCGAATATTCATTGGAAGCACTGATGATGAAACTAAAGCTCCAATACTTTGGCTATCTGATGTGAAGAGTTGATTCATTGGAAAATAACCTGATGCTGGGAAATATGGAAGGTGGGAGGAGAAGGGGATGACAGAGGATGAGATGGTTGGATGGCATCACCAACTCAGTGGACATGAATTTGAGCAAACTCTGGAAGATAGTGAAGGACAGGGAATCCTGGCATCCTACAGTCCATGGAATCCCAAAGAGTTGGACAAGACTTAGTGACTGAACAACGACCAGTCTGTTCAGGATGCTATATTAAGAGCATTTTGAAAATATTCTATATAGCAAAGTCATAAAAACAGTCATTAAATGATGATATTAGCCCAAGTGCTGACATTTTTTTTGAATAATCAATAATTTTAGAATAAAAAAGATAATGAAAAAACACAAAATACCACAGACAATGTAGCTTATAAACAGCAGAAATTATTTTTGACATATTTGAAGACTAAGAAGTTCAGGATCATCACACGAGCAGATTTTGTGTTGTGGCTGGTGAGGACCTACTTGCTGGTTCAGAACTGGTGCCTTTTGGCTGTGTCTTCACATGGTAAAGAAGTGAGGGAACTCTTTGAGATATTTGCAAAGAGTTTCTCAAATCTTTCACTTGCTTTTTTGTTCTCTTAACAGCCATTTTAGAAGAAAAATTTTTATTGCTGTGAAGTACAAGTTATTGATTTTTTCTTTTATAATTCAGGCCTTTGTGTTATATTTAAGAAATCTTTGCGAAAAATAGGTTTCCAAAGATAATGCTCTACACTTTCTTCCAGAAATTTTATGTTGATTTTATATATCTCAATCTATGATGTATTTTGAGTAAATGTTTGTATATGGTGCGAAGTATGGATTAAAGTGGGCTTCCCTGGTAGCTCAGAGGTTAAAGCATCTGCCTGGAATGTGGGAGACCCGGGTTTGATCCCTGGGTTGGGAAGATCCCCTGGAGAAGGAAATGGCAACCCATTCCAGTACTCTTGCCTGGAGAATCCCATGGAGGGAGGAGTCTGGTAGGCTACAGTCCATGGGGTCGCAAAGAGTTGGACATGACTGAGCAACTTCACTCACTCACTCATGGATTAAAGTTGTTTATTATTACTTTTGCATATGGATATCTAGGTTTTTGTAGTGTTTTTGTTGAGAAGATTATCCTTTCTCCACTGAATTGCCTTTAGGAAACTGTCAAAATCAACTGACCATTTGTGTGGGTCAATTTATGGACTCCATATTCTTCTGTTTTGATTTATGTGTATATCTTAATGACAATACCAAACCATCTTGGTTACCATACCTTTATAATAAATCTGTAAATCAGATAGCTTTAGTTGTCCAATTTTGGACTTCTTTTTTTAAAGTTTTAATGAGTATTCTAGGTCTTTTGAATTTTCATGTAATTTTTAGAATTAGCTTGTTCATTTAATTTGAAAAAACACTGTTGAGATTTTCATTTAGATTGCACTGATTCTGTAGATAATTTGGGGAGGAATGAAATCATAACAATATTGAGTCTTCCAACCCATACATATAATATGCATCTCAGCTATTCAAATTTTCGTTAATTTTCATTTTTCCATATACTTTATCAAGTTTATCCCTATGTATTTCATATTTTTAGTGTTATTAGTTTCTAATTTTCACCATAGAAATATCATGGATTATTGTATATGGATCTTGTATTCCACAATATTGCCAAACTCACTCATTATTGAAATTTTTTGTAGATTTTAAGATTTTTCTACCTAGGTAATATGGCTGCCTCTTAATAAACAATGTTACCGCTTCCTTTTCATTATGGATTAATTTTATTTATTTTTCTTCCCTTATTGCATTGACTAGAAACACTAATACAATATTGAAAAGAAGTGGTCTGCATTATCCTTTCCTTATTTTAGAAAGAAAGCATTTGATCATTTTCATATTAGTTTTAGCTTTTTAATAGATATATTTTATCAGATGGGGAAGTCCTTTTCTAATTCTGTTATCAGGAGTGGATATTGGGTTTTGTCAAGTGCTTTTTCTGCATCTATGGAAATGATCATATGTTTTGTTCTTTTTCCAGTATTTTGATTGTTGAATAACATTGATTATTTTTCTAATGTTAATCCAACATTACATACAATTCACTTGGTCATGGTATATTATGTATTTTGCATACTTTTAAATTTATTTGAAAATTGGTTAATATTTTTTGAATTTATTCTCATAAAGGACATTGGTCTACAGTTGTAATTCTATTGTCTGGTTTTTGTATTGAGGTAATGTTGGACTTATATAATGAGGAATGATTTTTTTCCCCTGTAAATTTTCTGGAGGAGTTTGTGTAAAATTTGTATTACTTATTGTTTGGATACTTGTCAGAATTCCCATGAGAAGTCTTTTGCTCAGGAATTTTCTTTGTATGAAAGTTTTATATAAAACTACCATTTCTTTTTATAGATATAGTGCTGTTCAGGTTATCTATTTATTTTTGTGTGAGCTTTTATTTTTAATCTGAGACCTATAATTTACATTACTAGAAGTTAGATTTATTTTATATATTCCATATGTCTACTTAACATGTTCAGCATTTCTTCTTGTGAATTGAGCACATGGAATATAGTTGCAACAGACGTTCTAATGTTCTTGTCTAATCATTTGATCACATGTGCCATTTTCTGGTCTGTTTCTGTTGAATGGTTTTTATCTTCATCACCGGTCTTATTTCCATGATTACCTAAATTCCTGGTAAATTTTTATTTGATGCCAGACAATATAGGGTTTTTGGGTTTTGTGTTTTTTTTTGATGCTGTATTTTGTCCCCTAAAATTATTCTCAAAATTAAATCTGAGTTGCTTTAAATTTACTTGGAAACAATTTGATTCTTTTGAGGCTTGTTTGTAAGCTTCATTAGACAGGACCAGACAAGCTATCAATCAGGACTGATTTTTGTCCAATACAGAGACAATGCCCTCTGAGGACACTACCTGATGTCATCTGAAACACAAGGTGTTTCACTCTATGTTGTAGGAATAGGAAATGTTTCCTGTCCTGTTGGAGCTCCAAGAACTGTTCTTTCTGCTCTTTTCTGATGAGTCTTTCTCCAGCCTCAGGTAATATTCTCATACTCATGCACTGATCAGTACTCAGATAAGGAGTTGAAGAGACCCTCTACATATCTCTACAGTCTTCTCTTTGTGCATTTTTTCTTTTGTATTTTGCCCTCAGAATTCTCACTGCTTTCCGTCTTTAGATTCTCAGCTCTCTCTTATCTTAGGGAAGCCACTGAATTCCACTTACATTCTCTCTCTGTGATGCAGCCTGAAATCTCCCATCCAGGAAGTAAGGTTTCATTTTGTTTCCTTTCTTGCTGGACCTTATCTCCAACATGTGAAAACCATTGCTTCATATATATTATCCAGTGTTTTTAGTGGTTTCTGCCAGGAAGATAACTTCATTCCCTGTTACTCCATCTCAGCTAGATGTTTCCTAAGATATTATTTTATTATTTAGCTTTTTATTATGAGAATGATATTTTCTTATAAAAATTTCAACCAAAATACATATGTATACAGAAAAATTAGATTTCTCACCATGCTGCCCACCTTATATTCTCCCAAATTCAACTGCACCCATGATCTTTAGAGAAGAAAAAAAAATGAAATGAAGTCGCTCAGTCGTGTCTGACTCTTTGGGACCCGATGGACTGTAGCCTACCAGGTTTCGCCATCCATGGAGTTTTTCAGGCAAGAGTACTGGAGTGGATTGCCATTTTCTTCTCCAGGGCATCTTCCCGACCCAGGGATCGAACCTGGGTCTCTGGCATTGTAAGCAAACGCTTTACCATCTGAGCCACCAGGGAAGTCTTTAGAGGAAACAGTTTGCAATTGGTATGTTCATATTTATAAAGTTTTATATTTATTTAAGTATATACATGCATATATCATATATATGTAGGACACACATATATGTAAATATTATGCATATATAAATATTTTAATCAAAATGACATGTTAAATATTATTTAGTAAGTTACTCTTCTTGTTCTGTATCTTTGATTCATTCTACTATATGCCGTATCAGTTAGGTTATTCACAGTCACTCAGTCATGTCCGACTCTGCGACCCCACGGAATGCAGTACGCCAGGCTTCCCGGTCCATCACAAACTCTCCGAGCTTGATCATACTCATGTCCATTGAGTCGGTGATACCATCCAACCATCTCATCCTCTGTCATCCCCTTCTCCTCCAGCCTTTAATCTTTCCCGGCATCAGGGTCTTTTCAAATGAGTCCCTTCTTCTCATCAGGTGGCCAAAGTATTGGAGCTTCAGCTTCAGGAACAGTCCTGCCAATGAATATTCAGGACTGATTTCTTTGAGGACTGGCGGGTTTGATCTCCTTGAAGTCCAAGGGACTCTCAAGTCTTCTCCAACACCACAGTTCAAAATCATCAATTTTTTGGTGCTAAGCTTTCTTTATGGTCCAACTTTCACATCCATACATGAGTACTGAAAAAACCATAGCTTCAACTAGACAGACCTTTGTCAGCAAAGTAACACCTCCGCTTTTTAATATGCTGTCTAGATTTGTCATAACTTTTCTTCCAAGGAACAAGTGTCTTTTAATTTCATGGCTGCACTCACCACCTGCAGTGATTTTGGAGCCCAAGAAAAGAAAGTGTCTCACTGTTTTCTTTGTTTCCCCATATATTTGCCATGAAGTGATGGGACCATATGCCATGATCTTAGTTTTTTGAATGTTGAGTTTTAAGCCAGCTTTTTCACTCTCCTTTTTCACTTTCATCAAGAGTCTCTTCAGTTCCTCTTCACTTTCTGCCAAAAGAGTGGTGTCATCTGCATATCTGAGGTTATTGATATTCCTCTAGGAAATCTTGATTCCAGCTTATGCTTCCTCCAGCCCAGCATTTCTCGTGATGTACTTTGCATAGAAGTTAAATAAGTAGGGTGAAAATATACAGCCTTGATGTACTCCTTTCCCAATTTGTAACTAGTCCATTTTTTCATGTCCACTTCTAACTGGTGTTTCTTGACCTGCATATAGATTTCTCAGGAGGCAGGTAAGGTGGTCTGCTTTTGAAGAATGTTCCACAGTTTCTTGTGATCCACACAAAGGCTTTGACATAGTCAATAAAGTAGAAATAGATGTTTTTCTGGAACTCTCTTGCTTTTTCTATGATCCAGCAGATGTTGGCAATTTGATCTCTGGTTCCTCTGCCTTTTCTAAATCCAGCTTGAGCATCTGGAAGTTCTCAGTTCATGTACTGTTGAAGCCTCACTTGGAGAATTTTGAGCATTTCTTTGCTAGCATGTGAGATGAGTGCAATTGTGCAGTAGTTTGGACATTCTTTGACATGGCCTTTCTTCCAAATTGGAATGAAAACTGACTTTTTCCAGTTCTGTGTCTACTACTGAGTTTTCCAAATTTACTGGCATATTGAGTACAGGACTTTCACAGCATCATCTTTTAGAATTTGAAATAAGCATATCAGTTCAGTTCAGTTAAGTCGCTCAGTCATGTCCGACTCTTTGCGACCCCATGAATTGCAGCACGCCAGGCCTCCCTGTCCATCACCAACTCCCAGAGTTCACTCAAATTCACACCCATCGAGTCGGTGATGCCGTCCAGCCATCTCATCCTCTGTCGTCCCCTTCTCGTCCTGCCCCCAATCCCTCCCAGCATCAGTCTTTTCCAATGAGTCAACTCTTCTCATGAGGTGGCCAAACTGCTGGAGTTTCATAGACCCATCTAATTATTTTAATTTTCTGAAGCAGTTTAAAAGACATTTGTTGTTGTTCTTCAGTTGCTTTAGTCATGTCTGACTCTGCAACCCTATGGACTGTAGGCCACCAGGCTCCTCTGTCCATGGAATTCTATAGGCTAGGATACTGGAGTGGGTTGCCACACCCTCCTTCAGGAGATTTTTTCAATCCAGGGATCCATTCTGAGTCTTCTGTCTCCTGCATTGGCAAGAGGGTTCTTTACCACTAGCAGCATCTGGGAAGCCCCATATCTATAGTAAACTTCCTAAAAGTATAATGTGCATATTAAAGTTTGGCAGGAATTGCCAAAATATCCTGCAAACCAATTGTACTTTGTATACTCTTAACCAACAGTGCGAGAGTATTTCCTACTCTTATGCCATTTTCTTTCTTTCTTTCTTTCTTTTTTTTTTTGTCAATCAGATGGAAGCAAATTGCCCTTTTGTTTTAATTTACAGTTACCTCTTGAATAGTGAAGCTGAATATCTGTTTTTATGCAATCAAGCAATTCAGCGAATTGGTTATTTCTGTCCAATATTCCTTCCTTTCTTCCTCCCTTTCTTTCTTTCTTTTTCTTTGATTTAATACTTTTATAGATTATGCTCCATTTAAACCTATTACAAAGAGATGGCTATATTTCCTTGGGCTATGCAGTATGACCTTGTTGCTTACCTATTTTGTGCAAAGTATTTTGTATCTCTTAATCTGATACCCCTATCTTGTCTTTTTCAATTGGATTATTTGCTTTTCTTTTTTTTTTTTTTTGATCAAGAATCTCTTTTATTGATTATCAGAAACATTACAAACATCTAGTATGAACAAATTGTAACATGATAGTGTTTAGTTTGAACAATTAATACATTTCAGATATAATATTATACATATTTCAATGCTATTCTCCCCAATCATCTCACCCTCTCCCGGTCCCAGAGTCCAAAAGTCTGGTCTATACATCAGTGTCTCTTTTGTTGTCTCGTAAGTAGGGTTATTTTTTACCATCTTTCTAAATTCCATATATATGTGTTAGTATACTGTATTTGTGTTTTTGTTTCTGGCTTGCTTCACTCTGTATAATAGGCTCCAGTTCCATCCACCTCCTTAGAACTGATTCAAATGTGTTCTTTTTAATGGCTGAGTAATACTCCATTGTGTATATGTACCACAGCTTGCTTATCCATTCATCTGTGGATGGACATCTAGGTTGCTTCCACGTTCTGGCTATTGCAAACAGTGCTGCTATGAACATTGGGGTACACGTGTCTCTTTCAATTCTGGTTTTCTCAGTGTATATGCCCAGCAGTGGGATTGCTGGATCATAAGGCAGTTCTATTCCCAGTTTTTTGAGGAATCTCCATACTGTTCTCCAAAGTGGCTGTACTAGTTTGCATTCCCACCAACAGTGCAAGAGGGTTCCCTTCTCTCCGCACCCTCTCCAGCATTTATTGCTTGTAGACTTTTGGATAGCAGCCATTCTGATTGGCGTGAAATGGTATCTCATAGTGGTTTTGATTTGCATTTCTCTGATAATGAGTGATGTTGAGCATCTTTTCATGTGTTTGTTAGCCATCTGTATGTCTTCTTTGGAGAAATGTCTATTGAGTTCTTTGGCCCATTTTTTGATTGGGTCATTTATTTTTCTGGAATTGAGCTGTAGAAGTTGCTTGTATATTTTTGAGATTAGTTGTTTGTCAGTTGCTTCATTTGCTATTATTTTCTCCCATTCTGAAGGCTGTCTTTTCACCTTGCTTATAGTTTCCTTTGTTGTGCAGAAGCTTTTTACGTTTGATTAGGTCCCATTTGTTCATTTTTGATTTTATTTCCGATATTCTGGGAGGTGGGTCATAGAGGATCCTGCTGTGATGTAAGTCAGAGAGTGTTTTGCCTATGTTTTCCTCTAGGAGTTTTATGGTTTCTGGTCTTACATTTAGCTCTTTAATCCATTTTGAGTTTATTTTTGTGTATGGTGTTAGAAAGTGTTCTAGTTTCATTCTTTTACAAGTGTTTGACCAGTTTTCCCAGCACCACTTGTTAAAGAGATTGTCTTTAATCCATTGTATATTCTTGCCTCCTTTGTCAAAGATAAGGTGACCATATGTGCGTGGATTTATCTCTGGGCTTTCTATTTTGTTCCATTGATCTATATTTCTGTCCTTGTGCCAGTACCATACTGTCTTGATGACTGTGGCTTTGTAGTAGAGCCTGAAGTCAGGCAGGTTAATTCCTCCAGTTCCGTTCTTCTTTCTCAAGATAGCTTTGGCTATTCGAGGTTTTTTGTATTTCCATACAAATTGAGAAATTATTTGTTCTAGCTCTGTGAAGAATACCGTTGGTAGCTTGATGGGGATTGCATTGAATCTATAAATTGCTTTGGGTAGTATATTCATTTTCACTATATTGATTCTACCAATCCATGAACATGGTATATTTCTCCATCTATTAGTGTCCTCTTTGATTTCTTTCACCAGTGTTTTATAGTTTTCTATATATAGGTCTTTAGATTCTTTAGGAAGATATATTCCTAAGTATTTTATTGTTTTCATTGCAATGGTGAATGGAATTGTTTCCTTAATTTCTCTTTCTATTTTCTCGTTATTAGTGTACAGGAATGCAAGGGATTTCTGTGTGTTAATTTTATATCCTGCAACTTTACCATATTCATTGATCAGTTCTAGTAATTTTCTGGTGGAATCTTTAGGGTTTTCTACGTAGAGGATCATGTCATCTGCAAATAGTGAGAGTTTTACTTCTTCTTTTCCAATTTGGATTCCTTTTATTTCTTTTTCTGCTCTGATTGCTGTGGCCAAAACTTCCAAAACTATGTTGAATAGTAATGGTGAAAGTGGGCATCCTTGTCTTGTTCCTGACTTTAGAGGAAATGCTTTCAATTTTTCACCATTGAGGATAATGTTTGCTGTGGGCTCGTCATATATAGCTTTTATTATGTTGAGGTATGTTCCTTCTATTCCTGCTTTCTGGAGAATTGATTTATATGTTAGCTTTATATTTTCTATTATACACATTGCAATTATTTTCTCCCAGTCTCTTCTTTATGTTTTAACTTTGTATACTATTTGCCATAGAAGTAGTGATTGAAAAAGTGTTTTCTCAGAAAGAATAGACTTTTTGTCTTTTTCTCTATAAAATTCTCCCTCCTCCATCACCAGCAAGGCCGAACAATACAATGGTTAAATGGGTTTGAAAAAGAGAACAGGTGCCTCTGACATTCAGGAGCTCTGCCTGTTTCTACAAGCTTGTCTGGCACTCATAGCTTGGTATTCTCTTGTTGAACATAAACACATTCACAGAACATCATCATACAAGGTCCCTCTGTGACCATGACAGATTAGGGAAAAAACAAGTCCACTCCATAGTCACATCCGAATGTAGACAAAGATGAACACTGTGCAAATTATAAAAAATGATCACATGTTTCTCTATCCTGGCTAATGCTACTATTGTTTCTTTACCTGTTACAGCTTTACCTTTGTTTTAGACTGGCCTCCCAAACACTGAGTGCTAAGTTGCTTCAGGCATGTGCAACTCTGTGCATCCCTATGTACTGTAGCCTACCAGGCTCTTCTGTCTGTGGAATTTTCCAGGCAAGAATACTGGAGTAAGTAGCCATTCCCTTCTCCAGAGTGTCTTTCCGACCTAGGTATCAAATCCGGGTCTCCTGCATTGCAGGCAGATTCTTCACCATCTGACCACTGGGGAGGAAAGATTGAGGGCAGGAGGAGAAGGAGGTGAGAGAAGATGAGGTCGTTGGATGGCATCACCAACTCAATGGACATGAGTTTGAGAAAACTCCAGGAGATAGTGAAGGGCAGAGGAGCCTGATGTGATACAGTCTATGGTGTTGCAAAAAGTCTACATGACTGAGTGACTGATCAACAACAACAACCCCACTTCCTGACAGCATCTGATTCAGAACAAAATTGCTTCTTTGACACTTTCCCCCAATCATCATATATAAACCCAGATCTTCTAACAAGCCCTTTCTGTTATCTTCTTACTGAGTTGTTCCACAGTTCCTATGTTGTGTGTTGCCTCTCACGGCAATGAATGGTAAATCCTAGTTGTTTAACTATGGTGTGTTCCTATCGATCTTTGGCTAGAGGACTTTAAAAGAATAATATGAACTTGTAGCTCATAGTCAAACTTTTTTATTTTTTAATAGAAAAGGTCATATCTAGTCCCATGAAATCCTTTACTATTTTACTGCATTACTATATGTGTGTCATAAAAAAACCTGACTTTTGAGAGATACTTTGTACTTTACGGTAAATAGTACTGGGGAGTCAGTGTACTATGTTTGAAAAAGCACTGCATTTGATGTGAGGAAATTTGATTTTGCAACATAATAGCAGGATGGTTTTGAAGGAATGAGTCAATCTTTCCAAGCTTTGATTTCATTATCTATAAATGGAGATAATAACTCTTATCTTATCTCACATGCTAGTAAAGTAATGCTCAAAATTCTCCAAGTGAGGCTTCAACAGTACATGAACTGAGAACTTCCAGATGTTCAAGCTGGATTTAGAAAAGGCAGAGGAACCAGAGATCAAATTGCCAACATCTGTTGGATCATCGAAAAGGCAATAGAGTTCCAGAAAAACATCTACTTCTTCTTTATTGACTACATCAAAGCTTTGACTGTGTGGACCACAAGAAACTGTGGAACATTCTTCAAGAGATGGGAATACCAGACCACCTACCTGCCTCCTGAGAAATCTGTATGTAGATCAAGAAGCAACAGCTAGAACTGGACATGGAACAACAGACTGGTTCTAAATTGGGAAAGGAATACATCAAGGCTGTATATTGTTACCCTGCTTATTTAACTTCTGTGTAGAGTATATCATGTGAAATGCCAGGCTGGATGAAGCACAAACTTGAATCAAGGTTGCTGGAAGAAATATGAATAATCTCATACTTGCAGATAACACCACCCTTATGGCAGAAAGTGAAGAGGAACTGAAGATCCTCTTGATGAAGGTGAAAGTGGAGAGTGAAAAAGCTGGCTTAAAACTCAAAGTTCAAAGAATGAAAATCATGTCATCTGGCCCCATCACTTCATGGCAAATAGATGGGGAAACAAAGAAAACAGTGAGAGACTTTCTTTTGTTGGGCTACAAAATCACTGCAAATGGACACTACAGCCATGAAAGTAAAAGACGCTTGCTCCTTGGAAGAAAAGTTATGACAAGCCTAGACAGCATATTGAAAAGCAGAGACATTGCTTTGCTGACAAAACTTCATCTAGTCAAATTTGTGGGTTTTTTTTCCAATAATCATGTATGGATGTGAGTGTTGGACTATAAAGAAAGCTGAGCACCGAAGAATTGATGCTTTTGAACTGTGGTGTTGGACAAGACTCTTGAGAATTCCTTGGACTACAAGGAGATCAAAACAGTCAATCCTAAAAGAAATCAACCCTGAATATTCATTGGAAGGACTGAGCTGAAGCTGAAGCTCCAACATTTTGGCCACCGGATGTGAGGAACTGACTCATTGGAAAAGACGCTGATGCTGGGAAAGATTGAAGGCAGGAGGAGAAGGGGATGACAGAGGATGAGCTGGTTGAATGATATCACCAACTCGATGGACATGAGTTTGAGTAAACTCTGGGAGTTTGTGATGGACAAGGAAGCCTGGCATGTTGCATTCCATGGGGTTGCAAATAGTTGGACATGACTGAGTGACTGAACTGAAGAGAACTGGTCTTACAAAGTTGTTGTGAATATCCATGATATGATGTATATGGAGCCTTTTGTAAACTACCAACCTGCTCTGTAAATTTAAAGTCTTTAAAAAAAAAAAAAAATTAGAGCTGGAAAGGAACTGGTTGAATACACACTCCCCTTCATCACCTCATTCTATTCAAGGGAGAAAAAAACAAGAAGAATTGGTGTGTCTTAGATCATAAAGTGACTTAGGGAGTTGACTCAAGATTAGATTTGAGGCGACGGTCCTAAGATGGTGGAGGAATAGGACGGGAGACCACTTTCTCCCCTACAAATTCATCGAACATTTGAACACTGAGAAAATTTCACAAAACAACTTCTGAATGCTGGCAGAGGACATCAGGCACCCAGAAAGGCAGCCCATTGCATTTGAAAGGAGGTAGGAATAAATACAAAAGAAAAAAAGAGAGACAAAAGAAGGAGGGATGGAGATCTGTCCCAGGTAGGGAGTCTTAAAAAAGAGAGAAGTTTCCAAACACTAGGAAGCACTCTCACCAGCGAGTCTGTGGTGATCCTTGGAACCTCAGAGGGCAACATAACCTGGAGGAAAAATAAATTATTAAAACCCACAGATTACGTGCCTAAAGGCAACTCCTAAAAGAGAAGCAGTGCAGATGCTAGCATCGCCACTGGTAAGCGGGGACTGGACAGGGGGCAAGGGCTGCATTGCTTAGGGTAAGGACCGGGCCTGAAGGATTGCCTTGAGGGAAATCTGAGGGAAATAACTAGAGATAGTAAACCAGACTGTGGGATAGCTATCCTGCAAAAAGCCCTAACCTAAGACACTGCCAGGCCCACTCACAGAACAAAGGACTGAACAGAGCTAGCCAGCTGCAGACTGGCTCACCCCCACCACAGACAGGCAGGCGAGGGCAGCCAGAGCCGGAAGGGGGCAATCGAGGCCCCAGAGAGGCATCCTCTACAAAACCTCAAGTAGGCTTCATTGCTAACCAAGGTTCCTTGGGATTCTGGATGGTCGACATCCATCGGGAGGGTTGCAGCCAGAGATCAGTTCCCCAGAAGAGACACATGGCACACCTGAGAAGGTGCACCAGCTGTACATTCAGAAAACCGAGCCGCAGGGATAGGGGAAGCAATAAGTCACAGCCCCAACTGTGGGTGATGGCGCTCGCCAAGCACCTGGTCACCTGAGCTGTTCAGACCTGGAAGAGCACAAAACGCAGGCCAATCAAGTCTGTGCCTTTGTGGAGTACCTGAAAACCTGAACCTGAGCCGCTTAGACCTGGGAAGTGCACTCAACCCAGGGTGCACCTCAGATAGTTCCTGGCAGAGCAACCTAGAGCCTGAGCAGTGTAAACTGGGAAAGCACACAAGCCGTGAGCAGGGGGCAAACCCAGTGTGACCAAGCCACTGGGAGCACTCCCCACAGATGCCAGTGATATTTGTTTGCAGTGTTCCTCCCTCCCCACAGCACAACTGAACAAGTGAGTTTAAAAAAAAAAAAAGTGATCACCACCGCCCCCTTGTGTCAGGGTGGAAATTAGGCCCTAAAGAGGCCAGCAAACAGAAGAAGCTAAAATAAAAGAGGGAACCACTTTGGAAGTGACAGATGCAATAGAATAAAACCATGCAGTTAGCACGGACTACATAGGAAGGGGCCTATAGGTCTTGAGAAGTGTAAGCCAGATCAAGGATCTATCTGAAAAATGAACTGAACCTGCACTGTCCATAACAACACCAAAGAAAGTCTTAGATATATTTTTACTATTATCATTTTTTAAATAATTTTTTTTTACTTTTAAGTCTTTTGTTACTCCTTTAATTTTAATTTTTATAGCCTGCTATTACTTTGCAAAAAATAAAGACCCTATTTTTAAAGCAAACGTTATATATATATATATATATATATATATATATATATATATATATATTTTATAATTTGTATGACTTTGTTTTTTTCTTTAATATTGTATTTTTGAGAATCTAACCTCTACTCTAGATTTTTAATCTTTGCATTTTGGTATTTGTTATCAGTTTTGTACCTTTAAGAATCCAATCTTCAGTACCCATTTTTACTTGGGAGTGAGATTACTGGCTGGATTGCTCTCTCCCTCTTTGGACTTTCCTTTTTCTCCACCAGATCGTATCTATCTCCTCCCTCCCCCTTCTTTTCTCTACTCAACTCTGTGAATCTCTTTGTGTGTTCTGGGCTGTGGAGAACACTTTGGGAACTGATTACTGGCTAGATCAGTCTCTCTCCTTTTGATTTCCCTTTTATCCTCCTGGCCACCTCTGTCTCCTTCCTCCCTCTTCTCTTCTCCATATAACTCCATGAACATCTCTGAGGGATCCAGACTGTGGAAAGCACATAGGGAAGTGATTACCAGCTAGCTTGCTCTCTCCCCCTTTTGATTACCCCTCTTCTCCTCCTGGTCACCTCTATCTCCCTCTTCTCTTCTCCATGTAACTCTGTGTACCTCTTCGGCTGTCCCTCTCTGTGGAGAAACTTTTCATCATTAACCTAGATGTTTTATCATCAGTGCTGTATAGATGGAGAAGTCTTGAGGCTACTGTAAGAATAAGACTGAAAACCAGAGGCAGGAGGCTTAAGTCCAAATCCTGAGAACATCAGATAACTCTTCACTCCAGGGAACATTAATTGATAGGTGCTCATCAAAGGCCTCCATACCTACACTGAAACCAAGCACCACCCAAGGCCAACAAGTTCCAGAGAAAGACATACCACTGAAATTCTCCAGCAACACAGGAACATAGCCCTGAGCTACAATATAAAGTCTGCCCAAAGTCACAAAAAACTGACATCTCAAAACTCATTACTGGACACCTCATTGCACTCCAGAGAGAAGAAATCCAGCTCTACCCACCAGAACACCTACACAAGCTTCCTTATCCAGGAAACCTTGACAAGCCAGCCATCCAACCCCACCCACAGCAAGGAACCTCCACAATAAAGAGGAACCACAAACTGCCAGAATACGGAAAGGCCACTCCAAACACAGCAATATAAACAAGATGAAAAGGTAAAGAAATACCCAGCAGGTAAAGGAATGGGATAAATGCCCACCAAAACTAAACAAAAGAGGAAGAGTTAGGGAATCTACCTGATAAAGAATTCTGAATAATGATAGTGGAAATGATCCAAAATCTTGAAAACAAAATGGAGTTACAGATAAATAGCCTGGAGACAAGGATCAAGAAGATGCAAGAAATGTTTAACCAGGACCTAGAAGAAATAAAAAAGAGTCAATATATAATGAATAATGCAATAAATGAGATCAAAAACACTCTGGAAGGAACCAACAGTAGAATGATGGAGGCAGAAGATAAGATTAGTGAGGTAGAAGATAGAATGGTAGAAATAAACGAATCAGAGAAGAAAAAAAGAAAAAAGAATTAAAAGAAATGAGGACAAACTCAGAGACCTCTGGGACAATTTAAAATGCCCCAACATTTGAATCATAGGAACCCCAGGAGAAGATAAAAAGAAACACCACGAGAAAATACTTGAGGAGATAATAGTTGAAAACTTCCCTAAAATGGGGAAGAAAATAGTCATGCAAGTCTAAGAAACCCAGAGAGTCCCAAACAAGATAAACCCAAGGTGAAACACCCCAAGACACATATTAATCAAATTTTAAAAATCAAACACAAAGAACAAATATTAAAAGCAGCAAGGGAAAAACAAATAACACACAAGGGGATTCCCATAAGGATAACAGCTGATCTTTCAATAGAAACTCTTCGGGCCAGAAGGGAATGGCAGGATATACTTAAAATGATGAAAGAAAATAACCTACAGCCCAGATTACTGTACCCAGCAAGGATCTCATTCAAATATGAAGGAGAAATCGAAAGCTTTACAGACAAGCAAAAGCTGAGAGAATTTACCACCACCAAACCAGCTCTCCAACAAATGCTAAAGGATCTTCTCTAGACAGAAAACATAGAAAGGGTGTATAAACTTGAACCAAAAACAATAAAGTAAATGGCAACAGGATCATACTTATCAATAATTACCTTAAATGTAAATGGGTTGAATGCCCCAACCAAAAGACAAAGACTGGCTGAATGCATACAAAAACAAGACCCCTATATATGTTGTCTACAAGAGACCCACCTCAAAAAAAGGGACACATACAGACTGAAAGTGAAGGGCTGGAAAAAGATATTCCAGGCAAATAGAGACCAAAAGAAAGCAGGAGTAGCAATACTGATATCAGATAAAGTAGACTTTAAAACAAAGGCTGTGTAAAGAAACAAAGAAGGACACTGCATAATGATCAAAGGATCAATTCAAGAAGATATAACAATTATAAATATATATGCACCCAACACAGGAGCACTGCCATATGTAAGACAAATGCTAACAAGTATGAAAGGGGAAATTAACAATAACACAATAATATTGGGAGACTTTAGAACCCCACTCACACCTATGGATAGGCCAACTAAACAGAAAATTAACAAGGAAACACAAACTTTAAATGATACAATAGACCAGTTAGACCTAACTTATATCTATAGGACATTTCACCCCAAAACAATGAATTTCACCTTTTTCTCAAGTGCACAGGGAATCTTCTCCAAGATAGATCACATCCTGGGCCATAAATCTAGCCTTGGTAAATTCAAAAACTTTGAAATCATTCCAAGCATCTTTTCTGACCACAATGCAGTAAGATTAGACCTCAATTACAGGTGAAATACTACTAAAAATTCCAACATATGGGGGCTGCACAACACGCTGCTGAATAACCAACAAATCACAGAAGAAATAAAAAAAGAAATAAAAGTATGCATAGAAATGAATGAAAATGAAAACACAACAACCAAAAACCTATGGGACATTGTAAAAGCAGTGCTAAGGGGAAGGTTCAAAGCAATACAGGCTTACCTCAAGAAACAAGAAAAAAGTCAAATAAATAACCTACCTCTACACCTAAAACAACTAAAAAAGGAAGAAATGAAGAATGCCAGGGTTAGTAGAAGAAAAGAAATCCTAAAGATTAGGGCAGAAATAAATGCAAAAGAATCAAAAGATACCATAGCAAAAATCAACAAATCCAAAGGTAGTTCTTTGAGAAGTTAAATAAAATTGACAAACCATTAGCCAGACTCATCGAGAAAGAAAGGAGAAAAATCAAATCAATAAAATTAGAAATGAAAATGGAGAGGTCAAATCAGACAACACAGAAATACAAATGATCATAAGAGACTACTATCAGCAACTATATGCAAATAAAGTGGGCAACTTGGAAAAAATGGACAAATTCTTAGAAAAGTACAATTCCAAAACTGAACCAGGAAGAAATAGAAAATCTTAACAGACCCATCACAAGCACGGACATTGAAACTGTAATCAGAAATCTTCCAACAAACAAAAACCCAGGACCAGATGGCTTCACAGCTGAATTCTACCAAAAATTTAGAGAAGAGCTAACACCTATCCTACTCAAATTGTTCCAGAAAATTGCAGACGAAGGTAAACTTCCAAACACATTCTATGAGGCCACCATCACCCTAATACCAAAACCTGACAAAAATGCCACAAAAAAAGAAAACTACAGGCCAATATCACTGATGAACATAGATGCAAAAATCCTTAACAAAATTCTAGCAAACAGAATCCAACAACACATTAAAAATATCATGCATCATGACCAAGTGGGCTTTATTGCAGGGGTGCAAGGATTCTTCAATATTCGCAAATCAATCAACATAATACATCACATTAACAAACTGAAAGATAAAAACCATATGGCTATCTCAATAGATGCAGAGAAAGCCTTATAACAAAATTCAGCATCCATTTATGGTAGAAAGTCTCCAGAAAGCAGGCATAGAAGAAACATACCTTAACATAATAAAATCTATATATGACAAAGCCACAGCAAACATTATCCCCAATGGTGAAAAATTGAAAGCATTTCCCCTAAAGTCAGGAACAAAACAAGGGTGCCCACTCTCACCACTGCTATTCAACATAGTTTTGGAAGTTTTGGCCATAGCAATCAGAGCAGAAAAAGAAATAAAAAGAATCCAAATTGGAAAATAAGAAGTAAAACTCTCACTGTTTGCAGATGACATGATCTTCTACATAGAAAACTCTAAAGATTCCACCAGAAAATTACTAGAGCTAATCAAGGAATATAGTAAAGTTGCAGGATGTAAAATCAACACACAGAAATCCCTTGCATTCTTATACATTAACAATGAGAAAACAGAAAGAGAAATTAAGGAAACAATTCCATTCACCATTGCAATGAAAAGAATAAAATACTTAGGAATATATCTACCTAAAGAAACAAAAGCCCTAGTATAGAAAACTATAAAACACTGGTGAAAGAAATGAAAGGGGACACAAATAGATGGAGAAATATACCATGTTCATGGATTGGAAGAATCAATATAGTGAAAATGAGTATACTACCCAAAGCAATGTATAGATTCAATGCAGTCCCCATCAAGCTACCTACAGTATTCTTCACAGAGCTAGAACAAATAATTTCTCAATTTGTATGGAAATACAAAAAACCTCGAATAGCCAAAGCAATCTTGAGAAAGAAGAATGGAACTGCAGGAATCAACCTGCCTGACTTCAGGTTATAGTACAAAGCCATAGTCATCAAGACAGCATGGTACTGGCACAAAGACAGAAATACAGATCAATGGAACAAAATAGAAAGCCCAGAGATAAGTCTATGAACCTGTGGATACCTTATCTTTGACAAAGGAGGCAAGAATATACAATGGAGAAAAGACAATCTCTTTAACAAGTGGTCCTGGTAAAAGTGATCAACCACTTGTAAAAGAATGAAACTAGAACACTTTCTAACATGATACACAAAAATAAACTCAAAATGAATTACAGATCTAAACATAAGGCCAGAAACTATAAAACTCCTAGAGGAGAACATAAGCAAAACACTCTCCGACATAAATCACAGCCGGATTCTCTATGACTCCCCCTCTCAGAATATTGGAAATAAAAGCAAAAATAAATAAAAGGGACCTAATTAAAATTAAAAGCTTCTGAACAACGAAGGAAACTATAAGCAAGGTGAAAAGACAGCCTTCAGAATGGGAGAAAATAACAGCAAACGAAGCAACTGACAAAGAATTAATCTCAAAATATACAAGCAACTCCTACAGCTCAATTCCAGAAAAATAAACGACCCAATCAAAAAGTGCGCCAAAGAACTAAACAGACATTTCTCCAAAGAAGACATACAGATGGCTAACAAACACATGAAAAGATGCTCAGCATCATTCATTATTAGAGAAATGGAAATCAAAACCATAATGAGGTACCATTTCACCCCAGTCAGAATGGCTGCTATCGAAAAGTCTACAAGCAATAAATGCTGGAGCGGGTGTGGAGAAAAGGGAACCCTCTTACACTGTTGGTGGGAATGCAAATTAGTACAGCCACTATGGAGAACAGTGTGTAGATTCCTTAAAAAACTGGAAATAGAACCGCCATATGACCCAGCAATCCCACTGCTGCGCATACACACGGAGAAAACCAGAATTGAAAGAGACACGTATACCCAAATGTTCATTGCAGCACTGTTTATAATAGCCAGGACATGGAAGCAACCTAGATGTCCATTGGCAGACAAATGAATAAGAAAGCTGTAGCACAGATACACAATGGAATATTACTCAGCCATTAAAAAGAATACATTTGAATCAGTTCTAATGAGGTGGATGAAACTGGAGCATATTATACAGAGTGAAGTAAGCCAGAAAGTAAAACACCAATACAGCGTACTAACACATATATATGGAATTTATAAAGATGATAACAATGACCCTGTATGTGAGCCAGCAAAAGATACACAGATGTATAGAAGAGTCTTTTGGACTCTGTGGGAGAGGGCAAGGGTGGGATGGTTTAAGAGAATGGCTTTGAAACATATATATTATCATATGTGAAATGGATCACCAGTCCAGGTTTGATGCATGGTACAGGGTGCTCAGGGCTGGTGCACTGGGATGACCCAGAGGGATGGGATGGGGAGGGAGATGGGTTCAGGATGGGAAACACATGTACACCCATGGTGGATTTGATGAGAGTGAAAGTGGAGAGTGAAAAGGTTGGCTTAAAGCTCAACATTCAGAAAATGAAGATCATGGCATCTGGTCCCATCACTACATGGGAAATAGATGGAGAAACAGTGGAAACAGTGTCAGACTTTATTTTTGGGGGCTCCAAAATCACTGGAGATGGTGACTGCAGCCATGAAATTAAAAGGCGCTTACTCCTTGGAAGGAAAGTTATGACCAACCTAGATAGCATATTCAAAAGCAGAGACATCACTTTGCCAACAAAGGTTCGCCTAGTCAAGGCTATGGTCTTTCCTGTGGTCATGTATGGATGTGAGAGCTGGACTGTGAAGAAGGTTGAGCACCGAAGAATTGATGCTTTTGAACTGTGGTGTTGGAGAAGACTCTTGAGAGTCCCTTGGACTGCAAGGAGATCCAACCAGTCCATTCTGAAGGAGATCAGCCCTGGGATTTCTTTGGAAGGAATGATGCTAAAGCTGAAACTCCAGTATTTTGGCCACCTCATGCGAAGAGTTGACTCATTGGAGAAGACTCTGATGCTGGGAGGGATTGAGGGCAGGAGGAGAAGGGAACGCTAGAGGATGAGATGGCTGGATGGCATCACTGACTCGATGGATGTGAGTCTGAGTGACCTCCGAGAGCTGGTGATGGATAGGGGAGGCCTGGCGTGCTGCAGTTCATGGGGTCGCAAAGAGTCGGACACGACTGAGCAACTGATCTGATCTGATCTGAAAGCTATTAAAAATAAGAAAAAAAATGTTAGATTTCAGATCTTGTGATCCTTAGTCTAGCATCCTTTCTATTGCATTATATATCTTTTCTCCTTTACTCTTTCTTTATTTGCTTCTCTGTAATAAAAGTCATTCTATTAAATGATCTTTGGTAGATCACACAATCTTTCAGAAATTAAGCTCTCTGAATCCCCAAACGATTTGAAACATTAAAGATTTCTTGAGATTATGGTTAAGCCAGAGAAATGTATTAGAAAAATAATTACCAAACACTTTGTATCCGAATGATTCTTGTGGAATTACTATTATCTTTCTTTCTTGTTTTGATATGTTGGCCACCTTCTTCTAGCCAAGATTCAGAGTCTTATTTGATAGTGCTTTCACTTGGTTATAATTGGGTGCTATAGAATTGTGTTTGCTTTGGCCTGCAAAACAGAGTTTAAAAAAGAAAAAAAAGATAATCTTGGAACCTGAGGAAAGTATTCTCTTCAATGATTACAAATTTCTATTTGCTGGTCAGCTTTTTGTTCTGGTTACTTATTCTTTCTAACATGCTTGGCTGCACAAATCACAAAACAGAGGAATGAAAAATATCTTTTCAAATCTGTATTTGCTATGTTGCAAGCTCAATAGTCATATGGAAAAATAAAGCCCAAGGCCTTAAGTACAAACCAGAGTTTTGTTGTCCTGCTTTCCCCCTTAGCATCTTGAGTATGTGTCTTTTAAATCATTGATGTAATGGAGTGCTCATTCAGAAAAAGAAACTGTGTGTGTATGTGTGTGTGTGTGTGTGTGTGTGTGTGTGTATGTGTATCTGTAGGGGGACACCAAAATTATAAGAAGCAATATATTATGCTATAGGCAAAGATGGTTATATAGGCATTGCAAATAATTAGGAATTTCTTGTGAACTTTCTAAACACTTCCTAGGAATTGATTATGCAAACATATATATTATATGTTTCCATCATATTAGAAAGAATATTTACTATAGCCTTACCCAAAGATTTTAGACTGTGGGAACTGACATCAAGGCAGATTAAAAATTAGACAAATAAACAAATGAACCTTTGCATTTCCTTCCTCACTCACTTTTCACACATTTTGGAGACTTATTGTGTGCCTGTCTCTGTTCTCACCAGGAGAATACAGAGTAAGTAAAACATAGGTCTGCCCTTATGGAGCTATAGCAAAGCTTCTTAATGAAGCAAGAGGCAGAAGACACAAAGGAAGGAGACTAAGTGCTCTCTTGGTAGTGACCGTTCTAGAACTTCTCTTAGCTGTGTTGGTGAGGCATCTGTTATACAGTCTATTTTGCAGACTGAGCTTCATCAGTTGTGCACTTCTTTGGCTAAAGGCTTCACAGAACTTAAATATTAGTGTAGACACATTTTTAGGAAGACATTTCTGCTTTCTAGGTTCACATGACATCTCTGAATCAAATATAAATGATAGATTTTTTTTTTTTTTTTTTTGGTTGCTGATGTTAACACAGGCATTGGTAACAGATTATTTTTGAAAAAGATTTAAAACTAATATAATATTTATTTCCTCACAAATTTGATAAAATGCATTACTAAAATACCAGAAAATGTTGACTCCTGTAAGAGGAAAAAATTTACAAAACCAAATAAATTTTATTGATAAGGAAATTGAATCTCAAATGGTTAAATGACATCTCTAGGCTCACCAGCTACTAAGTGCCAGAGCTACAAATAATAACTCATTTAATCCTCCCAATAACCTTTGATTTAGTTACTATCATTATTCCTCTTTTACAAGAAAGGTAACTGAAGTCCAGAAAAGACAATTTACTTGCCCAGGGCCGTGTGCCTAATAAGTGTCAGAGCCAGGATTTGACCTGGAAGTTTGACTTGGGAGTCCCTTTTTAACTCTACTCTACCCTGCTTCTCCAGGAATAGCTGTAGTCAGTTTCCAGGCTTTTCTTCCCTCAACCTCTCCCCATTTATGCCCACTTCCCCCACCCCCTGTTTTATACTGTGGTGTTAAATACACATATGTACAAATACACATACCATAAAACATTTTACACATAAGAATGTGTGTATGTGTGCATACCTATATCTTCTTTAATTTTCAGTGTGTCTGCAGAATTATGATTGATAAATGACTCAGCTCAGAGAGCAAAGGGACTGATTCTGTTTTATCATCAGCCAGAAGGAAAAAAAAAAAAGAAGCTTCCTTTAGGCAGTCTAAGCATAAGGCAAGATGAACACGGTGTTAATTAGCTCTAGTTCTATCAACCTGCTGTCCTTTATTGGGGGCCTGAGAAGGAAACAGGTTAGGTTGTGCATAACAATATGGTCCACTGGCCTGATTACAAGGCTCCAAGGGGGCTTTTGCAGTGTGAGCATATGGGCATTTTGCAATATTTACAGGGGGAAATGTACGCTGATTGGCAAACAGGTTACAAATGGTTTCATGTTGGAAGCCATTTTAATTTCTACCCATAGGTATTGTTGCTTACTATTCTTTCAAATTTTTTTTAATTCAAAAAGAATAATTTATTCAATTATAACCTGACCTATGATTTTTCTAGAGGAAAATATGAAAGATACCATTAGAAAAATAATTTAATGGAAAGAATGTACATCTTAGAGTAATGAATCATGAGGGTGAGTCCCATTTCTGCCCTGTGTATTCATTACCCCTTCCTTATGTGTGGGCTTCCCTTCTGGCTCAGCTGGTAAACAATCTACCTGCAATGCAGGAGACCTGGGTTCAATCCCTGGGTTGGGAAGATCCCTGGAGAAGGAAAAGGATACCCACTCCAGTATTCTGGCCTGGAGAGTTCCTGGGTCTCAAAGAGTTGGACATGACTGTGTTACTTTCACTTTCATACCTGGAAAAAATTAACCCTTCAGGCACCCTCGTTTCACTTTAAGTTAAAGTGAGTTTCATTTTAAAGTAATGCTCTCCAAAATTCCCTAGGGGTTCAGTGGTTAGGACTCTGCACTTTCCTTGCTGGGGCCCCAGGTTCCATCCCTGATTGGGAAACTGAGATTCTGCTGTACTATAAGGCCAAATAAAAAGTAATGCTTTCAAAACTCTATTAGGTCTCAGTACTGCCTGAAATTTTGGTTGTTTCTTAGCAAGCTAATTTTTTCACTCTCTGAAATCTTATTTGCATACCTTTTCTCTTGGTAAACTTTGTATAGTGCCCCCACTCACCCCCTTACTCTAAGTCCTATACCTGATTGAGAACATGGAAGCCATGGAGAGGAGCCAGCTCCACATTTTGACTGCAAAATCTCCACACCCCATGTTTTCATAGCTTCTGTCTTCTTTTACAACCAAGGAAGTACCTCTGTTACTATCAAAGGGCAGTCCCTCCACAATTGCACACAGTCCCATTCTCTTTCATCTGCCTAAGTATTTTGTTCTTTCTTTGTCTTGCAACATTAGTTTCTCTTTTATTGGATCATTTCTTTTAGTATACAAACACACTATAATATTCCACCTTCACCTTACTTATCTGTCTATAATCCAATTTCTTTGTCATCTTCACTGTAATAAGATATATGACCTCTGGACCCTTCACTGTTTCTTCTTCCCAAAATTCCTATCTCTTCTTATCCTCTTCTAGACTTCATTGGTCCAATCTGCTGATTTTGCTTTTGGCATTGACTTCCCCATTCCTAACTTAATGATCTACCATCATTCTTTATCTTATGTAGTTGGTCATTCCATCTTTGTTTTAAAATCTTTCCCCCTTTTCTTTTGTAATTTCACATTTGATCCAGTTTTCCTTCTACCTAACTGACTTCTCTTTGTTGTGCTCCTTCTTTGGCTCCTACTTTATTGAATCCTGAAACCTTGGTTTTAGGCTCTTTATTCTTTTTCTACATTCATTAAATCCCACCCAATCCCTCCTTGGTGCTTTCCTGGTGGCTCAGATGGTAAAGACTCAGCCTGCAATGAAGGAGACCTGGGTTTGATCCCTGGGTCGGAAAGATCCCCTGAAGAAGGAAATGGCAACCCACTCCAGTATTCTTGCCTGGAGAATTCCATGGACAGTGGAGCCTGGAGGGCTGGGACTGTGCATGGGGTCACAAAGAGTCAGACACAACTGAATGACTAACAAACAATCCCTGCTTCCTAGGTTTTTCTTTTTTTCCCCTATACATTCACTACTTTTATTTCTTTCATACAGAACACTTATCAAAAATTGATCAGTTATAGTTTGTAAAGGAATTTAGTGGTTGGATAAGATCACAAAGGCAGTTTTTGATCAGATTTTATAGACCTTATATACTCAGCTTTGCTGAATACTCTATCTTATATTCAGCAAAGTGCCAAAGAGAATTTTTTAGAGGTTAAATTTATGAAAACAGGAACAGAATATGGGAGGCAAAGTGTATCAGTCATGAAATGACAAATTTGAACACGGTAATATGTTGATGTAGGATGAGCAAGAAGTGAATTAGATATTTTGTGAGCATGACAAGGTAACAGACAAAGAAAGACACTGAAAAAAGACTTGAAAACAGCTGATGGAGAAGAGTAGTGCTTCCTCCTGACTCTCAGCCCACAGGGTTTAGAGGATAAGGTGTTGATATTGGTAATGAGCACATTTCTCTCTAGGTACTGACTGACTCCAAAACTGGAGTTAAATTTATTCTTTTGGCTACACTTAAATTGACATGATGATGTATTGGAATGATTTCTTTTATGAAATCATCTCTTAAAAAGTTTTCTTGTAGTCAGACTATTTGTTTTGTTTGCTTTTTCTACTGTAAGTAAAGATCACTGTGTGCTTTTTCTTTGTTTTTGGCAAAAGACTGTTGCAAAGCAATGAAATTATGACCTAGTTCTGTGGGCAGAAAGATGAACGTCTAGAGGGAAAACTGATTTGGGCCAACAGATGTAGTTTCAGTCATGGTGGGTTTAAGGTGATGTCAAGATATCCCTGTGGGAATGACAGTTGCAGAGATGGAGCTTGAGTTCAGGGAACATTTGAAATGGTGAGTGCAGTCTGGACAGTCATTCACCAGGTTGCAATGGCTCTGACACATAGCTAGGAGCAGGTTTGAGCCTGAAGATTACATTTCACAACCAGCAGAAGAAGTAAAGCCAATCAAAAAGACAGATGAGATGCAGACATAAAGTTAGGGGGAAAATAAGAGAATGAATAGCCAAGGAGACATTTTGCAAAGCTTGGAATAGTTGACTATGCTGAAGGCTGGAGAGAGCTGTCAAAGAAAATAAGAACTGAGGATTTTGCAATGAAAAGGTTGACCTTGGAGAGTATATTTTCAGTGGAGTGGTAGGAGTGGGCATTTCATGGAAAAACAATGAGTCAATAGTGAGGAAAACAATAAGAAAAAGAAAGAAAAAAAATAGATCTAGGTGGTGATTTTTTAGGAAAAACTTAAATAGCTTTAATATGTTATGTTATGTTTTGTTTTGTGGGAAAATTATACAGACTTATTGTAAAGATTAAAAATATAAAAAAGTACAAAACAGAAAGAAAAAAACAGATAAAAGAAACAATACAGAAAAATAACCATTATTACTTTGATACACATATTTGGAAACAATTATCTATGCTTATATTCTTAGGTTTTTTTTTTGGTGGGGGGGGGGTTGCATTTTGTTTTAGTTCTCCATACCTCATCTATATGGTTCAAATCTTAGTACCAGACATTAGAAAGTGACCCCATTTGTTATGCATATGGAGAAAAAGAAAAGATAAAAACAGTCTCAGTCACACACTACTAATTCTTTCTCTCTACACACTGGCCCTTGATACAAAATTCGTGAATTGAAATCCTTTCTAATGGGATTAATGTTATTTATTGTTAGTACAAAGTCAATGTCTCACTCTGGAACATGGTTCAGTTGTATGGATCTCCATTACTAATCTTTCTTTTCTGTTTCACAGTGATCAAGAGGAGTACTGTTTGGTTCATTCTAAGGTCATGGGTATATTTTCAACTTCAGACTATAACTAGGGCTCAAAACATGTATACCAGTTCTCCCAATGGGAAGCTGGATTATATTCATGTACTCAGAGTAGAGCCACACCTGTCAATGGGCTCTTTCCTAAAGACTACCACATCAGAAGTAGGGCTGTTGTGTCTTACTGGCTTATTCCCTCCTAAGAGGCAGAGCAGAGGGTGTCTAAAACTATTGATTTAGCTACTTTATCATTCTTAGGGAGATAAATATAAAAAATTGGACATACTTATGGAAGGGTCTTGTGGACCAAGTACAATGGAATATCTTGATTCATGATATGCAATTAGTCAAATCATTGTTGCTGTATAAGCACTTGCTTTTGATTGTGTTAGAATGAAGAAAAAAATACATCTACAGAAAGAGAAACTCCTGTGTAGGCTGGAACCTGTATCATAGTTTTCATTCCAATCCTTGAGGGTGAGATAATTATAGAACTTTAAGGAAGATTTCCTATATACATATATTCATAAATTATTGCATATGTTGAATCATACTATATTATTTGGTAACCTACTTTTCATTGCATGATATATCCATATGTAAATAAATATAGATTTACATTATCACTTATAATGGCAGTTTATGTTCCATAATTCACTTCATAACCTTTTATTAGTGGTTGTTCCAGGTTTCCTGGATATTATCAACACAAGTAACATTGTGGGAAATTTCTTTATGCATACAGTAGTCCACCTTATCCCCTCTTTTGCTTTATATGGTGTCAATTACCTGTGTTTAATTTCAGTCTGATAATATTAAATAGAAAATTTCAGAAATAAAAATCCAAATTTTTTAAATGGGGTACCATACTGAGTAGCAAGATGAAATCTCATACCATCCTGCTCAGTCTTGCCCTGGACTTGAATCATCACTTTGTCCAGTGGATCCTGCTTATTAGTCAGTTGGTAGCTGACTTGGGCATCAGATTGACTGGAGCAGTATCAACAATACTTGTGTCCAGGTAATCCTTATATCATTTAGTAATGGCCCCAAGCAGAAAAGCAGTGATGCCGGCAATTCAGATATTCTCTTATAGTTCCTAATTTATAAATTAAACTTTGTCATAGGTGTTCATGTATATGAAAGTCGGTAATATAAATAAAGTTTAGTACCATCTGTAGTTTCAGGCATCCACTGGGAGTCCTGGAATGCATCCACCATAGATAAGGGGGGGACCACTGAACATAGATCTTGCACCACTCAATGAGTTTCTGGGGATAAATTCCTAAAGTTGAGATTTTTAGGTCAAAGACTACCAATATATTTTCTAGCTCAAGGAAATTATGGGCCAAATTGCCAATATCTAATGGATCATAGAAAAAGCAAAGGAATTCCAAAAAATGTCTACATCTGCTTCATTGACTAGGCTAAAGCCTTTGACTGTGTGGATCACAACAAACTGCAAAATTCTCAGAGATGTGAATACCAGACCACCTTACCTATCTTCTGAGAAACCTGTATGTTGGTCAAGAAGCAACAATTAGGACTGAACATAGAACAATGAACTAGTTCAAAACTGGGAATGTCAAGGCTGTATATTGTCACCCTGCTTATTTAACTTCTATGCAGAGTACATCATGCAAAATGCTGGGCTGGATGAAGCACAAGCTGGAATAAAGATTTCTGGGAGAAATATCAACAACCTCAGATATGTAGATGATACCACTCTAATGGCAAGAAACAAAGAGGAACTAGCAGTCTCTTGATGAGGGTAAAAGAGGAGAGTGAAAAAAAAAAGGTTTAAAACTCAACATTCAAAAAACTAAGATCATGACATCTGGCCCCATCACTTCATGGTGAATAGATGGAGAACAAAGAAACAGTGACAGATTTTATTTTCTTGGGCTTCAAAATAAGTGGGGATGGTGACTGCAGCCATCAAATTAAAAGACACTTGTGCCTTGGAAGGAAAACCATGACAAACCCAGTCAGCATGTTAAAAAGCAGCGACATCACTTTACTGATAAAGGTTCATCTAGTCAAATCTATGGTTTTACCAGTAGTCATGTATGAATGTGAGAGTTGGACCATAAAAAGAGGGCTAAGAATTGATATTTTCAAGTTGTTGTGGAGAAGACTCTTGAGAGTCCTTTGGACTGGAAAGAGATCAAACCAGTCAATCCTAAGAGAAATCAACCCTGAATATTCATTGGAAGGACTGATACTGAAACTGAAGCTCCAATATTTTGGCCACCTGATGTGAGGAGTCCACTCACTGGAAAATACTTTGATGTTGGGAAAGACTGAGAAAAGAGGAGAAGAGGGTGACAGAGGATAAGATCGTTGGATGGCATCACAGACTCGATGGACATGAAATTGAGCAAACTCTGGTAGATAGTGAAGGACAGGTAAGCCTGACTTGGTGCAGTCCAATGGGGTCACAAAGAATTGGACATGACTTAGCATCACTTCATGGGAAGTAGATGGGGAAACAGTGGAAAAAGTGTCAGACTTTATTTTTCTGGGCTCCAAAATCACTGCAGATGATGACTGCAGCCATGAAATTAAAAGACGCTTACTCCTTGGAAGGAAAGTTATGGCCAACCTAGACAGCATATTCAAAAGCAGAGACATTACTTTGCCAACAAAGGTCCATCTAGTCAAGGCTATGGTTTTTCCAGTGATCATGTATGGATGTGAGAGTTGGACTGTGAAGAAGGCTGAGCGCCAAAGAATTGATGCCTTTAAACTGTGGTGTTGGAGAAGACTCTTGAGAGTCCCTTGGACTGCAAGGAGATCCAACCAGTCCATTCTAAAGGAGATCAGTCCTGGGTGTTCTTTGGAAGGAATGATGCAAAAGCTGAAACTAGCATTTTGGCCACCTCATGCTAAGAGAAGACTCTGATGCTGGGAGGGATTGAGGGCAGGAGGAGAAGGGGACAACAGAGGATGAGATGGCTGGATGGCATCACTGACTCGATGGACATGAGTTTGAGTGAACTCTGGGAGTTGGTGATGGACAGGGAGGCCTGGCGTGCTGCAGTTCATGGGATTGCAAAGAGTCGGACACGACTGAGTGACTGAATTGAACTGAACTGAGGGCCACCCATAATGCATGGGTCATAGTGAAGAGTTCTGACAAAACGTGGTCCACTGGAGAAGGAAATGGCAGCCCACTCCATTATTCTTGCCAGGAGAACCCCAATGACAGTTCAACATTTGTTGGATCATGGAGAAAACAAGGGAGTTCTAGGAAAATGTCTACTTCTGCTTCATTGACTACACTAAAGCCGTTGTGTTGATCACAGCAAACTGTGGAAAATTCTTAAAGAGATGGGAATACCAGACCACCTTACCTGTCTCCTGAGAAGCCTGTATGCTGATCAAGAAGCAACAGTTAGAACAGGACACGAAACAATGGACTGGTTCAAATTGGGAAAGGCATTTGACAAGACTGTATATTTTCACCCTGTTTTATTTAACTTATATGCAAGAGTATATCAGGGAAAATGATGGGCTGGATGAATCACAAGCTGGAATCAAGATTGCAGGGAAAAATATCGAAAACCTCAAGTATGCAGATGATACCAGTCTAATGGCAGAAAGTGAAGAGGAATTAAAGAGCCACTTGAAGTTGAAAGAGGAGAGTGGAAAAGCTGGCTTGAAACTTAACACTCAAAAACTAAGATCATGGCATCCAGTCCCATCACTTCATGGCAAATAAAAGAGGAAAAAAGTGGAAACAGTCACAGATTTTATTTTCTTGGTCTCCAAAACCACTGCAGATGCTGACTGAAGTCATACAATTAAAAGATGCTTGCTTCTTGGAAGGAAAGCTATGAAAAATCTAGACAGTGTATTAAAAAGCATAGTCATTAAAACAAAAAAAGGATAGCCATCCCTTTGCTGACAAAGGTACATATAGTCAAAGTTATGGTTTTTCCAGTAGTCATGTACAGTTATGAGAGCTGGATCATAAAGAAGTCCGAGCACTGAAGAATTGATGCTTTCGAACTGTGGTGTTGGAGAGCTCTTAGAGTCCCTTGGACTACAAGGAGATCAAACCAGTCAACCCTAAAGGAAATAAACCCTGAATATTCATTGGAAGGACTGATGCTGAAGCTGAAGCTCCAATACTTTGGTCACCTGATACGAAGAGCTGACTCATTGAAAAGACCCTGATACTGGGATAGACTGAGGGTGGGAGAAGTGGGTGACAGAGGATGAGATGTTTGGATAGCATCACGGACTCGCTGGACCTGAGTCTGTGCAAACTCTTGGAGATCATGAAGGACAGAAGAGCGTGGAATGCTACAGTCCATGTGGTCATAAAGAGATGGACATGACTTAGCGGCTGAACAGCAACAACATTAGAATTGCTCACTTTCTCAAGCTAATTATCAGTAGTTCTAATTATTTTTCTCTTGCCCTTGTGGTGATTTTTTTCTTTTCCTTTTCTTTTAAGCTTTTCATTGTTAAATAGAACATAAACATAGAAAGTGCACACAAGGTGTATGTGGTAGTATATGGTTTGCATCTCTACCACCCAGATATCAAGCAATAGAATATTGCCACCCAATACAGTACCCCTGGCATGTTCTCTGTCCCAGTTACTCCCTTTCTCCCTCAGACTGTAGTTTAACAAATTTGAGACATCTGTCTGTCTTACAGGCAGCCTCTAAGTGACCAATAGGGAAATCAAGATCAAAGACACTTAGACTAGGAATACATGATGAAATGAGGTCTTGAAGAAGGCAGGAGGGGCTACAATCAGATAAACTCTGTATTATTAAGAGAGGTTAGTCATGGAAAGTAAGCATTTCTCTTGCTTTTAGTCAGAGAAGAAGTAAAGGAGGAAAAATTCATTCAGCCAGTCATTTAACAAAGATTTATTAAGTCCCTACTAATTAGCAACACTCTAGAAAGCAATAGAGAGATTTTAAAGAGGAAAAGCTGTACATATGCTGCTTTGCTAGATAAGCCTCATCTCTTCAAGAATGAATAGATGAGGTCATAGGTTCTGAGTGAGAGCTGTTTAAAGGAGAGCATACTTGGATGTTTGAGGAGTGTGAACAAGATTTCAAAAAGCTACAGTGAGGAAAGCCCCAAGGAATCCACACATTTTCTTTGCAGGGCTCTGGAAAGAACCAAGTCTAGGATTTTGTATTGAAAGTTAAGCTTGGAAATCTCATATTATACATAACAGTGAATCTTATTGATCCCATTTTTAAAATTGCACCTGCCATGGAGTCATGCCAAAACACACATACAAAATTAAAGCTCAAAAACCAATAAAACATAACAAGAGCTGAATACTGCAAACCCAGTTGCTTATTAAAAACCATTAGCCTTAAAATGTTAGCTTGTCAGAAAACAATTCCCTTCCTCCAATGTCAGCTTTAAAGGTCAGCTAATTGGAAATATATAGAATTAGTGCAGGCAGGGAATTCAATAAAGCAGATCCTGAAGTGGAATTAGAAAGGCATCATCAGGCACATGCCCACAGAACAGAGCTCTCTTTAGGCAAGTGACAATTCTGGCATTTTGAGTTTGAAATAACTTAAGGGATTTTTTTAAAAGTCATCTTGTAAAATATCCTGTTTGATATAATATTTTGATGTGTCACTTTAAGAGTGCTTGTAAATACTAGGACACTTGAACACTTTGAAATAAAAATATCCAAATAAGCTAGGCAGTGAGCTTTTTTTCCCCCTGCTCTCTTTCTTTCAGCAAGGAAGCTTTATCTTTTTTATTTTTACTTTCAGTTCTTTATTTATCTTCTTTGAAAATTAATCTGTGTTTTGATTTTTGACTGATATAGAATGGAGTGTGATTACTGAGGTCTTAAAATTCAGGCTGAGAGAAAGCAGTAGAAACTGCTTTTATGTTTTGTGTTGGGCAGGATGGTGGTTGTAAATGCTCTGGGCTGTCTAAAGACTTGGGAGAAGGGGCAGAACATTGTTTTAGTATCATAAGGCTCAGAGAACTGCAAAGGTGACTTGGGAAAAGTTATTTATAAGATCACTGAATAGAACATGAAAAAGAAACTATTTTGCTTCAAATATGATAGTTTTTCATTACTATTAACTGAATCAGAATTTGAATTGGAAGGGATTTTATGTCATCTGGTTCAGTGATTTCCTAATGCTAATTTCCATACTGACACCAGGCTGGGATGGTATTTTCACCAATCCATGACACACTTTTAAATAAAATAAGACAACAGTGTAGAGAAGTTTTCTATGAAGCGGCATTTCTTGTTTTTAATCCCAATATTATGATTCTTTTTACTTTTTGATCCTAAAATATTATTTCTTCTCTGAGATGATGGATGTACAAGAAGAGATGTCTAAAATGTCCTTGGTTGATAAAATAAAACACTGATGGTTCCCCAATGTATTTTATGTTATTATTTTTATTCAGTTGCTAGGTTGTGTCCAATTCTTTGCAACCCCATGGACTGCAGCATGCTAAGGTCTTCTGTCCTCCACTATCTCCTGGAATTAGTGCAAATTCATGTCCATAGGTCAAACATATTTTATAAATTGTATTTAATTATGAAATATTGCGTTGACTGAAAGATTCCTTTAGGTTTTTCCATAAGATGGTATAAAAACATGAACAAATATTTTGACCAACCCACTTGCATTCTGGGAGCACTAAACTGACTTTTAAAGGGAGAGAGAAAAATATGCTCTGCACCTTGCCACTTAGTACTTTGTTAGAGCAAATGAAACCATCTCTGTTCTTTTGGAATTTGGGGCAGGTCTGACATGAAGCTACACTGTAGTTAAATGATCCAGATCTCAGTTTTGCCCCACCCATCCCTTCCTCTGTGGTGCTGAATTCTTTTACTTCCCTGTGAAGTCTATTGTGTCCTTCTCTTTCCTACTTCTTCTTTCTCTCAATAGAGCCCAGCTTTGGAAAGAATCTACTTTAAGTAATTTATCCAACTCAGATACAAGGTGAGTGTAAACTGGAGGTGTACAAGGCGTCATGTCCTGCTCCTTTTTCTTTCTCTCCCTCTCTTCCAGTTCAGTATATACATGAGATATAAATTCTTGTATCACTTTAAGGAACTTGGATTTCTTCTGTTCTTCATTGCTCTCCAGCTACCCTCTCATTTCTTTTGTCTACTAAACACTCTCAATCCACTTCCCTCGTTTCTTCCCACTCACTTTTCAATTCACTCCATTTTTTTTTCCTTAGTGGGAACTGCTTTCACCAAGGTCAACAGCAGCATCTGTGCTACTAAGACAATGGTCAATTTACCATTTTCATCTCAGTCAACTTCTCAGCCTCATTAAACACAGTAGCAGTTTCATCTTCAAACACAGAAATATAACAATATTGTCCCATTTCAGAGCCTTTGCATTTAATTTCCCTGCTTCTTCAATGCTTGCTCTTTCTGATATTACCCTTCAGATCTCCTCTGAAATAACATTTCCTTAGAGAAGGCTTCCGTTAATGCCCAATATAAGGTAGTTATGTCCATCACCCCAACCATCAATCACTACTGCCTGATATTCTCTTCCAGCATCTCAAAACTTCCTGCACAGCACTTATAACTAACTAAATTATTGTGTGTGTAAATTATTGTGTGTGTAAATTATTGTGTGTTTTACTTCTTTGTCTCTCTTTGTACATGAAGTTATTAATATATGAAGGCAAGGACGATTCATTGCTATATTCATTGCTGTACCTCCAGAATACAACAGTACTTGATGCAGAAGTACTTATCTAATAAGGAGTTGTTGAGTTATTTAATCTGTAGATGAATGCTAATTGTCCCATAATTTACTTAGTAACCTCAAATTGAAAATGCATGCTTAGTCCTTTACATTTCTTTTTTGTTGTTGTTGTTTTTCTTTTTTTAAATTTTATTTTACTTAACTTTACAATATTGTATTGGTTTTGCCAGATATCAAAATGAATCCGCCACAGGTATACATGTGTTCCCCATCCTGAACCCTCCTCCCTCCCCATACCATCCCTCTGGGTCATACCAGTGCACCAGCCCCAGGCATCTGGTATCAGGCATTGAACCTGGACTGGCGACTCGTTTCAAATATATTATACATATTTCAATGCCATTCTCCCAAATCATCCCACCCTCTCCCTCTCCCAGAGTCCAAAGACTGTTCTATACATCAATATCTCTTTTGCTGTCTCGTATACAGGGTTATTGTTGCCATCTTTCTAAATTCCATATATATGCGTTAGTATACTGTATTTGTGTTTTTCTTTCTGGCTTACTTCACTCTGTATAATAGGCTCCAGTTCAATCCACCTCATTAGAACTGATTCAAATGTATTCTTTTTAATGGCTGAGTAATACTCCATTGTGTATATGTACCACAGCTTTCTTATCCATTCATCTGCTGATGGACATCTAGGTTGCTTCCAAGTCCTGGCTATTATAAACAGTGCTGTGGTGAACATTGGGGTACACGTGTCTTTTTCAATTCTGGTTTTCTCAGTGTGTATGACCAGCAGTGGGATTGCTGGATCATAAGGCAGTTCTATTCCCAGTTTTTTGATGAATCTCCATACTGTTTTCCATAGTGGCTGTTCTAGTTTGCATTCCCACCAACAGTGTAAGAGGGTTCCCTTTTCTCCACACCCTCTCCAGCATTTATTGCTTGTAGACTTTTGGATCGCAGACATTCTGACTGGCGTGAAATTTCTATAATGATTATAGCATCTTTTCCTTTCAATCCTTACTTCTATTTCCCTTGATTAACTCAATATCACCTCTTATTTTAACCATTTAATAAAACCCATAACTCTTTAGTTCATTCTATACATTGCAGCTAACTTTATAATCTTCCCAAGTCTCAGGCTTTATTGTTTTTCAATACAAATACAAAAACAAACCAAAAAACCTTCATAAAACCCACCAAAAACAAAACCTCCCTTTTTTCTAAAGAGTTCATTCCTAAACTTTCTATCCTGATGTTTATGACCCTTGAAGATCTGGATCTAACCCCTCTCAGCTGTAAGTGATAATGATATCTCATGAATTCAACATTTTATTTTTTTGAGGTACCTCTCTTATGGAACTTTTATGACTCATTGTGGAGTTACCATACCATTATAGTAGAATTAGAAAACTTTGAGAGTGGATGCATGCTGTTTTCTAATCTCATCATTTAGCACAGTTCTTGATTGATTCATGGTTTATTTGCTGAAGTCATGTCCAACTCTTTTATGGCCCAATGGACTACAGTCCACCAGGGTCCTCTGTCCATGGGATTTTCCAGGCAAGAATACTGGAGTGAGTTGCTATTTCCTTCTTCAAGGGATCTTCCCTACCTAAGGATTGAACCTGCATTTCTTGCTTGGCAGGCAGATTCTTTACCACTGAGCCACCTGTGTAAGGTCTATAAATATTTGTTATATAAAATTGCATGACCTTTTTCTTGCAGTTCTATGTTCAAGATCAAACATGGTACAGAATATAAGAACTGATTGATTACAAACCCATAAAATGTTTAAGTATAACTAAGATGAAAATGTTTGATGCTAAAAATGTTGTTGAAGGCAATGGATGACTTATTAGCTCTGGTAATGTTAAATATTTTTGCACAACTAATCCTTGTGGCTTCCTGAGCCAAAATAGGAAAAAAAAAATATTTTTCTTGGAAGCTGTCCAACTAAAAGGCCATCCAATTAATCACAAGACCCTTAGCAAAGACTGTTGATGCATATAGCCTTTTTTGCAGACAGAACTGAAAGTTATGGAGAGCTATAGCCTCAGGCAACACACTAAGGAGATGAGACAGTAAAATGTGGAAAAGCCCACTGTGAACATTTCCAGCAGAGACTGACTGCTTGGAGGTTCTCGTGTTGATACCTAAGCACACTGTTCAGACTCCCTTCATGAGCCCTATAGTTCCTTATGTAACATTCTTGGTAACTTAGCAAAGGAATTCAATTGGCTAAACACATACTTAAAGTTTTTAAAACATTATTTTGGAGTTGAATGGAAATGATGTAATAGAATTGAGGCTAGACTAGTAGGTAAGAATTTGCTTCTATGGGGTATTTTTAACATAGTATTTCTCATTTCTAGTTGCACATTAAATTTATTTGGAGAGCTTCCAAAAATTCAGAGGTCCAGGCTCCACCCTACATATTCTAATTTATTTGATCTGCAGTGGATCTTAGGCATGGTATGGTTTTTGAAAGTTCCCTATTTCAGTTCAGTTCAGCCACTCAGTCATGTCTGACTCTTTGTGACCCCATGGACTGCAGCACGCCAGGCTTCCCTGTCCATCACCAACTCCTGGAGCTTCATGAAACTCATGTCCATTGAATTGGTGATGCCATCTGACCATCTCATCCTCTATCATCCCCTTCTCCTCCTGCCTTTAATCTTTCCTAGCATCCAGGTCTTTTCCAATGAGTCAGTTCTTCCCATCAGGTGGCCAAAGTATTGGAGTTTCAGCTTCAACAACAGCCCTTCCAAAGAATATTCAGGACTGATTTCTTTTTGGATTGACTGGTTTGATCTTTTTGCAGTCCAAAGGACTCTCAAGAGTCTTCTCAAACACCACAGTTCAAAAGCATCTATTCTTTGATGCTCAGCTTTCTTTATGGTCCAACTCTCACATCCATACATGACTACTGAAAAAAACCATAGCTTTGACTAGATGGACTTCTGTTGGCAAAGTGATGTCTCTACTTTTTAATATGCTGTCTAGGTTGGTCATAGCTTTTCTTCCAAAGAGCAAACATCTTTTAATTTCATGGCAGCAGTCACCATCTGCAGAGATTTTGGAGCCCAAGATTATAAAGTTCCTCACTGTTTCCATTATTTCCTTGTCAGTATGCCATGAAGTGATGGGACAGGATGCCATGATCTTATGAATGTTGAGTATTAAGTCAGCTTTTACACTCTCTTCTTTTACTTTCATCAGAGGCGCTTTAGTTCTTCACTTTCTGCCATAAGGGTGGTGTCATCTGCATGTCAGAGGTTACTGATATTTCACCTGGCAATCTTGATTCCAGCTTGTGCTTCATCCAGCCTGGCATTTCACTTGATGTACTCTGAATAGAAATTAAATAATAAAAAAAAATAGGCCACAGAACTAAATAGACATTTTTCCAAAGAAGACATACAAATGGCTAACAAACACATGAAAAGATGCTTAACATCACTCATTATCAGAGAATGCAAATCAAAACCACAATGAAGTACCATTTCACCCCAGTCAGAATGGCTGCAATCCAAAAGTCTACAAGTAATAAATGCTGGAGAGGATGTGGAGAAAAGGGAACCCTCTTACACTGTTGGTGGGAATGCAAACTAGTACAGCCACTATGGACAACAGTGTGGAGGTTCCTTAAAAAACTGGAAATAGAACTGCCATATGACCCAGTAATCCTACTGCTGGACATACACACCAAGTAAACCAGAATTGAAAGAGACACGTGTTCTCCAATGTTCATCCCAGCACTGTTTACAATAGCCAGGACATGGAAACAACCTAGATGTCCATCAGCAGACAAATGGATAAGAAAGCTGTGGTACATATACACAATGGAGTATTACTCAGCCATTAAAAAGAATACATTGGAATCAGTTGTAATGAGGTGGATGAAACTGGAGCTGATTATCCAGACTGAAGTAAGCCAGAAAGAAAAACACCAATACAATGTACTAATGCGTATATATGGAATTTAGAAAGATGGTAAGGACAACCCTGTATGCGAGACAGCAAAAGAGACACAGATGTATAGGACAGTCTTTTGGACTCTGTGGGAGAGCAAGGGTGGGATGATTTGGGAGAATGGCATTGAAACATGTATAATATCATATAAGAAATGAATCGCCAGTCCAGGTTCGATGCAGGATACAGGAAGCTTGGAGCTGGTGCACTGGGATGACCGAGAGGGATGGTATGGGGAGGGAAGTGGGAGGGTGGTTCTGGATTGGGAACACATGTACACCTGTGGCAGATTCATGTTGATGTATGGCAAAACCAATACAATATTGTAAAGTAATTAGCCTCTAATTAAAATAAATAAATTTAAATTAAAAAAAGTAAGTAAATAATCGGGGTGACAATATACAGCCTGACATACTCCTTTCCTGATTTGGAACCAGTCTGTTGTTCCATGTCAAGCTCTAACTGTTGCTTCTTGACCTTCATACAGATTTCTCAGGAGGCAGGTCAGGTGGTCTGGCATTCCCATCTCTTTAAGAATGTCCCATAGTTTGTTGTAATCCACACAGTCAAAACTTATATGCAGAGTACATCATGCAAAGTGCCGGGGTGGATGAAGCCCTTCATCTGGAATCAAGATTGCTGGGAGAAATATCAATAACCTCAGATATGCAGATGACACCACCCTTATGACAGAAAGCGAAGAGGAACTAAAAAGCCTCTTGATGAAAGTCAAAAAGAAGAGAGAAAATGTTGGCTTAAAACTCCACATTCAGAAAACTAAGATCATGGCATCCAGTCCTATAATTTCATGGCAAATAGACAGGAAACAATGGAAACAGTGGCAGACTTTTTTTTTTTTTTGGGGGGGGGTTTCCAAAATCATTGCAGATAGAGACTGCAGCCATAAAATTAAAAGATGCTTGTTCCTTGGAAGAAAAGCTATGACCAACCTAGAGAGCATATTAAAAAGTAGAAACATTACCAACAACGGTCTATCTAGTTGAAGCTATCATTTTTCCAGTAGTCATGTATGAAAGTGAGTGTTGGACGATAAAGAAAGCTGGGTACTGCAGAATTGCTGCTTTGAAACTGGTGTTGGAGAAGACTCTTGAGAGTTCCTTGGACTGCAAGGAGATCCAATCAGTCCATCCTAAAGGAAATTAGTCCTGAATATTCATTGGAATGACTGTTGTTGAATCTGAAACTCCAGTACTTTGGCCACCTGATGCGAAGAACTGACTCATTGGAAGAGACCCTGATGCTGGGAAAGATTGCAGGCAGGAGGAGAAGGGGACAACAGAGGATGAGATCGTTGGATGGCATCATTGATGCATTGGGCATGAGTTTGAGTAGGCTCCGGGAGTTGGTGATGGACAGGGACGCCTGGCGTGCTGCAGATCACGGGGTTGCAAAGAGTCAGACATGACTGAGCAACTGAACTGAACTGAACTGAACAAAATCAAAGGCTTTGGCATAGTCGACAAAGAAGTAAACATTTTTTCTGGAACTCTCGTGCTTTTTCGATGATCCAACGGATGTTGGTGATTTGATCTCTGGTTTCGGAGAAGGCAATGGCACCCCACTCTAGTACTCTTGCCTGGAAAATCCCACGGACGGAGGAGCCTGGTGGGCTGCAGTCCATGGGGTCGCTGGGAGTCGGACATGACTGAGCGACTTTACTTTCTCTTTTCACTTTCATGCATTGGGGAAGGAAATGGCAACCCACTCCAGTATTCTTGCCTGGAGAATCCCAGGGACGGGGGAAGCCTGGTGGGCTGCCGTCTATGGGGTCACACAGAGTTGGACACGACTGAAGTGACTTAGCATCCTCTGCCTTTTCTAAATCCAGCTTAAATCTGGAAGTTCCCCAGGTAAATCTAATTTTTTGCCAGTGTTGAGAATCATTACAACTCATCAAGGACTGATCTTTCTCTGTAGGTTATTAAGGAGAAAGATAATTGACATTCATGGTTTTTGGTTTCACTACAGTAATTTTTTTTCTCTTATAAAGCCATAAGCTTGAGATGTGAGTACTGCACACTCAACATGTACAATGAATACGAGTGAAATTCCACAGTCACAGAATATCAATTAGTATTCCTTTGGGCATTAGTTGTTCTAGTTATATTTTTTAGCAGCTAAGAGAGGATTGACATACCCTATGTAAGCTCTATCAATCATGATCTAGTCTCTGAGTAAACAAAGTGGATGACTGACATTTGAGATACTTCATGCTTTATCCCTCTTTATCTTCTTATCTTCTGTTTTCATCTTATAGCATGCCTGATTCTCTTTCCAGCTTATGCTCCTATCATACTCAATTATTTTACAGTCCCCTTCACTCCAATAATGCATAGGCTTTTTACATCTGTAAGATGTTGATATGATGTTTCCTCTGCTTGCACTCTCTTCTTCTTATCTGCCTAAAAATTTCCTATTCACCCTTCAATATCAAGAGTTCTTAATGGTGCATGTTCTGAGCTAGGAAGAAAAATATACACGTATGTGTGTGTGTGTGTATGTGTGTGTTATATGCATTTTTTATTGGAAGCAGTGTCATAATTTCATTATGTCCCCCCAAAGGATTGTGACCTTGTAAATATTAAAATCCATTCCTTTTGCTTATGGTCAGATGTGACACAGTTGAAGCACATTCTGAGACTTCCTAGGCTCCAACTGCCCTAACCGAGTTTCCTGTCACAGGTACTCTGTCTTCATGTGGGTTCCCATGAAAGTGAAAGTGAAAGTCGCTCACTCGTGTCCAACTCTGTGCGACCCCATGGACTATACAGTCTATGGAATTCTCCAGGCCAGAATACAGGAGTGGGTAGCCCATAGAGCTTTAAATACTCTGTTTCTATATCATTTTTACTTGTATCCCTTTGAACTTGAAGCTCATTGAAAGCAGGGACAATGGTTTATTCATCTTTCATCCCAAAGCTTTTTATACATATGTTCATTAGTCTATAGCTAGGTAGAATATTGAAACTCGGAATCACTATGGCTATCTCCTCTGCTCCAAGAAAAATTTCTTTAATATTTTAATAATGTGAGTTCTAGAAATTAAAAAAAAATACATAAAATGGAGGGAAGAATTGTCAGCAAAATAATTCAAGAAAAACTTGAAAAATGAAAAATTGTTTATTTACATTTTAGAAGACTAGCACCCACAAAATTTGATGAAAATAGACTCATACCAAGATATATCAGGGTGAAATTTCAGAATACTGGGAACAAAGAGAAATTTAACCCTCAGATTTCCAGAGGATTAAAAAATAGAAACAGAATGGCTTAAGAACTTTCAATATCATCAATATAAAACAGAAGGCAATGGAATGAAGATTTGAAAATTTGTAAGGAAAATGATTCTAGACATATATAAGCTAAAAATATAAGTAAACAATACTCTCAGACTTATGAGCTCTCAAAAATTTAATCTCCCTGTGCAGTTTTGTCAGGAAGCTATTGGAGATTTTTCTCCACCCAAAGTAAGAAGTAAACCAAGAAAGAGAAAGATGTGGAATGCAAAAAAAGATACGGTGCAGGAGAGAGACAAATGAAATCCCTAGAAGGATGCTGAAGGGCTCTTTGCCTTTCCATAAGAACTTTAGGATCCCTTTATCAGTTTCTGTTGAAAAGATAGCTAAAATTTTGATAGGAACTGCAGTGAATCTGTAGATCAACTTTTGAAGTATTGACATCTTAATGATTACTTTTCAAATTCATGAACACTGGATTCATTTCCATTTGTTTTTGTGTATAATTTATTTCAAAATATTTTATAGTTTTCAGCGTACGAGTCTTATACTTTTGTTAAATTTATTCCTAAATGTTTTATTCTGTTTCATGCTATCATATGTAAATTGTTTTCTTATTTTCATTTTAGGTTGCTCACTGCTGATGTGTAGAAATACAACTGATTTTTGTACATTGTTCTTGTACCTTGATATCTTGCTGAACTTCATAGCTATAACAGTTTGTTTTCAGGCTTCTTAGAACGTTCTATATGCAAAATGTATATGAAAATAGAGTAAATTTTAATTAAAAAAATTCTGGATGCCTTTATTTTTTTAATTTGCATATTTGCCCAGTCGGACATGACTGAAGCAACTTAGCAGCAGCAGCAGCAGCAGCAGCAGTAGGAGCTCTATTACAATGTTGAATAGAAATGGAAGAGCAAACATCCTTGCTTTGTTTCTAATCTTAGAGGGAAAATTTTCAGGATTTTGTCAGTAAATATGATTGTAGTTAGCTGTGAGATTTTCACATATGCCTTTAATTAAGTTGAAGAAGTTCACTTTTATCCCTAGTTTGTTGAATAGCTTTTTATGAAGGGGTATTGAGTTTTACCAAATATGTTTTCTGCCTTATTGAGATGGTAATCTTTTCTTTTTCTTTTTTAAACTTAATTTATTGGTTTTCATGTTTAGCTACCTTTTCCTTCCTGGGATAAATCTCAGTTGGTCATGGAGCATAATCATTTTATTGGTTTGGTTTGAACTTTTTGTTGAAGCTTTGGGGGAGAGTGCTGTGTTTAAAAAAGATGTTGGTATCTAACTACTATTGCTGTGGTGTTTATGTCTTCAGTTCTGTCAGTTTTTGCTTTATCTATTATCAACTCTTTTTTGGTGCATATATATTTTAATCCTTATATTTTCTTCACAAATTGACACTTACAGCATTATAAAATGTCCATTTTTATCTTCAGTAGCAGTTTGTTTCTCTAGAGTCTATTTTGTCTGACATTGGTATATATTCTCTAGCTCTCTTTTGGTCATTTTTTGCATTGTGTATATTTTCACTTTTACATTCAACTCAATTTTGTATCTTTGCATTTAATGTGTGTCTTTTGTAGAAAGTAAATGATTCAGTTATGGGTTTTAAAAATGTATTTCTTCCAACTTCTGCCATGTACTTAATGTGCTTAATTTACAGCAATAACTAATAAGATAGGATTTAGTCTGTCATATTGCTGTTTGTTTTATGTATGTAATTTGATTTCTGTTCTTCTGTTCTCCCATTACTGCTTTGTTTTGTGATAGGTGAATATTTTCTAGTGTACAGATTTTAATTCCTTCAGTCCATAGTGAAAAGTGAAAGTTGCTCAGTCGTGTCCGACTCTTTGTGACTCCATGGACTGTATAGTCCATGGAATTCTCCAGGCCAGAATACTGGAGTGGGTAGCCTTTCCCTTCTCCAGGGGATCTTCCCAACCCAGGGATCAAACCCACATCTCCTGCATTGCAGGCGGATTCTTTACCAGCTGAGCCACAAGTGAAGCCATTCAGGTCATAACAGATCTCTAGCTCTGTTCTGTTCTCTCCAATGACTCCTAGGATGCTCGTTTTCACTGTGGTTTTGGATTTGCATTTTTTGTGAATATCATGGAGTTGAAGCAGAGGATGTTGCAATATAGAAAGTTATAATGCAGAAACTAACTGTTAATTTCCTGATTTAGTTATTTGTCCTCAATGAATACTCAATTGCTACAAGCCTTGATTAATTTACATAGTTTTGTAAACACAGATTTTGATAATGTCAGCATTTTTGTTGTTTTTATGAAAGAGATAAGTTTCAGAGATCATATCTCTGTTTGCACTGACAGCCCCTTATTTTAAGTTTTATAAATGGTACTGATATATTACTTTCATACCAATTTCTGTCTCATTTGTCTATTGACACAATGGTGCTGCACAACAGAGCTACCTCATAATACAATGGTATTAAAAAATAACTGTTAATATAAATGTAACTTTTAGGATTTGGATTATTTTGGATGAATTTGTTTGGTTAATTCCTCGTTTCCACTAGGGCTCATTTACGTCTGTGGCAGGATAGTTGTTGGATACAAGATACGTGCAACCCAATGTTCATAGCAGCATTATTTACAGTAGCCTTGACAGGAAAACAACATGTCCATCAACATATAAGTGGGTAAAGAAGCTGTGGTATGTATATATATATAGAGAAAGTAGTGTTCCATTGTGCATATAGATATATTGATATATACACATATGCATACATATGTCTGTGTATATATATATATATATATATATATATACACACACAATGGAACACTATTCACTAATATACACACACACACACACACACACATACATATATATATATATGTAGGTATATATACAGTGGCACACTGAGTAGTGTTCTGTTGTATTTATCCATTTATCTGTTGATGGACACTTAGGTTGTTTTCATGTCCTGGCTATTGTAAATAATGCTGCAATGAACTTTGGATGCATGTATCTTGTATCCAGCAACCATCCATTATATATATGTGCCTATATATGATCAGATCAGATCAGATCAGTCGCTCAGTCATGTCCGACTCTTTGCGACTCCATGAACTGCAGCATGCCAGGCCTCCCTGTCCATTACCAACTCCCGGAGGTCACTCAGACTCATATTCATCGAGTCAGTGATGCCATCCAGCCATCTCATCCTCTGTCGTCCCCTTCTCCTCCTGCCCCCAATCCCTCCCAGCATCAGAATCTTCTCCAATGTGTCAACTCTTCGCATGAGGTGGCCAAAATACTGGAGTTTCAGCTTTAGCATCATTCCTTCCAAAGAAATCCCAGGGCTGATCTCCTTCAGAATGGACTGGTTGGATCTCCTTGCAGTCCAAGGGACTCTCAAGAGTCTTCTCCAACACCACAGTTCAAAAGCATCAATTCTTGGGCGCTCAGCCTTCCTCACAGTCCAGCTCTCACATCCATACATGATCACAGGAAAGACCATAGCCTTGACTAGATGATATATATAAACATGTGTATATATATGTATTTGTATACATACATACATATATATATATATGTATTTGTGTGTGTACACACATACACACACACACACACACAATGGAACACTGCTTGGCCATAGAAAAGGATGAAATTTTCCATTGGCAGCAACATGAATGGACTTGGAGGGATTATGCTAAGTGAAACAATTCAGGCACAGAAAGACAAATATTGTTTGATATCACTTGTGGATTCTAAAAAATATAGCAAGCGAGTGAATAAAACAAAAAAGAAGCAGACTCACAGATATAGAGAACAAATTAATTGTTATCTATGAGGAGAGGGAAGTAGAGAGCAGCAATATAGAGGTAGGGGATAGAAGGTTAATGTCAGGATTCCTTTGACAATATATGAAATCATTTGTGTGAAACTTTTGAAAATTGAAAAGCTCTATAGAATGTAAAGAATCTTTCATCTAATAAAAATATATTATATATATATATTTACTTAAATATGTATATATAGTTATTTAAATTGGAAGATAACTGCATTATAATGTGTTGGTTTCTTCTGTACAACTACATGAATCAGCCATAAGTATATGAATATATGTATATATGCTGTGCTGTGCTTAGTTGCTCAGTAATGTCCAACTTTTTGCCACCCCATAGACTGTAGCCCACCAGACTCCTCTGTCCATGGGGATGCTCAGGGCAAGAATATTGGAATGGGTTGCCATGCCCTCTTGCAGGGGATCTTCCGAACCCAAGGATCAAACCCAGGTCTCCCACATTTCAGGTGGATTCTTTACCATCTAAGCTGCCAGGGAAGCCCAAGAATACTGGAGTGGGTAGCCTATCCCTTCTCCAGGGGAACTTCCCAACCCAGGAATCAAACTGGGGTATCCTGCATTGCAAGCATATTCTTTACCAGCTGAGCTACCAGGAATATATATATACACTAAGTCACTTCAGTCGTGTCCGACTCTGTGCGACCCCATAGACGGCAGCCCACCAGGCTCCCCTGTCCCTGGGATTCTCCAGGCAAGAACACTGGAGTGGGTTGCCATTTCCTTCTCCAATGCATGAAAGTGAAAAGTGAAAGTGAAGTCGCCCAGTCCTGTCCGACTCTTAGCGACCCCTTGGACTGCAGCCTACCAGGCTCCTCCATCCATGGGATTTTCTGGCAAGAGTACTGGAGTGGGGTGCCATTGCCTTCTACCCCTCCCTCTTGAGCCTCCCTCCCACTTCCCCTCTCTCTATATAGTTGTTATTATCCATTCATCCCTTGGTAGAGATTTAGGTTGTTTCCATATCTTGGCTATTGTGAATAGTACTGCAATACACATGGAGGTGAAAATAGCTCTTTGAGAAACTGGTTTTATTTCCTTTGGGTATATACCCATAAGTGAGATTGCTGTTTTATTTCTAATTTTTTTGAGTACCCTCCATATTGTCTGCCATAATGGCTACTCAAATTTTCATTCCTGCAAACAGTCTCTTACCCAAATCTCAAAGCTCCCATAAAGGCACTTGTATCCTCTGGTTGCCACCAAATTATTGTTGCTGAGAAGAGATATGAGTAGAGGATCTCCTATTCCACCATTTTGCTGATGTCACCTCCCTCAATGTTTGTAGGGAGTCTACAAATTTTTCCTTCAAATTATTCTAGTATTTCCTGCTATCCAATCCTACTGGATGGAGAAGGAAATGGCAACCCACTCCAGTATTCTTGCCTGGAGAATCCCAGGGACGGGGGAGCCTGGTGAGCTTCTGTCTATGGGGTCGCACAGAGTCGGACACGACTGAAGCGACTTAGCAGCAGCTAAGCTGCTAGCTAGCAGCAATCCTGCTGCAAATGGTATTTTAAAGTTTATTTTGAAATTTTGGTTGCTAGTAGATTAACAACTACATTTTTATATTGACTTGCTGTTCTGTAAATTTGTTAATTTACTTGTTAATTTACTTGTCCATTTTACTAGTTGCTTTATAGATAACTCAGAATTTTCTATGTAAACCATCATACTGTCTTCTAATAGAGCTTTACTTTTTCTATTCCCAAATGTAGAACTTTAAAAAAAATATTCTTGCTATATTTCACTGGCTAGGGCCTTGAATAAATCCACTTTCTTTTTGGGAGACTTACGGAATATGTTCAATATTTCCGAGTTAAGTGCGAAACTATAGGTTTCACCTATAGTTTTATACATTTTTTTTATTTTAATGCAAGGGTATGAAGAGTTCCCATCTATGTCCAGCTTTGTAAGAGGTTTTTCCATGAATGAATATTGAATTTTGTGAAATATTTTTACTGTATCTAAATTATCATATGTTCTTTTTAAATTTTAGTTTGTTAACATGGTAAACTGCATTGGTTGATTTTTAATCAAATAAATCATCTTTTTATTCCTTGGATATATCTCACTTGGTCATTGATCAGAAAAGAGTTAACATTACAATCGGAGACTGCTGTTATTGGAAAGGCTTACTTGCACAGTTTGCTTTTGGCTGGTGTTTCGCAACTTGGATTTTGGGACAGCTCTCTCCACTCCAACTAATAAGGGTGGCTCACTATGCTTTTTTCTTTTAATTTTCTTTTATTTAATTTTACAATATTGTATTGGTTTTGCCATATATCAAAATGAATCCGCCACAGGTATACATGTGTTCCCCATCCTGAACCCTCCTCCCTCCTCCCTCCCCATACCATCCCTCTGGGTAGTCCCAGTTCACCAGCCCCAAGCATCCAGTATCGTGCATTGAACCTGGACTGGCGACTCATTTCATATATGATATTATACATATTTCAATGCCATTCTCCCAAATCATCCCACCTCACTGTGCTTAAATTGTGCAAACAATGTCGTTATGCTGAACATCTGCTTTCCTTTTTGGAGTCCAGAATGTATGTGCTAGATAGACAATGCCTAGAAAATTGACCCACAGTAAAAGCAAACTAACTAACAAATAAAAATCCCCTGAAATTGAATCTTTAGTGAGATTTCCTGGTGGACAGCATTTCACACATTTTATTTCAATTTGTTGTAGAAAATAAGCATATCCTTTGTGACTTTAGTAGAAGAGGATTCTCCAAAGGTTGTCCCGGATTTTCCCTGTACTTTGTGCCATGTGACATTTTCCTTTGCTGACTTTGCTTTGTATCCTGTGCCTGTGTTTGTGCCTATGTTCATGAGGAATATAGATCCATAGATTTTTAGTGATAGTCTTGACAGATTTTGAAATTAGGGATATACTGATCTTGTAAAATGAGTTGAGAAGTAGTCCATCCTCTTTTTTGAAATTATATGTATAAATTGGGTACTATTTCTTTTTAAAATGTTTCATAAAATTCAGCAGTGAAGATGTCACAGCTTGAGGGTGTGTGTGTGTGTGTGTGTGTGTGTAGAAGAGGTGTTTTAAAAAGTTATACATATATTGTTTATTTACAAAATCAATTTTTAATATATGTGAGATTATACATCTCTACCTATATATCTATATTCACATCTACATCTATATAAGTTTCACTTACTTCTTATGTAAGTTTTTATAAGTTGGGTCTTTCAATCAATTTGTTCATTTAATAGGTTTTCAAATTTATTGACATGAAGTCAGATTTATATTCCTTCAATATCATTTTTGGAGAAGGCAATGGCACCCCACTCCAGTACTCTTGCCTGGAAAATCCCATGGACAGAGGAGCCTGGTGGGCTGCAGTCCATGGGGTCGCTAAGAGTCGGACACGACTGAGTGATTTCACTTTCATTTTTCCCTTTCATGCATTGGAGAAGGAAATGGCAACCCACTCCAGTGTTCTTGCTTGGAGAATGCCAGGGACGGGGAAGCCTGGTGGGCTGCCGTCTATGGGGTTGCACAGAGTCTGACACGACTAAAGTGACTTAGCAGCAGCAGCAATATCATTTTACTGTCAGTAGGACCTATAGTGTTGCTCACTTGTTTCTTTCCTGACATTGGAAATTTATATTTTCTCTTATGATTCTTAATTTACTAGGGATATATCAAGTTTATTAATCTTTTCAAAGCACCCTTTTCCAAACTCTTACCTAAGTGAAAGCAGAGATCCATTTTACATGTATTCAGTTCAGTTCAGTTCAGTCGCTCAGTCGTGTCTGACTCTTTGCAACCCCATGAATCACAGCGTGCCGGGCCTCCCTGTCCATCACCAACTCCCGGAGTTCACTCACACTCACGTTCATCGAGTTGGTGATGCCATCCAGCCATCTCATCCTCTGTCGTCCCCTTCTCCTGCCTCCAATCCCTCCCAGCATCAGAGTCTTTTCCAATGAGTCAACTCTTTGCATGAGGTGGCTAAAGTACTGGAGTTTCAGCTTTAGCATCATTCCTTACAAAGAAATCCCAGGGCTGATCTCCTTCAGAATGGACTGGTTGGAAGTCCTTGCAGTCCAAGGGATTCTCAAGAGTCTTCTCCAACACCACAGTTCAAAAGCATCAATTCTTTGGTGCTCAGCCTTCTTCACAGTCCAACTCTCACATCCATACATGACCACTGGAAAAACCATAGCCTTGACTAGACGGACCTTTGTTGGCAAAGTAATGTTTCTGCTTTTGAATATGCTATCTAGGTTGGTCATAACTTTCCTTCCAAGGAGTAAGCATCTTTTAATTTCGTGGCTGCAGTCACCATCTGTAGTGATTTTGGAGCCCCCCAAAATAAAGTCTGACACTGTTTCCTCATCTATTTCTCATGAAGTGATGAGACCAGATGCCATGATCTTTGTTTTCTGAATGTTGAGCTTTAAGCCAACTTTTTCACTCTCCACTTTCACTTTCATCAAGAGACATTTTAGTTCCTCTTCACTTTCTGCCATAAGGGTGGTGTTCTGCATATCTGAGGTTATTGATATTTCTCCCAGCAATCTTGATTCCAGCTTGTGCTTCTTCCAGCCCAGTGTTTCTCATGATGTACTCTGCATATAAGTTAAATAAGCAGGGTATAGATTTGCTATTAAATCTAAACATTTTGTAAATTCCAGTATCATGGCTATTTTTATTTTTTTTCTTTTAATTTGTTTTTTAATATAAATTTATTTATTTTAATTGGAGGCTAATTACAATATTGTATTGGTTTTGCCATACATTGACATATGAGTGATGTGAAAGAAGGCTTTCTACTTTCCAAACTTTTAAAATAATCTTAATTTCTGATTTCTACTTTATCTATTTTTTTGCAATGAGTTTTGTAAAATGTCAATTCTTAAAAATCTATTGAAATTTTCTTTATGACCTGAAATAAGGGTTAAGTTGACAAGTTGACTTGTAGAGTAAATTCACCTGGCTGCTTGGTTTTTATTAAGTAAAGTTTTTTTTTTTTTTTTTTGGCATACAGCCGTGTTTGTTCATTTAGGTATTATCTATGACTGATTTTGTACTACCACGTCAGAGTTGAATGCTTGTGAAAGAGACCTTATAACTCACAAAGCTTTAAATATTTACCAGATATCTGGCTCTTTGCAGAAAGTTTACAGACCCCTGACCTAGAACACAGTTGATATTTGTAAACAGTCATTGTGTGCAAGTAAAAAGTCTCTTGCTTCCCTTTTCTCTCTCTTGCCCTTCTGTCTCTGTTGACACATGTGCACACATACATACACCGACACACATACACACAAATTCGATTGAGAATAGTAATGGAATTGTTCAAAAATTTTTATCATTTGATTTTTTTTTTCAGTTTTGAAGAGAAACACATTTTAAAAAAGCTGCCCTATTGATTTATCTTTGTGTTGTCATCAAATTTGGCTTCATATATTTTCATGCTACATTATCCAGTTCCTAAAAGTTGAATTTAAGTAGATTATGATTTTTATCATGTTGAAGTATACTTTATGTTTATCAAGGTTTTATGCTTTAAATTCAATATATTCTAGTATTAGTATGGTACGTACACTAGCTTTATTTGGTTAGTATTTTCCTGACATATCTTTTTATATCCTTAATAATTTCAAATTTTCTCCTGTTTCTTATTTTGTTTATAAGTGCATTTCTTGTAAGCAGTAAAGAGCTGGAATTTTAGATTCAAATATAATTATATTTCTTATCAAATCAATAAATTTAATCAATATTCATTAACATTATATTGTATATTTGGAAATATTTACATCTTTTTATTTTATGTTTTCTGCTTACCATGCATTTTGTTTGATTTTTCCAACTGTCTTGATTTATATTGAAGCTTTAAAATTTTTGTTTTCCCTTAGGAACTATAGCTTCTATGTCTGTATTTCTGGTGGGTTTTCTTTAAATTTTTAGCATCTGCAGTAACATACACAATTTTTATAACAAGTTCCAAAGTTGCTCAATATCTCTAGTCTCCTACAATGGAAGACAAAGATCTTAGAATGTTCTCCAAATCATTGAATCCCCACATGAAGTGAAAGTTGCTCAGTCATGTCCGACTCTTTGCAAACCCATGGACTATACAGTCCGTGGAGTTCTCCAGGCCAGAATACTGGAGTGGGCAGCCTTTCCCTTCTCCAGGGTATCTTCCCAACTCTGGAATCAAACCCATGTCTCCCACATTGCAGATGGATTCTTTACCAGCTGAACCACAAGAGAAACCCAAGGATACTAGATTGGGTAGCCTATCACTTCTGCAGCAGATCTTCCTGACCCAGGAATTGAACCAGAGTCTCCTGCATTGCAGGAAGATTATCAACTGAACTATCAGGGAAGCTTGAATCCCCACAGCCTGTGTCCCTATTTATTGTCTAAAACTTAATTCTTCCTTTCAGTACAGATAGAATATGTGTTCTTTGTTGGGTATCAAGTATAGTTTTTCGCATGCACTTTGCTTGGAGCAAGGGATCGCCCTTAGATCCAGCTTCATTCAGTGAGGTAGTTCTGATTTGTAGGGTTTTCTTTTACCTCAAGGAAATCAAATGAGTCTCTGTCTACTTCCTGTTCTGTGACTTCAGTGGCATACCCCCATTGTTACGGGGCTGAATTGTGTTTTCTGTAAATTCATATGTGAAATCTGAACCCCCTAATCCTAATACCTTGGAATATGACTGTTTGTAGAGCTGCTGTCTTTAAAAGAGATAATTAAGATAAAATTAGGTAATGGTCAAGGCTTAATTCACTATGCTTAGCATCCTTGTAAGCAGAAGAGGAGATTAAGATACAGATAGGTACCTAGAGAAGATCATGTGAATATAGAAGATGATGGCTATTAACAAGCCAAGAAGAGAGGCCTTTAGAAGGAACCACTTTGCTAACTTCTTGATCTTGGACATCTAGCCTCCAGAATGGTGAGGAAATAAACATCTACTATTTTAAGCCATCTAGTTTGTCATAGTCTATTATGGAAGCCCTAGCAAGTATATCCACTCTATATTTGTGTTCCATTTGTGGTACCTAAATTTATTTATTTATTTTAAAAGCAAGTTATATCTTTTTATTTAAAATAAAAACTCATTCATTTCTATGTGAGAAATGGGATGGGAAGCTTTGTTTTCTAGACTGATATTTAATTGGAGGATAATTGCTTTGCAGTGTTGTGTTGTTTTCTGCTTTACAACATCACAAAAAAGATAATATATATACACACACACACACACATATATATATATATATATATATATATATATATCTCCTCCCTCTTGAATCTCCGTGTCACTCCCCCCATCCCACCCCGCTAGGTGGTTACAGGGTTACAGGCACCAGGCTGGACTCCCTGTGTTACATAGCAGCTTCCCACTAGCTATTTTACACATGGTAGTGTATATATGTTAAAGCTACTTTCTCAATTCATTCCACCCCTCCTTCCCCCTCTGTGTCCACAAGTTCATTCTCTATGTCTGTGTTTCCATTCCTTCCCTGCAAATGGGTTCATCAGTACTGTTTTTCTAGATTCCATATATATGTGTTAATATGTGATATTTGTTTTTCTCTTTCTGACTTACTTCATTCTGTATAACAGGCTTTTGGTTCATATACATCAGTTCAGCCAATTCACATTTGTTCCTTTTTATGGCTGAGTAATGTACCATTGTATATATGTACCAAGCTTCTTTATCCACTCATCTGTTGATGGATATCTACGTTGTGTCCATGTCCTGGCTATTATAGTGATGCAATGAACACTGGGGTACTTGTGTCTTGAATAGTTGTTTACTCAGGGTATATGCCCAGTAGTGGGATTGCTGGGTCATATGATGGTTTGGGGCTTCCCTGGTAGTTCAGATGGTAAAGAATCTGCTTCCAATGCAGGAAACACAGGTTCAATCCCTGGATTGGAAATATCCCCTGAAGAACGGCTACCCACTCCAGTATTCTTACCTGGAGAATCCCATGGACTGAGGAGCCTGGCAGGCTATAGTCTATGGAGTTGCAAAGAGTTCAACATGACTGAACATGCATGCACTGTATGCCGTGGTAGTTTTCTTCCTAATTTTTAAAAGAACCTCCATACTGTTCTTTACAGGGTGGCGTGCTTTGAATATGAACTCCTATAAGCATTTTTAATCTTCTAATTTTTTTAATTAGAACTTTTAATTCTCATCCTATTTTCTTTGTATAACATTCAACATGGATTTTTAATGTAATCTCTGAGTGTCATAGTATGATTAGGACACACTTTGCTTTCAGAAACAACTAGAAGACAGGAATGGTCTGTCTTTTGGTCTAATGGTCATTTTTGTATTCCCCTAAATGTCTAACACAATGCCTGATACATCATTTGTGTTCAATACATTTTTAGTAAGTTGACTAATAGGAAGAAGACTAGACTAGAGTCTAGATATCTAGGTCCTATCATAGCTGTATATCTCACTAACTGGGCAAGTCAGTTAAGTTCTCTGGGGCTCATTTTGTCTTTTTGAACCATGTGTGTCTGAGTTAAGACCTCTTAGGTTAGAATATTGCAAAACTTTATATGTCCGAAAAAATATGCCCAGTCTATCCAAGGTCATGTAGAGAGAAAAAAAAAGTTAATGGAGTACAATTTTCCTCTTGGTTCTCCTCACTTACTTTGAAATCAATAACCAGTCTAAGCACTCCTTAGAAGTAACTCTACAACCCACCATTAGTCTCCAATTGACTAAACAAATCTAGACTTAATAAAACTTACTTTTGCTAATGGCAGGTAATGGAAGAATCAGAATTTCCCAGAGACCACAGGCTTCATTTCCCTTCATACTTTACTTGCTGGATCAGCGGTTAGTGCTGTACTTGAGCTGTATAAGGCTAATAACCCTGGAGCAGAGAAAAAAAATACCTCATTTACTGTTTTACAGCAGTCACTATCTGATAATCACTAAATGGTTTCTGGGTCAGTTATGCGTCCTCAAGGTAAGACCAAAATGCCAGCTCAAATAATCGGGCAATGGAGTGCCTTAATAAAGAGATTTTTATAAAATGCTTAGAGGCACTGGTCTTAAAATTGCAACAGATTTTCTTTCATGCCAGGTGCTACCTAAACCTGGTACTCTATGACATATATTTATTTAAAAGTTTAACTGAATTCACTGATGTTGGTGGCAAATATAATATTTGAATGCCTCTATTAAGATAAGTACTATTAAGCAAGAGATTTATGAAGATGTGTGCAAAGACTATTCATACTTTACATAGAAACTCTGTCTTTGAGGGAATTCAATTAAAATTCCTGTACTCATACAGCTCAAGTGCCAGAAAGGGTTTCAGCTAGAAATCTCTTCTTAGAATTAAGAGATCAAAAGGATGGATTTTTAGTTCCTTTTTTAAATATCAGTACTCAGTGTTAATAACTAAGGTTTAATGAGGGTTTTTCCCTCCAGTTAATCTCTTTACAATTCACAGGTTTAGAAACTGTGGAAGAAAGAATCTTCTGCCTCAGTGTACATTATCTCCTGGTTGACTGTGAGTTTAAAAAGATGACAGCAGGGTACAAGCAGTTCATTGACAAGTATTCAAGGCAATTTAGGATCCACAGGAATATTGGTTAGGAAAGTCATTATTAACAAAGTTTTGCAAAACTTTTGAATATCTATGCTTGATATTCCTCTTAGTTCTATGTAGGTCAAATCTAGCCTGTAGGAGACATCAGTCTGCCTCATGAGTTTAGTTGCAGGTTAGTGAGTGTCTATAGCAATGCAATTAATAAGGCTGAAGTCAAAAGAATCTGGGGAAAGGAGATCTCTTAGAGGTATGAGTTACTAGTTAATCAAGGGAAAAATCTATCTTACCTGTTTTTGTGCTGGTATCCCACTGTTACAATTAGTTATTGTGCCAAATTCATTTATTTTTCAACAAATATTGATCGAATGCCCACCATGTGCCAAGCAGTTTTCTAGACACCGAGCTTACAGCATTAAAGAAAACAAGCACATTTCTAATCTCATAGAAGGTAAATTCTGATAGGATATAAGCATGCAGGAAGGATTGTGTAGTAGTTGATCAGATCAGATCAGTCGCTCAGTCGTGTCCGACTCTTTGCGACCCCATGAACCGCAGCACGCCAGGCCTCCCTGTCCATCACCAGCTCCCGGAGGTCACTCAGACTCGCATCCATCGAGTCAGTGATGCCATCCAGCCATCTCATCCTCTGTCGTCCCCTTCTCCTCCTGCCCTCAATCCCTCCCAGCATCAGAGTCTTCTCCAATGAGTCAACTCTTCGCATGAGGTGGCCAAAATATTGGAGTTTCAGCTTTAGCATCATTCCTTCCAAAGAAATTCCAGGATTGATCTCCTTCAGAATGGACTGGTTGGATCTTCTTGCAGTCCAAGGGACTCTCAAGAGTCTTCTCCAACACCACAGTTCAAAAGCATCAATTCTTCGGCGCTCAGCCTTCTTCACAGTCCAACTCTCACATCCATACATGACCACAGGAAAGACCATAGCCTTGACTAGGCGAACCTTTGTTGGTAAAGTAATGTCTCTGCTTTTGAATATGCTATCTAGGTTGGTCATAACTTTCCTTCCAAGGAGTAAACGTCTTTTAATTTCATGGCTGCAGTCACCATCTGCAGTGATTTTGGAGCCCAGAAAAACAAAGTCTGACACTGTTTCCATGTAGTAGTTGAGTATGGTTTAAATTAGATATGGTCACCAGAGAGACCTCACTAAGAAAATGGTATTTGAGTAGAGATCTGAAGGAAGTGAAAGAGTAAACCATGCAGATATCTGAAGAAGAGCATACTAGACAGGTGGAACAGCAATTACAGAGGCCCTGAAGCAGGAAGAAGCCTGATATTATCTAGCAATATCTAGGAGGCCAGTGTAGCTGGGTCAAAATGAGTGAACAGGAGCATAGTCTGAGGTCAGGTCAAAAGATATAGGGGATTGTCATGCAGAATCTTATACAAACTCTGGCTTTTTCAGTGAGATGGGAATTAATCACTGAGTTTGAAGCAGGGGAGGCAAATACAGAAGCAAGAGGTCCAATGAGGATGCTATTGTAGCATTCCAGGGGAAAGATAATGGTGTTTTGGATTAAAGTAGTAGCAACGGATTTTGTGGAGAAGGTGTCAGAGTCTCGATATAATTTGAAGTTTTACTGATGGATTTGCAACAGGATTTACTGATGAACCAGATGTGGGTTGTGTGATATATTGGAGAATTAAGGATGGCTCTGGAAATGGCAACCCACTCCAGTACTTTTGCCTGGAAAATCCCATGGACAGAGGAGCATGGTAGGCTACAGTTCATGGGGTCGCAGAGTCAGACACAACTGAGTGACTTCACTTTCACTTTCCAATATTTTTGCCCTAAGCACCTGGAGCTACAAATTTTCACATGGAGAAAACTATAGAAGAACAAATTTCGTGGTGGTGGTGATGGGGAACAGGAACTCAGTTTGATATGTGGTAAGTTTGAGATGCCTAGTAGTTTCTGGAAGCGATGGTATATCATTAAAAGCATACATTCAATAGCTAAACTATCTGATTTTAAATTATCTTTCCACCATTCAGCAGCCATGTGACCTTGAGAAAATTACTTGATAAGTGTGTCCCTATTTTTTCATCTTAGAATGGGAGTGATATTGGCACATACTTCATACAGCTGTTTTAAGGATTAAATACGTTAATGTTTAGAAAAACTGCTTAAAATGAGGTTTAGAAAAGAATAAACACTATATGAGCTCAGTTGTGTCTGAATCTTTGCAAGTCCATGGACTGTAGCCCATTACGCATCTCTGTCTGTGGAGTTCTCCAGGCAAGATCACTGGAGGGGGTTGCCATTCCCTTCTCCAGGGGATCTTCCCAACTCAGGGATTGAACCCCAGTCTCCTGCCATTGCAGGCAGATTCTTTACCATCTGTGGTACCAGGGAAGTCCATATAAGCATTTGTTTTTATTATTGTTATTATTATCATTACTATTATTTATTCTTACTATTAGACATTCCAGTTGAGCTGTCAACTATGCTACTGCCTGTTTAAGTCTAAAGTTCAGAAGAGGACATAAGTTTGAGACAAATTTTGCAGTCGTCGGCATATAGGTGGCACTTAAGCTAAGAGACAAGGAGAATAGCAAATATATGAGTGTAGGTAAACTCTTCAAGGGCACTGGGACACACTGTACCTTTTAGAAGTTTGGAAAATAAAGAAGAATTGAAAAGGAGATGGAAAAGGAGTGGTCAGAAAAGTGAGAGGAAACAATGTGTGGTATTTTGGAAACTAGGAAAGAAACTACATGAGATGAGGCCTCAGACATAAGCAGTGGCTTCAATTCTATTTAATTCAATTTATTTGTGACCTTGACAAGAGCAGTTTTATTGGGGTGGTAGGAGCATAAGCTTAATTCTGGTTCAAGAAGAAATAGAAAGAGTATAGGCAATTCTTTCTAGGAGTTTTGCTGTATTTCTAGAAATGGACATGAAGCTAAACAAGGAAGAGGAGCCAGGAAAATTTTTTACCTAGGATGGTAGAAAGAGTATATTTGTATCTGATGATATTGATCCAGGAGAGAAGGAAATGTGATGATGTTGGAGAGGGAGAATTATTGGACTGATATGATTAAGGCCAGTTTCTCAATATTACTGGGTGGGAAAAGACATTACTTTTCATTATCTCTGAGAGCTTTAACTATATAATAGATAAACTGGGTGCAGACTTTGATATCACATAAAGAGGGAGATAAATTACCAGTAACATTTCTGAACAAATCAGAGAAGTGGGGTACTTCGGGGCTGTCTTCCTTCATCACAATGATAAGCCTTGGAAGCTGCTAATGGTCATGGTCTTAAAAGGGCATATGTTGATAAAATCTCATATCAGCAGTTCCTGAAAACTCAACAAAAAAATTATATTATGAATTCCTGTACTTTTTTTCCCCCATCTTCAGTGATCACATCTTAGTCCAAGTCCCTATTGACTCTCATCAGAAGCAGAGTAATGGGCTTCTAAGTGGTCATCCTACTTTGATTGTTGCCTCTTGCAGTCTCTTCTCCACACAATATGAAGAGAAATCCTTTTGAATGGAAGTCATGTAATATCAACATTCTACTTCCTCCAAGGTCTGTTGTGAGTGAAAATTTTATACCAAACTTGAAAAATCACAAAATGTTAACTGTTTGATATGTCAATATCAAGGCTTCCCAGGCGGCTCAGCGGTAAAGAATCAGCTTGCCAATGCAGGAGACACAGGAGATGCAGGTTCGAACTCTGCCACCCGGGTTGGGGAGATCCCCTGGAGGAGGATAACAATCCACTCCAGTATTCTTGCCTGGGAAATCCCAAGGACAGAGGAGCCTGGTGGGCTAGAGTCCATGGGGTCGCAAGAGTTGGATGTGATTTAGTGACTAAACCACCAACACCACCAGGTCAGTATCATGCTAATACATGTTTTAAGAAGCTTGCTTCATCCTCATTTGACACACATTTTCATATGAGTGTTGCCTTATTGTCACAGTTTATTCTGATTAGTGGACTTTTCTGGTGGCTCAGTGGTAAAGAATCTCCCTGCCAAGCAGGAGACTTGGATTGGATCCCTGGGTCAGGAAGATCCCCTGGAGAAGGAAATGGCATCCCGCCCCCATATTCTTGCCTGGGAAATCTCATGGACAGAAGAGCCTGATGGGCTAAAATCCACGAGGTTGCAAAAGAGTCGGACACAACTTAGCAAGAAAGCCACAACAACAAATCTAATTAATAATGATCTACAGCAATTAATGATGAAATCTATTTAGGGTATGGAGAAAAGGGAACCCTGTTATACTGTTGGTGGCAATGCAAACTAGTACAGCCACTATGGAGAACAGTGTGGAGATTCCTTAAAAAACTGGAAATAGAACTGCCATACAACCCAGCAATCCCACTGCTGGGCATGCACACTGAGAAAACCAGAACTGAAAGAGACACATGTACCCCAGTGTTCATCGCAGCACTGTTTACAATAGCCAGGACATGGAAGCAACCTAGATGTCCATCAGCAGATGAATGGATAAGAAAGCTGTGGTACATATACACAATGGAGTATTACTCAGCCACTAAAAAGAATACATTTGAATCAGTTCTAATGAGGTGGATGAAACTGGAACCTATTATACAGAGTGAAGTAAGCCAGAAAGAAAAACACCAATACAGTATACTAACACATATATATGAAATTTAGGAGGATGGCTAACAATAACCCTGTATATGAGACAGCAAAAGAGACACTGCTGTATAGAACAGTCTTTTGGACTCTGTGGGAGAGGGAGAGATTTGGGAGAATGGCATTGAAATATATATAATATCATATATGAAACGAGTTGCCAGTCCAGGTTCGATGCACGATACTGGATGCTTTGGGCTGGTGCACGGAGACAACCCAGAGGGATGGTACAAGAAGGGAGGAGGGAGGACGGTTTGGGGTGGGGAGTACATGTATGCCTGTGGTGGATTCATTTTGATGTATGGCAAAACCAATACAATATTGTAAAATTAAATAAAATAAAAATAAATAAATACAAAAAAAAAAAAAAAAGAGTCGGACACAACTTAGCAAGAAAGCCACAACAACAAATCTGATTAGTAATCATCTGCAGCAATTAATGATGAAATTTATTTAGAGTTCTGAAAGTTTCAAGGCTAACCTGTAGAAACTGGCAAATTGACGGCAAAGCCTGCTGGAAAAGTTATCCACAAAATTGTTATGATTTTACTTTCCTGTAGAAAGCTATACAACCATGTATCTAACTTAGCAGCCGTAGGCATTTCTTTTCTGTCTATACAAATCCTTATTTGTCAGTCTTTGAACCAGCTCTTATTACTTTCTTATGTATTCCTTTATTAATTAAGTTCATAAAAAGTTCACATATGCTCATTATCTGTTTATATGAGAATATTGTAATGTTCCTCATGATATTTTAAATAAAGTGGAAAGTCTTTAACTATAGCCACAAAGCCCTATGTGATCAGGTTGCTATCTAACTCTGAGGTCATCCACTACCACTCTTCTAAGCCCTGTTGGCTTTTCTAGAACAGAGTAAGTCATTTCTGATCCTAAAGCCACTTCAGTGTGCTGTTATATCTTTTTGGAGAATTTTTTCCCCCAGATTTCTACTTTGACTCATCGATTATATGAGACAGGTCTCTACTCAAATGTAAGCCCCTCACAAATGCTTCACTGAGTTCCCTATCCAAAATATCACAACTACATACCACTCTATAAAACTACTTAACTGGATTCATTTTTCCTTTTTTTTTTTTGTTTTTACTTTACAATATTGTATTGGTTTTGCCATACATCAACATGAATCCACCACGGGTATACACGTGTTCCCCATCCTGAAACCCCCTCCCACCTCCCTCCCAGTACTATCCATCTGGGTCATCCTAGTGCACCAGCCTCAAGCATCCTGTATCCTGCATCGAACCTGGACTGGCAATTTGTTTCTTATATGATATCATACGTGTTTCAATGCCATTCTCCCAAATCATCCCACCCTCTCCCACAGAGTCCAAAAGACTGTTCTATACATCTGTGTCTCATTTATGTTTAAGGTAATTATTGATAAGTATGATCAATAATTACCTTAAACGTAAATGGATTTACTTTTTCTAACATTTCACTGTGATTATTTTCAAACACATAGCATAATGGAAAGGAACTTAGACTGAACACTCATCCATCCACCAGTGAGATCCTATCATTAAAATTTTTGCCATTGCATAATATTTTATAAATTCCTTTATGATTCTAACATCATTTTCATGCCCAAATGCACCCCCCAACACTGCAATTTAAAATCCAGAAGTACAGTGTGTTTGTTTCAAACACTGCTGTATCCTCAGTGCTTGTAACAGCACTTAATATGCAGAAGATGTCATAGTTTAAATGACTGGTTCTAATTATTTAGTCACCTGCAATAGTATTATACATCCATGTCCTATGATAGATGGGTAAGATCTCTGTAAGGAAAGAACCTCAGCCTTGCACAGACTTTCTTCTCAGTGAAGCACCATTCAACACACACTCAAACCTAGTGTCATGGCCCATGGTCCAGGCCCCTCACTCTAACAGTTTCTGGGGAAAATGAGGAAGGGTTCCATAAGCCCTGACATCTTAGAATGTGTATCCTTACCCTTAAAGTTGTCATTACTGTTGGGCCCCTTAGACTTAAGCAGGTAGGGGCACATCATAACAGGAGATTTATTAGGCTAAACAAATTTAGATGCCTACTATAATTAATGTTTAGCAATCAAGAGATGTTTTACTTAACGGACAGAAAAACATCCAATAGTGCAGTAACTATTCTTACCATTATAATAACATTTACCTCCTTTAATAAGTTGATTGCGTTTGATGGTATAGTTTAAGGCATAATGGTGTAGTAAGAGTTGTGTGATAAAGAAAGATAAATATATTACCCAATTTAACCTATGTGTCAAACAATGGTAGATTTAAGACTTCATTTATTGGAATGAGCTAAAGAGAAAAATCACATGCAAAAGTGATAAAACTGTACATTTTAGCTTTCATTGGTAAAATGCTAAAGAAGTAGTCATTTATTAGTTCCCTTGATAGTCACAATGGTGATATCAGTCATAATGGATTCACTAAATAATAATGTGACTATAAGATGCAGTGTTAGACATTCTAATTTACTTTTTGGAGTAATTACTAAGATATACTCAGAAGCATTGGCCTCTTGTTCTGGGGAACCATTTTAAATGGAAAATGTTAATTTTACTGGTGTCACAATTATATTATAGAAATGATGATATTGTTCACCTAAATGTAAAAAGGAATTTTAATGCAATTTAAATTTCTTGAACTATATATTTGTGGATTTCAGTTAGTTTTACTTTGCAGAATGAAAACTGAACACAGCATATTTTGATAAGTGTAAAGTGGTAAATGGGACAGCCTTTAGATACTTCTCTAAAACAATAGAATGTAATCTACTTGCAAGTGAGTCTTCCATGTACATTTTTATATTTAATTCCTATAAATTTCCTTCTGATATTCCTATAAAATATAAGAAGATTATGTGAATTAGTACATCTAAATGTATTGAAGTCTCCTTAAGGATATGCTGCCTGAAGAACCCTTTAAAGTGTTGGTGTGATTGCAAATGGTGGGTGTTTTTTTCAGAAGATAATTTCACCCTCTATGGAGCTAGAGCTATTCCAATGGGTTAGATCAATGTGCTTTAAAATTTCAGGGATATTTCAATATGGTCATTGGATCAGATTGATGAAGGGTATTCCTTCAAAGGGACAAGTATGTTCTTAAGTCAGTATTTTCAAACCTGTGTAAGACCAGCGTGACTTTATGTTAATGCAATTTGCTTCATGGAGCTGGTGTCAGGTGTGTAGGGTGACAGTTGCCCTGTTAAAGGCTTGTCATAGGTCATGTTATCCAACTTACTCATTGCATACGTAAGGAAAATATGTCCTGCTCAGGGAATAAACTTTGAAATGGTGAGGTATTTTAGAAGGCTGTTCTGTAGAAACGTATATTATCTATATAAACTTCTGATCATATTTAAGTATAGTGTATAGAGATAAATTTTACTTGTCCAATTCACAGTGAGATATTTAGCAGATTCAGGTTATCAGTATTTTTCTTGTGGTAGGAGCTATGATATATTTTCCATTAGACAATATTTTAATGAAAATAATATATTTTCTTCATTTAAATTAAGAGGCTTAATCTTAAGGATTTAAATTAAATGTCTTGAATTATTTTAATTTGAATTATTTATATGTTTAAAATGAGAACTTTAATTTTATGTATTAAAACTCATATATTAATGGTGTGCCTAAACTCAACTCTTTATTTTTATAATCAGAAATTAGAAATTATCCATGACACCATTATTAAAAACATAAATGAATCAGTGCTTCCCCTCCCCCACAGGTGTTTATCATTCTCATCAAATATAGTGAGAATATCCAACATACCACTGAAAAAAAGTGGGCTAATTAAGAACTAGCATAGAAAATAATTTTTTATTTACTTGTATTTGTGAAATAGCATTTTTATTTGATTACCAAAGTAATACATGTTAATTGCTCTAAGTGTAGCAAATGCATAAAACTACAAAGAGGGGAAATAAAAATAATTTTACTTCTTAGAGAGATGAGACCTGTGAACATGCTGGCATTTATTTTTCTACTTTTTGTTTCTATGTATATATTTAAATATATGCTGCTGCTACTGCTGCTAAGTCGCTTCAGTCATGTCTGACTCTGTGCAACCCCATAGACGGTACCCCACCAGGCTCCCCCATCACTGGGATTCTCCAGGCAAGAATACTGGAGTGGGTTACCATTTCCTTCTCCAATGCATGAAAGTGAAAAGTGAACATGAAGTCACTCAGTCGTGTCCGACTCTGAGCGACCCCATGGACCGCAGCCTACCGGGCTCCTCCTTCCATGGGATTTTCCAGGCAAGAGTACTGGAGTGGGGTGCCATTGCCTTCTCCATGACGCTCTTTAGTGATTGTTTTTTGGATATGATATATCATAAAATTTTGCTATAAGATTTTAAGATTCTTTTAAAAATATTTTTAATTGAAAGATAATTGCTTGCTGAATTTTGTTTTCTGTCAAATCTCAACATGAATCAGCCATCGGTTCAGTTCAGTTCAGTCGCTCAGTCGTGTCCGACTCTTTGCGACCCCATGAATCGCAGCAGGCCAGGCCTCCCTGTCCGTCACCAACTCCCGGAGTTCACTCAGACTCATGTCCATCGAGTCAGTGATGCCATCCAGCCATCTCATCCTCTGTCGTCCCCTTCTCCTCCTGCCCCTAATCCCTCCCAGCATCAGAGTCTTTTCCAATGAGTCAACTCTTCACATGAGGTGGCCAAAGTACTGGAGTTTCAGCTTTAGCATCATTTCTTCCAAAGAAATCCCAGGGCTGATCTCCTTCAGAATGGACTGGTTGGATCTCCTTGCAGTCCAGGGGACTCTCAAGAATCTTCTCCAACACCACAGTTCAAAAGCGTCAATTCTTCGGTGCTCAGCTTTCTTAACAGTCCAACTCTCACATCCATACATGACCACTGGAAAAACCATAGCCTTGACTAGATGTTGACTAGATGTTGACTTTGTTGGCAAAGTCATGTTTCTGCTTTTCAATATGCTACCTAGGTTGGTCATAACTTTTCTTCCAAGGAGTAAGCGTCTTTTAATTTCATGGCTGCAGTCACCATCTGCAGTGATTTTGGAGCCCCCCACCAAACTAAAGTCTGACACTGTTTCCACTGTTTCCCCATCTATTTCCCATGAAGTGATGGGACCATATGGCATGATCGTTTTCTGAATGTTGAGCTTTAAGCCAACTTTTTCACTCTCCACTTTCACTTTCATCAAGAGGCTTTTTAGTTCCTCTTCACTTTCTGCCATAAGGGTGGTGTCATCTGCATATCTGAGGTTATTGATATTTCTCCCAGGATTCTTAATTCCAGCTTATGCTTCTTCCAGCCCAGCATTTCTCATGATGTACTCTGTATATAAGTTAAATAAGCAGGGTGACAATATACAGCCTTGACATACTCCTTTTCCTATTTGGAACCAGTCTAGGTATACACATATCCCCCTCCCTTTTGAACCCCCCTCCCACCTCCTTCCGCATCCCACCCATCTAGGTTGATACAGAGCCCCTGTTTGAGTTTCCTGAGCCATATAGCAAATTCCCGTTATGTATCTATTTTACATATATAACAACATTCTTAACAGCTCCATCATTTTCTACGTAATGATGCCTTAGGCGCTGGTTAAAGAAGACCAAAGCAGGTTTGAGGAAGGCTGAAAATAAAATTTAGGGACACCTATTGTTTCTACTCATAAGTCTTATTAAGATAGAAATGATAGAAGGATAGGATAGGCATAGGAGACAGCTGAAGTAGGACAGTTTCTGAATGTCTCCTTTCAGTTCATTTGCAAGTCAATCCCAAAGTGATGAGGAATGCAAGAATATGTTAGATCCATTGAGTCTTGAGAAAACGAGCTCATACATAGGCTTTTATTCTTATATCTACCAGAAGGGTTTCCAAAGACATTATTTTTCTACTCAGGTAGCACCGTTATAAGACTTAACTTTAAACTTGCAAATCCTTGAGTGACAACAGCAAAATGGCACAATAGGAATTTTCTGCCATCTTTAATGTCACGAGAGAACATCTCAGCCTGCAGTTTCTGCCACAAGGGAAAGTGAGAGCTTGTGAGTTAGTAAAATAGCTTCCCTAGCTGTGCGTGATGCTACTAAAGAGGCTCATTTCTTTTTCACCCTATCCAGAATAAAGAGATGTGCTACACAATCTCCATGCCCATGGAGGGCATGGAGGGCCTGGGAAAACAGTAACCGGGGCTCTCCAAGAGCATCAAAGTGTTGTGGATCCTAAGAACTTTGACGAATTCATCAGAAAGCCTGCCCACAAATCATAGGGGATGACTCACTTGTAAATCTTGCCAGTGGGCCCACAAGAACCCCCCAGTGCTCCTAACCACAAACACACCCACACTGTGGCTAGCTCCCGTGAATGCTCTGGAAGACTTTGAGTGTAAGCTTTTGTATATGTCTCATGAGGTTACTGGAGGGATTCCGTGGTGGCTCAGACAGTAAAGCATCTACCTGCAATGTGGGAGACCCGGCTTCGATCCCTGGGGTCGGGAAGATCCCCTGGAGAAGGAAATGGCAACCCACTCCAGTACTCTTGCCTAGAAAATTCCATGGAGGGAGGAGCCTGGTGGGTTACAGTCCATGGGGTCACAAAGAGTCAGACATGACTGAGTGACTTCACTTTCTAGAGAGGTTACTCAGAAAACTGGCCTGATTCTGCAGGATTTAAAGAAAGCACACAAACTTGAGAGTTAGCATCACCATAGGGAAAGCAAACAGGAGGCTGTCAGCACTCAGTCTGGCTTTGCAAGATTGAGAGAAGGCACACAGTTTTAGGAATTCATTTCCCTAACCACACACAATAAGAGGAAACAAGAAGTGTGGAACCGGTGTATTCATAAAAAAGGTCTGACAAAACCTCAGAATCTCTAGAAGGACTAAAAGAAGGTATTTTTGTCTCCAAAGCAGTGAATAGAGACTGGAGGACGTGACTGCTTCTTTAAATGTGAAGACAATGGTGTAATACATCAAGAAACATAAGAAGTCAAGCAAGCATGGCAACACTAAAGAAATAATAATTTATTAATCAACCAAAAAGAAATCAATATACAATAATCAGTTGTTTCTGTAACTAACAACAGACTGTTGAAAAGAGAGATTAAGAAAATGGTCCAATTTACAATAGCATCAAAAATACTTAGGAATAAAGTTGAGGACCTGTGTATTTAATGTAAATTTCATGAATGAACTGTATACTAAACATTTTAAAATGGTGATGCAAAAAATTGAGGAAGATGCAAATAAATGGAAAATATCCCTTGCTCATGAACTGGAAATACTAGCATTGTTATAAAATTTATTCCATACAAAGCGATCTACCAGTTCTAAGCATTCCCTATCAAAATTGTATTCACACTTTTTTGCAGAAAAAATGCTGAAAGTTGTATGGAGCCACAAATGACCACAAATAGCCAAAGCAAAGCAATCTTGAGAAAGAATAACCACGGTGGACATGTTGCAGTTTGTAATTTCAAGCTATACTACAAAGCTGTAGTAATCAAAATTACATGTAACTGACAAAAAACCAGACAGACCAATGGAAAAGAATTGAAAGTCCCCAAATAAGCCCATGCATATACAATCAACCAATATTTGATGATTCAGAAAGGGTAGTTTCTTTAATAAATAGTGTCAGGAAAACTGAACAACCACAATGCAGGCGAATGAAACTAAACCCCTGTTTACACCACTCACAAAAATTAACTTGAAATGGATTAAAGCTTAAATACAAGACCTTAAACTATAAAATGTAGAAGAAAACACAGGGGAAAAGCTGCTTGACATTGGTCTTTGCAATAATTTTTTTTTTTTTTTAATGATACCAAGGCACAACCAACCAAAAACAAACATTTTTTTATTATACATATATTCTTAGTTTGTATATGCTACACATTGCCAGTAACTCTGGAATATTCCATTTATAATTTATCTATATATTTTGAAATATTTATTGACACCTCATTTCCTTTCTTTCATTATCATTGTTTCATCTCTTAAGGCTTCTTTTTTGGTTCATTTGGTGTTTGACTAGAATCCCATAATTCTTTCTTGAAAATATCACTCAGGGTTGTGGTTGACATATTATCTGATGGGTGATTTATATCTTGCCTATATTTGGTAATCACGGTTCTTCTTCTTCTTCTTCTTTTTTTTTTTTTTTTTCCAGTACTTTGTCTTTAATAGTATACTATTTCTAGTTGCTGGCATTAGACATGACAAGCTTCGTATTTGTCTGATTTTTTAAAAAATTACTCTCTTCCGTCCAGATGCTTGTTTTCTATTTATTTTGTAGTTTGGGATAATTTTAAAATGAATGTACGCCTAGTTGTAAAGAACCCACCTGCCAATGTAAGAGACTTAAGAGATGTGGATTCTATCCCTGAATTGGGAAGATCCCCTGCAGGAGGGCATGGCAACACACTCTAGTATTCTTGCCTGGAGAATTCCATGGACAGAGATGCATGGTGGGCTACATTCCATGGGGTTGCAAAGAGTTAGACACGACTGAACCAACTTAACAGGTGCGTGCATGCATGCCTAATTGTATGTTCCTTAATGAGTCTTGTCTGTAAATTCCTCAGTCTTTTCAGTAGATTCATTCACATCTTTTCAATTATTTGACTAATGATTACTTCTGTTGAATTTTCTTTCCGGACCTCCTATTCATTTCTATGATCTGTTTCTTTGGATTTCAGTTCAGATTTACATCTCTTTATTTGTGCCTTGTGTTTTGAGGTTTTTTTTTTTTCCTACTAGGTCCTTCAGGCATTTCATTTTGGCTTCAATAATATCATCCTCGCCATCTTATCAACTGAAAATTTAACTTCAAAACACATATTTCTTGTTATTCCGTAGTCTTTTCATGCAATAATTGAATGTTTTTAAGGGTTTTTATTAAAATTGTTGTCATCCATCTTCTCTAGCAGCTTCCTTGTACTATTAACCTCCTGTTACTTTGTTCTGTCTGATAGTTTTCTTGCCAATGAATCATCTTAAATTAGTTATTTTCCTTTATTTGCTCATGTATCTATTTACTCTCAGAGCTTAAAAGAAGCTGTTAAGGTTCACTAGTCACTGTTAGTCTTGCCTGTGTCAGGTAACATGGTAGTTTCTGTCCTAGTAGGTTGGTGATGTACCACCTAGCAAGTCATCAGCTCCCTGTCAAGGTACCAGCAGGAAGTATTTCTGTTCTATGGTCTCCTTAGTTGGAAACATGTCTGCTCTGTCTCTTAGGGGATAGAAGACTCAAATCAATTCTTAAAATCTTTCCATAGCAAAGAGTGAGCTAGGGAGACTGCTACTCATCTTCTAAGAGGACTTGTAGATCTCCTCTTGCCAAACTCTTTCCAGCAGCTCCTCATTCCTGAGCTCTGCAGCAAATCACCAAGCTCTAGCTTGAGTCACAGAAGAGCAAATTCATCCTCTAATTTTCTTTGTGAGGACTGCAGCAGAGCTGGGGCTTGGTTTTTATAGTCTTGGGGCTCCATAGGTTTTTGCATCAGCCACTAAGTTGGTAAGGAGAATAAACTGGTAGTTGGATTAGAATTGGAGGTGAGCGATGCAGAGATGAATGTTAAAATTGGGATCTTCTACAGTCTTTCCCCATTCTGCTTGACCATTCTACACATGACCTGATTTGATTCTCCTTACATAACATCCAATCAGTCTATCCTAAAGGAAATAAGTCCTGAATATTCATTGGAAGGACTGATGCTAAAACTGAAGCTCCAATACTTTGATCACCTGAAGCGAAGTACTGACTCACTAGAAAACACTCTGATGCTGGGAAAGAATGAAGGCAGGAGGAGAAGGGGACGACAGAGGATGAGATGGTTGGATGGCATCACCAACTCCACAGACATGAGTTTGAGTAAACTCCGGGAGTTGGTGATGGACAGGGAGGCCTGGCGTGCTGCAGTCCATGGCGTCACAAAGAATTGGACATGATTGAGCCACTGAACTGAACTGAACATAACATCCTGGTCACATTCATTAGGCTACCCTCTAGTTTCCAAATGCTCCAAGATAGTTGTACTGACTATTGCAGAATTGGTAGGGAAATTAAAAATATATATATTTTTATTTAGGCTTCAGAGACAAAGCATAGCAGGCCTCTGACCTTGCTTCTAACCTGTCTGGACACTGCCCTGGTTGGGAGTAACTGTAAGTGACTGCCTGCTGTGAGCTCAAGACTTGCAGCACCTTAGATAAGATGGGGGAGGAATCTTGAGATTGTTGAATCCCTGAAGGGGGCCTTGCCAGGCTTAGCAACATTCCAAGTTTTTCAAAACAAACATCATTAACATGAAACTAGGCTTGCAATTTGATCACAGATTGATGGTGCTAATCAGTTTGCATCCATCCTGGGATTATATAGGTGGGATCCAAACTGCAGTTTTTGAAGTCTCACCCACAGAGTGGACGTTGCCGCCTGGGACCCTTTCCCAACTGGGACTCCAGCTGTACTGTGACATGGGACTTCTCAGTGCTGTTTAAATCTAGATGTTGGTCAAAACCCAATTTGGTGATGTATTCTCTGCTCTTTCTATGTCTCTCTCTCTTTTTTAATGTTAGTATGTTGAATTAAGCTAGGTAATTCTCTAATAAATATTTATATTATTCATTAGTATATAAAGAGTGGCTTATTTTGCTAATAAATCCTTTGAACCTGAGACAAAAGTAAAAACTTTCAGCAAAATAAGAATTTACACAATGAGCAACATAATAACCAGCAGTTTACTGCCCCTAAAGAATTAGGGACGCTTCAATTTGTAGAAATGGAGCTATCCCCACTTGAAAGTAAACTCCCAAGAAAATAAAATTTCTTACATTTACTTTAAACACATAAACTTTTAGTCATTTAAAATCATATGGCATGTAAACTTTCATTGTTTATCTTCTTAGTAATTAGAGTAGAGCAGCACATTTTAAAATTACTGCCAAATGAGAAATAAAGATTACCCCCCCCCCAAAATATCTAGAAATGAAGTAACATGCTTTAAATGTTTTTAGGAAAATGACATTTCATCCAGCAAGATACATGAAAAAAATTGAGAAGGGCCCAATATTTGTATCTCATTTTCCCTACAGTATTCACTGTTTAATAGGAAAACTCTGCCCAGGTCATGCTAGTGGTAAAGAATCCACCTGCAAATGCAGGAGACATAAGAGACATGGGTTCTATCCCTAGGTTGGGAAGATGCCCTGGAGAAGGAAATGGCACCCCCACTCCAGTGTTCTTGCCTGGAGAATCCCATGGATGGAGGAGCCTGGTGGGCTACAGTCCACAGGGTTGCAAGAGTTGGACATACTGAAGTGACTAAGCAAAACACACACTCTGAAGAGGATAGTTTTTAATGATTTTGGAGAAACCACCTTCTCTAGGCCAGCTGCTATATCATTAGGCCACGTCTTTCTAGGACCCAAAAATTTTTGTAGTATTTCATTGATTTATATTTACTGTGACCATAAATTCTGGAATTTCTAGAATGTTTTCATTTGAAAGTTCCTGTAATATTGTCAAGCCATATTTTGCAACACTGGGTTCAGAAATGTGAGTTGTATGTTGCATTTGGATTTTGTGGGAGAATTTCTCCAAGGTTAGAGAGGATGAATATCTATTAACCAGATGATGAACAGGTAATGGATTTGGAACCTCTAGCCTACTTAGCAATTCCTTCCATGTAAAGTGAAAGTGATCTTCGTTTTTATGAAAACTAGTCTTGACAGTCTTGATATTGGGAAAAAAGAAACTGTAGTTTGGAATGGATGGTTTAGTCCCTAATGCCTTACCAGAAAAGTTGCTCTGTTCCTGTTGTTATCTGTTCTGACCTGCTACTGTGAAAATAATACTTAATCCCAATTATAAAGACTTGAAATAAATGAAGGCCAGAAATCATTAAAAACCTATTGGGTTTAATATAACATTTTATTTTAATGTTCTTTTTGCTACTTTTCATTTAACCTTTTCAGTGACCTAGTGTGCTCAGGCATGGTATAGAATAACCAAGGAAAGTAGGATAGTTAATTGAAGTTCATAGGACTCCCATCTGAAAAAGTGTTTTCCACTTTTTGTAATTTATTCTATTATTAAATGTAATATGTTTTGATTGTATTTTAATTACTTTTCTGAAATGCTTCAGGGGTTGTTTTTTCTAGTATATGTTATGGAGTCATGCTGTCTAGTACAGTAGCAACCAACTAGAACTAGCCACATGTGGTTATTGCACACTTGACATGTAGTCAGTTCAAGTGGAAATGTGCTGCAAGTATAAAATACAAACTAGATTTCAAAAGATAATGTATAATATGTTATTAAAATTTTTATATGTTGAAATAATAATTTAGCGTTATTGGGTTAAACCAAATCTACTTTTAAAATTAATTTCATAAATAAGTTTATATGTAAAAAATAAATAAAATTAATTTCAATGTTTAAATGGTTGTATTGTGGCTATTGAAAAATTTTAACATGCATTTGTATTGTTCAACACTTGTACAGTGAAGAGAGATTTTTAAACGATTTAAAGGACAAGCTGATAAAAAGCTTTTGCTGTTATTATCCCTGTTGGAAAGAATTTCAAGTAGGACTTAGCTACTCAGAAAAGCTAGTCAGCTGCTGGTCTTTCATGAAGAAAAGGACAGTGTCAGTGTGCTTTAGTCAGTCCCTCACATTGTATTTTGGGGCTTGTGGCTTACTGTGTCTGGCCCATATCAGGTATTCCACATATATGTGCGAATTGATAATGACTGGCTTATGAATTAGGAAATTTTTGAGTTTTGCCTCCAGCTCTGCCATAACCTAGCTCTGTGACCTTGCACAAATCATATCCCTTTTAATTGTCTCAGCTTTTTTAATATGTAAAATGAGAGAATTTAATATGCTGACTAAATAATTTTCAGTTCAGACGTGCTGTGGTTCTATTATATGACTCCATATTGCTAGTTTACTAGGCTGTTAGAATCCCCATTTCTAAAGAGGCACAGAAGTTTCTGCTCTAATGAAGATGAGTTTAGTTTGTATGTGTCTGTTCCGTTACACTGATTATTTCTTTTTTCTTGAGTATGTTAACATAATGAGGTTCTGAAACCTGTACACCCTTCTGTGATCCTTACCTGGTAAGTGAAATATTTACCCTCATCTCTCTTTTTACCCTTTGTAAAGTTCAATACTTTTGTTATTAGCTGTGTCGGAATTTTAACTTTAATTTTGCATTAGAATATGCCTAATTGCTCAGCCCATATGAGCACATTTGGACTTTGAGGCATAGTGATGCCTTACTGGAAGACACAGAGAATTTGTCACCACTTGGTGCCTTAGTTTATTACACCATAGACTCTAGTTGATAATACTCTCTATGTTCCTGCTGACTGGTGTGAGGGAAAGTTCTGCTCTGGCAGCTGTACTTTCAAATGAAAGATGAAGAAGAACTATACTGGATAATATGTGCCAAGAAAAAAAAATCCCTTGAGGAGCCCATTTAGTACCTTTTGTTCCTTTCAATCTATGCTTCAAGTTTTGCTGTTTGCATTGGTTCATACCTATTCCTCTTAGTCCTGTTTTCCCATATATTTACCTTAATAATGGAGAGGACAAGAGCTACTTTAGAGAATTTACAGCTACTCAAGGAGTGTAAATTGCTTGTTTCTCTGTCCTGAATAATTCTGTGGCTTTGTCAAACTTAGATTCTTCCACCAAAGAGCTCGCTGTCTGGTAGATGTCATATATAGATACAAATAATTCTAAAACAAGGAACACATAAGTTGGAGTGCCATTAGAATTCAGAGAAGACAATTTAGAAGAATTGGAGGGCCTTGGGAATATTTATGCTGGCCTTTTAGGAACTGGTAACAAGTAAACATAGCATAGGAACCTGGAATGTCAGGTCCATGAATCAAGGCAAATTGGAAGTGGTCAAACAAGAGATGGCCAAAGTGAATGTTGACATTCTAGGAATCAGCAAATTCAAATGGACTGGAATGGGTGAATTTAACTCAGATGACCATTATATCTACTACTGTATGCAGAAATCCCTCAGAAGAAATGGAGTAGCCATCATGGTCAACAAAAGAGTCCAAAATGCAGTACTTGGATGCAATCTCAAAAATGACAGAATGATCTCTGTTCGTTTCCAAGGCAAACCATTCAATGTCACAGTAATCCAAGTCTATGCCCCAATGAATAACGCTGAAGAACTGAAGTTGAACGGTTCTATGAAGACCTACAAGACCTTTTAGAACTAACACCCAAAAAAGATGTCCTTTTCATTATAGGGGACTGGAATGCAAAAGTAGGAAGTCAAGAAACACCTGGAGTAACAGGCAAATTTGGCTGTGGAATATGGAATGAAGCAGGGCAAAGATTAAAAGAGTTTTTCCAAGAAAATGCACTGGTCATAACAAACACCCTCTTCCAACAACACAAGAGAAGACTCTATACATGGCCATCACCAGATGGTCAACACCAAAATCAGATTGATTATATTCTTTGCAGCCAAAGATGGAGAAGGTCTATACAGTCAGCAAAAACAAGACCAGGAGCTGACTGTGGCTCAGATCATGAACACTTTATTGCCAAATTCAGACTGAAATTGAAGAAAGTAGGGAAAACCACTAGACCATTCAGGTATGACCTAAATCAAATCCCTTATGATTATACAGTGGAAGTGAGAAATAGATTTAAGGGCCTAGATCTGATAGATAGAGTGCCTGATGAACTATGGACTGAGGTTTGTGACATTGTACAGGAGACAGGGATTAAGATCATCCCCATGGAAAAGAAATGCAAAAAAGCAAAATGGTTGTCTGGGGAGGCCTTACAAATAGCTGTGGAAAGAAGAGAAGAGAAAAGAAAAGGAGAAAAGGAAAGATATAAACATCTGAATGAAGAGTTCCAAAGAATAGCAAGAAGAGATAAGAAAGCCTTCTTCAGTGATCAATGCAAAGAAATAGAGGAAAACAACAGAATGGGAAAGACTAAGGATCTCTTCAAGAAAATCAGAGATACCAAGGAACATTTCATGCGAAGATGGGCTCGATAAAGGACAGAAATGGTATGGACCTAAGAGAAGCAAAAGATATTAAGAAGAGGTGGCAAGAATACACAGAAGAACTGTACAAAAAAGAGCTTCACGACCCAGATAATCACGATGGTGTGATCACTGACCTAGAGCCAGACATCCTGGAATGTGAAGTCAAGTGGGCCTTAGAAAGTATCACTACGAACAAAGCTAGTGGAGGTGATGGAATTCCAGTTGAGCTCTTTCAAATCCATTGTTCCCCTGATGATTTTACTTTCTCGTTTTGGTCTCTGATATTTGCCCATCTTTCCACATTAGCGTCATTTAAGACTGTGAAAGCTAGTGGAGGTGACAGAATTCCAGTTGAGCTATTCCAAATCCTGAAAGATGATGCTGTGAAAGTGTTCCACTCAATATGCCAGCAAATTTGGAAAACTCAGCAGTGGCCACAAGATTGGAAAAGGTCAGTTTTCATTCCAATCCCAAAGAAAGGCAATGCCAAAGAAGGCTCAGACTACTGCATAATTGCACTCATCTCACACACTAGTAAAATAATGCTTAAAATTCTCCAAGCCAGGCTTCAGCAATATGTGAACTGTGAACTTCGTGATGTTCAAGCTGGTTTTAAAAAAGGCAGAGGAACCAGAGATCAAATTGCCAACACCCGATGGATCATGGAAAAAGCAAGAGAGTTCCAGAAAAAACATCTCTTTCTGCTTTATTGACTATGCCAAAGCCTTTGACTGTGTGAATCACAATAAACTGTGAAAAATTCTGAAAGAGATGGGAATACCAGACCATCTGATCTACCTCTTGAGAAATTTGTATGCAGGTCAGGAAACAACAGTTAGAACTGAACATGGAACAACAGACTGGTTCCAAATAGGAAAAGGACTACATCAAGGCTATATATTGTCACCCTGTTTATTTAATTTATATGCAGAGTACATCATGAGAAACGCTGGACTGGAAGAAACACAAGTTGAAATCAAGGTTGCTGGGAGAAATATCAATAACCTCAGATATGCAGATGACACCACCCTTATGGCAGAAAGTAAAGAGGAACTCAAAAGCCTCTTGATGAAAGTGAAAGTGGAGATTGAAAAAGTTGGCTTAAAACTCAACATTCAGAAAACGAAGATCATGGCATCCGGTCCAATCACTTCATGGGAAATAGATGGAGAAACAGTGGAAACAGTGTCAGATTTTATTTTGGGGGCTCCAAAATCAGTACAGATGCAGCCATGAAATTAAAAGATGCTTACTCCTTGGAAGGAAAGTTATGACCAACCTAGATCACATATTCAAAAGCAGAGACATTACTTTGCCAACAAAGGTTCGCCTAGTCAAGGCTATGGTTTTTCCTGTGGTCATGTATGGATGTGAGAGCTGGACTGTGAAGAAGGCTGAGCACCGAAGAATTGATGCTTTTGAACTGTGGTGTTGGAGAAGACTCTTGAGAGTCCCTTGGACTGCAAGGAGATCCAACCAGTCCATTCTGAAGGAGATCAGCCCTGGGATTTCTTTGGAAGGAATGATGCTAAAGCTGAAACTCCAGTACTTTGGCCACCTCATGCGAAGAGTTGACTCATTGGAGAAGACTCTGATGCTAGGAGGGATTGAGGGCAGGAGGAGAACGGGACGACAGAGGATGAGATGGTTGGATGGCATCACTGACTCGATGGATGTGAGTCTGAGTGACCTTCTGGAGCTGGTGATGGACAGGGAGGCCTCGTGTGCTGTGATTCATGGGATCACAAAGATTCAGACACGACTGAGCGACTGATCTTATCTGATCTAATCTGAACAAGAAAAGATGGGGAGAAGATGGGAGGGTAAAGGATTAAAGGAAGGAGGAGCAATGTAAGAAAGGCAGAAGTAGGAACCAGGTTAATAGAACAGAAAACAATCTCATTTAAATTGATCATAGATTAGACGGTTAGTGAATTGGAATTTGTTAGGTTGTTTTAGGGTTGCAAGGGTTCTCTAATGGGAAGCTGCAAATTTTAAAGATCTGAAATGTCATGGCATGATTTGCAGACATTATCTCCAATTAGTACAGTTCTATCACTCACAATTGGCCAGTATAGTAAATATTATGGCTCCCCACTCAGATGCTAATCTCAAGTCTATGCCATCTGCAAGAGAGAATTAAAAACCATTTGAAAAGCAGCTCGTGCTGAATAACCAACAAATCACAGAAGAAATGAAAAAAGAAATCAAAATTTGTATAGAAATGAATGAAAATGAAAACACAAAAACCCAAAACCTGTGGGACACTGTAAAAGCAGTCTTAAGGGGAAAGTTCATAGCAATACAAGCATACCTCAAGAAACAAGAAAAAAGTCAAATAAATAACCTAACTCTACACCTAAAGCAACTAGAAAAGGAAGAAAAGAAGAACCTCAGGGTTAGTAGAAGGAAAGAAATTTTAAAAATTAGGGCAGAAATAAATGAAAAAAGAAACAAAAGAGACCATAGCAAAAATCAACAAAGCCAAAAGCTGATTCTTTGGAAGGATAAATAAAACTGACAAACCATTAGCCAGACTCATCAAGAACAAAGGGAGAAAGTCAAATCAATAAAATTAGAAACTAAAAAGGACAGATCACAACAGACAACCCAGAAATACAATGAATCATAAGAGACTACTATCAGCAATTATATGCCAATAAAATGGACAATGTGGAAGAAATGGACAAATGCTTAGAAAAGTACAACTTTCCAAAACTGAACCAGGAAGAAATAGAAAATCTTAACAGACCCATCACAAGCATGGAAATTGAAACTGTAATCAGAAATCTTTCAGCAAACAAAAGCCCAGGTCCAGACTGCTACACAGCTGAATTCTACCAAAAATTTAAAGAGCTAACACCTATCCTACTCAAACTGTTCCAGAAAATTTCAGAGGAAGGTAAACTTCCAAACTCATTCTATGAGGCCACCATCACCGTAATACCAAAACCGGACAAAGATGCCACAAAAAAAGAAAACTACAGGCCAATATCACTGATGAACACAGATGCAAAAATCCTTAACAAAATTCTAGCAATCAGAACCCAACAACACATTAAAAAGATCATACACCATGACCAAGTGGGCTTTATCCCAGGGATGCAAGGATTCTGCAATATCTACAAATCAATCAATGTAATACACCACTTTAACAAATTGAAAAATAAAAACTATATGATTATATCAATAGATGCAGGGAAAGCCTTTGACAAAATTCAACATCCACTTATGATAAAAAGTCTCCAGAAAGCAGGAATAGAAGGAACATACCTCAACATAATAAAAGCTATATATAACAAACCCACAGCAAACATTATCCTCAGTGGTGAAAACCTGAAAGTATTTCCCCTAAAGTCAGGAACAAGACAAGGGTGCCCACTTTCACCATTACTATTCAACATAGTTTTAGAAGTTTTGGCCACAGCAATCAGAGCAGAAAAAGAAATAAAAGGAATCCAAATTGGAAAAGAAGAAGTAAAACTCTCACTGTTTGCAGATGACATGATCCTCTACATAGAAAACCCTAAAGACTCCACCAGAAAATTACTAGAGCTAATCAATGAATATAGTAAAGTTGCAGGATATAAAATCAACACACAGAAATCCCTTGCATTCTTATACACTAATAATGAGAAAATATAAAGAGAAATTAAGGAAGCAATTCCATTCACCATTGCAATGAAAAGAATAAAATACTTAGGAATATATCTTTTAAAGAAACTAAAGACCTATATATAGAAAACTATAAAACACTGGTGAAAGAAATCAAAGAGGATACTAATAGATGGATAAATATACCATGTTCATGGATTGGCAGAATCAATATAGTGAAAATGAGTATATTACCCAAAGCAATTTATAGATTCAATGCAATCCCTATCAAGCTACCAATGGTATTCTTCACAGAGCTAGAACAAATAATTTCAAATTTTGTATGGAAATACAAAAAAACCTCAAATAGCCAAAGCAATCTTGAGAAAGAAGAATGGAACTGGAGGAATCAACTTGCCTGACTTCAGGGTCTACTATAAAGCCACAATCATCAAGACAGCATGGTACCGGCACAAAGACAGAAATATAGATCAGTGGAACAAAATTGAAATCCCAGAGATAAATCCACGCACATATGGACACCTTATCTTTGACAAAGGAGGCAAGAATACACAATGGAGAACAGACAATCTCTTTAACAAGTGGTGCTGGGAAAACTGGTCAATCACTTGTAAAAGAATGAAACTAGAACACTTTCTAACACCATACACAAAAATAAATTCAAAATAGATTAAAGATCTAAACATAAGACCAGAAACTATAAAACTCCTAGAGGAGAACATAGGCAAAACGCTCTCTGACATACATCACAGCAGGGTGCTCTATGACACACCTCCCAGAATATCGGAAATAAAAGCAAAAATAAACAAATGGGATCTAATTAAACTTAAAAGCTTCTGCACAACAAAGGAAATTATAAGCAAGGTAAAAAGGCAGCTTTCAAAATGGGAGAAAATAAGAGCAAATGAAGCAACCTACAAACAACTAATCTCAAAATATACAAGCAACTCCTATAGCTCAACTCCAGAAAAATGAATGACCCAATCAAAAAATGGGCCAAAGAACTAAATAGACATTTCTCCAAAGAAGACATACAGATGGCTAACAAACACATGAAAAGATGCTCAACATCACTCATTATCAGAGAAATGCAAATCAAAACCACTATGAGGTACCATTTCATGCCAGTCAGAATGGCTGCGATCCAAAAGTCTACAAGCAATAAATGCTGGAGAGGGTGTGGAGAAAAGGGAACCCTCTTACACTGTTGGTGGGAATGCAAACTAGTACAGCCACTATGGAGAACAGTGTGGAGATTCCTTAAAAAACTGGAAATAGAACTGCCATACAACCTAGCAATCCCACTGCTGGGCATACACACTGAGGAAACCAGAATTGAAAGAGACACGTGTACCCCAATGGTCATCCCAGCACTGTTTATAATAGCCAGGACATGGAAGCAACCTAGATGCCCATCAGCAGACGAATGGATAAGAAAGCTGTGGTATGTATACACAATGGTGTATTACTCAGCCATTAAAAAGAATACATTTGAATCAGTTCTAATGAGGTAGATGAAACTGGAGCCTATTATACAGAGTGAAGTAAGCCAGAAAGAAAAACACCAATATAGTATACTAACGCATATATATGGAATTTATAAAGATGGTAACAATAACCATGTATACGAGACAGCAAAGGAGACACTGATGTATAGAACAGTCTTTTGAACTCTGTGGGAGAGGGAGAGGGTGGGATGATTTGGGAGAATGGCATTGAAACATGTATAATATGATATATGAAACGAGTTGCCAGTCCAGGTTGGATGCACGATACTGGATGCTTGGGGCTTGTGCACTGGGGCGACCCAGAGTGATGGTCTAGGGAGGGAGAAGGGAGGAGGGTTCAGGATGGGGAACACATGTATACCTGTGGTGGATTCATTTTCATATATGGCAAAACCAATACAATATTGTAAAGTTAAAAAATAAAATAAAATTAAAACAAACAAAAAAAAAGAAAGAAAGGGAAAAAAAAAAGCAACTCCTGCTGTTCTACTCTACTGGATGGTAGAGTTAGAATATCTAAGCATGGGACTTGAAGTGATCACAGAGAGAGAGCTGCACATTAAGAACTGGATCCTGTCAGACCTCCCAATGCATAAGGACAGGAGGACCCAGCAGGAATCCATTCTAAAATTGCAGTAATGCATTCAAGAACAGAATTGAACAGCTGTAAGCTGTAAAATCTATGTGTCTCCCTGCTTCATCTTTATGCATTTCTAAGGCAATCTCCCTTGCTGTCCATTAGAGATATATGTGGAGCAGTCAGGTTTACTTCTAGTTCATCTTTACGCTGAAATTGTGAATTTATGAAATTTAAATTTGTGAAAGTAGGGTCTTTTATTAAACTCTCCGTGAAAGTCTAGGCATTGCCTTCCTTCCCTGCAACTTCAAAACTCAACTTCTACATGTTTGGCAACAAAATTAGTTTCATTGCTTTCAGAAATCCTGTCTTCATATATATTTTTCCATGATAAATTCTTACTCGTTTTCTAGTTTTCCAATGTTTTTAAGAAGCTGGTTTTTAATTCAATATTTTAATCTCTTTTTAGTAAAATTTTGGTTTGGATTCTCAGCCAGACATACTAATGGAAATAGGGGTCTCTCAGATGGTCTGTCCTCCCCATGCAAGCTACCTTGTTCTGCTTAAAGAATTGCAAATCTAATTATGTTATTTACCTTTTATACTTAAAATAAATTTCAATCTATTTATCATGGATTACAAAGTCACATGATCTGGCCTTCCACTGCCCCCTTGTCATAATCTTCTAGCATTCACTGCACCATTAGGAAATAATTATTCGCTTTAAAGAGACTAAGAATTTTACACAGATACCACGTAGAGGCAATGGAACATGGGAGGAAAGAATTAAGATGACATATTCACACAGACCTGGGATTGAAACCTGACCTTTACCTTGTATTAGCTGCCTATCCTTAGATTAGGTGGGAAAGGATCCACCTGCCAATGCAGGAGATGCAGGTTTGATTCCTGGGTCAGGAAAATCCCATGGAGAGGAGAATGGCAAGCCACTCCAGGTTACAAAAGTGTCAGACATGACATAGTGACCAAAGAGCAACTCAAATATTCTTTAAATGTTTTCTAAAAACTTCTAATTTTTCATTAGCACAATAAACATAAACTGTAATGAGTAATGTTAGAAGTCTTAGAGAAACATTTTAAATATAGTGAATGGTGAATTATGACTGTGGTTTATGTTTCAAAGCCAGTTTCACATTAAACACCTTTTCCTTTGTTCTTCATTTTCCAGTGAAAAAGAACTGTTTCCCACTAATCAAAAGTGCTAGTTTTCCTTTTGACTTAGGTAGCACAGAGAAGAAATTACCAAGAGGGAAGAAAAGGCTATAATTTTTTTCTGGTTCTTTATATGCCATTCTCATCCCACAGTGCAAAGCTGTTGACTAGTGTGAAACTGTGATTATGTTTCTTCAGTCAAAAATTTCAAGGATTTTTGCTTTTCTTTTTCTTCATTTGTTTTATTTAACCACATACTACCTACTTCCCCATATTACCTAGAGCCCATTGCTTCTGTCAGTACTCTAAATAAATTATTAGAAAATGAAATGAATGGAGCAAATAGATCTGACTCCCAATTACAGACTATCCAAAAAGGCAATGTGAAGTTAAATGCATACAATCACAACTTATGTATAAACTTATTGTTTCAAAATGCATTTATGAGACAAATACTTTGGAGAAATTTAAAATGGATTCACCAAAATTCTGATAGATGGTACAGAAAGTCTACCCTGGAAAATTAAAATACATTTCTCAGAAATAGCCAATGATATTTTTTTTTCCCTTTCATAGTTCTAGCAGTAGGAACCACGATCTTTTTAATGCATACTGCCTGGCACATCTCAATGAATGTTTGTTGGGCATATGGATGTCAAATAGAATAATGCAATATTGTTTGTATGACAAAAAAAATACCATATGCACAAACATACACACTGAAAGTGATGTTCACTAAAAGTGCCCTGATTATATACATAATAGTCCTTATATTTTATATAATATTAACAAAATATTAAATACAATGAAAGATTTTAATCTGCAATGTATCTTTTACATGTTTTCAAAGGGTTGAAGTGGGGACAGCAAATAGCAAATACATATATGGTATGATTCAATTTTAAAAAACAATGAAAGAGATTCCATTTCTGCCCATGAAGGAATAACCAATTTAGCACTTTCCCTTCCAATACAAAAATTAGAAAATAAACATGTGAAACAATCTCTTTTCAGCGATCACTACGGTGGTCAGTGCAGGACTGTGATCACTAAGAGAAGGGAAATAAACAAGGTGAGCTCTACAATCATTCCAACTCCCTCCCAGGAGGTAAATTTGTACTGTGGCAAAGGAAAGAAGAATTCAAGTAAACCACTATTGTTTCAATAAGTTCAAGAGTAGAAATTGGAATTCAGGTAGGTTGAAATAATTGAAATTTGCATAGCAGAATAATGGAGAGGAAGGAGCTATTCAGAAAAAGAACTCCAGATATCTTCATGGGGGCCTTTTGAATATTTGTTTGACTACTAATTAACACACTTGCAGGATGAATTTTGTGACATCCAAGAAAGAATGATTGCTTATGAGTCATAAATTGAAAAATTTCCAGAACTCACTGTCACTGCCCCCTGGGAACACATGAGTAAATGAAGAAGTCAGGTTTATTACTCATCTCAGTGAGGACTAATGAACACCAGGGTATCTTAGTAAAGGGGTGTTAGAAAGAACCTATTATAGGGTTTAGGCTTTGGTTGGGTGGCTTGAAAAAGGGTCTAAGGAAGTAATGCTTTGCTCTTGATTTGATGCTGTTAGAAAACAGAGGCAGTACTAGGAGTGGATATCAAAATAAATCTTATATAGGAGGGCAGACTAGGGCAAATATAAAGCTATAATTAGAAAAGCAGCATTTGGTCCTATTAACAGAGAGTGGGGATATGAATATTTTGTGGGTTACACAGTGATCTTATTTTGTGCTAGACAAACTTATAAAATGACCATGTTTTATTTCATGTTATCATGGTCTGAAATTGATGTTCTGTGAGATTGTTTATGTCCAACTAGAGAATATGGCTTAGCTGAGTGTCAGGCCAGCTTCTAACAGCACTGAAGCCTAGTTATAAGAGTCAGAGAAATTCCCAGATGTGAAGGACCGTTTCTTTGTGTGTGTGTGTTTTTTTTTTTCCCCACACACAGGGATGAAATATCTTGAAAATCCTCACCCTAATACTTTAAGCAATCAGTAGACTTGTCCAAGAGTACATGCTACTCTAGACTCACCCTCCTAAAGCTTCAAAACAAACCTTAAAATCAAAGTCCAAAACTTTAAAATCACCATCCAAAAAAATCAAATAAGAAATCCTTAAAATCAGTGCCCCCAAATCTTAATTTAATTTTCTAACAAAACAAACTGAACAACAAATGTATTAAATAATCTCAATGAGGAGGGTGGGAGTGAAGGTGAATATGAATAGAGACTATGAGAGTAAAAGCAAAAGAATTTACATAAACACTGCAGACTGTTGGATGACACAGTTTCCCACTGGTGTATAGGCTAACAATTCTAAAACCACTTGACATGTATACTGGAACTGGATGCCTAAGTAAATATATGATGGATTGTGGAAACTCAGTTACTCACTTTGGGAATGTGGAAGTTAGACAAGCAAGACCAAAGGCTAGAATGATATATAAGTTGGTGGATTAAGTTGAAAATATCAGTATAAAATCATATTTAGCTTAATATAGCTACAGATGGCTACATAGAGAAATATTTATAGGTATGGGTATATAAAAAATTGTGTATATATATATACATATACTCACTCATTGTATCAGTTGAGAGGGCCTAGAATTGATGACAACTAACTAGCAACCACCATACCTAGGGCTCAGAATTTGATTTTTAATATCATTCTTTTTAAAAAATAAATCAGGGCTTCTTGAAGAAATGGCTGATTCTAGGACTGGGGCAGAAAATACACAATGTGAGCCTGGAGTGTCTTGTAATACCACAAAGTGATCTAAAGTGAAAGAATGGGGGATTGTCCAAAGGACAGAGAAACCAGCAGAAAGAGCCCCTAGTGGTCCAAGCTGGAATAATATGAAAAATAAAATTAATAAAGCAGTATTTAGCTGTAATGCAAACTATATAGTAAATATCTGATATAAATAAATTACTGAGTAAATAAATAAATGGAAGACAAGAGACAAATCTCCTATACAGAAAAATTTCAAATAATTTATGTTGATCATGCCATAATCAAGAGGTGGAGCTTAAGACTCCTTTTCATTGAGTGTTGGCAACATTCAATTATTTGCTTTGAAAAAATAGTGTATGGAAAGGGAAGGGTAAGTGTACTGTGGAGAACATGGCATACACTATTTTGGCTAGGTGTTAAAAGTTAAAGTGATATATCACGTGATATCATGTAGCCCTGATATGATGTGAATGCCACAGTTCATCTCTGTGGTATTCTTCCCTAAAACTTATAGCTTCAGTTTAATAATAAGAAAACATCTGACAGATCCCACTTGAGGGGTATTCTACAAAATACCTCATGAGTAATTGTCACAGCTGTCAAGGTCATCAGAAACAAGGAAAATTTGAGAAATAGCTAAGGGGAAACTAAGGGAACAAATTACCAAATATAATATGGTGCTCTGCATAATATCCTGGAGCATATGAAGGACAACTGGTAAAACTTAAGAAATACTGAATGAAGTATGAACTTGAATTAATAATAATAAATCAATGTTGGCTCATTTGTTATGATATATAAACTATACTAGTGTAAGATGTTAACACTAGGGGAGCTGGCTATGGGATTTTCTTGTATGTGAACTTGATATACAAGTTTCACATTTTTACAGTAAATCTAAAACTATCCTAAAATTTTTATTAAAAACTCTTCAGAGCACTGGGAATAAGTGCATGATGCTATATCATGCAATATGTGTATATTAGGAATTTAAGAAAGAAAAAGGAGAAAGATGGTAATAGAAAAAATCATTCGAGGATAAATGGATATAATTTAGTACATTTGACTGAAAACATTGTAAATTAATAGAACCAAGGAATTCAGTTGACCACAGGAGGATAAATAAAAAGAAGACCAAGCTGAAGTAATCACAATCAAATATTTAAACAAGTAGAGAAATAAAAGTAAAGACAGGAGGGGAAAAAAAGAGCATGTTACCTGTAGATGAATGAAAAGACTTATTACAGACTTCTTGTAAGGAATTATGAAAGGCAGAAGACACTTTGACAAAATTTTTAAAGTTCTACAACAAACAAAACTGATAAACTAGATTTTTTTTTTTTAATCACTCAGACATGTCTGATTCTTTGCAACCCCATGGTCTGTCCAAAGAATTCTCCGGGCAAGGATACTGGAGTCAGTTGCCATTCCCTTCTCCAGGAACCTAGATGTCTATATAGAGTCAAAATATATGGAGATGAAGAATTATAGAAATTTTCTTGAAGATGAAGAATTATAGACAATTTCAGAACAAAATGAAGCAGAGAGAATATTTCAAGCAGTCCTGAAGTATTAGAAATGTTATAGGAAGTTCTTCAGATTAAAGAAAAATGAAATATATGACAATGAAGTTTGGATTTTTACAAAGAATAGGGCCTAAAATGATGAGTGTTTATGATGAGATTTAAAGAATTTTTTTATCAGTTAAGATAAAAAGATAGGAGACACAAATGACCAATATCAGGAAAGAAACAGAAGATATCACTATATATCCCATAGTTCCTTCATAAATATTATACATTTCAAACAACTTTATGACCATACATTTGCAGCTTAAATGAGATACACAATTATCATGAAAGACATAATACTTAAATATAGAGAATTATAATAGGTCGACATTGTGTACCTATATTGTATACAAATGTAGAATTCATATATGCTAAAAAAGCTGAATGTAATTTCCTTTTAAATATAATACTGACATTGTTTTCCCATTGGTACTACATAAATATTTCTAATTATGCTTTCCATATACCTCTCATTAAAATTTTGTTATTAAAGAAAAGGAAGAAAAAGTCACAATGTTTTAACCATGATACAGAATATTTAGCACTAAGGAGCTGAGATCATCCAGCACCCTTCTTGCTTTACCATGATTGTGAAAAGAGAATAAATCATTCTGTTCAAAATCCCTTAAAAAGAAATAGCTATGAAGAAAAAATAATTCATGGAATGAAGTTATAATGTAAACTTGCCCTTGAAGCATTTGACTGGAACATTCAGAGTTTAGAAGTCTTCTTTGACAGCTAGCAATTATTATTTTTTTTTTTTTTTAGGTATCAAGAATCTCTTTTATTGATTATCAGAAACATTACAAACATCTAATATGAACAAATTGTAACATGACAGTGATTAGTTTGAACAATTAATACATTTCAGATATATTATTATACATATTTCAATGCTATTCTCCCCAATCATCCCACCGTCTCCCGGTCCCAGAGTCCAAAAGTCTGTTCTATACATCAGTGTCTCTTTTGCTGTCTCGTAAATAGGGTTATTTTTACCATCTTTCTAAATTCCATATATATGCGTTAGTATACTGTATTTGTGTTTTTGTTTCTGGCCTGCCTTATGATCCAGCAATCCCACTGCTGGGCATATACACTGAGAAATCCAGAATTGAAAGAGACGCGTGTACCCCAATGTTCATAGCAGCACTGTTTGCAATAGCCAGAACGTGGAAGCAACCTAGATGTCCATCCACAGATGAATGGATAAGCAAGCTGTGGTACATATACACAATGGAGTATTACTCAGCCATTAAAAAGAATACATTTGAATCAGTTCTAAGGAGGTGGATGGAACTGGAGCCTATTATACAGAGTGAATTATTTTTATTTTGTTTTGACAAAATACAAAAAACAAGGGCTTTGGTCAGAAAAAGCTGACTAAGCTATGTACTTCCTTACTATGCAACTTGATGGAATTTACTTAACTGAGCTTAGTCTCACATCCATACTTATTAAATGGAACATAATACTTATGTCTTCTTGTTATTATTGTTCAGTGTTAAATTGTATTCAACTCTATGACCCCATGGATTGCAGCATGCCGGTCTTCCCTGTCCTTAACTATCTTCCTGAGTTTCCTCAAACTCAGAGTTTGCTCAAACTCAATGGCATCCTTTGAGTCAATGATGCCATTCAACCATCTCATTCTCTGTCTCCTTCTTCTCCTCCTGCCCTCAATCTTTCCCAGCATCCAGGTCTTATCCAATGAGTTTGCTCTTCACACCAGGTGACCAAAGTATTGGAGCTTCAGCATCAGAAGTTCCAGTGAATATTCAGTGTTGATTTCTTTTAGGATTGATTGGTTTGATGTCTTTGCACTTCAAGGAACTCTGAAGAGTCTTCACCAGCACCACAGTTTGAAAGCATCCATTCTTTGGCACTCAGCCTTCTTTATGGTCCAACTCTCACACGAGTACATGACTACTGGAAAAACCATAGCTTTGAATATACAGACCTTTGTCGGCAAAATGATGTCTCTGCTTTTAATTATGATGTCCAAAAAGACTCTTCAGAGTTCCTTGGAGTGCAAAGACGTCAAACCAATCAATCCTAAAAGAAATCAACACTGAATATTCACTGGAACTTCTGATGCTGAAGCTCCAAGCTTTTAAATATGATGTCTAGGTTTGACATTTTGGAGAAGGAAATGGCAGCCCACTCCAGTGTTCTTGCCTGCAGAATCCCAGGGACGGTGGAGCCTGGTGGGCTGCCGTCTATGGGGTCGCACAGAGTCGGACATGACCAAAGTGATGTAGTAGCAGCAGCAGCAGCACGTTTGACATCACTTTTCTTCCAAGGAGCAAGCATCTTTTAATTTTATGGCTGTAGTCACCATCTACACTGATTTTGGAGCCCAAGAAAAGAAAATCTATCACTATTTCCACTTTTCCACATCTATTTGCAAAGAAGTGATGGGACTGGATGCCATGATCTTAGTTTTTTTGAATATTGAGTTTCAAGCCAGGTTTTTCACTTTCACCCTCATCAAGAGACTCTTTAATTCCTCTTTACTTTCTGCCATTAGAGTGGTATCATCTGCATATCTGAGGTTGTTGATATTTCTCCCAACAATCTTGATTCCAGATTGTGATTCATCCAGCCCCAAATTTTGCATGATGTACCTTGGTGGTTCATATGGTAAATAATCTGCCTGCAATGTAGGAGACCTGGGTTTGATTCCTTAGTTGGGAAGATCCCCTAGAGGAGGACATAGCAACCCAATCCAATATTCTTGCCTGGAGAATTCTCATGGACAGACGAACCTGGTAGGCTACAGTCCATGGGGTTGCAAAGAGTCGGACATGATTGAGTGACTAGGCACACAAGCATACACACACTCTGCTTATAAGTTACATAAACAGGGTGACAATATACAGCCTTGATGTACTCCTTTCCCAATTTTGAACCACTCCATCATTCCATGTCTGGTTCTAACTATTCCTTCTTGACCTTCATGCAGGTTTATCAGGAGGCAAGTAACATGGTTTGGTGTTCCCATCTCTTTAAGAATTTTCCACACTTTGTTGTGATCCATACAGTTAAAGTGTTTTATGTAGTTAATGAAGCAGAAGTAGATGATTTTCTCAAATTCCCTTGCTATTCTATGATCCAATGGATGTTGGCAATTTGATCTCTGGTCCTTCTGCCTTTTCTAATTCTAGCTTCGACATCTGTAAATTCTTGGTTCATGTACTGCTGAAGCTTAGCTTGAAGGATTTTGAGCATTACCTTGCTTGCATGTGAAATGAGGACAATTGTATGGTTGTTTTAAGATTCTTTGACATTGCCCTTCTTTGGGATTGGAAGGAAAACTGAACTTTTCCACTCCTGTGGCCACTGCTGACCTTTCTAAATTTGTTGACATACTGAGTGCAGCACTTTAACAGCATCATCTTTAAGAATTTCAAATAGCTCAGCTGAAATCTCATCACCTTCATTACCATTGTTCATAGGGATGCATCCTAAGGCCCACTTGACTTTGCACACCAGGATGTCTGAATCTGAATAAACACACCATCATGGTTATCTGCGTCTTTAAGACATTTTTATATAAGTATTCTGTATATTCTTCCCACCTCTTCTTAATCTCTTCTGCTTCAGTTCAGTTCAGTTCAATTCCTTTCAGTTGCTCAATTGTGTCTGACTCTTTGCAACCCCCATGGAGGCACGCCAGACCTCCCTGTCCATCACCAACTCCTGGAGTTTACTCAAACTCATCCCTATTGAGTCGGTGATGCCATCCAACCATCTCATCCTCTGTCATCCCCTTCTCCTCCTGCCTTCAATCTTTCCCAGCATCAGAGTCTTTTCTTTTTTTTTTTTGGCCAAAACCCTCACTTTTTAAAAAATTTTATTTTATTTAATTTTACAATATTGTATTGGTTTTGCCATATATCAAAATGAATCCACCACAGGTATACATGTGTTCCCCATCCTGAACCCTCCTCCCTCCTCCCTCCACATACCATCCCTCTGCACCAGCCCCAAGCACCCAGTATCGTGCATCGAACCTGGACTGGCGACTCATTCCATATATGATATTATACATATTTCAATGCCATCCTCCCAAATCATCCCTCCCTCTCCCTCTCCCAGAGTCCAAAAGACTGTTCTATACATCAGTCTTTTCAAAAGAGTCAGCTCTTTGCATCAGGTGGCCAAAGTATTGGAGTTTCAGCTTCAACATCAGTCCTTCCAATGAATATTCAGGACTGATTTCTTTTAGGATAGACTAGTTGGATCTCCTTGAAGTCCAAGGGACTCTCAAGAGTCTTCTCCAACACTACAATTCAAAAGCATCAATTCTTCGGTGCTCAGCTTTCTTTATAGTCCAACTCCAACATCCATACATGCCTATCAGAAAAATCATAGCTTTGACTAGACAGACCTTTATTGGCAAAGTAATGTCTATGCTTTTTAGTATGCTGTATAGGTTGGTCATAGCTTTTCTTCCAAAGAGCAAGCGTCTTTTAATTTCATGGCTGTAGTCGCCATCTGCAGTGATTTTGGAGCCCAAGGAAAGAAAGTTGCTCACTGCTTACATTGTTTCCCCATCTATTTGCCATGAAGTGATGTGTCTGGATGTTATGATCATAGTTTTCTGAATGTTGAGTTTTAAGCCAGCTTTTTCACTCTCTTCTTTAACTTTCTTCACGAAGGTCTTTAGTTCTTCTTCACTTTCTACCATAAGGGTGGTGTCATCTACATATCTGAGATTATTGATATCCCAGCAATCTTGATTCCAGTTTGTCCTTCATCCAGCCTGGCATTTTTTATGATGTCCTCTGCATATAAGTTAAATAAGCAGGGTGACAATATTCAGCCTTGATGTACTCCTTTCCTGATTTGGAACCATTTTGTTGTTCCATGTCCAGTTCTAACTGTTGCTTCTTGACTTGCATACAGACTTCTCAGGAGACAGGTGAGGTTATCTGGTATTCCAATCTCTAAGAATTTTCCACAGTGTGTTGTGATCCACAAGGTTAAAGGCTTTGATGTAGTCGCTAAAGCAGAAGTAGATGCTTTTCTGGAACTCTCTTGCCTTTTCTATGATCCAGTGGATATTGGAAATTTGATCTCTGGTTCCTCTGTCTTTTCTAAATCCACATCTTCATCGTTTCTGCTTCAGTTAGGTCCTTGCTGTTTCTGTCCTTTATTGTGCCCATCTTTGCATGAAATGTTCCCTTGGTATCTCTAATTTTCTTGAAGAGATCTCTAGTCTTTCTCATTCTATTGTTTTCTTCTATTTCTTCACATTGCTCACTTAAGAAGGCTTTCTTATGGCTCTCTGGAGCTCTGCATTCAGTTGGATATATCTTTACCTTTCTCCTTTGCCTTTCACTTTTCATTTTTCAGCTATTTGTATGGCCTCCTAAGACAACCATTTTACCTTCTTGCTTTTATTTTTTGGAATAGTTTTGATCACCATTTCCTGTACAATGTTATGGATCTCCATCCATAGTTCTTCATGCACTCGGTCTACCAGGTCTAATCCCTTAATTCTATTTGTCACATCCACTGTATAATCATAAGGGATTTGTTTTAGGTCATACCTGAATGGTCTAGTGGTTTTCCTTACTTTCTTCAGTTTAAGCCTAAATTTTGCAGTTATGAGTTTGTGATCTGAACCACAGTAAGCTCCAGGTCTTGTTTTTGCTGGCTGTATAGAGCTTCTTCATCTTTGGTTGCAAATAATATGATCAATCTTATTTCATTATTGACCATCTGGTGATGTCCATGTGTACAGTCATCTCTTGTGCTGTTGGAAGAGGGTGTTTGCTATGACCAGTGTGTTCTCTTGGCAAGACTCTGTTAGCTTTTGTCCTGCTTCATTTTGTAATCCAAGGCCAAAGTTGCTTGTGACTCAAGGTATCTCTTGACGTCCTACTTTTTCATTCCAATCCCTTCTGATGAAAAGGACATTTTTTTTTTTTTGGTGTTAGTTCTGGAAGGTCTTGTTGGTCTTCATAGAACTTTGAACTTCAGCTTCTTTAGCATTAGTGGTTGGAGCATAGACTTGAATTACTATGATGTTGAATGATTTGCCTTGGAAAGAAACTGAGATCATTCTATCATTTTTTTGATTTTACCCAAGTGCTGCATTTCAGACTTTTGTTGAAAATTAGGGCTACACCATTCTTCTGATGGATTCTTGCACACAGTATTAGATATAATGTTCATCTGAATTAAATTCGCTCATTCCAGTTTACTGATTTCTAAAGTGTCAGTGTTCACTCTTGCCATCTCCTGCTTGAGCACATCCAATTTACCTTAATTCACATACTTAACATTCCAGGTTCTTTTTCAATATTGTTCTTTACATCATTGAACTTTATTTTCACCACCTAATGCATCCACAAATAAACATCATTACTTCTTTGACTCAACCACTTAATTCTTTCTGGAAACTAAAATTATTGTTTGGAAATTACAGATATCACTTAGAAATCTAAAATGGGTAGATGCCTAATAAATGACAGCTATTATGATTGGTTTTACATGTTTAGTTTCTTGTTTGCAGTTATGCACAAGGCTGGTTTAGGGGTACATAATATTGTTCTCTTGAAGGTTTTGAATCCATTAAAGTTAAGAAATGTTGGTTTTATTGCTAATGAAATTTATAACAAGAATTTATTTATTCTTGTTATATTTATTTATTTATCCTTGTTATTTATAACAAGAATAACAAGGTACAAGAATTGCAATGGGGCAATTCTTCTTTGCTAAACTTTTTGATAATTAGTATATTGACAGGTTGATTGGCAAAGTTACTTAGTAATGTGGGTTTCCTTCTTTGTATTTGAATTAAAACTCAATTTAATTTAAATGTCATCCAAAATAAATTATGGAAAAGTGAACAACTTGCAATGATCCTATTTTTGCACATGATAATTACATCTTTCATATTATTCCTTTCATTTCAATCTTGTTTCAGGTAGAAAAGTTTAATTTATAAGTTTTTATTATAAATAAGAATACAGTTACCACAGAGAAATAAAAAATTGCATTGAGGAATTAGCCAACTTACATTCCAAATAAAGCTTATTTCTGATTTGTTATACATCTGTCTTACTACTCCCTTAAGGGTACCTCTGAGAGCAATAGTGTAAATGGAAAATAAACAGTGTGTGATCAAAGGTGTGAGGTCCTGCTTAGAGTCTTTTAACACATGAGATATATCATCATCACATGCCATGATCTTGTAGGAAAAGTCAATACAATCTACTCCTGAAACATACATCTTTTACAAGCAAAATCAAAAACAATATACGTGATAAGTCACCTTTATTCTAACGTGGCAAACTAAAGATTTGGGAATAAGCCACAGGGTAACATATCTTTAGTATTAGACAATAATTTTTTTAAAATTAATTATTTAAACATTGAGTAACTACTACAAACCAACCAATATTCTAACTAGACCTGAGATGGGGTTGTGTGAAGCAGAATTGAACAGGGCATAACTCTGGTTATCAAGATATTTTCAATTTGATAAAATATATGAGTCTTGTGTTTTAACATTTATCTGATGTATTTCAAATTGTGTGTTACATATTTCTCCATATATTAGCTAATGAAATCTCCAAAACAACTTCACTGAGTGATTATCACCCTCGTTTTGTGGATGTGAAGAAGGAGGCTCATATAGACAAATTTGATGCCAAAGGTCACAGATTTTATAAGTCACAGAAGTGGAATGTGAATCCCTGGCCTCCATTTTCTGAGTCTAAATGCCATTTCCACCATAATTTCCTCTCTATACTTCATAGTGAAATATTACAAGAGAGTAACAATGTAATATAGAGTTTAAAAGAAGTAAATCAATCTACAGTCGAAGATTTTGGCCATGTTTCATGGAAGAGGAAGAATTTCCAATGGGACTTGGGTGATAACCATACTTTCAATTGGCAGATGTGGAATGGAACAGAGGAGAAAGAACAGGTCTGTCAACTAGGGCACATCAGCAATGACAGCCACATTGGGAACCTGGACCCATGGGAGGATGACAGCACCATTAAATGTAATGGAGAAAATGGTTGGGATAATTGGCATTTGCCAGGGCTGCGGAGTTGCTGATGATCTTGTCATCCATTTAAAATATTTTATTATTCAAAAAGAAACCACAAAAAGATGTCAGTAAATCTGTGCTAGGGACTAAAGAGATGAATAAGTAAATTTGAGAAACACTCAAAAGATAACTCCAGAAAAGGGAAAAACAACTTTCCCTTTCTGAAATGAGACACTGAAATGAGAATGTGCTGAAAGTATACAAAGAAATTTAGGTGGCCTCAAGTGAAATTGAAGTAGAGAGAATGAGGAAAGTAGTAAGAGATGAGTTCACAGAGGTAACTGGGGGGTGAATAAGAAGGGCTGGTGTGGGGACATCACAAAAGCATTTTGGCTTTGGCTTTAATTCTGAGGATGAATGTTTTGAGAAAAAGAATGCCTTGATTTGATTGAAATGTATAAGGACCAATGTGGCTTCTGGGTTGAGGATAGATTGTAGGAGGGGCATGGCTGAAACCAGGAATCCAGAAGAGGCTATTGCAATAATCTAAACAAGAGTTGATGGTGACTTGGATCAAGATATTGGCAACTGGAATAATGATAAGTGGATGAATTGCAGACTGATTTTGAAGGTAGAATCAACAGGGTTTTCTGACCAATTGGATGTAAGGAGTGAGAGAATGAGAGGACTCAAAGGTAGCTCTGATATTTGCAGCCTGAATAACTGGAAATATGTGGATATTTATGAGATGAAGAAGACAGAGTAGAGCAGGTGTTGGCAGAAAAATGCAATCTTGGCTTGGGGCATGTGTTAATTTGTATTAGGGATATGAATGTTGAATTCAGGTGAAAGGTCTATGCTAGAGAAATAAATATGGGAGTCACTCCCATCAAGATGGTATCTAAAGTCATATGAATGAAGAAGATCACTTATAAAGAAAGTATTGACAAAGAGACTTAAGTTGTCTTGAAACCCAAGTGAAAAAAGTTTTCCAAAAAAGAGTGAATAAACAATTGGGTCAAATGCAGTACAGAAATTGAACAATATGAGAACTGAGAGTTGAAATTGGATTTTTAGCAATGTGGATATTACCATGTGTGCTAAGTCACTTCAGTCCTGTCCGACTCTTTGCAACCCTATGGGCTATAGCCCACTGTCTATGGGATTCTTTGGGCAAGAATCCTGGAGTGGGTTGCCACACCCTCCTCCAGAGGATCTTCCTGACCCAGGGATTGAACCCTCATCTCTTTCCTCTCCTGCATTGCAGGCGGGTTCTTTACCATTTGTGCCACCTGGGAAATAAAAAGTTTGGATGGACTGATAAAGGTGAAATTCTGATTGGAGTAGGTTTACTTGAGAATAGGCAGAGAGTAAAAGGAAGTAGAGTTAAGAACTTTTTTTTTTTTTAATGGTATTTTGTTTGCTGATAGATAATATTGGAAGAGTGTGTTTGTATTTTGATGTAAATAATGCAACAGAGAAGGAGAATCCTATGATACTTGAAATAAAGGGATAATTGCTAAAGCAGCATCCTTCAACTGGCAAGAGAAGATGGCATCTAATGTTTCATTGAAAAAAAAAAAATGGCCCTAACTAGAAATAAGAATGGTTCATCCAGAGTAGTCAAGGTCAAAGGAGAGTGGCATATGGTACAAAGGCAGTTTTATGGGTAGATGTGATGAAGTGGCTCTAGGAAGTTCATGCCTTTAACTGCTTCAGTTACTCTTAACCCCAATGTTCATCGCAGCACTGTTTATAATAGCCAAGACATGGAAGCAACCTAGATGTCCATCAGCAGATGAATGGATAAGAAAGCTGTGGTACATATACACAATGGAATATTACTCATGCATTAAAAAGAATACATTTGAATCAGTTCTAATGAGGTGGATGAAACTGGAGCCTATTATACAGAGTGAAGTAAGCCAGAAGGAAAAACACCAATACAGTATACTAATGCATATATATAGAATTTAGAAAGATGGTAATGACAAAACCTGTCTCTTTTGTGAGACAGCAAAAGAGACACAGATGTATAGAACAGTCTTTTAGACTCTGTGGGGGGGGGATGATTTGGGAGGATGGCATTAAAACATATATAATATCATATAAGAAACGAATCGCCAGTCCAGGTTCGATGCAGGATACAGGAAGCTTGGGGCTGGTGCACTGGGATGACCCAGAGTGATGGTATAGGGAAGGAGGTGGGAGGGGTGTTCAGGATGGGGAACACGTGCACACCCATGGGAGATGCATGTTGATGTATGGCAAAACCAATACAATATTGTAACGTAAAAAAAATAGTAATAATAACCCCTTCCACCTCCTTCCCTATACCATCACTCTGGGTCATCCCAGTGCACCAGCCCCAAGCTTCTTGTATCCTGCATCGAACCTGGACTGGCGATTCGTTTCTTATATGATGTATAGAACAGACTTTTGGACTCTGGGACCGGGAGAGGGTGGGATGATTGGGGAGAATAGCATTTAAATATGTATAATATTATATCTGAAATGTATTAATTGTTCAAACTAATCACTGTCATGTTACAATTTGTTCATACTAGATGTTTGTAATGTTTCTGATAATCAATAAAAGAGATTCTTGATACCTAAAAAAAAAATAAAAATTTGTAACAACAACAAAAACAAGAAGATCTCAGATGAGACCAAACTATATGTTCTGCTTCCGAATTTATTCCTGTCTTCTATAGAAAAAGTGGTAAGTTCTTCCAATAACTCTTTAAATCATGACAACGCTAAATCTATAAGAAAGTAATCACAGAAAGAAAAGTTAGGAAATAGGACTTGGAAAAGTCTCAAAGCAAAATGTATGTTTTATAACATAAAATTATAATGTTAATAGTAACCATAATATTTAATTCAACGTAAGAATTGTTAATATTCTAGGAATCTAATATAAATATTGTTTGTTTCTCGTGATTTTCACCTGTTCTATTTTTGGAAGTAAGTATAAAGTAGAATTTATATGGCTGATCTTTAGTGATATACCCAGAATGGTGATGCTAATAAATTTATGTCATAAAAGTTATCCATCCATTTTACAGCATTTCTGGAGATCTGCTATATGTCAGATACTGTATAGGTTCTCTGGATACACAGAAAAGAAAGAATAATTCTCTGTTCTTGAAGAGATGTGGTTTGATGAGAGATAGTAGGGGAGAGGCAATGGCACCCCACCCCAGTACTTTTGCCTGGAAAATCCCATGGACGGAGGAGCCTGGTAGGCTCCAGTCCATGGGGTCGCTAAGAGTTGGACATGACTGAGCGACTTCACTTTCACTTTTCACTTTCATGCATTGGAGAAGGAAATGGCAACCCACTCCAGTGTTCTTGCCTGGAGAATCCCAGGGACAGGGGAGCCTGGTGAGCTTCCGTCTATGGGGTTGCACAGAGTCGGGCACGACTGAAGCGACTTAGTAGCAGCAGCAGCAGTAGGGGAGAAAGACAAGAAAGTCAACAGTTGCAATGGAGGTGGTATGTGCTATCATGGAGAAATAGAATATAATAATTGTCATGGAAACAGAGGTAGGAATGACTAATTGTGGAAATTGTTTACACTGGCTCATAGATGATATTTTGGTTGAATTTTTAAAATAATAATTGACTATAACATACAACTTTATAATAACTTTTATGTGTTTATTTTATTTATTACTTATCATTATTATACACATAACATTTACCCTTTTTAATTAAGTGATGTTTAGTATATGTAAAGATGTACAATCAACAGAACTATGTGACTGCAGAATATTTTCATCACTCAAAAAGAGACCCTCTACACATTAGTGGTCACTTTATTTTTCCTTTTCCTCAGGTGTGGCAACTGCCAATATCCTTTCTGTCTCTAAGAATTTGCCTGTTGAAATTTTGTATAAATATGATTATATAATATGTGGCCGGTTGTATATAGCTTCTCTGATTTAATCTTTTCAAGGTTCATACATGTTGTGGCATGTGTCAGAACTTCTTTTGCTTTATATATTAATAATATTTGATTTTTAAAAGAATCAAAGCTTTTGGTTTTGATGACATGAGTTTGAGCAAGCTCTGGGAGTTGGTGATGGACATGGAAGCCTAGTGTGCTGCAATCCATGGGGTCGCAAAGAGTCGGACATGACTGAGCGACTGAACTGAATATTCCATTGTGTGAATACATCGTATTTTGTTTATCCATTTTGCAGTTGATAAATATTTGGGTGGTTTATACTTATGGTTATTATGAATAATGCTGCTGTGAACACTTGGGTATACATTTTCCTGTGAACAAATGTTTCATTTTCTCTCTTTCCTGAACTTAGTAATTTGAATCCTCTTTCTGTTTTGGTCAGTCTAGCTAAAGATTAGTTGATTTTGTTGATCTTTTAAAAGAACCAGCTTGTGCTTTTTATTTTTCCTGTTGTTCTTCTAATCTGTATTTCTTTTTTAGACTTCCATTATTTTCTTCCTTCTAGTTGATTTAGGTTTACATTGTTCTTCTTTTATAAGTTCTTAAGGTGGGATAGGTTATTGATTTGAGCTTACTGGGTTTTATGACATAAAACAGGTGAAAGTGGTCAAAAGGCTCAAACTTTCAAATATAAAATAAATAATGGAAAAAAAATTCATCTCATAGTGTTTCTTAACTTTACCCATGATTTATTCTTTGATCCACTGGTTACTTGGGAGTGTATTGTGGATTGTTTAAACTGTATTGTTTAATTTAGGCAAAATTTTTCCAAATTTTGTTTTTTTATTGATTTCTAATTTTATCCTTTTCTGGTCAGAGAATGTATATTGTAGGAAAATTTATTGAGATTTGCTTTATAGCTTAAAATATGGTTTGTCCTAAAGAGTGTTCCATGTACATCTGAGAAAAATGTGTACTTTGCTAATGCTGTATGGAGTGTTTGATATATTTGTCAGGTTTAGTTGGTTTATAGTGTTGTCCAAGTTCTCTATTTCTTTGTTCAACTTCTGTATAGTTTTTTTTATTCATTATGGCAAGTAGTATATTAGCATTTCCAATTGTTAAAACTGAGTTGTCTGTATCTATTTTCAATTCTGTCAGTTTTTGCTTCTTGTATTTGGGGCTCTGTTGCTCTTGCCTCATGACATGGCTACCTGCTATTCCACCTAAAATGCTCTTCTTCAAAATCTTCACACAACTGACTATATCTCATTGTTCAAATCTTAATTCAAATATCAACTCATCAGAGAAGATTTCCTCACCCCCTTTAGCCAAAGAAGGTCTCCTCTGCCCCACGCCAATACCATGAACCACCTCTTCGCCCATGAAAATAGAAATTACTTGATGACAGGAACTATTCACTTTTATGTCCTTCACCATAAGTGCAGAACTAAGAAAAATATCTGGCACATACTAGGCACTAAAGATATATTTGTTTCCTGAAATACTGGTATCTTTCTTAAAGTATCATACTATATGTATATATAAATACATATATACATACACACACACACACACACACACATATGCTGCTACTGCTAAGTCACTTCAGTCATGTCTCACTCTGTGCGACCCCATAGATGGCAGTCCACCAGGTTCCCCCGTCCCTGGGATTCTCCAGGCAAGAACACTGGAGTGGGTTGCCATTGCCTTCTCTGTATATATACATATATATGGCTTTGTGAAATACGTGAGCATTTTTCCTCTCATAGAAGTGGAATGTACACCCATCACACCAATTTCATCCCAGTGTCAAGACTAATGATGCCACACATACACCAAGAAAGTATGAAAAGGATACTCACATAATGAGTTATGCATCAAAAATAGACTTAGGCCAAAAAAAGAGAAAAAATAGTAACTATGTAATCATGGGTAATTAGATGATTGTGATTCTTTCATTCTATAGATATATGGATAGATATAGATACAATCAAAACACCAAGTCCTATGCCTAAAACATATATAATTTTCATTTGCCCATTATACCTCAATAAAACTGAATAAAAAAATGGGATCAATCTCTATTACAATTTACCTATATGATCGATTAATAACTAAAATGTTTCATGTTTAATTTAATGTGGACATATTTATGTAAGCCATATCACACCTGTAGCATAAGACCAGTAAAGGAATGACAGTTCCATTGTATGTCTTGTTCAGGATCTGGTATTGTGTATTCTGAAAGCAAAATGAGTGTCTTGGTTTCTAGCAATGTGTAGAACTCCAAAGAGGATAAGGAGTGCCATGGTAAGACATTGTATTGTGGTTTTAACATGTGCAGAAAATATGTAACCTTGATTTATATTTTGGGTATAATCTCTTGGGAGGCAAGCGATTCCATGAGTTCTTTACCCTAAATGAGACAAGCTTGGTTAGAAATTGACTTGGCCAGAACAGATGGTTAGCCCATTGGCAGTGGCCTAAAGATCTATAAAGGTGTGAAGATGAGGCCAGTTGTTGGCCAAGACATTCTCTATTAAAATAATAGCCTAAAGTTTGGCCATTTGAGCTGACCTTTGGGTCCTGTCCTTTATCAGGAATATTCTGATTAAGAAATGAAAAGCAGCAACTCTCAAGCAAGCTCCATCAAGTGTAATAGTGATGATACGATTGGTTAAGTGAATGAACTCCCTTTGTTTTTTGCTGTGTTGATCCTAAGGGGCTCCCCAAGTGTCCAAGGGTTCTGAGAGATGAACTCTTCTAGCAGTGTGAGATCTAACAGGGGACTGAGCACAGGGGAAGTTAGTCTTTCCTGAATATAAGGTATGCAGAGGGCCTGGGTTCAGCTCCATTCTGTAGCAAGGGGGCCTCACTAGTTAAGCTGAGCTTTCAGAGTGCTGCTTCCATAATCATAGGCCAAATGGGCAGCTGGATATGAAGGGTCATAGGTTCAAGACCTGAGAGAGTCTACTTTTCCAGGAAAGTCCGAATGTACCCATAATTGCTACACTAACATTGGTCCAAGGCATACAACATTGGTCCAAGGTGGGCAGTTCCTTGTATCAGAATCCCATGACACCAGTGGTGATTACTGATGGTACATGGACTCCAAGACACATGAGAGAAGGTTAGTAAAGTTTGCACAGTAAAGGAGTCTCAGGGGGCCATAAGAGCAGTGACTGTCCAATGGCAATTTAAGCAGATTCTAGGATCTTTGACACAGGGAGTCTCATTCAAGGAAGGTCTATTTGGAAGTTGCAGAGCAGACAAATGTGTATATGAGGAAATGTTGCCTCCAGAATCTAAGAATGTCTAAAACATGTTGGGCTTGTTTTACAATATGGGTACTAAGAAGACTAAAAGCTGTTTCTCAACACTGTCAAGATTAGATCAGTCCTCCACTTACCAAAGAATTTTCAGGATCTTAACTAAAGTGGTGGGACTGTGTATTATGTGGGTCATAGGAATCTCCTCAAAGGAGGATGTCATCAGTGTGAAGTCAAAATTGTGTACCTGGAAAAAGCTAGAGCTGGTGAAAATATTGCCTGTAAACACTGTGTGAGATGGCAGGTGTGGACTCTAGGCCCAGTGAGTAGCCAGGTGAAGGTGTTCCTTTTAATGTGAAGGTTAAGTGTTGCTGAGAGGTTGTTGAAATAGACAATGGATAGATCATTCTAGACAAATGCCTTGCTATGACTACAAAGTATCAACCAGTTATTCAGAGAAAGCAGTACTTTCAATAATATGCATGGAGCTCTAGTGAGCAGGGCCATGACAAGAAGGGTACAAGTTCACACTGAGGCACTATTTTTGTTTCCCAGGTTTAAGATCAAACAAAAGTTGTCTGTTAAGTGCAGCAGAATTGGGGATAATCACATCTTCTCTAAATAGGTCTCCTATAATGAGCTTCAATCTGTGAAGACCCTGCTTTCATTTAGATTGAATTTTTTTTTTAAAAAGAGAAAAGTTCTATTTTAACTAAGGGGAAAGGTCCATAGGATCTCATATTTTTAAAGGTGATTATAGGGGGCAAAGACTTAATGTTATTAACTCTTGGGCAAGATTATCCATGTGCACTAGAGGATATTTTGGATTAATGGATATTTTGGCTATGGGAAATATAGGTATGGCAATAATTCAAATGGTTGTTGCTGCTAAGTCACTTCAGTCGTGTCCGACTCTGTGCGACCCCTAGACGGCAGCCCACCAGGCTCCCCGTCCCTGGGATTCTCCAGGCAAGAACATTGGGGTGGGTTGCCATTTCCTTTTCCAATGATGAAAGTGAAAAGTGAAAGCGAAGCCACTCAGTCATGTCCGACTCCCAGCGACCCCAGGGACTGCAGTACCAGGCTCCTCTGTCCATGGGATTTTCCAGGCAAGAGTACTGGAGTGGGGTGACATTGCCTTCTCCGAATTCCAATGGTTAGGGTTAGGGATATCTGTTTTTATTGTACGTTCCTTTACTCCCTGTCTGTTTTTATCTGCTTGCCCAAATTTGGGCCAGAAGAGGAACAGAAACTGATGAGGTTTAAAAATTCAATTGTCAAACATCAAAAGTGGAATTTGATTATTACACATGGCCACCACGCCATCACCCCTCTCCCCAGCTGGGATCTCCCAGATACACATAAATACCAAGTCCTTTTCCTCCACATCAGTGGGATAGTGTTCCGGAAGAAGTCTTCCGTACTCAGAAATCTTCAGTCTTCAGTGCTCAGTCTTCATCCTGTCCTCATTCCCAGTGTCTGGCTAACTATGGACTGGCTGGTTTGGGCCCCAAACTGAAAGGATTCCACCTCCCTCCCTCCTCACCTCCCTGACACTTCCCTTCCCCTCTTCCCCATCATCAAAAAACAGATACACAAATCTTTTTATAGCTTTTTGTTATTTTAATAATCAACATCTGAGTACCTGGTCTCTACAGAGGTGACCATTGCTGTATGCCTGATCCCTTCAAAAATGACTATTCTGCCAGTTCTTTTCCTGGAGGGACAGCAGATTGCTCAAGATCTTGGGCTCTAGGTGGGCATATGGGGGTACTTGGAGAATTGTTTGGAGAACTGTTGGAAGAACCCTCCAGGATTTGTTCATCCGCCATTGGCTGATTTTCATTCTTCTTTTTCTTCTGCTGCTGGTGGTTGAAGGCTAGCTTCGTTGATGTCGTCCATTTCTTATTCCTTACCCAGTTCTTCTGAAGGGCTAATTTTAACTTGTTAATGTTCTCTCGTATCTAGTAAGAAAACAAATTCATACAGGAAGAGATTAGTGAAGGAGGATGGGAAGGAAAACTTTGAGTGAAGGGGTGTGGATTGAGGAGGGGTTTTATGCCAGGGAAAAGCAGTGTAAGTCTCAGGTGGGGGATGAAGATGAGGAACATGAGTAGGTTAATCTGACCTCACTGTTCAATGTGTTCAATTGATCAGACTTCTTTCTCTTCCTTCCATTAGAGCTTGATTCTTGTTGCTCCAAATTTACACTGTCTATTTCAATCTCTGACTCCTCCTCCTTCACTCCCTCAGTTACTTCTGCCATGTTGTAGCAACACTGGCTTACACCAAGAGCTCCTGGCCTCTCTATATGCGTTCCCAGGACAATGAAGAGCACAGTCATCAACTTTGATTGGTCAGCAAGAAAGTTCTCCAGCCAATGGTAGCCCTGAAATGGCTTGACATCACAAAGCACCACCTTTGAAAATTTATGGGTGATGGGAAGGGTTCAGACGAGTCTAGGTGCTCTGGTTAGGAAAAAGGAGTGCTTCTTCAACACTTACTAAAGAGCCTTCTCAAGTTGACTTTCCATGCTTCCTCATGTTCTCTGTTCAGTTCCCGTAGTGTACATGTTAGGAAGCAAATGTTCCCTCAAACCATTCCTCATGGCTACCACCATTTAGTGTTTGATTCTATTGTCTTCCAGATTTAATTACCGAGTATTTTGTGTTTTTTAAAAATTATTTTAGAAGTTTTAGATATACAGAGTAATTGTGAAGAGTATACTTGTATACTGCACAACCAATTCTCCTTATTAACATTATACATTAGTGGAACATTTATTCAACTTAGTGAACAAACACTGAAACAGTATTATTAATTAAAGTCTGGGCTTTATCAGATTTCCTTGGTTTTTATCTAATTTGCTTTTGCTGTCCCATATCCTTTTCAGAATACTACATTGCAATTAGTCAATCCATGTTATGCCTTCTTAGGTTCCTCTTTGCTATGACAAGATTTAGATTTCTTATTTCTGAGGAACAATTTGGAGTCTTGTTTCATGGATTTAATATTAGATCCTGTGGTGTTATTGATCTTTTGGTTAGAAGTTTTTATAAGTGTTTTTCCAGAGGACCTCAAATCAAGTTAGTACTATCAGTGTTGTGGACTTCGTCATGGCAATGGTTGATTTAATCTCTTAGCTTTGTCACAGAGGTGACACACATGTTTCTTTCTAGAGTCCAGAGGATAAAGATCATTTCTATTTTTGAGGCCTAGGTGGCAGCAGAAGGAGCATTTTGTAAGGTACTAGTGAATTCATCTGCCAATGCAGGAGATGCAGGAGACCCAGGTTGAATACCCTGGAGGAGGAAATGGCAACCCCCTCCAGTATTCTTGCCTAGGAAATCCCATGGACAGAGGAGCCTGGCCAGCTACAGTCCATGGAGTCACAAAGAGTGAGACATGACTGACCATGCACAGTCACACACACAGACATACACACACAGATGCACCCCCACACACACAAAGTCATTTACTTTTAGAAGTATGACTTCATCATCCTACAAAGTACTGCTCTTCTTCCATGAGTGACCATCCTGTATATTTAACAGATTATCAGTTTTTCTCCTCAGTTCTATATAGAAAGGGAGCCAACATATGGTTGAGACACAACCAGTGTTCACAAGATAACCTCATTTCTCTGAGGTTAGTATCAGTCATGAGTTATTTTGGAATTGATGTACATGATTCAACATGAGACTCACACATAAGTCCAGGTTGAGAGACACAATTCAGAACTACTTTAAAGAGAGTTCCAATCCAATAATCCTTTCACTATATGCCAACTGGCTAAACTGATTTATGTTAGTCAAAGCTTTAGTGGGTGCTCACAAATGCAGCGCAAAGAAGCAAGGTCAAGGCACAAGCTAGCCAGATGGCAGTAACTCAAAGTGCTTGTTCACCAGCATACGGTAGAGCCAGTTCAAAAGCCGAAGTAGAAAAGACACCTGGTGGTAAGGGACAGCATCTCAGTCTTCTGCTCTTGGGACCAGTTGCTGCCATCACTCCATAGAAACAGGATGGACACTTCAACCAAAATTTGGTTTGGATGTTGAGACTGATGACACATACATCCAGAGAATGAAAAAAATTATTAATCACATATTGAGTTTTTCTGAGGAGAGCAGAGCAAACTCTCAAGCAGATTCAAGAATGGCTTAAGAGAGCAGAGGAAGGAGACTGGCGTGGCTTTTATGCTGGTTGAAGGGGATAATGCTGGAGAGTTCCATACATAGGTCAGGGCTTGGATGATCTGACCTTTATTTTGGCCCAGAGAAGAGAGAACTTGGGCTTTCTTATCAGATACAGATAAATAGGCGAAGAGGTGTGGTAGGGCTCTTTTATAGAAAACTGTATGTAAATTCAAGGTGTTTAGTAGTTTTGAATTCTCATAACCATTATAACCAAGCTTCTTGTATTGTTTTCAGTTAAAGTGCTCTTCATTAGATTTGTTGTTGTTCAGTTGCTCAGTCATGTACAACTCTTTGCAACCCCATTGACTGCAACACACCAGGCTTCCCTGTCCTTCACCATCTCCTGAAGCTTGCTCAAACTCATGTCCATTGAATTGGGTATGCCATTCAACCATCTTATCCTCTGTCATCCCCTTCTCCTCCTGCCTTCCATCTTTCCAGCATTGGGGTCTTTTCCAGTGAGTCAGCTCTTTGCCTCAGGTGAAAATAGGAAAAGGAGTACGTCAAGGCTGCATATTGTCACCATGTTTATTTAACTTATATGCAGAGTACATCATGAGAAATGCTGGACTGGAAGAAACACAAGCTGGAATCAAGATTGCCGGGAGAAATATCAATAACCTGATATGCAGATGACACCACTCTTATGGCAGAAAGTGAAGAGGGGCTAAAAAGCCTCTTGATGAAAGTGAAAGTGGAGAGTGAAAAGGTTGGCTTAAAGCTCAACATTCAGAAAACGAAGATCTTGGCATCTGGTCCCATCACTGCATGGGAAATAGATGGGGAAACAGTGGAAACAGTGTCAGACTTTGTTTTTCTGGGCTCCAAAATCACTGCAGATGGTGACTGCAGTCATGAAATTAAAAGACGCTTGCTCCTTGGAAGGAAAGTTATGACCAACCTAGATAGCATATTCAAAAGCAGAGACATTACTTTACCAACAAAGGTTCGCCTAGTCAAGGCTATGGTCTTTCCTGTGGTCATGTATGGATGTGAAAGTTGGACTATAAAGAATGCTGAGCACTGAAGAATTGATGCTTTTGAACTGTGGTGTTGGAGAAGACTCTTGAGAGTCCCTTGGACTGCAAGAAGATCCAACCGGTCCATTCTGAAGGAGATCAATCCTGGAATTTCTTTAGAAGGAATGATGCTAAAGCTGAAACTCCAGTATTTTGGCCACCTCATGCGAGGAGTTGACTCATTGGAGAAGACTCTGATGCTGGGAGGGATTGAGGGCAGGAGAAGGGGACGACAGAGGATGAGATGGCTGGATGGCATCACTGACTTGATGGGTGTGAGTCTGGGTGACCTCCGGGAGCTGGTGATGGACAGGGAGGCCTGGCGTGCTGCGGTTCATGGGGTCGCAAAGAGTCGGACACGACTGAGCGACTGATCTGATCTGATCTGATCTGATCCTTTAGGATTGACAGGTTGGAACTCCTTGTAGTCCAAGGGACTCTCAAGAGTCTTCTCCAGCCCCACAGTTCAAGGAATCAATTTTTTCGGTGCTCAGCCTTTTTATTGTCCTGCTTTCCCATTCATTCATGACTAGTGGAAAAACCGTTGCTTTGACTATACAGACCTTTGTAGGCAAAGTGTTATCTCTGCTTTTCAATACAATCTCTAGGTTTTTCACTGCTTTTCTTCCAAGGAGGAAATGTCTTTTAATTTTATGGCTGCAGTCACTGCCCATAGTGATTTTGGAGCCCAAGAAAGTAAAGTCTGTCACTGTTTCCATTGTTGATCCATCTATTTGCCATGAAGTGACGGGACCAGGTGCTATGATCTTAGTTTTTTGAATGTTGAGTTTTAAGTCAGCTTTTTCACTCACGTCTTTCACCTTCATCAAGAGGCTCTTTAATTCCTCTTTGATTTCTGCCATAGGGTGGAGCCTTCTGCCCCAGTTCAGTCAGTAAGTCATGTCTGATTTTTTTGAATGAAAAAAATTCATGAATTGCAAAAAAATTCATGAATCCATGAATTGCAACACTCAGGCTTCCGTGTCCATCACTAACTCTCAGAACTTGCTCAAACTCATGTCCTTCGAGTTGGTGATGCCATCCAACCATCTCATCCTCGGTTGTCTCTTTCTTCTCCTGCCACTCTTTCACGGCCTCAGAGTCTCTTCAATGAGTCAGTTCTTCACATTAGGTGACCAGTCTTAGAGCTTCAGCTTCAGCTTCAGTCCTTCCAATGAATATCCAGGACTAGTTTCCTTTACTATTGACTGGTTAATTCTTTTTGCAGTCCAAGGGACTCTCAGGGGTCTTTTTCAATCCCACAGTTCAAAAGTATCAATTCTTTGGCACTCAGCTTTATTTATGGTCCAACTCTCACATCCATACATAACTAGTGGAAAAACAATATCTTTGACTAAATGAACCACTGTCAGCAAAGTAATGTTTCTGCTTTTTAATGTGTTATCTAGGTTTGTCGGAGCTCTTCTTCAAAGGAGCGAGCATCTTTTAATTACTTGGCTGTAGTCACTGTCTGCAGTGATTTTGGAGCCCAAGAAAATAAAATCTGTCACTGTTTCCCTTGATTCCCCATCTGTTTGCCATGAAGTGATGGGACTAGATGCGATTATTTTAGTTTTTTGAATGTTGAGTTTTAAGCCAGCTATTTCACTCTCCTCTTTCACTTTCATCAAGAGACTCTCTAGTTTCTCTTCACTTTCTGCCATAAGGGTGGTGTCATCTGCATATCTGAGGTTATTGAGATTTCTCCCAGCAGTCTTCATTCCAGCTTGTGTTTCTTCCAGTCCAGCATTTCTCATGATGTACTCTGCATATAAGTTAAATAAACAGGGTGACAATATACAGCCTTGACGTACTCCTTTTCCTATTTGGAACCAGTCTGTTGGTCCATGTCCAGTTCTAACTGTTGCTTCCTGACTTGCATACAGATTTCTCAAGAGGCAGATCAGGTGGTCTGGTATTCCCATCTTTTTCAGAATTTTCCACAGTTTATTGTGATCTACACAGTCAAAGGCTTTGGCATAGTCAATAAAGCAGAAATAGATGTTTTTCTGGAACTCTCTTGCTTTTTCCATGATCCAGCAGATGTTGGCAATTTGATCTCTGGTTCCTCTGCTTTTTCTAAAACCAGCTTGAACATCAGGAAGTTCACGGTTCACATATTGCTGAAGCCTGGCTTGGAGAATTTTAAGCATTATTTTACCATCGTGTGAGATGAGTGCAATTGTGCGGTAGTTTGAGCATTCTTTGGCATTGCTTTTCTTTGGGATTGGAATGAAAACTGACCTTTTCCAGTCCTGTGGCCACTGCTGAGTTTTCCACATTTGCTGGCATATTGAGTGCAGAACTTTCACAGCATCATCTTTCAGGATTTGGAATAGCTCAACTGGAATTCTATCATCTCCACTAGCTTTCACAGTCTTAAATGATACTAATGTGGAAAGATGGGCAAATATCAGAGACCAAAATGAGAAAGTAAAAGCATCAGGGGAACAAGGGACTTTGGAAGAGTCCCTTTTAAGGAAGTAAGCAAACGAGAACATGCTTTGAAAAATCCAAGCAGATTTTTCTGAGGAAAGAAGAACTCAAAGCTGAATTTAATGGAAGGAAGCAACTGTCAAAGCAGTCTGACTAAGCTCAGCATGTTCTGTTTGCAACTAGGGAAAAAATATGGGTTGCTGTTCATTTAGGACCCATGGTAGAGGTTGGAGAAAAGGAGGTAGGTATTCCAGAAATGATTCATTAGGTAGACAGAGATAATTAGAAATCAGATACTACTGACACTTATTAAATAAATTAATCATTAGCCATATATGGACACATAATCTAAAAGTACCCGAATGGCTAAACACTGAGCAAAGATGTGTCCATATACTGTGTCTTCAAGGGAAAAAAAAAAAAGGCACATTGCACATGAGCTAACGTCAGCTAACACAAGAAATGCTAGATTCTGGGTTAGGGAAGAAAGAAGCAAGAGGTATGTACATATGTATGTATGTACGTATCTGCATCATTGATAAAAACAGAAGCCATTTAACCATATGCTTATTATGTTCTAATACAATGTGAGGTGTTGCACATAAATTGTTCCATTCAATCCCAGAATGACTCTAACAGATAAACACATGCTCTCATTCCCATTTTACAGGGAAGAAAACTAGGTCTTACAGAAGTTAAGAAATTAACTCAAGGTCAAATAGCATTTAGGCCTTGAAGCTCTAATTTGAGATTGAACTTGAAATCCAGTGGTTCTAACTGCTCAACTAGATACTGCAACCCTAGTCTCAGTCATCATCAGATCATATCTGTATGTGCCAGGAGTCTGACACTCCTCTGATCCTACCAGTTCACAACATTCAGTGAATTCTCTAAAACAGAAATCAGACCATATTGCTTTCCCTTATCAAACCATCTAGCAGCTCTCCACTGCACATAAGATAAAATGCAGGTTCTCACCCCACAAGTCCCTACAAGATCTCATCTCTGCCTCTCCAGTCTCAATCATCTCTCTCAGCTCTGCCCTTCTCTGACTGTACTCCAGTTCCACTCAACCTTTTGCACTTCCTCAATACCCTGTTCTTGTTCTTGCCTCATGATATGGCTGCTTGCTATTCTACCTAAAATGTTGTCCTTCAAAATCTTCTCACAACTGACTGTATCCCATTATTCAAATATTGATGCAAATATCAACTCCTCAGAGAAGGTGTCCCCACACCTTTTAGCCAAAGCAGCTCTCCTCTGCCCCACACCAATACCATGAACCACCCCAACACCCATGAAAATAAAAATTACTTGACAGGAGCTATTGACTTTACGCCCTTTACTGCAAGTCCAGAATTAAAAACAATATCTGATATATGCTAGGCACTGAACATATATTTGTTTCCTGAAATATTGGTTTCTTTCTTAAAATATCATCAGTTCAGTTCAGTTCAGTCTGTCAGTCATGTCCCATTCTTTGTAACCCCATGGACTGCAGTACACCAGGTTTCCCTATCACCAACTCCTGGAGCTTACTCAAACTCATGTCCATTGAGTTGAAGATGCCATCCAACAATCTCATCTTCTGTCATCCCCTTTTCCCACCACCTTCAGTCATTCCCACCATCAGGGTCTTTTCAAATGAGTCAGTTGTTCGCATCAGGTGGCCAAATTATTGGAGTTTCAGCTTCAGCATCAGTCCTTCCAATGTATATTCAGGGCTGATTTCCTTTAGAATGGTTGGATCACCTTGCTGTCCAAGAGACTCTCAAGATATCATATTTTTATCTCAAGATGAACTATCATACTAATATATATATATATATATACACACTCACACACATATATATGCTTTTATTTTTTTGGTTTAAAGCTTTTATTTTTTTTCCCTTTTAAAAAAAAAAATTTATTTAACTTTACAACATTGTATTGGTTTTGCCATATATCAAAGTGAATCTGCCACAGGTATACATGTGTTCCCAATATCTGAGCTTGTTGTCATCTCACGGAAATGGAATGTACAACCCCTGCCCCAAATTTCATTTCAATATCAAGACTAATGATTGCACACATACACCAAAAAGTATGAAATGGATTATTACTCACATAAAGAGTTATGCATCAAAAATAGAGTTAGGCCAAAAAAAAAAAAAGAGGGAGAAAGACATAGTAACTGTGTGGTGATGCATTATTAAATGATTGTGATTCTTTCGTTCTATAGATATATGTATAGATAAAGATACTATTAAAACATCAAGTTCTACATCTTAACAATATGCAATTTTTACTTGTCAATTATACCTCAATAAAACTGAATAAAAAATGAGATCAATCTGTATTACAATTTACCAATGATGTTGTATGATAACTAAGACACTGCACATTTAATTTAATTTAGACTTGTTTATGTAAACAATTATGGCACCTGAAGCATGAGACCAGTGAAGGAGGTGCGGGTTCCATTGTGTATCTTGTTCAGAAGCTGGAACTGTGTACTCTGAAAAGTGAAATGAGTGTCTTGGTTTGTATTAATGTGTAGAACTCCAAAGAGGATAAGATGTGCCATGGTGAGACATTGTATTGTGTTTTTAACATGTGCAGAAAATGTGTGACCTTGCTTTACATTTTGGGTATAACCTCTTGGGAGGCAAGAGATTCCATGAGTTCTTTATGCTAAATGAGACAAACTTGGTTAGGAATTGATTGACTTGACCTTCTAGAACAGGTTGTCAGTCCATTGGCAGTGGCCCAAAGATCTATAAAGGTGTGAAGGTGGGGCCAATTGTTGGCCAAGACATTTCTGCTAAGATAACTGCCTAATGTTTTGTTGTTTGAGCTGACCTTTGCGTCCTCTCCTTTATCAGAAACATTCTGATTAAGAGATGAAAAGCAGCAACTCTAGCAAGCTCCATCAAGTGTGATAGTGACAATTAAATTGATTACGTGAAAGAAATCCCTTTGGTTTTCACTGTGTTGATCCTAAGGGGCTCCCCAGGTGTTCAAGGGTTTTAAGAGATGAACTCGTCTAGCATTGTGGAATCTAACAGGGGACTAAGCACAGGGAAAGTTAGTCTTTCCTGAATATAGGGTATGCAGAGGGCCCAGGTTCAGCTCCATCCTGTAGCAAGAAGACTATAGTAGCTATGCTGATCTTGCAGACTGCTGCTTCTGTAATCAAAGGCCAAATGGGCAGCTGAATATGGAGGGTCATAGGTTCAAGGTGTGAGATAGTCTATATTTCCAGGGAAGTCCACATGTACCCACAATTGATACACTGAAGGCATACATCAGTGGTCCAAGGTGGGCAGTTCCTTGTATCAGAAGCCCATGAAACCAACAACCATCATTGATGGTATAGGGACTCCAAGACACATGAGAGAAGGTTACTAAAGCTTGCACAGTGAAGAAGTTTCAGGAGCCCCTAATTCAAGTGCTTGTTCTATGGCAATTTAGGCAGATTTTAGAATTTTTGACACAGGGAGTTCCATTCAAGGTGAGCCTATTTGGAAATTACAGATGAAAAAATGTGTATATGAGGAAATATTCCCTCCAGAATCAAAAGATGTCTAAAATAGTTGGGCTTGTTTTTAACAATATGGATACTAAGAAGACCAAAAGCTGTTTCTCAACACTGTCAATATTTGAGCAGTCCTGCACTTACCAAAGAATTTTCAAGATCTTAACTGAAGTGGTGGGACTGTATACTGTGTGTGTCATAGGAATCTCCTCAAAGAAGGATGTCATCAGTGTGAGGTCATAATTGTATACTGGAAAATGCTAGAGCTGGTGAAAATAATGCCTGCAAATACTACATGAGATAGTAGATGTGGACACTGGGCCCACTGAGTAGCCAGGTGAAGGTGTTTCATGTCCCTTTTAAGGTGAAGGTTAAGTGTAGCTGAGAGGTTATTTAAATAGGCACGGGAAAGAGCATGCTAGACAAATGCTTTGCTAAGGCTACAAAGTATCTACCAGTTATTCGGTGGAAGCAGTATTTTCAGTAATACATGGAGCCCTAGTGAGTGGTGCCATGACACCAAGGATACATGCTTGGTGTCATGGCACTGGTCTTGTTTTCCAGGTTTAAGATAAAGTAAAATTTGTCTGAAAAAAAAAAAAGATAAAGTAAAATTTGTCTGTTAAGTGCAGCAGGGGTGAGGGTAATCACAGCATCTCTAAATAAGTCTCCTATAATGTATTTCAATCTGTGAAGATACTTCTTTTATTTAGACTAAACCTTCAAAAATCCATTCACCACTGCAATGAAAAGAATAAAATACTTAGCTATAAATTTACCTAATGAAACAGAAGACCTATTATAGAAAAATATAAAAATCTGATGAAAGAAATCTAAGATGACATAAATAGAAGGAGAAATATCCCATGGTCATGGATTGGAGGAAACCGTGTAGTTAAAATGGGCACACTACCCAAAGAAATCTACAGATTCAATGCAATCTCTAAAGCCACCAACAGTATTTTTCATAGAACTAAAACAAATAATTTCACAATTTGTATGGAAACACAAAAAGCCTCAAATAGCCAAAAAAGTCTTGAGAAAAAAGAATGGAACTGGAGGACTTCACCTGCCTGACTTCAGACTATACTACAAAGCTACCATCATCAAGACAGTATGGTACTGGAACAAAGACAGAAATATAGATCAGTAGGAAAAGATGGCAAGCCCATAGATAAATCCAAATGCCTTTAGGCAACTTACCTTTGACAAAGAAGGCAAAAATGTGCAATAGAGAAAAGACAATTTATTTAACAAGTGGTGCTGGGAAGACTGGTCAACCACTTGAAAAAGAATGAAACTAGAACACTTTCTAATACCATATTAAAAAAAAAAAAAAAAACTCAAAATGGATTGAAGATCTAAATGTAAGGCCAGAAACTATAACACTCTGAGAGGAAATCATAGGCAGAACACTCTCTAACATAACTCACAACAAGATCCTCTATGACCCACCTGCCAAAGTAATGGAAATAAAACCAAAAATAAACAAGTGGGACCTAATTAAACTTAAAAGCTATTGCACAATGAAGGAAACTATAAACAAGGTGGAAAAACAGGCTTCAAAATGGGAGAAAATGATAGCAAATGAAATAACTGACAAATAATTAATCTGTAAAGTATACAAGCAGCTCATGAAGCTCAATAGAAAAATAAATGATGAAATTAAAAAGTGGGCCACAGAACTAAATAGATATTTCTCCAAAGAAGAATACAGATGGCTAAACAAATAGGAAAAGATGCTCAATTTCACTCATCAGAGAAATGCAAATCAAAACCAAAATGAGGTACCATCTCATGCCAGTTGGAATGGCTGCCATCAAAAAGTCTACAAACAATAAATAGTGGAGAGGGTGTGGAGAAAGGAGAACCCTCTTACACTGATGGTGGGAATGCAAACTAGCATAGCCACTATGGAGAACAGTGTGGAGATTCCTTAAAAACCTGGAATTAGAACTGCCATATGGCCCCGTAATCCCATCTGCTGGACATAAACTCTGAAGAAACCAAAATTGAAAGGGACACATGTACCCTAAATTTCATTTCAGCACTGTTTACAATAGCTAGGACCTGTAAACAACCTTGATGTTCATCAGCAGATGAATGGATAAGGGAGTTTTGGTACATATACACAGAGTAATATTACTCAGCTATAAAGAAAGCATATTAAAAAACAGAGATATTACTTTGCCAACAAAGGTCCGTCTAGTCAAGGCTATGGTTTTTCCAGTGGTCATGTACGGATGTGACAGTTGGACTGTAAAGAAAGCTGAGCACTGACGAATTGATGCTTTTGATTCTGTGGTGCTGGAGAAGACTCCTGTGAGTGAGTCCCTTGGACTGCAAGGAGATCCAACCAGTCTATTGTAAAGGAGATCAGTCCTTAATGAGATTGACAAAACTGGAGCCTATTATACAGAGTGAAGTAAGTCAGAAAGTGAAACACCAATGCAGTATAGTAATGCATATATATGGAATTTAGAAAGATGGTAACAATGACCCTATATGTGAGACAGCAAAGGAGACACAGATGTAAAGAACAGACTTTTGGACTATGTGGAAGAAGGCAAGGGTGGGATGATTTGAGAGATAGCACCAAAGCATGTATATTATCATGTGTTTAAAAAAATGACCAGTGCAAGATCGATGCATGAAACAGGGCACTCAAAGCTGGTGGTCTGGGACAACCGAGAGGGATGGTGTGTGGAGGGAGGTGGGAGGGAGGTTCAGGATTGGGGGATACATGTACATGCATGGCTGATTCATGTTGATGTATGGCAAAAAATACAACACTGTTGTAAAGTAATTAGCCACCAATCAAAATAAGTAATTAAAAACAAAAACAACAACTGAGGGGGAAAGTGTTATTTTAACTAAGTGGAAAGGTCCATAGGGTCTCATATTTTTAAAGATGTTTATAGAGTCCAAAGACTTCATTTTGTTATTCATGGGGTCAAAATATCCACATGCACTGGAGGCTATTTTGGGGTAATGTATGTTTTTGCTATGTGAAATATAGGCAAGGCAATAATTCCAATGGTTAAGATTAGGTATATCTGTTTCTATTGTACATTCCTTTACTCCTTGGCTGTTTTTATCAGCTTGCCCAAATGTGGGCCAGAAGAGGGACAGAAACTGATGAGGCTTAAAAACTCAATTGTCAAACATCAAAAGTGGCATCTGATTATTACACATGGCCACCACCCATACACCACTCCTCTCCCCAGCTGGGACCTCTCAAACACACAGAAATGCCAAGTCCTTTTCCTCCTCACCAGTGGGACAAAGTGTTCAGGAAGAAGTCTTCTGTGCTCAGAAATCTTCAGTCTTCAGTGCTCAGTCTTCATCCTGCCCTCTTTCCCAGTGTCGAGCTAACTAAGGACTGGCTGATCTGGGCCCCAAACTGAAAGGATTCCACCTCCCTCCCTTATCACACACTTGACCCTTCCTTTCCTCCCCTCCCCATCATAAAAACCCAGATATACACACATTTTTAAACAGCTTGTTGATATTTTAATCATCACCATCTGAGTACTTTGGTCTCTACAGAGGTGACCACTGCTGTATGCTGACCCTTCACAAACAACTATTCTCCCAGGGCTTTTCCTGGAGTGACTGCAGATATCACAAGGTCTTGGGCTACAGGTGGGCACATGGGGGTACTTGGAGAATTCTCGGGAGAAGTGTTGGAAGAATTCTCTGGGATTTGTTCATCTGCCATTGTCTAATTTTCATCCTTCTTTTTCTTCTGCCGGTGGTGGTAGAAGACTAGTATCATTGACATTGTCCCTTTATTTCTTTCCGCTTTCTGCTAAAGGGCTAATTTTAACTTCCTAATGTTCTCTCATATCTGGTAAGAAAACAATATCATACAGAAAGACAGTGAAGGAGGATGGGAAGGAGCATTTGAAAGAATGGGTGAAGATTGAGGTTTTTTTTTTTTTTTTTTTGCCAGGCAAGGGCAGGGTAAGTCTCAGGTGGGGGATGAAGAGAAGGAACATGGGTAGGGTAATCTGACATTTTCAGTATCCTTGTCATTGGATTGATCAAAGGTTTTTCTTTTCCTTCCTTTAGCGCTTGATGCTTGTTGCTCCAAACTTATGCTCTGGATCTCAGTCTCTGATGACTTTGCTTTCACTTCCTCAATTACTTCTGCCATATAGCAACAGTGGCCTACGCCAAGGCTCCTGGCCTCTCTCTATACCTTCCTAGGACAATGAAGAGCCACAACCATTAGCTTTGATTGGTCAGCAAGAAATTCCTCCTTCGAATGGTAGATCTGAAATAGCTTGACATGTAAATCACCACCCATGAAAATCCATGGCGGAGGGGAAGGGAGCAGAGGAATCTAGGTTCTCTGGTTTGGGAAAGTGTGTGCTTCCTCACCACCCATTAAAAAGCCTTTCCAAGTTGACTTTCCACTCTTCCTCATGTTCTCTGGTTCAGTTCTTGTGGTGTACATGTTATGGAGCGAGTATTCCCTCCAAACCATTCCTCATGGTCAGCCCCATTCAGTGCTTAATTCTGTTGTCTTCCAGATCTAGTGTTTTGCGGTTTTAGAAAAAAACTTTTTTATTTTAGAAGTTTCAGAATTGCAGAATAATTGTGTGTAGTCCCTCAGTTGTGTCTGACTCCTTGTGACCTCATGGACTGCAGCCCTCAAGGCTCATCTTTCCATAGAATTCTCCAAGCAAGAACACTGGAATGGGTGGCCATTTCCTTCTCCAACAGAATATTTATGAAGAGTATATTGGTGTACTCCACAGCTAATTACTCTTATTAACATTGTACATTAGCATGGAACATTGATTCAACTTAGTGAATCAACGCAGCAACAGTTTTGCTAACCAAAGTCTGGACTTTATCAACTTCCTTTGGTTTTTGCCTAATGTCCATTTGCTGTCCCAATATCCCATCCAGGATACTACATTAAATTCAGTCGATCCATATTATGCCTTCTTAGGTTCCTCTTTGCTGTGACAAGTTTTTAGATTTTTCATTTCTGAGGACATTGACAATTTGGAGTTTTGTCTTGGTTTTTACATTAGATCCTAAGATGTTGATCTTATAATTAAAAGTTTTTTTATAAGTTTGTTTTTTCCAGAAGACCTCAAATCAAGTTAGTACTATCAGTGTTGTGGACTCCCCCATGGCAATGGTTGAATTAATCTCTTGGTTTCATCATGAAGTACACAGATGTTTTTCTCTAGAGCCCAGAGGATCAAGATCATTTCTATTTTTGAGGCCTAGGTGACAGCAGAAGGAGCATTTTGTAAGGTTCTAGTGAATCCACCTGCCAATGCAGGAGATGCAGGTTGGATCCTGTGGAGGAGGAAATGGCAACCCTCTCCAGTATTCTTGCCTGGGAAATACCATGGACAGAGGAGCTGGGCTGACTACAGTCCATGGTGTCACAAAAAGTCAGACATGACTGACCACATACACACAGACATACACACACAAACACACAATGAGTCATTTACTTTTAGAAGTATGAATTCAGCATCTCACATAGTAACTACTCTTCCTCCATATGAGTGACCATCCTGTATATTGAACAGACTATCAGCTTTTCTCCTGAGTTCATATAGAAAGAGGGACAACATATGATTGAGATACATCCAGTGTTCCCAAGGTAAACATCATTTTTCTGAGGTTAGTATCAGTCAGGAGTTATTTTGGAATTGATAGACAAATTCTACCTGAGACTCACACATAAGTCCAGGTTGAGAAACACAATTCAGAATTGCTGTACAGAGGGTCCCAATTCAATAATCATTTCCCTACATGCCAGCTGGCTAAACTGATTTGTGGTGGTCAAAGATTCAACAGGTGTTCACAAATGCAGCACAAAGAAACAAAGTCAAAGAACCAGCTAGCCAGATGGCAGTAGCTCAAAGTACCTGTTCACCTGCATACGGCAGAGCCACTTTGAAAGCGAAAGTAGAGAGAAAAGACACTGGAACAGCATCTCAGTCTTCTGCTCTGGGGACCAATTGCTGCCATCACTCAACAGATACAGAATTGATCCTTCAATCAAAATTTGATTTGAATGTCGAGACTGGTGACACATACACCCAGAAAGTATGAAAAAATTCATTAATCATATAATGAGTTTTTCTGGGGAGAGCAGAACAAGCTCTCAAACAGGTTCAAGAATGTTTTAAGAGAGCAGAGGAAGGAGACTGGCTTGGCTTTTATGATGGTTAAAGAGGATAAAGCTGGAGAGTTCCACAAATAGGTCAGGTCTTGGATGGTCTGAACTTCATTTCAGATCAGATCAGATCAGATCAGTCGCTCAGTCGTGTCCGACTCTTTGCGACCCCATGAACCGCAGCACGCCAGGCCTCCCTGTCCATCACCAGCTCCCGGAGGTCACTCAGACTCGCATCCATCGAGTCAGTGATGCCATCCAGCCATCTCATCCTCTGTCGTCCCCTTCTCCTCCTGCCCTCAATCCCTCCCAGCATCAGAGTCTTCTCCAATGAGTCAACTCTTCGCATGAGGTGGCCAAAATACTGGAGTTTCAGCTTTAGCATCATTCCTTCTAAAGAAATACCAGGATTGATCTCCTTCAGAATGGACTGGTTGGATCTTCTCGCAGTCCAAGGGACTCTCAAGAGTCTTCTCCAACACCACAGTTCAAAAGCATCAATTCTTCGGCGCTCAGCCTTCTTCACAGTCCAGCTCTCACATCCATACATGACCACAGGAAAGACCATAGCCTTGACTAGGCGAACCTTTGTTGGCAAAGTGATGTCTCTGCTTTTGAATATGCTATCTAGGTTGGTCATAACTTTCCTTCCAAGGAGCAAGCGTCTTCATTTAGGCCCACAGAATTTTTAGTTAAAGTTCTTTTCACTAGATTTCTTGTTGTTTGATTGTTCAGTCATATCCAACTCTTTGCGAACACATGGATTACAGCATACCAGGCTTCCCTCTTCACCATCTCCTGGAATTTGCTCAACCTCATTACCTTTGATTTGATGATGCCATCCAACCATCTAATCCTCTGTCATCTCTTTCTCCTCCTGCCTTCCATCTTTCTCAGCATGAGGGTCTTTTCCAATGAGTCGGTTTTTCACCTCTGATGGCCAAGGTATTGGAGGTTCAGTTTCAGCATCAATAATTCCAATGAATATTCAGGGTTACTTTCCTTTAGGATTGACTGGTTTGATCTCCAGAGGACTCTCAAGAGTTTTCTGCAGCACCACAGTTCAATGGAATCAATTCTTCAGTGCTCAACTTTCTTTATGGTCCAACTATCACATCCATATGTCTACTGGAAAAACCATAGCTTTACTAGACAGACCTTTGTCAGCAGAGTAATATCTGTGCTTTTTAATATCTTCTCTAGGTTGGTCATAGCTTTTCTTACAAGGGGCAAGCATCTTTTAATTTCATGGCTGCAGTTATCATCTTCATTGGTTTTGGAGTCCAAGATAATAAAGTCTGTTACTGTTTCCTCCTCCTCCCCACCCCATCTATTTGGCATGAAATGATGGGACTGGGTGCCATGATCCTAGTTTTTTGAATGTTGAATTTTAAGCCAGCTTTTTCACTCTCTTCTTTCGCTTTCATTTAGTTCCTCTTTGCTTTCTGCCATAAGGATGGTATAATATGTATATCTGAAGCTATTAATATTTCTCCTAGCAATCTTGATTACAACTTGTGCATTTCTCATGAGGTACTCTGCATAGAAGTTAAATAAGTAGGGTGACAATATACAGCCCTGACATACTCCTTTCTTTGTTTGGACAGTCTTTTGTTCCATATATGATTCTAACTGTTGCTTCTTGAGCTGCATACAGATTTCTCAGAAGGCAGGGAAGTTTGTCTGGTTGTCCCATCTGTTTAAGAATTTTCCACAGTTTGCTGTGATCCACAGTCAAAGGCTTTGCTGAAGTCAATAAAGCAGAAGTCAATGCTTTCTGGAACTCACTTGCGTTCTCTGTGATCCAGCAGATGTTGGCATTTTGATCTTTGGTTCCTCTGCCTTTTCTAAGTCCAGCTTAAACATCTAGAAGTTCTCGGTTCATGTGCTGCTGAAGCCTGCACTACTTTGCTACTGTGTGAGATGAGTGAATTGTGTGATAGTTTGAACATTTTTTGGATTGCCTTTCAATGTGTTTAGAATGAAAACTGACCTTTTCCAGTCCTGTGGCTGCAGCTGAGTTTTTCAAATTTGCTGGCCTATTGGATGCAGCATTTTCCCAGCATCATCTTTTAGGGTTTGAAATAGCTCAACTGAATTTCCATTACCTCCACTAGCTTTGTTTGTGTGATGCTTCCTAAGGACTACTTGAATTCACACTCCAGGATGTTTGGCTTTTTGTGTGGGATCACACCATTGTGATTATCTGGGTCATTAAGATATTTTTGTATAGTTTGTCTGTGTGTTCTTGCAACCTCTTCTTAATGTCTCCTGCTTCTATTAGATCCATGCCATTTCTGTCCTTTATTGTGTCTATCTTTGCATGAAGTGTTCCCTTGGTTTCTCTAATTTTCTTGAAAAATTTATAGTCTTTCCCATTCTATTCTTTTCCTCTATTTCTTTGCATTAATCACTGAGGAAGGCTTTCTTATCTCTCCTTGTTACTGTTTGGAACTCTGCATTCAGATGGATATATCTTTCCTTTTATCCATTGCCTTTAACTTCTCTACTTTTTTCAGATATTTCTAAGGCTTCTTTAGACAGTCTTTTTGCCTTTTTGCACTTCTTTTTCTTTGGGGTGGTCCTGATCACTACCTCCTGTACAATGTCATGAACCTCTATCTGTAGTTTTTCAGGCAGGCTGTCTATCAGATCTAATCCCTTGAATCTATTTGTCACTTCCACTGTATAATCATAAGGGATTTGATTTAGGTCATACCTGAATGGTCACTTTCTTCAATTTAAGTCTAAATTTTGCAATAAGAAGTTCATGATCTGAGACACAGTCAGACAGGGAGCTGGCTATTTAGCATCATATGGAAAACTAATTATCCCAGCACAGTTTACTAAACAGATAATTGCTTCACCACTGTTTTGAAAATTCAACTTTCATGTAAAATAAGCATATGAAAGTTTCTATTTGAATTTCCATACATATCAGATAGATCTATTTTCTCTGATAGCAGATAATCTTATACCTCTGTAATTTTATACTATAAGATCCCATGTAAACTTCTCAGCCTATCCTAATCTGATGTATTTATTATTTCAGATAAACATAATGTCTAGTTTATTAATTTTCCATTGGCTCTTCTAAAATACTCAATGAATTTTAAAGCTATGAAAAATCTTGGTCTAAGTTAGCAAGTGAAAAATAGTGAAAATATTGCCTTAATCTCTTTAGAGCCATATACAGAAAGATAGTTGTAAATACTGTGTGGATTGCAGGGTGGTTTCAGTTTTCGGTGCTTATATTTCTTTTTTTAAACTTTCATCCTTGCACTTTGACTTTTTAACAATAAAAATGTTGAATTACGTTCAGGTTAACATTTTCTAACTCAAACATTATAAAGCAAGGGACATGATCTACTATATGCAGAATGATAAGAGTATTCACTCCTCCAGTAGCTCATCAAATATGCATTGAGCAGTGACCATAATATTGTGACTCATGTGTTCAGGTGTTTGGGTTTACAGAGATGAATTAAATACGCTTGTCCTTGCTGTATATTCAGTTCAGTTCAGTTCAGTCGCTCAGTCATGTCCGACTCTTTGTGACCCCATGAACCTCAGCACACCAGGCCTCCCTGTCCATCACCAACTCCTGGAGTTCATCCAAACCCATGTCCATTGAGTCGGTGATGCCACCCAACCATCTCATCCTCTGTTGTCCCCTTCTCTTTCTTCTTCTCCTTCTCATGTATATTGGAGAAGACAAACTCTGAACTTTCTAAAACAGAAATCAGACTATTCCTTTCCTTTATCAAACCATCTAGCTGCTCTCCACTGCATGTAAGATAAAATCCAGTTCTCTCCCTACAAGTTCCTACAAGATATCATCTCTGCCTCTCCAGTTTCAGTCACTGCACTCTGCTCTGCCCCTCTCTGACTCTATTCCAGTTACACTCAACCTTTTGCAATTCGTCAACATAGTGTTCTTGTTCTTGCCTCATGACATGACTACTTGCTATTCTACCTCTAATGCTCTTCAAAATCTTCACACAATTGACTGTATCTCATTATTCAAATCTTGATGCAAATATCAACTCCTCAGAGAAGGTTTCCCCACACCCTTTAGCCAAAGCATCTATTCTCTGCCCCACACCAACACCATAAACCACCCATTTGCCCATGAAAATAGAAATTAATTGATGACAGGAGCTATTGACTTTGTGTTTCACTGTAAGTCCAGAACTAAGAACAACATCTGACAACTATTAAGCACTAAAGACATATTTGGTTCCTGAAATACTGGTATCTTTCTTAAACTGTTATTCTCATATGTGTGTGTACACACACACACACACACACACACACACACACACACATATATATATATATATATTATATATCCTTTTGTGAAATATGTGAGCTTATTTTTATCTCATGATGTGGAAAGCATATCCCCACCTCCAGTTTTATCTCAGTGTCAAGACAAAGGAGATATGGAAAAGATTCAGTTCAGTTAAGTTCAGTCGCTCAGTTGTATCCAACTCTTTGTGACCCCATGGACTGCAGCATGCCAGGCTTGTCTGTCTATCACCAACTCCCAGAGCTTACCCAAAGTCATGTCCATTGCATTGGTGATGCCATCCAACCATCTCATCCACTGGCGTCCCCTTCTCCTCCTGCCTTCAATCTTTCCCAGCATCAGGGTCTTTTCCAACGAGTCAGTTCTTTGTATCAGTTGGCCAAAGTATTGGAGTTTCAGTTTCAACATCAGTCCTTCTGATGAATATTCAGGACTGATTTCCTTTAGGATGGGCTGGTTGGATCTCCTTGCAGTCCAGGGGACTCTCAAGAGTCTCCTCCAACAAATACTTAGGAATAAATTAACTTAAAGTAACAAAAGACATATAGAGAAAATATAAAACACTGATTAAAGAAATCAAAGATGACACAAATAGATGGAGAAATATCCCATTATAGTGGATGGGAAAAATCAATATAGTGAAAATGAATATACTACTCAAAGCAATTTATAGATTCAATCAATCCCTATCAAGCTACCAACAATATTTTTCACAGAATTGGAACAAATAATTTCACAATTTGTATGGAAACACAAAAGACCTCAAATAGCCAAAAAATCTTGAGAAAGAAGACTGGAACTGGAGGAATCAACTTGCCTCATTTCAGACTATACTACAAAGCTGCAGTCGTCAAGATAGTATGGTGCTATAAGAAATACAGAAATATAGATCAATGGAACAAAATAGGAAACCCAGAGATAAATCCACTCACCTATGGACACCTTATCTTTCACAAAGGAAGCAAAATATAGAATAGGGAAAAGACAATCTCTTTAACAATTGTTGCTGGAAAAACTGGTCAACCAGCTGCAAAGGAATGAAACTAGAACACTTTATAACACCATACACAAAAATAAACTCAAAATGGATTAAAGATCTAAATGTAATACCAGAAACTATAAAACTCTTACAGGAAATTATAGGCAGAACTCTCTCTGACATAATCAAAGCAAGATTTTCTATGACTCACCTGCCAGAGAATGGAAATAAAAACAAAAATAAACAAATGGGACCTAAGTAAAATTAAAAACTTTTGCACAAAGAAGGAAACTATAAGCAAGGTGAAAAGACAGACTTCAGAATGGGAGAAAATAATAGCAAAGGAAACAACAGACAAATCATTAATCTACAAAATATACAAGCAGCTACTGCACTCAACACCAAAAAAATAAATGACCCAATCAAAAAGTGGGCCAAAGAACTAAACAGACATTTCTCCAAAGAAGATATATAGATGACTATTCTGCCAGTGCTTTTTATGGAGTGACAGCAGATTTTGCAAGGCCTCGGGATCCAGGTGAGCACAGAAGGGTACTTGGAGAATTGCTGTCATCACTTCACAGAGACAGGATGGATCCTTAAATCAAAATTTGGTTTGTATGTTGAGACTGATGACACAAACACATAGAGCGTATGAAAAAATTCATCAGTCATATGAGGTTTTCTGGGGAGAGCAGAACAAGCTCTTAATCAGGTTCAAGAACGGCTTAAGAGTGCAGAGGAAGGAGACTGACTTTGGCTTTTATGGTGGTTAAAGGGGATAAAGCTGGAGAGTTCCACACATAGGTCAAGGCTTGGGTGGTCTAAACTTCCTTTTGGGCCATAAAAGAGAATACCTATATCTGATACCTTTCTTATCAGATATAGGTAAGTAGGAAAATAGGTGTGGTAGGGCTCTTTTATGGAGAAGGCAATGGCACCCCACTCCAGTACTCTTGCCTGAAAAATCCCATGGATGGAGGAACCTGGAAGGCTGCAGTCCATGGGGTCACTGAGGGTTGGACACGACTGAGTGACTTCACTTTCACTTTTCATTTTCATGCATTGGAGAAGGAAATGGCAACCCACTCCAGTGTTCTTGCCTGGAGAATCCCAGGGACAGGGAGCCTGGTGGGCTGCCATCTATGGGGTCGCACAGAGTCAGACACGACTGAAGTGACTTAGCAGCAGCAGCCGCAGCAGCAGCAGCAGGGCTCTTTTATATAAAAATATTATGTAAATGCAAGGTGTGTAGCAGAGTTTTGAATTATCATGACCAGTATAACCAAGCTTCTCATAGTGTTTTCAGTTAAACTGCTATTCACTAGGTTTTTTGTTCTTGTTCAGTGGCTCAGTCATTCCCAACTGTTTGCAACCCCATGGACTACATCACACTGGGCTTTCCTGGCCTGGAATACTATCTCCTGGAATTTGCTCAAACTCATGTCCTTTGAGTTGGTGATGCCGTCCAAACTTTACACACTCTGTCGTTCCCTTCTCCTCCTGCCTTCCATCTTTCTCTATGTGAGGGTCTTTCCAATGAGTCGACTCTTCATCTCAGTTGTGGCCAATTTGTTGGAGCTTCATCTTCAGCACTCATGCTGCTGCTGCTGCTACTGCTAAGTCGCTTCAGTTGTGTCTGACTCTGTGCGACCCCATAGACGGCAGCCCACCAGGCTCCCTGTCCCTGGGATTCTCCAGGCAAGAACACGGGAGTGTGTTGCCAATTTCCTTCTCCAACGCATGAAAGTGAAAAATGAAAGTGAAGTTGCTCAGTTGTCTCCAACTCTTAGTGACCCCATGGACTGCTGCCCACCAGGCTCCTCCATCCATGGGATTTTCCAGGCAAGAGTACTGGAGTGGGGTGCCATCGCCTTCTCCATCAGCACCCATACTTCCAATGAATATTCAGGGTTGATTTTCTTTAGGATTGACTGATTTGATCTCCTTGATGTCCAAGGGACTCTGAAGAGTTTTTCCAGCACCACAGTTAAAAGGCATCAGTTCTTTGGCGCTCAGCCTTTTTTATTTTCCAGTTCTCCCATCCATTCAAGACTACTGGAAAAACTATTGCTTTGACTATACAAACCTTTGTAGGCAAAATAATATCCCTGCTTTTTGATATACTCTATAGGTTTCTCTATTTCTTTGCATTGATCACTGAAGAAGGCTTTCTTATCTCTTCTTGCTAGTCTTTGGAACTCTGCATTCAGATGTTTATATCTTTCTTTTTCTCCTTTGCTTTTTGCTTCTCTTATTTTCACAGCTATTTGCAAGGCCTCCCCAGACAGCCATTTTGCTTTTTTGCATTTCTTTTCCATGGGGATGGTCTTGATCCCTGTCTCCTGTACAATGTCACGAACCTCATTCCATAGTTCATCAGGCACTCTATCTATCAGATCTAGGCCCTTAAATCTATTTCTCACTTCCACTGTATAATCATAAGGGATTTGATTTAGGTCATACCTGAATGGTCTAGTGGCTTTCCCTACTTTCTTCAATTTCAGTCTGAATTTGGCAATAAGGAGTTCATGGTCTGACCACAGTCAGCTCCTGGTCTTGTTTTTGCTGATTGTATAGAGCTTCTCCATCTTTGGCTGCAAAGAATATAATCGATCTGATTTCGGTGTTGACCATCTGGTGATGTCCATGTATCGAGTAAATTAAAAAACGCTTGCTCCTTGAAAGGAAAGCTATGACCAACCTAAATAGCATATTCAAAAGCAGAGACATTACTTTGCCAACAAAGGTTCGCCTAGTCAAGGCTATGGTCTTTCCTGTGGTCATGTATAGTTGTGAGAGCTGGACTGTGAAGAAGGCTGAGCACCGAAGAATTGATGCTTTTGAACTGTGGTGTTGGAGAAGACTCATGAGAGTCTCTTGGACTGCAAGGAGATCCAACCAGTCCATTCTGAAGGAGATCAGCCCTGGGATTTCTTTGGAAGGAATGATGCTAAAGCTGAAACTCCAGTATTTTGGCCACCTCATGCGAAGAATTGACTCATTGGAGAAGACTCTGATGCTGGGAGGGATTGGGGGCAGGAGGAGAAGGGGACGACAGAGGATGAGATGGCTGGATGGCATCACTGACTCTATGGATGTAAGTCTGAGTGACCTCCGGGAGCTGGTGATGGACAGGGAGGCCTGGCGTGCTGCGGTTCATGGGGTCGCAAAGATTCGGACACGACTGAGCAACTGATCTGATCTGATCTGATAGGTTTCTCATTTCTATTCTTCCAAGTAGAATGTGTCTTTTAATTTTATGTCTGCAGTTACTGTCCATAGTGTTTTTGGAGCCCAAGAAAATAGTCTGTCACTGTTGACATTGTTTACCCATTTATTTGCCATTTGGTGATTGGACAAGATGCCATGTTCTTAGATTTTTAAATGTTGAGTTTTAAGCCAGCTTTTTCACTCTCTTCTTTCACCTTCATCAAGCGCTCTTTAATTCCTCTTTGCTTTCTGCCATAGGGTGGTGCCATCTGCAGCAGTTCAGTTACTGAATCATGTCTGACACATTGCGTCCCCATGGAATGCAGCATGCCAAGCTTCCCTGGCCTTTACCATCTCCTGGAGTTTGCTCAAACTCATGTCCATCTCATTGGTGACACCATCCAGTGATCTCATCCTCTGTAATCTGCTTTTCCTCCTGCCTTCAGTCTTTCCCAGCATCAAGATCTTTTCCAATGAGTCAGGTTTCTTGCATCTGGTGGCCAAAATCTTGGTGCTTCATCTTAAGTCTCGGTACTTCCAATGAATATTCAGGACTGATTTCTTTTACAGTTGATTGGTTTAATCTCCTTGCAGTTCAAGGGACTCTCAAAAGTCTTCTCCAATATCACAGTTTCAGAAGCACAGTTCTTTGGCCATAACTTTCTTTATGGTCCAACTCTCATATCCATACATGACTACTGTGAAAACCATAGCTTTGACTAGAGGGACTTTTTCAGTAAAGTAAAATCTCTGCTTTTGAATAAATTTGTCTCTGTTTGTCATAGCTTTTTCTTCCAAGGAGCAAGTGTCTTTTAAATTCATGGCTGCAGTCACAAACTGCAGTGATTTTGGAGCCCAAGAAAATAAAATCTGTCCATTTTATTTCCATTTAATTTTATTTATTTCCATTTTATTTCCATTCTGTTCCATTTTTTCCATTATTTCCCCATCTATTTGCTGTGAAGTGATGGGACCAGATTCTTAGTTTTTTGAATGTTGAGATTTAAGCCAGTTTTTTTTTTTTTTTCACTCTCCTCTTTCACTTTCATCATGAGGCTCTTCAGTTCCTCTTCACTTTCTGCCATAAAGGTGGTGTCATCTGCATATCTGAGGTTTGATATTTCTCCCTGAAATCTTGATTCCAGCTTGTGCTTCATCCAGTCTGGAATTTTGCATGATTTACTCTACATATAAGTTAAATAAGCAGGATGACAATATACAGCCTTGACGTACTCCTTTCTCAATTTGGAACCAGTCCATTGTTCCATGTCCGATTCTAACTGTTGCTTCTTGATCAGCATACAGATTTCTCAGGAGGCAAGTAAAGTGGTCTGCTATTCCCATTTCTTTAAGAATTTTCCACAGTTTGTTGTGTTCCACACAGTTAAAGAATTAGCATAGTCAATGAACACAAGTAGATGTTATCTGGGATTCCCTCGCTTTTCTATGGTCCACCAGATGTTGGCAAATTGATATCTGGTTCCCCTGCCTTTTGTAAATCCAGCTTGAACATGTGGAAGTTCTCAGTTCACATACTGTTGAAGCCTAGCTAGGAGAATTTTGAGCATTGCTTTGCTTGCATGTGAGATGAGTGCAACTGTGTGATTGTTTGAACATTCTTTGGCTTTGCCTTTCTTTGGGATTGGAATGAAAACTGACATTTTCTGGTCCTGTGGCCACTACTTCATTTTCCAAATTTGCTGGCATACTGAGTTTAGCACATTCCTAGCATCATCTTGAGACAGCTCAGCTGGAATTCCATCACCTCCACTAGCTTTGTTTGTAGTGATGCTCACTTGAGTCAGGCTCACTTGACTTCTCACTCCAGGATAACTGGGTCTACACATGTAATCACACCATTGTGGTTATCTGGGTCATTATCATCTCTTTTGTATAGTTCTTCTGTGTATTCTTGCCTCCTTTTCTTAATATCTCCTGCTTCTGTTAGGTCCATACTGTTTCTGCCCTTTATTTTGCCCATCTGGGCATGAAATATTCTCTTGGTAGCTCTGATTTTCTTGAAGAGATCTTTATTCTTTCCCATTCTGTTGTTTTCCTCTATTTCTTTGCATTGATCACTTAGGAAGGCTTTCTTATCTCTCCTTGCTGTTCTTTGGAACTCTGCATTCAATTGGACATATCTTTCCTTTTCTCTTTTGCCTTTCAATTCTCTTCTTTTCTCAGCTATCTGGAAAGCCTTCTCAGACAACCATCATGCCTTTTTGCATTACCTCTTCTTGGGGATGGTCTTGATCACTGCCTCCTTTACAATGTTATAAATCTCCATTCATAGTTCTTCAGGCACTTTATCTAGCAGCTCTAATACCTTGAATCTATTTTTCACTTCCACTGTATAATCACAAATGACTCAATTTAGGTCATACCTGACTGGTCTAGTGGTTTTCCTACTTTCTTCAATTTAAGTCTGAAATTTGCAATTAGGAGTTCATGATCTGAGCCAAAATCAGCTCCTGGCCTTTTTTTTCTTTTCTTTTTTTTTTTTTTTTTTTTGCTGATGGTAAAAAGCTTCTCCATCTTTGGCTCCAAATAATTTAATCAATCTAATTTCTGTATTGACCCTCTAGTGAGGTCCACGTGTAGCCTCATCTCTTGAGTTGTTGGAAGTAGTATTTGCTGTGATCAGTGCATTCTTTTGGCAAAACTCTGTTAGCCTTTGTCCTGCTTCATTTTGTACTCCAAGGCCAACTTGCCTGTCATTCCATATATCTTTGACTTTTCCCTTTTGCATTCCTGTCCCCTATGATGAAAAGGAAATCTTTTTTGGTGCTAGTTCTGGAAAGTCTTATAGGTCTTCATAGAACCATTCAATTTCAGCTTCTTCAGCATTACTGGTTGGGGTGTAGACTTGGATTACTGTCAATCCAATTACTGAAACCATTGAATGGTTTGCCTTGGAAATGAACCTAGATCATTCTGCCATTTTTGATATTGCACCCAAGTACAGCATTTTGGACTCTTGTTGACTATGAAGGCTACTCTATTCTAAGGGATTCTTGCCCACAGTAGCAGATATAATGGTATTCTGAATTGAATTCACCCATTCCAGTCAATTTTAGTTCACTGATTCTTAAAATGTCAATGTTCACTCTTGCCATCTCCTGTTTTGGTGACTTCCAATTTATCTTGATTCATGGATCTAACATTCCAGGTTCCTATGCAATATTGTTCTTTACAGCATCAGACTTTACTTCCATCACCAGTCATATCCACACCTGGGTGTTGTTTTTGCTTTGGCTCTTCATTCTTTCTTGAGCTATTTCTTCACTCTTCTCCAGTAGCATATTGGGCACCTACTGATCTTTAAGTGTCTATCTTTTTGCCTTTTCATACTGTTCATGGGGTTCTCAAGGCAAGAATACTGAAGAGGTTTGCCATTCCCTTCTCCAGTGGACCATGTTTTGTCAGAACTCTCCACCATGACCTGTCCATCTTGGGTGGCCCTACACAACATGGCTCATAGTTTCATTGAGTTATACAAGGCCGTGTCCAAGTGATCCATTTGGCTAATTTTCTATAGTTGTGGTTTCCATTCAATCTGCCCTCCGATGGATAAGGATAAGAGAATTGTGGAATCTTCTTGATAGGAGAGATTGGCTGTGGCAGAATCATCTGCATATCTGAGGTTATTGATATTTCTCCCGGCAATCTTGATTACAATTTGTGTTTCATCTAGCCTGATATTTTGCATGATGTACTCTGCATATAAGTTAAATAGGTAGGGTGGCAATATACAGTCTTGGCATACTTTCCCAGTTGTAACCTTTCTGTTGTTCCATGTCAGAGTCTAACTGTTGGATCTTGATTTGCATACAGGTTTCACAGGAAGAAGGTCAGGTGGTCTGGTATTCCCATCTCTTTAAGAATTTTCCACAGTTTGTTGTGATCCACAGAGTCAAAGGCTTTAGCATAGTCAATGAAGCAGAAGTAGATGTTTTTCTGGAGTTTTCTTGCTTTTTCTGTGATCCAATGGATGTTGGCAATTTGATCTCTGGTTCCTCTGCCTTTTCTAAATTCAGCTTGTACATCTGAAAGTTCTCAGTTCACATACTGTTGAAACCTAGCTTCAAGGATTTTGAGCATTATTTTTTCCTGGCATGTGAAATGTGTGCAATTGTGCAGTAGTTTAGAAATACTTTGGCCTTGCCTTTTTTAGAGATTGGAATGAAAACTGATCTTTTCCAGTCCTGTGGCCACTGCTGAGCTTTCCAAATTTGCTGGCATATTGAGTGCAACACTTTAACAGCATCTTCTTTTGGGATTTGAAATAGCTCACCTGGGGTTTGATCACTTCTACTAGTTTTGTTCATTGTAATGCTTCTTAATGACCACTTGACTTCACACTCCAGGATGTCAGGCTCTAGGTGAGTGACCATACCATCATATGTACCTGGGTCTTTAAGACCTCTTTTGTGTAGTTCTGTGTATTCTTACCACCTCTTTTTAATATCTTCTGTTCTGTTAGGTCCTTACAATTTCTGTCCTTTATTGTGCCTATCCTTGCATGAAATGTTCCCTTGATATCTCCAATTTTATTGAGGTAATCTCTAGTCTTTCCTATTCTATTGTTTTCCTCTATACCTTTGCATTGTTTACTTAATTTCTTATCTTTCCTTGCTGTCTCTGGAACTCTGCATTCAGTTGGGTATATCTTTCCCTTTCTCCCTTGCCTTTCACTTGTCTTCTTCTGTTAGCTATTTGTAAAGCCTCCTTAGACAACCACTTTGCCTTCTTGCATTTATTTTTCCTTGGGATGGTTTTGGTCCCTGCCTCTTTTGTAATGTCACAAATTTCCATTCATAGTTCTTCAGGCAGTTTATCTACTATATCTAATATTTTAAATCTATTGCTTGCCCTACTTTGCAATTTAAATTGCACTGACTCTCTTTTGGCTTGTTGTTTACTTGCAATGTCATTTCTGACTCTTTGTGATCCCATGGCCTCTAGCTTGCCAGGCTCCTCTTTTCATGGGATTCTGCAGGCAAGAATACTGGAATGGGTTGCTATTTCTTTCTCCAGGGAGGTTCCTAACCCAGGGATCAAACCTAGATCTGCTGCATTGGTAGGTAGATTCTTTACCATCTGAGCCACCTGGGAGGCCATTCTCTTTTGACTTATCCACAGGCTATAAGCTTCCAGTGCTAATAGTAGCCATACCTTCTTCCTATAATCCTGAAACAATTTTCATGGATCCCACCATTTAAGAATGTGAACAAAATACAGTATGTGAAATAAATAAATAATATTATTTTTTTGGTTGTTTTTCTTTTAGCTAGAAGGAGCCTGCGACAGATCACTATTTTTAAATAAGACCAATTCAGGTGCTTTGTTGCTGCTAAGACTGACCTAATGCTTTTAAATGTAAAAAGCAGTCTCTGAGGACATTTTCTATCAAAACAGATCAGTGAATCAATTTCTCAACATCGCCTATAATATCACCTGAATCTTTCATATCCTTTGAATAGATACTTGAACCATTCTCCCATGGGCAAATATGCAAATATGTGAAAACAATAAAAGTTTGGCTTCGTGGAGACACTTCCTTATCCAAATAAAAGGTAATTGATGATGAGATCCTGATGTAGAGCATATTAATTTGGCTTCATCACAAGGTTATAGTATGGTAACCCTAAATATTTCAATAATTTTTTATAAAAAGAAACTGTCACCAAAAACAATAATGATGTTACTTTTTTTTAATTGTAAAAAAGTTCACTAAAATGTTAAATCCAAGTCTTCAACTTTAGGCTACAAATAGGATTCATACTGATCGTGTGCCAAAAACAATCACAATATTGTAAAGTAATTATCCTCCAATTAAAATAAATTCTATAAAAAGCTTAAAAAGTCCTATTTTATGAGAACATTAAAAATTAATATCTCTTTGATCACACTTATTTTAACCTCTAACAAAGATGTTTATTTTTATCAGTTATGTACCACTTGTTATGCTAGGGAATATTGATTCAGTGTTAAAGAAAAACAGATATGGTTCTCATGAACTTTATCTTCAAATTGGCAAATATATGTATTAATCAGATAGCCACATGAGTGAGTGCATGATTCTATCTTGTAGGACATTTTATCTAAGAACTAGGCAGTAATTTAGGTTTTAAGAGTCTTGAGCCACTAGCGATATTTAGGCATACAGTTTACATGCCCATCTTTGTGTTTTGAAAGATTCTAGTTTCAGCAGAGAAAGTTAATGGAAGGATCTGGACTAGGAACAAGGAGACTAGATAGGAAGTAATATCAGTTGACCAAAAGATAGAAGCTTAGGGTAGACTTGTGACAGTGGAGACTAAGGGGAAAATAGATTCAAAAGATATCAAAGAAGCAACATTGACAGAACCTGGTAATGAATTGGAAATGTGTGGCAAAGATGAGAAAAGGATCAAGAACTCTGAGGTTTCTGAGTAGCACTCCTGAATGCATATGATGTATATACTTTAAAGACTTCTGGATAGGACACTTTCATGAGTAAGATCAGGATTCATTTACAAACAGAGATTTACAGTATAAGGTAACCAAGACTGTTTAAGACTCCTACAAACAAGTTATAGTCCAGACATCCACTCTACATCCACTTAGAGCCAAGTGCAATGGTCCTATAGATGCCATGCGCAGCCATGTAAATTGCTTTTCTTGTAAGTTAGAATGGTTGATTATTATCAGTCTATTCATCCATAAGTCATGTTGACAGCACCATCTAAATTACTTTTATAATCATCTCTTTTCTTCCATCTTCCTGTCTTATTTTTATCTTTCCTTTCTTGTTTGCTTTTTTCCCTTCACTCCAGTTCACTCTCTCCACCCATATATTTATTGATCATGTATTACTGCTGCTACTGCTGCTAAGTCACTTCAGTCGTGTCTGACTCTGTGTGATCCCACAGACAGCAGCCCACCAGGCTCCCTGGTCCCTGGGATTCTCCAGGCAAAAACACTGGAGTGGGTTGCCAATTTCCTTCTCCAATGCATGAAAGTGAAAAGTGAAAGTAAAGTCACTCAGTCGCATCTGACTCCTAGTGACCCCATGGACTGTAGCCTATCAGGCTCCTCCATCCATGGGATTCTCCAAGCAAGAGTACTGGAGTGGGGTGCCATTGCCTTCTCTATGAGCATGTATTAGGGATTCATAATTATGTTAGGCAGTAGGAATACAATTGTAAATGAAACACATTTACTGACTTTGTGACCTTTAAAATCTATTAGAGTGTATGCATGCTAAGTCACTTCAGTCATGTCAGACTCTTTGTGACCCTATGGACTGTAACCCACCAGGCTCATCTGTCTATGGGATTCTCCAGACAAGAACACTGTGGTGGGTTGCCATGCCCCTCCTCCAGGGGAACTTACTGACTCAGGGATCGAACCTGAGTCTCTTATGTCTCCTGCAATGGCAGGCAGGTTCTTACCACTAGCACCACCTGGGCAATCCAAACACTAAGAAACAAATATTTGATTATACTTGTGATAAGTAAAATAAGGAAAGTATGTAGGGTGCTATGAGGGTGATAGGCTTCTCAGGTGGCCCAGTGGTAAAGAATTTGCCTGTCAATACAGGAAACATGAGAGAGACGCAAGTTTGATGCCTTGTCGGGGAAATTCCCATGGAGGAGGAAATGGCAACCTCCTCTAGTGTTCTGGCCTGGAAACCTCATGGACAGAGAAGCCTTGTGGGCTACAGTCCATGAGGTCCCAGAGGGTGGGACATGACAGCGACTGAGCATGCATGAGGGTGATGCCCAGCATGTATGGTCCCTTGGGTATACAAACGCGGTAGCTACTTACGTGATGAGACAGCGCCTTTTGAACCACGTTTCCTAGAGATAGAACAAAGTGGAATCATTATCTGCACAACAGGCATTAACATAGAGAATTTTTTTCTTTTTAAACTTTTTACATCTTCCTATTTATTTTTCTGTATTTTTTATTGAAGTATAGCTGATTTACAATATTATATTAGTTTCAGGTGTACAGCATAATGATTCAATATTTTTATAGATTGTACTCTAAGTTATTACAAAATAATATTGATGGCTATAATTCCAGGTGCTGTACAATATATCCTTGTTGCTTAGCTTTTACACATAGTGATTTGTACCTGCTAATCCCCTACCCCTATATTGTACTTCCCTCTCCTTCCCTCTCCCCAGTGGTAACCAGTAGTTTATTTTTATATTTGTGAGTCTGTTTCCTTATTACACCTTTTAAAATCTTTCTTTATATATTTTAAAATAAAACATACATATTTAAACTTTTCAACAGGATGATTTGATATATATAGTGAAATGATTATTATAGTCAAGCTAGTAACATATTTCCTCATATATTAATATTTACCATTTTTATGTGTGATGAGAGCACCTGAAATCTCTTCTCTTAGCATATTTTCAGTCTTCAGTGCAGTAGTAATTGCAGTTATCATGCCAGTGCATTAGATGTCTAGACTTATTTGTTTACATAACTGCAACTTTGTACATTTTGATCATCTCCCCATTTCCCCCACTTTCTCCAACCATTGGTAACCACTGTTCTATTCTCTGCTTCTGAGTTAGACTTTTTATTTTTAGATTCCACTTATAACTGAGATCATACAGTACTTGGTTTTGTCTGGATTATCTTGCATAGCATAATGTCTTCCAGATCCATCCATAATTCATGTTGTCACAATTGGCAAGGTTTTCTTCTTTCTTAAGGCCAAATAGCATATATATATATATATGAAAGTATATATGCTCAGTCACTCAGTCATGTCTGATTCTTTGTGACCCCATGGACTATAGACCATCAGGCTCCTCTGTCCGATGGGTTTCCCAAGCAAGAATACTGAAGTGGGTTTCCATTTCCTTTTAAATATATATAACATACACTTTATATATTAATAAAAACAATGTACAGTTGAACGGTTCTGTATGTTGGAGATTGTGAATAATGTTGCAATGCCTGTAGGAGTGTAGATATTTCCTCCAGATGCTGAGCTCATTTTCTTTGGGTATACACTTAGCCATGAGCTTGCTGGATCACATTCTAGTTCTATTTTTAATTTTTGAGGAAACTCCATTCTGTTTTCAATAATGGCTCTGAAAATTTATGTTCCCACCAATAAAATACAAAGGTCCCCTTCTCTCCACATCCTTGCCAATATTTATTATCTTTTGTATTTTTGATAATAGCTTTTCTAATGGATGTAAGGCAATATCTCACTGCAGTTTTGATTTTCATCTCCATGATCATTGGTGATGTTGAGCACTTTTTCATGTATCTGTTGGCCATTTTTATGCCTTGTTTATTCAGGTCCTTTGCCCATTTGGGGAGAGTTGCTGTTGAGTTGTTTTAGTTATTTGTATATTGTAGATATTAACCTATTATCAGACGTATGGTTTTCAATTATTTTCTCCCATTTTGTAGATTATCTCTTTGCTCTATTGATTGTTTCCTTTGCTGTGTGGAAGATTTAAAACAAATACAATCCCATTTGTTTATTTTTGTTTCTATTGCCTGTGCTTTTGGGGACATATTAAAAAATCAGTACCTGGACCTATGTCAAGAAGCTTTTCCCTACGCTTTTTTTTTTCCTAACTTAAGTTTCTAATTTTGTGGTTTCAAGTCTTACAGTTAAGTCTAATCCATTTTGAGTTGAGCTTTGTGTTTGGAGTGAGATAGCACTTGTTTCCTAAAGATTTTCCTAACTAGTTTTCCTAGCACCATTTATTGAGGAGAAATTCTTTTGTGCTATTACACCATCCCCTGTGTGTTTTATTTTCTTGACCAAGTAATTACAATTTTGGGGAAAAGCTAGGGTACCTAAACTATGCTCTTGGATTTACTGAGAAGATGCATAATATTTAGTTGATGTGATCACTAAACAAGCATGTGCTGCAAATGCTCTTGTTTAATGATAGTATTTGGAGGCTTAAATTGTTTCTTTGGGTTTGGTTATATATTTTTTAAAATGTATTTATTTTTCATTGGAGGATAATTGCTTTACAATATTGTAGTGGCTTTTATCATACATCAACATGAATCTGCATTAGGTATATATATGTCTCCTCCCTCTTGAGCCTCCCTCCCATCTCCCAACCCATCCCACCCCTCCAGGTTGTCACAGAGCACCAGATGTGAGCTCTCTATCAGTTCAGTCACTCAGTTGTGTCTGACTCTTTGCGACCCCATGGACTGTACCATCACCAACTCCAGGAGCTTGTTTAAACTCTTGTCCATTGAGTCGGTGATGCCAACCAAATATCTTATTCTCTGTCATTCCCTAATCCTCCTGCCTTGAATCTTTCCCAGCATCAGGGTTTTTTTTCCAGTGAGGCAGTCCTTTGCATCAGGTGGCCAAAGTATTGGAGTTTCAGCCTCAGCGTCAGTCCTTCCAATGAATATTCAGGATTGATTTTCTTTAGAATTGACTGGTTTGATCTTGCAGTTCAACGAATTCTCAAGTGTCTTCCCCAACACCACAGTTCAAAAGCATCAGCTCTTTGGCGCTCAGCTTTCTTTATAGTCCAACTCTCACATCCATACATGACTGCTGAGAAAACAATAGCTTTGACTAGATGGACCTTTGTTGGCCAAGTAATGTCTCTGCTTTTTAATATGCTGTCTATGTTGGTCATAGTTTTTTCTTTCAAGGAGCAAGCATCTTTTAATTTCATGGCTGCAGTCACCATCTGCAGTGATTTTGGAGCTCCCCAAAATAAAGTCTGTCATTGTTTCCATATCTATTTCCCATGAAGTGATGGGACCCAATGTCATGATCTTAGTTTTTGGAACATTGAGTTTCAAGCCAACTTATAACATACAGCTTTCTATTTCATACAGCAAATTTCCACTGGATATCAAATTTTAGATATGGTAATGTATAGGTTTCAATGCTACTCCCTCAATTCATTCCACCCTATCCTTCCCCCACTGTGTCCACAAGTCTGTTCTCTATGTCTGCATCTCCATTGCTGTCCTGCAGATAGGTTCATCACTACCATTTTTCTTGATTCCTCATGTATGTGCTAATATACAATATTTATCTTTATCTTTCTGACTTACTTTACTCTGTATAATAGGCTCTAGGTTCATCCATCTTATTAGAACTGAGTTAAATGTGTTCCTTTCTATGGCTGAGCAATATTCCATTGAATATATGTACCACAATTTCTTTATCCATTCCTTTGTTGATGAACATCTTAGGTTGCTTCCATGTTCTAGCTATTGTAAATAGTGTTGCAGTGAACACTGGGGTACATGTGACTTTTTCAATTATACTTTTCTTTTTTTTCATGTATTTTTTTAAATGGAGGGATATATTTATATAATTGTGTTGGTTTCTGTCAAACATCAACATGAATTAGCCATAGGTATACATATGTCCCCAGCTCTTGAAACTCCCTCCCACCATCTCCCCATCCCATTCTTCTAGGTTATTACAGAGACCTAGTTTTTGAGTTCCCTGAGACAAACAGCAAGTTTCCATTGGTTATTTATTTTACATTTGGTAATGTAAGTTTTCATGTTCCTTTCTCTACAAATCTCACCCTCTCCTTCCTCCCTCCTCCCCCCATGTGTCCATAAGTCTGTTCTCTAGTTCTGTGTTTCCATTCAGATCAGATCAGATCAGTCACTCAGTCGTGTCCGACTCTTTGCGACCCCATGAACTGCAGCACGCCAGGCCTCCCTATCCATCACCAGGACACAGAGGTCACCCAGACTCACATCCATCGAGTCAGTGATGCCATCCAGCCATCTCATCCTCTGTCATCCCCTTCTCCTCCTGCCCCCAATCCCCTCCCAGCATCAGAGTCTTCTCCAATGAGTCAATTCTTCGCATGAGGTGGCCAAAATACTGGAGTTTCAGCTTTAGCATCATTCCTTCCAAAGAAATCTCAGGGCTGATCTCCTTCAGAATGGACTGGTTGGATCTCCTTGCAGTCCAAGGGACTCTCAAGAGTCTTCTCCAACACCACAGTTCAAAAGCATCAATTCTTTGGTGCTCAGCCTTCTTCACAGTCCAGCTCTCACATCCATACATGACCACAGGAAAGACCATAGCCTTGACTAGGCGAACCTTTGTTGGCAAAGTGATGTCTCTGCTTTTGATATGCTATCTAGGTTGGTCATAACTTTCCTTCCAAGGAGTAAGCGTCTTTTAATTTCATGGCTGCAGTCACCATCTGCAGTGATTTTGGAGCCCAGAAAAACAAAGTCTGACACTGTTTCCACTGTTTCTCCATCTATTTCCCATGTAGTGATGGGACCAGATGCCATGATCTTCGTTTTGTGAATGTTGAGCTTTAAGCCAACCTTTTCAGTCTCCACTTTCACCTTCATCAAGAGGCTTTTTAGTTGCTCTTGACTTTCTGCCATAAGGGTGGTATCATCTGCATATCTGAGGTTATTGATATTTCTCCCGGCAATCTTGATTCCAGCTTGTGTTTCTTCCAGTCCAGCATTTCTCATGATGTACTCTGCATATAAGTTAAATAAACATGGTGACAATATACAGCCTTGACGTACTCCTTTTCCTATTTGGAACCAGTCTGTTGTTCCATGACCAGTTCTAACTGTTGCTTCCTGACCTGCATACAGATTTCTCAAGAGGCAGATTAGGTGGTCTGGTATTCCCATCTCTTTCAGAATTTTCCACAGTTTATTGTGATCCACACAGTCAAAGGCTTTGGCATAGTCAATAAAGCAGAAAGAGATGTTTTTCTGGAACTCTCTTGCTTTTTCGATGATCCAGCAGATGTTGGCAATTTGATCTCTGGTTCCTCTGCCTTTTCTAAAACCAGCTTGAACATCAGGAAGTTCACGGTTCACATATTGCTGAAGCCTGGATTGGAGAATTTTGAGCATTACTTTACTAGCGTGTGAGATGAGTGCAATTGTGTGGTAGTTTGAGCATTCTTTGGCATTGCCTTTCTTTGGGATTGGGATGAAAACTGACCTTTTCCAATCTTGTGGCCACTGCTGACTTTTCCAAATTTTCTGGCATATTGAGTGCAGCACTTTCACAGCATCATCTTTCAGGATTTGGAATAGCTCCACTGGAATTCCATCACCTCCACTAGCTTTGTTCGTAGTGATGCTTTCTAAGGCCCACTTGACTTCACATTCCAAGATGTCTGGCTCTAGGTCAGTGATCACACCATCATGATTATCTGGGTCGTGAAGCTCTTTTTTGTATAGTTCTTCTGTGTAATCTTGCCACCTCTTCTTAATATCTTCTGCTTCTGTTAGGTCCATACTATTTCTGTCCTTTATCGAGCCCATTTTTGCATGAAATGTTCCCCCTTGGTATCTCTGATCTTGAATAGACCTTAGTCTTTTCCCCTCTTTTTTTTTTCTATTTTTTTCATTAAAAAATATCTCCCCCATTTGTTTTCCATGGGGATGGTCTTGATCCCTGTCTCTGTACAATGTCACGAACCTCATTCCATAGTTCCTCAGGCACTCTATCAGATCTAGGCCCTTAAATCTATTTCTCACTTCCACTGTATAATCATAAGGGATTTGATTTAGGTCATACCTGAATGGTCTAGTGGTTTTCCTACTTTCTTCAATTTCAGTCTGAATTTGGCAATAAGGAATTCATGGTCCGAGCCACAGTCAGCTCCTGGTCTTGTTTTTGCTGACTGTATAGAGCTTCTCCATCTTTGGCTGCAAAGAATATAATCAATCTGATTTCGGTGTTGACCATCTGGTGATGTCCATGTATAGAGTCTTCTCTTGTGTTGTTGGAAGAAGGTATTTGCTATGACCAGTGCATTTTCTTGGCAAAACTCTGTTAGTCTTTGCCCTGCTTCATTCCATATTCCAAGGCCAAATTTGCCTGTTACTCCAGGTGTTTCTTGACTTCCTACTTTTGCATTCCAGTTCCCTATAATGAAAAGGACATCTTTTTTGGGTGTTAGTTCTAAAAGGTCTTGTAGGTCTTCATAAAACCGTTCAACTTACTGCCCTGCAAATAATTTCTTCAGTACCATCTCTCTAGATTTCATGTATTTAGACACATTAGTATACAATATTTGTTTTTCTCTTTCTGACTTACTTCACTCTGTATAATAGGCTTTAGATTCATCCACCTCGTTAGAACTGACTCAAATGTGTTTCTTTTTATGGCCACGTAATATTCCCTTGTGTATATGTACCACAGCTTCTTTATCCATTCATCTGTCGAAGGATATCCAGGTTGCTTCCATGTTCTAGCTATTGTAAATAATGGTGCAAAGAACACTGGTGTACATGTGTCTTTTTCAATTTTGGTTTCCTCAGGGTATATGCCAAGAAATGGGATTTAGATCAAATTGCCAAAATCGGTTGGATCATCAAAACAACAACAACAACAACAACAAGAGAGTTCCATAAAAATATCTATTTCTGCTTTATTGACTATGCCAAAGCCTTTGACTGTGTGGATCACAACAAACTGTGGAAAATTCTTCAAGAGATGGGAATACCAGACCACCTGGCCTGCCTCTTGAGGAATCTGTATGCAAGTCAGGAAGCAACAGTTAGAACTGGACACAGAACAACAGACTGGTTGCAAATAGGAAAAGGAGTATGTCAAGGCTGTATATTGTCACCCTGCTTATTTAACTTATATTCAGAGTACATCATGAGAAATGCTGGGCTGGATGAAGCACAAGTTGGAATCAAGATTGTGGGAGAAATATCAGTAACCTCAGATATGCCTGGAGAATCCCAGGGATTGAGGAGCCTGGTGGGCTGCCATCTATGGGGTCACACAGGGTCAACTAAAGCAACTTCGCAGCAGCAGCAGGAGATATGCAGATGACACCAGCCTTATGGCCCAAAGCGATGAAAAACTAAAGAGCCTCTTGATGAAAGTGAAAGAGGAGAGTGAAAAAGTTGGCTTAAAACTCAACATTCAGAAAACTAAGATCATGGCATCTGGTCCCATCACTTCATGGCAAATAGATGGGGAAACAATGGAAACAGTGACAGACTTTATTTTCTTGGGCTCCAAAATCACTGCAGATGGTGACTGCAGTCATGAAATTAAAAGACACTTTCTCCTTGGAAGAAAAACTATGACCAACCTAGATAGCATATTAAAAAGCAGAGACATTACTTGGCCAACAAAGGTCCATCTAATCAAAGCTATGGTTTTCCTAGTAGTCGTGTATGGATGTGAGAGTTGGACTATAAAGAATGCTGAGCACTGAAGAATTGATGCTTTTGAACTGTGGTGTTGGAGAAGACTCTTGAGAGTCACTTACTGCAAGGAGATCCAACCAGTCCATCCTAAAGGAAATCAGTCCTGAATATTCATTGGAAGGATTGATGTCGAAGGTGAAACTCCAATACTTTGGCCACCTGATGAGAATAACTACATCTGCAGTGGTTCTAGGAAAGGTTGAAGGTGGGAGGAGAAGGGGATGCAGAGGATGAGATGGTTGGATGGCATCACCGCCTGAATGGACATGAGTTTGAGTAAACTCTGGGAGTTGGTGATAGATAGGGAGGCATGGTGGAGAAGGCAATGGCAAACCACTCCAGTACTCTTGCCTGGAAAATCCCATGGGCGGAGGAACCTGGTAGGCTGCAGTCCATGGGGTCACTAAGAGTTGGACACGACTGAGCTACTTCACTTTCACTTTTCACTTTCATGTATTCAAGAAGGAAATGGCAAACCCCTCTAGTGCTCTTTCCTGGAGAATCCCAGGGATGGGGGAGCCTGGTGGGCTGCCGTCTCTGGGGTCGCACAGAGTCGGACACGACTGAAGCGACTTAGCAGCAGCAGCAGCAGGGAGGCCTGGTGTGCTGCAGTCCATCAGAGTCACAAAGAGTTGGACACAATTGAGCAACTGAACTGAACTGATGGTGGTTTTATTCCTAGTCTTTTAAAGTATCTCCATACTGTCTTCCATAGTGGCTGTATCAATTTATATTCCCACCAACAGTGCAAGAGGGTTCCCTTTTCCCCACACTCTCTCAGGCATTTATTGTTTGTAGATTTTTTGATGATGGCTATTGTGACCAGTGCTTGGTGATACCTCACTATAGTTTTGTTACTGAATCACAAATCCTTGTGCCTGATGCACAGTAAGGCTCATCAATTCTAAAATATTAAGGTTTGTAAAAAAGTAAATTTTATTACATAGTTGTACAAGAAGATGGGTGGCTCATGCCCTGAAATCATCAAAGTTACTGAAAGCTTTCAGCAAGCCCCTTTAAATGCATAAGGTGAGGGAGGGGGTGTGGTTAGTTGTTGCAGATCCTTTGTTTTTGAGGTCAGGTAATGATGTTCCCGTGAATCTCTGCCAGATGAATGTTATGTTCTCTGTCTTGACAAGAAAGGGCAAAGTCCCAAGAGACAACTTTCTTCCTCCAAAGTCCCAGTCCTGGTTAATCGGAGGCAGATCTCAGTTGGCAGCTCCTTCAGGGCCAGGTTCCCACACCCTTCCCAGCTATCGTCCCTGAGGGATCCAGGCACCCAAATCAACTGGTCCTCATTCTCCTCAGGCTGCCCAAATGGGGAGTCTAAGTCTCATAGACTGTGACCAGAAAGACAGCCACTGCTAGTAGGTTGCAGAGACAGGGATGGGGGAGAGGTTCACCGCTCCTCAGGGCCTGGGCCAAGGATAGTGAAGGGCCTTAGTGAGGGCTCTGGAGCCCTTGGGACATAGTCCCAAGTCTGTTCCCTGGGCCCTCCAGCTCACCTGCTAGCCCAAGACTAGGTGACCTGGAGGGCCTCCAGGAGAAGGCCTGAATCTGCCTCGTAGCTCACTCTCCACCTGATGGCCACCACACCACCAACCTCTTGACTAAATTGCCTATCCAGTTGTCCCTCATTGACAGTTAGTTACTTGTGGAGCAGGGCCCACTGCAGCACTGACCAATAGCTGAGCGGGGCAATTAATGGTTGCTCATTGACAGTTGGTTGCTTATGGGTGGGCCCACTGAGGCACCAATCAATGGCTGAGCCAGACCTGTTGCCTAGAAACAGAGTGCCAGTATAATGAGGGACAACAATGGCTGCCTGCTAAGGGCTGTGCTTATCCTGCTGTTACAGTTTTGATCTGCATGTTTCTAATAATGAGCAATGTTGAGCATCTTTTCATGTGTTTCTTAGTCATCTGTATGTCTTCTTTGGAGAACTGTCTGTTTAGACCTTCTGCCCACTTTTTGATTGGGTTGTTTGTTTTTCTGGTATTGAGCTGAATGAACTCTTTGTATATTTTGGAGGTTAATCCTTTGTCAGTTTTGTTTGCTATTATTTTTCACCATTCTGAGAGATGTTGGATTTGGTTATATTTTAAGGTTCTTGAGTGTATTATTTTATGTATATAAGCCCTGATCTCTCCCTGATCTGTCTTTTGATTAGATCAAAACCATGATCTCACTGATTATATCAATATCACAGTAATCCAAGTCTATGCCCCAACCAGTAATGCTGAAGAAGCTGAAGTTGAACGGTTCTATGAAGATCTACAAGACCTTTTAGAGCTAACACCCAAAAAAGATGTCCTTTTCATTATAGGGGACTGGAATGCAAAAGTAGGAAGTCAAGAAACACCTGGAGTAACAGGCAAATTTGGCCTTGGAATATGGAATGAAGCAGGGCAAAGACTAATAGAGTTTTGCCAAGAAAATGCACTGATCATAACAAACACCCTCTTCCAACAACACAAGAGAAGACTCTGTACATGGACATCACCAGATGGTCAACACCAAAATCAGATTGATTATATTCTTTGCAGCCAAAGATGGAGAAGGTCTATACAGTCAGCAAAAACAAGACCAGGAGCTGACTATGGTTCAGACCATGAACTCCTTATTGCCAAATTCAGATTTAAATTGAAGAAAGTAGGGAAAACCACTAGACCATTCAGGTATGACCTAAATCAAATCCCTTATGATTATACAGTGGAAGTGAGAAATAGATTTAAGGGCTTATATCTGATAGAGTGCCTGATGAACTATGGAATGAGGTTTGTGACATTTTACAGGAGACAGGGATCAAGACCATCCCCATGGAAAACAAATGCAAAAAAGCAAAATGGCTGTCTGGGGAGGCCTTACAAATAGCTGTGAAAAGAAGAGAAGCGAAAAGCAAAGGAGAAAAGGAAAGATATAAACATCTGAATGCAGAGTTCCAAAGAATAGCAAGAAAAGATAAGAAAGCCTTCCTCAGCGATCAATGCAAAGAAATAGAGGAAAAGAACAGAATAGGAAAGACTAGAGATCTCTTCAAGAAAATCAGAGATACCAAGGGAACATTTCATGCAAAATGGGCTAGACAAAGGACAGAAATGGTGTGCACCTAACAGAAGCAGAAGATATTAAGAAGAGATGGTAAGAATACACAGAAGAACTGTACAAAAAAGATCTTCACGAACCAGATAACCACGATGATGTGATCACTTACCTAGAGCCAGACATCCCGGAATGTGAAGTCAAGTGGGCCTTAGAAACCATTACTACGAACAAAGCTAGTGGAGGTGATGGAATTCCAGTTGAGCTATTCCACATCCTGAAAGATGATTCTGTGAAAGTGCTACACTCAATATGCCAGCAAATTTGGAAAACTCAGCAGTGGCCACAGGACTGGAAAAGGTCAGTTTTCATTCCAATCCCAAAGAAAGGCAATGCCAAACAATGCTCAAACTGCCACACAATTGTACTCATCTCACATGCTAGTAAAGTAATGCTCAAAATTCTCCAAGCCAGGCTTCAGCAGTATGTGAACTGTGAACTTTGTGATGTTCAAGCTGGTTTTAGAAAAGGCAGAGGAACCAGAGATCAAATTGCCAACATCCAGTGGATCACAGAAAAAGCAAGAGGGTTCCAGAAAAACATCTCTTTCTGCTTTATTGACTATGCCAAAGCCTTTGATTGTGTAGATCACAATCAACTGTGGACAATTCTGAAAGAGATGGGAATACCAGACCACCTGACCTGCCTCTTGAGAAATTTGTATGCAGGTCAGGAAGCAACAGTTAGAACTGGTCATGGAACAACAGACTGGTTCCAAATAGGAAAAGGAGTACGTCAAGGCTGTATATTGTCACCATGTTTATTTAACTTATATGCAGAGCACATCATGAGAAATGCTGGACTGGAAGAAACACAAGTTGGAATCAAGATTGCTGGGAGAAATCTCAATAACCTCAGATATGCAGAAGGCACCACCCTTATGGCAGAAAGTGAAGAGGAACTCAAAAGCCTCTTGATGAAAGGAAAGTGGAGAGTGAAAAAGTTGGCTTAAAGCTCAACATTCAGAAAACGAAGATCATGGCATCTGGTCCCATCACTACATGGGAAATAGATGGGGAAACAGTGGAAACAGTGTCAGACTTTATTTTTTGCCTCCAAAATCACTGCAGATGGTGACTGCAGCCATAAAATTAAAAGACACTTACTCCTTGGAAGGAAAGTTATGACCAACCTGGATAGCATATTCAAAAGAAGAGACATTACTTTGTCAACAAAGGTCCGTCTAGTCAAGGCTATGGTTTTTCCTGTGGTCATGTATGGATGTGAGATGTGGACTGTGAAGAAGGCTGAGTGCCAAAGAATTGATGCTTTTGAACTGTGGTGTTGGAGAAGACACTTGAGAGTCCCTTGGACTGCAAGGAGATCCAACCAGTCCATTCTGAAGGAGACCAGCCCTGGGATTTTTTTGGAAGGAATGATGCTAAAGTGAAAGTCCAGTATTTTGGCCACCTCATGTGAAGAGTTGACTCATTGGAGAAGACTCTGATGCTGGGAGGGATTGGGGGCAGGAGGAGACAGGGACGACAGAGAATGAGATGGATGGATGGCATCACTGACTCGATGGACCTGAGTCTGGGTGAATTCCAGGAGTTGGTGATGGACAGGGAGGCCTGGCGTGCTGCAATTCATGGGGTCGCAAAGAATTGGACATGACTGAGTGGCTGAACTGAACTGAAGGCCTTTTAGATTTGAAGAAGAGGTTAACAACCCACTCCAGTTTTCTTGCCTGGAAAATCCTGTGGACAGAATACTCTGGCAGGCTACAGTTCATGGGGTAACAAAGAGTCAGACACGACTGAGTGGACACTCCATACACACTGATACATAGAGCTGTTTTCCTTAAAAGAGGATAGTACAACTTTTCAGCTGATATGTACCTCATGAAAAAATGTTACTCTTTTGATATGACTGGGGAGATATTATTTGGGAGATATGGAGGGATCTGAGAAGCACTTATATGTTTTTAAGTTTAACAGCTTCTGTTCCTTTATGTCATATTTGTGCTTTGTAAGGGTCAAGCATTCAAGGAGGCCCAGGCCACAACTCAGCCACTTGTCAGCATCTTGCCCGAGTTGCAATCATTGCTAAGTGCTCCGGGCATGCTGCACCCAGGATCTGCACAGAGAAGCCTGGTGACCTGAGTGTGGAGGAAAGACCCTCTGCCTCATGCTCAGCTCTCTTATCACATCCCTAGTGATCCTCTCTAGACTCAGGCGTAAGCTCTAAAGGATTGGTTGGGAAGGGTGGTGAACCAGGCCCAATTAGAATCTGTGAGCCATGAAGTGGTAGGAACAGTTGGGATTGTTGACCTGAAGTTAGAAAATATGACAGATTCAGAGATGATTGACTGAAGAACTAAGTGGAGCCACTCTTTGTAATGTGTTTGTGCTGGGGAGAGGCTGTATAAAGTTGGCAGGAGTGAAGCAACAGGCTACAACAGTAACCAAAGAGAGGCCTCAACTACCATCTTAGCCTCAGGTTTGCCATCTCTAGCTACGTTCTCTGGCACTGAGCACATCCCCTATCCTGGCTCTGTGGGCCCCAGTATTAACTTGCTGCTTGGAAGACTCCAGCCAACAATTTGGCCCCTGGAGCTTCCTTAGCCTGAGCTAGTTGAGCTTTAGCCTAAGTCAAGGAAAGTAGAAAAAGTAAAATAATTTTAAGTTATATATGGTGGTGATTTAGTCGCTAAGTTGTGTCCCACTCTTGTGACCCCATGAACTGTAGCTTGCCAGGTGCCTCTCTCCATGGGATTCTCCAGGCCAGAATCTGGAGACAGTAGTTGTTCCCTTCTCCAGGGGGTCTTCCCAACCCAGGGATCAAACCCAGATCTCCCGCATTGCAGGCAGATTCTTTACCAGCTGAGCCACCAGGGAAGCCCTAATATATGTGTGTGTATATATATATACCTTTATATAATATATGTATACACACTATAATATACCATTAGTTTTTTGAATTCAGTCATCCATGGGACTGGATCTTGAGACTAGCAGCTGGCCTTAATATGAGTTATATATTGAAAGCCTCAAGGTGAGATGGACTCACAGTGTCTTAGGGAAACACATTTTGTGTACTTCATGCTGTATACCTGTTTCACAGCTCTGAACATTCTCTTGCTCTGTTAACATAGTTCTCCTTGTATGAGTCTGAATCTTCCATCAGATGTAGAGTAAGAAAAATAAGTGCCTTCTGTGTTGCACATCTACCACTCTGTCACTTAAACTGCAGCTCTTCATAAGTTGTGGATGCATGACCGAATGCATGCCTGTTATGTCTTTAGAACTGCATTTAACGATCTAAAGAAACCTTGTCAGATTTTTCTCTGATCATAGAAAATCCTTCAGATGAGAATTTTTTTCCGTAGTCAGAATTATTTTTTTATAACTACCCATTTTATGAGAGATTAAAAATCTTATTAACATTCTAGAGAATCTATCAGTTCTTCCAATTGCACATCAATATTTGACTCTGCAAATACAGATGCCAAGGACAAAGCTGGTTGAGAGGGGAGCAGGGGTGAAAATAGCAATCACCTTTCTCTAGGCATCCTTATGGGATTTTTTTTTTAATTTTATTTTAACTTTACAATATTGTATTGGTTTTGCCATATATCAAAATGAATCTGCCACAAAAAATATGGGCACGCTTCACGAATTTGCATGTCATCCTTGCGCAGGGGCCATGCTAATCTTCTCTGTATCGTTCCAATTTTAGTATATGTGCTGTCGAAGTGATCACCCTTATGGGATTGTTATTCAGTACAGGCTGCACTGCACTGGGGAGTGCATGCTCATGGGATTTAACAGTTCCAGTAGTGCATATTTTCATGCCCATTTTTTTCAAGAGGTGAAGGATTTCATGATATTGCATTATTTTATATTCTTATATTCCTGCATCTTTTAGACAGCAAGGTATATCCTGGAAGCTTCCATAGTCTTGCTGGCATAACTGCAGGTTATCTTGTGACAAGGCTACTTTTCTAGGAGTGACTGCTCTGCCTCCTTCCTTTCCCCTACCATCTGACCCATAAGGCCAGCAAGGCACATTTTTTCAAATCTCTGCCCCAGCTGAGTTGGTTAATATATACTATTATTTGCCTTTTAAATTCAAGCTTGATGTAGAATTACTACAAGTGATTTTATATTCTACCAAATAACATTTTTATGTTTCCATCCTAATCAGAAAATCCCAGTTCAATCAGACTTTTTCAGCGCTGAGCTACAAAATGTCCTCCTATTCCAATTTTTAATCTCCACCTTGAGATAAATATGCAGAAAGGCTCTATAGGCAGCAGTTAATCTGACAGTGATTTCTTTACATCAAAATTAGTTTCTAAAAATTATTTCTAAATTTAAAAATTCACCTGAGGAAATAAGACTGCAGCAGTCTTATATATAGGCTTTTGCATAAGGAAAAGTTCTTCAAATCATGTTTTCTCCTTAGAAGGAAGGAAGGAAAGAAGGGGAGGAAATTGACATTTATTTACCACTTAGTATGTATCATGTGATATGCAAAATATTCTCACTGACCTTACTCAACCCATCTTTTTAGTTTTCATGGCAACCCCCTGAAATTGTCCCCATGAAGTAGTTATTATGTCCACTTTTGCATGTAAAGATAGACATACCTATTGAAGTTTGGTGATTTGCCTAAGGTTGCACAGTGCTCAACTAGCAGTGCTGTTTCTTGAACCTACATCTGCCTGATTATAGGACCTATGCTCTTTTCACCACATAGGACTGCCCACTTACTCTTTGGACATCTTGTTTTCCTTCTTCTATTTAGCTTTATACTTTAAATTTTAGCCTTTCAGAATCATTTTGTTTCATTCTTGGGTCATCATTATGTTTATAGTTGAATTGCTGTATACTTTCAGTAGAACAACAAACACAGATTAAGACCAGGTGCATCAACGTCAAGTAATCCCCTGTCCCATAATTCTCTATAGTTGTCTTCTTTTTTCTTAGCCCAAGAAAAATACCTATAAGCCATGTTCAATATGATACAAAAATCTTTCTCTGCTCACGAATTTCATGAGCGCTTGTAAAGGAACTCAAAAGAGAAGTGAGTCAATGAAATTGCAGAAGATCCATGCTTATCACATCTATTTTTAAATAGCTAGGACAGGAATCATTAAAAAAAAAAAAAAAAAACAGAAGCATGAGTTCGTGGAACTGGAAGGCAGTTTAGAGATCTCTTCCAAGGAAGTGGAATAAGATTCACCTTGCATGTCAGCTCTGATGGTTTGCTAGCAGCTGCCTGGATTGCTGAGTTGAGGATTGTGAGGCTTTATGCAGGTTCAGGGAAAATGGTGACATGATTCATTATAAGTATCTGCTGTTGCAGATACAATCATGTTTTCCCCAAACCTACCTTGGCTTAATTTATTCAAACCTCCCTCAATTTCAAGATACATAAACTGAGACCCAGAGAGGATAAATGACTTCCTGAAGATTTCATAGCCAGGTGGTGGTGGTGTCAGAACTAAAACCCAGGTCTCCTGCATCATAGCCTGATGCTCTTTCCATTTAGCATCACTGTCTCCAGACAGACACTTTCCTACTTTGCAAAAAGACCCAAGCATATAAAGTTGTCTCTTTGACATTTTGAATGAGTTTGCTACCAATGAGCTCTGAAAATTCCTTAAAGTTTTCTTTAGAGAATAGCTCAGAGGAATTCGTTAGAGGAAGAGCTAAAGTTTATTTCTTCAACGACAACATTGGGTGTATGTATGAAATTTGATCAGTAATGTCTGACTCTTTGCAACCAGATGGAGGAGTCCACTAAGCTCCTCTGTCCACGGAATGCTCCAGGCAAGAATACTGGAGTGAGTTGCCATTCCTTTCTCCAGAGGATCTTCCTGACCCAGGGATCAAACCCAGGTCTCCTGCATTGCAGGCAGACTATATACCATCTGAGCAAATTGGATATCTGTGTTAGGTTAAGAATAAGTTAAGAAAAAATATGTATATTGGGAGGGGGATTGAGATGCAGCACCTCATTCAGATGGTGAAATTCAGCACACATGTTTGTTTGTTTTTTTTTTTCCAAGTTGATCTCTCTCTCTCTCTTAGGATTGCCTTGAATGTGACCTCAATGGCATCTCAGTCCTAAAGAGCAATGGCTTCTTATCATAGATTTAGAAAATTTGAATAGATTCTATGAAAATAAGCCATTGCACTTTTTTCATATTTATGTTATTTCATAAACATAAATAAACTCACTCTTTACACCTGTGATTTATTTGCCTCATCTGCTTTTTGATGGTAATCATTTCATTGCATAGCTGGAATTCCATCACCTCCACTAGCTTTGTTCGTACTGATGCTTTCTAAGGCCCACTTGACTTCACATTCCAGGATTCTGGCTCTAGGTCAGTGATCACACCATCGTGATTATCTGGGTCATGAAGGTCTTTTTTGTACAATTCTTCTGTGTATTCTTGCCACCTCATCTTAATATTTTCTTCTTCTGTTAGGTCCCTACCATTTCTGTCCTTTATTGTGCCCATCTTTGCATAAAATGTTCCCTTGGTGTCTCTAATTTTCTAGTCTTTCCCATTCTATTGTTTTCCTCTATTTCTTTGCACTGATTACTGAAGAAGACTTACTTATCTCTCCTTGCTATTCTTTAGAACTCTGCCTTCAAATGGGTATATCTTTCCTTTTCTCCTTTGCTTTTCACTTCCCTTCTTTTCACAGTTATTTGTAAGGCCTCCTCAGACAGCCATTTTTCTTTTTTGCATTTCTTTTCCATGGGGATGGTCTTGATCCCTGTCTCCTGTACAATGTCATGAACCTCCATCCATAGTTCATCAGACACTCTATCAGATCTAGTCTCTTAAATCTATTTTTCATTTCCACTGTATAATCATAAGAGATTTGATTTAGATCATAACTGAATAGTGGTTTTCCCTACTTTCTTCAATTTCAGTCTGAATTTGGCAATAAGGAGTTCATGATCTGAGCCACAGTCACCTCCTGGTCTTGTTTTTGCTAACTATATAGACCTTCTCCATCTTTTGCTGCAAAGAATATAATCAATCTGATTTCGGTATTGATCATCTGGTGATGTCCATGTGTAGAGTCTTCTGTTGTGTAGTTGGAAGAGAGTGTTTGCTATGACCAGTGTGTTCTCTTGGCAAAACTCTATTAACCTTTGCCCTGCTTCATTATGTACTACAAGGCCAAAATTTGCCTGTTACTCCAGGTGTTTCTTGACTTCCTACATTTGCATTCCAGTCCCCTGTAATGAAAAGGACATCTTTTTTGGGTGTTAGTTCTAAAAGTCTTGTAGGTCTTCATACAGCTTCTTCAGCATTACAGATTTGGATTACCATGATATTGAATGGTTTGCCTTGGAAATGAACAGAGAACATTCTATCATTTTTGAGATTGCATCCAAGTACTGCATTTCAGGCTCTTTTATTGACTGACTATGATGGCTACTCCCTTTCTTCTAAGGGATTCTTGCCCAAAGTGGTAGATATAATGGTCATCCGAGTTAAATTCACCCATTCCAATTCATTTTAGTTCACTGATTCCTAAAATGTTGACGTTCACTGTTGCCATCTCCTGTTTGACCACTTCCAATTTGCCTTGATTCATGGACCTGACATTGCAGGCTCCTATGCAATATTGCTCTTTATAGCATCAGACTTTGCTCCCATCACCAGTCACATCCACAGCTGGGTGTTGTTTTTGCTTTGGCTCTATCTCTTCATTCTTTTTGGAGTTATGTCTCCACTGTTCTCCAGTAGCATATTGGACACCTACTGACCTGGGGAGTTCATCTTTCAGTGTCCTATCTTTTTGCCTTTTCATACTGTTCTTGGGGTCCTGAAAGCAAGAATACTGAAGTGGTTTGCTATTCCCTTCTCTAGTGGACTACATTTTGTCAGAACCCTCCACCATGACCCATCCATCTTGGGTTGCCCTACACGGCTTGGCTCATAGTTTCAGGGGGAAAAAAAAATCTATTTCTGCTTTATTGACTGCCAAAACCTTTGTGTGGATCACAACAAACTGTGGAATGTTCTTAAAGAAATGGGAAAACCAGACCACTTGACCTGCCTCTTGATAAATCTGTATGCAGGTCAGGAAGAAAGAGTTATAACTGGACATGGAACAATAGACTGGTTCCAGATAGGAAAAAGGAGTATGTCAAGGCTGTGTATTGTAACCCTGCTTATTAAACTTCTATGGAAAATACATCATGAGAAATGCTGGGCTGTATGAAGCACAAGCTGGAATCAAGATTGCTGGGAGAAATATCAATAACCTCAGATATGCAGATGACACCACCGTTTTGGCAGAAAGTGAAGAACTAAAGAGCTTCTTGATGAAAATGAAAGAGAAGAGTGAAAAAGTTGGCTTAAAGCTCAACATTCAGAAAACGAAGATCATGGCATTCAGTCCCATCACTTCCTGGGAAATAGATGGGGAAATGGTGGCAGATTTTTTTGGGGGGGCTCCCAAATCACAGCAGATGGTGACTATAGCCATGAAATTAAAAGATGCTTACTCCTTGGAAGGAAAGTTATGACCAACCTAGATAGCATATTCAAAAGCAGAAACATTACTTTACCAACAAAGGTCCATCTAGTCAAGGCTATGGTTTTTCCAGTAGTCGGGTATGGATGTGAGAGTTGGACTATAAAGAAAGCTGAGCGCATAAGAATTAATGCTTTTGAACTGTGGTGTAGGAGAAGACTCTTGAGAGTCCTTTGGACTGCAAGGAGATCCAACCAGTCCATCCTAAAGAAATCAGTCCTGAATATTCATTGGAAGGACTGATGTTGAAGCTGAAACTCCAATACTTGGCCACCTGATGCAAAGAGCTGACTCATTTGAAAAGACCCTGATGCTGGGAAAGATTGAAGGCAAGAGGAGAAGTGGATGACAGAAGAAGAGATGGTTCAATGACATCACTGACACAATGGACATGAGTTTGAGTAAACTCCAGGAGTTGGTGATGGACAGGGAGGACTGGTGTCCTGCAGTCCATGGGGTCACAAAAGTCGGACATGACTGAGCGACTGAACTGAACTCATTTCATTGCTATCTCTGTGACCATGTCAGATCCCATGTGTAATGGTTATGATACTCTGGTTTTAGCCTACTTTATTATCCTCCTTCCTTGCTCCACAAAGCCTTCCTCAATGCATCACATGAGATGATGATTTCATCCATGCTTCAGACTGGGCATACATATGCCTGTTTTCATATCCACTATTTTTTTTTTTTTCATCGTTGAGGGAGGAGGGTTCAGGATGGGGAACACGTGTATACCTGTGGCAGATTCATGTTGATATATGGTAAAACCAATACAATACTGTAAAGTTAAAAAATAAAATAAAATTTAAAAAAATAAAAACGAAAGGAATATAATGATTGAGTTAGAATTCTATTATGCTTGATTTCCAAGCAATTGTTTATATGCAATTTGAGTTGAATTCAGCTAATCTGAGCTGTTAGGTTCCTGACAATATACTACTGCCTATACAGAAGCTTCTTTCCACAAAGTTTATTTTTCTTTTGCAGGAAAATATTCCATTAAAAGTATTATTTAGGTGCAGATTAACTAAAGGCTCACTTTACGGCACTTCAAGCTAATTGCTTCCTCCAATCTAGTCAGAGATAATGTTTTAGAATTTTTTCCTAACTAATAAATAAGATTTAACATATTCTCAGAACTTTATTGTCTCTTTTGATACCTGTAAATAGCACCCCTAGTTGGTTGACAGTTTTGTTTCTTAGGACTTGTTACAGAAAATGTGTAGCATGTAATTTTTCTTCTTTTCTAACGACCCTCTCCCTGTGAATCTAGGAGGCTCCCTGTATTAGTTTCTTATGGCTACCACAATAAATGATGGCAAATTAGGTGGCTTAACACAACCCAAATTTATTATCTTTAATTGTAAAGTTCAAAAGTCCAAAATGGGTCTCAATTGGGCTAAAAACAAAGTGTCAGCAAGCCTATGTTCCTTTCTAGAAAGTTCCTTTCTAGGGCAAAATCTGTTTTTCTTGCTTTTTTCCAGATCCTAGAGACTTTTCACATTTTTTGATTTGTGGCCATCTCACAAAGCCAGCAATGGGCAGTGGAGGCTTTCTTATGACGCCATCTCCCTGCTTCTGACTCTTCTGCCATCCTGGTTGTCATGTAGGGGACCTTAGAGTTATATCAGTTGCACCTGAATATTCTAGGATAATCTCCCCATATCAAAATCCTTACCCGAAAAGTCCCTTTTATGATGTAAAGTAAGGTATTCACAGTTTCTGGGAATTGGGACATGGAAATCTTTGCACAAGCATTTTTCTCTCTACTATAGTTACTAATAGGGAATTGGGATAACACATCTATTGAAGTTACGCATCTGCTTTTCCAACATTGAAAAAAATGTTGCAGAGTATGCCTGGATTCAGAGTAGACACAGAGTTTCAAGGAACCTACTTTGTATATGCATAGGGAAATAGACTTGACAACACATCTACACATTTTATTAACTTGAGTAAGAGAAATTCTCTCAGCTAAAACACATATATCATCTGTCTTGGAATTGCCATTAAGTAATATCATTCAGAGCTTGGCAAAAACACATCCCAATGACATTGGCAAAATCAATTTCCACCTACTTGCTTTATGTGTGCCACTGTGCCAGTGAACACAGTAAACATGATTAATCTTTTTGGAGATGGAAGTTAGAATTGCTTATCAGGAAGGCCTAAATGAACAAAAAAAATTGAACAAAACATTACCTTATTAATTCATTCTATCAAAAAGAGAAACTGCTAAGGAGGAGAAAGAACTATACACAGAAAATTATAAGACACTGATGAAAGAAATCAAAGATGACATAAATAGATGGGGAGATATTCCATGTCCCTGGGTAGGAAGAATCAATACTGTGAAGATAACTACTACCAAATGCAGTCTACAGATTCAATGTGATCCCTATCAAATTACCAATGGTACTTTTCACAGAAACTAGAACAAAAATTTCACAATTCCTGTGGAAATACAAAAGACTCGAAACAGCCAAAGCAGTCTTTCAAAAGAAGAATGGAGCTGGAGGAGTCAACTTTCCTGTCTTCAGATTATACTATGTAGCTACAATCTTCAAGACAGTATAGTACTGGCACAAAAACAGAAATATAGACCAATGAAATATGATAGAAAGCCCAGAAATAAACCCATACACCTAGGGGTACCTTATTTTTGATAAGGGAGGCAAGAACATACAATGGGGGCAAAGACAGCCTCTTCATTAAGTGGTGCTGGGAAAACAGGACACTACATGTAAAAGAATGATATTAGAACACTTCCTAACAACATACACAAATATAAATTTAAAATGGATTTATGATCTAAATGTAAGACTAGAAACTATAAAACTCTTAGAGGAAAACATAGGCAGAACATTGGATAACATAAATCAAATCAAGATCCTCTATGACCCACCTCATAGGGTAATGGAAACAAAAACAAAAGTAAACAAATGGGACCTGATTAAACTTAAAAAGCTTTTACACAGCAAAGGAAACTAAAAGCAAGATGAAAAGACAACCCTCAGAATGGGAGAAAATAATAGCAAATGAAACGACTGACAAAGGATTAGTTTCCAAAATATACAAGCAGCTCATACAACTCAATACCAGAGAAACAAACAACCCAATCAAAAAATGGGAAAAAGACCTAAACAGACATTTCTCCAAAGAAGACATACAGATGGCTAAAAATCACATGAAAAGATGTTCAACACTGCTCATTATTAGAGAAATGCAAATTAAAACTACAATGAGATATCACCTCATGCCAGTCGGAATGGCCATCATGCAAAGGTCTACAAACAATAAATGCTGGAGAGGATGTGGAGAAAAGGGAACCCTGTAGCACTGTTGGTGGGGATGTAAATTGATGCAGCCACTATGGAAGATGGTATGGAGATTCCTTTAAAAACTAGGAATAAAATTACCCAGCAATCCCACTCCTTGGCATATACCCTGAGGAAACCAAAATTGAAAAAGACACATGTATCCCATTGTTCATTGCTGCACTATTTACAATATAGCACGGAAGCAACCTAGATGTCCATTGACAGATGAATGGATAAAGTTGTAGTACATATATACAATGCAATATTACTCAGCCATAAAAAGGAATGCATTTGAGTCAGTTCTAATGAGGTGGATGACCCTAGAGCCTATTATACAGAGGGAAGTAAGTCAGAAAGAGAATGATAAATATCATACACTAATACATATATATGGAATCTGAAAGTTCAGTTCAGTTCAGTCACTCAGTCGTGTCCAATTCCTTGCGACCCCATGAAGTGCAGCACGCCAGGCCTCCCTGTCCATCACCAACTCCCGGAGTTCACCCAGACTCACGTCCATCGAGTCAGTGATGCCATCCAGCCATCTCATCCTCTGTCATCCCTTTCTCCTCCTGCCCCCAATCCCTCCCAGCATCAGAGTCTTCTCCAATGAGTCAACTCCTCACATGAGGTGGCCAAAGTACTGGAGTTTCAGCTTTAGCATCATTCCTTCCAAAGAAATCCCAGGGCTGATCTCCTTTAGGATGGACTGGTTGGACCTCCTTGCAGTCCAAGGGACTCTCAAGAGTCTTCTCCAACACCACAATTCAAAAGCATCAATTCTTCGGCACTCAGCCTTCCTCATAGTCTAACTCTCACATCCACACATGACCACAGGAAAAACCATAGCCTTGACTAGATGGACTTTTGTTGGTAAAATAATGTTTCTGCTTTTGAATATGCTGTCTAGGTTGGTCATAACTTTCCTTCCAAGGAGTAAACGTCTTTTAATTTCATGGCTGCAGTCACCATCTGCAGTGATTTTGGAGCCCAAAAAATAAAGTCTGACACTGTTTCCACTGTTTGCCCATCTACTTCCCATGAAGTGATGGGACCAGATGCCATGATCTTTGTTTTCTGAAGGTTGAGCTTTAAGCCAACTTTTTCACTCTTCACTTTCATTTTCCACAAGAGGCTATTTAGTTCCTCTTCACTTTCTGCCATAAGGGTGGTGTCATCTGCATATCTGAGGTTATTGATATTTCTCCCAGCAATCTTGATTCCAACTTGTGTTTCTTCCAGTCCAGCGTTTCTCATGATGTACTCTGCATATAAGCTAAATAAGCAGGGTGACAATATGCAGCCTTGATGTACTCCTTTTCCTATTTGGAACCAGTCTGTTGTTCCATGTCCATTTCTAACTGTTGCTTCCTGACCTGCATACAAATTTCTGAAGAGGCAGATCAGGTGGTCTGGTATTCCCATCTCTTTCAGAATTTTTCACAGTTTATTGTGATCCACACAGTCAAAGGCTTTGGCATAGTCAATAAAGCAGAAAGAGATGTTTTTCTGGAACTCTCTTGCTTTTTCCATGATCCAGCAGATGTTGGCAATTTGATCTCTGGTTCCTCTGCCTTTTCTAAAACCAGCTTGAACATCAGGAAGTTCACGGTTCACATATTGCTGAAGCCTGGCTTGGAGAATTTTTAGCATTACTTTACTAGCATGTGACATGAGTGCAATTGTGTGGTAGTGTGAGCATTCCTTGGCATTACCTTTCTTTGGGATTAGAATGAAAACTGACCTTTTCCAGTCCTGTGGCCACAGCTGAGTTTTCCAAATTTTCTGGCATATTGAGTGCAGCACTTTCACAGCATCATCTTTCAGGATTTGAAAGAGCTCAACTGGAATTCCATCACCTCCACTAGCTTTGTTGGTAGTGATGCTTCCTAAGGCCCACTTGACTTCACTTTCCAGAATGTCTGGCTCTAGGTCAGCGATCACACTATCATGATTATCTGGGTCGTGAAGATCTTTTTTGTACAGTTCTGTGTATTCTTGCCATCTCTTCTTAATATCTTCTGCTTCTGTTAGGTCCATACCATTTCTATCCTTTATTGAGCCCATCTTTGCATGAAATGTTCCCTTGATATCTCTAATTTTCTTGAAGAGATCTCTAGTCTTTCCTATTCTGTTGTTTTCCTCGATTTCTTTGCATTGATTGCTGAAGAAGGCTTTCTTATCTCTTCTTGCTATTCTTTGGAACTCTGCGTTCAGGTGCTTATATCTTTCCTTTTCTCCTTTGCTTTTCACTTCTCTTCTTTTCACAGCTATTTGTAAGGCCTCCCCAGACAGCCATTTTGCTTTATTGCATTTCTTTTCCATGGGGATGGTCTTGATCCCTGTCTCCTGTACAATGTCATGAACCTCAGTCCATAGTCATCAGGCACTCTATCAGATCTAGGCCCTTAAACCTATTTCTCACTTCCACTGTATAATTATAAGAGATTTGATTTAGGTCATACCTGAATGGTCTAGTGGTTTTCCCTACTTTCTTCAATTTAAGTCTGAATTTGGCAATAAGGAGTTCATGATCTGAGCCACAGTCAGCTCCTGGTCTTGTTTTTGCTGATTGTATAGACCTTCTCCATCATTTGGCTGCAAAGAATATAATCAATCTGTTTTTGGTGTTGACCATCTGGTGATGTCCATGTATAGAGTCTTCTCTTGTGTTGTTGGAAGAGGGTGTTGTTGAAGAGGGAATCTAGAAAGATGGTACCAAATAATTTATTTGCAGGAAAGCAATGGAGACACAGACATAGAAAGCAGACTTATCGACATGGGAAGGAGAAGAGGAGAGGGTGAGATATGTGGAAAGAGTAACATGAAAACTTACATTACCATATGTAAAATAGATAACCCATCAGAATTTGCTGTATGTCTCGGAAAACTCAAACAGGGGCTCTGTATCAACCTAGGGGGTGGGATGGTGAGGGCAATGGGAGGGAGACTCAAGAGGGAGGGGATATATGTATACATATGGCTAATTCATGTTGAGGTTTGACAGAAAACAACAGATTTGTAAAGCAATTATCCTTCAATTAAAAAATAAATTTAAAAAAGAGAAACTGCATTTAACCTTATCTGTAAATGCTTTACAGTTTAACTTTTTAAAAATTAACTTATTGTGTACTTTTTGGTTCACCAAATACATTACAATAGAGACAATTTCTGAGTTTACATTGTAATTTATTTTGTTAGACTTAATGCCTCTATGTTAAAGTTAATACCTACCTCTTTGCTTTTGTTTCTTATCTCCTCTGTATGATCACTGGACTCTTACCTTGATCATAACAATGGCATCCTGGGTGTGTGTTTATCCAATTTTATAAAATTTTATACATTAAATATGTGCAGACTTTGCATATCAATTATACCTCAATAAAGCTGCAATATTTTTATTGTTTTTTTTTAATTTAATTTTATTTAACTTTACAATATTGTATTGGGAAAAATCTAGAGTGTAAGGGTGACTCAGGGATGATAGAACTTTCCCATGAAGACAGCACCAAAGCAAGCATTCAATGATTACTGAATGCTTGCTTGACTTGTTGATTCATTTATTCAAAACTTATATTGCTTATCAATTAACTGCCAAAAACTATGTTAGAAAGGGAGAATCGGAGAGAAAACAGGCGTAATCATTCTTTGTTTATTTGTGAGACTTACAGTTCTCAGAAAAAGAGATCCCAGGAATTTCTTTGGTGGTCATTCTTAATGACCAAGATGACTAGAGATTTGGTAAGGCATTTTGGCCCATATAATAAGTGCCCATTCCAATAACATGAAAAAATATCACATGGAGCATGCTCAGTTTTGTTTTGTTAAAGAGCATAGCCAAGCTGTATGTGGTCAGTTAGATTTTATAACCAACTAGTTCATCTATCTGGCTGTGAGAATTCTTGTCGTCGCTTTTCATGCAAGAAAAATAATTTTCCTAAAATATGTTAATGGTTAGTGGGCCAAACAAATGGCACTGCAGAAGAAATGTGAATCACCATGTGTTTCTAAGCAACACAAAGAAAAGGTGAAATGCTGTTAGTTATCTGAATATGACTCCAGAACTTTCACATAGTATCCACCTTATACCTTAGAGATTGCTTTCAGTAATGAAATGCCCTATGACTCTGGAGGGGCAAACCAAAGACTTCATTTAATTCAGGCAAAGTTATTTTAGACTCTCTGTTGCCATAGCAAACTTACATGACTTTGCTTAGTTACCATTTCTTAAAAAATCAATGTAGCTCTGAATGAGGTCTGCCCATGCCTCTCCCCTGCTAACCACCCCCCGCCCCCATTTCAGTCTACTCACCTAGCATTATGTTAGAGCCTTGCTTTGTGACTCATGTGATATCAAAGCAATTGGTTGAAAAGTAGAAAATTCCATAGATAGGGACTAATTTACCATTTTCACTGATTTTTTTCTGAATTAATTTAGGCTCATAGATTTGATCTGTTTTAGACTCAGGTGAATATACTCCTGTCATGTCATTATTGCTATTCATATTTAATAAAATCAGCTTAATGATAACTGAATAATATTAAGTTTTTGTACTTTCTAAACTGAAGTCAGGTATGTATGAAATATCAACTGCTTTATTCTCACAGACACTGTACTCCTTCTTTCTGATACCTTTTAATGAGACATATACAATTTATTCCTCAGCAATCCTTCCTAAATTTGTGGAAAGAATTTTATCGACTACTTCTACATTTATTTTTTAAGAGTTATTTCATGTATATTGAAAAACTATGTACTTTTTCTGTTTTATAAAATTATTGACAAAACTTTATACATTTAAGATACGCAGCATGATATATGTATATATAGTGATATATATATATACATATTGTGAAGTGATTGTCACAATCAAACTAATTAATCTATTCATCACTCCACATAGTTACCATTTCTTCTTGTGATAAGGACACTTGAGATCTATTCTCTTAGCAGATTTTAAGTATACAATATGATATTATTAGGGCATTCCCATCGGCTCAGCAGTAAAGAATCTGCCTGCAATACAGGAACTGCAGGAGACTCGGATTTGATCCCTCGATCGGGAAGATCTTTGGCATAGGAAATGGCAAGCCACTCTAGTATTCTTACCTGGAGAATCCCATGGACTGAGGAGCCTGTCCAGCCTGTACAGTTCATAGGGTCTCAAAAGTGTGAGACACGAATGAAGTGATATTATTAACTATAGGCAACGTGCTGCACTGTGTATCTCCAGAACTTATTCATCTTATGACTGAAATTTTGTGCCCTTTGACCAATAGGTCCTGCTATCCTCCACTCCCCCAGCTCCTGGTAACTTCCCTTTTACTCTCTGTTACTGTAAATTTGACTTTTTTAGTTTATAGATCTTAAAGTATTCATTTTTATCTATCTATTTCACTTAAATTCCTCCAATTCATCTATGTTGTTGCAAAAGGCAGGATTTCTTTTTTTAAGGCTGAATGATATTAATATTCCATATTGTGTATATATATAATTATATATATGTCATTTTTTTCTGTATTCATCTATCAACAGACACTTAAGATTGCTTCCATATCTTAGCTATGGAGTTCATATACATCCTCAAGATACTGATTTCATATATGTATACCCAGAAGTGAAATTGCTGGATTGTATAGCAGTTCTATGTTTTCATCATTTGAGAAACATCCATACTGTTCTCCCTAGTGGCTGTGCCAATTTCTCACCAACAGGTTAGGAGGGTTCTCTTTTCTGTGCATCCTCTCCAACACATCCCTCACCAACACACCTGCACCTCCTGTTGTTTTTTTTTTTTTTTACTTTTTGATAATAGCTATTTTTCCAGATTTGGGGTAATGTCTCATTTTAGTTTTGATTTTCATTTTCCTGATGATTAGTGATGTTGAACATCTTTTCATATACATTTAGTCAATTGTATGTCTTTATTGGGAATGTCCACTCAGATCCTTTGCCCATTTTAAAACCAGGTTATTATTATTATTTTAGCCATTGAGTTATGTAAGTTCCTCATATATCTTGGATATTAATCCCTTATTGAACATATAATTTACAAACATTTTCTCCCATTCTGTAGATTGCCTTTTCATTTTGTTTATTGTTTACTTTTCTATGCAAAAGCTTTTTAGTTTGATGTAGTCCCACTTGTTTATTTTTTAAATTTATTTTTAATTGAGGGATTATTACTTTACAAGATTGTGTTGGTTTCTGCCAAACATCAACATGAATCAGCCATAGGTATACATAAGTCCCCTCCTCCTCGAACCTGCCTCCCAACTCTCTCCCTATCCCATCCCTCTAGGTAGTCACAGAGCCCCAGTTTGTGTTCTCGGAGTCATATAGCAATTCCCATTGGCTAGGAAATGGCAACCCACTCCAGTGTTCTTGCCTGGAGAATCCCAGGGATGGGGGAGCCTGGTGGGGTGCCATCTATGGGGTCGCACAGAGTCAGACACGACTGAAGCGACTTAGCAGCAGCAGCAGCAGCAATCTATGTTTCCATGTTACTCTATCCATACATCCCACACTTTCCTTCCTCCTTCTCCACTGTGTCCATAAGTCTGTTCTCTATGCCTGGGTCTCCACTGATACCCTGCAAATAATTTCATCAGTACCATTGCCCTAGATTTCATATATATGTGTTAGTATACAATCTTTGTTTTTCTTTTTCTGACTTTCTTCACTTTGTATAATAGGTTATAGTTTCATCCACCTCAATAGAACTGACTCAGATGCATTGCTTTTTATGCCTGAGTAATATTCCATTGTTTATATGTATCACAGCTTCTTTATCCATTCATCTGTTGGTGGGCATCTAGGCTGCTTCAATGTTTGAGCTATTGTAAATAATGCTGCAATGAATATTGGGGTACATGTGTCTTTTTTAGTTTTGGTTTGCTCAAGGTATATGCTTAGTAATGAGATTGTTAAGTCATATGTTGGTTTTATTCCTAGTTTTTTAGGTATCTCCAAACCATCTTCCATAGTGGCTGTACCAATTTACATTCCCACCAACAGTGCAAGAGGGTTCCCTTTTTGCCACACCCTCTCCAGCATTTACTGTTTGTAGACTTTATGATGATGGCCATTCTGACTAGTATGAGGTGATATCTCATTGTAGTTTAGTTTCGATTTACATTTCTCTAATAGTGAGTGATGTTGAGCATCTTTTCATGTGTTTATCAGCCATCTGTATGTCTTATTCAGTGAAATGTCTGTTTAGGTCTTTTCCCCACTTTTGATTGGGTTGTTTTTCTGGTATTGAGTTGTATGAGCTGCTTGTATATTTTGGAAACTAATCTTTTGTCAGTTATTTCATTTGCTTTATTTTCTCCCATTCTGAGGGCTGTGTTTTAATCTTGTTGATAATTTCCTTTTTGTGTAAAACCTTTTAAGTTTAATTAGGTACACTTGTTTATTTTTATTTTTTAACTTGTGTCAAGAAAATCATTGTCCAGACAAATGTCAAGGAGATTTTCCCCTATGTTTTCTTCTAGGACTTTTATGGGTTCAAGTTTCTACATTTTCTTTAGTACTTTATTTCAAGAAAGAGAAATACTTGGTTCATAGCACCACTAGTTCTCATTGGTTATTTATGGTCATCAGGTATTCTTTCTATTTTAAATTGCCAGCCTCTCTTCCCTCTGTGGATTCCTAATTGAGAAACAGAGCAATCTCAGGCCTGTAGGCAGTGGTGTGCTGTGTTTGCATTCTTGGTCACTCAGTTGTGTCTGACTCTTTGTGACCCTTTGGACTGTAGATTGCCAAGCTCCTCAGTCCATGGATTTCTCCAGGAAGAATACTGGAGTGGGTTTCAATGACCTCTTCAAGGAGATCTTCCCAACCCATTCACTGAACCCACATCTCCTGTGTCTCTTGCAATGCAGATGGATGTTTTATCAGCTGAGCCATCAAGAAAGACAAATGTTTAACAACTGGTTCTCTGAAAAAACATAAAGGCCCATTTTTAAGGGTAGAATGCATTTTCCCCAAATTCATATGCTGGATTTCTAGTGTCCAGTACCTCAGGATGTGACCTTATTTATAAGTATTGACTTTGCAGATATAATTATTAAGCTAAGGTTATACTGGAGTAGATTGGGCCCTCAATCCAATGTGATTTTAATCAAAGAATGTCATGTAGAGGGAAAGAGACACACATAGAGGGAAGATAATGTGAAGAAACACTGGAAGGAGATAGCCGTCTACAAGCCATGTAGAGAGGCCTGAAACAGATCCTTCTCTCATAGCTCCAGAAGGACTCAACTTTGTCAGTCTTGATTTCAGATTTCTAGCTTCCAGAACTATGAAAGAATCAATTTCTGTTGATTAAATCACCCAATTTTTGATAATCACAGCCCTAGTAAACCTCATTTGTAGCATTTGCCTATTTTCATGGAGCGACTACTCTCACTATGGCTGATATCAGCCTATTGATATACTATCACCAAACACAAAGTTATGAAGAGATATAGACAATAAACTCTGTCAAACTGGTTTATGCCAGCTCCAGCATACCACTACCTATGGGCCAATAAATTATACCCAATCAGGGCTACATATAAAAGCAGTGAACAAGTAGGTGATCCTGAGGTAAACATAAATGGCCAATTAAAAATAATGTTTATCTTCTTAGTCATGCTCCATCTCCAAGCTAACTGCATTACACAAAGAAAAATGTGCATTGAAGAAGAATAAGAGGAGTAGAATGAGAAGATGTGACAAAAACCATATGACTTGCAAAGACTAAACTATTTACTGTCTGTTCTACAGAAAAAATTTGCTTCTCCCAGAAATAAAGAATTATTAGAAGCAGAGCAGTATATGGTCAAGTTAATTCCACTTAGAGGAAAGATATCGGAAGGAATTTACACCATTGACAAAGCAATGAGGCCATCAGGAATACAACTGGTGTTCCATATACAAGAGGTAATTTGAGTCTGCTGATTCCAGAAGATTATGGGCATTGTTCATCTTACTCTTGTACTACTGACTTAGTTTAAGGTAGTATAAATACTGTATAGACAGAAATATATATTTTCTCACCTGCTCTAGCTTTGACATCAATCCTTGTAAGGAACCTTGAATTGGGAAAAGGCAGAAATTCACTTTCTTAGTGCCCTATGTAAATTGACTTGTAATTAATCATATAATTCTTGTAGTCTGCTATTTAGATTGCTGTTCTACCATTTCCATTTGTCGATAACAGTAGTGAAAGTAAAACAAGAATGCAGAAATCTATTGCTATTATTATTATAATTATTATTCTCACTGTGGACTAAGTGTGCTTCAAAATTGCAAGGCTTTTCCTGCATCAGATCAGATCAGATCAGTCGCTCAGTCGTGTCCGACTCTTTGCGACCCCATGAACTGCAGCACGCCAGGCCTCCCTATCCATCACCAGCTCTCGGAGGTCACTCAGTCTCACATTCATCAAGTCAGTGATGCCATCCAGCCATCTCATCCTCTGTCGTCCCCTTCTCCTCCTGCCCTCAATCCCTCCCAGCATCAGAGTCTTCTCCAATGAGTCAACTCTTCGCATGAGGTGGCCAAAATACTGGAGTTTCAGCTTTAGCATCATTCCTTCCAAAGAAATCCCAGGGCTGATCTCCTTCAGAATGGACTGGTTGGATCTTCTTGCAGTCCAAGGGACTCTCAAGAGTCTTCTCCAACACCACAGTTCAAAAGCATCAATTCTTTGGTGCTCAGCCTTCTTCACAGTCCAGCTCTCACATCCATACATGACCACAGGAAAGACCATAGCCTTGACTAGGCGAACATTTGTTGGAAAAGTGATGTCCCTGCTTTTGAATATGCTATCTAGGTTGGTCATAACTTTCCTTCCAAGGAGTAAGCGTCTTTTAATTTCATGGCTGCAGTCACCATCTGCAGTGATTTTGGAGCCCAGAAAAATAAAGTCTGACACTGTTTCCACTGTTTCTCCATTTATTTCCCATGTAGTGATGGGAACAGATGCCATGATCTTCGTTTTGTGAATGTTGAGCTTTAAGCCAACTTTTTCACTCTCCACTTTCACTTTCATCAAGAGGCTTTTGAGTTCCTCTTCACTTTCTGCCATAAGGGTGGTATCATCTGCATATCTGAGGTTATTGAGATTTCTCCCAGCAATCTTGATTCCAGCTTGTGTTTCTTCCAGTCCAGCATTTCTCATGATGTACTCTGCATATAAGTTAAATAAACATGGTGACAATATACAGCCTTGACGTACTCCTTTTCCTATTTGGAACCAGTCTGTTGTTCCATGACCAGTTCTAACTGTTGCTTCCTGACCTGCATACAGATTTCTCAAGAGGCAGATCAGGTGGTCTGGTATTCCCATCTCTCTCAGAATTTTCCACAGTTTATTGTGATCTACACAGTCAAAGGCCTTGGCATAGTCAATAAAGCAGAAAGAGATGTTTTTCTGGAACTCTCTTGCTTTTTTGATGATCCAGTGGATGTTGGCAATTTGATCTCTGGTTCCTCTGCCTTTTCTAAATCCAGCTTGAACATCAGGAAGTTCACGGTTCACATATTGCTGAAGCCTGGCTTGGAGAATTTTGAGCATTACTTTACTAGCGTGTGAGATGAGTGCAATTGTGCGGTAGTTTGAGCACTCTTTGGCATTGCCTTTCTTTGGGATTGGGATGAAAACTGACCTTTTCCAATCTTGTGGCCACTGCTGAGTTTTCCAAATTTTCTGGCATATTGAGTGCAGCACTTTCACAGCATCATCTTTCAGGATTTGGAGTAGCTCCACTGGAATTCCATCACCTCCACTAGCTTTGTTCATAGTGATGCTTTCTAAGGCCCATTTGACTTCACATGCCAGGATGTCTGGCTCTAGGTCAGTGATCACACCATCATGATTATCTGGGTCGTGAAGCTCTTTTTGTACAGTTGAATAAAAAATATCTCTCTGTAAATTCATATATAAAATGAAAAGGGACATAACCAGAAAAAGGGATGCGTATACTCTACAATAATTCTTACAGATCTTTTAGAAAACAATAAGGTAAATATCAGTGTTCCAATAGGAAAATTGGCAAATCTTTAGTTAAGTAACTCCCAAAAGAAATATATATATGGTCATTTAACTTTAAAAAAATGTTGTAGTTTTACTGGCTTTAGTTGGATTGATTACTGACAAATTACTTGACATATTTGTTCTCTTCTCATTTGACAGTAATGAAAAGACAAACATTTTCAAATATTCACCAAATATTTACTGGTCACCTACTATGTGTTGCTGCTGTTGAGTCACTTCAGTTGTGTCCGACTCTGTGCGACCCCAGAGAGGGCAGCCCACCAGACTCCGCCATCCCTCTCCAGGGATTCTCCAGGCAAGAACACTGGGGTGGGTTGCCATTTCTTTCTCCAATGCATGACAGTGAAAGTGAAGTCGCTGTCGTGTCTGACCCTCAGCGACCCCATGGACTGCAGCCTTCCAGTTTCCTCCATCCATGGGATATTCCAGGCAAGAGTACTGGAGTAGGGTGGCATTGCCTTCTCGGTACTATGTGTTAGACATTGCATATTCAACCCCTCCCCAACCCAGAAATGTTAACCAGGTCTTTGTTTCTATTATGTTGGCTTATCCTTGGGTAGAGGCATGTTAATATATCTTTTATGTTTTAGTTACCACTCACACCCCTGCAAAAAACAAAAAATCAGAATTTCCAGGTACCCAGAAATCAATCCTAAACAGACTGTGGTCTAGAAATTCTAGATTCAAAGTCATGAACTTAAATATATGTAGAGGTCAGGTCAGGCAGTTTACTTCAGAAACACGGGGAACTGAAGAGTTGCATGGTTTGTCTAAAGAAAGCAGTTTCTATTGAATTTAAGAGATCTTGCCTTGCAAAAGATGTGGATTAATGTTCTCAGATCTTTGAAGGTGGGAAGAGGAAGTAAGTGTGGGTTTTCACATTAATGTTTTCAGTTTTTAATTGTTGGAAACTAATGTTAATAAGAAAAGAACAGTGTGTGGGCTTTCAAAGAGGCATCTTCATTTGGCTTCTAGAACTAAAATTTGACTGGGAGTTCTATATGTAACTTATAGAACTGAAGTTTACAACATCTAGTCTACGCCTAAAAAGGAATTATGATTAGCCTGACCCACAGGAGATTTGGAGGCTAGCTGGCTCAAGAAGAGAAGGTTGACTGTTTCAGATGAGGAGAAAAGACAAGGGATCTTCTTGGGTTCTGACAATGTCAGAGACTTCTATTGCCTCAAAACCTGTGCCTTGAGGTGACAGGACCTTGGATACCAATGACTCCGTGGAGGAGGTAGGATCCTTAGAGCTATAGTTTAGAGAGCAGTGGTAGTGGTTGGAGGGCTTACACCTAGGAGCCTGAGAATCATCAATGGGGAGGAGATTTCTATAGCCTACTGAAAAATCACTGAGGACTACAATTCAACAGTGCCACTGGGGAGCAAGAAAGGCCATGCTGCTAATTTACCAAGATTGCCCACATTGTCCAGAAATATCTCTTTTATTTCTCCTAATGTTAAATTCTAATATTATGATTTTGGTTTTATTGTTATAAAGAATAAATCAAAGAAAACATATGCAATATATCTTATATCCCATATTTCCTGGAGCATTCTGTTTCTGCTGCAGTAGAAATTGAGAAATGCAAGTTGATGCTATGTTTTTCATCTATAATTTAGCAAAGGATAAAAAATGAATGAGACAGTATTACCTAACATTTTGAATCATAAATTATAGCTATAAATGCCAACTCTGCTACCTTTTGGGTCCCTTGGCAAATACCATATATCTTATATTATATAAACCTATATATTTTGTGATCTTCAGTTTCCTTATTGGCAAAATGGAGCTACTAAGAAAATCTACTCTTAAGATTGCTGGCTCAGTTAAGGTAATGCATGTGAAGTGCATACAATAGTGTCTGGAACATGGTGAAAGCTCTGATGACCTATTAACATGAAGAAAGTAATCAAGATAAGGTCATGGTGGTAAGGCAGGATGACATAAACCTGAGGACTCTGGAACAGAGGTATCTACATAGTCAGTGCCATTGGCATGGCCCAGCAGGAAAACAGACAGTGGCATCTCAAAAAAGACAAAGCCAAGGAGGGAGCAGAGTAAATCTGAGGCTATGAGCATGGCCCAGTGAATTACAGCTGGGGATGGGAAAATGGGTTGAAATAAGGCTACTAAAGGAAGAGTTCCAGAAAAATATCTATTTCTGCTTTATTGACTATGCCAAAGCCTTTGACTGTGTGGATCACAATGAACTGTGAAAAATTCTGAAAGAGATGGGAATACCAGACCACCTGACCTGCCTCTTGAGAGACCTATATGGAGGTCAGGAAGCAACAGTTAGAACTGGACATGGAACAACAGACTGGCTCCAAATAGGAAAAGGAGTACGTCAAGGCTGTATATTGTCACCCTGCTTATTTAACTTACATGCAGAGTACATCATGAGAAACACTGGGCTGGAAGAAGCACAAGCTGGAATCAAGACTGCCTGGAGAAATATCAATAGGCTCAGATATTCAGATGACACCACCCTTATGGCAGAAAGTGAAGAGGAATTAAAAGCCTCTTGATGAAGGTGAAAGAGGAGGGTGAAAAGGTTGGCTTAAAGCTCAACATTCAGAAAATGAAGATCATGGCATTTGGTCCCATCACTTCATGGGAAATAGATGGGCAAACAGTGGAAACAGTGTCAGACTTTATTTTTCTGGGCTCCAAAATCACTGCAGATGGTGAATGCAGTCATGAAATTAAAAGATGCTTACTTCTTGGAAGGAAAGTTATGACCAACCTAAATAGCATATTGAAAAGCAGAGATATTACTTTGACAACAGAGGTCTGTCTAGTCAAGGCTATGGTTTTTCCAGTCATGTATGGATGTGAGAGATGGACTGTGAAGAAAGCTGAGCACCAAAGAATTGATGCTTTTGAACTGTGGTGTTGGAGAAGACTCTTGAGAGTCCCTTGGACTGCAAGGAGATCCAACCAGTCCATTCTGAAGGAGACTAGTCCTGGGTGTTCATTGGAAGGACGGATGCTGAGGCTGAAACTCCAGTACTTTGGCCACCTCGTGTGAAGAGTTAACTCATTGGAAAAGACCCTGATCCTGGGAGGGATTGAGGGCAGGAGGAGAAGGGGATGACAGAGGATGAGATGGCTGGATGGCATCACTGACTCGATGGACATGAGTTTGAGTGAACTCCGGGAGTTGGTGATGGACAGGGAGGCCTGGCATGCTGTGATTCATGAGGTCCAAAAAAGAGTCGGACACGACTGAGTGACTGAACTGAACATGTGCAGGTTATTTTCTTGGGCTCCAAAATCATTGTGGATGGTGACTGCATCCATGAAATTAAAAGACACTTGTTCCTTGGAAGAAAAGCAATGACAAACCTAGACAGTGTATTAAAAAGCAGAGAAATCACTTTGCTGACAAAGGTCTGTATAGTCAAAGCTATGGTTTTTCCAGTAGTCATGTATGGTTATGAGAGTTGGACAATAAAGAAGGCTAAGGGCCAACAAATTGATGTTTTTGAATTGTTGTGTTGGAGAAGACTCTTGAGAGTCCCTTGCACAGCAAAAAGATAGAATCAGTCAATCCTAAAGGAAATCAGCTCTGAATATTCATTGGAAGGACTGATGCTGAAGCTGATGTGAAGAGCCAGTTCATGGAAAAGACCCTGATACTGGGAAAGATTAAAGGCAGGAGGAGAAGGGGACAACAGAGGATGAGATGGTTGGATGGCATCATGGACTCAATGGACATAAATTTGAGAAAACTCTGAAAGATAGTGAAGGCCAGGGAAGCCTGGTGTGTTGCAGTCTATGGGGTCATGAAGAGTTGGACATGACTGAGTGACTAAGAGTTGGACATGACTGAGTGACTAAACAACAAACTTTGAAGAGATTTTCCTAAGAACAATATCTATGACCTTCAGGTCATCTTGTTCCCAGAAGCAACATCATCACATATCTTCTAAGGATTTAAATTTTCACACTGGCCTGTCACATCTTTGCCCACACATTGGCAAAAAGACAATGAGTTTGCTTTGTGCCATTCCCTGTCTAGAGACTTGCTGTAGGACACAGCTTTTCTTCAAATAGCCTATAATGTATGTTTGTCTTTTGCTAATGTTTCTGTTAAGTTAGTTTAAAACACTTAAAATTCCAGAGCCAAAGCAAAATTTTGGAATCTATTTATGAAATCTGAGACTTTTATAGCCAGTTCCTATACTGAATTTCTGAATGAATTTATAAGATATAAAAATGTATTTTATTCCAGTGTAGTATAATTTAAGCTTGGTTATGAAAATACATATGGTTATCTTTAAATTAAGTGAATGTGATTTTAGTTTATAGAATGAAATTTGCAAATTTCATAAACTTGAAAAAAAAAATCAAACGTCTGGATGGATGACACATGGTTTTGACAAAATTGCTCTTCTTTTTAATCCCTGGGGCAAAGAACATGATTTCTTCCAGTAGGAATTTTGTGGTGGTATCGTCTGCCTTTCTTCGTACTAAGAGCAACTGTGTATTGATTTCAAAGCACATCTTGACATGTTCTTTAACATCTTGTTTTATTTTTTCTTTAGTTATTTCAGATCACTGATTTAGAGTAAATATAAAACAAAAAAAGAAACAAAAACCCTTGAGTGTGAAAGACTTCAATCAGCACAATCTTGAATCAACTGATAGTTTTCATTTCTAATATTGGCAGCCATATTCATTGAATCACATTTACTATTCCATTGACTTTTCAGTGAATGGTTTTCTTACTGATAACCAACAGAACAGCAAAGATGCACCAGTGACTGATTAAAATGAAGGATACCTCTAACTCAACCAGCATCAGTGACTTGTATTCATCAAGTTATCAGTAGAAGACAATGAGATTAAGAATGTAGCCTTTTGGAGTAATTGACATTTTGGCAGCTGACACTATTCAAGTAGTGAACCGTTATTGAAAGCATCTTTCAAGAAACATTTGACATTCAAAATAAAAGTTGTTAGCATATAAACATTGAAGAGAATTTTTGAGGTGATTAGAACATGTGGAAAATTGGCACAAAAGAAGAAAATCTAATTTTTGCTGAGATCTATTATGTTCTAATCACTATCAGTTGTCCTAAGCACATACCTTATTTCATTTACTCCTAACAATATTTATAGTAAATTAAGCTGATGCTATTATTACTAGAATCTTACAGATGAGGACACTGAGAAGTTAATATGTTTAGGATCATATATTAGTGATGGTATCTCTATGGTTTTCTAGCTCCAAAGATCATTCTCTCGACCATTAAGATTTATGGGTCTAATTCAGTTCATTCCTAGTAATTTAGTTATTTGGCATAGATTGATTTTGAACCTAATTTTTCAGAAAAATGTAGTAAATCATTATGAATAATAATAAGCATTTACTATATTTTAGGTAATGTGCTGTACTATTTTTTTTCTACCTACCACAGAGGCTTTTTAAACAACTTTATTGAGGCATAATTCACATTATATGTAATTCACACTTTTAAAGTGTATAGGTCAATATTTTTAGTATATTCATAGATACATACAACTATCACCATGGACTATTTTAGAAATTTTTCAATACCTCAGAAAGAAACCCTTGTACCTTGTAGCCATTATTCCACTATGCTCCCAACAACTTCTGCCTCAGCCTTAAGCAATTACTGATCTATTTTGCCTCTATAGATATGCCTATTCTGAGCATTTCATATGAATAGAATAACATAACTTGTGGTCTTTTGTTGGGGAAGGCAATGGCACCCCACTCCAGTACTCTTGCCTGGAAAATCCCATGGATGGAAGAGCCTGGTGGGCTGCAGTCCATGGGGTCGCAAAGAGTTGGACACGACTGAGCGACTTCACTTTCACTTTTCACTTTCATGCGTTGGAGAAGGAAATGGTAATCCACTCCAGTGTTCTTGCCTGGAGAATCCCAGGGATGGGGGAGCCTAGTGGGCTGCCGTCTATGGGGTCGCACAGAGTCGGACACAACTGAAGTGACTTAGCAGCAGCAGCAGTGGTCTTTTGTGACTGACATTTCATTTAGCATACGTTTGCAAGGTTCATCCCACTTGTAGCTTATAACGATACTTCATTCTTTTTGATGACCAAATAATATTCCCTTGTATGGATGTGCCATACTTTGTTTATCAATTCATCAGTTGATGGACATTTAGGTTGTTTACATCTTTGGGTATTATGAATACTGCAGCTATGGACATTCATGTACACGTTTTTGTGTGGATGTGGGCTTTCATTTCTCCTGGGAATATACCTACAAGTGGGATTGTTATGTCGTATAGTAACACTGCTTCACTTTTTGAGAAATTGCTGAATTTTTCCAAAGCAGCTATACCATTGTACATTCCTCACTAACAGTATATGAGGTTTCTGGTTTCTCTAAATCCTCACCAACACTATGATTATCTGAATTTTTGGTTCTGGCTATCCTAGCAGGTATGAAATGGCACCTTTATGTGGTTTTGATTTGTATTTTCCTGATGAATAATGATGTCAAGTATATCTAATGTGCTTGTTGAGCATTTATATAACTTCCTTGGAGAAAAGTCCATTTTAGATCTTCTGCCAAAAAAGATTTAGAAAACTGTGCTATTCATCTTCTTCTTGTTGATATGTAAGGGTTCCTTATATATTCTGAATACAAATCCCTTATCAGATACATGACTTGAAAATATTTCCTTCCATTCTGTAGGTTGTTCTGCTATATTTATTACATGAATTATGTAATTTGATCTTTACAAAATCCATGAGATATCATGCTTCTTTTTTTTTTTTTTTGTGATCATAAAACAGGCTCATAGTGGTTAAGTACCTAGTCTAATTCACAGTGTGACATGGGATGGTTCCAGTATTTGCACTTAAAACTTTATTGGAATTTCAATTAAAGTTCTTTACCCTCTTGCTTTGATGCTCATATACACTGTATGTATTTGATGAAAGAAATTGAATCTTAGGATTGCATTTTCCTGTCTATGCTTCACTCCTAGACATTCCAGTGGATAAACACTGAGAAGGAAAACACTTCGGCAATACTCCTCAAATTGATTCTCTGGTGACCATGCTAAGTCCCAGCAGGAAGGTATAGCCACAAAGCTCCTGAAGAACATTGAATTGATGTTCTGAGTCTCAATATATAAACATGGGGAATTGTTCTTTTAAAAGACAATGACAAAGAGAAACCTTTTAATGTGAGCCAGATGCAGCCATGATTTTGATTAAATGTTTGCTGGTAACCAGACTGAGTTGGGAACATCTGCCCACTGATGAGCTCCCTGGAGTTTTAGCAGGTGAATTTATGTAGTAAATATAACTCTAAGTTCTTCTTCCTGAGGAGAGATGTTAGGGGGAAAAAAGCTTACTTTCCTTTTCTGCCATTTTTTCCACCTGACATTTAGGAAGCCTAAGTAATTGCATTTCTGTACTGAGATAATACCACTTCCCCTTGGCCTCTTTGCTTCCTCAGCTTTGGGTTTACAGGTGACCAGTAAGTGTTGGTGCCAACATCTGGGCCACATGTGTGCAGGCATTTTGGGTTGTCCAAGAATAGTGCACAGCTCCATATGTGTCTAGTAGCAATCCTCTGATGTTAGAATTTGCTGTTGATATTTTTCATGCACACTCACCCTCTTGAGCAAACACACTTCTCGCCTTTCAAATCTACCATCTTAGATATCCATACTAGACTGTCTCTGAAAGCTTGGATCATCATGCAGGATACATGATATTTAGAGGAAATATGTTTCAATGGATGTTTCTGGATTCTTCCTGGTTCTAAATCAGTTTAGATAAAACAATCTCAGATTAAACAATCTCCAGTCTGGAGGGCTTTACTCACCTCCCAATCTTGCATGCAAATACAAGGTCTATCTTATCTTATCACAAGTCACCACCCTGCAGATTATCTATCACTGCTGCTGCTGCTAAGCTGCTTCACTGGTGTCCAACTCTGTGTGACCCCATAGACGGCAGCCCACCAGGCTCCCCCATCTCTGGGATTCTCCAGGCAAGAACACTGGAGTTGGTTGCCATTTCCTTCTCCATCACTACCTAGACCCTTATTCATATACTGTTCTATACTTGACAAAATTGAACCCAACTCTCTCCCTTTCTTCAGAAGCCCTTCTTTCCTGCCCTCTGAATTCAGTCTGTCATTAAGAAACTCCCCATTAGCTCCAAGTTCTTCTCTCAATCTTCCATTAATCTCTGTTTTATAACTGGAATATGACTGTGGCTTGAGGAAATCACTTCCTCTGCAGTCCTCTTAAGTGAAAATTTGTTTTCCTCACATTCCCCAAGGAGTTGAGGTGAACTAGATGGCTGCTCCTCATTGTCACTTTCAAACCACTTTTGCTGCTTCATCTTTCAAAATTCACAGCTCATTTGTAGTTCTTGCTATTAAATACTATCATGTGCTGTCCCATCTTTTTTTTTTTCTTTTTTTTAGCATTATTCATTAGACACTTTCCTGAGTCACTTTCTTCTTGTCCACTTTTAGTGCTGCCACCATTTTGGCAATGTCAACATCTGTCATCGATGTGGATATTCATCCAGCATTTTTGGATTTATTTATTTATTTTTTAAATTTATTTTTTTTTAATTATATTTAATTTTATTTTTTAACTTTACAATATTGTATTGGTTTTGCCATATATCAAAATGAATCCACCACAGGTATACATGTGTTCCCCATCCTGAACCCTCCTCCCACCTCCCACCCCATACCATCCCTCTGGGTCATCCTAGTGCACCAGCCCCAAGCATCCAGTATCTTGCATCGAACCTAGACTGGTGACTCGTTTCATATATGATATTATACGTGTTTCAGTACCATTCTCCCAAATCATCCCACCCTCTCCTGCCGGGGTCCAGCCCCAGTGGATCCAGGGAATTCGAAGGGGAGACGGTGTCGGCAGGGGTCAGGAAACGATTAATTAGGCGTTAATTAAAGATATAAAGAGTAATAAAAATGAGGATAGCTCAGTGAGGAAATTCAGTGAAGAAAAGCGGATGAAATAAGGATAGCTCAGTGAGAACATTTTGTGGAGAGAGGAGGCTGAATAATTCAGCCAGAAGGTAAGAGAAAGAAGACATGGGGAGACCAAGCTTCGGTGAACAAAGCCCCACACTTTATTTTTCACAGTAGTTTTTATACCTTAAGTTATGCATAGAGGATAATGGGGGAAGGGGTAGAGTCATGCAGTAAGCCAGGCTTTCTTCCTGCAAACTTATCATATGCAAAGTTTAGGTGATTTGCATCATCTTCTGGCCTGGAGGCCTGTCAACATTTTAAGACCCTTTCTTCAGAAAACTTATTTTTCACTAAAGGTGATTAGGCAGGCGCCACCCTCCAAAGGCATTGGAGTTGCATTTCTATAGGGCAAAGGTGTGGTCTGTTGTAACAAGAAAAAGAATTAACTCAAGGGTCCAAGGTTACAAACATTAAAGCTACTACTTACATTTCTATAAACCAATTATTTCAATCAATACACTGCCAAGGACACAGTAGGTCAGGGATATGGAGACTTAGCAGCAAACATCGGCCCAACAAGTGAAAATCCTTCACCAATACAATTTCTAATCAATCTTTTAACTGCTCAAAGGAATCTGTATTTAGACAGTTTAGAACATCTCATGCCTCTCACAGTTGGGAGGCTCTGAACAATCACATGCGGCTGGAAAAACCTATTCGGGCAGGCTAGAGGATTTCCAAAAGAGTTTGTAGGTTGAAACACAGTCACACCCAGGAATTATTAACTGGAGCTGTAAGTTAACTCTTTTTTCAGAGAGGTAGTGGGGGACAGTCCCCCGTAAAGTCAGAGATGTAGGTGAGAACACAAAGCAGAAAGTAGGCAGACTCTGGTTTTTTGGGGGTAGATGCTCGAGAATTTCCAGGGGGCTCTTGAGGCTAGATCTCGTATTTGCATATGCCGAGCCTCCTTCCTCATGACCTTTGTCATGGGTAGAGCACTGATCCAAGCTGGCTCCTGACACTCTCCCTCTCCCACAGAGTCCAAAAGATTGTTCTATTCATCAGTGTCTCTTTTGCTGTCTCATATACAGGGTTATTGTTACCATCTTTCTAAATTCCATATATATGCGTTAGTATACTGTATTGGTGTTTTTCTTTCTGGCTTACTTCACTCTGTACAATAGGCTCCAGTTTCATCCACCTCATTAGAACTGACTCAAATGCATTCTTTTTAATAGCTGAGTAATAATCCATTGTGTATATGTACCACAGCTTACTTATCCATTTATCTGATGATGGACATCTAGGTTGCTTCCATGTCCTGGCTATTATAAACAGCGCTGCGATGAACATTGGGGTACACATGTCTCTTTCAATTCTGGTTTCCTCGGTGTGTATGCCCAGCAGTGGGATTGCCGGATCATAAGGCAGTTCTATTCCCAGTTTTTTAAGGAATCTCCACACGGTTCTCCATATGGTTGTACTAGTTTGCATTCCCACCAACAGTGTAAGAGGGTTCCCTTTTCTCCACACCCTCTCCAGCATTTATTGTTTGTAGACTTTTGGATCGCAGCCATTCTGACTAGCGTGAAACACCATACACAAAAATAAACTCAAAATGGATTAAAGATCTAAATGTAAGACCAGAAACTATAAAACTCCTAGAGGAAAACATAGGCAAAACACTCTCTGACATACATCACAGCAGGATCCTCCAAGACCCACCTCCCAGAATATTGGAAATAAAAGCAAAAATAAATAAATGAGACTTAATTAAACTTAAAAGCTTCTGCATAACAAAGGAAACTATAAGCAAGGTGAAAAGACAGCCTTCAGAATGGGAGAAAATAATAACAAATGAAGCAACTGACAAACAACTAATTTCAAAAATATACAAGCAACTGCTGCTGCTACTGCTGCTAAGTCGCTTCAGTCCTGTCCGACTCTGTGCGACCCCATAGACGGAAGCTCACCAGGCTCCCCCGTCCCTGGGATTCTCCAGGCAAGAATACCGGAGTGGGTTGCGATTTCCTTCTCCAATGCATGAAAGTGAAAAGTGAAAGTGAAGTCGCTCAGTCGTGTTGGACTCTTAGCGACCCCATGGACTGGAGCCTACCAGGATCCTCTGTCCATGGGATTTCCCAGGCAAAAGTACTGGGGTGGGGTGCCACTGCCTTCCCCGATACAAGCAACTCCTACAGCTCAATTCCAGAAAAATAAATGACCCAATCAAAAAATAGGTCAAAGAACTAAATAGACATTTCTCCAAAGAAGACATACTGGTGGCTAACAAACACATGAAAAGATGCTCAACATCACTCATTATCAGAGAAATGCAAATCAAAACCACTATGAGGTACCATTTTTGGCTTTATAAATAAATCATTCATGCCCTCAATTCTAATGATAGTTTTCTTCTATTGTTCTTTTTTTTTTTCAAAGAAACATAATTTATGATAGACCACACTTGAAACATCTCAAAGGCTCATCAAGAGAGAAACAGATAAATTCTGGTATTTTTGCACAGTGAGCTCCTCAGTTTAATGCTCATGCTCTAGACATTAATAAACTCAAAAATTATAACAACTTTGGATCTTGATGTTAAAACATACAGTTTTTGGCCTATAACTGATTATTCTTCCTGAAAAATATCAATATCTCTCTCACATGCATGCACACACACACACACACACCTCTAAATATTTATCAGTTTTGAACTTCAATCTGTGTACTCTACTACTTTTCACTATCAGCCATACTTCTCAATTCTCATTTCCTCATTTCTTACTAATTTATCATTAATATCACTTACCTTCATAAACCTTCATCTTTCTATTCACTTTCCCACCCTAGTATTTCCCTAGCCACCAGGGTAGCTCCAAGAAAACTGGAGTTAGTAGTCGTTCCCCTCTTCAAGGGATCTTCCCAACCCAGGGATTGAGCCTGAGTCTCTCACATTGTAGGGAGATTCTTTACCATCTGAGCCAGTAGGCTCACTCACAAAATGGGAATATGACTTTTGGGAACCCTCACTGGTGGCTCAGTGGGTAAAAAATCTGCCCACCACGCAGAGATACAGGAGCCATGGTTTCAATCCCTGGGTCGAGAAGATCTGCTGGAGAAGGGTATGGCAACCCACTCCAGTATTCTTGCCTGGAGAATCTTATGAACAGAGGAATCTGGTGGGCTAAAGTCCATGAGGTGGCAAAGAGTTGGAAATACTAAAGTGACTGAGCATAGCACACACATGGACTAAATTGGGCTTCCTTGATGGCTCAGATGATAAAGAATCTGCTTGCAATATGGGATACCCAGATTTGATCCCTCAGTTGGGAAGATCCCTTGGAGAAGGGAATGGCTACGCCCTCCAGTATTCATTCCTGGAGAATCCCATGAACAGAGGAACCAGTCAGGCTACAGTCCATAGGGTTGCAAAAATTCAGACATGACTGAGTGACTAACACTTTCACTTATACAAGGTAGACTACATTTCTCATTTTCTTTTGCAATTAGTTGTGGCTATGTGAGTTTTTTCCCAAAGAAATGCGAGCAGGAGTAATTGTGGCTATGTGCATTTTTTCCAATGAAATGCAAACAGGAGTAATACATGCTTCTTTTGACCATGGCCCATAAATATTTCCATGTGCACTCCTATATGCTCTTTTCTGCTTCTAAAATTGGAATGGAGATGTCCTGGCAGAGATGACAAAGTGCTATTTTGTCATTTATCTGATAAAGTTATGATGGGAATTAACTACATATATGAATATTTAGCATATTTCCTACATAGAGCTAGTGGTCAATAAATGTTTTATATCCTATAATTATTATTACAGTCTTTGTACATTACAGTAATCATCCAGGATGGGAAAAAATGTACACACTCTCATAATTCAAGAGATAGTACAACTAAGTCTGCTGTTTTGTGGTCATTTCTGTGCTGTTGTGTGGTCAGAATCAGACTTGCTGATTCAGCAGTCTTTTCTCTTTTTACACAGTTTCTCTGTTGATGAGCTGAGAGAATTCTAAGCCATACTTAATAATACTTAAAGGTCCATATTGGGAAATACTTATCTAGTGAAAAGTAGTTTAACTAAAAACAATATGAAAATCTTTGTTATAATGGTTATGAGAATTCTAAACTGTGCTAGACACCTTGTATTTACATAACATTTTTTCTATAAAAGAGCCCTACCACACCTCTTCCCCTACTTACCTATATCTGATACTCTCTTCTGTAGGCCAAAAGCAAGTTCAGACCATCCAAGCCCTGACATATGTGTGGAACTCTCCAGCTTTATCCCCATTTGCTACCATAGAAACCAAGCCAGTCTCCTTCCTCTGCTCTCTTCAGCCATTCTTGAACCTGCCTGAGAGTTGTCTTTTCTCCCCCCATAATCTTATTATGTCAGTAATGAAATTTTTCATACTTTCTGGGTATATGTGTCATCAGTCTCAACATCCAAACCAAATTTTGGTTGAAGGGTCTATCCTGTCTCTGTGGTGGGATGGCAACAACTGGCCCCAAGAACCGAAGACAAGATACTGTCCCTTACCAGCAGGTGTTTTTTCTCTCTTTTTTGACTTTTGAACTGGCTCTGCTGTATGCTGGTAAACATGAACTTTGAGCTACAGCCATCTGGCTAGCTTGTGCTTTGACCTTGCTTCTTTGTGCTACACGTGTGAGTGACTGCTAAACGTTTGACCAACATAAATCACTATAGACTATAGCCAGTTGGCATATAGTGAAAGGATTATTGGATTGGGGCCCTCCATAAAGCAGTTCTGAACTGTGTATCTCAATTTGGATTTGTGAGTCTCAAGTTAAATCATGTGTATCAATTCCAAAATAACTCATCGCTGATACTAACCTCAAAGAAATCACGCCTACTTTGTGAACACTGGTTGTGTCTCAACCATATGTTGGCCCCCTTTCTATATAGAACTCAGGAGAAAAACTGATTGTTCCATATAGACGATATGAAGGAAGAGCACTCATATGAAGGAAAAACAGTTACTATGTGGGATGATGAAGTCATACTTCTAAAAGTAAATGACTCACTGTGTGTGTGTGCATGCACACACATGCATGCACGTGCATGTGTGTATGGTCAGTCATGTCTGACTCTTTGTGAAGCCATGAACTGTAGCCAGCCAGCCTCCTCTGTCCATGGAATTTCCCAGGCAAGAAAACTAGAGGGGGTTGTCATTTCCTCCTCCAGGGGATCCAACCTGCATCTCTTGCATTGGCAGGTGGATTCACTAGTACCTTACAAAATACTCCTGCTGCTGCCACCTAGGCCTTATAAACACAAAGGATCTGGATCTTCTGGGCTCTAGAGAGAAACACGTATGTCACCTCTGTGACAAAGCCAAGAGATTAATTCAACCATTGCCATGGGGACCATGCCATGATAGTACTAACTTGATTTGGGGTTCTCTGGAAGAAGAAACTTATAAAAACTTTTCACTATAAGATAAATAACATCTCAGAATCTAATTTAAAAATTAAGACACAAAACTCCAAATTGTCAAGAACCTCAGAAATAAGAAATCTAAAAATTTGTCACAGCAAGGAGGAACCTAAAAAGGTGTAACCTGTAATGACTAAATTTAAAGTAGTATCCTGGATGGGATGCTAGGACAGCAAAAGGATATTAGGCATAAAGCAAGGAAATCTGATAAAGTCCAGACCTTAATTAATAATACTGTTTTGAGTGTTTGTTGACTAAGTTGAGCAAATGTTCCATACTAATATACAGTGTTAATAAGGGGAATTGAATGTGAGGTATATGAATATACTCTTTACAATTCTTCTGTAAATCTAAAACTTCTTAAACAAAAAAGTTAAAAAAAACACAAAATACTAGGCGATGAGATGTGGAAACAGTAGAATTAAACACTGATGGGGGTGACCATGACTAATGGTTTGGAGGGAACACTTGCTCCCTAACATGTACACCACAAGAATTGAACCAGACAAGAAGAGAAAGCCTGGAAAATCAACATGGGAAGGTTCTTTAGTGGGTACTGAGGAAGCACACACTTTCTCAAACCAGAGCACATAGTCTCCTCCACTCCTCTGTATGCTTCTCCTCCCCCATGGATTTTCAAGTGTGGTGCTTTGTGATGTCAGGTCATTTCAGGGCTACCATTGACTGGAGGACTTTCCTGCTGATCAATCAAAGCTGATGGGTGTGTCCCTTTATTTTCCTGGAAAGGTATATATAGAGAGGCCAGGCACCTTGGTGTTGGACACTATTCCTATAACATGGCAGAAGTCATGAAGGAAGTGAAGGAGGAGGAGTCAGAGATTGAAATAGACACAATAAATTTGGAGCAACAATTGTCAAGCACTAGAGGAAGGAAGAGATGTCTGGTCAATCCAATGGCTTGGACGATGAGAAGGTCAGATTACCCTACCCATGTTCCTCCTCCTCCTCATCCCCCAACTGAGATTTACCCTGCCCTCGTCTGGCACAAAGCCCTTCCTCAATGCACACACCCTTTCTCTTAAAATTCTCCTTCTCATCCTCCTTCACTAATGTCTTTCCGGATGACTTTGCTTTCCTACCAGATAACCGAAAGCTCATGAGGAAGGTAAAATCAACTCTTCAGCAGAATGTGGAGAAGAGTAAGGAAGGGAAGAAATTGACGATACTAGACTTCTACCACCACCCGCAGAATAAAAAGAAGGAGAGTCAGCCAATCCGGATGAACAAATCCCAGAGGATTCTTCCAACAGTTCTCCTGACAATTCTCCAAGTACCCGCCTGGACCCACTTTCAGTATGAGACCTTGAGCAATCTGCTCTCCCTCCAGGAAAAGAACTGGCAGAATAGTCGTTTGTGATGGGATCAAGCATACAGCAATGGTCACCTCGGTAGAGACCAGGTACTCAGATGTTGATGATTAAAATATCAACAAGCTGTAAAAAGATGTATGTGTATCTGTTTTTTGATGATGGGGAGGGGAGGAAGGGAAGTGTCAGAGAGGGAGGTGGAATCCTTCCTGTTTGGGGCCCAGACCAGCCAGTACATATTTACCCAGACATTGAGAATGAGGACAGGATGAAGACTGAGCACTGAAGACTGAAGATTTCTGAGCACAAAAGATTTCTTCCTGAACACTTTATCCCACTGGTGAGGAGGAACAGGGCTTGGTATTTCTGTGTGTCTGGGAGGTCCCAGCTCGGGAGAGGGCCGATGTAGGTGTGGTGGCCATGTGTAATAATCAAATTCCACTTTTGATGTTTGACAATTGAATTTTTAAGGCTCATCAGTTTCTGTTTTTTTTTTTTTTTTTTTTTCTGGCCCACATTTGGGTAAGCTGATAAAAACAGCCAGGGACTAAAGGAACATACAATAGAAACAGACATACCTAACCTTAACCATTGGAATTATTGCCTTGCCTACACTTCCCATAGCCTAAACATCCATTATCCCAAAAGATCCTCTAGTGCACGTGGATAATCTGACCCAATGAGTAATAAAATTCTTTGTGCCCTATAATCACCTTTAAAAATATGAGACACTATAGACCTTTCCCTTTAGTTAAAATAACACGTTTCACCTCAGATGTTTTTAAAAAGATTCATTTAGATGAAAGCAGGGTCTTCACAGATTGAAACCCATGATAGGAGACCTGTTTAGAGAAGGTGTGATTATCCCCACTCCTGCTGCACTTAACAGACAAGTTTTACTTGATCTTAAACCTGGAAAATAAGAACAGTGCCTCAGTGTGAACTTGTACCTTTGGTGTCATGTCCCCACTCACAAGGGCTTCATGGATATTATTGAAATTACTGTTTCCACTGAATAACTGGCAAATACTTTGTAGTCATAGCAAATCATTTGGCTAGCATGCTCTTTTTAGTGCCTATTTCACCAACCTCTCAGCTACACTTCACCTTCACCTGGCTACTCAGTGGGTCCAGTGTCCAAACATGCCATCTCACAGTAGGAAATATTTTCACCAGTTCTAGCTTTTTCCAGGTACACTATTATGACTCCACACTGATGACATCTTCCTTTGAGGAGATTGCTATGATACACATAGTACTGTCCCACCACTTCAGTTAAGTGCCTGAAAATTCTTTGGTAAGTGGAAGACTGCTCCAATCTTGACAGTGTCGAGAAACAATTTTAGTCTTCTTAGGACCCATATTGTTAAAACAAGCCCAACATATTTTAGACATTTTTAGATTCTGGAGGCAACATTTCCTCATATACACATGTTTTTCTTTTTACTTTCTTTCTTTTTATTTTCTTTTTTCTTTTTTTTTTTTGCTCTGTAACTTCCAAATAGGCCCACCTTGAATGAGACTCCCTATGTCAAAGGATTCTAGAATCTGCCTAAGTTGCCATAGAATAGGCCCCCCAAGTCTTCTTCACTGTGCAAGCTTTAGCAACCTTCTCTCTTGTGTCTTTGAGTCCTTATAGCATCAATGATGGTTGTTGGTTTTGTGGGTTTCTGATAGAAGGAACTGCCTACCTTGGACCAATGTTGTATTCCCTTAGTGTATCAATTGTGGGTACATGCTGGACTTTTCTGGAAATATAGACTATCTCACATCTTGAATCTATGACCCTCCATATCCAGCTGCTCATTTGGCCTTTGATTATGGAAGCAGCACTCTTAAAGCTCAGCATAGCCACTGAGGCCTTGTTGCTACAGGATGGAGCTGAATCTGGGCCCTCTGCATACCCTATCTTCAAAAGAAGATAACGTCCCTTGTTCTCAGTCCCATGTCAGGTGTCACACTGCTAAGAAAGTTCATCTTTTAGAACCCTTGGACACCTGGGGAGCCCCTTAAAATCAACACAGTGGAAATCAAAGAGCATTCATTCACTTAACCAATGCTATGATCACTATCACACTTGATGGAGCTTGCCTGAAAGTTGCTGCTTTTCATCTCTTAATCAGAATGTTCCTGATAAAGGACAAGACTCAAAGGTCAGCTCAAATAGCCAAACTTTAGCCAGTTATCTTAGCAGAGAATGTCTTGGCCAACAATTGGCCTCATCTTCACACCATTGTAGATCTTTGGGCAGTCACTGCCAATGAGCTGACCATATGTTCTGGCCAAGTCAAACAATTCCTAACCAAGCTTGTCTCATTTAAGGTAAAGAACTCATGGAATTTTTTGCCTCCCAAGAGATTATACCAAAAATGTAAAGCAAGGTCACACATTTTCTGCACATGTTAAAGACACAATACAATGTCTCACCATGGCACATCTCACCCTCTTTGGAATTCTACACATTGATAGAAACCAAGACACTCACTTTACTTTTCAGAATACACAATACCAGCTCCTGAACAAGGCATAGAATGGAACAGTCACCTCCTTTACTGGTCTTATGCTGTAGGTGTCATAACGGCTTACAGCAACAAATCCAAATTAAATTAACTATGCAATGTCTTAGTTAACAGACAAGTATCATGGGTAAATTGTAATAGAGATCGATCCCATTTTTTATTCAGTTTTATTGAGGTGTAATTGACAAATTAAAATCATATATGTTAATGGTGTAGAACTTGATGTTTTGAGTGTATCTATATCTATACTAATATCTATAGAAGAAAGAAGCACAATCATCTAATTACCCATCCCCTCAACTACTATTATTTTCTCCCTTTGGGGAGTCTAACTATTTTTGATGTATAATATTATGTGTGTAATAATTCTTTTCATATCTTCTTGATGTATGTATGCCTCATTAGTCTCGACATTGAGATGCAATTTGACGGGGGTTGTACATTCCACTTCAATGAGATGACAACAAGCTCAAATATTTCACTGAATGTTGTGAACTGTGTAGGATCAGAGGAGTGTCAGGCTCCTGGCACAATACAGGTATGATCTGATGATGACTGAGACTAGGGTTGTAGCAGAGGGAATATAACAGTATCTAGTTGAGCAGTTGGGACCACAGGATTTCAAGTCCAATCTCAATTTATAGCTTCACCATCTAAAAGCTACTTGACCTTGAGTTAGTTTCTTAACTTTTGTAAGAGTTAGTTTTCTCATCTGTAAAATGGGAATAATGAAAGCATGTATCTATATCTTAGAGTCATTCTGCGATTGAATGGAACAATTTATGTAAAGCACCTGACATTATACTAGAACAATAGTAAGCATATAAACAGCTTCTGTTTTTTATCGATAATATATGTACATACATACATACTTCTTGCTTCTTTCTCCTCTACCCACCCCAAACCTAGCATGTCCTCTATCAGCTGCTATTAATTCATAAGTAATGAGCCCTTGTTTTTTCCTTGAAGACATAGTATTTGGAGGTGTCTTCCCTCAGTGGTTAGGCATTCTGGCACCTTTAGGTAATAAGTGTCTGTATATGGCTTATCATTAATTTATTTAATAAGTGGCAGTAGTATCTGATTTTAACTTTCTTTTTATACCTAATGAATCATTTCTTGAATGCCTACCCCTTTTCTCCAACCTCTTCCATGGGTCCTAAATGAACAGCAACCCACATTTCTTCCTTAGCTTCAAACATAACTTGCCGTTCTTAGACTGCTTTGACAGATGCTTCTTTCCATTAAATTCAGTTTCGAGTTCTTCTTTCCTCAGAAAAATCTGCTTGCATTTTTCAAAGTAGGTTCTCATTTGCTTACTTCCTGATCAGGACTCTTCCAAAGTCCCTTGTTCCCTTAATGCTTTTACTTTCTATCTTTGGTCTCTGATATTTGCCCATCTTTCCACATTAGCATCATTTAAGGGTGTGAGTAATAAGCTGTTTACTGCCTTCTCCACATAATGAAATAGGACTAGATATTTCCTTCCTCTTTGAAGGAATTGCTTTCCCTTCCCAACCTAGAGCTGCCAAGTGATGAAAGTCTCCTCATTCTTTAAGGTTCAACACAAATGGTGCTTCCTCTCTGAAGCCTCTCTGCCACCAATGCCAGCAGAGTTCATTGTTCCTGTGGTCCTACAGAAACTTACATTAAAACAATTGCCATTTTGTATTAGAATTTTTCATGTACCTGTTTGTCTTCCTCAATATACAATATACAGCAAAGACAAGCATATTTAATTCATCTCTGTAATCCCAACCACTTGAATACATGAGACACAATATTATGGCCACTACTCAATGCATGTTTGCTGAGCTGCTAGAGGAGTGAATACTCTAATCATTCTGCATATCCTAGATCATGTCCCTTGCTTTATAATGTTTGCTAAATAAAATTTTAATATGTTTATTGTTAAAAACTCCAAGTACAAGGATGAAAGTTAAAAAAAAAAAACAAACCCTAAAACTAAATGGAAAACATCCTGTGATAGTCACACCTGTTACAAGTATCTTTCTGTACATGGCTCTAAATAGATGCTAAAGAGATGAAGGCAGTATTTTAACTATTTTTCACTTGCCAATTTAGTACAAGAGTTTTAATAATTTAAAATTGAGTATTTTAAAACAGCCAAGAAAAATGGATAAACCAAACATTATGTTCATCTGAAATAAAAAATACATCAGACTTGCATAGGCTGAGAAGTTTACATGGGATCTTGTTGTATCCAACTAGAGTAGTATAAGATTATCTGCTATCAGAGAAAATAGATTTATCTGGTATATCTGAGAATTTAAATAGAAACTTTGGTATGTTTATTTTACATGAAAGTTGAATTTTCAAAACAGTGGTGAAACAATGATCTGTTTAGTAAACTGCACTGGGATAATTGGCTTCCATATGATGACAAACATATGATAATAATATCACAATATATAAAAAATACATTCCAGATTAATTAAACTTGAAATCATGAAAATAAAAAACCAATAAGGTACTAGAACGAGATCTAGGCTATGAAAGTTATCGCTTTTGATATTCCTAAGAATTACAAAAATCTCAGGAGTCATAAGGAAAAAACTGATAGGTTATCTTCATTAAACACACAGACACATGCACACACATAAACCCACAGGCACAGACACAGACACACACACACACACACACACACACACACACACACACACCCCTATAGATCACAAAATACTATTAGTAAGTTTAATAAATACAGAGTTACTATAAATTTAGTAAAAAGGTATTTTCAACTCAATAATATTTAATAGAATTATATTGATATAATGTATTAATATGTATAGACACATGTTCATCTCTGCTTGGGCTACCATAACACAATACCACTGACTGGATGACTTAAACAACAAAATGTATTTTCTCAAGTTTCTGTAGGCTGGAAGTCTGAGGTTAGGATACCAACATGACTGAGAGAGCTCTCTTCCTAACTTCTTGCAGATGGCTACCTCCTTGCTATGTCCTTGCATGATAGGCAGAGTGTGAGCTCTCTGGTGTTTCTTCTAAGGACACCAATCCTAAAGAATCATGGCCCAACCTTTATGATCACATTTCATCTGAATTATTTCCTTAAATGTCCTATCTCCAAATACAGACACAATTGGAAATAGGGCTACAGCATATGAATTTTGTGGGCACAAACATTCAGGATATATATATATATATATATACACACACACACACACACACACACATATAAACATAAATTTCTACAAATCAAGATTGAAACCAAAAACAAATGAACAATCACACATAGGTCATAAAGAGGTAATTCGGGGAAAAAACATACAAATGACTAGTAAACACATTAAAAATTATTTAAAATGAAACTTTTTTCAAATTCATATGACAAGTAAATAAATGATACTTACACACAGAAAATGATATTAATGTTAAGCTATTTCCTTGGCTTGCTTGGTGCCAGATACTTGATGTGGATTAGTGCATTTAATTCTACAACAGCCTAATAAGGTAGCTACTACATGGTTAATATCTCCATTTTGCAAATGGAAAAATAGAGGTGGAGAGAGGATAAATAACTATAGGTCCAATCTGACTAACTCTGAAGCCTTCAGTCCTAGACTCCACTGTGCTCTGTGCTCAGCTGTGTCTGACTCTTTGTGACCCTTTGGACTGTAGTCCACCAAACTCCTCTGTCTATGGCATTTTCCAAGAAAGAATACTGGAGTGGGTTTCCATTTCCCACTCCAGGGGATCTTCCTGATACAAGAATCGAACCCATTTCTTCTGAGTCTCCTGTGTCTCCTGCATTGCAGATAGATTCTTAGCACTGAGTCATAGAGGAAGCACCCGCTATACTCCACACTACAATACATACAAGCTAAAGCCACCTTCTTGGGAAGATTTAGCGTCTGAAATAGGAATTTGCCTTTGACCATTAAAAAACATTTCTTTCAGACATATCCATAGTCAGGTATATTAATCTGCACCCTCACACACTAGGGTGTTTTACCACTGGAGAAAAAAAGAGTTCTCATTGACAGTATTAAAAGTATGAAACTTCATTGTAGGCATATGTCAAAAACTGTTAATAAGGATAAATTTATTTTCTTTTCCAATGAATAAAGCAGGCAGAAAGTGAAATTTCACCATTTTCATTTAGACCCTAATGCATTCTCAGTGATCTTCCCGAATGACTTTCTGCATTAACTCAGTGGTAGTAAAGAATTTGTTAGCTGTTGAGCAAACATTCACAGATCCTTTTACATCAAGAGCAGCAAATATTTCTCACCTACTTATGACATAGAAGTGGCAAAGAGGGGGAACAAAAGAAGACCTCATTGGCTTTGTGCTCTCTAATCAGTTGTGAATGAAGTTAGTTTGAGAACTTTGGGAATGAGAGGCTGGGTTTTTGCCAAATAGCAATCATAATAAGCATTACCCTTTTGCTGCTGACAGGAAAGTTCAAAAATTCCATCATGTCCCAGTTTCTCAACAATTGATAAAGGTTAATAAAATAGAATTTTAGGAAAGCAGAGTTTCTACAATTTTTATGCTCTTAAAGGACAATTCTTGTTAGTTCCACTTGGCTCTCACATTCCAGTGGAACTTGTCTCTTTCCTCTGTTTTGCATGGACCAGTAAACTATGGATAGAGCTCTCGGCTCTGATAGCTGATGAGAGAGAGGATGCACTTTAAAACAAGTCTGATCTGGTGACAGTACATAACAGGAGGAGATAAGATTGGAACAGAAGTCTCCTCGGTAGACAACATCTGCATCATTGAATTGTTATGTTAGGATGGGCTATAGGGTTCTTACTAGAACTCCTGAGATAGCTGGGTGGTGAATTTTTTCATGGGCTTTCACAGTTGTCAAAAAAGTTCCTCCAGAATGAGGCAGAACCACAGCTCCTTTAAAAGTGTCAATATGTTTCACACTCTTACTCCTTAGTCACATGAAATTTAAATGTGAATAACACTGTTGTTGCAGGAAGTATTATTTTGACTTTCAAATTATTTTGAGAATATGCTACATGGCAAAAATATTATTGCTTGAAGAGTACAAGTATACTCAGCTTACAAACAATGAAAACTTAAGTTCAAAATGGTAAATTATTTCAGAGTAATTATAATTTCTTCTGATTTAATTTCACTGAGCCTCAGTTTTCCAACTTCAAAATATACAAATGATTTTTATCTTCCATGTTTTATGGAGGATTAAAAGAAATATTGTATATAAAATCCTTAGCATATTGTAGAGTATATCATACTGCTGCTGCTAAGTCACTTCAGTTGTGTCCAACTCTGTGCGACCCCATAGACAGCAGCCCACTAGGCTCCTCTGTCCCGGGGATTCTCCAAGCAAGAATACTGGAGTGGGTTGCCATTTCCTTCTCCAATGCATGAAAGTGAAGTCGCTCAGTCATGCCCGACTCTTAGCGACCCCATGGACTGGAGCCTACCAGGCCCCTCCGTCCATGGGATTTTCCAGGCAAGAGTACTGGAGTGGGGTGCCATTGTCTTCTCCAGAGTATATCATAAGTACTCAACAAATGTAAATGTTTATTATTTTATTATAATTCTATTTATTCTTATTATGAAATTGTTAAATAGCTTTTGAGATGAAGTTTATGCAGCGAACAAAATACATATGGATCTCAGCAGTTCATTCGGAAAAGATTTCTCATATCTTTGTGGACAGCCTAAAGAAATACAAACATGACTTGAGTTTCTCCTTGGTTAAATATAACTGATTGGCTTCTAGTTTCAAGGGAGACAGGCTTCTAAGGCATGCCACTGGACTCTAGCCCAAGCCCTGCCCTGATCATCATTAAGTTTCACTTCAACCTCTCAGTCATATCCGACTCTCTGTGACCCCATGGACTGCAGCATGCCAGGCTTTCCAGTCCAACACCAATTCCTAGAGCTTGCTCAAACTCATGTCCATTGAGTCGGTAATGCCATCCAACCATCTTATCCTCTGTAATCTCCTTCTCCTCCTGCCTTCAATCTTTCCTAGCATCAGGGTCTTTTCAAATGAGTTGGTTCCTTGCATCAGGTGGCCAAAGTATTGGAGTTTCAGCTTCAGCATCTGTGCTTCCAGTGAATATTCAGGACTGATTTCCTTTAGGATGGACTGGTTGGATCTCCTTGCAACCAAAAGGACTCTCAAGAGTCTTCTCCAACATCACAGGACATGGGCCCCTCCCTCTGCCCACCTGAAACTGGGCCCCACAGACCAAGCCTCTGACTCCCTGAGCTCACTGATAAAGTGAGGGGGGTGTGGGGTCTCAGCCTGACAGCCCGGACTGGGGCCCCCAGGAGTCCAAGTCGGGCTGGAATTGTATTCTATAGGATCCTCTGTTTCAGGGTGACTGGACCTTCTATTCCTCTCTCAGGAGGGGGCCTAGTTAACTCTTGAGAGAAGGCTGCAGTCTTAGCACAGATGCTGGATGAGGGTCTGCTGTGCCCATAACCTTGAGGGAGCACAGGTAACCACTCACCTTCCCATAGGGGAATCCTCTGTGTCACCACACTTCGGGAATTTTTGCATAAATGATGTTGTTTTAGCTGAAGAGGATGAGCAGTGGCAGGTGAGTTAGCAAGGACTCAGCAGCCTATAGATGGCCTTGGCCGCTCATAGTGACTTAACACTACTCTTCTCTGGAGTATCTCCTGGTGGCTCTCTTCCACTGGTCTGCATGGGTGCCCACCCCACCCCCCACCCATGGGCCCTTTTTGTGCAGAGTGTCCAGAGGGGCTCTCGGGGGCCAAGAACTCATAAGTTATGGGTTCTAAGTCTCCACTGGTCAGGCGACTTTAGACTCTTCCTCTAGGAAGGAGAGGCATTTGGGAGGAGAGTGGGTGGCTGACCCGCCCTGCCCCTGGGGCCCCTGAGGGCCGAGGACTGAGCCTCACTGCAGTCCAGCCCAGCCCCCACGATGGCCTGGCCCCCACAATCCCCCCTACAACACATCAGAGCACCACTCAGAGGCTGGAGGTGCTGCCTGAGTGAGGCTTGGGTATCCCCAGGTTTGCTGAGGGTGGGGTTTGCAGAGCTCATCATCTGGGGGGTTTGCATGGGGCTTTGGGGGGCACCCTGGACTGGACCTCAGACCTTGGAGATGGGGACCTTACCTCCCTTTCCAGAGGCTCAGCAGATGGCTAATACCTTATTGCCTGGTTACAAGCCTGGCTTGTGGGGTCGGGCGTGGACAAGACCCTGGCCGCGGTGTCTCATCAGCCTCCCCTGCTGGTTTGTAGCTCGATACATCCCACGGCCTTCCTCATGTCAGTTCCCACAGAGTCCCAGGCGGTTCCTCCTGCAGAGAGCTGGCACTCCAGAGCAGTACCAGATTTGCTTATCACGGGCTAAGCCTTGTTTCTGTCAACCAGAAATAGACTCTTAGAGCTTCCCCACCTCATCCCTGTTAGGCCATGGCACCTCCCTTTGTGAAAGGACAGAGCAAGGGAGCCAGGGGATGAAAGAGCCACTGAGGATCCAAGATGAGCACTGGGCCCAGGGAGGCTCGGGCAGAGCTGGTGGAGAGTTGGCCATGGATCACTGGCTCCCTGGGGTCTGCCCAGTTGGGTCTCCAGGGTTATCCTTACCTAGTTGGAGCACTTGTGAGGCAGAGCCCCCTCTCTGAGACACCTTGCCTGGATGAAATGCACTTCCACTCTCCTAGACACTGTTGTCTGTGTGGCCCCGGGGACAGAAGTTAACCCATGCCTCTGGAGCTGCCTGGCCTCTCCTATGGTGATCTGGGCATGTGTGGGGCTCCGGACAGTTTGACTGTCCAGGCCCAGCCCATCAAGTCCATGATCCCTCCCTACATTCCTGTGTGACCTTAGGCTGTTGCCTCTGCCTGGCCCAGGAGGACGCATGCTTAGCCGCTTCACTCTGCAGTCAAAATCTAACAAGGACTGAGCTGTGGAAGTGATGTACCACATGACTCTCTTTTGATGTCAGTCTTGGCTTGGAAGTGAGCAGCCTGGTCAGGCATCACAGCAGTTCAGTGCTGTGGCTGACAGAGCCCTGGCCTGCATCACCCCATCTCCTTTCTCAGGGCCTCTTCTGCCTGTGCCAGACTGCCAACAAGGGAGATCCAGCCTTTCAGTTCAGGTGGACTGGTGTGCATGCTCTCCCCTCACCTGACCTAAGAGCCATTGCCTCTGTAGCATAACCCTGGAGGGCTATTTGCTATGCACTTCAGGACAAACACTCCTTTAAGAGTATGCACGTTATAGACTGGACACTCCAACGAGCAGAAGGTGCTGAAATGTGACACCCTTGAAGTGCTCAGCTGAAAAAGGGAAAGAAAAGAGAAAGAAGAAAATGACACCAGATGCAGGCCCTGCAATGAAGCCAAACCTTGGGCCTGGTGTCCATACACCAGCAAGTCCCCAAACTGAACACTCACAGGCCTCGGGCAGGGTCCACAGGCTCCAGCCCTGTGCATCTCAAGACAGGAAGGGCTCTTTTGGGGCCCCTGACAAGGGATGGTGTAATTTCTCCTCATCTATGTCCCTGTACCCATGAAGCAACTCTGCCAGGCTGTTGTCAAGCCCTTGATGGGTCTTTTCAATGAGTGGGTGCAGAGCATCTGAGGGTCTTCCCCAGGTGTTTAAGAGGTGCCAGGGGTGGGTGGCCATCTCTCTTGCCTTTGCAAGCAAGAAGCTGCCTGAGGGGACTCAAATGCTCAGCCAGGCCTAGAATGGAGGCGCTGAAGATGTGTGCTGGGTGAGAAATTCCTCATGTTTTCAGATTCTTTATTGCCATGCAGTGTTTTGACCACAGGGCCGCCTCTATCTTTCTGAATAGGGTGCATATTTGGGGTCCTCTGGGGGGCACACCTGAAGTGGATGGGGATTATGGGAAAGAATGGCCAGAGATTATGGGAAAGAGGGGTTGCCTGAGCAGTAGTAGAAGGGGTTCTGGGCCTGAGGCATGACAGGCATCCAGGTGGGGCACAGAGGCACCAGCATGGCCACTGAGAGCTGTCCAGGGAGCAGGTGGAAGATCTGGGTGGGCACAGTGGTGGAGCCAACCACCACCACAGGAGGAGCCATCTGGGCAGGAGGCCAGGTGAAGCAGTCACAGGCCCTCGATGGGCAGAGCCACCTCCATCATGGAAGGGAGTAGAGAAAATGGAGCCTGTGTGCCCTTGGGCTGTCAGGCCTCAGGACCTAACAAGGAGGGCTGGGCTTCTGTCCCCAGACCAGCAGCACGCACGGCATACCCAGCCAGGGCAGTGGCGGGAGCGAGTTCTAGGTGGCTCTCGTTCCCCTGGGCACCCTCAGGGCAGGGTGACAGGCTGTCGTGTGATTGTGCAGTGCTGGGCATAGGAAGGATGCCCAGGGCTGCCAGCCTGCCCTGCACCTGCTGAGATGCAGACTTAATGCCACCCTCTCCTCTTCATATTCCCCAGGAGGTATGGGCTGTCTCTCTTAAACAGGGGACTGCAACAGAACTGTAACTGGGGTTCACCAAGAGAGAGAATAGCAAAGTCCGAGTCTCAAAAGGCTTACTGAAAACAGTACCCTCCCGGCTAGGCCCCTGGGTGCCCTCACCCAGCCATCCCCAGGCTTCATGGAGAAAGTGGGACCCTGTCCCACAGGAGGCAGTGCCCGAGCTTGCACATCCTAGGGACTCAGTAACTCACAATCACCTCTTGACCTTGGGAAATGACACAGAGTAGCCCAAGAGCTGGAGAAGGCAATGGCACCCCACTCCAGTACTTTTGCCTGGAAAATCCCATGGACGGAGAAGCCTGGTAGGCTGCAGTCCATGGGGTCACTAGAGTCGGACACAACTGAGCGACTTCACTTTCACTTTTCACTTTCATGCATTGGAGAAGGAAATGGCAGCCCCCTCCAGTGTTCTTGCCTGGAGAATCTCAGGGACGGGGGAGCCTGTTGGGCTGCCTTCTATGGGGTCACACAGAGTCGGACACGACTGAAGTGACTTAGCAGCAACAGCAGCCCAAGAGTATCTGTACAAGTGCCAGAGAAGGAACTTGGCATTTGCGGCGGGCAGACTGCAGAAGCTTCTCTGCTTTCTGTGCAGGTGTCAACCGCGGGCCTGTACTTCCTCAGCTTCCCATGAAAACACCTGTGCTTCCCTGCACTAAACGTCTACTCCACCTAACTGGAGTCATGTGCTTAGTCTCTCAGCCATGTCCAACTCTTTGTGACCCCATGGACAGTAGCCCGCCAGACTCCTCTGTCCATGAGGATTCTCCTGGCAAGAATACTGGAGTGGGTTGCTATGTCCTCCTCCAGGAGATTTTCCCAACCCAGGGATCTTCCCTCCCCAGGCCTCCCACCTTGCAGGTGGATTCTTTCAGGTCTGAGCCATGAGGGAGTCATGGGGTACACAAACCACTCTCCCTGCCTGCCTCTGCCCTGGGCCCACTTGTGCCCTGGCTGGAGGATAGGAAGGCCCAGCATTTGAGCAGTGTTATCTTTTTCCCCAGTGTGACTGAGATCTGAGGGCCCATGGATCAGTGGTACAGAGTGACACCTGGCCCCCGGGTATCCTGACCCGATCCCTACTGTGCATTCAGCTCACCTTCATTATCTCCCACAGACATCCCCACTGGAGAAAGAGAGGAGGGGCAGTGACTTTGGGCTGAGAACGCTTAGGCTCTCCCCCTCACAACTCCCCAATGCAGCAAGCACACTGGCACCTCTGGCAGTCTCGCCGGTCCCCCATCCTGTCTTTATACACAACTTTCCCTGCAGGTGGGCCACCGTCCCCGGTGGCCCTGAGGTTGGCACCCATCCCGCCCCCAGGGCCCAGCAGGTACTCCCCTGCCCTTACGTTGCTCAGGACACAGACAGGCAGCTCCCCTGTGAGCAGGTTGTTCAGGCATAGGGAGGTGAGCACATCCTGGAGCACTTTGTTGAATCCGTACAGGCTAAGCTGGTGGATGAAGCTCTTCAGTTCAGTTCAGTTCAGTTCAGTTCAGTCGCTCAGTCGTGTCCGACTCTTTGCGACCCCATGAATCGCAGCACGCCAGGCCTCCCTGTCCATCACCAACTCCCGAAGGTCACTCAGACTCACATCCATCGAGTCAGTGATGCCATCCAGCCATCTCATCCTCGGTCATCCCCTTCTCCTCCTGCCACCAATCCCTCCCAGCATCAGAGTCTTTTCCAATGAGTCAACTCTTCGCATGAGGTGGCCAAAGTACTGGAGTTTCAGTTTTAGCATCATTCCTTCCAAAGAAATCCCTGGGCTGATCTCCTTCAGAATGGACTGATTGGATCTCCTTGCAGTCCAAGGGACTCTCAAGAGTCTTCTCCAACACCACAGTTCAAAGGCATCAATTCTTCGGCACTCAGCCTTCTTCACAGTCCAACTCTCACATCCATACATGACCACAGGAAAAACCATAGCCTTGACTAGGCTAACCTTTGTTGGCAAAGTTATGTCTCTGCTTTTGAATATGCTGTCTAGGTTGGTCATAACTTTCCTTCCAAGGAGTAAGAGTCTTTTAATTTCATGGCTGCAGTCACCATCTGCAGTGATTTTGGAGCCCCTAAAAATAGTCTGACACTGTTTCCACTGTTTCCCCATCTATTTCCCATGTAGTGATGGGACCAGATGCCATGATCTTCGTTTTCTGAATGTTGAGCTTTAAGCCAACTTTTTCACTCTCCACTTTCAGTCTGTCTCAAATACCTTGTCTGAGCCCACCCTCTCCAAAATGTTCTCAAAGAGCTCCTCATTGATGTCTATGCAAGTGCCATCTTCTTCCCACCAGATGGACACAAAGTGGTAACTGTTGACGATGCTACACAGCTTCCTGGGAAAGGCTGCCCTCTCCCTTAGGCAGGGCAACACACTCAGTGTGCAGCCTCTTCAACAAAGGCTCTTACCTCAAAGCCTGGAAAGTGCTCTCTTCCAGCAGCAGCCTGAAGCTGCGGTGGCCCATGGGCACGGGCAGGGCCAGGGCCACCAAAAGGTCTGCAGGGAGGGGCTCAGCTTCCTGAGCTCAGGGCCAGAGGCCCTGCATTTGGAAGAAAGGGAGCTCTCCCGAAACTGGGTACCCTGTCCATTGCCAGGCCCTCCTTGTTTCCAGCCACACAGAGGGTGGTGCTTCCCTCCTTCCTGGAAATGGCACAGTGCAGAGGCCAGGAGCAGTCCAGGCTCACAAGGGTGCTCGGCCCCTCACCAAAGGCCTCTGCTTGCTCATGGTTGACATCACAATGCAGTCATTAAGTGACCTAATAAAGGGCTGACTGCACTCAGGCTGGTTAGCATGTCAGCCTCCTGGTCCATTCTCATCAAGGCAGCAGGCACCATGACACTTGTGCATGGGGGTGAAGTCTCAGGCCGAGCACTAGTGCAAACTGGGCACAGTCTTCTGGTCCTGGAGTCCCATATGTGGGCAGATGCTCACCGACAGACCTGTGATCCTCAAAGTCAGCCCCTCCTTTGTGTTCACAGGTGCCTTGAGGGTTCTACATGGCACCCTTGCGCTCAAGCACAGCCTCGTCCAGGATGGGGATCCATGGTCAGGGGTACAGCCAGCCAGTCCTCTGTGCACCTCATTGGCCAGGCATCCAGTCCCCCACACAGACCCTCTCTGAGCCCTGCTATTGGTCTCTGGGAGCCCCAGGATGGGGGCTGTAAAGGTGATGGGTGAGGTCCCAGGAACACAGAAGGAGGACAGGCTGCTGTCCTCTGGGCTCCACAGCCTGCCAATGTCCACCCCAGGCTGGCCTTTCTCTGCACATCATGGTCCCAGGCATGCAAGAGGGGGCAGTCTCCCTGGGCCTTCATGCAACAGTGAGGCTCCCTTTTCTATGACTGCTGTCCATGGGAACTCCATCTGGCTCTACATCCAGGCCATGAGAGATGCCATCCTGCTCTGGGGCCTAGTGCTCTAGTATCAAAGAGGTGGCCGTGGGCAGCCCACCCTACTAATGCCTCCCACCCCTAATTTGCTCCTGGTGTTAAGGATCTTCCCGAGACTTCCAGAATCAGAAATGCCTCTGACGTTGAGGCGTCAACCATCCAGGGCCCAGGCGCCCAGCCCAGTGGGTGAGAGGGTGGGCTCAGGTGAGGAGATGCCAAGGTGAGCACCGCTGCCCTGCTGATCCCCAGTTGCCTGGCTGACCCACTCTGATCCTCTGCTTCCCCACATAGGTAATCCTAGGGGCACCTGCCTCACACAGTCCTGAGGACTTGGGGGAGGTACAGGAGGTGGCGAGGTTCCTGACATGTATGTCTGCCATGTAGCTATGGGGAAGCATGCTGTGTTTCACAGTAAGTCTGCATCTAAGGCGTGTAAGCATTGATCTCCCGGTGGACCTTGGCTCCGTGCTGGAAGCCTCCGGTCAACAGCGAGGGGGAAGTTTTCTTGTAGATTCTTGCAAACTGGGGGCTGACACACCACCTGAATTAAATCTCTCTAGACACAGCTCAGGTTAGCTAGATAACATTGCCCAGTGTTTCCTGTAGACAAAAGCCCTATTAAGTGCCCTCCCATGTGACCTGGGGGTGCTTCAGATCCCTAAAAACCTGAGTTCCATTTTAGACTGTCTGGGACCCTGCAAACACTCTCAGCTGCCTCCTCAGCTATCAAGATTGTGGCAGGGCACTCCCCTGCCAATGGCTGAATCCCTGGGCCTGCCCTTTCCTCTCTGTATGTCCTGGCTGCCCCTGCATACTCCTGAGAGATGCTCACCCACCCCTGCTACCCTCGGCTGCCTGTGGCCTCTTGAGGTCCCTTTTTTTTTCTTTCTGAGAGAACTCCCAGCTTCCTAGTTCTGGAAACTACTAGAGCTCATCGATGAATTCAGTGAAGTTGCAGTATACAAAATTAATATATAAAAATCTATTCACATTTCTGTACACTAACAGAGACTAGCAGAAAGAGAACTTCAGGATATTATCCCATTTACCAGTAAATAATCCCATCTAACTGCATCAAAAAGAATAAACTACCTAGAAATAAACCTACCTAGAAATAAACCTACCTAGGGAGGCAAAAGACATGTACTTGGAAAACTGTAAGATATTGATGAGAGAAAGTGAAGACAGTGCAATGAGATGGAAAACTATACCATCTTGGATTGGAAGAATCAATTCTGTAAGATGACTATGCTACCGAAGGAAACCTACAGTATCAATGTAAGCCCTATCAAATTAACAATGACATTTTTCAAAGAACTAGAAATGTGTATGGACACAAAAAAACCCAAATAGCCAAAATCATCTTGGGAAAAATGAAAAAAGTTGGAGGGACTTCCCTGTTAGTCCAGTGACTAAGATTCCATGCTATCAATGTAGGGGGCCCAGCTTTGATCCCAGATCAGAGAACTAGATTCAGCCTGCAGCAACTAAGAGTTTAGTTCAGTTCAGTGGCTCAGTCGTGTCTGACTCTTTGCAACCCCATGAATTGCAACACACCAGGCCTCCCTGTCCATCACCAACTACCAGATTCCACCCTAACCCATGTTCATTGAGTCAGTGATGCCATCCAACCATCTTATCCTCTGTCGTCCCCTTCTCCTCCTGCCCTCAAACTTTCCCACAACAGGGTCTTCTCAAATGAGTCAGCTCTTCATATCAGATGGTCAAAGTATTGGAGTTTCACCTTCAACATCAGTCCTTCCAATGAACACCCAGGACTGATCTCCTTTTGGATGGGCTGGGTGGATCTCCTTGCAGTCCAAGGGACTCTCAAGAGTCTTCTCCAACACCACAGTTCAAAAGCATCAATTCTACAGTGCTCAGATTTCTTTAAAGTCCAACTCACATCCATACATGACCATTGGAAAAACCATAGTCTTGACTAGATGGACCTTTGTTGACAAAGTAGTCTCTGCTTTCTAATATGCTATCTAGGTTGGTCATAGCTTTCCTTCCAAGGAGTAAGCGTCTTTTAATTTCATGGCTGCAATCACCATCTGCAGTGATCTTGGAGCCCCCCAAAATAAAGTCTGACACTGTTTCCACTGTTTCCCCATCTATTTCCCATGAAGTGATGGGACCAGATGCCATGATCCTAGTTTTCTGAATGTTGAGCTTTAAGTCAACTTTTTCACTCTCCTCTTTCACTTTCATGAAGAGGCTTTTTAGTTCTTCCTCAATTTATGCCATAATGGTGGTGTCATCTCCATATCTGACATTATCAATATTTCTCCGGGCAAACTTGATTCTAGCTTGTGCTTCCTCCAGCCCAGCATTTCTTATGATGTACTCTGCATATAAGTTAAATAAGCAGGGTGACAGTATACAGCCTTGACATCCTCCTTTTCCTCTTTGGAACCAGTCTGTTGTTCCATGTCCAGTTCTAACTGTTGCTTCCTGACTGGCATACAGATTTCTCAGGAGGCAGGTCAGGTGGTCTGGTATTTCCATCAGTTTCAGATTTTTCCACATTTTATTGTGATCCACACTGTCAAAGGCTTTGGCATAGTCAGTAAAGCAGAAAGAGATGTTTTTCTGGAACTCTCTTGCTTTTTTGATGATCTAGCGGATGTTGGCAATTTGATCTCTTGTTCCTCTGCCTTTTCTAAAGCCAGCTTGAACATCTGGAAGTTCACAGTTCACGTATTGCTGAAGCCTTGCTTGGAGAATTTTAAGCATCAGTTCACCAACATGTGAGATGAATGCAATTGTGCAGTGGTTTGAGCATTCTTTGGCATTGCCTTTCTTTGGGATTGGAATGAAAACTGCTCTTTTCCAACTAAGAGTTAGCATGCTGCAACTGAGATTCACATACCACAACTTAGAGTTCACGTGCTACAGCTAACGACTCTACATGCAGCATATAAAAACATCCCAAGTGCTGAAACTGAGGATTCCAAATGCCACAGCTGAGGATCCCACATGCTTCAATGAATATCAAAGATCCCATGTGCTGCAACAAAGACTAGACACTGTAAAGTAAAAAGAAAACAAAGAACAGAGCTGGTAGAATCAAACTTCTTAACCTTAGACTATACTACCAAGCTATAGTAATCAAGACAGTGTGATATTGCACAAAAACAGACATACAGATCAATGAAATAGGATAGAAACCGTAGAAACAAGCCTATGTACCCATGGTCAATTAATCTACAACAAAGGAGGCAAGAATATAGTATACAGAGAAAAGACAGTCTCTCCAGCAAGTGGTGTTGGGAAAACTGGACAGTTGCGTGTAAAAGAATGGAATTACAACATTATCTAACACTATATTTAAAAGCAAACTCAAAATGGATTTGAGAACTTTGTGTAAGATTGATTATGCAAAACTTCTGGATGAAAACCTGGGCAGAACACTCTTTGACATAAATCACAACAGCATTGTTTTTGGATCCATCTCTGAAAGTAAAAGAAATAAAAGCAAAAATAAACAAATGAGCTTCCCAGGTGGCACTACTGGTAAAGAAATTGCCTGCCAATGCAGAAGACATAAGAATGAGGATTCAGTCCCTGGGTCAGGAAGATAGAAGGGCATGACAATCCACTGCAGTATTCTTGCCTAGAGAATTCCATGGACAGAGGAGCCTGGCAGGCTACATTCTAAAGACTCAGACATGACTGAAGCAACATAGCATAGCACAGGGAGCCAATTAAACCAAAAAGCTCTTGCACAGCAAAAGAAACCATTGAGAAAATGAAAAGAAGCTACTGAATGAGAGAAAATATTGCAAATAACTGATTCGGGTTTAATATCCAGTATATATAAATAGCTCAAAAATACAGCATCAGGAAAAACAAACAAACAAACAAACAAAAAAACTCACACACTTTAAAAATGGACAGAAAAACTGAATATACACTTATCCAAAGTAGATATACAGATGGCTAACAAGCACATGGAAAGATGGTCAACATCACTAACCCATCAGGGAAATGCAAATCAAAATCACAATGAGATGTCACTTCAGACCTGTGAGAATGGCTATCACCAAAAAGAACACAAATAACAAATGGCATCAAGGATGTTGCAAAAAGGGAAGCTTTGTGTACTGTTGGTGGGAACATAAATTGGTGCAGTCACTGTGGAAAATAGTAGGGACATTTCTCAGAAAACTAAAATTGAGTTATGTGACCGAGCAATTCTATTCCTGGGTATATATTTTAAAAAAACCACTAATTTGAAAAGATACATGCACCCCAATATTCACAGTAGAATTATTTACAATTGTCAGATATGGAAGCAATCTAAGTGTCCATCAATGGATGAATGGATAAATAAGGTGTGATGTGTGCACACACATGCACACATATACACACACTACACACACATACAAATAATGGAATACTACACAGATATAAAAATGAATAGCATTTTGCCATTTGCAGCAACATGGATGGACTTGGAGGAAGAAAGACAAATACAGGATGCTTTCACTTAGATGTTGAATTTAAAAAATAAAATAGACTAATAACCTCAGATGACACCACCCTTATGGCAGACAGCAAAGAGGAACTAAAGAGTCACTTGATGAAGGTGAAAGAGGAGAGTGAAAAAGCTGGCTTAAAATTTAAATTTCAAAAAATGAAGATCATGGCATTCTGTCCCATTACTTCATGGCAAATACATGGGGAAACAACGGAAACAGTGACAGACTTTATTTTCTTGGGTTCCAAAATCACTGTGGATGGTGACTGCAGCCTAGAAATTAAAAGATGCTTGCTCCTTGGAAGAAAAGCTATGATACACCTAGAGAGTGTATTTAAAAGAAGAGACATCACTTTGCTGACAAAAGTCCGTCTAGTCAAAGCTATGGTTTTTCCAGTAGTCGTGCATGGAAGTGAGAGTTGGACCATATAGAAGTTTGAGCACCAAAGAACTGATGCTTTTGAACTGTGGTGTTGGTGAAGACTCCTGAGAGTCCCTTGGATGGTAAGGAGATCAAACCAGTCCATCTTAAAGGAAATCAGTTCTAAATATTCATTGGAAGGACTGATGCCGAAGTTGAAACTCCAATACTTTGGCCACAAGATGTGAAGAACTGACTCATTTGAAAAGACATTATTCTGGGAAAGATTGACGGCAGGAGGAGAAGGGGAGGACAGGAGGAGAAGGGGAGGACAAAGGGTTAGATGGTTGGATGGCATCACCAACTCATTAGACATGGGTTTGAGCAAGTTCTGGGACACGGTCAAGGACTGGGAAGCCTGGCATGCTGCAGTCCGTGGGGTCACAAAGAGTCTTACATGACTGAGCAACTGAACAACAACTAAATATTAATATAGAAGAAGCTGACTCACAGGAACAGAGAACAAACTAGTGGTTACCAGTCGGGAGAGAGAGGGAGGATGGGGAAAGATAGGAATAGAGGAGCAAGAGGTACAAACTGTTATGTATAAAATAAACTACAAGGATATATTGCCAAACATGGGGAATATAGCCAATATTTTCTAATAGCTATAAGCGGAGTAAAAGCTTTAAAATCGTAAATCACTAAATTGTACATCTGTAACATATAGTTTTCAAAAGACAGGTCAGGTGGTCTGGTATTCCCATCTCCTTCAGAATTTTCCACAGTTTATTGTGATCCACACTGTCAAAGGATTTGGCATAGTCAATAAAGCAGAAAGAGATGTTTTTCTGGATCAGATCAGATCAGTCGCTCAGTCGTGTCCGACTCTTTGTGACCCCATGAACTGCAGCACGCCAGGCCTCCCTGTCCATCACCAACTCCCGGAGGTCACTCAGACTCACATCCATTGAGTCAGTGATGCCATCCAGCCATCTCATCCTCTGTCGTCCCCTTCTCCTCCTGCCCCCAGTCCCTCCCAGCATCAGAGTCTTCTCCAATGAGTCAACTCTTCGCATGAGGTGGCCAAAATACTGGAGTTTCAGCTTTAGCATCATTCCTTCCAAAGAAATCCCAGGGCTGATCTCCTTCAGAATGGACTGGTTGGATCTCCTTGCAGTCCAAGGGACTCTCAAGAGTCTTCTCCAACACCACAGTTCAAAAGCATCAATTCTTCAGCGCTCAGCCTTCTTCACAGCCCAGCTCTCACATCCATACATGACCACAGGAAAGAACATAGCCTTGACTAGGCGAACCTTTGTTGGCAAAGTGATGTCTCTGCTTTTGAATATGCTATCTAGGTTGGTCATAACTTTCCTTCCAAGGAGTAAGCGTCTTTTAATTTCATGGCTGCAGTCACCATCTGCAGTGATTTTGGAGCCCAGAAAAATAAAGTCTGACACTGTTTCCACTGTTTCTCCATCTATTTCCCATGTAGTGATGGGACCAGATGCCATGATCTTCGTTTTCTGAATGTTGAGCTTTAAGCCAACCTTTTCACTCTCCACTTTCACTTTCATCAAGAGGCTTTTTAGTTCCTCTTCACTTTCTGCCATAAGGGTGGTGTCATCTGCATATCTGAGGTTATTGATATTTCTCCCAGCAATCTTGATTCCAGCTTGTGTTTCTTCCAGTCCAGCATTTCTCATGATGTACTCTGCATACAAGTTAAACAAACATGGGGACAATATACAGCCTTGACATACTCCTTTTCCTATTTGGAATCAGTCCGTTGTTCCATGTCCAGTTCTAACTGTTGCTTCCTGATCTACATACAAATTTCTCAAGAGGCAGATCAGGTGGTCTGGTATTCCCATCTCTTGAAGAATTTTCCACAGTTTATTGTGATCTGCACAGTCAAAGGCTTTGGCATAGTCAAAAAAACAGAAATAGATGTTTTTCCGCAACTCTCTTGCTTTTTCCATGATGCAGCAGATGTTGGCAATTTGATCTCTGGTTCCTCTGCCTTTTCTAAAACCAGCTTGAACATCAGGAAGTTCATGGTTCACATATTGCTGAAGCCTGGCTTGGAGAATTTTGAGCATTACTTTACTAGCGTGCAAGATGAGTGCAATTGTGTGGTAGTTTGAGCATTCTTTGGCATTGCCTTTCTTTGGGATTGGGATGAAAACTGACCTTTTCCAATCTTGTGGCCACTGCTGAGTTTTCCAAATTTGCTGGCATATTGAGTGCAGCACTTTCACAGCATCATCTGGCAGGATTTGGAATAGCTCCACTGGAATTCCATCACCTCCACTAGCTTTGTTCGTAGTGATACTTTCTAAGGCCCACTTGACTTCACTTTCCAGGATGTCTGGCTCTAGGTCAGTGATCACACCATCATGATTATCTGGGTCTTGAAGCTCTTTTTTGTACAGTTCTTCTGTGTATTCTTGCTTCCTCTTCTTATTATCTTCTGCTTCTGTTAGGTCCATACCATTTCTGCCCTTTATCGAGCCCATTTTTGCATGAAATGTTCCTTTGGTATCTCTGATTTTCTTGAATAGATCCCTAGTCTTTCCCATTTTGTTGTTTTCCTCTATTTCTTTGCATTGATCGCTGAAGAAGGCTTTCTTATCTCTTCTTGCTATTCTTTGGAACTCTGCATTCAGATGTTTATATCTTTCCTTTTCTCCTTTGCTTTTCACTTCTCTTCTTTTCACAGCTATTTGTAAGGCCTCCCCAGACAGCCATTTTGCTTTTTTGCATTTATTTTCCATGGGGATGATCTTGATCCCTGTCTCCTGTACAATGTCACGAACCTCATTCCATACTTCATCAGGCACTCTATCTATCAGATCTAGGCTCTTAAAACTATTTCTCACTTCAACTGTATAATCATAAGGGATTTGATTTAGGTCATAGCTGAATGGTCTAGTGGTTTTCCCTACTTTCTTCAATTTCAGTCTGAATGTGGCAATAAGGAGTTCATGGTCTGAGCCACAGTCAGCTCCTGGTCTTGTTTTTGCTGATTATATAGAGCTTCTCCATCTTTGGCTGCAAAGAATATAATCGATCTGATTTCGGTGTTGACCTTTTGGTGATGTCCATGTATAGAGTCTTGTCTTGTGTTGTTGGAAGAGGGTATTTGCTATGACCAGTGCATTTTCTTGGCAAAACTCTGTTAGTCTTTGCCCTGCTTCATTCCGTATTCCAAGGCCAAATTTGCCTGTTACTCCAGGTGTTTCTTGACTTCCTACTTTTGCATTCCAGTCCCCTATAATGAAAAGGACATCTTTTTTGGGTGTTAGTTCTAAATGGTCTTGTAGGTCTTCATAGAACCGTTCAACTTCAGCTTCTTCAGCGTTACTGGTTGGGGCATAGACCTGGATTACTGTGACATTGAATGGTTTGCCTTGGAAACGATCAGAAATCATTCTGTTGTTTTTGAGATTGGATCCAAGTACTGCATTTCAGACTCTTTTGTTGACCATGATGGCCACTCCATTTCTTCTGAGGGATTCCTGCCCGCATTAGTAGATATAATGGTCCTCTGAGTTAAATTCACCCATTCCCGTCCATTTTAGTTCACTAATTTCTAGAATGTGGACATTCACTCTTGCCATCTCTTGTTTGACCACTTCCACTCTCTTGCTTTTTCCATGATCCAGCAGATGTTGGCAATTTGATCTCTGGTTCCTCTGCCTTTTCTAAAACAAGATTGAACATCTGGAAGTTCACAGTTCACATATTGCTGAAGCCTGGCTGGGAGAATTTTAAGCATTATTTACTAGCGTGTGAGATGAGTGCAATTGTGCGGTAGTTTGAGCATTCTTTGGCATTGCCTTTCTTTGGGATTGGAATGAAAACTGACCTTTTCCAGTCCTGTGGCCACTGCTGAGTTTTCCAAATTGGCTGACATATTGAATGCAACACCTTCACAACATCATATTTTAGGATTTAAAATAGCTCAACTGGAATGCCATCACTTCCACTAGCTTTGTTCTAAGGCCTTCCTAAAGCCCACTTGACTTTGCATTCCAGGATGTCTGGCTCTAGGTGAGTGTGAGTGATCATACCATCATGATTATCTGGGTCGTGAAGATCTTTTTTGTACAGTTCTGTGTATTCTTACCACCTCTTCTTAATATCTTCTGCTTCTCTTACATCAATACCATTTCTGTCCTTTATTGAGCCTATCTTTGTATGAAATGTTCCCTTGGTATCTCTCATTTTCTTAAAGAGATCTCTAGCCTTTCCCATTCTGTTATTTTCCTCTGTTTCATGGCATTGATCATAGAGGAAGGCTTTCTTATCTCTCCTTGCTATTCTTTAGCAAGGGAAATAGTTGGCAAATAGATGGGGAAACGGTAAAAGCAGTGGCTGACTTTATTTTTCTGGGCTTCAAAATCACTGCTGATGGTGATTTTAGCCATGAAATTAAAAGACATTTACTCCTTGGAAGGAAAGTTATGGCCAACCTAGACAGAATAATAAAAGCAGAGACATTACATGGTCAACAAAGGTCCATCTTGTCAAGGCCATGGTTTTTCCAGTAGTCATGTATGAATGTGAGAATTGGACTATAAAGAAGCTGAGCACCGAAGAATTGATGCTTTTGAACTGTGGTGTTGGAGAAGAACCTTGAGAGTCCCTTGGACTGCAAGGAGATACAACCAGTCCATCCTAAAGGAGATCAGTCCTGAGTGTTCATTGGAGGGACTGATGTTGAAGCTGAAACTCCAATACTTTGGCCACCTGATGTGAAAAGCTGACTGATTTGAAAAGACTCTGATGCTGGAAAAGATTGAGGGCAAGAGGAGAAGGGGACAACAGAGGATGAGATGGTTGAATGACATCACCGACTCAATGAACATGGGTTTGGGTGGACTCCGGGAGTTGGTGATGGACAGGGAGGCCTGGAGTGCTGCAGTTCATGGGGTCGCAAAGAGTCGGACATGACTGAGTGACTGAAGTGAACTGATAGTGGCTGCACAGAAGTATATGTGCAGTTCAGTATAGTTGCTCAGTCATGTCCAACTATTTCCAAACCCATGCACCGCAGTATGCCAGGCCTCCCTGTCCATCACAAACTCCTGGAGTCTACTCAAACTCATTCCCATCAAGTTGGTGATGCCATCCAGCCATCTCATCCTCTGTTGTCCCCCTTCTCCTCCTGCCCCCAATCCCTCCCAGCATCAGAGTTTCTCCAATGAGTCACCTCTTCGCATGAGGTGGCCAAAGTGGAGTTTCAGCTTTAGCATCATTCCTTCCAAAGAAATCCCAGGGCTGATCTCCTTCAGAATGGACTGGTTGGATCTCCTTGCAGTCCAAGGGACTCTCAAGAGTCTTTTCCAACACCACACTTCAAAAGCATCAATTCTTCGGCACTCAGCTTTCTTCATAGTCCAACTCTCACATTCATACATGACCACAGGAAAAACCATAGCCTTGACCAGATGGACCTTAGTTGGAAAAGTAATGTCTCTGCTTTTGAATATGCTATCTAGATTGGTCATAACTTTCCTTCCAAGGAGTAAGCGTCTTTTAATTTCATGGCTGCAGTCATCATCTGCAGTGATTTTGGAGCCCCCAAAATAAAATCTGACACTGTTTCCACTGTTTCCCCATCTATTTCCCGTGAAGTGATGGGACTGGACCCCATGATCTTCGTTTTATGAATGTTGAACTTTAAGCCAACTTTTTCACTTTCCTCTTTCACTTTCATTAACAGGCTTTTTAGTGCTTCCTCATTTTCTTTCATAAGAGTGGTGTCATCTGCATCTCTGAGGTTATTGATATTTCTCCTAGCAATCTTGATTCCAGCTTGTGCTTCATCCAGCCCAGCATTTCTCATGATGTACTCTGCATATAAGCTAAATAAGCAAGGGGACAATATACAATCTTGGCATTCTCTTTTCCGGATTTGGAACCAGTCTGTTATTCCATGCCTAGTTGTAACTTCTGCTTCCTGACCTGCATACAGATTTCTCAAGAGGCAGATCAAGTGGTCTCGTATTCCCATCTCGTGAAGAATGTTCCACAGTTTGTTCTGATCCACACAGTCAAAGGCTTTGATTTAGTCAATAAAGCAGAAGTAGATGTACTTTTCCCATGATCCAACGGATGTTGACAATTTGATCTCTGGCTCCTTTGCCTTTTCTAAAACCAGCTTGAACCTCTGGAAGTTCACAGTTCACATACTGCTGAAGCCTGGCTTGGAGAATTTTGAGCATTACTTTACTAGTGTGTGAGATTAGTGCAATTGTGAGATAGTTTGAGCATTCTTTGGCATTGTCTTTCTTTGGGATTTGAATGAAAACTGACCTTCTCCAGTCCTGTGGCCACTGCTGAGTTTTCCAAATTTGCTGACATATTGCGTCCAGCACTTTCACAGCATCATCATTCAGGATTTGAAATAGCTCAACTGGAATTCCATCACCTCCACTAGCTTTGTTCTTGTGATGTTTTCTAAGGACCACTTGACTTTACATTCCAGGTTATCTGGCTCTAGGTGAGTTTGAGTGATCACACCATCGTTATTATCTTGGTCGTGAAGATCTTTTTTTGTACAGTTATTCTGTGTATTCTTGCTTCCTCTTCTTAATATCTTCTGCTTCTGTTTGGTCCATACCATTTCTGTCCTTTATCAAGCCCATCTTTGCATGAAATATTCCCTTGGGATCTCTAATTATCTTGAAGAGATCTCTAATCTTTCCCATTCTGTTGTTTTCCTCTATTTATTTACATTGATCACCGAGGAAGGCTTTCTTATCTCTCCTTGGTATTCTTTGGAACTCTGTATTCAAATGCTTATATCTTTCCTTTTCTCCTTTGCTTTTCGCTTCTCTTCTTTTTGAAAGCTATTTGTAAGGCCTCCCCAGACAGCCATTTTGCTTTTTTGCATTTCTTTTCCATGGGGATGGTCTTGATCCCTGTCTCCAGTACAATGTCACGAACCTCTGTCTTTAGTTCATCAAGCACTCTATCTATCAGTTCTAGGCCCTTAAATCTATTTCTCACTTCCACTGTATAATCTTAAGGGATATGATTTAGGTCAAACCTGAATGGTCTAGCGGTTTTCCCTACTTTCTTCAATTTGAGTCTGAATTTGCCAATAAGGATTTCATGATCTAAGCCACAGTCAGCTCTCGGTCTTGTTTTTGCTAACTGTATAGAACTTCTCCATCTTTGGCTGCAAAGTATATAATCAATATGATTTTGATGTCGACCATCTGATAATGTCCATGTGCAGAGTCTTCTCTTGTGTTATTGGAAGAGGGTCTTTGCTATCACCAGTGCATTCTTTTGGCAAAACTCTATTAGTCTTTGCCCTACTTCATTCTGTATTCCAAGGACAAATTTGCCTGTTACTCCAGGTGTTTCTTGACCTCCTACTTTTGCATTCCAGTCCCCTATAATGAAAAGGACATCTGTTTTGGGTATTAGTTCTAGAAGGTCTTGTCAGTCTTCATAGAACTGTTCAACTTCAGCTTCTTCAGCATTACTGGTTGGGACATAGGCTTGGATTACCATGATATTGACTGGTTTGCTTTTGAAAAGAACAGAGATCATTCTGTCATTTTTGAGATTGCATCCAAGTACTGCATTTTGGACTCTTCTGTTGACTATGATGGCTAGTCCATTTCTTCTAAGGAATTTCTGCCTGCAGTAGTAGATATCATGGCCATCTGAGTTAAATTCACCCATTCCAGTCCATCTTAGTTCACTGGTTCCTAGAATGTCAATGTTCACTCTTGTCATCTCCTATTTGACCACTTACAATTTGCCTTGATTCATGACCTAGCATTCCAAGTTCCTATGCAATATTGCTCTTTCCAGCATCAAACCTTGCTTCTATCACAAGTTCCATCCACAACTGGGAGTTGTTTTTGCTTTGGCTCCATTCCTTCATTCTTTCTAGAGTTAGTTCTCCACTGATCTCCAGTAGCATATCAGGCACCTACCGACATGGAGACTTCAACTTTCAGTGTCCTATGCTTTTGCCTTTTCATACTGTTCATGAGCTTCTCAAGGCAAGAATACTGAAGTAGTTAGCCATTCCCTTCTCCAGGGGACCACGTTTTGTCAGAACTCTCTGCCATGACCTGTCCTTCTTTGGTGGCTCTACACAGCATGGCTCGTAGTTTCATTGAATTAGACAAGGCTGTGCATGGCATCTGGTCCCATCACTTCATGGGAAATAGATGGGGAAACAGTGGAAACAGCATCAGACTTTATTTTTTTGGGGCTCCAAAATCACTTCAGATGGTGATTGCAGCCATGAAAATAAAAGACGCTTACTCCTTGGAAGGAAAGTTATGACCAACCTAGATAGCATATTCAAAAGCAGAGATATTACTTTGCCAACAAAGGTTAGCCTAGTCAAGGCTATGGTTTTTTTCTTTGGTCATGTATGGATGTGAGAGTTGGACTGTGAAGAAGGCTGAGCATCAAAGAATTGATGCTTTTGAACTGTGGTGTTAGAGAAGACTCTTGAGAGTCCCTTGAACTGCAAGGAGATCCAACCAGTCCATTTTGAAGGAGATCAGCCTTGGGATTTCTTTGGAAGGACTGATACTAAAGCTGAAACTCCAGTACTTTGGCCACCTCATGCGAAGAGTTGACTCATTGGAAAAGACTCTGATGCTGGGAGGGATTGGGGGCAGGAGGAGAAGGGGACAACAGAGGCCAAGATGGCTGGATGGCATCACTGACTTGATGGATTTGAGTCTGAGTGAACTCCGGGAGTTGGTGTTGGACAGGGAGGCCTGGCGTGCTGCGATTCATGGGGTCACAAAGAGTCGGACACGACTGAACAACTGAACTGAACTGTGGTCCATGTGATCAGATTGGTTAGTTTTCTGTGATTGTGGTTTTTAGTCTGTCTGCCCTCTGATGGAGAAGGACAAGAGGCTTATGGAAGCTTTCTGACATATTTGTAATTATCCATTTTTGTTGTCTATATGCCTTGGCATTTCTAGAGCATAAAGAAAGAACTTTTTTATGTGACAATTTATTGTTATTCAGTTGCTATGTCATGTCAATGCTTTGCGACCCCATGGAATGCAGCACACCAAACTCCTCTGTCTTCCACTGTCTCATGAAGTTTGCTCAAATTCATGCCCATTGTTTCAGTGATGATATCTAACCATCTCATCCTCTGCAGCCTCCTTCTCCTTTTACCTTCAACCCTTCCCAGCATCAGGGTACCCTTCATGGATCGCAGCCTTGTCAAGGCAAAGGGTTTTGGGTAAATCAATGAAGCTGTGAGCCATGCTGTTCAGGGCCACCCAAAATGGATGTGTCACAGTGAAGAGTTCTGACAAAACATGGTCAACTGGAGGAGGAAATGTCAATCTACTCCAGTATTCTTGCCTTGAGAATCCCATAAAGAGTATGCGGCCAGATCCCCTATGTGATCACGAGCTGCTCAAGTCAGAGTTCACATGTTATGCTCTGTGGTCCTGGTGGTCACCATGGGCCTTGGCACTCAGTAGAAGATCAGAAAATATCTTACAGATCACATGATCTGGTCGTATCAACTTTATTTGGCCCCCAATACATGTCAACAAGACCATAAACACAAACTGAAGCAATGACACAAGTTCATTTCTGCAAACATCTATAGGAGAGGTGCCTGCAACTTACACAGCCAACATAGACAAACCATTTTAGCCCATGGGTAACTTTAAAAAGTCCCACTTTCCAGAAAAATCAGATCAATGCCGTGAAAGAATAAGATGGTGGCAAGATAGACCTCCTCTCTCTTGCCTAGTCATTTGTTATGACTGGCTTCTTCATTTCAAGAACAGTTTCTGAGAAGGCCAGATTTGCCTTGATATCCTCCAGATATTTAAGTGCCTCCTATATGGTAGATTTTTCAAACATAGAATGACAAGCTGAGCCAGTGTCCCCCAGTTGCTGGGGGAACTGTGGTGGCATTTAGGAGGAAATGACCCAACAGGCACAATAGGAAGGCAAGTTAAGCTTGGGGCTGGAAGTGGAGTCTGCTACAGAATGGTTACAAAAGTGTGAGATGGAGCCCTTCCCTAAAATATTCCCTAACAAGGTCAAATTTTGAACATCTAATTACTTTTAATGTAGTCCAAATAACCTGATTTTCACCATTTAGAACCTACCTTCTTGGCATACCCTGAAAAACTGTACCCTCAGATATGCAAATGACACCATCCTTATGGCAGAAAGTGAAGAAGAACTAAAGATCCTCTTGATAAAAGTGAAAGAGAAGAGTGAAAAAGTTGGCTTAAAGCTCAACATTCAGCAAACTAAGATCATGACATCCGGTCCTGTCACTTCATGGCAAATAGATGGGGGCACAATGGAAACAGTGGCTGACGTTATTTTTCTGGGCTACAAAATATCTGTGAATGGTGATTGCAGCCATGAAATTAAAAGACACTTGCTCCTTTCAAGGAAAGTTATGATCAACCTAGACAGCATATTAAAAAGCAGAGACATTACTTTGCCAACAAAGGTCCATCTAGTCAAAGCTATGGTTTTTCCAGTACTCATGTATGGATGTGAGAGTTGGACTACAAAGAAAGCTGAGCACCGAAGAATTGATGCTTTTGAACTGTGGTGCTGGAGAAGACTCTTGAGAGTCCCTTGAACTGCAAGGAAATCCAACCTGTCCATCCTAAAGGAGATCAATCCTGGGTGTTCACTGGAGGGACTGATGTTGAAGCTGAAACTCCAATACTTTGGCCACCTGATGCGAAGAGCTGACTCATTTGAAAAGACCATGATGCTGGGAAAGATTGAGGGCAGGCAGAGAAGGGGACTACAGAGAATGAGATGTTTGGATGGCATCCCCAACACAATGGACATGGGTTTGGGCAGACTCGAGGAGTTGGTTATGGACAGGGAGGCCTGGCGTGCTGCAGTTCATGGGGTCACAAAGAGCCGGACATGACTGAGTGACTGAACTGAACTGAGGATGTGGAATTCCTCAGTAGCCAACAGGATGTTTCATATATCAAACTAAGAAACTTTTCAACTTTTACCAGAGGGTTAGTTGCTCAATCATGTCTGACTCTGTCACTCCATTGACTATAGCTTTCCAGGCTCCTCTGTCCACGGAATTCTCCAGGCAAGAATACTGGAATCAGTTGCCATGTCCTTCTCTAGGGGGATCTTCCTGATCAGGGATTGAACTCAGGTCTCCCACAATGCAAGCAGATTCTTCATCATATGAGCTACCCAGGAAGCCCCATTTCCAGTTAGAGCACCTGTGAAATTTGGATATGTAGGAGTGTTCCAGCAGGACCCAAGTTGCTCCGGGAAATAGAATCAAGAACCACTCTTTGCCTGTGTCCCAGCTGGTCTTCCATCCCAACCCTTACTTTTCATCATTGCACTATCAACAAAGGTCAAGTCTTTGATGTTAATGCCCAACTATAATCAAGATAATTAAAAATGACTTAACACTAATTTTGGGGCATCACTTCAAGGGAGTGTGACCCGAGTTCTGCAGGATACCTAGCGGAATATGGGGTAGAAAACACGTACTCCATCCCTGTGGTCAGCAGCAATGCGACAAGAGCCAGGCCCTTCCATCCTGGCCCAGAAAGAGATATCTCTGGGGTTTATCCAAGATCCAAAAGGACACTTCACAGCAATGTCCCATTTCAGAGTTTCCCCTCACTCCCACAACACACCTCATGTGACTGTGGCTCCTAGACGATTGCTCCAAGTGTGGGGGTGTCCTGCCTCTCCCAGTGTCCCCACTGCTAACACATGGCCTTTCATGGAGCAGAGGCTCCCTAAATGTCTTTGGAATAAATGAGCTGGTGAGGAGTGGGCTGCTTGACTTAGATTAATTGCTACTTCCTTAGATAACCCAGGCGAATCCAAGTAAACCAAGAACCCTTAGCTGTACAAAATGACACACGAACAGTATAAGAAGCAAGAATTCACTACTATCACTTTTTATTTTCTAATTCTTCCACCAACTATCAGATCAGATCAGTCGCTCAGTCGTGTCCGACTCTTTGCGACCCCATGAACCGCAGCACGCCAGGCCTCCCTGTCCATCACCGGCTCTCGGAGGTCACTCAGACCCACATTCATCGAGTCAGTGATGCCATCCAGCCATCTCATCCTCTGTCGTCCCCTTCTCCTCCTGCCCCCAATCCCTCCCAACATCAGAGTCTTCTCCAATGAGTCAACTCTTCACATGAGGTGCCCAAAATACTGGAGTTTCAGCTTTAGCATCATTCCTTCCAAAGAAATCCCAGGGCTGATCTCCTTCAGAATGGACTGGTTGGATCTCCTTGCAGTCCAAGGGACTCTCAAGAGTCTTCTCCAACACCACAGTTCAAAAGCATCAATTCTTCGGCGCTCAGCCTTCTTCGCAGTCCAGCTCTCACATCCATACATGACCACAGGAAAGAAAATAGCCTTGACTAGGCAAACCTTTGTTGGCAAAGTGATGTCTCTGCTTTTGAATATGCTATCTAGGTTGGTCATAACTTTCCTTTCAAGGAGTAAGCGTCTTTTAATTTCATGGCTGCAGTCACCATCTGCAGTGATTTTGGAGCCCAGAAAAATAAAGTCTGACACTGTTTCCACTGTTTCCCCATCTATTTCCCATGTAGTGATGGGACCAGATGCCATGATCTTCGTTTTCTGAATGTTGAGCTTTAAGCCAACCTTTTCACTCTCCACTTTCACTTTCATCAAGAGGCTTTTGAGTTCCTCTTCACTTTCTGCCATAAGGGTGGTATCATCTGCATATATCACTGCTAAATATATTCACATTTCCAAAATCCTTCTAATTCTAATTTCATGTTATCTTGTGTAGGACCACAAAATAAAATGAAAGCATTCCCAATCTCTTTTATAAAACAAGAAAACTCTTGTTCTTCAACTGGCAAAGTACACACACACTGTGATCAACGTCATTGACATAGAAACTGGAACACATTGTCTTCTATTAAAATGAATAACATTTGAAAAATTCCTAAAGAAAACAGAGATGAGTCTCCATGTCACTGTAGAGAACAGGAACATGAAGATGCCACACACTGAGTTCCCCCAACGGGCCTGGGCTCTCACTGCTGAGAAGGCTGACCTCTCCCTCTTCAATCACAGAGGGAAGGATCAGCCTCCCTTCCTGCCCCCCAGGACAAGGTGTTGGACGTGGGTCCGGAAGGAGCCTAGCTGCACCTCTGGCTCAGAGTCCCCCTTTCTCCTCCCTCACAGCCTCTGAGGAGGGGCTGGAGGGAGCTGGGACCCCTTCAACCGACTCTGTCCAGATACACCAGGACTTTAAACTTGCCGGTCTCAACATAGGCCCGGGGACCCCACAGGAACTCATAGCGAGCAGGGTCGCTGTCAGACACCTGCTGGAACTCCAGGTATACCTCCCTCACCCACACTTGGGTCAGCAGCTCCCTGGGCTCCCCATAGATGTAGTGTTCCCTCCCGGGACACACTCCTATCCTGCTGAGTGCTCCGCAGATTTCCTCTGCAGGGGCGCAGTTGTCCTCCACAGTGATAAGGCAAAGGACCATCACCAGGAGGTTGGCCTTGGGCAACCTCTGTCCATCCCTCAGCATCTCTTTGAAGGTGAGGCTCAGGGTGGGGACCGGGATATAGATGTGCTCACTGGGGTCCACCTCTTTCACCTCCAAACCAAAGACCAGCTGCAGGTACTCTGAGGCTTGATCGAGGACTACCAGGAAATAGTCCTGGTAGTCTTGGAGGACACTATTCAGCACTTCTGCCTTTGTGAATGGCTCCTTGGTGAGATACCTGCTGAGCAGGAAACGTACCAGCTCATTCTTCTTCAACCCTAGTGCATCTCGGACCAAGGGCCTGTCACCTCCCTGGTCACGTGAGCTTCCTGCTACTTCATCTTGCCTGCTGACGCCATGGTCTTCAGATTGGCTCCCTAGAGTGGCAGCCATGACAGTGGGAGAGGGGCAGACACCCAGAGGGCTCTGGGGGAGACTGGGTGTTGCAGCAGCAGCCACTTCCTCCAGGGTCCCCCAGACTGGGAGAGAGGAGGGAGGGGGAAGCTGCATCTCCTTCCTCCACCTGCTCCTCCTCCTCGACCTCCACCTCCTTCTCCTCCTCCTCCTCACCCCAAATGAAGTGTGCCTCCATCAGACCCTCATCCCCTTTGGATCCTGAAAGAGTCTCTCAGGCTGGTGGAGCTCATGCATCCCAGGCATGATCACTGGTGTCAAACTGCAGACAGTAGTGAGGCAGGGGGACAGATGGGGACCATGGGCCTGCGGGAGGGGGGTTGTGAGTGGCCTCAGCTGAAAAACCCACACTGGGCTGTCTGACTCAGGCCACTTATAGGTCTCTGCTTGAGGGGTGCTCTTGGGCCTCATAGAGGAGTTCCTCCTGAGCACCATGAACCCTGGTTACACAAAGGAGGATGTGAGGTGGCTCCCCAGGGGGCAGCCAGCACAGCCTGAGGTTTGCAGGGCTGGCACAGTGTGGGATTAGGGCTTCTGGGTTCTCCTCTGTTCTGGGATGGGTAGTCACTGGTGCACACTCAGGGGAACCTACTCACCTTGACTCCTGGCACTGCCTGGACCTCCTCTGATCTCTGACCTGTGGACTCGGGCAAGTGTCAGAATTATTTTCCCCCTCTCTTAAGCAGCAGAAGGAAACAAACTACAAATGTCAGACTTTTTTTTTCCTTCTATATACAAAAGTAAAAGGAGGTTTCTTTTAAAATTCCGCATTTCCATGATGATACCTATTACCACCTGAACTTAACTTTTCTCAAACCTTTAGTTAACGAATGTGTTGTTCCTATGGAAATATTTCTCTTAAGCAATGCTATTGAACTTATTTCATTATTTACTTTAAACTCTGTCTTTCTTCAAGTAGGTTCCACCCAAGACTCAGAGGGGATAATGGCTCAACAAACCAGTATGTTTTACTCATGGAAATGTTCACTTAAGCTATGTTAATGAAACTATGTGTTTGCTTGGAAACCAGCCTTTCTTCAAGATTCATGTCAATTGTTTTATGGCCCAGGATGACTCACCTTGTGCCAATGCTATCTCCAAATGCATGTTGTGAATGAGGGGCCTGGTGCCACTCTCTCAGTTTTGAGACATTCCTTTCTCTAATGAGCAGCTTGCTGATAGGGCTTCCCTGATGGCTCAGAGGTAAAGCCTCTGTGTGCAGTATGGGAGACCTGAGTTTGAGCTCTGGGTCAGGAAGATCCCCTGGAGAAGGAAATGCCAACCCACTCCAGTACTCTTGCCTGGAAGATCCCATGGGCTACAGTCCATGGGGTCGCAAAGACTTGGACACAACTGAATGACTTCACTTTGACTTTCCACTTTTCAATAGGTATATAACTTCTTGCTGTAAACTAAAAAGGGTGTACTCTTTCTGGCCCCTTCCAATGTCTATGTTAGAAGCTTTCTCTATCTCTTTTATACTTTAATAAAACTTTACTACACAAAAGCTCTGAGAAATCAAGCCTTGTCACTGGCCCTGGATTGAATTCCTCTCTGCAGGCCAAGAATCCTGGCATCATTCATGGCTCATAGGGACAACCTTTCAGTACTGGCTCAAGATGAAGCATTTTATGGCATGGCTTCAGTCAGGTCATCAGGCAGTTTGCCTTTTCCCTCTGGGGCAGTTATAGTATCTGTAAAACTCAGAAATGTGGGACTTCCCTTGTGATCTAGTGGTTAGGAATTTGCCTTCCAAGACAGGGACATGGGTTTGATCCCTGGTCAGGGAAGTGAGATCCCACAAGCAATACAGCAGCTAAGCCTGCATGCCACATCAAAAGATCCCACATCCACAACAAAGATCCCATGTGCCACAACTAAGACTTGATGCACTCAAATAAGTATTTTTCAAAAAGAAAAAAATAAAGAGGAAAAGGGAAAATGGTAGGGAGAGAGATGAAAAGAAATGGGTCATGAGTTAATAACTGATGAACTTCAGTGATGAGCATGTGAGTTTTATTATACTCTTTTCTTTACTTTTGTGTATGCTTGATCAATTACCATTGGAGAAGGAAATGGCACCCCACTCCAATGTTCTTGCCTGGAGAATCTGAGAAACAGAGGAGCCTGGTGGTAGGCTGTCTATGGGGTCGCACAGAGTTGGACACGACTGAAGCGACTTAGCAGCAGCAGCAGATCAATTACTACAATCAAAAATTTAAAATATAGACTTAAAAAGACAAAAAGATCAGTGAACTATAATGTCATCTAGCATAGCAGGAAGTCAGTGGAGTATGTCTAAAGTTGAAAACTACATAAAAAAGCTTAATATAGATATAAGCACAGTATTTACAAAGGTTGAGGCAAAGTATCAGACAAACTGAAACTAGAAACACTGAAAATGAGAAAGGGATGCTGATGGGAAGGGCATAGGACCTTTGATTTGTATTATGTGCCTTTTGCTCTCTCTGACTTCATTCTGGGTAGAATTGTGTCTGCCCACAACCCGCTGCCCCTAAAAAGATTTGTTGAAGTCCTCATCCCTAATACTTCAACATGTGACCTTATCTGGAAATAGGGCCTTTACAGAGGTAATCAAGGTAAAATCAGGTCAGTAAGGTGGGATGTAATCTAATGTAACTGATATCCTTATAAAAGGGGGAAATTTGTCCACAGAAGGCAGGCACATACAGAAAGAAAATGTCGACCTGAAGATGGAGGATTGGAATAGTGCCTTGACAAGACAATGAATAGCAAAAAATGCCAGTAAACCACCAGCAACTGGTTGGGGTAAGGAAAGATCCTTCTCTTACTGATTTCAGAAGGTGCGAAGCTCTGCAAATACCTTGATTTCAGACTTCCTGTTTCCATATAGTGAGAGAATACATTTTTATTGTTCTAAGCCATCTAGTTTGTGGTATTTAGTCACAGTAACCCTGGAAAAGAAACATAACTTAAAAACATTTCAAAATGCAATGAGATTGATGAGCTATGCTGAAGGTAAGCTAAAATAGGAAATTACTTGCACCAGTTGGCATAATTCTATTGGTTTTGTTATCATTTCACTGGGAAGTAGCAGCAGAAGGACAAGAGTGAGAGCAAATGCAGGGGGCTCATGAGAGAGCAGCTTGGGTGACAGTGGTTAAGAGTGAGGGCATGAGAGAACTGATTTTAGTCAGTGTGGGATCCCAAAGTTTAAGATGTTTGAGGTGGAGCAGATCGTGAGAATGAAAAGTCGAGAATGTGGCCGTGCAGCCGGGGAGCTGAGGTGTAAAGAAAAGAGAGTGTCAGAGGCAAGGGAGAATTCAAGGAGCTATGAGTAGCATGGGCTGCCCAGGTAGACACTAAAGTCACCCAGGATGATGCAGGACTCACGATGCCAAGGACACCAGTGAGCCAGGTGCCTGAGTCTTTGATGAATGAAGAAGGACCAGTAAGTGCTGTGTAACCACAATCTCAGTGGCTGTAAAGATCACCCATTTATTACCTCATAGCTTCTTTGGGTCAGAAGTCTGGGTGCAGGTTAACTGGGTCTTCTGCTCAGGGTTTCACAAAGCTGCAGTCGATGTGCTAGCCAGGGCTATGTTCTCATCTGAGGCCCTGGGTTTTCTTCCAACTTATTCATATTGTTGACAGAGTTCAGTTTCTTGGGGTATAGGACCGAGGTTCTCATTTTCTTGCTAGCCATCAGCCAAGGATTGCTCTCACCTCCTAGATACCACTTATAGTTCCATGCCACACGGCCCTCTTACAGGTTCTCTCACATGGTAGTCTACTTCATCAAGGCCAGCAAGGGGAATCTCTCTAATGCAGGGAAAGCCTGGCCCTCTTTTGTAAGGATCACCTGATGAGGTCAGAATCACCCAGGATAATCTCCCTTTTGATTAAGTGAAAGTCATCTGATTAGGGACCTTAATTATATCTGCAAAAATTCCTACACCTTCCCCACACACTATTGTTGACAAACAAGTAGTCCCTTCCACCCATACAACATACATTCAAGAAGAGATTATACATGGACATATATACCAGGGGGTAGAAAACTTGGAGGCCATATAGAATTCGACCTACCACAAATGAGCCCTATCTGGAAACTCGACTCCACCAGAGAACAGACATTTTAATTCCACATTGCTCCAGTTACTTCCTACTAATGACTAATTATTGCTATCCAGCAACTTGGGATTTTCTCCTCCTAGCAGGCTATCACCTAAATTCTGTGAGGCTTAGTTTCCTGGCATCTGGAGAAACAGAGAATCTGGCCCCTGTCATCGGCCACTGTACACACCAGCATCCACTGGACTGTGATGTAGCAGTACATCCCATGTGGCCCTCAAAGACATCACATCTTCATGCTGGCTTCCAAGGAGTTGTCATCATCATAGCCTGGTTCCTAGCTACACCGTCCACACCAACATCCTTTGGAGGGTGACTTTTTCTTTCTCTGACACAATCAGAACTTCTTCTTGGGAGCACAGGTAAATTCAGCTGCTTTCCTATGCTACTTTAGTGCCACAGGAAGCACAGGGGGCTGCCTCTGGCAATTCCACAGCAGAGCCATGCTGGTGGGAGAGGACTTCTAAGACTGAACACTGCCCAGGGTACAGTCCAGCGAGAGATCACAAGTTCCTCTGACCTGGGATTTCTATCATCCTTCCACCTTTGACCTAACTCCTGGGGTGAGGGCAGAACACATGAGTCTGTTGGTCAACATCCCTGAATATCCTGCCACAGCAGAAGGATGAGGATTCAGGGAGAATTCAAGGCTTTTTTCAACCTGATCTAGGATCCTCAGATGGGCACTCCTTAAAGTCACCCTCTGCCCCTTCCATTCACTGCTGTATGCACATGGCTGGCACAATTTGTTGGATTTCAAGGAATCACTGGGATGAGCAGCACAATCAGAAGTACTTGAGTGAGAAGGCAGAGCAGCCAAGATTGTGCTCAGCGTGCTGCCAGTGAGGACTCTCACCATGCACAGAGCAGCAGGCAGCACCCTTGTCTCTGGGCATGTGAACTGAATCTGAGGAGCCCAATGTGGACTGCAATTGCTACCACAAGTGCTGGGCACCGAGGGCCCTGTTCCAGGCAGTGACTGTCTCAGGATGTGCTACACGGGTCTCTAACTGCCTGTGGAGTGACTGGTGCATGGATCTGGATCTGGGCTGCCAGGAGGTGGATGATACAGCAGGACTAGCCTGGTTTCTGCAGCTTCCCAGGTGGCACTAGTGGTGAAGAACCCGCCTGCCAAGGCAGGAGACGTGAGAGATGCACGTTTGATCCCTGGGTCAGGAAGATCCCCCATCATAGGAAATGGCAACTCACTCCAGTATTCTTGCCTGGAGAATCCCATGGACAGAGGAACCTGGTAGGCTACAGTCCATGGAGTCACAATGTGTCGGACAGGACTGTAGAGACTTAGCACACACACAGCCTGGTTTCTAGCTTGGGACTTCTGGAGGGAGTGAAAGTGAATTGAATTACAACCAGAACCTGATACTGCTGAAGTAAAACCCAGTGGAACATGAGAGCACAGAAGAAGGACTGGGCATCACTGCAGCTTTGACATTTGCTGAGCTTTGGGCTTCCCTGGTGAATTGATGCTTTTGAACTGTGGTGTTGGACAAGACTCTTGAGAGTCCCTTGGTCTGCAAGGAGATCCAACCAGTCCATCCTAAAGGAGATCAGTCCTGAATGTTCATTGGAAGGACTGATGCTGAAGCTGAAACTCCAATACTTTGGCCACCTGATGTGAAGGACTGATGCATTGGAAAAGACCTTGATGCTGGGAAAGTTTTAAGATGGGAGGAGTAGGGGACGACAGAGGATGAGATGATTGGATGGCATCACCAACTTGATGGACATGAGTTTGAGTAAGCTCCGAGAGTTGGTGATGGACAGGGAGGCCTGATGTGCTGCTGTCCATGTGGTCACAGAGTCGGATACGACTGAGTGACTGAACTGAACTGAACTGATTCCTGAGTCTGTGAAAATATCCACCTGATACACCAGCCAGCAAAAGCCTGACCATTCTTAAAAAAGTACTATCTCAACAGATACAAAGAAGAGACTAATTATAGGACTGGAGTATGAGATAGATTGAAAAATAATAATAGCAGATACTCTGTAACAATTTAAATATGTATATGGTTGGTCAATGGTAAAAGAATTGCCTGCAGTGCAGGAGATGCAAGAGACTCGAGTACAATCCCTAGGTCAAGAAGATCCCCTGGAGAAGGAAATAGCAAACCACTCCAGTATTCTTGCCTAGAGAATCCCGTGGACAGAGTTGCTGGTGTGCTACAGTCTGGGTTGCAAAAAGTTGGACGTGACTGATGCAATTGAGCAACAGCAGTGTAGCCCAAGAATTAGTATATAGCTAAAAATCTAAACATACACCCACATATACATGTTTAGTACCTACATTGTGGTTTGTCCATGTATGAGTATGCTGCTGCTGCTAAGTCGCGTCAGTCATGTCCGACTCTGTGCGACCCCATAGATGGCAGCCCAACAGGCTCCTCTGTCCCTGGGAATCTCCAGGCAAGAATACTGGAGTGGGTTGCCATTTCCTTCTCCAGTGAATGACAGTGAAAAGTGAAAGTGAAGTCAGTCAGTAGTATCCTACTCTTAACAACCCCATGGACTGTAGCCTACTAGGTTCCTCCATCCCATGGAGGAGTTGCTCCTCCACTCCTCCAGGCAAGAGTACTGGGGTGGGGTGCCATTGCCTTCTCCAATGTATGAGTATATAAGCCTATATAACCATTTTTCTTTTTTAAAGTCACTCAGTCGTGTCTGACTCTTTGCGAACTCATAGACTATACAGTCCATGCAATTCTCCAGGCCAAAATGCTGGAGTGGCTAGCCTTTCCCTTCTCCAGGGGATCTTTTCAACCCAAGGATCAAACTCAGGTCTCCCACATTGCAGGTGGATTCTTCACCAGCTGAGCCACAAGGGAAGCCCAAGAATACTGGAGTGGGTAGCCTATCCCTTTTCCAGCAGATCTTCACAACCCAGGAATTGAACCAGGTCTGCATTGCACACAGATTCTTTACCAACTGAGCTATGAGGGAAACATATAATCTACACACATATATACATAAAAATCTGACAGACACCTCATAGACATGTAAAATGTATTCATCAATATGAATGAGGATTAAACAGTGAAAAGGACAGCACTCCCACAGGATCAACTCTTATGGCTGAACGGTGAAGAATTGATGCTTTAGAACTGTGGTGTTGGAGAAGACTCTTGAGAGTCCCTTGGAGAGCGAGGAGATCAAATCAGTCAGTCCTAAAGGAAATCAACCCTGAATACTCATCGGAAGGACTGATGTTGAAGTTGAAGCTCCAATACTTTGTCCACTTGATGCAAAGAGCCAAGTCATTGGAAAAGACTCTGATGCTGGGAACAATTGAAGGCAGGAGAAGGGGACAACAGAGGATAAGATGATTGGATGGCATCACAAACTTAATGGACATGAGTTTGATCAAAATCTGGGAGATAGTGAAGGACAGGAAAGCCTGGCATGCTGCAGTCCATGGAGTTGCAAAGAGTTGGACACGATTGAGCGAATGAACAACAACCAACAGGTATTATTATCTAATCATCAAACCAAGGATTCCCCTAAATCACCTGCCATGACTCAGCCTCTTCACCTAAAACCAAATATTTTATACAAAATGTTTTCTAAGTATGGTGACTGCTGACGGGCCCCCATGGAAGATGTGTGGTTCCCTGTGCTCCCACATGGTCATGGGCACAGCAGGCCCCCATTCAGCATCTGTCCTGCGACTGCAGCCTTCTCTCGAGTGTTAAGGAGGCCCCCTCCTGAATGAAGATGAAGGAGTCCAGTCACCCCAGAACAGAGGTTCTCATAGAATACAACTTCACTCCTACTGGGACTCCTGGAGACCCCGGTCCGGGCTGTCAGGAAGAGCCCCGTCTCTTCCACCACTTCCTCAGTGACTCAGGGAGTCAGAGTCGGCCTGAGGGCACAGCCTCATGTGGACAGAGGGAGGGGCCCACGTCTTGCAGAGACTCGAGGTGAGGACAGAGGGTCCCCAAGGGATGCATGTGCGGCTCTCCCAACAGCCATGGGAGCCCACGGGGTGTGGTGTCCAGATGTGACGTCACTGAGCCTGCTGGGAGGGGAGAAATGAGGGCCTGAGTCACGGAGCTTGCGTTTAGGTCAGCGGAGTGAAGGAGCCCAGCTGTGCTAGGAGTCAAGGTAGAACCCTGAGGGGGGCGCTGGGAGCCCAGGACATACAGGTCGTCACTGCTTTTAGCCCTGGAAGACCCCGACAGGCTTGTGGCAATGAGCCCCCTCTCCTGCTTGCTTCTCAGGGGTCCTGGCTCTAAGGCAAGCAAAGTTGGCAGCTGAGGGCGGTGCCTAGGTGAGCTGGGAATCAAGGTGACAAAGAGAAAGAGGGTTGAGGAAGCCCTGTGGGATCATCTCAGCTTTGGGAAGCCCTGGGCTTGGAGCCATGATATCATGTCCACAGTCTCCTCCCGGGGTCTCAGGGCAGTGAAGGCCTTGATGTGAGGGTCCTGCTTCCGGTCAACGTAGGGACATCCCCGAACCTGCCAGGGCTCAAGATGAGGCCTTTGAGGGAGGACACAGGCAACCCCACAGGTCCTGGCACCTGCTGTCAGCCCTGGGAGGCCCTGGTGGCAGCATGAGCAAAGGGTCGCAGAGACACTGGAGACCTGATATAAGGGAAGGGCCTCAGAGCGTGAAGGGGAGGATCTTAGGTTCTGAAAGAGTCTGGGTGAGGATGCTGAGGGAGGTCTGCCAGGACCCTGGCCCTGGGATAGGTTGAGCCGAGCATGCGTGATCTCACTTCCTGATATCCGGGTCTCAGCTTGGGGTCCTGAAAAAAGGGGCAGACTTCCTGACATCCGGGTCTCAGACTGGGGACTTCGCATATGGGGCAGAGACTCAGGTGGGCCAATTCCCAGGTCCTGTGGTGTGTCAAGTTGAGGACACTGTGGGAGGAATAGGGTACCGTGGACCACAATCAGAGGAGACCTCAGAGTAGCCCGTCTCTGTTATCAGTCCAGGCTTTCCGTGGGATAGAATGAGCGAAACAGGCATGGTCTGACTTCCTGACATCCGGGTCTTAGAGAGACTGGGGCCCTAGTATAAGGGGCCGGGGCTTCCGTTGGGGAGAGGCGAGAATCCCAGGTACTGACTGGAGGCAAGGTGAGGTGCCTGAAGGAGGACTGAGGGGTCTCTACGTGAGGACCGACAGAACCCCACAGATCCCCACCCCGGTAGTTGGCCCTGGGAGCCCCTTGTGGTGAGAAGAGCACACTAAGCCTGTCTGACTTCCTGACATGCAGGTATTAGAGAGACTGGGGACTTGATGTGAGTAGACAGGCCTCAGGTAGGGAGACGACAGAGTCCAGGTCCTACCGGGAGTCAAGGTGAGGACACTGAGGGAGGAGGGGAGCCCGACCCCAGAACAGAAGGGACCCTGATAGTCTCCGGGCAGGATGACCATGTACAGGATTTCCTGACATCCGGGTCTCAGAGAGCCTGGGGACCTGGTGAAAATGGCGGCATTTCAATATGGCGGACGGGACAATCGCGGGTCCTGCCAGGAGTCTAGGTTCCATGCGGGGAAGGACTGAGGCTGTTAGACCCTAAGGCAGGGAGGGATCCTTGCTCTTGCCCAGGGCGGGGAGGGTGGCGCAGGGGCCGGTCTTGGAGGCCCCAGAGTGGGGTGAGCTGCTTATTCACCTCTTTCTTAGGGGCCTTAAGGTGAGGTGTTCTAGTGGAGAGCGGAGGCTTCAGGTCTGCAGAGGCTGGACTCCCTGGATACTGAGGGAGGACTGAGCAGACGCCCGCCCCTCTGTTCAGTGCTGGGAGGCAAGGTAGGACGTGAGGAGCGGTGACCCAGCATCTTCCCCTCCTAGGACTAGCAGGAGGCCCTAGGCAGGTGTGGCCACATATGAGGCCCCCTGGAACTATGTCCAGACGTGGCCCTTGTTCTGAGTTTCCCTGCAGGTCTCCAAAGGGGGAAGGTTGAGGCCATTCCAATGGAAAAGTGAGCACTACATGTGATCCCCAAAGGGACTAGCCACCCCAGATCTGGGGGGACCTCCCAGAGCCAATCCCTCCTACCAACACAGAAGGCCTAAGTCTGTGCAACAGTCTACCCCTGAGGTGCCCCCTCCATTTGTCTTACAGGGGCTCCAGAAACCAGGAGAAGACTGAGATCTGAGGTCTGTGTTCTGAGGTCATAGGAGTGCCAGCAGTCAAGGTTAGGTGGGTGTCCTGAGTGTGCACAGGGGCTCCCCATCCCAGAACACAGGGGACCTCATAAGGCCCTAATCTCTCCCACCTTGTCAGCCCCAGAACCTCAGGCTGTACTGGCTGCACCCTGAGCCAGAATTTCTCTTTCTCACTTGACAGGGGGACTGAGCACCAAGGAGGAGCGCCCCTGTAACACTCAAGAGCAGCCCTCAAGGAAGACCAGTAAGTGGACCCAGTCAAAGCCACCCCTGGAGCATTTCAAAACTGAGACCATTTACACTCTCTCTCTTTCCCAGGTCAGTGGTCTCCATTTCCCCCCTGCCACACCCACACTGGGCACAAGACTCCTGTCATCATGCCTGTGGTCCCAACGAATGAGCTCTGCACTTCTGAGGAAGACCTTCAGGGCCAAATCCAGGCCCAGGGCCCAGTGGAGGTGCAGCTCCTGGGGGCTGAGGCGGAGGATGCCTCAATCCCTCTGGCCTCCTTCCCTCCAGTCTCATCTTCCTCTGCTGCCGGAGATGCGGAGATCTTGCTCAAGCAGGCTCTGAATGGAATGACGGCTCAACTACTAGAGTTCCTGCTCCTCAAGTATGGCACTAAGGAGCCAATTTTCCAGGCTGAAATGCTGAATACGATCCTCAGGGATAACCAGGCCCACTTCCCAGTGGTCTTCCGTAAAGCCACACAGTGCCTGCAGCTGGCCTTTGGCCTGGATATGAAAGAGGTGGACCACAGAGAGCACATCTATGTCATGGTCCCCATCCTGGGCCTCACCCTCAATGAGATGCAGAGGGAAGGGCAGAGCGTACCAAAGGCTGGCCTCCTGGTGACGGTCCTGAGCCTGATTGTCCTAGCAGGGGACCAGCTCAGTGAGGAGAAGGTCTGGGGAGCACTCAGCAAGATGGGGGTATTTGCTGGGATAGAGCACTGCATCTATGGGGAACCCAAGAAGCTGCTGACCCGAGTGTGGGTGCGGGCGGGGTACCTGCAGTACCAGCAGGTGCCTTACAGCCACCCTGCTCGTTATGAGTTCCTGTGGGGTCCCCGGGCCTATGCAGAGACCAGCAAACAGAAAATCAAGGACTATCTGCGCAGGGTCAATGGAAGGGGTCCCAGGTTCTTCCCACCCCGGTGTGCATAGGTGTGAGGGAGGAGGAAGAGGGACCTTGAGCCAGAGCAGCAGCCAGGCTCCTTTCAGGCCCACATCCATCAGCTTGTCCTGGGGGTAGGAAGGGAGACTGATCCTTCCCTCTGTGTTTGAAGAGGGAGCATTCAGCCTTCTCAGTCGTGACAGCCTGGGACAGTTGGGGAACTGGTGTGTAGCAAATTTGGCTTCCTGTTGTCTACAGTGACATGGAGATCCATTTCTGTTTCCTTTAGAAATTTTTCAAATGTTATTTCTTTTAATAGAAGGCCTAATGAGCTTCAGTGTCTAACTATGTCAATAATGTTGATCACAGTGTGTTTGTGCTTACCCAGTTCAAGAACAAGAGTTTTTCTGTTTTGTAAAAGTGATTGTGAACCCTTTATTTTATTTTGTCACCCTGAACAAGATTACATGGACTTGGAATATAACTATTTTGGAAATATCATATTACTTAGTAAGAATTAAGAAATAAAGTGTATTTGAGGTGAGATCCCCTATACTTCTTTTTTGTCATTTTATACAGCTTAACTATCTCTGTTCAATTGGAGTTTTTCAAGTTATTATTTAAGAAAGTACAAAAAGCCTGATTTGACTTAATAAGTGTCCCGCTCTGGCTCATTTATTTCACAGACCTTCATGGAGCCTGTGCTCTGTGGAAGGCCCTGTGTTAGCAATGGGGACACTAGAAGCAGGACACCCCAACACCTAGAGTGATGATCTAAGAGCTGCAGTCACATGAGGAAGGTGGAGAACATTCCCTAGTTCCACAGAACAGGGCAACAAGGGCAGGGTCCAGGAGGATCACTTGAGTGTCGGTGCCTGGGCCAGAGTGGTTTGGTGCTTTGGGAAGCTGGGTTCATTCTGTGGGAGGTGATTGTGATTGTGATGAGGGTGGATGGTGGCAGCAGCCAGAGTTATACACAGTGTCTTATGGGTGAGAAGACAATCTGAAATGGGACATACACATTAGAAGATCGTCTTCTGTCCTAGATAAATTTCCTGGGGCAGGAAGGGAAGTCACACTATGGTCAGGAACAGTTAGACACTTGTTTATGCTGCTTGATCTAGGTACACCAAAATTTTTCAAAATGGGGAGTGGTGAGCGGACTTTGGTTTGCTGCACAATCTACTCAGTCTTGGAGAATATAGTTGAAGACGTCTTGGTAAGCACCTCCAAACTTTTGGTAGGATTTTAATGGAGTATCTTCTTTGAAACTGGTGGCTGTGCACTTAACCTAATGGATCAGCTTATCCAGGTGGTCAGGCCCTAAAGCCATAGATAAGGAGGGGTTATGGAAACCACAGTGGCAAAATCTGCACTGAACTTGAATTCACACACCTCAAAATTCTCCTTGCAGGTGAAAAGTGTGGCATTGTGCATATCCTAGCTAGATTTTATGAATAAAACTCCCACTGCCCTTGTCCTCTCAGTGTCACTTGTCTGATACCTGCCCTCATGAAGCTCATGGCTGTCGCAGAGCCTAAGGGAACCTGTGCAGGTGCTCAGGCAAGTTCCATCATGTGGAGGCAGCCGGGCCTCCCGGGGGAGACTGTGTCTGGCATCAGGAGGCAGGGGCACATCCTCAGCTCACTGAGACTGTGGGCAGCATCACTGCAGAGGGAAGGGCAGAAAGAGCACTGGAGGGAGCCGGGTGGACCCCTCCCTGACATTCCCAAGAGCCTTGGAAACTAAATCAGATCTTGCATTTGAAAGTGCCAGCCCAGAGGGTTGACTAGAAACAATTGGGGATTCAAGGCACATTTGGCTTTCTCAAAAACTCCTCAATAAACGAAGGGAATCATCTTCATTGCAAGCTACACCTACTGGCTGCTGTCTGTTGAGCACCGAGCACACTGCAGGGCAGGGGAGAGACTCCAGGTCCTTGTTCACATCTCTTCTCCCTCTGCTTTCTGGAAGCTGCCTGCAGGGAACATGGGATCCTAGGTAAGTCTCCAACAGTTTGGGAGTAAATACATGATCAACTCACCAATTTAAACACAAAGACAGAAAAAAAAAAAAAAAAAACCTTTTCATCTAAATAACAGTAGCACATTGGGGAAAAAGCATCCCATTTGTGCTGATATCTGGGGTGGAAAGATATTCTGGAGGAAGGTGGTGCCACATCCATGGGGCTGAGGTCCCAAGAAGCTGGAAAGGGTCCTTCCTGACTGACTGATGGAAGCTCTGTCCAGGCGCCGTCCATGCAGGGCCAAGGTGAGGACCTGGGCTCCTCCCAGTGGCACTGATCTTGCGAGGCAGCAGTTAGTGGTTGAGTGAGGAGACATCTTAATTCCCTGCCCAGGAATTGAACCTGGGTAGCCTGGATGAGAGCCCAGAATCCTAGCCAGGAGACTAGCAAGGGCTAGAGGCTGAATGCTATTTTTTCACGGATCATTGCCTCCAGTGAAAAATGCATTTATCACAGAGGCAGAAACTGTAAATGCAGGTACAAAGTTTATTATTAGAAACATAGCACAACAAGTGGGAGAGCACATAAAGAAATGGTTTAGTTGAGACAGAAGCAAGTCAGAGATGGAATTCTGGAGAGAAAGAGTGGATGTCACTCCTCCTGTGAGCAGGAGCACAGTCAAGACGCAATAAAGTCATTTATATGAGGCAGTTCTTTTGAATTTTTGTCTTCCTTCAAGCCAATTATCTGGTTTCTTTTAAACACACCTGACCTACACTGGGGCACTGCCCTGCATTCATACACACACCCCTCAGCCAACGTGGATCTCGAAGTGAAGGTTTCCGTGAGGAGCAAGACTCATTATGGTCTGGCATTATCCCTTGACTTTTGAGCCACAAGGAGCCTTGCTTCACATGTCTGATATCTCCCTTGTCCCAAAAGATGGGGGAGTGGAGATCCTTTTATCTTTTACTCAAACAAGGTTTTGCCCCTCTTTGTCTTTGCCATGACTGTAACATTTAGGTATTTATAAGAGACAAACACTGGCTATTTATGCAGTCTCTATTGTTTTATTCATTTCATAGAGCAAACAGGTGGCTGATTGTAAGTGCTTAAACTGTAGCCAAACTATCTCTTGGCACAGGGAATACTAACATTTTTAAGTATCCGGCCTGAAGCCCACTTCTTTGTGCCTCATGAAATGCAAACAGGAGGCCAGTTGAAAATGTCTAACTTGGAGTCCATCCATCCATACTCCTCTGCCTTACTGTGTGATGCATAAATACTTTCTTTTTTTTTTTTTTTAGCTGTAAATACTATACCATTTTATTTATTTATTTATTTTTTACTTAACAATATTGTATTGGTTTTGCCATACATCAACATGAATCCGCCATGGGTGTACACGTGTTCCCATCCTGAACCCCCTCCCACCTCCCTCCCCATACCAGCCCTCTGGGTCATCCCAGTGGGAAATGCTTACTAATTCTGCTCTGTATATTTGCTGGGACAAGAAGATGATCTGACTTGCCAAAATAACCATCAGGGCACAGAAGCCTTGAGATATATATAGCTTTGTGATTGAGTCCAACACAAATATTGGAAGTCATACTCCTTGAACTTCAGACAGGACACAGGGATCCCCCATGCCCATGACTTCAACTTCCAAAGGCTAAGTCTCTTTGTCTAACTTGACTTTCATTCGATTGGTCACTTCTGGTGCCATTTCAGAGCATGATGATCATAGTAATTTTCAGAAGGCAGACCCTGCAGAGATCAACTTGATCAAGGTGAGGGGGTCAGGCAACTGTATGCTCCCCACATTGATCCCATGAGTAGTCTCTCACAATGAGCTTCCCCCAGGGAGGCAGCTCCTTCAGTGGAGGCCCATTCCAGAGAAGACTTTTGCTCTGAGTCCTAATCCACGAACACCTGTGGCCCTGGGCAAATGAGTGGGCTAGTGACAAAGAGGAGATCTGGATGGCACCACAGCATCCACTATAATCCACCCCTCCCAACTTTGACATACAATCCCTTCATCTTGAGAGATTTCCTCATCTGAGGACAGCTCCTTGAGGATTCTGGTTGGTCTCCTCTGCTCCTAAAGAAGCTCAGAGAGAAAGACTGGACAAATTCTGGGCCCTCACAGAGGCAGCAGCTGCTGCACCACAACTGATGGTCACCCTTTCTTGCCTGAGATCCATTCTAAATCCCCTGTACTCTCAGCCAGGACCTTGGCCATTTCCAGTGGCTTCCCTGGTGAGGTAATACAGACTTTGTTCCTCAAGGTTCTGAAGCTTCTCTGACCCTTGCTCCTGGACTTGTCAATTCACCACTGAAATGGGGCAGGAACCCAAGACACATCACCTGGCTGTTAGAGATGTTTCCTTGATGTTCTTCCTATGACTGTGTAACCCTCACACTCCTTAGGATCAAGGTCAGCTCTACCTGCCAGGATGGGAACATTTCTCTGTGTGTGCTGGTCCCTTAGCAGGAGGAGCCCAAAGTGCCCAGATGGGAATCATGGCCCATGGGTCAGTAGGACTGTTTTGTCTCCTGGGGGAACCTTCTTGCTTTGGGAACAGCCTGTCCCGTGTCACCACTGGCAATAGGGTAACCAGTAGCCACATGAGGCTGGGTATTGTGAACTCAAATGTGCTTAGTGTGTCCCAGGGCCTGGCCTTCTGCCTTAACATAAGTGAAGTGAAGTTGCCCAGTCGTGTCCAACTCTTTGCGACCCCATGGACTGTAGCCCACCAGGCTCCAACATCCATGGGATTCTCCAGGCAAGAATACTGAAGTGGGCTGCCATTTCCCTCTCCAGGGGATCCCCCTGAACCAGGGATCGAATCCAGGTCTCCCACATTGCAGTCTGTGGTTCAGCTAGTAAACAATCTGCCTGCAATGCAGGAGACATGAGTTCAATCCCTGGATCAGGAAGATCCCCTGGAGAGGGGCATGGCTGCCCACTCCAGTAATATAATGTGAAGTCAACTGTAAATAGCTAGACGTGGCTACTGTGGACATCCGTGCTGTGGAACTACAGAATTTACTCTTAAGAACTGGAAGCACAACTTCCCTTGTGGGTCACTGGGAGTGGTGGCAGGTGGGGTCATGAATCACTGGGAGTGGTCGTACGGGGAGTCATAGATCTCTGGGAGTGGTGTTAAGTGGGGTCATGGGTCAGTGGAAGTGGTGACCAGTGGGGTCACTCTACCCTCTGGTTCAAGGACCATGCATCTTACCTCATGGGGAACTAAGGATGACAGATGTGGAGTATGTCTGATCCCTGAAGCGTGACACCCCAGTACCACGGGCTCTCATATCCCAGTGTGCACCCCACGTGTGCTTTGTAGAGGGCAATCCACTGTTCCAGAAGACCAAGAGCTTCTGGATGGTGGGGGCTGAGATAGCAACTTTGGATCCCATGGCCACTTGCCCTCTGTGCCTCTGGTGTGCTGTTAGAGGTTCTCTTGGTCTTGGATGGTTTTGTGAAATATCCTGTGTCAGTCAGCTCTGCTTTCTGTGAGCCCTCAAACAGTGGTGCCAGACAAGGTGCTGCAAGCAGGAAAGAGAAACCCACATCTAGAATGTGTACCTATAGATTTCAGTAAAGATGAACTTCTCCTCCTTCAAGGATGAAAGTGAGATGTTGTGATCAACTCACCAGTAGTGGCTCAGTGATCTGGAGGGATGGTGCCACTGAGGGATCGGCATCACTCTGTGTCCATGGTGGGGCAAACACCTGGTAGGTGCCGTAGCTCATCTGGCCTGCTGGTGGCGCCTGCTGCTGAGCCCAGATGCAGCATCATCCTTGGCCCCATGGCTCCTCCAGGCATGAGAGCATTTTGCAGAACTGAGGGCCACTGACAGGCTGGGTGCCCTCAGTTCTTCATGCATTGGGTCTTCGTCAATGTTTCTTGCCTCTTGTATGCTGCATGCTTTTGTGAGTAGTAAGAGGCAATGCAAATATCTTCCTTTTTGGTGTCCCTTCCTATAGGTTCATTGATGTACCCCTTCTCCAAACCTACTTGTGGCAATCTACCAAAATGTCTCATTCTAAGTACCTGACTGACTGGCCAATCCATTTTCCATCATCTTTAAGCCCATGTCTGTTCTTGGTTCGGGCCATTTCCTTTATCCATATATAGTGGAACCCTAGAGGAACTATCAGAAGTTGCATCCACTGGGAGCGAATTTCTGCTCGCCACTGTCTCTATGGCCACATGTGGTGGAGGTGGTATTGTGGCAGGAGTCCATTTCCACCTGCAGTTTCAGTTCAGCTAACCCACCCCTCATCTATGCTCAGCATTTCTACACTCCACTCCTAGCAGCTGGTCAAGAAAGAACTTCCTGGTCCATTAATCTCCAGAAATAAACTGTGGCAGAGGTGCTTGTGACACATTTGCAGGTCATATTGGCGTTTAGCTCACCTTCTTGTAATCTATGGCCCTGCTTAGGTCTGATCTCCTCAGAGATGCCACTTCTGTTTTGCAGTGGATTACTGTTGCATTCTCCTCCTTTTGTGGGTCTGACAGAACCTAGCTCATGAAGACCAATGGCTGGACGCTGGATGCTGAGGAGGTGACCATGTGTTCCAGCAAAGATAACAAACCTGGAAAATCAGTTGCTATCGAGTGGGTGGTGGTTCACTGTCCTCCTTAGGAGCCTATAGGTTTGAGTATGGTCCAGACCGCTGAGGAGGTATATGGTGGGGACCACCTCTCTGCATCCTTTTGGTGTTAAGGGTGTCATTAATGTTTCACATCTCCCAAATCAGAGGGAATCTTGGTTTGTATTTACTCTCACAGTCAAGGTGCAGGGAGTGCACTTGGTCTCCCTTCTCTGATAGCTTCTATACTAATGGGCTTGTGTGCATTCAGGGCTTGTGCCCATCATCAAGCATGTCTGTTCTAATCACACATCTGGAGGTGGCAGGCAGGAGCTCTCTGGGTCAGATCTAGGCCAAACCTCCATATGTTCCTGATGCACACATGCTCCCCCTCCACTGTGGACATTGACAGATTGAAGGCCTGACTATCACTTCCCAAAGCATCCCATTTCTAGACATCCTTACAATGTTTGCATCTTTCCTGTCTTGCCCACGTTCAGTCATGAAGGTGAATGATGTGGGTCTCTTTGTGGGACAGACTTGGGGAATGATGGTTGCATACATCTGCCATGGTGTTGCAGAGCCTTTACTCATAAGGATCCTTCCTTCCCTTTGGTCAATGGATTCGGTTTCTGACAATTGACTCAGGTCTGGGAACTGGGGAAGACATCATGACTCTTTTGCAGCACTTTCCTGCATCTTCCTGCTCACTCATCCTTGTTGTCTATCAGACAGTAAGGGAATCTGCCTGCAATGCAGGAGACCTGGGTTTGATCCCTGGGTGAGGAAGATCCTCTGGAGAAGGGAATGGCAACCCACTCCAATATTCTTTCCTGGAGAATTCCATGGACAGAGGAGCCTGCCTGGCTACAGTTCACGGGGTCGTAAAGAGTCAGACAACAATAATTGATCCATCCATCCATCCACCCACCCCATTCATCTATCTATCTGTGTCCCCAATAGAAAAATGCATAAAGGAGACAAAAGGCAACTAACAAAAGAAATATAAATGACTAAAAACTTTGAGAACCTCAATGTTTTTAGAACTCAAAAGAAATGTATATTAAAACATGGAGAACATCCAGTGAACATGGACAGTAGTTAATGTCATGTAGGAAAGGGGAAAACAGACTCGCTCAAGCATTACTGATGGTGATGCATAGTGATCTGACCTTTCTGGAGGGGAATATGGCAATAGGTAGGAAAAATCTAAACAGGTATACCCTTATACAGCAATTTCACATCTAGAAATTTATTATTAGGAAATAACTGGACAACACCACAAGGACATATGTACAGAGATTTCCAGGGAGAACAACCTAAACCTCCACAGTAGAAACCTGGTTAAATAAGTTATGCTACATGGATATCATGGAATTGTCTTTAGCTACCAAAAATGATATAAAGCCATATTTAGTGATATAGAAAGAAGCCCACAATATAATAAGTACAAAACTAAACTACAAAAGTGTGCAGTGTGATACTTTTTTTCTTTTGGAAAATTCTGTGTGAAATGTACCAAAAAAAAAAAAGTCTGGAGAATATATAGGCCAGAAAAAAATATTTTTGGTTACCTCTGAATTATAGGATTTTGTTTGAGTTTTACTTTTTCGTATGTTTCTGCATTCTCTGAATTTTAGCTAATGACCATGTATAACTTTTGAAATCAGATAAAATCAGTAATGCTGAAATGCTCTGAAAAGTGGAATGAAATGCTTGGTCAGGAGACTTTAGTAGAAAGGTGATCGCTCTTCCCTTCCATTCCCACCTGAAGCCAGTGCATCAGAGCCTCTCCAGATGGAATTATGCTTCAACTGCCTCAGGCAGATGAATATCTATCTGCTTTCTTAAAGTTTCCAGAAAAAGAAACTTCAAAATTTCCTATGACAATCCATTCCAGAGTTTATCAAATCTGTCTGAAAAAGAAATTTCACCTAATGTTTAATCTGAAACACCTGCTCTGTGATTTAAGCCACTGCATTTCTGCTTCAATTTGTAGTGAAAATAGGAACTGATGGCTACTGTTGGTCCTCAATCAGTTCAGCTCAGTCATGTCCGACTCTTTGCAAACCCATGGACTGCAGCATGCCAGGCCTCCCTGTCCACCACCAACTCCCAGAGTTTACTCAAACTCATGTCCATTGAGTCAGTAATGCCATGCCACCATCTCATCCTCTGTCATCCCCTTCTCCTCCCACCTTCAATCTTTCCCAGCATCAGGGTTTTTTTTCAAATGAGTCAGTTCTTTGCATCAGGTGTCCAAAGTATTGGAGTTTCAGCTTCAGCATCAGTCCTTCCAATGAATATTCAGAAACGATTTCCTTTAGGATGGACTGCTTGGATCTCCTTGCAGTCCAGGGGATTCTCAAGAGTCTTTTCAAACACCACAGTTCAAAAGCATCAATTTTTCAGTGCTCAACTTTCTCTATGGCCCGACTCTCACATCCATACATAACTAGTGGAAAAACCATAGCTTTGACTAGATGGACCTTTGTTGGCAAAGTAGTGCCTCTGCTTCTTAATATGCTGTTTAGGTTGTTCATAACTTTTCTTCCAAGGAGCATGTGTCTTTTCATTTCATGGCTGCAGCCACCATCTGCAGTGATTTTGGGAGCCCCTCAAAAGTCTCCCACTGTTTCTATTGTTTCACCATTTATTTGCCATGAAGTGATGGGACTGGATGCCATGATCTTCATTTTTTGAATGTTGAGTTTTAGGCCATCTTTTTCACTCTCCTCTTTCACTTTCATCAGGAGGCTCCTAAGTTCCTCTTCGCTTTCTGCCATAAGGACAATGTCATCTGCATATCTGAGTTTATTGATATTTCTCCCAGCAGTGTTGCTATGCCAACAGGAAGCTGCTTAAAAACAGTCCCCTGAAACCCAGAGGGACACGATTGCAGGCTGAAGACAAGGTGGTATGGAGCACTTTCTTCTGCCCTTGTCAGCCAATGGTAGGTCCCCAAAGCAGATGAAAGACCCTGGCATAATTTTCCTGGTTCCCTTCCCCATAACATCTTTGTGCACCAAATTTATCCCAGCCTTTCAACTTATGGAACTCTCCCTACTGTCTTAGCGACTGTGCACTGTTACTATGCCCAGAATACAGATGTGAAACCTTAGGCTGGAAAAAGGTCATCACTGGCTCAAGATCTTAAACCCTGGCCTCTGAGCTACGACAGCACAATCCCAAGGACAAACCCAGGCAAGGACACTGATCTGGGCTTCTCAGCCCTGTGCTGTGAAGCTGAAGGCCACACACCCTCACGGTTAACCGGGGTACCTGGAGGGTGACCAGGGCATGGAAGCCAGGGTGGGCATTCAAGAGACAGCTTCCAGTTCATGGGCTGACAGAAAACCACAATTTTGCTCAGGGAAAACATGGGTTTTGCAATTTAGGGTCCATGTTAATCCTAAGAATATGATTAGTTACCAAGCATGTTGCAAGTGAGGGCCAGGTGCCACTCCCTGAAGGCAGCTTTCTATCCTGTCCAAAGTTAACGCACAGGTTTCTCCGAAACAAAGGGAGCCGCCCAGCAGGGCAAGCAACACCAGCAGCAGCACAATGCCATTTATGCCATCTCCTCTACCTGCATTTCCTATCAGCGCTTGAGAAGTGTGCTATGAAAGCAAGTCAACTAGGTGAGCTTAATGCTGCTGAGCTTGCGGTGTCATTGAATGTATCTCAAAATCAGAGACTCCTGAATCACGTTGACATCCCTGAATTGTGTGACTGGACCCGGGTTTTGTGAGGCTGTAGTGGGAGACTGCACAGGGCTCCAGACATCCTGAAACAAGATGGTGTGTAGGTTTCCAGAATTACAAACTAGTGAATACACGTGCTTGCCAAGGGCCCTTCCTCTTTTTAGCTCTGCTAAGTCACTTCAGTCTTGTCCGACTCTGTGTGACCCCATAGATAGCAGCCCACCAGGCTTCCCTGTCCCTGGGATTCTCCAGGCAAGAACACTGGAGTGGGTTGCCATTTCCTTCTCCAATGCATGAAAGTGAAAAGTGAAAGTGAAGTCACTCAGTCGTATCCGACTCTTAGTGACCTCATGGACTGCAGCCTACCAGGCTCCTCCATCCATGGGATTTTCCAGGCTAGAGTACTAGAGTGGGTTGCCATTGCCTTCTCCAACTAGCGAGTGCTTATTTTTCTATATTATGGATATACCTCAGTTTATTCACCCTTTTGTTCAAATTTCTATCATTCTGTTCAATTTTCTGCCCATCTCTCCCAGCTTTATTGAGGCATACTTGACCAAAAGTAAGATATTTAAAATGTACAGTGTGATAGTTTGACATACATATATATGTGTTTGATATATTGAAGTTCTGGAATTAACTGATAGTGATACTATAATCTCTTATCTCTAAGGACCTGAGGCCTGAATTGGCTGCAATTTCATTCCTAACTTAGAGCTGGAAATGGCATGTAAATCACCCTACAGCTCTGACACTATTTTCCCACTCATAGGAAGGCATCACTAGCATTCCATTTTCAGTCGATTTTGCAAAATCCTATGTGACTCACAAAATGTAAAAATTCTATAAAAGATTTACCCATGAAATTAGATTGAAATATCTATTCCATGCATATTAGTGACATTAATAGAGACAGTTAAAGCTCTAGATTTTATATATTGGTGGGGTCTAGCATCAGAAATGATTGAGGGAAGGGAGGAGAATGGTTTAATGACTTATCCTGGGCTGAATTTGCACAGCAATCTCACTGTTTCTTACCTGCATATGTTTCTTTATAGAGGCATTTGTTGGGGAATCTAATAAACGTTATGGTGTCCTAAGCCCTCTATCAGATACCTTCACATCTCCACTCATGGCAGAAGCTACACAAAGCCTAATGTGTAGATTTATAAAGAATAATTAGCACATTTCTAATTGTTGAGATCTGGATTTTTCTTTGAAATTACGACTAGGCATTTGGGTGATGATGAATAAATTACCTTCTCTCTTTGGAGTCTAGTTTTTAAATGAGGGGCTTCCAAGGTGGCTCAGTGGTTAAAAAAAAAAAAAATTGCCTGCCAATGCAGGAGACATGGGTCAATCCCTGATCCAGGAATATCCCACATGCCATGGAGCAACTAAGCCACAACTATTGAACCTGTGCTCTACAGCCCAGAAGCTGCAACTACAGAGCACACATGTTGCAACTAATGAAGCCTGTGTGCCCTAAACCCTGTGCTCTGCAACAGGAGAAGCTGCTGCAATGGGAAGTCCACAGCCTCACCACATTGTTAAAAAAAAAAAGTCTGAAATGCATTGAGTGCAATCTCAGAAATGACAGAATGAACTCTGTTCATTTCCAAGTCAAACCTTTTAATATCACAGTAATCCAAGTCTATGCCCCAACCACTAATGCCAAAAAAGCTGAAATTGAATGGTTCTGTGAAGACCTACAAGACCTTCTAGAACTAACACTAGAAAAAGATGTCATGAAATAAGTGGAGTAGCAGGCAAATTTAGCCTTGGAGTACAAAATGAATCAGGTCAAAGGCTAACAGACTTTTGCCAAGAGAATGCACTGGTCATAGCAAACACCCTGTTCCAACAACACAAGAGATGACTCTACACATGGACATCACCAGATGGTCAGTGCTGAAATTAGATTGATTGTATTATTTGCAGCCAAAGATGGAGAAACTCTATACAGTCAGCAAAAAAACAAGATCAAGATCTGACTGTGGCTCAGATCATGAACTCATTGCCAAATTCAGACTTAATTGAAGCAAGTGGGGAAAACCACTAGACCATTCAGGTATGACTTAAATTCAATTTCCTTATGGTTACACAGTGGAAGTGACAGATAGATTCAAGGGATTATATCTGATGGATAGAATGCCTGAAGAACTATGGATGGAGGTTCATAACACTGTACAGGAGATGGTGATCAAAACCATCCCCAAGAAGAAGATGCAAAAAGGCAAAATGGTTGTCTGAGGAGGCCTTCCAGATAGGTGAGAAAAGAAGAGAAGGAAAAGGAAAAGGGAAAGATATGTCCATCTGAATACAGAGTTCCAAAGAATATCAAGGAGAGATAAGAAAGTCTTCCTCAGTGATTAGTGCAAAGAAATAGAGGAAAACAATTGAATGGGAAAGACTAGAGATCTCTAAGAAAACTAGAGATACCAAGGGAACATTTCATGCAAAGATGGAAATAGTAAAGGACAGAAACAGTATGGACCTAACAGAAGAAGAAGATATTAAGAAGAGGTGGAAAAAATACACAGAACTATGTAAAAAAGATCTTAATGACCCAGATAAACATGATGGTATGATCACTTACCTAGATCCAGACAGTCTGGAGTGCAAAGTCAAGTGGACCTTAGGAAGCATCACTACAAACAAAGCTAGTGGAGGTGATGGAATTTCAACGGAGCTATTTCAAATCCTAAAAGACGATGATGTGAAAGTGCTGGAATCAATATGCCAGCAAATTTGGAAAACTCAGTAGTGGCCACAACTGGAAAGTCAGTTTTCATTCCAATCCCAAAGAAAGGGTATGCCAAAGAATGTCCAAACTACCACAGAATTGTACTCATCCACATGCTAGCAAAGTAATGCTCAAAATTCTCCCAGCTATGCTTCAACCTCAGTAACCTCAGATATGCAGAATATACCACCCTCAATAACCTCAGATATGCAGATGACACCACCGTTATGGCAGAAAGCAAAGAGCAACTAAAGAACCTCTTGATGAAAGTGAAAGAGGAGAGTGAAAAAGCTGATTTAAAAGTCAACATTCAGAAAACGAAGATCATGACATTGGGTCCCATCACTTCATGGTAAATAGATGGGGAAACAATGGAAATAGTGACAGACTTTACTTTCTTGGGCTCCAAAATCACTGCAGATCGTGACTGCAGCCATGAAATTAAAAGGTTCTTGCTCCTTGGAAGAAAAGTTATCACAAACCTAGACAGCATTTTTAAAAGCAGAGACATCACTTTACCGACAAATTTCTGTATAGTCAAAGCTATAGTTTTTTCAGTAGTCATGTATGTATGTGACAGTTGGACTATAAAGATAGCTGAGCTCTGTAGACCTGATGCTTTTGAACTGTGGTGTTTGAGAAGACTCTTGAGAGTCCCTCGGACTGCAAGAAGATCAAACCATTCTTTCCTAAAGGAAATAAACCCTCAATATTCACTAGAAGGACTGAGGCTGAAGCTGAAGCTACAATATTTTGGCACCTGATGTGAAGAACTGACTCATTTGAAAAGACCCTGATGTTGGGAAAATTGAAGACAAGAGGAGAAGGGGACGACAGAAGATGAGATGGTTGGATTGCATCATCGACTCAATGGACATGAGTTTGAGCAAGCTCCAGGAATCTGGTGATGGACAGGAAATCCTTGCTTGCTGAAGTCCATAAGCTCACAAAGAGTTGAACATGAATGAGGAACTGATTCGAGCTGAACTGAACCACTCTGCCTTTGATGTCAGCTATGTCTCTTGAGAACTTCGAGCTTCTTAAAGACAGGCAGATAATTTGCCATCACAGTCTCAGCAGTTACCGTGGTGCTTGGCAAAGTTAATTAACTAACTACTAAATAAATAAGAAAATGTAGATTAGTATAATCTTCCCAAATTGCTAACATTAATTCAGAAAAATGCAAATACAAAATTAAGTATACATACATACTGAGTGCTCAGTCGTGTCTGACTATTTGAGATTCCATGGACTGCAGCCCACCAGGCTCCTCTGTCCACGGAATTTTCCAGGCAAGAAATACTGGAGTAGGTTGCCATTTCCTCCTCCAGGGGATCTTCCTGAGCTGGGGATCGAACTCAGGTCTCCCACATTGCGGGCAGATGCTTTACCCTCTGAACCACCAGGAAAGCTCAAAGTTTTTTTTGAAACTCAACATTAAAAATAATAATAATAATAATAATAACTAAGACCATGGCATCCAGTCTCATCTTGTGCTTGTGCTTAGCCACTCAGTGATGTCTGACTCCTTGTGACCCCATGGACTGTAGTTTGCTAGGCTCCTCTGTCCATGGAGATTCTCCAGGCAAGAATACTGGAGTTGGTTTCCATGACTTCCTCCAGGGCATCTTCCCAACCCAAGGATCGAACCCAGGTCTCCCACATTACAGGTGGATTCTTTACCATCTGAGCCACCAGGAAAGCCTCCAGTCCTATAATTTCATCCCAAGTAGGAGGAAAAGTGGAAGCGGTGACAGATTTTATTTTCTTGGGCTCCAAAATCACTGTGGATGGTGACTGCAGCCATGAAATTAAAAAACACTTACTCCGTGGAAGAAAAAGCTATGACCAACCTAGACAGCATCTTAAAAAAGCAGAGATATCACTTAGCTGACAAAGGTCCATATAGTCAAAGCTATGATTTTTCCAGTAGTCATGGACAGATGTGAGAGTTGGACCATAAAAAAGGTTGAGCACAAAAGAATTGATGCTTTTGAACTATGATGTTGGAGAAGACTCTCAAAAGCCCCTTGGATAGCAAGGAGATCAAACCAGTCAATCAAAAAGGGAATGAACCCTCAATATTCATTGGAAGGACTGACATTGAAGCTGAAGGTCCAATACCTTGGCCACCTGGTATGTGAAGGTCCAACTCACTGGAAAAAACCCTGATGCTGGGAAAGATTGAAGGCAAAATGAGAAGGGAGTGGCAGAGGATGAGATGGTTGGAGAGCATCACTGACTCAATGGACATGAATTTAAGCAAACTCCTGGAGATAGTGGAGGACAGAGGAGCCTAGTGTGCCACATCCTTGGGTCACAAAGAGTCAGACATGACTTAGCAATTGAATGACAACAATCTCTCTTTTGAACTCCATTTCCACCACTCTAAGTGCAAAATGAATATCTATGCCTAAATGTTCCATAGTAAGCTTACATTAAAAATATTTAAAACTGAGTTCCTCTCCCCCCATGAAACCACATCCTCTTGGACTTTAGTATACATCCAATGACAGCAGTGATCATGTCTGTCTCGTTTTCAGCTGTTTATGACCAGTGCCTAATACAGAACCTGTCTCAAAGAAGGTTTTCAATAAATGTTTCTTCCAAGGCCACATCATATATGGCATCAGAGTCAAGCCCTGTAGCTTCTAAATTCCTCAGATCCCTTCTCCATATCTACTATACCAGCCTTCACAATCATGTATCAAATTGTTCATATATGTTTCTCTATTTACCTTTAGGTTTTAAGCTCTGTGGGAAAAGAGATAGTCTGCATCATATGTCTTTACCACATATTCCAACCACAGTAAATGTTTACTGAATTAAATAATATTAAAAACTTTAGCTTGTTGTGGCTCTTAATTTTTAAGTAGTTCAAGTGACTTTGTTTCTGGTGATTCAGTACAGTCATGCTAGATAACAATTGTAGTGATTATGACACAGGGAAGTGCCATGTGACACATGTTAAGTGACACATGCTTAGGCAGAGTATTAAGTGTTTTCCTGGATTACCTTATAAAATCTTACCCAAACCTATTATTATATTCATTTCACACATGAGAAAACTCAAACACAAATAGGTTAATAACTTACTTAAGCTTAAACAGGTAGGAATCAAATCACTGTTAGTTAACTGCTGCTGCTGCTGCTGCTAAGTCGCTTCAGTCGTGTTCGACTCTGTGCGACCCCATAGACAGAAGCTCACCAGGCTCCCCCGTCCCTGGGATTCTCCAGGCAAGAACACTGGAGTGGGTTGCCATTTCCTTCTCCAATGCATGAAAGTGAAAAGTGAAAGTGAAGTCGCTCAGTCGTGTCCGACTCTTAGCGACCCCATGGACTGGAGCCTATCAGGCTCCTCCGTCCATGGGATTTTCCAGGCAAAAGTACTGGGATGGGGTGCCATTGATAGCCCCCCTGGTGTTTATTCTTATATCATTCTTTGCTGAAGAAATACACTTTTTCTTATATAGATCGTCTAAATATAAAAAGAGTCCATTTGGATTCCAGGGCACTCTTCCTGGCCATTCAGAGCCCAGAAGTTTTAGCAGAAACTTTGTTGTTGGTCATCACTTTGGCAAGCAACTTTAGTAGTCTGGCTGGTGAACTAGAAATTTTCCTGATACAGTTTGAGTTTCACTTTAAGCCACTAGAGATTAGCTATCCTATTTATTGATTATGAACTCAGAGATCAGTCCACTGATGACCTGAAGCTCTGGAGTAGGCACTCACCATCTGATCAACTGTGATGCCTTCTGTGGGTGAGATTTGGGTGAGAAGCGTTAGTAATAAATGCAGAAAAGAAAAACAAATGCTATGCTTCTCTGGTTGACTCAGACCTGGACATTTGAGAGACTGAAAGATCATTTTTTTCTTTAAAATACAAATAAAGATGTGAGCAGCATGCAACGAAGCAAGCTTTTTCAGAATATGACAGCCTTTTGTTCAGCTCTGTGATGAGAGGAAATTCTCTCACCTCAACTGACTGGAAGGTGTCAGAACATAAATGCTTCTAACTAGGCCCAGTTTTCTTTAAAATGCCCTCATTTAACATCAATAAAACAAAGCTTTTATCTATTTTCCTGTGAAAATATATTTCAGTTGGAAATCTCTAAATTCTTGTTAGAAGTCCAGGTGTTTCATGCCTAAACAGCAAAAGGACTTGGCATTTTAAATAATTACTTTGATAAAGACTGTGCTTTCTGAGTGCACAACTCCAGGTGGACATAGCAAGTCTGCTGGAATATACCTAATGACAACTCAAGATAAATGCCTCTGAGTTTATTGTCTCAAAACTGGTGTGCTTTCCTTTGATTAATGATTTTATTTTTAAAAAAATTTTATTTTGCTTAACTTTACAATATTGTATTGCTTTTGCCATTCATCAAAATGAGTCCGCCACAAGTATACATGTGTTCCCCATCCTGAACCCTCCTCCCTCCTCCCTCCTCATACCATCCCTCTGGGTCGTCCCAGTGCGCCAGCCCCAGGCATCCATTATCAGGCATCGTACCTGGACTGGCGACTCATTTCAGAAATGATATTATGCATATTTCAATGCTATTCTCCCAAATCATCCCACCCTCTCTCTCTCCTAGAGTCCATAAGACTGTTCTATACATCAGTGTCTCTTTTGCTGTCTTGTATACAGGGTTATTGTTACCTTCTTTCTAAATTCCATATATATTCTGTATTCTCTCCCTTCACCACTCACCATGCCCTAACCATCAGACTATCACCCTTTAGAGCCCTGCTACCTGTGTTTTACCACACTAGACAATTTTACCACACTATTCTTTTTTTAGTGTAGTTTTACCACACTTCATTCCCTGGACACTTTCCTGCTTCTTCACTTTTGTTTCCTGAGGGAGCATATTTTGCTCCTCCTGATAGACACTTACCCAAGGCTTTGTTCAAATGTTACCTCTTTGGGGAAGTCTCCGACAGACAGCCTCTAATTGCAAAATGAGCTAATTCACCTCTCTACTTCCTGGCACCATACCTCCATTGCAGTGTATATCATGTTGTGTTGTGATTATTTAGGGATGTGATTCCCCAAAAATGTTCTACAAGGGGAAGGGCTAGTTTTTGTGTGCAAGCATACAGACTAAATAATTTCCTTATTTCCTATATTGAATCTTTTTTTCATCAAGGATTTGAGAAAACTAAAAGGCTGCACAGCAACAACTAAAAAAACAAATAGGTGAGAGTAAAGTACAATATGTGAATCAGGACACAGAGCTGTGAATGACTCAGATAAGGACTGAGATTATATGTTATCCATCTTTATATTTCAATAACTTAGAAAGTGACTAGCATTTAGAAGACAAGTATGCATAATTTAAATGCATTTATTTATTTTTTATTCATTATCATTGCCCTTGAATGCATTAAGTGGTAATTTATCAAGGCATGAAGCCTCCTCCTATTTATGAACTGATTATTCAGTCATCAACACCAGGACACAACTTATGAAGTACTGGAATTTATCATTCATTTTCCCCAACAGTTCTCCCCATATATGGATGTGAAACCAAAGGTCTAGAGATATCAAGTCATTTGATCAAAGTCACATAGTTTAAACATTGGTGTAATCATCTCTTAGGACCTCATCTGCAAAATGAAAAAGATGAAAGGGAACTCAGCATTCATCTAGCCCAGTCTTTCACATTATATAATTCTAAAGTTATTTTGGATGTATTATATTAAAAGTCATTTCTCATTTTCACTCAGTCTAATTCGCTGATGATATTTTATTTTCAGGTTGTCCCTAATTGTCCCGAATTCTGTACAATATTTATGCATTATTCAATATTTGATTTCTCTTGTCTCCTATATTTGCTGATTACTTGAAGATCATTAAATTTGTCTTGTCTGACTAGGGCTTGCCTTTGTAGGTGTCATAAGAGGTAAGACATATATGGAATGATAGGTGTGGTATGTCTACATTGTATGGGCATGTTATGGGAAGAGGTGTGCTACATTCCTGCATTTCATTCAGAGCAGCATCATTTAATCTACATCAGGAACACCGGTGGCTTCCTTCTGTTATCCAAGGGATTCTGACACACCTGAACTGACTTCAGTATTCTCTGGCTTCCCTTGTGTCTCAGAAGGTAAAGAATCTGCCTGCAATGTGGGAGACTGGGGTTCGATCCCTGGGTTGGGAAGATTGCCTGGAGAAGGGAAAGGCTACCCACTACAGTATTCTGGCATGGAGAATTCCATGGACTACAGTCCATGGGATTGCAAAGAGTCTCACATGACTGGGCAACTTTCTCTTTTGAGTAAACGAGCGGTGGTTGGAGAAAAGGGCTAGGAGAAGACTAAAAGCAAACAGATGGGGGTTGTAGGAGGGAAAGAGAAAACAGAGGCATTTGTTTGGATATCACTTTCAAATAACAGTTACCAAAAACAAAAATGGATGATTTGAGCAAGATAAGCTTCCATGGTGCACACTCAAGAAATGAAAATCTAAGAGAAGACAGATGAAAAATTTCCATGAGGTGATGACCTCATACTTTTTTCTTAGAAACTAATCAGGACTGTTTAGAAATGTAGTCTAGGATATTCTGGCCTGACTACAAGCTCATCAGAGCAATTTCTTGAGAGGATATTTCTTTCCACCCAAGAATCATTCTTTGAGCATTTGAGAAAGTTTTCTTTGCAAAGCTTCTATAGAGAGAAAAGATTTTTAACCAGCCTCAGCATTAAACTTGGAATCAAGATTGCTGGGAGAAATATTAATAACCTTAGATATGCAGATGACACCACCCTTATGGCAGAATGCAAAAACTAAAGATCCTCTTGATGAAAGTGAAAGAGGAGAGTGAAAAAGTTGACTTAAGGCTCAACATTCAGAAAACTAAGATCATGGCATCTGGTCCCATAACTTCATAGCAAATAGATGGGGAAACAGTGGAACAGTGGCTGACTTTATTTTTCTGGGCTCCAAAATCACTGCAGGTGGTTATTGCAGCCATGAAATTAAAAGACGCATACTCCTTGGAAGAAAAATTATGAGCAACCTAGACAGCATACTAAAAAACAGAGATATTACTTTGCCAACAAAGGTCCATCTAGTCAAGGCTATGGTTTTTCCAGTGGTCATGCATGGATGTGAGAGTTGGACTATAAAGAAAGCTGAGCACCAAAGAACTGATGCCTTTGAACTATGGTGTTGGAGAAGACTCTTGAGAGTCCCTTGGACTGTTGGGAGATCCAGCCCGTCCATCCTAAAGTAGATCAATCCTGAATATTCATTGGAAGGGCTGATGCTGAAGCTGAAACTCCAATACTTTGGCCACCTGATGTGAAGAACTGACTCACTGGAAAAGACCATGATGCTGGGGAAGATTGAAGGCAGGAGAAGGGGAAGACAGAAGATGAGATGGTTGGATGGCATCACTGACTCAATGGACATGAGTTTGAGTAAGTTCCAGGAGTTGGTGATGGACATGGAAGCCTGGTGTGCTGCAGTCAATGGGGTTGCAAAGGCTCAGATCCGATTGAGCAACAGAACTTTATTAAAAAGATGGAGCCAAGTCGTTTTGCTAAGTCAAATTAGCAAGTCACAGAGGACAAACACTGCATGATTCAACTTATGGGAGGAGTCTAAAACAGACTCATAGGAACAGAGAATGCAGTGCTGGTTGAGAGGGGCTATCAAAAGGGGGAAGTGGAGAGTGTAAACAAGTATAAAGTTTCAGTTCTATGAAATAAATATATTCTAGAGATCTGCCAGACTGGACATTGTGCCTCTATGGTTAACGATACTGTGTGATGCAATTAAAGCTTGTTAATATGGGAGGTCTCATGTTAAGTGCTCTTACTCAAATTAAAAAAAAAAAAAAAAAACTTTTGTCATTAAGAGATGTAAATTTCTCTGAACTGACCTAGTACAATGTTTTAAAGTATGCCATGTATTATAATTCTTGGCTATTTAATATTTCTAAGCAGGCTGCCTCTCTGTAGAGTTGGTTGCTCTGACTCACAGTGATTTGAAAAGTGGTTGGTTTAATATTAACTACTTAGAGATTGTGTAATTAAAACAGAAGGATGCTTCACCTCATTGCCTTTTTAATTGATAGTGGATTCTATTCAAATTAGGTAAATGAATTTTGAATGATAACCCTTAAAATAGAAAATATAAGATGAAGCATGCTGTCTTTTCAACACAGCTGGATTTTTTATGGTTATATTAAGAAAGGAAAACTGATAGCTCTTGAGGGGAAAAAGTATGAACACTCCACTTTATAGCTATGATAAAGCATTCCAGATAAGGATAATCAAGCAATTTTATTAGGAGAAAGATAGAGAACCTAAATAAAACCCAGCTTTCTCTACATAACATCAGTGCTTTGAATCTCTGTATACTTACATTTCTGACTACTTTAATTTAGCTAAAATCATTTCTGCAAACAGGCAAATATACATAATTTTTTCATGGTAAAGGGAAAGAAAAAGACCACGTTTGTTTCCTTTTATCACGATTGAGCGACTGATCTGATCTGATCTGATCTGTGACTGATGATTGGAAACTGTTCATCTGATTTACCAAAACTGTGGCCACTCTTTAGTTTTAGAATACTTTGAGAATCATCCTTTATTTTTTTTGTGAAATTAGAATTTTAAAAGGTGATAGCCATTAAACAACTAAGATGTGCTTCTTAAATAGTACATGGTTGTCCAAATCACCATATCAGTAATAAAGTGCCTGTCTGGCCTTTTAATGAACATGTAGAAAGAGAATTTTAAAGCTGCTCATAGTTTAACTTCTGGGTTTTAATTTCCCCACATATCTTGTTTAAAAAGTATCAGTTCAGTTCAGTCACTCAATTGTGTCCAACTCTTTGCAAGCCCATGAACCACAGCATCATGTAAATCCAAATTTTGGGTCATTTAACGTATTCATTGTTTGTTTGAAAGTCTCTGGCAGTATATCAGGAGCTATTAACTACTATCATACAAACATGTATTCAGTTCAGTTCAGTTGCTCAGTCATGTCCGACTCTGTGACCCTATGGACTTTAGCATGCCAAGTCTCCCTGTCTATCACCAACTCCCGGAGTTTACTCAAACTCGTGTCCATTGAGTTGGTGATGTCATCCAACCATCTCATCCTCTGTCATCCGCTTCTCCTCCTGCCTTCAATTTTTCCCAACATTAGGGTCTTTTCAAATGAGTCAGTTCTTCACATCAGGTGGCCAAAGTATTGGAGTTTTAGCTTCAGCATCAGTCCTTCCATTGAATATTCAGGACTGATTTCCTTTAGGATGGACTGGTTGGATCTCCTTGCAGTCCAAGGGACTCTCAAGAGTATTATCCAACACTACAGTTCAAAAGCATCAGGTCTTCAGCACTCAGCTTTATAGTCCAATTCTCACCTCCATACATGACTACTGGAAAAAAACAGCTTTGACTAGACAGACCTTTGCTGGCAAAGTAATGTCTCTGCTTTTTAATATGCTGTCAAGTTGGTCATAACTTTCCTCCCAAGGAGTAAGTGTCTTTCAATTTCATGGCTGCAGTCACCATCTGCAGGGATTTTGGAACCTCCCAAAATAAAGTCTGTCATTGTTTCCAGTGTTAACCCATGTATTTGCCATGAAGTGATGGGACCAGATGCCATGATCTTAGTTTTCTGAATGTTGAGTTTTAAGCCAACTTTTTCACACTCCTCTTTCACTTTCATCAAGAGCCTCTTTAGTTCTTCTATGCTTTCTGCCATATTTGCCATAATGTAAATATGTATTCGGAATTGTTAAAAAAAATCCTGCCATTTTAATTTGTTGCAATATAGTATAATGAGGTCAAGCCCATTTGTTTGGTTAAGAAAAAAGTATTCAGAATAAAAATTTTACTGGGCTAGAATAAGAGTTTTATAAAACTTCATAAAGATTTTCTTGGCAGAATCACTAACTTGTAGTGTCAATGTGAGGATTCCATTTTCATTAAATCTGCTTCTAGATTTGTTTTATTAAAGAGGTGAATGTAAGGCTTAATGCTTAGCAGTGGCAGGTTTACATGTTTTGGGGATGATTTTTGAAGTTCAAGTATTGAGCTGATGTTGCAGAAATCAAAATCCACAGGTGGTGTCTTAAAGCGACTACTTTGATTTAATCATTTCTCCTTTATAAGTCACTTCATACTTGTCAAGCACTGAGTTAGGAGTCCTGTCAGGTAGAAATGCAGGAAATAATCAGTTACATGCTCTACACTCATGGAGAGCAGTTGGAGAGGTAGGCTGTCCACATACACTGTGGTGTGTCCAGCACTGGATCTGGCCAGGTAGACTTGGGCATCGTAGACATATTAAGTCTATGTATTAAATAGACAATGCATATTTATTTCTTGAATTCATGAACAAATGTATTTCATAGTGTGTGCATGCTAAGTCGCTTCAGTCTGTATCCGACTCTGTGAACCCTATGGATTGTAGCGCACCAGGCTCCTCTCTCTGTCCATGGGATTCTCTAGGCAAGAATACGGGAGTTGCTTGCCATTTCCTTTTCCACACCCAGGGATTGGACCAGAGTGTCTTATGTCTTTTGCATTGGCAGGTAGGTTCTTTAACACCAGCCCCAGCAGGGAATGCCATTTCATACTATGCTGCTGCTACTGCTGCTAAGTCGCTTCAGATCAGATCAGATCAGATCAGTCACTCATCGTGTCCGACTCTTTGCAACCCCATGAATCACAGCACACCAGGCCTCCCTGTCCATCACCAACTCCTGGAGTTCACTCAGACTCACCTCCATCGAGTCAGTGATGCCATCCAGCCATCTCACCCTCTGACGTCCCCTTCTCCTCTTGCCCGCAATCCTTCCCAGCATCAGAGTCTTTTCCAATGAGTCAACTCTTCACATGAGGTGGCCAAAGTACTGGAGTTTGAGCTTTAGCATCATTCCTTCCAAAGAAATCCCAGGGCTGATCTCCTTCAGAATGGACTAGTTGGATCTCCTTGCAGTCCAAGGGACTCTCAAGAGTCTTCTCCAACACCACAGTTCAAAAGCATCAATTCTTCGGCGCTCAGTCTTCTTCACAGTCCGACTCTCACATCTATACATGACCATAGGAAAAACCATAGCCTTGACTAAACGGACCTTTGTTGGCAAAGTAATGTCTCTGCTTTTGAATATGATATCTAGGTTGGTCATAACTTTCCTTCCAAGGAGTAAGCATCTTTTAATTTCATGGCTGCAGTCACCATCTGTAGTGATTTTGGAGCCCAGAAAAATAAAGTCTGACACTGTTTCCACTGTTTCCCCATCTATTTCCCATGACATGTTGGGACCGGATGCCATGATCTTCGTTTTCTGAATGTTGAGCTTTAAGCCAACCTTTTCACTCTCCACTTTCACTTTCATCAAGAGGCTTTTTAACTCACAAAAGTGAGGGCTTCATTTTTAAGGTTTTAATACGACTCTAATCATTAAAAACAATGCTGTTAACTACATTTTTAACCTTAGCCTCTTGACTTATCTGTTGTCTTGAAATAAACTTGTTCTTTATTGTAGGTGCAAATGTTTAAGGATATGTCAACAATTATGAAAAATTGAAAGGAAATTTGAGAAACACCATAAGAGAATAAGATCATAGAAAGAGCTCCTCCTGCCTGGGTCAATCCGTGCAAAACTAAGGGGGGAATGATATTTAAGTGTACAACTTTCTTCCTCATATCAATCTTTTTTTTTTCTTTTTTTTTTAAATTTTATTTAACTTTACAATATTGGTTTTGCCATATATCAAAATGAACCTGCCACAGGTATACATGTGTTCCCCATCCTGAACCCTCCTCCCTACCAATCTTAAGTGCTAGGATGTCATCTCAAACATCCCAGTTTTAGTTAATAATCCATTGTAGTCACTTAATCACGGAGTTAGTTAAACATTTTTATAATCTTCATCACCTCTTAAGTTAATGAAGTTCACGAGATAGTTAATTTCCTTCTTCTTCTGTACTCCCCTCTTTAAGATTAAATTATGTGAAGTGCTACTCAAAATTTATGAATATATAAAAGGTACACCATGAATTATACTCTTTCTTAAGTAGCTGAATTGCCCTAGATCATTTTTATGGAAGTTATCATATTCATTTATTAATTTTCTCCATTCCAATTTAAGAAGTGGTTACTATGTGCCAGGTAATGGACCTATACCTTGGAGACACAAAGACAAACAAAGACATTTACATTGGTATCTGCTCCAATGTAACTCATGGTCCAGTTACCAAAAAAAAAAAAAAAAAAAAAAGGACATGTTTCTTTATTAAGAGCAATGAAAGAAGGAAATATAGCACTGTGATAGGGACAAACAAGGGCAGGATAGCTAATTTAGACTGGTGGACAGGGAATTACTCTTTGAAGAAGTGACTTTTAAACTGAGCTATGAAGGATGAGAAGGAGCTAGCCATTCAAACAGCAGAAGAAAGAATATTCCTTTCAGGAAATAACACATGTCAATTCCCTAAGGTGGAAAAGAGACTGATTTGTTATAGGAACAGAAAAAAAAAAAAAGCCCAATGGTTAAATAATGAGGGAGTAGCATAAGATGACACTGGAAAGAAAGGCAGGAGGCTGGATCATGCAAATGCTTAGAGGCCAGCATGTACAGATGGGACAATATTGAAATCTTGCATATAGAAGCATATCAGGATATGACTTACTTATTAAAATGGTTCTGGATATTATTAGACTAAGGAATGAGTTGAAGGAGGATGATTTTTTCTTAAGAACCTTTTTAAGTGATCCAAGCACAGAATGGAGGGTGGTAGTGACAATAGAAATGAATGTATTAAAGAGATATTTTCAGGTTTATCTGATAGGGTAAAATTATAATTAGACATTTACTTGTGTTTATCCCCTTACAGCTTGGACCCCACTGAAGGGAGGGACTAAATCTTGTTCATCTCTGTTTCCACTCCTGGTTGGGAATGTTTAATGAAAAATGATTTTTTTTTTTCATAACTTGGGGTTTCTGGGCTATGACAGGTGCTCATCAAATCTTGAAATAGATGAATCAATTTTGTATCTGCTATCTAGAGAAAGAAAAAGGAAAGAATTGTTCTTTCTTTGCCCCTCTGTTTTTGATAAACTACAATGCAACAAGCATGGCCACATTCTCTTTCTCTATTATCCCCTCACCTTCAAGATCTTATAGACTTCAATGATATGCTTTTCCTTATTTTTCTCTTTCAGGTTGAAGAAAGAGAATCTTTTTTTTCCTATATGGCAGTTCTTTCTTTTCACTGATTGTTTCTATTTTGTCCCCCTGGGGCTCTCTTCAGCTCTTTTATATCTTGTTTGAGATGTGATAGCACAATACTCCTGGGGTTAGCATACTACAATCTTGTATGGCAGTTGAATGTTGGGTTTTGTTTTATTCCAATATTCCAATTATCTAATAAAGCTTAATATTTTCTAGATAGATGTTGGTTATAAGGAGCAGGCCCAAAGACCCATAAGTCTTCTTATAGTAATAATTTACCTTATATTAATACCTTAAAATAAAATATATTTTTTTCTTTGTCCTTACATACAGATTTTCTCCCATTTCATATGGCCTTATGTTATTTTCGTCCACTTTATCCCTGCCAGTTAGGTATCTCACTATCTGCAGAAGAGCTTAGTGTCAATTTCATTCTTTCCTTCAGATCACTTATAAAAACCATGGGATCGGGCTGACCCCTTGGAGATATCTCTATTTGTAGTTTCTCTCAAGAACAATTTTCCCCTACTCTTAGTTTCTTGTCTGTAAAGCAATTCTCTATTCATAATGAAAATAATCTTCTCAACTTCATGGTAATTCTGGTGGAAGATTATGCACTTTGAAAATGAATATAACATATCTGCATGTTCCATTTTGTTCATATTATTAGTGATCCACAAATAAGTCAATCTCATTAGCTGAACATCATTGCTCTTTTAGAACCCACATTTCCTTTTAATGAATATGATATACCTTCTTGAGTAACTCGTTCTTCTATCTATCTAATCTTCCATTAACTTTCCTGATATGCAGGTCAAATTTGTAGATCTTTAACTGTGAAAATGTCCACTAGAACTTTTTTTTAATAGAAGTCAATGTCATCCTTTCAGAATTTATGAGTATTTATATTTGTGGCTAATAACTCCACAGTTTCACCCTTGGAGTCTCTAAAATTTTTGAGGCACTTAACAATTTATCAATTAAATCTATAGCATAACACAGAAATCCCTTGCATTCCTATACACTAACAATGAGAAAACAGAAAGAGAAATTAAGGAAACAATTCCATTCACCACTTCAACGAAAGGAATAAAATACTTAGGAATATATCTACCTAAAGAAACAAAAGACCAATATATAGAAAACTATAAAACACTGGTCAAAGAAATCAAAGAGGACACTAATAGGTGGAGAAATATACCATGTTCATGGATTGGAACAATCAATATAGTGAAAATGAGTATACTATCCAAAACAATCTATAGATTCAATGCAATCCCTATCAAATTACCAACGGTATTTTTCACATAATTTCACAGTTTGTATGGAAATGCAAAAAACCTCGAATAGCCAAGCAATCTTGAGAAAGAAGAATGGAACTGGAGGAATCAACCTGCCTGACTTCAGGCTCTACTAGAGAGCCACAGTCATCAAGACAGCATGGTACTGGCACAAAGACAGAACTATAGATCAGTGGAACAAAATAGAAAGCCCAGAGATAAACCCATGTACCTATGGACACCTTATCTTTGACAAAGGAGGCAAGAATATACAATGGATAAAAGACAATCTCTTTAACAAGTGGTGCTGGGAAAACTGGTCAACCACTTGTAAAAGAATGAAACTAGAACACTTTCTAACACCATACACAAAAATAATCTGAAAATGGATTAAAGATCTAAACGTAAGGCTAGAAACTTTAAAACTCCTGGAGGAAAACATAGGCAAAACACTCTCTGGCACAAATCACAGCAGGATCCTCTATGACCCACCTTCAAGAATGTTGGAAATAAAAGCAAAAATGAAAAAATGGGACATAACTAAAATTAAAGTCTTCTGCACAAGAAAAGAAACTATAAGCAAGGTGAAAAGACAGCTTTCAGAATGGGAGAAAATAATAGCAAATGAAGCAACTGACAAAGTATTAATCTCAAAAATACACAAGCAACTCCTGCAGCTCAATTCCAGAAAAATAAATGACCCAATCAAAAAATGAGCCAAAGAACTAAATAGACATTTCTCCAAAGAAGATATACAGGTAGCTAACAAACACATGAAAGGATGCTCAACATCACTCATTTTTGGAGAAATGCAAATCAAAACCACAACGAGGTACCATCTCACACCAGTCAGAATGGCTGCTATGCAAAAGTCTACAAGCAATTAATGCTGGAGAGGGTGTGGAGAAAAGGGAACCCTCTTATACTGTTGGTGGTAATGCAAACTAGTACAGCCACTATGGAGAACAGTGTGGAGATTCCTTAAAAAACTGGAAATAGAACTGCCATATGACCCAGCAATCCCACTGCTGGGCATACACACTGAGGAAACCAGAATTGAATGACATGTGTACCCCAATGCTCATCACAGCACTGTTTATAATAGCCAGGACATGGAAGCAACCTAGATGTCCATCAGCAGATGAATGGATAAGAAAGCTGTTGTACATACACACAATGGAGTATTGCTCGGCCATTAAAAAAAAAAAAAAAAAATTGAATCAGTTCTAATGAGGTGGATGAAACTGGAGCCTATTATACAGATTGAAGTAATCCAGAAAGAAAAACACCAATACAGTATACTATGCATATATATGGAATTTAGAAAGATGGTAATGATAACCCTGTATGCGAGACAGCAAAAGAGACACAGATGTATAGAACAGTCTTTTGGACTCTGTGGGAGAGGGAGAGGGTGGGATGATTTGGGAGAATGGCATTGAAACATGTATAATATCATATGTGAAACGAATCATCAGTCCAGGTTTGATGCATGATGCTGAGGGCTGGTGCACTGGGATGACACAGAGGGATGGGATGGGGAGGGAGGTGGGAGGGGGGTTCAGGATGGGGAACACATGTATACCCATGGTGGATTCATGTCAAAACCAAAACAATATTGTAAAGAAATTAGTCTCCAATTAAAATAATAAATTTATATTAAAAAATAAATAAAATTTGTTTTATTTATACTCAAACCAGAATTCTTTATAATTTTCTTCACTCTAATAAAAGGAAACTAATCAGTGATCAAAATAAAAATAAATAAATAATAATAAATCTATAGCATCCTATAATTATTTGCTTAAATCCTTTTCTGTCACTCTACTTTCTCAACTGTGAGATACCTTCTTTGACTTTGTGAGGATTATTCAAGCATATTCTTACCCCCATACAAATTTTTACTGTTAAAACAATAAAATAATATATTCAAGGTCTCACCTGGCCCCGCTAACCTGCTCTTTTAAACATGTTACTAGAACTGGCTTGTTTCTGACAAAAGCACCCCAAGCACCCCTTTGGAATTAATAATACTATCCATTTAATGAACATTTTTGGGGAGGCTATATTCCTAACACAGTGAAGATATCACTGAACAATGTAGGGGAAATTTTCAATTCCTGCCTTTTAGGATTGAAAGACAATAAACAAATAAGTAAATAATATGTTGCTGCTGCTGCAGCTAAGTCACTTCAGTCGTGTCCGACTCTGTGCGACCCCATAGACAGAAGTTCACCAGGCTCCCCCGTCCCTGGGATTCTCCAGGCAAGAATACTGGAGTGGGTTGCCATTTCCTTCTCCAATGCATGAAAGTGAAAAGTGAAAGTGAAGCCGCTCAGTCGTGTCCGACTCTTAGCGACCACATTGACTGGAGCCTACCAGGATCCTCTGTCCATGGGATTTTCCAGGCAAATGTACTGGGGTGGGGTGCCATTGCCTTCCCCGAAATAATATGTTAGGAAGTTATAAATGCTACGAAGAAAATTAAGCAGTTAAGGTGATAGAAGATGAGATATGCACTAAGTCACTTCAGTCATGTCTGACTCTTTGTGACCCTATGGATTGTAGCCGCCCAGGTTCCTCTGTCCATGGAATTCTCCAGGCAAGAATACTGGAGTGGGTTGCCATGCCCTCCTCCAGGAGATGTTCCCAATCCAGGGATTCAGCCCATGTCTCTTATGCTTCCTGCAGGTGGGTTCTTTACCACTAGTGCCATCTGGGAAGCCATATTTTGTCTTACTCCCATACAAATTCTTACTGTTAAAACAATAAAATAATATATTCAAGGTCTCACCTGGCCCTGCTAACCTGCTCTTTTAAACATGTTACTAGAACTGGCTTGTTTCTGACAAAAGCACCCCTTTGGAATTAATAATACTATTCACACAGTAACTATTTGGCCTTACACACTTTTATCTCATGTCCTCTCTCTCTCTCTTTTTTCTGATAGAACTCCTTCCACATGCCTGGACATCATGAACAACTATTATGATGCTACCCCTCTGACCACACTTCATTGGTGAAGTGTTGGCTTAAGAGAGGTTACCACAAAATTTTTCCAATTACAATGGAAGAAACATGCTATTTGGTGGCTGGGACTGCACTGATTTAATATTTTAAAAGTCATTATGGAGTGCATCCTAAGTCTCTGTTTATTTCACAACAATGTCAGGGGATTCCCTAGGAGAATGCTCAAGGATCAAACTTAGAAGAACTTTGGTATAAATCAGGTTGCTCAAATTTCTTGTTGCTTAGAATACTCTAGGCAGATTGTTAAATATATAGTTGTCCAACCTCTTATGTACAGATTCTGATTCAGTCATCTGTATTTTAATAAGTAACTCTAAATGATTTTATTTTGAGAAAAATTTAGAAAATGCTGAACTTGATACTCATTCTGACCAGTTCCTTTGCCTGCAATTCAAGTAATTAGCACTTGATAGCATTGTGCCTTTTCTAAAGACTCTGTGCTATTTTCTAATGGAAGTCTCAGCCAACCATCAGCTGCTACTTCAAAAGAGATAAGTCTTTGGTCATGGCTTTGTTTTTTTACTTTTTAATAACTCTATTTACTTATTCAATAAATACAAGGTTCTTATAGTTTAATAATGGGAGAGGACAGATATTAAGTGAATAATCATATGACCCTTGATTGACCATATGAAGCAATAGTAAAAGGTGCAAGGACTGCAATGGATCTGATAGGGTGGAGCAATAATTCACAAAAAATTTTCCTGGGAACATGATTTTTAAAATAATTAGATCATAAAACTTGTTTCTGATCCTAGCATATTGAATTACTGGTATAGATCTGTTCCAGATATTCTGTATTCTGACCCTGAGTTCAGTTGTGAATGGATCGATAACTCCAGATTTATTGGACTTTTGTACTGTCTATGAAGATGTCATGATTCACCTATGGCTTCTCACAGACCTAAGCTTTCTTCATTCTATGTTAGGTAGAATAGATTGGCATACAGAGTCTGCAAATCTATTGCTTTGATCCCATCATGGGTATCCTGGTTTCTCTTGCTGACTTTTTTCACTTCCTTATTTATCAAAAAGGTTGTCCAACTGAGTGTCTTAGTCTTGCTCCATATTTCAGCTCTTTCCCTTTCCCTCTCTTGGCCCCAAGGACAGAACATTCAGAGAGTGACTCTCCAACTACAAATGAAACCACTTCCCTGCTGAATTTAGAAAGGCCCAAATATTAAGTTGTTGTTCAGTTATTAAATTGTGTCTGACTCTTTGTGACCCCACGAACTGTGGCACACCAGGTTTCCCTGTCCTTCACTCTCTCCTGGAGTTTGCTCATACTCATGTCCACTGATTCAGTGATGCTATCTAACCATCTCATCCTCTGCTGTTCACTTCTCCTTTGCCTTCAGTCTTTCCCAGCATCAGGGAGTTTTCCAATGAGTTGGCTCTTCACAACAAGTAGCCAAAGTATTGGAGCTTCAGCTCCAGCATCAATTCTTCCAATGAATTTTGAGAGTTGATTTCCTTTAAGATTGACTCATTTGATCTCCTTGTAGGCCAAGGGACTCTCAAGAGTCTTCTCCAGCATGTCAATTTGAAAGCATCAATTTTTCTGTGCTCAGCATTCTTTATGATCCAATACTCACATTCGTACATGACTACTGGAAAAACCATAGCTTTGGCTATATGGACCGTTGCCAACAAAGTGATGTATCTGCTTTTTAATACACTGTCTAGCTCTCCTTTCAAGGAGCAAGTGTCTTAATTTCATGGCTGCAGTCACTCTCAGCAGTGATTTTGGAGCCCAAGAAAACAGTCTGCCACTGCTTTGACTTTTTCCCCTTCTATTTGCCATGAAGTTATGGGATGCTATGATCTTTGTTTTTTGAATGTTGCATTTTAAGCCAGCTTTTTCACTCTCCTCTTTCACCCTCATTAAGAGGCTCCTTAGTTCTTTTTCACCTTCCATAATTAGTGTGGTATTATCTGCATATGTGAGGTTGTTGATATTTCTCCCGGCAATCTTGATTCCATCTTGTGATTCATCCAGCCCAGCATTTCTCATGATGTACTCTGCATATAAGTTAAATTAGCTGGGTGACAATATATAGCCTTGTAGTACTCCTTCCCCAATTTTGAACCAACCAGTTGTTCCATGTCCAGTTGTTACTGTTGCTTCTTGACCTACATACTGGTTTCTCAAGAGACAGGTAAGGTGGTCTGGTACTTCATCTCTTTAAGAATTTTCCACAGTTTCTTGTGATCCACAAAGCCAAAGGCAAGGGGTTAGCATAGTCAATGAAACAGAAGTAAATTTTTTTTTTTTTTTTTTGCTGCAATTCTCTTGTTTTTTCTATTATCCAGGAAATGTTGGCAATTTGATCTCTGGTTCTTCTGTCTTTTCTAAACCCAACTTGTACCTTTAGAAGTTCTTGGTTCACATACTGCTGAAGCCTAGCTTGAAGGATTTTGAACATAACCTTGCTAGCATAGGAAATGAGCCAATTGTCTGCTAGTTTGAACAATCATTGGCACTGCCTTTCTTCGGAATTGGAATGAAAGCTCCCCTTTGCCAGTCCTATGGCCACTGTTTTCCCAATTTGCTGAGTTTTCCCAAATTTACTGAGTTTTCTAAACATTAAAATAATAACTTAAATAATTTTTTAGCACTCCTGTAAATATAACAACTTGAATAAGGAGGAGAAGGAGGAGTAGGATAAAAAGAAGAAAAACTATTATCTACTCTGAGGAAAAATTAATAGATAAGAAACACAAGGATCAAGTGTTTTCATTAGTGTGTTAACCACCTTACAATTTTTAAAGGGTTTTAACGTACACTTTCATTTGTGCCTGACAATAATCCAATATAAGAGTGGTGTTATTATCATTTTACTGATAATGAAACCAAGGCGCAGAGATAGAAATGTGTAGCCTGAGGTCAAAACTCTACCAAGTTCAATCTGTTTCTATCTCTGATTATAATGACAAGGTAGCTCATTCAATTTTGTGACTTACCTTATTCTGCTTCTCTTTTCTTGTCCCTGGGAGCCTGCTTATTTGCAGTTCAACAAGGGTCCTGCAATTTCCATTTCCTTTTTGACTTGTTTTTTCCAGCTGTTCCTGCTGTTTCAGGGCTGGGACATCAAAGCTCAGCTTGAATCCTGCCACTTTAGGCATGGAAACCTTTATCAGTCTAACTGCTCTACTTGAATCCTTAACTACAATGAAGTCCTGCTTGTTCTCAGCAGAGAAGGTGCTGGAGCAAGAACCCCATGTTGTTTAGGCAGTTTAGCTGAAGATAGCTCACATCCCCAAAGGATATGGTGTCTAAGTGGGAGAACCTTGTTTGGCCAACTAGCACATGCTGGATTACTCCTCCTTAAAAACCCCTGCCAGCCACTCTGCCATCTGTAGCTGTGATTGCTTTAAGAATTCCTCATCACAGTGTTCTATACAATTCATAAAACCAAAGTGTTCTCCCAGTTTTGTGGTCTAAGTTATCATTAGGGATTTTTATTTTGTGATTATTTTTATTTTCTTGGGCTTCAAAATCATTGCAGATGGTGACTGCAGCTATGAAAGTAAAAGACACTTGCTCCTTGGGAGAAAATCTATGATCAACCTAGACAGCATATTAAAAAGCAGAGACAGTACTTTGCCTACAAAGGTCCATCTAGTCAATGCTATAGTTTTTCTGGTAGTCATGTATGGATATGACAGCTGGACCATAAAGAAAGCTGAGCGCTGAAGACTTGATGCTTTTGAATTGTGGTGTTAGAAAAGACTCTAGAGAGTCCCTTGGACTACAAGGGATAAAAATCAGTCAATTCTAAAAGAAATCAGTCCTGAATATTCACTAGAAGGACTGATGCTGAAGGTTGAAGCTCCAAATACTTTGGCCACCTGATGTGAAGAACTGACTTATTAGAAAAGACCCTGATGCTGGGAAAGATTGAAAGCAGGATGAGAAGTGGATGACAGAGGATGAGATGGTTGGATGGCATCACCAACTTGATGGACATGAGTTTGAGCAACTTCAAGGAGTTGGTCATGGATAGGGCGGCCTGGCGTGCTGCAGTCCATGGGGCCACAAAGAGTTGGACATGACTGAGAGACTGAACTGAACTGAACATGCTTTTCAAACATACAATTTCCTTACAAGGATTTCCTTACAATTCATAATCTGTACACTACCAAAGACAAGGAGCAGGGGAACTCCTCATGTCCACCTCAGTTAACACTGAGACAGAAATGAGTAATCTGACTGCCTTATAGGCTGGTTTCATTCTTGTGCTTACCGTTTGCTTTGTATCGTTCAGTATTTTTCTCTGGTTCTCAAGTTGGCATCAGATATAAATTGCAATTGCTCAGAGGCCCTTCACAAGTATTCTCTCAAGTCCATTTTGGACCCATATTTAAGGTATTCATTTTCCTACTCAGACATGTCTCTGCTCTTTGCCTTGGGGGTGCTCTAACTATATTTGAAAATGTATTTCCTTAAGTTCTGGCCTTTTCCCTTTAGTCCCTATTTTGTCACTTGATTCCATCTATCACTTTCTGACTTCCCCCATCACACACCCATTAATCATTATAATAGAAGTATTAAAACCTCTGATTCCATCACTGTCAAAAGCCTAGTGAGTTTAAAGTAAAAATACTGGGGTTGTGATTCTGACTAGACTCCTATGAGCTGACTTGATCATGGAAAAGTTATAAATCCTTCTATATCTTTATCTCTTCATCTGTAGATTGGAATAATTTAAAGCACCTACCCTTGGTTACCGAGAGAAACAATAAAAAGGCATGCAAAATGTTTAGAATAGTGTCTAGCAGGTAATAAGAATGCATAATGTGAACTGTATTATTATTATTACTTCAGTGTATGTTCCTGACAAATAAAGTTAAGCACATTGACCTTACAGGTTTACCATGAAAATTAGATTATGTGTGCAAAATATTTAGCAAGGTTCTGGCAGAATATAGGCATTCAAAAAATCATAGTTCTGTTCCCTGGTCTCCTTTCCCCATTCCATACTTTCTTGACTCGCTTGGAAGACTACGTTTCCTCATGTATTTTTGCTTTTGTGAATTAATGACTACAAATTTAATGCTATCTTAAAGTGGCAATTTTGTATAATGTCCTCCCAAATCAAAGGAAAATAAAGAGGAAAATTGTTAAGTAACAGCTATGTTTTCAGGCTAAAAAGCATTATAGCAGTGACTCATTTTTAAAAGTTTCTTTAAATGCCACAGTGAAATGGACATTATAATAGTCCTTACCTTCTGGCTATTAGACACCTGAGAGCTTCCAGAGACACTGAAAGACTATCTGTTCTGCTCAAAGTCAGTCTTCTTAATTTCATGAGGTCAAATGTAAAGTGTAATCACTTCACTTCTGTTCAGTTGGTGCCACTATTCATTTTTCTCTTTTTCATAGTCTCATAGATTTCCAGGCTTTTTAGGGGCTAGTATCTGCCATAAGCTTTAATTCCAGTTCTAGTGTTTGAACCTCTTCTTTTTTACCCCTGCCAACTGGTCTTATAGCTTTTGTTGATACCTTCCAGGAAAAGGGTGCCAAAAATATCCAGAAAGTTGCCTAGACAAGCTTGAGAAAGACATATCTGTGAGAAAATTCTCCTTTGATTAGCCAAAATCTACTTCCATATATTATCTCCCAATGTCCAAGCTTTGCCTCTTGAGACCTTATAGAACTAATGTCTTCATTCTTGTGCAATAGCAGTCAATCTATCATTAGAAGGAAGCTCTCATACTTCTTATGGATTTTTCACCTCAGCCAGATAAAATCTAAGTAAGCATAAGAAAGCAAAAATTAAAAAAAAAACACAACACAAATTAAATTGAAGTGCATATACAGATACTGTAGAACCAGTAATATATTAGATTTCACTAAAGTGTTCCCTTAAAGAAATTTTATATTTGGATACCCATTGCACACTTCAAGATTCCACTCCATATTCTATTGTTTGAGATGCTAACAGTTGATGTTTAGAGAAACATGGCCTCTTAATGAAGACATTTATCCATTTATTCATTTACTCCAAGTTGTAAATATTTGACATAATTTTATGTTATAAAAAGTGTATCTTTCAGGGCACTATTAGATTATATTCTCCTCACATTGGTCCCCTATAACCTGTAAACTCCATTTATCTGATTGTGTGATCTATTTTTATTGTTAAGTTATAATAATCATAGCAGTTTACATTTATATGGGGCATTATGCATTGCTTCTATATTCAGTTTCCCATTTGAGCTTCATAACATCTCTTGAAGGTACAGGATGTATTGAGTTATTATACTCATTTTACTGTGAAGAAAGTATGGCTTGGAGAAATGAAGCAACTTGAAAAATTAATAAGAGCTGGATGAAGGAATGGAATGTGTTGAATATGAAAATAGATTTCAAATAAAGGGCAATCAGACATTATTTCAATTTTCCACCTATTACTACCTATGTGATCTTAGACAAGTCAATCTCTCTGAGTTTCCAGTTTTCTTAAGTCTAATGATAATGTTTATCAGTGAAATAAGTGATGAAATATTTATATATATATACATAATATAATGAAATATATTCATGATGAAGTATATATATATATGCACACACACACGTATATACAACAAAATATATCTACAAAGTACCATATATATATATATATATAGGTTCTTTATGTAATAAAGTAGGTATTCTGATTTCTAATGTGTTCCCCATTTCCAGTGTGTGTGGGAGGTTCCCCACACCAACAAATAAATCTTCAGGACACCAGCTGGGTGTCCTACAATTTAACTCAATTCTGACACTATCTATCCAGAAATAGCATCAGATTCCATAGGTTAAGGATTCAGTTGTATATGACTGCCATCACCCCACCTCAGATGCCAGTCGAAAATCCAGGTTGTTACCTCTGTTTCTGACCAACCAATTACAGATTGGAGGTTCCCAGAACCTTCTTGGGTTCAATTAATTTGCTAGAGCAACTCACAAAACTCAGCAAAACATTTTATTTACCAGATTGTCAGATTATTATTATACAAAAGGATGTAACTCAGAAATAGCCAGAAGGAAGTGATGCATAGGGCTAATCATGGAACTTAAGTATGGGACTTCCATGTCCATGCCTTTCCAGGCACTTTAGTCTCACAGAATATCCTTATGTTCACCAACCCAGAGGTTCTCTGAACCCCATCCTTTTGGATGTTTATGGAAGACGCATTACATAGGCATGGTTGAGTAAATCATTGGCCACTGGTGATGGATTTAACCTTTAGCCAATTTCTCTTCTCCACAAATCAGGAGGTGGGACTGAAAATTCCAACCCTTTTTCCATGGTTGCTTACCAGGCAATCAGCCCTCATCCTCAACTTGTTTCCAAAAGGCATATCATTAACATAAGCCCAGTTGTAGAGCAAAGGGGCTTGTTGAGAATAACAAGACACCCATTTCATCTTTATGACTCTAAAGCTAGCTCTGAAGTTTTTGGAAACCAAGGACAGGAGAAAAAATATGATAAAAGATGTTCCTGTGACTTCCTTTGTGGTCCAATTGTTAAGAGTCCACCGGCTAATGCAGGAGACACAGGTAGGATCTCTGGTCCAGGAAGAATCCATATGCTGTGAGGCAACTAAACCCATGCACCCATGCACCAGAACAAATATGGTAAAAGATGTTCCCATGACTTCCTTGGTGGTCCAATGGTTAAGAATCCACCTGCTAATGCAGGAGACACAGGTTGGATCCCTGGTCTGGGAAGAATCCATATGCTGTGAGGCAACTAAACCCTGCACTCGAGAGCCTGAAAACCATGAATACTGAGCCTGACTGCAACAACTACTGAAGCCTGCATGCCCTAGAGCCCATACTCTGCAAGAAGAGAAGCCACAGTGATGAGGAACCCATGTACTGCAACTAGAGAAAGTTTGCATGCAACAACAAAGATGCAGGACAACCAAAAATAAATAAATAATAAACATAATTTTTAAAAATTTTAGAAAGGTTGCCATTGCTTTTAACTGCTCAAGAAATTCCAAGAGTTTTGCAAGCTATGAGCCAAGAACTGTGGATGAAGACCAGAAATACATGAGAAATATATTATGGTTATCTGTGTGTGTTAGTCACTCAGTTGTGTCTGACTCTTTGTGACCCCATGGTCTGGGATCCCCCAGGATCCTCTGTCCATAGAATTCTCCAGGCATAAATACTGGAGTGGGTTGCCATTTCCTTCTCCAGGGGATCGTCCCAAGCCAGGGATCGAACACAGCTCTCCCGCATTGCAAGCAGACTCTTTATCCACTGAGCTACCAAGGAAGCCTTTATGAACAAATATATATTTCACATATATATAAAATACCTAGAAAACTCTATAGCTCAATAAATTGATAGCCACTATTTTTATGAGTATCAACAACACATAAAATCATTCATTCATCTTTAAAACAGGAAGACTAGAACTTGACTCATATGATTGTCATTAGTATTAAATAAGATGTTAAAAGCAAAGTATTAATATCTATATTTATTGTTATACATGCAGGTATTCAATCAGTGGTAGCCAATATTGATTATTTTTATTCTATGTTAAGACTTACTTTCCTGAAAGTGACTTAAATCTATCAAATTTAAGCAAAGATGGGGACTTACTGACTCAAGTAACTAAATAATGAAGGGATATATCTTGCTTCTGCTGTGCCTAGATAAAGAAAATTAAATGATGTCTTCAGGATATTTTTCCACCATCTGACCCATTTGTCTGTGTTAACTGCATTATCAGATGATTTCAAGCTATCTTCCAGCAATTCCCAGCTCTACACACCCCAGTGTTTCTACATAATGGCAAAGAGCAAAAGTCTTTATCCAAGCATTTCCAGTAAATGTCCCAAGGTTCAGTTGATTGTATCAGCCTAGTTTATATGCTCATCCATGTATCATTCATTCTGTTCAGAGGAATACGATGTGTAGGTTTACTTATTCCTGAGTGACATGCAAATGTCTAACACATCGTTACTGTTCTGTATACACTTGCTCTCAAAGGAGATAGTTCCGTGTTATTGATCTATGTAATTAGTTTGTTTCATTGTAATCCCCATAGCCATAGTTCACAACCATCTATACAATCTCTCATTTTCCTGCTTGGTAACACAGAAGAGTGAAATTTAGCACAAATGAGTTTAACAAAACTGTTAATTAACATACTAACCAGATCACACTATTCATTGTAAATAAATATTTATGTGATGACTCCTTATATTGTATAATGGTACCCTGCTTTGGGCACTAATGGAGATTAAAAGAAAGCCTTAACTTCAAGAGGGTCCTAGACTCATGGGGTCACAGAAACAGCTTGAAACCAAGTTCCCCTAAAGCTAACTTTTCCTGCTGAGTTTATGGTTAACCTCCTTGTCCAAACACTATTCCCTTTCTTGTCCCACCCAATTTCCCCTCAGGATTGAGGAATATCAAAGAAAAGGGATAATTGAAACTGACCATGATTCTATGGGGCCTTCTCAGGTACAAAACCCCCTTCATGTCCCCCATTTCTTGTTTGCAGAAAAAAAGGCTTTAGTCTCCAAGGCCTTTTCTGAGTGCCAAGGAGCAGCCTCAAGCAATTACTAGTTTAAAGAAGTGAAGGAATGAAGAAACAAAGGAAGAGGAAATTAAACAAGAAAAGTAACAATAGCATAAACATATTAATAGTTCACTGATAAAAGAGTCCTAATTCCTCCTCAAGGGCTATGCATAATAATCTGACGCATATCTTTGAGTGGTTCTGCAAAAACCAAGACCCCCTCAACCCAGGAAGAGGATGGTGCCTACTTGCTGACTGCAAATAGACCCCAGTCTGGTGGGAACCAGAAGGTTGATGATTAACTTTATGGAAACCTCACCCCACTATCTTATCACCAACCAATCAGAGCAGAGTCCACAAGCTGCAACAATGTTGCCTTAAGAAACCCTTCCCTGAAAGCCACTGAAGAATTCAGGTCTTTTGAGCACTGGCTTCTCTCTCCCCTTGCTTTGTGCAAATAAATGTATGGGCTTTCCTGGTGGCTCAGATGGTAAAGAGTCTGCCTGCAGTGCTGGAGACGTGGGTTCGTATCCCTGGATCAGCAAGATCCCCTGGAGAAGGAAATGGCGACCGACCCCAGTATTCTTGTCTGGAAAATCCCATGAATGGAGGGACCTGGTCAACTACAGTTCATGAGGTCGTGAAGAGTCAGACACGACTGAGAGACTTCTCTTTTTCTTTCTTTTGTTTCAGTAGGTTGGCTTTGCTGCACAGAGATTGAGCAGACCCACATCCAGTTCAGTAAGTTTTTTTTTTTTCTTTTTCTAATATATGGGCGAATATGAGCGGTAGATAGCAGGTCTATCCCCAAATGCTCTAGAAAGGCAGAGGATGATATTCATCTACTGAAACAGAGACAAAATCTGAAGAGAAACGGTGATAGAAATTTGGTGGCAAGTTGGGAAAACTTTTGTTTTAAGGTGTTAACACTATAGTTCTCCAAAGTTCATAGACCAGGGTGTATGTTGAGGAAGTTATCATGAAGTCAGGGAGCATATCATTTGCAGATTTATAAATGTATTCTTTCCTTTTTTTCCCAAGGCATTCTTATTTTTCCTGTCTCTTGTTTCCATCAGATAAAAGAAAATCAATTATATCTATCAATTTCCACAGGCAATTCCTCAGTTGCCTCCACCAACCCACCTCTGGGACCTACTCTTCTGATTACAATGGATTAAGTAACAGTGTTCATTCATTCATTAAATCTAACCAGTCAGTGAGCTCCTGCAAGGTGTCACTTGTGTACCAGTCACATTAAGGGATAGAAAGATGCTAAGATATGTTTGTTTCTTGCCTGAAATTTAATGTTTATACATTTTGGGGGGTACCAACTTAAAAAGTATAATGTGAGAAATGTACCAGAGATCTATCTATGGAACATTTCTAGAAACATTAGAAGGAAGAATTAATGCTGCCTGATAATGATACAGACGGATATTTGGTAGAAAAGTTTTCACTGAGGGGATGACATTTGAGCTGGGTCTCTAAGCAGGGGAAGAAATTTGGTTAAAGGAAGAGAGACATAAATAAACCACCTTGAGAGTTCCCAAGAATTGGGCAGTAACTTGATATGACGGGAGTTAGTGCAGTTCTAAGAGAAGAAGTGGCAAGAGATAAGGCCAGAAATGTGTGCAGTCAGCAGATCAGGAAAGATCTTAGAGATCTGACTTCATCTTTTGATGCCATTTTTATGATGGTGGTGCAGGGGGTCATGGCTGGGATAGAGACACTGGCATGGGAAAAATTCAATCAGGGAAGAGATAAAATTGCTAGACATAATGATAAGTATAATCACTAAGTTAGAGAACAGAAGACTATTTGCAACATTTTATAGAAGTCCTGTTTAGGAAAATCTAGTGAACCCAACCAGTCCATTCTGAAGGAGATCAGCCCTGGGATTTCTTTGGAAGGAATGATGCTAAAGCTGAAGCTCCAGTACTTTGGCCACCTCATGCGAAGAGTTGACTCATTGGAAAAGACTGATGCTGGGAGAGATTGGGGGCAGGAGGAGAAGGGGACGACAAAGGATGAGATGGCTGGATGGCATCACTGACTCGTTGGACGTGAGTCTGAGTGACCTCCGGGAGTTGGTGATGGACAGGGAGGCCTGGCGTGCTGCGCGATTCATGGGGTCGCAAAGAGTTGGACACGACTGAGTGACTGAATTGAACTGAACTGAACTGAGTGAACCCAAATGCAAACTAAAATCAAATACATGAATAAACAGATAAATAATTCTCCACTTTAAGGAAAGATAGTCCATTGAAACTGAGACCTTCCTTGGTGTAATATCACATATAATTCTATTTATAATAAATCATCATAATATTTTCCAGAATTACTTCCATTATCTAAACCAAGGACTACTTGCTTATTTGAGCCAAATGTGTAAATCAGACACAAATTGATGATGTAGCTGAAATGCATTGCTGGACATATCTAATATTTAAAGAGAAAACTGAAGATGACACAGCTATGTTCTCGTAATATATCAGAGTCTCACTTTAACAGTGACCTTGGGATCCTTGCTGTAAGATCATCAGACAGGTGAAAGAAAACAGCAACAGAAAGACCTCATGATGCTTGAATAACTAAATCCTCTTATATTAAATCCAAAAGCTCATCTTATTCTGATTTCTATCCCATGAGAATACCAGGTTTATATTAAAATTATGATGACTTTGTGCTTTTTATTTAGGAAGTTTACAGAAATTAGTATTCAAAAGTAGTTTGAGGCTTGAATTTCCAAAGCTATTGCAAAGACTTACAGAATGCCATGTACATCTTTTAGTTTTTCTTATTGACTCTGCAATTGTAGCTTAAGTGTTTACTCTTGACATCAGCATACACTTATTCCTTTCAAGCTTTTAGCTGAAGAAAAATTTCTATTAAATGCCAGTGACACTTTGAAAAGCCATTCAAATGGAAACATGTATGGTAACTTTCAAAACCATCATTTGAAACAAAATATGGATAAATTTGCATGTGTTTGAGTATGATATCAAAGAAAGCCAGTAAATATAAATAGTTTACCACTTTTTTTTTGCCATAAGCTCATGAAATATCTCTCAGTCATCATTCTTTTTATTTAATATAAATTTATTTATTTTAATTGGAGGCTAATTACAATATTGTATTGGTTATGCCATACATCAACATGAATCCACAACAGGTGTACACGTGTTCCCCATCCTGAACCCCCTTCCCACCTCCCTCTCCATCCCATCCCTCTGGGTCATCCCAGTGCACCAGCCCTGAGCATCCTGTATCAAGCATCAAACCAGGACTGGCGATTCGTTTCACATATGATATTATACATGTTTCAATGCCATTCTCCCAAATCATCCCACCCTTGGCCTCTCCCATAGAGTCCAAAAGACTGATCTATACATCTGTGTCTCTTTCCCTGTCTTGCATACAGGGTTATCATTACCATCTTTCTAAATTCCATATATATGCGTTAGTATACTGTATTGGTGTTTTTCTTTCTGGCTTACTTCACTCTGTATAATAGGCTCCAGTTTCATCCACCTCATTAGAACTGATTCAAATGTATTTTTTTAAAATGGCTGAGCAATACTCTATTGTGTATATGTACCACAGCTTTCTTATCCATTCATCTGCTGATGGACATCTAGGTCGCTTCCATGTCCTGGCTATTATAAACAGTGCTGTGATGAACTTTAGGGTACACGTGTCTCTTTCAATTCTGGTTTCCTTGGTATGTATGCCCAGCAGTGGGATTGCTGGGTCATATGGCAATTCTATTTCCATGTTTTAAGGAATATCCACATTGTTCTCCATAGTGATAGTACTAGTTTGCATTCCCACCAACAGTGTAAGAGTGTTCCCTTTTCTCCACACCCTCTCCAGCATTTATTGCTTGTAGACTTTTGGAGAGCAGCCATTCTGACTGGTGTGAGATGGTAGCTCATAGTGGTTTTGATTTGCATTTTTCTGATAATGAGTGATGTTGAGCATCCTTTCATGTGTTCAGTTCAGTTCAGTTGTTCAGTCGTGTCTGACTCTTTGCGACCCCATGAATTGCAGCACGCCAGGCCTCCCTGTACATCACCAACTCCCGGAGTTCATTCAGACTCAAATCCATCGAGTCAGTGATGCCATCAAGCCATCTTGGCCTCTGTCCTCACCTTCTCCTCCTGCCCCCAATCCCTCCCAGCATCAGAGTCTTTTCCAATGAGTCAACTCTTCACATGAGGTGGCCAAAGTACTGGAGTTTGAGCTTTAGCATCATTCCTTCCAAAGAAATCCCAGGGCTGATCTCCTTTAGAATGGACTGGTTGGATCTCCTTGCAGTCCAAGGGACTCTCAAGAGTCTTCTCCAACACCACAGTTCAAAAGCGTCAATTATTTGGTGCTCAGCTTTTTTCATAGTCTAACTCTCACATCCATACATGACCACGGGAAAAACCATAGTCTTGACTAAACGGATCTTTGTTGGCAAAGTAATGTCTCTGATTTTCAATATGCTATCTAGGTTGGTCATAACTTTCCTTCCAAGGAGTAAGTGTCTTTTAATTTCATGGCTACAGTCACCATCTGCAGCGATGTTTGTTAGCCACCTGTATATTTTCTTTGGAGAAATACCTGCTTAGTTCTTTGGCTCATTTTTTGATTGGGTCATTTATTTTTCTGGAATTGAGCTGCAGCAGTTGCTTGTATATTTTTGAGATTAATTCTTTGTCAGTTGCTTCATTTGCTATAGTTTTCTCCCGTTCTGAAGGCTGTCTTTTCACCTTGCTTATAGTTTCCTTTCTTGTGCAAAAGCTTTTTAATTTTAATTAGGTCCCATTTGTTTAATTTTGCTTTTATTTCCAATATTCTGGGAGGTGGGTCATAGAGGATCCTGCTGTGATTTGTGTCAGAGAGTGTTTTGCCTATGTTTTCCTTTAGGAATTTTATAGTTTCTGGTCTTACATTTAGATAATTCATCCATTTTGAGTTTATTTTTGTGTATGGTGTTAGAAAGTGTTCTAGTTTAATTCTTTTACAAATGGTTGACCAGTTTCCCCAGCACCACTTGTTAAAGAGATTGTCTTTTCTCCATTGGATATTCTTGCATCCTTTGTCGAAGATAAGGTGTTCATAGGTGCATGGGTTTATCTCTGGGCTTTCTACTTTGTTCCATTGATCTATATTTCTGTCTTAGTGCCAGTACCATACTGTCTGGATGACTGTGGCTTTGTAGTAGAGTCAGGCAGGTTGATTCTTCCAGTTCCATTCTTCTTTCTCAAGATTGCTTTGGCTAATCAAGTTTTTTTTTATTTCCATACAAACTGTGAAATTGGTTCTAGTTCTGTGAAAAATACCATTGGTAGCTTGATAGGGATTGCATTGAATCTATAGTTCACTTTGGGTAGAATACTCATTTTCACTATACTGTTTCTTCCAATCCATGAACATGGTATATTTCTCCATCTATTAGTGTCCTCTTTGATTTCTTTCACCAGTGTTTTATAGTTTTCTATATATAGGTCTGTTGTTTCTTTAGGTAGATATATTCCTAAGTATTTTTTATTTTCATTGCAATGGTGAATGAAATTGTTTCCTTAATTTCTCTTTCTGTTTTCTCATTATTAATGCATAGGAATGCAAGGGATTTCTGTATGTTGATTTTATATCTGCCAGTTTACTGTATTCATTGATTAGCTCTAGTAATTTTCTGGTGAAGGCTTTAGGGTCTTCTATGTAGAGGATCATGTCATCTGCAAACAGTGAGAGTTTTACTTCTTCATTTCCAATTTGGATTCCTTTTATCTCTTTTTCTGCTCTGGTTGCTGTGGCCAAAACTTTCAAAACCATGTTAAATAGTAGTGGTGAAAGTGGGCACCCTTGTCTTGTTCCTGACTTTAGGGGAAATGCTTTCAATTTTTCACCATTGAGGATAATGTCTGCTGAGGGTTTGTCATATATAGGCTTTATCATGTTGAGGTATGTTCCTTCTATGCCTGCTTTCTGGAGAGTTTTTATCATAAATGGATGTTGAATTTTGTCAAAGACTTTCTCTGTATCTATTAAGATAATTATATGGCTTTTATTTTTCAATTTGTTAATGTGGTATATTATTACATTGATTGATTTGCAGATATTGAAGAATCCTTGTATCCCTGGGATAAAGCCCATTTGGTCATGGTGTATGATCTTTTTAATGTGTTGTTGGATTCTGAGTGCTAGAATTTTGTTAAGGATTTTTGCATCTATGTTCATCAGTGATATTGGCCTGTAGTTTTCTTTTTTTGTGGCATCTTTGTCAGGTTTGGTATTAGGGTGATGGTGACTTCATAGAATCAATTTGAAAGCTTACCTTTCTCTGCAATTTTCTGGAAGAGTTTGAGTAGGATAGGTGTTAGCTCTTCTCTAAATTTTTGGTAGAATACAGCTGTGAAACCGTCTAGACGTGGGCTTTTGTCTGTTGGAAGATTTCTGATTACAGTTTCAATTTCCATGCTTGTGATGGGTCTGTTAAGATTTTCTATTTCTTCCTGGTTCAGTTTTGGAAAGTTGTACTTTTCTAAGAATTTGTCCATTTCTTCCACGTTGTCCATTTTATTGGCATATAATTGCTGATAGTAGTCTCTTATGATCCTTTGTATTTCTGTGTTGTCTGTTGTGATCCTTCCGTTTTCATTTATAATTTTATTGATTTCATTTTTCTCGCTTTGTTTCTTGATGACTCTGGCTAATGGTTTGTCAATTGTATTTATCCTCTCAAAGAACCAGCTTTTGGTTTTGTTGATTTGTGGTCTCTTTTGTTTCTTCTGCATTTATTTCTGCCATAATTGTAAGATTTCTTTCCTTCTACTAAGCCTGGGGTTCTTCATTTCTTCCTTTTCTAGTTGTTTTAGGTGTAGAGTTAGGTTATTTATTTTACTTTTTTCTTGTTTCTTGAGGTATGCCTGTATTGCTATGAATTTTCCCCTTAGGACTGCTTTTATAGTGTCCCACAGGTTTTGGGTTGTTGTGTTTACATTTTCATTCGTTTCTATGCATATTTTGATTTCATTTTTGATTTCTTCTGTGATTTGTTGGTTATTCAGCAGTGTGTTGTGCAGCCTCCATATGTTGGAATTTTTAGTAGTTTTTCGCCTGTAATTGAGGTCTAATCTTACTGCATTGTGGTCAGAAAAGATGCTTGGAATGATTTCAAATTTTTTGAATTTACCAAGGCTAGATTTATGGTCCAGGATGTGATCTATCCTGGAGAAGGTTCCATGTGTGCTTGAGAAAAAGGTGAAATTCATTGTTTTGGGTAAAATGTCCTATAGATATCAATTAGGTCTAACTGGTCTATTGTATCATTTAAAGTTTGTGTTTTCTTGTTAATTTTCTGTCTAGTTGATCTATCCATAGGTGTGAGTGGGGTATTAAAGTCTTCCACTATTATTGTGTTATTGTTAATTTCCCCTTTCATACTTGTTAGCATTTGCCTTACATATTGGGGTGCTCCTATGTTGGGTGCATATATATTTATAATTGTTATATCTTCTTCTTGGATTCATCCTTTGATCATTATGTAGTGTCCTTCTTTGTCTCTTTTCACAGCCTTTGTTTTAAAGTCTATTTTATCTGATATCGATATTGCTACTCCTGTTTTCTTTTGGTCTCTATTTGCATGGAATATCTTTTTCCAGCCCTTCATTTTCAGTCTGTATGTGTCCCTTATTTTGAGGTGGGTCTCTTGCAGACAACATATGTAGGGGTCTTATTTTTGTATCCATTCAGCCAGCTTTTGTCTTTTGGTTGGGGCATTCAACCCATTTATGTTTAAGGTAATTATTGATAATTACCTTATGATGGTATGATCCCATTGCCATTTACTTTATTGTTTTGGGTTCAAGTTTATACTCCTTTTTGTGTTTCCTATCTAGAGAAGATCTTTTGGCACTTGTTGGAGAGCTGGTTTGGTAGTGCTGAATTCTCTCAGCTTTTGCTTGTCTGTAAAACTTTTGATTTCTCCTTCATATTTTAATGAGATCCTTGCTCAGTACAGTAATCTGGGCTGTAGGTTATTTCTTTCATCACTTTAAGTATGTCTTGCCATTCCCTTGGAGAAGGCAATGGCACCCCACTCCAGTGTTCTTGCCTGAAGAACCCCAGAGATGGGGGAGCCTGGTGTGCTGCTGTCTATGGGGTCGCACAGAGTCGAACACGACTGAAGCGACTTAGCAGCAGCAGCAGCCATTCCTTCTGGCCTGAAGCGTTTCTATTGAAAGATCAGCTGTTATCCTTATGGGAATCCTTTTGTGTGTTATTTGTTGTTTTTCCCTTGCTGCTTTTAATATTTGTTCTTTGTGTTTGATCTTTGTTAATTTGATTAATATGTGCCTTGGGTTGTTTTGCCTTGTGTTTATCCTGCTTGGGACTCTCTGGGTTTCTTGGACTTGGGTGATTATTTCCTTCCCCATTTTAGGTACGTTTTCAATTATTATCTCCTCAAGTATTTTCTCATGATCTTTCTTTTTGTCTTCTTCTTCTGGGACTCCTATGATTCAAATGTTGGGGTGTTTAACATTGTCCCAGTGGTCTCTGACATTTTCCTCATTTTCTTTGTTTTTCTTTTTTGCACCCCAATTCATTTATTTCTACCATTCTGTCTTCTACCTCACTAATCCTATCTTTTGCTTCCGTTATTCTACTATTTGTTCCCTCCAGAGTGTTTTTGATCTCATTTATTACATTATTCATTATATATTGACTCTTTTTTATTTCTTCTAGGTCTTTGTTCAGAGAAGGCAATGGCACCCCACTCCAGTACTCTTGCCTGGAAAATCCCATGAATGGAGGAGCCTGGTAGGCTGCAGTCCATAGGGTCGTGAACAGTTGGACACGACTGAGTGACTTCCCTTTCACTTTTCACTTTCATGTATTGGAGAAGGAAATGGCAACCCACTCCAGTGTTCTTGCCTAGAAAATCCCAGGGATGGGGGAGCCTGGTGGGCTGCCATCTGTGGCGTCACACAGAGAAGTGACTTAGCAGCAGCAGCAGCAGCAGGTCTTTGTTAAACCTTCCTTGTATCTTCTCAATCCTTGTCTCCAGGCTATTTATCTGTGATTCCATTTTGTTTTCAAGATTTTAGATCATTTTCACTATCATTATTCGGAATTATTTATCAGGTAGATTCCCTATCTCTTCCTCTTTTGTTTGGTTTGATGGGCATTTATCCTGTTCCTTTTCCTGCTTGGTATTCCTCTGTCTCTTCATCTTGTTTATATTGCTGTGTTTGGGATGGCCTTTTGTATTCTGGAAGTTTGTGCAGTTCTCTTTATTGTGGAGTTTCCTCACTATGGATGGGATTGTATGGTTGGCTTCTCAAGGTTTCCTGGTTAGGGAAGCTTGTGTCGGTGTTCTGGTGGATGGAGCTGGATTTCTTCTCTCTGGAGTGCAATGAAGTGTCCACTAATGAGTTATGAGATGTCATTGGGTTTGGTGTGACTTTGGGCAGCCTGTATATTGAAGCTCAGTGCTATATTCCTGTGTTGCTGGAGAATTTGTGTGGTATGTCTTGTTCTGGAACTTGTTGGCCCTTGGGTGGTGCTTGGTTTCAGTGTAGGTATGGAGGCGTTTGATGAACTCCTGTTGATTAATGTTCCCTGGAGTCAGGAGTTCTCTGGTGTCCTCAGAATTTGGACTTAAGCCTCCTGCTTCTGGTGTTCATTCATATTTTTACAGTAGCCTCAAGACTTCTCCATCTCTACAGCACCACTGATAAAACATCTAGGTTAAAGATGAAAAGTTTCTTCACAGTGAGGGACACCCAGAGAGGTTCACAGGGTTACATGGAGATGAAAAGAGGGAGGGGGGAAATAGAGGTGATCAGGATGAGATGAGGTGGAATCAAAAGAGGAGAGAGCAAGCTAGCCAGTAATCACTTCCTTATGTGTGCTCCACAGTCTAGACCACTTAGAGATGTTCACGGAATTATAGAGAGAAGACAAAATGGAGGAAGGAGACAGAGGTGGCCAGGAGGATAAAGGTGGGAATCAAAAGGAGAGAGACAGATCCAGCTAGTAATCAGTTCCCTAAGTGTTCTCCACTGTCCAGAAAGCACAAAGAGATTCACAGAGTTGGGTAGAGAAGAGAAGGGGGAGGGAGGAGATAGAGGCAAGCTGGTGGAGAAAAAGGAGAGTGCAAAGGGGGAGAGAGCGGTCAAGTTAGTAATCTCACTCCCAAGTAAAAATGGATATTGAAGATTGGGTTCTTAAAGGTATAAAATTGATAACAAATACCAAAAAGCAAAGATTAAAAATCTAGAATAGAGGTTGGATTTTCAAAAATTAAATATTAAAGAAAAAAAAGTCACAAAAATTATATTTTATATATATATATATATATATATATATATATATATATATATGAAGTGTGCTTTAAAAAATAGGGTCTCTTTTTTTTTTTTTTTTTTGCAAAGTAATAGTAGATTATAAAAGTGAAAATTAAAGGAGTTATAGAGGACTTAAAAAATTAAAAAATGATAGTAAAAATATATCTAGGACTTTCTCTGGTGTTGTTGTGGGCAGTGTGGGGTCAGTTCATTTTGATTTGGCTTATATTTCTCATATATAGGCCCCTTCCTATGTAGTCGGTACTAACCACATGGTTTTAATCTATTGCACCTGTCACTTCGAAGGAGGTTCCCTCTGTTTTAGCTTCTTCTGTTTGCTGGTCTCTTCAGTGTCTAATTTCTGCCCTGACACAAGGGGGCGGTGGTGGACACTTTTTTAGGCTCACTTGATCAGTACTGCTGTGGGAAGGGAGGGACGCTGCAAACAAATAACACTGGTGTGTGCTCACAGTGTCTCAGCCACACTGGGTTTGCCCTCACTCACGGTGTGTGTACTTTCCCTGTCTACACTGCTTAGGCTCTAGATTGCTCTGCCCGGAACTGTCTGAGGCCGGCCCTGGGTTGTATGCACTTCCCAGGTCTAAGCCACTCATGTTCAGGTACTTGGGTACTCCTCAAAGATGCAGACTCAGTTGGGCCTGTGTTTTGTGCCCTTCCCAGGTCCAAGCAGCTCAGGTGACCAGGTGTTTGGCGAGTGAGGTCGCTGTGACTTACCACCTCCCCCATCCCTGCCACTCGGTTTTCTGGGTGTATAGCCAGGGCACCTTCTCAGGTGGATGTTGATCATCCAGAATCCCAAGAAGTCTTGGTTAGCCACAAAACCTGCTTGCAGTTTTGTAGATAATGCCTCTCTGGGGACACAATTGCCCCCTTCTGGCTCTGGCTGCCCTGCCCTGCCTGTCACCAGAGGGGGATGGGCTGTCCTGCAGCTGGCTAGCTCTGCTCAGTCCTTTGCTCTGTGATCAGGCCTGAAGGTGTCTTAGGTTAGGGCTTTTCGCATAGCTCTAGTTAGTCGTTTTTTTCTGAGAGGGGGCCTGGCAGTGTCTTAGGTTAGGGCTTTTCATGTGGTAGCTATCCCACAAGTCTGGTTTGCTAGCCCAAGTTGCTGCTACTGCTACTGCTGCTAAGTCGCTTCAGTCGTGTCCGACTCTGTGCGACCCCATAGACAGAAGCTCACCAGGCTCCCCCTTCCCTGGGATTCTACAGGCAAGAACACTGGAGTGGGTTGCCATTTCCTTCTCCAATGCATGAAAGCGAAAAAGTGAAAGTGAAGTTGCTCAGTCGTGTCCGACTCTTAGCGACCCCATGGACTGCAGCCCACCAGGCTCCTCCATCCATGGGATTTTCCAGGCGAGAGTACTGGGGTGGGGTGCCATTGCCTTCCCCGTAGCCCAAGTTAGTTCCCTCAAATTGCCCTTGAGGCATTCAGGCCCAGTCCTTACTCTAAGCAATGCAGCCTGCGCCTCCTTGCCCAGCCCCCACTTGCTAGTGGTGGATGCAGCCCTCTGAACTGCTTCTCTGCTGGGAGAGTTACCGTTAGGCACGTAATCTGTGGGTTTTAATTATTTATTTATTTTTCCTCCTGGTTATGTTGCCTTCTGTGCTTCCAAGGCTGGCCACAGACTGGGCAGTGAGTGTGTTTCCTGGTGTGTGGAAACTTCTCTCTTTTAAAGACTCCCTTCCCGGGATGGAGCTCCATCCCCACCTCTTTTGTCTCTCTTTTTATCTTTGATATTTTTTTCTACCTCCTTTCAAAGACAATGGGTTGCTTTTCTGGGTACCTGATGTCCTCTGCTGGCATTCAGAAGTTGTTTTGTGGAATTTACTCAGCATTCAAATGTTCTTTTGTTGAATTTGTGGGTGAGAAAGTGGTCTTCCTGTCCTATTCCTCCACCATCTCTCGATCATCATTAAAAAACAAAACAAAACAAAACAAAAACAAAACAAAAACACGTTGCAGAGCTGGCCCAGCTGGGAGCTACTGCTCCGTCTCTCCCCTCGTCCGAGCTCTGGGCCCCTTGATCATCATTCTTAACTTTAGATCATCTTAGTGGGGAAAAAAAGTAGTAAAATGGGAGATAGTGGACTCACTTTTTTCCTTCTCAGGTACTCAGAATATGCTTACTGAACTCAATTATTTCTCTTTAATGTGGAAGGCAGTCCAGAAATCTACTTTTCTTCTACTTTATACAGCACAGAAATGATTTCTCCTCCTACAGTGATGACATAAAATATATTTTTGGTCTCAGTTAGTTGACATGCAAATGTACCCAGTGTATCACAAGCAAAAACTCATTAAAAGCTGCTGGAATGCAATTGTGCTATCTTCCAGGAACACAGAAGATAACATTAGTCATCACTCCAGTGCATTTCCATTTGCCAACATAGTGAAATCACATACCCCATGTTCATTCCCCAAGGTTTCCATAGAAATTTTTCATATTTTATTCTAGTTCCATCAGACAAATGCTCTAGGTGTCTATTTATCACTAAGACACTTAAAAAAAAAAATTTAAATTGCAGAATGTTGCCACCTGATTTCATGTATAACCATGGAGACTTTTGTTTTCTAATAGGTCATGCAGGTCTGACTGTAGATAATGCTAAAAATTCCCCACCAAGTGTTTGGAATTGTTGCTTAGATTACTATTTGGCTAAATCAGACAGAAGAGAGAGACTAATGTATAGAAAAATTACACATATCATCTGAAAATATATCTTTTCTCTAATATTTTAATCATTTTATGGAAGTATTTCCTTTGCAGAGAGAATGCCAGTGCTTTTCATTTTGTAGGTACTCTCTTAATGGGCCTGTAATAGACATTTAGGCAAATCTTACCCTAGCTTTCCTTCTACATATTTCCTGTTTCTACTTACTATAAGCAGCAACTCATAAAACTGAAAGGAATCTTACTTAGTCTTGGGAAACTTCAGAAGAAAAAAATAAATGAGTGAGATAAACTAATATAGAAATGTTTGTTAATTAAGGAAATTAAGTAGCACGTTGTCAGGAGAAATACTTACATTGGGATTTTGATTAATGGAATAATTCAATGAAAGGATAATATTTGATTTTTTTCCAGGTTTATTGAGGTGCACTTACAAAAATATGTATATTTAAGTTGCACAATATAATTTTTTAAAGGTTTAAAACATGATAGTTTAATGTACATATATTAGTACATTGTGAAATGATTACTATTGTGAAGTTAATTATCATGTCCATTACCTCACATAGTAACCATTTTTCTTTTGTGGTAAGGATACAAGATTTATCATCTTAGGAAATTTCAAATAAACGATAGTTGTAAAGGAGACAGGGATCAAGACCATCCTCAAGAAAAATAAATGCCAAAAAGCAAAATGGCTGTCTGAGGAGGCCTTACAAATAGCTGTGAAAAGAAGAGAAGTGATAAGGAAAGGAGTAAAGGAAAGATATACCCACTTGAATGCAGAGTTCCAAAGAATAGCAACGAGAGATAAGAAAGCCTTCTTCAGTGATCAGTGCAAAGAAATAGAGGAAAACAATAGAATTGGAAAGACTAGAGATCTCTTCAAGAAAATTAGAGATACCAAGGAAACATTTCATGCAAAGATGGGCTCAATAAAGGACAGAAATGATATGGACCTAACAGAAGCAGAAGATATTAAGAAGAGTGGCAAGAACACACAGAAGAACTATATAAAAAGATCTTCATGACCCAGATAATCACACAACAATGTGATCACACACCCAGAGCCAGACATTTTGGAATGTAAAGTCAAGTGGGCCTTAGGAAGCATCACTATGAACAGAGCTAGTGGAGGTGATGGAATTCAATCTGAGTTATTTTAAATCCTAAAAGATGATGCTGTGAATGTGCTGTACTCAATATGCCAACAAATTTGGAAAATTCAGCAGTGGCCACAGGACTGGAAAAGGTCAGTTTTCATCCCAATCCCAAAGAAAGACAATGCCAAAGAATGCTCAAACTACTGCACAGTTGCACTCATCTCACACGCTAGTAAGGTAATGTTCAAAATTCTCCAAGCCAGGCTTCAGCAATATGTGAACTGTGAACTTCCAGATGTTCAAGCTGGTTTTAGAAAAGTCAGAGGAACAAGAGATGAAATTGCCAACATCCGCTGGATCATGGAAAAAGCAAGAGAGTTCCAGAAAAACAACTGTTTCTGTTTTATTGACTATGCCAAAGCCTTTGACTGTGTGGATCACATTAAATTGTGGAAAATTCTGAAAGAAATGGGAATACCAGACCACCTGACCTGCCTCTTGAGAAATTTGTATGCAGGTCAGGAAGCAACAGTTAGAACTGGACATGGAACAACAGACTGATTCCAAATAGGAAAAGGAGTATGTCAAGGCTGCATATTGCTGCCCTGTTTATTTAACTTCTATGCAGAGTACATCATGAGAAACGCTAGGCTGGATGAAGCACAAGCTGGAGTCAAGATTGCTGGGAGAAGTATCAATAACCTCAGATATGAAGATGACACCACCCTTATGGCAGAAAGTGAAGAAGAACTAAAGAGCTTCTTGATGAAAGTGAAAGAGGAGAGTGAAAATATTGGCTTAAAACTCAACATTCAGAAAACTAAGATCATGGCTTCTTCTCCCATTCAGATCAAACCAGATCAGTCACTCAGTCATGTCCGACTCTTTGCGACCCCATGAACCACAGCATGCCAGGCCTCCCTGTCCGTCACCAACTCCCAGAGGTCACTCAGACTCACACCCATCGAGTCAGTGATGCCATCCAACAATCTCATCCTCTGTCGTCCCCTTCTCCTCCTGCCCCCAATCCCTCCCAGCATCAGAGTCTTCTCCAATGAGTCAGCTCTTCGCATGAGGTGCCCAAAATACTGGAGTTTCAGCTTTAGCATCATTCCTTCCAAAGAAATCCCAGGGTTGATCTCCTTCAGAATGGACCGGTTGCATCTCCTTGCAGTCCAAGGGACTCTCAAGAGTCTTCTCCAACACCACACTTCAAAAGCATCAATTCTTCGGCGCTCAGCCTTCTTCACAGTCCAGATCTCACATCCATACATGTCCACAGGAAAGACCATAGCCTTGACTAGGCGAACCTTTGTTGGCAAAGTGATGTCTCTGCTTTTGAATATGCTATCTAGGTTGGTCATAACCTTCCTTCCAAGGAGTAAGCGTCTTTTAATTTCATGGCTGCAGTCACCATCTGCAGTGATTTTGGAGCCCAGAAAAATAAAGTCTGACACTGTTTCCACTGTTTCTCCGTCTATTTCCCATGTAGTGATGGGACCAGATGCCATGATCTTCGTTTTCTGAATGTTGAGCTTTAAGCCAACCTTTTCACTCTCCACTTTCACTTTCATCAAGAGGCTTTTTAGTTCCTCTTCACTTTCTGCCATAAGGGTAGTATCATCTGCATATCTGAGGTTATTGATATTTCTCCCGGCAATCTTGATTCCAGCTTGTGTTTCTTCCAGTCCAGCATTTCTCATGATGTACTCTGCATATAAGTTAAATAAACATGGTGACAATATGCAGCCTTGACGTACTCCTTTTCCTATTTGGAACCAGTCTATTGTTCCATGACCAGTTCTAACTGTTGCTTCCTGACCTGCATACAGATTTCTCAAGAGGCAGATCAGGTGGTCTGGTATTCCCATCTCTCTCAGAATTTTCCAGTTTATTGTGATCTACACAGGCAAAGGCTTTGGCATAGTCAATAAAGCAGAAATAGATATTTTTCTGGAACTCTCTTGCTTTTTCCATGATCCAGCAGATGTTGGCAATTTGATCTTTGGTTCCTCTGCCTTTTCTAAAACCAGCTTGAACATCAGGAAGTTCACGGTTCACATACTGCTGAAGCCTGGCTTGGAGAATTTTGAGCATTACTTTACTAGCATCTGAGATGAGTACAATTGTGCGGTAGTTTGAGCACTCTTTGGCATTGCCTTTCTTTGGGATTGGGATGAAAACTGACCTTTCCCAATCTTGTGGCCACTGCTGAGTTTTCCAACTTTGCTGGCATATTGAGTGCAGCACTTTCACAGCATCGTCTTTCAGGATTTGGAATAGCTCCACTGGAATTCTATCACCTCCACTAGCTTTGTTCATAGGGATGCTTTCTAAGGCCCACTTGACTTCACATTCTAGGATGTCTGGCTCTAGGTCAGGGATCACACCATCATGATTATCTGGGTCGTGAAGATCGTTTTTGTACAGTTCTTCTGTGTATTCTTGCCACCTCTTCTTAATATCTTCTGCTTCCGTTAGGTCCACACCATTTCTGTCCTTTATCGAGCCCATGTTTGCATGAAATATTCCTTTGGTATCTCTGATTTTCTTGAAGAGATCCTTAGTCTTTCCCATTCTGTTGTTTTCCTCTATTTCTTTGCATTGATCGCTGAAGAAGGCTTTCTTATCTCTTCTTGCTATTCTTTGGAACTCTGCATTCAGATGTTTATATCTTTCCTTTTCTCCTTTGCTTTTCGCTTCTCTTCTTTTTGCAGCTATTTGCAAGGCCTCCCCAGACAGCCATTTTGCTTTTTTGCATTTCTTTTCCATGGGGATGGTCTTGATCCCTGTCTCCTGTACAGTGTTATGAACCTCATTCCATAGTTCATCAGGCACTCTATCTATCAGATCTAGGCCCTTAAATCTATTTCTCACTTCCACTGTATAATCATAAGGGATTTGATTTAGGTCATAGCTGAATGATCTAGTGGTTTTCCCTACTTTCTTCAATTTAAGTCTGAATTTGGCAATAAGGAGTTCATGATCTGAGCCACAGTCAGCTCCTGGTCTTGTTTTTGCTGATTGGATAGAGCTTCTCCATCTTTGGCTGCAAAGAATATAATCGATCTGATTTCGGTGTTGACCATCTGGTGATGTCCATGTATAGAGTCTTCTCTTGTGTTGTTGGAAGAAGGTATTTGCTATGACCAGTGCATTTTCTTGGCAAAACTCTGTTAATCTTTGCCCTGCTTCATTCCGTATTCCAAGGCCACATTTGCCTGTTACTCCAGGTGTTTCTTGACTTCCTACTTTTGCATTCCAGTCCCCTATAATGAAAAGGACATCTTTTTTGGGTGTTGTTCTAAAAGGTCTTGTAGGTCTTCATAGAACCGTTCAACTTCAGTTTCTTCAGCATTACTGGTTGGGGCATAGACTTGGATTACTGTGACATTGAATGGTTTGCCTTGGAAACGAACAGAGGTCATTCTGTCGTTTTTGAGATTGCATCCAAGTACTGCAGTTCACACTCTTTTGTTGACCATGATGGCCACTCCATTTCTTCTGAGGGATTCCTGCCCGCAGTAGTAGATGTAATGGTCCTCTCAGTTAAATTCACCCATTCCAGTCCATTTTAGTTCGCTAATTCGTAGAATGTCAACATTTACTCTTGCCATCTCTTGTTTGACCACTTCCAATTTGCCTTGATTCATGGACCTGACATTCCAGGTTCCTATGCAATATTGTTCTTCACAGCATCGGACTTTACTTCTATCACCAGACACATCTACAGCTGGGTATTCTTTCTGCTTTGGTTTCATCCCTTCATTCTTTCTGGAGTTATTTCTCCACTGATCTCCAGTAGCATATTGGGCCCCTACTGACCTGGGGAGTTTCTCTTTCAGGATCCTATCATTTTGCTTTTTCATACTGTTCATGGGGTTCTCAGGGCAAGAATACTGAAGTGGTTTGCCATTCCCTTCTCCAGCGGACCACACCCTGTCAGATCTCTCCACCATGACCCGCCCATCCTGGGTTGCCCCACGGGCATGGCTTAATTTCATTGAGTTAGACAAGGGTGTGGTCCTGGTGTGATTAGATTGACTAGTTTTCTGTGAGTATGGTTTCAGTGTATTTGCCCTCTGATGCCCTCTTGCAAGACCTACCTTCTTACTTGTATTTCTCTTACCTTGGGCATGGGGTATCTCTTCCCAGCTGCTCCAGCAAAGCACAGCCATTGCACCTTACCTTGGATGAGGGGTCTCTCCTCACCGCCACCCTTCCTGACCTCGGTCGATGGGTAGCTCCTCTCCGGCGTGTTCTCAGTGCGCCGCGCGGTATTACTAACAATAAAACAATTGAATGCATTTAAGAATTTTTTGAGCAATTCTACAAACAGAAAACTATGTTTCAAAATCACCTGAAATAATCCTGAAAGGTTGTTGTTGAATCACGCGAAGACACTGGAATTCTTGGCCCCTGGAGGAGAAGAATTCAATCTGGGGCCAGAGACAAGGCTTGATTGCTCAGAGCTTTTGTATAATAAAGTTTTATTAAAGTTTAAAGGATATAGAGAAAGCTTCTGACACAGGCATCAGAAGGAGGCAGAAAGAGTACCCCCTTGCTAGTGTTAGCAATGAAGCTATATACTCTCCAGTGAATCCAAAGAATGTCTGGAGGTTGTAAAGATCTCACCAGACCTACTCCCATAATTTACATTTTAAGATAACAGAATTAGCCAGAAGGTTTAATCCAAAGACTGTCCTCAGGCAGGATACATTATTGTTATATAATCCTAAGGAATTTAGAGAAGGAAAAAAAGGTTTGTCCTTTCTTCCTCCTTGAGAATTCCAGATCCCTCTCTCCTTGGCGACCCCTAGACTCCTTATCAACCTGCCTAGGAAATGACTCACTCATTCCCCCCTTTTCTTTTAAGAGAATTATGTTGCCTAGGGGAAAGGGGCATGGTTCTCATTCCACAACTGCTTCCGAGTTGACAAGGGGCGTTGTCCCTAAATTGGTGAGGCAACATATTCTCCTAATCCTCATATTGAGGATATCTGATCCAGGGGCCCCAAATAGTAGCTGGAGGAAGTTGCAGCAGTAGCAGGAGTTTGAGCAATCATTTGTAACTTAAAAGCTTTCATGTAGCTACAAACAAATCCAGTTATACAATTACAGATGCAGGGAGCAAACAGCAAGAACAAAACAATCAGAATCAAAATTAAAAGTCACATTATGTCCATAGTTAAAGTGCAACGTGTTGTACCAGTCCATTTTAGGGTTGGTAGATGTCATCAGATGAAGAAGAGGCATCGCATGTAATTGTTGTTGAAGGTATTCACAGACTTGGAGAAAGTCTTTTCCTTCAAGTGGAGATGTCCACCTCTGGAAGCCTTCCACTGATGAAGAGGGCAGTGCTCCACAGACCCAGTAGTTAGACTGATTGTGGAATGCAGCATAGGAGTGAGCCCAGGACAGGAAGGCATTGTCTTGACGATCAAATGGCAGACTCAGGATTTTTGGAGTCAGCAGAAGTAGACTCACATAGATTATCAGGCCCATCCGCTGCCCTTTGCTTAACTCTAGAGCTCCGGTCAGAGCCACAAGCTCTGCTAAGTGAGCACTGGTTCCCTGGGGGGAGATTTTGCTTCCAAAACCTGTTCAGCAGTCACCAGGGCATAACCTGCTTTACGCTTTCCATCCCGAACAAAAGAACTGCCATCTGTAAATATTTCCATGTCAGGATTGTCTAATGGGGTATCCTTTAGATCCTCTCGAGCTGCATAGTTTAAAGTTAGGAATTGAGAACAATCGTGATCAGGTGTTTCATTTTCTTTCTCAGGAAGGAAAGCAGCAGGATTTAGATTTCCACAAACTTTAAGCTTAGTTACTGGTCCTTCTAACAACAATGACTGATATTTAAGAAGCCTACTGTCTGTCATCCAAATATTAACCTTGGAATTTAAGATTCCACTCACATCACGAGAAGTCAGTAAAGTAAGGTTTCATCCATTAATTATTTTTAAAGCTTCAGGTGCTAATAAAGCCGCTGCCCCAATTACTCTTAGGCAGTGGGGCCACCCAAGTGAAATTACATCTAATTCTTTACTTAGATGAGCAATAAGTTGCTGGTGAGGCCCTTGGGGTTGTGTCAAAACTCCCAATGCCATATCTTTTCTTTCAGTGACAAACAAATTCTGACCCTGTGGGCAAGCTCAGACCTGGAGCTTACAGGAGAGCAGTCTGAAGAACCTTAAAAGCCCATTTTGAAGAGCCTACAGAATGCTCTGATTAATTGGATTTGGAGTATGATAAAAAAAGAAAAAAGAGACTTCCCTGGTGGCTTAGAAGGTAAGACCTGACTGCAGTGCAGGACACATGGGTTCCATCCCTGGATGGAGAAGTTCCCCCTGGAGAAGGGAATGAGTACCTACTCTGGTATTCTTGCCTGGAGGATTCCATGGACAGGGGAGCTTGGTGGGCTACAGTGCATGGGGTCACCATATTAATAATGATATATACACTGTCATGTATAAAACAGATACCTAGTGAGGAGATGTTATATAACACAGGGAGCCCAGCCTGGAGCTTTGTGATGACCTGTGGGGTGGGATGCAGGGAGGGGAAGGAGGCTCAAAAGGGAGGGGATAGATGTTTCATTATGACTCCTATGTGCTATTGTACGTCAGATACCACCACAACATTGTAAAGCAATCTTCCTCCAATTAAAAAATAAAGTAAAAAAAAAAAAAAAGCTAACACCCAAAAGAGATGTCCTTTTCATTATAGGGGATGCTGGTGCTGAGTCACTTCAGCCGTGTCCGACTCTGTGCGACCCCATAGACGGCAGCCCACCAGGCTCCCCCGTCCCTGGGATTCTTGAGGCAAGAACACTGGAGTGGGTTGCCATTTCCTTCTCCAATGCATGAAAGTGAAAAGTGACAGTGAAGTCGATCAGTTGTGTCCGACCCTCAGCGACCCCATGGACTGCAGCCTTCCAGGCTCCTCTGTCCATGGGATTTTCCAGGCAAGAGTACTGAAGTGGGGTGCCATTGCCTTCTCCTCCTTATAGGGGACTGGAATGCAAAAGTAGGAAGTCAAGAAACACCTGGAGTAACAGGCAAATTAGGCCTTGGAATACGGAATGAAGCAGGGCAAAGACTAACAGAGTTTTGCCAAGAAAATGCACTGGTCATAGCAAATATCCTCTTCCAACAACACAAGAGAAGACTCTATACAAGGACATCACCAGATGGTCAACACCGAAATCAGATCGATTATATTCTTTGCAGCCAAATTTGGAGAAGCTCTCTACAATCAGCAAAATAAGACCAGGAGCTGACTGTGGCTCAGACCATGAACTCCTTATTGCCAAATTCAGACTTAAATTGAAGAAAGTAGGGAAAACCACTAGACCATTCAGCTATGACCTAAATCAAATCCCTTATGATTATACAGTGAAAGTGAGAAATAGATTTAAAGGCCTAGATCTGATAGATAGAGTGCCTGATGAACTATGGAATGAGGTTCATAACATTGTACAGGAGACAGGGATCAAGACCATCCCCATGGAAAAGAAATGCAAAAAAGCAAAATGGCTGTCTGGGGAGGCCTTGCAAATAGCTGCAAAAAGAAGAGAAGCGAAAAGCAAAGGAGAAAAGGAAAGATATAAACATCTGAATGCAGAGTTCCAAAGAATAGCAAGAAGAGATAAGAAAGCCTTCTTCAGCGATCAATGCAAAGAAATAGAGGAAGACAACAGAATGGGAAAGACCAAGGATCTCTTCAAGAAAATCAGAGATAGCAAGGGAACATTTCATGCAAAGTTGGGCTGGATAAAGGACAGAAATGGTATGGACCTAACAGAAGCAGAAGATATTAAGAAGAGGTGGCAGGAATACACAGAAGAACTGTACAAAAACGATCTTCATGACCCAGATAATCATGATGGTGTGATCCCTGACCTAGAGCCAGACATCCTGGAATGTGAAGTCAAGTGGGCCTTAGAAAGCATCCCTATGAACAAAGCTAGTGGAGGTGATGGAATTCCAGTTGAGCTATTTCAAATCCTGAAAGACGATGCTGTGAAAGTGCTGCACTCAATATGCCAGCAAAGTTGGAAAACTCAGTAGTGGCCACAAGATTGGAAAAGGTCAGTTTTCATCCCAATCCCAAAGAAAGGCAATGCCAAAGAGTGCTCAAACTACTGCACAATTGCCCTCATCTCACACACTAGTAAAGTAATGCTCAAAATTCTCCAAGCCAGGCTTCAGCAGTATGTGAACCGTGAACTTCCTGATGTACAGGCTGGTTTTAGAAAAGGCAGAGGAACCAGAGATCAAATTGCCAACATCTGCTGGATCATGGAAAAAGCAAGAGAGTTCCAGAAAAATATCTATTTCTGCTTTATTGACTATGCCAAAGCCTTTGACTGTGTAGATCACAATAAACTGTGGAAAATTCTGAAAGAGATGGGAATACCAGACCATCTGATCTGCCTCTTCAGAAATTTGTATGCAGGTCAGGAAGCAACAGTTAGAACTGGACCTGGAACAACAGACTGGTTGCAAATAGGAAAAGGAGTATGTCAAGACTGTATATTGTCACCCTGTTTATTTAACTTATATGCAGAGTACATCATGAGAAACGCTGGACTGGAACAAACACAAGTTGGAATCAAGATTACTGGGAGAAATATCAATAACCTCAGATATGCAGATGACACCACCCTTATGGCAGAAAGTGAAGAGGAACTAAAAAGCCTCTTGATGAAAGTGAAAGTGGAGAGTGAAAAGGTTGGCTTAAAGCTCAACATTCAGAAAACGAAGATCATGGCATCTGGTCCCATCACTGCATGAGAAATAGATGGGGAAACAGTGGAAACAGTGTCTGACTTTATTTTTCTTGGCTCCAAAATCACTGCAGATGGTGACTTCAGCCATGAAATTAAAAGACGCTTACTCCTTGGAAGGAAAGTTCTTACCAACCTAGATAGCATATTCAAAAGCAGAGACATTACTTTGCGAACAAAGGTTCGCCTAGTCAAGGCTATGGTCTTTCCTGTGGTCATGTATGGATGTGAGAGCTGGACTGTGAAGAAGGCTGAGCCCCGAAGAATTGATGCTTTTGAACTGTGGTGTTGGAGAAGACTCTTGAGAGTCGCTTGGACTGCAAGGAGATCCAACCAGTCCATTCTGAAGGAGATCAGCCTGGGATTTCTTTGGAAGGAATGATGCTAAAGCTGAAACTCCAGTATTTTGGCCACCTCATGCGAAGAGTTGACTCATTGGAGAAGACTCTGATGCTGGGAGGGATTGGGGGCAGGAGGAGAAGGGGACGACAGAGGATGAGATTGTTGGATGGCATCACTGACTCGATGGATGTGAGTCTGAGTGACCTCTGGGAGTTGGTGATGGACAGGGAGGCCTGATGTGCTGGGATTCATGGGGTCACATAGAGTTGGACATGACTCAGTGACTGATCTGATCTGATCTGAATGTAATAGATAATGCATATCGAACTTATATATACAGAAAAGTTTGTTATAAATATTAACTCATTTATTTCTCAGAAAAGGTGAGGAAACAGCTATCAGTACATATATGTACCTCAGTATAGTACCTATAGCATAGGCTACAAATAAGTAGGTAGTGGACCCAGAAATCAAACACAGGTAATCTGGCTACAGAGCCCATGCTTTTATTTACTACATTATAGTTAGATGTTTCCAGGGCTTTGGGTTGGACTAATTGGAAAGATGTATGACTAGATATACAGACGTGGGTGTCAGTATGGCATGAGGCAGAATGAAATCACCTAGGGAGTGATTGAAGGCGGGAGGAGAAGAGGATGACAGAGGATGAGACGGTTGGATGCCATCACCAATGCAATGGACATGAGTTTGAGGAGGATCCGTGAGTTGGTGATGAACAGGTAAGCCTGTCATGCTGCAGTCCATGAGGTCGCAAAAAACACCTCATGGTCATGCACACTCAGACATGACTGAGCAACTGAACTGAACTGAGGGAGTGATTATACATAGAGTTGAAAAGAGGTCTAAGACAACTGCAGGAAACTCAAACATGTATAGTTATGAAAGATAAGGAGGTATCAGCAAAGGAAACTGCAAAGAAATAACCAAAGAGGTGGGGGAAAATCTGCAAGGGTGTGGTGTCTTGAGAGCCAAGTAAAGAATATATTTCAGGAATAAGTGGGTGATCAACTAAGTCAAATGATATCGATAAATCAAGTAAGATGAGGTTTGTGAATTGAACAGTAGATTTAGCCTAGATTTAACCTTGAAGAGAGCATTTTCTATGGGACAGGAAAGTGAAAATGAAAGTGTTATTCATCCAGTCATGTCCAACTCTTTCTTTGTGACCCCATGGATTGTAACCCCCAGTCTCCTCTGTCCATGGAATTCTCCAGGCAAGAGTACTGAAGTCGGTAGCCATTCCCTTCTCAGGCAATCTTCCTGACCCAAGGATCAAACTCAGGTCTCCCACATTCTAGGCAGACTCTTTACTGTCTGAGCCACGAGGGGGGTCCTTGGGAGAGGAAATAATTTCCAGACGAAAAATAAAAGAGGAGAATTGGACACAATGAGTATAGAAAGCTCTTTCCAGAAATCCTTCTGTTATAGATGTCAAAGGAAAGGCGCAATGGACTTAGAGGTATGTTGTTTTTGTTTTCCTTTTAGATAGAAGGAATGTTTTCTTGCTGATGTAAATGTTACATTAAAATGGAATAACCTGATGATGTAGAGAATGAGCATCATTTCTAGTCTCAAATCCTTGAATATATCAGGCACATAAGCACAGAGAACTGACTTAGAATTGTGGTTCTTTTCTGTAGACATATTTTTGGAAATGTGATGTGTTTCATTTTCTAGTGTGGTCATGCTTGCACACTTACATATTTAAAAGCATTTTAAAAGCAAATAAAAATTTTAAAGGTCTTCCTTTATCTTATACTTAATATATTGTGTTGATCTTTTGAAACTACATATGTAAGTAGTTTATGGATTTTATTTCAGAATAGTAACAGAAGACATTCTAGTCCAATTAAATCAGGCTTTCTGGCCCAGAAGCAATACCATAGGAATTTATAAAAATGATTCCTGCTGGATTTTAATATGCAGCCAAGATCTTCTAACAACTCACAACAAACCTCAGAGACAGATACTATTATTATTATTATCATTGCTATTATTATTATACTACATATAAGAACACCAAGGCTCAAAGTGGTGAATAGTTTTCACCACTATTTTGGTTCCAATAGTGGAACCAAATATTGCCAAGATAGTATTGGTAAATGGTGGATTTGAGAGTAACTCAAAAACTCACTTTTTTATTCCACCTTCCCAATCATCTTTAGAATTATGAGTACATTTGTCCCTGTGCCCTTTCATATGTTCTTTTCTTTGCTTGGATCACTTTGACATCCTTTTTTTTTTTTTTCTTTTCTTTTCCAGGTCCTTGTAGACTTCACAGTTTGAGCATGTAAGAATTATATGTATAGCTTCATATCAATATATCTTTATATCTGGCTATCTATCATCTGTCTAGCTCTCTGGCTCTAAAGTCAGGGACATCTGGGTTTGACTCCTGACTGTCAGTTCCTAGCTATGTGACCTTAGAGGTTACTTAGCCTTTCTAAACTTTAATTTGTTCATCTTTGAATCAAGGGCAATAATAAAATTCAGTTTACTCTAGAATGGAGAAGCTTGAACCAGAGAAGTGATAGGATATTGGTAAGATCACAGTTTGAATGTGTGTGCAGCAACAGCCTTCTTTTATCCTTCAGAAATAGATTTTAGCCAAACAAGACTCAAAATTACTTGGGAACCTGGAAGGAGAGCCAATATTAAATGAATATTTAGGCTTCCTAAACCATGCTGAGTGACTCCACCATCACTCAAATCCCAACTAATCCCAAAGAAGAATATTAGCAAGGATGCTTAAAAGGCTCTCAGGTCAGTCTCTATCCAGTGGGCTAGAAGTTATGTCATCTAAAATTCCAAGGCAATATCACAGGAGCACATTCAAGCCAAAGAATTGAATTGAGTGCTTAGTCTTCTCTATACTTCAAGAAGGTGATTATAGTTAGAAGCCATATATTTCCCTTTTCTTTTCAAGTGGATAAGCAAATGACTTTAAAAAGTCACTCCAGATTTAACCTTGGTAGATAGCACATTGGACTTGTTCCCATACTTCATCTGCCAATAATTGTGTGTGATCTTAAAGATATTATTTGCCTTTTATGAGTTTTGTATCTTTTGTAAAATAAAAGGATTGGATTTGATGACCTCTCAATTACCACATTTTATAATTTTTCAATGACCTGAAAAGCTAAGCTTTCATGTAATTGAGATGATCATAATTTTTGGAGTAAAATCAGAATGCTTCTTATATTTATAGATGTTCACAGAGAGGGAAAGCCCTCTCTCAGGTTTGCATTTTATTTTCTTACCCGTCCCCCCCCCCGACACACATCAGTCAGAATACTTCAGAGTACTGATAATTAATGAAAATTGCTTAGAGCTTTGACACGTAGAAGAATTTCATTTGCTATTTATGGAAATACTGTGGCATGGATACTGCATATATAGTCATACACATTTGTAGATGAGCACAATAAAGCTCAAAGAGGGATAAGAGACTTGTTCAAGGTAAAACAGTTTAAAAAAAGAGCTGAGACACAAATCAAGGTTTTGTAATGATATGATTTCTCTGAAGAAACTCCCCTATGTCACCCCTTGATTTTGTTTCTCTAGAAATAATTATTAATACAATACCGGATGCATTGAAAGAATGCTAGAACAACGGTCTGGGATCTACAACAAAAAGGGATGAAAATATTTGTGTAAGGATAATGGTGTGAGGTGCCTGTGGCCACTAAGAGAGCAAGCATTCTGCTAAGAGGCCTGATGCCGCAAGCTATTTGTTCTTTCCCCTCCACAGGATGTTCAGATCAGATCAGATCAGTCGCTCAGTCATGTCTGACTCTTTGTGACCCCGTGAACTGCAGCACGCCAGGCCTCCCTATCCATCACCAGCTCTCGGAGGTCACTCAGACTCATATCCATCGAGTCAGTGATGCCATCCAGCCATCTCATCCTCTGTCGTCCCTTTCTCCTCCTGCCCCCAATCCCTCCCAGCATCAGAGTCTTCTCCAATGAGTCAGCTCTTCGCATGAGGTGCCCAAAATACTGGAGTTTCAGCTTTAGCATCATTCCTTCCAAAGAAATCCCAGGGCTGATCTCCTTCAGAATGGACTGGTTGGATTTCCTTGCAGTCCAAGGGACTCTCAAGAGTCTTCTCCAACACCACAGTTCAAAAGCATCAATTCTTCAGCGCTCAGCCTTCTTCACAGTCCAGCTCTCACATCCATACATGACCACAGGAAAGACCATAGCCTTGACTAGGCGAACCTTTGTTGGCAAAGTGATGTCTCTGCTTTTGAATATGCTATCTAGGTTGGTCATGACTTTCCTTCCAAGGAGTAAGCGTCTTTTAATTTCATGGCTGCAGTCACCATCTGCAGTGATTTTGGAGCCCAGAAAAATAAAGTCTGACACTGTTTCCACTGTTTCTCCATCTATTTCCCATGTAGTGATGGGACCAGATGCCATGATCTTCGTTTTCTGAATGTTGAGCTTTAAGCCAACCTTTTCACTCTCCACTTTCACTTTCATCAAGAGGCTTTTTAGTTCCTCTTCACTTTCTGCCATAAGGGTGGTATCATCTGCATATCTGAGGTTATTGATATTTCTCCCGGCAATCTTGATTCCAGCTTGTGTTTCTTCCAGTCCAGCATTTCTCATGATGTACTCTGCATATAAGTTAAATAAACAGGGTGACAATATACAGCCTTGACGTACTCCTTTTCCTATTTGGAACCAGTCTGTTGTTCCATGACCAGTTCTAACTGTTGCTTCCTGACCTGCATACAGATTTCTCAAGAGGCAGATCAGGTGGTCTGGTATTCCCATCTCTCTCAGAATTTTCCAGTTTATTGTGATCTACACAGTCAAAGGCTTTGGCATAGTCAATAAAGCAGAAATAGATATTTTTCTGGAACTCTCTTGCTTTTTCCATGATCCAGCGGATGTTGGCAATTTGATCTTTGGTTCCTCTGCCTTTTCTAAAACCAGCTTGAACATCATGAAGTTCATGGTTCACATATTGCTGAAGCCTGGCTTGGAGAATTTTGAGCATTACTTTACTAGCGTGTGAGATGAGTGCAATTGTGCGGTAGTTTGAGCACTCTTTGGCATTGCCTTTCTTTGGGATTGGGATGAAAACTGACCTTTTCCAATCTTGTGGCCACTGCTGAGTTTTCCAACTTTGCTGGCATATTGAGTGCAGCACTTTCACAGCATCATCTTTCAGGATTTGGAATAGCTCCACTGGAATTCCATCACCTCCACTAGCTTTGTTCGTAGTGATGCTTTCTAAGGCCCACTTGACTTCACATTCCAGGATGTCTGGCTCTAGGTCAGTGATCACACCATCATGATTATCTGAGTCGTGAAGCTCTTTTTGTACAGTTCTTCTGTGTATTCTTGCCACCGCTTCTTAATATCTTCTGCTTCCATTACGTCCATACCATTTCTGTCCTTTATCGAGCCCATTTTTGCATGAAATGTTCCTTTGGTATCTCTGATTTTCTTGAATAGATCCTTAGTCTTTCCCATTCTGTTGTTTTCCTCTATTTCTTTGCATTGATCGCTGAAGAAGGCTTTCTTATCTCTTCTTGCTATTCTTTGGAGCTCTGCATTCAGATGCTTATTTCTTTCCTTTTCTCCTTTGCTTTTTGCTTCTCTTCTTTTCACAGCTATTTGTAAGGCCTCCCCAGACAGCCATTTTGCTTTTTTGCATTTCTTTTCCATGGGATGGTCTTGATCCCTGTCTCCTGTACAATGTTATGAACCTCATTCCATAGCTCTTCAGGCATTCTATCTATCAGATTTATGCCTTTAAATCTCTTTCTAACTTCCACTGTATAATCATAAGGGATTTGATTTAGGTCATACCTGAATGGTCTAGTGGTTTTCCCTACTTTCTTCAATTTCAGTCTGAATTTGGCAATAAGGAGTTCATGGTCTGAGCCACAGTCTGCTCCTGGTCTTGTTTTTGCTGATTGGATAGAGCTTCTCCATCTTTGGCTGCAAAGAATATAATCGATCTGATTTCCGTGTTGACCATCTGGTGATGTCCATGTATAGAGTCTTCTCTTGTGTTGTTGGAAGAGGGTATTTGCTATGACCAGTGCATTTTCTTGGCAAAACTCTGTTAATCTTTGCCCTGCTTCATTCCGTATTCCAAGGCCAAATTTGCCTGTTACTCCAGGTGTTTCTTGACTTCCTACTTTTGCATTCCAGTCCCCTATAATGAAAAGGACATCTTTTTTGGGTGTTAGTTCTAAAAGATCTTGTAGGTCTTCATAGAACCGTTCAACTTCAGCTTCTTCAGCGTTACTGGTTGGGGCATAGACTTGGATTCCTGTGACATTGAATGGTTTGCCTTAGAAATGAACAGAGATCATTCTGTCGTTTTTGAGATTGCATCCAAGTACTGCATTTCAGACTCTTCTGTTGACCATGATGTTGGGAGTGACCAAAGTTCCAGTAATTGTTCTATGAAGATAACAGATGATATCTGACTTAGTCATATTAAAAATAGGCCTTCTTGCTTGTCTATGGGGAGCGTGACTATTTTGCCTAAAAACGTATATAACACAATTTGTCAATTGAAATGAACTTCATGTAAAAGTTTGTTTGCCAGATTACCTCACTGGGAACATATTTTATCGTTTTGACAAGAGGGCAGAAATTAGTTGGGAAACATGGAGGAATCAGAGGAGCCTCTTAATGTGTCTCTAGGTTTATCAGCAGCTTCCCCTTTATGCTATGTCTGTATTTTGTGGGGTCCAAGCGCTCCAGAAAGCCCAGGCCACAGCTCAGCCTCTTCCCCCTCCTTGAGTGGGAAGAACAAAAGCTTCTCTACCCCACATCTTGTTCTCTCATCACATCTCTGTGACTTCTCATCAATGGAGGCAAGTGATTCTCAGCCTGGGAATCATTTTGTCCTCCAAGGGACATTTGTCATTACCTAGAGCCGTTTGCTATTGATATGAATGGGTAAAAGCCTATTATGTGACTGAACACATTATGTTGCACAAGACAGCCCCTGATAATAAAGAATTATCTGACCCTAAATGTCAGTAGTGCTGAGAATGGAAACTCTGGTGTCAACTGAAACGTGACTGGACTTAGGTTGGAGGAGAGTGGTAGGATAAATTGCCTCGGGGCTTGTAGGACACAGAAATCTAAGCGGGAAACACGGGGGATACTGGTCTGAGGTTAAAGGCCAGGGGAATCAGAAGGTGACAGGTCTAAGAAAAATGAAGCAGAAGCCCCCTCCCTCCTACATTGCTGTCAGGGAAAGAGAAGGAAGCAAAACCTGCAGGAATGGTCATCTGCTGCAATAGGGGCTAATGGGAAGCCACCGCTAAGGAGCAAATGTGACATATAGTAACAAGCATCATTATCATAAAGGAAGCCCCAGAGCTATAACCTTTATCAAATTCTCTTCTTTCCTGGCATCTTCAAGCTCTCTAAGCCCTTCTTCCTTGAAAGCAGACGCCTAATGGCACCTGACTTTGAGTTTCTCTCCTCTGTTGTTATTCCCCGCCCCCCTCCCCGGCTCTTACCTGTTTGTTTCTCCTTCCACTTGTAATAAAAGTGACAGGTGCTAGCTATGTTAGGCCTCCAAAGTAAGGTGAGTGTAGAATTCTCCCATTCCATGGCTTGTGGAGGCTGAGGAATTGGCCACGTTCTCATGGTGCTGGGAGAGCATCATGGCAGGACACACCAAAAAGCAGTCTTCTGATGACCCAGGAAGCCAGCCTGTAGATAGTCTACTGGGACGTCTGCTCACTAGACCCTGGCCTGACCTCAGGGGTTCTGTTGAACTAACTCTAGAGTCAAACTCTCTTGGCTTCATGGGAAAACTAATGTTGAAATCTATTAGTAAAGAGGTCCGAGGTACCCAAGATATACAAAATGTGTTCTGAATGGATGATTCCCTAACAGAAACAGGGTTAATCATCTGTTAAATGATTCTCCAAAAATAACACTGAAACATAAATAGATATTTTTGGTAAATCCTCACAAAGACTAATACATTAAATCCTGCCAGTCATTTAGGTACCAAACATGATGGGCTTTATCAGCTCAGCTCTGGAAAGCACACTGGATTTCCTTTTTGTCACTAAAGACGTGTTGTGATAGAATTGATTGAAGAGCTACTAGTGACAAGAAAATATAACTAGTGGTCACATGACTTAGTGGTCTAGGACTGTTACAATTGGAGCAAAGTGGAATTCTTGGACAAGCTAGGCTTCTGCTAAATCAGTCAGTCAAAATTCAGGCAGCCTGCTGGGAAGTGCACCTGCAGGTTTTGCTAGCTTGACCCACGTGGAACAATCAGGCTGGTCATAGAATAATTGGCTATTCTTGGAAAGCAAAATAACTTGATCAAAATAAACAATAAATAAATAAATAATATTATAGAATTGGGGGCATCTCCATTTCTTCATCATAGAAATGGACTACCAATGCCACTTAAAAGACAATGCAACAATTTACCTATTATAATAAAGATTCTGCCCCCACCTTCATTCCATAAACAAACAGACAAAAAAGTAAATCAAAGGGGCTAACAAACTAAGTAACATATTACAAACAACAAAGACCATTTGCAGGCCTAATATATTAAGTTCAATGTATCATTCAATTGGTTTCATGTTCCCCTCATTATATGGTTTCTGCTTTTTTTTGGTAAGGGCAAGTTATTTTAAGAACACAGGGGAAACAGATGCATGGGGTAATCTAGGCCGAACCACGAGGCTGTGGATTCAAAAACTGATGTTATTGAGGAAGGTGTTACTTTTTGGGGATAGGTTTGCTATAGAACCTGTAAACAAGTAATATGTGAGATGTATTTACGAAAGGCCAAGCATGCTAGTCAGTGGCCCAGCAACTCTGATGAATTTCTGTTCTTCAAAAAAACATACTTGAGCATGGTAGTCATGGCAGCCATTGAATCAGGAATCAGAATTTGATTCCTCATTTCCGATAGGCTTCCAAGGCTGCCATGTTATCTAGACTTGTGGGTTCACTGCTTTTTATACTAATTGATTAAGCTTTTGACTTGCAGATGAAAATAGAGTAACACTTCAGTCTTCAGAGAGTCTATGCTCTTAAGTATATATGGAAATTCTTTTGGGCCCATTACAGACTCACTTGTCCCATTGTTTTCTGTGCTAGAATGCCTACTAAAGGGTTCAGAGCAATTGTCCTGGGTGTGACATATCCGAGTGAAAGAGAGAAGAGAGCTCACTGACACCACTTTGTGAAAATTCAACAATAGCCAGAGTTTATTGAGCACTTCTTATGAGCAAGCTACTGTGTTCAACACCTGATATGTATGCCCAATATCCAACTGTCTTAGTGTGTGAGTGGGTCTGATTGTACTATGGACAGGTGCCAGGAAAATAAATGGTCATTGTTAATTCTATCTGCATAGCATGAACTTGTCTTCAAATTAGGGCTATTCATTGAAGTGAAAAGAGTGTTACTTGAAATTAAGATGAAACTCCTTAGATAGAGATGGTATCAATGGGTCAGCAGCATCACATTCACTTTTCTGCCCTCCTGTCAGGTGGTTCACCTTCAAAGGCTGAACATTGGAAATTATAAAATAATTCAGGAAAGAAGGTAGCATTCTTTTAAGAGGAAAACAATAAATGCTTTCTGGATATTGGAATAGATAGTACACTTGTCATTGTCTCAGTTTATCTGGAGCATTTCCTCTCTCCAACCATACTTCATTGAGAGTTGCCTGGGTTTACTCAATCGGCAAGTGAAGCTCATCATTTCACTAATCACTTAGTTCCTGTGACTATTTTCATTGCCTAACTGGAAATCTTTGCTATAAAGATGTGGTTATCAGCTGTGGTTGATTTTGCCATGCCCTCAAGGACATTTTGATTGCCACATAAGGAGAATCCCAGGGACAGAGGAGCCTAGTGGGCTGCCGTCTATGGGGTCGCACAGAGTCAGACACGACTGAAGCAACTTAGCAGCAGCAGCAGCAACTGGCACCTAATGAGTAGAGGGCAGGAATAATGCTGAACTTTTTATAATGCATGGAGTAGCTCCTATAATAAATAATTACCAAGTCTAGAATATTAATAGTACCAAGGTGGAATAACTCTGCTCTAGATTTTAGAGAACTCCTTTATCATGGAGATTCCTCACCATACAGGTTTCTAATTTCATAGTTCAGAACTCCGTATGCTTACCCAACAAGCCTAGTGATTCTGATGCAAGGGGTCCCTGGATCAGATTTTTGAGAAATACTACTCTAGGTTTGTAGTTTTTATCTAATGTTCACCTAGGACACATAATATCTGCATTCCTCTGCTTACAGAGTTCGAATTTGATAACTACCTTTCTCATTTTATTGCATATCATATAACTCACCAGGAAGAGATGAAATATCTCATATTTTCAAACATATTGATATTACCTATTAGTATAATAAATAGAATATTGCAAACAAGCTGTGATGTTTTCCTGACTATGACTATGTTTTTTACTGATGTTGATACACAGTGTTTGGATGTATTGGGCCAATACTGCTTCCCAGTTTTAGACAGACAAGCATCATTTCATACCTAAGACACCATGTATCAAAGGCAGATTGTTAGGTATGATGACAAAGGTGAAAAGGTGTGTTATTCATTTAGTGTTAAAATGATGACCACTACAGGGGATTTTTGATGAAGAGTCATTGCGATGACTTTGAGCATTGTTAACTCGTTTCCTCACTCTCTGTCCTCTTTCTGTCTCTGTGTCTCTCATCTCTCTCTCATCTCTCTCTCTCTACACACACACACACACACACACACACACACACACACACGTATGTATATGGCCAAACCTAGATGAAAAGCCTATACATTCATTTTCCATTGAGTTCAGGCTGCTTAACAAGTTCACATTGCATTCTCAGTGGTAATGGATATATAATTAATGTGTTACTTAAAGTAGGCAAAAATACACAGGCCTCAGAGCAATCTCTCCTTTGTTACTGCTAAAAGTTCTCTGGGCAATCCCCACCCTGAATTAAAATCAGATGCTACTATGAGAATCAAAAGGCAGTGAAACAAAAAAGTTTCCCAACAGACCTAACAGTAAGCATCATGGTAGAAAGAGGCCTGGCTCTGAAATCAGACAAATGTGGATTACAATTCTGGACCCTCCATTTTTTATCTGAGCAATCTTTGACAGAAAATCTCCCAGAGCCCCAGTTTTTGTATCTGTGCTATGGTAATTATAGCATCATGGGTTCCCTGGTGGCTCAGACAATAAAGAATCTGCCTGTAATGCAGGAGACCTGGGTTCAATCCCTGGGTTGATAATATCCCCTGGAGAAGGAAATGGTTACACATTCTAGTATTCTTGCCTAGAGAATTCCATGGACAGAAGAGCTTGGCGGGCTATAGTCCATAGTGTCACAAAGAGTCATATACAACTGAGTGACTAACAATAATAGCATCTACTTCATAGATTTATTGTGAAGATTAAGTAATGAAACAGTATATGTACAATCCCAAGTATATAATGCATGCGTGCATGCTAGGTTGCTTCAGTCATTTCTGACTCTTTGTGACCCCATGAACTGTAGTCCACCAGGTTCCTCTGTCCACGTGATTTCCCAGGCAAGAATACTGAAGTGGGTTGCCATGCCCTCCTCCAGGGGATTTTCCTGACGCAGAGATTGAACCTATGTCTCCTGCAGCTCCTGCACTGCAGGCAAATTATTTCCACTGAGCCCTCAGGAAACACCAGGTATATAATAGGTGTATGCAAATGGTAGTTACTAAGTAAAATATATTAACTAGCTTTATTCTCAACCAATTTATATTCACTTATATTGTAATCCATACATCTAAAATAAAATTTCAAAGATTGACATTTTCCTTTTTAAGATTTTATAATTTACTTATTACTATTTCTATTATTTTTCATTATGATTTTTATTACTTTAATTTATCAGCTTGACTAGAATCAACACAAGTTTGACATTTCTGAAAGAAGAACTTCAGGGGAGCTCATTTACTCACTTCCAAAGAACATTGTATCATACAAGAAGGGTAAATTGTTGTATTCCACTTGAATTTTTCCTTTTGGGTATTGGAACATAAATAAAACACAGAGTTTAAATTGTTGAGCAAAAGTAGTGTAACACAAAGATAGACAATGTGTGCTTCCATTCATGTAAACTGTAAAACCAGGCAAAAATAATATTAGCTGTTACAAGTCAGGAAAATGGTAGCCCTGGGTGGAGAGTAGAGAAGTAGCTAGTGAGTCAAAGAGACCTCAAGGCAGAGCAGGGTGATTAGGTGATGTCTGATTTTTGAGTATGGTACAAATAACACAGGGTGCATTCAATTCATGAAACTTCATCAAGATGAACACTTAATGTGCTCACTTTTTTGCACACACATTATTTTAAATACTAAGTTTTTAAAAAAATACCATGGTCATGACAAAAAGGTAATATATATTCTTTTAGACACATTTTAAAAATACAGAAAAAGAACTAAAAATCACCGGGTAGTTCTGCCATCAAAATATAGCCAGTACTAACATTTTATTTTGTTATCATTATTGTTTTTAAACCAAATGAGAGTCATGGTGTATGTGGAATTTTATATCTAACTTTTGGTAATTTGCATTATATTTTTGTAATTTCCTCATGCCATGAAATATACTTTGAAGATATGATTATAATACCTACATAGAATTTGATTACAAGGATATGCCTTATCTTATTTGAAGAGCCTCATCTGCATGGCATTTAGATTGTTCCATGTTTTTGTGCTTACAAATAGTGCTGTTATTAGCAATACTGTGCATAAATCCTTGTGCATATCTCTGATTATTCCTTTGTAATGCATTACCATAAGTGAAATTACTGAGTCAAGCTCTTGAACGATATTATCATTTGCTCTCTAAAATATTCTGTGGATTTAACAACTCTTACCAGAGATATTCAAATCTACCAATTTTCTTGCACCATTATCATCACAAGATTAATATTTATTAACACTTTACTGTGAGCCAGTCACTACACATGTTTTACCTCATTTATTCTTTAAAATAAGTCTGAGAGTTAGGTACTCTTATCCTCACTTACAGATGAGGAAACTAAGGGTAGTTTCCTTTCTAGCTAGTAATTACTTTCTCAGCTAGTAATGAGCAGACTTCTGGTGTTTTTCATTACAAAGCCCAAGATTTTCAGTTTGTAATGGAGTTTTAAAAATTGCCATTTTGATGGGCAAAATACAGTAACATGTTTTTATTTGTATGCTTGATTATTATAAAGTTAATTTTTTTCTTCCAAATATCCAGTGATTCTTTACATTTCCCCTCTTGTTAATAGTCTGTTCATTAGCTTTAATTTTTAGTAACATGTTGATCTTTTATTTTTTACTGATTTATAAAAGCTTTTAAAACAACACATACACATGGTAAAAATGGTACAGAATAGACAATTAGCCTCCCTCCCACAACAGAACTCCATCTTCAGTGTCTAAATTTTATAATCATCAACAGTTTACTGTGTGCCCTTCCAGAAATTTCCCATGCTCATATTTCCCCACTCATATAGGTATATATATGTATATATCCTGTATTAATTTGCTAGGACTATCATAACAAAATCCCATAGACTGGGTGGCTTAAAAATATAAATCTATTTATTTTGCCACAGGTTTAGATGATAGAAGTTCAGATCAAGGTGTGGACTGGGTTGGTTTCTTCTGAGGTCTCTCTTCTTGACTTGTAGATAACCACCTTCTCACTCTATCTTCACATGGCTTTCCCTCCACGTGTGACTTTATCCTAATCTCCTCCTCTTATAAAAACAACTGTAAGGTCCATCCAGATGACTTAATTTTATCTTAATTACCTCATTAAAGACACTATCTCCAAATACAGCTGATCATATTCTGAGGTATTGCGTGTTATGACTTCAACATATGAATTTTGAAGAGATACAATTCAGACCATAACAAAAGAAAAATACTATACATACAGTATAGCACATTGCTTCTTATACTTAATGCAATTTGAGGTCAACCCATATCAGCACATAAAAATCTACTATAATCAATTAAATAGTGGCATATTATTCCACTTTATGGTTATTGTATAAATTGCTTTACCAATTTCCCATAGGTGGGCATTTAGGTTTTTTCCAGGTATTTGAGGTCATAAATGGGCTTCCCAGGTGGCTAGGTGGTAAGAATCCACCTGCCAATGCAGGAGACGAAGGAGAGGTGAGTTCAATCCCTGGGTGGGGAAGATCCCCTGGAGGAGCGCATGGCAACCCACTCCAGTATTCTTGCCTGGAAAATTCCATGGCCAGAAGAGTCTGGTGAGTTACAATCATGGGGTTCAAAAAGAGTCAGACATGACTGAGTATACTTGTATGCATGGATGAGGTCATAAATCATGCCACTGTGAACATCACTGTAGCCATACATTTCTGTACAATGTAAGTATATCTGAGCATAATTTTAAAAGTAGAATCATTGGATAAAAGATCATACGCCCTTAAAATTTTGATAGAACTTGACAAATTAACTGTCTATAGGGCAACGGAGGATGAGGTGGTTGAATGGCATCACTGATTCTATGGACATGAACCTGGGCAAACTCTGGAAGATGCTGAGGAACAGGGAGGCCTGGTGTGCTACAGCCCATGGCATCACAAAGAGTTGGGCATGACTTAGTGACTGAACAACAACAATACCAAAGTGAAAGGGAGAGCCTAATTTCTTGTAACCTTGACAAATACTGTATCAAACTTTATATTTGACATTTTGATAGGTACAATATGATGTTTTATTCCATTGAATTAATTTCACATGTTTATAACTATTAGCATTTTATTTCTTTATTAAATAGCTTTCACATAACTTTTAGATATTTTTTATTATGTTGGTCTTTTAATTAACTTATTTTATTTTTAAAGGTTCTTTATATATTAAGAAAATTATCCCTTTGTAACATGTGTTGTATTTTTAAGTAGATAAATTTAATCTTTCTTCATACATATGAGAGAGAGCCAAATTTATATGTTTATTTTTATTAGTCTTTTTTTTTTTTCCTGTAGTTTCTGAACTACATGAAAATCATCCCACACTATCAGCTTTTTATAGGGTAGTACTATTTTTAATTTGAGGAACTGCCATACTATTTTCCATAGTGTCTATAACAATTTACATTCACACACTACTATTTTTTGATTGCCAGATTTTACACCTGGAAATTTTATAGTTTTAATTTGTTGATTTATTGATTCCTTTATAAAAAACCTAATTATTCTAAATTTATTTTAAGACTGCAGAGACATAGTTTTATTTTTGCCTTTAAGGTGAGACTATATAACAATTGCTTTTTTGTCCTGAATGTTATTTTTTTTATTTTTCTTAATCATACTTTATTCTCTAGGGATTTTCCTGCCTTCTTATAGTCTTTTTTAAAAATTTTATTGGAATATAATTGATTTAAAATGTTGTGTTAGTTTCAGGTGTACAGCAAAGTGAATCAGTTATACATATACATATATCCCCTCTTTTTAAGATTCTTTTCCCTTGTAGGTCATTATAGAGTATTGAGTAAAATTCTCTATTATAGAGTAGGTCCTTATTAATTATCTATTTTATATATAGTAGTGCACATATATCAATAGGAACCTTTTTTTAAATCACCATTTTTTTAAAAAATGGAGGCTAATATCTTTACAATATTGTGGTGGATTTTGCCATACATTCATATGAATCAGCCATGGGTGTACCTGTGTTACCCATCCTAACCCTCCCACCCACCTCCCTCCCCATCCCATCCATCAGGATCATCCCAGTGCACCATCCCTGAGCACACTGTCTTATGCATTCAACCTGGACTGGAGATCTATTTCACATATGATAATATACATGTTTCAATGCTATTCTCTCAGATCATCCCACCTTCGCCTTCTCCCACAGAGTCCAAAAGACTGTTGTATACATCTGTGTCTCTTTTGCTGTCTCATATATAGGGTCACTGTTACCATCTTTTTAAATTTCATAAATATGCATTAATATACTGTATTGGTGTTTTTTTTTTTTCCTGACTTACTTTACTCTGTAAATAGGCCCCAGTTTCATCCACCTCATTAGAACTGATTCAAATACATTCTTTTTAATGCTATGCTAAGTCACTTCAATTGTGTCCAACTCAGTGTGACCCCATAGACGGCAGCCCACCAGGCTTCCCCGTCCCTGGGATTCTCCAGGCAAGAACACTGGAGTGGGTTGCGATTTCCTTCTCCAATGCATGAAAGTGAAAATAGAAAATGAAGTCGCTCAGTCATGTCCGACTCTTAGCGACCCCATGGACTGCAGCCTACCAGGCTCCTCCATCCGTGGGATTTTCCAGGAAAGAGTACTGGAGTGGGGTGCCATTGCCTTCTCTGATTCTTTTTAATAGCTGAATAATATTCCATTTTGTATATGTACCACAGCTTTCTTATCCATTCGTCTGCTGATGGACATCAAGGTTGCTTCCATGTCCTGGCTATTGTAAACAGTGCTGCAGTGAAGTTTGGGGTACACGTGTCTCTTTCAATTCTGGTTTCCTCAGTGTAAATGTCCATCAGTGGGATTGCTGGGTCATATGGCAGTTGTATTTCCAGGTTTTTAAAGAATCTGCACACTGTTCTCCATAGTGGCTGTACTAGTTTGCATTGCCACCAACAGTGTAAGAGGGTTCCCTTTTCTCCACACCCTCTCCAGCATTTATTGCTTGTAGACATTTCAATAGTAGCCATTCTGACAGGTGTGAGATGGTACCTCATTGTGGTTTTGATTTACACTTCTCTGATAATGAGTAATGTTGAACATCTTTTCATGTGTTTGTTAACCATCTGTATGTCTTCTTTGGAGAAATGTCTGTTTAGTTCTTTGGCCCATTTTTTATTTGGTCATTTATTTTTCTGAAATTGAGCTGCAGAAGTTTCTTGTGTATTTTTGAGATTAATTATTTGTCTGTTGCATCATTTGCTATTATTTTCTCCCATTCTGAAGGCTGTCTTTTCACCTTGCTTATAGTTTCCTTCGTTGTGCAAAATATTTTAAGTTTAATTAGGTCCTCCTTGTATATTTTTGCTTTTATTTCCATTAGACTGGGAGGTGGTTCATAGAGGATCCTGTGGTGATTTATGTCAGAGCATGTTTTACCTATATTTTCCTCTAGGAGTTTTACAGTTTCTGGTCTTATGTTTAGATCTTTAATCCATTTTGAGTTTATTTTTGTGTATGGTGTGAGAAAGTGTTCTAGTTTCATTCTTTTACAAGTGATTGACCAGTTTTCCCAGCACCACTTGTTAAAGAGATTGTCTGTTCTCCATTGTATATTCTTGCCTCCTTTGTCAAAGATAAGGTGTCCACAGGTGTGTATATTTTTCTCTGGGCTTTTTATTTTGTTCCAATGATCTATATTTCTGTTTTTGTGCAAGTACCATACTGTCTTGATGATTGTGGCTTTGTAGTAGAGCCTGAAGTCAGGCAGGTTGATTCCTCCAGGTCCATGCTTCTTTCTCAAGATTGCTTTGCTATTTGAGGTTTTTTGTATTTCCATATGAATTGTGACATTATTTGTTCTAGTTCTCTGAAAAATACCATTGGTAACTTGATAGGGATTGCATTGAATCTATAGATTGCTTTGGGTAGTATACTCATTTTCACTATATTGACTCTTCCAATCCATGAACATGGTATATTTCTCCATGTATTTGTGTCCTCTTTGATTTCCTTCATCAGTGTTTTATAGTTTTCTATGTATAGGTCTTTTGTTTCTTTAGGTAGATATATTCCTAAGTATTTAATTCTTTTCGTTGCAATGGTGAATGGAATTATTTCCTTAATTTCTCTTTCTGTTTTCTCATTGTTAGTATATAGGAATGCAAGGGATTTCTGTGTGTTAATTTTATATCCTGAAACTGTACTATCTTCATTGATTAGCTCTAGTAATTTTTTGGTGGAGTCTTTAGGGTTTTCTCTGCAGAGGATCATGTCATCTGCAAACAGTGAAAGTTTTACTTCTTTTCCAACTTGGATTCCTTTTATTTCTTTTCTTTTTTTTTTTTTCTTTGATTGCTGTGGCCAAACTTCCAAAACTATGTTGAACAGTAGTGGTGAAAGTGAGAATCATTGTCCTGTTCCTGACTTTCAGGGGAAATGCTTTCAATTTTTCACCATTGAGAATAATGTTTGCTGTTAGTTTATCATATATGGCTTATATTATGTTGAGGTATGTTTTTTCTATGCCTGCTTTCTGAAGGGTTTTTATCATAAAAGGATGTTGAATTTTGTCAAAGGCTTTCTCTTCATCTATTGAGATAATCATATGGTTTTTATCTTTCAATTTGTTAATGTGGTATATTACATTGATTGATTTGTGGATATTGAAGAATCCTTGCATCCCTGGGATAAAGTCCACTTGGTCATGATGTATGATATTTTTAATATGTTGTTGGATTCTGTTTGCTAAAATTTTTTTAAGGATTTTTGCATCTGTGTTCATCATTAATACTCGCCTGTGGTCTTCTTTTTTGTGGCATCTTTGTCTGGTTTTGGTATTAGGGTGATGGTGGCCTCATAGAATGAGTTTGGAAGTTTACCTTCCTCTGCAATTTTCTGGAAGAGTTTGAGTAGGATAGGTATTAGCTCTTCTCTAAATTTTTGGTAGAATTTAGCTGTGAAGCTGTCTGGTCCTGGGCTTTTGTTTGCTGGAAGATTTCTGATTACAGTTTCGATTTCTATGCTTGTGATGGGTCTGTTAATATTTTCTATTTCTTCCTGATCCAGTTTTGGAAAGTTGTACTTTTCTAAGTATTCGTCCATTTCTTCCAAGTTGTCCATTTTATTGGCATATAGTTGCTGATAGTAGTCTCGTATGATCCTCTGTATTTCTGTGTTGTCTCTTGTGATCTCTCCATTTTCATTTCTAATTTTGTTGATTTGTTTATTCTCCCTTTGTTTCTTGCTGAGCCTGAATAATGGATTGTCAATTTTATCTTCTCAAATAATCAGATTTTAGCTTTGCTGGTTTTTGCTATGGTCTCCTTTGTTTCTTTTTCATTTATTTCTGCCCTAATTTTTATGATTTCTTTCCTTCTACTAACCCTGGGTTTCTTCATTTCTTCTTTTTCTAGTTGCTGTAGGTGTAAAGTTAGGTCATTTATTTGATTTCTCTCCTGTTTCTTGAGGTAGGCTTGTATTGCTCTGAACCTTCCCCTTGGCACTTCTTTTACTGAATCCCATAGGTTTTGGTTTGTTGTATTCTCATTTTCATTCATTTCTATGCATATTTTGATTTCTTCTCTGATTTTCACATTATTCAGAAGTGTTTTTTTTTAACCTCCGTATGTTTGTATTTTTAATAGTTTTTTTTTTCCTGTAGTTGACATCTAATCTTACTGCATTGTGATTAGAAAGGATACTTGAGATGATTTCAATTTTTTTTTTTTTTTAAATTTACCAAGGCTAGATGTATAGCCCAGGATGTCATCTATCCTGTGTTCTGTGTGCACATGAGAAAACGTGAAATTCTATTTTTGGTGGGTGGGGGGGGGGGGGGTGGTGGTGCGGAAATGTCCTATAGATATCAATTAGGTCTAACTTGTCCATTGTATCATTTAAAGTTTGTGTTTCCTCGCTAATTTTCTGTTTAGCTGTTCTATCCATAGATGTGAGTTGGGTATTGAAGTCTCCCACTATTATTGTGTTATTGTTAATTTCCCCTTTCATACTTGTTAGCATTTGCCTTACATATTGGGGTGCTCCTATGTTGGGTGCATATATATTTACAATTGTTATATCTTCTTCTTGGATTGACCCTTTGATCATTATGTAGTGTCCTTCTTTGTCTGTTTTCATGGCCTTTATTTCTATTTTATCTGATATGAGTATTGCTACTCTTGCTTCTTTTGGTCTCCATTTGTGTAAAATATCTTTTTCAAGCCCTTTGCTTTTAGTCTGTATGTGCCCCTAGGTTTGAGGTGGGTCTCTTGTAGAGAGCATATATAGGGGTCTTGTTTTTGTGTCCATTCAGCCAGTCTTTCTCTTTTGCTTGGGGCGTTCAACCCATTTATATTTAAGGTAATTGATTAGTATGATCCTGTTTCCATTTACTTTGTTGTTTTGGGTTCAAGTTTATACGCATATTCTGTGTTTTTCCTGTTTAGAGAAGATCCTTTATAATTTGTTGAAGAGTTGGTTTGGTAGTGTTGAATTCTCTGAGCTTTTGCTTGTCTGTAAAGCTTTTGATTTCTCCTTCATATTTGAATGAGATCCTTGCTGGGTACAGTGATTTGGGTTGTAGGTTTTTCTCTTTCATCACTTTAAGTATGTCCTGCCATTCCCTTCTGGCCTGAAGAGTTTCTATTGAAAGATCAGCTGTTATCCTTATGGGGATCCCCTTGTCGGTTATTTGTTGTTTTTCCCTTGCTGCTTTTAATATTTGTTCTTTGTGTTTAATCTTTATTAATTTGAATAATATGTGCCTTGGTGTTTTGCCTTGGAGTTATCCTGTTTGGGACTCTCTGGGTTTCTTGGACTTGGGTGGCTCTTTCCTTCCCCACTTTAGGGAAGTTTTCAACTAATATCTCCTCCAGTATTTTCTCATGACCTTTCTTTTTGTCTTCTTCTGAGACTCCTATGATTCGTATGTTGTAGCATTTAAAATTGTCCCAGAGGCTTCTGCGTTTGTCCTCATTTCTTTTAATTCGTTTTTTTTCTTTTTTTCCTCTCTGCTTCATTTATTTCCACCATTCCATCTTCCACCTCACTTATCCTATCTTCTGCCTCAGTTATTCTACTGTTGGTTCCCTCCAGAGTCTTTTTTATCTCAGGTATTGGATTAATCATTATTGATTGACTCTTTTTTATTTCTTCAAGATCCTTCTTAAACTTTCCCTGTAACTTCTTAATCCTTGTCTCTAGACTATTTATCTGTAACTCCATTATGCTTTCAAAATTTTGGATCATTTTTACTATCATTATTCTGAATTGTTTTTCAGTTAGACTCCCTATCTCCTCCTCTTTGGTTTGGTTTAGTGGGCATTTATCATGTTCCTTTGCCTGCTGAATATTTCTTTGCCTTGTCATCTTGTTTAGGTTGCTGTGTTTGGGGCGGCCTTTCTGTATGCTGGGAGTTTGTCATTCCTCTTTATTGTGGAGGTTCCTCCCTGTGGGTGGGGTTGGACCAATGGCTAGTCAAGGTTTACTGGTTAGGTGTTCTTGTGGGTGGAGTTGGATCTCTTCTGTCTGGAGTTCAGTGAAATGTCCAGTAGTGAGTTTTGAGGTGTCTATGGGTTTGGTGTGACTTTTGGCCACCTGTATTTTTGTGCTCAGGTTTATGTTCCTGCTTTGTTGGAGAATTAGCTTAGCATGTCTTGCTCTGAAATGTGTTGGCTTATGGGTGGAGCTTGTTTTCAGTGTAGGTATGAAGGCTTTTGGATAAGCTCTTGTTGATTAATGTTCCCTGGATTCAGGAGTTTTCTGGTGTTCTCAAGTTTTGGACTTAAGCCTCCTGCCTCTGGCTTTCAGTCTTATTTTTACAGTAGCCTCAAGACTTCTCCATCCATACACACTGATGAGAAAACATCTAGGTTAAATATTGAAAAGATTCTCCACAGTGGGGACACCCAGAGAGGTTCGCAGAGTTACATGAATAAAGGAAGAGGGAAGAGGGAAATAGAGGTGATCAGGAGGGAGAAGAGGAGGAATCAAAAGAGGAGAGTGCAATCAAGCCAGTAATCACACTCCTAAGTAAAAATTTGTACCGGAGATTGGATTCTTAAAGGTACAGAATTGATAACCAATACCAAAAAGCAAAGACTAAAAATCTAGGGTTGAGGTTAGACTCTCAAAAATACAATATTACAAAAACAAAATAATCAAAGTTATATATATATATATGAAATTTGTTTTAAAAATAGGATCTTTTTTTCCTTCAGGGTAATAGGTTTCAAAAATGAAAACTAAAGGAGTAAAAAAACAACTTAAAAATAAAAATATTTTAAAAATGATAATAGTAAAATATATCTAGGAATTACTCTGGAGCTGTTGAGTGCAGTGTGGAGTCAGTTCAGTTTCAGATAGTTACTTATTCCAGCTTATACTTCTTCTTAAGTTCTATAGGTCCCTTCCAATGTAGCCAGTGCTAACTACAGGGTTTTAATCTGTTGCACCTGTCACTTCCAAAGCTGTTCCCTCTTCTTTGTTTATTTTGGCCTGCTCTGTTTGCAAGTCTCTCTAGTATCTAACTTCCACCTTGACACAAGGGGGCAAAGGTGATCATTTATTTAGGCTCACACCGAGGAAGGCAATGGCACCCCACCCCAGTACTTTTGCCTGGAAAATCCCATGGACGGAGGAGCCTGGTAGGCTCCAGTCCATGGGGTCGCTAAGAGTCGGACACGACTGAGCGGCTTCACTTTAACTTTTCGCTTTGATTCATTGGAGAAGGAAATGGCAACCCACTCCAGTATTCTTGCCTGGAGAATCCCAGGGACAGGGGAGCCTGGTGGGCTTCCGTCTATGGGGTCGCACAGAGTCGGACACGACTGAAGCGACTTAGTAGCAGCAGCAGCAGTTAAATTATACTGTGGAGAGGAAGGAACACTGCAAACAAATATCATGTGGCATGTGTGGGGAGTGCTTGCAGTGTCTGGGCCACACTGAGTTTGCCCCTTCTCACAGTGTGTGGGCTTTCCCAGTCTACACTGCTCAGGCTCCAGGTTGCCCTGCCAGGGAACTGTCTAAGGCGAGCCCTGGGTTGCATGCACTTCCCTGGTCTACGTCATTCAAGTTCAGGTTCTTGGGTACTGCACAAAGGCACAGACTCAGTTGGGCCTGCCTTTGTTGAAATTCCTGGGTCCGAGCAGCTCAGGTGACCAGGTGCTTGGTGAGTACACTCTCCCCAGGTGCAGTGCATCTTATTACCTCCCTGGTCCCAGCTGCTTGGTTTCCTAGGTGCACAGTGGGAGCACCATCTCAGGGGTGCCATGTATCTCCTCTGGGAAGCTATCTCTGGCTGGGACCTTCCTGGGGGATGTCAACCATCTAGAATCCCAGGAAGACTTGGTGAGCAACCGGGAGCTTGCTTGCAGTTTGTTAGGGGATGCCATCTCTGGGGCCAAGTTTGCCCCTAGCCTTCTGGCTCTGGGTGTCGCCTTCCACCTCTCTGCCTCTGGCAAGGGATGGGCTGGTCCTCAGTTGGCTAGCTCAGTCCTTTGTTCTATGAGCGGGCCTGGCAGTGCCTTACATTGGAGCTTTTCATGGGAAAGTTCTCTCTCTTTCCTCTTTTTATTTTTCTTCTCTGGCTATCCCAGGGTTTGAGTTGCTATCTCACATTAGCTCCCTCAGATTGCCCTCAGGGCATTCAGGCCCCATCCTTACCCTAAGCAATGCAGTTTGCACCTTCCTGTTCAGCTCCAGCTTGCTGGTGGTGAACTCGAGCATTTGGGCTACTTCTCTGCTAGGAGTTGCAGTTAGGCACGTAATCTGTCAGTTTTATTTATTTATTTATTTATTTATTTATTTATTTTTTCCTCCCAGTTATGTTGCCCTCTGAGATTCCAAAACTCCCCACAGACCCGCTGGTGACAGGGCTTCCTGGTGTTTGGAAGCATCTCTTTCATGACTCCCTCCCCAGGACGGGTCTCCATCCCTAACTCTTTTGTCTCTTTTTTTAGCTTTTATATTTTGTCCTACCTCCTTTCAAAGTCAGTGGGCTGCCTTTCTAGGTGCCTGGTGTCCTCTGCAAGTGTTCAGAAGGTATTTTGAGGTATTTGCTCAGCATTCAAATGATCTTTTAGTGAATTTTTGGGGAAGAAAGTGGTCTCCCCATCCTATTCCTTGTCCTGAATGTTATTTTCACCTCTTTTGATCCATACTATTTTTCATGTTGAGTGTATGCATCAATTTTTATTTTAACCAGATTTAGATGTTTTTCTTATATATGTGTATATATTTATATAAAATAATGTTAAATCAAATGCCTTTTCAGCATCTCTGGAGATAATAACAGATTTCTCTTTTACATTTTTGTAAAATAAGATGACATTTTCTTTTTTTATTTCAATTATGTTAATGGATTTTCCAGTCTTCACTGGAACCTTTTCTTAAAATTCCAAATCACAAATCTAATCTGTTGTCCCATGCCACAGTAAGAAATCCTATTTTCTACCAAGTTCCCCTCCTCCTGTATATCTAGAAATGCCAAAGGGATCTATCCATGTTACACAAACTCACTTCTCATTTTCTGTCTCATCTAGCTACCTGATTCCAGACTGGTGTCTACTTACAGCCATCTCTTAACTTGCTTCCATTTCTCAGCTGTCATTCTTCCCTTTACTATTTTCTCACAAGCATGGAAAATGACCTTCCCTTTAGTTCCCTGCAGAGTTAGCTGAGGGTGGGTTTTAAAATTTAACAAGACTTTACCAAAGGCTTAGAGAAAACAGAAAGGCATTATATTCCAGACACATAAAATCGAGTTCTATTTAATAGATACTTATACTCTAAGACCCAAGTCTCTTCATCAAAGTCATGGGTACATCTTAGCTTGAAGCTGACACCTTCAATGGGAGATGTGACCTCTAACTATAATCCTGCCGCCATTTTTACGGAGGCACTTACCACCTCTTGAGATGAATAATGCCCTTAAACATGTATCTTATAAGCTGTGATCACGACTCCAAGTTTTATAAGTCTATTTTATCTGTCTGATGGAACTGCTAAAAAATGAAGTGTGAAGAATGTATATTACAATCCCGTCATTCAGTGACATCAAGTTAGTAGCTTAAAATCACCACTGGTGGAGATATTTATATCATGGATATTTGAAAATGCTGCAAATAAAGGCTTGACTTCTTGTTGTCAGTTTTCTAGATTTTAAGCATGTGGTATAGAAAATGTCACCAATGAAGATTACATTTAAAAGGGTGTTGTTTTGTAGGCATTACATTGTGAATAGTACAAAAATATTGAGCATATAGATATTCTTTTAGTATTAGAAAACTATAATCAGATTCAGTGAGGTTGTCATTCCTGTCCTGTCATTGATAATCCTGTCATTGGCAACCAGTTTCCAATGTATATCTGTGTTATTTTACTTGAATGCTACTTTTTGATGTAAATGAAAATAACAACATTCATGTTGAAAACTAAACACATTCATCATCTCCAACCATAGTTTGGCTATGGATACAAGAGTCTGGCAAAACTTAATGGAAGCATTTCATAAAACTCAACTGGCTGTATGGAATTTACCAAAGAAAGAATATTGTGTATTTTATAAATATTTATAAATTTTGTGATAGCCATCCTTTAAGTCAGCAAATTTTATTATATTTATAGTATGTGTACACACACATACTATTTTTCTATAGAACTAGCTCATGTACCCTGGACAGCACACCACTGATATAGAAGATTTAGGACACTGCATTAAGGATTTTATTTATAGTGAGATGGGAAGGAATTGAGGGGATTTTCAAGAGAGAAAATAACATGATTTAACTTAGGACTTAGCAGGATTTAATGGGATCAGAGTGGCTTTCGTGCTGAGAACAGACTGTCAGATGGAGGCAAGGAGACCAGTTAGGAAGCTACTGGCAATAATCCAAGAAATAGATGACAGTGGTTAGGACAAGGGTGATAGGAGCAGAGATAGTGAAAAGTTGTCAGATTCTTGATATGTATTGAAGTTAGAATTCACAGGCTTGCTGGCGGATTAAATGTATATTTTGAAAGAAATAGTAAAATGGAGAGTAACTCTAAGACTTTTGCCTTGAGCAACATAACAAGTGGAATTGCCACTCACTGAGATAGGGAAGACTATGGGAATAAAGGATTTGGGTAGATTGTTAGAAGCTGCTTTGGATACTTTAAGATGCTTGTTTAACTCCCAAGTGGTGATGCAGATCAAGCTACTGAAAATAAGAGTGTGGAGTCAGTTCAGACTCTAGATAAATCTCTGAGTCATCAACATATAGATGCCTAAAGGATGTGACCAGATAAAATGACCTTGTGAGTGAAAGTAGACAGAAAAGTAAAATGATACAAGAACAGAACCCTGAAGTATTCCAATATTTGGAGGATAGAATATGAGGAAGAACAGACAAAAGAGATTTGCAAGAATTGAGCAAAAATGTAGAGAACACAAAATGGCTGTATTGTCCTAGAAGTCATATTAAGAGTATTTCAGAATTAGAAGTGATTAGCTGTGTTAAATCTTGCTGATGGATCAAATAAAATGAAGTTAGGAATGACTGCTGGATCTAAGAGCATGAAAGTCATATGATAATCTAATATTAGAGTAGCTTAAATGGATTGGTGAAGTAAAACTTTATTTGACTAGTTCAAGGAAAAAAAACCAAGAGATAAATTTCAGATAAGGAATATAGAGAGCTGTTTCAAGAAACTTTGCTATGAATGGAATGATAAAATGGAACAGTAGTTGAAGGGGACATGGGGTCAAGAGAGCTTTTTGTTAATAATGAGAATTAGAAATAGCTGTATGCTGAGGGCAAGGGGGAGGGTTTGAAGATGCAGAAGACAAAGGGGAAATTGCTTGAGTAGGCAATAAAGGAAAGAATGCCCAAGTTGGGGGACAGTTTAGACTTAGTCATAGGCTGGCAGAAACAGTCACCCATAGCAAAAAGATAGAATACGTGACCATAGGTACAGATGGGTGTGTAAATGAAGAAGTGGGAGCTTTGGGAAGTCCTGACTTCTTCTAGATTTGTGGAATGTGAGTAAGGGCAAAGAAGTATTAAAAGTTTGGGGAGTTCTATTCCCAGTTTTTTGAGGAATCTCCACACCCTCTCCAGCATTTATTGCTTGTGGACCTTTGGATCGCAGCCATTCTGACTGGCATGAAATGGTACCTCATAGTGGTTTTGATTTGCATTTCTCTGATAATGAGTGATGTTGAGCATCTTTTCATGTGTTTGTTAGCCATCTGTATGTCTTCTTTGGAGAAATGTCTACCTAGTTCTTTGGCCCATTTTTTGATTGGGTCATTCATTTTTCTGGAGTTGAGCTATAGGAGTTGCTTGTATATTTTTGAGATTAGTTGTTTGTCTGTTGCTTCATTTGTTATTATTTTCTCCCATTCTGAAGGCTGTCTTTTCACCTTGCTTATAGTTTCCTTTGTTGTGCAGAAGCTTTTAAATTTAATTAGATCCCATTTATTTATTTTTGATTTTATTTCCAGTATTCTGGGAGGTGGGTCACTATTATACAGAGTGAAGTAAGCCAGAAAGAAAAACACAAATACAGTATACTAACGCATATATATGGAATTTAGAAAGATGGTAACAATAACCCTGTTTACGAGACAGCAAAAGAGACACTGATGTATAGAACAGACTTTTGGACTCTGGGAATGGGAGAGGGTGGGATGATTTGGGAGAATAGCATTGAAATATGTATAATATCATATCTGTTATGAGTCGCCAGTCCAGGTAGGATGCCTGATAACGGATGCCTGGGACTGGTGCACTGGGACGACCCAGGGGGATGGTATGGGGAGGGAGGAGGGAGGAGGGTTCAGGATGGGGAACACATATATACTTGTGGCGGATCCATCTTGATGTATGGCAAAAGCAATACAATATTGTAAAGTTAAGCAAAATAAAATTTAATTTAAAAAAAGTTTGGGGAGAGAAGAAACTGTGTGAAATGGTCCTCTGGGAAAGTAAAAATTAATAGACTAGGAGACAAAAATTATGGGAAACTAATTTATAAGTGAGTTCAGGGGCTCAATCATGTCCAACTCTTTGCGACCCCATGGACCCCAGCAAGCCAATTTTCCCTGTCATCACCAATGCCCAGAGCTTATTCAAACTCATGTCCATTGAGTCGATGATACCACCCACCATCTCATCCTCTGCTGTCCCTTTCTCCTCCCAACTTTAATCTTTCCAGCAACAGGGTCTTTTACAATGAGTCAGCTCTTCACATAGGTGGCCAAAGTATTGGACCTTCAGCTTGAACATCAGTCCTTCCAATCAATATTTAGGACTGATTTCTTTTAGGATTGACCAGTTAGATCTCCTTGCATTCAAGAGACTCTCAAAAGTATTCCCCAACACCACAATTCAGAAGCATCAATACTTCGGTGCTCAGCTTTCTTTATAGTCCAACTCTCTCATCCATACATGACTACTGGAAAAACTGACTTAGATGGACCTTTGTTGGCAAAATAATGTCTATGCATTTTAATATGCTGTCTAGGTTGGTTATAGCTTTTCTACCAAAGATCAAGTGTCTTTTAATTTCATGGCTGCAATCACTGTCTGCAGTGTTTTTGGAGCCCAAGAAAATAAAGTCCGTCACTGTTTCCATTGTTTCCCCATTTATTTGCCATGATGTTATGGGATCACATGCCATGATCTTAGTTTTCTGAATGCTGAGTTTTAAGCCAACTTTTTCACTCTCCTCTTTCACTTCCATCAAGAGGCTCTTTAGTTCTTCTTTGATTTCTGCCATAAGGCTGGTGTCATCTGCCTATCTCAGGTTATTGATATTTCACAGAACAATCGTGATTCCATCTTGTGCTTCATCCAGCCTGAAATTTTGCATGATGTACTCTGTATATAAGTTAAATAAGCAGGGTGACAATATACAGCCTTGACGTACTCCTTTACTGATTTGGAACCAGTGTGTTGTTCCATGTTCAGTTCTAACTGTTGATTCCTGACCTGCATACAATTATCTCAGGTAGTCTGGTATTCCCATCTCTTGAGGAATTTTCCAGTTTGTTGTGATCCACAAAGGCAAAGGCTTTGCTATAGTTAATAAAGCAGAAATAGATGTTTTTCTGGGACTCTCTTGATTTTTCAATGATCCAGCATATGTTGGCAATTTGATCTCTGGTTCCTCTGTCTTTTCTAAAACCAGCTTGAACATTTGGAAGTTCACAGTCCACCTACTGTTGAAGCTTGGCTTGGAGAATTTTGAGCATTACTTTACTAGAGTGTGAGATGAGTGCAACTGTCTGGTAGTTTGAATATTCTTTGGCATTGCCTTTCTTTGGGATTGGAATGAAAACTGACCTTTTACAATCCCATGGCCACTGTTGAGTTTTCCAAATTTGCTGGCATATTGAGTGCAGCACTTCCACAACATCATCTTTTAGGATTTGAAATAGCTCAACTGGAATTCCATCACCTCCATTAGCTTTGTTCGTAGTGATGCTTCCTAAGGCCCATTTGACTTGGCATTCCATGATGTCTGGCTTTAGGTGAGAGATCACACCATTGTGGTTATCTGGGTCATGAAGATCTTTTTTGTATAGTTCTTCTGTGTATTCTTGCCACCTCTTCTTAATATCTTCTGCTCTAGGTCCATAACATTTCTGTCCTTTATTGTGCCCAAAGGTTCTGTCGAGAGCCCTCTTCCTGGCTTCCAGATTACTGCCTTCTTGCTATATCCTCACAAGCCAGAGAAAAAGAGAACTAGCTCTCTTCTCTTCTTATGCTAATCTCATCATGAGGATCCTACCTACCCTCTTGAATTCATCTAAACCTAATTACTTCTGAAGGTTCCACCTCCAAATATAAACACCAGCAAATTGGAAGTTAAGACTTCAACATATGTATGTGTGTTGTGGGGAGGAGTCACATTCAGTCCATAACAGATGCTTTTCAAACAACTCATATCAATATGTCTAAAATTGAATGCCAACTTTCCTTTACTTTCCTTCAACTTCCCTGTTGGCTCAGATGGTAAAAACATCTGCCTACAATGGGGGAGGACCCAGATTTGATCCCTGGGTCGGGAAGATCTCCTGGAGAAAGAAATGGCAACCCACTCCAGTACTCCAGCCTGGAAAATCCCATGGATGGAGGAGCCTGGTAGGCTACAGTCCATGGGGTCACAAAGAGTTGGACATGACTGAGCAACTTCCCTTTCACTTTTCCTTTACCTGACGTTCTATTCTGTACTAACTAGTGCATGAGACTAACACACTCACACACACACATAGTGCCTGCATGCTTGCTCAGTCACTCAGTAATGTCTGAATCTTTGAGACCCCGCGCACTGTATGCCACCAGGCTCCTCTTTCCGTGGGATTCTCCAGGAAAGAATACTAGAGTTGGTTTCCATTTTCTCCTCCAGGGGATCCTCCTGACCCAGGAATTGAACCCGTGTCTCCTGCAGTGGAAGGTAGATTCTTTACCATTACGCCACTTGGGAAGCCTATACTAACTACTAGCTAACATTTATTGAGCCAGCCACTGTGCTAAGCACTTTATCATCATTATCTTATTCAATCTTCACCATAACCTTATTTATTGGATATAACTATTTCCACATCTTACAGATGAGGAAACTGACCCTATGAGGTATATTTTTATGTGTTTGCTGCTGCTGCTGCTGCTAAGTCGCTTCAGTCATGTCCGACTCTGTGCGACCCCATGGACAGCAGCCCCCGTCCCTGAGATTTTCCAGGCAAGAGTACTGGAGTGGGGTGCCATTGTTTCTCCAGTTTATGTGTATACAAAACTATTAAATGTCAAAACCATTATTCAAATCTAATTTAGTTTATCTCTAGGGCCATATTTCTTATGTACATAGAGAGCCTTATTAAGATATTGTAGGGACTCTGGATTTTACTTATCATGAAATGTATATTTTAAGCTATAGTAATATTTCAGCTGGGTTTCCCTGGTGGCTCAGACAGTAAAGAATCTTTCACTTTTTTAATATTTCAGATATTCAAGGAGCAATTCAAAAAGTCACTGTAGTAGGCAGAATTACAGCTTATGCAGATGTCTATGTTTTAATCCCTACAATTCATCAATGTATTTCATTACAAGGCCAAGAGAAATTAAAGGTACAGATAGAATTAAGATGGCTAATCAGCAGACTTCCCTGGTGGCTTTAGCTGATAAAGAATCCACCTGCAATTTGGGAGACCTGGGTTAAATCCCTGGGTTGGGAAGATCCCTTGGAGAAGGGAAAGGCTACCCACTCCAGTATTCTGGCCTGGGGAATTCCATGAACTGTATAGTCCATGGGGTCACAAAGAGTCGGACACCACTGAGTGACTTTCACTTTCACTTACAGTCAGCAGACAGTGCAATTATCTGGGACTGCCCAACGTAATTAGAAATTTGCTTAAAAGTGAAAAAATGCAACAGAGTAAGAAAAGTGGAGAGATATCAGTCCAACATTATTGGTCTTGAAGATGGAGAAATGGAGCCATGAGATAAGGAAAATGGACTAACTTTAAACAAATTCTTCCCTTAAATCTCCGAAAGGAATATAGCCCTATACACCTTGATTTTATCTCAGTGATAACCATTTAAGAATTTTGTTCTTCATAATTTTCAGATGATAAATTTCTGTAACTTTGAGCCACTCAAATCAGGGCAATAATTTGTTATAGCAGCAATAGGAAACTGATACAGTCATAATTAACTTTTCTTTCTCCCTATCCATCATCTCTACCCCAATCCATAACCAAAAGTCTTGTGGGTTTTATCTCCTAATGTTTGTTGATTCATCACTGCCCCTACCACCATGTTGTTCTAGGAATAATTTAAGATTCTTACTTGGTTAATATAGTCAGAAAAGTCCATTTATTTTCTTTTTTGTTTAATTCATCAGATCATTATCTCTCAACTAGATATTTGCAGTATTATCATTGCTAGCTATCTTGCCTTCCACATATAAGCCACAGTCCACATTGGACAAAGTTATTCATCCTTCTAAAATGTATAAAATTACACTGGGGAATATATTAAAAGGGAAGAGTCTTGGATAAAACCTGAGGATGGAGGAAGAAATAAGTTTTTTCTTGTTTCTGTGTAGGATTAGCTTTGTTTATTTAAGCCATTTGTTTATCTTTATTGTTTCCATACAAAATATTTTGCTTAGAAACTATAACCATGCAGAGTACAGGAAAGTAGATGGTCTGCACAGCTGACAGTCACATGGGAACATTGCTATTTCTTATTATTTCTTACCACAAGATTTTGCATTGCAAAATGATTAATTTTCACTCTCCCAGTTAAGAAACTGTTAATCAAGAAGCTGATAGTGCCTATTTTTGAAGGAGAACTGCATTTGATAACCTTTTAGAAGTGTTTTACTCTAGTCAGGGAAGGCCAATAAAGAAACAATGATTATTCTCTCATTATTTTAAAATAGTGTAGTAGCAGATGCAAAGAGATATTTATCTCAACTTATTTCTAAGTTCTTATGCTCTATATTTGAATTATTCATTTGGTGTGATAGAATGATGGCTGGATTGGAGTCCTGAATTCCAAGGATGAATTCTACCTTCAATTGCAAGTATGGGCTCACAACAAGCCCACAAGGTTTCAGTTTGCTCATCTAGAAAAATGAGAGTAGAAAAGAAATTAACTAAAGTTGGGTGCTGGACTATACACATTACATCCATTGTCTCATTTAATCTCCAGGAAAGAGCAAGGGAGCATTAGTTCACAGATCTGTCTTTCCATTCATCTATCTAAAACCTCAAACCGGTGTAATATCTTATAGGCTGAAATATGAACTCTGGAAACCTGTACACCTCAGTTATGATTCTTGGAGGAAGTATCCATTTCCCCTAAAGGACATCAGGAAGCCTGGTGTCTAGTAACTACTTTACGACTGATAAACTCTGTAACTTTATCAGAAGTTATTTTCTTCTGATAAAGAAGCAACAACACACTTTCTCGAAGCCTCTGTTATTTTTCCCTCTGTAAAATGAGAGCACTGGCTTATTTCTACAGTCCCTTCTCTTTGATAGTTTATGCCAGAAATTGGAGACCATATTATACAAAGGGCCAGGTACCAAGTATTTATATGTTTCAGGGCACAATGATGTCTCTGTCACAACTATTCAACTCTGCCTTTACAGTACAAAATCAGCTGTAGACAATATGTAAAGGAACAGGCTTGGCTGAATTCCAATAAAACTCGACTCACAAACAGATGATGGCTTAGTTTTAGCCCAGGGTACCTAGTTTGCTGACCCTTATGTATACACAAATAACAGATTTTATGTGTGTCAACTCTTCCATTTCCTCTTTGAACTAACATATCAAAAACTATCTTATACATCTCAGAGATAAGAAAGATTTCCTCAGTGATCAACGCAAAGAAATAGAGGAAAACAACAGAAGAGAGAGGGAGAGATCAGTTGCTCAGTCGTGTCCGACTCTTTGCAACTCCATGAATCGCAGCACTCCAGGCCTCCCTGTCCATCACCAACTCCCGGAGGTCACTCAGACTCACATCCATCAAGTCAGTCATGCCATCCAGCCATCTCATCCTCTGTCGTCCCCTTCTCCTCCTGCCCCCAATCCCTCCCAGCATCAGAGTCTTCTCCAATGAGTTAACTCTTTGCATGAGGTGGCCAAAATACTGGGGTTTCAGCTTTAGCATCATTCCTTCCAAAGAAATCCCAGGGCTGATCTCCTTCAGAATGGACTGGTTGGATCTCCTTGCAGTCCAAGGGACTCTCAAGAGTCTTCTCCAACACCACAGTTCAAAAGCATCATTTCTTCGGCCCTCAGCCTTCTTCACAGTCCAACTCTCACATCCATACATGACCACAGGAAAGACCATAGTCTTGACTAGGCAAACCTTTGGTGGCAAAGTAATGTCTCTGGTTTTGAATATGCTATCTAGGTTGGTCATAACTTTCCTTCCAAGGAGTAAGTGTCTTTTAATTTCATGGCTGCACTCACCATCTGCAGTGATTTTGGAGCCCCCAAAAATAAAGTCTGACACTGTTTCCACTGTTTCCCCATCTATTTCCCATGTAGTGGTGGGACCGGATGCCATGATCTTCGTTTTCTGAATGTTGAGTTTTAAGCCAACCTTTTCACTCTCCACTTTCACTTTCATCAAGAGGCTTTTTAGTTCCTCTTCACTTTCTGCCATAAGGATGGTATCATCTGCATATTTGAGGTTATTGATATTTCTCCCAGCAATCTTGATTCCAACTTGTGTTTCTTCCAGTCCAGCGATTCTCATGATGTACTCTGCATATAAGTTAAATAAACAGGGTGACAATATACAGCCTTGACGTACTTTTTTTCCTATTTGGAACTAGTCTGTTGGTCCATATCCAGTTCTAACTGTTGCTTCCTGACCTGCATACAAATTTCTCAAGAGGCAGATCAGATGGTCTGGTATTCCCATCTCTTTGAGGATTTTCCACAATGGAGCCAAAGCAAAAAGAATACCCAGCTGTGGATGTGTCTGGTGATAGAAGCAAAGTCCGATGCTGTAAAGAGCAATATTGCATAGGAACCTGGAATGTCAGGTCCATGAATCAAGGCAAATGGGAAGTGGTCAAACAAGAGATGGCAAGAGTGAATGTCGACGTTCTAGGAATTAGCGAACTAAAATGGACTGGAATGGGTGAATTTAACTCAGAGGACCATTATATCTACTACTGTGGGCAGGAATCCCTCAGAAGAAATGGAGTGGCCATCATGGTCAACAAAAGAGTCCGAAATGCAGTACTTGGATGCAATCTCAAAAACGACAGAATGATCTCTGTTCGTTTCCAAGGCAAAGCATTCAATGTCACAGTAATCCAAGTCTATGCCCCAACCAGTAATGCTGAAGAAGCTGAAGTTGAACGGTTCTATGAAGACCTCCAAGACCTTTTAGAACTAACACCCAAAAAAGATGTCCTTTTCATTATAGGGTACTGGAATGCAAAAGTAGGAAGTTAAGAAACACCTGGAGTAACAGGCAAATTTGGCCTTGGAATATGGAATGAAGCAGGGCAAAGACTAATAGAGTTTTGCCAAGAAAATGCACTGGTCATAGAAAATACCCTCTTCCAACAATACAAGAGAAACAACAGAAAGGGAAAGACTAGGGATCTTTTCAGGAAAATTAGAGATACCAAGGGGACATTTCATGCAAAGATGGGCTCGATAAAGGACAGAAATGGTATGGACCTAACAGAAGCAGAAGATGTTAAGAAGAGGTGGCAAGAATACACAGAAGAACTGTGCAAAAAAGATGTACACGACCAAGATAATCACAATGGTGTGATCACTCACCTGGAGCCAGACATCCTGGAATGTGAAATCAAGTGGGCCTTAGAAAGCATCACTATGAACAAAGCTAGTGGAGGTGGTGGAATTCCAGTTGAGCTATTTCAAATCCTGGAAGATGATGCTGTAAACATGCTGCACTCAATATGCTAGAAAATTTGGAAAACTCAACAGTGGCCAGAGGACTGGAAAAGGTAAGTTTTCATTCCAATCTCAAAGAAAGGCAATGCCAAAGAATGCTGAAACTAGCGCACAATTGCACTCATCTCACACGCTAGTAAAGTAATGCTCAAAATTCTCCAAGCCAGGCTTCAGCAATATGTGAACCGTGAACTTCCTGATGTTCAAGCTGATTTTAGAAAAGTCAGAGGAACTAGAGATCAAATTGCCAACATCCGCTGGATCATGGAAAAAGCAAGAGAGTTCCAGAAAAACATCTCTTTCTGCTTTATTGACTATGCCAAAGCCTTTGACTGTGTGGATCACAATAAACTGGAAAATCCTGAAAGAGATGGGCATACCAGACCACCCAACCTGCCTCTTGAGAAACCTATAGGCAGGTCAGGAAGCAAGAGTTAGAACTGGACATGGAACAACAGACTTGTTCCAAATAGGAAATTGAGTACATCAAGGCTGCATATTGTCACCCTGCTTATTTACCTTATATAGAGAGTACTTCATGAGAAACGCTGGACTGGAAGAAACACAAGTTGGAATCAAGATTGCTGGGAGAAATATCAATAACCTCAAATATGCAGATGATACCATCCTTATGGCAGAAAGTGAAGAGGAACTAAAAAGCTTCTTGATGAAAGTGAAAGTGGAGAGTGAAAAAGTTGGCTTAAAACTCAACATTCAGAAAACAAAGATCATGGCATCTGGTCCCATCACTTCATGGCAAATAGATGGGGAAACAGTGGAAACAGTGTCAGACTTTATTTCTTTGGACTCCAAAATCACTGCAGATGGTGACTGCAGCCATGAAATTAAAAGATGCTTACTCCTTGGAAGGAAAGTTATGACCAACCTAGATAGCATATTCAAAAGCAGAGACATTACTTTACCAACAAAAGTCGGTCTAGTCAAGGCTATGGTCTTTCCTGTGGTCATGTATGGACATGAGAGTTGGACTGTGAAGAAGGCTGAGCACTGAAGAATTGATGCTTTTGAACTGCGGTGTTGGAGAAGACTCTTGAGATTCCCATGAACTGCAAGGAGATACAACCAGTCCATTCTGAAGGAGATCAGCCCTGGGATTTCTTTGGAAGGAATGATGCTAAAGCTGAAACTCCAGTACTTTGGCCACCTCATGCAAAGAGTTGACTCATTCGAAAAGATTCTGATGGTGGGATGGATTGGGGGCAGGAGGAGAAGGGGACGACAGAGGATGAGATGGCTGGATGACATCACTGACTGGATGGATGTGAGTCTGAGTGACCTCCGGGAGTTGGTGATGGACAGGGAGGCCTAGTGTGTTGTGATTCATGGGGTCGCAAAGAGCCGGACACGACTGAGAGACTGAACTGAACTGAACCTAAAGATATCTGTTTATTGAAGCAGTGTTTATCTATGTGCTTCAATTTTTAATAAATAAACTTTATAAAACTGAGAATTTGGAGAAATTGCTGATCTGGGTTTTGGTAGCAGCTTGTTAAAAGCAGCACTTAGTTACACAAAGAGCAGAAACAGCAAACACCTTGATGAATAAAAGTCGTATAACAGTTATATAGATTTAAAAAATTATTCTTATCTATCCTAATTTTAATGTATCTTACATGAATCATCAAAAGTTACCTAAAACATTGCTTTTCTGAAATGCACAATGATCTTCAATGAGACCTATTGCCTACAAGAGAATATTTCACAAAAGGTGGGAAGGAGAGAAGAACAAAGAGTTCTCATGAATTCCTACTGATGATAAATGGACAAATGGTATGTTAAGATGTATTTGATTATGTTCTGCAACTGAAAAGTGGAGAAAATGGAAACTGGAAAGTGCCCTGGAAATCATTTTCAAGGCCAGCATTTGAACCATGATTACCTTTGGGTCTGTATACTACAAGCTTTCATTATGGATGGCCTGGCTAGCTGCACCTACAGTTTATTTTTTGTTTTGTTTTTCACTGTTGTTTAATTCTAGTAGCTCTTAGTACTGAAGATGTATCTGATGCTAATGTGTCACCAAACATTTTCATCACAGTAATAAGTTCTTCTGAAAACAAGGGGAAGCTCATTGGCACATTGACAAAATCTCCCAAAGCGAGTTTGCAGTGTGGGCTTCTAAACTAGCAAGAGTTTTGACATTTGTGTGTTCTATTTATTTTATATTCTCATTGTTTTCTTTCTCCTCAGCAAAGCCTTGAACTTCACTTGTTCAATGAGTTCAGTCATAGAAAATATTCAGAGGACATGGGTAGATGGTGAATTCACCAGGGAGTTTATGCAATTCTCTGACTCATTCCATCAATCGAGAATTATATAGAAACAATCCCAGTATGGACTAAAGCATAATCTGCCTTGAAGAAAAACAGGAATGACAAAATGATTAAAAAATAAATTTGAGTAGCTCTCTGTTTTCCCTGTAGAATACTTCTAATTAGATTTTGGCTGAAATGTGTTGGTTCCTCATCCCTGATAGTTGTACTTTTTTTTAGTTCATTATAGTATTTTTATCACTGCTATTTCTGTTGTTGTAATAACATTTTCTAATTATTTTTTGTATAATCAGCCTTTAATGAATTTTAGAAATAAATATGTATTTATTGTATGAGCTTTAGCATTTTTGGGTGCTTACTTTTGACATGATTAACTTGTCTTATTTTATAAATTTGAAACAGAATTTATCATGATGCAAAAATGATTTTATATATATAATACAGATGTACACACAGATATATGTGTGTATATAACTATAAACAATCTTATGCCTCCAAAAAAGGTATGTGTCAATTCCTATGGTTCTCAGTGAGGTACATTTTTGACCCCTATGGCACAATTGGCAATGTTTGAACATATATCTGATAGTCACAGCATGGGGAGGGGGGTAAATAGGACATCTAATGGCTAGAAGCCAAAGATGCTACTAACAATTCCATAGTATACAGGTCAATTTTCCCACCTCCAATCAAGGAAAATGATTAATTCAGCCCAAATTGTCAATAACTCTGACGTTGAGGAATTCTGGTCTAAAAACGTGTAGAAATGTCAATGTACAATTCAAGAAATTACATCTGAAGTTACAGATCTTTAACATGCTATGAGCCTTTATAGTGCACATATGAAAAACTCACAGGAAGTGCAAAAAATTGTTTTGAATGGTATAGAAAGAATTTTTTTTTTATCAAGAGCACTGTAAAGCAGGGAACTTTGCAATGCAAAACCTCAACCTATTTTTAATTGGAAAAATAACCAAGAAGACTTGAGTAAAAAATATATATTTATCTTTGCAGTTACCTTTATTGTTGTATCTACCCCAGGTCATTTTTTCTATTTTTCAATTTCCCTCATCCACCCTACCCTATCCCTTAATCTCCTCTATGTGAGTAATGAAGAGGTTGCCATTTTTAATTGCAATATAATTGCTTTACAATGTTGTGTCAGCTTCTGTTATACAACAAAGAGAATCAGCTAAAAGTATATAAATATCCCCCTCTTCAACCCCCTCATCCCAGTCCTCTAGGTCATCACAGAGCACTGAGCTAAGCTCCCTGTGCTATACAACAGGTTCCCACCAGCTATTTTAAACATGGTAGTAGTATATACATATGCCAATACCAATCTTCCAATTTATCCTGCATTTTAATTCAGTATGAGCCTTTTCCCCTGAAAATTTTAGGAAAGACACTAGAAATGAGAATCCTCTCTCTGTCTCTGGCTGATAAACCAGAGAGATTTTTAAAGCTGTACTTCCCATTGCATGAATTGAAGAAGCACTGAAGACCTAGAGAGAGACAGAGGAGAAAGTGCTTAAGAAGTTTTGTTGTGCCTTAGGAATGCATTCTCCACTAAGGCACTCTTCAACACTAGAAAGTAAAGGGTAAAGTTGTTTTTTAGTCATTTGAAATGATCAACGGTTGTTTTTTTGAATGAGACGCCCTTTAGAAATAATGAAAGAACAAGAGGTCAATATTTTTTGTTGTATGTTCATAAATGTGCATACATACACACACACCTACTTACACTTTAATACAAATATGGTTATATTGTGCCTGCTATTTTTGGACTTGTGCTGGCTCAAACAGTAAAGAATCTGCCTGCAATGCAGGAGACTTGGGTTTGATCCCTGGGTTGGGAAGATCCCCTGGAGGAGGGCCTGGCAACCCACTCTAGTACTCTTGCCTGGATAATCCCATGGACAGAGGAGCCTGGCAGGCTACCGTCCATAGTCACAAAGAATCAGATACAACTGAACAACTGAGCACAGCATGCCATTTGGTGTGTGGCTTTTCTCATTCATCAAAGCATTGTGGACTTCTTTTCATGTCCATTTGAAATCAATGCTTTAATGGCTGTCGAGCATTCTCTTTCCTGGCTTTACAGCAACTTATTAAGCCATTCTTCACTTGATCAACATTCAAGTCATTTGTTACCAAATGCTCCCTATTTAAAAAAAAAAAAAAAACGCAGAGGTGATCATGTTTGTGTATACATGTTTATGCATCTTTGGGGTATCATCTTAGAAAATATTCCAGAAAATATGCTGAGTCAAATAATATTTAATTGAAGATTTTTTGCACAATACTAATTGCCCTTCCAAAAAGGCTGGAACAAATTGCATTCCCATGATCAATGCACTAAAATACCCTCATCCTATGCCTTTCCAGACAGTGGATTTTCTTATGTTCTTTCATCTTTGTTAATATTTTTCCTCATTATTAACATGAAGGATCAAAAAGTCTCTTTTCCATTAACATTTTTGGTAACCAGTAAAGGTGAGCATCTTTTCATTTTTAATAATCAATTTTAACTCATTTTTTCAATTGGCTTTTCATATTCTTTGCCCATTTTTAAATAACTTCCCTGGTGGCTCAGACAATAAAGCATCTGCCTACAATGTGGGAGACCTGGGTTCCATCCCTGGGTTGGGAAGATCCCCTGGAGAAGGGAAATGGCAACCTACTCCAGTACTCTTGCCTGGAAAATTCCGTGGATGGAGGAGCCTGGTAGGCTTCAGTCCATGGGGTCACAAAGAGTTGGACACGACTGAGCAACTTCACTTTCTTTCTTCTTTCTTTCATCTTTTTAGTTTTGATTTATATAAGCTTTATTAAGAAAATTAGTCTGTCAAATGTATTACAAATACTTCCTCACAGATTGTCTCAACTTTTATTATGGTATTTTTAGCTTGAAAGAGGCTTTACATTTTTATGTCATCATATTTATCAAAATTTTGTGACTTCTAGGTTTACCAGTGAGGCTTAGAAAGACAACTCCTTCATCAATATAACAAAGCACATTCATACATATCTTCTTCTACAAAGATTTAGTTTTTAACATTTAGTTATTTGATCTATCTGTAATGTATTTGAATGCTTTGGAGTGAGGTAATAATCAAGTTTGACAGCTAATGCTAAGCTCTGTGATAAGAAAGACTTGGATCTGGGCTTTACCACTTAATAGCCGAGTGACCTTAAGAAAATCACTTAACCTCTTGAAGTCTGTTTCTTCATCTATAAAAAGAGGGTAATAATACTCCCTAACTCATAGGCTTGTGATGTAAATGAAAGAATCCATTCCAAGAACTTAGAACAAAACAGGAACATGTAAGAATATAATCACTATTAGCTGGACTGTCTTATTTCTATTTCTATTCTCAATAGATAATATTTTCCCTAGATGATTTATTGATTAGACCACTTTTTTATCCAAAGGTATAAAATGCTACTTGTATTATATTTCTAATTAAAGTATATGATTAGCTATATGTTTAAACTCTCTATTATTGTGTTCTTCTATCTGTGCATTTCCAAAACATAGGTCCTAGTACTTTCAAAATAACTTTATAATAGTAAACATTCTTTTCTTGTTCTTGGAATTAATTTTGATATTTTTAATTTCTTACAATTAAACGTGATTTTGAGTTTGAGTCATGTATTTAATTTGTTAAGAAAGCACAATGCTAATTGCTTTTTCCAAAAAACTGGAACAACTTGTATTTTCAGTGTTATTCAGAATATGCCCACATCCCATGCCTTTCCTACCAGCAGGTTTCTTCATGTACTTTCCTCTTTGCTAATAGTTTTCTTTGTTATCAATCTGAAGGTTGAAAAATAACTTTTAATCTTTATTTTATAGACACAAGGAGAACTGACATCTTTAAATTATTATCTTTTTTGTATTTTGCTGCTTTTATTTGAGTCTTTTTTTTTAATTTCTCTCAGTAAAGTTTTATATGGCAGTTTTCTTCATTTAGTACTTCTACATTTCTTGTTAAATTTATTTCTTAGTATTTTATTTTCACTTTATTTTTGACTGCTTATTTTTTTAAAAAAACTCCATTACATTTAAATTTGTTTTTGTTAGTATAAATGGAAAATATTAATCATTTTATATGAATTTTGCATTATCTTCATATCAAATATGTAAAAGTGCATTATCTAGCACTTTTTAAATAATTTTAAATAATAGTGGTGAAAGCAGCATCATTATTTTGTTCCTGAGTTTACATTCAGTTTTTTAAATTTTTTTTGCAATAAAATATAAGGTTTTTAATTTGTATTATAAGTCACACTTTTAGGGAAGCATTCATGTTTTAATGAAGGTTGAATTTTATAAAGCCTTTATTGGTATTTACCAGGATGATCATATTTTTATCTTTTTTGACTTATTAATATGGTAAATTACATTTATACAGTCCCTAAGGGATTCCTGCTTTTGAACTCTTTGCCTTCTTAGAGTGCCTCCTGCTTCACTAGTATTCATTTATTCTGTTGATATGCTGTTGGAATACATTTGCAAATGTTTCATCTCAGATTTTTGAATCAATACTCGCAATGTACATTTTTTAGTAGTTTTCTTCACATTTGTTGCCCTCATCAGGTTCAGGTTGGGTATTAGCATTATGCTGCCTTAAAAATAATTAGAAAATTTCCCTTGTCATTCCATGCTCTAAAACAGTTTCAAATGCATAGATGTTATAGGATTATAACTTCTAAAAGAGCGATCTGTATAGACAGAAGAATGAATTTAAAAGCTGGCCTTACTACTTTTTCTTTGTTTCAACATTTATAAATGAGCATAATAAAATTCATCAAATGAGTCTCTTCAGAGACATCAAAAGGTATAATGAATGCAACTGGATACTTACACCTCTTAATTTCCCTCTTTTCACTCATCCACCACAAATGAGTCACAGGGATGAAATGTAGAGTATGGGACATTTATTCAATAACTATGTAATATCTCTATGACAGATGGTAACTAAATTTATCATGGTGACCGTTTTGAAATGCATAGAAATATCAAATCACTATATTGTGTAACAGAAATTAGCATAATGCTCTAGGTTAATTATACTTCAAAAACAAACATAAACACAGAAAAAGAGATCAGATTTGTGGTGACTAGAGGCAGGGATAGGAATCGGGGGGATGAGATGAAAGTGGTCAAAAGGTACAAACTTCCAGTTGTAAAATAAATAATTACTATTAATGTAATATACAGCATGATTACTATAATCAACACTACTGTATACATGTGAAAGTTGCCAATAGAGTAAATCCTGAGTTCTCACCACAAGAAAAAATACATTTTTCTTTTATTCTGTATCTATATAAGATGATAGATGTTCACTAAACTTATTGTGGTCATCATTTCATGACATTTGTAACTCAAATCATTATTCTATACATCTTATATAGTGCTGTATGCCAATTGTATGTCAATAAAACTGGAAGAAAAATAAATAAAATTATACCACTTTTATTCTTTAAAAAAGATAATAAATATAAAACACTTAGCATATATGCCTTGTGTTTGCTGTGTGCATGCTAAGTCACTTCAGTCATGTCTTACTCTTTGAGACATTATGGACTGTAATCCCCCAAACCCCTCTGTCCATGGGGTTCTCCGGGCAAGAATCCTGGAGTGGGTTGCTATTTCCTCCTCCAAGGGATCTTCCTAACTCAGGAGTGGAACCCTCATCTCTTCTGTCTCCTGCATTTTCAGGCATGTTCTTTACCATTAACGCCACCTGAGAAGCCAGAATATGCCTTAGTTCAGTTCAGTTCAGTCATTCAGTTGTGTCCGACTCTTTGCAACCCCATGGACTGCAGCCCGTCAGGCTTGCTTGTCCACCACCAACTCCTCGAGCTTGCTCAAACTCATGCCCATCCAGTCGGTGATTCCATCCAATCATCTCATCTTCTGTTATCCCCTTCTCCTCCTGCCTTCAGTCTTTCCCAGCATCAATATCTTAGCATATGCCTTGCAAGGAGGTAAATAAATGAACGTTATATTATCCATTTCTCAAAATATGGAAAATTTTGCCTGTGAAACCATTTTTTCCTGACAATTTGGTTAAGAAGAAAATATAGTTCTTCAATATTTTTATCAATTTCTATCATGATTACTAGCCCATTTCTGCTTTTTGTCTTTTTGAGTCATTTTGGAGATGTATATTTTTCTAGAAAGAAACCATTCCAGTAATGTTAAAATATTAAAAAACATTGTGACTGTACAATACATTCTTAAATGATCTCTGCACTTGAGGTTAGTTTGTCTTTATTAATATTTTCTCTCTTTTCTTATTACTATAAGTAGCTCTTAATTTTTTATTTTTCTCATATTTTTAATCTTATTATGTAATTCTATCAAATGGAAAACTATATATAATGATAAAATTAATGCTTGTGTACCTAACATTCAGCTGTGCCAAATCTCAGTATTCTCTCATATGTCATGCATGCTTCCCTTTACAGTTTCAAAAAAGAAAACATTAAATATAGAATAAATCTCCTTGTGTATCCCTCCTTTGTCCACTTCTTGTTCCATGTTGCCTAGCAATATCTTTAATTTTGTGTCTACACATACCAAATTTGGTGGTTAACTCTATTCACCAACTATTTTCAATTCTTAGAATTTCTGAACATATAGCAGGATGACACTTCTCAGTCCCCTTGAGGTGGGATGGGACCTTTATGGCTACTTCTAGCCAATAAATTATGAATAGAGATAACATGTGCCATGTTGAGGCCAGATCATTTAACTGTTCATCTGAGGTTCTCAAATGCTCTATGTTCATCCTGCATGGCAACCTCCAACTTTCCAGGTAATGGGTGTTGAATTGCATGAGCCCCAAAGTAAAGATGATGTGGGGCTGGACTCCTTAAAAACCCTCAACTGACTTGTAGCATGAGTGAGAAATAAACCTTTGGTGCTTAAAATTTCTGAGATTATTTTAATTGCCTTTGTTGTTTTTACCACAACTCAATCCAAACTATCTTGACCAATGCATCCATAAACAACAGATAATATGTTTTCATCTCTACATAAATGTTATCAAGTCTCTTATGCTCTCCCACAACTCACTTTTCTCATCGGATATTATGTTTTTTAAGATTAATCCATGTGTTACCTGCATAGTTCTTTCATTTTAAGGACTGCTTATTTTTCTGCTGTCTGAGTGAACCACAATGAATTTACTCTTTCTTCTATTCCTGGAAATGTGTGTTGTTTCCAATTTTACACTGTTAATGATGATCCTACGTTATTGGACACCTCACACTATGAACATTTTACGTGAGTGTAATTATTAGCTTATGGAGAGCATGCATCTTTAAATTATTGGGCCTTGTCAAAGTCCTCTCCTCTATAATTATAGAAGTTTGCACCTCGGCCAGCACTACAGAAGAATTCCTATTTCTACATCCTACCAACACTTAATATTGTCAAAAATTCTCATCTTATCAGTATTATTTATGGTATTAATTTGCACTTTCCTGATTATTATTGTAAGCTTCCTAGGTAGCTTGGTGGTAAAACTTCTGCCTGCCAGTGCAAGAGATGAAAGAGAAGTGGGTTTGATCCCTGGATCAGAAAGATCCCCTGGAGAAGGAAATGGCAATCTGCTCCAGTATTCTTGCTTGGAGAATCCCAAGGACAGAGGAGCCTAGTGAGCTACAGTCCACAGGGCCTCAAAGAATTGGACAAAACTGAGAGACTGAGCACACATGATTACTGGTGTAACTGAGCATCATTTTGTATGCCTATTTTCCATGCATAAATGACATTTATCAGTACATGTTGTCATTTAGTCGCTAAGTTGTGTCCAACTCTTGCAACCCCATGGACTATATAGCCCACCAGGTTCCTCTGTCCATGGGATTTCCCAGGCAAGAATACTGAAGCGGGTTACCAGCACATTTACTTTGTTTTTTTTTTTTTCCCCCCTTGGATTTTGTTATTTGAAATTCAGTGGTGCTCTTATAAGTTACATACACTGAAAATATCTTCTCTGAGTCTGTTTTTCCTTTTGTTCTATATAAGTTTTTAAATTTCAATGTTGTCAAACACTGTATTTCAATTTATTCATTTATCACTTGACCTTGTTCTTCATAGCTTTAAGATATAATTCACACATCATGCAATTAACATATTTAATGCATAAAATTAAATACTTTTCAGTATATTGACAGTTGTATATAACTGACACTGCAGTCAGTTTTAGAACACTTTTATCACCTTAAAAAGCAACCCTATATCTTTTAGTAAATTCCTCCAATCCCCATTCCTCCAGCCATAAGCAATTTCTAATCTACTTTCTGTTTCTCTAGATTTCCCTGTTCCAGATGTTTCATCTTATGTGACTAGTTTTTTCAATTTGCATAATATTGTCAAGGTCCATCCACGTTGTAGCATGATTTCACCTTTGTATACCTTTAAAAGGAGATTCTTCCCTAACCTGAACCCATAATAATAGTGTCTTTTGTTTACTTTATTAAATTATATACTTTGATTTTTACATGTAGGTCTTTAATCTGCTAGGAATTGATATCTATGTTTGATTAGAGGTAGGGAACTATTTTCCCATATGGACAGCCAATTATATCAGCACTATTTATTAAAATACTCTGCCATTTCCCCTCAGATTTATATCATTACTGATATTATATAACAAGGTTCCATATTTTGTGAGTTTGCTTCTAGTCTCCATACTATGATCATGTGCTCTATTTGTCTGTTCATTCAAGTATCTTACTGTTTTGGATGCTATAGCTCTCAGGTCAGTTCAGTTCAGTCTCTCAGTCATGTCTGACTCTTTGTGACGCCATGAACCGCAGCATGCCAGGCCTCCCTGTCCATTACCAACTCCCGGAGTTCACCCAAACCCATGTCCATCAAGTTGGTGATGCCATCCAACCATCTCATCATCTGTCGTCCCCTTCACCTCTCTTAGAGCTATATATATATATAGCTATAGCTCTAATTTTTTAAATAAACCTTGCTCCCTAAAAATGAACCGTGCTCCTTGCTCCCTTACAGTACTTTTGAAAATTCTCTTATATATTCTGAGCTCTTTACAGTTCCATTTCATTTTTAGGATCAACTTCTCAAAATCCATGAGAAATTTCTTATCATAATTTTGATTAGAATTTCATTGAATTTATATATTAATGGAAAACTGATGTATTTATTATACAAATGTGTGTGTGTATGTGTGTGTGTGTTAGTCATGTCTGGCTCTTTGAGATCCCATGGACTGTAGCCCACCAGACTCCTCTGTCCATGAGATTCTCCAAGCAAGAATACTGGAGTGAGTTGCTATGCCCTCCTCCAGGGGATCTTCCCAAATCAGGGATCAAACTCAGGTCTCCCACATTGCAGGCAGATTCTTTACCGTCTAAGCCACCAGGGAATATTTCCATCCAAACGCATGGTATATATTTCCTTTTCCTTAAATTTACTGTATTACTTTATACAACATTTATCAATTTCAAAACAAAAAAAAACTTGCATATTTTCTATTATTCTTTTCCCTAGGTACCTTATAGTTATTTTTAAATGATGTGCAAATAATATCTTTTATAAAAATGCATTGTCTAGTTGTTAGTGTAGTATAAAAATGCAATGCAATTTATTTTTCCTTATGTTGTTCTTGTGTCTGTTTCATTAGAACTTCCTTATTAGTTCTAATAATTTCATAGCATGGAGATTTTCTTGGTTTTCCATATAAACATCATATGGTTTGGGAATACTAAACTCTCTTTCTCTTTTTCTATCTTTCCAGTCCCAACATATTCTAGTTATTTTGCTCATCTTACAATTCTGCCTATGGCCTCTGGTGCAATGTTAAATATAAAAGTGACAGCAGCTGCCCTTTTCTTATTCTTGACTTTAAACATTTCATCATTAAGTATGATGTTTGCTAAAGGTTTTTGCAGGTTATATTTTATCATGTTAGGAAGGTTGCCTGATTTTCTTAGTTTACTTGGCATTTTTGAAAATCAAGAATTTGTGTTGAAATTTACAAAATGCTATTTCTCTCCTTAATGAGATGTTTCTGTGATTGTTCTCCTTTAATATCAGTATCTTCAAATGATGAATTATGCTAAATAATTTACTCAATTTAAATCATGGGTACATTCCTGAGAGAAAAGTTTCTTGCTATAACACATGCACCCACATATACATAAATGTACATAAAATCGGTGCACATATATTTTTGTATGCACATAAATATTACTGAATTTGTTCGGTTTAACCTACTCCAGTATTATAACCTGGAGAATCCCATGGACAGAGGAGCCTGGTGGGCTTCTGTTCATAGGGCCACCAAGAGTTGGACACAACTGAAGTGGCTTAACAGTAGCAGCAGCATATATTACTGAATTTGACTGGCTTAAAATGTATTTAGTGTTTTTCTGTCTATAATAATAAATGATATTGACCCAAAGTTTTGTTTTCCTGAACTAACTTTTATCTTACCAATAACTTAATACAAATTTGGAAAATTAGACCAGTTTGCACAGGAATGGAAAGAAAGATAATCTAGTACTTGAATATTTGGAAATGCATGCCTTTAAATTTCTAGATGCTTTTGAGGTAGGAGACACTTCTTTAAATTATTGAGTCAATTTCTGTCATGAATTTTGCTCTATTCAGATTTTCCATTTAATTTCATATTTGTAGTGGATATTTCTCACATGTATAAGTTGGGATGCTATATCACTCAGTGTGCCAATTAATTGTGTATGTGAACCACCTTCATAAGATCCTACAGAAAGGAATATCAGCCATTGATGAAAAATGTAATTTAGCTTAATTTTTAATAAAAATCATCCTTTAAAGCTTGTGTTGTGTAGAGTGTGCAGTTTAAAATGTTCTTTCCCTTGCTAGTGGAGTGAGTTATTATAACATTAGTGCATAAAACAATATACATTAGACTCTGTCCAAAACACTTTTCATGTATTAACTAATTTAATTCTTCTACAACCCTAATGGTGGCTTCTATTATTATCCTTATTTTAGAGACCAAGGGACTGAAGGACTGAGAGGGCTGACAACTTGCCCAAAGTTACACAGTTAGTTATTCACATGTAACTGTCAAGCCTCCTCACTCTAGAATGCACAGCTTTAACCACTGTGCCAACTTGCCACCTCTGGTGTGATCCACCACAACAGTGCAAGGTAAGCAAGGCTTATTATCCAGATTCTCTAGAAGAGGAACCCAGTGTTCAGAGAGGTGAGAGACTTGTCCAGAATTGTAGCAGCAAAAACTGACAAAAGTGAGAATGAGATTCAGTTCAGTTCAGTCACTCAGTCGTGTCTGACTCTTTACGACCCCATGAACCACAGCACACCAGGCCTCTCCATCCATCACCAACTCCCGGAGCCTACCCAAACTCATGTCCATTGAGTTGGTGATGCCATCCAACCATCTCATCCTCTGTCATCCCCTTCTCCTCTTGCCCCCAATCCACACCCCCCCCAGCATTAGTGTCTTTTCAAAATGAGTCAGCCCTTTGCATCAGGTGGCCAAAGTATTGGAGTTTCAGCTTCAGCATCAGTCCTTCCAATGAACACCCAAGACTGATCTCCTTTAAGATGGACTGGTTGGATCTCCTTGCAGTCCAAGGGACTCTCAAGAGTCTTCTCCAACGCCATAATTCAAAAGCATCAATTCTTCGGCACTCAGCTTTTTTTATAGTACAACTCTCACGTCCATACATGACCACTGGAAAAACCATAGCCTTGACTAGATGGACCTTTGTTGACAAACTAATGTCTCTGCTTTTTAACCTGCTGACTAGGTTGGTCATAACTCTCCTTCCAAGGAGTAAGCGTCTTTTAATTTCATGGCTGCAATCACCATCTGCAGTGATTTTGGAGCCCAAAAAAATAAAGTCAGCCACTGTTTCCACTGTTTCCCAGTCTATTTGCTCTCCTGAAAAGTTCATTTTTCTTTGTCCTTAGTTACACTGCCTCTGTCCATGTCCTGCCTTTTCATATATCTAAAGACTGCTACTCTGTTATGGTAGGTTATTCTCCAAGTGGAAATGCTATAAATACATAATACCAGTACTTCTCTCGTAAGGAGTTGTGAGTCTTATATTAGATGATAATAGTAAATTCCTCCCATAATCCGTACACTTAACAAGTCCTCGGTAAAGGGAGTGCAGTGCCTACTATATTCTTTTCCTGATTCTCAGTCCTTTATTCTGCTTCTCTTTACCCCAGAGCAACTAGTAGCTTTTTTGACCTTTATCTCTTTGGCCTCATCCCTTGATCATTGCTGCCTCCCTTAGCTTTCTATTTTCACTGACTGCTGGGCTCAGTTTCCTTCATGAAGCCTGCCAGGCTTTGGAGAAAAAAAAAGCCTGGAATGAAATATTAATAAATAAACAAAGTTTGGGAGCCTGGAGGAAACAGGACATCAGTGACAGTAAGTATGAGAAATTCTTGTGAGCAATAGTGAGCAGAGTTCAGAGCTGATGTGAATGCTAAACAAGTATATAGTATGATAAATGATAAAATAAGACAAAAATGATCATCTTCTCAAAAGTAGTACATTCTACAAAGCCCCACATAGTAAAGACAGCAACTTCACTTTTTGGGTTTATGCATGAAGCTTTGATGGGGCCTATGTCTTTTAAATTTTTTTTCAGATAGTTTTATCATTGTCAACTGTAATTGCAGGTTGATTTTAGCCACCATGAGCATAGAATATCAATTACAAATACACTTATTACTGCCCTGCTTTTACATACATTATCTCATTTAAACTTTATAACAACACCATGAAGCAGCAAAGCTATTATAATCTAGATTTTAACATGGAATAATCAAGGCTCAGAGAATTCAAAAAGTTGCCTTTGAATCACATGCCAGCAAGTGGGGTAATAGGTTTTGCATCTCTGTTTATCTGACCCCATAGTCCTTCTTTTTCCCCATTTTCCTACACAACCTCATGAAAGAAAACCCGTGAAGGTTTGTTGATGTATCAACTACTGAATAGTTGATAGCAGAAATATTCAGAGTGTTTTCTTTTACTGTTCATGACTTTTGTTTGGTGTTCTCCTGGTTTGTATGATGCAGGATTCAGACTGGGGCCACCCCAGTAGATTTTATCTTGATATTAAACCTCTGCTTTCTCCTACTGCTGCACTATACACCACCCAGGGTCTAGGCAACCTGTGGTTTGTTGTGGCTGTTTTGAAGATGGTCCTCCCTGGTGGTTCAGTGGTAAAGAATCTGCATGCAGTGCAGGAGACCATAGTTAGATCCTTGGGTCAGAAAGATCCCTTGGAGAAAGAAATGACAATCCACTCCACTATTCTTGCCTGAAGAATTCCATGGACAGAGGAGCTTGGTGGGCTACAGTCCATGGGTTCACAAAAGAGTTGGGCATGACTGAGTGACTAAACAACAACTACTTGCTTAAAGGTAGTCAGACTAATACCTTGAGAAAACCTCCCAATGTAGAAGAACTTCTCCCCTTTCCTTTTCAGTTTTCTATACATTGTACTCTAGAGTGTTCAACAAGGATGATTTCTAAATGGTCTGTTGGTTTTCTTCTGTCCAACTCTGTCACTTTGCTGGATAGTGTACCTTCATGGATTCCCCAGGGGAGATGATCTGGGTGCACAGTGAGAAAACATCACTCACTATTTATTTTCTTGAAAGTATATAACTGAGATTTGAATCCATTAATTTGTACTGAATGTCTTTTTTGATATTGTCTTTGCTTCATCTTCCTCTGTCAAGATGTAGGAGAGAGAAGATGGAAGCATTGTGACTCAAAGAAAAGTATTTTTTTGGTTTGAAAGTAGCTTACATGTAGAATAATGGTGGGAGGCCTAGGTAGTTTGGACCAGTGTGTTTGTCTATGTGTGCCTGTGGGCACATTTTTATGCGAGGACTCCTTCAAGTTTAACCACTGGGAGTTGTCTTGTGGAGCGGATCTGCATAAAACATCAGTTCTATCTTTAGGGGTTTGTGCTTGCTAGAAATACAGAGTTGAAGAGTCTATCAGTCACTTTGCTGGCCCCTATTCAGAAAGTGTGAGCACCTTGAGGGTGTGGCCTATGCTGGATGATCTCATTGAATTCCTGGCATGATACACAGATATTCTACAGAATGAATGCTAGGTGTTTCAAAAATAAATTAATGAATAAAAAATGTGACGAATGAATGGATAAGAGGATAAATAAATTACAGAATTATTAAATAAAAATAGAAGCTGGAATGGCTTGGAAAGCCAGGGCTAGTTTGGGCTAAGGATATAACTGATAAAGAGTCAGAGAAATGAAACCCCTTTATGATCTCACAGAGGATAATCAGATAGTTTAATTTAACCACCTTAAAAATTACACTTGTTCACATGGTGGATTAAATTCTTATGTTTACCATCTCTCATTTCAGAGACACTGCTGAAATGAAGGTAAAGGAATAAAAATTGCATTAAGCTAAGGGCAAAGAAAGTAAGAGAAGCAACAGTGGCAAAAAAAAAAGAAGAGACTTCAACATAAATTCATTTCACAAATGTGTATCCAATGCCTGCTATGTGCCTGACATTGTTCTCAGAACTGGGGAAAAGTCAGTGAGCAGAACATACAAAAATTCTCACATCTTGGGGTTTATATTCTAGTAGAAGGAATACCTTTTCAGGAAAAGGCTGAAAATGGATGGAAGAGTTGACTGATCTAACAAAAATGGAAGAAGTTATAACTATAAAATAATATAAAAATGCCAACACGGGGCAGATATTGAAAGATGAGATGATCTTCCACACAAACCCCAGAATGGTTCATACTGATGTATCAGATACCGCAGAAGACAGGGACAGGAAGCTGGGAGGAAAACAGTTGGACTTGCAGAAATTTTGTATTTAGAGTGGTGGACATCCAGATTTTCACCCCACCTTCCACAGCAATCACCCATTTTCTATTCCTTCCAGATAGGAAATCAAATGTTGTGTGTCTGAAAGTGGAACTTGACAACCTCCAGACGTTAAGACACCTAACACAATGGAGGCCAGTGGTGAGATCCAGAGTGGAAAAACAAAGAATTAAGTGAAAGTGAATGTACTGAGACTCCCAGCTGGCTTTCCCCTCTCCTCCTCATAGGACACCAGGTTGTGTAACCCCAGCATAACAGGAATGCAATAGTCTCTTGAGAAACTGACTCATCTCATAAACTTGACCTTGAGAGACCAATATTAAATGGTTCCTCAGAAAGAAAACCAGTTTATGCCATGATTATCATGTAGTTCCTCCTCTACAAACAGAGTTCTCAATGAGTGTGTGGTTTTACTCTTTTTTTTTTTTTTAATAGTTTGTGAATTCTGCAGCGTTTATTTGGATAAAAAATATTTATATGTACTTTGCATCACTGACACGATGGATATGAGTTTGAGTAGGCTCTGGGAGTTGGTGATGGATAGGGAAGCCTGGCATGCTGTAGTTCACGGGGTCACAAAGAGTAGGACATGACTGACGGAACTGAACTGAAGTTTGGTTTAGGTTTTTAAAATTAATTTTTGTTGGATTATATTTGCTTTACAATGTTGTGTTTGTTTCGACTGTATAGAAAAAGGAATCAGCTCTTAATTATGAACAAGCCATCCAAAGATCATCAGACATTTCAGAAATCCATAGAAAATGTAGTAAATGCATTGAAAGAGAAAAGATAGAAAATGGAGAGTCAGAAACTATCAAATAAATAGCAGTATAAGAACTGAGGGACTCAAGATTGCAGATGGAAAGGATTCTCTGAACATTCTGATATTGATAAGGACTGGGGTGTCACTGGTATTTTTATATAGCCCTACAAATAATTATAATATATTTGTAGGACTGAAAACAATTGTTCCAGCTATTAATTTAGATTTTCTTTTTTTTTTTTTTTTTGAGGTTAGCACACAAAGTGACATGTAAATAGTTTTCCTGTGCAATTATCATAGTGCTTGTCATGGTGGAATATTTGAAAGACAAAGGGTGGAGGAATAGGACTGCTTTCTCCCAGATTGGCATTCCTATAATTCCTTTTTGTCTTTCTCAGGTTGTGGAAATATATAAGAAACAATAAAAATAAAGTTCTGTTTGATTATGATCCTATGAAAGAGTTAAGAAGCCTCTTTTTGTATAAGCTTATATTTTTCCTCTTACAAAAGCTTTTATTTTTTAAAACAATGCCCATATCTCATGTAGATTACTTTGTCCAGTGTTGGCTTGTCCCAGGACCATGCCAAACCTGATTACAAATAAGGAGAGAGAACCCAAGGATGACAGAGATGTGCTTCTACACACCTATTCTAAAGAGATAGTTATGTAAAAGCAGTATAAACTATCCAATATCTGGGGCAAGGGATACAGCCTGACAGGGTAGAGAAAAGTTCCTGGTGTTTCAGACTCCACAGATCTATCTGATAACTTCCTCTGCTTAATTACTGTTCTAAGGCTATACTGTTCTGACCATAGTGGGAGAAGATAACCCCCAACGTTACTATTTATTTGCTCTATCTCTACTAAAAAGTAGCTTTCTCTACTCTTGGGAATTGGAAGAGTTCTCTCAGTAGATGGTAACAAAATGTTAGAGTGGCTAAATTTTAATTTGGTTATGAGGATATTCTATCTTTAAAAGCACCGCTCATGTGTGTGCTGCCGTTTCAGTTGTGTCCAACTCTTTGTGACCCTATGTACTGTAGCCTGCCAGCTTCCCCTGTCCATGGGATTCTCCAGGCAAGAATACTGGAGTGAGTCATCATGCCCTCCTCTAGGGGATCTTTCAGACACCTCTTAAGTCCCCTGCATTGGCACCTCCCATCAGTAAAATGAAAAAGAACTAGTATTAAGGCAGAAGGCACATAAGTAGAACCTAAAGCAAGTCATTCTTTGACCAAAACTTTAAACAGCGGAGTTTTGGATATGAATGATTTGACCTTGTCCCTGCTCAACTTGGCAGCTTAGAGTTCAACTGTGCTAAAATCTTTCTTTACTGTTGACAAGAATGAAATAGAGAGGGTAGAAGGCCTTTCTGAGTGGTAATAATGAAACCAGAATTTGAAACCAACTCAGATGCTTTGATATTGCATTAAATCTGTGGGTTGCTTTGAGTAGTATGGCAATTTTAACAATATTAATCCAGGAGCACAAGCTATCTTTCATCTTTTTTTTTATTGTCTTAAATTGCCTTCATCAGTGTTTTACAGTTTTCAGAGTATAGGTCTTTCACCTCCTTGGTTAAGCTTCTTCCTAGGTATTTTATTCTTTTTGATGCAATTATAAATGGGGTTATTTTCATGCTTTCTCTTTCTGATAGTTTGCTATTTGTGTATAAAAAAGCAATCTTGTATAATGAAACTTTACTGTATTCATTTATTCTAATAGTTTTCAGGTGGAGACTTTAATATTTTCCTATATAAAGTGTCATGTCACCTGCAAATAGTCCCAGTTTTAGTTCCAATTCAGATGCTTTTTATATTTCTTTATCTTGTTTGATTGCTGATACTGGAACTTCCAATATTGTGTTAACTAGAAGTGACAAGAGTGGGTTTCCTTGTCTTATTCCTGAATTTAGAAGAAAGACTTTCAGCTTTTAACTGTTGAGTATGATGCTGGCTGTGTGTTTCTTATAAATGTCCTATATAATGTTGAGATATGCTCCCTCTATACCTACTTTGATGATAGTTATTATCATGAATGAATGTTGAATTTTGTCAAATGTTTTGTTTGCAGCCATTGAGATGATATGTGATTCTTATGTTTCCTTTGTAATGTGGTATATCACATGGATTGATTTGTGAATGTTGAATCATCTTTGTGACTCCAGAATAAATTCGGCTTGTTCATAGTGTATATTTTTTATACATTGTTTTATTTGGTTTGCAAATATTTTTGAGGATTCTTGCATCAATATTCATCAAAGATATTGTCTGCAATATTTGTTTTTTGTAGTCTTTGGTTTTAGTACCAGGGTAATGGTGGCTTTATAGAATGAATTTGAGAGTGTTATAAATTTTTCACTTTTTTGGAATAGTTTGAGAAGGATAGATATTAATTCCTCTTGAAGTGTTTGATTGAGTTCTCCTATGAAACTGTATGATCCTAGAGGGTTTTTTTTTTTTTTTTTGGCTAGGACATTTTTATTATAAAATCAGTTACACTACTAGTGATTGGTCTATTCAAATTATTTCTTTTTGATTCAGCCTTGACAGGTTGCATGTTTCTAGAAATTGTTCCATGTCTTCTAGGTTGTCCAATTTGCTGGCATATAACTGTTCTTAGAATTCTCTTATGATTTTTTGTATGTCTATGGCATTGGTTGTAATTTCTACTCTTTTATTTCCTATTTTGCTTATTTGGGTCTCACAAAACTAGAACAAATGATCCTAAAATTTGTATGAAACCAGAAAAGACACCAATTTGCCAAAGTAATCTGAAGAAAAAAGAACAAAGCTGAAAGTATCACCCTCTGAGACTTCAGATAATACTACAAAATTATAGTAATCCAAACAGCATGATGTTGGCACAAAAATAGACACATAGACAATGGAACATAATAGACATCCCAGAAAGAAATCCACTCAGTTATGTTCAATTAATCTACAACAAAGGAGACAAGAATATACAATGGAGAAAAGACAGTCTCTTCAGGTAGTGGTGCTGGGAAAACTGGACAGCTACACATAGAAGAATGAGATTGGAATATTCTCTAACACTGTATACAGAAACAAAACCAAAATGGATTAAAGATATAAATGTAAGACCCAAAACCATAAAACTTCTAGAAGAAAACACAGCCAAAATATTCTTTGACATAAATTGTAGCACTATTTTTTTTCCCAGATCTGTCTTCTAAGGCAAAAGAAACAAGAAAAATTGAATTAATAGGACCTAATTAATCTTAAAACCTGTTTTTCAGAGGAAAAGTAACCACTGACAAAATAAAAAGACAACTTACATATGAGATGGGAGAAAATATTTGCAACCAACAAGGGGTTAGCAGCCAAATATATAAAATCAATATTAAAGAAAAAAAAACCAGCTCTATTAAAAAATGAGCAGAAGACCTGATACACATTTTCCAGTGAAGACACAGATGGCTAATAAGAACATGAAAAGATGGTCAACATCACTAATTATTAGAGAAATGCAAGTGAAAATCACAATGAGATATAACCTCACACCTGTCAAACGGCTATCACCAAAATGTCTACAAATAACAGATGTTGCTGAGGTTTTGGAGAAAAGGGAACTCTCCTACAGTGTTAGTAGGAATGTAAACTGGTTTAGTCTCTATAGAAAACAATACGGTGCAGCCTCTATAGAAAACAATATGCAGTTGTTTCAAAAACCTAAAAATAGAACTACCATATGATACAGAATTTCCCCTCCTGGGCATATATTCAGAAAAAGTTAAAATACTAATTTAAAAAGATATATGCACCCCAATATTCATCAGTTCAGTTCAGTTGCTCAGTCATGTCCGGCTCTTTGAGATCCCATGAATTGCAGCATGCCAGACCTCCCTGTCGATTACCAACTCCCAGAATTCACTCAAACTCATGTCCATCAAGTCAGTGATGCCATCCAGACATCTCATCCTCTGTTGTCCCCTTCTCCTCCTGCCCCCAATCCCTCCCAGCATCAGAGTTTTTCCAATGAGTCAACTCTTCTCATGAAGTGGCCAAAGTACTGGAGTTGAGGCTTTAGCATCATTCCTTCCAAAGAACACCCAGGACTGATCTCCTTCAGAATGGACTGGTTGGATCTCCTTGCAGTCCAAGGGATTCTCAAGAGTCTTCTCCAACACCACAGTTCAAAGCATTAATTCTTTGGCGTTCATCTTTCTTCATAGTCCAACTCTCACATCCATACATAACCACTGGAAAAACCATAGCCTTGACTAGACAGACCTTTGCTGGCAAAGTAATGTCTCTGCTTTTGAATATGCTATGTAGGTTGGTCATAACCCTCCTTCCAAGGAGTAAGCGTCTTTTAATTTCTGGCTGCAATCACCATCTGCAGTGATTTTGAAGCCCCCCAAAATAAAGTCTGACACTGTTTCCACTGTTTCCCCATCGATTTCCCATGAAGTGATGGGACCAGATGCCATGATCTTCATTTTCTGAATGTTTAGCTTTAAGCCAACTTTCTCACTCTCCTCTTTCACTTTCATCAAGAGGCTTTTTAGTTCCTCTTCACTTTCTGCCATAAGGGAGGTGTCATCTGCATATCTGAGGTTATTGATATTTCTCCTGGCAATCTTGTTCCAGCTTGTGCTTCTTCGAGCCCTGCGTTTCTCATGATGTACTCTGCATATAAGTTAAATAAGCAGAGTGACAATATACAGCCTTGATGTACTCCTTTACCTGTTTGGAACCAGTCTTTTGTTCAAACTATTTACAATAGTCAAGATATGAAGGCAACCCAAGTGCCCGTCAACATATATATATAATATATATATACACACACACCTTTATCCATTGAGCTGTTGATATATATATATATATATATATATATATATATATATATATACACATCTTTATCCATTGAGCTGTTGATATATATATGTAGATAATCATATATACACACATGAAATATTACATATAAATGGTCAGTTTTCATTCCAGTCTCAAAGAAAGGCAATGCTAAAGGATGTTCAAACTACCAGACAATTGCACTCATTTCACATGCTAGCAAAGTAATGCTCAAAATTCTCCAAGCCAGGCTTCAGCAGTACATGAACCAAGAACTTCCAGATGTTCAAGCTGGATTTAGAAAAGGCAGAGAAGGATTTAGAAAAGGCAAAGATCAAATTGCCAACATCTGTTGAATCATAGAAAAAGGAAGAGATTTCCAGAAAATTGACTATGCTAAAGATTTGACTGTGTGGAACACAACAAATGGTGGAAAACCCTTAAAGAGATGGAAATATCAGACCACCTTACCTGCCTCCTAAGAAACCTGTATGCGGATCAAGAAGAAACAACTCGAACTGGACATGGAACAACAGACTGATTCAAAATTGGAAAAGGAGAATGTCAAGGCTGTATATTGTCACCCTGCTTATTTAACTTCTATGTAGAGTATATCTTGTGACATGCCCAGCTGGATGAAGCACAGGCTGTAATAAAGATTGCTAGGAGAAATATCAACAACCTCAGAAATGCAGATGACACCACCTTCATGGCAGAAAGTGAAGAGGAAATAAAGAATCTCTTGATGAAGGTAAAAGGGGAGCTGGCTTAAAACTCAACATTCAGAAAACTAAGATCATGGCAACCAGTTCCATCATTTCATGGCAATCAGATGGGGAAACAATGGAAAGAGTTATAGACTTTATTTCCTTGGGCTCCAAAATCACTGCAGCCATCAAATTAAAAGAAGGCTGCTCCTTAGAATAAAAGCTATGACAAACCTACACAGCTTATTAAAAAGTAGAGGCAATACTTTGCCAACAAAGGTCCATACAGTCAAACCTATGTTTTTTCTTGTAGTCATGTATGGACGTGAGGTTGGATTGTGAAGAAGGTTGAGCACCGAAGAATTGATGCTTTTGAGCGGTGGTGTTGGAGAAGTGTCAGGGAACGTTTAACTTTAGGATTCTTGTATGTTTTTTTCTATTTCTCATGAACCCTCTGTTCCTTATCAGTTCCTTGTAGACAGGAACGAGTGGAGTGGCACGCTGTTCCCAGGACTGAGTTCATGGGATGGAACACATGCATGGATTTCCTTCAGTAACCTTTCACCCTAAGGTAAAACTGCTTAGTCACGACCTTCTTATTCTAAATATGGATTGTCTTCTGGCCTTGTGACGATTGTTATTTCTTTTTATTCCCTTGGTAATGGTTATTACATGTCTGGTTTTTTGTTCTTTGCCTAACTTTATTTTTTACCTGTAGCTTCCTTGTATAACAATATATAAGCTCATGCAAACATTAATAAAGCACCCTTGTTCCACTAGAGACTTGAGTCCCCTGTGTCCTTCTTTCCCTCTCTGGATAGTTCTTTGGAGCATGGAGGTCTGCTGAGCTCATTTTCCTGCCCGGGCTTTCAAGACCTCCTCAAGAAGATGCCCTGTGCCTTCGTGAGTGGTACAAGCCCTATTCTAGGGATTTATTGGTTTTCCATGTAACCCATCAAATATTATTCTCTCTCTTTTGCTTTCTTTTCATTGACTCTGATCCACCAGGCCCCGGTCTGTAAAAAGACTGCAACAAAGAAGACTTGTGAAAGTCCCTTGGACAGCAAGGAGATCAAATCAGTCAATGGTAAAGGAAATCAGTCCTGAATATTCACTGGAAGGACTGATGCTGAATCTGAAGCTCCAGTACTTTGGCCAACTGATGCGAAGAGCCAATTCATTAGAAAAGCTTATGCTGGGAAAAATTGAAGGCAGGAGAAGGGGACAACAGAGGATGAGATGGTTGGATGGCATCACTGACTCAAATGACATGCGTTTGAGCAAGCTCCGGGAGTTGGTAAAGGATAGAGAAGCCCGGCATGCTGCAGTCCATGGGGTTGTAAAGAGTCAGTGACCAGTGAGTGACAGAACAACAAACAACAAATAAAAGATAAATTGTACCACTTGCAATGGGATGGATGGACCTAGAGAATATTTTGCTTAGTGAAATAGTTCAGACAGAGAAAGACAAACACTGTATGATATTACTTATTTGTGAAATTTAAAAACATAATACACATGAATGTATATACAAAATAGAAACAGACTCACAGATATAGAAAACAAACTCCTGGTTCCTAACAGGGAGAGGAAACAGGAGAGAGCTACATTAAGACTATGAGATTGACAGATACACACTACTATGTTTAAAACTGATAAGCAACAAGCATATACTGTATAGCACAGGGAATTATAATCATTACCTTGTAATAACTTATAACGAGTCTTAATCTGTAAAAATCCTGAATCACTATGTTGTATACCTGACACTAATATAATGTTGTATATCAACTATATTTCAATTAAAAAAACTGCTCAGTTGTTCACTAGACATATAGAAACTTCTCTTAAAGTATCTTTCAGTACTGGAATATCAGGAAAGATCTGAAGTGTTACCCTAGGGGTCATGAAAGTTACTCAGAGTTGGTGATACTTGAGTTGAGATGAGAAAATAATGAGGAGAGGGTAAGATAGAAGGAAAAAGTAAGAGCAGGAAACATATGGCAGGTAGAGGGAAGAACCTGTGCAAAGCCATGTCAGGTGAGAAAAATGTGACCTTAGAGAGATTATATAACTCTCTTGCTTCATTCTTGGGAATAAATAAACCCCTATTCTATGCCAAGTTCTAGGAATACAGAGACAATTAAGATTTATTTCTCTTGTCCTCAAGAAGTACACAGTATATTGTGAAGGTAGAAGTTTTATCTTTACCCACTTGTACATCTGTTTATTTCTATTTTGTATGAAGTTCATATGGGCCAGGAAGCTTAGCTCTGTTTCCCAACTAAACGCCATGTGCCTAATCTGGTTATCCATATTGCCAGTGGTGCTGATATGAGAAACTACTTGCAGATTCCTTTCAACTGCAGAATGAAGATACATCAGAGTACATGTACTACTAATGGAAGAATCTATTTATATCCTCATATTAATACCCAAAGGACCATTTTCCAAAATATATTCATGCATCACATTACATTTACATTTTATTGCCAAACTTGAGGTCAGTATTCATTAATTCAATCTACTAATCCCCCTACACTGAGCAGTGACTAGGTGCACAGCGTTGAGCCAGGTTTTATGAAGCTGTGAACATCAACTGAATGTTGATGCTGTCCGTTCAGTAGCTAAAGGTTTCACTGGATAAATATGTGTATATTACTAAAGTAAAATAGATCAGGGCACACATTTCCTGTAGGGAAAAGAAAATTAACTTTGCAGTAATCAGAGTCATGTCTACAAAATTTTGGTTTCATAATCTTGGACAAATTAGGTAATGTCAAGTCTCAATTTCCCCATCCATAAAATGGAAATGATAATTTAAAAGACGCTTACTCCTTGGAAGGAAAGTTATGACCAACCTAGATAGCATATTCAAAAGCAGAGGCATTACTTTGCCAACAAAGGTCCTTCTAGTCAAGGCTATGGTTTTTCCAGTGGTCATGTATGGATGTGAGAGTTGGACTGTGAAGAAAGCTGAGTGCTGAAGAATTGATGCTTTTGAACTGTGGTGTTGGAGAAGACTCTTGAGAGTCCCTTGGACTACAAGGAGATCCAACTAGTCCATTCTGAAGATCAGTCCTGGGTGTTCTTTGGAAGGAATGATGCTAAAGCTGAAATGCCAGTACTGTGGCCACCTCATGCGAAGAGTTGACTCATTGGAAAAGACTCTGATGGTGGGAGGGATTGAGGGCAGGAGAAGAAGGGGACGACAGAGGATGAGATGGCTGGATGGCATCATTGACTTGATGGACGTGAGTCTGAGTGAACTCCGGGAGTTGGTGATGGACAGGGAGGCCTGGCGTGCTGTGATTCATGGGATCACAAAGAGTCAGACACAACTTAGCAACTGAACTAACTAACTAACCTCACAGTTGCATATGTTTGTGCATATGTGTTTGTGCTGAATAAATTAAATATTAATACAAATCAATCAACCTATAATATGACTTCAGTATATTTCTTAGCCACTACACTTCTAGGCAATCATTCCAACACTGAAATATTTAAAGTTGTTTTGAAGTTCAGAGGAGCAGTCTACAGCCATACCACCCTGAACGTACCTGAGCTCATCTGAAGTTCGGAGGAACATAAAATATTTGGTGTTATTTTACTCTTTTGGAGAAGGCAATGGCACCCTACTCCAGTACTGTTGCCTGGAAAATCCCATGGACGGAGGAGCCTGGTGGGCTGCAGTCCATGGGGTCACGAAGAGTCAGACACAACTGAGCGACTTCCCTTTCACTATTCACTTTCATGCATTGGAGTAGGAAATGGCAACCCCCTCCAGTGTTCTTGCCTGGAGAATCCCAGGAATGAGAAAGCCTGGTGGGCTGCCATCTCTGGGGTCGCACAGAGTTGGACACGACTGAAGCGACTTAGCAGCAGTTACTTCTTTTATGAATGATCCAACTTGAAAGAAATTTACATGGCTACCCAAATATAGTTCTCTCAAAAGTCAAAATAGTCTTTACTAAAACAATTTGGAGTAGTGACTTACTGTGGCATTGGATCCTGCTTCAGAGAGATTTGACATATATTATTAAGAATACCATTTTATTTAAAAAGCTTATATAGCTTCATCCTCAGCTGTTACTGATTTAGGAGTAACAGATATATGGAAACTTTCACACTCTATTGAACAGGATTATACATTCTTCTCTAACCCACATAACTCATATTTCCAGGCTGACTTCTAAGTTCCTCACTTTCTGATTAATGATGTGAATAGCAGGGCTCTAGGCAGCATTCTCTTATCTGACCATGCCACAGACTCACTTTCAGTTGACCTTCAGAAAGTATTAGGCAGCATTTCTGAAAAACTTCCTTCAGTAATGACTGTTGGAAAAGAAAGTTATGATTTGTGATTCTAAAACTACATAGAAATACAAAACATACATACCCACATTCACGTGAGGACTCTCTCTCTCTCTCTCTGTGTATAGGCTTTCTTATTTTTTACTTATTGGCATCAGTTTCTTTTTTTTAAAAGCAAAGTATCATTAATTACAGAAATAAACTAACTGGCAAAGTTCTCATTAAAGGTAAAAGTGAACTGGGGAAAACATATGGATAAATCATTCCCTGCCTCATTCAGATTGAAAAGAAATATTTTGACTCTGGAGGAATGGGAGAAATGTGTATATTGTAAAGTTAAAGGTTTTAATAACTTCACCTCATGTCTATTAAGCCTCTAACCCCCTTGGAATCATAAAAGGTTAATATTGAAATGAACCCTAAGAGCATATATTAGGCGTTGACCATTACATGCCCCCCACAAATGCGCCTTAAGCTATGTAACACTTGATCAGCAGGAATTTCCTTTTTTTATTAAAGAAATGAAAATACACTGCATTGAATGATATTATTGAGAAAATCTAAAATTTCTCATTATCCTACAAGTGCTTAAAATTGCTATTACAGATTTCTGTAGGCCAAATCCCAGTTCCCAGAGGACCCCTGCAGTTTATGGAGTACTAGTAGGAAATGTGCTTCAATTGCCCACAGATACATACTTATATAGTTATATTGGGTATTTCCAGGATAAAATGAGATGTCTTATTTTTATTATATCTCTAAAGAAGGGTCAATCTGAAATGGTGTGCTGGAGTTACAGGCCACAAATCAAAACTAGGGCATCACCAAAACTATTCCTCATTTTTGAACTTTTTATGATACTAAAAATGCGCCATGTTATCTATCATTTCTTGCTCCTTAGGTAGCTTCATTTTTCAACATTAGATATTATTACTTCACACTTGCTGTTCATCAACTTTAAAAGTGACACTTGTCCAATAAAAATATTGTAGCTAGACATCCTTGGCAAAGACATCTATCCCATCAACTTCTAAGAGGAACTCCTCACATGATAAATAATGGAAGTATGAGTTTATCACAAGGAAAGCAGTTTTACAAGAATCTTTTTTGGCATATTCTGTTTTTTCCAATAGTTAGAGCATTTCACTGTCATTTCAATTTTGCATTTCTCAGAGAAATGCAGAAACAAATAAACAGTACCCAATATAATAAATATTCTAAGGAGAAAAATTCACAGTTCTTAAATCCTTTCTTCTTCAGTATCTGAAATAAAAAGACCTCAAAGTTGAAATATATTAAAACATTAATTGTTTTAGTTTGTGGCACAAATGTTTATATGTATGTATGCTATGCTATGCTATGCTAAGTCACTTCAGTCGTGTCCGACTCTGTGTGACCCCATAGACGGCAGCCCACCAGGCTTCCCTGTCCCTGGGATTCTCCAGGCAAGAACACTGGAGTGGGTTGCCATTTCCTTCTCCAATGCATGAAAGTGAATTGAAGTCGCTCAGTCATGTCTGACTCTTAGCGACCCCATGGACTGCAGCCCATCAGGCTCCTCCGTCCATAGGATTTTCCAGGCAAGAGTACTAGAGTGGGGTGTCATTGCCTTCTCCGTCATATGTATGTATGTGTGTATATATATATATATATATATATATATGTGTGTGTGTGTGTGTGTGTGTGCATGTGTGTGTGTGCATGTGTGTGTGTGTAATATTGCACATATGCAATTTCTAGAATGATGACATTTATTCAATCTAAAACTTATTTTTCTTTCAAAACTTCTTTTAATATTTCATTAATGATCTTGAAATGATTCTATTTTAGTCATTATATCAAATCTAGAAACACCAATCAATTGTCTTCATGATTCAGATTTCACACTGAAACACTGGAAGAAAGAAATAAACAAGAATTTAATTACTGAAATGATGTACTTTGTCAAAACAAAGACATTAAAGTAGTACAAAATTGAGAAAGTGCTTTATCGTCTAGTTTGTAAGACAATTTTGTCATTTGATCCTCTTAACCCAGAGAGAAGATAGGCAGAGATTCTTTTTTTTTCCTACAAACTGAGGATAATCACTCCTATTACATAGTATGCTATAGGGACAAATGATATAAGGTATGTAAGCCATCTATTGAACACACTTGAAGACAGTAGATGCTCAACAAATATCTATTTTTAAATGAATTGAATTTGCCCATTTCATCATGTGAGTAAATTGAAGTTCACATTGTTTTATTGACTTGTTCAAGGTCATATAGAAATTAATGTTAGTCTGTCTATATTAATGATGTTACTAGAACTCAAGTCTTACTGATTCAGCTAAATTATTTCTAAAGATGAAGATTTAAATGTCCAGTATTAGTTTAGTCCTTCTGATACTCTTTTAATCAATGTGACCTGGACTTATTAATTTCATTTTAAGAAATATTTTTGGCAATGTATTCCAGAGAACAAATAGATTAGAGCTTGTTTCAAAATTGCTGTAACCTAAATGGCACCCCACTCCAGTACTCTTGCCTGGAAAATCCCATGGACTGAGGAGCCTGGTAGGCTGCGGTCCATGGGGTCGCTGGGAGTCAGACATGACTGAGCAACTTCACTTTCTCTTTTCACTTTCATGCATTGGAGAAGGAAATGGCAACCCACTCCAGTGTTCTTGCCTGGAGAATCCCAGGGATGGGGAAGCCTGGTGGGCTGCCATCTATGGGTTCACACAGAGTCGGACACGACTGAAGTGACTTAGCATAGCATAGCACAATCACACAATACTTTCAAATCACAAATTTGACCTGCATCACCTAGTGCATAGAAATAGTGGAAAGAGCAGATTATTAATAGCTGTGATTTATGCATCACTTATTTTGTGCTAGGCACATCTCATTTAGTCCTTGGAATATCTTAAGTCTACTCTCATTATGGTCATTTTACGAACAGGAAAAATTAAGCACACAGAGAGGTTAAGTAACTTTGCCCAAGGTCATGAAACTAGGAAGTAGGAGAAGAAGTGGTTTCAACTCAAGCAAGGGTGACTCTAGTCTTAATCCTCATGTTCCACAGTACCATATCTGCACATTAATGCACAGTTCCATGGATAATATAAAACCAAGTGTGTGGCTCAGCTGAAATGCAGAGAAATCCAGGGTATTAACCAAGAGCATACAAATTTGAACATTAGTGAGGCTTAGAAAAGAGGAAAATGAGGGTCTGGAAGAGCAAAGAGAATGTGAATGGATGGCAGAGCAGGGGTAGGCAAAATAGCTTTAAGTGAGAACAAAAAAGTTAAGAAAAGTGGAATCCTAAACCTGAAGACTGCACTCTTGCATCTGTAGGGTGCTAAGGTGTAGAAAGGCTAAATAGGACCAGAAAATAACATTCTGGAATGCTCTGGTGTGGTCTAGTATAAAGTCGTCATGTGCCAAGTTAGGAAAGGTGTGCAGCGATAATCCACTGAAATAGTAAAGGGGAATTGAGATTGTGCATTAGTGTGCAGATATGGTACAAGGAGAATTCCGTTAGTGTGTGAACAAAGGAGCATGGCCTTCCCAGCTCACTTGTCTAAATAAGTTGGATTTCTGAAGCCAAATTAGTAGGACTCTCAAGGCCTGAGGTGACAAGATAAATACAAGTAAGAGTTGGAAGGATCAGGAAAACTGTCAAAACATGGTGGTAAGGAAACCAGATATGTGTGGCTAATACCACAAATACACACATACATCCACACATATATGCAGCAATGCACAATTCCCACTCCATAATTTTCTGTCTTTTAAAAATATTATTTTTTTATTCAAAGAAGAAATTATTATCTAATATATGTTATTTATTTCTCTATAAAACTTAGTTATTTTTGACAGCTATTAGTACATAGCTAATGTTATATAGTTTGAGGAGAGTAATATCTTGCTCCAAATATATGGATGATACCTTAGTTACTTCACACTTGTATACCAAAATACCATAGATTGAAGGGCATAAATAACAGACATTTATTTGTAACAAACCTGGAGTCAGGAAAGTCCAAGATTGAGGTGCCAGCAAGTCAGATTTTATTTTGAGTTTCTTCTCTTGATTTGTAGGCAAATGCCATTTCTCTGTGTGTTCTCAAGACCTCCTTTTTGTTTGACTGGGGAAGAGAGAGAGAGAATGAACACACTCTCTAGTGTTTATTCTTATGGGGGCACTAATCCCATCTCTTTTTATAAAAGCCCCACCTTAATGAGATATGAATTTTGGAGGAACACCAGCATTCAATTCATAACATAAGGAAATTATATACATAGTGAACTTTTACACTAACTTCTGGTGAACAAGTTTCAAACCTCTGAAAATAATTGTGAAATAAGAAATCACTTATTGTGTTCTATTCAAAGAACCGACTGCCAATGCAGGAGATGTAAGGGTTTGATCTCTGGGTGGGAAAGATCCCTTGGAGGAGAGAATGGCAACCCACTCCAGCATTCTTGCTTGAAGAATCCCATGGACAGAGCAGCCATGGGATTGGTGGGCTTTGGTCCCTGGGGTCACAAAGAGTCAGGCATGACTGAAGTGATTTGGCATACATGCATTCTAACTTTATAAGATGAATAGAAATGTCTTTCAGATCTCAATTGTTAACCTAAAAATGAATATTATTTTTAACTTTATTCATAAATTTTGACGAGTCAGTCAGATTCTGATCAATAAAAGCCAAATGTCATACTAGCAAGATCTGTGAACTGGAAGTATGAAAGTGTTAGTCACTCAGTCGTGTCCGACTCTTTACGACCCGACCCCATGGACTGTAGCCCACCAGGCAACTCTATCCATGGAATTCTCCAGGCAAGAATACTGGAGTGGGTATCTTTTCCCTTCTCCAGGATCTTCCCAACCCAGGGATCAAACTCAGGTCTCCCACATTTCAGGCAGATTCTTTACCATCTGAGCCACCAGGAAAGTGCTTTGAACTGGCAGTCAGTAATATAGGGTGAAGATTATTAAACTGGAATGATAATGCTGTGTAAAGGATCTGCTCTTTATAAGTCTTATTTTCTTCTCTGGAAAAGAAATGTAGTTGAACTGAATGATGTTTACCTTAACATATCATTTGAGTAACCATATTACCCTTTTTCTCCTGCACTGTCTTGGTTTTGGTCTTATAAGACAAGCTTACTGGAAATTTCTATCCTGTGATGTGAATATTTCTGAATTTCCATTATTGATGAAGACATATGGAGGAAAGCAAAGAATTGATATGGCAGGCAAAAAAAAGGGAGGGGGAGTGTTCTGAAAGACACCTGTTTTCAGTGCGAAATGGATAAGGCATAAACTAGCTGACTTCCATGGTTGCTGTTGCTCCTTTTTGCCCCTGATTGCTGATGTTGAAACTATGATCTGTGGTCCATAGTACTGGATAGTCTACTATTGCATCACTCTGAGTGAAAATGTTAGTTGTTCAGTCATGTCTGACTCTGTGTCCCCATGGACTGTAGCTTGCCAGGCTCCTCTGTTCAGGGTATTCTCCAGGCAAGAATACTGGAGTGGGTTGCCATTCCCTTCTCCAGGGGAGCATCCTGACCAAGGTATTAAACCCAGGTCTCCTGCAATGCGGGGAGATTCTTTACCATCTGAGCCATCAGGGAAGCCTGAGTGATGTAACTTAAATATGCAACTCAAGTATTCTCTGTTGTTGTTCAGTTGCTAAGTCATGTCCAATTCTTTGCAATCCCATGGACTGCAGCATACCAGGCTTGCTTGTCTTCACTATCTCCCAGAGTTTGCTCAAACTCATGTCCATTAAGTCAGTGAAGCTACCTAACCATCTCATCCTCTGCTGCCCCCCTTCTCCCGCCCTCAATATTTCCCAGCATCAGGGTCTTTTCTAATGAGTCAGCTCTTTACATCAGATGGCCAAAATATTGGAGCTTCAGTATCAGTCCTTTCAATTAATATTCACCATTGACTTCCTTTAGTATTGACTGGTTTGATCTCCTTACAGTCCGAGAGTCTTCTCCAGCACCAAAATTCAAAAGCATCAGTTCTTCAGCATTCATCCTTTTTCATGATCCAAATCTCACATCCATATATGACTACTGGAAAAACCATAGCTTTGACTAGATGGACCTTGGTCGGAAAAGTGATGACTTGGCTTTTCAATATTCTGCCTAGGTTTGTCATAGCTTTTCTTCCAAGGAGCAAGTGTCTTTTAATTTCATTGTTGCAGTCGCTGTCTGCAGTGATTTTGGAGGCCAAGAGAATAAAATCTGTCACTGCTTCCACTTTTACCCCTTCTATTTGCCATGAAGTGATGGGACCAGTTGCCATGATCTTAGTTTTTTGAAAGTTGAGTTTTAAGCCAGGTTTTTCAATCTCCTCTTTCACCCTCATCAAGAGGCTCTTTAGTTCGTCTTCACTTTCTGCAATTAGAGTGGTATCATCTGTATATCTGAGGTTATTGGCATTTCTCCTGGCAATCTTGATTCCAGCTTGTGATTTATCCAGCTGGACATTTTGCATGATGTACTCTGAATAGAAGTTAAATAAGCAGGATTACAGTATACAGCCTTGACTCACTCCTTTCCCAATTTGGAACAAGTCCATTGTTTCATGTAATGTTATAACTGTTGCTTCTTGACCCACATGCAGGTTACTCAGGAGACAGGTAAAGAGGTCTGATATTCCCATCTCTTCAAGAATTTCCCACAATTTGTTGTGATCCACACAAAGGCTTTAGCATTTAGCAAAGTGAGTGCAATTGTCTGGTAGTTTGAATACTCTTTAGCATTGCCTTTCTTTAGGATTGGAATGAAAACTGACCTTTTCCAGTCCTGTGGCCACTGCTGAATTTTTCAAATTTGCAGATGTATTGAGTGCAGCACTTTAACAGCATCATCTTTTAGGATTTGAAATAGCTCAGCTGGAATTTCATCCCCTCCATTAGATTTGTTTGTAGTAATGCTTCCTAAGGCCCACCTGACTTCACATTCCAGCATATTTGGCTCTAGGTGAGTGACCACACCATCATGGTGTTCTGTAGCTATGTTAATAGTCCACTTTTGACTCTGTCTGTAGATTAGTTGTTGTGCTTTGTATCAAGATAGTCTTAATTTAATTTTTAATTGTGAATAGCGTTACTGTTTTCTCAGAGTTTAGATAATGACAAAGAGATTACCATGCTAATACAGGTATAACCTGGACATAACTAAAATAGAAAGCTAAGTGACTGTGTGATTTAATGACTGATAGAAAGACTCAAACAATAATATTAAGGAGGTATATAACCAAAACACAACATGCTGTGTAGTATGCAGAAATGAATTTAGAATTGAGCATAGTGGAGAAGGCGAAATGAAAGCATATGTGGAGTCTGCATATCATAAATCTTGGAAGCAAACACTCTTAAATCACTAAAGATTTTCATCTCCCCCAAATTCACCAATACACAGTAAAAATTCAGGCCACTGAATTAGCCCAGGCGCACCACATGCAGGAACAACCATTATCTTATTGTCCTTTTGATTACTCTTTGAATCTGAATAAAGTTACATTTCCTGATTCAGAGTTGCAACTGAAATGTCTTATGAATGAAGAAAGAAGTTTGATTACAGATGTGTCTGTCTCTTACAGTATAGCACTGATTCTCTTAGTATATCAATTGATACCTCAAATAATGGCAACAAGTCCTCTCTAGCTCTTAGATACTTTGATTTGAGATAGAGTTTCATACTGATTTCTTGATTTCTTGTTTCCTTAGAGTTTAATAACACAAAAGGTGCAAATTAGACTTTGCTCATCTATCTGCATATTTGGCAGTACTGCAAAAGTAAATTATCACAAATTCCTTTTAGTTTATAGACATTTTACCAAAGAAAATTAAAAGATCTTTTCCAGCAAATGTTCTGTAGACCTTGTCCACAGCACTGTTAAATAAAGTTGGCATGATTTGCTTACCTGAAGCATTGAGGCTTTAATAGTGAACAATTCTGAATTCCCTAAATGCACAGAAACACTTAATGAGGTTTTTTAGAAAACAAAGGAGATAGGGCTCCTTAGAACTGTGCCTAAAAGATGGCTATCACTGCTGTTGGCCATAGAAAAGATGTTAAAATGTTGGCCTGCCAAAAAATCCCATATTTTCAAGCTGAGATGAAAGAAGAATGTCCTTCTATAATTTGTAAATACATTGAAGGTGAATATATGAAAAAAGAGATGATAATAAAAAGGAATATATATGCAGCTTCTCCAAAAGTTTGCTCTTGAGCTGTTCAATGTTATAACAAACAATAGCAGTCACAATCAGTACAAGTAAATTATGTAACACAACAAACACTTTAACAGATTTCAAAGAACATTAATACAGAAAATTTAACCTAGAATGTATTTTATCCAATATTGAGGTAGCTGAGCCATATTTTTGTTTACATTTATTTGGTATTACTTTCTATTCTTCAAATATTTTTGTATCTTTATGTGTAAGTGTGACTTCTATAAATAATGTATTAGTAGATTTTTAAAAACCATCTAATCTGAAAATCTCTTTACTGGAAAGCATAATTTACTTGTACTGATTGTAACTGCTATTATATTTTGATTCATTTCTATCATCTTATTTAGCATTTTCAATTTGTCCCCCTTTTCTAAGAAGTGTTGGTTTTATTTTTTACATTCCTTACTTGACTGCTTTTGTTTTGGCTGTGATTCTTTCCTCTGGTTATGTTTTTCACAAAACTGTTTGGGAGTTGTACATTCTGTTTTAATTATTTTTACTGGCTCATCTAGAAAATTTTATGTAAGTGTAATATGACAAATTATAAAATTAATCAATACCATTTTCTGTTCTCAAACTATGTAAAAACAGAATACTTGAATTTCAATTATACCATCCCAAATTATATGCTGTTTTTTCAGTACTTTTAGTTTTACGTTCATTTTCTGTAAACATGAAATCTTCCATATTGGCAGAAATGAAGCAAAATATTTTGTTATTAAATATTTTTTCTTACATGATTTTAACACATATATTATAATTTGATCATTTAGGAAAAAATAATAATTTAACTAAATCACTTTTACTGGGCATTCAGGTTGCTTTCAAACTTTCAGTATCACCAACAGTAGGTTTGATTGACTAAAACTTATTTAGAAGTAAAACCAATAGTTCATAATGAGTTAACATTTATTTATCACCACTATGCAAAGTGGTTTTCAGAAAGTATTTCATTAGTTTTCACAATGGCTCTGAAGTAGACAATATTATTAGAGCCATTTTTTGAAGTCAGGAAACTGAGAATCTGAATTTATGTAATGTGGTTAAGTTCATACAGCTAGTGAATGATGAAAGTGAGCTTTGGACTCAGGCAGTTTATTTTTTGAGATGGAGAGCAAACAGTGAGGATTTTAAAAACACATTTTCCGGACTCTACTAAAAGAATTAAAAATGGTGCCAAAATACTCCAAAACACACTAAAAATGATCAGTTAATGGCAAAATATATGATTGTGCTCAGTTGTGTCCAACTCTTTGCGACTCCATGGACTGTAACTAGCCAGGCCCCTTTGCCTATGGAATTTTCCCAGGCAAGAATACCTGAATGGGTTGCCATGCCCTCCTCCAGGGATCTTTCAGACCCAGGGATCAAACTGGCATCTTCAGCGCACATGGATTCTTTATCGCTAGCACGACCTGGGAAGTCTTTTTAGACAATTTGCTTTTAAACCTCTTTTCCCACCAAGGCAACACAAGACCATGACTGCAACTCATATCATCTAATTCTTAAGCTTTCTAGTGTGCAGGCATGACTGCTATAGGACACGCCTCACTTCAGGCCTCCTTAAGAAAAAGATATCCTAAATCACAAAATAGATAATCATGACAAAATGATGTGCACTTAAAAATGTCTTATTTCCCAGCTTCCACTGATAAAGGATTAAATGGACATGAAGATGCTTTATGCTGTTTTTCAGTTGCAAAAGTCATGCCTGACTCTTTGCAACACCATGGACTGTAGCATACCAGGCTTCCCTGTCCTTCACTATCTCCTGGAGTTTGCTAAAAAAAAAAATGTCCATTGTGTTGATGATGCCATCCAATCATCTCATTTTGTCACCCCCTTCTAGGTGACAGTGCCTCCCAACACACCTCATGTCTTGTTAGTAAAAAAGTTTTAGTGACCAAAGCCTTCTCTGAGTCCAAAAATCATATTTAATCAGAGTAGTGAGAAAATGTCAAAGCAAAGGAAAACAATCAAGCAAGAAAAAATAATAATAGTTTAGCCATTTATAACGATGTAGATAAACCTAGAGTCTGTCATACAGAGTAAAGGAGTCAGAAAGAGAAAAAAATATCATTCATATATATATATATATATATATATATATATATATATATATACACACACATACATATCAGATCAGAACAAATCAGTTGCTCAGTCATGTCCCACTCTTTGCAACCCCATGAACTGCAGCACGCCAGGCCTCCCTGTCCATCACCAGCTCCCGGAGGTCACTCAGACTCACATCCATTGAGTCAGTGATGCCATCCAGCCATCTCATCCTCTGTCGTCCCCTTCTCCTCCTGCCCCCAATCCCTCCCAGCATCAGAGTCTTCTCCAATGAGTCAACTCTTCGCATGAGGTGGCCAAAATACTGGAGTTTCAGCTTTAGCATCATTCCTTCCAAAGAAATCCCAGGGCTTATCTCCTTCAGAATGGACCGGTTGGACCTCCTTGCAGTCCAAGGGACTCTCAAGAGTCTTCTCCAACACCACAGATCAAAAGCATCAATTCTTCGGTGCTCAGCCTTCTTCACAGTCCAGCTCTCACACCCATACATGACCACAGGAAAGACCATAGCCTTGAGGTGGCCAAAATACTGGAGTTTCAGCTTTAGCATCATTCCTTCCAAAGAAATCCCAGGGCTTATCTCCTTCAGAATGGACCGGTTGGACCTCCTTGCAGTCCAAGGGACTCTCAAGAGTCTTGTCCAACACCACAGATCAAAAGCATCAATTCTTCGGTGCTCAGCCTTCTTCACAGTCCAGCTCTCACACCCATACATGACCACAGGAAAGACCATAGCCTTGACTAGGCGAACCTTTGTTGACAAAGTAACGTCTCTGCTTTCCAATATGCTATCTAGGTTGGTCATAACTTTCCTTCCAAGGAGTAAGCGTCTTTTAATTTCATGGCTGCAGTCACCATCTGCAGTGATTTTGGAGCCCAGAAAAATAAAGTCTGACACTGTTTCCACTGTTTCTCCATCCATTTCCCATGTAGTGATGGGACCAGATGCCATGATCTTCGTTTTCTGAATGTTGAGCTTTACGCCAACCTTTTCACTCTCCACTTTCACTTTCATCAAGAGGCTTTTTAGCCCCTCTTCACTTTCTGCCATAAGGGTGGTATCATCTGCATATCTGAGGTTATTGATATTTCTCCCAGCAATCTTGATACCAACTTGTGTTTCTTCCAGTCCAGCATTTCTCATGATGTACTCTGCATATAAGTTAAATAAACAGGGTGACAATATACAGCCTTGATGTACTCCTTTTCCTATTTGCAACCAGTCTGTTGTTCCATGACAAGTTCTAACTGTTGCTTCCTGATCTGCATACAGATTTCTCAAGAGGCAGATCAGGTGGTCTGGTATTCCCATCTCTTTCAGAATTTTCCACAGTTTATTGTGATCTACACAGTCAAAGGCTTTGGCATAGTCAAAAAAGCAGAAATAGATGTTTTTCTGGAACTCTCTTGCTTTTTCCATGATCCAGCGGATGTTGGCAATTTGATCTCTGGTTCCTCTGCCTTTTCTAAAACCAGCTTGAACGTCAGGAAGTTCACGGTTCACATATTGCTGAAGCCTGGCTTGGAGAATTTTGAGCATTATTTTACTAGCGTGTGAGATGAGTGCAATTGTGCGGTAGTTTGAACATTCTTTGGCATTGCCTTTCTTTGGGATGGGGATGAAAACTGACCTTTTCCAATCTTGTGGCCACTGCTGAGTTTTCCAAATTTGCTGGCATATTGAGTGCAGCCCTTTCACAGCATCATCTTTCAGGATTTGGAATAGCTCCACTGGAATTCCATCACCTCCACTAGCTGTGTTCATAGTGATGCTTTCTAAGGCCTACTTCACTTCACATTCCAGGATGTCTGGCTCTAGGTCAGTGATCACACCATCGTGATTATCTGGGTCGTGAAGTTCTTTTTTGTACAGTTCTTCTGTGTATTCTTGCCACCTCTTCTTAATATCTTATGCTTCTGTTAGGTCCATACCGTTTCTGTCCTTTATCGAGCCCATCTTTGCATGAAATGTTCCTTTGGTATCTCTGATTTTCTTGAAGAGATCCCTAGTCTTTCCCATTCTGTTGTTTTCCTCTATTTCTTTGCATTGATCGCTGAAGAAGGCTTTCTTATCTCTTCTTGCTATTCTTTGGAACTCTGCATTCAAATGTTTATATCTTTCTTTTTCTCCTTTGCTTTTCGCTTCTCTTCTTTTCATAGCTATTTGTAAGGCCTCCCCAGACAGCCATTTTGCTTTTTTGCATTTCTTTTCCATGGGGATGGTCTTGATCCCTGTCTCCTGTACAATGTCACGAACCTCATTCCATAGTTCATCAGGCACTCTATCTATCAGATCTAGGCCCTTAAATCTATTTCTCACTCCCACTGTATAATCATAAGGGATTTGATTTAGGTCATACCTGAATGGTCTACTGGTTTTCCCTACTTTCTTGAATTTCAGTCTATATATATGAAATCTAGGAAAATGGTACTGATAAACTCATTTGCAGGGCAGGTATAAAGATGTAGAGAAAGGACTTGTGGACACAGAGTGGGGAAGGACAGCGTGGGGCAAATTGAGAAAGTAGCACTGACATATACCCACTACCATGAGTAAAACGGATAGCTAGTGGAAAGCTACTGTATAGCACAAGAGCTCAGCTCCATGGTCTGTGATGACCTCAAGGGGTGGGATGGGGGGTGGGGTGGAAGGGGGCACAAGAGGGAGGGGAGATAAGTTTACATATAGCCAATTCACATTGTTGTATAGCAGAAACTAACACACATTAAAAGCAATTATATTCCAATTAAAAATTAAAAAAAATAAAAATGCTAAAAGAAGAACCTCCCACAATCAAGGACTTTTAGTTACTATTTAATGGCCATAGATAGCATCCCGAGCCATATCCTTGAGTTTTTACAGTTAATAAAACCCTCACCAGGGGGAAGAAGACTACTGAGTGCTGATCACAAACATATAGAACCCAGACCAGTTAGAAACAAAAGGTTGATGATCTAGACTCTCAGAATGCCACCCTGTCACCTCACCACCAATCAAATATCATGTCCATGAGGTGACTAGGCACCTTGTAACCTTCACCCCTATTGATGCCTTTAAAAACACTTTTCTGAATACTTTCAGGAAGTTCAGGTCTTTGAGCATAAGCTGCCCATTTTCTGTGTGTGGCCTTGCGATGTGTTGTTACTTTCCCTCACCACAGCCTGATATCAGTACTTACTGTACATCCAGCAATGGACCCAAATTTGGTTTGGTAACACTCCCAGTATATATCTGGGGTAGGACTTGTAGTTTGAAAAATTTCCCTTGATGCTTCAGAATTATACTCATGCTTTTAACAAGTTTTCCCAGGTCCACAAGTGCAAACTACTTATTATGTGTCTTTCTGGGTAGATTTTTTTTCTATTAAGTGACTCTCAGAGTCATGAGTGTAGCTTCGCATGTGTAAGAATATTTTCTAATTGAAATTCATCCTCTGTCTATTGTTCAAAAAAATATATGTCGGTCTTGAGTATCATCAGATGTGATAAGGAGTTAGTAGACAGTTGTACAGTGTCAGCTGGAATGGAGTGAGATAGCAGACAGATTGTCAACACACAGTGGGTACAATTACCTATATCGGAAAAGCCATTTTAAGTATTCCATTTGTGTGTCTGGTGATTTGCAGATGTTCTTGAAAACATCCTGCAATTTTATTTTAGCATCTGAATCAAGAGATCATTCTAATCATTTTAAAAGCTTTTCATTATAAAAAGTTTTAAAGGAAGCTGTGCATTAATAGCAGACAGTGAATATAAACATTTTGGAGAAAAATATTTTTAAGTGACATATTTTACAATTTTTATGGAAAACTGGGCAGTATTGTGCATTGTTTCTCAACAAGGAATGCAGATTTAAATCAATATATGTGTGCCCCAGAGTGTGAGGTAAAAATTTACTTGTGTGAATTTGAAGACTCTGTTGGTTTGTTATATTTTCTGTGCAGAGATCATCTTCATGTTCAGGAAAATCCAGCAAGACCTCATAGAGACCGCACAGAGAAAGTGATCTTGAATTCCTGCCCTGACTTTGCTTTATGAGATTGGGCAGTATACACTGGTACTCTGGGACTCAATTTTCTCATTTGTAAACTACGATCATTTTTTTAAAAACTCCTCTTTTGTACAAGCCTCTATGAAATAATGAATGCCTGCTGTCTGGGGAGGCATTACAAATAGCTGTGAAAAGAAGAGAATTGAAAAGCAAAGGAGAAAAGGAAAGATATAAACATCTGAATGCAGCGTTCCAAAAATCAGCAAGAAGAGATAAGAAAGCCCTCCTCAGTGATCAATGCAAAGAAATAGAGGAAAACAACACAATGGGAAAGACTAGAGATCTCATCAAGAAAATTAGAGATATCAAGGGAAAATTTTATGCAAAGATGGGCTTGATAAAGGACAGAAATGGTATGGCCCTAACAGAAGCAGAAGATATTAAGAAGAGGTGGTAAGATTACACAGAAGAACTGTACATAAAAGATCTTCATGACCCAGATAATCACGATGGTGTGATCACTCACCTAGAGCCAGACATCTTGGAATGTGAAGTCAAGTGGGCCTTAGAAAGCATCACTACGAACAAAGCTAGTGGAGGTGATGGAATTCCAGTTGAGCTATTTCAAATCCTGAAAGATGATGCTGTAAAAGTGCTGCACTCAATATTCCAGCAAATTTAGGAAACTCAGCAGTGGCCACAGGACTGGAAAAGGTCCGTTTTAATTACAATCCCAAAGAAAGGCACTGCCAAAGAATGCTCAAACTCCCACACAATTGCACTCATTTCACACACTAGTAAAGTAATGCTCAAAATTCTCCAAGCCAGGCTTCAGCAGTATGTGATCTGTGAACTTTCAGATGTTCGAGCTTGTTTTAGAAAAGGCAGAGGAACCAGAGATCAAATTGCCAACATCTGCTGGATCATGGAAAAAGCAAGAGAGTTCCAGAAAAAAACATCTATTTCTGCTTTATTGACTATGCCAAAGCCTTTGACAGTGTGGATCACAATAAACTGTGGAAAATTCTGAAAGAGATGGGAATACCAGGACACCTGACCTGCCTCTTAAGAAACCTATAGGTAGGTCAGGAAGCCACAGTTAGAACTGGACATGGAACAACAGACTGGTTCCAAATAGGAAAAGGAGTACATCAAGGCTGTATATTGTCACCCTGCTTATTTACCTTATATACAGAGTACATCATGAGAAACGCTGGGCTGGATGAAGCACAAGCTGGAATCAAGATTGCCGGGAGAAATATCAATAACCTCAGATATGCAGATGACACCACCCTTATGGCAGAAAGTGAAGAGGAACTAAAAAGCCTTTTGATGAAAGTGAAAGAGGAGAGTGAGAAAGTTGGCGTAAAGCTTAACATTCAGAAAACTGAGATCATGGCATGTGGTCCCATCACTTCATGGGAAAGAGATGGGAAACAGTGGAAACAGTGTCAGACTTTATTTTTGGGCTCCAAAATCACTGCAGCCATGAAATTAAAAGACGCTTACTCCTTGGAAGGAAAGTTATGACCAACCTAGATAGCATATTCAGAAGCAGAGACATTACTTTGCCAACAAAGGTCCATCTAGTCAAGGCTATGGTTTTTCCAGTGGTCATGTATGGATGTGAAAGTTGGTCTGTGAAGAAAGCTGAGTGCAGAAGAATTAATACTTTTGAACTGTGGTGTTGGATAAGACTCTTGAGAGTCCCTTGGACAGCAAGGAGATCCAACCTGTCCATGGAAGGACTGATACTAAAGCTGAAACTCCAATATTTTGGCCACCTCTTGCGAAGAGTTGACATATTGGAAAAGATTCTGATGCTGGGAAAGATTAGGGGCAGGAGGAGAAGTGGACGACAGAGGATGAGATGGCTGGATGGCATCACCGACTCAATGGACATGGGTTTGCTTGAACTCCGGGAGTTGGTGATGGACAGGGAGGCCTGGCGTGCTGCAATTCATGGCATTGCAAAGAATCAGATACGACTGAGTGGCTAAACTGAACTGAACTGAATCAATTTTTATTCTAAATCATGGTTCCCAAATGTCCAGTAGTAAGTCGACTGCATAAGTACCTTCTGAAGAACTACTTAAAGTTATAGATATCATGGCTTCACCTGTAGATATTATAAAATCTGCAGTTTCCTTCAATATATTTTCAAAGTGAATCTCATGCACTCCTCCCACCATCCCCTTTACCTCTGCTAAATCCAAAATTTTGGAGCTTCTTTTTAAAGCATTTCCTGAGACTATTTAATCTTTAATAGACGTAGTGGAGCTTCCCATGTAGCTCAGTTGTAAAGAATCTGCCTGCCAATGCAGGGGCACAGGAGACTCGGGTTTGAGCCCTTTGTCCGGAAGATCCCGTAGAGAAGGAAATGGCAACCCACTCCAACATTCTTGCCTGAAAAATTCCATGAACAGAGGAGCCTAGTGGGCTACAGTCCATGGGATCGAAAGAGTCAGATACGACTGAGCAAGAAAAAAAAAAAAAAAAAAAAATCTACAAATCAAAGACATATTAGTCAAATTTGAAAATACACCTTTTTATTACATGTCTTTTCATATAGCTGATTTGATTATCCTTTTCTGTTCTGAAACACTGTTTAAGATCTATAGTGCAAGTTTTCCATGCTTCCCTCTTATTTTATATTTCTTAGTCTCACTTTCAAGAGGTAGAATTATTAGATCAAAGGTTATGAACAATGCCAAGTAGGCCAGTACTAAGTATGAGAAAAGTACTAACCTGTACTAACCTGAGAAAAATGAGGCACTCACTTTGGACATGAAATGTTAGAGATATTTTAATGCAGTATTTGAAAAAAAAAAAAAAAGTTATTGCAAACATCCATGTCCGACGCTTTGTGGCCCCTTGGACTACAGCCTACCAGGTTCCTCTGTTCATTGGACTTCCCAGATAAGAATACTAGAGTTGGTTGCCATTTTCTCTTCTATGGGATCTTTGTGACCCAGTGATCCAACTAGGTCCCCTAAGTCTCCTACACTGGCAGGCAAATTCTTTATCACTATCATCATTCAGGAAGCCCACATGGTGAACAAAATAACATTTTAAATACTGATAAGACCAGATTTTTCCTTTACTTCAGGCTCCAATATGGCTCCGCATGGCACTGCTGTCAGCATCTATTGAGTATTATTTTTTTCTGAAGACATTTACAAATTTTAAAAAGTGGAAAATAATATGTTAGTGCTATAATCTCTCACAGGTATTTATTCATACACACCTTTATCCCTCAATGCCACAATAAACTAAGGTGATGCCAAGTCATATATAATTTGGCAAAAATATGTCAATTATAAACAGATGAGAAATAATAGAGGATGCTTCTTTTCTCTGCATTTCTTTCTGTTTTCTTTTGGTATTGTTCATTCCCGTGCTATTTGCTTCATACCAGCTTATGATTATTGCCTTCTTGGTGGATTGTTTCTTTATCAGGGTGAGATCTCTATCTTTGTTCCCATTAATGTTTTTCACCTTCAGCCTTGTTTTGCTGAATATTAATATTGATTTGATTTATTTTGCTAGTAATTTACTTGAATATTTTATTTTAAACCTGCCATTTTGTTTAGATATTGTAAACAAATCTTGTAAATAGTATATAGCAGGGATGATTTTGGTTCTGATTTGAATATGTGTCTTCCAACATGTGTGTGGTGTGTGTGTGCACTCAGTAACTCAGTCATGTCTGACTCTTTGCAACCCCATGGACTGCAGCCAGCCAGGCTTCTCTGTCCATGGGATTTCACAGGCAAGAATACTGGAGTGGGTTGCCATTTCATACTCCAGGATCTGCCTGACCAGGGTATCAAACCCACATTTCTTATGTCTCATGTCTCCTGCATGCTTAATTTATTTCTATTTATTGAGATCACTGGTGTATTTTGTGTGTTTAGCATGCTTCTGCATCACTTCTTTTTTTTCTCCTTTCCTGCTTTCTATTGGATGTTTGAGTGTTATTCTTCTTCCTGCTCTATTAGATTATATTGTCACATCCTACTATTTTATTGGTTTTCTTTACATTTTCACCATTTAAACATAAGTCTAACATTACTGGGTCCACTGGATATCTACTGCAAAAGAATGAAGTTAGACTCCTATCTCAAATGATATACAAAAACATCTCAAAATAGGTCACAGAATAAATATGAGTTAAACCTTTACAACTTTTGTAGAGTAAAGCATAGGCATAAACCTTTGTGACTTTGTATTAGACAGTGTTTTTATTTTTAATATGATATCAAAAACATAAGGAATAACACAAAAATAAGTACATTCAGTTCAGTTCAGTCGCTCAGTCATGTCCGACTCTCTGTGACCCCATGAATTGCAGCACGCCAGGCCTCCCTGTCCCTCATCAACTCCCAGAGTTCAATCAAACTCATGTCCATCAAGTTGGTGATGCCATCCAGCCATCTCATTCTCTGTCATCCCCTTCTCCTTCTGCCTCCAATCCTTCCCAGCATCAGAGTCTTTTCCAGTGAGTCAACTCTTTGCATGAGGTGGCCAAAGTACTGGAGTTTCAGCTTTAGCATCAGTCCTTACAAAGAACACCCAGGACTGATCTCCTTCAGGATGAACTGGTTGGATCTCCTTGCAGGAGAGTCAAGGGACTCTCAAGCGTCTTCTCCAACACCACAGTTCAAAAGCATCAATTCTTTGGTGCTCAGCTTTCTTCACAGTTCAACTTTCACATCCATATATAACCACTGGAAAAACCATAGCCTTGACTAGACGGACCTTTGTTGGCAAAATAATGTCTCTGCTTCTGAATATGCTATCTAGGTTGGTCATAACTTTCCTTCCAAGGAGTAAACATCTTTTAATTTTAAACCTGACCAAATGTAGTAACATTTACATTGCAAAGTATACCATCAGGAAAGTAAAGACAACCTACAAAATGACAGAAAATATTTGCAAATCATGTATCTGATATGGTGCTTGTATCCAGAATATATAATTTTTACAAAAGACAAAATGAAAACTGATTAAAGCAAATGATCCGCATTGTGCACTTGTGATTAAATTTGGTGTTTATCATGGTCACAATGACACATGAATAAATTTCTTGAGGTTTCTTAAAGTTGCTATGGATACTTGATTTTTAATTTGACTGTCAACCGTCAATTTCTTTCCCTCATCATATTTCCATTTGCATTTCCATATTTCCTCAAAGGAATCACCATGCATTCCCAAAGAATGAAATTTAAGGGGCATGTTGCAAAAGTTTGTATAAACACAGATTTTAACTGAGAAACAAAGAAATGAGACTTGAGCAATAGCTGAGATGTGTTTTATTAATATTTAAATTGAGTTTCTCATGTCTAGACTGATTGACTGTTTTAAAGAACAGATAACTAATTTTAATTCACTGCTGAGCATTTCTTCAGCAAAAACATATAATTTTGTTTCTCTTTCTTTTGTCATTTTAGACTTATCTTGCTTTGCTCCTTGCAGTAGTCAATGGCTCCTTACTTTGTAAAATAGAGGCCAAATTACTTATTATGTAAGTCAGAGTCATAAATTATTTGACTTTAAGCTATTTGCCCAATATTATTAAATAATAATAATGGTGAACTATTTCTCTGTCTTTAAGACATTGTCCAGCACTCCTGTAAGTGCTACTGGTTATAGCCAACAATGATTTTTTCCTTAGTGTAGACAGCTTCAAAGGAGGATATTCCAGATATAGCATAACAGATATCTGACTTACTTTATATAAATTATTATTAAAGCGCTCTGAAGAGGAGTAGCAAAGGTACAACATTTTAATTCATCCACCTGCTAAAACCTCTAAAAATATTGATTAAAGATTTAATGGAAATAAAATTTCATAATGAACATAGTATTTAGTTATTCATATTCTCATTCATTTAGAATTCCATATATAGAATATTTTGGAACCTGAGCCAACAGCCTGATGGCATTGTGATTTCTATAAAATAATGCACCATTTATAGTTTAACTCATGAAAAGTATTTCTGTACACATTTTTAAAAATATGGTAACAAGAAGAAAAGCCCTCCACCAAAGTCAAATGTAGTAATCATCTTTATCTATGTATAGTCTATCTTTCATTACCAAAAAACACAGGTGTATATGTATATACACAAAATCTAAATATTTTAAAATACTCAAATGTTGAGTACTTCCCTTGTGTTTCTGCTGTACTAGGCACTAAAGTATAAATACAAAGCTATACAAAGCAGGAAACTTGTCTACAAAGAACTTGCTATCAAATTAGGAAGATTTCAAGGGTGATTTCTCTGGATGACTCCTTTGTAAGATGCCTCTATTGGCCCCCTCAGAGTTCTTTCCTTCCAAAGTCACTGTTGAAATAAAGAGGTAGCTAATTTCATTTCTGCAACAGGTTTCAAAAAGCCAGCTTTTTAACCTAATTAAAATAAAATTTCCATATTTTTATTTAATTTCTTTCAATTACTGCATAAACTTACATTGCTTAAGGGCATAAGCAAAAAGAAAATTAAAATTTTCTATCAATTCACCCATCAAAGCTTTCATGGAACCAATCATATAAATAGTTCATCAAAATAAACACTCCTAATACAATTAAAGTAGGGCACATCTGATTTTTAATTCATTAGTCAATAATTCAATTCAATATTCAAATACTAATAATTTTGAATTTTATAATATTTCCCTCTTTGTGGTGAAGGAACCATCCATAGTGTCCTATCTTCTGACAAATTTCTCCAACTTCAATAGCTGGTTAGGCTTCAATAACTCATGTGTTATTTGATTATTTTCTTGATTAAAATAATATATCTGTTAAAAAATCAATGCAAAATAAGCTTTGAGCTAATTATATTAGTCTAAGTACATAATAGTAGATAAAGACCTGAAGTAACTTTAGAGTACAAAAAAAGAAATAAATGAATGACTCAAAGGGTAAGAATGTCAGAGATTTGCTTATTCAGCATTTCTCAAAATGATGTTCCTCAGATTGTATTTTATGGAATGCTAAGAAGTATTCATGTGAAGAGTTGACTCATTGGAAAAGACTCTGATGCTGGGAGGGATTGGGGGCAGGAGGAGAAGGGGGATGACAGAGGATGAGATGGCTGGATGGCATCACTGACTCGATGGATGTGAGTCTCAGTGAACTCTGGGAGTTGGTGATGGACAGGGAGGCCTGGCATGCTGTGATTCATGGGGTCACAGAGTCGGACACGACTGAGCGACTGAACTGAACTGAAGAAGTACTAATTTTTTTTTTAAAAAAGACTATAAAATAGAAGACAAGTTTTCCTGGCAAAATAAGTTTGTAAACATTGTAGGGCTTTTCTGAACTGTCGCAATGTTAATATATATAGAAAAGCTTTAAGTGGTAAATAAAGCATTTGATTGGAGGACTTACATCCCTTTTAAAACAAATATTATCATGTACTGTTTAAGGCAGAGGTTGACAAGATACCTGGTCCATCTCATGTCAAATTTTAATGCATAATATTTTTTTATTTAGTTCCAAATATTTAATATCTTTAAAATTTGATTGCAATGTCTTCTTCAAATTATGGTTAATTTAAAAGTCCATTACTTTAACTTCACACATTTGGGTATTTTATAGTTATCTTTTTATTATTTAGTTCCTGCTTAATATCACAGGAGGCAAATGAATAATATATTTTGTAAAATTTTATTTCTTTGACATATGATGAAACAACCTATGGAACAGCATGTGTACAGTTTTAGAAAATGTTTATCCTTCACTTGAAAAGAATATTTATCCTGATATTGTTGGGTGCAATGTTTTATATATGGAAATTAGATGAACTGTTAATTAAGTTTGCAAATCTTTGATATTCTTAATTGAATTTTTGGGGATATTTATATCAGCTACTGAGAATAGTTTAAAATATGATTATGTATTTGTCTATGAGTTCAGTTCAGTTCAGTCACTCAGTCATGTCCGGCTCTTTGCGACCGCACAAATCACAGCACGCCAGGCCTCCCTGTCCATCACCAAATCCCAGAGTTCAATCAAACTCACATCCATTGAGTCAGTGATGCCATCCAGCCATCTCATCCTCTGTCATCCCCTTCTCCTCATGCCCCCAATTCCTCTCAGTATCAGAGTCTTTTCCAATGAGTCAACTCTTCACATGAGGTGGCCAAAGTACTGGAGTTTCACCTATAGCATCAGTCTTTCCAATGAACACCCAGGACTGATCTCCTTCAGGATGGACTGGTTGGATCTCCTTGCAGTCCAGGGACTCTCAAAAGTCTTCTCCAACACCACAGTACAAAGCATTAATTCTTTGGTGTTCAGCTTTCTTCACAGTCCAATTCTCACACCCATACATGACCACTGGAAAAACCATAGCCTTGACTAGATGGACCTTTGTCGGCAAAGTAATGTCTCTGCTTTTGAATATGCTATCTAGGTTGGTCATAACCCTCCTTCCAAGGAGTAAACATCTTTTAATTTCATGGCTGCAATCACCATCTGCAGTGATTTTGGAGCCCCAAAAATAAAGTCTGACACTGTTTCCCCATCTATTTCCCATGAAGTGATGGGACCAGATGCCATGATCTTAGTTTTCTGAATGTTGAGCTTTAAGCCAACTTTTTCACTCTCCACTTTCACCTTCAGCAAGAAGCTTTTTAGTTCCTCATCACGTTCTGCCATAAGGGTGGTGTTATCTGCATATCTGAGGTTATTGATATTTCTCCCGGCAATCTTGATTCCAGCTTGTGCTTCATCTAGCCCAGCATTTCTCATGATGTACTCTACATATAAGTTAAATAAGCAGGGTGACAATATACAGCCTTGACGTACTCCTTTTCCTATTTGCAACCAGTCTGTTGATCCATGTCCAGTTCTAACTGTTGCTTCCTGACCTGCATACAAATTTCTCAAGAGGCAGATCAGGTGGTCTGGTATTCCCATCTCTTTCAGAAGTTCACAGTTCACATACTGCTGAAGCCTGGCTTGGAGAATTTTGAGCATTACTTTACTAGCATGTGAGATGAGTGCAATTGTGCAGTAGTTTGAGCATTCTTTGGCATTGCCTTTCTTTGGGATTGGAATGAAAACTGACCTTTTCCAGTCCTGTGGCCACTACTGAGTTTTCCAAATTTGCTGGCATATTGAGTGTAGCACTTTCACAGCATCATCCCTCAGGATTTGAAATAGTTCCACTGGAATTCCATCACCTCCACTAGCTTTGTTCGTAGTGATGCTTTTTAAGGCCCACTTGACTTCCCATTCCAGGATGTCTGGCTCTAGGTGAGTGATCACACGATCATGATTATCTTGGTCGTGAACCTGGAATTATGTCATGCTCAGTTCAGTTCAGTTCAGTTCAGTCGCTTGGTCTTGTCCGACTTTTGCGACCCCATGGACTGTAGCATGCCAGCCTTCCCTGTCCATCACTAACTCCCAGAGCTTGCTCAAACTCATGTGCAGTCATGTTCTCTAATTATGTCATGCTTAGTCTTTATATTTTAGTGTGTGTTAGATTCAGACACATTTAGAATTATATAATTAATTTCTCTTAAAGTCTGCCTTCTTTTTACATAGCTGTATCACTTTTCTTTTGCTTGATTTTTGCATAGTTTATTTTTTTCATCCTTTTACTTTTGAACTTTATCTATACATTTGAAATATATTACTTATGGGCACCACTTGGCTATGATTTTTTTTTTCTTAATTTCCTTTTTGAAAATCTTAACCGTTTAGTGGAAATATTGTCTTAACATTTAATGTAATTACTTCTATGTTTGGGATTAATTGCTATATGCCTTGTATTTGTCTTATTCTATATTTTCCCCCATTTTCTTGTTTTCATTATTTATTTATTTAATTCATTTTTTTCCTTCTTTATTAGCTTATAGTTTGCATATCTTTTTACAATAGTTTCCGTACAACACTGAAATTTTCAAAATGCATTACCGATGTGTCCAAATTTTCTCCACTTTCTGGATAATACAGAAATTCTTCACATTTACACACTTTAACTCCATGTATTCTCCTTCTGGAAGGCATTTCCAATTTTTTTTTTCTTTTTATCTATCTACCTAGAAAACCATCATCTCTTTATTATGTTTTCTATCCCACAAGATACCATTGTTGGTCAATCATGTCCAACTCTTTGAGACCGCATGGACTGAGACTCCATGTCAGGCTTCCCTGCTCTGATGTTCACTATCTCCTGAAGTTTGCTCAAATTACGTCCATTGAGTCAATGATACAATCCAACCATCTCATTCTTTGTTGCCCCCTTCTCCTTCTGCCTTCAATCTTTCCTAGCATCAGGGTCTTTTCTAATGAGTCAGCTCTTCGCATCAGGTGGCTAAAGTATTGGAACTTCAGCTTCAGCATCAGCCCTTCCAATTGAATCTTCAGAACTTATTTCCTTTAGGATTGACTGGTTTGATTTCCTTGCTGTCCAAGGGACTCTCAAGAGTCTTTTCTAGCACCAGAATTCAAAAGCATCAGTTCTTCGACACTTTGCTTTCTTCATGGTCACTTTCACGTCTGTACTTGACTACTGGAAAAACCACAGCTTTGACTTATACAGACCTTTGTCAGCAAAGCAATGTCTCTGCTTTTGAATACGCTGTTTAGGTTTGTCATAGCTTTTCTTCCAAGGAGTGTGTTAGTTTCATGGCTGAAGTCACTGCCTGCAGTGATTTTGGAGCCCAGGAAAATAAAGTCTGTCACTGTTTCCATTTTTTCCCATCTATTTGCCATGAAGGGATGGGACTGGATGACATAATCTTAGTTTTTTGAATGTTGAGTTTTAAGCCAGCTTTTTCATTTTCCTCTTTCACCTTCATCAAGAGGCTCTTTAGTTCCTCTTTGCTTTCTGCCATTAGGGTGGTATCATCTGTATATCTGAGATTATTGATACCATTACAAGTACTTAATCATTAGTATTTTTAGATCTATTCACATATTTACCCTTTTGTGATACTCTTCATTCCCTCTTTCATTTCTCCACTTCCATCTCGAATTATTTCCTCCAGACATAAGTTTGTTTTAGCTGCTTCTTCTAGTGCTGATTTACTTATAACAAAGTCTTTATGTTTGCTTATTTTAAAATGCTTTTGTCTCCTCTTTGTTTTTCTCAGAAATAGAATTATTCATTGGCAGTAAATTTTCTTTCAGTGATTTTAAGATAGTTTACCATTGTCTTGTGTGGAAAAACTGACTGTCGATCATTAATTTTTTCTTTTAAAAGCAATTTATTTTTCCCCATAAGACTCCTGTTAAAATTTTATTTTTGTGTTGGTCTTCAGAAATTTAACTATGAAATACCTCTGCATCACCCTATTAGTATTCACTTTCTCAGATTTTGTATTGGTTCTTAAATCTGTAATCCAATGTCTTTAAGCAATTTTAGAAAACTCTCAGCTGTTATCTCTTTAAATGTTTCTTCTTCTCCATTTTTTTTTCTTTTCTTCTAATACTCCAATTCTGTGTATATTAGATCTATTTTCTTAGTCCCCTATGTGTTTTATAAAGGCTTCCCTGGTGACTCAGTGGTAAAGAATCTGTCTGCAATGCAGGAGACATAGGTTGATCCCTGGGTCTGAAGGAGGAAATGGCAACCCACTCTAGTATTCCTGCCTGGGAAATCCCTTGGACAGAGGAGCCTGGTGGGCTGCATTCCATGGGGTCACATAGAGCCAGACACAAATGAGCACAAGCACTTCCTTCCTTGTGAATTTTATAAACTTTTCTGTATTTTATGTGTGTGTGTGTGTGATTCTGGTAACTTCCTAATGACCCAGCTTCCATTTTACATATTCTGTCTTAAAGTACGTTTAATCTTCTGTTTGATCAACCCATTGAGCTCTGAATTTCGGACTGTTATTTTGTCATTTTTTAAATTTCTATTATAGTTTTTTTTAATGTTTACATTCTCAATCTTGTGTTGAATTTCCTTAATTATGTTCAGCTTATTTGTTTTAAAGTTTGCATTATCTACATTCCCCATGAGTCTGTTTCTATAGTCTATTCTTTATCTCTGTCTTGTTTCCTCTAATGCCTGTTTTTTAATTGAGTGATTCACTTTTATATGAAGAATTCGGAGATTATTTTGAGGCCAAGGTTTATGATATCTTCCAAAAGAGACAATTAACATTTATTTATGCCTGATGGACCACCAGGGATTGTGATGATTGGAAATTGGACTTCAGTTTCTTTATCTCCCTCCATACATAGATAGATGTTCTAGTCATTATTAGAAAGTGAAAGTGAAAGTTTAGTTGCTCAGTAGTGTCTGACTCTTTGCAACCTCATTGACTGTAGCCTACCAAGCTTCTCTGTCCATGGGATTTTCCAGGTAAGAGTACTGGAGTAGGTAGCCATTTCTTTATCCAGAGGATCTTCCCAATCTGTTTGAGCCACCACAGAAGTCCTAGTCATTATTAGAAGGAAGTCCCAAATCACTTAACATACTACTATCACAAGTGGAATTTTACTAATAAGTACCTTGGTATATGTATATTTTATTGTCTAGTAAAACACATTTCTTACCACTTATAATTTTAAATCTGTGGCCTAATTTTATATGATTATTTTTCAACATGAAATTTAGTATCATTTTTTCAAATTATAAAATGGAGTTCCATTGCATTTATTAATTTATTTAGGGACAGATGACCCTGATGCTGGGAGGGATTGGGGGTAGGGGGAAAAGAGGACGACAGAGGATGAGATGGCTGGATGGCATCACTGACTCGATGGACATGAGTTTGAGTGAACTCCGGGAGTTGGTGATGGACAGGGAGGCCTGGCCTGCTGCAGTCCATGGGATCACAAAGAGTCGGAAACAGCTGAGCGACTGAACTGAATTGAACTGACATTGTTATACTAGAATTTTATTAAGATATGATTTTAAATAATGAAATTTTAGCCCACCTTTTCAATTTGAATATCATTTTTTAAAATTTCTTCATGACATTCTACATGCAAATATGCCCAGTTTTTTAACTTTCTGCTTGAAGCTAATGGACAGAGTCTTTTAAAAATAACATATGATGTATTTCTCTATCCTTTATTTTATATTTTTTAAATCAGAAATAATGTTGAATTTTGTTTATGTCATTCTGTCCATTTTAATTTTCCTTTAACTAATGTTTTATTTTATGTCTACTAGGCGCCAGACAGTCATGTTTTGTAGGTATCACAATCATAATGAACAAAAGAGAGAGACCATTTCCAAGCTCCAATGAAGCTTATAACCTGTATCATTCAAGGTCCTAACAAGAAACAGATGGCACACTCAAAAGGGGCCATTTAAGCAATTATGCTGAACAAAGATACAAAAATATGGGCAGGGTCCAGAACAACAAAGTAGGGGAAAGCATACCTGGGTAGCAAGATTATAAAGTTACAAAGGGAGACAGTGCTTTCCAGAACCCAGAGTGTAAGCCCTGTCTTGCAGAGTTTTGAACAGAGGAGCTGTTACAAATAAAAGAATGGAGCCTGGAGCACCTGCAGCACAGAAGGGAGAGAAGGAGAGGAATTAATACAGTGACCTCTCTCCTTCCACCATCAGATAGCTTGCCAGTATCTTCCTTTAATTAGAACCAAGCTGAAGTCAGAGGGCAAGGAATCCCAACCAAGCCAGGTTTTCTGGAACACATAATAAGATGGAGAGGGATAACAAATTGATCAATCTATAATGACAAATGGAGAATAACTAGCACATAATATATAGACACTAGCATATAAGTAGATGAGTATTATATAGAGTAACAAGGGCTATGACAGGGGAAATACTGAATCACATGGAAACATTTAAAAGAGGCATCTCTGATTTGATGTCCTGTAGCATCTCTTCTCGGAGGAGGCAATGGCACCTCACTCCAGTACTCCTGCCTGGAGAATCCCAGGGATGGGGGAGCCTGGTGGGCTGCCGTCTATGGGGTCACACAGAGTCGGACACGACTGAAGTGACTTAGCAGCAGCAGCAGCAGCATTTCTTCTGTTTTGCTCTAGTTAAATCCATTTCTGAATCTATACTCATTTTCAGTATTTTAAAAATACTTTATTATGAAAAAAATTAATGTACACAAGAGTAAAAAGAACAGTATAATTGATCACCATGCACCCATCACATACCTTCAACAATCATCGCTACGTTTGAATCTTGATTCTTTGATTCCCCACTAGTCCTTTTTATTTTATTAAATAAAGAGAGGTTTAAAATAGATCCTAGTATTATGCTATTATACCAGAAAATATTTAAATATACATCTTTAGCTGATTAGTTCAGATCAGTTGCTCAGTCGTGTCCAACTTTTTGCAACCCCATGGACTGCAGAACACCAGGCTTCTCTGTCCATCACCAACTCCCAAAGCTTGTTCAAACTCATGTCCATCAGGTCGGTGATGCCATCCAACCATCTCATCCTCTATTGTGTTTCAACAGGTCACCTAATGATTATAGCATCAGTTGATTATTATTGTCAGGATGTATCATTCCTTTAGGGGTTACAGAATGAATATTTTCTAATTATATATTCCTCTTGAGTTTATCACTGGTAACTGTTTTTTTAAAGAAGCACTATTCTTCATGAAATATTTGTTTACCCTGAAATATTCTGGAAAGGAAGGATAAATGCTTGATTATTTCTCATATTATTCATCATTTTTCAGTACAAAGAAATGCTGCTTTAGCAAATTTTAGTGGTTGTAAAGAAATGTTACAAATTTTTGTATTTTCCTCCATCTTATGTGTTTTAGCTCATTGCAGTCTTTATTGCTCAAATGGTGCCATTGTTTTGCGCCAGTAAGATTTCCCTCAAGTTAACTTCTACATTCAGATTTTACTCAACTTGAAATTAGTTTCTCTCTTTGAATTATACTCTCTGACATTTACCCCCCTTTAAATACTGTATTTTGCTACTAGACTGTTAGGATACTACATGAACATCCTTGAATGTTTCAGGTAGCAGCCACATATTTGCTAGTGTTCACTGACTAACGTTTTAAGCTATTGCCAATTGACTCTGGTTGAGTTGTACATACCACTTAACTGAGATTTGTTTTTCAATAGCTCTACCTTGCTTATAAATTTAGTCTGTACTCATTGGCATGGAACTTAGAACCCTCCACAATTTATCCTTGAAGTGATTTTGGCCTACCTCATTGCTGATCATTTGACTTTCTCAGGTTCTGAAAAGACAGCTCTGTGTTGGGTACCATCTACAGTTCTAGGTTCATGGTAGTCTCTGAGCTAATTTAAGGGAGGCAAAATAGAGTTTGCAGTCAAAACAGTAGGAGATATGCTTGAATATTTTGTCAGTTCAACTAATTTCCTTTTTTCTGGTTATAGGCTCACCAAAACAGTACAGAGAAGTGGTACAGAGTTGTCACTCCACTCTCCAGTGTATCTTCCTGAACCAGGGATCGAACCCAGGTGTCCCATATTGCAGGCAGATTGTTTACCATCTGAACCACCAGAGAAGTTAAGGCATAAAACAACCTAAATGTCCACTGATAGGTGAATGGATAAAGAAAATGTAGTACTCTTTCCATAGGGGATTGGTTCCAGAAAGCCATGCAGGTACCAAATCTTCTGACGTCCAAAGGCATTTTATATATGTTGTAGTACAACTGGTCCTCCATATCCATGGGTTCCACATTCCCCAGGTTCAACCAATCTTTATTGGATGATTGAATCTGCAGACAAGGAACCCACAGATATGGAGGGGTGACTATATGGACATACTAAGGAATATTATTCAACCTTAAAAGGGGAGGGAATTCTGCAGTATGCTATAACATGGATGGACTTTGAGGACATTATGTGGTGAGAAACAAGCTAGACATGGAAAGACAAGTATTGCATGATTTCATTTATATGTGTCCTTAGTTGTTCAGTCATGTTCCACTCTTTGTCACCCCTTGGACTGTAACCCACCAGGCTCCTCTGTCCATGGGGATTCCCCAGGCAAGTATACTGGAGTGGATTGCCATCCCCTCCTCCAGGGAATCTTCCCAATCCAGGGATCAAACCCAGGTCTCCCAGATTGCAGGCAGATTCTCTACCGTCTGAGCCACCAGGGAAGTCCTCCTTTATATGAAGTATCTAAAATAGCCAAATTCATAAAAATCAAATCCTGCAATGGTACTTATTAGAGAATGGGAGAGGGGGGGGGAATGGCCAGTTATTAATCAACATAATAATAGGCATGTTTCATAACATAATGCTCAATGTTTCAATAAGTAAGGTGAATAAGATTTAAAAACCTGCTGTATGACAATGTACATATACTCAACAAAAGTTTATTGTATACTTAAAATTTGTTAAGAGAGTAGATCTTATGTTAAGTGTTCTTACCACAATAAGATACAATTTTTTTAAAAAAAGAATGTGGCTGTCATATTGGGTATATTACATATTTAATATAACTAAAGAAGCAACTTTAGAAGATGCTCTTTAAGTGTGCATGAGTGCATATATACATTTTAAACTATTTACTAATAATAACAGTAATATTCATTGGAGAAAAGTTGAAACTCAGATAAAAAAATAAAAGACTGTAACACAACCTTCCAGAAATGACTGTTATTAACTCCTTCCACATGACCTATTACATATCTGACATTTCTCATGAATTTTATTGTGATCATTTCTTCATTGCCATCTATGTTTTAGAACACATTTTAATTACTTTACCATACTTCATTTAAATACTTCTACATTGTAGGATATTATGAATTTGCCCACTTACTTTTCTTCTAAATATTTCCAGTTTGATAATTTGAAACACTATCTCAGTGATTTACATGTTATTCCTTTGACTATTAGTGAGAGTTGAACATGCTTCTAAATGTTTGTTGGCTGGTGACATTTCTTTGGTTGGTTATTTGAAAATGTTCTTTGTCTAATTTTATTAAAGACAGTATCATCTCTCTTTCTAAAAAAAAAAGCCAGGAGCAAAACCAAAATCAAATTACAGAGAAAATATATTTGTAGCATATCTGGCAGATAAAATAGTATGATGGCCTCATGGCAATGCTTCCTGCTTGAAGCTTTAGAAATGGGAGCTTGTTTGCAGTGATCCTGAGTAACAAATGTCAACTTTCCAAACTCAGCTTTAGGGATTAGATGATAATAGGAATACACTTGAAACCAAAGGATGCAAGGAGAGTCATTGTGCCCAGCTCCCGTTGGCAAATGAGATCAGCTACTGAAGTCTAATCGATGCCCCCAAACTGATTCTTTTCCCCCATCAGTGATGCAGGTTCCTGGCCTTTCATACTTATATTAACAGTTAAATGTCTCTAAGCCATCCAGAAAGGACTTTTGAATCAGAATGGGATCCTTATACCAATGACTCATCTTAGAAATGTATTTCTGACATTACAAGATTAATGCTTTTAAGGAGAATGAAAAAACTCTCATTTGGCATAGGTATAAAAATCTTAAAATAATATTAATTTTTAAATCACCATTATTATAGCTAGTAATAATTATATTCCATATTAACACCTAATTTTGCACTTATCTGATTTGATCCTCACAGCAACCTAAGAAGCTAGATAGGGTAGGCAGTTTCATTCTATTTTTATAAATGAATTAAGATCCAGAAGACACTGAATAAAAGCAAAGACCATACTATTAATTGCTAGCAGAGAAGAGTCCTCAAATTCTGTCCCTCTGATTTCAAATCTTTTTATCCATTTTCTTTAATACTACTGTTCTGCCCTCATGTCACTACATCATTTTCAGAGTTCTAAGCTTTTGTTGATAGCCCATGTGGCTATTGGTAATGTTTTCTTACATCTCTCTGTTGACCAACTATCTCTTAAAACCATTACGATTTAGTAATACATATAAGACAGGAATTTTCATTAGAAAATTTCTCAAGGAAGCTAAAAAGGTAGAAACATGTTTCAGAGAAGGTATGCAAAGTAAAGTTCTCTGAGTATAAAATACTCGAGTATCTTATACCCGAGTACACCCATGGCATTGTCCATACAGCTCCCTGTGCCTGAAACAGATGCTCTTATTTTCTCTATTCCTTCTCTATTTTTCTTTCTCGTTCTCTCTCTCTCTCTCTCCCCTGCCGTCCTTCTGTCCTTCTGTCCACTACTTATTCTCCAAGCCTTACCTCATATATCATCAACCTTCGTCAACCTTTCCCTTTATCTCCTACAAACTGACTGTGATAGTTCCTATCTCTGAACACATATAGCAGTTAGTGAAGTTTATCTTTTATTTCAAACCTATATGAGCAGTTCTATTCCTTATCTGACTATGAAATGCTTTATGGTTGTGCCAGGCATATACAAGTGCACATCATTAAGGAAAATAATATGCAGATATATATCCGGAGGTACTGACATAGGCAATTGAAATCTTTATATCAGCCTCTAAAATGAGTTTAAGTTACAGCCTCAAAACTGTCTATGAATATTAAAGTACATCCTGCATTCCTAATAACTGGCATGTAGCTAAGAACAATCCACAAAGACCTGAATAATCTGCCCCAGGGCCCTTGGGAATCTGATTATAATTCAAAATCCAATTTTGACTTAATGACCTTATCCATGGCTTGTTCTTTAAATTCAGTGATGGCCATCACCATCTTCTAATTGAAGTTTTTTTTGCCTTTTTGAATATGTCCAACAGTATAACTTATATAAGTAGCAGGAATAGAAGCAGAAAACACTTGTGTTCAAATAACATTTGAGACCAAATTCACAATCTGCTGTTGGATTTACTCTAGGATACTCTGCTGCTTTTCTTACTTCCTTAATATAGCTCTTCCATGCTGAAAAGTTCTAATATCTAGACATAATACATAGTGCTGCAGTTGTAAACAACAACGCAAAAGTGTCACTTGAGCCCCTAAATAAGAAATTGTTTGCAAAAGCAAGATTCTTTCCCCTTTTTAGGTCTCTGTTATTACCTCTGTCCAAGTTAAGTTGTATTAGATCAGAGGTTTCCAAGTCATTATGTGTAGGAGAATCTTCTGGAAATTTAAAAAAATAAAGATTTTTATCTCTACCACCCCAGCCTCATAGAATGAGAATCTCTAAGGAGCAAGCATTATAATATATCTAGTTCATAGATTCCTATTCTCAGGAATCACTAGTTTCATAATCTCTGAATATATATAGATAATTCAAATGAGGACAGGAAAATGCTTTTTTATCCATCTAGAATCATTAAACAGTAGAAAGAATGCTTAAATGAGCATCAAGAGACCTGGAATGAATCATGGCTTTTCTATATGTTCTTATCTTCTATGGCTTCAGTTTTCTCATCTGTAAAATAAAATAATGGCATTACATGATAGTATAACCTGTGATGCCTTGCAAATTGTACCTGTAGAGGTTCAAACCACACAAATGGAGATGAAGGCAACAGTACAGACAACAGAGATGAAATAGATGACATATAACTTATTGATGTTCTAATTTAGTACAGACTGATTGATGTTCTAATTTAGAATATGTGAATACATATCATATATATGTATGCATTGGTATATTACATATATATTCACAGACACACTTTTATGTAAACTTCACTAAATTGCAGAATTTTTTGTTAATGTTGTTAGTCTAAATGGAAGGATCCATCATTTTTTCCTTTTGCCACTAAATATGATCAGATCAGATCAGATCAGATCAGTCGCTCAGTCATGTCCGACTCTTCGCGACCCCATGAACCGCAGCACGCCAGGCCTCCCTGTCCATCACCAGCTCCCGGAGGTCACCCAGACTCACACCCATCAAGTCAGTGATGCCATCCAGCCATCTCATCCTCTGTCGTCCCCTTCTCCTCCTGCCCTCAATCCCTCCCAGCATCAGAGTCTTCTCCAATGAGTCAACTCTTCGCATGAGGTGGCCAAAATACTGGAGTTTCAGCTTTAGCATCATTCCTTCTAAAGAAATTCCAGGATTGATCTCCTTCAGAATGGACTGGTTGGATCTTCTTGCAGTCCAAGGGACTCTCAAGAGTCTTCTCCAACACCACAGTTCAAAAGCATCAATTCTTTGGCGCTCAGCCTTCTTCACAGTCCAGCTCTCACATCCATACATGACCACAGGAAAGACCATAGCCTTGACTAGGCGAACCTTTGTTGGCAAAGTGATGTCTCTGCTTTTGAATATGCTATCTAGGTTGGAAAAATATGATAGGTGAATACATTATAACTCAGAAGATGCGGGCCTATCCCAATGCTAAAACCTAAGCAAATTACTCCCTGAAGTTAGTCATTAGAAAGTAGCTTCCGAAAGGATGGAGACTAGGAAGTCAAATGCCTGGCTCTTCTCTGTGTTGAAGTTGGGAGAATCTGTCTTGTCCATTACCCTCTATGGTCACCTGAGGTGAATGAGCTAGAAGATGACCCTTTTGGGGGCAGTATTTTGAAGTGACTCACTTTGTGTTGACATGGGTTCAAAAGTGACAAGAGTCTAGACATTGCTTTAGAGTGACAGGGAACAAAATATGGCATGTGGATTATTCTGAGCAAAGTCAAAGTCCTCTAGACTCAAGAAGAGGTTTTCACCTCCTCCTTACCTGCCTTTAAAAGAACTTAGATGAAGGGACTGTACCAGCAGAAAGCTTATACCAAAGTAACTTTTTATATCAGAGAAATTTCTGTGCACTTCCTCGGAAACATATATCTACCAAACACTGGCTCTTATCTTCCTGGATTTTATCTTCCTTCCCTTTGAGACCCCAGACCCGTAGCCCCTTCTCCTTCACTCAGTTGAAGCTCATGGTATATAAGTTTCAATTGCCTGGCCACCAGGAGACTTTTGTGTGTTTCTGGGAATTCTGTATGTATGAAATTAAATTTCTTTTTCTCCTATTAAAGAAAGAAAGAAAATAGCTTCCATCCTCTGCTAAAATAAATTTAATTCAACTTCAATTTTATGATGAGTTTTCTATTTAATATTAAGGACTTGTTTGATTAACAAGACTGGGATATCTATTAGGAAAAATAACCAGGAGCCTCAGGGAGAACTACAAGTTTGAAGATGTGGACCAGTGATAATTAGGGAATTCAAATGAGCCTCCTGAAGGGTTGTTGCTGAGCCATGAAAGATGCTGGGATTCTTGCCCTCCAGAGGAGAAGAATTCAATCCTGGGACAGGCTTGATGGCTCAGAACTTTTGTGTAATAAAGTTTTATTAAAGTATGAAAGAGATAGAGAAAGTTTCTGACATAGACATCAGAAGGGGGCAGAAAGAGTGACCCCCTGCTAGTCTTTAGCAGGAAGTTATATACCTACTAGGAGGCTTCAATTGCACATGAACCGTGAACTTCCAAATGTTCAAGCTGGATTTAAAGAAGGCAGATGAACCAGAGATCAAATTGCCAACATCCATTGGATCATTGAAAATCAGGAGAATTTCAGAAAAACATCTACTTCTGCTTTATTGACTACACCAAAGTCTTTGACTGTGTGGATCACAACAAACTGTGGAAAATTTTTCAAGAGATGGGAATATCAGACCACCTTATCTGCCTCCTGAGAAATCTGTATGCAGGTCAAGAAGCAACAATTAGAACTGGACGTGGAACAACAGACTGGTTCCAAATCGGGAAAGGAGTATGTCAAGGCTGTATATTGTCACCATGCTTATTTAACTTATCTGCAGAGTACATCATGAGAAATGCTGGGCTGGATGAAGTACAAGCTGGAATCAAGATTGCCGGGAGAAATATCAATAACTTCAGATATGCAGATGATACCACCCTTATGGCAGAAAGCGGAAGATTAAAGAGCCTCTTGATGAAAGTGAAAGAGGAGAGGGAAAAAGTTGGCTTAAAGTTCAACATTCAGAAAACTAAGATCATGGCATCTGGTCCCATCACTTCATGGCAAATAGATGGGACACAATGGAAACAGTGACAGACTTTTTTTTAAGGGGGGCTCCAAAATCACTGAAGATGGTGACTGCAGCCATGAAATTAAAAGACACTTGCTCCTTGGAAGAAAACCTATGACCAACCTAGACAGCATGTTAAAAAGCAGACACATTACTTTGCCAACAAACGCCCGTCTAATCAAGGCTATAGTTTTTCCAGTAGTCACGTATGGATGTGAGAGTTGGAGTATAAAGAAAGCTGAGTGCCAAAGAACTGATGCTTTTGAACCGTGGTGTTGGAGAAGACTCTTGAGAGTCCCTTGGACTGCAAGCAGATCCAACCCGTCCATCCTAAAGGAAATTAGTCCTGAATATTCATTGGGAAGACTGATGCTGAAGCTTAAGCTCCAATACTTTGGCCACCTGAAGTGAAGAGCTGACTCATTTGAAAAGACCCTGATGCTGGGGAAAAAATGAAGGCAGGAGAAGAAGGGGATGACAGTGGATGAGATTTTTGAATGGCATGACAAGTTGACAGTTGTGAGTTTGAGTTAACTCTGGGAGTTGTTGAAGAACATGGAGGCCTGGCATGCTGCACTTCATGAGATCGCAAAGAGTTGGACACGACTGAGCGACTGAACTGAACTGAATTAGAGAAAGGAAATGTCTCAAAACTCAGTGAATGGCACCAGGCCCCTCACCCACAACATGCATTTTGAATAACATTGGCACAAAGTGAGTCATCCCAGGCCATAAAACGGTTGACATAAATCTTGAAGAAAGGCAGGTTTCCTACCAAATACATAGTCTCATTAACATAGCTTAAAAGAACTTTTGCATGAAGAAAACATACTGGTTTGTGGCATAAAACATACTGGTTTGTCAAGTAGGTTCTTAGTCTTAGGTGGAATTGATTTGAAGAAAGACAGAGCCCAAGGTAAATAAAAAAGTTCATTAACATAGCTTAAGAAAAACCTTTTCATAAGAAAAACCGCATTGGTTAGCTCATAGTTTGAGAAAAGTTAAGTTCAGGTGGAACCAGGTGTCCTCATGGCAACACAGAATTTTAAAAGAAACCTCTGTTTGATTTTGTATAGAGAAGGGAAAACAATCTGAGACTTGTAATTTGTTTCCTCCTGTTGCTTGAGAGGAAAAAAAAAAAGCCTGACACTTGCAGCCTATTTTCTCTGTTTGGAGACCCGTAGCCTTCCTTCCTGTTAACTTCTCACTCCCTCCAGCCCTAGGTTGGACTGCTGCTGCTGCTGCTAAGTCACTTCAGTCGTGTCCGACTCTGCCTGACCCCATAGATGTCAGCCCACCAGGCTCTCCTGCCCCTGGGATTCTCCAGGCAAGAAAACTGGATTGCTCCAAAACTTTATTCACTGCCTTTCTATTCATCTCTGGACTGGTAGTTTTCACTGAATGGAAAAGAAATTTTGATACATGTATTTTCACGTTATTGAAAATACTTAGACACAATAAGGTGTATATTTGAGTGTTATATAAGGATTAATATTTGGATTTCTGTTAAATAATACGTTACTGCACTCCTACTGCCTCATGTTAATAATATAAAGAATATACAGTCACTGTTTACTGTGCACTTAGAAAGTATCTGAAGCAGGAGCTGAGAGGTGGCTAATGGGATCAATGAGTACGTAAGTCAACAGTTTCATGTACATATTACATATACTGACAATAATATATAAATATTATACTTAATGTAGTAATTATTGAGCATTTGCTATGTGTCAAGCACTGTAATAGACACAACAGACTCAGCTGTGGGGAAAATGACATACTTACAGATACTTTGCTCTCATAGAATTTGCCATATAATAAGGAGAATAGAAGTTAAATTCAATATTAGGAGTAAGCCCAAGGAGTAGGAGATGTTTCAGTAAGGATACCTTATTTGAGGTGTTCAACTTGCTGCTTTTTATACAAAATTCTGTTCTTGAGCCATAAGTACAAATAGGATACTCACAGAAATAGTTTTCCTATAGCTGAGGTAGGTCAACATTGAACTACCACCCACTCTCAACTAATCTCTTCAGTTCAGTTCAGTTCAGTCACTCAGTCATGTCCGACTCTTTGTGACCCCATGAATCACAGCATGCCAGGCCTCCCTGTCCATCACCAACTCCTGGAGTTCACTCAGACTCACGTCCATCGAGTCAGTGATGCCATCCAGCCATCTCATCCTCTGTCGTCCCCTTCTCCTCCTGCCCCCAATCCCTCCCAGCATCAGGGTCTTTTCCAATGAGTCAACACTTCACATGAGGTGGCCAAAGTATTGGAGTTTCAGCTTTAGCATCAGTCCTTCCAATGAACACCCAGGACTGATCTCCTTTAGGATGGACTGGTTGGATCTCCTTGCAGTCCAAGGGACTCTCAAGAGTCTTCTCCAACACCACAGTTCAAAAGCATCAATTCTTCAGCACTCAGCTTTCTTCACAGTCCAACTCTCACATCCATATGTAACCGCTGGAAAAACCATAGCCTTGACTAGATGGACCTTTGTTGGCAAAGTAATGTCTCTGCTTTTGAATATGCTATCTGGTTTGGTCATAACTTTCCTTCCAAAGAGTAAGCATCTTCCATAGACACATATTTACTGAGTGACTGGACTAAATTAGGCTATGGCATAGTGTGAAGCCAATTATTTTAACTAGAAACTAAACCCAGCAATTTATGTTCCTTTGGTTCAATTTGACTTAATTACCAGATAGCTGAGTATGTGGTCAAACGGGCATACAGCATATTAGTGAATTTCCATGCATTATCGCTTTTTCAGTTTCTGCTGCTGTTGCTGCTAAGTCGCTTCAGTCATGTCTGACTCTGTACGACCCCATAGATGGCAGCCCACCAGGCTTCCCCATCCCTGGGATTCTCCAAGCAAGAACACTGGAGTGGGTTGCCATTTCCTTCTTGAATGCATGAAAGTGCATTCAGTAGTGTCTGACGCTAGCGACCCCATGGACTGCAGCCCACCAGGCTCCTCTGTCCATGGGATTTTCCAAGCAAAAGTACTGGAGTGGGGTGCCATTGCCTTCTCTGTTTTCAGTTTCTAAACATCCTCAAAAGTGAGGAAAGCAAGTGCTACTAGTCCCATGTTACATATAAGGTCAAAGAGACTGAGAATAAATAGTCAAAACACATAACAAGGTTATATTCAAAGCTTGAAGCACAAGTTTCACGGCCTGAACTCTGCCCTCTCAGCTGACTCAGATTACCACATTACTATTCATATACTTTGCAAAGTTACATAAAAGAAAACTGTTTGATTCTGTGAACTTTAAGACTTTTAGCTGTGTTCTATTAAAGGCCCTACTGCTGCTACTGCTAAGTCACTTCAGTCGTGTCCGACTCTGTGTGACCCCATAGACGGAAGCTCACCAGGCTCCCCTGTCCCTGGGATTCTCCAGGCAAGAACACTGGAGTGGGTTGCCATTGCCTTCTCCATTGCGTGAAAGTGAAAAGTGAAAGTGAAGTCGCCCAGTCGTGTTCGACTCTTAGCGACCCCATGGACTGGAGCCCACCAGGCTCCTCCGTCCATGGGACCCTCCAGGCAAAAGTACTGGGGTGGGGTGCAATTGCCTTCCCCAATTAAAGGCCCTAAGACTTACTCAATTAAAAAATAAAATTGCATTATAATTCATAAACAGATATTTATTTGGTGATAGTCATGACTCAGCAGGTAGTCATGCAATACACACTTGTCAGAGATGCTATTCACTAGGTAATAATGAAACGTGTCTTCCTTGGATAAAATTCTACTTCCAGGTATACAGCGTAAGTGCCAGTTTGAAACTTCTTTTCTGCTTGCTACGCTAGGGAAAAAAATACCTACATATTTAAAGAACAAAAACAGTATTCTTTTTATTAGAGGAGTTTATATTGATGTGCAGACTCAATTTGGATATATCCCTACTGAAATTTGCAAATAGGTAGCTGAAAATATACAGTCAGCAAATGAAATATATATAAAATATTATATTATATATCATTAAGTTATATATACTATATATGATTATATTATAATAACTATAAAATAATGCATATTATATCATATATAATAATTATATATTTATTAATCATAATATATTCTATATATTGAAAACATTTTCTACAATAACACATATAATATATCATTTACATTATATATAAATTATTACATACATTATATATTATGATAAGGCAGAAGGAAACAGAGATGACAGAGGATGAGATGGTTGTATTCATGAGTGGCTCGAACATGAGTTTGAGCAAGCTCCAGGACTTGGTGATGAACAGGGAAGCCTGATGTGCTGCAGTTCATGGGGACACAAAAAAATCAGACATGACTAAGCAAATGAACTGAAGTGAAAACATTATAATAATTTATATGTTATATTACATATGTTCATTAATATATATTTATATAATTACAGATATAATAGAATATATATTATATATAGGTTATGATATAATAAATGTAACATAACATATTATATTAAACAATATGAATATAATTATATATGACACATATATTATATATGTAAATATATCTGTGTATATATGATTATATATTTTATAATATAATATATTGTAATATGTATTACATGTATAAATAAGATATATTATGTCTATATTACTATATACATTATATATAGCATACCATATATTGGATAAATTTTATATTGTATGAATCTCTATATGTGTTACATATTATACTTACATATATTCATTATATAATATATATCATAATATAATACAGGTTTACATAATACATATATGTATTATGGATATATGTATATTTGTGTATATATAAAATAAATATATGAATACTATGTATGTATATGTCATATTCAACATATTTATTAAATAAATGTACAGTATATGTGTATATTACATATATATTTTACCTGTAAAGTATGAGATAATATGTATTATATTACATAAGTATATTAATTATATGCTAAAATACATATAATATATGTATATGTATACATTTTAAACTGCATATATAAATTTAAAAGTTAAAATTTATATAACATGTACATATTAATATCTATATATCAATATATCATATATGAATGTAAATATAAATACATTTATATATGCTTACATATTTATATATTATGTATATTGTATGCATTGGGGAAGGCAATGGCACCCCACCCCAGTACTTTTGCCCGGAAAATCCCATGAACGGAGGAGCCGGGTAGGCTCCAGTCCATGGGGTCGCTAAGAGTCGGACACGACTGAGCGACTTCACTTTCGCTTTTCACTTTCATGCATTGGAGAAGGAAATGGCAACCCACTCCAGTATTCTTGCCTGGAGAATCCCAGGGACGGGGGAGCCTGGTGAGCTTCCGTCTATGGGGTCGCACAGAGTCGGACACGACTGAAGCGACTTAGTAGCAGCAGCAGCATATTGTATATATATAAAAATAAAATATATGTGTATATATTATGTATATCTGTTTTTAAAAACATTTACAAGTATTTTTAATATATATGTACAGTATAAATGTATATATGTATATAAAATAAATATATATTACATAGCATATATGTTAGAATATAAATTACAATGCAATATACATACTATACATATGTACATATATATTTTATATGTATATATGCATTTATATTACACAGGTGTTTATATTATGTCATATACATATTCTGTGTAAATGTATATTATATCCACAATCTATATAATATAAATGGCATAAACATGTTAAAATATATATTAATATAACATATATGCTATACATATGTACATGTATGTATATATACTTACTTACAGATACATATATATATACATATATGTATATGTGTGTATATAATATTCTATATAAAAGTTTTATCATTCTGTAATATAATATACATTATATATTATAGAATATAACATATGGTATATCAATATCTCTACATATTATATTATAAAATTATATGTACTTATGTATAAATATATATTATTTTGACATAGTACATGATTAATGAGTACGTAAGATTATATAAAATATATGTATATTTTATGTATATTATGCATATGTGTTTAAAAAATCTAATTATATGTATTAAATATATACATGTAGAATGTATGTGTTGCTATATATGTACTTTACATATCACATATAATGCAATATTTATCATATGTGTGTATATATAAAATACATATATTACATATAATGTACATATAACATTTAAATATATATGAATATATTTCTATAAAATATACATATATTGTATATGAATATATTAAATACATGGATATATACTATGTATTATTAAATATGAATCAGATCAGATCAGTCGCTCTCTCTTTTCCAATTTTTTTTTGACATATTAATTAACAGTATCAAGCCCTCCCTTTCCCTTCCCCCTTTTTGGGTGATCTCTAATTTTTTTTTTTTTTTTTTGTTTTTGTCCTCCTCTCTTCTCCTCCTCTTTCTCCCTCTCCTCCCCCCCCCCCCCCCCCCCATCATCAGTCTTTTCTTTTTATCCTATTTTTTGCTTTTGGTGGGGATAGATATAATATTTTGTTTTTTATCTTTACACCTTCTACAGAAAAATCAGGCTTGAGTTTCTTCCAATCGGAACGGGCCGCCCCCATCCCAGTCAAGGACTCTCAGAGTCTTCTCCAACACCACAGTTCAAAAGCATCAATTCTTCGGCACTCAGCCTTCTTCACAGTCCAGCTCTCATATCCATACATGACCACAGGAAAGACCATAGCCTTGACTAGGCGAACCTTTGTTGGCAAAGTGATGTCTCTGCTTTTGAATATGCTATCTAGTTTGGTCATAACTTTCCTTCAAAGGAGTAAGTGTCTTTTAATTTCATGGCTGCAGTCACCATCTGCAGTGATTTTGGAGCCCAGAAAAATAAAGTCTGACACTGTTTCCACTGTTTCTCCATCTATTTCCCATGTAGTGATGGGACCAGATGCCATGATCTTCGTTTTCTGAATGTTGAGCTTTAAGCCAACCTTTTCCTCTCCACTTTCACTTTCATAAAGGAGGCTTCAATTTCTGCCATAAGAGTGGTATAATATGCATATCTGACATTATTGATATTTCTCCCGGCAATCTTGATTCCAGCTTGCGTTTCTCCCAGTCCAGCATTTCTCATGATATATTCTGCATATAAGCTAAATAAGCAGGGTGATAATATACAGTCTTGATGTACTCTTTTTCCTATTTGGAAACTCTCTGTTGTTCCATGTCCAGTTCTAACTGTTGCTTCCTGACTTGCATACAGATTTCTCCAAGAGGCAGATCAGGTAGTCTGGTATTCCCATCTCTTTCAGAATTTTCCACAGTTTATTGTGATCCCCACAGTCAAATGCTTTGGCATAGTCAATAAAGCAGAAGTAGATGTTTTTCTGGAACTCTCTTGCTTTTTCCATGATCCAGTGGATGTTGGCAATTCATATCTGGTTCCTCTGCCTTTTCTAAAACCAGTTTGAACATCAGGAAGTTCACAGTTCACATATTGCTGAAGCCTGGCTTGGAGAATTTTGAGCATTACTTTACTAGCGTGTGAAATGAGTGCAATTATGTGGTAGTTTGAACATTCTTCGGCATTGCCTTTCTTTGGGATTAGAATGAAAACTGACCTTTTCCAGTCCTGTGGCCACTGCTGAGTTTCCCAAATTTGCTGGCATATTGAGTGCTGCACTTTCACAGCATCATCTTTCAGGATTTGGAATAGCTCCACTGGAATTCCATCACCTCCACTAGCTTTGTTCGTAGTGATGCTTTCTAAGGCCCACTTGACTTCACATTCCAGGATGTCTGGCTCTAGGTCATTGATCACACCATCATGATCACCTGGGTCATGAAGAAATTTTTTGCACAGTTCTTCTGTGTATTCTTGCCACCTCTTCTTAATATCTTCTGCTTCCGTTAGGTCCATACTATTTCTGTCCTTTATCGAGCCCATCTTTGCATGAAATATTCCCATGGTATCTCTAATTTTCTTGGAGAACCCTATTCTTTCCCATTCTGTTGTTTTCCTCTATTTCTTTGCATTGATTGCTGAAGAAGGCTTTCTTATCTCTTCTTGCTATTCTTTGGAACTCTTCATTCAGATGCTTATATCATTCCTTTTCTCCTTTGCTTTTTGCTTCTCTTCTTTTTACAGCTATTTTTAAGGCCTCCACTGACAGCCATTTTTCTTTTTTGCCTTTCTTTTCCGTGGGGATAGTCTTGATCCCTGTCTCTTGTACAATGTCATGAATCTCATTCCATAGTTCATCAGGCACTCTATCTATCAGATCTAGGCCCTTAAATCTATTTCTCACTTCTACTGTATAATTAAAAGGGATTTGATTTAGGTCATACCTGAATGGTCTAGTGGTTTTCTCTACTTTCTTCAATGTAAGTCTGAATTTGGTAATAAGGTATTCATGATCTGAACCATAGTCAGCTCCTGGTCTTGTTTGTGTTGACTGTATAGAGCTTCTCCATCTTTGGCTGCAAAGAATATAATCGATCTGATTTTAGTGTTGACCATCTGGTGATGTCCACGTGGAGAGTCTTCTGTTGGGTCGTTGGAAGAGGGTGTTTGCTATGACCACTGCATTTTCTTGGCAAAACTCTAATAATGTTTTCCCTGCTTCATTCTGTATTCCAAGGCCAAATTTGCCTGTTACTCCAGGTATTTCTTGACTTCCTACTTTTGCATTTCAGTCCCCTATAATGAAAAGAGATTTTTTTTTTTTTTTTTTGTAAAAAATGTGTTTGTAGGCTTCATAGAACTGTTCAACTTCAGCGTTTTCAGTGTTACTGGTTGGGGCATAGACTTGGATTACTGTGATACTGAATGGTTTGCCTTGGAAACAAACAGACATCATTCTGTTGTTTTTGAGATTGCATCCAAGTACTGTATTTTGGACTCTTCTGTTGACCATGATGGCTACTCCATTTCTTCTGAGGGATTCTTTCTCACAGTCGTTGATATAATGGTCATCTGAGTTAAATTCACCCATTTATATGTGTACACACATATAAACATACATTTATGTACTTGGATATATGTATCACATACATGTCACATACATATACATGTGTTATGTACATATATGTGAATGTGTATATATATTATATATCATATATAATGTATATCTATATACAGATATTCATAATCATATACGTATACAGATAGTACATTTATTATACAAATATAAAAATGCAATATATGGTATGTATGATATAATTTTATATTGTAATATATTATATGACATATATTATTATATAAATTCTTAATATAAATATAATACCATTTTCCATTATGTCAAATATATTTAATAAGTAAATCGTTTATATATTATTCATATTACATATATAATTATACATATGACATATAATTACATATCTATATTACATACCTACATATCAATATTACTGTATAGGACATGTATATTATAGATATATAATTTATGTGTATTCTATCATGTATTTCACATATCAGTGTATAATAATTTATATAAATATCAATAATATGAATTTTATATGTAATTATATCATATAATATATGAATGTGAATTCGCTCATTTGTGTCCAACTCTGCGACCCCATAGTTATAGCCTATCAGGCTCCCTCCATCCATGGGATTTTCCAGGCAAGTGTGCTGGAGTGGATTGCCATTTCCCTTCTCCAGGGGATCTTCCTGATCCAGGAATAGAACCCAGGTCTCCTGCATTGCAGGTAGACACTACTGTCTGAGCCACCAGGGAAGCCATATAATATATAGTTGTTCATATATCATAAATTCTATATTATGTTATATGATGTATTTTATAGGTAGTATTATGCTATATATACTACAATATATTATTTTATATATTCAATGTTCATACCATATTTTATACCTTGTTATATACCTTTTGATATAAATATATATATTCTATAAATCATATTTAACATATTGATAATATATATGAATCTATATATTTAAAATGGTTTGGAAATATACTTTTATATATATTTTATACACATATGCATACATATTTATATATGTACGCACATGAGTACATGTACTTACATACATGAATTTGCACATTGGAGAAGGCAATGGCACCCCACTCCAGTACTCTTGCCTGGAACATCCCATGGACGGAGGAGCCTGGCAGGCTGCAGTCCATGGGGTTGCTGAGTCGCACACGGCTGAGCTACTTCACTTTCACTTTTCACTTTCATGCACTGGAGTAGGAAATGGCAAGCCACTGCAGTATTCTTGCCTGGAAAATCCCGGGAATGGGGGAGCCTGGTGGGCTGCCGTCTATGGGGTCGCACAGAGTTGGACACGACTGAAGTGACTTAGCAGTAGCATTCATACATACACATACATATGTATGTGTGAAAGTGATATTGAAGTCATTCAGTCATGTTTCTTTGCAGTCGAGGCTCCTCTGTCCATGAGATACTCCAGGCAAGAATACTGCAGTGGCTTGCCATTTTCTTCTCCAAGTGATCGCCCCATCCAGGGATTGAAGCCTGGTCTCCAGTATTGCAGGCAGACTCTCTACCATCTGAGGCACTAGGGCAGTCCATATACACATACACACATGCACACATACACATACATGTATACACATACACACAGGTACATAGACATGCATATGCATATATGTATATGTGTATATATGCATGCATGTGCATACATATACCTATGTACACATACATATACATGCCTATACTTTTTCATGTATGCTGCTGCTGCTGCTAAGTCGCTTCAGGAGTGTCCAACTTTGTGCGACCCCACAGACAGAAGCCCACCAGGCTCCCCTGTCCCTGGGATTCTCCAGGCAAGAATACTGGAGTGGGTTGCCATTTCCTTCTCCAACGTATGAAAGTGGAAAGCGAAAGTGAAGTTGCTCAGTCGTGTCCGACTTTTAGCGATCCCATGGACTGGAGCCTACCAGGCTCCCCCGTCCATGGGATTTTCCAGGCAAAAGTACTGGGGTGGGGTGCCATATCCAAACATAAAACAAACATATATTCATGTATGTATGTATAAATATATGTTTATACATATATATGCAATACACACATACATAAACACACATATATTCATGCAAATATACATAAGTTTATGCACACATATATACATATGTTTACACATGCGTATACATATGTTGGCATGTGCATACACACATATATGTATTCATGAATATGCACATAACATGCATAAACCCATATAGGCTTTTACATGTATATATATACTTATATGAACAAGTATAATTATATATGTATATAATTATAATATAATATGTATAATATATAATATATAATATTATAATATATATTGCATAATTATATATTATATATTATATTATAATTGAAATATTATATATTATATATAAATATTATATATAATATGATATATAATATATATTATAATAATATAATATATAATTATATATAATTATATCATTATATATGAATATAATTAAACAATATGTATACTGTATATATGTGTATAGTATATGAATATATGCTTTTCATATGTATATACATTTTCATATGTATCTCATAAAATGTATATGTGTGCATATTTATATACACATATGTGCATATAATGTGTGCATGTTACATGTTCACATATATGTATGTATAAATCATATGTATATGATTCATGTAAATATGATTGTATATACATATACACATAATTGTGTATATCTGTAAATATGTATGTATCAATGCATATATACATTATATGCTCATAAATGTGTGTATATTTGACACACCTTTGTGCATACATATGTTATGCATATTTTATATGTATATATATGTGCATGCATATGAATATATACATATATAAGCATATAATGCATACATATATGCATGCAGATGTATGTATAGATATTATGTATATATGAATATGCAATCATATGTGAATGTATTATATATGTATATGATTACAATACATATATGCGGATGCATGTATGCATGCATGTACCATACACACATATTTGTATGTGTATGTGTGTATACACATATAGATACATATACATTGCAGATATGTACATGACATATATATACACATACATATATGTATATATGTATACAGTAATGTGCATATGTACATATACATATGTTATATATATGCATGTATGCATAGGAGATACATATGAATGCATATATGTGATACATACAGATGAGTGCATGTACATGCATATGTATATGTGTATATGCACATTACTGTATACATATATATGTATACATGTGTATGCATATGTTACTTATAAGACATTTAGTGTATATGCATTTATATGTATATACATGGGTGCACATTCATATGTATATATGTATACATACATATATGTGCATATATATGTATATTTTATATATCTATGCACATGTATCTGTGATACATTATATACATATGTACATAAATATATATGTATTATTATAATAATGTATATATATACATCTAAACAAACATGTATACTTGTATACATATATATGTATACATATATTATGTATGTATACATATATTATGTATGTATACATATATTATGTATGTATACATATATTATGTATGTATACATATATGTGCTCTATATATGCATATACAGCATAAATATATGTTTATAAATTGATGTATATGCACACCTATAGGGGTGCGTATGTACATACATGTATAAGTTTGTATATGTATAAATGCATATGCATATGTATTCCCGTATATACATATGTATATGTGTGTGTGCATTCACATATATGTGTGTATATACATATATTTATGTATACTACTGTGGGCAGGAATCCTTCAGAAGAAATGAAATAGCTGTCATGGTTAACAAAAGAGTCCAAAATACAGTACTTGGATGCAATCTCAAAAACGACAGAATGATGTCTGTCTGTTTGCAAGGCATACCATTCAATGTCACATTAATCCAAATCTATGCCCCAACAAGTAACACTGAAGAAGCTGAAGTTGAACGGTTCTATGAAGACCTACAAGACCTTTTAGAACTAACACCCAAAAAAGATGTCATTTTCATTATAGGGGACTGGTATGCAAAAGCAGGAAGTCAAGAAATACCTGGAGTAACAGGCAAATTTGGCCTTGGAATACAGAATGAAGCAGGGAAAAGACTATTAGAGTTTTGCCAAGAAAATGCAGTGGTCATAGCAAACACCCTCTTCCAACGACACAAGGAAAGACTCTACACATGGACATCATCAGATCGTCCACACTGAAATCAGATTGATTATATTCTTTGCAGCCAAAGATGGGGAAGCTCCATACAGTCAACACAAACAAGACCAGGAGCAGACTATGGCTCAGATCATGAACACCTTATTACCAAATTCAGACTTAAATTGAAGAAAGTAGGGAAAACCACTAGAACATTCAGGTATGACCTAAATCAAATTCCTTCTAATTATACAGTAGAATTGAGAAATAGATTTAAGGACTTAGATCTGATAGATAAAGTGCCTGTTGAACTATGGAATGAGGTTCGTGACATTGTACAAGAGACAAGGATCAAGACCATCCCCATGGAAAAGAAATGCAAAAAAACAAAATGGCTGTCTATGGAGGCCTTACAAATAGCTGTGAAAAGAAGAGAGGCAAAAAGCAAAGAAGAAAAGGAAAGATATAAGCATCTGAATGCAGAGTTCCAAAGAATAGCAAGAAGAGATAAGAAAGCCTTCTTCAGTGATCAATGCAAAGAAATAGAGGAAAAAAAAAAACAGAATGGGAAAGAATAGGGTTCTCTTCAAGAAAATTAGAAATACCAAGGGAATATTTCATGCAAAGATGGGCTTGATAAAGGACAGAAATGGTATGGACCTAACAGAAGCAGAAGATATTAAGAAGAGGTGGCAAGAATACACAGAAGAACTGTGCAAAAAAGTTCTTCATGACCCAGATGATGATGATGGTGTGATCACTCACCTAGAGCCAGACTTCCTGGAATGGGAAGTCAAGTGGGCCTTAGAAAGAATCACTATGAACAAAGCTAGTGGAGGGGATGGTATTCCAGTTGAGCTATTTCAAATCCTGAAAGATGATGCTGTGAAAGTGCTGCACTGAATATGCCAACAAATTTGGGAAACTCAGCAGGGGCCACAGGACTGGAAAAGTTCAGTTTTCATTCCAATCCCAAAGAAAGGCAATGCCAAAGAATGCTCAAACTACCGCACAATTGCACTCATCTCACACGCTAGTAAAGTAATGCTCAAAATTCTCCAAGCCAGGCTTCAGCAATATGTGAATCGTGAACTTCCTGATGTTCAAGCTGGTTTTTGAAAAGGCAGAGGAACCAGAGATCAAATTGCCAACATCCGCTGGATCATGGAAAAAGCAAGAGAATTCCAGAAAAACATCTATTTCTGCTTTATTAACTATGCCAAAGCCTTTGACTGTGTGGATCACAATAAACTGTGGGAAATTCTGAAAGAGATGGGAATACCAGACCACCTAACCTGCCTCTTGAGAAATCTGTATGCAGGTCAGGAAGCAACAGTTAGAACTGGACATTGAACAAGAGACAGTTTCCAAATAGGAAAAGGAGTATGTGAATGCTGTATATTATCTCCCTGCTTATTTAGCTTATATGCAGAGTACATCCTGAGAAACACTGGGCTGGAAGAAGCACAAGCTGGAATCAAGATTGCTGGGAGAAATATCAATAACTTCAGATATGCAGATGACAACATTCTTATGGCAGAAAGTGAAGAGGAACTAAAAAGCCTCTTGATTAAAGTGAAAGTGGAGAGTGGAAAAGTTGACTTAACGCTCAACATTCAGAAAACAAAAATCATGGCATGTGGTCTCATCACTTCATGGGAAATAGATGGGGAAACAGTGGAAATAGTGTCAGACTTTATTTTTCTGGGTTCCAAAATCACTGCAGATGGTGACTGCAGCCATGAAATTAAAAGACGCTTACTCCTTTGAGGGAAAGTTATGTCCAACCTAGATAGCCTATTCAAAAGCAGAGAGATTACTTTGTCAACAAAGGTGCGTCTAGTCAAGGCTATGGTTTTTCCTGTGGTCATGTATGGATGTGAGAGTTGGACTGTGAAGAAGGCTGAGCACTGAAGAATTGATGCTTTTGAAGTGTGGTGTTGGAGAAGACTCTTGAGAGTCCCTTGGACTGCCAGGAGCTCCAACCAGTCCATTCTGAAGGACATCAGCCCTGGAATTTCTTTGGAAGGCATGATGCTAAAGCTGAAACTCCAGTACTTTGGCCACCTCTCAAGAAGAGTTGACTCATTGGAAAAGACTCTGATGCTGGGAGGGATTGGGGGCAGGAGGAGAAGGGGACAACAGAGGATGAGATGGCTGGATGGCATCACTGACTCAATGGATGTGAGTCTGGGTGAACTCCGGGTGTAAATGATGGACAGGGTGGCCTGGTGTGCTGCGATTCCTGGGGTCGCAAAGAGTCGGACACGATTGAGCCACTGAACTGAACTTATATATATATATATATATATATTTAAATATATATATTTATAGTAATCCAAACATATTCATATATATACATTTGTGTGCATGTATATATATGTATACATGTGTATATATGTATACCTGCATACATATGTTTGTTTTTATATACATGTGTGTCTGTGTATATATACAATATAATTATATTAGATTATATATTGGATAAGCATAATTTCATATCAAAATATTAAATATATTATATACTATTAGCATGTATATAAACTATATACATAATAATTATACTTTAATACTTTGAAAATATTATATAATTGATAAGAATAAAACTTTCTTATATTGAAATAATATATATACATGTGATACATTATATTATATTAAATTATGTATAATATATAATTATAATATATAATACATATAAAATAATTACATTCCTGCTATTATATATAATATTATACATATCATATAACATGATCGTTTTTATGAAAATATAGTGTAATTTATAATATATTTTATGTAATTATATTATGTTTATTATATACTATATATGAATGGTTATACATTTATATAATTCCTTTGTCTATAATATCAAATGTATCTAAATGAGAATAGCAAGCAAATATAAATTTACAACAAAAATATAAAACCACGTGCCAGTAGCAGGTCAATGAAGAGTGGTACTTCATGTCATGGATCTTGGCAATCATTTCATGGATATGGCACCGAAAGCAGAGTCAAAAATAACCTAAACAGTGGAACTATATTAGCCTAGAAAGCTTCAGCACAGCAAAGAAACAATCCACAGAGAGAAAATGCAACTTGCAGAATGGGAGACAATATTTGCAAACCATATATCTGATGAAGGATTAATCTCACAGATATATAAGAAATTCATATAACTCAATAAAAGGAAATCTAATTCCTCAATTTAAGAAAATGTGTTAAAGACCTGAATAGACATAATTGAAGTTGCATTGATTTATTTTAGCAGAAGTCAGAAGCTATTTTCTACTAATGGCCAACTTTAGGGAATAATTTGCTTATGTTTCAGCAGTGGGATAGGACCTCATCTTCTGAGTTTTAACATCACCTATCATATTTGGTGTTAAAAGGAAAAATGATGATTTCTTCCATTTAGACTATCAACATTAACAAAAAGTTTTGTATTTTATTGAAGTTTCCATAAATTATGTGTGTGAATATATATGTAATATACCCATGCATACATATATATGGTTTGTATTCACATATTCTAAATTAGAACATCAGTAAGTTATATTTCATCTATCTCATCTCTGACTTAACTGTTTCTGTAAAATAACAAGATTATGAAAATCTCCAGTCCACAGACATGAAAAACAGTATTCAAATCTATAATGCCTAAAGGGCATACTTTTGAATAACTTCCAGATTTTTATGTTCACAAATTTCTTCCAAATGTTAGATGATTGACATTTCATTTTTAAATCTCTTTCTGAACTGACAATCTGGATAGTAAATTGCAAGCCAATATCTTCAAATTTATTTTTGATTTTATGTGTTTCAAAATCATCCCTTTTTTGAGTGTTTGGGTGTATAGAAGAGAGAAATTGAGATCATCTGATTTTTTTCATTAAACAAACCTTATAAAAGAAAAATTATGCCTTACTGGTAGGAATTTTTCTTTTCATTATCGTTCTTTCATATACTTTTGATTGTTATTTGGCAAGGAAAACTAAACAGACCCACTAATATACCATTCCTGGTAGATTGATATTTAATATGTATGCAACAACAATACTTGAATATTTTCTTCTTTTAACAACCACAAAAGTATCCCTGGGCATCAAAATAGTTCTCTCTCAAGTTTGAGGGAATTTGAGTAGCATACTTGAAGAGCTTTTCCAGCACCATGCTGTCAAATGTTTACCTGTGTGGCAGTTAAACGGGTCTCAGGTGAATGAACTTTTACCCCCTCCAGAAGAAGGACAATTGTAGGCATTTTCACTGCAGGCTTCACAACATGTAACAGAACTATCACTACGGAGTGAGTTTGAAGAGCAGTCAAATTAAAGTTAAATTGTTTTGGCTGCAACTTGCTCAGTTAACTTTAGACAATATTCTCAGATTTGCATTTGATATAACTCCTCTTCAGCACTCAGACGAGGGTAAGGCATTCTCTGGTCTGTTTTCACCAAGGGCATGCTTACTTTGTGACAGCCTCATGTCTGAACTGGTTTTTTATCCCTTGTGACTAAGAAGAAAAATCTTCAGTTTACAATGGTAGCTTTTAACCAAAATAAAATTCTAGGAAGATTTCTACCTTTGACGCATGGATTTACTTAATCCATCATTCATTCACTAATTTATTTCTTAAGAACGCATTTGCTAAGTACCTATTATAATCCAAACTCTAAGCAAGATAATGAAGTTATGACAAGGAATGCAGAATAAATCCTGCCATTAGTGAGCTCAGAATCTAGAGAAGGAAGTGAAACATCACACTTACACAGAGTTATAACTATAGTATAATTAATAAAAAGAAAACCAACTTAAAACAACAAATAGCCAGAGTTGCAGCATCAAAGTTTTCTATAGATAAAGAAATTAAGATCCACAAAGGTTTAAAGTACCTCCTCGAAGTGCAACCTTCACCCTACGAAAGTTTATAAAAAGGAGAGGTTGGTCATAATTAGGTGTTGAAGTAGAACCTTCAGCAGCTGCACCTTCTATGAGAAGATGGGTTTACACAGATGGTAAAGTGGGGAAGGGTATTCTCTATGGAGAGAAAGACATTAAAGTAGGAAAATCAGATTTGTTTTAACTCAGATAAAGATCATGCTGTAAAACATGATGTGAGTCCTCTTAATGAGTGTAGGCAGTAAAGTGTTCCTGCTTGGTCTCTCTCATAGATCAACAAGGATACTTTTCCAAAGAGACTATCATCTGCATATGCAGAGTCAATATTAACATCACCATATGTAGAGTTACTGAGACCAAGTTCCCTGGTTAGATGCTTTCATTTTGTTCTGTGGTAATGGGAAGTACCACTCACACTGCCCAGGACCTTCTCCAAACAGTCCTACTGGTCACTGAAGAGCCCACGAAGAGAAGGAGTCGTCAAACCTCGTGCTAGATAACTTAAAGTCCTCAAAAACATGGATAGTATGAATGCAGTCTAGTGTAATACTCAATACTCACATCCAAAGGACATGGCATTGCATCCTAGGCTGTGACCTAAGCCAATGAATTTACTGGCTATGGGTCCATTTTCCTGTTGGCCTGGAAAATCCCATGGATGGAGGAGCCTGGTAGGCTGCAGTCCATGGGGTCGCTAGGAGTGGGACACGACTGAGCGACTTCACTTTCACTTTTCACTTTCATGCATTGGAAAAGGCAATGGCAACCCACTCCAGTGTTCTTGCCTGGAGAATCCCGGGGATGGGGGAGCCTGGTGGGCTTCCGTCTATGAGGTTGCACAGAGTCAGACATGACTGAAGTGACTTAGCAGCAGCAGCAGCAACAGTAAAAAAATCCACCCGCAATGCAGAAGATGCAGGAGATACCGGTTCGATTCCTGGGTAGGGAAGATCCCCTGGAGGATGGCATGGCAACCCATTCCAGTATTCTTGTCTAGAGAACCCCATGGACAGAGGAGCCTGGTGGGCTACAGTACATAGAGTCACATAGAGTCAGACATGAGTGAAGCAACTTAGCACAATGACATAAAGGCAGTGGCAATTTAATTCGTCAGGATATTGTTGCATAAATACATTGTCTATTGTCATTAGGATTTGATCTTACAGATAAGTGCACATGGTACAAGATTGCTTCTCCCCAATTATTTATGACAGAGTACAATAATTATGATTTTCTTTTCTATCTTCTTTGAGTCATTACTTCTTATCTGTCCCTCATAGACTTATGAAACTTTTAATCAACAAAATATTTTAGTACATCGTTTTTTCAAAATGCAGTCTGGACACATCTGCCTCAGATGGCCTCTTTTTATGATCCAGATTCTTGGGTCAACTGCCCAGCTCACCTGAAGCAATCTCTAGGGATGGGGCTGATGGATCTGCATCCTTAACAAGTTTTCTGGATGATCTCTTGTAATTAGACAATCACTACCTTCAAAAATAATCTAACTCCCTCATTTCTTAAATCAGTAATCTACAGTTCAGAAAGGAGAAGTGACTTGGCCAGGGTTACAGAGCAAGTACCCATAAAGCTCGGCCTTCCCCAGGCCTCTGAGATCTGAGCTCAGGGTTCTTTTCACCACTCTGCAATGTTTATATCCCAAACTCCAATCATATACCTGTTGTGGAACATTTATAGAAGTAAGAATTGTTGGTGATCAGCTACTATCAAAACACAAGCTCTTTCTGACTTATAATGACAGATTTAAAAATAATTGTTTAGAATATATTGTGGAAATATTTCCTTCTTCCAGAAAAGTGTTTGAGAATATAGTCTCAACACAGAATCTTTGTATACAGAAAACATTAAGTAAATATAACTGGCAAGTTTGTAATATAGTTGCAATATAGACTCTAGATTTGTGCCAAAACTCTGTAAGGCAAAATGGAATTTCAGAAAATGATGTTGAGAAACTAAACAACTTAGATTGATTAGCCCACACTTAAAAACTGAAACTTCTGCCCACTTTATATGTTCTCTTAGAGTCACTGTATATTGTGCCTTTGTTCCTCTCAATTAGTTGCATTGGTGAAAGCAAAAAGACAATTCTACACCTGGCTCACAAGGAATGGCACCAAAAGTCATTGTTCAATTGCTTTGACAATCAATTAAAACATTTTACTTTGAGTATCATGGCTTCTGTAATGGCTATCAGTTTAATTGGGTCATCATTTGGAAACCCAGGATAACAGGCTTTCTGCATGCTCTGTGAAGACTGTATGAAAGGCAAAGTTCAGTTACTGAAAACTGTTAAGTTGATTCCACCCATGACCAAATATGGGCTTTGGGTACTGAAAAGTTGGAGCTTTTATCCATGCTGACATGTCATGTAGTCTTAAAAAAACTCAAGGTATATTATTTAATTTTTAAGAATGCAGCTGTATACAATTGCAATTCCCTTCCAGGTGGATTCAATTTATTTGAAGACTTTTTTTTTTCTCTTAAAACAACAAAGGTTTGGAATCTGAGAGCTGTCACCCTGCCTTTACTGATTGGTACTGCTGGTTCTTGTAGTCTTTCCCGTACTACATCCCATCTGATTTGATAAAATGTTTTCACAGAAAAAAAATTTTCAGGGATTTTGGAAGTCTTGTTTGGTAGCTCTGCAAATTAAACTTTTGTATTTTGAATTCTCAGACTTCACATCTAGTAGTAGTGTTTTAGCTTCATAATGGAACTGGCAGACTATAGTCCATGGGGTTGCAAAGAGTCAGACATGACTGAGAGACTAACACTTTCACTTTCACTGGGGACTGAGGAGAAGGAAGAAAAACCACTTGACCTCAATGAAAATATTCCCCATACGTGCTAATTATCTCAATTGATGGTTGAGAATGGACTTCAGTAACCATTAAAAATACTGATTAATGGAGCCAGCTGCTTTGTGGAAGGACTTCTCAGTGACATTTCTTTTCGTAAGGGCTCACCTCAGCATCTTTAATGTTCTAGAGGTGTAGGACCACTTTGTTTTATGGACTTTTTTTCAGTTCCTATTTTGCATTATTAACATGATTTAAAATGTGAAATAATCACCAAGTGTGCTTGCTCTTTACTCTATTTTTTTTTATTTTTTAAATTTTTATTGCAGTATGTTGCTGCTGCTGCTAAGTCACTTCAGTCATGTCCCACTCTGTGCGACCCCATAGAAGGCAGCCCACCAGGCTCCCCCGTCCCTGGGATTCTCCAGGCCAGAATACTGGACTGGGTTGGCCTTTCCTTCTCCAATGTATGAAAGTGAAAAGTGAAAGTGAAGTCACTCAGTTGTATCTGACTCTTAGCGACCCCATGGGCTGCAGCCTACCAGGCTTCCTGATTCTCCTAGTCCTATTTTAATGACACTTCTATGAAACCTTTATTTCTCCAACCCTTAGTCATATTTTAATAGTTATTGCAGTACAGTTTATTTAAAATAGTGTGTTAGTTTCTGCTGTACAGCAAAGTAAATCAGTTATACATACACATATATCCATTCTTTTTTTAAGATTCTTCCCCATATAGGCCATTAGAGAGTATTGAGTAGAATTCCCTATGCTATTCAGTAGGTCCTTATTAGTCATCTATTTTAGATATAGTAGTGTGTACATTTCGATCCCAGTCTCCCAATCTATCCCTCCCCCACTTACAACCTGGTAACCATAACTTTGTTTTCTACATCTGTGACTATATTACTGTTTTGTAAACAACTACATTTATACCATTTTTCAAATTCCACATATAAGTGATATCACATGATATCACATGATATTTTTCCTTCTGTCTGACTTACTTCACTCAGTATGACAACCTCTAGATCCATCCATGTTGCTGCAAATGGAATTATTTTGTTCCTTTTTTATGGCTGAGTAATATTTCATTGTATATATGTACCATATCTTCTTTATCCATTCCTCTGTCTATATAAATTTAGATTGTTTACATGTCCTGGTTACTGTGAGTAGTGTTGGTATGAACATTAGGATGCATGTATGTTTTTGAATTATGGCTTTTGCCAGACATATGTGCAGGGTTACGATTGCTGGATCATATCATCATTAATTTATTTTTAGTTTTTTAAGGAACCTCCATATTTTTCTCCATAGGATCTGTACAAATTTACATTCCTACCAACAGTGTTAGAGAGTGTCCTTTTCTCCACACCCTCTTCAGCATTTATTATGTGTAGATTTTTTGATGATAGCCATTCTGACTGGTGTGAAGTGGTACCTTATTGTAGTTTTGATTTGCATTTCACTAATAATTACTGATGCTGAGCATCTTTTCATGTGCTTTTTTGCTATCTTTATGTCATCTCTCGGAGAAGGCAATGGCACCCCACTCCAGTACTCTTCCCTGGAAAATCCCATGGATGGAGGAGCCTGGTGGGCTGCAGTCCATGGGGTCACTAAGAGTCGGGCACGACTGAGTGACATCACTTCCACTTTTCACTTTTCATGCATTGGAGAAGGAAATGGCAACCCACTCCAGTGTTCTTGCCTAGAGAATCCCAGGGATTGGGGAATCTGGTGGGCTGCCGTCTGTGGGGTCACACAGAGTCAGACATGACTGAAGTGACTTAGCAGCAGCAGCAGCATGTCATCTTTGGAGAAACTGTCTATTTAAGATCTTATGCCCACTTTTTATTTGTTTTTCTTTTTTTTTTTTTTTTTTTTTAATATTGTGCTGTAGCTAATTACTCTTTTTATGTCACTTTCTTTTTAGAAATAAGGTAATCTTTTGCCTCTGGGCTTCCTAGGTGGCACTAGTAGTAAAGAACACACTTGCCAATGCAGGAGATATGGGTTCGATCCCTGGGATGGAAGATCCCCTGGAGGAGGGCATGGCAACTCACTCCAGTATTCATGCCTGCTGCTGCTGCTGCTAAGTCGCTTCAGTCGTGTCTGACTCTGTGCGACCCCATAGATGGAAGCCCACCAGGCTTCCCCTCCCTGGGATTCTCCAGGCAAAAACACTGGAGTGGGTTCCCATTTCCTTCTCCAATGATTCATGCCTAAAGAATAGAGAAGACTGGCAAGCTACAGTCCATAGGGTTTCAAAGAGTCAGACACAACTGATGTGGCTTAGCATGCAAGCATGCAACCTTTTGCCTCTAGGCTCAGTAATAGGTACTGGCCTTTTTTCCTATTCTGGAAAAATATCTATGTAGAATTCAATTATCTATAAGTTATCTTTCTATTTCAACATCATGTGCTTAGAACTAAGACATATTTTAATCCAGCTTCTCTTTTGAGGTGCATGTATTTGTAAAAGGGAAATAGCTAATATTTTATGTTAAGAGAAGGGTTATGTTCTTGCATTCTCAAGTGAGGAGATGGTTGATTTCAAGTTAGAACATGCTACAGTAAAAAAATAGGTTATTTTAAAAGCTTTTTTGACAAAGGCACTGCTAAATGTAATGCATTAGGAGGTATATTATATCTTTGTTTTAATATCCCTATATGAACAGTGTGTAAAAAGCATACAAGTATTTGCAACCTCATTTTGAATATGATTCTATTTTTAAGAAGAATATTCAGAAATATAGGTAAAAATCAAACCATACACTGTTGCTATGGTTATTATGTTTAATGGAAGCATTTGAAGAGTATTTATCCTTGACATTTTCCAAATGAAGTTCAGTGAATTGTGCACGGGGAAATAAAAATGGATGCATTCATCCTGACTTGAAAAAAGACTCTGGCTTTGTTAAACACTCTTTTAGAACTTTGTATTCTCAGCTAAGCATTAAAATCCAGTTTTGTGATTTAAAAATAAGTTCTGTATATAGATTTTTAGACCTAAATATGAAGTTCAGCATCAAATGAAATTTAAGACATTAGGAATATATGTAGTGTTTCCATTTGAGAAGAAAGCAATGTTAAATTAAGAAGCAAGATAATGAATACTAGCAGTAGGTTGGAGTTTTAATTTGCAATCCAATATGAGGGTCATTTATCTCTTCCCCTACCATTTTCTTAATTAACAAACCATATTAGAAACATATGAACAGTTTATCCCTTATGCAGTGCTCTGGATTGTTGTATAATAAATTAAAGACACACCCATTTTCTACTTTTGTTTATTAGGATATTATTCTTTCAATGCTTGCCAGTCTACCAGTGAGCATTAAACACTGCTAGCTCCAGATGGTGAGAAATTGAACACCTTGCAGGTTGCCTTGCACTTAATACAACAACGAGGAGGGATTCAATGCAGTCACTGGAATTATAGTGGTGACAGGCAATTGGGTTGTCAGTGGAAAACACCTTTGACTTCCTTTTAGCAGACTAAATGTTGATTCATAATTCAACATGATTAAAACTCTAATAACACACATTCTGAGTTGCTCTCTTTATAGTTTGTTGCTTTATGCAAGGGGATAAGATGTTGACAGATGAATCTTACTCCAGGGAATCTAAATGTGTATACTTAGAATCTGTTATATTAATATAACAACTTCCTTTTTCACAGTTTTATTGAGATATAATTAATTGCACATGTTTAATGTTACAATTTGATTAATTTGGACATATGAAAATACTTGTGGTGCCATCACTACAATCAAGGTAATAGATATGTACAACACCTCCAAAAGTTTCCTTGTGTCTACTTTATTTGGTGTGGTAAGAACATTTAGTGTGAAATCTGCTCTCTTAAAATTTTAAGAATACAATACATTACTGCTAAATGGAGCCCATAAAGTGCAATGTGACAAGTGGCCACATAGAATGAGTGACTTAACAAAGGATGTTTAAAAGATATTTTTAAAAACAAAGAAGCAAGAAAATGCAGTGGTGATGCAGTAAGAAGACAAAGAATAGCAATAAGCAAAAGCCTAAATAAAACAGAAGATAAGGTTAAAGCAAGTCTTTCAAAGACAATGCCTAAGGGTAACATCTTTCTTCTTTTTTCTTTAGTTCAATTTTTATTTTATATTGGAGTATAGTTGATTCCCTGGTGGCGCAGATGCTAAAGAATCTGCCTGCAATACGGGAGATGTGAGTTTGATCCCTGGGTGGGGAAAATCCCCCGGAGAAGGGAATGGCAACCCACTCCAGTATTCTTGCCTAGAGAATTCCATGGATAGAGGAGCCTGGTGGGCTACAAACAGTTCATGGGGTCACAAAGAGTCTGATATGACTGAGTGACTAATACTTTCACTTTCACATAGTTGATATTCAATACTGTATTAGTTTCAGGTGTACAGGTAGCATTTTTCTTCTAATCCACTGTTGCTTCTGTTAGCTGTATGGCTGATCTGTTGCTTGGCTTTAACCAAACTTATTAATGAAAAAGTTCTAAAACAGTTTTGCAGAGAAACTGATTAAATAAATAAAAATATTTTAAACTATAAGTGGGGATGTTATATTCTTTTGGTACTTAATTAAACCTGTGGCTACATTTGGGCCTTTAAAACAAAATAAAAGTTTTAATGTTGAATTTATTGAGTTATAATTTAGATCAAATGAAATTCACCTTTTAAAAGTGTAGAGTTGTATAAGTTTTAGAATCACACAATCTGCTTTCAGAACATGCTCATTACATCAGAAACTTTCCTCATGTCTCTTTGTTATCAGTCCTTTCTCTCCACACCCAGTCCCTGATAGTCACTGAGAGGGTCTGTGTCCCTAATAAGTTCAACCTTTCCAGGATGTCATAGGAATGGAATCATGTGATACAGGATTTTTCATATCTAGTTTTTTTTTCATTTTGGATAATCATTTTTACATTTAACCCTATTGTTGCTAAGCACCAATTGGTTGTTAGGATAAAATAACATATGTGCACTATAATTCAACTGCAAAAATGAGCATCACATTTACTTGATTTTTTTTTTTTTTTTAGCTGTCCCCACAGAGCTTTAAGGATCCTAGTTCCCTGACCAGGGAACTGTGCCTTCTCCAGTGGAAGCACAGAGTCCTAACCTCTGGACTGCCAGGGAAGACTTAACTTCATTTAAAAAATTTACTACAGGCTTGTCTTTATGCATACAGTATTACACACATATCTGTTGAGCTTCTAATATATATATATATATATATAGTTTTATATACATATGTAATTCTGTAATTTTTCAAATAACATTGTACTAAATTATTTCTTGTGTCATTAAAGTCTTTATGGGGGCTTCCCAGGTAAAGAATCCGCCTGCCAATGCAGGAGATATAAGAGACGTAGCTTTGGTCCCTGGGTCAGGAAGATTCCCCTGAAGAAAGGCATGGAAACCACTCCAGTATTCTTGCCTGGAGAATGCCATGGATAAAGAAGCCTGGTGGGCTACAGTTCATAGGGTTGCACAGGGTCAGACACTACTGAAGCGACTTAGCATAGCATAGCATAAAGTCTTTATCACTCTCATTTGACAAGCTGAAAATATCATATTATATGTCAGTTCTTTAGCCATACCTATAGTTTTAGATGCTTTGTGGTGATTTCCAATTTCTTCCTATCAGAACGCAGCAGTGGACATATTGGGATAAAATGCTTTTGAGGAGTAGAAACTTCAGATGCCAGCTGATCACAGAGTTTGCAGTTTGAATATGATAGAGAGAATCTGATGTAAGTGTGATGAGTATAACACAAGGAGGATTGTCATACTCAGAAAAAAGAGGAATTAATGCATATGAGAAACAGTACTGTAGTACAATACAAAGCACACATTCGAAAAACTGCAAAATACAAACAAGCAGTGTATAGTAATAGCTTTCCTTCTCTGAATACTTTGTATTAAGCATTTAATCTATATAATCTCATTTAACTCTTCAGTTCAGTTCAGTCGCTCAGTCGTGTCCAACTCTTTGCAACCCCATGAATCACAGCACACCAGGCCTCCCTGTCCATCACCAACTCCCGGAGTTCACTCAGACTCACGTCCATTGAGTCAGTGATGCCATCCAGCCATCTCATCCTCTGTCGTCCCCTTCTCCTCCTGCCCTCAATCCCTCCCAGCATCAGAGTCTTCTCCAATGAGTCAACTCTTCGCATGAGGTGGCCAAAATACTGGAGTTTCAGCTTTAGCATCATTCCTTCCAAAGAAATTCCAGGATTGATCTCCTTCAGAATGGACTGGTTGGATCTTCTTGCAGTCCAAGGGACTCTCAAAAGTCTTCTCCAACACAACAGTTCAAAAGCATCAATTCTTCGGCACTCAGCCTTCTTCACAGTCCAGCTCTCACATCCATACATGACCACAGGAAAGACCATAGCCTTGACTAGGTGAACCTTTGTTGGTAAAGTAATGTCTCTGCTTTTGAATATGCTATCTAGGTTGGTCATAACTTTCCTTCCAAGGAGTAAGCGTCTTTTAATTTCATGGCTGCAGTCACCATCTGCAGTGATTTTGGAGCCCAGAAAAACAAAGTCTGACACTGTTTCCACTGTTTCCCCATCTATTTCCCATGCAGTGATGGGACCAGATGCCATGATCTTCGTTTTCTGAATGTTGAGCTTTAAGCCAACCTTTTCACTCTCCACTTTCACTTTCATCAAGAGGCTTTTTAGCCCCTCTTCACTTTCTGCCATAAGAGTCGTGTCATCTGCATATCTGAGGTTATTGATATTTCTCCCGGCAATCTTGATTCCAACTTGTGTTTCTTCCAGTCCAGCATTTCTCATGATGTACTCTGCATATAAGATAAATAAACAGGGTGACAATATGCAGCCTTGACGTACTCCTTTTCCTATTTGGAACCAGTCTGTTGTTCCATGACCAGTTCTAACTGTTGCTTCCTGACCTGCATACAGATTTCTTAAGAGGCAGATCAGGTGGTCTGGTATTCCCATCTCTTTCAGAATTTTCCATAGTTTATTGTGATCCACACAGTCAAAGGCTTTGGCATAGTCAATAAAGCAGAAATAGATGTTTTTCTGGAACTCTCTTGCTTTTTCCATGATCCAGTGGATGTTGGCAATTTGATCTCTGGTTCCTCTGCCTTTTCTAAAACCAGCTTGAACATCAGGAAGTTCACGGTTCACATATTGCTGAAGCCTGGCTTGGAGAATTTTGAGCATTACTTTACTAGCGTGTGAGATGAGTGCAATTGTGCGGTAGTTTGAGCACTCCTTGGCATTGCCTTTCTTTGGGATTGGGATGAAAAATGACCTTTTCCAATCTTGTGGCCACTGCTGAGTTTTCCACATTTGCTGGCATATTGAGTGCAGCACTTTCACAGCATCATCATTCAGGACTTGGAATAGCTCCACTGGAATTCCATCACCTCCACTAGCTTTGTTCGTAGTGATGCTTTCTAAGGCCCATTTGACTTCACATTCCAAGATGTCTGGCTCTAGGTCAGTGATCACATCATCATGATTGTCTAGGTCTTGAAGCTCTTTTTTGTACAGTTCTTCTGTGTATTCTTGCCACCTCTTCTTAATATCTTCTGCTTCTGTTAGGTCCACACCATCTCTGTTCTTTATCGTGCCCATCTTTGCATGAAATGTTCCTTTGGTATCTCTGATTTTCTTGAAGAGATCCCTAGTCTTTCCCATTCTGTTGTTTTCTTCTATTTCTTTGCATTGATCACTGAAGAAGGCTTTCTTATCTCTTCTTGCTATTCTTTGGAACTCTGCATTCAGATGTTTATATCTTTCCTTTTCTCCTTTGCTTTTCGCTTCTCTTCTTTTCACAGCTATTTGTAAGGCCTCCCCAGACAGCCATTTTGCTTTTTTTGCATTTCTTTTCTATGGGGATGGTCTTGATCCCTGTCTCCTGTACAATGTCACGAACCTCATTCCATAGTTCATCAGGCACTCTATCTATCAGATCTAGGCCCTTATATCTATTTCTCACTTCCACTGTATAATCATAAGGGATTTGATTTAGGTCATACCTGAATGGTCTAGTAGTTTTCCCTACTTTCTTCAATTTCAGTCTGAATTTGGCAATAAGGAGTTCATGGTCCAAGCCACAGTCAGCTCCTGGTCTTGTTTTTGCTGATTGTATAGAGCTTCTCCATCTTTGGCTGCAAAGAATATAATCAATCTGATTTCGGTGTTGACCATCCGGCATGCCATTTAAGAGCGACCTCACCTCCCCGCGACCGGCGCGCCATTTAAGAGCGACCTCGCCTCCCCGCGACCGGCGCGCCATTTAAGAGCGCCCCGCTGGCTGCGTCGCGCACTAAGAGTGCCCCGCCGGCTGCGTCGCCGCGCACTAAGAGCGCAGCCGAGAGGAGCTACCCCACAACCGAGGAAGGACGGCTGTGAGGGCCAGCGCACTAAGCACGGCCGAGAAGAGCTACCCCACGACCGAGGTCAGGGAAGGGCGGCGGTGAGGAGAGACCCCTCGTCCAAGGTAAGGTGCGATGGCTGTGCTTCGCTGGCCGGGAGCAGCCAGGAGCAGCCGGGATGAGATACCCCACGCCCGAGGTAAGAGAAACCCAAGTAAGACAATAGGTCTTGAAAGAGGGCATCAGAGGGCAAATACACTAAAACCATTCTCACAGATAACTAGTCAATCTAATCACACCAGGACCACACCCTTGTCTAACTCAATGAAATTAAGCCATGCCCAAGGGGCAACCTGGGATGGGCGGGTCATGGTGGAGAGATATGACAGGGTGTGGTCCGCTGGAGAAGGGAATGGCAAACCACTTCAGTATTCTTGCCTTGAGAACCCCATGAACAGTATGAAAAGACAAAATGATAGGATACTGAAAGAGAAACTCCCCAGGTCAGTAGGGGCCCAATATGCTACTGGAGATCAGTGGAGAAATAACTCCAGAAAGAATGAAAGGATGGAGCCAAAACAAAAGAATACCCAGCTGTGGATGTGTCTGGTGATAGAAGCAAAGTCCGATGCTGTGAAGAACAATATTGCATAGGAACCTGGAATGTCAGGTCCATGAATCAAGGCAAATGGGAAGTGGTCAAACAAGAGATGGCAAGAGTGAATGTCGACATTCTAGGAATTAGCGAACTAAAATGGACTGGAATGGGTGAATTTAACTCAGAGGACCATTATATCTACTACTGTGGGCAGGAATCCCTCAGAAGAAATGGAGTGGCCATCATGGTCAACAAAAGAGTCCGAAATGCAATACTTGGATGCAATCTCAAAAACGAAAGAATGATCTCTGTTCATTTCCAAGGCAAACCATTCAATGTCACAGTAATCCAAATCTATGCCCCAACCAGTAACGCTGAAGAAGCTGAAGTTGAAAGGTTCTATGAAGACCTACAAGACCTTTTAGAACTAACACCCAAAAAAGATGTCCTTTTCATTATAGGGGACTGGAATGCAAAAGTAGGAAGTCAAGAAACACCTGGAGTAACAGGCAAATTTGGCCTTGGAATACGGAATGAAGCAGGGCAAAGACTAATAGAGTTTTGCCAAGAAAATGCACTGGTCATAGCAAATACCCTCCCAGCATCAGAGTCTTCTCCAAAGAGTCAACTCTTCTCATGAGGTGGCCAAAGTACTGGAGTTTCAGCTTTTGCATCAGTCCTTTCAATGAACACACAGAACTGATCTCCTTTAGGATGAACTGGTTGGACCTCCTTGCAGTCCAAGGGACTCTCAAGAGTCTTTACCAATACCACAGTTCAAAAGCATCAATTCTTCAGCACTCAGCTTTCTTCACAGTCCAACTCTCATATCCATACATGACCACTGGAAAAACCATAGCCTTGACTAGATGGACCTTTGTTGGCAAAGTAAAGTCTCTGCTTTTCAATATGCTATCTAGGTTGGTCATAACTTTCCTTTCAAGGAGTAAGCGTCTTTAATTTCATGGCTGCAGTCACCATCTGCAGTGATTTTGGAGCCCCCCAAAATAAAGTCTGACACTGTTTCCACTGTTTCCCCATCTATTTCCCATGAAGTGATGGAACCAGATGCCATGATCTTCGTTTTCTGAATGTTGAGTTTTAAGCCAACTTTTTCACTCTCCTCTTTCACCTTCATCAAAAGGCTTTTTAGTTCCTCTTCACTTTCTGCCATAAGGGTGGTGTCATCTGCATATCTGAGGTTATTGATATTTCTCCCGGCAATCTTGATTCCAGCTTGTGCTTCATCCAGCCCAGCGTTTCTCATGATGTATATAAGTTAAATAAGCAGGGAGACAATATACAGCCTTGACGTACTCCTGTTCCTATTTGCAACCAGTCTGTTGTTCCATGTCCAGTTCTAACTATTGCTTCCTGACCTGCATACAAATTTCTCAAGAGGCAGGTCAGGTGGCCTGTTATTCCCATCTCTTTCAGAATCTTCCACAGTTTAATGTGATGCACACAGTCAAAGGCTTTAGCATTGTCAATAAAGAAGAAATAGATGTTTTTCTGGAACTCCCTTGCATTTTGGATGATCCGGCGGATGTTGGCAATTTGTTCTCTGGTTCCTCTGCCTTTTCTAAAACCAGCTTGAACATCTGGAAGTTCACAGTTCACATACTGCTGAAGCCTGGATTAGAGAATTTTGAGCATTACTTTACTAGTGTGTGAGATGAGTGCAATTGTGTGGTAGTTTGAGCATTCTTTTGCATTGCCTTTCTTTGGGATTGGAATGAAAACTGACCTTTTCGAGTCTTGTGGCCATTGCTGAGTTTTCCAAATTTGCTGGCATATTGAGTGCAGCACTTTCACAGCATCCTCTTTCAGGATTTGAAATAGCTCCACTGGAATTCTATCACCTCCACTAGCTTTGTGATGTTTTCTAAGGCCCACTTGACTTCCCATTCCAGGAAGTCTCGCTCTAGGTGAGTGATCACACCATCGTGTTTAATGCTTACAACAATCTTATGAGGTAGTACGGTAGGTAGAATGCCTTGCTAAACCCTGGAACCTATAAATATGTTGCCATACATGGTAAAATAGATTTTACAGATGTAATTATGGTTCAATTCAGTTCAGTCCCTCAATCATTTGTGACTCTTTGCAACCCCATGAACCACAACACATCAGGCCTCTCTATCCATCACCAACTCCCAGAGTCCACACAAACCCACATCCATTGAGTCGGTGATGCCATCCAACCATCTCTTCCTCCGTCGTCCACTTCTCCTCCTGCCCTCAATCTTACCCAGCATTAGAGTCTTTTCAAATGAGTCAGCTCTTTGCATCAGGTGGCCAAAGTATTGGAGTTTCAGCTTCAACATCAGTCCTTCCAATGAATACCCAGGACAGATCTCCTTTAGGACAGACTGGTTGGATCTCTTTGCAGTCCGAGGGACTCTCAAGAGTCTTCTCCAACACCACAGTTCAAAAGCATCAATTCCTCAGTGCTCTTTATAGTCCAAGTCTTACATCCATACATGACCACTCGAAAAACCAAAGCCTTGACTAGACAGTCTTTGTTGGCAAAGTAATGTCTCTGCTTTTTAATATGCTATCTAGGTTGGTCATAATTTTCCTTCCAAGAAGGAAGCGTGTTTTAATTTCATGGCTGCAGCCACCATCTGCAGTGACTTTGGAGCCCAGAAAAATAAAGTCAGCCACTGTTTCCACTGTTTCTCAATCTATCTGCCATGAAGTGATGGGGCCAGATGCCATGATCTTAGTTTTCTGAATGTTGAGCTTTAAGCCAAATTTTTCACTCTTTTCTTTCACTTTCATCAAGAGGCTTTTAAGTTCTTCTTCACTTTCTGCCATTAGGATGGTATCATCTGCATATCTGAGGTTATTGATATTTCTCCCAGAAATCTTGATTCCAGCTTGTGCTTCTTCCAGCCCAGCATTTCTCACGATGTACTCTGCATATAAGTTAAATAAGCAGGGTGACAGTATACAGCGTGGACATACTCCTTTACGTACTTGAAACCAGTCTGTTGTTCCATGTCCAGTTTTAACTGTTGCCTCCTGACCTGCATATAGGTTTCTCAAGAGGCAAGTCAGGTGGTCTGGTATTCCCATCTCTTTCAGAATTTTCCAGTTTATTGTTATCCACACAGTCAAAGGATTTGGCATAGTCAATAAAGCAGAAATAGATGTTTTACTGGAACTCTCTTGCTTTTTCCATGATCCAGCAGATGTTGGCCATTTGATCTCTGGTTCCTCTGTCTTTTCTAAAACCAGCTTGAACATCAGGAAGTTCATGGTTCACATATTGCTGAAGCCTGGCTTGGAGAATTTTGAGCATTACTTTGCTATCACATGAGCACAATCGTGTGGTAGTTTGAGCATTCTTTGGCATTGTCTTTCTTAGTGACTGAAATGAAAACTGACTTTTTCCAGTCCTGTGGCCACTGCTGAGTTTTCCAAATTTTCTAACATATTGAATGTAACACTTTCACAGCATCATCTTTTAGGATTTGAAATAGCTCGACTGGGATTCCATCAACTCCACTAGCTTTTCTTGTAGTGATGCTTCCTAAGGCCCCCTTGCCTTCACACTCCAGAATGTCTGGCTCTAGGTCAGTGATCACTCCATTGTGATTATCTGGTTTATGAATATCTTTTTTTATAGTTCTGTGTATTCTTGCATCTCTTCTTAATATCTTCTGCTTTTGTTAGGTCCATTCTATTTCTGTCCCTTATTGTGCCCATCTTTGCATTAAAAGTTCCCTGGCAATCTGTTATTTTGTTGAAGAGATCTCTAGTTGTTCACATTTTATTGTTTTCATCTATTTATTTGCACTGATCATTGAAGAATGCTTTCTTATCTGTCCTTGCTATTCTTTGGAACGCTGCGTTCAAATAGGTGTATCTTTCCTTTTCTCCTTTGCCTTTCACTTCTCTTCTTTTCATAGCTATTTGTAAGCCCTCCCAGATAATCATTTTGTCTTTTTGCATTTCTTTTTCTTTGGGATGGTCTTGATCCCTGTTGCCTTTACAATGACATGAACCTCAGTCCATAGTTCTTCAGGCACTCTGCCCATCAGATCTAATCCCTTGAATCTATATTTTATTTTCACTGTATAATCGTAAGGAATTTTATTTAGGTCACATCTGAATGGTCTAGTGATTTTCCTTACTTTCTTCGATTTAGGTCTGATTTTGGCAATAAGGAGTTCATGATCTGAGCCATCGTCAGCTCCCGGTCTTGTTTTTGCTGACTGTATAGAGCTTATCCATCTTTGATTGCAAAGAATATAATCAATTTGATTCTGGTATTGACATCTGGTGATGTCCATGTGTAGAGTCTTCTCTTGTGTTGTTGTAAGAGGGTGTTTGCTATGACCAGTACATTCTCTTGACAAAACTCTATTAGCCTTTGCCCTCTTTCATTCTGTACACCAAGGCCAAATTTGCCCATTATTTCAGGTATATCTTGACTTCCTACATTTGCATTCCAGTCCCCTATAATGAAAAGAACATCTTTTGGGGTTAGTTCTAGAAGGTCTCCTAGGTCTTCATAGAACCATCCAACTTCAGCTTCTTCAGCATACCAGTCAGGGCATAGACTTCGACTACTGTGATACTGAATGGCTTGCCTTGGAAATAGAAAGCCCAGAGATAAATTCATGTGCACCTATGGACACCTTATATTTGACAAAGGAGGCAAGAATATACAATAGAGAAAAGACAATCTCTTTAACACGAGGTGCTGGGAAAAATGGTCAACCACTTGTAAAAGAATGAAAGTAGAACACTGCCTAACACCATACACAAAATAAACTCTAAATGGATTAAAGATTTAAACATAAGACCAGAAACTATAAAATTCCTAGAGGAAAACATAGGCAAAAGATTCTCCGACATAAATCACAGCAGGATACTCTGTGACCCACCTCCCAGAGTAATGGAAATAAAATCAAAAATAAATGAATAGGACCAAATTAAATTCAAAAGCTTTTGCACAACAAAGGAAAGTATAAGCAAATTGAAAAGATAGCCTTCAGAATGGGAGGAAGTAATAGCCAACAAAGCAGCTGACAAAGAAATAATCTCAAAAATATAAAAGCAGCTCCTATAGCTCAATTCCAGAAAAAGAAATGACCAATTCAAAAAAACGGTCCAAAGAACTAAACAGACATTTCTCCAAATAAGACATACAGATGGCTAACAAACACATGAAAAGATGCTCAACATCACTCATTATCAGAGAAATGCAAATCAAAACCACCTTGAGGTACCATCTCACGCTGGTCAGAATGGCTATTATCCAAAAGTCTACAAACCATAAATGCTGGAGAAGGTACAGAGAAAAGGGAACTCCCTCACATGGTTGGTGGGAATGCAAACTAGTACAGCCACTACAGAATTAGTGAGGAGACGCCTCAAAAAACTGAAAATAGAACTACCATATGACCCAGGAATCCCACTGCTGGGCATACACACCAAGGAAACCAGAATTGAGAGAAACACGTGTACCCCAATGTTCATCGTAGCACTGTTTATAATAGCTAGGACAGGGAAGCAACCTAGAAGTCCATCAGCTGACTAAAGGATAAGAAAGCTGTTGTACATATACACAGTGGAATATTACTCATCCATTAAAAAGAATACGTTTGAATCCGTTCTAATGAGGTGGATGAAACTGGAGCCTATTATACAGAGGGAAGTAAGTCAGAAAGAAAAACACCAATACAGTACACTAACACATATATATGGAATTTAGAAAGATGGTAATGATGACCCTATATACAAGAAAGCAAAAGAGACACGGATGTATAGAACAGCAGTCTTTTCGACTCTGTGGGATAAGGCGAGGGTAGCATGATTTGGGAGAATAGCATTAAAACATGTATATTATTATATGTGAAACAGATCACCAGTCCAGGTTTGATGCATGAGACTAGGTGCTCAGGGCTGGTGCACTGGGATGACCTTGAGGGATGGGATGGGGAGGGGAGGTGGGAGGGGGGTTCAGGATGGGGAACCCATGTACACCCATGGCTGATTCATGTCAATGTATGGCAAAAACCACTACAATACTGTAACGTAATTAGCTTCAAATAAAAATAAATGAATTTAGAAAAAGAATTTAAAAAAAAAAAAAAAAAGAAAGGACAGCACACCCAGGGGGTCTTTCATTTTTATTGATTTTAAATCACATTCAGTGCCTGACTTTGAATCATCAATGGGGTCTCCCAGGAGTTAGAGTGCCAGAAAGATTTAATTACGGAGCTGCAGTCCAGATAAAAGATAACATATCATTGAGTTAAAATTTGAACTCAACTCTTTTGATGCTGATGGTGAAACTCTGTGTTTTAGTTGTTTCTGAAAAGTTTTCTGAAGACACACAAGATTCTTATGGTCAGAGACTGCCTTATGTATCTCCATATTCAATTGACTATTCCTTGGACCTTTTAAAACATTTCAAAATGAAAGTTAACACCAAATTAAATATTTCATACTCTTTCTTTTAAACCATGATAAACTTGTAGAATTTGGACTAACAAAAGATTTTATTGGGGAAGAATGTTTTACGTCTGTAGTTATTTTGAAATCCTAGGGTATGGTGATAATTAAAAGACAAGCTTTTACTCAGTCTTATGTTAGTACTTATGTAAATATTCTCTGTACAGACTTCCATGACTGTCCAGTAGTTCGGACTCTGTGCTTTCACTAGAAGGGCACAGGTTCAATCCCTGTTCAGGGAACTATGCTTCCACAACCTGCATAGTGCCTGCCCCCCCCAAAAAAAAATTCTCTGTGGGTGGTGATCCTGGTTGTAATTTGCACTGGGATTGGGCCACCACCACTGCTCTTCCTTTGGGAATACATTGCACCCAAAATTTTCTTAGCAAAAACGTGTCCTAATCATTATTTGGTTTGTTCCCTCCAAACATTATTTTAGTCTCTGGGAGTACTATTTGTGGGTTTTAGATATATCAGCACTTTGTGCCTTCTGAGCACCTTTAGCTGACAGCATAGGCGAGGGATGCAACAATCCCTTTTATGAGGGAGGTGGCCAGGAGGTGATTTCTGCCTACCTTTCTCAGGGGCAGTTTCACATTCACCACCCCCATGTGACAACCTCTTCCTATCTGGGTCTGGCCATCTAGACCCTCATGTCATTCCACACCCCAAAGGCAGTAACACCATACCACTACTCCTTGCCCTTGAAATCAAGTGTTAAGCAGGGTTATCCATCTTCAGTGCAGACTCCTAACTCAATCCAGACCTCTACTCTCTGGCTAACTGGGGACCCGAGGGTCTGTTCCCCAACCCCTGGGGACCCCATATCCTTCCCATCTCCAGTGCCCACCTCTTCTCTTCTTTCCCTCCCTTCCATCAGAAAATTCACACACACACAAATATCATCTTTTCCCCATTTGATGTCTATTTTAATTGCAGCCATCAGTTTATGATGTTAGTGTGAAAGTCTTTTCTTGGTTGGCCATTTCTAAGAAAGCAGACCTCTGGAGACACAGTTCTAAACTGTCTGACTTTTTCTATTCAGTTACTGGCTGCCCAGGTTGTACTGCTCCAGGATCTCTTATTCTGGGGCGACTGAGCTTATCTTCTCTTTTGAATCTGCCTCCTTCTTTGATTCTGCCTCATATTTTGGTACCTTTTTCGGCTTTGATTCAGTTTCTTACGTGCACAGGAAAAGAAAAAACAGTTTGGCTTTCTTGTTTTCTTCACCTTCTTCGATTGAGTGGCATATGATCGGATTTTCTTTCTCAAGGTTCCTTGTAGAGGTCTTCTGACCCTCATGGTCATATTTCGTGCCTGGAAAGACAAGACAAAGGTATTAGTTTTTAGGAAAGAAAAAAGCTGAGTTGGAAGGGAGATTTCATGAAAAAGGTACGTGGGCTAATGAGGGCTTTTGTGCCAGGCAAGGGCAGTGTAGAGGTATTAGACAGCAAAGTCAATGGGGAACATGGGGAGCTTAGTTGGAATCATCTTACTTTCACACTGCCTCTGTACCTCCATTGACAAAGGGTCTTCTTTTTCCATTCATCCTTGAAGCAAACCATATTTTAACTCTTCTTGACTGCCATGGCTTCCTGGTTACCTTAGTCATGATGATGCCAAGAAGTGGCCTAACCTAGAATCTCTGCCTCTGCCTCCCCCCGTATTTATACCCTTTCAGGACAATGAGGAGCCACACCCTTCAATCTGATTGGTCAGTTAGGCACCACCCCAGCCAATAGTATCTTGGGGGGCTTAGACATCACAATGTACAACTGTGCCCATCAACATGGGCTAGTGGATGCTAGTGGATGCTAGTGGATGCTATATAACTTTTCCACTGCTGACACCTCTGTGTCTGATTCTGGGGAGTGGTGATTCAGGGGCATGGTGTTTCTCTTATGACCTTCAAACTTCCTTTCAGTTCCCTTTATCCTTTGACTTATATGTGCCACTTCAACACTCCTGCCTTCTTCATCCCTCTATAAACATCTGCCAAACTCTTTCTGTCCCCTTTCAGCCTTTCAGAGTATTCTAATCACTTCATCTCTAGACCACCTTCTGCCTGTTGGGGGTTCTTGAGGGGCTTAAGGAACTTTAGAGCAAGCACTTAAGGTGGAAAAAGGTAATTAAGAACAGGTTGTGTGTTTTATCTACTGGGATGAGCTTTAGCAACCCCAGACTTGGTGAATCCTCAGTCTGTTGCCCAAAGTTTAATACACAGTCTCCATAAGATTACACATCAGAGCAAAGACACTTCAACTCTCATATTGAGCAAGGAAACTCAACTTGTCCCATCTACCAGAAATACATTCCTGATTTCATTTTTTTTAAAGGAAGGTGCTCAAAGTCAAGAGTAAATCCACCATTGTACCACTGAGTCTTGACTAAATTACTTCCCCAGTCATCCCTCCTTGACAGTTATCAGTAGGTAGGGCCCATTGCAGTGCTGACCAATAGCTGAGCAGGACAAGTACCTGTAGGTAGCTCAGTGATAGTTGCTTGCTTGTGGGTGGGGCCAGTGAGGCACTGACCAATAGCTGAGCAAGTCCTGTTGCCTAGCAACAGGATGCAGAGTAATAAGGCACAGCAATGGCTACCTGCGAAGGGCTGTGCTATGTAACATATGGACACTTTGGGTCCAGTGTGCTAGAATCTTTTTGATTGACTCATTTGCAACCTCAGATTTTGATTTCACATAATTATTTAACTTTTGCATATCATTCTTTTCATTATATTCCCAGGCATACCTGTCACCAGTGCTGTCATCTCTATGCCCCTCCAACAGCTGCCACTTGATCACATGCTCAGCATATAGTATAAATCATTCAAAGCCAACAAGAATGTGAAGTCCAGCCCACCTTGAAAACGACTTTGACAAACTTTAAATTCACAGTGATTCTTATTCTATTTACAGTGTAACAGAGCAAGATGAGCACAGCCCTTAACAGGTAGCCATTGGTGTGCTTCATTTCAACCCACCCTGTCCCTAGGCAACAGGTATTGCTCAAACATTGCTTGGTGCCTCAGAGGGCCCCATTCACAAGCAGCCAACTGTCAATGAGTGACCATTAATTGTCCTGCTTAGCTGTTGGTCAATAGCACAGTGGGCCCTGCCCACAGGTTACTTACTGTCAATGAGGGGGCCATTGGGGAAGTGATTAAGTCAAGGGTGGTTTTGGTGGTCATCAGGAGGAGACTGAGATAAGAGGCAGATTCAGGCCTTCTTCTGGAGGCCCTGGAGCTCACGCAGACTTGGGCCAGTGGGTGAGCTGGAGGGCCCAGGGAATACACTGGGGCCTAGATGTTGTAGCACTCCAGAGCCCTCACTAAGGCCCTCCACTAGCTTTGGCTGAAGCCTTGAGAAGCAGTGTACCTCTCCCGCATCCCTGTTGCTGTGACCTACTAGCAGTGGTTTTCCTTCTGGGTCTCAGTCTATGAGAACTTGTCTCCCCATTTGGATGCTCTGAGGACTCTGAGGACCTATTGTGTTGGATGCCTGTCTCAGTCAGGGATGACAGCTGGGCAGAGTGTGGGAACCTGGCACAGAAGGAGCTGCTGACTGAGACCTGCTTCCCCTTAACCAGGACTAGGACATTGCAGGGTGAAAGCTGCGCCTTGAGATTGCCCTTTCTTGTCAGGACAGAGAATAACATTCATGTAGTAGAGATTTATAGGAATATCATTACCTGACCATGACCTAACCTTAAGCACAAAGGGTATGACACCAAGAAGTCTGCAGCAACTTACCACGACTCTCTCTAACATTTGCTTGTAAATGCACTTACTGAAAACTTTCAGTAACTTTGGGTTCTTAGGGCGTGAACCACCCATCTCCTTGTATGAATCTTTAATAAACCTTTCTCTGTTCCAAATTTTTAGGTTAAGTTTTGATGGGCCTCATTCTGTGTCAGGCACATGGACTTGAAATTTCAATAACAATGGTAGTGTCTAAGGAGAGACTTTGCCTCTCTTAAACAACAGCCAAGACTGGCCAAGTGCTCACAATTATCCATAAAATACCCGCTGACTTGGCTTGGCTAAACTTTAGCCAAGCTTCTCTCCTCTGAACTTCAGCTTTCCCTCAAGCTTGAGGAAGTGCTAAGATTCAAACATTTGTCTCACTTAACAGCTCATTCTGAGAATCAGCTCACCACAGAGAGAAACATTTCCTCTGAAACTGCTCCATCATGCTGTCTGCTCATCCATCCCCACCACTTGCCCCATCCACACACACACACACACACACACACACACACACACACACACACACACACACAAAGTTCTTGTTGGCCCTACTTATCCTTTCATGTTAAAGAAACATCTTTTTCTGTTCTAGTCTGAGACATGTGAGGAACTGTGGTCAAAACATCTTCTCTGTTGCAATCAGTTCAGTTCAATGGCTCAGTCATTTCTGACTCTCTGAGACTCCATTGACTGCTGCATATCAGGCTTCACTGTCCATCACCAACTCCCAGACCTTGCTCAAACTCAAGCCCATCAAGTTGGTGATGCCATCCAACCACCTCATCCTTTGTTGTCCCCTTCTCCTCTGGCCTTCAAACTTTCCCTGCATCAGGGTCTTTTCCAATGAGTCAGTTCTTTGCCTCAGATGGCCAAAGTATTGGAGCTTCGGCATTAGTCCTTCCAATGAATATTCAGGACTGATTTCCTCTAGGATTGACTGCTTTGATTTCCTTGCAGTCCAAGGGACTCTCAAGAGTCTTCCCCAACACCACAGTTCAAAAGAATCAATTCTTCACTGTTCAGATTTCTTTGTGGTCCACCTCTCCCATCCATACGTGATGATTGTGAAAACTTAGCTTTGACATATGGACCTTTGTCGGTAAAGTAATGTCTCTTCCTTTTAATACACTGTCTAGGTTGGTCATAGCTTTTCTTTCAAAGAGCAAGCGTCTTTTAGTTTCATGGCTGCAGTCACCCTCTGCAGTGATTTCAGAGCCCAAGAAAATAAAGTTTGTCACTGTTTCCATTGTTTCTCCATCTATTTGTCATGAAGTAGTTGGACCAGTTGCCATGATCTCCGTTTTTTTGAATGTTAAGTTAAGCTAGCTTTTTCCACTCTTCTCTGTCACCCTCATCAAGAAGCTCTTTAGTTCCTCTTTGCTGTCTACCTTAAGGGTAGTATCATCTGCATAACTGAGGTTATTGGTATTTCTCCCAGCAATCTTCCAGCTTGTGCATCATCCAGTCTTACACTTCTCATGATGTACAATGTCTCCTGTACAATGTCACGAACCTCATTCCATAGTTCATCAGGCACTATATCTATCAGATTTAGGCCCTTAAATCTATTTCTCACTTCCACTGTATAATCATAAGGGATTTGATTTAGGTCATACCTGGATGGTCTAGTGGTTTTCCCTACTTTATCAATTTAAGTCTGAATTTGGTAATAAGGAGTTCATGATCTGAGCCACAGTCAGCTCCCAGTCTTGTTTTTGTTGACTGCATAGAGCTTCTCCATCTTTGGCTGCAAAGAACATAATCAATCTGATTTCAGTGTTGACCATCTGGTGATGTCCATGTGTAGAGCCTTCTCTTGTGTTTTTGGGAGAGGGTGTTTGCTATGACAGTGCATTTTCTTGGCAAAACTCTACTAGTCTTTGCCCTGCTTCATTCCGTATTCCAAGTCCAAATTTGCCTGTTAATCCAGGTGTTTCCTAACTTCCTTCTTTTGCATTCCAGTCCCCTACAATGAAAAGGACATCTTTTTGGGTGTTTGCTTTAAAAGGTCTTGTAGGTCTTCATAGAACCAATCAACTTCAGCTTCTTCAGCATTACTGGTTGGGGCATAGACTTGGATTACTGTGACATTGAATGGTTTGCCTTGGAAATGAACAGAGACCATTCTGTCGTTTTTGAGATTGCATCCAAGTACTGCATTATGGACTCTTTTGTTGACCATGATGGCTACTCCATTTCTTCTGAGGGATTCCTGTCCACGGTAGTAGATATAATGGTCATCTGAGTTAAATTCACCCATTCCAGTCAATTTGAGTTTGCTGATTCCTAGAATGTCGACATTCACTCTTGCCATCTCTTGTTTGACCACTTCCAATTTGCCTTGATTCATGGACCTGACATTCCAGGTTCCTAAGCAATATTGCTCTTTACAGCATCAGACCTTGCTTCTATCACCAGTCACAGCCACAGTTGGGTATTGTTTTTGCTTTGCAATAAGGGTCATCATTACCATCTTTCTAAATTCCATATATATGTGCTAAAATATTGTACTGGTGTTTTTCTTCCTGACTTACTTCACTCTGTATAATAGGCTCCAGTTTCATCCACATCATTAGAACTGATTCTAATGTGTTCTTTTTATTGGCTGGGTAATATTCCATTATGTATATGTACCATGGCTTTCTTATCCATTTGTCTTCTGATGGACATCTAGGTTGCTTCCATGTCCTGGCTATTATAAACAGTGCTGCAATGAACATCGGGGGTACACATGTCTCTTTCAATTCTGGTTTCCTTTGGTGTGTATGCCCAGCAGTGGGATTGCCGGGTCATATGGCAGTTCTATTTCCAGTTTTTTAAGGAATATCCACACTTTTATCCATAGTGGCTGTACTAGTTTGCATTTCCACTGACAGTATAAAAGGGTTCCCTTTTCTCTGTACCCTCTTCGATATTTATTGCTTGTAGGCTTTTTGATAGCAGCCATTCTGACCGGTGTGAGATGGTACCTCATTGTGGTTTTGATTTGCATTTCTCTGATAATGAGTGATGTTGAGCATCTTTTCATGTGTTTGTCAGCCATCTATGTGTTTTCTTTGGAGAAATTTCTGTTTAGTACGTTGGCCCATTTTTTGAATGGGTCTTTTATTTTTCTGGTATTGAGCTGCATGAGCTGCTTATATATTTTTGAGATTAATTCTTTGTCACTTGCTTCATTTGCTCTTATTTTATCCCATTCTGAAGACTGTCTTTTCACATTGCTTATACCTAAATCAAATCCCTTATGATTATACAGAGAAATAGATTTAAGGGACTAGATCTGATAGATAGTCTGATGAACTATGGACGGATGTTCGTAACATTGTACTGGAGACAGGGGTCAAGACCTTCCGCATGGAAAAGAAATGCAAAAAAGCAAAATGGCTGTCTGAGGAGGCCTTACAAATAACTGTGAAAAGAAGGGAAGTGAAAAGAAAAGGAGAAAGGTAAAGATATACCCATTTGAATGCACAGTTCCAATGAATAGCAAGGAGAGATAAGAAAACCTTCCTCAGCGAATTGAAAATAGCAAACGATAATACAGCTGAAGGTGAATATCTAGTTCTCTTCTCACTGAGGTGTTACTGCCTATTCGGGAATATTTTTTTCTTTGAATTATTCTCATTACTATAAATTCTTGCCTTGAATCTTTTTCTTCTTTCAAACCATAAGAAAAAAAGAAAAGAAATTTCACCTCAATTAGTTAACCTATAAAACAAGATCAGCATATCTGCCCCTTCAGTATCTTTAGAGATGAAAATAAACTAAGTAGTTTCAATATATAATCCATTAAATTTAGTTAAACTGAAGCTGATTACATCCAAGGTAAGCAAAAGGCCTTGCTTCAAATTTAAATATTTGTGAAAACTAAAGTTCATATATTAGAAAAGTTGTAGAAATCAAAGACAAACTCATTGTTTCCCATGATTGATTTTTCTCCCACTTAGTCTCACTCTTATAGATAAGTTAGAAGTGTACATGGTTAAAGAAAAAGATTGGAGAGCAAACGAATTCTCAGAGGCTTTTCACATAAAAACTTTGAAAAATACCTGCAAAATCACCAAAAAGTTAGTTTACTTTGGGTGCTTATTTCTGTGTGTTTCCTGTAGAATTCAGTATACGTTGCCAGTTCCTCTTTTTAAACAGGTATTAAAGGATCATATTTTTCATTCTGTGCAATTTCATGCAAGTGTATTCTGAACAATAAGATATAGTAGGGATATTCTATAAAGCATTTTAGGAAAATAAAAATGCTAATGTTGAACAAAATTTTTCCATTTAAGCCTCTGACCTCATTAGCTATGCCCTTGTATTCTGGAGAAGGGATTTTGCTCAATGCTTTAAACATCTCATATGCTCAAAAAATATTTTTCAGCCCTTCAGATTTCATTGAGGAATTCTTCTTAGGGTGAGAAATCCAACTCATTCTTTCATTACTGCATAATATGTAATGATTGGGAAGACCAGAGATTGGGAAGACCAAAGATACTGACTAATCCTTAAAACAAAAGGCAGATCTACAGTGATCCTACTTGAGTCCTTCCCTTGAGATAGTCTTGTGTAGGCAGGAAAGGTGATACTGGCCTGCAACTTTACTGGCTTACTGTGACCAGCATTTTCCCTTGTGATCCTGACTACCTTTGACCTAAGCTATTTAACTAGTTGTTCTTAAGATTTTCTATGTTCTCAAGGAGAAGAAGAGTTTCAGGTACTTGAAGGGCTTCTGGAGAGCTAGAAACTAACTAGGAAAAACAGATCCCAGTTGTCTTTAGCATTGTCCCTTTAACACTGTGCATTTCAGATCTCCATTTAAACATTTTAAATGATAAAGAAATTATAAATAACAGGAAATAAAACAGATGATACCACCCTAATGGCAGAAAGCAAAGAGGGACTAAAGAGTCTCTCGGTGAAAGTAAAACAGGAGAATTAAAAAGCTGGCTTAAAACTCAATATTCAAAAAACTAAGATCTTGGTTTCTGGTCCCATCACTTTATGGCAAATGGAAAGGGAGAAAGTGAAACTGGTAGATTTTGTTTTCTTGGGCTCAAAAATCACTGCATACAGTGACTGCAAGCCATGAAATTAAAAGACACTTGCTCTTTGGAAGTAAAGATATGACAAACCTAGACAACATATTAAAAAGCAGAGACATCACTTTGCTGACAAAGGTCCATAGTCAGTGTTATGGTTTTTCCAGTAGTTATGTACAGATGTGAGAGGTCGACCATAAAGAAGACTGAACCAAGTTGAAGAGCAAACTCCATGAGATAGTGGAAGACAGAGGAGCCTGGTGTGCTGCAGTCCATGGTGTTTCAAAGAGTAGGACACAACTTAGCAAATGAACGACAACAAAAAGGCACTACAAAATAAAATATATAGATCCACTATAGTAGAACTCTGGAGAAGGCAATGGCACCCTACTCCAGTACTCTTGCCTGGAAAATCCCAGGGACGGAGGAGCCTGGTAGGCTGCAGTCCATTGGGTCGCTATAGTCGGACACGATTGAACGTCTTCACTTTCACTTTTCACTTTCATGCATTGGAGAAGGAAATGGCAACCCATTCCAGTGTTCTTGCCTGGAGAATTCCAGGGACGGGGGAGCCTGTTAGGCTGCTGTCTATGGGGTCGCACAGAGTCGGACACGAATGACGCGACTTAGCAACAGCAGCAGCATAGTAGAACTCTAGTTAAACCCACAAACATTCTTCTATCTAAAGGTTAGGAAATTCTCCTTAGGGACAAGATTTTAAAAGCAGTCTCTTTGGTCTGTGAAATTTAACTTGCTAGGCAAGGTTGAACATGTTTCCAGTCAAACATCAAGCTAGAGAAAGATGTGCTAGATGTCTGTAGGGTAGAAGCTTTCAGCGATTGGGCAGATAATCTTATACAATGGACTACTCCCCAATCCTTGTCTTCTTCATTGTGAAACCATGTACCTCTTGTAGATTAATCTCCAGACTTTTGGTGCATCATCTGTCCCCTATTTTTTAATTTTTTCTTCCAGTTTTGAATGCAGCCCAGAATTGAAGATAAAAGAATCAACTTCTTGGAGTGGATCCAGTTAGTTTGGACTATTGTCCATATTCCTAATCATGTCCTTTGTGAGGTCCTCTGAATGCCTCCCTTTTATAGACCTCCAAATATTCTACACATTTACTCATGTTCTTCATTTTATCCTGATATCTGGAAATTTGCCTTCACAAATTGAATTTTGAGTCTTGAAATCCAAACTTGCACACTGCATCATCTGTGCCACTTAGATATATACCTCTCCCATCTTATCCTTCTGTTGCCCTGTAGCAGTCACATTTCATGTCAGGTTATAAACCTGTACTGAATTTGGATAGTTTTTAAAATCACTTTTCCTTTATGAAAACTAAGGGACATAGAATAAGAACTTTAAAATTTCTAACTGCCTAAAAAATATTTATAGCAAGTTCATAATCATCAGATCAGATCAGTCGCTCAGACATGTCCGACTCTTTGCCACGCCATGAATCGCAGCACGCCAGGCCTCCCTGTCCATCACCAACTCCCGGAGGTAACAAAGACTCACATCCATCGAGTCAGTGATGCCATCCAGCCATCTCATCCTCTGTCGTCCCCTTCTCCTCCTGCCCTCAATCCCTCCCAGCATCAGAGTCTTCTCCAATGAGTCAACTCTCTGCATGAGGTGGCCAAAATACTGGAGTTTCAGCTTTAGCATCATTCCTTCCAAAGAAATCCCAGGGCTGATTTCCTTCAGAATGGACTGGTTGGATCTTCTTGCAGTCCAAGGGACTCTCAAGAGTCTGCTCCAAAACCACACTTCAAAAGCATCAATTCTTCGGCACTCAGCCTTCTTCACAGTCCAGCTCTCACATCCATACATGACCACAGGAAAGACCATAGCCTTGACTAGGCGAAACTTTGTTGGCAAAGTAATGTCTCTGCTTTTGAATATGCTATCGACGTTGGTCATAACTTTCCTTCCAAGGAGTAAGCGTCTTTTAATTTCATGGCTGCAGTCACCATCTGCAGTGATTTTGGAGCCCAGAAAAATAAAGTCTGACACTGTTTCCACTGTTTCCCCATCTATTTCCCATGAAGTGATGGGACCAGATGCCATGATCTTCGTGTTCTGAATGTTGAGCTTTAAGCCAACCTTTTCACTCTCCACTTTCACTTTCATCAAGAGGCTTTTAGTTCCTCTTCACTTTCTGCCATAAGGGTGGTGTCATCTGCATATCTGAGGTTATTGATAATTCTCCCAGCAATCTTGATTCCAACTTGTGTTTCTTCCAGTCCAGCATTTCTCATGATGTACTCTGCATATAAGTTAAATAAACAGGGTGACAAAATACAGCCTTGACGTACCCCCTTTCCTATTTGGAACCAGTCTGTTGTTCCATGTCCAGTTCTAACTGTTGCTTCCTGACCTGCATACAAATTTATCAAGAGGTAGATCAGGTGGTCTTGTATTCCCATCTCTTTCAGAATTTTCCACAGTTTATTGTGATCCACACTGTCAAAGGCTTTGGCATAGTCAAGAAAGCAGAAGTAGATGTTTTTCTGGAACTCTCATGCTTTTGCCATGATCCAGCAGATGTTAGCAATTTGATCTCTGGTTCCTCTGCCTTTTCTAAAACCAGCTTGAACATTAGGAAGTTCATGGTTCACATATTGCTGAAGCCTGGCTTGCAGAATTTTGAGCATTACTTTACTAGCGTGTGAGATGAGTGCAATTGTGCGGTAGTTTGAGCATTCTTTGGCATTGCCTTTCATTGGGATTGGAATGAAAACTGACCTTTTCCAGTCCTGTGGCCACTGCTGAGTTTCCCAAATTTGCTGGCATATTGAGTGCAGCACTTTCACAGCATCATCTTTCAGGATTTGAAATAGGTCAACTGGAATTCCATCAGCTCCGCTAGCTTTGTTCATAGTGATGCTTTCTAAGGCCCACTTGACTTCACATTCCAGGATGTCTGGCTCTAGGTGAGTGATCACACCATCATGATTATCTGGGTCGTGAAGACCTTTTTTGTACAGTTCTTCCGTGTATTATTGCCATCTCTTCTTAATATCTTCTGCTTCTGTTAGGTCCATACCATTTCTGTCTTTTATTGAGCCAATCTTGGCATGAAATGTTCCCTTGGTATCTCTGATTTTCTTGAAGAGATCCCTAGTCTTTCACATTCTGTTGTTTTCCTCTGTTTCTTTGCATTGATCGCTGAAGAAGGCTTTCTTATCTCTTCTTGCTATTCTTTGGAACTCTGCATTCAGATGTTTATATCTTTCCTTTACTCCTTTGCTTTTCACTTCTCTTCTTTTCACAGCTATTTGTAAGGCCTCCCCAGGCAGCCATTTTGCTTTTTTGCTTGCTTTTCACTTCTCTTCTTTTCATAGCTATTTGTAAGGCCTCCCCAGACAACCATTTTGCTTTTTTGCATTTCTTTTCCATGGGGATGGTCTTGATCCCTGTCTCCTGTACAATGTCACGAACCTCATTCCGTAGTTCATCAGGCACTCTATCTATCAGATCTAGGCCCTTAAATCTATTTCTCACGTCCACTGTATAATCATAAGGGATTTCATTTAGGTCATACCTGAATGTTCTAGTGGTTTTCCCTACTTTCTTCAATTTCAGTCTGAATTTGGCAATAAGGAGTTCATGATCTGAGCCATATTCAGCTCCTGGTCTTGTTTTTGCTGACTTTATAGAGCTTCTCCATCTTTGGCTGCAAAGAATATAATCGATCTGATTTCAGTGTTGACCATCTGGTGGTGTCCATGTATAGAGTCTTGTCTTGTGTTGTTGGAAGAGGGTATTTGCTATGACCAGTGCATTTTCTTGGCAAAACTCTATTAGTCTTTGCCCTGCTTCATTCTGTATTCCAAGTCCAAATTTGCCTGTTACTCCAGGTGTTTCTTGACTTCCTACTTTTGCATTCCAGTCCCCTATAATGAGAAGGACATCTTTTCTGGGTGTTAGTTCTAAAGGTCTTGTACGTCTTCATAGAACCATTCAACTTCAGCTTCTTCAGCGTTACTGGTTGAGGCATAGACTTGGATTACTGTGACATTGAATGGTTTGCCTTGGAAACGAACAGAGATCATTCTGTCGTTTTTGAGATTGCATCCAAGTACTGCATTTCGGACTCTTTTGTTGACCATGATGGCCACTCCATTTCTTCTGAGGGATTCCTGCCCACAGTAGTAGATATAATGGTCCTCTGAGTTAAATTCACCCATTCCAGTCCATTTTAATTCGCTAATTCCTGGAATGTCAACATTCACTCTTGCCATCTCTCGTTTGACCACTTCCCATTTGCCTTAATTCATGGACCTGACATTCCAGGTTCCTATGCAATATTGCTCTTTACAGCATCGGACTTTGCTTCTATCACCAGTCACATCCACAGCTGGGTATTCTTTTTGCTTTGACTCCATCCCTTCATTCTTTCTGGAGTTATTTCTCCACTGATCTCCAGTAGCATATTGCGCCCCTACTGACCTGGGGAGTTTCTCTTTCAGTATCCTATCATTTTGCCTTTTCATACTGTTCATGGGGTTCTCAAGGCAAGAATACTGAAGTGGTTTGCCATTCCCTTCTCCAGCAGACCACATTCTGTTAGATCTCTCCACCATGACCCGCCCATCCTGGGTTGGCGCACTTAGAGTGCCTCGGCGGTTGCGACTGGCGCACTAAGTGTGGCCGGGAGGAACTATCCCACAACGAGGTCAGGAAGGGCAGTGGTGGGGAGGTACCCCTCCTCCAAGGTCAGGAAGGGCGGCTGTGAGGACCGGCGCACTAAGCACAGCCAAACGGAACTACCCCACGACCGAGGTCAGGAGGGGCGGCGGTGAGGAGATACCCCTCCTCCAAGTTCAGCAAAGGTGGTGGTGAGGACCTGCGCACTAAGCACGGTGGAGAAGAGCTACCCTACGACCGAAGTCAGGAAGGGCAGGGGTAAGGATATACCCTTCCTCCAAGGTCAGGAAGGGCAGCGGTGAGGAGAGACCCCTCGTCCAAGGTAAGGTGCGATGGCTGTGCTTTGCTGGAGCAACCGGGAAGAGATACCCCACGCCCAAGGTAAGAGAAACCCAAGTAAGACGGTGGGTGTTGCAAGAGGGCATCAGAGGGCAAACACACTGAAACCATACTCACAGAAAACTAGTCAGTCTAATCACACCAGGACCACAGCCTTGTCTAACTCAATGTTCATAATCATAGAATCATTAAATCCTTAGAATTTCATCATGCAATGTCAGGACTCATCAATTTCAGCTTTACATCTAAAGGTAAACAGCTTTCTATAACAACCCGAATAAATAACTATTTAATCATTTGGTTACAAGTGAAAGACATCCAACTAAAACTGGCATAAGAAAATAAAGAAATTTATTTTGAGAATAGTGTAGAATTTCTTGGCAGTCAAAGCAGGGCTATAACTGGGACTAAGGATGAAACTGTCAAATACCATCAGGGTTCAATAATTTTTTTCTCTGATTTTCACTGCTTTTTTGGCTTCACTCTTTCTCCACATGGCAAAACACATGGCTGCTTACAGTTCTGAGTTTTATAGAACCTGGCTGAGGAGAAACTGCCTTGATTTTGTGGTTTCTGAGTCCAGTTATCACACAAAGGGCTCATCCTGGGTCAGTTACTTTTCCAGGGCCAACCATTTATGATCATTGAGAGTAAGGTTTTGTTATGTAAAATAATTACTCTTTTAGGCTTCCTTGTTTATAGGTAGGAAGTTCCTAGGAATACTGGGTATAAGTTAGAGTGCCATAAATACAAATATTTATTATAAATACATATGTGTTGTATATATATAGATACACACATATATACACATAAATATATGCATATATAATTTATATAGATGCATAAGTGTATATATATTTGTGTATACATATACATAAATGTTTTCCATTCTTCTTATATACCTCCAATGATAATGAAGTGCTTGTTACTTTGTGAAATACCTAATTCTCTGAAGAATATAGTTGTTAAATTTTTTTGATTTGAAAGACTATTAAAGTGGATGAGCAAAATAGTAGTGACAGAGAGGCTGAGTATTAAGCCCAATTAGGTAATATTGGCATGATAATAGAAATAAGAAGTTGTGTTCATTCCTTTCTCAGCCCGTGTGAATAGTACAATAATATTTTCCATAGCTGTGGAGATGAGTTATTGGCATCAGTAGTGATAAGAAATAGTGATTGCAGGTTATTAAACAGCAATTAATTGATGGTCCATATTTGGAAATATTAAAAAAATAAGAGGAAAATAAGTAGGATGTGAGGGTAATGAAAAACTAAAAATAGTTTGATATTTAAGTCATTTTCATACAAGCTATGGCTATTCCAAATCCTGAAAGATGATGCTGTGAAAGTGCTACACTCAATATGCCAGCAAATTTGGAAAACTCAGCAGTGGCCACAGGACTGGAAAAGGTCGGTTTTCATTCCAGTCCCAAAGAAAGGCAATGCCAAAGAATGCTCAAACTACCGCACAATTGCACTCATCTCACACGCTAGTAAAGTAATGCTCAAAATTCTCCAAGCCAGGCTTCAGCAATATGTGAACCGTGAACTTCCTGATGTTCAAGCTGGTTTTAGAAAAGGCAGAGGAACCAGAGATCAAATTGCCAACATCTTCTGGATCATGGGAAAAGCAAGAGAGTTCCAGAAAAGCATCTACTTCTGCTTTATTGACTATGCCAAAGCCTTTGACTGTGTGGATCACAATAAACTGTGGAGAATTCTGAAAGAGATGGGAATACCAGACCACCTGATCTGTCTCTTGAGAAATTTGTATGCAGGTCAGGAAGCAACAGTTAGAACTGGACATGGAACAACAGACTGGTTCCAAATAGGAAAGGAAGTACGTCAAGGCTGTATATTGTCACCCTGCTTGTTTAACATCTGTGCAGAGTACATCATGAGAAATGCTGGACTGGAAGAAACACAAGTTGGAATCAAGATTGCTGGGAGAATTATCAGTAACTTCAGATATGCAGATGACACCACCCTTGTGGCAGAAAGTGAAGAGGAACTACAAAGCCTCTTGATGAAAGTGAAAGTGGAGAGTGAAAAGGTTGGCTTAAAGCTCAACATTCAGAACACGAAGATCATGGCATCTGGTCCCATCACTACATGGGAAATAGATGGGGAAACAGTGGAAACAGTGTCAGACTTTATTTTTCTGGGCTCCAAAATCACTGAAGATGGTGATTGCAGCCATGAAATTAAAAGACACTTAGTCCTTGGAAGGAAAGTTATGACCAACCTAGATCACATATTCAAAAGCAGAATCATTACTTTGCCAACAAAGGTTTGTCTAGTCAAGGTTATGGTTTTTCTTGTGGTCATGTATGGATGTCAGAGTTGGACGGTGAAGAAGGCTGAGTGCCGAAGAATAGATGCTTTTGAACTGTGGTGTTGGAGCAGACTCTTGAGAGTCCCTTGGACTGCAAGGAGCTCCAAGAAGTTCATTATGAAGGAGATCAGCCCTGGGATTTCTTTGGAAGGAATGATGCTAAAGCTGAAACTCCAGTATTTTGGCCACCTCATGTGAAGAGATGACTCATTGGAGAAGACTCTGATGCTGGGAGGGATTGAGGGCAAGAGGAGAAGGAGACGACAGAGGATGAGATGGCTGGATGGCATCACTGACTCGATGGATGTGAGTCTCAGTGACCTCTGGGAGTTGGTGATGGACAGGCAGGCCTGGTGTGCTGTGATTCATGGGGTCGCAAAGAGTCAGACACGACTGAGTGACTTGATCTGATCCGATCTGATCTGATTAAACATATATTTGAAATGTTACTCTTTGATATACGATCAAAATGTTTTAAATATAGACTCACAATTCAGAAACACTTTTAGGCAACTTCTTCAATACTACTTGTTGGATGGTGTTTATTTCATCTCCATTCTGATTTTCTTATTGTTAGTGTTTAAATGTGCTCTACTGTTTTAAGCAAAGTAAGGATTGTGTATCTCTTTTGCACTTTGGATACAGTTTTGCATAACTTATTACTGTCAGTGTAGAGGCTTGTGGGCTTCCCCAGTGGCTCAATGGTAAAGAATCCAACTGCAATGCAGGAGCCGCAGAAGACATGGGTTTGATCCCTGAGTTGGGAAGATACCCTGGAGGAGGGCATGGCAACCCACTCCAGTATTCTTGCCTGGAGAATCTGATGGACAGAGGAGCCTGGTGGGCTACGATCCATAGGGTTTCAAAGAGTAAGACATGACTGAAGCTACTTAGCACACAAACACACACACGTGGAGGGTTCTAATAAATAAATTTGAACATTGGTTTTGTATTTTAATTTAGATTGAGCTAAATACTCAATAAACTCTACAGTTTGCACAATCAAGCAAATTTTTCACAAAATTTAAGAATTTCAGAATTGGAACAGATTAATATGGATTCAATGTAATAATATGTAAACTCTTGTTTCTCTATCATAGAATTAAATTTTAGCCAACAAATCTTTTAAATGTTTTTCCCTTAAAATTTCCCTTAAAATTTTTGAAACCTCAGTTTAACACTGAGTGATCCGAGTTGGAAATTTGTGGAATTTTTTTGGTAATATTGATATTTCTATTATAAGACTATTAAGATGAGCTATCATGCCAAGTGTCACTGATGTTCTAAAGTTTCTAAACCAGACATTAATTTGTAAATCTTAATCCTAATATGAATTTCAATATTTTTATAAAATTTTCTCAAAATCAATGAATAAGAATACAGATAAAATGTGAAGATTGTTGATGTAATCAAACAGATTAATAAATTGGCAAAAACTAACTTAAAATATGGCCTTTATTAGCTTTATTTAACATCCAATAAATAATGATGAACCATGTCAAATATGTTCCCCAGACTATGTCTCCCTTCTTCCACCTTCTGACTCTCAGTTTGTCAGTATTCCACAATCCAAATTCAGCTTGGGACATCATATTGGTTTCCACTGAATTTGGAATCAGTCAACCATCATTCTGAATTTGAAAAGTCATCTTTGATCTATGTGTTTCAGCAGTGACACAATACATAAATGAAGCCCTTAGATGCTTATGGAAAATTTTCACAAACCTTTTCATGCTGACCTTTGAATTCCACCAAATAACCAGGATAGACAGTCACATGAGGCTCAAGTTAAGTGACAATCCAAGGTCTCATCTTGCCCTATATGACAAACTACATGATCTAAATCCAGGGTTTGATTTTAAGCCTCCTGATCTATTGATTTTGCTTTTTGCTTCTTGTTTTTGGTTTTCTTACAACATCTATATTATGTAAATATCTCTTGGTATACAAGTTATATACTAACATAAAATTTTAATAATTCATTAACAAAATAAGTACCAGTGATTTTTTTTCTTAAAATATGATTAGAAATTTAGCCGGTGATATACAAGTTGTGTTCACATGTGAAAGCTATGCAATATAATCCCATTTATCTGACTGCTGATTTTCATGGTTGATGTCAATTTACTGGACTGGTCAGACTGCAATGAGTAATCTCTGCTAAGAAGACAGATGATGTCAACATCCAAAGGACCACATTTGAGAGATGACCTGAGACTGATGATTCCATGTGCCTTGACTGTTTTCCTGGTCATGAGGCAAATGATATTTTGTGGCAATTGCATATAAAACTCAGTCTTGTAAATGGAATGTGTGTTTTAAATCAGCTGTTGATTAATGAATCAGGAATAAATGGTAAGGTAAAACTAAAAAACTACAGATTGCCACCTAAAGTTACAGATTGTCACTCATTCTCTATTCACCCATGTATGGAAATTTGGTTCACATCTCTATATAATTTTTTTCCGACTCAGTTTATCCATCAGAAAAATGAATATTACAAACCAAATAATTGTATATGAAATAGTTGAAGATCATTTATATCATAAATATGAATCTAAATTACACCTTAAATATGCAGAATGGAACATGGCATATTGCTTCAAAGGAAATAAATTTAAAAATACATGTGGTTACAATTGTGCAATTGCCCATTTTATGGTACTCTTTTATACTTACAATTGAGGCATATCACATTTTTGCAACTCTGATGAGCCCAGGAATGACCTTGTGCAATTTAGCTGTCTTTGTATTTTAGCATATATTATTTTGAAGTCAATGCAAATCTAGTTCCATTGCACATTAACCATGGTATATTTTCCATTTTTCCAAAATGATGTAGCTGAACACAATAGGCTAGCATTCTAGATGTTCCAAATATAGTTTATACCTAATTTAAACTTGATAGAAGCTATAGCCTAAATGATGCCATGCATTTTCTGCTATTTGGAATGTCTATATCAGAATTCCTGGTAATTATAGAAAATATAGTTAAGATGCATGAGTGCATCTGTGTGTCTGTTTGTATACATAAACTGTCATAATCTATTTCACAAGATAAAAATAAGTAAAACTGTCATAATCTATTTTAAAATTTAAAAATAAGTAAAAACTGATGGCTGGTCTGGGTATTGTAGAAGTTAGAATTCTAAGATGTACCCCTTCCCACCAAGATTCCTGGACCTTGATATATACACATCTTCTCCCATGGACTCAATCAAATACCAACTTTGTTATGAAAGAATTTTGCAGTTGCAATTAAAGCCCCTGATCAATTGACCTTAAGATAGGAAGAATATTAGTGTGGGCCTGATTTAGTCAGTTGAGACTTTAAGTCTGATCTTAGAATTGAGAGATGGAGGGGAGTGGGCCTAAGATGGCAGGGGAATAGGATGGGAAGACCACTTTCTCCCCAACATATTCATCAAAAGAACACTTGAACACTGAGCAAATTCCACAAAACAACTTCTGAACCCTGGCGGAGGACACCAGGCACCCAGAAAGTCAGCCTGCTATCTTTGAAAGGAGGTAGGACAAAATATAAAAGATAAAAAGAGAGACAAAAGAGTTAGGGATGGAATCCCATCCTGGGGATAGAGTCATGAAAGAGGAGAAGTTTCCAAACATCAGGAAACCCTCTCACCAGCGGGTCTGTGGGGAGTTTTGGAATCTCAGAGGGCAACATAACAGGGAGGAAAAAAATAAATAAATAAAACCCACAGATTACACGCCTAACCACAACTCCCAGGGGAGAAGTAGCCCAGACGCTCGCGTTCGCCACCAGCAAGCAGGGGCTGAACAAGGAGGCATGGGTTGCATTGCTTAGGGTAAGGACCAGGCCTGAATGCCCTGAGGACAGTCTGAGGGAGCTAACTTTAGATAGCAACCCAAACTGTTGGATAGCCAGAGAGAGAGAGAAAAAAAAAGAGAGAGAGAACTTGGCCACAAAAAGCTCTAACTTAAGGTACTGCTGGGCCCACTCACAAAACAAAGGACTGAGTGAATACCACAGGAGAGCTAGCTAGATGCAGACTGGCCCATACCCCACTAGAGGCAGAGAGGCAGGCAGGCGACAGCCAGAACCAGAAGGTGAGGGGGCAATCTCAATGCCAGAGACTACATCCTCTACCAAACTGTGAGCAGGCTCCCAGTTGCTAATCAAGTTTTCCTGAGATTCTGGATGGTTGGCATCCGCCAGGAGAGTCACAGCCAGAGATCAGCTCCCCAGAAGAGACACATGGCACACCTGAGACGAATCTCCTGCTGCACACCCAGGAAACTGAGCAGCTGGGACAAAGGAGTTGATAAGACACACCACACACCTGGCAAGAATGCTCTCACCAAGCACCTGGTTGCCTGAGCTACTTGGAATTCGGAAGGGGGAAAAAAAAAAAAAAAAAAGGCCCAACCATGTCTGTACCTTTGGGGAGTACCCAAGCACCTGAACTTGAGGACTTAGACCTGGGAAGTGCAGGCAACCCAGGGCCCACTTTAGACAGTCTCCTTGCAGAGCAACCTAGAGCCTGAGAAATGTACACTGGGAAAGCACACATGTCGTGAGCTGGGGCAAACCCAGTGTGGCCCAGACACTGCAAGCACTCCCTACACATGCCAGTGATATTTGTTTGCACTGTTCTTCCTCCCCACAGCACAACTGACAAGTGAGCCTAAATAAGTGATCACCTTCACCCTATTGTGTCAGAGAGAAAATTAGACACTGAAGAGACTTGCAAAAAGAAGAAACCAAAATAAACAGAGGGAAAAGCTTTGGACACATAATAATCAAAGTAATGAACATCAAAAACAAAGAACAAATATTAAAATCAGCAAAGGAAAAACAACAAATAAATAACAAGGGCATTCCCATAAGGATAACAGCTGAACTTTCGACAGAAACTCTTCAAGCCAGAAGGGAATGGCAGGACATACATAAAGTGATGAAAGAGAAAAACCTACAACCCAGACTACTGTACCCAGCAAGGATCTCATTCAGATATGAAGGAGAAATTAAAAACTTTACAGACAAGCAAAAGCTCAGAGAATTCAGCACCACCAAATCAGCTCTTCAACAAATGATAAAGTATCTTCTCTAGACAGGAAACACAGAAAGGGTTTATAAACTTGAACCCAAAACAACAAAGTAAATGGCAATGGGATCATACATATCAATAATTACCTTAAATGTAAATGGGTTGAATACCCCAATCAAAAGACAAAGTCTGTTTGAACAGATTCAAAAACAAGACCCCTATATATGCTGCCTACAAGAAATCCATCTCAAACCTAGGGACACATACAGACTGAAGGTGAAAGGCTAGAAAATGATATTTCATGCAATGGAGACCAAAAGAAAGCAGGAGTAGCAATACTCATATCAGATAAAATAGACTTAGAAATAAAGGCCATGAAAAGAGACAAAGAAGGACACTAGATAATGATCAAAGGATAAATCCAAGAAGAATATAATAACTATAAATAATAATTATAAATATATATGCACCCAACATAGGAGCACTGAAATATGTAAGGCAAATGCTAACAAGTATGAAATGGGAAAAAAAAACAAACAGTAACACAACAATAGTGGGAGACTTTAATATCCCATTCACACTTATGGATAGATCAACTAAACAGAAAATTAGCAAGGAAACGCAAACTTTAAATGATGCAATGGACCAGTTAGACCTAATAGATATCTATAGGACATTTCACCTGAAAACAATGAATTTCACCTTTTCTGTAGTGCACAGGGAACTTTCTTCAGGATAGATCACATCCTGGACCAAAAATCTAGCCCTAGTAAATTAAAAAAAGAAAAAAAGAAATCATTCCAAGCAGCTTTTCTGATCTCAATGCAGTCAGATTAGATGTCAACTACAGGAAAAAAAAATATTAAAAATACAAACATATGGAGGCTAAACAACATGCTTCTGAATAACCAACTAATCACAGGAGAAATAAAAAAGAAATCAAAATATGCATAAAAATGAATGAAAATGAATACACAACAACCGAAAACCTATGTGACTCAGTAGAAGCAGTGCTAAGAGGAAGGGTCATAGCAATACAAGCTTACTTCAAGAAACAAGAGAGACATCAAATGAATAACCTGACTCTATACCTAAAGCAACTAGAAAGGAAAAAATGAAGCACCCCAGGGTTAGTAGAAGGAAAGAAATAATAAAAATTAGGGCAGAAATAAATGAAAAAGAAACAAAGGAGACCATAGCAAAACCCAACAAAGCTGAAAGCTGGTTCTTTGAGAAGATAAATAAAGTAGACAAATCATTAGCCTGATTCATCAAGAAAAAAAGGGAGAAGAATCAAATCAACAAAATTAGAAATGAAAATGGAGAAATCACAACAGACAACACAGAAATACAAAGGATCATAACAGACTACTATCAGCAATTATATGGCAATAAAATGGACAACTTGGAAGAAATGGAAAAATTGTTAGAAAAGGAAAAATTTCCAAAATTGAACCAGGAAGAAGTAAAAATATCTTAACAGACCCATCACAAGCACAAGAACTGAAATTGTAATCAGAAATCTTCCAGCAGACAAAAGCCCAGGACCAGAGGGCTTCACAGCTGAATTCTACCAAAAATTTAGAGAAGAGTTAACACTTATCCTACTCAAACTCTTCCAGAAAATTGCAGAGGAAGGTAAACTTCCAAACTCATTCTATGAGGCCACCATCACCCTAATACCAAAACCAGACAAAGATGCCACACAAAAAAAGTAAACTACAGGCCAATATCACTGATGAACATAGATGCAAAAATCCTTAAGACAATTTTAGCAAACAGAATCCAACAACATATTAAAAAGATCATGCATCATGACCAAGTAGGCTTTATCCAAGGGATGCAAGGATTCTTCAGTATCTGCAAATCAATCAATATGATACACCACATTAACAAATTGAAAGATAAAAACCATACAATTATCTTAATAGATGCAGAGAAAGCCTTTGACAAAATTCAGTATCCCTTTATGATAAAAGCCCTCCAGACAGTGGGCATAGAAGGAACATACCTCAACATAATAAAAGTCATATATGATAAACACACAGCAGACATTATCCTCAATGGTGAAAAATTGAAAGCATTTCCCCTAAAGTCAGGAACAAGACAAGGATGCCCACTCTCAACATTACTATTCAACATAGTTTTGGAAGTTTTCACCACAGCAATCAGAGAAAGAAAAAAAAAAAAACACGAAGAAGAAGAAAAGAATAAAAAGAATACAGATTGGAAAAGAAGAGTAAAACCCTCACTGTTTGCAGATGACATGATCCTCTACATAGAAAACCCTAAAGACTCCACCAGAAAATTACTAGAGCTAATTAATGAATATGGTAAACTTGCAGGATATAAAATCAACACACAGAAATCCCTTGCATTCCTATACACTAACAACAACAAAACAGAAAGAGAAATTAAGGAAACAATTCCATTCACCATTGCAATGAAAAAAATAAAGTACTTTGGAATAAATCTACCTAAAGAAACATAAGACCTATATATTGAAAACTATAAAACACTGGTGAAAGAAATCAAAGAGGACACAAATAGATGGAGAAATATACCATGCTTATGGATTGGTAGAATCAATATAGTGAAAATGAATATACTACAAAAATTAATTTATAGATTCAATGCAATCCTTATCAAGCTACCAATGGTATTTTTCTAAGAACTACAACAAATAATTTCACGATTTGTATGGAAATACCAAAAAAACCTCGAATAGTCAAAGCAATCTTGAGACAGAAGCATGGATCTGGAGGAATCAACCTGCCTGACTTCAGGCTATACTACAAAGCAACAGTCATCAAGACAGTATGGTACTGGCACAAAGACAGAAACATAGATCATTGTAACAAGATAGAAAGCCCAGGGATAAATCCAGGCACCTATGGACACCTTATCTTTGACAAAGGAGACAAGAATATACAATGGAGAAAAGACAATCTCTTTAACAAGTGGTGCTGGGAAAACTGGTCAGCCACTTGTAAAAGAATGAAACTAGAACACTTTCTTGGAGAAGGCAATGGCACCCCACTTCAGTAATCTTGCCTGGAAAATCCCATGGACAGAGGAGCCTGGTAGGCTGCAGTCCATCGGGTTGCTAAGAGTTGGACACAACTGAACGACTTCACTTTCACTTTTCCCTTTCATGCATTAGAGAAGGAAATGACAACCCACTCCAGTGTTCTTGCCTGGAGAATCCCAGGGACGGGGGAGCCTGGTGGGCTGCCATCTATGGGGTCACACAGAGTCGGACACAATTGGAGCGATTTAGCAGCAGCAACAGCAGAACATTTTCTAACACCATACACAAAAATAAACTCAAAATGGATTAAAGATCTAGATATAAGACCATAAACTATAAAACTCCTAGAGGAAAACATAGGCAAAACTCTGACATACATCGCAGCAAGATCATCTATGACCCACCTCCCAGAATACTGGAAATAAAAGCAAAAATAAACAAATGGGGCCTGATTAAACTTAAAAGCTTCTGCACAATGAAGGAAACTATAAGCAAGGTGAAAAGACAGCCTTCAGAATGGGAGAAAATTATATCAAATGAAACAACTGACAAAGAATTAATCTCAAAAATATATAAGCAACTCCTGCAGCTCAATTCCAGAAAAATAAATGGCCCAATCAAAAATGGACCCAAGAACTAAACAGACATTTCTCCAAAGAAGACATACAGATGGCTAACAAACACATGAAAAGATGTTCAACATCAGTCATTATCAGAGACATGCAAATCAAAACCACAATGAGGTACCTACCATCTCTCTCTGATCAGAATGGCTGCTATCCAAAAGTCTACAAATAATAAATGCTGGAGAGGGTATGTTGGTGGGAATGCAAACTAGCACAGCCACTATGGAGAACAGTGTGGAGAGTCCTTAAAAAATTGGAAATAGAACTGCCATATGGCCCAGCAATCCCACTGCTGGGCATACACACCAAGGAAACCAGAATTGAAATACACACGTGTACCTCAGTGTTCATTGCAGCACTGTTTACAATAGCCATGACATGGAAGCAACCTGGATGTCCTTTGGCAGATGAATGGATAAGAAAGCTGTGGTACATATACACAATGGAATATTACTCATCCATTCAAAAGAATATGTTTGAATCAGTTCTAATGAGGTGGATAAAACTGGAGCCTATTATACAGAGTGAAGTAAGTCAGAAAAACACCAATACAGTATACTAATGCATATATATGGAATTCAGAATGATGGTAACGATGACCCTATATGGTACACAGCCAAAGAAACACAGATGTGAAGAAAAGTCTTTTGGACTCTGTGGGAGAAGGTGAGGGTGGGGTGACTTGAGAGGGTAGTGTTGAAACGTGTATATTATCATATGTGAATCAGATTGCTGGTCCAGGTTTGATGCATGAGACAGGGTGCTCAGGGCTGGTGCACTGGGATGACCTTGAGGGATGGGATGGGGAGGGAAGTGGGACGGGGGTTCAGGATGGGGAACACATGTACACCCATTGCTGATTCATGTCAATGTATAGCAAAAACCACTACAATATTGTAAAGTAGTTAGCCTCCAATTAAAATAAATAAATTAATTAAAAAAAAGTGAGAGATGGAAGAAGTCAGAGATCCACCAAGTGGATTCAACATAAGAAAAGTGTATATCACAGGTTTGAAAATGGAGACAGAGGATATGGGTGGCTTCTAAGACCTAAGAGTGACTTCTGAATGACAGCCAGCAAGAAAACAGGGACCTCAGTCAGACAACCAGTGAATTTTGCCAATATATGATAAATTTGGGAGAGAATTCAAAGCCTCAAATGATATTATAGCACCAGTCCACATCCTAATTTCAGCCTTAATGAGATTGAGTACAGAACATGGCTAGTCCATCCTCAGACTCCTGATCCAGTGATACTGTGAGATGATAAGTCTTTATTATTTTAAGCTGATAAATTTATGGTAATTTTCTATACAGAAATTGAAAACTAGAACATGGAATTTTATCTTTATCTTCATATCTCAACCTAGGTCCTCTCTCAGGGGCAGTGATTGTGAGTATTCTTCTGTAAAGGTCTAAGTCTTTATTATTTGAAATTCCCTGTATTTTTCTCCAACATACTTTTCTATCCTTACTTTCCACTATGTTTATAGTCACTCTCTTCTCTGAGTATATTCTTCCCTGTATATTATACTTCTATACCAATGATTTTATTTTATCTTCTACTTAGAAGTCCATCTCACATTCCTTCAATATTTCTGGCCCCAGTCTTAACCATCATTCAAGGTTCAACTCCAACGCCACCTCTTTCCTAAAACTGACATTGACTTACTGCAGTTTTTTCAATCTGTCCCTTCTTTGTACACCCAGGGAAGTATCCTAAGGCTCTCATGAGCTTCTCTTCTTCTTCATTGTGTTCTAGTTGCACAGACATTTGATCTTCTTACAAGGAAGAAATGCCACTGTAGCATATATATTGCCTTATTTACAGGAGGTGACTTAGATGTATGGACTGATGGATGGATGGGTAGTTGGTAGATTCATGAGTTAGTGAATACCAAGAATTGCCCTTTACTATCCTAATATTCTATTCACTCCACCTTCTCTAACACATTTATATATTCTTCTCTCTTGGTTACTTAATTTTTCAACATCCCCATCCTCCACACTCTTCTCTTGCTGAACCAGACTTTCTTGCTGTCATATCCATAAGCAGTAGAACTGAAAACACGTTGCATGAGAAATTATGCTACCCTAGTATTTCATTGCCCTAATTTGGCCTCTGGGAATTATTTGGTGCATGAGAGATAATTGTATGTTCATTCAGTTGCTAACATAATTCTAAAAAAGCTTCCAGCTCAGTGCTTCCTATATGTACATATAAAAAAAATGAATATATACAAATATGTGTGTGACTGCATAAAGGCAAAGGTGCCTTGGTGACTAATCAGATAATACATTTGTATTATTAGCTAAGGTGTATAGAAAAACATGTGTCATCTGGGGCTGAAAAAAAAATTAGGAAAATTATTTTCAGCTATCATAATTTTGCTAGAAACATGAAAGTAAATGGAAGTACATAAAGTTGAATAATGCTATAAGCAATTTATCAAGATAATTATTGTTATTACCTATCCAGCAGAAGTAAGAGGATATTTTGTATCAACCATTGTTATAATGAATAGTTTGGTGCGTAATCCAAATGAAACCTCTTGATATTGCTCACAATTGTGTGGCCATAATACACAATTCTTTGTAGAGTGCCAATTGCTTATAACACTAAATTATAGATTTCAATAAATTAATGATGTTTCACTTAACTGTGCTAGAATCCTCCATGTGTTTTGTAAAGATAGTTGTGCCTGTTGAATGACACAGTGACAACTGCATGTAAAGAGATTCTTCTCTAAGTAAAATCACTTAAATGTGTTTTATATCTTTCCAATTCTCTCTTGGTTAATGCTGTGCCTTTCGCTGCTTCCTTTTACCATCACTGCCCTTCATCAGCTTATGTTTCTATTATGTTCCTGAATATGAGATCTATAAGATGATGAGAAGCAGGATTAAAGTCACTGATTATTGAGCATTTACTATGTGTGATCTAAATATATGTGTATACACGGACATACGTATATTTATTTAATCCCCCAAACCAGCTCAGACAACAACATAGGAACTCAGCAAATATTTTTAAAGTAATAAAGATTTTAGCTAATAAAATCATAGGAAACATCAATTGGAGTAAAATGGGAAAGAACAAAAAGAGGCAGAGAACCATCAAGAAAAATTTGAAGAATCTGAAATGCTGAAGCTCTGAAATTTTTACCACCTAAGTTATGAAACAGAGCTGTAAGTCAAAACCAAATCTGGCCAGCCCCAAATTATATATATTCACTCATGGTAGTACAGCAATTGCTTCTTCCACAGAAAAGCCAGTGGCCACTATTCATTATCATTTCTTCAAACTATTCCTTAAGATTATTTACTTCTTTTTCTTTCTTTTATATTTGTGTTTTTCAATATTTATGTTGTAAATTGATGTTTTCTGTGCTCATCTTTACTATACTCCAATCCAAAATATTTATCCAGTGATGAACTTTTGCCAAAGAAGATGCTATCATTGAGTGAAATAAATATAACCACCTACCTTTATGGAGCTTATGATCTAGTTAGAGAAGATAGACAATAAATAAATAAAACACTTACTGTGGCAAGTGATGACAAGAGGCATAAAGGCAAATACAATAAAGGAGGAGGAATGGCAATGACATGGAGCAAGGCTTTGGTCAAAGAAGGTCCTGAGACAATGGCCCATAGTCAGAGAGTAGGTAATTGCATGTTCCGATTTCACTTCCAGGTACTCTAGTACCTAATATCTATTATTTCTCAGTACTTTTGACCTGGGCTTCACCGGTGGCTCAGTGCTAAAGAATCCACCTGCAATGCAGGAACCTCAGGAGACGTGGGCTTGATCCTTGGGCATGACAACTCACTTCAGTATTCTTTCCTGGAGAATCCCATGGACAGAGGATCCTGGTAGGCTACAGTCCATAGGGTTGCAAAGAGTCAGACACGACTGAAGCAACTTAGCATGCACACATGCATTTTTGACTTTCTGAGTAACAAGAGGATCAAGAAAGCAACACTAGTTCTAGATTTTATCCCTAGTTGTATCAATGGGGCAGCTGGCATTCTGCTAGATTGTGTTGATTTTGACTCATGAACTGATAGAAGCATTGGTCTATAACTAGGTGGACTCAGAGAGGAGCAGCAGATAGTGGCATTGATTCCTTGGGCTTCATTTGTCCTATTGCTCTGGTCTTTTCTGTTGTAAGCATGAGAGACATCTCCTTCCTATAAATCCCAATTATTCTCTGGGTGGGCAATTTTCCAACGATTTCTACTTTCATCCAGCAGACAAGCTCCCATCTGCTCAGCAAGAGAGTAAATATTTGAGATACAGTGTTTTCTTTGTAAGCTTTCTGAAAAAGAATGCTGCTGCTGCTGCTGCTAAATTGCTTCAGTCGTATCCGACTCTGTGCGACCCCATAGACGGCAGCCCACCAGGCTCCTCCATCCCTGGGATTCTCCAGGCAAGAACACTGGAGTGGGTTGCCATTTCCTTCTCCAATGCATGAAAGTGAAAAGTGAAAGTGAAGTCACTCAGTCATGTCTGACTCTTAGTGACCCCATGGGCTGCAGCCTACCAGGCTCCACGATCCATGGGATTTTCCAGGCAAGAGTACTGGAGTGGGGTGCCATTGCCTTCTCTGCTGAAAATGAATAGCTAAGTGTAAATCTACAAGAGCTGTCACATTCATAGGCAACATTTATGAGTGTGTTTACCATAAAATCATACTATTAAACTTTTGCTGATTTACTCTTGTGAATCTTTTACCAATTATTTAGGTTCTAATCATCATCTTCCAGCCCAGTGTTTCTCATGATATACTCCGCATAGAAGTTAAATAAGCAAGGTGACAATATACAGCCTTGATGTACTCCTTTTCCTATTTGCAACCAGTCTGTTGTTCCATGTCCAGTTCTAACTGTTGCTTCCTGATATATATACAGTTTAATTCATAATACCTGCCTTTGACATATTAATTTACTCTAAGTGGTTTTAAGAAAACCTGATAACAACCCTTGGAGAAGGAAATGGCAACCCACTCCAGTATTATTGCCTGGAGAATTACATGGAGAGAGAAACCTGGTGGGCTACAGTCCATGGTGTTGCAAGGAGTCAGACACAATTGAGTGACTAGCACAACAACCCTGTATTTCATCTTTTAAAAAATTAAACAAAATATATGTCATTCAAAAATCTTTCTTGGGCTTCGCTGGTGGTCTAGTGGTTGAGAATCTGCCTGCTAATGCAGGGAACATGGGTTTGTTCCCTGATCCAGGAAGATCCCACATGCTGCAGAGCAACTAAGCCTGTGCACCACAACTATTGAGCCTGTGTTCTGCAACAAGAGAAGCCACGTGATGAAAAGCCCATGCACCACAAGTAGAGAGTAGCCCCAGTTTGTTACAACTAGAGAAAGTCTATGTGTGGGAACAAAGACCCATCACAGCCATAAAAATAAATAAACTTAAAAAAAAAAAAAAAACAACAGTGTATTTCTTTTTTTTCTTTAAATATGCTCCAATGTTTGTATGTTGACTTTTTTGGCATTTCTTCTTTAGCCTCTCCTTGATTTAGAAGGAAACATAATTTTGTTCTGGCTTCCCTAGTATCTCAGCTGGTAAAGAATCTGCCTGTAATGCAGGAGACCCCAGTTCGATTCCTGGGTTGGGAAAATCCTCTGGAGGAGGTATAGTCTACCCATTCCAGTATTCTTGGGCTTCCCTGATGGCTCAGATAGTAAAGAATCTGCCTGAAGTGCTGGAGACCTGGGATCAATCCCTGAGTTGGGAAGATCCCCTGGAGGAGGGCATAGCAACCCACTCCAGTATTCTTGCCTGGAAAAATCTCCATGGACAGAGGAGCCCGGTGGGCTACAGTCTAGGGGGTTGCAAAGGGTCAGACATGACAAAGCAACTAAGCACAGTACAGCATAATTTTGTTCTTTCCTCTATATGAGCAACCCACATCAATACCTGATATCCTGTGGATTTCTGAAGGGATCATAAGACCAGTGTTTTTAACCTCAATTGAACTTTTAGTATCTTTTCCTCATAAATTCTGGCAGTGTTTAGCCATTTGATCATCATGGGACCATATATATATATATCACTAACCATCAATAATGGTTAGTTATTATATATAAATAACTAATAATTATATAACTATAATTAAATAACTATTATATATAAATAACTATATATAAATAATAATTATATATATAATATATAATACATACATATAACAGAATTAGCTCTCCTTTTCACAGAGCTTTCAAAGGCAGCAGGGATACATTTTCTCATCAGTCTGCACAAGAGTGCCTGACTGGCAGTGCAGTGTGTTTGTGATGGCATACATTTGAAGTTACTGTTTAATAGCTGGTGAGGGGAGAACAGGTGATACACAAATGACATGCTCCTTTACACTCTGATACCTCTCATTTTGTCTCATCTTTTATTCACAAGAGAGAAAGGACACTCGCACATACATTTTAGACATGTGTTTACACAGTAGGGTAGAGTAGGTGAGGAAGAAAAGTGCTCTGGAGCCAAGCTGCCTGAGTTCATCTTTCTATTGAGTAGTTACTATCCATGAGCTATGAGAGCTCAGGTGAGTTATATTTCTACAACTTAATGTCCTCATTTATAAGATGAGGATACTAGAAACCCTGAAGAGTGATGTTTCAATAAATAATGTAATCTGCATATAGATATTAGATCAATGCCTGATATGTAATAGAACTTCAGGAAGAATTTACCATAATACTCTTATGGTTGGATTTTAGCTCTGATTGGTTGGAGTGGATTGCTATGGAGTTAAACACCTGTATGACTCACCTATCAGAATTTCAAGGGAATGATGATCATTATTCAAAGAAATAAAATGGTTATTCACATTCTTATCAAAGCTCTTTGAAATGTACCTAAAGTTGAACCGTAAATTGAAAAATGACTCAGTTTATATTCTTTTTTATATTTTTTCCATCTGTCACAGGATATTCAACATATTTCCCTGTATTAAATAGTAGGACCTTGCTGTTTATCCATCCTATATATACTAGTTTGCGTCTGCTAACCCCAAACTCCCAATCCATCCCTCTCCTAACTCCCTCCCATTTGACAACCACAAGTCTGTTCTTTATGTTTGTGAGTTAGTTTCTGTTTCATGGATATGTTGATTTGTATCATATTTTATTTATGTATTGGATTGAAATATAAGTGATATTGTATTGTATGTGTCTTTCTCTTACTGATTTACTTCACTTGGTGTGATAATCTCTAGGTTCATACATGCTGCATCAAATTGTTTGATTCTCTTGGATGTCTGAATAATATTCCATGGATAAAGTGTCAGCCTGCAATGCGGGAGACCTGGATTCAATCCCTGAGTTGAGAAGATCCCTGGAGAAGGAAATGGCAACCTACTCCAGTACTCTTGCCTGGAAAACCCCATGGACAGAGGAGCCTGGAAGGCTGCAGTCCATGGGGTCACAAACAGTCAGACACGACTGAGAGACTTCACTTTACTAATGCATATTCCACTTTATATATACTATATCTTCTTTATCCATATTTCTGTCAATGGACATTTAGGTTGTTTCCATATGCAGTCTATAATAAACAGCACTGCAATGAACATTGGGGTGCATGTATCCTTTCAAATCATGTTTTTCTCTGAATATGTGCCCAGGAATGGGATTGCTAGATCATACGATAGCTTTATTTTGAGTTTCTTAAGGAACCTTCTACTGTTTTCCATAGCAGCTGTTCCAGTTTACACTTCCACCAACAATGTAGGAGGGTCTCCCTCTCTCCATGCCTTCTACCTTGTTGACATTTTATGATTATAGCTCTCCAGGAATAGAGTGTATCCCCTAGGCAAGCATTTATCCAACACCACACTCACTCCTTGTTTTAACTATAGCTGATGAGTATATATGTAGGAGATGGAATGAGGAGACAACTTTTGTGAAAACTATGAAAAATGTTCATATTGAATGTGTGTACATTAATGGAGGATTAACCATCCTACATACATTTGGATTTATCTAGCTTTAGGAAAAAATAAATATTTTTCTCCTGGACATGTATCAGCAAATCCGGGAGGAAATAACATAGAAATGATTGTCAGGGAGATAAGCTATTTAGTTTTGAATTTTCTGTGGGATAGCCATTAGGTGAACAACCAGAAATTGACTGCTCTGCGACTTCAAAGTAGTTTTTATGTTTCAATCTTTGCCTGTACCTCCACCCTCACCTTCCAGCACTCAAGGAATTTGTTGGGATGACTACTTACCACAAATCAGAGCAGTACGAAGTACAGAGCTGGAGATAGAGAAGCCTGCTGTTATCACTTACTAACTGTGTCACACTGGATAAATGACTTAATCTCTCAAAGCACAGGTTTTCTTACATGTAAAACTGAGATTAAAAATATATAGCTCATAGTATTGACATGAGCATTAAATGAGTGGCCTGAAAACTTATCAAAGTGCTGATGCATTTATATCATTCATTAAGTAGTAGCTGATTGTATCCATGAAATTAAAATATGCTTACTCCTTGGAAGGAAAGTTATGACCAACCTAGATAGCATATTAAAAAGCAGAGACATTACTTTGCCAACAAAGCTCCTTCTAGTCAAGGCTATTGTTATTCCAGCGGTCATATATGGATATGTTGACTGGAGAGTTGGACTGTGAAGAAAGCTGAGCACCAAAGAATTGATGCTTTTGAACTGTGGTGTTGGAGAAGACTCTTGAGAGTTCCTTGGACTGCAAGGAGAACCAACCAGTCCATCCTAAAGGAGACCTGTCCTGGGTGTTCATTGGAAGGACTGATGCTAAAGCTGAAACTCCAATATTTTTGCCACCTCATGCAAAGAGTTGACTCATTGGATAAGATCCTGATGATGGGAGGGATTGGTGGCAGGAGGAGAAGGGGATGACAGAGGATGAGATGGCTGGATGGCATCACCGACTCGATTGACATGAGTTTGGGTCAACTCCGAGAGTTGGTGATGGACAGGGAGGCCTGGCGTGTTGCTATTTATGGAGTCGCAAAAGTCAGACACGACTGAGTGACTGAACTGAAGCTAACTATTTATTACATGTAACTGAATGCAAGATAGAAAAAAATAGTGTTCAGTGATATCTTTAGATATCACTGTCTCAATCAACATCAGTTAGAGCAAACTCCAGGAGATAGTGGAGGACAGAGGTGCCTGGAGTGCTGCAGTCCATGGTGTCACAAAGGGTCAGATACAGCTTAGCAACTAAACAATAAAAAAGAGAAAATGATTTAACTATACAGAATACAGTAGTCAAGGCTTGGTAAAATATATTTTCACTTAACTTTTGGTGCTAATATGCAGTGTAGTGCTTAAAAAGAAACTTGATTGCAAATAATGGACTGTCATTCTTACTACTACCTGATTTATTCACTTTATTTTTGGAATTTTGTAGTGTTACAAATATTGTTCAAAGAAAAAATTATAATATATTCAAACTGGAGATTTAGAAAACAGAAATTGAGGAGCAGACTGAAAAAGATGGGACGTATCAGGCTCTAATTTGAAGTATAGAGAAAGTAGAATGAATATTCTTTTTCTTCCTCTTCTCTTCCTTATTACTATTTTATGTAGCTCTAGTAGCAGCAGATCAAATTACCAGCATCCGTTGGATCATAGAAAAAGCAAGAGAACTCCACAAAAACATCTACTTCTGCTTTATTCATTATGCCAAAGTCTTTGACTGTGTAGGTCGTAATGAACCGGAAAATTTTTCCAGAGGGAGGAAAACCAGACCACCTTATCTGTCTCCTGAGAAATCTGTATGCTGGTCAAGAAGCAACAGTTAGAACCAGACATGGAATAACAGATTCCAAATTGGGTAAGGAGTACATCAAGGCTGTATATTGTCACCCAGATTATTTAACTTATATGCAGAGTACATCATGTGAAATGCCAGGCTAGATGAAGCACAAACCAAGATCAAGATTGCCAGGAGAAATATCAATAGCCTCAGACACAGATGACACCACCCTTATGGCAGAAAGTGGAGAGGAACTAAGAGCCTCTTGATGAAAGTGAAAGAGAAGAGTGAAAAAGCTGGCTTAAAACTCAATATTCAAAAAACGATCTTAGCATTGGGTCCCATCACTTCATGGCAAATAGATGGGGAAACAATGGAAGCACTGACAAACTTTATCTTCTTGGGCTCCAAAATCACTGCAGATGGTGACTACAACCATGAAATTAAAAGACGCTTACTCCTTGGAAGAAGAGCTATGACCAACCTAGACAGCATATTAAAAAACAGAGACAGGGGGCGTGGTCTTAAGATGGCAGAGGAATAGGACAGGCAGACCAATTTCTCCCCCACAAATTCATCAAAATAACACTCAAACACTGAGTAAATTCCACAAAACTTCTGAATGCTGGCAGAGGACATCAGACATGCCAAAAGGCAACCCGTTGTCTTTGAAAGGAGGTAGGACAAAATCAGATCAGATCAGATCAGTCGCTCAGTCATGTCCGACTCTTTGCGACCCCATGAACCGCAGCACGCCAGGCCTCCCTGTCCATCACCAGCTCCCAGAGGTCACCCAGACTCACACCCATCAAGTCAGTGATGCCATCCAGCCATCTCATCCTCTGTCGTCCCCTTCTCCTCCTGCCCTCAATCCCTCCCAGCATCAGAGTCTTCTCCAATGAGTCAACTCTTCGCATGAGGTGGCCAAAATACTGGAGTTTCAGCTTTAGCATCATTCCTTCTAAAGAAATTCAAGGATTGATCTCCTTCAGAATGGACTGGTTGGATCTTCTTGCAGTCCAAGGGACTCTCAAGAGTCTTCTCCAACACCACAGTGCAAACGCATCAATTCTTCGGCGCTCAGCCTTCTTCACAGTCCAGCTCTCACATCCATACATGACCACAGGAAAGACCATAGCCTTGACTAGGCGAAACTTTGTTGGTAAAGTAATGTCTCTGCTTTTGAATATGCTATCTAGGTTGGTCATAACTTTCCTTCCAAGGAGTAAGCGTCTTTTAATTTCATGGCTGCAGTCACCACCTGCAGTGATTTTGGAGCCCAGAAAAACAAAGTCTGACACTGTTTCCACTGTTTCCCCATCTATGGGGAAATGGGACCAGATGCCATGATCTTCGTTTTCTGAATGTTGAGCTTTAAGCCAACCTTTTCACTCTCCACTTTCACTTTCACTTTCACTTTCATCAAGAGGCTTTTTAGCTCTTCTTCACTTTCTGCCATAACGGTGGTGTCATCTGCATATCTGAGGTTATTGATATTTCTCCCAGCAATCTTGATTCCAACTTGTGTTTCTTCCAGTCCAGCATTTCTCATGATATACTCTTCATATAAGTTAAATAAACATGGTGACAATATGCAGCCTTGACGTACTCCTTTTCCTATTTGGAACCAGTCTGTTGTTCCATGACCAGTTCTAACTGTTGCTTCCTGACCTGCATACAGATTTCTCAAGAGGCAGATCAGGTGGTCTGGTATTCCCATCTCTTTCAGAATTGTCCACAGTTTATTATGATCTACACAGTCAAAGGCTTTGGCATAGTCAATAAAGCAGAAATAGATATTTTTCTGGAACTCTCTTGCTTTTTCCATGATCCAGCGGATGTTGGCAATTTGATCTCTGGTTCCTCTGCCTTTTCTAAAACCAGCTTGAACATCAAGAAGTTCACGGTTCACATGTTGCTGAAGCCTGGCTTGGAGAATTTTGAGCATTACTTTACTAGCGTGTGAGATGAGTGCAATTGTGCGGTAGTTTGAGCATTCTTTGGCATTGCCTTTCTTTGGGATTGGGATGAAAACTGACCTTTTCCAGTCCTGTGGCCACTGCTGAGTTTTCCAAATTTGCTGGCATATTGAGTGCAGCACTTTCACAGCATCATCTTTCAGGACTTGGAATAGCTCCACTGGAATTCCATCACCTCCACTAGCTTTGTTCCTAGTGATGCTTTCTAAGGCCCACTTGACTTCACATTCCAAGATGTCTAGCTCTAGGTCAGTGATCACATCATCATGATTATCTGGGTCGTGAAGCTCTTTTTTGTACAGTTCTTCTGTGTATTCTTGCCACCTCTTCTTAATATCTTCTGCTTCTGTTAGGTCCACACCAACTGTCCTTTATCGTGCCCATCTTTGCATGAAATGTTCCTTTGGTATCTTTGATTTTCTTGAAGAGATCCCTAGTCTTTCCCATTCTGTTGTTTTCCTCTATTTCTTTGCATTGATCACTGAAGAAGGCTTTCTTATCTCTTCTTGCTCTTCTTTGGAACTCTGCATTTAGATGTTTATATCTTTCCTTTTCTCCTTTGCTTTTCACTTCTCTTCTTTTCACAGCTATTTGTAAGGCCTCCCCAGACAGCCATTTTGCTTTTTTGCAATTCTTTTCCATGGGGATGGTCTTGATCCCTGTCTCCTGTACAATGTCACGAACCTCATTCCATAGTTCATCAGGCACTCTATCTATCAGATCTAGGCCCTTAAATCTATTTCTCACTTCCACTGTATAATCATAAGGGATTTGATTTAGGTCATACCTGAATGGTCTAGTGGTTTTCCCTACTTTCTTCAATTTCAGTCTGAATTTGGCAATAAGGAGTTCATGGTCTGAGCCACAGTCAGCTCCTGGTCTTGTTTTTGCTGATTGTAGACAAAATATAAAAGATAAAAAGAGAGACAAAAGAGTTAGGGACAGAGATCCATCCCGGGAAGGGAATCTTAAAAGAGGAGAAGTTTCCAAAAACCAGGAAACCTTCTCACTGGTAGGTCTGTGGGGAGTTTTGGAATCTCAGACAGCAACATAACTGGGAGGAAAAATAAATGAATAAAACTCACAGTTACATGCCTGATGGCAACTCCTAGAAAAGTAGCCCAGAAACTCACATCCACCACCAGCAAGTGGGGGCTGAACAGGTAGGCGTGGGCTGCATTGCTTAGGGTAAGGACCGGGCCTGAATGTCCTAAGAGCAATCTGAGGGAGCTCACCTGAAATAGCAACCCAAACTGTGGCATAGTCAGAGAGAAAAAGAGAGAGAGAGAGAGACAGAGAGAGAGAGAGAGGGAGAGAGAGAGAGAGAGAAACTGTCTCACGAAAAGCCCTAACCTAAGGCATTGCTGGGCCCCACTCACAGAACAAAGGTCTGAGCTAATACCAGAGGAGAGCTAGCCCACTGTGGACTGGCCCATCCCCCACCAGAGGCAGGGAGGCAGGCGGGGGGCACCCAGAATCAGAAGGGGTCAATCTTGGCCCCAGAGACTGCATCCTCTACCAAACTGCAAGCAGGCTCCCAGTTGCTAACCAAGACTTCTTGGGACTCTGGACAATTAACATCTGTCAGGAGGGGCGCAGCCAGAGATCAGCTCCCCAGAAGAGACACATGGCACACTTGAGATGGGTGTGCTGCTGCCACCCAGGAAACTGAGCGGCTGGGATGGGGGAGGCGATACGACACACTTGGGGAGAGTGTGCTCATCAAGCACCTGGTCGCCTGAGGGAAGGGCACAAAACGCTGGCCCAACCAAGTCTGCACCTTTGTGGAGTACCCAAGAACCTGAACTTGAGTGGTGTAGACCTGGAAAGTGCATACAACCCAGGGCCCGCTTTAGACAGTTCCCCTGCAGAGCAATAGAGGGCCTGAGAAGTGTAGACCAGGAAAGCACACACACCGTGAGCGGGGACAAACCCAGTGCAGCTGAGACACCGTGAGCACTCCCCACACACACCAGTGATATTTGTTTGCAGTGTTCCTCCCTCCCCACAGCAAGCCTGACCAAGTGAGCCTAAATAAGTGACCACCTTTGTCCTCTGTGTCAGGGCAGAAATTAGACACTGTAGAGATCTATAAACAGAAAGAAGCTAAAATAAACAGAGGGAACCACTTTGGAAGTGACAAGTGGAACAGATTAAAACCCTGTAGTTAGCACCAACTACATTGGAAGGGGCCTGCAGTTCTTGAGAAGTATAAGCTGAAACAAGGAACTCTCTGAAACTGAACTGACCCCGCACTGCCCGCAACAGCTCCAGAAAAATTCCTAGATATATTTTTACTATTATCATTTTTTAAATTTTAAATTAAAAAAATTTAAGTACTCTATTACTTGTTTAATTTTCATTTTTACAATCTACTATTACCTTGAAAAAAAGACCATATTTTTAAAGCAAACTTCATATATATTTTTTTATAATTTTTGTGATTTTTTTTTAATATTGTATTTTTGAGAGTCTAAACTCTACTCTAGACTTTTAATCTTTGCTTTTTGGTACTTGTTATCAATTTTTTACCTTTAAGAATCCAATCTTCAGTACCCACTTTTACTTAGGAGTGTGATTACTGGCTTGATTACTCTCTCCACCTTTTGAATCTCCTTTTGCTCCCCCAGGTCACCTCTATCTCCTCCCTCTCCCTTCTCTTCTCTACCCAACTCTGTGAATTGCTTTGTGTGTTCTGGGCTGTGGAGAACACTTAGGGAACCGATTACTGGCTAGATCTGTCTCTCTCCTTTTGATTCCTTTTCTCCTGGTCACCTCTATCTCATTCCTTCCCCTTCTCTGTGTAACTCTGTGAACCTCTCTGAGAGGTCCCAACTGTGGAGAGCACATAGGTAATTGATTAGTGGCTAGCTTACTCTTGCCTCTTTTGATTTCCCCCTCTTTTCCTCCTGGTCACCTCTGCCTCCCTCCTCCCTCTTCTTTTCTCCATGTAACTCTGTGAACCTCTGAGGATGTCCCTCACTGTGGAGAATCTTTTAACCACTAACCTAGATGGTTTATCATTGGTGCTATATGGATAGAGAAGTCTTGAAGCTACTTTAAGAATAAGACTGCAAACCAGAGGCAGGAGGCTTAAGTACAAAATCTGAGAAAACTAGAGAACTCCTGACTCCAGTGAACATTAATTGATACGAGCTCATCCGAAAGCCTCCATACCTACACTGAAACCAAGCACCATCCAAGAGCCAACAAGCTCCAGAGCAAGACATACCACACAAATTCTCCAGTAACACATGAACATAGACCTGAGCTTTAATGTAGAGTCTGCCCAAAGTCACACCAAACCCACAGACAGCTCAAAACTCACTACTGGACACTTCGCTGCACTCCAGAAAGAAGAAATGCAGCTCTGCCCACCTGGACACTGACACAAGCTTCCCTAACCAAGAAACCTTGAGGAGCCATTCATCCAACCATACCCACAGGGAAGAACTTCCACAATAAAGAAGAACAACAAACTTCCAGAATATAGAAAGTCCACCCCATACACAGAAATCTAAAAAGGATGAAAAGGTAGAGAAATACTCAGCAGGTAAAGGAACATGATAAATGCCCAAGAAACCAAACAAAAGAGAGAAGGAGATAGGGAGTCTACCTGAAAAAGAATTCAGAATATTGATAGTAAAAATGATCCAAAATCTCGAAAACAAAATACAGTTACAGATAAATATAGCCTGGAGACAAGGATTGAGAAGATGCAAGAAATGTTTAACAAGGACCTATAAGAAATAAAAAAAAAAGAGTCAGGCAATAATAAACAATGCAATAACTGAGATAAAAAACACTCTGGAGGGAAACAACAGTAGAAGAAGAGAAGATAGGATAAGTGAGGTGGAAGATAGAATGGTAGAAATAAATTAACCAGAGAGGAAGAACTAAAAAAAAAAAAAAAAGAATTAAAAGAAATGAGGACAACCTCAGAGACCTCTGGGACAATGTTAAATGCCCCAACATTCAAATCATAGGAGTCCCAGAAGAAGAAGACAAAAAAAAAAAAAAGACCATGAGAAAATATTTGAGTAGATAATAGTTGAAAACTTCTCTAAAATGGGGAAGGAAATAGTTGTCCAAGTCCAAGAAAACCAGAAAATCCAAAACAGGATAAACCTAAGGTGAAACACCTCAAGACAAATATTAATCAAATTAGTGAAGATCAAACACAAAGAACAAATATTAAAAGCAGCAAAGGAAAAACAACAAATAACACACAAGGGAATTCCCATAAGGATAACAGCTGATTTTTCAATAGAAACTCTTCAGGCCAGAAAGGAATGGCAGGACATACATAAAATGATGAAAGAAAATAACCTACAGCCCGGATTACTGTACCCGACAAGGATCTCACTCAAATATGAAGGTGAAATCAAAAGCTTTACAGACAAGCAAAAGCTGAGAGAATTCAGCACCACCAAACCAGCTCTCCAACAAATGCTAAAGGATCTTCTCTAGAAAGGAAACACAGAAAGGGTGTATAAACCTGACACAAAACAACAAAGTAAATGTCAATGAAATCATATTTATCAATAATTACCTTAAACATAAATGGGTTGAATGCCCCAACCAAAAGACAAAGACTGGCTGAATGGAAACAAAAACAAGACCCCTATATATGTTGTCTACAAGAGACCCAACTCAAAACAAGGGACACATACAGACTGAAAGTGGAGGGCTGGGAAAAGATATTCCACTCAAATAGAGATCGAAAGAAAGCAGGAGTAGGAATAATCATCAGATAAATTAGACTTTAAAATAAAGGATGTGAAAAGAGACAAAGAAGGACACCACATAATGATCAAAGGATCAATCCAAGAAGAAGATACAACAATTATAAATATATATGCACCCAACATAGGAGCACCACAATATGTAAGACAAATGCTAACAAGTATGAAAGGGGAAATTAACAATAACACAATAATAGTGGGAGACTTTAAGACACCACTCACACTAATGGATAGATCAACTAACAAAAAATTAACAAGGAAACACAAACTTTAAAAGATACAAGGGACCTGGTAGACCTAATTGATATCTATAGGACATTTCACCCCAAAACAATGAATTTCAACTTTTTCTCAAGTGCACATGGATCCTTCTCCAGGATAGATCACATCCTGGTCCATAAATCTAGCCTTGGTAAATTCTTTTAATGGAAATCATTCCAAGCATCTTTTCTGACCACAATGCAGTAAGATTAGATGTCAATTACAGGAGAAAAACTGTTAAAAATTCCAACATATGGAGGCTGAAGAACATGCTTCTGAATAATTAACAAATCACAGAAGAAAAAAAGAAATCAAAATTTGTATAGAACTGAATGAAAATGAAAACACAACAACCCAAAACCTATGGGACAAGGTAAAAGCACTGCTAAGGGAAAGGTTCGTAGCAATACAGGCTTACCTCAAGAAACAAGAAAAAGGTCAAGTAAAAAACTTAATGCTACACCTAAAGCAACTACAAAAGTAAGAAATGAAGAATCCCAGTGTTAGTAAAAGGAAATAAATCTTAAAAATTAGGGCAGAAATAATGCAAAAGAAAGAAAAGAGACCATAGCAAAAATCAACAAAGGTAAAAGCTGGTTCTTTGAGAAGATAAATAAAATTGAAAAACCATTAGCCAGACTCATCAAGAAAAAAGGGGAGAATAATCAAGTCAACAAAATTAGAAATGAAAATGGAATAATCACAACAGACAACACAGAAATACAAAGGATCATAAGAGACTTCTATCAGCAACTATATGCCAATAAAATGTACAACTTGGAAGAAATGGACACATTGTTAGAAAAGGAAAAATTTCCAAAACTGAACCAGGAGGAAGTAGAAAATCTTAACAGACCCATCACAAGCACAGAAATCAAAACTGTAATCAGATATCTTCCAGCAGACAAAAGCCCAGGACCAGACGGCTTCACAACTGAATTATACCAGAAATTTAGAGAAGAGCTAATACCTATCCTACTCAAACTCATCCAGAAAATTGCAGAGGAAGGTAAACTTCCAAACTCATTCTATGAGGCCACCGTCACCCTAACACCAAAACCAAAGATGCCACAGAAAAAGAAAACTACAGGCCAACATCACTGATGAACATAGAAGCAACAATCGTTAAGAAAATTTTAGCAAACAGAATCCAATAACATAATAAAAAGATCATACATCATGGCCAAGTGGGCTTTATCCCATAGATTCAAGGATTTCTTCTATATTTGCAAATCAATCAATGTGATACACCACATTAACAAATTGAAAGATAAAACCATATGATTATATCAATAGATGCAGAAAAGCCTTTGACAAAATTCAACATCCGTTTATGATAAAAACCCTCCAGACATCCGGCATAGAAGAAACATACCTCAACATAATAAAAGCCATATATGATAAATGCACAGCAGACATTATCCTCAATGGTGAAAAATTGAAAGCATTTCCCCTAAAGTAAGGAACAAGACATGGATGCCCAGTCTCAACTCTACTATTCAACATAGCTATGGAAGTTTTTGTCACAGCAATCAGAGAATAAAAATAAATAAAAGGAATCTAGATTGGAAAACAGAGTAAAATTCTCACTGTTTGCAGAGGACATGATCCTCTACAAAGAAAACCCTAAAGACTCCACCAGAAAATTACTAGAACTAATCAATGAATATAGTAAAGTTTCAGAATATCAAATTAACACACAGAAATCCCTTGCATTACTATACACTAATAATGAGAAAAGAGAAAGAGAAATTAAGGAAACAATTCTATTCACCATTGCAATGAAAAGAATAAAGAACCTAGGCATATATTTACCTAAAGAAACAAAAGACCTATATATAGAAAACTATAAAACACTGATGAAAGATATCAAGGATGACACAAATAGATGGATAAATATACCATTTTCATGGATTGGAAGAACCAATATAGTGAAAATGAGTATACTACCCAAAGCAATCTATGTTGTTGCTGCTAAGTCACTTCAGTTATGTCCAACTCTATGCGACCCCATAGACGGCAGCCCACCAGGCTCCTCTGTCCATGGGATTTTCCAGGCAAGAGTACTGGAGTGGGGTGCCATTGCCTTCTCCAAAGTAATCTATAGATTCAATTAAACCCCTATCAAGCTACCAATGGAATTTTTCACAGAACTAGAACAAATAATTTCACAATTTGTATGGTAATACAATAAAACCTCGAATAGCCAAAAGCTATCTTGAGAAAGAAGAATGGAGCTGGAGGAATCAATCTGTTTGACTTCAGGCTATACTACAAAGCTACAGTCATCAAGAGAGTATTGTACTGGCACAAAGACAAAAATATAGATCAATGGAACAAAATAGAAAGCCCAGAGATAAATCCATGCACCTGTGGACACTTTATCTTTGACAAAGGAGGCAAGAATATACAATAGAGAAAAGACAAAGTTATAATCCATGTTCAAGTTCTAGACCTATGGCAAGGCTCAGGTTGTTCACAGGAGGATTTAAAATGCAAAATTACAGAGAAAAATACAGATGGCAAAAGAGCACATGAACAGGTATTCAACATCATTAGCCATTAGGCAAAGACAAGGTTAAACCACATGATATACCATTACACATCTATCAGAATGGCTAAAATAAAAAATAGTTACAACATCAAATGCTGTAGAGGATGTGGAAAAACTGACCATTTATACATTGCTGGTGGGAAAATGGTACAGATAATCTGGAAAACAGTTGGGCAGTTTCTTTACAAAACAAAGGAAAAAACTAAACTTGTTAACGACCATATTAGCCAGCAATGTCACTCTTGGGTGTTTATTCTAGAAAAATGAAGAATTATCTTCCGACAAAGTATGCACATGAATATTAAAAGAAGTTTTCTTTATAATAGCCAGTAATGGGGGGAAGCGGGATGGCACACAGGAGGAACCAAATATTCTTCAATGGAAAAGGGTTAAATAAACTCTGGCATATCCATATACTGAAATATTATTTAGCAATAAAAATTAGTGAAGTACTGATACATGCAACAACCACAGTGAATCTCCAGAAAATAATACTGAATGAAATAAAGCCAAAGATAACTATATACTTTCATTATTGCAACATTCTCCTTTTCTTTTTTGTGCTACACAGCACAGCATTAAGGATCTTAGTTCCTCAGTCAGGGATCAAACCTGCAACCCTGCTGTGGAAGTGTGGAGTCTTAACCACTGAACCTCCACAGTAGTCCCTGTATAACATTCTTAAAATGTCAAAATTAAAGAAATACAGATGAGATTAGTTATTACCATGGTTTAAGGAAGGGATAAGTGTAGCAGGAAAGTGGTGCTAGATATAAAAGACAGATTGAGAGATCCTTGGGCAGTAGAAATATTTTGTATCTGGACTATATTAATGTCGATAACTTGGTTGTTATATGGTACTACAGATTTGGAAGATGTTACTTTTTGAGGAAACTGGCTAAAGAGTACATGATATCTCTCTGATCTCTCTGCATTGTGTTTTACAACTCTATATGTATAAGGCAATGGCACCCCACCCCAGTACTTTTGCCTGGAGAATCCCATGGATGGAGGAGCCTAGTGGGCTCCAGTCCATGGGGTCGCTGGGAGTCGGACACAACTGAGTGACTTCACTTTCACTTTTCACTTTCATGCATTGGAGAAGGAAATGGCAACCCGCTCCAGTATTCTTGCCTGCAGAATCCCAGGGACGGGGGAGCCTGGTGGGCTTCCGTCTATGGGGTCGCATAGTCGGACACGACTGAAGCGACTTAGCAGCAGCAGCATGAGTCTACAGTTATCTCAAAATTTTAGGTTTAATTTTTTTTAATTAAAGATTAAAAGATGAAGATTGCTGTGATCCAGTAAAATAGAGATCCAGTCAATTTGAAAGTTAATTACCTTGCACTGAACATACAAATCATAGGGTAGATTGGGTCTCATGGTCCTTATACAAATATTAGCTCATAAGTAAGCAGTTTTAAAAACACTAAGAATACTACTTGCTTTCTGAGCGTCACAGCTATTCACTGTTTTTTCTTGTCAGAAATGTTTATAAGTTACTCTTTTGTTTACAAGTAATGAATATGTACCTACTAAATGCTTTTACTATGTTACTGAACAGCATATAAACCTAATTTGCATTAAATGATCAATATTTACAGGTACAGTGCTAAGTTCTCATTTAAAGAATTCTGTGATTCTATCTTAAAATAAAAATGAGCAACCCCAAAATATTTTGATGTTTAGTTCTCAAATAAGTCAGGGCTGATATACATGTATATATATATGTGGATGTATATGTGTGTGTGTGTGTGTGTGTGTTTATGAGCTATTTCAGCATTCTGGATAAGAAACATAGATGGCTTGATGCAGAGCAAGTGCTATACAAAAGACAACTTGATGATAGATTTAGGTGGATATATTGGGTGGAGGAAATGGAACAATTGAGACTGATGCATAGCTCTGGCTTGAATAATTGACTGGATGGTTTCATTATTTACAGAGAAAGCAAAAACTGGGTGAGAGTTTTGAGATGAAAATCAATATTTCAGTTTTTCAAATATTAGGTTTGAGATAACTGTGAGATATTCAAAAATATGTCACGTAAATTTTTGTATGATTCTCAAGCTCTGAGGAGAGGTCAACATTTCAGAAATAAACATGAAAGTAGGTATTAAGTGAGTTTCTTGGTGAGATCAGTGATTAATATATAGAAAATGAAGAGGGCTCAGAATTAAGCCATTAGGAATTTCAAATTTCCAAGTGAGGTACAAGAAACTAGGAATGGACATGGAAAAAACTGATCAAAAAAGTAGGAGGAAAATAAGATCAGTGTGGGCCACGACGACTTTCTTCTGTTGCCTACCATAGTGAAAAGGAGATTGTAAGATTTATGAAAAATAGTTCTATTAGAATTGCTATCATGTGGTGGCTCAGACGGTAAAGCGTCTGTCTACAATGCGGGAGACCCAGGTTTGAGCCTTGGGTTGGGAAGATCCCCTGGAGAAGGAAATGACAATCCACTCGAGTACTATTGCCTGGAAAATCCCATGGACAGAGGAGCATGGTAGGCTACAGTCTATGGGGTAACAAAGAGTCGGACATGACTGAGCGACTTCACTTTCACTAAGGGAATAGAGAAATGGAAGAGTATCTGCAGGTGGTTATGGAGTCAAGGAAAAACTTGTGTTCAAACAGTGATTATTTGAGCATGCTACAGGCTGATGTAGGAAAAGGAGTACGTCAAGGCTGTATATTGTCACCCTGCTTATTTAATGCCTGTGCAGAGGGCATCATGAGAAACGCAGGGCTGGAAGGAGCACAAGCTGGAATCAAGATTGCCAGGAGAAATATCAATAACCTCAGATATGCAGATGACACCACCCTTATGGCAAAAAGTGAAGAAGAACTAAAAAGCATCTTGATGAAGGTGAAAGAGGAGAGTGAAAACGTTGGCTTAAAACTCAACATTCAGAAAACGAAGATCATGACATCTGGTCCCATCACTTCATGGGAAATAGATGGGGAAACAGTGGAAACAGTGTCAGACTTTATTTTTCTGGGCTCCAAAATCACTGCAGATGGTGATCACAGCCATGAAATTAAAAGACGCTTACTCCATGGAAGGAAAGTTATGACCAACCTAGATAGCATATTCAAAAGCAGAGACATTACTTTGCCAACAAATGTCCGTCTAGTCAAGGCTATGGTTTTTCCTGTGGTCATGTATGGATGTGAGAGTTGGACAGTGAAGAAAGCTGAACGCCCAAGAATTGATGCTTTTGAATTGTGGTGTTGGAGAAGACGCTTGAGAGTCCCTTGGACTGCAAGGAGATCCAAACAGTCCATTCTGAAAGAGATCAGCCCTGGAATTTCTTTGGAAGGAATGATGCTAAAACTGAAACTCCAGTACTTTGGCCACGTCATGTGAAGAGTTGACTCATTGGAAAAGACTCTGATGCTGGGAGGGATTGGGGGCAGGAGGAGAAGGGGACGACAGAGGATGAGATGGCTGGATGGCATCACTGACTTGATGGATGTGAGTCTGAGTGAACCCTGGGTGTTGGTGATGGACAGGGAGGCCTGGCGTGCTGTGATTCATGGGGTCGCAAAGAGTTGGACATGACTGAGCGACTTAACTGACGGACTGACTGACAGGTTGATGTCAATATTACAATGGAGAAGATGTTCTGCATGAAGATATAATAAACTGAAAGGGATAGTTTCAAGAGCGTATGAGGAAGACTTGGATTTCCATGGGAATAAAGTCACTTCTGTGGAAGAAGGTAGAGTAGTATTATGTATGATAGGTTGTTTTAGAAAGAGAGAAGAAATAGGAAATCATGTGGGTGATATATTCTTAGAAAGGTGTGATAAGCATTTGAAGTGGAGAAAATGTAATAAAAATGGAGGATATAGATTTGTGAGTCACATCATGTAGTTTTAATCTTCAGTAACAGACAAGAGTAATGAGGGAGTCAGTATAGATTTTGCTACCACTACCTGTAGGATGGTGAATTAGAAGTTAGCAAATAGAGATAATTTTTAAACATTAATTGCCCAAGAATATTAAGCTGGTTGATTATTTTAAAGACCTAATAAAGCATTAAATGAGAAAATGATAGGATCATCCTAATTGAGATTGAAAATTAAGTTTATTGACCTCAAATTTTTTCTCAGGTCATACCTCATTTGTTTTTTTGAGGATAGTAATTATCTCTCTATAGATATGTTCCACTCTGTGGTAAGCAAACCAATGACTGGAGTAACTTTTCATTTGAAGATAATTTCACTGACCCTTGTCTCTCAGTCTCTTAGATTGTGTCTTTATTGTCCACAGCTAATTAAATAACCTTGAGAACTACATGGCTCCTATTTGTTATCCAATAGGATTTTTAAAATTGGTCAGATCAGTGAGTAAGGATGAGGATATGTTTCTGTGTCCAGGAAGATCAAGACTAAATGAAAAAAGTGACCAATGTGCTCTACTGTTCAAGGTGATGTGTCTAATTCTTGAATTTTCCCACAGTTCAACCTTATTTTACTCTAGATGTTATAACCTGAAAGATTATTTTAATTATGACAGGTCTCTCAGAATACCATTTGCTTGCCACTGATAACCTTTTTTTTTTTTTTTTTGGTTGTGGCACGTGTCTTTGTTAAGATGTTTTCAACAGTGCTTATATCCAGTGGGGGGATTTTTTTCCTCAGATAACCTTCTGAATGTCAACTGTCACCAGTGTATTCTCAAGACAGTATGTACTCTTTCAACAACAGGACAACCATTAATTCTAAATGAACCTTAAGACACTACAAAATTAAACAGTGTGTAGAAAAAGCAGACTCAATTTTGAGCTGTAGTAGGATTGAGAAAAAATCAGACACTGTTGTCTATTAAATTTTAGAAAAGGAGATGAAATTCTAAAGTGAATTTAGTTAAAATATTCGCTAGATTTTTCATAATGTGTTATACCTTTTAAATTTGTTGAACTTATTTTGATTCCTTCAGTTCAGTTCAGTTCAGTCGTTCAGTCGTGTCTGACTCTTTGCTACCCCATGAATTGCAGCACACCAGGCCTTTCTGTTCAACATAGACTGCAGGAGTTCACTCAGACTCACATCCACCGAGTCAGTGATGCCATCCAGCCATCTCATCCTCTGTCATCTTCTTCTCCTCCTGCCCTCAATCCCTCCCAGCATCAGAGTCTTCTCCAATGAGTCAACTCTTCGCATGAGGTGGCCAAAATACTGGAGTTTCAGCTTTAGCATCATTCCTTCCAAAGAAATCCCAGGGCTGGTCTCCTTCAGAATGGACTGGTTGGATCTCCTTGCAGTCCAAGGGACTCTCAAGAGTCTTCTCCAACACCACAGTTCAAAAGCATCAATTCTTCGGTGCTCAGCCTTCTTCACAATCCAGCTCTCACATCCATACATGACCACAGGAAAGACCATAGCCTTGACTAGGCGAACTTTTGTTGGCAAAGAAATGTCTCTGCTTTTGAATATGCTATCTAGGTTGGTCATAACTTTCCTTCCAAGGAGTAAGCGTCTTTTAATTTCATGGCTGCAGTCACCATCTGCAGTGATTTTGGAGCCCAGAAAAATAAAGTCTGACACTGTTTCCCCATCTATTTCCCATGAAGTGATGGGACCAGATGCCATGATCTTCGTTTTCTGAATGTTGAGCTTTAAGCCAACCTTTTCACTCTCCACTTTCACTTTCATCAAGAGGCTTTTTAGTTCCTCTTCACTTTCTGCCATAAGGGTGGTGTCATCTGCATATCTGAAGTTACTGATAATTCTCCCAGCAATCTTGATTCCAACTTGTGTTTCTTCCAGTCCAGCATTTCTCATGATGTACTCTGCATATAAGTTAAATAAACATGGTGACAATATGCAGCCTTGACGTACTCCTTTTCCTACTTGGAACCAGTCTGTTGTTCCATGACCAGTTCTAACTGTTGCTTCCTGACCTGCGTACAGATTTCTCAAGAGGCAGATCAGGTGGTCTGGTATTCCCATCTCTTTCAGAATTGTCCACAGTTTATTGTGATCTACACAGTCAAAGGCTTTGGCATAGTCAATAAAGCAGAAAAAGATGTTTTTCTGGAACTCTTTTGCTTTTTCCATGATCCAGCAGATGTTGGCAATTTGATCTCTGGTTCCTCTGCCTTTTCTAAAACCAGCTTGAACATCAGGAAGTTCACGGTTCACATAAAATCACCTATAAACCTATCACTCAAAGCTAATTACCATTAAAATTTTATTGTATTTTTATCCAGTTGTTATGCTATTCCCTTCTTTCTTAGTATAATATTAAATGTATTAGTGATCTGTGATGTTGGATTTCTCAATTTAAAAAATAGAGAGAGCAGAATAAAAATTACCAAATTTTTCATGTGTCAAGCACAAAACATATGTATGATTTTATGTATATGTAATGTCCAAAATAGACAAATGCATAGAGGCAGAAAGTGTATTAGTGATTGACAGGGGCCAGTGAGTGGGGATATGGGGTGATTGACAATGAATATGGACTTTTGTTTCAGGTTGATGAAAATTTTCTGAAGTTATTTTGTGATGACTGTTGCACAACTCTGAATATACCTGCCCCCCCCCCCCAAAAAAAAAACAACAACACTGAACTGAGCACTATAAGTGAAGTGATTTTATGGTATGTGCATTACATCTTAACAAAGCTATTTTAAAAAGAGAGAACTTATACATGTCTCCAGCAGCAAATCTACCTCCCTCCCTCAATCTGTATCAATCTATCTTGCCTCCTTCCTTTTAAAATGAATGAAGTATACTTATTCCTATCTAAGATGAACACCCTCTACTTGTATGCTGAATTCCACTCACCTTCTTCATCTAGCAGCTTTACCATTGATAGATAATGTGCTTCCCACTTGGTTCAGACAGTAACGAATCCACCTGCAATGCAGGAGACCCAAGTTCGATCCCTTGGTCTTGAAGATCCCCTGGAGGAGGACATGGCAACCCACTGCAGTATTCTTGCCTGGAGAATTTCATGGACAGGGGAATCTGGCAGGCTACAGTCCATGAGGTCACAAGGTGTCTGACTTGACTGAGCAAATCACACTTCACTTTCACCACTAATAATACCCCACTTTTTCAGAATTATTATTTTGTCCCTCTCTACAGGTCATTCCTATCAGCATGGAAATGTGATATCTGTGATATCTTCCACCTTTGATCCATCATCTCTCAAACCTACCACCTCCCCTTAAGATATAACCCCATTTCTATGCTTTCTAGTGTTACTTCTCTTCTCATTTTCCTTTGAATTCGTTCAACAATTCTCTCATGATCATCACCCATAAAAACAGCTTTTGTCAAATACCCTCAGTGGGCTTTGCATTGCTGAATTAAGTGATCAATTTTCAGTCCCTGTCTAAGAGCAAGATTTGACACAGTCGATCATGTTCTCCTTTTCAAAATGCTTTTCTTTTTTAAAACGATTTCATACTGTTAGAGTGGTTATAGGTTCACAGGAAAAATGTGAGATAATGGTAAAATGTTTTCCTATATACACTCAATCCCACACATGTTAGACTCTCCCATTATAGACATCAGAAGAGTGCATTTGTTACAAATGATGGACCTGCACGTGGCAAGTCATTTCAATCGTGTCCAACTCTTTGTAACCCCCATAGACTGTAGCCTGCCAGGCTCCTCTGTCCATGGAATTCTCCAGGCAAGAGTACTGAGTAGGTTGCCATTTTCTTCTCCACACTGACACATCATAGTCATTAAAAATCCATAGCTTAGGTTAGGGATTACACTTGAAATTTTACATTCATTCTATAGGTTTGGACAGATGTATAATGGCATATATCCAACATTATAGTATCATGCAAAGTATCTTCACTACCTAAAACTTCTCTGTGCTCTATCTATTCATCCCTCCTCCTCCCAAATCTTTGGAAACCACAGAACTTTTTATTGTCTTTATAGTTTTGGCTTTTCCAGAATGTCATATAGTTGAAATCATACAGTATGTAGCTTTTTCAGACTGGCTTCTTTTGCTTAATAATGTGCATTGAATTTTCTTCCATGTCTTTTCAGGGCTTGATAGCTCATAACTTTTTAGCACTGAATAATATTTCCCTGTCTGTATGTAACACAGTTTTTTCATCTATTCACCTATTAAATAACACTTTGATTGCTTCAAGTTTGTAGCAGTTATGAATAAAGCTGCTACAAACATCTGTGTGCTGGGCTTTATGTGGATATATGCTGTCAACTCCTTTGGGTAAATAACAAGGATTCCAACTGCTAGATCCTGTGTATATTTGGGGCTTCCCCAGTGGCTCAGTGATAAAGAACCTGCCTGCAGGGCAGTAACCATAGGAGATGCAAGTTCAATTCTTGGGTTGGAAAGATCCCTGGACGAGGGCACGGCAACCCACTCCAATAAAATAAAATTTTATTTTGTAGTTATTTCCAAAATTGACAGAAACATCAAATACTCCAATTAGTTGCACTGATTACAGAAAATGTTCATAAACCACTTAATAAAAATTGTACTTTCTCCTAAAATAACAGAAATTGTGGATGGACACACTAAATATTTTAATCCGTAAGCATAAAAGATTAACAGCCAGAGGCAAACAAGGACTGAACTGTCAGTTGGACGTTTTATTGAAACGGGCCGCTCCTGAGGCATTCATTGCTGCCTCTCTGGTGGGGCAGCAGCTCGAGTCACCTCCCTCACCAGCCAAGGTGCTCCTCCTGTGTGTCCAGAAAGGAGTCACGACACAAAAGTTCAGATCCCACAGCATCAGGGAGGTGGGACTTTGGAGTGAGAAACTGGTTTTCAAAGCAAGAACCAGATGAGGAAAATCTTTCTGTAGTTGACATTCTTTTAGGAAAAGAATGTACAAAGGAGAATAAGTTACAAACAGAAGAAGCACTGTGCCCTCCTCCTCTTCCTCCTGCCTGGAGAATCCCATGGACAGAGGAGCCTGATAGGGTACAGTCCATAGGGTCACAAAGAGTCAGACACAAATGAAGCAACTTAGCATAGATGCACCCATCGTATATTTAGTTGTGTAATAAACCACCAGACCCTCTTCCAAAGTGGCTGTATCACTTTGGTTTCCCACCACCAGTGAATTAGAGGTCCTGTTGCTTTACATCCTTGTGGGCATTTGTTGTTGTCATCAGTGTTCTGCTTTTTAGCTATTCTAATAGGTATGTAGTGGTATTTTTTTTAATTTAAATTTATTTATTTTAATTGGAGGCTAATTACTTTGCAATATTGTATTGGTTCTGCCACACATCAACATGAATCCACCACGGGCATATACATGTTCCCCGTCCTTCCCACCTCCCTCCCCTGTACCATCCCTCCAGGTCATCCCAGTGCACCAGGCCTGAGCATCCTGTATCGAACCTGGTCTGGCGATTCATTTCTTATATGATAATATACATGGTTCAATGCCATTCCCCCAAATCATCCCACCCTCTCCCTCTCCCACCGAGTCCAAAAGACCATTATATACATCTGTGTTGCTTTTTCTGTCTCGCATACAGGGTTATCGTTACCATCTTTCTAAATTCCATATATATGCGTTGCTGTCGGAGAAGGCAATGGCACCCCACTCCAGTACTCTGCCTGGAAAATCCCATGGACAGAGGAGCATGGTAGGCTGCAGTCCATGGGGTCGCTAAGAGTCGGACACGACTGAGCGACTTCACTTTCTTTTCACTTTCATGCATTGGAGAAGGAAATGGCAACCCACACCAGTGTTCTTGCTTGGAGAATCCCAGGGACGGGGAAGCCTGGTGGGCTGCCGTTTATGGGGTCACACAGAGTCGGACACGACTAAAGTGACTTAGCATAGCATAGCATGCGTTGCTGCTGCTGCTGCTAAGTCGCCTCAGTCAGGTCCGACTCTGTGCGACCCCATAGACGGAAGCCCACCAGGTTCCCCCATCCCTGGGATTCTCCAGGCAAGAACACTGGAGTGGGTTGCCATTTCCTTCTCCAATGCGTGAAAGTGAAAAGTGAAAGTGAAGTCGCTCAGTCGTGTCCGACTCTTAGCGACCCCATGGACTGGAACCTACCAGGCTCCTCCGTCCATGGGATTTTCCAGGCAAAAGTACTGGGGTGGGGTGCCATTGCCTTCCCTGGTATATGTGTTAGCATACTGTATTGGTGTTTTTCTTTCTGGCTTACTTCACTCTGTATAATAGGCTCCAGTTTCATCCACCTCATTATACCTGATTCAAATGTATTCTTTTCAATGGCTGAGTAATACTCCATTGTGTATATGTACCACAGCTTTCTTATCCATTCGTCTGCTGATGGACATTTACATTCCTTCCATGTCCTGGCTATTATAAACAGTGCTGCGATGAACATTGGGGTACAGGTGTCTCTTTCAATTCTGTGTGTGCTCAGCAGTGGGATTGCTGGGTCATAAGGCAGTTCTATTTTCAGTTTTTTAAGGAATCTCCACACTGTTAAGCCACTATGGAGTGGTATTGTTTTAACTTGTAATTCCCTAGTGACATATGGTGTTGAACATATTTTTTTTTTTTTTTTTTTTTTGAAGAATGACTCAATGAAACATAGTTTATTAGTTCAATTGAACAGTATCCAGATGTTAAAATCATGAACCAGCATATATCAACAAGGACAAATCTCAAAAACATATGTGAACGAAAACCACAAGTCACAAAAGGATATGTACAATCTGATACCATTTATGTCAAATACTACAGTACAATACTACATATTTTTTCATACTTACTAAGGTAAAATAGTATTTAAAACATTTATCTGGAAGAATGAGCTTCAAACTCAAAAATGGTTATCTATGAAAAAAAGGGAAGAGAACAAGTTGGGGAGGTGGCCAAGGGGACTGAGACAATCAATTTTATGTGTCAACTTAACAGGGCCTTGGGGTTCCCAGTAACTTGTCTAAGATTATTCTGGGTATGTCTGTGAATGTTTTTTTTTTTTTTTTTTTTTTTTTTTTTTTTTTTTTATAATAAAAAAAATACAAATATTTTGTATTAATAAATTGTTATTATTTTTTTTTTTGTTTTAATAATTTATATATTTTATATTTTATTTTTTATATTTTTATTTTCCTATCCCCCCCACCCACCCCCCCTCCCTCCCCCCCACACTATAGTATAGTCTTTTCTATATCTTTTTTTTTTTTTTTTTTTTTTTTATATATTTTTTTTTTTATCTTTCTTCTATTTATTTTTATTTTTTTTTTTTTTTTTTTTTTTTTTTTTTTTTTTTTTTCTTTTTTTTTTTTTATTAAAATCCACTTCCTTTCATATCATTTTTTTATATTTTTTTTTTTTTTTTTGTTAGTACTCAATTTTATTGTACCACAGCTTGTTTATCCATTCATCTGTGGATGGACATCTAGGTTGCTTCCACGTTCTTGGCTATTGCAAACAGTGCTGCTATGAACATTGGGGTACACGTGTCTCTTTCAATTCTTTTTTTTTTGTTTTTATATCCACCGGGGGGGGTTTTTGAGGTATTAGGAGTTTTTTTTTTTTGTTTTTTTTAGAATCTTCCTTCTTTTTTTCTTTATTGGTTTTGTTTTTTTTCATCCCCCCAAAGAGGGTGCGTTTGCCTTCCCCTCTCCCCCCACCCTTTATTTTTTTTTTTTTTTATTGTATTTTTGATGATTGTCTTTGTGTTTAGTGTTATATTATTTCTTATTTTTTTTTTTTTTTTCTTTTCTATTATGAAGTTTTTTTTATATTTTTCATGTGTTTGTTAGCCGTCTGTATGTCTTCTTTGGAGAAATGTCTATTGAGTTCTTTGGCCCATTTTTTGATTGGGTCATTTATTTTTCTGGAATTGAGCTGTAGAAGTTGCTTGTATATTTTTGAGATTAGTTGTTTGTCAGTTGCTTCATTTGCTATTATTTTCTCCCATTCTGAAGCCTGTCTTTTCACCTTGCTTATAGTTTCCTTTGTTGTGCAGAAGCTTTTTAAGTTTGATTAGGTCCCATTTGTTCATTTTTGATTTTATTTCCGATATTCTGGGAGGTGGGTCATAGAGGATCCTGCTGTGATGTAAGTCAGAGAGTGTTTTGCCTATGTTTTCCTCTAGGAGTTTTATGGTTTCTGGTCTTACATTTAGCTCTTTAATCCATTTTGAGTTTATTTTTGTGTATGGTGTTAGAAAGTGTTCTAGTTTCATTCTTTTACAAGTGTTTGACCAGTTTTCCCAGCACCACTTGTTAAAGAGATTGTCTTTAATCCATTGTATATTCTTGCCTCCTTTGTCAAAGATAAGGTGTCCATAGGTGCGTGGATTTATCTCTGGGCTTTCTATTTTGTTCCATTGATCTATATTTCTGTCCTTGTGCCAGTACCATACTGTCTTGATGACTGTGGCTTTGTAGTAGAGCCTGAAGTCAGGCAGGTTAATTCCTCCAGTTCCGTTCTTCTTTCTCAAGATAGCTTTGGCTATTCGAGGTTTTTTGTATTTTCATACAAATTGAGAAATTATTTGTTCTAGCTCTGTGAAGAATACCGTTGGTAGCTTGATGGGGATTGCATTGAATCTATAAATTGCTTTGGGTAGTATATTCATTTTCACTATATTGATTCTACCAATCCATGAACATGGTATATTTCTCCATCTATTAGTGTCCTCTTTGATTTCTTTCACCAGTGTTTTATAGTTTTCTATATATAGGTCTTTAGATTCTTTAGGAAGATATATTCCTAAGTATTTTATTGTTTTCATTGCAATGGTGAATGGAATTGTTTCCTTAATTTCTCTTTCTATTTTCTCGTTATTAGTGTACAGGAATGCAAGGGATTTCTGTGTGTTAATTTTATATCCTGCAACTTTACCATATTCATTGATCAGTTCTAGTAATTTTCTGGTGGAATCTTTAGGGTTTTCTACGTAGAGGATCATGTCATCTGCAAATAGTGAGAGTTTTACTTCTTCTTTTCCAATTTGGATTCCTTTTATTTCTTTTTCTGCTCTGATTGCTGTGGCCAAAACTTCCAAAACTATGTTGAATAGTAATGGTGAAAGTGGGCATCCTTGTCTTGTTCCTGACTTTAGAGGAAATGCTTTCAATTTTTCACCATTGAGGATAATGTTTGCTGTGGGCTTGTCATATATAGCTTTTATTATGTTGAGGTATGTTCCTTCTATTCCTGCTTTCTGGAGAGTTTTTATCATAAATGGATGTTGAACTTTGTCAAAGGCTTTCTCTGCATCTATTGAGATAATCATATGGTTTTTATTCTTCAGTTTGTTAATGTGGTGTATTACATTGATTGATTTGCGGATATTGAAGAATCCTTGCATCCCTGGGATAAAGCCCACTTGGTCATGGTGTATGATCTTTTTAATGTGTTGTTGGATTCTGATTGCTAGAATTTTGTTAAGGATTTTTGCATCTATGTTCATCAGTGATATTGGCCTGTAGTTTTCTTTTTTTGTGGGATCTTTGTCAGGTTTTGGTATTAGGGTGATGCTGGCCTCATAGAATGAGTTTGGAAGTTTGCCTTCCTCTGCAATTTTCTGGAACAGTTTGAGTAGGATAGGTGTTAGCTCTTCTCTAAATTTTTGGTAGAATTCAGCTGTGAAGCCGTCTGGACCTGGGCTTTTGTTTGCTGGAAGATTTCTGATTACAGTTTCAATTTCTGTGCTTGTGATGGGTCTGTTAAGAGTTTCTATTTCTTCTTGATCCAGTTTTGGGAAGTTGTACTTTTCTAAGAATTTGTCCATTTCTTCCACATTGTCCATTTTATTGCCATATAATTGCTGATAGTAGTCTCTTATGATCCTTTGTATTTCTGTGCTGTCTGTTGTGATCTCTCCATTTTCTTTTCTAATTTTATTGATTTGATTTTTTCTCCCTTTGTTTCTTGATGAGTCTGGCTAGTGGTTTGTCAATTTTATTTACCCTTTCAAAGAACCAGCTTTTGGCTTTGTTGATTTTTGCTATGGTTTCTTTTGTTTCTTTTACATTTATTTCTGCCCTAATTTTAAGGATTTCTTTCCTTCTACTAACCTTGGGGTGCTTCATTTCTTCCTTTTCCAGTTGCTTTAGGTGTAGAGTTAGGTTATTTATTTGGCTTTTTTCTTGTTTCTTAAGGTATGCCTGTATTGCTATGAACTTTCCCCTTAGGACTGCTTTTACAGTGTCCCACAGGTTTTGGGTTGTAGTGTTTTCATTTTCATTCGTTTCTATGCAGAATTTGATTTCTTTTTTGATTTCTTCTGTGATTTGTTGGTTATTCAGGAGTGTGTTGTTCAGCCTCCATATGTTGGTCTTTTTAATAGATTTTCTCCTGTTATTGAGATTTACTTTTTTTGATTTTTGTTAAAAAAAATTTTTTTTTTTAATTTTTTTTTTTTTTAACTTTTCAATGTTTGATTTATGGCTGGTCTTTTTTTGTGTTGGTGGTCGTTTGAAATAAAGATAAAATTAATTTTTTTTTTTTAATTTTAAATTTTTATAATTTATTTTTTTTTTTTTTTTTTTTTTTTTTTTTTTTTTTTTTTTTTTTTTTTTTTTTTTTTTTTTTTTTTTTTTTTTGGGATTAAATTCTTTTTTTTTTTTATTTTTTTTTTTTTTTTTTTTTTTTTTTTTTTTTTTTTTTTTTTTTTTTTTTTTTTTTTTTTTTTTTTTTTATTTTTATTTTTTTTTTTTTTTTTTTTTTTTTTTTTTTTTTTTTTTTTTTTTTTTTTTTTTTTTTTTTTTTTTTTTTTTTTTTTTTTTTTATTTTTTTTTTTTTTTTTTTTTTTTTTTTTTTTTTTTTTTTTTTTTTTTTTTTTTTTTTTTTTTTTATTTTTTTTTCTCTTTTTATTCTATTTCTTTTGTTGATAATCAGCAAATAAATGGAGACACAATGGAAGTAGTGACAGACTTTATTTTCTTGGGGTCCAAAATAACTGTGGATGCTGACTGCAGCCATGAAATTAAAAGATGCTTGCTTCTTGGAAGAAAAACTATGACAAACCTGGACAGTGTACTAAAAAGCATAGACATTACTGTGCTGGCAAAGATTCATCTAGTAAAAGTTATGTTTTTTTTTTTCCAGTAGTCATGTACAGATGTGGCAGTTGGACCATAAAGAAGGCTGAGTGCTGAAGAATTGATGCTTTTGAACTGTGGTGTTGGAGAAGACTCTTGAGAATCCTTTGAACTGCAAGGAGATCTGACCAGTCGATCTTAAAGAAAATCAACCCTGAAAATTCGTTGGAAGGACTAATGCTGAAGCTAAAGCTCTGATATTTTGACCACCTGATGAGAAGAGCCAGATCCTTAGAAAAGACCCTGATGCTGGGAAGGTAGAAGGTAGGAAGAGAACCAAAGTAGGAAGAGGATGAGATGGTTGGAAGGCATCACCAACTCGATGGACATGAATTTGAGCAAACTCTGGGAAATGGTGAAGGATAGGGAAGCCTGGCATGCTGCAGTCCCTGGGGTCACAAATAATTGGACACAACTGAGCAGCTGAACAGAAACGACTGCAGATTTATGATAAGTCTTAAACTTTATAGTAAGTCTTGAACTCCCATAGTGTCAGTCTTCCAACTTGGTTTTTCTCCTTCAATAACACATTAATTATTCTAGCCCTTTTGCTTGTTCATATAAACTTTAGAATCAGTTTATCAATATCCACAAAATAACTTTCTGAAATTTTGATTAGTTTGCACTGAATCTGTAGCTGAACTTGGGAAGACCTGACATCTTGACAATGTTGAGTCTTCATTTCTGTGAAGATTGAGTCTCTCTCCATTTTTTAGGTCCTTTTATCTCATTGTTGTAATTTTACTTATAGGTTTTGTTTATATTTTGCTAGATTTATGCCTATGTACTAATGAAAATGCTATTATGTTTTTAACTTTAAATTCCACTTTTTCATTGATGGTATATACGTAAGTGATTGATTTTATATGTTGTTTGTATCCTGCAACCTTGCTAAAATCAATTATTAGTTCCAGGAAGCTTTTGCTGATTCTTTTGGATTTTCTATATAAATTATTATGTCTTCTGTGAACAAAGACAGTATTATTTTTCCTTCAAAATTTATATACCATTTATTTCTCTCACTTGTATTGTTGCATTAACTTGGACTGAAATACTTTTTTACTTTACTACCAAGATACCTCATCCCCTTCATTTTCTTACTACCCTACTAGCTGTCTTTTTTTGGGGGGTGTGGTTCCTTCTCCATTATCTAGACTCCAAATGTTTGGGAAACCAAAGCTTTGTCATGAGATATCTTCACCTATATTCACTCCCTCGGTGATCTCATCCGGTCTCCCAGCTTTAAATGTTATCTACATATTTATGACTTCCAAATTTATAAATCTAGTGCAGATGTAGCTTCTTGTTGTTCAGTCACTAAGTCATACCCTACTCTTTGCAACCAGGCTTCCTTATCCTTCACTATCTCCCAGAGTTTGCTCAAACTCATGTCCATTGAGTCAGTGATGCCATCCAAACATCTCATCGTCTGTCACCCTCTTCGCCTCTTGCCTTCAATCTTTCCCAGCATCTGGGTCTTTTCCAATGAGTTGGCTCTTCGCATCTGGCAGCCAAAGTATTGGAGCTTCAGCTTCAGCATCAGTTCTTCCAATGAATTTTCAGGGTTGATTTCCTTTAGGATTGACTTGTTTGATCTACTTGCAGTCCAAGGGACTCTCAAGAGTCTTCTCCAGCACCACAGTTCTAAAACTTCAATGTATTTATCTATATTTAATTGCTTATTGGACATGTACCCTTAGATGACTAAGAGTTTCTTATGATTCTCTGAAATAGAACTCCATTACTGCTCATCCTCCAACAACAAACAAACCTACCTTTATCTTTCTCATTGCTTTCATTAATTGAAAATGGATCAATTTATTTGCTCAGATGCTTAGACTCATAGGAAAATTGGATTTGGCTATTTTAAAATGAATTTTTAGAGGCAGCATCTTTTAAAAATTTATTTTATTTATTTATTTATTTTTGGTTGTGCTAGGTCTTCCTTCCTGCACGCGGGCTTTCTTCAGTTGCAGTTAGTGGAGCTACTCTTCATTTTGGGGCATGGGCTTCTCCTTGCAGTGGCTTCACTTGTTGCAGAGCACGAGCTCTAGGTGCTCAGGCTTAGTAGCTGTGGCTCACAGGCTTAGATGCTCCATGGCACGTGGGATCGTCCCTGACCAAAGATTGAACCTGTGTCCCTTGCATTGGCAGGCGGATTCTTAACCACTGGATTCAGAGAGAAGTCCCTAACTTTGACTACTTTTTGCCAGTCACTTCATACATCCATTGCATCAGCAATTCCTGATGTCACTATCTTCAAAATTATATTCCAAATCTTATTTATCATAATCTTTCACCACTACCACTTCAGTCCAAGCCAATATCACTTCTTCATGGCATTATGCAATAGCCTAGTCTCTCTGCTTCTCTTGATACCAATTCCTCTATTTTCATCACAGAAGTTAAGTGATCTTTTTAAATCATAAGTTGGCTCATTTTACTCCTCTGCACAAAGGTCTCCATTGAATGCTTGTTACAACTGGAATGAAATCCAAGACTCTCACAAAACTGTATATGATCTGTCCGTTGATTATTTTTCCAAGGTCATTTCCTACCCTCTTCTACCTTGATCTCTCTGCTATAGCTACAGAGGCTTTCTTCTTTCCTTCCTAATCCAATATGTCTCTTTCAACTTGCCAAACTTACTCTCAAACTAGAGTCCATGCTGCTCCCTCAGTATGGATTGCTCTTCTAGACCTTTGTGCTACACTCCCTGAATTTGTTTGGTTGATACTCAGATATCACCTCCTCAAAGAGGCTTTTTCTGTTTATCATATGAAATAGCACTCCCCATCACTGTACTCTTAAAGAGTGCTAAGTCTTCACAGCACTTGTCAAACCTGATGTTATTCCATCTTTACTTTTTTGTGGCTGTTTCACCACACTACAATGTAAGATTCATGTTGGCAGGATATTTTGTCTGTCTCATTTACTGCCATATTCCCAGAACCCATAGTACATAGTAAAGTGACTTTTTAGTGAACGGATACATTTAGGAGCCACTGGATATAAAATTGCTTGGCTTATTCTTTTTTTTTTTTATTTTTAGCATTTAAAATAAGAAAGCATTTTATTTAAAAATATATTCTTGTCATTATGTCATTACAGACTCAAAATAATGTTAGTGTCTATACATTATTTTAAGTAAAATTTCCTTAGCACTTGCTCAGTACTAGGCATTTGTTTCTACATTTTTACAATTGTTATCAACTGTTTTATAAATTTTTCTATACAAATTCTTCTCTGTATTTTATATTACCTCTTTAGGATTATTCCTAAGAGGTAGAAATTCATGGCCAAAGGATGAGAATATTTGTAAACATTTTATTTCATATAAACAATTTGCAAAGCAAATTTATTCATTACTTTATTCCAAAAATATTTATTTAATGAAGAAAATAAACAAGATTCCTTGATCTTTTAGAGCCTTGTAGCTTATATTCTAATGACATATGAAAAAAGTGAATGTGAAAGTCACTCAGTCATGTCTGACTCATTGCAACCCCATGGACTGTAGCCTGCCAATACTGGAGTGGGTTGCCATTTCCTTTTCCAGGGGATTTTCCCAACTCAAGGACCCAACCCAGGTCTTCTTCATTGCAGGCAGATTACTTGCCATCCTGGCAGATAATTGAGAGAGTCAATTACTAGGTAGGTTGATAAGAAGTCGTCCAGGGTTCCCTCCTGGAGGAGCAGGAGGAGGAGGAAGGGGTCCAGAGCCCTGGAGAAGGAGAAAGGTATCTGGGGCTCTCAAGGAGAAAAGGACAAAGTTATTTTCCACCTTTCTTTGTCTTAGTCAACATAACAATGTATCTTGCTGTAGGACATGTTTCTCCTTAACAAGAATCTTCTGACTAATCCTGTCATCTTAAAATGTATATTATGGGAGTGGGTCTGGTAAGATTTTTCTATTGTTAGTTCTAATCTTGTTAATTTAAGATATATGTTGTGGGAGTGGGTCTGAAAAAAGTATATAAGGCTTTGATAAGACTAGCTACTCAGAAGGCAATGGCAATCCACTCCAGTACTCTTGCCCGGAAAATCCCATGGATGGAGGAGCCTGGTGGGCTGCAGTCCATGGGGTCGCTAAGAGTCGGACACGACTGAGTGACTTCACTTTGACTTTTCACTTTCATGCATTGGAGAAGGAAATGGCAACCCACTCCAGTATTCTTGCCTGGAGAATCTGAGGGACAGAGGGGCATAGTGGGCTGCCATCTACGGGGTCGCACAGAGTCGGACACAACTAAAGCGACTTAGCAGCAGCAGCAGCAAGACTAGCTACAGGGGCATTCTCCATCCCTCTTCTGATATCTATGTTAGAAGCTTTCTCTGTTCCTTTCCTTACTTTAATAAAACTGCTACACAAAACTCTTGAGTGATAAAGCCTGGTCTCTGGTCCCAAAGCTAAACATTCTTCTTTGGAGATCATAAATCCAACATTGTTCACCATAAGCTATCATAATAAATAGCTGAGAGTAATAAATAATGTATAGACTATGTTAAAGGTTGATAAGTATTATTTTTTTTAAAAAAAGCAAGAGCAATGTGGGAGGACTGGCAATGTAGAAAGAAAGGGAAGAATATTGAAGTATTAATGAAAGACTTATGGTAGACCTCATTAAGGAGATGCTGCTGCTGCTGCTGTCGTGTCTGCTTGCTTCAGTCGTGTCTGACTCTTTGTGACCCCATAGACAGCAGCCCATCAGACTCCACCATCCCTGGGATTCTTCAGGCAAGAACACTGGAGTGGGGTGCCATTTCCTTCTCCAATGCAGGAAAGTGAAAAGTGAAAGTGAAGTCGCTCAGTCGTGTGTGACTCTTCACGACCCCATGGACTGCAGCCTACTAGGCTCCTCCATCCATGGGATTCTCCAGGCAAGAGTGCTGGAGTGGGGTGCCATTGCCTTCTCCGTTAAGGAGATGAGCTCTTTGCAAAGGCTTAAAAGGTGAGAAAGTAGAGAGGTAAATATGGTACTGAGAATGAAAGTACAGGTTTTCCAGCAATTTAGAAGCTATGAGAAGGCAGGGAACAGACTTTGCCTCAGAATACTCAGAAGAAACCAACTCTATTAACATCTGAATTTTGAGCTTTTGGCCTCTATAAATGTGAGTGAAAAAAATTGTTGTGGTTTTAAGATACTCAGTTTGTTTTATTTTGTTACAGCAGCTCAAAGAAACAAATACACTTATATTTTGAATTATATTTAAAATTTAATTATATTTTCAAATAAGTTACACTAATTTTATTATTTCTTTCTTTAATACAATTCAAGAGGAAATGTAAGAGTACCCAAGGAGAGTCCAGCTTTTATGGTGTGTGTATGTCCTGTGTTACCTTGAGGAAAATGTGGCTGATTGTGACTGTGCAGATATCAAACCTACCCTTGTCTCTTGGGACATACGTACTAGAAGATAGATGGAGTTCTAAGGCAATTTTCAGAGCAGAGTTTTGTCTTCCTGCTCTTGGCTATTTTAAGCATAAAATGTATTCAAATATTTCTTTGAATATAACTTTTTTTTTTTTTTTCTGATAATGCAACCGTAAGGAGAACAAAGAGGCTTCAATGATTGTTCTTCTAGCTCTTGGCAAAGACTAGTATGTACAAAGACTTAAAAAGAGAGACCAGTAAAGTCAGAGAAGGAGCCTGACCTCTAAGAATATTTTTAAAATCTACTAATTAACACTGCTTAGAGCTAATAAGTGACTTGTTGCATCACCTGGGTCATTTCCTTCCAGATTTGAAGTAATGTGAGTAATTTGAGGCCAAGGAACTGAGAGCAATTTATTAAATTTTTGTTGCACAAAACAACCTTGTGATAGTATCTTCTTGACATGACTTATAGGAGTGATAAAGAACTCCTTTTTTAACAAGGTGATTTTTCAGGCTAAAAAAGTGAAAAACCTATCTCTAAATTAGACTAGATGAATGTGATTTTTTTTTATTGTGTATATTCCTTAGTGAGAGCAGAACATTAAATTACAATAATGTTTATACATTTACCTAAAATCTATAACTGTGAAACTAAGTAACATTATGTTCTAATAATATCTGTGGTTGTTTGAATATGTATATTTTATGTTGCCTAGACATTATCTCACTAAATCTTTCTGATTACCTGGTGACTTATCTTATAGGTGAGGAAACCAAGATCCAGAGTGATAAAGTATTGATATTTGCCCAAGTCCCACAGCTACTAAGTGGGAGAGCTGGGTATCAAAGCAAGATTAATGTGACTCCTGAGTTTCTTAGCCACGAAGAAATGTTTACAATTAGCCTAGAGACACCTAGGTTGATGTTGTATTCACCAGATCAGTGCCATTACTTAACGCCTCAATAGGCCAGGATTCCTTATAAACCCTTGTGTCCCTGTCCTGAGGATGCCCTATACTAACAATTTCACACTGAGAACATTAACTAAAAACCAAGTTTGAGTCTGGCAAAGTCTCTGTCTCATCAGAGTAGTGTGACATTTGCTAAGCCACTTTATTAAATGTCTGTTTTTGTGGTAGTTGCCTACCACAACTATCATGTCCTATCATGTCCCCTTCCCCAAATGTGTGCATGCCCTATTACCTGGGACCTGTGACTATGCTACCTTATGTGGTAAAAGAGACTTTGTAGATGTGATTTAAGTTAAACATCTTGAGATAGGAGAGTAGCCTCATTTATCCAAGTGTGCCTAATGTAATCACAAGAGTCCCTGTAAAAAGGAGGTAGGAAGGTCAGAGTCAGAGAAGGAGATGTAAAGATGGAAGGACAGGCCAGAGTGATTCAGAATCATGAACCAAGAAACCTAAGTAATCTCTAGAAACAGGAAATTGATTCTTCCCTAGAGCCTCCAGCAGGAACATAGCCCTGCTAGCACCTTGGTTTCATAGGGGTGCAACCCATTGCAGGTTTCTGACCTTCAGAATTATACAAGAACACACTTATGTTAACTCATGCCGCTAAATTTGCAGTAATTTGTTGCAGCAGCAACAGGAAGATAATGCAATTCCTTTATTTATGAAATAGGTGTAAGACTGACCTGATAGAATTGATGTAGAGAGATAAAAGACAAGAAATTGGGTGAATTGAATGCATGCAAGGGAGTTAGAGAATAAAGGTGTATCATGTGAGTTATTCCCTGAAAACCTAGGGAGTATTTATGTGAAACAGAATCCACCTCTCCCACCCCAGGCCTCCATAATGCCTTGGAGGTAGTTCGACTAGGGAGAACTAAACCTGATTCTCCTCCCTCATCATCACCCCTTAGGATTTTTAGAATCTGGTCTTGCTTTTCTCTCCTACCTCACCTCTATTTGATCTCTGCCTGAGAGATTTAATTCAACTGTAACTTCTGCCCAGGGGGTCTTTGTCTTTGCTGTTTATTCTTCCTGGAACTCCCTGATATCATTGCAGAACTGTCTTGCCGTTCAAATTTCAAATGAAATGATAGTACTTTCTGAAAGGACTTTCCAGATCATTCAAACCAAAGCAAACCTTCACTGCCACCTTCTATCACATTTCCTGAACTTAGATTTTCTGTGGTGCTTATCAGAACCTGAAGTACATACAAATGCATTCAACATATGCTCATGTATTTATTTTCTCTCTAACCTCTTCAGAATATTATATAGGTCAGGGCCATTGTCTTTCTCACTGCTGTAATCTCAGCAGTGAGAGTGCCTTTTAACATATATAAAAGGCATATAATCATGAACTTAATAAATTGCTTTTGACTGGTGGAACAGGTGATTGAAGACAGTGCTGCCTTCAGATATTTTGGTAAAATGAATTAATAAAGTTTCTTTTTGCTTAGGCCAATTTGGGAAAGTATTTTCTGCACTTGTATTCTACGTTATTCAATGTTTTTCAGCACTATGTGTATCCATCTGTCCATCTACGTATATACTATCCATTTCAATTAAAAATAAGACAGAGCAAAACATAAAGGATAAAATAACATTACTTCAAAATCTCACCACATAACTGCTTCCTTGAATATATTGTCTATATATAATACATATAGACAATTCTCCAAAGAAGACATACAAAGGGTTAATAAACACATGAAAAGATGTTCAACATCACTCATTATTAGAGAAATGCAAATCAAAACCAGAATCAGGTATCATCTCTTGTCGGTCAGAACAGCTTCTATCAAAAAGCATACAAACAAATTCTGCAAAAGTGTGGAGAAAAGGGAACCCTCTTATACAGTTGGTGGGAATGCAAACTGGTGAAGCCACTATGGATAACACTGAGGAGATTCCTTAAAAAACTGGGAATAGAACTGCCATATGACCCAGCAATCCAACTGCTGGGCATCCACACCAGCAGAGGAAACCGGAATTGAAACAGATACATGTACCCCATTGTTAATTGCAGCAGAGACATTACTTTGCCATCAAAGATTCGCCTAGTCAAGGCTATGGTTTTTCCTGTGGTCATGTATGGACGTGAGAGCTGGACTGTGAAGAAGGCTGAGCGCCGAAGAATTGATGCTTTTGAACTGTGGTGTTGGATAAGATTCTTGAGAGTCCCTTGGACTGCAAGGAGCTCCAACCAGTCCATTTTGAAGATCAGTCCTGGGATTTCTTTGGAAGGAATGATGCTAAAGCTGAAACTCCAGTATTTTGCCCACCTCATGTGAAGAGTTGACTCATTGGAGAAGACTCTGATGCTGGGAGGGATTGGGGGCAGGAGGAGAAGGGGACAGAGAAGGGGACAGCTCCTCTGGGAGTTGGTGATGGACAGGGAGGCCTGGCGTGCTGCGATTATGGGGTCGCAAAGAGTTGGACACAACTAAGTGACTGATCTGATCTGAATATTCCATTATGTATATGTACCACAACTACCTTATCCATTTGTCTGCTGATGGACATCTAGGTTGCTTCTATGTCCTAGCTGGTGCTCTGGGACAGCCCAGAGGGATGGGGTGGGGAGGGAGGAAGGAAGGGGCTTCAGGATGGGGAGACCCATGTACAACTGTGGTTGATTCATGTTGATTTATGGCAAAAACTGCCATAATATTGCAAAGTAATTATCTCCAATTAAAATAAATTAATTTTAAAATTAAAAAAAAAAAAAACATACACACACACACACACCAAATCCCACCTCAGTTCACGGGTCATCTCCTCCAGAAGTCCCACTTTGAAGAGATAGTCCTTTTGTGTGCTCTTGTGGCACTGTATCCTGCAATATCACTGCCTGCATATGACATTAGACACTCTGTGTGTGTGCATGCTAAGTCACTTCAGTCGTGTCTGACTCTGTGGGACCCTATGGACTGTAGCATGCCAGGCTCCTCTGTCCATGGGGTTCTCCAGACAGGACTACTTGGGTTGGTTGCCATGCCCCCACCTCCAGGGGAATCTTCCCGACCTAGGGATTGAACCCATGTCTCTTACATTGGCAGGTGGGTTCTTTATCACTGGAGCAACCTGGGAAGCCCATTATATACACTGTGCTGTGCTGTGCTGTGCTGCTGCTTAGTTGCTCAGTCATGTCCAACTCTGTGTCCCATGGATTGCAGCCTGCCAGGCTCCTTTGTCCATCGGGATTCTCCAGGCAAGAATACTAGAGTGGGTTGCCATACCCTCCTCCAGGGGATCTTCCCAACCCGGAATGGAACCCAGGTCTCCTGCATTACAGGCAGATTGTTTACCATCTGAGCCACCAGGGAAACCCAAGAATACTGGACTGGGTAGCCTTCTCCAGGGGATCTTTCCAATCTGGGTCTCCTGCATTGCAGGCAGATTCTTGACCAGCTGAGCTACCAGGGAAGCCCCATTATATAGCCTAGTGATTGGTTATATACGTATCTGTCTCTCCCATTAGTTTCCAACTCTTGAAGGCAGGGACTGTGCTTGTTCGAATGCTCATGCTTAACAGAAATCTTCCTGTCCCATGGAAATCCAACACACTTTTGTTGAAGCAATGAATCATCCTTGCTACCTCTCTCTCCTTCATGCCCCACGGCCTATCCTTCCTCAAGTCCTATCCACATCAAAATACTCCTTGAATGCATTGATTTCTCTCCATCTTCACCACTCTGCTTCAAGCCATCATCCTCTATCGGCTGGACCTATGTAACAGCCTTCCAATTGCCTAAATTACTTTAACCCCAGCAATCTAGTCTCCATACAACAGCTAGAGGGGTTTTTCTAAAATGGAGATCTCATCATGTCACTTTCTAGCCAGAAAGTCTTTAGTGGTACCCATTAACAGCAGCTCAATAAAAAGCTTGAGGGCTATTCAAAATCTTAATTTTAGTAATAAAAATTCCTACAAGCTTATACCCCAGGATGATTTAACCTCTATAACACACAAGAACTACTATAGGGCTGTAAGGTGCCTCCTTAACATTTAATAAAGTGTCTAGAGTGAACCCATTTTCTCTGCCTTCTTTGCTTATTAATGTCTCAAACTTTTTGATTCAAATTTGATATAATATTTGATCTAATGGAGAAATAAATGATTAAAAGTCTTTTCATAATATTTGTACCCAGGAGCTCATGTGTCACCATGGTGAGATTATGCTGTCAGGATATGACATAGAATTATTATGATGTCATTGCCCCCTAAAGCAAGCTGAGCCATTGTAAATCCAGCAGTTTCCCTGGCAGAGGAAACCAACAAGTTCCTGGACATGAATCTCTTCATTTATGTCCTCCTTTTATCAATTTGGACAAATAGTTGTTTAGATAGAAATGAAAGCAATGGATCTGCTACTACAGGTATGTGCCTAACCTTAAATGCTAGAAACTATGATCTATTAATTTAAATACATTCAAGTACTTAATTATACAAGCTAGCTGTGTTTAAGAAATCTGCTGTTTCTTCTACCTTACTATGAGTAGGTCTTCAAGAATTTCTAGGACAACATCTGAGAGTTATACTTCCATGTAAAAATTTCAAACAACATAGAAACATGAAGAGTACAACCATACTGTCCCCTTTCATTCCCCGTCCCCACCCAATCCACCAACCCCTGCCTCCTCCTCCCACCAGCCAAACTAGAAAATTCTATGTGAATGAGTGAATCTAGCATGGTACCTAACACAAAGTGGGTTTCAAAAAAATTTTTTTTTCCTGTCCATTCCATTTTCCTACCATACACATTCACACACACACATCAACACTCAAGTACATTCACACACTCAAAAACCTAGGTAATGGGTTGAACAAGCCACGATGTGGGGTAACCTAGGTAATTATACTGATTAGCCAGAGATAGCTCCCAGAGTTGGCTTCTAGACTGTGGCTGGCTGGGGATGTGAGAGAACAAGGAAAATTATATTGGAACACTTATCATGTTTAAAGAAATAATTGACTTTGACCTATAGTAACAACCCCATCAAAATGGAAGCAGACTTGGTTACCTAGCACATGTTCTGATGACATATTTTATTTCACAGTAGCTACACATGTTGAATCCACGCAGATAGGAATCGAAGGAGTAGAGCAACGGCCAAACATTTTCCTAGGTGTTATCTTCATCACCTGCTTTATTTTAAGATGTTATTGCCTTATGCACGATAGCTGTGTGTACATGGATGCCTGTAAAGAAACAACGTAAGTCTTACACCTTTGAATTAAAAATAAAGGTGTGTGTGTGTGTGTGTGTGCACGCGTTCTTCACTATAACTCTATAACTGTGAGAGTGAGGAAGCCCCCAAAGCAGCAACATAAGTCTTACACCTATGAATTAAAAATACAAGGGGTAGGGGGGAATGCATGCATGTACATAAACATAGACAGGTTCACTGTTGTTTTGGTTACTTAATGTTAACTTTAGATGTCAAAAGAGCTACCAACATCTTGTGGGTTGGATATGTTCACTTAAATGAAGCTCTTAAATGATCTCAAGTACATTATCAATTTAGCCAAAACTATCTCCTACTCAGGGTTCAGTTGAGCCCCATGTTGCTAATTTCATGATAAATTGAGTCTAGGAAAAGAGGGGATGACTATCTAAATAAGACAGAATCAAAATCTTCTCAGGGGAGAGAGAAGGAGTTGAGTTTCTGCATTCCAAAGATAGTAATGCATTTTAGATAATCTACTATATTAAGATATAATAACATGAAAAATTATTGTGTTCAGTGATCTTAGTCCCTGCCTTTTATATAGGAGGATCAAGCTGGCTATGACATACTGGGTGCCTAAAATTCTCCCAATCCAAGAACTGGTGACTGAAATGTATCACTGTTCTATTCATTTGGTTTTAGAGTAATCTTGTGAGTATAAACATGCATGGATACAAAATTTGATGGTTTAAATACGATAGGAAAACAACAAATTCGGTCAAAATATTTTTTATGTGACATTTATGCCTCATTTGCATATCAACTTGTGACTTTTTTAATAAAAAGCTTAATTTCTAGAATAGATAAAATTCTCTCCCTCTCAATGGTAGATTTGAAACAAGTTTGTGTCATTCCATACATGACCATATGGTTATCTATTGTGGTTGAAACAGTAAAATTAAGAAAAAGCGTTCAAATCTGTAACCTGAGTCATGGCTTTCAGCACTCCCCAATTCTTATTGTGTTCAATTTTCCTGCTAGAGCCAAAAAAAGACCAGAAGTCAAAACTGACACAATAGCCAGTGCTTTCCATTGATAGCAAGAGTACTCTTCTGATTTAAATTGTTATACTCCAAATCTTCTGTATTTTCAGGGTCAAGAAAGAAGACGTCACCAAAACATCCACATCATTTAAAATATCATTCACTGAGTCCAAGTCACTGACTGCTGGTCCAAGGAGTCCCGAAAAACAATCAGTGCTATCTAGTATAGATAAGTCATCTAGGCCCTCAAGTCCACAAAAAGCCTCTGTGCCTTCAAGTACAGAAAAGTTAGTCAGGCCCTCAAGTCAACAAAACCCATCCAAGCCATCAGCTCCCAAAAAAGTGTTAGGATCATTCTCCCAGGAAAAGTTGCATAGGATACACAGTCCAAAAAAGGCACATAGGTGGGCTCATGCCCATAAGCTAGTCAGTCAGATCAGTCCATACTATCCAAAGAAAGCCATCAAGCCAACTTGGCCATCAAGTCTACAATGTCTGGTCAAGCCAACCAAAATGTCTCCACCATATCCAAAGAGTCAAAGTGTCCCTGAGCAATCAAGTATAGTGAAACTGACCAAACTCCAGAGACATCTTAAACTAAAAAGACCAGCTAGTGAAGTTAGGGCAGAAATATTATCTAGGCCTCAACCAGTGAAGTTTTGTCAATGCTACAAGGAAAAATTCATTGTTTGCAATGCTGTTTCTGAGCCATTCATCACTCCTTCAGAAGAGAATATGAAGCATGTTCCAATTCCACTTTCTTCATGCAAACTGAAGTGCTTTTACAAGTCATCTCACAAGATCGAGCCCGAAGATAATGCACTGTATGGCAACATGAATGATAGCCATTTGTCAACATATAGCAGTGATAGTGAGAGTGACAGGGAGATGATTATTATGCACAATGTAAAATGCAAGTAAGCCACCTATAAAGCCTCCCAAAATAATTAAGGGCTCAAAAAAAAAAAAAAAAAGGGTCACCCATGCAGAAAAAGCAAACTTCTACCAACTAGTATATTCTCACCATATTTAAGAACCTGGTAGAGGAACAACCCACTTGGGATCATCATTGAGATTAGACCTATCCATCTCAAGTTAATTTACTTGAAAAATTGTAAATAAATGTGTGACACAACAACTGATTTTATTGTAATTATTATTTCATTTTAGAGGTATAAATCTCTTGTAGGTGTGTTAGATCTGCTTGGGCAAACTCCAGAAGGTGGTGAGGGACAAGGAAGCCTGGTGTGCTGCAGTCCATGGGGTCGCAAAGAGTCAGACATGACTTGGTGACTGAACAACAACAACAACTTGTATCTGGTCACTTGGATGGGCTTCCCAGGTGGTACAGTAGTAAAGAATCCTTTTGCCAATGCAGGAGACTGCAGTTCAATCCCTGGGTCAGGATATCCGTTGGAGGAGGAAATAGCAACCCACTCCAGTATTCTTGTCTGGGAAATCCCACGGATAGAGGAGCCTGAAGGGCTACAGTCCATGGGGTAAAAGAGTTGGACACAGGCAACCACTTGGACAGGAACCATAATTACACACACACACATTTAGAAAGGTATTGCAAGATGGGTACCCTGGGCTTCTCTTTTCCTTGGAATAGCCCTCAATTGAAGTCTCAACACAATTAGCTATTTTTTTAAAATGTTGACATACAGTCCTCACAGTTTAAGAATGTCTTTCTATGGTGCCCAGTGCTTGACAGAAATGGTTGGTTCTGTACATTGGAGGAATCCCTGATAGTCATTTCCTTTTTAAAATAATATTTATTTGACCATACCAGTTCTTAGTTGTGGCATGCAAACTGTTAGTTGTGGCATGTGGGATCTAGTTCCCTGACCAGGGATAGAACCTAGGCCCCCTGCTTTGGGAGTGTGGAGTTTTAGCCACTGGACCACTAGGGAAGTCCCAATAGTCATTCATAATACCACTGCCTCTGGTGACTGCTACCAAAGTAAGGGTCCAGGCTCCAACACTGATGCTAAAGTTTTGATTCTTTTTGTTATCTTTCAAATTATAAAAAGAATTTGCCCTGTTGTGCATTCTCAGAATGTCCCAGTTAGAGGTTGGATATCTACCCATTTTCTTCACATGGTACCTTCCCACTTGGAATCATCAGGGCTGGGAGGCCACGAGAAAACCTTGGAGTTATGTTTTCCAATTTACCCACTGATAAGAGGTTATCCTTCCCTGCTTCCAAGAGCACGGCTCAAAAAAGTGGACAAAATCCTGGAGTCCCAGCCTATACTCTAGTACAGTGAGGTCAGTCCCCTGTCACATTCAGCAGGATCAGTTAAATTCCATAGCTAGCATATATTGGATGTGTACTACTTGCCTTACATTGTACTAGTCCCTTTATGTCCAGGATATATGAGGGCCACCCTCCCCTCAATTTTTCTGATTTAGCAAAAGGATTCACAAGACTCAAAATCAGATTATAGTCATGGATGAGGTTTATTAGAGCAAAAATATACAAACCAAAAACAACAGGAAAAAGATGTCTATTCAGAGGAATCAGAGAGGTTGGACACATGCTTTTGAGTACTTGCCCCTCTGGGGCCATCTAGGACATGCTCTCTTCTCTAGCAACAAACTAGAGAGTTGCATTAGTATGCAACATGTCTCTGCCCAGGGAAGCCTCAATATCTGAGGCTTTTATTGAGAATGGGTCCCATAGGTACATCATGTTCCATGACTAGCCATGGCAAGTGAAACTCAGGATCCCAACAATGACATCAGATGCACATTATTGATGCTGATGTTTGTGCAAAACAATCAAGTGAAAAAAAAAAAAAACATGATCATCAATCAATTAACATTAGAACATTCCTCCAGGACTGGCCAATAGTCAAATCACAGTTTCCAGTTCCCTTGACGTACAAAGACGAAACAACCAGACCTGCTGTGTTAACACTTTCCTCACATTTTACATGTTTTATTTAATCTCCAACAGTTCCTTATTATATGAAGTATTATATGAGTTAACTTATGCTCTGTAACATACAGTAATATCACATCTAGCAATTGATTGAATCAAGATATGAATTTACGATTGGCTTAGGTTCAAATTTTCATTATGATGTACTGCCTTCTCACTACCAGTTTCTAGGGTATCTGTTTATTCACAAATCACCCAGTTCACTGCTGTCAGCAAAATCCCTAACCGAGCTGTAATCAATCTGGACCATCCTCCTAACCTACCATGAGCATATAAAGATGTCTTGTGTTCATTCAGATCTGACTTCCCCACAGCCTCTGCCTCTACTGGTGGGGTCTGTAAGGTCATCATGAAATTTAGGACGGCACAAAGTAGCTGCTGATGCATAAAATTTTTCAGAGGTGGAATATACATTTATAAAGCATCGTGGGAGCTACAGACTTGACTTCCTATTAGTATTACTATTTTGGAAAAGATAAAGTGTAAAGGGTTAGAACTGTTCTGGGCTAACCTGGTCTTTTTAAAATTCACAAATAGAAGCAAAAATTCTCATCAAATTTTTATGGTTTAGTATGAAAAACAATTCAAACAGAAAAGTAGAAAAAGAAGTATGAATGAATGCCAATATAAACATTGCTTAGACTGAACGATTATCACTACATGTTCAATTTTGTTTCATTTAAACTTCTGTCCATTGCCCTACCATTTGTATCTCTAAAAGATACAAATCTCTAAAAGATACAAATCGGGAGGAGCTAAGATGGTGAAGGAATAGGACGGGGAGAACACTTTCTCCTCCACAAATTCATCAAAAGAACATTTAAACGCCGAGTAAATTCCACAAAACAAATTCTGAATGCTGGCAGAGGACATCAGGCACCCAGAAAAGCAACCCATTGCCTTCTAAAGGAGGTAGGAAAAAATATAAAAGAGAAAAAAAGAGACAAAAGAGGGAGGGATGGACCCCTGTCTGGGGAAAGGAGTCTTAAAAAGAGAGAAGTTTCCAAACACCGGGAAACATTCTCACTGCCGAGTCTGTGCCAAACCTGGGAAGCACAGAGGGCCACATAACAGGGAGGAAAAATAAATAAACAATTAAAACCCACAGATTATGAGCCCTACGATAACTTACCCAGTGGAGAAGCAGCCCAGACGCCTGCATCCGCCATTAGCAAGCAGGGCTGGGCAGGGAGGCGCCACATGGGCTGCATCGCTTAGAGTAAGGACTGGCCTGAATATCTCGAGCGCTACCTGAGCGAAATAATTTGGGCTAGCAAACCAGACTGTGGGATATCTACCACACGAGAAGCCAGCCCTAACCTAAGACACCACCAGGCCCGCACACAGAACAAAGGACTGTACAGAGATAGCCGGCTGCAGACCGTTCCCCTCCGGTGACAGGCAGCCAGAGCCAGAGGGGGGCAATCGCAGCCCCAGAGAGACATTATCTACAAAACTGTAAACAGGCATCTTTGCTAACTAAGACTTCTTGGGGCTCTGGTCGGTCAACATCTGCCTGAGAAGTTGTGCCGGTTGTACACCTAGAAAACCGAGTGGTGGGGAGGCGATAAGTTGCAGAAGCGGCGCTTGCTAAACACCTCATCACTTGCGCTGCTGGAACCTGCAAAGGGCACAAAATGCAGGCCCAACTGAGTCTGGGCCTCTGAGGACTACCCAAGTGCCTGAACTTGAGCGGCTTAGACCTGGGAGGGGCAAGCAGCCCAGGGCTGGGCGTGGATGGTTCCAGTGGGGAAACCTAGAGCCTGAGCAGAGTGGGCAGGGAGGCTACACACACCGTGAGTGGGGGCAGGCCCAGAGTGGCTGAGGCACTGCGAGCACATGCCAGTGCTATTTATTTGCAGTGTCCCTCCCTCCCCACAGCGCGACTGAACAAGAGAGCCTAAAAAAAAAAAAAAAAAAGGGTGTCCACCACCACACCCTTTGTATCAGGGCGGAAATCAGAAACTGAAGGGACGAGCAAACAGAAGAAGCTGTAACAGAGGGAACCACCATGGAAGCGACAGGCAATAAACTAAAACCCCATGGTTAGTACCAACTACATAGGAAGGGGCCTATAGATCTTAAGAAATATAAGCCAGAACAAGGAACTAGCCAAAAATGAACTGAACCCACAACAATATCAGAGAAAGTCCTATATATATTTTTACTATTTTTATGATCATTCCTTCTTTCTATTTTTTTAATTAAAAAAATTTTAAATCCTCTATTACTCCTTTAATCTTCACTTTTATAACCTACTATTACTTTGTAAAAAAATAAATAAATAAATAAAAGACCCTTTAAAAAAAAAAACCTTCATATATATATATATTTATAACTTTTGTGACCCCCCCCTTTTTTTTTTTTTTTTCTTTTCTTTAACATTGTATTTTTGAAATTCCAAACTCTGCTCTAGATTTTTAATTTTAGAGTTTTGGTATTTGTTATCAATTTTGTACCTATTTTTTTAAATAACTTTTGTGACTTTTTTTCCCTCTCTCTTCCTATCTCTTCATCTTTTCTTTAACATTGTATTCCTGAAATTCCAAACTCTACTCTAGATCTTTAATTTATGCTTTCTGGTACTTGTTATCAATTTGTACCTATATCTTCTTTATAATTTTTGTGACTTTGTTTGTTTTTGTTTTTGTTTTCTTTTTCTTCTTCTTTTCTTTAACATTGTATTTTTGAAATTTCAAACTCTACTCTAGATTTTTAACTTTTGCTTTTTGTTATTTGTTATAAATTTTGTACCTATATTTTCTGTATAACTTTTGTGACTCTTTTTTTCTTTTTCTTTTTCTCTCTTTCTTTTCCTCCTTCTTTTCTTTAACATTGTATTTTTGAAACTCCAAACTCTACTCTAGATTTTTAATTTTTGCTTTTAGGTATTTGTTACCAATTTTGTACCTTTAAGAACCCAATCTTCAGTACCCACTTTTTACTAGGGAGCAAGATTACTGGCTTGACTGTTCTCTCCACCTCCGGACTCTCCTTTTTCTTAACCAGGTCGCCTGCGTCTCCTCCCTAACCCCTCTCTATTCTACCCAACTCTGTGAATTTCTGTGTGTTCCAAACAAAGGAAACACTTAGGGAACTGATTACTGACTGGATCTGTCTCTCTCCTTTTCATTCCCTCCTTTTATCCTCCTGACCACCTCTGTCTCCTTCCTCCCTCTTCTCTTCTCTGTATAACTCCATTAACATCTCTGAGCGGTCCAGTTGTGGAGTGCACATAAGGAAGTGATTACTCGTTAGCCCGCTCTCTCCTCTGTTGATTCCACCACATCTCATTCGGGTCACCTCTAACAACCTCCTCCCTCTTCTCTTCCCCATGTAACATTGTGAATCTCACTGGGTGACCCTCACGGTGGAGAAACTTTTCATCTTTAACCTAGATGTTTTATCAATGGTGCTGTATAGAAGGAGATGTTTTGAGACTACTGTAAAAATAAGACCGATAACTGGAAGCAGGAGGCTTAAGTCCAAACCCTGACTCCAGGGAACATTAATTGACAGGAGCTCATCAAATGCCTCCACACTTACACTGAAACCAAGCATCACACAAGGGCCAACAAGTTCCATGGCAAGACATACCAAGCAAATTCTCCAGCAAAACAGGAACGCAGCCCTAAGCTCCAATATACAGGCTACCCAAAGTCACCCCAGAACCATAGACATCTCATAACTCATTACTGGACACTTCATTGCACTCCAGAGAGAAGAAATCCAGCTCGATCCACCAGAACACCGACACAAACTTCCCTAACCAAGAAACCTTGACAAGCCACCTATACAAACCCACACACAGTGAGGAAACGCCATAATAAAGAGAACTCCACAAACTGCCAGAATACAGTAAGGACACCCCAAACTCAGCAATTTAAACAAGATGAAGAGACAGAAGAATTCCCAGCAGGTAAAGGAACAGGATAAATGCCCACCAAACCAAACAAAAGAGGAAGAAATAGCAAATCTACCTGATAAAGAATTCTGAATAATGATAGTGAAATTAATCCAAAATCTGGAAATCAAAAATGGAATCACAGATAAATAGCCTGGACAAAAGCATTGAGAAGATGCAAGAAAGGTTTAACAAGGACCTAGAAGAAATAAAAAAGAGTCGATATATAATGAATAATGCAATAAATGAGATCCAAAACACTCTGGAGGCAACAAATAGTAGAATAACAGAGGCAGAAGATACAATTAGTGAAATAGAAGATAGAATGGTAGAAATAAATGACTCAGAGGAGAAAAAAAGAAAAACAAATTAAAAGAAATGAGGACAATCTCAGAGACCTCCAGGACAATATTAAACGTTACAACATTCGAATCATAGGAGTCCCAGAAGAAGAAGACAAAAAGAAAGACCATGAGAAAATACTAGAGGAGATAATAGTAGAAAACTTCCCTAAAATGGGGAAGGAAACAGTCACTCAAGTCCAAGAAACCCAGAGAGTCCCACACAGGATAAACCCAAGGCAAAACACCCCAAGACACATATTAATCAAATTAACAAAGATCAAACATAAAGAACAAATATTAAAAGCAGCAAGGGAAAAACAACAAATAACACACAAGGGAAATCCCATAAGGATAACAGCTGATCTTTCAATAGAAACTCTCCAAGCCAGGAGGGAATGGCAAGACATACTTAAAGTGATGAAAGAAAATAACCTACAGCCCAGATTATTGTACCCAGCAAGAATCTCATTCAAATATGAAGGAGAAATCAAAAACTTTACAGACAAGCAAAAGCTGAGAGAATTCAGCACCACCAAACCAGCTCTCCAACAAACACTAAAGGACATTCTCTAGACAGGAAACACAAAAAGGGTATATAAATTTGAACCCAAAACAATAAAGTAAATGGCAATGGGTTCATACTTATCAATAATTACCTTAAATGTAAATGGGTTGAATGCCCCAACCAAAAGACAGAGACTGGCCAAATGGATACAAAAACAAGACCCCTACATATGTTGTCTACAAGAGACCCACCTCAAAACAGGGAACACATACAGACTGAAAGTGAAGGGCTGGCAAAAAATTTTCCATGCAAATAGAGACCAAAAGAAAGCAGGATTAGCAATACTCATATCAGAAAAAATAGACTTTAAAACAAAGGCTGTGAAAAGAGACAAAGAAGGTCACTACATAATGCTCAAAGGATCAATCCAAGAAGAAGATATAACAATTATAATATATATATGAACCCAACATAGGAGCACCGCAATATGTAAGGCAAAAACTAACAAGTATGAAAGGAGAAGATAACAACAACACAATAATAGTGGGAGACTTTAATACCCCACTCATACCAATGGATAGATCAACTAAACAGAAAATTAACAAGGAAACACAAACTTTAAATGATACAATAGACCAGTTAGACTTAATTGATATCTATAGGACATTTCATCCCAAAACAATGAATTTCACTTTTTTCTCAATCGCACATGGAACCTTCTCCAGGATAGATCACATCCTGGGCCATAAATCTAGCCTTGGTAAATTCAGAAAAATCGAAATCATTCCAAGCATCTTTTCTGACCACAATGCAGTAAGATTAGATCTCAATAACAGGAGAAAAACTACTAAAAATTCCAACATATGGAGGCTGAACAATACGCTGCTGAATAACCAACAAATCACAGAAGAAATAAAAAAAGAAATCAAAATTTGCATAGAAATGAAAGAAAATTAAAACATAACAACCCAAAACCTATGGAACACTGTAAAAGCAGTCCTAAGGGGAAAGTTCATAGCAATACAGGCATACCTCAAGAAACAAGTAAAAAGTCAAATAAATAACCTAAATCTACACCTAAAGCAACTAGGAAAAGAAGAAATGAAGAACCCCAAATTTAGTAGAAGGAAAGAAATCTTAAAACTTAGGGCAGAAATAAATGCAAAAGAAACAAAAGGGACCATAGCAAAAATCAATAAAGCCAAAAGTTGGCTCTTTGAAAGGATAAATAAAATTGACAAACCATTAGCCAGACTCATCAAGAAACAAAGGGAGAAAAATCAAATCAATAAAATTAGAAATGAAAATGGAGAGAACACAACAGAGAACACAGAAATACAAAGGATCATAAGAGACTACTATCAGCAATTATATGGCAATAAAATGGACAATGTGGAAGAAATGGACAAATTCTTAGAAAAGTACAACTGTCCAAAACTGGATCAGGAAGAAATAGAAAATCTTAACAGACCCATCACAAGCAAGGAAATTAAAACTGTAGTCAGAAATCTTCCAGCAAACAAAAGCCCAGGTCCAGGGACCGGGGAGCCTGGTGAGCTTCCGTCTATGGGGTCGCACAGAGTCGGACACTACTGAAGTGACTTAGCAGCAGCAGCAGACGGCTTCACAGCTGAATTCTACCAAAAATTTAGAGAAGAGCTAACACCTATCCTACTTAAACTCTTCCAGAAAATTGCAGAGGAAGGTAAACTTCCAAACTCATTCTATGAGGCCACCATCACCCTAATACCAAAACCGGACAAAGATGCCACAAAAAAAGAAAACTACAGGCCAATATCACTGATGAACATAGATGCAAAAATCCTTAACAAAATTCTAGCAATCAGAATCCAACAACACATTAAAAAGATCATACATCATGACCAAGTGGGCTTTATTCCAGGAATGCAAGGATTCTTCAATATCCACAAATCAATCAATGTAATACACCACATTAACAAATTGAAAAATAAAAACCATATGATTATATCAATAGATGCAGAGAAAGCTTTTGACAAAGTTCAACATCAATTTATGATAAAAACTCTCCAGAAAGCAGGAATAGAAGGAACATACCTCAACATAATAAAAGCTATATATGACAAACCCACAGCAAACATTATCCTCAATGGTGAAAAACTGAAAGCATTTAATCTAAAGTCAGGAACAAGACAAGGGTGCCCACTTTCACCATTATTATTCAACATAGTTTTGGCAGGTTTGGCCACAGCAATCAGAGCAGAAAAAGAAATAAAAGGAATCCAAATTGGAAAAGAAGAAGTAAAACTCTCACTGTTTGCAGATGACATGATACTGTACATAGAAAACCCTAAAGACTCCACCAGAAAATCAATAGAACTAATCAATGAATATAGTAAAGTTGCAGGATATAAAATCAACACACAGAAATCCCTTGCATTCCTGTACAATAATAATGAGAAAACAGAAAGAGAAATTAAGGAAACAATTCCATTCACCATTGCAATGAAAAGAATAAAATACTTAGGGATATATCTACCTAAAGAAACTAAAGACCTATATATAGAAAACTATAAACCACTGGTGAAAGAAATCAAAGAGGACACTAATAGATGGAGAAATATACCATGTTCATGGATTGGCAGAATCAATATAGTGAAAATGAGTATACTACCCAAAGCAATTTACAGATTCAATGCAATCCCCATCAAGCTACCAATGGTATTCTTCACAGAGCTAGAACAAATAATTTCTCAATTTGTATGAAAATACAAAAAACCTCGAATAGCCAAAGCTATCTTGAGAAAAAACAATGGAACTAGAGGAATCAACCTGCCTGACTTCAGGCTCTACTACAAAGCCACAGTCATCAAGACAGTATGGTACTAGCACAAAGACAGAAATATAGATCAATGGAATAAAATAGAAAGCCCAGAGATAAATCCATGCACATATGGACACCTTATCTTTGACAAAGGAGGCAAGAATATACAATGAATTAAAGACAATCTCTTTAACAAGTGGTGCTGGGAAAACTGGTCAAATTCTTGTAAAAGAATGAAACTAGAACACTTTATAACACCATACACAAAAATAAACTCAAAATGGATTAAAGATCTAAATGTAACACTAGAAACTATAAAACTCCTAGAGGAAAACATAGGCAAAACACTCTCTGACTTACATCACAGCAGGATCCTCTTTGACCCACCTCCCAGAATATGGGAAATAAAATCAAAAATAAACAAATGGGACCTAATTAAACTTAAAAGCTTTTGCACAACAAAGGAAACTATAAGCAAGGTGAAAAGACAGCCTTCTCCCATTGTTTTCATAATGGGAGAAAATAATAGCAAATGAAGCAACTGACGAACAACTAATTTCAAAAATATACAAGCAACTCCTTCAGCTCAATTCTAGAAAAATAAATGACCCAGTCAAAAAATGGGCCAAAGAACTAAATAGACATTTCTCCAAAGAAGACATACAGATGGCTAACAAACACATGAAAAGATGCTCAACATCACTCATTATCAGAGAAATGCAAATCAAAACCACTATGAGGTACCATTTCATGCCAGTCAGAATGGCTGCGATCCAAAAGTCTACAATCAATAAATGCTAGAGAGGGTTTGGAGAAAAGGGAACCGTCTTACACTGTTGGCGGGAATGCAAACTAGTACAGCCACTATGGAGAACAGTATGGAGATTCCTCAAAAAACAGGGAATAGAACTGCCTTATGATCCAGCAATCCCACTGCTGGGCATACACATTGAGAAAACCAGAATTGAAAGAGACATGTGTACCCCAATGTTCATCCCAGCACTGTTTATAATAGCCAGGACATGGAAGCAACCTAGATGTCCATCAGCAGATGAATGGATAAGAAAGTGGTGGTACGTATACACAATGGAGTATTACTCAGCCATTAAAAAGAATACATTTGAATGAGTTCTAATGAGGTGGATGAAACTGGAGCCTATTATACAGAGTGAATTAAGCCAGAAAGAAAAACACAAATACAGTATACTAACACATATATATGGAATTTAGAAAGAGGGTAACAATAACCCTGTATATGAGACAGCAAAAGAGACACCGATGTATAGAATAGTCTTTTGGACTCTGGGAAAGGGAGAGGGTGGGATGACTTGGGAGAATGGCATTGAAATATGTATAATATCGTATTTGAAATGAGTCGCAAGTTCAGGTTCGATGCCTGATACCAGATGCCTGGGGCTGGTGCACTGGGACAACCCAGAGGGATGGTATGCGGAGGGAAGAGGGAGGAGGGTTCAGGATGGGGAACATGTATATGCCTGTGGCAGATTCATTTTGAAGAATGGCCAAACCAATGCAATATTGTAAAGTTAAATAAAATAAAATTTAAAAAATACTAAATAAACAAATAATAAAAGATACAAATCTAGGTACAGCCCAGGTTGCTGTACTCAGCAAGGATGTCATTCAAATATGAAGGAGAAATCAAAAGCTTACAGACAAAAAAAAAGCTGAGAGAATTCAGCACCACCTAACCAGCTCTCCAACAAATGCTAAAAGATCTTCTCTAGATACGAAACACAGAAAGGGTATATAAACTCAAACCCAAAGCAATAAAGTAAATGGCAATGGGATCATACTTATCAATAATTACCTTAAACGTAAATGGGTTGAATGTCCCAACTAAAATACAAAGACTGGCTGAATGGATACAAAAACAAGACCCCTATATATACTGTCCATGATCCAGCGGATGTTGGCAATTTGATCTCTGGTTCCTCTGCCTTTTCTAAAACCAGCTTGAACATAAGGAAGTTCATGGTTCACATATTGCTGAAGCCTGGCTTGGAGAATTTTGAGCATTACTTTACTAGCGTGTGAGATGAGTGCAATTGTGCGGTAGTTTGAGCATTCTTTGGCATTGCCTTTCTTTGGGATTGGGATGAAAACTGACCTTTTTCAGTCCTGTGGCCACTGCTGAGTTTTCCAAATTTGCTGGCATATTGAGTGCAGCACTTTCACAGCATCATCTTTCAGAATTTGGAATAGCTCCACTGGAATTCCATCACCTCCACTAGCTTTGTTCGTAGTGATGCTTTCTAAGGCCCACTTGACTTCACATTCCAGAATGTCTGGCCCTAGGTCAGTGATCACACCATCATGATTATCTGGGTCATGAAGATCTTTTGTATAGTTCTTCTGTGTATTCTGGCCACCTCTTCTTAATATCTTCTGCTTCTGTTAGGTCCATACCATTTCTGTCCTTTATTGAGCCCATCTTTGCATGAAATGTTCCTTTGGTATCTCTGATTTTCTTGAAGAGATCCCTAGTCTTTCCCATTCTATTGTTTTCCTCTATTTCTTTGCATTGATCGTTGGATCATGGAAAAAGCAAGAGAGTTCCAGAAAAACATCTATTTCTGCTTTATTGACTATGCCAAAGCCTTTGACTGTGTAGATCACAATAAACTGTGGAAAATTCTGAAAGAGATGTGAATACCAGACCACCTGATCTGCCTCTTGAGAAATTTGTATGCAGGTCAGGAAGCAACAGTTAGAACTGGACATGGAACAACAGACTGGTTCCAAATAGGAAAAGGAGTACGTCAAGGCTGTATATTGTCACCCTGCTTATTTAACTTATATGCAGAGTACATCATGAGAAACGCTGGACTGGAAGAAACACAAGTTGGAATCAAGATTGCTGGGAGAAATATCAATAACCTCAGATAGGCAGATGACACCACCCTTATGGCAGAAAGTGCAGAGGAACTCAAAAGTCTCTTGATGAAAGTGAAAGTGGAGAGTGAAAAGGTTGGCTTAAAGCTCAACATTCAGAAAACGAAGATCATGGCATCTGGTCCTATCACTACATGGGAAATAGATGGGGGAAACAGTGGAAACAGTGTCAGACTTTATTTTTCTGGGCTCCAAAATCACTGCAGATGGTGACTGCAGCCATGAAATTAAAAGACGCTTACTCCTTGGAAGGAAAGTTATGACCAACCTTATCTAGGGTATATTCAAAAGTATATTCAAAAGCAGGGACATTACTTTGCCAATAAAGGTTCGCCTAGTCAAGGCTATGTTCTTTCCTGTGGTCATGTATGAATGTGAGAGCTGGACTGTGAAGAAAGCTGAGCGCCAAAGAATTGATGCTTTTGAACTGTGGTGTTGGGGAAGACTCTTGTGAGTCCCTTGGACTGCAAGGAGATGCAACTAGTCCATTCTGAAGGAGATCAGCCCTGGGATTTCTGTGGAAGGAATGATGCTAAAGCTGAAACTCCAGTATTTTGGCCACCTCGTGTGAAGAGTTGACTCATTGGAGAAGACTCTGATGCTGGGAGGGATTGGGGCAGGAGGAGATGGGGACGACAGAGGATGAGATGGCTGGATGGCATCACTGACTCGATGGATGTGAGTCTGAGTGACCTCCGGGAGTTGGTGATGGACAGGGTGGCCTGGCGTGCCGCAGTTCATGGGGTCACAAAGAGTCGGACACGACTGAGCAACTAATCTGATCTTATCTGATATATATTGTCTACAAATGATCCACCTCAAAACAAGGGACACATACAGACTGAAGGTCTGGAAAAAGATATTCCACACAAATAGAGACCAAAAGAAAGCAGGACTAACAATACTCATATCAGATAAAATAGACTTGAAAATAAAGGCTGTCAAAAGAGACTAAGATGGACACTACATAATGCTCAATGGATCAATCCAAGAAGAAGATATTACAATTATAAATATATATATGCACCCAACATATGAGCATTGCAATATGTAAGACAAATGCTAATATGTATGAATAAGTATGAAAGGGGACATTTGTTTGTGGTGATTGATGTTGTTCAGTATCCAAGTCATGTTCCACTCTTCATGACGCCATGGACTGCAGCATGCCAGGCTGCCCTGTCCCTCACCATCTCCCAGAGTTTGCCAAAATTCATGTCCATTGAATTGGTGATCCATTCCAACCATCTGATCCTCTGTCACCCTCTTCTTCTTCTGCCTTCAATCTTTCCCATCATTAGGGTCTTTTCCAGTGAGTCAACTGTTTGCATCAGGTGGCCAAATATTGGAATTTCAGCTTCAGCATCAGTCCTCCCAAAGAGTATTCAGGGTTGATTTCCTTTAAGATTGACTGGTTTGATCTCTCAAGTCTCCAAGGGACTCTCAAGAGTCTTCTCCAGCACCACAGTTTGAAATCATCAATTCTCTGGCACTCTACCTTCTTTATTGTCCAGCTCTCACATCTATACATGATTACTGGAAAGACCATAGCCTTGACTATACAGACCTTTGTTGACAAAGTGATGTCTTTACTTTGTAATACATTGTTTAGGTTTGTCATAGTTTTCCTACCAAGAAACAATTTCCTTCTAATTTCATGTCTGCAGTCACTATCCACAGTGATTTTAGAGTCCAAGAAGAAGAAATCTTTCACTGCTTCACCCTTGTCCCCTCCTACTTGCCATGAAGCAATGGAACTGGATGCTATGATCTTAGAATTTTTTGTTTGTTTGCTTTTCAATATTGAGTTTTAAGCCAACTTTTTCTCTCTCCTCTTTCATCCTCATCAAGGGGCTCTTTAGTTCCAATTTAAGTACACCCCACTTAATAAAGCTTTCAATGTGCACAATAGATATATCTTTGCTAAATGACCAGATATTTGGAAAGATCAAAGCACAACTAGGAAGCAGTGCATGCCTGCTTGCCAAGTCACTTCATTCATGCCTGACTCTTTGTGACCCTATGGCTCACAGGTTGCCAGGCTCCTCTGTCCATGGGATTCTCCAGGTAAGAATACTGTAGTGGGTTGCCATGACCTTCTCCAAGGAATCTTCCCAATGCAGGGATCAAACCCGTCTCTCTTATGTCTAACCTGCATTGGAAGGTGGGTTCTTTACCACTAGCACTACTTGGGAAGACCCTGGGAAATGAGTCCAATGCATAAATTAAGATTCTTGTAAACTGCTCTAGGCCAGTTCACACAGCTCCCTAGGTTCCTGCATGTGTAGGACAGCTCCCTGAAGCCCTGTTGGGCTGGTATTCTGTATTTCACTGTTTCTCAAACTGCTGGCTAATCTGGTGGGGACACTACTAGTCACAAGGGATGAAGCCAGCCACAGAGACATTAGGCAGGAATAGCTCATAGGAAATGAGGTGATTATGAGTCCCTTTGTAGACTGCAAGCTCTTCACTCTTGAGTTCTGATAGCCCTGATTCCTTCTTTAAAGCAGCCCTCTGAAAACCCCTATGTTGTTAGACTAATTAGACCTCCTCTTTGGGTAGAATGCATAATGAGTAGCTGAGGATTCATAACTAGATGTGTTTATTCAGCTGGCAAGACATACAAATCCTTCAGTTCAGTTGCTCAGTCATGTCCAACTCTTTGCAACCCCATGAATCACAGCACGCCAGGCCTCCCTGTCCATCACCAATTCCCTGAGTTCACTCAGATTCATGTGCATCGAGTCAGTGATGCCATCCAGCCATCTCATCCTCTGTCGTCTCCTTCTCCTCCTGCCCCCAATCCCTTCCAGCATCAGAGTCTTTTCCAATGAGTCAACTCTTCACATGAGATGGCCAAAGTACTGGAGTTTCAGCTTTAGCATCACTCCTTCCAGCCGCTGACAATTAGTAATAAGTAGTTCTTAGAGTAATCAAGCCCCTATAAGTATCACGTGCTTCCTGAGTCCTCAAGAGCCCAAATGACTTGCCTGTGAATAGTTTACTGCTACCTAGATTGATGGCTTTATACAGATTTGTTGTGATATTGATAGAGAAATCTCCAGATTGTTTACATTGTGAATATGAGTTTTCAATCTATGGGCCTTGTAGGGCAGTCATGAACATGGCTTGATTGAATCATGGGATAATATTGCTACTGTAGATGGAAATTAAACTACACAGCTTATATTTCTGGGGAGCTCTAATGTGAGTTTCTCAAGTAGCTATGACTCAAGTTATTATTTTGTAAATATGCTCTATATTAACATTTATATTTTAAAGAGAATTTAATAAATCTGATAAATCTGTCTCATAATTAAAGGGTAGGAGTTGTGTTTTATTTTTTTTTCTCCTGTAGGACTAAGTATATGTATTTTCTAAGTAAAACATATTTATAACATATTCTATAAATTTATTTGGTAAAAATGTATTATGTGCATTTCTTTTACAACAAATACTGTGTTAGCATTTTAATGTCTCTAGAACTATCTTCTCTAGAGCATTAATGTGTTTCTTTGACCTAGTGCTTCTCAACTGAGGAAATTTTTGTCATCTAGGGGCTGTTTGTCAATGTCTAGACACATTGTTGGTTGGCATAATGAGGGTTGGGGGAAGATACTCTTGGGCTCTAATGAGTAGAGGCCAGGACTGTTACTAACCATCCTATAGTACAAAGAAGAGTATTCCACAACAAAGAATCATGCTGCCCAAAATGTCAGTAATAGCGAAATTGAGAAATCTTAATTTGTACGAATCTCCTCAAAACTATAAAAATGATTTAACTTGCTCAAAACTTTGATGGATGTGTTCATCTTGTCAGAACATGCACTGTGAAAAATTATGAAGATTGTGCAGCCTACACAGGGATTTACAAGCACTTCATTTTGTGTGAGCTATTCTTACTAAAGCATTTGTGTGGGGCAAGTTGTTCTCCAGTTGTTAAATGATTGGCAGGGATGTTGAGAGGTTGAGATGAAGTTGGTCAAAGCACCAGTGATGTTTAACAATCAAGAAATACTTTACCTGGCAAGTATTCATTCATAGTATCAAAGCCACTACAAGAAGAAAATCTTTGACTGCTGAGAAAATTAATAACTATAGTATAATCTCTGCTAATTAACTTTGACTTTGTAGTACAACAAATGATAAGCTAAGTAGGGAGTGCCCACAGGTTGTACAATTTATTTCATTTTCAAGAAAATATTTTTTATAAAACTATCATCATAAAAAGTAATTTAAAAAAGAGAAAGTTATATGTAGCATAAGACTTAAAATTTTTGTCAAAGAATATGATATTGGAAAAATGTGATTACATTTTACTCAGAATTTTTCTACGTGGCAAATTTCATTCAGACTTCTTAAAAATATTTCATAAATTCGGCATCTCTATTTTAAGAATTTCATGGAAATATTGTTTTTTAATGTCTCCAAATGGCAGAGAGTACCTCTCTCCACCAATTCACCATATTGAAGTGGTATGTTTAGCATTTGTTTTTCACTTCATCCATCCTGTCTGCAATTCAGCTTAATATATGAGCAGAAATCTCCCTCAAAAATGAGTCAGCAGGCAGTCACATATTTAGTGTGCTTGTCACATTAAAAGTTGCACAAGAATAAAAACAAAACAAATAATAATACTTAATAAATATTTAATGAATAAATGTTTCTATTCAAAGGACTTGAGAATGGACCATGCTTTATTGGTTATCTTTCTTTTCTATTTTCAGCATCTGCCTTTCTACTGGTTGCTTCATCAGAGATTATAAAAAAGTTCAATCTTGAATACAAATTTTAAAAAGAAGCAGCATCAACAACCATAAACATCCATTAAATCCACCCTCCTCTTCAAGGGTGAAACTTCTTGTCTTTGTTTTTATTTCTTTGATAATATATTTCTTTAAAATAAGGTTTATTGAGATATAACTGATATACAAAGAACTGAAAATGTTTAATGTGTATGATTTGATTGGTTTAGACATATATCCTCCTGATATCATCACAACTGACATAACAATTCCTTTGATAAATTTCCTTGGTTCATTTTCTTTTCTTTGTTAGTGTGTTTGCAGTAAGAACAATTAAATGAAATCTACCCTCTTAACAAATTTTGAAGTACATGATCTTATATTGTTAAGTATGGACACTATGTCGTAGAGCAGAGTTCTAGAACTTAACTCATCTTGCATAGCTGAAATTTTGTACCCATTAAACATCAACTCCCTTAAAGCTTTCTGACTTCTCTACTTATCATTTGACTGAAACTGTACTTTGAAAAATCACCAAAGACTTCCTAATTATTGAATCCAGAATTGCCTTTAAGATCTTTTAGGTCTCAAAACAAATTGTGTCTTTTTAGAGAAACCTCTCTTAAACACTTGAACTAAATCTCAATACATCCTCAATTTATTTTCTTCATAGCCCTTAGTACCAGAAATCATTTTCTGTGTTTGTTTACAAGTTTACTTTCTTTTGGCCCCCATTAGAATATAAGTTTCTTGAGGGCAGAGACTTAGCTTTGTTCACTGCAATACACTCAACCCTAAATTATGTCTGCTACTGCTAAGTCACTTCAGTCATGTCCAACTCTGTGTGACCCCATAGACGGCAGCCCACCAGGCTCCCCTGTCCCTGGGATTCTCCAGGCAAGAACACTGGAGTGAGTTGCCATTTCCTTCTCCAATGCATGAAAGTGAAAAGTGAAAGGAAAGTCGCTCAGTTGTATCCAACTCTTAGCGACCCCATGGACTGTAGCCTACCAGGCTCCTCCATCCATAGGATTTTCCAGGCAAGAGTACCGGAGTGGGGTGCCATTGTCTTCTCCGAAATTATGTCTAGCACATAGTAAACATTGAATAAATATTTATTCACTGATTGGTGCTGATTGTTTTTCCTTTTAGGTGACCTCCCTTGGGCATCTGTCACTGATGAACATTCTCTTATTAAAGCTCCCTTCCTGACTTCCAAGATAACACCATTCTTTTTTGGTCTCCTTTGCTAGCTTTCCAGTGGGATGTGATCTCCTTGAAGACAGACACTGGTGTTAATACATTTACTGGCTCATGGAGGTCCAGAGACATTCTCACGAGAGGGTCTTATGTTTCAAATTCAGTATGAAAGACCTTAGCTGAACCCTGTGTTTAAGATGACAGAAAATTGACCCAAGAGGAAGTATTATTTATTTCTTTAGGTTGCTAACAAAACTAAATGTGCTTCATGTGATAGGTATTGCATGGAAACTTCAAATTGTATGAATATAGGTATTTCTAATTGTTTATAGACTATAGTTGTGTTTTGGTGCTTGGGTCTGCTATTTCAACAGAAGCACAGTAATCTCGAAATGGGTCAAAAAGTGGTAATTTTCATACATAGAAATGTCCATATATGGACAAAAGTGTTCATATGCAGAGGAAGGATTTATATATGATGCAATGACTTTATTGACTATTATGTAGTCATTAAAATTATAAATTGTAATTATGAAGATAATAAAATTGAAATACTTGTTATAAGTGACAAAGGCATGACACAATATTGTGGATGCAACATGAGTAGAGCTTTGCAAAATATGTATAATAATGAAAACTGTGCATGTGTACTAAGTCATTCAGTTGGGTCTGACTCTGAGATCCCATGGACTGTAGCCCACTAGGCTCCTCTGTCCGTGGGATTTCCCAGGCCAAAATACTTCAGTGAGCTGTCATTTTCTTCTCCAGGATATCTTCATGACCCAAGGATCGAACCTGAGTCTCCTGCATTGGCAGGTGAATTCTCTACCACTGAGCCACCTAAGAAGCCCACAATGAAAACTAGTGAAAGATAAACAGAGACTGTAATAATAGTTGGGTCATTCTATAGGATTATGAATGTTTTGTTCTTACTTTTCTAAGTTACCTATAGCACTCTAAGTTACACATTTTGAAAACAACATTCTAGAGCTGAAAATACTAAATAACCCATATCCCTAGTGGGGATGCATTCATGATGGAAATGTCAGAAGAGGAGTTGGTACACATGTCATCTTTTTTCAAGGAGGACATACATTCCCTGCCATTTCTGGCCTCTGAAATTACCTCTGTGCTTAACATATTTCACAGCTAGATTCTCCTTTCAAGGTATCATGCTCTGGGAATATAAATAAAGATTTAAATTACTTCCATGAAAATGACTTCTTCCACTTCACACTGTGAATCTCTGACAGATCTGGAAATGAAACCCCACAATTTATACTCTTAGATTTGATAAACATCCCTCAAACACCTTTTGTATTCTAGAGTGGTGGCTATATAATGAAGTGTTCTCAATTTATTAGACTAAAAGTCTTAAATTTTCCCTTTGATTGCTATTGCTCTAGGTGGCAATGAAAGTCATTTTGACTTCACTTGTAAAAGCCAGATTGGTTTGACACATGCATTGTAGAGTTGATTAAATTATTGCCTCTTCTTGCTCATTTATAATTTTGAAAGTAAATCCATGTTCATGAAATGATTGCACCTGCATTTTTAGAGGCATAGAGAAATGCAGCACCAGATTCATGAATAGACTTTATCATGTAAATGAATGATAGCAAGTGTCTGTCTAGTTCACATAATGTGTAGAGTAACAGAACACACATAAGTTTCAGCTTTTTACATTCGACAGTTTTTAAAAACCATGGGATTAGAGGAATATGATTGGAGGAGTAATCTGAGTCTGATTCATGAATTCACAACCCCTGCATGCAGTCTGCCACTCCACAGGGGTCGGACCATCAGCCTGGAAAACATGCACTGCTAAGCAGGAAGATATTTTTCAGCTCTGCACATTAGAATGACTTGCCGTCAGCCAATTTAGACAACACAAATACTTCTTCATTAGTGACTGGCTACTTTTTTGCATTACTTCATATTTGAAAAAATTTATTGGCTATCTACTGTCCAATTACACCAACACTGAGCCAGAGGAAAAAGCTTATCTTTCCTGAAGAATGTCTGAGAGTCCTAGAACCTACAAAATACCAGATAGCAACATAGGGCAGAAGGATGATACTGGAATAAAGCCAGGATAACTAATTTAAAGTATTGGGAAAATGAAGCTTCCCTTAATTCCATCTCACCCCATTCACTGAAGGCTGCCTGACAAGGCAGGGGGCATGGGTTTGATTCCTGGTCTGGGAAGATCCCACATGCCACAGGACAACTAAGCCTGTGTGCCACAACTACTGAGCCCCCATGCCTAGAGCCTGTGCTCTGCAACAAGAGAAGCTACTGCAATGAGAAGCTCGTGCAGCACTAGAGAGTAGCCCCTGCTCACCGAAACTGGAGAATGCCTGTGTGCCCCAATGAAGACTTAGCACAGCCATAAATAAATAAATAAATTTATATATATATATATATCTTTTCTTTTAATTTCCCTTTCATGTTTCAGTCTCCATTTTATTAGGCAGCCTCTCAGATAATTTCTTCACATTATTTTATTTCTAATTTTAAATGCCTGCATTGTATTTGCATTAATGAGGAATTTATTTGGAAGTAATATAGGCTAATGCCAGCATGGCCCAGCATAAGAGTTAGCTTTCCAGGAAATTTTTGAGAATATCCTCCTAGTATAATTGAACATGGTTTTAATTTAAAATTGTATTGACATGTTTTTTATGTGCTAACATTTGTCCTCATTTTAGGTCATAGTATATGTTAAGTGATGCAATATTTCCTTGGTTGATATTTCCACTGGAAGCTTTCTGTATCAGCATGTTGAGTAATATAAAAAGGTAGTTTGAGGTGCTTTTTCATACTTAGTTTAATTTAGCAGTAAATAATGTAAAGTGATGATTTGTAGGAATTCTTAGAAAAGAATTTTCCAAAGTTAACATTTAGTGCCAAAGACATTTTGTAAACATACTTATAATTTGATTTAGATAGAAATAAATAACTAAATTAAACTGAAACTTAAAAGTTTATTCTCTTTTGAGGACAAAACTTGCATACAGATTTTAATTGTGTACAACTATGTTTATGGTGAAAATTGAGAGAAATTATGATGGATAGCCAACCAGTCCATTCTGTAGGAGATCAGCCCTGGAATTTCTTTGGAAGGAATGATGCTAAAGCTGAAACTCCAGTAGTTTGGCCACCTCATGCGAAGAGTTGACTCATTGGAGAAGACTCTGATGCTGGGAGGGATTGAGGGCAGGAGGAGAAGGGGACGACAGAGGATGAGATGGCTGGATGGCATCACTGACTCGATGCACATGAATCTGAGTGAACTCAGGGAATTGGTGATGGACAGGGAGGCCTGGAGTGTGGCGATTCATGGGGTCGCAAAGAGTAGGACATGACTGAGTGACTGAACTGAACTGAACTGAACTGATGATGGATAGAAAAAAATCCCCAAAATAAAAGCAAACTTTTCAAAATGCTTTGGTGTGAAATACGTTATCTTTGAAGTCTTATTGCCAATATTAAACTTTCATTTTGCTGAATGGAAGTTTGCAGATTCCATCATTTCAGCTCCAGTCATATTTCCAATATGAGAATTATATATTGAAAAAATCGGTTATGCTTGCGGGAAAAATGTACCAAGTAAATACATTTCTACTGATACTTATTTTCTATGAACTGACTTTTAAAAAATAGCAGATTTGTTGGTTATACACCTGACTCTCATTAAATTAATGCTATGTTGTGCTATTTTTGAGAAACTTATAGAATGAGTAAATGTGTCAGTTATTTTTTTGTTGATGTATTAAGCTTTTATAACGATAAAAGTGCTCTGTGAAGTATAATTGTTTAGTTGAAAAAAGCATTCATGGGGAACCCTACTACACTGTGGATGGAAATGTAAATTTGTGCATCCACTATGGAAAGTAGTATGGAGTTTCCTTAAAAAAAATAAAAATAGAGTTACCATATGATCCAGCAATCCCTCTGCTGGGTGCTGGGTATATATCTAGAAGAGGAAATCTCTAATTAAAAAAGATACATGCATCCCAATGTTCATAGCAGCACTATTTACCACAGCCAAGACATGGAAACAACCTAAATGTCCATCAACAGAGGATTGGATAAAGAAGATGAATACAATGTAATGCTACTCAATCATAAAAAAACGGAATGAAATAATACTATTTGCAGCAACATGGATGGACCTAGAGATTATCATACTAAGTGAAGTAAGCCAGACAGAGAAAGACAACTATGATATGATATTACTTATATGTGGAATCTAAAAAAAAAAAAAAAAAAAAGACACAAATGAATTTATTTACAAAATAGAAATAGACTCAAGGATACAAAAAGCAAACTTCTTGCTACCAAAGTGGAAAGCAGGGAAAGATAAACTGGGAATCAAGGTTTAACAGATACACAATTTTATATATATAATAGATAAACTAGGACATACTGTTTTGTACATGGAACTGATTCAATAAAATCCACTATATCTCAATTTAAAAAAAGAAAGAAAAAAATGTGTGGTCTATCCTATTTATGATCAAATTGTGGTCTTACTGGTAACTAGCCATGTGACCAACAACTTTTTCTGCTCTTTTGTTTCCTCATCTGTAAAATGGTTATGATAATATGAATATCACATAGATGTAGTAAAAATTAAATGACAAATTTAAAGCATCTGAACAGTCCTGTAATGGCTGTATTAGGAAAAAAAAGAAAGATCTCAAATCAATTAACCTAAGCTTATACCTTAAGAAATTAGTAAAAGAAGAACAAACTAAGCACAAATCAAGGAGAAAAAAAGGGGGATTAATAGAGATTATAGCAGAAATTAAGAAAGAGAAAATAAAAATTAGCAACACCATAATTTGATTCTTTAGAAACTAGTACTTGAAATCTGTTCTTTGAAAACCAATTGTTTTTTAATTTCTTCCTTTTCCCCCAAGAATTATCTCATATTATTGTGAAGATTCAAGTCTAAAATCTGCAAGATAGGCCATCAGGCTAGAGACGGAGGGAGGAGCTAAAGTTCAAATTCAAAGGTAAGCTGCAGTTAAAACTCCTTTTTGCCTGGGGGAGATGAGACTTTTCACTCAAGATTTTCAACTGATTTGGTAAGTTACACATACATTTTAGAGGGTAATTTGCTTTACTCAAAGTTCACTACTTTCAAAATCAATGTCTTCCAAGAAAACTATTTTTCAGAAATGCTCAGAAAAATGTTTGACTCTCTCTCTCTCTCTCTCTATATATATATATATATATATATATATATATATATACATATGAGCACTGTGGCCCAGACAAATTTACACATAAAACTAAACATAACAGGCACACGTTACCAAAATCAGTCTGAAAGAGAAGGCATCACTACATCCTTACAGAAATAAAAAGGATTATAAGAGAATATTGTGAAAAACTTTATGAAAACCAGCTAGAATATTTGGGTGTAATTAGCAAATTCCTAAAAACATATGACAGCATTGAATCTGACACAAGAAGAAATGTAAAATCTGAAGAGACCTATAACATATGATAGAATTCTAATCTCTAAACCACTTACAAAGAAAAGACCATACCCAGATGTTGTTTAGGGAAAATATTTTTTCTGCATCTCTTGATATGGTGCTATGCCTTGTGTTCTTTATTATATTGATATGATGTATTGCATTCATTTGTTTTCTGATGTTAAATCAACATTTATTTCATAGAACAAATCCCACTTAGTCATGTTGTATTATTATTTTTATATATTGCTGGATTTTGTTTGCTAATATTTTTGAAGTTTTGCATTTGTATTTATATGAGGTATTTCTGTATAGTTTTATTTTCATAGGATATTTTTGTGTGGTCTCAGTTCAGTTCAGTTCAGTCACTCAGTCATGTCCAACTCTTTACGACCCCATGAACCACAGCACGCCAGGCCTCCCTGTCCATCACCAACTATTGGAGCCTACCCAAACTCATGTCCATTGAGTCGGTGATGCCATCCAACCATCTCATTCTGTCATCCCCTTCTCCTCCTGCCTTTAATCTTTCCCAACATCAGGGTCTTTTCAAATGAGTCAACTCTTCGCATCAGGTGGCCAAAGTATTGGAGTTTCAGCCTCAGCAACAGACTTTTCAATGAACACCCAGGACTGATCTCCTTTAGGATGGACTGGTTGGAACTCCGTGCAGTCCAAGGGACTCTCAAGAGTCTTCTCCAACACCACAGTTCAAAAGCATCAGTTTTTCAGCACTCAGCTTTCTTTATAGTCCAACTCCCACATCTATACACAACTACTCGAAAAACCATAGACGTGACTAGACGGACCTTTGTTGGCAAAGTAGTGTCTCTTCTTTTTAATATGCTGTCTGCTGCTGCTGCTAAGTCACTTCAGTCGTGTCTGACTCTGTGCAATCCACAGGAGCCCACCAGGCTCCCCCGTCCCTGGGATTCTCCAGGCAAGAACACTGGAGTGGATTGCCATCTAGGTTGTTCATAATTTTCCTTCCAAGGAGGAAGCATCTTTTAATTTCATGGCTGCAATCACCATCTGCAGTGATTTTGGAGCCCAATAAAATAAAGTCTCTCACTGTTTCCACTGTTTGCCCGTCTATCTCCCATAAAGTGATGGGACCAGATGCCATGATCTTCGTTTTCTCAATGTTGAGCTTTAAGTCAACTTTTTCACTCTCCTCTTTCACTTTCATCAAGAGGCTCTATAGTTCTTCACTTTCTGCCATAAGGGTGGTGTCATCTGCATATCTGAGGTTATTGATATTTCTCCCGGCAATCTTGATTCCAGCTTGTGCTTCATCCAGCTCAGCATTTCTCGTAATGTACTCTGCGTACAAGTTAAATAATCAGGGTGACAATATACAGCCTTGATGTATTCCTTTTCCTATTCGGAACCAGTCTGTGTGGTCTTGGTATCTGGTAATACTACCTAGAATGAATCAGGCAATGTTTCATCCTTTTCTATTTTATGGAATATTTTCTAGAAGATTTGTTTTAATTTTTTTCTTTAAACCACTGGTAGAATTTACCAGTGAAGCCAATTGGGCATGGGCTTTTCTTGGTGACATTTTTTTTTTTAATTACTTAATCAATCTCTTAACCTAATATGTCTATTCTAATTCTCATGTATTATTTGTAACTTTAAAGGCAAATCCTTGAGATAGCTGGCATTATGACAATTTTAAGAGGGAGGAAACAAAAGTTGAATTTCTTGCTCAGTTTTCCAAGATAATGAATGGCAAGCTGTGATTTGGGGCTTCCCAGGTGGCGCTAGTTGTAAAGAAACTGCCTGACAATACAGGAGACTTAAGAGATGCAGATTCAACCCCTGGATCAGGAAGAGTCCCTGGTGAAGGAAATGGCAACTCACTCCAGTATTCTTGCCTGGAAAATCCCGTGGATACTGGAGCCTGGCAGGCTACAGTCCATAGGGTCACAAAGTCAGACAACTGAAGTGACTTAGCATGGCACAACAAGCTGTGATTCTGGTCAATATTGCTCCAAAACCACGTCAGTTTTCATTGCATCACACTATCTTCTATGAAAACTGGTTAAGATCATATGCTCCCCTCATCTTAGGTATGAACACAGAGTTATAAGACAATAAAGTATTGAAGAGAAGTAGAGATTTTAAAGAAAATGTCTGTTGGCAAACCAGCATTCAGTCAATAATTTTTGTGCAGATTGTGAACATCTTGTGAAAAGATTTATTTAATTCAATCCATTTTTGGTTATCTGTCCTCCACTGGAAGTAAGATTTTAGAAATGTTTTTTATATTTCCTCTCATCTACCAAATTACTCTTGATTTTATATGGCAGGTACAACCTTTAGGATACTCTTGCTGAAGAAAATTGATTTTCTCTGCTAAGCTTCTCTCTGTCTCCTTTCTTCTTTCTGAGAGACTTGTCATTGTAAGAAACATGTCTGAACATCTTATGAAGAATTCAAGAGGTTAAGAGACACAACAAAAGTGTTGTATGAAGAAAGGGGAATTGAATAAAAGAGTCATGCAGGCTAGTGTTTTGTGAGTGTTTTGAGATAAGTGTTTGAGAAGTTAAGAGGTGAGGAGAGGTACAATAATGAGTGAAAGGGGCTATTGTGAATTGCATCTTCCTTTTATGTTTTCTGAATAATACAAGTGAATGATTCATTTTGTTTTGTTCACCGAATTAAGTTTATTTATCCACAAGACTATTTCAAATATGGACCATGAGAACTCCAGTTTGTATTAACATCACATTCCCATCACACAATGAAGATGTTTCTAGGTTTGGTTTTGCACCTTGTGTACAAAGTAATAGTGGTTTTTGGATTTGGTTTGCATGAGTCATATGATTTATTCACTCATAAACTCAAAAACCACTTATATTGCAAGCTGACTCTATCGCAAGCCCTGGGTTAGATAGTGAGTAAAATGATTATGATCCCTGCTGTTATGGAATTTGTAGCCCAGGAAGGGAGATAGATATTTAATGATTGCACACATGGGCTTCCCTAATGGCTCATTTAGTAAAGAATATGCCTGTAATGCAGGAGACCTGTGTTTGATCCCTGGATCAGGAAGATCCCTGGAGAAGGAAATGGCAACCCACTCTAGTACTCTTGCCTGGAGAAGTCCATGGACAGAGGAGCCGAGCAGGCTACAGTCCATGGGATTGCAGAGTTGGACACGACTGTGTGACTTTCATTTTCATACCAAGATTATTAATGATTACAACTTGCGGTAAGCTTTGTGAAGAGAAAGTGCAAGGAATCATGAGGGATAAGAATTTTGGACCTAAGTTAAATGGAAGGGGTGGTCAAGAAGGCCATCTTTGAGGTAGTGATTTAAAGCTAAGACCTGACATTTGACTATGAGTTTCCTATATGATGAAAGTTCCAGTTAGAAGACTCTGCACATGCAGAAATTCTGAATTGGGAAACAGCTGTGATCTTTTGAGAAATTAAAATTGCCAAGGACTAGATCATGATGAGATGGATATGTAACCGAAGAGGCAGACAGGGACAAGATGACACAGATCATGTTAAAAACTTAAACAAATTTTATTTTGTGTTCACATGGAAGTTATTCAAAGGTATACTGGGGAGCTTGTTTCCTCCCATACCCCAGTTGAACTCTTCAGGTGTACAAGAGCAAAGTGCCAACATTCCAGAAGACCAGGGCTAAGGAACACCTAGATTTTTAGTGATCTTACTCTCAGGAGCATATATATACATATATATATATATATATATATATATATATATAATACTATTTTGCTAGATGCCAAAGCAAGTACCATTCTGTAATCAACTGTTCCCTAATCCAACAATGTATGATTGAAACTAGCTAGACATGGTGAGAGGTCTATGAATATAAGACAGGACTTTTGTGGGGAGGTCAATGTATTATCTACTGTTGTGCTTTGTGCACATTTTCCTTGTTTATTTAGGTATAACATTCTTAAGTTAAAGATAGAGAAGTGGAAGGTCATGGAGATAGAATGATCCTCTTACAGTTGACAGGGGAGTTTATTTAATCCCTCTCAGGTGAGAACTCTTGTTTCTAGAATATTCTGTCAATCAGAGATTGTTAACTAATAATTATTCATTCATCAATCCATTAATTTGCTCTTCATATATTAATTAAATATTTAATTAATTAAAAACACTTGGGGACTGAGACTGTGCTCAAAAACAACTGGATATTTTCCTAGCTCATTGAGAGCTATAAAAAAATCTTAACACACTTTAGAAAATAAAATATAAACTATATAAGTGATATTACTGGTGTAGAATGAAATTTTTAAAAATCTCTGAGGAAAATATTTTTTTTTGGGGGGGGCATGCCTGGTGGATTCAACTTAGTTCTATTACTGAACCAAACTTGGGTGCTCTCACTCATATACAGTAAGACTAATCTACCAACTCTGGTTGTTGAAGGAAAGTGCAGTGTTTATTGCAGGGTGCCAAGCAAGAAGTCCAGGGCATCTGCTGCTGCTAAGTCACTTCAGTCGTGTCTGATTCTGTGCGACCCCATAGATGACAGCCCACCAGTCTCCCTCGCCCCTGGGATTCTCCAGGCAAGAACACTGGAGTGGGTTGCCATTTCCTTCTCCTATGCATGAAAGTGAAAAGTGAAAGTGAAGTCACTCAGTCATGTCCGACTCTTAGAGACTCCATGGACTGCAGCCTACCAGGCTCCTCTATCCGTGGGATTTTCCAGGCAAGAGTACTGGAGTGGGGTGCCATCAGAACTACCTGAAAGCTTTCAGGGAAAGGTTTTTTAAAAGCAGGGTGACGGAGATGAGTTGTGGGGTGTGTGATCAGCTCAGACATTCTTCTGGTTGAATGGTGGTGAGGTAACTGGGACTCAACATCATCAACCTTCTGGGGTCTACACGTTTGTGGGTAGCACATAGTTAACTTCTCCTATCTGGTGGGTTTTCAGGGTCTGCAAAACAGCTCAAAGGATCTGGCTCAGAAAACTATCTTAGCTCTTGAGGAGGAACTAAAAGTCCTTGACTTTGGCTAATGGCTAAACTATTATTATTTTGTCTTGCTTGACTGTTTTCCTTTCTTTCTACATTTTCTCACTTCTCTGATTAAATTTATACTTTTATTAAAGTTCCTCTACAGACAAAAGGCAGGCAGAGGACATGGTGGAGGGAGGGTTCTATTTTGCAAAGGTCCCTAGGGTTCTGCTTGGTTATGGTCCTACTATTCATTTAACAGCTCTTTATTATGCTTATAATGTGTGTAAAATACTACCACTGTGTTGATTTCACCAATATATGTGGGCTAAGACTAAATGAATACCAAGTTTCAATTTGGTGAAAGTCTGAAAAATCAATCCCTCATCTAAGTTCTGGCAACATGCCTGGTTTCTAATATATTCTGCAACTCATAGTCTCTGGGGGATTTTATGTTCAACCATACACAGGTAAAAATTGTGACATGCAACATGAAACTGATGCTTTTAAATCTCATATATTAAACCATGTATAAAACCAGTAGATAAATTGAAAATAGTTAATTTTAGTGTTTCAGGAAGAGAAAGCTTTGGAGTGTTGCCTTTCTTTCTAGTCTCCAATTTATGGTTTGACTATCTTCTATAAGCATATGTGAAATAAAACTATGGGAGATGTTGAAAGAAAAAGCAGAAAGTGCATCCAAGTAAGCTACTAGAACAGTGGTGGATGGCTTTCAAACTTCTGAAAGATCTGGACCAAAAGCAGTATTGACCAGTGCTCAGTTCAGCACTATGAAGAGGTCTCTGATGATCTTGGATGTGATAGGTGGACATCAAGCCTGGCCCTTGGCCCAGCATTTCTGAGAGATGCACTCATAACCTTGTGATCATTTGGCTCAGTTCAGTTAAGTTGCTCAGTCGTGTCCGACTCTTTGTGACCCCATGGACTGCAGCACATCAGGCTTCCCTGTCCATCACCAACTCCCAGAGCTTGCTCAAACTCATTTCCATTGAATCAGTGATGCCATCCAACCATCTCATCCTCTGTCATCCCCTTCCCCTCCTGCCTTCTTATGGCTAGATGAGTCAATTTTTGTTAGTTGGCTTTGATTTTTCAGAACTGAAAGAGGGGGAAAATAAGCCCAAGTAGTATATACACTGATGGTAGACAATGAAACACAACTTTGTGAGGGAGTTGCAGTGCCTGAAGAGCAGAGGTGAGGCAAATTTCAGTTCAGTTCAGTTCAGCTCAGTCACAAATTTAGTACTGCAAAATATAGAAGTCCTTTCTGTAATATTTCAAAGTGTTCCTGCTACTGTTTTGAAAACCTCTTTCAATACAATAAATTTTAATATCTTTGAAAAGGATATTGGAGTCCTTCCCTATACCTTAATTCTGGATCCATTGACTACTGTCAACTGAGGAAGGAGTTTTAATAAAAATTTGGCTCCCATTAGTGTTATTTGTATGCTCGAGAGAGACAATACATGCATTAGCCTGGCCAGGCTCCTCTGTTCATGGGCTTCTCCAGGCAAGAATATTGGAGTGGGTTGCCATGCCCTTCTCCAAGGGATCTTACCAACCCAGGGATTGAACCTAGGTCTCCTACATCGCAACCCAGGAATTCAAACTGGGTCTCCTACATTGCAGGTGAATTCTTTACCATCTGAGCCACTAGAGAAGCCCTAGAGAGAAGATAAAATTGAAAGTATTAGTCACTCAGTTATGTCCAACTCTTTGTAACCCTATAGACTGTAGCCCACCAGTATCTGTGTCTATGGAATTCTCCATGCAAGAATACTGGAGTGGGTTTCCATTCCCTTCTCCAGGGGATTTTTCCCAACCTGGGAATGGAACTGGGTCTCCTGTATTGCAGGCAGAGTCCTTATCATCTGAGTCACCAATGAAGCCCAGAGAGAAGATCAGTAAATGCAAATCTAAAGACACTGTTCCTAATAAAAATGTTAGTGGATCTGTCCAATGTCCTGAACATCTTGATTCAGGCGTCCCTTGAAGAATCTCATGAAAGTTATTGAGGCAATCACTAGTTTATACAGTAAATTGGTCATACAGTTTCAGGAGATTACAGACCCTTGATATGTTCTTAAATAAGCTCAAGGCTCCCAAGTTAAAAAAAAAAAAAAACAACTCTCAGACTAAATAATAAAAACAATATTATGTAGTTGTAAAGAAGTCAAACCAGGGGATTAGGGCATTGATAAGGAAGCTAGGCTTCAGAACTAGAATCCACCAGAGGAGTCTATCTGCTCATCTATAATCAGTGGCAAGAGTTCACAGGGTGTTTGCCTACAGGTGAGAGTGTATGAGCTGAACAAAGCTTCTTTTTATGGTGAATTATCTTTGATTATCTTTAGAGTTCTATCCCAGGTTCTGGTACTATTGGGTCACTCCAGCTCTCCACACATCTGTCCAGCTTCCATTTATATCCACCTCAGCCTCCCATTACTTTGTACTCTTCTCCTTCCCTGGACTACATTGGAGGCTCAGGAAATATTTACAACTCCAAGAAATACCCAAGAGTATCTCTTTGGGAATGGAAAATGGGCCCATAGTCTCAGTGACAATGTTCTCCATTCTACCTGAAAAAAGAGAGAAAGTATAGTCACTCTCATGGCTTTAAATATATCAAAGTAATTACATTAAAATCATATTCTGATTCAAGAATTCAGGGCTAGAGAAGAAGAAACTATGTTAAATCACTTACACAGTGATCTGTGGAGTAACATTTGAGAACCACTACTCTAGCATAAGTTATAATGAAAATTAATAGCAACAACCCTTGAATATTTAGTATGTGTGAGATGCTTAATATACAGACTCCCACGTAAGCCTCTGAACAAATGCAAGAGGTAGGTACTTTTTGATAATGCTATCTGCTGAACATTAAAAGAAAATAAGGTAATGAGAAGTTAACTGAAGAGAAGTTATCTAATTTCCAGAGTTAGGAAGAGAAAGAGCCAGGATTTCCAGAGTTAGGAAGAGAAAAAGCCAGGACTGCCAGTTGAGTCTGTCGAAATAGTGACTTTTGGACTTCTCACCCTTTTTTTTTGTTTGTTTCCATGGTGAATCTTTTCACCCTTTTCTATATCATGTGGCATAGAAATACTAGTAGGGGCCTGGTAAAACCTATGGACCTCTTCTCAGGATAAGTACTGTACTTAAAAAGGAAATTGAGGATGCTGAAGTTCAGTTACCAACTTATTAAAAATGAATATAGGATATAGTGGCATGTACCACTTTGTAATGCTTTAAGTAACAAGATCTAGGGACAAGTCTAACAACCACTACAGTTTCACAGTAATGATAAATGCAAATGATGCTTGCCTTTTCATACTGTTCATGGAGTTCTCAAGGCAAGAATAATGAAGTGGTTTGCCATTGCCTTCTCCAGTGGACCACGTTTTGTCAGAACTCTCCACCATGATCCATCCATATTGGGTGGCCTTACACAGCACGGTTTCGTTTCATCTAGTTAGACAAGGCTGTGATCCATATGATCAGTTTGGTTAGTTTCCTGTGGTTGTGGTTTTCATTCTGTCTTCCCTCTGATGGATAAGGATAAGGGGCTTGTGGAAGTGTCCTAAGGGGAGGGACTGGCTGTGGGGGAATCTGGGTCTTGCTCTGATGTGTGGGGCCATGCTCAGTAAATCTTTAATCCACTTTCTGTTGATGGATGGGGCTGTGTTCCCTCCCCGTAGTTTGACCTGAGGCCCAACTATGGTAGGGGTGGTGGTGGTTTAGTTGCTAAGTTGTGTCCAATTCTTGCAACCCCATGGACTATAGCCCGCCAAGCTCCTCTGTCCAGGGGATTTTCCAGGCAAATATACTGGAGTGGATTGCCATTTCCTTCTCCAGGGGATCTCCCTGACCCAGGAATTGAACCCAGGTCTCCTGCATTGCAGGCATATTCTTTACCAGCTGAGCTATGAGGAAAGCCCATGGTAGGTGTAATGGTGGTAATTCAAAGGGATTTATGTCCTTCTTCAAAAGAACTTATGCCAGCACTCTGCAGCTCCCATGACTGATGTATTCAGTGCCTCTGATCCTGTGATAGGCCACTGTCAACCCACACCTCCACCAGAGACTCTTGGACACTCAAAGGCAAGTCTGGCTCAGTCTCTTGTGGGATCACTGCTACTTTCTTCTGGGTCCTAGTGCACACATGGTTTTGCTTGAGCCCTTCAAGCATCTTTGGCAGGTATGGGGTTTGATCAGATCAGATCAGATCAGTCGCTCAGTCGTGTCCGACTCTTTGCGACCCCATGAACCGCAGCACGCCAGGCCTCCCTGTCCATCACCAGCTCCCGGAGGTCACTCAGACTCGCATCCATCGAGTCAGTGATGCCATCCAGCCATCTCATCCTCTGTCGTCCCCTTCTCCTCCTGCCCTCAATCCCTCCCAGCATCAGAGTCTTCTCCAATGAGTCAACTCTTCGCATGAGGTGGCCAAAATATTGGAGTTTCAGCTTTAGCATCATTCCTTCTAAAGAAATTCCAGGATTGATCTCCTTCAGAATGGACTGGTTGGATCTTCTTGCAGTCCAAGGGACTCTCAAGAGTCTTCTCCAACACCACAGTGCAAACGCATCAATTCTTCGGCGCTCAGCCTTCTTCACAGTCCAGCTCTCACATCCATACATGACCACAGGAAAGACCATAGCCTTGACTAGGCGAACCTTTGTTGGTAAAGTAATGTCTCTGCTTTTGAATATGCTATCTAGGTTGGTCATAACTTTCCTTCCAAGGAGCAAGCGTTTTTTAATTTCATGGCTGCAGTCACCATCTGCAGTGATTTTGGAGCCCAGAAAAACAAAGTCTGACACTGTTTCCACTGTTTCCCCATCTATTTCCCATGCAGTGATGGGACCAGATGCCATGATCTTCGTTTTCTGAATGTTGAGCTTTAAGCCAACCTTTTCACTCTCCACCTTCACTTTCATCAAGAGGCTTTTAGCCCCTCTTCATTTTCTGCCATAAGAGTGGTGTCATCTGCATATCTGAGGTTATTGATATTTCTCCCGGCAATCTTGATTCCAACTTGTGTTTCTTCCAGTCCAGCATTTCTCATGATGTACTCTGCATATAAGTTAAATAAACATGGTGACAATATGCAGCCTTGACGTACTCCTTTTCCTATTTGGAACCAGTCTGTTGTTCCATGACCAGTTCTAACTGTTGCTTCCTGACCTGCATACAGATTTCTTAAGAGGCAGATCAGGTGGTCTGGTATTCCCATCTCTTTCAGAATTTTCCATAGTTTATTGTGATCCACACAGTCAAAGGCTTTGGCATAGTCAATAAAGCAGAAATAGATGTTTTTCTGGAACTCTCTTGCTTTTTCCATGATCCAGTGGATGTTGGCAATTTGATCTCTGGTTCCTCTGCCTTTTCTAAAACCAGCTTGAACATCAGGAAGTTCACGGTTCACATATTGCTAAAGCCTGGCTTGGAGAATTTTGAGCATTACTTTACTAGCGTGTGAGATGAGTGCAATTGTTCGGTAGTTTGAGCACTCCTTGGCATTGCCTTTCTTTGGGATTGGGATGAAAACTGACCTTTTCCAATCTTGTGGCCACTGCTGAGTTTTCCAAATTTGCTGGCATATTGAGTGTAGCACTTTCACAGCATCATCATTCAGGACTTGGTATAGCTCCACTGGAATTCCATCACCTCCACTAGCTTTGTTCGTAGTGATGCTTTCTAAGGCCCATTTGACTTCACATTCCAAGATGTCTGGCTCTAGGTCAGTGATCACATCATCATGGGTTTGATACTAAATGCAATTTCACCCCACCCCCCGACTGTCTTCAGCCATGAAATTAAAAGATGCTTGCACCTTGGAGGAAAAGTTGTGACAAACTTAGGCAGTATTTTAAAAAACAGAGACATTAGTTTTCCAACAAAGTTCTGTATGGTAAAAGCTATGATTTTTCTAGTAGTCATATATGGATGTGAGAGTTGGATGATAAAGATGAGTGCTGAAGAACTGATGCTTTTGAACTGTGGTGTTGGAGAAAAGATTCTACAGTCTCTTGGACTGCAAGGGGATGAAACCAATCAATCCTAAAGGAAATTTGTCCTGAATATTCATTGGAAGGACTGATGCTGAAGCTCCAATACTTTGACCACCTGACGTGAAGAACACTGGAAAAGACCCTGATGCTGGGAAAGGTTGAAGGTGGGAGGAGAAGGAGATGACAAAGGATGAGATGGTTGTATAGCATCACCGACTTGATGCACATGTGTCTGAGCAAGCTCCAGGAGTTGGTGATGGACAAGGAAGCCTGGCGTGTTGCAGTCCATGGGATCACAAAGAGTAGGACACAACTGAGTGACTGAACTGAACTGAAATGATGTTTAATAATGTTTTCAGGTATCTGTAAAAGCCCTAAGATGATGTGAAAATATCTATGATGTCTATTGATAATAAAGTCATATATACTTCTAATATGGCTGTGCTTGGTTGCCTACATTTACTGTGGAAGAAACGTTGACTTTCAGGTTAGTGAAAATACAGATATAGATATCTTCTCCCCCATCCAAGGCTCTGAATTGCATCCACAGACCTCAGGTTAAGAACTTCTTCTGTAGAGTTTGTTCTCTTTAATAGCATGATGCACAGACTTTCATTAGAATGATTAAAGAGAAGTATCTCTTTCCTTATAGCTCTGATATTCTATGACTTTAATACATGGTGAAAATTAAAAATAACATGACTTTGTCAAAACATAATTTGAAAAGCTGGACATTAAAGTAAGTGTTACAAGATCTGAAGGCAATTCCCAAATGAAGAATTCTAAATAGAATTCTAGCTAATTTCCCCTTTCAAGGGTCTCTGTTGTCTTCCTATAACCATGGGAATATTATGCAAACTCCTTCCTGCTCCACAAGCCGCTGCTATTTCTGGTTCTTGCTCACCTCCTGAGACCTTCCCTTCCTCTCCCTCCCTATTCCTTGCTCCTTTAGTCATACAACATTTTGCAGCTTCTTGAACCTATCAAGCCTACTCCTGCCTCAGGTGTTTCTCCTTGCTGTTCCCTCTTCCTGGAATGTTCTTCCCAGAATTCAGATACTCTTTCCCCATTTATTAATCTCTCTGCTCAGGTCACCCCACCTAAGACAGGCCTTACTCTCACTCCATCAGCCTCTATTTAAATACATTTGTTTTCCTCACTATACTTATAGCTCTCTGAATTTATGTGGCTCTTGTCAACAATATCACTCTCCATTACAAGATAGAGTCCGAAAAGAGAGAGGATATTTTACTGCTGGGTCCTGAACACCTAGAACAGAATCTGGCACATAGTAGGTTCTGAGCATATGTATCATGAAAAACATAAATGTATGATGAAAGAACAAATGCATACTTAGTGACTACTGAAAGGGGGCATATTAATTTAGAAGAATCCATTCTAGTGAGCATATAAATTATCATGTTATGTTGAGTGACAGTTACACTGCATGCATTAAAATATTTAAGCTTTCTCAGGTAAGCATGCATGCTAGTCTGAATATGCCTTGGTAATATTAGTTAGGAGAAAAAGGAATAATACATTAAATTCTGTTTTTATCAGAAAATGTGAAAAACACATGCAGCTTCTTTTTTCTGTAAGAATAAAGAACCTATATTTACAGCTGAGGTGGATCATCTAATGATCCTCCAGCAAAGGAAGGCTCAGGCTTGTCTTAGGCTGAAAAATTTCAGTTTATGTAATTCCATCAATCAATCATTTGCTCAGATCCACACAGGTTATAGGAAAGCTCATTTTGTTTTACTTCTGATTGAAATGAGGGAAATGTCTGATGTAAGTTGCCTTCTTCCTTATATATTCAACAATCATTAAAACCCCATTTCTTATAAGCAATCCATTTAATTTTTTATAAATTCATTCTAATTTATTTCCATATATAATTATTATAATTGCATTATCTGCAGGCATATTCACATGTACTATGTGCAAAAATTTTTGTTCTTTATCTTGTTTGGCTTCCCACTCTCCCAATTCAGTTATCCCCTGCCTTGCAACCTATGTTAGTAAATGCATGTTTATGTATTTGTGAACTGTATGTACATATACTATGGTAGTCCTTGTTTAAAACCTAATGCATACTCTTTCATGTTTTTATTCATATTCACACACACATACACACACATACTCATTGATAGACAGATAGATAGTATAGTTAGAAAGTATCTATGTAGCATCTATCACTGTGTATACATATATTTATGTCTATGCACAAATATACATGGACTTTCCTGGTGGCTTAGACGGTAAAGAATCTTCCTGGAATGCAGGAGACCTGGGTTCTATCTCTGGTTCAGGAAGATATCCTGAAGAAGGAAATGGTTATCCACTCCACTATTCTTTCCTGGAGAATTCCATGGACAGAGGACCCTGGTGGGCCATAGTCCATGGGGTTGCAAAGAACCAGACATGACTGAGCAACACACACACACACACACAAACACACACACACAAATCTATGTACATTCACACATAAAGTTGAAATGGTAGTTCTTATTTGGGGGAGGAGTTTAGTTAAAAAATAGAAACACTATTCTACACATTCTTTTTGCATTCATAGTTTTTTAAGTTAAAATACATTATGAAAATTCTTTCCAGTCACATCTGTAGCTCTACTTCATTATTTTAATGGCTGCCTAATATTCAATAACACGGTTTCATGCAACTCCTATGATCACTTCAAAATGGTTCAGCACTCACTTTGTTTTTTGAAACAAGTTTTTGCAATAAAATATTCAAGGGCATCCTAGCAAATTCTAAATCTTTTACATCTATGAGTTATATTCAAAGGAATTAAATTGTTAAGTGAAGAATGCATTTTTTATATCAATAAGTACTGTCAGATAGCTTTGCAAAAATACTTTAGTATATTGCATGTCCACTGTATTATGAAAGTATCCTGTTTATTTGTATTGCCATCAAGAGCAGGGATTATTGATTAATTTTTGCAAGATTGATGAGTATAAAGTGATACTTATTTTGCTTTAATTTGTGTTTTCCTGACTACTAATGGATTTGAATATGTTTGCAGATTGTTTATATTTGCTCTTCTGTAAATAGCGTATACATATCCATTGATTACATATTTTCTATCAGATTGCTTTTATTTTAACAGGAAGAGATCTCTTGTTAAGCAGGAAGTCATGGACATTATAGATACTAATCCCTTTGTCATCTATATTAAAATACATCACAGACCAGAACACTTCTGACTCCAACAAAATGGAGTAATCTCATTTTCCCTAGATCCTCCACCCTAACATTTAAAATCCCTGGACATAACTAACCAAATAAGCATAGATGGCTCTGAAAAGTGGAAAGAAGAAGGCAGTCTGGAAGCATTAACATTGTTAAAGTGTTCATATTATCCAAAGCAATGCAGAGGTTGAATGCAATCCTAATCAAAATCCCAATGACATTTTTTCACAGAACTAAAACAAATAATCCTAAAATTTGTATGGAACCATTAAAGATTCAGAATAGCCAAAGCAATATTGAGAAAGAAGAATAAAACTCAATATATGATGCTCCCTGGTTTCAAACTATATTACAAAGCTAAAAAAATCAAAACTAGATGATACTAGCTTAAAAACAGATATATAGATCAATGGAACAGAATCTAAAGCCTTCTCAGTGGCTCAACCATAAAGAATCCATATGCAGTGCAGGAGACACACAGGAGATGTGAGCTCAATCCCTCGGTCAGGCATATACCCTGGTGGAGGGCATGGCAACCCAATCTAGAATTCTTACCTGGAGAATCCCATGGACAGAGGAGCCTGGCAGGCTACCATCCATAGGGTTGCAGAGTTGGACACAACTGAAGCAACTGAGGATGAGCATGAGCATGAGCAAATAAATTCATTCACATAGGGTCAATTAATTTACAACAAAGGAGCTAAGAATATGCGAGGGGGAAAGAATAGTCTTCTCAAATATTAGTGGTGGGAAAATTGGACAGTCACATGAAAAAGAATGAAACTGTACCTTATTTTATACCACTTACAAAGATCAAATCAAAATGGATTAAAGATTAAATTTAAGACAGGAAACCATAAAACTCCTTAGAATAAAACATAGAAGGTAACCTCCTTGACAGCAGTTTTGGAAGTGATCTGTGGATTTGACACCAAATGCACAAACAAACAAGTGGGACTACAGCAAACTAAAGGGTTTTACATAGCAAAGGAAAACTTCAAAATAAAAAAAAAAATCAAAGTATATAATGGGAGAAAATATTTGCAAATCATATATCTGATGAGGGATTAATATCCAAAATATATAAAGAACTCATATCTCTCAAGTGCAAAAAAAAAAAAAAAAAAAAAGGGTCTGATTTAAAAAGTGTAGAAGAACTGAATATACATTTTTCTGAAGAAGATATACAATTGACCAACAGGTACATGAAAAGATGTTAAACATAATTAATCATCAAGGAAATGCAAATTAAAACTGTGACCAAAACAGCTGTGACAAAATAGCACTTCACACCTGTCAGCATCTTATTATCCAAAGCATAAGAGAGAACAAATGCTTACAAAGATGTGCAGAAAAGGGAACACTTGTACACTGTTGGTGGGAATTTAAACTGGTGTAGCTACTATGGAAAACACTCTGGAGGTTCCTCAAAAAATTAAAAAAATGAACTATCATATGATTCAACAATTGCACTTCTGGGTAAATATCTGAAGTAAATGAAATCACTATGTTGAAGAGATATCTGCACCTCTATGTTCATAGCAGCATTATTCACAACAACCAAGATATTGAAACAATAAGAAAAGACAAACCAACAAACAAAAAAGTCCACAAGATCTTATAGTCCTTAGCTAAAGACTAGCAAGAAAAAGTTGGTGGGCCAAACACAAAGAGAAAAATTGCAATGTCCATCTACTCTCCATCACCACCAGCATCCACCCCTTCATTGATCAGGGAGGACTGGAAACTGGATTACCATTCCCTGTCTAGCTAAAGCTGAGGATGCTCCCATCCCCTGCTCCTGGTGATATCAAATCTCAGCAGGGAGCTTGCTTTCCACCCCTTTTTGGCAGAAGCAGACAACAGTTATCCTGCAGAGTGGTGCAGAAGAGGTGCTCTGATTCCATTCCCAGGGTAGTGTCAGCAGGGTCCAGTGACAAACTGAACCTCTTCCAAGAGTGCAAAGATACTGATCTAAGTAATTTGGAGCAACATGCATTGTAACATGGCTTCCACCTGCTCAAAATAAATGAGAAAATACACTATGCTCATGAATGTAAAACGAGGTAGTCCTTATGGAATACAGTAGGTTATTTCTGCAAAAAGTTAAACATGGAAGTACCATATGATCCAATAATTTCACTTCTGGGTATTTAACCCCAAAGAGTTGAAGACAGTGACTCAAAAACATATTTGTGCACCAACTGTACTAAAGAGCATTTTTTCCAAAAGCAAAGAGGTAGAAACAACTCAATATCCATCAACAGATACATGGATAAACAAAACATGGTGTGTGTGTGTGTGTGTGTGTGTGTGTGTGTGTGCTTAGTCATGTCCTACTCTTTGCAACCTCATGGACTATAAGCCACCAGGCTCCTCTGTCCATGGAATTTTCCAGGCAAGAATTCTTGAGTGGGTTGTCATTTCCTCCTCCAGGGGATCTTCCCCACGAAGGGATGGAACCCAGGTCTCCTGCATTGCAGGCAGATTCTTTACCATCTGTGCTACCTGGAAGCCCCAAACGTGGTATATATACATACCACAGAACATTTATTTATCCTTAAAAAGGAAGCAACTTTGGATACATGCTAAATGTAGAGGAACCTTGAAATTTTTACACTAAATGAAGTAAGTCGATCACAATAGGACAAATAATGTATGACATCTCTTATACGAGGCACCTAATGTAGTCAAATTCATAGACACAGAGAGTAAAAAGGGTGTTTGCAAGGGCTAAGAGTAAAGGGGATGGGAAATTATTGTTTAATGGGTACAGAGTTTCAGTTTGGAGTGATGAGAATGTTCTGGAGATGGCTGGTGGTGATGGTTGCACAACAATGTGAATGTGCTTAATGTCACAGAAAAGTGAAAGTGAAGTCTCTCAGTCGTGTCTGACTATGACCCCATGGACTGTAGCCTACCAGGCTTCTCTGTCCATGGGATTTTCCAGGCAAGAATACTGGAGTGGGTTGCCATAAATGTCACAGAACTGTACCTTTAAAAATGGTTTAAATGACATGCATGCATGTAAATTTAGTTCACTATATTGGGTTCGCCAAAAGGTTCATTCAGATTTTTCATGCTAGACACAGGAAACCTCAATCCCACCTTGTTCCTGATGTCAACCTCCAAAAGCTCCTCAATTTTGTTGTTTCCAGACTTCCATCCTGGGAGCTTGAGGGACAGGACACGAGGCTTTCTCTGTAGGCTGTGGCTTTAGATCAACAGATGGGAGTTCTTAACCAGTCAGACTTTGAGTTGATGACTCCAAGTAAAGACTGAGGAGATCTCACTACTGATAGAGGAGGCTCCCACTCTGCCCTGCCTCTGCTGTCATCCCTGAGGTCTCAGCAGTCTTCCCCAGGTGTGTTGTATCTTGACTTATGTCTTGGGATCCTAAGGGAGGTAAGGCCTTTTCTGAGGATTCAGCCTCTGTTCAATAGAGGGAAGAGGGCCAGGCCCTGTCACACATCAAGGTAAGGACCTAGAGGAAGGACAGAGGGTACCTCCCCACCATCTGCAGACAGAGCCTCACAGAAAACCTCCCCAGTGTCAGCTCTGAGAGGTCTCACGCATGAACAGCAGGTAAGGATAATCCTCTGCATCTCCTTGACTTTTTATTTTGACATGTCAGGGAGACGGTGGCCTTGACCTGGGGGACCAACCTCAGGTAAATAATTGAAGGGGATGCAGGCCTTGTGAAGAGTAACCATGAGAATCTTGAAGAGGACTTAGGGGACTTCATAGAACCCTGTCTTTCTCTGCTGTCAACCCTGGGAAAGAAACTTTTTTTTTTTTTTTTTTAATATTGAGGAAGGCTGATGCCATTTTTTTGTTTGTTTGTTTTGTTTGGGTCTTGAATTTAATTTGTATTCCTCTAATAGTTAATGATGTTAATGAATTTTATGTGCTTATTTAACATCATCCATATGTCAACTCTGCTGAAATATACATTGAGGTATTTTGTCAATTAAAAAAAAAAAGCTAGGTTGTACGTTTTCAATTTTTTTCAGTTTTGAGGATTCTTTTTGTATTCTGGATACAGGTCCTTTGTTGCATATTTGATTTCCAAATACTGTCCTCCAGTCTATAGATTTGGTACACATTCGTGAAGACACTCAGCATCATATGTCACTAGGAAATTTCAACTTAAAGCAATATTATTGTATAAAACATACCTATTCACACAGCTAAATTCCAAGCACCAAATGCTCACGAGGATGTAGACTGAAAAGAACACATAGTAATTGCTGGTGGGAAAGCAAATTAGTACAGCTACTTTGAAAGAAAGCTCATTTTCTTATAAAACTAAGCGTAATACCAAATTGGTTTGTGATGTCATTAACATTTATGAAAAATAAGATAAGCATAACTTTAATGACTGAGATGAAAATCTATAACCTAAACAGTAGTTTGAATATGTAAATCCCCACTATCTGTGCACTGTATTTTAACATGGGGACTAAAATGAGTCTAAAATGATTTTAAAGTTTGTGTGGAAGGAAGATTTCACCTAAGCTTTATGGATCCCAAGTAATTCCACAGAATATTAAGAACGTTGTTGCTTATCTGACTTTCATATAATAGAGGAAAAACAGAGCTGGTGATTTACATGGGTTTTTCCAAACCAATAAAGCCATGACAAGAACCTCAAGGCCCCTGGCAATCATTCTTATGAGCAACAACTCCCTGAATAAACAAAACATACATCACACTAGGCCTACATTTGCCTTTTGGGTGACTACAACACTCAAAAAAGTAGAGAATATTCTGAATTTCAACAATGAGAATGCAAGAAAGAAAAGAACTGAAATTTTCAATAAACTGTAGGTTCAGCAAAAATAAACTTGATAAAATGATGCATTGCCATTTCTGCAGCAGAGATAACTAATAGAGACTGCACAAAAGTGCAGTGTTCATCTTACATTAAATATTTTTCAAATAAAAACATATGCAAATCAGTTCTGTGCAGTTTAAAACTATGATTAAATGTACAATTTAGATGCTTAATTGAACTTTTTATTGGATTTTTCACAATAATTCTGTCTGATATATATGTATAATTACCTTATTGAAACCATCTTTCCAAAATAAATTTATATATTTTATAAAGATTGTTTATGTTGCTAATAGTATACTTCATATAGTGGTAATAAAATTATGTTTATACTTTTTAAATGGAAGTTTTGCAAGAGTTGAGTCTTCTGGTATTTTTATATATATCTTTAGCTCTGTTTCTGGTGATTACAGAGTAGTTTGTTTCAGAATAATCCTTCCACAGATAGTACTTATAAACTGACACAAAATTTTTAAAATTATAGATATTTCAAGTCACTAGAGTAAGACTGAAAGCAGACAGAAACTGGAGGGGATTGAAACTTTGAAAGAAGGAGCCTGCTCTGGGTGAGAGTTCTGTTTATAAGAATCGTCCCCTGTGAAACTCCTCAGTATTCACAGAAGACTGCAGAGCAGTTAAGCAGACATGAAAGCAGTTAGGCAGAAAACCACCATCTTATTGGCTTAAAATGTCAGAAAGGGGAACATATAATTGTCCCCTAATATAATTAGGAAAAATCAAGGAGGAATATCCCAGAAAGGAATGTGGTGTCCCAAGAATGAAAGAACAGAAAAGAACCAAGGAGGGCCTTGGAATTCAGGAAAGGAAAAAAAAAAAAAATAAACAGACCTTTATCATCCTTCACTCCCCAAAGTGCCAAAGCTAACAAATATTTTGCAAGAAACTGTTGATCAATATTGCTGATAAATGTAGAAACATCAGTTCAGTTCAGTCCAGTCGTTCAATCATATCTGACTCTTTGCGACCCCATGGACTGCAGCACCCCAGGGTTCCATGTCTATCACCAACTCCTGGAGCTTACTCAAACTCATGTCCATTGAGTCTGTGATGCAACCCAACCATCTCATCCTCTGTCGTCCCATTCTCCTCCTGCCTTCAATCTTTCCCAGCATCAGGGTCTTTTCAAATGAGTCAGAACTTCTCATCAGGTAGCTAAAGTATTGGAACTTCAGCTTCAACATCAGTCCTTCCAATGAACATTTAGAACTGATTTCCTTTAGGATGGACTGGTTGGATCTCCTTGCAGTCCAAGGGACTCTCAAGAGTCTTCTCCAACACCACAGTTCAAAAGCATCAATTCTACGGCACTCAGTTTTCTTTATAGTCAAACTCTCACATCCATACATGACTATTTGAAAAACCATAGACTTGACTAGATAGATCTTTGTTAGCAAAGTAATGTCTCTGCTTTTTAATATGCTGTCTAGATTGGTCATAACTTTTCTTCCAAGGAGTAAGCATCTTTTTGTTTCATGGCTGCAATCACCATCTGCAGTGATTTTGGAGTCCAGAAAAATAAAGTCTGACACTGTTTCCACTGTTTCCCCATCTATTTGCCATGAAGCGATGGGACCAGATGCCATGATCTTTGTGTTCTGAATGTTGAACTAAGTCAACTTTTTCACTCTACTCTTTAACTTTCATCAAGAGGCTCTTTAGTTCTTCTCTTTCTGCCATAAGAGTGGTGTTATCTGCATATCGGAGGTTATTAATATTTCTCCCACTATCCTGATTCCAGCTTATGTTTCATCCAGCCCATTGTTTCTCATGATGTACTCTGCATATAAGTTAAATAAGCAGGGTGACAATATACAGCCTTGACATATTCCTTTTCCTATGTGAAACAAATCTGTTGTTCCAGTCCAGTTCTAACTGTTGCTTCCTGACCTGAATATAGGTTTCTCAAGAGGCAGGGCAGATGGTCTGGTATTCCCATCTCTTGAAGAATTTCCCACAGTTTATTGTGATCCACGCAGTCAAAGGCTTTGGCATAGTTAATAAAATAGAAATAGATGTTTTTCTGGAACTCTCTTGCATTTTCCATGATTCAGCAGATGTTGGCAATTTGATCTCTGGTTCCTCTGCCTTTTCTAAAACCAGATTGAACATCTGGAACTTCGCAGTTCATGTATTATTGAAGCCTGGATTGGAGAATTTCAGCATTATTTACTAGCGTGTGAGATGAGTGCAATGTGCAGTAGTTTGAGCATTCTTTGTCATTGCCTTTCTTTGGGATTGGAATGAAAACTGACCTTTTCCAGTCCTGTGGCCACTGCTGAGTTTTCGAAATTTGCTGGCATATTGAGTGTAGCACTTTCACAGTGTCATCTTTTAGCATTTGAAATAGCTCAACTGGAATTCCATCACCTCCATAGCTTTGTTTGTAGTGATGCTTCCTAAGGTCCACTTGACTTCACGTTCCAGGATGTCTGGCTCTAGGTGAGTGATCACACCATCATGATTATCTGGGTCATGAAGATCTTTTTTGTACTGTCCTTCCTTGTATTTTTGCCACCTCTTCTTAATATCTTCTGCCTCTGTTAGGTTGATACCATTTATGTCCTTTACTGAGCCCTTTGCATGAAATGTTCCCTTGCTATCTCTACTTTTCTTGAAGAGATCTCTAGTCCTTCTCATTCTATTGTTTTCCTCTATTTCTTTGCACTGACCACTGAGGAAGACTTTCTTATGTCTCCTTGCTATTCTTTGGAACTCTGCATTCAAATGGGTATATCCTGCCTTTCCTCCTTTGTCTTTGACTTCTCTTCTTTTCACAGCTATTTGTAAGGCCTCCTCAGACAGCCATTTTGCATTTTTGCATTCCCTTTTCTTGGGGGCGGTCTTGCTCCCCGGATGGAGGTTAGTGACATTGTTTAGGAGACAGGGAGCAAGACCATGTAGACACATAAAACTTTAATAAAATATTAGCAAATCAAAGCTGGCAATATTTTTAATAGTTAAACACAATCAAATTGGAATGTAAGAAATGACGTTTGCTTTAAAATTTTAAGGCCTTTTACTATCTTTTGCCACATTAATTGAATATTGATAAAATCATCTCAATAATTGTGTTAAAATATTTGACACATGTCATTATGCATTTATTATTTTTAAAAATGCTTTCTTACTCTGCTAAATGAACCTCTATCAAAACACTAGCATCTAACATATAATCAACTATGTTAACTTTGCCCCTAAGTTCAGAAACAAGGAAAATCTTCCTACTTTCTCCTTTTTTCAATAACCAATGGACCAAAGGAAAAATCACAGGAGCAATTAGAAAACAATTTGAGACAAAAGAAAATAAAGCACAACTTAGCAAAACTTAGAGGATACAGCAAAAATCATGCTCAAGGGAAATTTATCATGATGAATATCTACATTAAAAAAGAATAAAGATCTCAAAAAGTAACCAAGCTGTACACCTTAAGGAACTAAGAAATAAAGAGCACGCTAACCCCAAAGATAGTAAAAGAAAGGGAATGATGAAGTTTAGACAGGAGATAAGTGACATAGAGAATGGAAGAACAAAGAAAAGCACAACAAAATCTGTGAATTTTTAATTAAACTGACCAGGAAATAAAACAGAGAAAACTCAATAAAATTAAAATAAATGTGAGGAACTCACTATCGATCTTGCAGAAATATAAAGAATTGTAAGAAGGGACACAAACAAATGTACATCAACAAGTTAGACAGCGTAGATGAAGCAAAATATTCCTAGAAACACACAAATTTCCAAAACTAACCAAAGAAAAAAGTGGAAAATATGTACAAATAAAACAACAGATATTACCAGTAATCTAAAACTTCCCAATGAAAACAAACTCAGTAACAGATGGTTTCAATGATGATTTTGACCAAATATTTAAGGAAGAATTAACCCATATCCTTCTCAAACTCTTACAAAACATAAGCATGAACTCTCATCATAACATTGTCCTGATACCAAAGCCAAACAAAGACATCACAAGGAAACAAAGTTACTTACCAGTTATCTTTTGTGATTATAATGCAAAAACCCTCAGCAAAATGCTAAGAAACAAAATCTGGGAGCATATTTAAAAGGATTATATACCATGACCAAGTAGAATTTAGCCCAGATGTAAGAATGGTTCCACACGAAAGAATAAATAAATGGAATACATGGCATACATAAAATCAACAATGTACATAATCATCTCAGTGAACTACCTGATTGATTCATGGTTAAAAATAAACTTAACAAAACTCTCAGAATAGGAGGGATCTTTTTAAACATAGCAAAGGATAAGTCTTAGTTTGACCACTAAAATGAATAATAGTTGTTTTGCTTTAACAACAAACTTTTACTTCTCACTATTCTGTAGGTTGGGAAGTCTAAGATCAAGGCACTGGCAGATTCGATATCTGGTAAAAATCAGCGTCCTTACTCATGGACAGCCACAGACAGGCATCTTGGTGTAACTTCACATGGTGCCAACAAGGCTAGAGAGCTTCTGTCTTTTCCAATAATGGCAGTAATTTCATGCCATTATTGGTCATTATTTATCACCATTATGACCAATTATTTCCAAAATGCCCCACTTCCCAACACTGTAACTTTGGAGGTTAAGATTCTCCCTTTCACATTTGAGTATGATATTCCCTATGGGTTTTTCATAAATACCTTATCACGGACTGGATATTTATGGACTGAATTCATATGTTAAGGGCATAAACTTTCAGTGCATAACAAGGTCTTTATGAAAAAACCTATAGGGATTATCATACTCAACTGTGAAAAACTAAAAGCTTACTTTCTAAAATCAGGAACAAGACAAGGATGCCTATGTTGGTATTTCTTTTCAATACTGTACTGGATAGTTTAACCAGAACAATTAGGCTCAAAACTGGAAAGTAAGAAGTAAAAGTATGTCCATTCACAGATGGCATTGTCTAATATAGAGATATTCTTAAAGAATCCACAAGAAATGCTAATAAAAATTTCAGCAAATTTAAGGGATATAGGTCAACATATATAAATATTCATTTATATATACTTGAATAATATGAAATCTATATGTATTCATAAATCTAAAATTTATAAATACATATAAATCAGTTATCTATCTATACACTAACAATGAGCAATATCAAATGAATTTTTTTTAAAATTTTATTTACAATAGCATCAAAGAGAATAAAATATTGAGGAATAAATTTAACCAAAGGGGTAAACTCCTGTATAATGAAAACTGTTAACAATAATCAAAGAGACTAAGGAAGATATAAATAGAAAAACAAACCATGTTCATGGGATTAGAATACTTAACGTTATTACTATAGAAATACTCCACAAACTCATCTACATAATCAGTATAATCCCTATCAAAATTGCAACTTACAAAATTTTATTTTTTCCCTTTTTTAAAATACACTTATTTATTTAATTGGAGGCTAATTACATTACAATATTGTAGTGGTTTTTGCCATACATTGACATGAATTAGCTACAGGTTTACATGTGTTCCCCATCCTGAACACCCCTCCCATCTCCCTCCCCATCCCATCCCTCTGGGTCATCCCAGTGCACCAGCCCCAAGCACCCTGTCTCATGCATCAAACCTGAACTGGCAATCTGTTTCACATATGATAATATACATGGTTCAAGGCCATTCTCCAAATCATCCCATCCTCGCCCTCTCCCACAGAGTCCAAAAGACTGTTCTATATATCTGTGTCTTTTTTGCTGTCTCGCGTACAGGATTATCATTGCCATCTTTCTAAATTCCATATATATGTGTTGGTATATTGTATTGGTGTTTTTCTTTCTGGCTTACTTCACTCTGTATAATAGGTTCCAGTTTCATTCACCTCATTAGAACTGATTCAAGTGTATGCTTTTTAATGGCTGAGTAATATTACATTGTGTATATTTACCACAGCTTTCTTATCCATTTGTCTGCTGACAGACATCTAGGTTGCCTCCATGTCCTCACTGTGATGTGATGCAATGAACATTGGGGTACACGAGTCTCTTTCAATTCTGATTTCCTTGGTGTGTAGGCCAAGCAGTGGGATTGCTGGGTCATATGGCAGTTCTAGTTCCAGTTTTTTAAGGAATCTTCACACTGTTCTCCATAGTGGCTGTACTAGTTTGCATTCCCACCAACAGTGTAAGAGGGTTCCCTTTTCTCTACACCCTCTGCAGCATTTATTGCTTGTTGACTTTTGGATACCAGCCATTCTGACTGGCCTAAAATGGTACCTCATTGTGGTTTTGATTTGCATTTCTCTGATAATGAGTGATGTTGAGCATCTTTTCATTGGTTTGTTAGCCATCTGTATGTATTCTTTGGAAAAATATTTGTTTAGTTCTTTGGCCCACTTTTTGATTGGGTCATTTATTTTTCTGGAATTGAGCTGCAGGAGTTGCTTGTATATTATTGAGATTAATTATTTGTCCATTGCTTCATTTGCTATCATTTTCTCCTATTCTGAAGGCTGTCCTTTCACCTTGCTTATAGTTTCTTTCATTGTGCAAAAGCTTTTTAAATTTAATTAGGTCCAATTTGTTTATTTTTGCTTTTATTTCCATTACTCTGGGAGGTGGGTCATAAAGGATCCTGCTGTGATTTATGTCAGAGAGTGTTTTGCCTATGTTTTCCTCTAGGAGTTTTATAGTTTCTGGTCTTACATTTAGATCTTTAATCAACTTTGAGTTTGTTTTTGTGTATGGTGTTAGAAAGTATTCTAGTTTCATTATTTTACAAGTGGTTGACCAGTTTTCCCAGCACCACTGTTAAAGAGATTGTCTGTTCTCCATTGTATATTCTTGCCTCCTTTGTCAAAGACAAGGTGTCCATAGGTGTGTGGATTTACCTCTGGGCTTTCTATTTTGTTACACTGATCAATATTTCTGTCTTTGTGCCTATACCATACTGTCTTGATGACTGTAGCTTTGTAGTAGAGCCTGAAATCAGGCAGGTTGATGCCTCCAGTTCCATTCTTCTTTCTCAAGATTGCTTTGGCTATTCAAGGTTTTTTGTATATCCATACAGATTGTAAAATTATTTGTTCTAGTTTTCTGAAAAAAAAAAAAAAAGTTGGTAGCTTGAAAGAGATTGCATTGAATCTATAGATTGCTTTGAGTAGCATACTCATTTTCACTATATTGATTCTTCTGATCCATGAACATGTTATATTTCTCCATCTATTTGTGTCCTCTTTGATTTCTTTCGCCAGTAGTTTCTAGTTTCCTATATATAGATCTTTTGTTTCCTTAAGTAGATATATTCCTAAGTATTCTATTCTTTCGTTGCAATGGTGAATAGAATTGTTTTCTTAATTTCTCTTTCTGTTTCATCATTGTTAGTGTATAGAAATGCAAGGGATTTCTGTGTGTTAATTTTATATCCTGCCACTTTACTACATTTATTGATTAACTCTAGTAATTTTCTGGTGAAGTCTTTAGGGTTTTCTATGTAGAGGATCTGCAAACAGTAAGAGTTTTACTTCTTCTCTTCCAATCTGGATATCTTTTATTTCTTTTTCTGCTCTGATTGCTGTGGCCAAGACTTCCAAAACTATGTTGAATAGTAGTGGTGTAACTGGGGACTCTTGTCTTGTTCCTGACTTTAGGGGAAATGCTTTCAATTTTTCACCATTGAGGATAATGTTTGCTGTGGGTTTGTCATATATAGCTTTTATTATGTTGAGGTATATTCCTTCTATTCTTGCTTTCTGGAGAGTTTTTATCATAAATGGATGTTGAATTTTGTCAAAGGCTTTTCTGTATTTATTGAGATAATCATATGGCTTTTATAATTCAGTTAATTAATGTGGTGTATCACATTGATTGATTTGCAAATATTGAAGAATCCTTGCATCCCTGGGATAAAGCCCACTTGATCATGATGTAAGATTTTTTAAATATGTTTTTGGATTCTGCTTGCTAGAATTTTGTTAAGGATTTTTGCATCTATGTTCATCAGTGATATTGGCCTGTAGTCTTCTTTTTCTGTGGCATCTTTGTCTGGTTTTGGTATTAGGGTGATGGTGGTCACATAGGATGAGTTTGGAAGTTTACCTTCCTCTGCAACTTTCTCGAAGAGTTTGAGTAGGATAGGTGTTAGCTCTTCTCTAAATTTTTGGTAGAATTCAGTTGTGAAGCCGTCTGGACCTGGGCTTTTGTTTGCTGGAAGATTTCTCATTACAGTTTCAATTTCTGTGCTTGTGATGGGTCTGTTAAGATGTGAGGGGTCTGTTAAGATTTTCTACTTCTTCCTGGTTCAGTTTTGGAAAGTTATACTTTTCTAATAATTTGCCCATTTCTTCCAAGTTGTCCATTTTATTGGCATATAATTGCTGATAATAGTATCTTATGATACTTTGTATTTCTGTGTTTTCTGTTGTTATCCTTCCATTTTCATTTCTAATTTTGTTGATATAATTCTCCATTTGTTTCTTGATGAGTATGGCTAATGGTTTGTCAATTTTATTTCTCATCTCAAAGAACCAGCTTTTAGCTTTGTTGATTTTTGCTATGGTCTCTTTTGTTTCTTTTGCATTGATTAATGCCCTAATTTGAAAGATTTCTTTCCTTCTACTAACCCTGGGGTTCTTCGTTTCTTCCTCTTCTAGTTGCTTTAGGTGTAGAGTTAGGTTATTTATTTCATTTTTTTTCTTGTTTCTGGATGTAAGCTTGTTTTTCTATGAACCTTCCCCTTAGCAATGATTTTACAGTGTTCCATAGGTTTGGGGTTGTTGTGTTTTCATTTTCATTTGTTTCTATGCATATTTTGATTTCTTTTTTTTATTTTTTCTATGATTTGTTGGTTATTCAGCAGTGTGTTGTTCAGCTTCCATATGTTGGAATTTTTAACAGTTTTTCTCCTGTACTTGAGATCTAATCTTACTGCATTGTGGTCAGAAAAGATGCTTGGAATGATTTCAATTTTTTTGAATTTATCAAAGCTTAGATTCATGGCCCAGTATGTGATCTATCCTGGAGAAGTTTCCATGTGCACTTTAGAAAAAGGTGAAGTTCATTGTTTTGGGGTAAAATGTCCTATAGATATCAATTAGTTATAACTGGTCTATTATATCATTTAAAGTTTGCATTTCCTTGCTAATTTTCTGTTTAGTTGACCTATCCATAGGTGTAAGTGGATAGGTGTAAGTATTAAAGTCTCCCACTATTATTGTGTTATTATTAATTTCCCCTTTCATGTTTGTTAGCATTTGCCTTACATATTGTGATGCTCCTATGGTGGGTGCATATATATTTATAATTGTTATATCTTCTTCTTTATTGACCCTTTGATCATTATGTAGTGTCTTTCTTTGTCTCTTTTTACAGCCTTTATTTTAATGTCTATTTTATCTGATATGAGTATTGCTACTCCTGCTTTCTTTTGGTCTCTATTTGCATGGAATATCTTTTTTCGGCCCTTCACTTTCAGTGTGTATGTGTCCCTTGTTTTGAGTTGAGTCTCTTGTAGACAACATATGTAGGTGTCTTGTTTTTGTATCTATTGAGCCAGTCTTTGTCTTTTGGTTGGGATGTTCAACCCATTTACACTTAAGGTAATTATTGATAAGTATGATCCCATTGCCATATACTTTTTTATTTTGGGTTCGAATTTATACACCTTTTCTTTATTTCCTGTCTAGAGAAGATCCTTTAGCATTTGTTGGAGAGCTGGTTTGGTAGTGCTGAATTCTCTCGGCTCTTTCTTGTCTGTAAAGCTTTTGATTTCTCCTTCATACTTGAATGAGATCCTTGTTTGGTACAGTAATCTGGGCTGTAGGCTTGTCTCTTCCATCACTTTAAGTATGTCCTGAAATTCCCTTCTGGCTTGAAGAGTTTCTATTGAAAGATCAGCTGTTATCTTTATGGGAATCCCCTTGTGTGTTATTTGTTGTTTTTCCCTTGTTGCTTTTAATATTTGTTCTTTGTGTTTGACCTTATTTAATTTGATTAATATGTGTCTTGTGGTGCTTCCCCCTTGGGTTTTTTCCTATTTGGGGCTCTCTGGGCTTCTTGGACTTAGGTGACTATTTCCTTCCCATTTTAAGGAAGTTTTCAACTATTATCTCCTCAAGTATTTTCTCTTGATCTTTCTTTTTGTCTTCTTCTTCTGGGACTCCCATGATTTGAATGTTGGGGTATTTAACATTATCCCTGAGGTCTTTGAAGTTTTCCTCTTTTCTTTTAGTTCTTTTTTCTTTTCTCCTTTTTTACTTCATTTATTTCTACCATTCTACCTCACTTATCCTATCTTCTGCCTCCGTTATTCTATTTTTGGTTCCCTACAGAGTGCTTTTGATCTCATTTATTACATTATTCACTATATATTGACTCTTTTTTTAATTTCTTCTAGGTCGTTGTTAAACATTTCTTGCATCTTCTCAATCCTTGTCTCCAGGCTCTTTATCTGTAACTCCATTTTGTTTTCAAGATTTTGGATCATTTTCACTATCATTATTCTGAATTCTTTATCAGGTAGATCCCTAATCTCTTCCTCTTTTGTTTGCTTTGGTGGGCATTTATCCTCTTCCTTTATGTGCTGAGTATTTCTCTGCCTTTTCATCTTGTTTAGATTGGTGTGTTTCGGGTGGCCTTTCTGTATGTTGGAAGTTTATGATACCTCTTTATTGTAGAGAGTTTTCATTGTGGGTGGGGTTGGACGAGAGGCTTGTCAAGGTTTTCTGGTTAGGGAAGCTTGTGTCTATGTTCTGGTGGGTGCAGCTAGATCTATTCTCTCTGGAGTGCAATGAAGTGTTCAGTAGTGAGTTTTGAGGTGTTTATGGGTTTGGTGTGACTTTGGCCAGCCTGTATATTAATGCTCAGGGCTATGTTCCTGTGTTTCTCGAGATTTAGCATAGTATATCTTGCTCTGGAACTTGTTGGCTCTTGAGTGGAGCTTGGTTTATGTGTAGGTATAGAGGCTTTTGTATGAGCTCTTATCAATTAATGTTCCCCAGAGTCAGGAGTTTTCTGATGTTCTCAAGTTTTGTATTTAAGCCTCATGCCTCTGGTTTTCAGTGTTATTCTTACAATAGCCTCAAAACTTCTCCATCCATACAGTACTGATGATAAAACATCTATGTTAAAGGAGAAAAGATTCTCCACAGTGAGTGACACCAAGAGAGGTTCAGAGTTACATGGAGAAGAGAAGAGGGGCAGAGACAGATAGAGGTGACCAGGAGGAGAAGAGGTGGAATCAAAAGGAGAGAGAGCAAGCTAGCCAGTAATCAATTCCCTATGTGCTCTCCACAGTCTGGAACACCCAGAGAGGTTCACAGAGTTACATGGTGAAGATAAGAGGGAGGAGGAAGATAGAGATGACCAGAAGGAGCAGAAGGGAAGTCAAAAGGAGAGAGATAGATCTAGCCAGCAATCTGTTCCTTAAGTCTTCTCCACAGCCCAGAATACCCAAAGAGATTTACAGAGTTGGGTAGAGAAGAGAAGGGGAAGGGAGGAGATAGAGGTGATCTGGGGGAGAAAAAGGAGAGTCAAAAGGGGGAGACGGCAATCAAGTCAGTAATCACACTCCTAAGTAAAAATGGATACTGAAGATTGGATTCTTAGAGGTACAAAATAGATAACAAATACCAAAAAGCAACAGTTAAAACTTGAGTAGAGTTTGGACTCTCAAAAATATAATATTTTTAAAAAATGACAAAAATTATTTAAAAATATATGAAATTTGTTAAAGATAGGATCTTTTTAATAGTAGGTAATTGTAGGTTATAATGGTGAAAATTAAAGGAGTAATAAAGAACTTAAATTTTTTAAAAATTAAAAATTTAATTATGATAATAGTAAAATATATTTAGGAATTTCTCTGGAGCTGTTGAGGGAAGTGTGGGGTCAGTTCAGTTTCAAATATTTCCTTTTTCCAGCTTATACTTCTTCTCAAGGTATATGCTGCTGCTGCTAAGTCACTTCAGTCATGTCCGACTCTGTGTGACCCCATAGACAGCAGCCCACCAGGCTCCCCATCCCTGAGACTCTCCAGGCAAGAACACTGGAGTGGGTTACCATTTCCTTCTTCAATGCATGAAAGTGAAAAGTGAAAGTGAAGTCGCTCAGTCGTGTCCGATCCTCAGCCACCCCATGGACTGCAGACTTCCAGGCTCCTCCCCCATGGGATTCTCCAGGCAAGAGTACTGGAGTGGGGTGCCATTGCCTTCTCCATCTCTTCTCATGTCCCCACGTGGGGCGGTGCATCTTATCACCTCCCTCATCCCAGCCACTCGGTTTCCTGGGTGCACAGCAGGAGCGCTGTCTCAGGTGGGTTGTGTGTCTCCTCTGAGGAGCTGATCTCAGGCTATGACCCCTCCTGGCAGATGTCAACCATCCAGGATCCCAGGAAGACTTGGTTAGAAACTGGGGGCCTGCTCATAGTTTGGTGGAGGATGCCATCCCTGGGGTCAAAATTGCCCCTCTCCCTTCAGCTCTTGTGAAGAGTTGACTCATTGGATAAGACCCTGATGCTGGGAGGGATTGGGGGCAGGAGGAGAAGGGGACAACAGAGGATGAGATGGCTGGATGGGACCACCTACTCAATGGACATGAGTTTGAGTGAACTCCAGGAGTTGGTGGCTCAGATGGTAAAAGCATCTGCCTACAATGCGGGAGACCTGAGTTTGATCCCTGGGTTGCGAAGATCCCCTGGAGAAGGAAATGGCAGCCCACTCCAGTATTGTTGCCTGGAAAATCCCATGGACAGAGGAGCCTGACAGGCTGCAGTCCATGGGGTTGCAAAGGGTCAGACATGACTGAGCAACTTCACTTTCTTTCAGTTTCTGGGAGTTGGTGATGGACAAGGAGGCCTGGCGTGCTGCAATTCATGGGATCGCAAAGAATCGGACATGACTGAGGGACTGAACTGAACTGAACTCCAGCTCTGGCTATCGCCTGCCTGCCTCTCTGCCTCTGGTGGGGGATGGGCCAGTCAGTAACCTACTATCTCTCCTGTGTTATTCGCTCAGTCCTTTGTTCTCTGAGCAGGCCCAGCAATGCCTTAGGTTAGAGCTTTACATGGGAAAGTTCTCTCTCTCTCTCTCTTTTCTCTCTCTCTCTGGCTATCCCACAGTTTGGGTTGCTGTCTCATGTTAGCTCCCTCAGTTTGTCCCCAGGGCATTCAGGCCTTGTCCTTACCCTAAGCAATGTAGCCCGTGCCTCCCTGTTCAGCCCCCACTTGCTGGTTGTGGACGCGAGTGTCTGGGCTACTTCTCTGCTGGGAGTTGCGGTTAGGCTAGGTGCGTCATCTCTGGGTTTTATTTATTTATTTTTTCCTCCCTGTTATGTTGCCCTCTGAGATTCCAAAACTCCCCACAAACCCGCCAGTGTTTCCTTGTGTTTGGAAACTTCTCTTTCACAACTCCCTCCCCAGGACTGGTCTCCATCCCCAACTCTTTTGTCTCTCCTTTTATCTTTTATATTTTGTCCTACCTCCTTTTGAATACAATGGGCTGCCTTTGTCCTGGTGTCCTCCACCAGCGTTTAGAAGTTGTTTTGTGGAATTTGCTCAGTGTTCAAATGATCTTTCAATGAATTTGTGGGGGATAAAGTGGTCTCCCCATCTATTCCTCTGCCATCTTAGGACCACTCTTGGCCAAAAAGTTTATTGGGGATTTTCCATATGATATTATAGAGAAAACAGAACAAACTTTTTCGCCAACCCAATAAAATTGATAAACTGAATAGTTCACAGCTATTAAATTCATATTTAAAAACTCTCTTGAAAAAGAAATTTCACAGTCCCAATGATCTCACCAGGGAATTCTAGGAAACACTTAAGAAATATATAATGTTAATTCTATAGTTGTAGTTGTTTAGTCACGTAGTCATGTCTGACTCCTTGCAACCACATGGACTGTAGCCCACCAGGCTCCTCTGTCCATGGAATTCTCTAAGCAAGAATACTGGAGTTGGTAGCCATTCCCTTCTCCAGGGGATCTTCCCAACCCAAGGATGGAACCCATGTCTCTTGCATTGCAGGTGGAGTCTTTACCATTTAGCCACCACAGAATTTCAATTCTATAGTATCTAGTCAAAAAATAGTAGAAAGGAGAATATTTTCCAACTTACCTGAAGCCAGCATTACTCTGCTACCAAAACCAAATACAGTAGAAGTAAAGAAATCCAAAATCCAGTACTTTGCTCATGAACTAAGATGCAAAATCCTCAAAAATATTAGCAAATCAATATAATAATTTATATAAAGAGTTAAACACAAGAAAGTCTTAGAACCAGTTAAATGTGTTAAAATGTCTACCCATATTCAAGCATTAAATCTTACTAAAAGTTCAAAAACAAAACTTATGAAACTCAAATCCATCACGAGATTCCAAAGTACCTTGGGGATAGGAAACAAACAAACTCCCAAACTATGATTTGTCAAGCACTGTGTATCTACCTTTCCCTAATTATTCAGCTCATGCTGAATATTATGAACACAAGGACTGTGACTTTAAGAGTCAGAGTTGTAGGTTAAAACATAAGTTATTTTAATAAAACATGTCTTTGTGAATATATTTCATAATATTCCCAGTAATGTGGTATCAAGCACTAGTCCATAAGCTTTATGAAAATCATGATTAAACAAGATATTTTCCAATTCTCACAGTGTTCATGATGTTACAAAATGGCTCAATACAGGTTAGCACATTGTTTGGTAACATACTTTTCAGCAGCATGAAAATTGAACTATAATTTTAAAATATTTCCAAAAAATTATGTGTAATGTATAAATTTTCTGTGTCTCTGTCTCTGTCTTTAAAGCCCCATTTTTCTCCTTTTTATATACACTATCACTTTTTAAAAATTTGTGCTTAACTAATAATGACTTAGAACCTGTTTTTCTATATTAACACTATCATATAATTAGTTATGCTTCCCTGGTGGCAGTGAAGACTCTGCCTGCAATGCAGGAGACCTGAGTTTGATCCCTGGGTTGGAAAGATCCCCTGAAGAAGGGAATGGCTACTCACTCCAGTAATCTTGCTTGGGGAATTCCATGGAAGGAGGAGCCTGGCGTGCTACAGTCCATGGAGTCACAAACAGTAGGGCACGAATGAATGACTAACATAGCTCACTATACTATTGTTAGTTATATACCTGACCAAGGATCTAATATCCACAATTGTATAGAAATAATCACAAAACCATATTTCATAACCTATTACACAAATGGTATGCTGGAAGAGTGAAAATTTTGTAACAGTGGAATATGGGAAAAAAAACTGATAGAGAGGAAGTAACTGTATATATTAATTATTAATATATAAATCACTGTATAAAAATTATATAATAATATAAATCCCTGTTTATATTAATTATTAGTAATATAGTTTTTACTCTGATGACTTCTCAATTTCTTCCTTTTTTAAGCAATGCATGTGAAAAATGAAGAAACACCACTACTGAAATCATGGGATCCAGAAGGTTTTCTTTAGAATAGTCTTTGACAGAAATGTCTGAGACAATTCCAGAAAAAAAATATATATATAAGCACAAGCAATGACTTTTTGAGAACCAGATCAGAAATACTGGCCTTAGGGGTCTTTTTCTATTATTCCACTTTTTGTCTAGAAGCAGGTACAGGCATTCATGTTCTGATTGGTAATCATTCTCTTATTTGTAAGTGATACTGTTTTCCTGGGAGTGCTTTCTTTAGAGTTAGTTGTGCAAAACTTAACTTGGTTTAGTTGATGGTATATTTGATGCTGAGATAAGGGGATGTCTACATATAAGATTTCAGTAGTAGGCAAGATCTAGATGATGAACTTTGCTATGAAGTTAGAATTCATTTTGTAGGCAGTTGGGGACTGATTTGGACTCTTAAAGCATGGCTTAAACTGGAAAAATAATAGTTCCTATGAAGATTAATAATTCATGATTAATGAATCAAAGATTAATAATTAATAATTCAGGAAACAAACCCAAAAAACCTTGGTGAAAGAAAAACGAAAAAGAAGAGGCACAGTGGATCTCAAGATTTCTGACCCAAGTATCTTTGGCACTATAGTGACATTCACTGAGATCAAGTATAGGCAGAGAAACAGGGTTTTTGTAGCATGGTGATGACTTTACTTTGGAAGTTTTCACAACCATCTGCCTATGGGACATACATAAAGAATTGCCTAATAGGCGTTCACATTTCAGGGTTTGTTGCTTCCCAAACTCAGAGAAGCAATATAGAATAAAGAAAGAACAAAAAAGAGGTAAAGAAAAATGATTCTTAACTTAGGAATAGCAGGGGTCAGAACACTGTGTTCACAAAGTCCTTCCCCTCCTCTGCAGACCTATTATATAAATAGTTGACCTATTTGAAAAAGCCTCAAGCCTTAACCACAAATTTCAGTCAAGATTGTTCTATGTATTATATTTCTTAAAACCCCATCTTGGCATCAAACATAACAGTGTTCAATATTTTTAAAGCAATATCACTGCTTAAAAATAAGATATGCATTTTAATTAGCTGGATATGGAACAGAACATGCAGCCTTTTTAGCTCCAGATACCAAAATAAAAAAGCAAACCCACCCACCTACATGCCTCATAATCTCTGTTCTATCCTCAAAGAAGCTTAAAAATAAGTGTGAATATAACCTAGGGTCCCAAGTGTGTTTTTTCATGACTAAAGGAAACAGAGACAGTTGCACTACCAGGAACCAGTGCAAACACCTGTCCCACAAGTTAAGGGATTGAACTTATGCCATCTGCTTCTTTAGTGATGGAAGAATGATTATGAAGCTTGGGATCACATATCTAGAAACGAGTATGGCATTTTCAGTTCAAGGATCCTGTCCTGCATGAGGCAATCATAAAACTACTAGACACAGAGAAAGAGCAGAAGAAAGGATGTATTTCAACCAGAGGGAAGTTGTTGTTTAGTCACTAAGTCATGTCCAATTCTTTGTTACCCCATGGACTGTAGCCCATGGACTGACCCCATTGAACCTTCATTTTCTGCTTGGAAGGCAGATTCTTTACCACTAAGTCAGAAACAGCAATGTGCAAATAAGATAATTAAGTACAAAAATAACAATTACTACTTCTGAGGAACCTGGCAGTCTACAGTCCAGGGGATCACAAAGAATCAAACACGACTGAGCACACACACACACATGTACACATACAAAAAATATCATAGCTTATTTTTGTGCTAAAACAAAAAAGTTGAACTGAAACCAGACAAAAATATAAGGAAGATGACTGAGAAGGAGGTACAGGAATGGAATTCAGTAAGTGGTTAAAGGGTATTATTTGTCTTATTTTATTCTTTTTTTAAAATTTTATTTATTTTATTCTTTATAATATGTCTTATAAAGTCACAATACACTTTAAGAGAAAAAGATATAATCATATATATTCAATATAATGTAGCAAAAGTATTTACAGAAAGATCTTCATAGAAGTGTTTGCTTTTGGAAAATGAGGGAAAGAAATGACAATACAGAGGGGAACATTTAGTTTTATCTATAATGTTTTATTTTCTCTAAGAATGAAGATTTGAAGCTAATATAAAAACAAAAGAACAAAATAAAACACAAAAGAAAAGACAGGCATGGAAAAGAAAGTGAAAGAAAAGAACCAGAAACTAAAAAAAGAAGCCACCAACCACCAAAGTGCCAACAAAATTCCTTAAGACAATCAGAAATGCATATGAAATATAAACCTATCTTCTTTTCCCCAGTATAATAGCAGCCTCACTGCATGGAATAAAGGTAATACAATCTGATTAGTTCAGAATAAAAGTGGAGAACTCTGGGAGATACAGTCATGACCTAACCAACCTAAACTATGTAGAAAGTAACAGACCACAAACCAATGTCTGGAGAAAGGCACCAAGAGATTCCTGTGATTAATCAAAAGTGAGGAAAATCCAAGAGGCGTTTTGAACATTTAAAGAGAGCATTAGACTTGACAGTACACAGTTCTAGAAATTTCTTTTAATTTTCCATGGCAAAGAGACAGTGGCACACCAAGGACATTTAACATCTAGAGATCATTTTTGCTACTTCCTCTTCTATTAGACAAATTTATTTTTAGTAATAATCATGCATAGGTCAGTAATGCTCATTATTTTCTTGATTTGTCCTTTAGTTATTAAAACAGCTATCGACTTTTAAAAGAAGAAATTTTAATCTTAATGATGCTTTCCTAATCCAGTAAAATAGTAAACAAACAAGCAAAAAAAGTCACCTCTCAGTTCACACTGTGTTTGAAAGCTTCTGTACTAATAAAATCACCAAGAAGTGAAATATAATAATAGTACTGAAGTAAGTCAAGGTCATTTCTTCTCTCCAGAATCTCTGTGCTATAATTATTTGCAATCTATTCTTTAAACCTAAGAATATATAGTACCACAGGAGTTGGAAGTGGGAGCTTCATCTGAAAGAGCTTCAACCGTCTTAAATTGTTATTTGTCAGAACTTCTGGATATAAAGTGCAGATGATAAAGAAATTCACTTTAAATGCCCTAAGTAAAAAAAAAAAAAAAAAAGTGATTTATTGATTGATATAACTGAAATGTCCAAGAGGGTGTTTGGCTGCATACACAGACATGGCTGGATCTAGAACCTCAGTATCATCATCAGGACCAGTGCCCCCCAACCAATGACCTTCTCTACCTACCTTTTCCCCTCCATCCCTCCTCCAATTGTTGGCTCAAGTTTCATCTGCATTGCCAATATCTAAGGCATACAATATCTAAGGTGTACATATAAACAAAGCTGAGTGCCTAAGAATTGATGCTTTTGAACTGTGGTGTTGGAGATAACTCCTGAGAGTCCCTTGGACTGTAAGGAGATACAACCAGCCCATCCTAAAGGAAATGAGTCCTGAATATTCACTGGAAGGACTGATGCTGAAGCTGAAACTCCAATACTTTGGCCACCTGAACTGACTCATTGGAAAAGACCCTGATGCTGGGAAAGATTGAAGGTGGGAGGAGAAGGGGACTACAGAGGATGAGATGGTTGGATGGCATCACTGACTCAATGGATATGAGTCTGAGGGACTCCAGGAGTTGGTGATGGACAGGGAAGCATGGCGTGCTACACTCCATGGGGTTGCAGAGAGCCAGACATGACTGAGTGACTGGACTGAACTGAACTGAACAGAAGGCATACTTAGATATGTCTTATCTAATGCAATGCAGGAGACCAGGGTTCAATCTCTGGGTCGAGAAGATCCCCTGGAGAAGGAAATAGCAACCCACTCCTGTATTCTTGCCTGGAAAGTCCCATGGACAGAGGACCTGGCAGGCTACAGTCGATAGGACTGCAAAGAGCTGCACATGACTGAGTGACTAAATGAAACCCAAACCAAAAAGCATACTTGGCTCATCTTGGGGTTGACCTGTAGAACCAGTCTTTCAAATTTATAGCTCCACATGTATTTGAAAAGTGTAAAGTTTTTCTAGCTTCCTTCTTCATTTGCCCTGGTATTAGCATGGATTAGATAACACTACCACACTTGAATTCGTCATTATGGTTGGGTTCTGTAACAATCAGATTGTCTAGGCTCAGTTGCCACCTCATATCTGGGATTTCCCATGCAAATCACATAGACTAAGCTTAAGGTATTAGTTCTACAACGGAAACTGGAGTCACTTTCCAGAAGTATGTTGGGCAGATAATGAACTGATAAACCATGGCCCAGTGTGCTAATACTAATGCTAATGGGCTGTGATATAGTTTACTTTTGAATAATTCCCATGCTTTAGCAGAGAATGGATTGAAGCCCACGACTGGCACAACTCCATGAAAGTAAAGTGAAATGAAAGTTGCTCAGTCATATCCAACTCTCTTTGTGACCCCAGGCCAGAATACTGAAGTCAGTAGCCTTTCCCTTCTCCAGGGGATCTTCTCAACCCAGGGACTGAACCCAGGTCTCCTGCATTGCAGGTGGATTCTTTACCAACTGAGCTATCAGGGAAGCCCTGGCACTACTGCTTATTTTTCAATAAGTGACGAAGAGAGGTAAGGTTTAGAAGAACAGTATAGTCAAAGTCATGAATATAAGTTACAGTTGATCAGGATCAATAGCTTCAGCTTCTATGGGCTCTATGTACTGTAGTAAAAAATATTGGTTAAAAGCATTTGGCATAAAAGAAGTTGTTTAACATTGCAATTTGGTAAAAACATTGACTTGATCAGAATTAAGGTCCTGAGTGACTACCATCATAAGCCTTATTAAATAAAAGACTTTGTAAATTTCTGTGAATCTTTAAGTATTTTTTTCTGGTTTTGAGAATTTTTTAAAATTGTTTAAATGTTTCACTTTTAAAATTCTAATTCATATTCATTCAATTATTAGTCTAAGTAGTAATACTGCAAAGCTAAAATACATAAATATCTAACAGCAAGGGATTAGTTGGAACTAATTAAATTCCCCAAAATGCATACATACATAAATATCTTTAAAAATATACTCCAAGTCCAATGTGATTGTGACATTTTTATATTATTTTGCATTTTGCAATTTCCATATTGGGCATGGTTTTTTCGTGATAAAAGAAGAAATGAAGTATATAAAAATATAGTATCTATGTATAAATCTAAAAAATATGTACAAGATCTATATGATGAAAACTATAAAACTGATGAAAGAAATCAAATATCTAAGTAAATGGAGAAATATATCATGTACATGGACAGGAAGATTCAATATTGCCAAAATATCAGTTCTTCCTAACTTGATATATAGATTCAATGTAATCTAACCAAATTTCAAAAAATTATTAGTGGAAATAGAACAGATTTTAAAGTTCATATGGTAGGGTAAAAGGCTCAGAATAGCCAACATGATACTGAACTTAGATTACCAAACTTTTGAGATTTATAACCAAGCTCAACAAGGCTTCCCAGGTGGCTCAGTGGGTAAAGAATCTGCCTGCCAAAGCACAAGACACAAGATACCCAGATTCAATCTCTGTGTTGGGAATATCCCCTGGAGAAGGAAACAGCAACCCACTCCAGTATTCTTGCCTGGGAAGTCCTATGGGCAGAAGAGCCTGAAGGGCTTAGAGTTCATGGAGTCATAAAAGAATTGACATGACTTAGCAACTAAACAACAACAATAAAGCTCCAATGGTCAAGATAGTATGATACTGGTGAAATAACAGGCGAATAGACCAGGTTAGTGAGCCCAGAAGTCAACTCAAAAATAGTCAACTTATCTTTGACAAAAGAGCAAAGGCAATTTAATGAAGAATAGTCTTTTAAAAAAATGGTGCTGGATGTACTGGAGCTCCACATCTAAACATAACAAGTCTAGTTACAGAACAAACATCTATCACAAAAGTTAACTTACAATGAATTATAGACCTAAATATTCTTAATTCTTGATGACTACGTAGAAGTGACACTAAAAGCACTATCCATAAAAGAAAACATTTGACAAACTGGACTTACTTAAAACTAAAGCTTTCACTCTCCGAAAGATACTGTTAAGAAAATAAAGAGACAAATCACAGAATGAGAGAAAATCTTTGCAAAGCAAATATCAGAGAATATACTGGCATCCAAAATATACCAAGAATTCTTAAAATTAAACAAGAAGAAAACAAATGAACTGATTAAAAATGGACAAAAGATGTAAATAGACACCTCACCAAAGAAGATACACAGATGGCAAAAAAAAAAAGATATAAAAATATTCAACAAAATGTTCAACATCAAATGCCACTGGGGAAATGCAAATTAAACCAATGAGACTACTACACATCATAAATGGCCAAAATCCAAAACACAAAGAAGGCTAAATGCTGGTGAGGATGTGAGGCAACAGAAACTCTCATTCATTGGTGATGGGAATGCCAATGTTACAGCCACTTTGGAAGACCGTTTGATAATTTCTTACAAACCCAAATATATTCCTAACATATGACCCAGCAATTCCATCCCTAGGTATCTACTCAAATGAATTAAAAACTTATTTCCACACAAAAATATGCATGCAAATCTTAACAGCATTATTATTCATAATTGGAAGCAACCAAGTTGTCTTTCAATAGATTGATGGATAAACAAACTGTTGTGTATTCATGTGACGGCATATTATTCATCAATGAAAGAAATGAATGCTCAAGGTCACAAAGGCATGAAAGCACTTTAAGGCAGATTGCTAAGTGGAAGAAGCTAATCTGAAAAGGCTATGGAGTTTGTAATTTCAAGTCCATGATATCCTGGAAAGGTAAAACTTTGAAAATGGTAAAAAGATCAGTAGTTTCTAGGGGTTCAGATGGATGGGGGGGGGCAAAAATGGATGACTTAATAGAGCACATGGGATATTTTTTTAACGCAGAGAAACTATTCTGTATGATACTGCAATTATGGATTCATGTAATGATACATTTGTCTAAACCTATTGAATGTCTCTTACAAGGGTGAACCCAGATGTAAACTATGGATTTTATTAAAACTAATGTATAAATATTGGTTAATAAATAGAAGCAAATGTAGCATATAAAAGCATAATGCTTACAATAGAGGAAAGAGTGGGAAGAGTACTCAGAGGCTGTATAGGAACTCTTCATACTTTCCACTCAATCATTCTGTAAACGTAAAACTACTCCAAAAATATAGCTAATTGAATTTTTAAAATAAATTATATAATTAATTTACATATTCATTCACTAAATAAATACTTTTGAGCAAATACGATGTGCCAGAAACTATATCTAACTTTGGGACTGGAAAAGGTCAGTTTTCATTCCAATCCCAAAGAAAGGCAATGCCAAAGAATGCTCAAACTACCGCACAATTGCACTCATCTCACACACTAGTAAAGTAATGCTCAAAATTCTCCAAGCCAGGCTTCAGCAATATGTGAACAGTGAACTTCCAGATGTTCAAGCTGGTTTTAGAAAAGGCAGAGGAACCAGAGATCAAATTGCCAACACACGATGGATCATGAAAAAAGCAAGAAAGTTCCAGAAAAACATCTATTTCTGCTTTATTGACTATGCCAAAGCCTTTGACTGTGTGGATCACAATAAACTGTGGAAAATTCTGAAAGAGATGGGAATACCAGACCACCTGATCTCCCTCTTGAGGAATTTGTATGCAGGTCAAGAAGCAACAGTTAGAACTGGACATGGAATGACAGACTGGTTCCAAATAGGCAAAGGAGTTCGTCAAGGCTGTATATTGTCACCCTGTTTATTTAACTTATATGCAGAGTACATCATGAGAAAAGCTGGACTGGAAGAAACACAGGCTGGAATTAAGACTGCTGGGAGAAATATCAATAACCTCAGATATGCAGATGACACCACCCTTATGGCAGAAAGTGAAGAGGAACTAAAAAGCCTCTTGATGAAAGTGAAAGTGGAGAGTGAAAAAGTTGGCTTAAAGCTCAACATTCAGAAAACAAAGATCATGGCATCATGGGAAATCGATGAGGAAAGAGTGGAAACAGTGTCAGACTTTATTTTTCTAGGCTCCAAAATCACTACAGATGGTGACTGCAGCCATGAAATTAAAAGACGCTTACTCCTTGGAAGGAAAGTTATGACCAACCTAGATAGCATATTCAAAAGCAGAGACATCACTTTGCCAACAAAGGTTTGCCTAGTCAAGGCTATGGTCTTTCCTGTGGTCATGTATGGACGTGACAGTTGGACTGTGAAGAAGGCTGAGCACCTAAGAATTGATGCTTTTGAACTGTGGTGTTGGAGAAGACTCTTGAGAGTCCCTTGGACTGCAAGGAGATCCAACCAGTCCACTCTGAAGGAGATCAGCCCTGGGATTTCTTTGGAAGGAATGATGCTAAAGCTGAAACTCCAGTACTTTGGCCACCTCATGTGAAGAGTTGACTCTTTGGAGAAGACTCTGATGCTGGGAGGGATTGGGGGCAAAAGGAGAAGGGGACAACAGAGGATGAGATGGCTGGATGGCATCACTGACTAGATGGATGTGAGTCTGAGTGACCTCCGGGAGTTGGCGATGGATAGGGAGGCCTGGTGTGCTACGATTCATGGGTTAGCAAAGGGTTGGACACAACTGAGTGACTGATCTGATCTGATAGGAAAAACCATGTTTCCTGCCTTCAAGCAGCTTATATTTTATGTCAGATATTATCAGTAAACGTACATTCACACTGCAATCTGCTAAGCACTACATACGGATGAATACAGAATGTTATGAGCCCACATAGAGGAGATAGCTGACTTATTGTTTGAGAATAAGAGAAGGCTACCTGGCAAGAGTAACTTCAGAAACCAACTATTTCTAAACTAAATTGATATGTTTATTTTCCCATCCATAACCCCTAACAGCTATCATGTTTCTTTTGGGTTCTTGGATATAGTAAAATCAAATGTAGGAGGTACATATGAATGCCTATTACCTGCAGCTGCAAGTGAGTCCAGATATTTTCCACATTATATCTAACAAGCAGTGCTTAGAATCAAAGCTTGTTAAAAATGGAGCCTCACAATAGGTAGTGAGAAAGCCTGGAAGTTAGGTACAAGACAGAAATCAAGGGAAAACAAAAGTGAGAAGGAGTGAGTCTTAACAAGTTTTAATTGCTCAGTTGCATCCTATTCTTTTTTTTTTTTTAATTTAATTTTATTTAACTTTACAATATTGTATTGGTTTTGCTATATATCAAAATGAATCTGCCACAGGTATACATGTGTTGCATCCTATTCTTCACAACTCCACAGACTGACTGTAGTCCTCCAGGCTCCTCTGTCCATGGAATTCTCCTGGAAAGAATACTGGAGTGGGTTGCCGTTCCCTTTTCCAGGGGATCTTCCCAACCGAGGGATTGAACCCAGGCTTCCTGCACTGCAGGCAGATTCTTTACTGTCTGAGTCACCAGGACAATGGATAATGGAGGACAATACTACTGATATAACATTACTACTGTTTATGGCTGCTTTTTACAGAATTCGTAAAGAGGGACTTGCTTCTTGGAGGGAGAAGGAACAATATATTTATAGAGAACAAGAACTCCTTCAATCTTTATATATCCTACGAGGTGAAAGGGAACTCATAGGTTGTGGGATTTTTCTGCCAACATAGAAGGATTTCCCTCTGTGAAGCTGGAGATAAAATTATGTTAATTGAAGGGAAATAGTGATATTTTGATCCATTCTTACATAGTTTCTAAAATTCCTGCAATGATTGTGCATTGAGTTATCACCAGAAATAAGCAAGTAGTAGTACTAAACCAAATAAAATACTTCCACACTAATTTCAGATTTCAAACTAAGGTTAGCTCTCTCAATGACCAACCCAAGATCAAGAAACATATTTTATGGAAATCAAAGTTCAAAAGCTCACCACATTAATGATCATATCTGATCATCACAACAGTGTTGACAGAGCTCCTATTATTATCATTATTTTTCAGATGGGAAAATTAAGTATTAAAAAGATTAAGTACCTGTGCTTAATTACAAAAATAGTTACAAAGCCAAGATTCAAACCCAGGTTAAGTGCTTACATTGTGCAGTAGTCAGAAGAGAAAATAATACAGAGTTGAAGAGACTTTGGAGCATATCTTGGTTTCACTATTTCCAGCTGTGTGACTTAATTTCCAATCTGTACAATGGGGGAAACAGCTCCCCCATAAATGAAATGCAAAGGTAAAATGTGATCATATCCTTAATTCACCTGGCACACATTACATTAAATTAAATTAATATTAATCATATTGCTTCTTCTATTTCCCAGGTAGTCTAATTCAATGTTCTGACTTGGTTGGGTTTCAGCACTTCTCAAAGCAAGGTTGCAAGCAATCAACTGGAGAACCATTATAAAATTCTGATGGCCCTATTTGAGTCTTTCTGAATCAGAATGTCTAAAGGGGAGGCCCTGCAATCTGGATTTTATTGTGCTTCTTAAATGGTTCATATGCAGAGTAAAGCTTGAGGACCACTACAATTCTCCACAATATTTAATGATAAAAAATACAGCTAGGTTTTATAAGGTTTACTTCACTGAGAAATAACTTCTGTTAAACTCATCTCCTGTGACTATATTTCTTGCTGTATAGAGACTCTTATATGCTATAGCTTATCTTTGTTAATTACTCATTTATATTTTATTAAATATTCAGAAAAAATTGTAACAAATGAAATCCCTAACCAAGCACTGAAATCCAAGTCTGTCATGCTGGTGCAAGGAAGAATTCTCTTCCACTGGTTTCTCTTTAAAGGTTGACAAGAGACTGAAATATGATACATGTATTTTGTCGAGCACAGAAAATCCAAAGCTCACTTCCTGTTTTTATTGGTCCATAGTTTCATGTAGGTAAGTAAGATAATTTTGGATTTTAACTTCCTCCCAAAGTGAAATGAACAAAGTTAGATCAACACCAAGTACAGTGCTCAAAAGGCTCCCAAAGACTCAAGCAAGTCCTTAGAATGATGAGAAATGGCCCTAAGTATGCATTCAGCATTGATTATTATCTTAATGACATGAGATCTCTCTCTTTGTAAAAGTGTTTCTCAGGTTTTAACATGCAAATAATGAACCTAGGGATCTGGTAAAATCTAGCTTCTGAATAATAAGATCTGAGATGGGTCCCAGGATGCTGTACAAGTTCCCAACAGTTACAAATGTTGGTCCATAAATCACACTTTGAATAGCAAGAGATTATAGGGTACTGGTGACCCTACATCTTCATTTTCCCAATTTTCAATGTATTTCTTAATTTGTACTCCCAAACCATATCAGTTGCATGATTATTTACATTTTAGTTCATTTTGCCTTAAATTAGAATACTTGTTCATACATATGATGGTACAATCAGTTTGTAGTTTCCCTGTGGACAAACCCCACAACTATGTGGTTTAAATCAATGTTTACTGAGCATCTATTGTATACTGGGAAGTGTAATAAATATTTTCACTTAAATTCTCTCATGTGATTACTAAAACCTGTTTTAAATAGGTAATTTTTATCTCTGTATTGCAGCTAAAACCTGAGGCTCAAAAGAGGGCAAAAGATAATGAGATGGCTAGATAGGATCATTGACTCAATGGACATGAGTTTGAGCAACCTCTGGGAGATAGTGGAGGACAGAGGAGCCTGGTTCAGTCCATGGGGTCACCAAGAGTCAGACATGATTTATTGACTGAACAAAAACAACAATCTGCTCATGTTCCTCATTGATTGGATGAGACTTTTTGGTTCCACTTTTGTTGCGTTTTTAAACTTCACTTAAAACATTCTAACACTTTAAATGTGTACCTAATAGTATATCAAGTGGATGATGCACTTTAATATTTTAAACGTTTATGTCTTTGTGGGAGGAGGGGAGAATAATCTAAGTTGGTTCAAGTAAGTCACAGTTCAGTTCAGTTCAGTTCAGTCACTCAGTCGTGTCCGACTCTTTGCGACCCCATGAACTGCAGCACGCCAGGCCTCCCTGTCCATCACCAACTCCCAGAGTTCACTCAGACTCACGTCCATCGAGTCAGTGATGCCATCCAGCCATCTCATCCTATGTCATCCCCTTCTCCTCCTGCCCCCAATCCCTCCCAGCATCAGAGTCTTTTCCAATGAGTCAACTCTTCGCATGAAGTGGCCAAAGTACTGGAGTTTCAGCTTTAGCATCATTCCTTCCAAAGAAATCCCAGGGCTGATCTCCTTCAGAGTGGACTGGTTGGATCTCCTTGCAGTCCAAGGGACGTGCAAGAGTCTTCTCCAACACCACAGTTCAAAAGTTATGCATAATTCTACATTGAGCACCTCAGAGCCAAGTTCCAAACTTTGTAACTAGTGACAATAATTTTCTGTAAGAGGCTGTCCTGTTGACCATTGGATGTTGAACAATATCCCTCGCTTCTACCCACCAGCTGCCAGTAGCATTCTCACAGTTGTGACAAACAAAAATAGCTCTAGACATTGTCAAATGTCTCCTGTGGGGCAAGATTGCCTTTGTCTTAGAATATGTTTGTTTCTTCTGTTGGATTATTTCTTTGTGACAGATTTCTAGACCTAGAATTTATGGGTCAAATAAAAATATTTGTATGGTTCTTGATGTATTGCTAAATTACTTTCCAAATGGGTTCTCTGCCCACCAGTGAAATCAATCTGAGTGACCCAATTCTGTGTTAACTGCTGGAGTCTCAGTTAATATTATTTATTTTTGTTAATTTACTAATGCAAATGGAACTTTACTATTGTTGTTATTATTATTATTTGAGTTTGTTTTTTCTTGATTACCAGTAAGAATAAAATGCTGTGCATGTTGTTTATTATTCATTTTGTTTTCCTTGTGTATGTAATATTATCTGAATCCATATTCCCTTTATGTTATAGGGTTTGAGGAGTAACAAAAGTAGTAAAAGAAAAAAAAAATGTACCAGAAGGCAATTTTAACAAAACTGAGGTGTTGGGGGCCGTCGTGAGGCACTCCTCCCATGGCAAAGGTCATGAGAAAGGAGACTCGACATACACAAAGTGGGATCAAGCCTCAGGACTCCCCCTGGAAATCCTCAAGCATCTACCCCCATAACCAGAGCCTGCCTACTTTACTACTTTGTGCTCTCACCTACACCTCTGACTTTATGGGGGGCTGTCCCCCACCACCTCTTTCAGAAAAGAAGTTAACTTAGAGCTCCAGTTAATAAAAATTCTTGGGCGTGACAGGACTGTTTTAACCTACCAACTCCTCTGAAGGTTCTCTAGCCTACCTGACAGGCTTGTCCGGCCACATGTGATTACTCACAACCTCCTAACAGTGGGAGGCACGAGATGCTTTTATCCTGCTAAAAACAGGTTCTTTAGAGAAGTTAGAAAACTAATAGCGGGCTGATTAGAAATTGTATTAATGAAGGGTTTTTCATTTGTTGAGCCAATGTTTGCTGCTAAGTCTCCACTTACACACATTAATGAATATATAGAAGAAATAAGTATTAAGCTTTGATAGTAATCACGTTAGACCTTAGGCTAAGTAAATTCTTTCCTTGATTAAAACCCACTACACCCTCACCTTATAGGAATGTAACTTTATTTGGGTGGCGTCTGTTTGAGAATAATCACCCCTGGAGAAATAAGTGTCCTGGCTGATTGACCGCTGTCACAAGGAGAGGGTCATAAATTGTCAGCAGACCCCCTGGCCAGAAGATGATGTAACACCCCTAAGACCTCTGTATACATCTGTATGAACACCTGACTTTGAAAAAAGTCAGGACTGCTGACCCCGCGTGACTTTTGTATAACATCTCAGTGTATAAAAGTAGACCATGGAAAATAAAGAATTGGGATCAGTTCCTCGGAAGACTGGCCTCCCCATGTCGCTCTCTCTCTCAGACTCTGGCTGAGTTTCCATCTGGGGCACGGAACCCACCAAGATTACTAATTTTGCCTGGGCTTCTAAGATCCGACCGGGGAGGCCTCAGTGTCTCCTCTCCTTCAGGAGAACAGAAGGACGCCTGTGGTCTATGTAAGTGGTGCAAACTTCTTGTCTGGAAGGTTTACTGGTCTCCTGCGTAAACCAAGCTACTCAGCCTCTTTTCTCCACTGGATTTTCCTACTGAGCTATTCTCGTTCTATTATTCTTTATATCTCTAATTATAACTATTGTGTCCTGACCCTCACCGACTCCGTCCTCGCTTTGAAGTCCCTGGATCAGCTGGGGCTGGTCCCCAGCACTGAAGCAATCTTCTTAAATGAGAGCTAGTTTTAAACATAACTTAAAAAATGATTTTGACGACATTTTTTCAAGATTTTACTTTTATTTAGGAAGAGGAATGTCTAAGGTGACAATTAAGTCTTATTTTATGATTTTCCAGTCACAGATGGGCTTTCTTTGTGGGCAGGGTACATTTCAAATTTTTTAGAAATTTCATATCTAGCATGCACCACAGTCTAGTTGATAATGTTTGCTTAGTCACTCAGTCATGTCCAACTCTTTGCAACCCCATGGACTATAGCCCACCAGGCTCCTCTGTCCATGGGGATTCTGCAGGCAAGAATAACAGAGTGGTTTGCCATGCCCTCCTCCAAGGGATCTCCCCAATCCAGAGATCAAACCCAGGTTACCCACATTGCAGGCAGGTTCTTTACTGTCTGAGCCACCAGGGAAGCCCAATAATACTGGAGTGGGTAGCCACTCCTTTCTCCAGGGTATCCTCCTGACCCGGGAATCAAACCAGGGTCTGCTGCATTGCAGGTGAATTCTTTACCAGTTGATAATGCTCCATATTTAAATAGATTTTTGTAATTTACAACCCTTTGGAGCTTCTGAGGTTTCTGTAGTTGTTCCTTGACTAACCTTGTAGGTGACTCACCTACAAAATATTTTTTTAAATATCTCTTAACATTGTATTCTTTAAAATAAGATGTTTATCCTCTGTACATATGTTAATCAGACTTGTCCATTGTGATAATCAGCAATGTCTGTAAAACAATAAATGTACTCTGCCCACTTCTGAAAAATGTTCATCTTCCCCATCCTTGTCTCATCCTGTTACATCACTACCAGACTTTTTTTCCCCTACTAATTCATGGAATAAGCTGGACATTAGTCAAAAACACATGCAAAGAAAATACTATTGATCAACTCTGGGTAGGACTAGAGATATAGATGTGGAGAATGGACATGTAGACAAAAGGAGGGATGGAGAGGGTGGGATGAATTGAAAGAGTATCATTGACATATATACAGTCCCATGTGTAAAACAGATAGCTAATAAGAAGTTGTTGTGCAACACAGAGAGCTCAGCTCAGTGCTCTATGATGACCTAGAGGAGTGGGATGGGGGAATGGGAAGGAGGTTCAAAAGGGAGGGGATAGATGTGTACTTACAACCGATTCAAGTTGTTGTATGGGAGAAATTAACACAACATTGTAAAGCAATTATATTCCAATAATAAAATGAATGATTTTTTTTTAATTAAACTTTTTTTTTTTTTTTTAAAGGAAAGACGACTGAAATATTCAATCTACACAGAGTTGCAGGTAGGGAAGAGAAGGGCACTGAATTTATCCTCCTCTGGACCTTAACTTCTTCATCTATATTTTGAGAGATTAAAAAAAAAAAAAAATAGATTTCAGACTCCAGACTCCATTACTTCAGTGAAGCAGCCATAGGCCTTGGACTGACTTGCTGCTCTAACTTATTTACAGTTTTAGAGTTAGAAAGTTACTGTAAAGAAAACAAGACAAACATTAACAAATTATAAATGACATGTATCTTTAAGAACAAACACACTTGGATCATTCAGAAATTCATCCTCAAATCAGATATTCACCATGCCAAGAAGCATTTACAAAATTTTGTAGGATGTAATTATTTTCCTTAATAAAGATAAGAGTTAATAGTATATAGAATGGCTATATAATCTGTTTCACATTTTCCTTTATTTGAGCTTTCTTTCAGTAGCCACTATTTTTATGCTGTTTCATACCACACCTAACAGAAGCAGAATATATTAAGAAGAGGTGGCAAGAATACACAGGAGAAATGTACAAAAAAGATCTTCACAAACAAGATAATCATGATGGTGTGATCACTCACCTAGAGCCAGACATCCTGGAATGTGAAGTTAGGCCTTAGGAAGCATCACTACGAGGTGATGGAATTCCAGTTGAGCTCTTTCAAATCCTGAAAGATGATGCTGTGAAAGTGCTGCACTCAATATGCCAGCAAGTTTGGATAACTCAGCAGTGGCCACAGGACTGGAAAAGGTCAGTTTTCATTCCAATCCCAAAGAAAGGCAATGCCAAAGAATGCTCAAAGTACTGCACAATTATACTCATCTCACACGCTAGTAAAGTAATGCTCAAAATTCTCCAAGCCAGGCTTCAGCAATACGTGAACCATGAACTTCCTGATGTTCAAGCTGGTTTTAGAAAAAAGCAGAGGAACCAGAGAACAAATTGCCAACATCCCCTGGATCATGGAAAAAGGAAGAGAGTTCTAGAAAAACATCTGCTTCTTCTTTATTGACTATGTCAAAGCCTTTGACTGTGTGGATCACAATAAACTGTAGAAAATTCTTCAAGACATGGGAATACTAGACCACCTGCCCTGCCTCTTGAGAAACATGTATGCAGGTTCAGAAGCAACAGTTAGAACTGGACTGGAACAACAGACTGGTTCCAAATAGGAAAAGGAGTACATCAAGGCTGTATACTGTCACCCGGCTTATTTAACTTATATGCAGAGTACATCATGAGAAATGCTGGACTGGAAGAAGCAAAAGCTGGAATCAAGACAGCCGGGAGAAATATCAATAACCTCAGATATGCAGATGACACCACCCTTATGGCAGAAAGTGAAGAGGAACTAAAAAGCCTCTTAATGAAAGTGAAAGAGGAGAGTGAAAACTTTGGCTTAAAGCTCAACAGTCAGAAAACGAAGATCATGGCATATGATGGGCTATAAAGTCCCGTCACTTTATAGCAAATAGATGGAAAAACAGTGGAAAAAGTGTCAGGCTTTATTTTTTTTGGCTCCAAAGTCACTGCAGATGGTGGTTGCTGCCATGAAATTAAAAGACGCTTACTCCTTGAAAGGAAAGTTTTGACCAACCTAGACAGCATTTTCAAAAGCAGAGACATTACTTTGCCAACAAAGGTCCATCTAGTCAAGGCTATGGTTTCTCCAGTGGTCATGTATGGATGTGAGAGTTGGACTGTGCAGAAAGCTGAGTGTCTAAGAATTGATCCTTTTGAACTGTGGTGTTGGAAAAGACTCTTGAGAGTCCCTTGGACTGCAAGGAGATTCAACCAGTCCATTCTAAAGGAGATCAGTCCTGGGTGTTCTTTGGAAGGACTGATGCTGAAGCTGAAACTCTAGTACTTTGGCCACCTGATGTGAAGAGTTGACTCATTGGAAAAGACTCAGATGCTGGGACGGATTGGGGGCAGGAGGAGAAGGAGATGACATACGATGAGATGGCTGGATGGCATCACTGACTCGATGGACGTGAATCTGAGTGGTGATGGACAGGGAGGCCTGGCATGCTGCAATTCATGGAGTCGCAAAGGGTTGGACACGACTGAGCGACTGAACTGAACTGAACTGATACCACGTTTTGTGGTCTTGAAATTAAAATTTAGTCTCTGAAGACTGACTTAACTTAAATATGGAATATTTCTTTAACACAACTCCCAATTGTCAGTACGTAGTGTTTTAAACTACAGTATTTCATCTTTAGAAGAAAAAAAAAAACACAATGTAATAACTAGGCAATCTTGTTGAATCTTCTGCTGTGATGTTATTTCTTCCCTGAAATGATCATTTGTCTTCATTTTGCCAGGTTTATTGCCCCAAAAGGATATCACAAAAGCACAAATTGCTACCTGCCACAAATGTCCTGGTAGATTTAATATTTCCACTAAGGCAGCCTCTAACACTAGTTTTGGGGTTGTTCCTTTAAGGACAAACATTCTTTCATTTTGTTTGTTTATAATTTTTTAAAGCTGTGTCAAGTAGTTGAAACACACAACCTGTAGTCTTCCAATAATAAACAAATTACAAGCTGAAACCCTGGGGCCAATGACCTGTATGTATGCCTATTAACAATCTATGGAGGAGGGCAGTCCTAAGATGATGGAGGAATAGAACGGGAAGACCACTCTCTCCCCCACAAATTCATCAAAAGATCATTTGAACACTGAGTAAATTCCACAAAACAACTTCTGAATGCTGCCGGAGGACACAAGGCACCCAGAAAGGCAAATCATTCTCTTTGAAAGGAGATAGGACAAAATACAAAAGAGAGACAAAAGCTTTAGGGACAGACACCCATCTCGGGGAGGGAGTTGTGAAGGAGAAGTTTTCACACACCAGGAAATCCTCTCACCGGCTTATCTGTGGGGAGTTTTGGAATCTCCAGGGGCAACATAACTGGAAGGAAAAATAAAAACAAAAAAAAACACACAAAAAACCCACAGATTACATGCCTAACCGTAACTCCCAGCAGAGAAATAGCCCAGATGCACGAGTCCACCAGCAGCGAGTGGGGGGTTAAACTGGCAGGTATGGGCTGCATGCTTAGGGTGAGGACAAGGCCTGAATGCCATGAGGACAATCTGAGGGAGCTAACGTGACATAGCAACCCAAACTGTGGGATAGCCAGAGAAAACAAGAAAGAAAGAAAGAGAGAACTTTCCCGCGAAAAGCTCAAAGGCATAACCTGGTCTGCTCACAGAACAGAGGATTGAGCAAATACCACAGGAGAGCTAGCAGGCTACAGACCAGCCCATCGCCCATCAGAGGCACAGAGGCAGGCTGGCAACAGCCAGAGCCAGAAGGCAAGGGGCAATCTGGGCCCCAGAGATGGCATCTTCCACAAAACTGTGAGCAGGCTCCCAGTTGTTAACCAAGTCTTCCTGGGATCCTGGATGGTTGACATCCACCAAGAGGGTCACAGTCAGAGATCAGTTCCTGAGAGGAGACATGTGGCACACCTGAGATGGTGCTCTGGCTGCTCACCCAGGAAACCTGCAGCTGGGACTGGGGAGGCGATAAGATGCACTGCCCACCTGGGAGAGTGTGCTCACCAAGCATCTAGTCGCCTGAGGTGCTCAGACTTTGGAACAGCACAAAACGCAGGCCCAACCAAGTCTTGCTTTGGTGGAGTACCCAAGAACCTGAACCTGAGCAGCTTAGACCTGAGACGTGCATGCAATCCAGTGCCTGCTTTAGACAGTTCCCCTGCAGAGCAACCTGGAGCCTGAGCAGTGTAGACTGGGAAAGCACACACGCCGTGAGTGGGGGCAAACCCAATGTGGCCCCTCATACGCCAGTGATATTTGTTTGCAGTGTTCCTCCCTCCCCATAGCACAACTGAACAAGTGAGCCTAAAAAAGTGACCACCTTCGCCCCCTTGTGTCAGGGCGGAAATTAGACAGTGAAGAGACTTGCAAACAGAGGAAGCCAAAATAAACAAAGAGGGAATTGCTTTGAAAGTGACAGGTGCAACAGATTAAAACCCTGTAGTTAGCACTGACTACATTGGAAGGGGCCTATATACCTTGAGAAGTATAAGCTGGAAAAAGGAACTATCTGAAACTGAACTGACCCCACACTTCCCTCAACAGCTCCAGAGAAATTCCTAAATATATTTTACTATTATAAAAATTAAATTTTTAATTTTTTAAAATTTTAAGTTCTTTATTACTCCTTTAATTTTCACTATTATAACCTACTATTACCTTGTCAATAAAAGACCCTATCTTTAACAAATTTCATATATATATATTTTATAATTTTTGTGATTTTGTTTGGTATTTTTAATATTGTATTTTTGAGAGTCTAACCTCTACTCTAGATTTTTAATCTTTACTTTTTTGTATTTGCTCTCAATTTTTTACATTTAAAAACTCAATCTTCAGTACCCATTTTTACTTAGGAGTGTGATTACTGGCTTGATTGCCCTCTCCCCTTTTGACTCTCCTTTTTTTCTGCCCAGATCACGTCTATCCCCTCCATCCCCCTTCTCTTCTCTACTCAACTCTGTGAATCTCTTTAGATGTTCCAGGCTGTGGAGAACACTTAGGGAACTGACTACTGGCTAGAACTGACTCTCTCCTTTTGACTCCCTCTCTTCTCCTCCTGGTCACCTCTATCTTCCTCTCCCTCTTCTCTTCTCCATGTAACTTTGTGAAGTTCTCTTGGTGTCTCTCACTGTGGAGAGTCTTTTTGCCATTAACCTAGATGTTTTATCATTGGTGCTGTATGGATGGAGAAGTCTTTAGGCTACTGTGAGAGTAAAGCTGAAAGACAGAGGCAGAATGCTTAAATTCAGAATTTGAGAACACCAGAACTCCTAACTCCAGGGAACATTAATCGACAAGAGCTCATCCAAAAGCCTCCATACCTACACTGAAACCAAGCTCCACCCAAGAGTGAACAGTTCCAGAATAAGTCATACCAAGCTAATTCTCCAACAACGCAGGAACATAACCCTGAGCATTAAAGTACAGGCAGCCAAAAGTCACACCAAACCCATAGAAACCTCAAAACTCACTACTGGACACTTCATTGCACTCCAGAGAGAAGAGATCCAGCTCCACCCACCAGAACATAGACACAAGCTTCCCTAACCAGGAAAACTTGACAAGCCACTCATCCAACCCCACCCACAGGGAGGAACCTCCACAATAAAGAGGAACCACAAACTTCCAGCATACAGAAAGGCCACCCCAAGCACAGAAATCTAAGCAAGATGAAAAGGCAGAGAAATATTCATCAGGTAAAGGAACATGATAAATGCCCAACAAACCAAACCAAAGAGGAGGATACAAGAAATCTACCTGAAAAAGAATTCAGAATAATGATAGTAAAAATGATCCAAAATCTTGAAAACAAAATGGAGTTACAGATAAATAGTCTGGAAACAAGGATTGAGAAGATGCAAGAAATGTTTAACAAGGATCTATAAGAAATAAAAAGAGTCAATCAAAGATGAATAATGCAATAACTGAGATCAAAAGCACTCTGGATGGAACCAGTAGTAGAATAACTGAGGCAGAATACAGGATAAGTGAGGTGGAAGAGAGAATGGTGGAAATAAATGAATCAGAAAAAAAAAAGAATTAAAAGAAATGAGGACAACCTCAGAGACCTCTGGGAAAATTTCAAAGCTCCAACATTTGAATCATAGGAGTCCCAGAAGAAGAAGACAAAAAGAAAGGCCATGAGAAAATACTTGAGGAGATAATAGTTGAAAACTTCTCTAAAATGGGGAAGAAAGTAGCCACCCAATTCCAAGAAAGCCAATAAGTCCAAAACAGGATAAACCCAAGGTGAAACACCCTGAGACACATATTAATCAAATTAATGAAGATCAAACACAAAGAACAAATATTAAAAGCAACAAGGGAAAAAACAACAAATAACACACAAGGACATTCTCATAAGGATAACAGTTGATATTTCAATAGAAAATCTTCAGGACAGAAAGGAATGGCAGGACATACTTAAAATGAAAATAACCTACAGCCCAGATTACTGCAAGGATCTCATACAAATATGAAGGAGAAATCAAAAGCTTCACAGACAAACAGAAGCTGAGAGAATTCAGCACCACCAAACCAGCTCGTCAACAAATCCTAAAGGATCTTCTCTAGATAGGAAACACAGAAAAGGTTTATAAATTCGAACCCAAAACAACAAAGTAAATGGCAATGGGATCATCAGATCAGATCAGATCAGATCAGTCCCTCAGTCGTGTCTGACTTTTTGCGACCCCATGAACTGCAGCACGCCAGGCCTCCCTGTCCATCACCAACTCCGGGAGGTCACTCAGACTCACATCCATCGAGTCAGTGATGCCATCCAGCCATCTCATCCTCTGTCGTCCCCTTCTCCTCCTGCCCCCAATCCCTCCCAGCATCAAAGTCTTCTCCAATGAGTCAACTCTTCACATGAGGTGGCCAAAATACTGGAGTTTCAGCTTTAGCATCATTGCTTCCAAAGAAATCCCAGGGCTGATCTCATTCAGAATGGACTGATTGGAGCTCCTTGCAGTCCAAGGGACTCTCAAGAGTCTTCTCCAACACCACAGTTCAAAAGCATCAATTCTTCGGCGCTCAGCCTTCTTCACAGTCCAGCTCTCACATCCATACATGACCCCAGGAAAGACCATAGCCTTGACTAGGCGAACCTTTGTTGGCAAAGTAATGTCTCTGCTTTTGAATATGCTATCTAGGTTGGTCATAACTTTCCTTCCAAGGAGTACGTGTCTTTTAATTTCATGGCTGCAGTCATCATCTGTAGTGATTTTGGAGCCCAGAAAAATAAAGTCTGACACTGTTTCCACTGTTTCCCCATCTATTTCCCATGTAGTGATGGGACCAGATGCCATAATCTTCGTTTTCTGAATGTTGAGCTTTAGGCCAACCTTTTCACTCTCCACTTTCATTTTCATCAAGAGGCTTTTTAGTTCCTCTTCACTTTCTGCCATAAGGGTGGTGTCATCTGTATATCTGAGGTTATTGATATTTCTCCCGACAATCTTGATTCCAGCTTGTGTTTCTCCCAGTCCAGCATTTCTCATGATGTACTCTGCATATAAGTTTAAAAAAAAATGGTGACAATATACAGCCTTGATGTACTCCTTTTCCTATTTGGAACCAGTCTGTTGTTCCATGACCAGTTCTAACTGTTGCTTCCTGACCTGCATACAGATTTCTCAAGAGGCAGATCAGGTGGTCTGGTATTCCCATCTCTTTCAGAATTTTCCACAGTTTATTGTGATCTACACATTCAAAGGCTTTGGCATAGTCAATAAAGCAGAAATAGATGTTTTTCTGGAACTCTCTTGCTTTTTCCATGATCCAGCGGATGTTGGCAATTTGATCTCTGGTTCCTCTGCCTTTTCGAAAATCAGCTTGAACATCAGGAAGTTCACGGTTCACATATTGCTGAAGCCTGGCTTGGAGAATTTTGAGCATTACTTTACTAGCGTGTGAGATGAGTGCAATTGTGCAGTAGTTTGAGCATTCTTTGGCATTGCCTTTCTTTGGGATTGGGATGAAAACTGACTTTTCCAATCTTGTGGCCACTGCTGAGTTTTCCAAATTTGCTGGCATATTGAGTGTAGCACTTTCACAGCATCATCTTTCAGGATTTGGAATAGCTCCACTGGAATTCCATCACCTCCACTAGCTTTGTTCGTAGTGATGCTTTCTACGGCCCACTTGACTTCACATTCCAGGATGTCTGGCTCTAGGTCAGTGATCACACCATCATGATTATCTGGGTCGTGAAGCTGTTTTTTTGTACAGTTCTTCTGTGTATTCTTGCCACCCCTTCTTAATATCTTCTGCTTCTGTTAGGTCCATACCATTTCTCTCCTTTATCGTGCCCATCTTTGCATGAAATGGGATCATACTTATCAAAAATTACTTTAAATGTAAATGGGTTGAATGCCCCAACCAAAAGACAAAGACTGGCTGAATGGATACAAAAACAATGAAAACATAGACAAGACACTCTGTTACATAAATCACAGTAGGATGGTCTATGACCCACCTCCCAGACTAATGGAAATAAAAGGAAAAATAAACAAATGGGATCTAATTAAACTAAAAGCTTTTGCACAATGAAGGAAACTATCAGCAAGGTGAAAAGACAGCCTTCAGAATGGGAGAAAATAATAGCAAATGAAGCAACTGAAAAAGAATTAATCTCAAAAATATACAAGCAACTCCTGCAGGTCAATTCCAGGAAAATAAATGATCCAATCAAAAAATGGACCAAAGAACTAAACAGACATTTCTCCAAAGAAGACATACAGATGGCTAACAACCACATGAAAAAATGCTCAACATCACTCATTATCACATAAAACCACAATGTGGTACCATTTCACACCAGTCAGAATGGCTGCTATCAAAAAGTCTACAAACATTGAATTCCGAAGAGCATGTGGAGAAAAGGGAACTCTCTTACACTGTTGGTGGGAATGCAAACTAGTACAGCCACTATGGAGAACAGTGCAGAGATTCCTTAAGAAACTTGAAATAGAACTGCCATATGCCCCAACAATCCCACTGCTGGGCATAAACACAGAGGAACCCAGAATTGAAAGAGACACATGTATCCCAATGTTCATCTCAGCACTCTTTACAATAGCTAGGACATGGAAGCTGTGTAGATGTCCATCAGCAGATGAATGGATGGGAAAACAGTGATACATATACACAATGGAATATTACTCAGCTATTAAAAAGAATGCATTTGAATCAGATCTAATTAGGTGGGTAAAAATGGGGCCTATTATATAGGGTGAATTAAGTCAGAAAGAAAAACACCAATACAGTATACTAACGCATAGATATGGAATTTAGAAAGATAGTAATGATGACCCTATATGTGGGACAGCAAAAGAGACACAGATGTAAAGAACAGACTTTTAGACTCTGTGGGAGAAGGCGAGGGTGGGATGATTTGAGAGAATAGCATTGAATCATGTATATTACCATATGTGAAATAGATTGCCAGTCCAGGTTCGATGCATGAGACAGGGTTCTCAGGGCTGGTGCACTGGGCTGACCCTGAGGGATGGGATGGGGAGGGAGGAGGGAAGGGTTTCAGGATGGGGAACACATGTACACTCATGACAGATTCATGTCACTGTATGACAAGAAACACTACAATATTGTAAAGTAATCAGCCTCCAGTTAAAATAAATAAGTTAATTTATTTTAATAAAACAATTATTTAAAAAAATCTATAGAATGCTCTTGGCTATGTCTTGCATCACACCAACGTATAGCAGAACAGAAAGTAACAGGGCACAGACATTTGTGCAAATGAAAATGTGCATGAGAGACAAGGGGCATATTACCCAGGGAAGTCTCTGTCTCTGGATGATGTTAGGAAAAAGGGAAGACAGATTGTTCTCTGGGGTAGTTTGAATGTCTGCTTGAAGATCGGGAGAAGTATGAGGTAATTTCTTAAGAGCTTTCATAATCTCCGAATTTTATGTAGCACCAGACTCTGGTAGATTTGAGCAGCATTTCTATCTTGTGGCTCAGCTGGTAAAGAATCTGCCTGCAATGCAGGAGACCTGGGTTCGATCCCTGGGTTGGGAAGATCCCCGGGAGAAGGGCAAAACTACCCACTCCAGTATTCTGGCCTGGAGAATACAGTGGACTATATAGTCCATGGGGTCTCAAAGAGTCGGAAATGGCTGAACGACTTTCACTTTACTTCACTTCACTTCTATCTCCTATAAGCTGAAAAACTGTGATAAAGGAGAAAAAGGCATGTGATATATGCCTAAGAACCTCTGTTGGAGAAATGATTGGTCAACCTAAAACTGTTAAACCTCAGTTTCTTCTCTGTAAATAAATATCAACTTGGTTGATTTAACATTTCCACACCCTTACTGTTTCTCTCTCTTAAATTTCACATAGAATTTATACATAGGGAAAATTGTGTCTTGGAAAACACAGAATCACCATTTTTAGTATCATTTGACTCTGGGTATTTTTTACCCTGGCCTCCCATTTTAAAAATTCATTTTCTTAATATTTGTACTATCCTGACAAGGCAGCTGGCAGCAGGTGCCTTGAATTAGCTCATTTTGGGCCTTCTGCATTTCGAAGTTAAACTGCAAGTGGGACCCCATCTGCTTAATAACATTCCATTTAAAATTAAACTGGGAAAATTTTTTAAATGTTTACAACCCTGGGAAAACTTCAACAGAATGTCTTGCTCCTAGTCCATCATTTAGAAGGAGCGCCAGGGGATTAGAAGAGCAACTCTGGGCTTGTTGCTTTCTATAAAGTTTGAGACTTTTACTTTCTATTCAGATTCCCAATTATAGCATTGCAGGTCCTTAAGATGGAGTCATGTTTCCAAGATTCAGTCGACTATCACAATTCTGGGCAGCACTTAACCAGAAAAAGCATGAGATTTGAAGCAAACAAAAATAGATTTAAGGCCTGCATCTGCCACTTATTTGCCATGTGATATTAAACCTTCACAGTTTCCTTGTGTGTAGAATGGAAATAATGTCCTTTAATAACCTTCTAGAAACCTTGTGAGCACAAACCTAAGATATAAATGTAAAGCAACATCAAAATACCTGAGATGTAAGGATCCTTCAATTGATGTTAGTTAAATATACTATGGGATGTAGCTGTGGTAATCCTCACCTTTCAGATAAAGAAACAGGCTCAGAGACATTAAGTTACTTGTCCAAAGTCACACATTTTTTTAGGACATTAACCAAAGAATTATCCTTGACTTCTATTTTCCCCTCAATCCTACTCCCACCCCTATCTAATTAACAAGTTCTACCTAACAATTCTGTCTAACAAATTCTATAAGTTCTAATTAACAAGTTCTCCCTTAAAATTTGATATCTAATTCTGCTGTTTTTCATCATCTCCAGCATAGTCATCTTAAACTAATTCTCATTTTATCTCTTGGCTTATTTCAACAGTCTCTTAACTGGTCCCCCAGCTAAAACTCTTATCTGCCTACTATCTGTTATCAACAAAACTAAGAATAAAGCATACTTGAGACCATGACACTTCCCTGTTTAAAACTCAACAATAATTTCCACTGTGCATGTGTACTATATCACTTCAGTTATGTCTGATGCCTTGTGACTCTGTAGGCATTAGCCTGCCAGGCTCCTCTGTCCATGAAATTCTCCAGGCAAGAATACTGGGGTAGGTTGCCATTCCCTCCTCTAGGGGATCTTCCTGACCCAGGGATTGAACCGGCATCTCTTATGTCTCCTTCATTGGCAGGCAGGTTCTTTACCACTAGGGCCACCTGAGAAGCCTAGTTCCCACTGTACTTAGAATGAAACACAAAACCTTTAGTAGAGCCTTCAGGAATCTGTGTTCTCTGATCTTTGTCTACGTCTCAAATTTAGTCCTTTAACACTTGTCCCCTTGTTCACTGTTTCAATAACACAAACCTAATAGTAGCTTCTCTTACAGCTAAACTTCTTTTCTGCCTGGGAACTTTAACACTTGCCAGTCCTCTCGTTTGATCTGGTTGAAATCAGTCAATCCAAAAGGAAATCAGCTGACAAATATTCATTGGAAAGACTGATGCTGAAGCTGAAACTCCAATACTTTGGCCACCTGATGTGAAGAACTGACTCATTGGAAAAGACCCTGATGCTGGGAAAGATAAAAGGTGGGAGGAGAAGGGGACGACAGAGGATGAGATGGTTGGATGGCATCACTGACTCAATGGACATGAGTTTGAGGAGGCTCTGGGAGTTGGTGATGGACAGGGAAGCCTGGTGTGCTGCAGTCCATGGGGTCGCAAAGAGTTGAACACGACTGAGTGACTGAATTGAATTGAGTCCTCTGGTTGGAAGGTGTCCCCTCAGAATTTCTCCTTCTCATCACTCAGGTTCCTGATCAGATGCCATCTCCTCAAGAGGTATTTTCTGACTACCTGATGTACAATAGCATCATGTTCCCATTCAGTCATTGATTTTTCATCTGGCCTCATCTTCTCCTAGCCCTTACCACTATCTAAAATTGCTATATTTATTTATTTATGTTTTTACTTGTTTATTTTCAATCCCACCTGACTTTTAAAGGCTATGCCTTCTTATGTAAAACATGAAACAAAATAAAACCAAATCCCAATTTTTTTAACTCATGTAAGTGGAAGGGGGAATCAGTTAAATCTATTTAATCTTTTAAACTTATATATCAAATCTATTTGATCCCAGCCAACTGTTAGATTCCCATTTTAGACCTAGACTAAGGCAGGCATTTGTACAAAAGCATTCAAACCCTCAGGATACTATTTAGCAAAGGGAATTTCAGCCAGCCTTCAGCTCACTTGGAAATCAGGTGTAGGAATAGCATAAATGATTCCCTTTCATTTTTACCGTTGTTTGTGAACCCTCCTCCAAATCTTTGCCAGACCTGCTAATAAAAAGACAAGTTGACTAATTTGATCTTCACCTTCTCCCTCCATCCCTGAGCACTACACATTGGAGGTACTAATGAATAACAAAAGGGTTCGATGAACAATTGCAGGTGGCCACAAGAGAAGCAAAGCAGAGTTTCCTGAACTTCTTGACTAATAAAGTTTGTGTTTCTTATCCACTTCTTCACCAGGAATGTGAAGATGCGAGGTCTGGCAGACTCAAACTTTGAATTGAAAAGTGACCAGCCCAATGGGAATCAGCAAGAAATGAGAAAATGACTCAGGGCTAGCCCAGCCACCTAGACAACGAAAGAAAGCCAACTGTGTAAGTTTAGCATCAACACACTTTACACATAAGTGACTCAGAGCTTCACCAACAACTTAGTGAGAGGAGAATGGAAGTTCACATTAATTTCATACTGCAGTAAGATCTGTATGTAATCATCCTTGCTGTATAATATAAACTGCTTAGTATATGCTATTATTCATTTTATAATGGTTTTGTTTGCTTATATAATTCTTAATAAGATATACCCAGCCAGTTGTTGAAACCATTCCCCAGAGTGAGGGTATGGCATTGGCAGAATAGTCACTAAGTAGCTTTTTGGATGGACCACCTTCACTTCCTACTAGATATGCCCTTATGATGAAAGCCCTACCAAAGCTCACAGTAGATGGGAAAACCTGGCTTTAGCTTATGAGCCTGGAAATGGAATTCTTGCAGCAGCCAAAAGATTTTGAAATGCTGTCTGACATAAACCCAAACAAGCTAGAGCACTATCAGGGGGAACTTTCTCACTGATAAGGGTGGCTTCCCAGATATAAAGGGAAAAAAAAATGATGTCGCTTCTTTATTTCTGAATTGCATAGTGCTTGACTCTTAACTGGGAAGCAGTTCTGAAAAGTGGAATGAAAAGTTGGTGATTATCTAATTCATTTGGAGCTCTGAGTTTTCCAATTCAGTCACTACAAGGAGCAAAGAAATTAATAGTAGGTCAGACTCAGTGCTGTGTTGGCAAGACAGCCTCAGAGTCCCAGATTTCTACCAGGGTAAGATTTATGCTGCTCAGAAGACGCTGTAATGCACCTTTTTTTACATTTCTATTTAAACAAGTATTTGGATAAATGTTCTGATGTCACTGCTCAAAATAAAGACTGCTGCAAGACCCGACTGCAAGGATTTGTTTAGCATTCTGTGCATAGATCCCTGCAAAGCCAGCACATTCCCAAATTATTTCACAGCACAAACCTTCATCACAAGAGAATCGTTAGGTTCCCCCACAAAGGGGTCATCTTTGGAGCATTTCTTCTTGGCTCCCAGTTTGGCATGTTAGAGGGTTAGATCATCATTTCTTTACTTTTCCTGTCTGTCTGCTCATCTGTTTTGAGTAAGTCTGTCTTTCTTATAATCACTGCCTTTCTTTTCAGAGCAAATATCCTTACCTTTTCCCAAAGAAGCCATGCCTCCTTTACCAAGGATAAAGTTTAGCTTTTCAATAATCTACACATCACAATGCATAGTAATACAAATAGCTATTCTTTGGGGCTCCTAGTTGGTACTAGGAGCCAGAACTGGCCACATCATGTACCAGGCCTGATGCAAAATGAAAATATAGAACCTGTACAAAACTAGGAAGAATCTCAAGATGGTGACAACAGAGCATTAAACTAAATGCAGGGCCCTTCAAATGGCAGGATCCTGGGAAATTACATATATCACATGCCCTTGAAACCAATCCTGCTAAGAGCTAATTTATTCTTTCCCTGATCTTTTGAGGAAAACATAATTATTTCTAGTTTGTAAGAGAAGAAATCAAAACTCAGAGGAGTAAAGAAACATCAAAAATTAGGCTGCTAGCAAGTGGTCAAGCCAGCTCTGAGTCAAAAACATACTTTCTTTCACTTATAAATTGGGTTGGCAAACCATGGCCCTCAGGCCAATTCTAGCCCACAAGCTAAAATGTTTGTTTTTGTTTTACATTTTAAATGTTTCAATAAAACCAAAGGAATAATATCTCATGAGAGTTGAAAATTACACCACATTCAAGTTTCAATGTCCATGAAGACAATTTCGTTGGAACACAGTCACCACCACTCACTTGCTGTGTGTGACTACTTCTGTCCTCAAGGGCAGGGTTGAGTCATTGCACCTGAGATCTAGTGACCTTTCAAAACTGAAACATTAACCCTTTATAGAAAAATATCTCAACTCCTGCCCTAGAACATGTAGCAGTGAGCACACAATTGTTTGACAGAAAAATAAATGCACATGCATAGATTGAATGGAATATTTTCTCATCCTTAGGGTATTTATTTCCTAGGGCTGTCATAACAAAGGACCACTAAGTGGGTGACTTAAAACAACAGGAATGTATTTTTTTCTTAAAGTTTTGAAGGCCCCTGAAATCAAGGTGTTGGTTCCTTCTAAGGATTCTGAGATAGAATATGTTTCAGGCCTTTCTCTTGGCTTCTGCTCACAGCAATCCTTGGTGTTCTTCCTGTGCCTCTTTGTCTTCACATGCCCATCTCCCTATAAGGACAAGAGTCATGTTGGATTAGAAGTCCACTCTGTTCTAGTATGCCTTCTTCTTAATTAATGGCATCAGCAAAGGCTGTGTTTCCAAATAAGGTCAGATTCATGGGTACTGGAGGTTAAGGATTTCAACACATCTTTTGAGCGGTGGACACAATTAAAGCCATAACACTGAGTACAGAAAATAAATAGTAAGCATACACATAAAGAGCAAATAACCTAAAAACTCACATCATTCTTCAGTCTGATTTCCCCATCCCTGACCAGACTAAGCTATACAGCAACTATTTATAGGATTTCTCCAGATCAATGTTCTCAGACCTACTTTCAACCTTCATCTTACCTAATCTCTTAGATCCTGGAAGCATCTTGGAGGCCAAGTGGACTCTGCTTGCAAATCCCTTTGTTTTAGTATTTATAACTCAAGATCAAGCAATGCAGTAGAGGATTTTTACCGCATACACCTTCAGAATATTGAAATATGCACCATGATGTGGATCCTTACTTCATTAATTTTGTCCAGTTAAATCCCCTTGTTGTCCTGAATATATGTCTTTGTATTTTTTCAGAGGTCATGTCTTTGAAAATAGAATAATACTTTATTGGAAATCCAAAATGATCAAGCACCACATTGTATCACTTGAATTTTCAACAAAGGCCTTTTGGCATTATAAACCATTATGATGTGACTTCAGTTCAGGGAGTCATGGTACAGACTGCATGGGCCCCACTTTAATACTTAGTAACTACTTTCATCTTCAAAGTACTGCCTTCTGACTTCATTAGTCTTTCTAATTTTCTATGAAGTCTGCTATCTTTCTTCCTACTTTAAGGGGCAAGAAAGTAAAAAGAAGAAAGTAACAAATTTTTATAAGAAAGAAAAATAGTAATCCATTATGAAGCATTGCATATCTTTCTTAATGAGTTAAGAACTAGTTAAGGTGGCCTGAGTTTTGACATAACAAAGAGGGTTTTGGTGTCATGGGCAATAGCAGAGACTTTCTAATTTTTCTACATGGGTCTTCTACTCATTATACCACAAGCTAGCTGACAGTGCCTGGTTAATAAATAGAGAGTAAATGAATGAAAGAAAGGAAATAAGGCACATTTTAATATCTAAGATACATAGAGCTCTAAGTGAAGTCTTGTACATTCTCAGTTTAGTTTTTTGTTTTGTTCTACTGAAATGCCAGTGCACCTGTGCTGCGGCTGCTAAGTCGCTTCAGTCGTGTCTGACTGTGTGACCCCATAGATGGCAGCCCACCAGGCTCCCCCGTCCCTGGGATTCTCTAGGCAAGAACACTGGAGTGGGTTGTGCTAGTACGTTGTAAAATGATATCCTCCCACTGCCCACATCTTCTTTGCTGCTTCACTACTTCAGTCTCTGACACAACCATATTGACATTTCAGTAATTGTGTGCTACATCCAAAGTGCCTTCAATGCCTTAAGCATATGAGAGAAACCACTCAATCCAATTTTTGCTGAAGTAACAATCCTAGGTAGTCATGACCGTTATCCCTGCCCTGTCCTTCCATGTCTGCCCTCTGGCTACAGTTAATCAGATCAGAAGCTGAAACATAACCAAAGGATAAACTATGATGTGGTCTGCCACAGACAGAAAAACAAAACAGAACAAAACAAAAAAAGACCACCCAAACAGGGATACGCTGAGCCAATCTGTTTCTTGTTCTTAGGAATTTGAGCTGAAAAACAATGCAGGGAATGAGGCCATTAATATGAACTAAATGTGGAAGGCTATACAGAGAACCCACACACTGGTGAGAGGTGTGAGATTTATGTAAAAGCAGATCTGTAAGTAGAGAGGAGTTACAAAGTAAGTGGAAATACATGAGGCCAAATATTTTACCCCTCATTCACTTAATGTTTTAGATTTTAGCACCTGAATCCCTAAGTTACTTTCTTGCCCTATTTTTGTCATCAATTTGACAACTTCAAAGATTATGTAGATAATCTTTCTATATCCTGACCTCTTAGTTTCTTGACTTTCTCATTCCTAATAGTCTTGGCTTCCATTTCATTCTGACCACTCATTGCACAATTCTATCATTAACTCCTCATAAGTCTTCTACTGCAAAGACTGAACTAACACAAAATACCCAGTTTGGGCTATTAAAATAGTTATGGAAAAATATGATGATTGCTCCAACTAGTGAGCCAACAGTAGAAATAGTTGCAGGAGGAATGAATTTGGGAGTAGTCTATAAGCTCAGGTAACAGGATCTGCTAATGCAATGGATGGGGGTAGTGGTGATAGGAGTAGTCAAGAGTAACAACATATCTGTCCTGAGCAACTGGATGAAGGCTGTTTTCTAAGGTGAAAAAGCAGTTCTTGGGGAGAAACTCCAAGCTCATTTTTGGAAAAGAGAAAATGTCATGGAGGTAGTTGCATATTGAATATGAAGTTCAAAAGGGGCATCAAAGCCACAGATGTAAATTTGGGAAACTATACCATATGGCATATAGAGGGTTGTTAAATCTGTAAATGTGAAACCACCAAGGTTGTGGATATAAAGAGTAAAAAGAAGAGAATCCAGTACTAAGCTCTAGAGCACTCCAACTTTTATCATTTAGGAAGAGGAGGAAGAACCAGGGAAGGACATTTAGCAGTATCTAATGAGTTAGGTAGAACATAAGGCATGGGTCATAAGATATAACTTTATAAACACAAGATGTAAAAGAAAAATAGTGTTACTGTGAAAAGTATTGGATAATTGAATGAGTTCAGATCAGCAGTGCCCTCACAAACAAACAAAAAATAGATATATACACACTAAACAACAACACACATTTTTTTAATTTTCTAATTATCTTATTTTCAACCTCTATCCAAAGGAAGATTATTTAAAACTAGATACTTTTCAAGAAAATGTAAATTTCTAATATACTTTTATGACCTCCCTTATTTAATTTTCCTGGAAACCACACTCCTTTCTTCCTCCAAATCAAAATTAAGATCTCCTCTTTGCTGTTGAAACATCCTCTCCATGTTTCTCACAAGACCTCACAGAATTCCATTATAATTGTTTTATATTGCTTATGTGTCTCTTTCCCCATCATAATGTAAACACTTGAAAAGTAGAAAATATGCTATCTATACTTCCATAATTATAGTTTTTAAGCTCAGGGCCTAAACTAGTACATTTGTGTATCAGACAAACAAATCAAACCCTTACTAACTCCATGCTTAAGCAACTCCATTACTCACAAGTTTTCCTTTGTAATAAACTTGGGAAGAAAAAGCCAATTATTTCTCAATAGAATGCTCTACTAGCCATTCCAGATAAAAGAAAGGTAAGTTTAAAAGCCAGCTGTATCATATGTTAAAAAGGAGTTAAGGGTCCTGACTTCTATTTCCCCATGTCTCTCTCAAAGTTGTTAAGACTAGTGGCTAAAAAAAATTAAAAAAAAAAAATTCTCTAAATTGAAATGTTTAGACTCAATCACAATGATTATTTTAGCAATTAACTTATTTAGCCTATAATTGTGACTTCCCATACTTTGTGATTCTAGTAGGAAAAAAAAAAAAGAGGAGGATTTTCATTCTCAACCAACATTAAAATCTGAGGCAATGGTTGTAGAGCAACCAGGATATGCAGGACACACATTCAGGCACTGAGTGTCTCTTTTGTGGACTGTGGGAGGCCAAGCACTGGGCAGTGGGCCTTCTGATGTCACAACCACTCATTTATGAGTTAGCGTTTCAGAGAGGCAGGCTCTTTCATTTTAACTTCTCCAGTTGCAATGTATTTCATCAGCACAGTAAGATAAAAAGCAAGAACAGCAAGATATTAGGGAAATGTCTTGATGATTCCTGCTTTAATGTTCAGATGGAAATTTTGTATATCTGCTTTCCTCCACACATTTTGCTTCATTTCATACAGTTAATTAGAATAAAATATTTCATACAGAGGCACATATTAATAAATGATTTAACTGCTTTAATTTTTAAAAAAGCAATACTTAGATATAGAAAGTAGTAGGTTATATAGCAAAGAAGCTGTTTTTCTTTAAATGAAATAAAACAATGGATAGCTAAAATCCTCATACTTGACATTAGCCAATTATTTCAATCTCTTCTATCTGGGCTAACAAAAGTATCAACACTGATGGCTTCAAATTTTCCTCTATTTTTTTGTAAAAGCATTAGATGGATGAAAAGACCTGAAGGAGAATTTGTTTTGTGGCATTACCCATTCTGAAACACTGCAAAGGAAAAAGTGAAGGGCTTTTCTTTGGAGAAGAGGTCTTTTTCATCATTTGTGCTGTGCTGTGCTTAGTCACTCAGATGTTTCTGACTCTTTGTGACTCCATGGACTGTAGCTGGCCTGGCTCCTCTCTCTATGGGGATTCTCCAGGCAAGAATACTGGAGAGGAGTGCATGCCCTCTTCCAGGGAATATTCCCAAACCAGGGATCGAACCCAGGTCTCTGAAGGCAGATTCTTTACCAACTGAGCCACCAGAGAGGCCCAAGAATACTGGAGTGGATACCCTATCTTTTCTTCATAGGATCTTCCTGACCCAGGAATCAAACTGAATCTCCTGCTTTGCAGGCAGATTCTTTACCAGCTGAGCTACCAAGGAAGCCCTTTAAAAAAATCCAAAAACAAAACAAATGGTTTACTCAGGTTCTTTTCCCCATGGACTATTTCTCTGATTTTATAATGGGAATGAACAAGAAAATCAGATTTCTTTTATAGATCCTATTGCTTTATAGCTGAGTAGTATGTATATATACATACTACTCAGCTATATATATATAATCACTTTACTGTGTACCTGAAATTAACACAATAAGGTTAATCAACTATTTGGGCTTCCCTGGTGGCTCAGCAGTTAAGAATGTGCCTAGCAGTGAAGGAGACCAGAGTTCAATCCCTGAGTCAGGAAGATTCCCTGGGGAAGGAAATGGCAATCCACTCCAGTATTCTTGCCTGGAGAAGCCCATAGACAAGAGGAGCCTGGCGGGCTACAGTCCATAGAGTCTCAAAGAGTCCCATAATCACTTTACTATATGCCTTAAATTAACACAATAAGGTGAATCAACTATACTTCAATTTAAAAACAAAGTGTATTTCTTAATGTGTAGATATTCTATAGCAAATATCTACAGTCAGTATATCTCTTCTACCAGTTCTCAATGCCAAATAAGTTTCTTTCCTGTGTCCATACGTAGGTACTCAATTAGATCATTAAAATATATCTTTGGCTTTGAAGTTACACACCTTATACTCTATAATAAAGATGGAAAAGGAGGTCCAGATGCTTTCTCTGGATAAAGAGTTTATGACTAATTTCTATCTACATTTTTTCACCTACAGAAACTGCTAACAGCTATGTAATACTGCATCCTCTGAAGTTACACATTGCTAGTCATTGCCATTCTACTTGTGTAACCAAGTAAATACATGAATTACACATGCACTAACTTCTTCTGAGTTTGCTCTTAATTGAGTTCTTGTAAAAGTCACTTTAAATTTATAATGATGACTGACCTCCAGGGAATGCAACTGTCAAGACACAAAGAAGGCTATCTAGGGACTTAGAGAAAGACAAGCCTTCATTATGCAAATATTGTGTTTTCTGGATATGGATATTCAGTTATTCCTTTATTGCCCTAAAAATACATAAATATTCTAATTGCAGCTTTTATGAAGAAGACACCCAAGAGCTTGTATCCTGGCTGGTAAAAGGGCCCTGAAGAATATTAAACAGCGAGGCACATGTGAAGAATAATACATGTTTTTAAAACCTACTTCAGTAGGCATGGGCCTTCCAGATTTCTGACCTCTGCTTCAATATTCTAAAAGGAGTATTAAGGTAGTGTTAAAGACCCAGAAAACTGAGAATCTTATCTAAAGACTTGGGGAAATTCAGAGCCAGAGTCCATGTCCTATTTTTTCCTGGGGCCTCTTATATCTTTGTACAGTTGGCAATCTGTTCTGAATGTCCTAAGCAGACACAGGTTGCAATTGGAAATGCTCATCAGGACCAATATGAGTTTACCCAAATCCTTGAGGTCATGCTAGAATGGAATGCACATTAAGCTGTGATGGTAAAGTACATGGAAACACACATATCTATTGAAAAACTAAACTAACTCTTAGTAGTGACAAGGAAAATGGGGAACAGGAGGAGAATGCGAGTGGGTGGGCAGGATTATGGTTCCCTCACTAGGCTCCCACCTCCAATTCATTACTCTACCATCTTCAGACTGCAAACAATTATACAAATACACACCGGACAATTGCTCTGTGACAAATACAGTGCTGTCTTCTTTAGGGGATCCTGATAGGTGAGTAGTACTTAAGAAGAAGGCCTGTAGAGCCAGATCATGTTTGAATCCTAACCTCAATATTTCCTAGTTTGAGTAAGTTATTAAACTTCTTTAAGCCCCAGCCAGTGAACATGTTACTTTACATGGCAGAAGAGACATGGCATATACAATTAAGTTAAAGATTTTAAGAAATGAGGAGTTTGTCCTGGATTATCTGGGTGGGCTGCATGTAATTCTGTAGGTCTCTCTTTTCTTAAGTACAACTTATATGCCATATCATATTAGTTTCAGAGATGTACATCACAGTGATTCAAGAATCTGTATACATTTTTAAATGGTCACAATGATAGGTCTCATTACCATCTGTCACCATACAAAGTGATTATGATATTATTGACTATATTCCCTATAATATACATTATATCCCCATGACTTCTTTCTTTTATAAATGGAAGTCTGTGCCTCATAATCCCCTTCACCTATTTTACCCCAACACCCTAGCCCCTATCTTCTGGCTACCACCAGTTTTCTGTATCTGTGAGTCTGTTTCAGTTTTACTGTGTTCGTTCCTTTGTTTTGTTTTTCAGATCCACATATAAGTGAGGACACATGATATTTATCTTTCTCTGACTTACTTCACTTAGCTTAACACCCTTTAGATCCACCCACGGTAGAGCAACATCCATTGTGTATACATCTGTATTGTGTATACCACATCTACTTTATCCATTCATCTATTGAAGGATACCTTGATTGCTTTTGTCTTGGCTAGCATTAAAAAAAAAAAGCTACATAAGGGTGAAGATGTCTTTTTGAATTAGTGTTTTTATTTTCTTTGGGTAATTACACAGAAGTTGCTGGATCACATGGTAGTTGTATTTTTAACTTTCTGAGGAACTTCCATACTATTTTTCATGGTGGCTGCACCAATTTACATTCCTACAAAAGTGCACAAGGGTGGTACAGTTTTCTCCACATCTTTGCAACACTTATTGTCTTTTTGATAATAGCCATCATAACAAGTGTGAGGTGATATCTCATTGTCGTTTTCATTTATATTTCCCACATGATTATTATTGTTGAACATGTTTCATGTGTCTGTTGGCCATCTGTATGTCATCGTTGGAAAAAAGTCTATTACAATCCTCTGCTCAGTTTTTAATCAGATGGTTTCTTTTTTGGATGAGTTATGTGAGTTCTTTATATACTTTTTATGCTGCTACTGCTAAGTCACTTCAGTCGTGTCCGACTCTGTGCAACCCCATAGATGGCAGCCCACCAGGCTCCATCCCTCGGATTCTCCAGGCAAGAACACTGGAATGGGTTGCCATTTCCTTCTCCAATGCATGAAAGTGAAAAGTGAAAGTGAAGACGCTCAGTCGTGTCCGACTCTTAGCGATCCCATGGACTGTAGCCTACCAGGCTCCTCCATCCATGGGATTTTCTAGGCAAGAGTACTGGAGTGGGGTGCCATTGCCTTCTCTGATATACTTTTTATATCCACCCTTTATTTTATTTAACATTTCCAAGTGTCTTATCCCATTGAGTAGTTTACCTTTTCGTTTTGTTGATGGTTTCCTTCTCTGTGCAGAATTTTTTTTAGAATGACACACTCCCATTTGTTTATTTTTGCTTTTTTGCCCTTGTTGGAAGAGAGTAATCCCCCCAAATATTGCTAAGGCAAATGTCAAAGATAATGTTTTCATCTATGGATTTTATGGTTTCAGGTCTTTAATCAATTTGGAATTTATTTTTTATATGATGCAAAAAAGTGGTCCCATTTCATTCTTTTGCATGTGGCTGTCCATCTCAACACAACTTATTGAAGAGACTGACTTTTCATCACTGCATATTCTTGCTTCCTTTGTCATAAATTAATTGAGCGTGTAATTGTGGATTCATTTCTGAGTTCTCTGTTGCATTCCATTGATCTACATATTGTTTTTGTGCTAGTACTGTTCTATTTTTTTAATCATTGTAGCTTTGTAGTAAACTTTGAAGTCAAAGAGCATGAATCCTCTAGTCCTGTTCTTATTTCTCAAAGTTTCCATACAAATTTTAAAATTGTTTTTTCTCCTTCTGTGACAAATGCCATTGATATTTTAATCAGTATTGCCTTGAATCTGTAGATTGCTTTCATTGACTTTTTTTGGCCATGGCTGTTTTGGGTGATCTGGTGGGCAAGGCTGGTCCCCACATGACTTGCTATGAAGCCAGTTTCAACTGCCGTGAGGTGCCAATGCAGGCCAAGGCCTCCTTCCACGTACAGTGTGACAGGAGGCACCTTGGAGGGCCCAACTGGGGTGGGCAGGCTGGGCAGATTGGATTCTCAGGTGAATAGCAGGGCGAGGTTAGCTAGGCTGATGGAGAGTGACCACATTTTCCAGTGCCAGGCCAGCTAGGTGGAACGAGAGTTACAAACAAAGATCAGATCAGATCAGTTGCTCAGCTAAAGCGCAGGCAGCTGCGACCAGTGCGCTAAGTGCAGCGGAGAGGAGCCAGCCCACGTCTGAGGTCAGGGGCAGTGGCAGAGAGTACCAGACTGTGACAGCACAGGAATGGCCAAGAGGAGCTACCCCATGTCCGAGGTTGAGGAGGGGGCAGCCAAGAGGAGATACCCAGCGTCCGAGGTCAGGCACGGCAACAAGAGGAGTTACCCTGCGTCGGAAGTCAGGGGTGGGGTCGGGAGGAGATACCCCACGCTCTTAAGCCCGAGGCCAGGGGCGATGGCCGGGAGGACCAACCCCACGTCCAAGGAGCAGTGGCTGCGTGGGCGCAGGAGGGCCTAGAAGAGCTATCTCATGTTGAAGGTAAGGAAGGGCGGGGTGAAGAGATACCCCTCATCCAAGGTAAGGAGCAATGGCTGTGCTTTGCTGGAGCAGCCGCGAAGAGATACCCCATGCCCAAGGTAAGAGAAACCCAAGTAAGAGGGTAGGTGTTGCAAGAGGGCATCAGAGGGAAAACACACTGAAACCATACTCACAGAAAACTAGTGAATCTAATTACACTAGGACCACAGCCTTGTCTAACTCTATGAAACTAAGCCATGCCCGTGGGACAACCCAAGATGGGCGGGTCATGGTGGAGAGATCTGACAGGATGTGGTCCACTGGAGAAGGGAATGGCAAACCACTTCAGTATTCTTGCCTTGAGAACCCCATGAACAGTATGAAAAGGAAAAATGATAGGTTACTGAAAGAGAAACTCCCCAGGTCAGTAGGGGCCCAATATGCTACTGGAGATCAGTGGAGAAATAACTCCAGAAAGAATGAAGGGATGGAGCCAAAGCAAAAAGAATACCCAGCTGTGGATGTGACTGGTGATAGAAGCAAGGTCCGATTTTGTTAAGAGCAATATTGCATAGGAACCTGGAATGTCAGGTCCATGAATCAAGGCAAATTGGAAGTGGTCAAGCATGAGATGGCAAGAGTGAATGTCGACATTCTAGGAATCAGTGAACTGAAATGGACTGGAATGGGTGAATTTACCTTAGATGATCATTATATCTACTACTGTGGGCAGGAATCCCTCAGAAGAAATGGAGTAGCCATCATGGTCAACAAAAGAGTCCGAAATGCAGTACTTGGATGCAATCTCAAAAAACGACAGAATGATCTCTGTTCGTTTCCCAAGGCAAACCATTCAATGTCACAGTAATCCAAATCTATGCCCCAACTAGTAATGCTGAAGAAGCTGAAGTTGAACGGTTCTATGAAGACCTACAAGACCTTTTAGAACTAACACCAAAAAAAGATGTCCTTTTCATTATAGGGGACTGGAATGCAAAAGTAGGAAGTCAAGAAACACCTGGAGTAACAGGCAAATTTGGCCTTGGAATACAGAATGAAGCAGGGCAAAGACTAATAGAGTTTTGCCAATAAAATGCACTAGTCATAACAAATACCCTCTTCCAACAACACAAGAGAAGACTCTATACATGGACATCACCAGATGGTCAACACCGAAATCAGGTTGATTATATTCTTTGCAGCCAAAGATGGAGAAGCTCTATTCAGTCAGCAAAAACAAGACCAGGAGCTGACTGTGGCTCAGACCATGAACTCCTTATTGCCAAATTCAGACTTAAAAACAAAGCAATCCCCTCAAAAAAGCCTGTCAGTGTTTTCATCCTTGGAGAAAGTTCCAACACGTCCCCAAACTCCAAACATAGGTGCTAAAATTAGTCAATGAACCTCCTTTTTCATATGACCCAGGTGCTTTTCAAGCTGTGGCATCTGCAATGAGACTGAGTTTATGTGTTAGCCCTTTCAAAGCAGAGCCTTGGGGTCTCACAGCCCTTGGACTCTCCCAGAAGTATGCCCCATTGTTTTCCAAATTCAGGTGTTATGTAGGCTTAACTTCCAAGCCCACAGAGTCAAGTAGCCCAGCTTGGACTCATAATCTTCCCTCCTCAGGGGTATATCTGTGGTTATTGCCACATTAGAGGTGTGGGTTCTGACTAGACTGCGTCTTTGCCCCTCCTGCCTGGCATTTACTTTATATCCCTAGTTGTGGAAAATCTTTTCTATTAGTGTTCAGGTTGTCCTCAGACATAGTTGTTCTACATGTACTCTAGTTGTAGTTTGGGGTGTCTATGGAAGGAAGTGGGCTTCCTACTCTGCCATCTTGATCTGAACTCCCATGCATGTGTGCATGCATGCTAAGTCACTTCAGTCACGTCCAACTCTGCAACCCTATGGACTGTAGCCTGCCAGGCTCCTCTGTCCATGGGATTCTCCAGGCAAGAATACTGGAATGGGTTACCATGCCCTCCTCCAGGGGATCTTCCTGACCCAGGGATCAAACCTGTGTCTCTTACATCTCCTGCATTAGCAGGCAGGTCCTTTAACCACTAGTACCAACTGGGGAGCCCACCTGGAATCACATAGGTTCTTAGAAATGGAGGCTCTTTCCCAACTTTGCTCAGAGAGAACATCAGAGATCTAAGAAGAACTTGGTCCAGCATTGCTTTGTTAAAAAAATTTTATTGGAACATTCTTGCTTTAGAAGGTTGTGTTCATTTCAGATGTACAGCAACCACCATTGCTCGCTTTAAAGATTAAGGAAGTGTTGCAGGGAGGAAGCCAATTCTGACTCCATCTTGGAACTGTTTCTTTGACTAGCTTTTCATTGCTTTTGTTATTATAAGCATACAGAATGTTTTGCCTCAGGGAATCCTGCCCCTCTGCCTGACTGTTAAACTAAAGTGCCTTTGTTCAGAACCTTGTCTGCAGGTAGATGACAGGAAGGAAGAAATTAACACATCCTCTGCCTGAGGCTTTCCATTCTAGGAGATGTTTGCAAGAGTAATGACTTTTTTACTTTGCTTCCTCAACTCCTCTCATCTCTAATCTTTAAAAGAACCCAGCATCCAGACCCCAATAAGATGATTATTTTGAGGCACTAGTCTGCCATCTTCTTCATCTGCCGGCTCCTAATTAAAGTCATTTTCCTAGCCTCAACAACTCTCTTGGATTCATTGGCCTGTCATGCAGCCAGCAGAGTGAGCTTGGACTTTGTAACAGAAGGAGCCCACAAGCCAAGGAATGTGTGTGATCTTGAAGGCAAATCTGGTTTTTGTACCCAGACACTTAATTAAATCTGAGTTTGGGGTGAAGTAGGAAAGAGTAGTCCTATTGCTTTGCCAGGCAAAGGGTGGTCACACCAGGCTAATGCCCTTAAAACTGTGTGTCTCAGCCCTTGGAATTTTAATTCTTAAAGTCTAGAGGGAAGATTGCTGATAAGGATCAGGCTGCTTACAGGGCCTGAATTCCTTCAATCCAGAGTTCATCTGGCATCAGTAAAACTGTGACCTTTGGAATGAAGAGTGATTCATCAAGTAGTTAACATCTTCCTTTTGGTGGGGGTTTTTGTCCTGCAAAAGAGCTAAAAGATATTGTTCTGTGTTCCCCTTGAGAGGGATCCAGTACCCTGCCACCAAGGCTGCACTATTGTTTCCTGAATGTTCCTTTCTCATCTGTGCATCTCCTCCCTTCCCTAATTAGCAACTGTTTGAACCTGCCCTTTGAGGCTCAGGGAAGGGGACAAAGAAAGGTTTTTGTGCCCAAGAGCCCCACAGGGTAGAAGGGGATGACAGAGGATGAGATGGTTGGGTGGCATCACCAACTCGATAGACATAAGTTTGAGCAAGCTCTGGGAGCTGGTGATGCACAAGGAAGCCTGGTGTGCTGCAGTCCATGGGGTCACAAAGAATCAGAGGACAGACACGACAGAGCGAGTGACTGAAGTGAACTGAACTTTGGGACTCAGGGAAAGGGACAAAGAAAGGCTTCTGTGCTCAGGAGCCCCACAGGGTCCTGCTAGGTTTCAAACTCTAGAAACTAGAAAAGACAAAGAGGCGAATTTTCCCCTAGATCCTTTAGAAAGGAACATAGCCTTGTTAACACTTTGATTTAAGCCCAGGGAGACCCGTTTCAGACTTTTGACCTCCAGAACTGTAAGCTAATACATTTGTGTTTCATTTTGCAGGTTATTTTTTTCTTTTAATTGTGGTAATTTGTTACAGCAGCAACAGGAAACAGTACTCATGAGGTTGTTGTGAAGATTAAGTAAATGATTATATGTAAAATACCTAGAATGATACTTGACACAGTATGTATAATTTAGGCATCAATTATATGATTATTATCCTAAAAAGAAAAGTAACTATTGGGGAAAGAATGGGAAATGATTATGAGAACAACTAATGATAACATATCAAACGGGATTAACACTTGCATTAAAATTCTGCAGACGATCGAAAGTAGGAACCTCTGAGTTACAAAGACAACACTGAAAGAAAACTTAAGACAACTTAAGACAGAGTGGAACTTGGTCACATATAGGGGAGAAGACTCAAGCCAAGTAGGCAGCAAGTTCAACACGTGAATGCAGAACAGCCAGGAAATTGCTGTGCCTTCTCTCTCATTCCCCACAACTTGGGAATGTTCTGAAACATCCTGTGAAGAATTATGTAGAAATGATAAGATACTCCATAGGCAGCATCATAGTGCTGAAATTCAGTGCTGTTCCAGGAACAGTTGAAAGTCTGTGTTTTATTTCTCCCAGACTCTGTCCCTGACACATTTTCCCTTTGCTAATTTGATCTGTGCACTTTCACTGTAATAAACCATAACACTCTTTGACAAGTGGTTCAGTGGTAAAGAATCCGTCTGCCAATGCAAGAGACATAAGAGATACAAGTTCAAACCCTGGGTCAGGAATATCCCCTGGAAGAGGGCATGGAAACCCACCCTAGTATTCTTGCTGTAGAATCCCATGGACAGAGGAGCCTGGCAGGCTACAGTCCATGGGGTCACAAAGAGTCAGACACAACTGAAGTAACCTAGCACACACATGAGCCTAACAGCCTCTGAGTTCTATGAGTCATTCTAGCGATGGAATTATCATGCCGGAAGATGGTTTGGGGAAATTCCAACAGAATTTTGAGTGTTTGCGAATTAAAATTATAAGTAGGAAAGAAAAAAGTTGGCCTTGTTATTAACATAGATGCTGAAATGAACCTTATACACTGAAAAACCATGGTTTTATTCAGGCTAATCTTAGGACCCTGGTGGCTCAGATGTTGAAGCATCTGCCTGCAAGGCGGGAGACCCGGGTTCAGTCCCTGGGTCTGGAAGATTCCCTGGAGAAGGAAATGGCAACCCACTCCAGTATTCTTGCCTAAAGAATCCCATGGATGGTCCTGGAGAAGGAAATGGCAACCCACTCCAGTATTCTTGCCTGGAGAATCCCATGGATAGTGGAGCCTGGTAGGTTACAGTCCACAGGGTTGCAAAGAGTTGGACATGACTAAGCGACTTCACTCACTCAATCTTAGGCCATTTCATGAAGTCTGTTGCCCATTGATGAAATGTCTGGATTCAGCAGATGAGGCTCAGAGGACCTGTGTCCCTTACCTCCCTCAACACATACATTTTTGCATTCACAGCGTAACTTTCTAGTGAGTGGGAAGTCATTCTCCAGTTCCTGGTATATAAGGAGGTAGCAAAATTCTTGGTGTTCTATCAGAGAAGTGATGCTTGGAGGTAAATTGACTCCATAGAGTCTAGGACAATGAAGTGTATACTAACAGCAACTTCACTTTTATTGTATTTGTATTATATTTAGCCATGCATGTTACCTGCCTAAATTTCTGCCAGTGTTAGTAGCTATGAAGTTAGCTCCTCAGGCTTGATCACTGAGATGGATTGTCGTGACAAGTAGTACTACATGGCTTGAAGTAAACCTCTAATCTCTAAATTTTATATAATGCCTAGGTCATTATTCTCTGTGTTATTGAAATGTACATAAATGATTTCAAGTATAGCCTTATCCATTTTTAACTAAACTACAAACATTAACAATACTTAAAAGCTGCACATTAAAGAAACAAAATAAAACAATAAATATGTGTATATCACCACTGTGTCAATGAAAATCATTTCATGAGACTTTTCAGAATACATTTAGATCTTAGATCAGTGATCATTCTCTAATAGTCCACACTAACCTTAGACTCTTTTCTTTCCATTGCAGGAAGTTTTCATCACATCCCCCTGGTCTGAAATGCTTAATGGTTTCTATTTCCCATCCTGTCAGACTCAGTTACCCATCCACAAATTGCAAGATATACACTAACCAGACCCCATGCTATGCAGGCAATAACGTCTCTCTTCTAACTCTCTCTGCTCTATGTCTTTCCCTTGAATCAGCTCAGATTTCTTACTGTCCATTCAAGAAGTCATATTTATTTTGACTTCTAGACCTTTGCTTGAGCTTCTTTTGTCACCCTTTGCCACCTCTACACACTTTGGTGTTCTAAATTAAACTTGTCATTCAAAGTTTAGTTCATGGCTTACACCATGCAGGAAAACTCTCAATGCTCCAGTCCTTGATGCCTTTCCTTTGCTTAGAAATGACCGCAACACAATTTGTTCATTCCTGCCTCTGGGTTTTTGCACATTCTATTTCCTTTTATTCCACTAATCCCCCATGTCTCCTCTGTCTAGTATTAAAATCAGCAAACTCCTAAACAACTATGCCAATCTTAGGAAACTCTTTACAGTATGACCAATTGGGAGCTTTAGTCAAGAATTTGGACTCTCTTATTATGCTTGTGCAAAGATCTGCTTGCAGTCTTTATACATTGCCTGGAGATAATCCTGTGATTTCAGATGCTTGTGCCTCCAGGATCTCAGAAAAGCTTTGATTATTGCCAGATCTGAGTCTCTCCTCAGGGGATGCTGCATTCATGGCTATGCTTCCTCAGGTCACTTTTATTCAGGCAGCTCAGGAGGAGCTGATGTTACCTCACCTAATCACCTCGTAAATTATTTATAATGTGTCTTACTCCTTTTACAAGGTACTATCAACCCTGTGTTTTCACTCTTCCTTAACACAGGACCTGTTCATAAAGACATGACCCCTTAGATATAAATGTCCTCTGCCCAGCCTCCGACTCTGGCCTACAACACTCTGAAACCACTCAACGTTCCTTCCTCCCTAAATGGGTCCAGCACTTGGCTGGCAAACCAGAGCTTAAAGAATCAGTCTCCTCAGACTGAGGACCTAGTTCTGTAACTATTGGAGGTAGGGGGAGAAATGCATACATAAATAAAATCCTTTAGTTCCTTCCAGCTCAGGGATGGTCCCCCAAGGGGTTACTTTCAGAGCTTCCTGAACCAGAGTTCTTGCTTGCTTCCAAGGGTGAGTTAGCTCACCACCTATGCCTGTCAGGCACAGGATCAGACACCATAGCCCATTTGACCTGCCTGAGAGTAAGGATTAGGAAACTCAAGGGACTTTCATAAGCTCACACAGCTTGTGAATCTGGGAGTTGAGATTTGCAGGGGACCCCTGGATCCATGCTTTTTACCCCTGTGCAGTGCTTCCAAAAAGCAAGGCATCTGTGGGTAAAATGAGGCAATGAGACCAGACAGAGTATAGGGTCCCATTCACCTCTAATGAGTCAAGATTCTGGTCAAAAGACAAAGTCTAAGAAAACAAATGCTCCGCCACTCTTTTCTAGCTTGTTTCTAAATGACTCAGATTACTTGCAAGTGGTATATTTTAATATAGCAGAAAGGATATTTCTAGGGATGTAGGTTTGTAGGCCTACCATCCAAAATACAGACAAACATCAATCAGTTATGTTTATTTGTGTACCTACCAATTCAATATTTTCACCTTTCGCTACATTCTGTATCAATCCTCCTAGCAATGTATTGAACTTTCCAACACAAATCCTCACATTTCCTAAGGCCACTTACTATCATTGGCTGTCATTCATCCTTCCTAGGCTGTGTATGTCTGTACCCAGCAGCTGGAAGTCCAACTTGCAAAAGGAAGCCTGGAGTTGTCTGCTTTGTAATTAATCTACCTGATCTACAGCCCTCACAGTAGCAGCTCCTACAAATAACATAATTGGAATGCTCCTTCCAAGTTAATAGATCTGCCTACCACCAAGGAAGCATGAGTTCCTGTTAAAACAACAGGCATTGGCTATCAGGCATCTTCTCCCAGCCCTGTATATTACTAGACATTTCAGATGTAAGCCTATGCCCTAGGCAGAAGCCTGGGGTGAGCCAGTTTGTTCTTGGTTAACCCTGTAAACAGCACACCTAACAGTAACCACACACTACATACACATTTGAAACAACTCATTCCAATGCCTCCAAAATTTCACTCACAGAATGCTTTACATACCACAGAAGCTTCCATTCACTGCTACTCATTAAGACACATATGTGCTCATCTGTCTACCCCACCCCTGCTCCATCACCCCGTGGATATTGGTTTTCTCCCTCTGCTGCATTCTGTACATATGTAGTGATTCAGTTAAGGTCCTGGTTTTCAACTTTCTCTTGGTCCTGACATTGATGTCAGTCATCCTTTCCCCAATATCTGGAGCAAAGCTTCAGACCCAAGCTTGATCTCCTCTCACTTTATACCTCTGCCCTCCAGTGGTCCCAAGCAGCCCTCACCTTTAAGACTGAGGATGCTCCACATTCTCTCCCATAACTCTAAAATATGTCACACAGCAAATGTATCTCAGACCAGCAGCATTTGTAGCACATATCTGCTCAATGATGTGTTAGATCTAGTCAACAACATCCCCCATATGAAATCCACTCTTCTTTTCCATCTCCCTATGCAGTATGACCCAGGAGTCGAACCCAGGTCTCCCGCATTGCAGGCAGATTCTTTACCATCTGAGCCACCAGGGAAGCCCAGTGCTTAGGCCAGTGATCTTCAAACATCAGGTCATAGTAGTACTCTCTCAATAAATGTTAGCTAGCATAATTTTATTAAGCCATTCATTGAGTTCAATAACCTAAACTTTGGTGACTATAAGTAGATAACTGATTTTGTTTAATGAGGCACAGAGACATTAGGTAATCTTTCTAAGGGCATTCCAGCTGCAGAGCTGAAATTTGAATCCGAGTCTGAGTGACAAAAAATCTCATGTTCTCTACCACTCTGCTAGTTTCTCGTCATTAATGTCTAAACACAGAGCAAATAATGAAGTCTCAACCTGAGATATGATCATGTGTTTATGAGATTACACAATGAATCAATATAAAAAAACACTGGTTGTGTGTCATAGGTATACAATTGAGTTGAAATGGCCACTTTTAGATTGAGTCATTCACTATTTTATCAAACACATCCTAGAAAGAAAAATCAATATGATTCAGCTATAAAACATTATAAAGAAATACTGATGCCAGAACTAAATGTCACAGTTTGCATTACGGAACTAGATAGTGCTTCACTTGCTCCCAGAAACTTTATCATTAAAAAATGACAGGAAACATAGTGATAGCTCCTGAAGCCACTCTCCTCTGTCATGGGAACTGCTTTAGTTATTGGAAAAAAATCTCCAAGAGAATAATTGAGAACTAATATTTCTTGAGCTTATACTAGCCATGAGGAGGAATGGGAAGCTGAGCTATGGGAGTAAATAAAAACAAAATTAAAAGTTTTTTCTTAGTAAAACAAAATCTTCTTGCCTTATTGATATTCCATTAAAATACATCATATTAAAATTTTGTAGAATTTTCCTCTCTAGACTTCCCTAGAACTGTACTTGTACTTCTTTCTTTGGCCCTTATCACTATGTTTTTTTGTATGTCTCATATATAATGAAAGTGAAAGTATTATTTGCTCAGTCATGTCTGACTCTTTGTGATCCCATGGGCTATAGCCCGCCAGGCTCCTCTGTCCATGGAGTTCTCCAGGCCAGAATACTGGAGTAGGTAGCCATTCCCTTCTCCGGGGGATCTTCCCAACCCAGAGATCGAACCCAGGTCTCCCACATTGCAGGCAAATTCTTTACCAGCTGAGCCACCACAATGAGCACTCACTCAATGTTTGTTGAAGCAATATAGTCATAAAAGGGGAAATGAATGCATTTTGGGAAATACAAGAAAACATACATTTACACTATAAAAGGTAAAACTGGCAGAAAGTGAATATCTAAGTAGAAAGTATGAAGAGTAATGAGTATCTCACAAACTTACATTATCTCTTCTGAAAAAAGCTAACACAGTTTTCTTTCTACTCAGTCAAGAATCATTTCATGTTTAGTATTAAGGCAGAGGAGCTAATGAATCAAACATTTCAGTCAAATTGTTTTTGAAGAGTTTCATTATATCCCATGTTGATATAATTTGTCCAAGGTTATGCAGTTAGTAAGCAATGACCTCTGAATGTATAGCCTACTCTTGAGAATTCAAAGCCTACTCTCTCTCCATTATACTCTGTAAAAGAATTCAGGCAGCTATTATGCAAACACATGAGAGGAAGGGTTTTGTTTTGCTTAGAGAGGTTAAGCAATCTCCAAAGAGAAGGTATCATTTGAGTTCATTCTTAAGGAATGAAGAGACATTCCTCCCAAGGACATAGCAAAGAAGGATATTTAAAATATGTACATTTTAAATACACACATGCATGCCTTTATGTGTGTAAAAGCAAGGAGGACTGACAATCTGGTGTGTGCATTCAAGGATATGCAAGTAGCTGCTATGAAGTTCATATTGTATATTGTGGAGCAGTTCCTCAGGGAGCTACAGAGATTGGCAAGGGCTAGAACATAAAGGCTCTTATGTGCTAGGCTAAGGAATTTAAATCTCATAGGCAATGGAATTCACTGAAAGGTTCTGGTCAGGGAAATGAAAATATAAGATTCATATTTGGGGGATACCTGGCTTCACTGTAGAAAATGAAAAGGAGAGGAACAAAATCACCTAGAAAATTATTGGAAAATCTCACACAAGAGTAGAAGAGGGGTTCACTTCACTTACCAGTGGAAGTAATGGGAGTAATGGAGAGAATAAGCAGAATAGGGATTTGGAAAATCTCAGTAGGATTAGCAAAACTTGGTGACTGATTTAATTTGGGGCCCAGATAGAGTGGGATGGAGGAATTGAAGGCAAACGATGTTTAAACTCACTTGGTTGGCAGACTGAATGTTTGCATCAGTTATCCAGCAAAAGAGTACATGAAGAGGAATAGGTTCAGAGGTAGCGGGAGGGCAATTTTGAGAGCAGAATGGAATCAGACTGAAAACTTGATTGAGTTTGAACCTCCATCTTGCCACTTAAAACTTAGTCAAGTTATTTAACCACCTCGAGCCTTTGTGTGTTTGTTTTTCATCTACAACATGTCTCATTAGAGCATTCACCCCACAGCATGGTTGTAAAGTTTAAGTCAGAAAATATCTATCACATGTCTGGCTCATTCACTAGTAGCTAAAAAAGAAATACATTGGACTTTTCAAGTGTGTGAGGTTCCAGGACCACATTCAGACAGAGACATCTGTTAAAATCAGGATCACTCTGCTCCACGCAGAGTATTAATATAGTAGAAGTTCCTCATTTATTATTTCTCAATTTCAAACCTTTCCTGGCTGGTCTGTTTATTCTAAGAATTTCAATCCTAAAATTTTCGTTGTTATGGAAATTTCACTTAGATATTTCTCTGGAATAATGTTAAAGTTGTAGATCAAAGTTTGAAAAAGGACATTTTTACACTATTGAGCCATCTAATCTAGGGGTAGGATATATCTCTCTATCAATGAAAGACATTGTATATCTATGTGACCTTGGAATTTTATTTATATATGATATTTATTGTTTGAAAGATATAAATTAGTCATTTCAAATAATAATGAATTTTTAAATAACCTTATTCTGTTTAATAAAAAGCTTAATGTCTTTTACTATTTATTGGTATAATTATATTTTCCAATGCCCCAGTTATGTATGATATTATAAAAATAACTTCTAATATTAAACCTACTTTAAATTTCTAGATTATATAAGAATAACCATGGCACATAATTATGTTAATACACTCCTGAACTTTATTTCCTTGTATTTTGATTAAGGCATTATTATTCCATATTTGAACTTGTTGGAAGATAATGGTTACTAGGATATAATTTTGGACAAGTTACTCCAGTTCTCAAAGGCTCAGTTTCAGTGTCTGTCACATGGGCAAAATAATAACTCCTTCCTAAGAGAGTTGCTGTCTGATTAAGTTAATTTTTAAAGAAACATTTATACATGCTTATTATAAGCCAGACAGTTATAATCTTTTCATGTGGATTAACTCCATTGTGTCATTTTAGCTTTTAGCTACATTCATACCATAGCAGCTATTAAATTTGAACTGAATAAAAAGAGTTATTATCATCAACATCATTTTGGAAAAAGTGGCAATTTGGGGACTGGGTTTACTGTCTATTAAAAGAAGCAAGTGTTAATCAAATAATCACACACAATACCACTACCTCCACTACACAAATTACAATGGACACAACTGCAATAGTGCCAGGAGGGTCTGTAATGGAGTTGTCAGGAAAACTATCCTCATTGGAAGAAGTAATACAACAGCTGAGAGCTGAAGAGTGAATACAATTAAATCTGTAAAGGAGCATCATGAGAGAATTCCAGGCAGAAGGAAGAGCAGGTGCAAAATATTATTGAAGAAGGGTGATCTTGAGTGAATGAAAGTAAATTAGTGTCTCTAAGAGAAAGATAATGTAGCATCATCTAAGAGGACTCTGGAGAAATAGGCAGAGTCCACATCACCCAGAACCTTGAAGAAAAGAGTTTCTGTATTTATATCTCAGGCAGTGTTTTATAGGAAGGATTATAATGATTAGATCTGTATTCCATAAAGACCCTTCTAGCTGCTGTAGTGAATACAGATTGCTTTTGTATATTTACATAATCCAAGTCAATTTAATTCCATCATTTCTTAGCTGTATCACTATGGGTACACTGACTTCTATAGGCTTCTGTTTTCTCATCTGTAAATTTGGAATGATATTGACTTCATTCATTCTACAAAAATATATTAATTATCCACTATTTTCTAGACACTGACACTTTATACATTTTTGATAAGGAAGATGTGTAAATTCTCAATGTCTCGTCAGGAGCAAGACACACTCAAAAAATAACATTGTTATTTCATAACTTTTTTTTTCATATCAGTCTTCATCAGTAAAATGAGAATGAAACTGTCTATCTCATAGCTATACCCGGATACAAAATAGTAAATTAAATAAAGTGCTTATTTCATGACTGTTATGAAAATTAAATAAATAACTGTATATAAAGCACTTAGAACAGTGTCTGGTACAGGCCACATTCTTTAAAAACTATTTTTATAAATTATCTATTGACTTATATAAATGCTATATTTTATTTGTGTTTTTTTTTTTTACTTTAAAATGTCCTATGCATATGCACACAATGCAAGGCAAAAATACATACTTCAAATGTACATATATATTTAATTGCCGCATTGAGTAGAGTTCCCTGTGCTGTAGTAGGTTCTCATTATTTATCTATTTTATACATAGTAGTGTATATAGGTCAATCCCAATCTCCCAATTCATCCCGCCTCTTTTCCCTCCTTGGTATCCATAAATTTGTTCTTTACACCTGTATCTCTATTTCTGCTTTGAAAATAGTTTCATCTGTACCATTTTTCTAGATTCCACATATAAGCAATATTACACAATATTTGTTTTTCTCTTTGTGACTTACTTCAATCTATACGACAATCTCTAGGTCCATTCACATCTCTACAAATGGCACAATGTCATTTTTTTATGGCTAATATTCCATTGCATACATGTACCACATCTTCTTTATCTATTAATCTGTTGATGGACATTGAGGCTGCTTCCAGGTCCTAACTGTTGTAAATGCTGCTACAATGAAAACTGCAGGTGCAGGTATCTTTTTGATTATTGTTTTCTCTGGGTATATGCTCAGGACTGGAATTGCTGTGTCATATGCTAGTTCTATTTTTATCTTTTTGAGGAATCTCCATAACTGTTCTCCATAGTAGCTATGCCAATTTACATTCAACATCAACAGTCTAGGAGGCGTCCCTTTACTTCACATCCTTTCTTGCATTTATTGCTTGTAAATTTTTTGATAATGGCCATTCTGACTGGTGTGAGTTAATACCTCATTGTGGTTTTTATTTGCATTTCTGGTCTCCTCCATTGCAGGCTGATTCTTTTCGGCTGAGCCACCAAAAAAAGCCCAATAATTAGTGATGTTGAGGATCTTTTCAGGTGTTTGTTGGCCATCCATATGTCTTCTTTGGAGAAATGTTTATTTAGGTCTTCTGCCCATTGTTGTTTCACTGGGTAGATTATTTTTTTCTTTTAATTTGATATTGAACTGCATGAGCTGTTTGTATATTTTGGAGATTAAACCCTTGTCAGTTGTCTCATTTGCAAATATTTTCTCCCATTTTGAAAGTTGTCTTTTCATCTTGTTTATGGCTTTCCTCACTGTACAAAAGCTTTTAAGTTTAATTTCGTTCCATTTGTTTATTTTTGTTTGTATTTTCATTACTCTAGGAGGTGGGTCAAAAAAGATCTTGTTGTGTTATGCCAAAGAGTCCTCTGTCTATGATTTCCTCTAAGAGCTTTATAGTGTCTGGCCTTAAATTTAAGCCTTTAATCCATGTTGAGTTTATTTTTGTGTATGATGTTAGCGAGTGTTCTAATTTCATTCTTGGACAACTCATAGTTAAAGCAGCTGATATTAATACTTAGTGGACATAAATCATCTATCATCAGAAAGTCTAATTAATCTAGTCTTCTCATACCAATGAATATCTTTTGTGGCTGACAGCCTCACTGAACTTAAGTTTAAGAATATTAAGATTGCTGAGAAGAAATTAGATGATAATCTATAAGGATGTGCTCCTCTGAACCAACTTAATAAAGATGCAAAAGTTAGAGAAGAGCTGAAATGCAAAGTGAATATACTTCTGATAATTCAGGACTATTGATCTCTTTGTTATTGTTACCAATATTATTGATTGTTTTGTCATTTTGCTTTTTGTGATGCAGGCATGCTTTGGAGAAAATTCTGCTGTGCTTTCAGAGTCATTCAGAAAAATTTCCTTAAATACATGTGCAGTTTTTTACTCCTATTGTCAGTTAAGAAAAAAAAATGTGTTAATAATAAAAACATGTAGGACTTCCATGATAGATTAGGAAAAAAACAGTATACCCCAGAGGATTTTATTAAAGGACAGTGTACCTAATATTTCAGAGAAGCATAATTTAGTTAACAGAAGGTCAACCAAGATCACATTTTTTCCTATTTAAAAAAAGCTTCCTCTGTCTATCACCTTCCATTTCTGCCTACTCAGGTAGTCCAATTAGCTTCATTGCGAATTTCCTCAACCTTCCTTTTTTCCTTTTTATTTGACAATTCTCTTTTTAATTACCCATAGAAATTGTATTTTCTCCTAGGAGACTTGTGAATAGTAATAACATAGCATTAGTAGTCATTGGAGAAAAAGCAGGCACTGATTAAAGATTGATCTTATTTCTAGTCCTCCAAGTTGCCTGTTTCTTCCTCAACTTCCACTTAAGAGTCCAAGATAAAATTTTTATATGCATTATAATTTCTTGGGAAAAAAAGCAGCCTATGGGCTGGTAGGAAGAAGTAAACTGCTCCCCTATTCTCAAAACACTCTTAGAGAACAGGAATAAACACTTTTTCAACAATCACACACTTTATAGGTATATTATTCTTTATAATTCATCTAGTGGATCCATACAACAAAATTTTCAGGATGTTAAGTTGGGTGTTGGGATTTCCATTTTCATTAGGAAAACCCTAATTATATTAGGCGGCATCATTTTACATTAGGAGAAGGGGAGAATAATTCACTTTGATCACTGTGTACCCAATACATGAGTGATCTGCGACTGGAATTTAGAGTTCGCCATTCCCATCCATGTGCTCTCCTTCTCTAAATCTGTTTTCACCTTATTCCTTAAATGGTGAAGATCACCTAAAGGTAGCTGGGCATTTTACCATCATACAACTTATTCAGTGTGTATATTCAAGAACATCCTTTCTATAGTTGAGCATACTATCATGAAGAGATAAGAGAGGCTGAATACTGAAACAGAAAGTACTAGAACATGTGAGAAGAGAATTGTCAGTTGAACAACACTTTGGCTGCTGCCACCACTACTACCTAATTCCAATACTTTGGCCATCTGATGCGAAGAACTGACTCATTGGAGAAGACCCTGATGCTGGGAAAGATTGAAGGCAGGAGGAAAAGGGGACGATAGAGGATGAGATGGTTGAATGGCATCACCGATTAGATGGACATGAGTTTGAGCAAGCTCCAGGAGTTGGTGATGGACAGGGAAGTCTGGCGTGCTGCAGTCCATGGGGTTGCAAAGAGTCAGACATAACTAAGCAACTGAATTGACTGACCACTACTATACACTAGCATCACCTGGGATGATGACCGGAGTAGTGAGTGGGATACAGTGTCAGATCAAAAGGCAAGTTTATGAGTAGGGGAGGGAAGACACATTTGGGGTGCCACCCATGACTAAAGGACAACAGCTAATAGACTCAGTGAACTCGGGAGACATTCCAAGTATGTGTGCTAAGTCGCTTCAATCATGTCTGACTCTTTGCAACCCTCTGGACTGAAGCCCACCAGGCTCCTCTGTCCATGGGATTCTCCAGGCAAGAATATTGGAGTGAGTTGCTAAGTCATCCTCCAGGGGATCTTCTCAACCCTGGTATCCCGCATTTGCAGGCAGGTTCTTTACCACTAGAGCCACCTGGGAAGCCTGGCTGAGAGCAGGAAGCAACAAAGGAAAAGAAAAATCTGACAATATACTTCCTCTCATCTTTAGGTCACTGCTCTCTTCTTGGGATATTACTATCCACTGGTGTTTACATCACGAAAAAATATATATTTTTTAAAGCATAATGAGCCTCTGGTACTTTCCTGGCAACTGAGCACGTACATGAGCACTATTTGGATTGACCTCCATGACTGAGCAACTAACACTCTTTCACAGTGAACTGAAAGGACAAGAGAAACAGAAAGCATGGTGGACTGTGTGGAGTTTGAGTCTGAGTGTCAGATACAGTTTCAGAATTGACATATGCTACTTTCAAGGGCTTCCCTGGTGGCTCAGACGGTAAAGTGTCTGCCTTCAATGCGGGAGTCCAGGGTTCAATCCCTGGGTCGGGAAGATCCCCTGGAGAAGGAACTGGCAATCTACTCCATCACTCTTGCCTGGAAAATCCCATGGATGGAGGAGCCTGAAAGGCTACAGTCCATGGGGTCACAAGGAGTCAGACACGACTGAGGGACTTCACTTTCACTTCACTTTCAAGCTATGTGACTGTCGGCAAACCACACTTACGTCTCTGAGCTTTTCTTCAGCTGTCAAAGGGATATTATAATGAGTCAGAAACTATCTTATTTGTTCATATCACATTTGTCACTTTTCCAAACTTCCAAAGTTTATGAACATTTTAGAAGAAGCTACTCTAGAGACTAAGCATGGGAAGGTGATAGTGTATGAGAGGGGAGGAGTGTTTTTTTCTTTATAGATCATTTGCCACATTCCAGGCACTGTTCTAAATACTTGCTATGTATTAACTCATGTATTCTTGAAACATCTCTACATAGCCAATTTACAAATGAAAAATTTGGGATAAGAAGTCACAGAGCTATTAAATGGTAGAGGCAAAGTTTCAACTCGGAAGTCTCCTATCTTAACCTCAATGCTAAATATATTGCTTTCCTCCATATCTTACATTTGAAGACAATTTGTTGCCTGTCTGCATGCTATAAACCAGTAGCTTCTTTTAAGCTTTACCAAACATCGACACCAGCCATCAATAAATCTCTCTCACATTCTAACTTATTCATTTTATTATTCCAAGTTTATTATTAGCACATAGAAAATATCCCCTCCTTGAAATTTATAACTCACTCTGAATAATGGGTGTTTGGTTCTTATTGTTTTATCATTTCTTCAAGGGAATACTGCTTAATATTGTTTTAATTTCTACCTTATTATTATTTGATATGAATCCAATTACTGAAGTCTCCATTTATTTTCATTTAGTTCTCTCCTTAGGCATTTGACCTGGCTAAGTTTTTACAATAAACTCAAAAATCTCATTCCTTGAAAAGGCTTTATTTCTCTAATCTACCTTCCTCATCCCCTTTCCTTTCCTGTGTTAATGCTGCAGAAAGAAAAGCACAATGGCCTCTTTCAAATTTGCTTTTGTTCTCCCCTACTGGTAACATCAAACAATCCTATGTCTTGTTTTTTCCTTGTTTCAAAACAAAGAAACATAGAAAAAAATCTACTTCTGTATATGAAATAAGTATTTAGACAATATTGTTTAAAGGTAATGTGGTTTATAATCCATGACAGTACAGGAGAGGCACTTACTGTCTGCTAAGGAGGCTAAACTTACTCCATGTTTAGCACATTCAGTGGGCAGTTTAAGTATCCTTACAAATCCAAGTGATATTTAGAGTGGTTTAATTTTGTGATTATTATAAAATAATATAGAATCATCAAAACATCAGTGATATCCCATGATTATGTTTGTGAACCTATTTTAAATCTATATTCCCTCATATGTAGAATTCCATTGCCTACAAGTTCCCTCTGGACTATATTTTGCAAGCAAAAGTACACATCCATTCAACAATAATTGACCATAAACTAAGTGCCATGTGAAGGGAAAGGCATGATGTGGTAGGCTTCTAAATGCATAATCCAGCGATAATTATAATTAATATACTTTAAGAGATGGTATTTTCATACTTGGTTAACTATAATTCAGGGGAAAAAAAGTACTTTTTATCACACATAAAAGTACTTTTATCACACATAAACACACACGCTGTCACACACCTAACTGTAACTGGCATTGTTGATCAATTATGACTATATTTTTCAATGAGACTTGACAATGTCTCAGAATCCTGATCAGTCCTCTGCAGTAAGAAGCTAATGACAATTGATTGGAATTCACAAAAGAGGTGAAAATTGTTTGCTATTCCTATTACTAAAAAAATGATCCTCTATACAGAACGCTTGATGAACTATGGATGGAGGTTCATGACATTGTACAGGAGACAGGAATCAAGACCATCCCCAAGAAAAAGAAATGCAAAAAAGAAAAATGGCTGTCTGACGAGGCCTTACAAATAGCTGAAAAGGAGAGAAGCAAAAAGCAAAGGAGAAAAGGAAAGATATACCCATTTGAATGCAGAGTTCCAAAGAATAGCAAGGAGAGATAAGAAAGCCTTCCTCAGTGATCAATGCAAAAAATAGAGGAAAACAACAGAATGGGAAAGACTAGAGATCTCTCCAAGAAAATTAGACATAGCAAGGGAACATTTCATCCAAAGATGGGCTTAATAAAGGACAGAAATGATATCAACCTAACAGAAGCAGAAGATATTAAGAAGAGGTGGCAAGAATACACAGAAGATCTATACAAGAAAAATATTCATGACCCAGATAATCATGATGGTGTGATCACTCACCTAGAGCCAGACATCCTGGAATGTGAAATCAAGTGGGCCTTAGGAAGCATCAGTATGAACAAAGCTAGTGGAGGTGATGGAATTCCAATTGAGCTATTCCAAATCCTGAAAGATGATGCTGTGAAAGTGCTCCACTCAATATGCCAGCAAATTTGGAAAACTCAGCAGTGGCCACAGGACTGGAAAAGGTCAGTTTTCATTCCAATCCCAAAGAAAGGCAATGCCAAAGAATGCTCAAACTACCGCAGAATTACACTCGTCTCACACACTAGCAAAGTAATGCTCAAAATTCTCCAAGCCAGGCTTCAGCAATACATAAACCGTGAACATCCAGATGTTCAAGCTGGTTTTAGAAAGGCAGAGGAACCAGAGATCAAATTACCAACATCTGCTGGATCATAGAAAAAGCAAGAGAGTTCCAGAAAAACATCTATTTCTGTTTTATTGACTATGCCAAAGCCTTTGATTGTGTGGATCATAATAAACTGTGGAAAATTCTGAAAGAGAAGGGAATACCAGACCATCTGACCTGCCTCTTGAGAAACCTGTATGCAGGTCAGGAAGCAACAGTTAGAACTGGACATGGAACAACAGACTTGTTCCAAATAGGAAAAGGAGTACGTCAAGGCTGTATATTGTCACCCTGCTTATTTAACTTATATGCAGAGTACATCATGAGAAATGCTGGCCTGGAAAAAGCACAAGCTGGAATCAAGATTGCCAGGAGAAATACTGTAACCTCAAATATGCAGATGACACCACCCTTATGGCAGAAAGTGAAGAGGAACTAAAAAGCCTCTCGATGAATGTGAAAGAGGAGAGTGAAAACGTTGGCTTAAAGCTCAGCATTCAGAAAACAAACTAAGATCATGGCATCTGGTCCCATCACTTCATGGGAAATAGTTGGGGAAACAGTGGAAACAGTGAGAGACTATTTTGGGGGCTCCCAAATCACAGCAGATGGTGAGTGAAGTCATGAAATTAAAAGACGCTTACTCCTTGGATGGAAAGCTATCACCAACCTAGACAGCATATTAAAAACATAAACATTATTTTGTTAACAAAGGTACACCTAGTCAAGGCTATGGTTTTTCCAGTAGTCATAAATGGATGTGAGAGTTGGACTATAAAGAAAGCTGAACGTGGAAAAATTGATGCTTTTGAACTATGGTATTGGGGAAGACTCTTGAGAGTCTCTTGGCCTGCAAGGAGATCCAACCGGTCCATCCTAAAGGAGATCAGTCCTGGGTGTTCATTTGAAGGACTGATTTGAAGCTGAAACTCGAATACTTCGGCTACCTGATGCAAAGAGCTGACTCGTTTGAAAAGACACTGATGCTGGGAAAGATTGAGGGCAGGAGGAGAAGGGGACAACAGAGGATGAGATGGTTGGATGGCATCACTGACTCAATGGACATTGGTTTGTGTGGACTCCAGCAGTTGGTGATGGACAGGGAGGCCTGACATGCTGCAGTTCATGGGGTCACAAAAAGTCAGACATGACTGAGCAACTGACCTATACCAATTTTAAAAACATCAGTCTTTTGTGGTCTATTATGAAAGACCACAATGAGAGGAACCTTCCAATTACAGACCCACTTAGCTGATGATAATGTTTTTTCTACTTAAATATTGGCTGGCAAGGTCCAGTATATAATATTTTAAAACCATGAAGCAACATAAATAGAATTCAGGATGATAAGGACTTTGATTACACAATGTCCTCTGTAAGTTTTCCAAAAGCTCAATGAAGATTGATATCCAAATATCAGTGGCCCCAAAATTCAAGCAGTAATGGAAGTCTGTGCAGAAGCCCCAAATAATTTATATTTGTAAAGGATAAATGACTGTTTTCACCGGTTCCTTGAAATTCAGTAAAGCTTTCTGATGGAATCTTTAAGAATTTGAAAGACTGTAAAGAAAGTGGTCAAATCAAACAAGAATATTTGCTCTCTTTAGAAATATATAACACATAGAAAAACAAAAGAAGGAAAAATGATCAATTGTAACCTAAGTCATGGGTTTTTCAGTGACCTTTTAAATATGAGGATGTTCAGGAACCTACCCCTAGAAAAAACTGGAAGTGTAGACCCAGATCTAATAATTATAAAGAAAAAAATTGTAGTTTATTTATAATACAGAAATTTGAGTGAAAAGAGCATACAATGTGATTTTCAGTAATAAAAATAGAAAGTATCACTTTGAGGACAATAGTAAGTCCAATTTACATACAAGCTTAAATAACAAATGGAGACTATAAATTTGGAAAATATTTGTGGGACACAGTATGACACTACATATTAAAAATATTGAAAACATCCATACCATTTAATGTAATCTTGCTGCATTTTAGGAGTACTTTCAAGAGAAATAAAAATGAAGAGACTTATGAACAAAGTTGGTTATTACAGTATTATTTTTTAACTTATTATGATTATCATTATTTGGCTATACCACACAGCTTGTGGGATCTTAGTTCCCCAACCAGTGATTGAACCCAGGCCCTTAGCAGTGAAAGTGTAGAGTCCTAACCACTGGACCACCAGTCAGGGACTATATTATATAGGTCCCAGTAGAACAAGTTTCTTAATTTGGATGTCTATTTTAGTCTTCTGCATTCTAATAGAGTTCCTCAGTGATTCTTTGCCTTTTGTGATATTGACATTTTTCAAGAATACTGGTCAATTAATTTTTAGACCATTTCTCATTTTGCATTTGTCTAATGTTTCCTCATAATTAGATTTGGTTATATATTTTTTTAACCAGAATATCACAAAATAATGTTGTGCCCACGTCAGTGCAAAAATATCAGCAGGTTCATGATGTTGATCTGTCTTCACACTGATTATGTTAACCTTGATTACCTCACTAAAGTGGTGACTACTGGGTTTCTCCATTGTAAAGTTCTTATTTTTCTCTTTGTAATATGATTTACATCCTACAGAGTATTCTGGAACTTACCTGAGGAATAGATTGATGAAGAGCAAGACAAGAGTGAGGCAGAACAGAGTAGCGACTATTATATTAGATCATGCAAGAGATTATGTGACTCAGACTAGGGAGATAGTGGTAGAAATAAAAATAAGTAAATAAGTAAATAAATAAATGTGCTATATATTTTGGGGTAAAAGTCACTAATACCTAATGACAAATTGACTATGGATGAGTGAGAAAGCATCAGGTATAAAGAGAGACTCCAGGATTTCTGACTTGTACAACTTGATGAAGGTGATGACGTTCTTCCATATTAGAAACACTGGATGAATCGTACCTGTTATTTTTTAAGATGAAATATGGCTAATGAGTTAGAGATGTTTAAGAGTGGAAGGAAAGAGACTTGTTAAGAGTCTATTGCATTAGTCCAGATGAATAATAATGGTTGTTTCAATTAGAGAAGATGATGAACATAGAGAAGTATCTGACTTCAAAAGTAGTTAGGAATCATAGTCTGTAGTTATTATCTCTTAATTGGTTAAGGAGAATTGGTGAGGGAGAGAGAGATAACTAGGAAATCTTCTAGATTTCTTGCTTTCAGTTGGATGAATTGTGGTTACATTTATTGGGGAGAGAAAACAGTGGCATAGAACTAGGTTTAGGATAGTAGGTTACTTTCCTTTTTACTAAGAATATCACAGGGAGCAGAGGGCTGGGGGAGAGAGAGGGGAAGGACTTCTCCCGACAGACCCAGGTTACACAGGTTCTTTTGCAATTTGACTTTCCAGCAACATTGTAGCCTGGTAGGAGAACACTTTCTGTCTGGATTTTAAAAGTAAGGGTTAAGGAATCTTGCCTGCTCCTTAAGGAGCAGGATATTGTTCCTGCTCAAACGTGTCATTGATTCTTTTAACTTTTAATAAGATTTGTGATGTTGCTTTGGGTACAACCACTAAATCCCTGCTGCCTCTCTTTCCTTGGGAATGAGAAGTTCTCAAAAAAAAGTCACATCCCCATGTGGCAATATTTTCAAAATCAATCAACATAATAAGTATCATGCCATCTGCACAGTATCTATAGGCAAAATTAGGCAAGACAAAATTCCCTAGTGGACAGAATACATTGTGCAACCAACATGATAAGAATGCTAAAAGTAACAGACATGTATTTATTACTTGAAAGAGAGCAATGTTTATACATTTCTGATTATTCAATGATCAACAAAATGTACATCTTAATAAGTTAAAGATGGTAATCACTTTTCAGAAAGTGAACCAGGGAGAGACAACTTAGAGCTCTGAATATACAATTTATAGGAGGCATAAACCATGTCAAGAACAAGCTTAATACTCTGTTTCTTGGTAATAAAGAACATAATTCATTTCTTTTTGTCTCTTTTTGTTGTTGTTGTCGTTGTTGTTAATTCAACATATATATATATATATATATATATATATATATATATATATATAGCTCCTATATGTGTACTATGTTTTCACTCTCTGTGGCCTGACAGATGGTAAATTTCTGATTTGTCTATCTGAAATTATAGCATATGAATCAGTGAAGAGAATTAGGTCTCTCTGTTATCAATGAGAGATAATGTAAAAGGCATTGGCAAATAGAATAAAAACAGTACAAAAATGTACATTTAGCTACTTTGTTAGTTATTTAGAATACAAAATACATTTTGTATTAAATCATTATGAAAAAATGAAATAAGACAATAATTATTAGTGGCATATTGCAGAAATCTAAAGCGGAAATATCTTGTTTCAGTCCCATCACACAGAGTACAAAACCTTTTAGGAATCCTAGATCTTCACTAAAGCTACTTAAAGACAAAATTAGCAGTCAATTCTGTAAGATTTACAATCACTAATCCTTCCATCAAACATTTGATAGAATGGACTGTTTATTTATTCACAATACTTGATCTTTTTGCATTGATTGAAATGTACAGAGCGAATGGAAGCCAAAATTGAACTCCTGCTATGCCAACATGTTTGTTTCAAAAGCCAGTGTATCTCAAATATGTATGGCCTGAATTATCTAGATCAATATTTCTTTAACTTCTCATATATAAACACAAATGTGTTCCAAAGATTCTTGAATAAATATAGTTTCCAATATTTACAACTCAAATATCTACATTATAAAATTAAAAACAAATCTTACATTTTTTTCGAATGTAACTAATGAAGTCATTTTTTTTTTTTTACTAATGAAGTCTTATATTTTCTAGTGATATTCTTCTCCAGATACCTAACATTTTGCTGAGATGAAATAGACCTATTTCCCAGAGAAGCTAATCTCTACCTACCTCATGCTAGCAAAGAATACCAATTATGAAAGATAAGAATGTGCCATAAGTGGCAGCTGAAGTGAGTTTATGCCTGTCATGCTAATAAGACCCAAATAAACAAGATTATTTCTCCAGGTAGAGTCACTTGGTCTTTCGTGGCCAATAGGATAAGACCCACAAAATAGCTAATTACCTGCTGGATTTTCAAATTCCATGAACGCTGAAAGGTCTTCCAGTAGGCTGCTTCTCAAATAAAAGACTTTTCATTTGCAAAACTAAGATAAAGCCTCAAGAAACTCCACAGGATCTAGAAACATGATTAACATAAGATACATACCCACTGGCGTATGATTTATAAATACTATATATCAACAAATAACACATTAAATTTCTGCTTTCTAAATACACTTTAACATGGTAAGTATTTCCCCGTCGAAGTGGCGAACATTTTTCTTTTAGCAACTAATCATCTTGTGCATTTTTCTTGTCTTCTCCACATGAGACCAGTTGCAGGAAATTTACTCTAGGCTATGTGTGTTTTAAAATGACCTGCTTTCAAATGTGTGCTTTTAGTGCATTTGAACTACTCAAAAAATAAAAGGGACAAGCCCTTTTGTGAACAGTGCTTAAGAAGCAGGCAAGTTATTAGCAGATCAGCCTAAGTACTTTGGCACTCTCCACAGGTGTGAGAAAGGGAGCATATGAAACGCCGAAGCAGCACAGCTGTTTGAGAGTCTGTGGACTCATGAATTGGGGGTCCTGCCTCCATTGTTTTTCTCAGTGAATTTTAATTTTAGCTAAATGCAGCCTCAAGAGGGGATAATGGTGAGATTTTCTGCTCCTTGGACTGAGGATATGTTTGCCCTTGGCAGGAGTTGCAGAGTAGGACCGGAAATGGAGAGAATTTACAGAACAAGGAAAGCAAATTGTTATTATGAGTGTAATATGAGTTGTAACAGCCAAAGGGATATAAATTGAAATAGCAAGAATATATCTTTCATATAAAAATTAGTTAAAAATAAGCACACCATTTTGCCAAAAGAGACATGAGAAGGGCACTTTCCTAGATTGCTTACAGGAATGTCAACTAATCATTTCTGGGGAAAACATGACAAAATGCATTGAAAGCCTTTAAAATGCTCATATTCTTTGATTTTTCTCATTTAGGATTAATAAAAGTTTGAGAAGAGGTAATGACTAAATATGCTAGTCAACTACCACAATTGCCTCCCTGAAGCCAACACGCAGAGTGAAGCCACCGCTCTTGTGGATCACATTGCTGCTGGGTGTTTGAAAGAGTTCAATGCTATTTTTGATTGCACTTGGATCCTAAGGTGTCTTTAGCTTTGAAATATTATTTTAAAATATAAAAATGAAATAGATAAAACCACACACAGATGAATAGTTCTTTAAATCACAGTCCATTGAAAATGCTTAGATCTGCTGTTTTATCTCATGGAAAGCAAATTCATTTATTTGAAGAAAATCTCCAAAGATCAGATCAGTAAGGAGTGCTTGATAACAAGTCAAAACCCATTTTCCTCACAAATAGCATAGGATATATTAGAATATATTGTGTTCCTTTTCATCAGGAAAGCAGCATTGAAAGAATGGATTCTGGTAGGCAGCCTTAGATATGTCGATAATGTAAATGCTTAAGCAAGAAACACTTTCACATGTTTCCTAACTTAGCATCCGAGGTTGTTGTGTATGCTCTTCATCTTACTTCACTGCACACCTACAATCGAATTACACTTTTGAGTCCTGAATGGGTTAAAATTTGTCCCTCGATAGGAAGTGGAAGTGGAGTCGCTCAGTTGTATCTGACTCCTTGTGAACCCATAGACTGCAGCTTACCAGGCTCTTCCATCCATGGGATTTTCCAGGCAAGAGTATTGGAGTGGGCTGCCATTTCCTTCTCCAAGGGATCTTCCTGACCCAGGGATTGAACCCGGTTCTCCCGCATTGTAGACAGACGCTTTACCGTCTGAGCCACCAGGAAAGTCTCTCTCTATAGGAGCTGGATTCAAAAGGATAGACCATAAACACAGCTAGAATGGTCTTGATAGAGATGACAATAATCTTTGAAAAATTCACGAAATATATTGTTATAATCATGCGTTCCAGGAAACAAACTCACTCAGAAGGACAATGCGGACAGTGGAGTGTAGTTTATTACACCAGCAGGCCCAAGGCAGAGTCTCCTCTTTGCCAAGGACCCCGACCAGTCTTTGTGAAAACCTTATATACCCTAAGTGTATAAGGTTTCTTGAAACTAGTCTCAACAAAGGAAAAAGAAAGATACAATCAAAGTTAACCCGTGATTCATATGCTGTAAGCCTAGGTAGTTAACAGTGGATAATTATCAATAAGCTTGTGGTCATACTGCAATAAATAAACAAAATAGAATGTATGATTCTCTTTGCTTACACAGATAATTAGGGTATTCTTTTAGGCGATGGAGAGCCCTGGGGATCTTCCTTCTGTGGGCCTGATTTTCCAGTTGGTATGTCGTTTCCATAGATACTGGGCATATAGCTCAAAGTCCACAGTCTGGCCCAAGATGGAGTCCTGCTTTCAAGATAGAGCTTGTTCTGTTTCCTCCTTCATTCCCCCCTCTTGATGCTCTTAACTCATAATATGAGCATCATTCATAAAGATACATTACACCCTGGCTCTCCGACAGCCAATCTGGGAGAACGACACCAATCTTTGGGTTACAATGTTCATAATACATTTTAAAATGCAAGGTCCACAGAACAGAACTATCAAGGCAACTCCATACCTAAAAGAATACCCTAATTATCTGTGTAACCGAATAGAATCATACATTCTATTATGCTTACTGGGGTGTGACCACAAGCCTACTGATAATTGTCCACTGTTAACTACGTAGGCTTAAGTCATATGAATTACGGATTAACTTTGATGGTATCTTTCTTTTTCCTTTGTTGAGATTAGTTTCAGGGAACCTTATATACTTAGGGTATATAAGGTTTTATATATAAGGTTTTCACAAAGACTGGTCAGGGTCCTTGACGAAGAGGAGACTCTGCCTTGGGCCCGCTGGTGTAATAAACTGCACTCCACTATCTGCATTGTCCTTCTGAGTGAGTTTGTTTCCTGGAATGCATGGCTACAACAAGGATCAGGTTATTTGCTTTTCCAATCTTATTACTTCTTAGATGAACTAATGTTTAGTACAAAAGACAGAGAAACTACTGCAAAATTTAATTTAACCTTAATTTCATTGGTTCAAACTAAAGGCATTATTAAATATCATAAATGCAAACTGATCATTGTAAATTATTTTTTAGCATGGTCTGCCTCAAGTAGTAATGTATTTTTCTCCGTTTACTTGGATATGTTTAGAGTCACTTTTTTTCTTCCTGTGTCACAGACAGAAGAGGTATGTACTGATTTGTACAGGTATTTGACAAAGCCGTCTCTGTGCTTTTTCCTGATTGCTGCCTTCATGCTTCATTTTGAATTGAAACTTCAGAGGTTGCAGCATATATGAATTGCATTTTCAAAAGGAGATTTGTAAGACTTAATCTATATTTAATGAGTAAACTTTTGAGATTTCTGCTGTATTGTTTCAAATGTAATAAACTTTACTTCTCTAAAAAAAAAAAAAAAAAAAACAATATCATTGGTCTTACCAATGAACCACATATGTTTGATTAAAAAAAAAGCTTCAAAGCAACAAGGTAAAAACTCTTAAGCAGAGCCCTGCTCTTCACTTCTCCTGCTGCTGCTGCTACGTAGCTTGAGCCGTGTCCGACTCTGTGTGACCCCATGGCCTACCAGCCTCCACCGTCCATGAGATTTTCCAGGCAAGAGTACTGGAGAGGGGTGCCATTGCCTTCTGCATCCTCACTTCTGACTGAACACTAAATAATGACTTGGGAAGAATGACATGAGGAAAAAATGTCACCATGAATTGCTACAGGAAAAGATCAAGTAGCCCTGATAATTATGAGTCTGTCATTTTGACATGAAGAAAAAAAAAATCACAAGAGGTACCAAATACCTGGGAGAGACCTGTGCTTGTCATTTCAATTCAGAGGCAAGGGAAAATCAGCTTGATTAGAAGAGGGCATTTTGACAAATAAAAGCATTTTGTGTTTTTGGATTGCTTGTACTCCTGCAAATATTTTTAAAGGAAAAAAGCAAAAGCTGCCCATTAACAGTTCCTTTAAGTGTATTTAGACAGCAAACAGCATTTAATAAAAGCTGTAGCTTAGGTCAATCCACATATTTGTGGTGTGGGCAGTATCTTATGTCTATTATATCTGACAGATGCAACATCACACTTTGATTAAATGTAATGTGGCTTCTAAGAGATGCAGTTACTTTTGATGCCAGAGTGTTATATTTAGAGACTTCCAAGGATAAGGTGACATGAGCAGTGCAGACTGAGAGTTACATGAACCATCTTATCCTCCATTTCCTTTAAAGTTTTAAAAATCTTTTTATCCAGGTACTTTAGATGCAGTTTCTAATTTCATAGGGTCCACTTTTTGGATATAAAAACTAACCATCAGAGAGGTCAGGTAACTTGCTTAAGGTCACACAGCAAAGAATAGGAGAATAAGCATTTGCCCTAAGGTTTGTCAGATCTTTACAAAGCCTATATCATTTTCCCCACACTACCATAACTCTGTAAGAATACTGGTATAAAGTCAGGAAGACAGGCTCTGGTGTCAGTTTTGTTACTGATTCAACATACGATTATCAGGAAATCAGCCTTTAATGCTTGTCTGCTTGTACTCCTTCCTGCTTGTCATTTCATAGGCCAATTCCTTTTCAGCTCAGCTCATGATGTTCATTGGTTCCTGTTTTCTCGTTTAACCAGTGTAAATAATTTCATAAATACTCTCTGAATCAAGATGAATAGGAGGTTGAGTTTACTCCTGTAGGCTTCTAGGATAATGACACAAAGGTAGACCCTCAGGGAGTCATGTCAAGCAGGGAAAGAGGAAAAGATTAGAATTCATCACCCCAAGTCCTTCCTTCTTGTCAGCTTTGGCTGGATTCCCTGAGTCTGTCTCTTTAGTGAGGTGTCTGGGACTGAGGCAGTCCAACAGAAATGCAGAAAGTCTAAACGGATTATTTAATCAATTGTGTTATTTTTGCTAGTAGTCTTTCACATTTGCTGGAATAATTGATCTAGTTTAGTGTTAGTCGCTCAGTCACGTCCAGTTCTTTGTGACCCTATGGACTGTAGCCCACTAGGCTCCTCTGTCCTTGGAATTCAGCAGGCAAGAGTCCTGGAGTTGGTTGCCATTTCCTCCTCTAGGGGATCTTCCCAACCCAGGGATTGAACCCAGGTCTCCCACATTGCAAGCAGACTCTTTGCCACCTGAGCCACTAGGGAAGATGGATAATTGATGGGAGACTGCAATAACTGAGATTACTGCTGGAAACTGGTGGCATCCATCTCACCAAGCAGAATGGGCAGAGTTACTAAAGACAGTCACTCTTCACCGATTTCTTCCCACAGAAAAGGGGAAAATGCAAGTTACCTTGTAGAATACTAAGAAACAATTATTTTTCTCTTTATTTTTTCTTTTTAACTTTTTTAGATGTTATTTATTTCTGAAACATATAAGGGTTGGAATCCCCCTGACTTTTCTCTTTAAGAATTTGGATGATATTCAATTGAGAGGGTAACAGGCAGGAAGGCCAGGGTCTCCAAAAGGAGGAAGTAAGCTGCAAGTTTCACATATTTTATCTCTCTCTTAAGCAGCAGGAGGAAACAAATTAGTGTTATATTTTCTTCCCTTCTCTATACAAATATAAAAAGAGTTTTCTCTTAAAATTTTGTGTTGCCATAAAGACACCTAGTTCCACCTAAACTTTTCTCAAACCATGAGCTAACCAATGCGTTTTTCTTATGGAAATGTTTGTCTTAAGCTATGTTAATGTACTATGTATTTACCCTAGGCTCAGTCTTCAAGTCAGTTCTTCCTAAGGGCTCAAAACAGACTTGACAAGCCAGTGTGTTATACTCATACATTGTTCTCCTAATCTATGTTAATGAAACTATATATATATATTTGTATGGAAATCTGCCTTTCTTCAAGATTCATGTCAATAGTTTTATGGCCCGGGATGACTCACCTGGTGCTAATGTTATCTCAATGCATGTTGTGGGTGAGGGGCCTGGTGCCATTCTTGGAATTTTGAGACATTTCCCTTCTCTAATTAGCAGACTGCTAGTAGCTATATAACATCCGGCTGAAGACTAGTAGCGGGGTACTCTTTCTGCCCCCTTCTGATGTCTATGTCAGAAGCTTTCTCTATCTCTTTTATACATTAATAAAACTTTAGTACACAAAAGCTCTGAGTGATCGAGCCTTGTCTCTGGCCCTGGATTGAATTCTTCTCCTCTGGAGGCCAAGAATCACGGCATCTTTCATAGTTCAACAACAACCTTTCACAATGATGCTTAATCTCTATTAATATTCATATAACTACCTGACAGGTGGTACTATCAACATATCAATAATCATAATGAGGAAAAGCCCAAAGTGCATTCTCGATAGGGTAGCAGATAATATTAAATCCTAGACAGGGGAGAAACTCAATTGTCAGGCATCCTCAGATGCCAGAGGAAATACCACAAGGTTCTTCACAGACTTTATCTCATTTTAATACAGAAACAATCCAAGCATGGTAAGTCAATTCAGTCGTGTCCGACTCTGTGTGACCCCATAGACGGCAGCCCATCAGGCTCCCCCGTCCCTGGGATTCTCCAGGCAAGAACACTGGAGTGGGTTGCCATCTCCTTCTCCAATGCATGAAAGTGAAAAGTGAAAGTGAAGTCGCTCAGTCAATCCAAGCATAGTGGGTACTTTTGTCTTCATTTTGCTGATGAAAGAGCTGAGAGCCATAGAGGATAGTGACTTATTCAGAATCCCACAGCTAATCAGGACAGAACTGCCATGATTTCAGGTGCCTTTGCTGTTTGTACTACATGACTCTAAAGCATCTGGGCTCTCTCAGCTGGTCCTCCTTAGCCTTTGTGATTGAAGACACATTTAACAGATGGGGAAGGGTGCAGTTGTAGCTTTATAGCATAGTGCAGTGTTCCCCTCTGTGCAGACAACTTGTCATGTCCCTCATTATCACTAGGATCTAACCAACTGAACAAACTAACCCAGATTTAGAATCAGAGAAAATAAAAGCTCTGCCTAGATATTGGCACATGCTGGTTCTACATCTAATTAACTCCTTTAACGGCACTTGGAAGGAGAGAGGTGGCATTATCAGCCTCTTGACAGATGAGGAAACTGGGCCAAAGAAAGGTGAAATGAGTTATCCAGCATCATTCAGAAAGTGGTTATGGAGCTGGAAAGAGACACGTGGCCTTTGGACTCCTTTTTCAGCTTATCGACAAGAACATTCCACATCAAACACAAGGCACTATAATATATAGCTCCAGCTGTAGAGGCCAATTATTCTTTCAAAATAAAATCTTAAAGAAGCATATATTTAAATGAAAAATGGTAGCTTAATTTCTATCACAGTCACCCAGGTTTGGAGAGCAAACTAACTCATGAATATGGCCTTGAACTTTAACAAATTCATTCTATTTTTCTACAAATGATTTTATCAAGATGTCCCAAACTGGTATGTTTTGCAGCTTGCAAGAGCCATGTTCTTAATCAATACTATGTTTCTCTTTGAGTCCCAAATAACAGTATCATTGCAGAAACCCAGCCATGAGACCAATTCCAATCATCTTCCTGTCATTCAAAATAAGAGATTAAAACAAGTAACTCTCATTTATGCAGTCCAAGTTTGTCCTTTCTTTCAAGAGCTTGACCTTTCTGGTTTTCTAGAAATGCAGTCAGAAAAAATTACAGTGCTGACTATTTAGAGAGCACCCAAAACTACTAGCTGAGTCATGGAAGGAGGGATAGTTATGATTTGAGATATGATAATAATAATACAGCTACAGTTTATCTGTGTGTGTCAGTCACTCAGTTGTGTCCAACTCTTTGTGACCCCATGGACTATAGCCCACCAGGTTTCTTTGTTCATGGAATTCTCCAGGCAAGAATTCTGGAGTGAGTTGCCATTTCCTTCTGCAGGAGATCTTTCCAGCCTAGGGATTGAACCCAGGTCTCCCATACTGCAGGCAGATTCTTTACCGTGTGAGGCACCAGGAAACTGCTGTTTATAACCTGTTATTGTGCTTTGGGTACTGTGATGAATTCTGTTTGATGTACATTGTTTTCTTTAATCCTTACAGGAAACCTCAGTGATAACTTCTCTTATGTATCATCATTCACATTTTAAAGATATGGAAACTGAGGCACAGTGTGTTGACATATTTCACACAGCTATATGAATCTGAGCAGGCATTCAAATTAGACCAATTTCTGTGCCTAAGATCTTAAATAATGTTTGATGTAATTCTTCTGCCAAGAAGCCTGTACAGAGTTACAGAGCCAACATGTCTGCTGAATAAAGTAGTCCTAATTCCCAAGGGAAGATCATACTGGGCTATTAGCCAGTATACTGTATTATCCCTTATTCTCTGCAATAAAGACCATGAGTCACTGCCTATCAGTCAACAGGTATTTATGCTGAATATACTATGTGGAGAGCTCTAGACCAGGGACTGCAAGGGTAGCAAGCAGAGCTGACCAAGGAAACAAACACAGCAACAAGCTCACAGAAATCTACAATTTGGGACTTGCAGAAAGGAAGAATTAACTGCAAATATATATATACACACACACACACATATATATATATATACACACACACACATATATATATATATTTAACTCAAGTGAAATCGAGATTACTTGCAGAAAGGATAGTTTGGAAAATATGCATTCAGCCAGTCATTTATTCTGAAGCTAGGAATTGAATTAAAAACATAGGAACTGTATAGCAGTAGTTTATGATAAGAAGTGATTGTTTAATAAATAGCAATAACTGTCCATGAAACAGAAACAGACTCACAGACATGGAGAACATATTTGTGGTTACCAAGAGGGAGAGGAGGTGGGAGAGGGATGGAGTGGGAGTTGGGATTGGTAGATGCAAACGAAAAAGAGAAAAAGTTGAAATGACTGCTTGACCAAATTAATCATTTTACCCCAAACCAGTATGCACAGTGTGTGTGTGTGTGTGTGTGTGTGTGTGTGTGTGTGTTTGGATAGATCTGATCAAAACTACACAAAACTGGCTGATCACAAAATACTGTTTATATCTATTGTTTAATGAGTCTTAGATGTTATAATTGAAATATATCTTTGCATTTGGATTAAAAGTGAGTATACAGATTCCTTAAGACAGACAAAATATATAGTGGTCAAATTTAATGAGTTCTCAAATTTACACTTTGAGGATGAAATAATTTAATTATTTGAAGAGAGCCACAGAGACACATAATAAAAATACATCTAAATGAGGGTCTGACTGAGAGCTAAATTAGGGCACTTACATCTTCAGAAAATAACATCCAGTAGAAAAGAAACAGAGTGCTTTTACTCACTGAGCAATTTCAAGAAAAGGCATTTACTTGCTATTGTGTAGACACAGTCTTACACAGAAGTCTAAACCTTCCCCAGATTGCCTGCATCTTGAAAGGAAGACATTCAGTAAACCGTAAATTTAGCTCTGCTTCTCCAAGTTTTGTCAATATCATAGTAATGATGTTGCCAATAAGACATGTAAAAGGAAAGTTTATAGATAAAAAATGACAGTGCCTATTGAGATGATATCTCCATTATTTATGTGCCTCACAAATGGAAACTTAAATGCACAGGAAAATCAATAATATAAAAAGGAATCATTGTTCAATTTATTCTTAAGCTACCAGACTAAAGAATAACTTAAAAAAATATAGACAGGCAATATGATTAGAAAAGTTAAAAATTCAGAACATTATCTTGTAGTTGTGCAATCACTGCAAATGCAACATAGATTTTTTTAGAAAGGCTTTAAGGGTGTGTCTGTGTGTGCATGAGTGTATCAGTTCAGTTCAGTCACTCAGTCATGTCTTACTCTTTGTGACTCCATGGAGTGTAGCACACCAGGCCTCCCTGTCCATCACCAACTTCTGGATATTACTCATACTTGTGTTCATTGATCAGTGATGCCATCCAACCATCACATCCTCTGTCATCCCCTTCTCCTCCTGCCTTCAATCTTTCCCAGCATCAGGGTCTTTTCAAATGAGTCAGTTCTTTGCATCAGGCAGTCAAAGTATTAGAGTTTCAGGTTCACTATCAGTCCTTCCAATGAATATTCAGGACTGATTTCCTTTAGGATGGACTGGTGGGATCTCCTTGCAGTCCAAGGGACTCTCAAGAGTCTTCTCCAACACCACAGTTCAAAAGTATCAATTCTTCGGCACTCAGCTTTCTTTATAGTTCAACTCTCACATCCATACACATCTACTCGAAAAACCATAGCTTTGACTAGATGGACCTTTGTTGGCAAAGTACTGTCTCTGCTTTTGAATATGCTGTCTAGGTTGGTCATAACTTTTCTTCCAAGGAGTAAGCGTCTTTTAATTTCATGGTTGCAGTCACCATCTGCAGTGATTTTGGAGCCCAGAAAAATAAAGTCAGGCACTGTTTCCATTTGCCAAGAAGTGATGGGACCGGATGCCATGATCTTAGTTTTCTGAATGTTGATCTTTATGCCAACTTTTTCACTCTCCTTCACTTTCAGCAAGAGGCTATTTAGTTCTTCTTCACTTTCTGCCATAAGGGTGTTGCCATCTGCATATTTGAGGTTATTGATATTTCTCCTGGCAATCTTGATTCCAGCTTGTGCTTCACACAGCCCAGCATTTCTCACGATGTACTCTGCATATAAGTTAAACACGCAGGGTGACAATATACAGCCTCAAAGTACTCCTTTCCTTATTGGAACCAATCTTTTGTTCCATGTCCAGTTCTAACTGTTGCTTCCTGACCTGCATACAGATTTCTCAGGATGCATGTCAGGTGGCCTGGAATTCCCATCTCTTTAAGAATTTTCCAGTTTGTTGTGATCCACACAATCAAAGACTTTGGCATAGTCAATAAAGCAGAAGTAGACGTTTTTCTGGAACTCTTTTTCTTTTTTGATGATCCAACGGATGCTTGCAATTGGATCTCCTGGTCCTCTGTCTTTTCTAAATCCAGCTTGAACATCAGGAACTTCACAGTTCACATACTGTTGAAACCTGGCTTGGAGAATTTGAGCATTAATTTGCTAGTGTGAGAGAGGAGTTCAATTGTGTGGTAGTTTGAGCATTCTTTGGCATTGCTTTTCTGTGGGATTGGAATGAAAACTGACCTTTTCCAGTCCTGTGGCCACTGCTAAGTTTTCCAAATTTTATGGCATGTTGACTGCAGCACTTTCACAGCCTCATATTTTAGGATTTGAAATAGCACATCTGGAATTCCATGTATCATATGTACCATGTACACTGTAAAAATTTAAAATAATTTTGTCTCATTGCCAAGTTTGTGTTCTAGGTTTAAGTAAACCCCAATTTCTCTGTTGGTAGACAACTTCTAAAGAGGGTATTTTCTTATGAAGTAGTCAGTTATGTGGGTGAAAATCAATTGTTCTTCTCATACTGACCTAAAAGCTAATCACTAGTGAGGAAAAAAATATAACCTCCAGTAGCAAAGAATTAATCAGTTGAATTTAAAGTCATTCCCTATATATGGCTTTGTATATGCACTCAAATCTAAACTCCTTTCATGTCTCCATTTACAGAAGCTCTGTTGAATTACTCCACCCTCAGCATCATAGATGCCCCTGAATATCGCACTTTCAAAGTCACTTGGATGAAGATTTCAGCCTGTGTGAATAGATACCTTAACTGTGGATTTTGACTGGAGTGACATATTGAGTACAGGCTACCACATCATGTACAGAAGCTCAGGGGATAGAGGATTATTGTGATAAAGCAAGGGATTGTATCAAATTTCTCAGGTGGCTTAAATTTACTATATTCTTTTTTGTGAATTTCCTGTGGTTTGTTTTATTATTTTTGTTTTCTAATGTTTGTTTTGTTATTTTTGTTTTGTTTATTATTTCTGATTGGTTTTATATCCTCTTTGGAAAAGTGGGAAAAGTTTAAGCTTCACAGGCACACAGACATCCCTAATTTGAATCTTGGACTTGCTGTTTTCTAGCTGTGAAACCTTGAATAAATTAACCATTTCTTCATCTGTAAAACAGGAGTAACAGTAGACCTTACCTCAAGGTTATTATGAGGAGTCTTTGAGATAATGCATGTAAAGTGTGTAGCAAAGTTTGATACAGTAGAAAATCATACATGCTAGCTGCTGTTCCTCCTGCTATTACTACAAACCAGCACTACCATCATCACCATCACCACCACCATCATAACCACCACCATCACCATAAACACCATCACCACAGTCACCACCACCATCTCCATCACCACCATCACCATAACCATCACCACCACCATCACCATCACTACCACCACCACCACCACCACCATCATCATCACCACCACAACCATCATTACTGTCTTCATCCATTTGGGCTGCTATAGCAAAATATCACAAACTGGGTAGCTTATAAACAACACAATTTTTTTCCTCATAGTTCTAGAGGCTAGAAAGTCTAAGGTGAAGCCCCGGCCTGGTCAGATGAGGGCACTCTTTGTAGTTTGTAGCTGATGTCTTTTCACTATGACCTCACAATGAAACGGGTTAGGGATCTCTTTGGATCCTATTTCATAAAACATTAATTCCATTCATTAGGGCTCCACCTGCATGATTTAAGCATCTGTGAAAATACCTACCTCCAAATTTCATGATCTCTGCAGGTTGAGATTTCAACATATGAACTTAACGTGGCATAAACATTCAGAGCACAGCAACTACATACTTGACTACTGTGAAGAAAAAATGTGGTGAGAAAGGAAAGACAGCAATTCTACTTCTCAGATTGGTATGAGAGCCTTATCCTTTGTTAACAGAAGCAGAGTCAATGAAGCATCTATCATATCTTGTATCATCTTTCAAATTTTTATGCTTCCAGATAAGCTAGCTTTTCAAATAACTTGTTTGGCTCCAGAGAAAAGAAATGGTTAACTAGCACAATTATTCTACTAGCTGTATCATGCAGATAAAACCAGTTGGTGGGACAGAATTATCTGTTTTCCCACTGAGAAATGGTAAACTTGCCAGAGGATATCTGTGATCAGTTGCAAAGCTTTTAAAATCCTGTGCTCTTTGCCCAGAGCTACTGGATTCCTTTATGTGGCTGCATTGAAGGAGTAATTGTTAGAAATCACTAACATAGATGTTTAAAAACATGGTTTATGATCACAATACAGTATATTATGCATGGAATGAGAACCCATTCTAATGTTCTTTTTAATCTATCTTTGACAAGGTGCTTGAAAAATGTGGAAGGTGCACAAGAACCAAGGTAGAATTAGTGAAACTATTCTGTTCCATTATCTTTTATTACAGCTGGGGAAACAAGTGTGTGAAGATAAAGGTCAAGAAAGTTAGTCAAGGCTGTAGAGACATTGGTGGAACCAAAAAAAAGCCCATTTTCCAATGGTAAGGCCAATTTTTGATGGGTAATTAAAAATAAAACAGTTAAGTCAACTAAACACTGCTTCTCTTGTTTTATGAGGTTTTGTATATTAGAAAGAGAGAGAGAGAATTGAACATCATCACACTGATTAACTTACTACAGTAGAAATAAATATCTTAATAAATTTCTTGATTTTATAGAATAGAATAGAGTTCATTCACTCAAAAACATTGTATTTAATTTGTGAAAAATTCTTGTTTTTCTTCAAAAAGTGTTCCAGGTTGAAAGCAGCACTTCTGGAATGCTAGAGTAAAAACTTCTGCATAATCTACTTTTCCATAAAGGCCATGTGAACACTGGCAAAAATATTCAAAAATGAGTATTTTAAAAACTGAAGAAATTAGCTAAAAGCTTGTAAAAATCCAAAGAATGCTTATTCAAGAAAAAGTACCATATCTTTGTGAAATAGCGATTGTGTGGTATTTAAAAGTTGACTTTTTCTTATTCCTATCTCCCCAGTTTTGCAGTAACCTTGAAGTGCAATAGCCTCACAACTGTGGTAGCTGTGAAAAGCAACAACTTAGCAGTCACTGGAGAAGGTAGTGTTTGGAGCTGGCCTCAAATCCCCATGTATAAAGAATTGTCACTATTTGACCTGTATAGCAGCACCTGCCAATTGCCTGATTAAATAGCATGTCTTTATTTGACCTGACTTAAGGCATGGCCAGTGTAAATTGAGCATTTGTTAAAAACAATCAGCCACACTTGTATAAAACTCCAGCTGCCTGATGTGGGGACAACAGTTGGAACAAACAGGAGACTGATCAAAAAAACATGAAACAAAAATCTGAGGAACCACATATTCACAGCAGGCTTTGAAAAACTCAAACATGTTCTGGGAAATAAAGAAAGCACATGCAGGTTTATGTGTATACCCAGGAACTACATAAGAAACACCAAACTTCTCATTTCTGGATGAACTTGAGGCTCTGCACAAGCCAGAAGTGATTTTATTTTATTTTATTTTTTAACTTTACAATATTGTATTGGTTTTGCCATATATCAACATGAATCCACCACAGGTATATAAGTGGCTGTCAGAATGTAGAAAGTATGCCCCAACATATATACAGAGACCCCTCAGCAAAGACTGGGACACATAGATTCAAAACATTTAAGTAAACCTCTATCAAATCGTTAGCTGACCACTAATGATTTGAATGGCTAATGAAATAGGGATTTCATGGCCTCAGATGAGATAGAATACAGACTTCGCAGATTTAGCTTAGAAAAGTCACTGAACAAGCAACAAAAGAAAGAAAAACTAGGAATAACAACAATAAATCCTTTTGGGAAATGATATCTGACCTCTGGAATTTTGCAATTTTATATTTTAAATGTACAGTTTCTAACAAAAAATTATGAGACACATAGAGAAATAAAAGCATGTACCATACGCCAGAACACAAGCAATAAATATAAACTTACCCGTAGGTAGTATAGCTGTTGGTATTACCAGACAGACTCTAAATCAGAGCAAATATGTTCAAAGAATTAAAGAAAATAATATCTGAAGAATTAAAGTATGGCAGTGGTATCAAACTTAATAGAAAATACCAGTAAAGTGATAAAGATTATAAAGAAAGAAAAACATGAAATTTTGGGACTGATAAGCCCAATAACTGAAATGAAAAAATTTACCGGACAGGCTCAAGAGCAGAAAGCAAATGTGACCTAGCAGAAGAAAGAATAATAAACACAGATCAATTGGGAATATTCAGTCTTAAGAACAGAAAGTAAAAGAATGAAGAAGAATGAACAGAGCTTCAGAAATCTGTGGGGATGAAATCAAACATATCAAAATAACACATAATGATAGTACAGCATAGAGTTAGAGAAACAATTAGAAAAGAATACTTGGAAAAAAGTAACAGCTGAAAACTTACCAAATTTGCTAAAAATTATTAATCTACACATCCCAGGCAGTTCAATGAACTTCAAGTAGAAAACTAAATGACATGCACACCTTGCTGCTGCTAAGTCACTTCAGTCTTGTCCGACTCTGAGCGACCCCATAGATGGCAGCCCACCAGGCTTCCCCGTCCCTGGGATTCTCCAGGCAAGAACACTGGAGTAGGTTGCCATTTCCTTCTCCAATGCATGAAAGTGAAAAGTCAAAGTGAAGTCGCTCAGTCGTGTCCGACCCTCAGCGATCCCATGGACTGCAGCCTATCAGGCTCCTCCACCCATGGGATTTTCCAGGCAAGAGTACTGGAATGGGATGCCATTGCCTTCTCTGATGCACACCTTAAGTCATCATGTTTAAACTGTCAAATGACAAAATGAAGGCAAGAAAATCATGAAAAAGTGAGATAAAGTTGACTCTTGAAATACATGGCATATTCAGTAACAGTAACAGCTAACTTCTCACCAGAAAACATGGAAGGTTAATGAAATAAACTATCAACAAAGCTATTCTGAAAAAACAAAGGATAAATTACGATGTGCATGTGTTCTCAGTTGCTCACTTATATCTGATTCTTTGTGACACTGTGGACTATAGCCCACCAGGCTCCTCTGTCCATGGAATTCTCCAGGCAAGAATGTTGGACTGGATTGTCATTTCCTCCTCCAGGGGATCTTCCCAACCCAGGGATCAAACCTGCGATCCAAACTCCTGCATCTCCTGCATTGGCAGGAGGATTCTTTTTACCTCTGAGCCACCTGGGAAGCCCTAAATTATGACATTCATAGATAAACAACAACAGAATTTATTGCTCACTGACCTGTTACTCTGCTGCTGCTGCTGCTGCTAAGTCGATTCAGTCGTGTCCGACTCTGTGCGACCCCATAGACGGCAGTCACCAGGCTTCCCAGTCCCTGGGATTCTCCAGCAAGAACACTGGAGTGGGTTGCCATTTCCTTCTCCAATGCATGAAAATGAAAAGTGAAAGTGAAGTTGCTCAGTCCAACTCGTAGCGACCTCATGGACTGCAGCCTACCAGGCTCCTCCATCCATGGGATTTTCCAGGCAATAATACTGGAGTGCGTTTCTTGCCTGGAGAATCCCAGGGACGGGGGAGCCTGGTGGGCTGCCATCTATGGGGTCGCACACAGTCGGACACGACTGAAGTGACTTATCAGCAGCAGCAGCAGCAGTGTTGACATTACGATTTGGAATACTAAAAGCAACCCTTCAGGTATACATGAAAAGACACTTAAAAACTTGGAATCACATGAAGAAATAAGAAGCACTGATAAATGCAGGTACATGAGTAAATAAAAAATAAAGTGTAAATATATTTTTGTCTGTAAAGCATTTTTCCTCTCCTATCTGATTTAAATGACAATTGCATAGCATAATGATTATATGTCTTTGGTAATAGGCACAACTGAATGTATGAAGATGTAATTTGCTTAATAAAGAAGGAGAAAGGAAATGGACCAACATAGGAGCGAAGGTATTTATTATATTGAAATTAAGATGATATTGATACAATTTAGATTTTTATAAATTAAGGTGTTAATTGTAATTGCCAGAACAACTACTAAGAAAATCAGAAAAAAAAAAACACTAAGGTGTAATAAAAAGGTACACTTTATGTTTTGTCAATATTTTTTATTGCAAAGCACTTAGTATAAAAGCAAGGTAGTCTATCTACTTTGAATTTCCAACTTTCAGTTCACACAAAGAATAAGGTATTTTTTTTTCATTTTGTTTATTTGTTTTAACAAATCAGTTTTTTATTTATTTTTTTTTTTGATGTTCAAGCTGGATTTATTTATTTTTTTATTTTACAAATCAGTTTTTTAAAGTGAAGTATAGTTGATTTACTAGATTATATTAGTTTCCAGTGTACAACATAATGATTCAATATTTATATATCTTATACTTCATTTAAAGTTATTACAAAATAATGGATATATTTCCCTCTGCTGTACAAATATATCCTTGTTGCATGTATATTTTATACCTAGTAGTTCATATCCCCTATTTCTATCCCTATCTTACCCCTCCCTCTCTTCCATCACTGCACTGGTAACCACTAGTGTATTCTTTATATCTGTCAGTCTATTTAAGTTTTATATTCAGTTAGGACCACAGCCTTGTCAAACTCAATGAAACTAAGCCATGCCCGTGGGGCAACCGAAGATGGGCGGGTCATGGTGGAGAGATCTGAAAGGATGTGGTCCACTGGAGAAGGGAATGGCAAACCATATCAGTATTCTTGCCTTGAGAACCCCATGAACAGTATGAAAAGGCAAAATGATAGGATATTGAAAGAGGAACTCCCCAGGTCAGTAGGTGCCCAATATGCTACTGGAGATCAGTGGAGAAATAACTCCAGAAAGAATGAAGGGATGGAGCCAAAGCAAAAAGAATACCCAGATGTGGATGTGACTGGTGATAGAAGCAAGGTCCGATTTTGTTAAGAGCAATATTGCATAAGAACCTGGAATGTCAGGTCCAGGAATCAAGGCAAATTGGAAGTGGTCAAAGAAGAGATGGCCAGAGTGAATGTCGACATTCTAGGAATCAGCAAACTCAAATGGACTGGAATGGGTGAATTTACCTTAGATGACCATTATATCTACTACTGCGGGCAGGAATCCCTCAGAAGAAATGGAGTGGCCATCATGGTCAACATGAGTCCGAAATGCAATACTTGGATGCAATCTCAAAAACGACAGAATGAACTGTTTGTTTCCAAGACAAACCATTCAATATCACAGTAATCCAAGTTTATGCCCGAAAGAGTAACGCTGAAGAAGCTGAAGTTGAATGGTTCTATGAAGACCTACAAGACCTTTTAAAACTAACACCCCCCAAAAAATGTCCTTTTCATTATAGGGGACTGGAATGCAAAAGTAGGAAGTCAAGAAACACCTGGAGTAACAGGCAAATTTGGCCTTGGAATACGGAATGAAGCAGGGCAAAGACTATTAGAGTTTTGCCAAGAAAATGCACTAGTCATAACAAACACCCTCTTCCAACAACACAAGAGAAGACTCTATACATGGACATCACCAGATGGTCAACACCGCAATCAGATCGATTATATTCTTTGCAGCCAAAGATGGAGAAGCTCTATACAGTCAGCAAAAACAAGACCAGGAGCTGACTGTGGCTCAGACCATGAACTCCTTATTGCCACATTCAGACTGAAATTGAAGAAAGTAGGGAAAACCACTAGACCATTCAGGTATGACCTAAATCAAATCCCTTATGATTATACAGTGGAAGTGAGAAATAGACTTAAGGGCCTAGATCTGGTAGATAGAGTGCCTGATGAACTATGGAATGAGGTTCGTGACATTGTACAGGAGACAGGGATCAAGATCATCCCCATGAAAAAGAAATGCAAAAAAGCAAAGTGGCTGTCTGAGGAGGCCTTACAAATAGCTATGAAAAGAAGAGAAGCAAAAAGCAAAGGAGAAAAGGAAAGATATAAACATCTGAATGCAGAGTTCCAAAGAATAGCAAGAAGAGATAAGAAAGCCTTCTTCAGTAATCAATGCAAAGAAATAGAGGAAAAAAACAGAATGGGAAAGACTTGGGATCTCTTCAAAAAAATCAGAGATACCAAAGGAACATTTCATGCAAAGATGGGCTCGATAAAGGACAGAAATGGCATGGAACTAACAGAAGCAGAAGATATTAAGAAGAGGTGGCAAGAATACACAGAAGAACTGTACAAAAAGGATCTTCACGACCCAGATAATCACGATGGTCTGATCACTGACCTAGAGCCAGACATCCTGGAATGTGAAGTCAACTGGGCCTTAGAAAGCATCACTACGAACAAAGCTAGTGGAGGTGATGGAATTCCAGTGGAGCTATTCCAAATCCTGAGAGATGATGCTGTGAAAGTGCTACACTCAATATGCCAGCAAATTTGGAAAATTCAGCAGTGGCCACAGGACTTTAAAAGGTCAGTTTTCATTTCAATCCCTAAGAAAGGCAATGCCAAAGAATGCTCAAACTACCGCACATCTCACACACTAGTAAAGTAATGCTCAAAATTCTCCAAGCCAGGCTTCAGCAATATGTGAACTGTGAACTTCCTGATGTTCAAGCTGGTTTTAGAAAAGGCAGAGGAACCAGAGATCAAATTGCCAACACCTACTGGATCATGGAAAAAGGAAGAGAGTTCCAGAAAATCATCTATTTCTGCTTTATTGACTATGCCAAAGGCTTTGACTGTGTGGATCACAATAAACTATGGAAAATTCTGAAAGAGATGGGAATACCAGACCACCTGATCTGCCTCTTGAGAAATTTGTATGCAGGTCAGGAAGCAACAGTTAGAACTGGTCATGGAACAACAGACTGGTTCCAAATAGGAAAAGGAGTTCATCAAGGCTGCATATTGTCACCCTGTTTATTTAACTTATATGCAGAGTACATCATGAGAAATGCTGGACTGGAAGAAACACAAGTTGGAATCAAGATTGCTGGGAGAAATATCAATAACCTCAGATATGCAGATGATACCATCCTTATGGCAGAAAGTGAAGAGGAACTAAAAAGCCTCTTGATGAAAGTGAAAGTGGAGAGTGAAAAAGTTGGCTTAAAGCTCAGCATTCAGAAAACGAAGATCATGGCATCTGGTCCGATCACTTCATGGGAAATAGATGGAGAAACAGTGGAAACAGTGTCACACTTAATTTTTCTGGGCTCCAAAATCACTGCAGATGGTGACTGCAGCCATGAAATTTAAAGACGCTTACTCCTTGGAAAGAAAGTTATTACCAACCTAGATAGCATATTCAAAAGCAGAGACATTACTTTGCCAACAAATGTCTGTCTAGTCAAGGCCATGGTTTTTCCAGTAGTCATGTATGGATGTGAGAGCTGGACTGTGAAGAAGGCTGAGCGCTGAAGAATTGATGCTTTTGAACTGTGGTGTTGGAGAAGACTCTTGAGAGTCCCTTGGACTGCAAGGAGATCCAACCAGTCCATTCTGAAAGAGATCAGCCCTGGGATTTCCTTGGAAGGAATGATGCTACAGTTGAAACTCCAGTACTTTGGCCACCTCATGTGAAGAGTTGACTCATTGGAGAAGACTCTGATGCTGGGAGGGATTGAGGGCAGGAGGAGAAGTGGACGACAGAGGATGAGATGGCTGGATGGCATCACTGACTCGATGGATGTGAGTCTGAGTGAACTCTGGGAGTTGGTGATGGACAGGGAGGCCTGATGTGCTGCGATTTATGGGGTAGCAAAGAGTTGGACATGACTGAGTGACTGATCTGGTCTGATTTTTTACTTTATATGACAGAATCCATATATAACAGAATATTTGCCTTTCTGTGTCTGACTTATTTCACTAAGCCTATTACCCTGTAGGTCCATCCACATTGTTGCAAATGGGACATTTCATTATATATATATATATATAAAATACATATATTATATATATATTATCTTATTTACCCATTCATCTGTTGATGGACACCTATGTTGCTTCCAAATTTTAGTTATTTATATAGTGTTCCTGTTGCAATGAACATTAGGGTGCATATATCTTTTTGATTTAGGGTTTTCATTTTTATTAAATTTATATCCAGGAATAAAATTTCTGAATCTTGTAATAGTTATATCTTTAGTTTCTAAGGACCCTCCATACTGTTTTTTATAATAGCTGTACCAATTTACATTGCCACCAACAATGTACAAGGCTTCTCTTTTCTCCACACCCTCGCCAACATTTGTTTGTTTTTGATGATGGCCATTATGATAGGTGTGAGGAAATATTTTATTGTGGTTTTGATTTCCATTTCTCTGATTTTAAGCAGTGTGAAGCATCTTTCTATGTGCATGTTGGCTATGTATATCTTCTTTGGAAAAATATTTATGCAGATTTTCTGTCCATTTTTTGATTAGTTTGTTCATCTTTTTCAATATTGAGTTGTATGAAACACTTATATGTTTTGCATATTAACCCTTTGTTGATCCCATCATTTGTAAATATTTTCTTCCATTCAGTAGATTGTCTTTTTATTTTGTCAATGGTTTCCTTTGTTGTACAAAAGTTTTAAGTTTAGGGCTTCTCTGGTAGCTCAAATGGTAAAAAATCTGCCTGCAATGCAGGAGACTTGGGTTAAATCCCTGCATCAAGAAGACCCCGTGGAGAAAGGAATAGCTACCCACTCCAGTATTCTTGCCAAAGAATCCCATGGAGAGAGGAGCCTGGCAGGCTCCAGTCCACTGGGTCACAAATTAGTGACTAACACTCACTTTCACTGAAGTATGGGCACATGAAACCTCCAGCTTTGTTCTTTTCTTCTCAATATCGCTTTGGTAATATTGGGGGTATGTACTGCATCCATATAAATTTTAAGATTATTTGTTCAGTCTTAAGTGTATATTATAAAGCTACATTACTGAAGACAATGTGGTATTGACATAAGGATAAATACACTAGAAAACAGAATTGACAATCTATATATAGACCCACACATACACAGTAAATTAATTTTCAACAAAGATTTTAATGAAATTCAATGGAAAGAAGAAAATATTTTCAACAAATGGTCCTGGAACAACTTGATATCTATATTAAAACTAATAACTACCTTATACCATACATAAAACAAAATCTACAATGGATCACAGACCTAATAAAGAAGCTGAAACTAGTAGTTTCTAGAAGAAAAGCTCTCTGTTTGCAGAGTTAACAAAACTTTCTTACAAATGGCATTATTTTTAAGAAAATTGAAAATAAATAAATTGCACATCATACTGAAAGAAACTGCTCATCAAAGGACCTCATTAAGAAAATTTAAATAGACATGGAAGACATATTTGCAATTAGTATATCTGATAAAAACTGTATCTTGAAGTTTAAAGAATTCCTGTAAATAAACAACAACAAACACCTAGTGAAATTTGCAAAAATATTTAAACAGATATTTTTAAAAAGATATAGGAAAAGTTTAAGAACAGGTATATAAAATTGTTATGTAAATTGAGCCAAAATGATATACCACATTGGATTCATTCCTTACTCTTACATAGCTGCTCTTATGAGACAGTTCTTTTTGCCATCAAATGGTTCTCCCCACCTGCACTTATTTTGAGTTTCATGACAATTCCTGCCTCCTAATATTGCTGTGGATTTTATTTGTGAGTTTTAAAAATCCCTTTCCATGTTACTTTGTCTTGTAGGGGAATTTATTGAACACACACACACACACTCACTCCATTATGGCTACCATCTTCCATAATCATCTCTTCCCTCAAATTTCCTCTTGATATTGTCCATTTATGTTTTCTAGCTAAAGAAAGAGACAAATTGGGAAATAAACTAAGGTACATCCTCAATGACTAGGGGCACTAGTTTTCAAAAAAAGCAACTCATCATTCATGTGCATCTACTAGAAACTAAGGGACCTAGCCTGGGAACTGTAAATGAGATTTTTCATAATTGGATATGCATACCTCATACAGTCCCCTCTGCTTTTTCCTTCCCTTAGTTTGGTGTATTTTGCATAAAGGGCTTTTAAGTGATGGCTCAACTTGGGGATGATGTTGAAATCTCAGTTAGGCATGCATTTGCAGATAACTGAGATTTCCCATTGGTAGCTTAATTCATGCCCCAATAGTTTATTTAACATTTTTTTTGTTCTTGAAACACAGTGTCATCTGTTTGAAACTATTGTTTTAGTTGTTCATTGAGTTCTTGCCTGAATAATTTGACATACTCAGCAGCTCTGTTTAAAGAAAAGACTCTGTTTAAGGTCTTTTCTTCTTTAGAGGCATAATGTGTGTCAGAGGGGAATTAGGAAGGAATTAACTTTGTTTAATGAATACTAAAGTAAAAAGGGATTAAACATCTCTACAAATAGCCAGATCCCATGGGTCTCTTGACTTTAAAGATTGTGGAAGGTAATTATATATTGTAATTAAATTATTTTAATTCAATTTCAAACTTTATTTCATGAATAGAAAATATTTCCTGCTCTGAATAGGGAATGCCTTTCTTTCAGCTAAATCCTCCTTTAGGATAGAAGGGAATTTGTCATTTAAATGTAAGCAACAAGGGACAAAGTAAACTAAAACAAACAAAAAAAAAACCAAAGATAATCCCTGTTTTGATCTCTTCCACTCTATACATTTTTTTATTGAATTTAGAATTTGTAACTAATGTTTTTGGCATAAAAACTGAATTAAGCCTTTTAAAACTTATGCTATGCTATGCTATGCTAAGTCACTTCAGTCGTGTCCGACTCTGTGTGACCCCATAGACGGCAGCCCACCAGGCTTCCCCGTCCCTGGGATTCTCCAGGCAAGAACACTGGAGTGGGTTGCCATTTCCTTCTCCAATGCATGAAAGTGAAAAGTGAAAGTGAAGTCGCTCAGTCATATCCGACTCTTAGCGACCCCATGGACTGCAGCCTACCAGGCTCCTCCGTCCGTGGGATTTTCCAGGCAAGAGTACTGGAGTGGGGTGCCATTGCCTTCTCCGATTATATGGATGCATCTCTCCAAAAAAGAATAGTGTATATTCCTGCCATCACCAAGACTGTGGTAGCCAGCGAAAGCCAGCCTGCCAGAGGAATATGGAAAAGCAGAGTGACTTGGTTGAGAAAACACTGAGATGACAAGCTTTCTGCTGTGGTCCCCAAGCAGAAGGACTCGGAGATCATGTGGCAGAAGCTGAAAAAGGCAAATGAAAAGAAGGAACCCAAGTAACTTTGTGGCTTTTTGTCCAATCTTCTCGCGCTTTGCCTGTGTGCCTGGAGCCTGTCCCGCTACACACACTTAAAACTTGGCTCAGTATAAATATTCAACCACTGTAGACTAGAGAATACAGACTTATTCTTTGTGATTTTCTTAGCAGTTATCAAGAGGCATTTCCATATCAATTTTAAGATATGAATTTATAAAATATAACTGAACCCATTTCTTACCACCATTTGAATCTTACTACAGTATAGAAAGTCATAGTGGAATGATTGAAGAAATGTGTTACTGAATCTTGACCTCATTACTGTACCCACAGGGTAAATTTGTGTAACCTCTCTGAATCTAGGCAGAATAAGATGTAGAATTAGATGATTTCTAATTTACTCTGCAGGCTCCTGATAACAATAAGTAACCATGAAAGTAATAGGGTAAGTAATCTAAGTGTTGGCTTTCCCTGGTACCTCAGTGGTAAAGAATCTGCCTGCAATGCAGGAGTCACGGGAAACTTGGGTTCAATCCCTGGGTAGGGAAGATCCCCTGGGAGAGGGCATGGCAACCTACTCCAGTATTCTTGCCTGGAGAATCTCGGGGACAGAGGAGCCTGATGGGCTACAGTACATAAGGTCGCAAAGAGTGGGACACAACTGAAGCAACTCAGCACATACACACATCCTAAGTGTATTATATGGATAAGAAAAATGTTACAGAATTTAAGTGATTTGCTCAAAATGACAGATGTAGGAAATGGAAAAAGTAAGATTCTGACTTAGAACAGGTTGATGCTTAGTCTAGTATTCTTTAGGGTATATAATACTCATTTTTGTGATTAAGTTTCTATAGTCATGCATAGAAAAAATAGAATTACTCTTTCATTCTGTGACTGACTTTCTACGTTGTAGCTTTCTGAGTAAAAGTCCAAAGCCAGCGGTAGAGAAAAGAACACTGTGTGCACTTTTAAGATTAGAAACACTGAAAGCAGTATAAGGGCAACAGAAAGCCCTTTATTGAGCAGACTTAGAATCTATAAATCCAGTTTGTGGACACTTCAAAACAAAATAGAGGATTGTTCATGAGTGTGGCAAGAGAACCACTCCTTTTTTGAAAGATCATCAAGGGTTAAAGTTTACCACCCAGGACTTCGCTGGTGGTTCAGTGGTTAAGACTCCACACGCCCAATGCAGGGGACCTGGGTTAAATCCCTGGTCAGGAAATTAGATCCCACATGCTGCAACTAAAGATCCCACACAGCCAAATACATAAATATATATATTTTAAAGATTACCATCCTAGTCTGGACAGATTATCTTCTTGGTAAAGGAACCTCTTTGGAACACTGGTTTGCTTACATATCTGTCTCCCTCTACTAGATATAAGCCTTTTGTGACTAGGCATTGTTTTGTGCTCAGTCGCTAAGTCATGTCCAACTTTTTGGGGTCCCATGAACCGTAGCCTGCCTGGCTCCTCTGTTCATGGAATTCTCCAGGCAAGAATACTAGAGTAGATAGCCATTCCCTTATCCAGGGGATCTTCCTGACTCAGGAATTTAACCCAGGTTTCCTGCATTGCAGGCAAACTTTTTACCATCTGAGCTACCAAGGAAGCTGTTATGTAATTAATCCTTCAGTTCAATTCAGTTCAGTCGCTCAGTCGTTTCCCACTTTTTGCGACCCCATGAATTGCAGCACGACAGGCTTCCCTGTCCATCACCAACTCCCGGAGTCCACTCAAACTCACGTCCATCGAGTCAGTGATGCTATCCAGCCATCTCATCCTCTGTCATCCCCCTCTCCTCCTGCCCTCAATCCCTCCCAGCATCAGGGTCTTTTCCAATGAGTCAACTCTTTGCATGAGGTGGCCAAAGTATTGGAGTTTCAGCTTCAGCATCGGTCCTTCCAATTAATCCTTACTGAATGCCTACTACATGCCAGGCAGCTTTCTGGGTAATACAAGAAGGAAACAGACACATATGTGTATGTTCATAGGACTTACATTCTAATAGATGAAACAACAATAAACAAAAAAAAGAGCCCAAATACATTGTACATAGATGTTGATAATGCAGTGGAAAAAAATGAATAAATAAAAGATGGAAGGGAGAACAAGAAGTGAGAGGATAGGGAGGCTTCATTGAAAAGGTTACATTTAAACCAATTGAACAGATTTGCCAATAGTGGGCCAGAAATTATACATGCATGTTTGACTTTGTTAGGGCTGTCATCACAGAGTACCATAAATTCAGGGGTTTTAACAACAGAAATATATTGTCTCACAATTTGGAGGCTAGAATTCTGGATTAAGGTGACAGCAAGGTTGATTCCTCCTGAGGCAGAAAGGGAAGAATCCATTTCATCTCCTGGGCTTGTGAAAGTTGCTCAGCAGTGTCCAACTCTTTATGACCCCATGGACTATGCAGTCCATGGAATTCTCTAGGCCAGGATACTAGAGTGGGTAACCTTGCCCTTCTCCAGGGGATCTTCCCAACCCAGAGATCAAATCCAGTCTCCTGCATTGCAGGGAGATTCTTTACCAACTGAGATATCAGGGAAACCCTAGGTTTGTAGATGACCTTTTTCTTCCTGTGTCTCTTCATGTCATCTTCCCTCCATGTGTATCTCTGTGTCCAACTTTTCCTTTTTTAAAAGGACACCAGCCATACGGATTTAGGGCCCACCCTAATGACCTCCCTGGTGATTCAGATGGGAAAGCATCCACCTATAATGCGGGAGATCTGGGTTCAATCCCTGGTTCGGGAAGATTTCCTGGAGAAAGAAATGGCACTCCGCGCCAGTATTCTTGCCTGAAAAATCCCATGGTCAGAGGAACCTGGTAGGCTACAGTCCATGGGGTCACAAAGAGTTGGACATGACTGAGCAACTTCACTTTCTTTCCTTTCTAACGAACTCATTTTAACATGAATATCTCTGTAAAGATAGTATCTCCAAACACAGTCACATTTTGAGGTACTAAGGGTTAAGACTTCTACATATGAATTTGGAGGGATGAAATTCAATCCATGAAGTTTATTATTTTATTTAATACTCACAATAACTCTATAAAGGAAGTATTGCTAAGCATGATAGATACCAGGATGAATGATGCTTCATCCTTTTCATTCATCAATGAATGAAAAAGATATAAAACAAATACACAGATAAATCTAATATGGTTGACATAGAAAGACATAATACCTAAGTACTAGTTGAGTAGATCAGAAGTGCTGCGGCAAGCTAACTGTAAGAGGGTATGACTCACCTTCTTGAGAAGCAGGGGAATTTAGCTAGCAGGAGACATGGAGGAAGGAGTGTTCTTGAAACCATGAATAAGAAAAAAATCATTTTACTGGGTATGTCAAGTACTACCATTTAGACAAAAAATTTGGAAACCTTGCATTGTGCCAAGATGATTTCCAATTTGCCTTTAAGTTGACTGCATTCAAGAAGGCCCATGAAGAGGACACAACCTGCCAGCTTAATTAAGTTTCTGAAATGCTTCTGGGCAAAATTAATATGTGTGGCTACCAGCCCAAATCATTGGGACTGAACAGAGTGAGCTTACACAGAAAATTGCAAGAAGTGTAGGGATATTTTAAAAATTGAATATAGCAATATTGATAATTGTGGTTAGAGAATTATTTATCCTTTCCTTGGATACTTTCTCTCATTGGTTATTTCAAAGTCAATATGATTACCAGAACCTTTCAGAGCAAAATTAAAACCTTGGGGTGAGGTGGCCATTTGGCAAAGAATCCTATGTGTATTCTATTAAACCCAAGTGGATAAAAACAAAATAAACTTAATTCCAGTGTAAAGTTTACTTATCATTTGAAGAAAGTGATGCTAAATATTAGTACTGAGTAAATTCAAATTCTCTTGCTGATCATTTCAGATATGGGCTAACTAGCAAAATCAAGACTGAACCTTCTCCTGTTTCTGTTTCCAGGATGTATTTTATCAATAAGGTAAAGGGTAGAAGAAATAATGAGGCCCACATATGGTTTGCAAGGCCATTTTACATCTGTCATTTCAATGGCTTCTACATCTACTCTGAAGACAGCAGGAGAGAGTTATGATCCTCATTTGATAAAAGAGAAAAACTGAGACTCTAAGAGTTGATGTTTTCAATATTATAATCAGGAATGGGACCAACACTAGCACTCCAAAATTTGGATGATTACTTCTGTACTTTCACATACCATAGAATGGATAGCTCCTACAATGATATGCTGTTCAAATTAGTTATGGTGTCCACGCTATTATGGTCTCTACACTAATACTCTGATTTCCTTAAACATCTCAGGTTTGAGAATCTATGGACTTCTGCAAGGTGGAAATGTAATAACTTTTTGCTTTATATGCACAATAGTCAACAAGTATAATATCAATATTTACAAAACTACACTTAAATTACATTTTCAGGGGACTTGAAATTTCCTTGAAATAAGACTTTGTCTGTGTGTGTATTCATTCGGATAATTATCTATAAAACAAATAGCATAAGTAAGCTATGTAAGTCTATCCCTTATCACTTGTATGATCACCTTAAACATAAATTCCACACGTGATTCAGGGCCCCTGTGGGGTTGTGACCATGATATCATGGACACCATGGCTAATTTGAACAGCAGAAGTGCAAGGCACAATTGGCCTTTGTTTGATATCATCTTGACATGTGAAAGCCAAATGATGTCACTGTATGTCATCTGAGCAAAGGTTTCATAGCATGAACACAGAAAGTGGTGGAAGAATTGAGTCATCATTCTACCTGCTGTAGCTTAGATATACAGAACTCCCTGGAGCCTATACCTTAGCTACCAGCATTATACTCACATGGTGAGCTACAGTTTAGTTTCAATGAGATATGTTATGTCACATTAAATCATGTAGCTACTTTAAATATTATTGTCCTTTTAATTTGGCTTTGTGCTTACTTTCTCAATGTTTTCATGTTAAATCCGTATAAGAACTATGAGCTTAAGAGTCTAAACCTAGTGCTATGTTGGCATACATTTAAGCAGCATACATTAAATGAAGTGAAGTGAAGTCTCTCAGTCATGTCCAACTCTTTGTGGAGCATACATTAAAAGAAACATGATTTTGGTCAACATTAGAGATAAGAGATAATTGTTTTTTGCTTTATAAAGGCTCTATACATGATGTAACCTGTAGAAACACTGAACTATGTGGCTTCTGATAGTCTAGAATTCTAAAATTTGGAAGAAGAGTCTGTTCTACTTATTCTTATGTTGTGGCCATGAATGTTCATAGAGTAGCCAATGAATCAATCTAGCATGCATCTCTGAGAGGATACTACATGCCTCGTCATGGTTGTGTGTTGAAAGTTGAAAGAAGAAAGGCAAACATAGTCTTGGTGCTTAAAAAGTTAAGTGCCTAGAAAACTGTTAGCTTAGTCTACCACTGCTTGACTCTGCCTAGGTGGACTCTGATTCCCAGCTTTAGAATCTATGAGGACCTTTGTACTGTGGCCAAGAAGCAACTGATTATAGCTCCATTTTTTGAGGAGTGCTGTGTAGCATTCACTGAAGTCTGCCTGGCTGTGGTACTCTAAAAGTTCCAAGGCTTGATCAAGTCTGAGTGGAACCATTTTCAAGGGAGAATACAATTGTGGAATGAGTAATGCTGACAGAAAATTAGAGCATGTTCATAGAAAGATTAAAGTAAAGTCAAAAGAGCAAGTATGTCCCTGAGTCACCTTTGAATACAAATAATAAGAACAACGCATGATGAGGTAGCAAGGAATTGGGGTAGGGAATGGTCAGATGGTTGGAGTGGTTTTACCCTGGCACAGATTTCTTTTTAGCTTTTTTTTTTTCATTTTATTGTCACTTATCTCAATTGTGTGCTAATAAGATGATTGACTGTATATTGTCACCCTGCTTATTTAACTTATATGCAGAGTACATCATGAGAAACGCTCGGCCGGATGAAGCACAAGCTGGAATCAAGATTGCTAGGAGAAACATCAAAAACCTCATATATACAGATGCCACCACCCATATGGCAGAAAGCAAAGAGGAACTAAAGAGTCTCTTGATGAAAGTAAAAGAGGAAAGTGAAAAAGTTGGCTTAAAGCTCAATATTCAGAAAACTAAGATCATGGCATCTGGTCCCATCACTTCATGGTAAATAGGTGGGGACACAATGGAAACATTGACAGACTTTATTTTTGGGGCTCCCAAATCACTGCAGATGGTGATTGCAGCCATGAAATTAAAAGACGCTTACTCCTTGGAAGGAAAGTTATGTCCAACCTAGACAGCATATTAAAAAGCAGAGACATTACTTTGTCAACACAGGTCAATCTAGTCAAAGCTATGGTTTTTTTGAGTAGTCATGTATGGATGTGAGAGTTGGACTATAAAGAAAGCTGCTGCTGCTGCTAAGTCACTTCAGTCATGTCTGACTCAGTGTGACCCCAGAGACGGCAGCCCACCAGGCTCCCCGTCCCTGGGATTCTCCAGGCAAGAGTACTGGAGTGGGTTGCCATTTCCTTCTCCAATGCATGAAAGTGAAAAGTGAAAGGGAAGTCGCTCAGTCGTGTCTGACTCTTAGCGACCCCATGGACTGCAGCCTACCAGGCTCCTCCATCCATGGGATTTTCCAGGCAAGAGTACTGGAGTGGGGTGCCATTGCCTTCTCCAAAAGAAAGCTGAGTGCCAAAGAATTAATGCTTTTGAACTGTGGTGTTGGAGAAGACTCTTGGGAGTCCCTTGGACTGCAAGGAGATCCAACCATTCCATCCTAAAGGAAATCAGTCCTGAATATTCACTGGAAGGACTGATGCTAAAGCTGAAACTTCAATACTTTGGCTGCCTGATGCAAAGAACTGACTCATTTGTAAAGGCCCTGATGCTGGGAAAGATTGAAGGTGGAATGAGATGGGGACGACAGAGGATGAGATGGTTGGATGGCATCACCGACTCAATGGACGTGAGTTTGAGTAAACTCTGGGAGTTGGTGACGGGCAGGGAAGCCTGGCTTGCTGCAGTCCATGGGGTCGCAAAGAGTGGGACATGACTGAGCGACTGAAATCAACTTAACTGATGATTATTAAAACTAGGATGCAAGGATGTGGTTGGCTTAAGAAATAGCTTCCTGGAGGGCCTCAGGTCTCAAAAGTGCAGTTTATCAGTAATGAGATTTCTAATAATTCCAGACATATGGAGCGAGTAACTCCCATTTTATTACAGGGCTCACTGCATCCTCCAGCTTGTAAGAAGTAGAGTACAAAGGGACTGAGAGTAGCCACATCATCACCTGACTGCTTGGATCACAGAAGTAGCCTCCTCACTGATCTCCCTGCTTCTCTTCTTGGCCACTGCCCCCACTCTCATACAGTCTATTCTCCACGTGGCAAACAGGGTGACCTTTTAAAAAGAATAATTAGTTCATGACACTTCTATGTCTAAAACCCTCCAATGACTAATGAGTATACATAGAATATAAACCCTATAAGATCCTGCTTTATCTTTAAAACAAAATAGTTTTTAGCTTCTTTGATCTTTCTGTTATTGTTTTAGTGTCTATTTTATTTATTTCTGTTCTGATCTTTGTTATTTCTTTCCTCTGCTAACTTTTGGCATAGTTTCTTATTTTTGTAGTTCCTTGAGGTATAAAGTTAGTTATCTGAGAAATTTTTTTTTCCTTGATGTACATGTTTATAAAGTTCTCTTTTAAATCTTTTGCAGAATTCCATAAGTTTTTTTACATTCTATTTCCATTTTCATTTGTGTAAAGATTTTTTTAATTTCCTTTTTGACCCATTAATTATGCAGGAACATATCATTTAATTTTCACACATTAGTGAGCTTTCTAGCTTTTCTCCTGTTATTGTCTTTTAATTTCATACTGTTGTGGTCATAAGTGATATTTGGTATGATTTTAATCGTCTTAAATCTGCTAAGACCTGTTTTGTTACTTAACATATCTGGAGAATGTTTTTTGTATGTACTTGAGAAGAATGTTAATTCTACTGCTGTTGGGTCGAATGTGCTATAAATGGTAGGTCCATTTGATCTAAAGTTTACCTCAAATCTGATATTTTACTTATGGTTTCCTATCGGGATGATCTATTCATTGTTGAAAATGTGGCACTGAGGTCTACTTCTGCCTTCAGACCTGTTAACAGTTTCTTAATATATTTAGGTGTGTTCCAATGTCAGATGCATATATATTAACCATTTATATATCTTCCTGGTGAATTGATCTGTAACAAGAAGCAAAGGAGTTTGCTTCAAGTCACCTCCTTGACTGAGGATAAGTCTCCATCTTTCTAATCTTGAGTTGTTTCCACAGCCTTCACTGCAGTATGCACCAAAGAATTTGTTGTACCCAACTTTCACTAGCTGTAACTGTGAAGACATCATGACCCATGTGAGCTATTGGTGAAATGTACATTGTGCAGCCACTTTGGAAAACAATATAGAGATTCCTCAAAACATTAAAATTAGAACTATCATATAATCCTGAAATTTCATTACTAGATTTACATACAAAGGAAATGAAATCTGTATATTAAAGAGATATTTTCACTAGCATGTTCATGCTGCTGCTAAGTCACTTCAGTCATGTCCGACTCTGTGTGACCCCATAGACGTCAGCCCACCAGGCTCTCCTGTCCCTGGGATTCTCCAGGCAAGAAAACTGGAGTGGGTTGCCATTTCCTTCTCCAATGCATGAAAGTGAAAAAGTGAAAGTGAAGTCGCTCAGTCGTGTCCGACTCTTAGCAACCCCATGGACTGCAGCCCACCAGGCTCCTCCATCCATGGGATTTTCCAGGCAAGAGTACTGGAGTGGGGTGCCATTGCCTTCTCCGAGCATGTTCATAGTAGCATTATTAAATAGCCAAGACATGGAAATAAAGGATATGTTTTTATTCAGAGATGAAAAGAAGGAAATCCTGCCATTTGCAACAGCATGGATGAACCTGGAGGGCATTATACTAAGTGAAATATGTCAAGGAAGACAAATACTGTATGGTATCTTATGTGGAATCTTTGGGGAAAAAAAACTCATAGAAACAAAATAGAATGGTGGTTGCTAGACACTGGGATGTAAGGAAAATAAGATGCTGGTCAAAGCATACAAACTTTCAGTTATAAGATGAATACATTCTGATGATCTAAGATAACACCATATTGTGTACTTGAAATTTGCTAGAGAGTAGATCTTGTGTTCACAACCACAACTGCAACAAAAAAGGTAACTATGTGAGGTAGTGGATGTGATTGTAATAATCATTTTATATTGTATTAATCTGTGGGCCTTCCCTGGTGGCTCAGATGGTAAAGAATCTGCCTCCAATGCAGAAGACTTGGGTTTGATCCCTAGATCAGGAAGATCTCCTGGAGAAGGAAATGGCAACCCGCTACAGTACACTTGCCTAGAAAATCCCATGGACAGAAGAGCCTGGCAGTCTACAGTCACTGGGATTGCAAAGAGTTGAACATAACTGAACGACTAATACTTTCACTTTTCACTTTCAATGTATATGTATATCAAACCATCATGTTATGTACCTGAAATAGATATAATTTTGTTAATTATATCTCAATAAATCTGAAAAAAATGAAAACATTGCAAGTCCTCAGTGAAATAGTTTTGGTTTTATGCGATTTTGATTTTGTTTAGGAAACGGAAATACAAAGGCATAGTTATAATACATAGCATAGAAAAGTAGCCTGAATTATTCAATATTTTAAAGGACATAAAAGAATATATAGTGTATGTTAAATATAGTTCTTTCCTCAATAAATCTTTAAATATTCACTTCTTTTAATTTGCCATGACCTCATTAGCACCACAGTAGAATATTTAGAGAATGAAAGCATATAATTGGCAACTGTTTTTGGATTCTTTATCATGAGCTGTTATTCCAAAGTTGCACACATATAAAACCTGTTAAAACTGTTTTGAGGGTCTTTTTTTTTTTTTTTTGAAAAATATACTGGAAAGATTTCAAAATATCTACATTTACCTTGTAAAAATATTGTTAGAATAGAAAGAATATCATCCTTTTCCTGATCACAAGCTAAACACAGAGCACAAATTACAATATTATGAAATAGTCCTAATTCCATAAATCAGGACACAATAAACCACAATAATAAAATTAGAAGACATTCAAAATATTTAACAATCAAAACAAACTATCACTCATTCTGAAGACTTCCAACAGCACTCACTCAAAAACAATTTCCTCTTATTTCTGGTGACCATTAGATGATTAATTACTGTGTAATGTACAGATTGCTTGATGTGTACAGAGTTAGAAATTCATAGTAAGTCGGCAAAGAGCTCTCAGTGGCAAATCAAGAGAGGAACAGAGCAATGAGAAGGCTAACTTTTACATTAAGGTGAGGAATCATTGCTTTCAGGGTCTGGGATCTGAGCAGCAGTTTGTGTCATTGGAGAGCCCTTTCAGGAAGAGAGCACTTACTGAGACCGAAGGCACAAAGATGTTCCCCAAAGACAAACATTACAATGATGAGCAAACCAGCTGCCTTCATCACAGCTGCCTTTCACCTTTGAATGTTTACCCATTATTGATCTGCTACTCACAGCTTGGTACTTATACAGAGGAGCGCTAAAGTGCAGGGATAAGAGCCTGGTGCTAGAGCCAAACCATGGGCTTCAAGTTGTGCTTGCCAGATGAAATTGGATGTGGGATTCACCCTCTCTTAGCCTAAATTTCTTTATCTGTTATCTGAGAAGGGGCAACAGTGACATCATCAAAGAGTGGTTAAAGTGATGAATCCAGTTTTTCCATGTAAGTTGCTTAGAATTGTGTTAGCCCATGATTAAATTGGCATCTATTACCATATAATTTTTACACGATTAGTACTTACCAAGATATTGCTTCAAGAGTTTTATAAAAATACTTCCATTTGTGACTATGTATGTACACATATACACACACATTTCCTTTATAACTTGTCATGTGATAGGCACTATGCTGAGTGTGACAATTTTATTCCTTATTCACAATTCTATAATAAAATGGACTGCATTGGTAATAGAAATGACTGTTTGTAAAATAATGTGTCTCCCCCCCCCCTTTTTTTTGAGTTCTTACTGTATACCCAGGCTTCTCTGTATGCTCTACACTGTGTGAATTATCTCATTAATCTTCACAACAACACAGTGTATTATGTATTGTTTCTACTCTCTTACTGCATAAAGAAACTGAAGGAGACAGAGATTTAGTGACTTGCTCAAGGTACCATGTTTGGTACCTTGTCTGGGCTTCCCTAGTGGCTCAGACGGTAAAGCGTCTGTCTGCAATGCAGGAGACCCGGGTTTGATCCCAGGTTTGGGAAGATCCCTTGGAGAAGGAAATGGCAGCCCACTCCAGTATTCTTGCCTGGAAAATCCCATGGACCGCAGAGCCTGGTAGGCTACCGTCCATGGGGTCGCAAATAGTCGGACATGACTGAGCGACTTCACTTTCACTTTCACCATGTCTGGTAGTAGTACAACAAGTGAAAGTGAAAGTGTTGGTTGCTCATTCGTGTCCTATTCTTAGCAATCCCATGGACTGCACTCTGCCAGCTCCTCTGCCCGTGGGATTCTCCAGGCAAGAATACTGGAATGAGTAGGCAGCCACTCCCTTGTCCAGCAGATCTTCCTAACTCAGGGATGGAACCTGGGTATCCCATATGGCAGGCAGAGTCTTTACCATCTGAGCCACCAGGGAAGTCCTATAACCTGTATTCAAATAGAAATCTCTCTGACTTCAGAATCTTGTGTCTGTTTTTCCAGCAACAACTTTTCTCTGCAGCCTGGTCCCCCATCTAAGAGCCTAGAAGCTCTCCCAAGTCATTCACAGTCAAACTCCAGAGTGAAATATTTGCTTCCCCAAATTTGTGTGACACTACACTTACCTGGCTCTCATCCTGCTTCAGCAGTCCCTCCGCAATCTCCTTTGCAGTTTTCCTCATCTCTCTGCACAATAAAGGGTGGAGAGGCCCAGAGCTCAGTTCCTGGACCTCTTTCCTTTTCTACTTACACTTACTTCCTTGGTGATCTTGTCCAGATGCTTGGTTTTAAATATTACCTAGAGGTGGAAGATTGTCACTACTATAATCTAGCCTTTTTCTCTTCTCCTAGTTGCCAGGCTGGTATGTCTAACTGCCTACTTGACATAATTCCTTGGATGCCTGATAAGCATTTCAAATTAATCATATTCAAACCAATTTCTTAATTGTCCCCCCTCATCAGAACTTCCCCCAATCTTCCTCATTTTAGAATACAGAAATGTTATTCTTTCCATTGCTCAGCACAAAAACCTTACAGTTATCCTGACCCCTCTCTTTCACCACCCTCCTGAGTTTTAACCCATAGGCAAATCTTCTCAGTTCTACATGAGATAGTTCTTGAAGTCATACATTTTTCACTAATTTCACTATCATGCTATGAGTCCAAGCTACTGTCATTGCTTATCTGGACAACTGCAATTAGCTTTACAACTGGTTTCCCAGCTTCTGTTCTGGCCGCTTAAACAGCATTTTCTGTAGCAGTGTTTTCTAAGCACCAGACACTGTCTTCTAAGGCTTCCCTACATAAGCTCACTTAATTAATTTTGACAACATGCCTACAATATAGGTCTTATCATTCTTTCCATTTAACAGGTTAAAAAAAAAAAACAAAACAACTATGCTTTAAGAAGTGAAGCAACTTGAGCAAGAATGAATAATCTTAGTCATGCTCTTTCCATGGTGCCTTAATGCTTCAGCAATCCAGTAATTGATTCCTAAGGCTTTATGTGAGAAAATAAAGCAACAGAAAATAGATGTCTAAAGGCATTAATTAAAATTTTAACTATAATTGGGAAATGCCATTAACAACTTAAAGGTCTCCTGATGAATGAATAATGAGCTGATGAATTATTGAATAAATCAATCTATATTAATATAATAAAATATTAAGCCCTCATTAAACATGTGTATCAAGGTTACAGAGTATTATAGACAAATACTTCACAGGTGTATGTGGAATAGTAAAGGTTTGAAGCCACAGTTTGCCCACTGGAGGAATTCAGACATGTCTAAGGAGGTGATAGTGTTAGTTGCTTAGTTGTGTCTGACTCTTTGTGACCCCATGGACTAGTTCTCCAGGCTCCTTTGTCCATGGAATTTTCTAGGCAAGAATACTAGAGTGGGTAGTCATTCCCTTCTCTAGATGATCTTCCCAACCCAGGACTTGAACATGGGTCTCTTGCATTGCAATAAGATTCTTTGCTGGGCCAGCCACCGAATGAGTCAGCTGAATTGTGTAGATTCACAAGAAAAAAAGAGATATTTTTCTTGAGTTTGCATGGGTACTGAGATGTGTTTCCATGGGCATTTGAGAGAGGGACAATTTCTCCAGGAGGGTAGCATGATAACCTACATTGCTCCCTTAGCTTGGCTCCATGAACTCAGGTCTAAGGTCTGTGAAGAACCTGCAGAAAGAAACTAAAATAAATGTTCCAAGAAGATCTCCCATCTACCAGGCACAAACACTTCCAATGAGAAGTCTAACCACCGCCCCTCACCCTTTACCTAGTAGCTCTTACACACATCTTTGGTTCTAGTTTACCTGTCACTTCCCCTCAGAAGTCTTGCCTGGCTGCCTATCTAGATTAAGAGACCTTCCTCTGTGTTTCCTTACCATCCTCTTCTTCCCTTATGAGAGCACTAACACACATTACTGTCATCATTTAATTTCTGTATATTACTCTACACTGTACATTCCTAGTGGGAAAAGAGAAGTCTTTTCTCTTTTATTTATTTATTACTAATTTATTTATATCTGTGCTGGGTCTTCATTGCTGCATGGGCTTTCTCTAATTGTGGTGAGTGGGGGCTACTCTTCATTATAGTGCATGGATTTCTCAATGTGGTGGCTTATCTTGTTGCAGAGCACAGGTTCTCGGGTACATGGGCTTCAGTAGTTTTGGCTCCTGGCCTTTAGAAAAGGCTCAGTAAGTGTGGCACACAGGCTTAGTTGCTCTGTGGCATGTGGGATCTACATGGACCAAGCATCGAACCCATGCCTCCTGCGTTGGCAGGTGGATTCTTTACCACTAAGCCAGCAGGGAAGCCCTGAGAAGCCTTTTCTTGTTCTGTAAGCAAGAATGATATCTATCTCATTCAATTTTTAATCTGCAGCTTCTAGCACAATACCTGGATCAAAGTAGGTCTTCAATAAAACATTGTTAATGTAGTCAAATCCTTTACTGATTCAAAAGTCACATTATTTTACCATGCAGAAGAGCACAAAAAAACAATGAAAATATTCACTTAGGACCTAAAAGAAGTGACACAGTGATATGATATTACATATCACACAGATATGTAGGCATATGATATTGCATATCACCCAGAACTATGTTCTAAAAATTTTCTTCACACAGCTAGTTTCCCTAAGTATCAGTAATCACCACTCAGCATTCACTGTTCCCTTTTAATTTTGCCCAGGAAAAGAAAATAATTTTAAATAAACCCAAACCAAATAAACTCCAGCCTATTTTTTGTCCCTGCTTTCTCTGACTCCTTTCCTTTCGGGGACTTTTTCCTCTTAAGAGAATAATTAATGTAAGTCATTTTAGCTTCTATTTCTAGGCAAAATTTAGCAGCTCAAACATCACTTACAACAAATGTTTAGACAATGTTAATGTTAAAATAACAAAAGATCCTTCTTCCTTACAAAACTGGAATGAGTTTAAGGATTCAGTGTTAGTTGCTCAGTTGAATCTTACTCTTGGCCTGTAACTCACCAGGCTCCTGGGTCCATGGGATTTCCCAGCAAGAATATTGAAGTGGGTACCCATCCCCTTTTCAGGGGATCTTCCCGACTCAGAGTTCGAACCTGGACCTCCCACATTGCAGGCAGATTCTTTTCCATCTGAGTCACCAGGGAAACCCTATGTTGCACACAAAATAGTCAAAGCAGAGTAAGACAATTTCTACTCTCAAGGTGGAGTTTAAGGGTAGGGAGGGGTTAATCAAGAAAAGATGGGAAATGCTGGATAACAGATACGACCTGCTCTTGGATCAGTCAGTCCAAGCTAGTCAGTTACAAGCTATGAAGTTTTCTAGTAAACAGTTACTTCGGGCCTCAGGCTGCTTCAAATCAAAGGCTTATTTTTGCCCCAGCATCAAATAGTCAGTGGGAGCTTAGGGGCAGTGTGTAGGGAAGACACATCAAATCTTCACTTTGGCCTGACTATGACACTCAAGACTTAATATATCATAATGTTCAAGACTAGTCACATGGAAAATCTAATTGCAAAAGAGGCTGGGAAATGGAAAGGGGAAGATAGTTATCAGTTCAGTTCAGTTCAGTCAGTTGTGTCTGACTCTTTGTGACCCCATGAACCTCAGCACATCAGGCCTCCCTGTCCATCACCAACTCCTGATACCCAAATGCCATGTCCATCGAGTCAGTGATGTCATCCAACCATCTCATTCTCTGTCTTCCCCTTCTCCTCCTGCCCTCAATTTATCCCAGCATCAGGGTCTTTTGAAATGAGTCAACTCTTCGTATCAGGTGGCCAAACTATTGATGTTTCAGCTTCAACATCAGTCCTTGTAATGAACACCCAGGACTGATCTCCTTTAGAATGGACTGGTTGGATCTCCTTGCAGTCCAAGGGACTCTCAAGAGTCTTCTCCAACACCACAGTTCAAAAGCATTAATTCTTCGGCACTCAGCTTTCTTTATAGTCCAACTTTCACAACCATTCAAGACTACTGGAAAAACCATAGCCTTGACTGGAAGGACCTTTGTTGGCAAAGTAATGTCTCTGCTTTTTATTATGCTGTCTAGGTTGGTTGTAACTTTCCTTCCAAGGAGTAAGAGTCTTTTAATTTCATGGCTGCAATCACCATCTTCAGTGATTTGGAACCGAATAAAATAAAGTTTCTCACTGTTTCCACTGTTTTTCCATCTATTTGTCATGAAGTGATGGGACAAGGTGCCATGATCTTAGTTTTCTGAATGTTGAGCTTTAAGCCAACTTTTTCACTCCCCTCTTTCACTGTCATCAAGAGGCTCTTTTGTTCTTCTTCACTTTCTGCCATTAAGGGTGGTGTTATCTGCATGTCTGAGGTTATTGATATTTCTCCCAGCAATCTTGAGTGAGCATTAATAGTCTCTTCTATATGGGGAAGAGGAGAGATCCAGTATATAATTAATAAATGGGTTTGACCCTGTCATGGAAATAGAGAGGAATTGTATTTTTTGTTTCCATCAATATTATTTTGTTATTATTATAATTAAAATGTGATTTTAAAAACACACTGACAGTAAAGAGTCTTAAGTACTATTGGGTCTCTTTAATAATCAAATCTTAGTATAAACCATTGGACCCACTGTCTCTATCTGTGATGCAGAGAAAAATAACAGTTTGAGAAAATGAATAGTAAAATATAATTGACACCCATCTTAGGGATAGAGGTAAGAGTATTAGTTATCTGCTATTGTCCAAAAATTAATTCAAAACCTAATAGTCACTTAATGACTTGAGTAAACAAATATTTCAGACTGCCTCTGGTCCAAGAATCTGGGCACGATTTATCTTCTGCCTCTGGCTCAAGGTCTTTCATGAGGTTACAGTGAAGCAATCAACTAGGATTGTAACTGAAGGTTTGCCTGGGGAAGGAAGGGATTCATTTCCAAGATCATTCACATGGTTCTTGGTAGACCTTGGTTGTTTGGGACAATGAGCCTCTCTGGTGGGTTACCTCACAACATAGCAGCTGTCTTCCTCCAGAGTGACTGATCCAAGAGTGGGTGAGATAAATCACCTAAGTAAGAAGTCACCATCTTTTAACAACCTAATCTTAAAAGTGACATACTATCATTCTGTCATATATTCTTTGTTAGCAGTAAATAAATAGGTCCAGGCCACACTCAGGAGGAGAGTACTACACGTGAAAGTGAATGCTAGGAGAGTAGGATCATTTGGAACCATTTTAAGGGCTATATATATCACAGTGATTTTGAAAAGCAAAATGTTTAATAAATTATTTATTCAAATTTATATTTGAAATTAAAGTTTTCCTGCTGTTTCTTGGGGGACTAGACTCAAATAGTTTAATTATATATTTCAGCCTTGTAATTAAACTAGGCATTGTTGAAGTGGCAATAAAGTCACCAACTTCATTTGAAATAAAACTCATGTTTTGAGAATTTTCCAATATGTAATTTATAGCTCCTATCCTAACTTATAATTGTGCTCTTTGCTTTCTAGATAAAGACCTTAAAAAGAAAACCTTTGCAATATTGCTGCCTTGGGAATATGAAGATAAGAAACCAGTTTTTTACTTGACATTTAGCTGTGAAAAAGCATTCCTCTTTTGAGAGACATTTGAAATTTCCTGTTCAAATAGGTTTCCTTTAGGGCACTACTGTGGTGAAAACCCACCATGCTATAGAAATCCCATAAGGAGTTCCTTGACAGTTTATTTGATTTCTGAATCAGACAACAGAACAAAAGGCAACTCTGGCCAGAAAAAATAGTGTTCTCCCTTGCTAAAGAAACTTACTTTTAAGGGTCACTAGATTAGCTCACATTAAAGATATTTTTCCTAAAGTCATAAAAGTACCATTCTCAGAAGTTCAGTACAGTTCAATCGCTCAGTCGTGTTCGACTCTTTGCAACCCCATGAAACGCAGAACGCCAGGATTCCCTGTCCATCACCAACTCACGGAGTTCACTCAAACTCATGTCCATTGAGTCGGTGATGCCATCTAGCCATTTCATTCTCTGTGGTCCCCTTCTCCTCTTGCCCCCAATCCCTCCCAGCATCAGAGTCTTTTCCAATGAGTCAACTCTTCGCATGAGGTGGTCAAAATACTGTAGTTTCACTTTAGCATCAGTCAGTCCTTCCAAAGAACACCCAGTATTGATTTCCTTTAGAATGAACTGGTTGGATCTCCTTGCAGTCCAAGGGACTCTCAAGAGTCTTCTCCAACACCACAGTTCAAAAGCATCAATTCTTCGGCACTCAGCTTTCTTCACAGTCCAACTCTCACATCCATACATGACCACTGGAGAAACCATAGCCTTGACTAGACAGACCTTTTTTGGCAAGTGTCTCTGCTTTTGAATATGCTATCTAGGTTGGTCATAACTTTCCTTCCAAGAAGTAAGAGTCTTTTAATTTCATGGCTGTAATCACCATCTGCAGTGATTTTGGAGCCCCAAAAAATAAAGTCTGACACTGCTTCCACTGTTTCCTAATCTATTTGCCATGAAGTGATGGAATCAGATGTCATGATCTTCGTTTTCTGAATGCTGAGCTTTAAGCCAAATTTTTCACTCTCTTCTTTCACTTTCATCAAGAGACTTTTTAGTTCCTCTTCACTTTCTGCTATAAGGGTGATGTCATCTGCATATCGGAGGTTTCTGATATTTTTCCTGGCAATCTTGATTCCAGCTTGTGCTTCTTCCAGCCCAGCGTTTCTCATGATGTACTCTGCATAGAAGTTAAATAAGCAGGGTGACAATATACAGCCTTGACGTACTCCTTTTCTTATTTGGAACAAGTCTGTTGTTCCATGTCCAGTTCTAACTGTTGCTTCCTGACCTACATACAGGTTTCTCAACAAGCAGGTCAGGTGGTCTGGTACTCCAGTATCTTTCAGAATTTTCCACAGTTTATTGTGATCTACACAGTCAAAGGCTTTGGTATAGTCAATAAAGCAGAAATAGATGGTTCTCTGGAACTCTCTTGCTTTTTCCATGATCCAGCAGATGTTGGCAATTTGATCTCTGGTTCCTCTGCCTTTTCTAAAACCAGCTTGAACATCTGGATGTTCACGGTTCACATATTACTGAAGCTTGGCTTGGAGAATGTTGAGCATTACTTTACTAGCATGTGAGATGAGTGCAATTGTGCAGTAGTTTGAGCATTCTTTGGCATTGCCTTTCTTTGGGATTGGAATGAAAACTGACCTTTTCCAGTCCTCTGGCCCCTGCTGAGTTTTCCAAATTTGCTGACATATTGAGTGCAGCACTTTCACAGCATCATCTTTCAGGATTTGGAATAGCTCCACTGGAATTCCATCACCTCCACTAGCCTTGTTCGTAGTGATGCTTTCTAAGGCCCACTTGACTTCACATTCCAGGGTGTCTGGCTCTAGGTGAGTGATCACACCATCATGACTATCTTGGTCATGAAGATTTTTTTTACAGTTCTTCTGTGTATTCTTGCCACCTCTTCTTAATATCTTCTGCTTCTGTTAGGTCCATACCATTTCTGTCTTTCATTGAGCCCATCTTTGCATGAAATGTTCCCCTGGTATCTCTATTTTTTTTTTTTTTTTTTTTTTTGAAGAAAGCTCTAGTCTTTCCCATTCTGTTGTTTTTCTCTATTTCTTTGCATTGATCACTGAGGAAGGCTTTCTTATCTTTCCTTGCTATTCTTTGGAACTCTGCATTCAGATGCTTATATCTTTCCTTTTCTCCTTTGCTTTTCAGTTGTCTTCTTTTCTCAGCTATTTGTAAGGCATCCCCAGACAGCCATTTTGATTTTTTGCATTTCTTTTCCATGGGGATAGTCTTGATCTCTGTCTCCTGTACAATGTCACAAACCTCCGTCCACAGTTCATCAAGCATGCAGTCTATCAGATCTAGTCCCTTAAATCGATTTCTCACTTCCACTGTATAATCATAAGGAATTTGATTTAGGTCATACCTGAATGGTCTAGTGGTTTTCCCTACTTTCTTCAATTTAAGTCTGAATTCGGCAATAAGGAGTTCATGATCTGCGCCATAGTCAGATTTAGGTCTTGTTTTTGCTGACTGTATAGAGGTTCTACATCTTTGGCTGCAAAGAATGCAATCAATCTGATTTTGGTGTTGACCATCTGGTGATGTCCATGTGTAGAGTCTTCTCGTGTGTTGTTGGAAGAGGGTGTTTGCTATGATCAGTGCGTTCTGTTGGCAAAACTCTATTAGCCTTTGCCGTGCTTCATTCTGTATTCCAAGGCCAAATTTGCCTGTTACCCCAGGTGTTTCTTGACTTCCTATTTTTGCATTCCAGTCCCCTATAATGAAAAGGACATCTTTTTGGGGCATTAATTGTAAAAGGTCTTGTAGGTTTTCATAGAGCCATTCAATTTCAGCTTCTTCAGCTTTACCTGTTGGGGCATAGGCTTGGATTACCATGATATTGAATGATTTGCCTTGGAAATGAACAGAGATCATTCTGTCGTTTTTGAGATTGCACCAAAGTACTGCATTTCAGACTCTTGTTGACCATGATGGCTACTCCATTTATTCTAAGGGATTCCTGCCCACAGTACTAAATATAATGGTCATCTGAGTTAAATTCACCCATGCCAGTCCATTTTAGTTCGCCGATTCCTAGAATGTCGACGTTCACTCTTGCCATCTCCTGTTTGACCTCTTCGAATTTGCCTTGATTCATGCATCTAATATTCCAGGTTCCTATGCAATATTGTTCTTTATATCATTGGACCTTGCTTCTATCACCAGTCACGTCCACAACTGGGTATTCTTTTTGCTTTTGCTCCATCCCTTCATTCTTTCTGGAGTTATTTCTCCACTGATCTCCAGTAGCATATTAGGCACCTACTGACCTGGGGAGTTCCCCTTTCAGTACCCTATCATTTTGCCTTTTCATACTGTTCATGGGGTTTTCAAAGCAAAAATACTGAAGTGGTTTGCCATTCCCTTTTTCAGTGGACCACATTCATTGTGGCAGACCTCTCCACCATGACCCGGCCATCTTCGTTGGCCCCACATGGCATGTCTTAGTTTCATTGAGTTAGACAAGGCTGTGGTCTGTGTGATCAGATTGACTAGTTTTATGTGATTATGGTTTCAGTGTGTCTGCCCTCTGATGCCTCTCGCAACACCTACCATCTTACTTGGGTTTGTCTTACCTTGGACGTGGGGTATCCCTTCACGGCTGTTCCAGCAAAGGGCAGCCACTGCTCCTTACCTTGGACGAGGGGTATTTCCTCACTGCCGCCCCTCCTGACCTTGAACGTGGAGTTGCTCCTCTCGGCCCCCCTGTTCCCTGTGCAGCCACTGTCCTTGGACGTGGGGTTACTCCTCGGAAGCAACCCCACGGTGGATCTCTCAGAAGAGATATCTATAATTTTATGGGCAAAGACAGAAGAAAAATGCCCAAAGTCATTTAGTGACTAGATAAAACACTTCAGTTTCCTAGTAAGATTCATTAAAAAGCCAATGAAAATCTACATAAGGATTTTTAATCTGAAAAGTTTTCATTATTCAGTCATTCTCAACCCTCTACTCTGCTACTGGAATAATCTTCTTAAAGAGTCCTGGCGGTGTCACTCACTACCTTTAAATTTGTCTAAAGGTTTCCTACTGTCAACAAATCAAAGAGCAAACTCCTTAGCATGTATAAACTCCTTTATGAGCTCTCCTCAATTTTTATCCTTTATCAGGCCTTTCTCCTTCAACTGTCCGCTACTATTCACCCAGGAGCTGTTATGACATGGACTCTGACTCTTGTCAATTACCTATTTTAGAGGAAGTCACAGTAATAGTGACTCTGTTTTCAGTACCTCTGTTGTAGGGTTAGATTGTCTGTCTCACTACATAATTGAACCAACTTGTGTTTTTTTGTTCAGGCTCCATCTACATAAAAAAAAAAAATACTTTAATCTCATGAAACTGTCTAAATTTTTAAATCATGAGCCCACACACAAGAAGAGATAGATAAATGAAAAAGAATAAATCATCCAGACATATATGTAACTTTACTAATTATACATGTGTGATTATGTATAATGGTATGATTATGACATAAAGTGGCATTTCAAATCAGTGAGGAAAAATAGTTTCTTAAAAAGTGGCATTGATAGAAGAGACTAGTCATTTGGGGAAAAAAACTTAAAACTAATCACTACCTCAGTGCTTATACTAAAATATGACTAATATAGTGCTAGAAAACAATGTATGTGTCTTAAAATATTCTTATAGATTCTCCAAGATCATTCTATTAAAAATTATAGTCCCTCTCCTGACAGTAACTCTATATTTTCTTACTCTGATTTATTGTTTTTATAGAACTTATCCACTGAGTAGTTCCTGTTTCTTATTAGTCTCCCTGCTACCCTGCTACAATGTAATATGTATGAGGACAGAGACCATATCTCTATATGGTTTCATTCAACACTCCATCCCCAATTCTTATTATGGTACATAGCAGATGCTCAACAAATATTTGTTAAATAAACGAATAATTAAAATAATTAATGATGAATAATATTCATACAACAGAAATAATGCAGTATATAAAGTGATGACTTTATAAAATAACAATCATATTAATTTCTATTCATCCTCTCTTTTACATTTTGAAAATAAATTTTACCTTTGGTTCCACCACTCTGAACAACATCTTTTAATAACTGCAAACATTGCACAGATGTAAAAGAACATGCTCAGTTACGAGCCTTGGGAGACTCAGTCAGCTCATTATATAAGTGAAGTGTAGTATAATATTCAGAGCATATTAACATCACTTTCTACTGTATTTTAGAGTCATAAGTAAATACACTTAAGTAATTGTGCTCAAATGATATGAATAACCAGAAGAAAATCTATGTGGAAAATAGAAAGAAAAATACTTAAATGGTATATTATTAATTTGATGCAAATATCTCTCCTTGTAACAATTTGAACCAGACAGGAACAACTGACTGGTTCAAAATGGGAAAAGAGTCCATCAAGGGTGCATATTGTCACCCTGTTTATTTGACTTATATACAGAGTACAGCATGCAAAATGCCAGGCAGAATGAAGCACAAACTGGAATCAAAATTTCCAGGAGAAATATCAACAACCTCAGATATGCAGATAATACCACTCTAATGGCAGAAACCAAACAGGAATTAGAGACAGCCTGTTGATGATGGTGAAAGAAGAGAATGAAAAAGCTCGCTTAAAGCTCCACATTCACAACCTGCCTGACTTCAGACTATACTACAAAGCTACAGCCATCAAGACAGTATGGTACTGGCACAAAGACAGGAATATAGATCAGTGGAACAAAATAGAAAGCCCAGAGATAAATCTACTCACCTATGGACATCTTATCTTTGACAAAGGAGGTAAGAAGATACAGTGGAGAAAAGATAATCTCTTTAACAAGTGGTGCTGGGAAAACTGGTCAACCACTTGTAAAAGGATGAAACTAGAACAGGTTCTAACACCATATGCAAAAATAAAATCTAAATGGATTAAAGATCCAAATGTAAGAGCAGAAATTATAAAAGTCCTAGAGGAAAACATAGGCAAAACACTCTATGATATAAATCACAGCAGGATCCTCTGTGACCCACTTCATACAGTAATGGAAATAAAAGCAAAAATAAATAAATGGGACCTAATTAAACTTAAAAGCTTTTGCACAACTAAGAAATCTATAAGCAAGGTGAAAAGACAGCCTTCATAATGGGAGAAAATAATAGCAAACGAAGCAACTGACAAAGAATTAATCTCAAAAATATACAAGCTACTCCTGCAGCTCAATTCCACAAAAATAAACAACCCAATCAAAAAATGGACCAAAGAACTAAACAGACATTTCTCCAAAGAAGACACACAGATGGCTAGCACATGAAAAGATGCTTAACATTACTCATTATCAGAGAAATAAAAATCAAAACCACAATGAGGTACCATCCCACACTGGTCAGAATGGCTGCTATCCAAAAGTCTACAAACAATAGATGCTAGAGAGGGCATGGAGAAAAGGGAAACCTATTGCACTGTTGGTGGGAATGCAAACTAGTACAGCCACTATGGAGAACACTGTGGAGGTTTCTTAAAAAACTGAAATAGAACTGCCATATGACTCAGCAATCCCACTGCTGGGCATACACACCAAGGAAACCAGAATTGAAAGAGACATGTGTACCCCAATGTTCATCGTAGTACTATTTACAATAGCCAGGATATGGAAGCAACATAGATATCCATCGGCAGATGAATGCATGGGAAAGCTGTGTGTAATATTTCTGGAATATTATTCAGATATTAAAAGGAATGTATTTGAATCAGATCTAATGAGGTGGATTAAACTGGGGCCTATTATACAGAGTGAAGTCAGAATGAAAAACACCAATATAGTATACTAATGCATATATATGGAATTTAGAAAGATGTTAATGATGACCCTATATGTGGGACAGCAAAAGAGACACAGATATATAGAACAGACTTTTGGACTCTGTGGGAGAAGGCAAGGTTGGGATGATTTGAGAGAATAGCATTAAAACATGTATATTATCATATGTGATACAGATTGCTACTCCAGGTTTGATGCATGCGACAAGGTGCTCAGGGGTGGTGCATTGGGATGACCCTGAGGGATGGGATGGAAGGGAGGTGGGAGGAGTTTCAGGATGGGGAACACATGTACACCTATTGCTGATTCATGTCAATATATGGCAAAAACCACTACAATATTGTAAAGAATTAGCCTCCAAGTAAAATAAATAAATTAATTTTAAAAATAAAGATAAAAAAGCCTGCCCCCCCCCAAAAAAAAGTGGATTCAAAGACTAAGATCATGGCATCTGGTCCCATCACTTCACAGCAAATACAAGTGGGGAAAAGTGAAAGCAGTGACATATTTTATTTTCTTGGATTCCAAAATCAATGAGGACAGTGACTGAAGCCATGAAATAAAAAGATGCTTGCTCCTTGAAGGAAAGCTATGATAAACTTGGAGAGTGTATTATAAAACAGAGGCACAACTTTGCCAACAAAGATCTGTATAGTCAAAGCTGTGGTTTTTCCAGTAGTCATGTATGAATGCGAGAGTTGGACCATAAAGAACGCTGGATGCAGTACTGAGTGGTTTAGAACTGTGGTGCTGGAGAAGACTCTTGCAAGTCCCCTGGACTGCATGTAGACCAAACCAGTCAGATCTAAAGGAAGTCAATGTTGACTATTCATTGGAAGGACTGATGCTGAAGCTAAAGTTCTAATACTTAGGCCACATGTGGTGAGAGCTAACTCATTGGAAAAGACCTTGATGCTGGGAAAGACTGAAAGCAAAGTGAGAAGGGGGCAGCAGAAGATGAGATGGTTAGATAGCATCACTGACTCAATGAACATGAATTTGAGTAAATGCTAAGAGGTAGTGGAGGACACAGGAGCCCTGAATATTACAGTACAAGGGGTCACAAAGGGTCAGACAGGACTTAGGGACTGAACAAAAACAATAGCTCTCACTGAAAACACTAAAAATTGTATGATTTTGGTTACAAATTATGCATGTAACATATTTGTATGATACAAATCATGCACATCACAAAATGATTTGGCCTTTCGGTTCTAGTATTTTTATACCATCCTTTTGAAGGGGGATGCAGTTTAACATTAATTTTAATAGGAATAGATTCAGCAATGTAGCCAGTTCAAATGCAAAGATATTAATATTTCAAAAAAGAATTATAATAGTCAATTTGTGTTCAATGAAATTCAAAAATCATTTTAATCATTTTCAAATTAATAAAGATATCTCCAATTTTAAAACCACTTTGACTTATTAATTCATTGTTCATTCCTTTTGGGAAATGCTAATCATCATTCAAATGAAATTATTACAGCCACATGTGGTCTTTTGAGAAATCATAGGGTATATTGAGAAAAAAGAAAATGTAGCTGAGTCAAAATACTTGGTTTAAGTTTTTAGGCCTACCACTGGTTTGACATGCAACATTTAGCAGATTGTTCTGTCTTTTGGATTCTGTTTTCTATTTATTTATAAAAAGCATTTACTGGTGGTCCTAAGATGGCAGAGGAATAGGACGGGAGATCACTTTCTCCCCTACAAATTCATCAAAAGAACATTTGAATGGTGAGTAAATTCCACAAAACAACTTCTGAATGCCAGCAGAGGACATCAGGCACCCAGAAAAGCAGCCCATTGTCTTCGAAAGGAGGTAGGAAAAAATATAAAAGACAAAAAGAGAGACAAAAGAGGTAGGGATGGAGCTCCGTCCCAGGAAGGGAGTCTTAAAAAGAAAGAAATTTCCAAATACCAGGAAACACTCTCACTGCCGAGTCTGTGGTGAGCCTTGGAACCACATAGGGCAATGTAACTGGGAGGAAAAATAAATAAATAATTAAAATCCATAGATCACATGCCCAATGATAACTCCCCCAGCAGAGAAGCAGCGCAGACGACTGCATCCGCCACTAGCAAGCAGTGGCTGGGCAGGAAGGCGCAGGCTGCACTGCTTAGAGTAAGGACTGGGCCTGAATGCCCCGAGGGCAATCTGAAGGAACTAACTTGGAATAGCAAACCAGACTGTGGGATAGCTACCACGCAAAAAGCCCTAACCTAAGACACTGCCAGGCCTGCTCACAGAACAAAGGACTGAGCAGAGCTAGCCAGCTCCAGAGCATCCCCCTCCAGTGACAGGCAGCCAGAGCCGGAAGAGGGTGATCGTGGCCCCAGAGAGGCATTATCTACCAAGCTGCAAGAAGGCTTCATTGCTAACTAAGACTTCTTGGGATTCTGGATGGTCAACACCCACCTGAGAAGGTGAGCCAGTTTGTTCACCCAGAAAACCAAGTGGCAAGGATGGGGGAGGCGATCAGTCACAGCGACCAGTCTTGCCAAACAGCTGGTCACCTGAGCTGCTCGGACCTGGGAAGGGCACAAAACTCAGGCCCAACCGAGTCTGTGCCTCTGAGGACTACCAGAGTACCTGAACCTGAGTGACTTAGACCTGGGAAGTGCATACAACCCAGGGCCGGCCTCAGACAGTTCCCAGCAGAGCAGCTTAGAGCCTAAGCAGTGTTGACAGGGAAAGCACAGACTCTGTGAGTTGGGGCAAACCCAGTGTGGCCGAGACACTGCAAGCACATGCCAGTGTTATTTGTTTGCAGCATCCCTCCCTCCCCACAGCAGGACTGAACAAGTCAACCTAAAAAGTGTCCACCACCGCCCCCTTGTGTCAGGGTGGAAATTAGACACTGAAGAGACGAACAAACAGAAGAAGCTAAAACAGAGGGAACCTCCTTGGAAGTGACAGGTGCAATAGATTAAAACCCTGTAGTTAGTACTGACTACATAGGAAGGGGCCTATAGATCTTGAGAAATATAAGCCGGATCAAGGAACTATCTGAAAATGAACTAACCCCACACTGCCCACAACAACAAGAGAGAAAGTCCTAGATATATTTTTACTAATATTACTATCATTCTTTATTTAAAAAAAAATTTTTAAATCCTCTATTACTCCTTTAATTTTCATTTTTATTGCCTACTATTACTTTGCAAAAACAAACAAAAAAAAAAAAAGAGAGAGAGCCCCTATTTTTTAAAGCAAACTTCATATATATATATATATATACACTTTATAATTTTTGTGACTTTTTTTTCTTTAATATTGCATTATTGAAAATCCAATCTCTATTCTAGATTTTTAATCTGTGCTTTTTTGTATTTGTTATCAATTTTGTACCTTTAAGAACCCAATCTTCAGTACTCATTTTTACATGGGAATGAGATTACTGGCTTCACTCCTCTCTCCCCCTTTTTTTTTTTTTTCCTTCATTTCATCTTTTTTTTTTTTTATTTTGCAGGGGAAAATGGACAAAGGAAAGGATCAATGAGGGTGGGAGGGAAATGGGAAGAAAGAAGGGGAGTGATGGTGGGGAGGAGTATATGTAATTTCTTAACCAATGGCTTTCTGTTTTTAATCACAAAGAACACTTAAAAAAAAAATCATGTTGAATTTATCCTATATTAGGAGGTTTGTTCTCGAAATGAAAAGTTCAGGAAACAAAAAGTCCAGTTTGGGTGTCCTCATCTTTAGGCACATCTTGGTATTTTGTATTGGTAGTTCTATCTTTACCACAATATATTATTTAGGACAGGATCACATTTGTCACCTCTTCCTCCCTACTACCCAAAGTGGTACCAAACCCATAAAATAGTCAATAAACCTTTACAGAGTGAACAAATAAGTCTTTTTTTTTTTTTTTAACTCTCCTGAGTGAACTGAATTTTTTGAGGCTCATAAGAAAATATGTTTTGCCCTTTACTTTGTCTATTACAGCCAGATTATATGAGTGGGGTATTAAAGTCTCCCACTATTATTGTATTGCTGCATATTTCTTCTATCATATTAATTAATGTTTGTCTTAGATATATCAATGCTCCAATGTTGGGTGCATATATATTTATAATTGTTATAACTTCTTTTTGGATTGTTCCTTTAAGTCGTTATGTGTAACCTTCATTGTCTCCTTTTCAAGATCTTTAAAGTCAATTTTATCTGATATAAGTATTGCTACTCCTGTTTTCTTATGGTCCATATTTGCATAGAAAATCTTTTTCCAGGCCTTCATTTTCAGTCAGTATATATCCCGTATTTTAAGGTGGTTCTCTTGTAGACAACATATATAGGGGTCTAGTTTTTGTATCCATTTGACCCATTTTAGTCTTTTGGTTGTCTCTTGTAGACAAGGTATGTAGGGGTCTTGTTTTTGTATCGATTCAGCCAGTCTTTGTCTATTGATTAGGGCATTCAGCCCATAAACGTTTAAAGCAATTATTGATAAATAAGATTTACTTTATTGTTTTGGGTTTGAATTTATACACCCTTTTAGTGATTCCTATCTAGAGAATGTCCTTTAGTTTTTGTTGGAGAAATGGTTTAGTGGTGCAAAATTCTCTCAACTTTTGCTTATCTGTGAAGCTTTTTATTTCTCCTTCATATTTGAATGAGATCCTTGCTGGATACAATAATCTAGGCTGTAAGTTATTTTCTTTCATCACTTTAATTACGTCTTGCCATTCCCTCCTGGCTTGGAGAGTTTCTATTGAAAGATCAGCTGTTATCCTTATGGGAATCCCCTTGTGAGTTATTTGATGTTTTTCCCTTGCTGCTTTTAATATTTGTTCTTTATATTTAATCTTTGTTAATTTGATTAATATGTGTCTTGGGGTGTTTCGCCTTGGGTTTATCCTGTTAGGGACTCTCTGGATTTCTTGAACTTGAGTGGTAATTTCCTCTCCATTTTAGGGAAGTTTTCAACTATTATCTCCTCAAGTATTTCCTCATGATCTTTCTTTTTATCTTCTTCTTCTGGAACTCCTATGATTCGAATGTTGTAGCGTTTGATGTTATCCTGGAGGTTTCTGAAATTGTCCTCATTTCTTTTGATACGTTTTTCTTTTTTCTCGTTTGATTCATTTATTTCTAGGATTCTATCTTCTAATTCACTAATCCTATCTTCTGCCTCTGTTATTCTACTATTTGTTGCCTCCAGGGTGTTTTGGATCTCATTTATTACAGTATTCATTATGTGTTGACTCTTTTTTATTTCTTCTAGGTCCTTGTTAAACCTTTCTTGCATCTTCTCAATCCTTGTCTCCAGACTCTTTAACTGTGATTCTATTTTGATTTTGAGATTTTGAATTAATTTTGCTATCATTATTTGGAATTCTTTATCAGGTAGATTCCCTATCTCTTTCTCTTTGGTTTCGTTTGGTGGGCATCTATCTTGTTCCTTTAGCTGCTGGGTATTCTTTTGTCTCTTCATTTTGTTAAAATTGCCAAGTTTAGAGTGTCCTTACTGTATTCTGGTAGTTTGGTGAATTCTCTTTGTTGAGGCGGTTTACAGGTCTTTTCAATATCTGATCTCTGCCTTGTTACAGAGGGGGCGGGGATGAACACCCAAATTTAAGCCGGCCAGGTTCAGGCACTCGGATAATCCTCAGAAGCACAGACTTGGTTGAGTCTGCGTTTTATGCCCTTCCCAGATCCGAGTAGCGCAGGTGATGAAATGTTCAGCGAGCGCAGCTGCTGCGACTTATCGCCTCTCCACCACTCAGTTTTCTGGGTATACAAACAGCGCACTTTCTCAGGCAGATGTTGACCATCCAGAGCCCCAAGAAGCGTGAGTCAGCACAGAAACCTACTCACAGTTCCGTTAGACAGTGTCTCTCTAGGGCTGTAATTGCCCACCTCCGGCCCTGGCTGCCTGTCACCGGAGTGGGACGGCCTGCAGCCGGCCAACTCTGTGCAACCCTTTGTTCCGTAGGTAGTCCTGGTGGTGTCTTAAGTTAGGGCTGGCTTTTGATGTAGTAGATAACCGACAGTCTGGTTATTTTGCTCAGATAGCGCCCGAGATAGCCAGGCCAAATCCTTTCTCAAAGCAATGCAGGCCTCGCCGCTCCTCCTAGCCCAGCCCCCGCTTGCCAATAGCAAATGCTGGTGTCCGCGCCACTTCTCCACAAAAGGAGTTACCGCAGGGCTCGTTTTCTCGTTTTGAAGACCTCTCTCCCCTTTTGGACTCTCCTTTTTCTTCACCAGGTCACCTCTATCTCCTCCCTCCCCCTTCTCTTCTCTACCCAACTCTGTGAATCTCTTTGTGTGTTCTGGACAGTGGAGAACACTTAGGGAACTGATTACTGGCTAAATCTGTCTCTCTCCTTTTGATTTCCCCTTTATCCTCCTGGCCACCTCTGTCTCCTTCCTCCCTCTTCTCTTCTCTGTATAACTCTGAACATCTCTGAGTGGTCCAGACTGTGGAGCACACATAAGGAAATGATTACTGGCTAGCTTGCTCTCTCCTCTTTTGATTCCACCTCATCTCATTTGGGTCACCTCTATCTCCCTCCTCCCTCTTCTCTTCTAAATGTAACTCTGTGAACCTCTCTGGGTGTCCCTCACTGTGAAGAAACTTTTCATCATTAACCTAGATGTTTTATCAATGGTGCTGTATAGATGGAGAATTCTTGAGGCTACTGTAAAAATAAGACAAAACCAGAAGCAGGAGGCTTAAGTCCCAATCCTGAGAACACCAGATAACTCCTGACTCTAGGGAACATTAATATACAGGAGCTCATCAAATGTCTCCATACCTACACTGAAACCAAGAACCACCCAAGGGCTAACAAGTTCCAGAGCAAGACATACCACACAAATTCTCCAGCAACACAGGAACATAGCCTGGACCTTCAGTATACAGGTTGCCCAAAGTCACACCAAACCGATTGACATCTTATAACTCATTACTGGACACTTCATTGCACTCCAGAGAGAAGAAATCCAGCTCACCCACCAGAACACCAACACAAGCTTCCTTAACCAGGAAACCTTGACAAGCCACCTGTACAACCCCACCCATTTTTACTTGGGAGTGAGATTACTGGCTTGACTCCTTTCTCCCCTTTTGGGAGAAGAAACTCCACAGCAATATAAACAAGAGGAAGAGACAGAGAAATACCCAGCAGGTAAATGAACAGGATAAATGCCCACCAAACCAAACAAAAGAGGAAGAGATAGGGAATCTACCTGATAAAGAATTCCAAATTATGATAAAGAAAATGATCCAAAATCTTGAAAACAAAATGGAATCACAGATAAATACCCTAGAGACAAGGATTGAGAAGATGCAAGAAAGGTTTAACAAGGACCTAGAAGAAATAAAAAAAAAAAAAAGTCAATATATAATGAATAATGCAATAAATGAGATAAAAAACACTCTGGAGGGAACAAATAGTAGAATAATGGAGGCAAAGATAAGATTAGTGAGGTAGAAGATAGAATGGTAGAAATAAATGAATCAGAGAGGAATAAAGAAAAACGAATTAAAAGAAATGAGGACAATCTCAGAGACCTCTGGGACAATGTTAAATGCCCCAACATTCAAATCATAGGAGTCCCAGAAGAAGACAACAACAAGAAAGACCATGAGAGAATACTTGAGGAGATAATAGTTGAAAACTTCCCTAAAATGGGGAAGGAAATTATCACCCAAGTCCAAGAAATCCAGAGAGTCCTAAACAGGATAAACCCAAGGTGAAACACCCCGAGATACATATTAATCAAATTAACAAGGATCAAACACAAAGAACAAATATTAAAAGCAGCAAGGGAAAAACAACAAATAACACACAAGGGGATTCCCATAAGGATAACAGCTGATCTTTCAATAAAAACTCTTCAGGCCAGGAGGGAATGGCAGGACATACTTAAAGTGATGAAAGAAAATAACCTACAGTCTGGATTACTGTACCCAGCAAGGATCTCATTCAAATATGAAGGAGAAATCAAAAGCTTTATAGACAAGCAAAAGCTGAGAGAATTCAGTACCACCAAACCAGCTCTTCAACAAATGCTAAATGATCTTCTCTAGATGGGAAACACAAAGAGGGATATAAACTCAAACACAAAACAGTAAAGTAAATTGCAATGGGATCATACTTATCAATAATTACCTTAAACATAAATGGGTTGAATGCCCCAACCAAAAGACAAAGACTGGCTAAATGGATACAAAAACAAGACCCCTATATATTTTGTCTACAAGAAACCTACCTCAAAATAAGAGACACATACAGACTGAAAATGAAGGGCTGGAAAAAGATATTCCACATGAATAGAGACCAAAAGAAAGCAACAGTAGCAATACTCATAAGAGATAAAATAGACTTTAAAACAAAGGCTGTGAAAAGAGACAAAGAAGGACATTACATAATGATTAAAGGATCAATCCAAGAAGAAGATACAACAATTATAAACATATATGCACCCAACATAGGAGCACTGCCATACGTAAGAAAAATGTTAACAAGTATGAAAGGGGAAATTAACAATAACACAATAATAGTGGGAGACTGTAATATCCCGCACACACCTATGGATAGATCAACTAAACAGAAACTTGAAACACAAACTTTAAATGATGCAATAGACCAGTTAGACCTAATTGATATCTATAGGACATTTCACCCCAAAACAATGAATTTCAACTTTTTGTCAAGCACACAAGGAACCTTCTCCAGGATAGATCACATCCTGGGCCATAAATCTAGCCTTGGTAAATTAAAAATAAATAAATAAATAAATAATGAAATCATTCCAAGCATCTTTTCTGACCACAATGCAGTAAGACTAGATCTCAATTACAGGAGAAAAACTATTAAAAATTCCAACATATGGAGGCTGAACAAGACGCTGCTGAATAACCAACAAATCACAGAAGAAACAAAAGAAATCAAAATATGCATAGAAATGAATGAAAATGAAAACACAACAAACCAAAACCTATGGGACACTGTAAAAACAGTGCTAAGGGGAAGGTTCAAAGCAATACAGGCATACCTCAAGAAATAAGAAAAAAGTCAAACAAATAACTTAACTCTATACCTAAAGCAACTATAAAAGGTAGAAATGAAGAACCCCAAGGTTAGTAGAAGGAAAGAAATCTTAAAAATTAGGGCAAAAATAAATGCAAAAGAAACAAAAGAGAGCAAAAATCAACAAAGCCAAAAGCTGGTTCTTTGAGAGGATAAATAAAATTGACAAACCATTAGCCAGACTCATCAAGAAACAAAGGGAGAAAAATGAAATCAATAAAATTAGAAATGAAAATGGAGAGGTCAAATCAGACAACACAGAAATACAAAGAATGATAAGAGACTACTGCCAGCAATTATATGGCAATAAAATGGACAACTTGGAAGAAATGGACAAATTTTTAGAAAAGTACAACTTTCCAAAACTGAAGAAATAGAAATAGAAAAGGAAGAAATAGAAAATCTTAACAGACCCATCACAGGCACGGGAATTGAAACTGTAATCAGAAATCTTCCAGCAAACAAAAGCCCAGGCCCAGATGACTTCACAATGGAATTCTACCAAAAATTTAGAGAGGAGCTAATGCCTATCCTACTCAAACTCTTCCAGAAAATTGCAGAGGAAGGTAAACTTCCAAACTCATTCTATGAGGCCACCATCACCCTAATACCAAAACCTGACAAAGATGCCACAAAAAAAGAAAACTATAGCCATTGTCACTGATGAACATAGATGCAAAAATCCTTAACAAAATTCTAGCACTCAGAATCCAACAACACATTAAAAAGATCATATATCATGACCAAGTGGGATTTATCCCAGGAATGCAAGGATTCTTCAGTATCCACAAATCAATCAATGTAGTACACCACATTAACAAATTGAAAAACAAAAACCATATGATTATCTCAATAGATGTAGAGAAAGCCTTTGACAAATTCAACACCCATTTATGACAAAAACTCTCCAGAAAGCAGGAATAGAAGGAACATACCTCAACATAATAAAACTATACATGACAAACCCACAGCAAACATTATCCTCAATGGTGAAAAATTGAACGCATTTCCCCTAAAGTCAGGAACAATACAAGGATGCCCACTTTCACCACTACTATTCAACATAGTTTTGGAAGTTTTGGCCACAGCAGTCAGAGCAGAAAAAGAAATAAAAGGAATCCAAATTGGAAAAGAAGAAGTAAAACTCTCACTGTTTGCAGATTTCATGATCGTCTACATAGAAAACCCTAAAGACTCCACCAGAAAATCACTAGAAGTAATAAATGAATATAGTAAAGTTTCAGTATATAAAATCAACAAACGGAAATCCCTTGCATTCCTATACCCTAATAATGAGAAAATAGAAAGAGAAATTAAGGACACAATTCCATTCACCAATGAAACAACAAAAAATTAAAATACTTAGGGATATATCTACTTAAACAAACAAAAGACCTATATATAGAAAACTATAAAACACTGGTGAAAGAAATCAAAGAGGACACTAATAGATGGATAAATATACCGTGTTCATTCATGGATCAGAAGAATCAATATAGTGAAAATGAGTATTCTACCCAAAGCAATCTATAGATTCAATGCAATCCCTATCAAGCTACCAATGGTATTTTTCACAGGGCTAAAACAAATGATTTCACAATTTGTACAGAAATACAAAAAAATCTTCTAATAGCCAAAGCAATCTTGAGAAACAAGAATGGAATTGGAGGCATCAACCTGCCTGATTTCAGGCTCTACTACAAAGCCACAGTCATCAAGACAGTATGGTACTGGCACAAAGACAGAAATATAGATCAATGGAACAAAATAGAAATCTCAGAGATAAATCCATGCACCCATGGACATCTTATCTTTGACAAAGGAGGCAAGAATATACAATGGAGAAAAGACAATCTCTTTAACAAGTAGTGCTGGGAAAACTGGTCAACCACTTGTAAAAGAAAGAAAGTAGAACAATTTCGCACACCATACACAAAAATAAACTCAAAATGGATTAAAGATCTAAAAGTAAGACCAGAAACTATAAAACTCCTAGAGGAGAACATAGGCAAAACACTTTCCAACATAAATCACAGCAGGATCCTCTATGACCCACCTCCCAGAATATTGGAAATAAAAGCAAAAATAAACAAATGGGACCTAGTTAAAATTAAAAGTTTCTGCACAAGAAAGGAAACTATAAGCAAGGTGAAAATACAGCCTTCAGAATGGGAGAAAATAATAGCAAATGAAGCAACTGACAAAGAATTAATCTCAAAAATATATAAGCAACTCCTGCAGCTCAATTCCAGAAAAATAAACAACCCAATCAAAAAATGGACCAAAGAACTAAATAGACATTTCTCCAAAGAAGACATACAGGTGGCTAAAAAACACATGAAAAGACGCTCAACATCGCTCATTATCAGAGAAATGCAAATCAAAACCACAATGAGGTACCATTTCACGCCAGTCAGAATGACTGTGATCCAAAATTGCAGCAATAAATGCTGGAGAGGGTGTGGAGAAAAGGGAACCCTCTTACACTGTTGATGGGAAGGCAAACTAGTACAGCCACTATGGAGAACAGTGTGGAGATTCCTTAAAAAGCTGGAAATAGAGCTGCCATATGACCCAGCAATCCCACTGCTGGGCATATACACCGAGGAAACCAGAACTGAAAGAGACTTGTGTACCCCAGTATTCATCGTAGCACTGTTTATAATAGCCAGGGCAAGGAAAGCAACCTAGATGTCCATCAGCAGATGAATGGATAAGAAAGCTGTAGTACATATACACAATGGAGTATTACTCAGCCATTAAAAAGAATACATTTGAATGAGTCCTAATGAGGTGGATGAAACTGGAGCCTATTATACAGAGTGAAGTAAGCCAGAAATAAAAACACCAATACAGTATACTAATGCATATATATATATATATATATATATAATTTAGAAAGATGGTAATGATAACCCTATATGCATAGTTGCAAAAGAGCCACAGATGTATAGAACAGTCTTTTGGACTCTGTGGGAGAGGGTGAGGATGGTATGATTTGGGAGAATGGCATTGAAACACGTATAATATCATATGTGAAAAGAATTGCCAGTCCAGGTTGGATGCATGATACAGGAAGCTTGGGGCTGGTGCACTGGGATGACCCAGAGGGATGTTATGGGGAGGGAGGTGGGAGCGGGGTTCAGGATGGGGAACACGTGTACACCTGTGGCAGATTCATGTTGATGTATGATAAAACCAATACGATATTGTAATTAGCCTCCAATTAAATAAATTTATATTAAAAAAACACAAAACATTTACTGATATCTGCCTTCTTTCCTTCATAAGATCTCTATTTGTATAAAACTTAGTAGTAATAAATATCTTTCATTAATCTTAGTTTAGGAGCAAATGTGTGTGACTCAAAGTTCATGTGTAGGAAGAGCTTACAATTCAACTACACATGTGCATGTGTGCTGAATTGCTTCAGTCATTTTCGACTGTTTGCAACCCTATGGACTGTAACTCACCAGGCTGCTCTGTCCATGGGATTTTCCAGGCAAGAATACTGTACTGAGTTGCCATGTCCTTCTCTAGGGGATCTTCCTGACACAGGGATCAAACCTCAACTACACATGCTGGTTCCCCTGATGTCAGGCCTAGTTTAGTATCTTTCAGTCAATCATTTACTGTTTAAAGACTAGCAACTTGAAATACATGAAGTACAACATGAACCATGGTCAGCTAACAGCTGTATGTCTTCATAATATTTACTCATTTCACCATTTTTTGGTTTTCTATTCATCAACTCATGAAATATTTAATAAGTAATTAAAAAAATCATAACAGACAACTCGCTTATTTCTACTCCTTGAAATTTCACGAAAATTACACAGGATTGGAAATGGTATATAGATTCCTAGGTGGCCTAATGGTAAAAAATCTGCTTGTCAATGCAGGAGACACAAGAGATGTGGGTTCAGTCCCTGGGTTGGGAAGATTTCCTGGAGAAGGAAATGGCAACCCACTCCAGTAATCTTGCCTGGAAAATTCCATGGACGAGAGGAGTCTGGTGGGCTACAGTCCATGGGGTCGCAAATAGTCAGATGCTACTGAGCACACATGGAAATGGTATAAATCCAGAAGGACAAAGAGATGGTAGAAGACAAAACAGCTAACAACATCAACACATTTTTTAAAGATGGATAGCAAAGTGTTAAGTGACTTAACAAAGACCAAGAAGCTGAACTTTAAAGGTCCACGGACTAGAGCCCATCAAGAAGCTAATAATTTGCCCTGAAGATCCTGGAAAATCTCAGATTTGGAGGCACTAGCTACAGAAGAAGGTCATAGGGAATAGGCTTGAAAGTCAAAAAGCTTGAAATTCTGTACACAGAGGAGTTAGATTTGCATTCACACATCTCGTTCCCCCCTTCAACTCCACACACCCTTATCTGGGACAGTGTCACTAAATGTAGATATTTATTTCAGGGGATTACTTTTAAAGAAACCTCAAGGTTCTCATACAATCACCCTAGAATGAAACACATCATTTGACAAGCCTTGTTTGTGCCCACAGAGCTCTCAATTCATGTTGAGTTAAATGTTAACAGTCTTGATCTGACTTCTGCCTAATAGGTCTAGTTCTCAAGTCTTGCTATATATAACCTTCTTCTATACTACTCATCCTGGGATTTCCCTCTAGCTCAAATGGTAAAGTATCTTCCTGCAATGCAGGAGACCTGGGTTTGATCCCTTGGTCAGGAAGATACCCCAGAGAAGGAAGTGGCAACCGACTCCAGTATTCTTGCTTGGAGAATTCCATGAAGAGAGGAGCGTGGTGGGCTATAGTCCATGGGATCGCAAAGAGTCAGACATGACTGTGACTGACACACACATATTCCTCATCCAAATGAAACTCGCTCTTTCCCATCACCTCTCTTTACTAGTTAGCTTCTTACTTGTTATATTTAGCCTATTTGTCTTGCATTAAATATCCTGTAACTTCTATTCAATCTTAAGACACCATTCAATTCCCAGCTATTATATGAAGCTATCTTTTAGCTCTCTGATTTGTACTAATGTATATTCATTAAACTTTCATATAACTGTCATTGTATTCTTTATGTTGGCCTTGGCTTACCTTTGCTTAATGCTATTTCCTGATTGTCTCAGGTTGTTGTTGTTCAGTTGCCAAGTCATGTCTGACTCTGCGACCTCATGGACTGCAGCATGCCAGGGTCTTCTGTCCTCTACTATCTCTTAGAGTTTGCTCAAATTCATGTCCATTGAGTCAGTGATGCCATACAACCATCTCATCCTCTGTCATCCCCTTCTCCTCCTGCCTTCAATCTTTCCCAGCATCAGGGTCTTTTGCAATGAGTCGGCTCTTTGCACCAAGCCAGGCTCTTGGAGCCTCAGCTTCAGTCTCAGTTCTTCCAATGAATATTCAGGGTTGATTTTCCTTTAGGATTGATCAGTTTGATCTCATATGAGGGCATTTTGTCCTCTAAATTGAATTTTAGTCTCCTCGAGGGGAAAATCTTTTGGAAAGCATTATTTAGCTTATCACAGTACCATAATTTGAGAATACATTTTAAAAAAAAACTTCTGGAAATGGGAAAGATGGTCAAGCAATGTAATATGACTAGGATCAGAGCTTGCAACTGCCATACTGAAAAGTATGAATAGAAAAGGGGGGAAAGGTTGAACTAGATTTGGATGCCCAAAGTCTTAAGATCTGCACCTCCCCCACTTTCACGGAGCATCTGGCTTCACCCAAACAGGAGTGTAAAGCAAGAAAGAGGCAGAGATGTGCCCTGAGGGAGAGATGATCCAATTCAAGTGTCAGATAAGGGATGTCCCAGCTGAAGTCTCAGGCAAAGGGAAAAGTCTCAGGATGGCAGTTTGGTGGCATATCTAGAGAGCAGTGAGTACAAACAGAAGCACAAGAGACAGGAGAGCTTTACAATGTCAGGGAGGATGTCTAAAAGTTAAAAGAACTAATAGCGTGCCTGTTTGAACATTTGGAAAATTAGTTAAAGATACGTGGACAGTAAGCTGTTTGAAAAAATCAGGCATGCTCCATGCCAGATGACAAAAAATGGTGCAAGAAAAGGAGTCAAATGTACATTACATATAATTCAATGAATTCAATGATTAATTCAATGATATCAATGAATGATATCTACTTAGTAATAATGCAAGCAGTAGCAACTCTTTTCACCAAAAATTACACTGTAAGTATATCACAAAAATAAATGTCAGGAAGTGGAAATTGTCACATAGGGAGAAATGCAGAGATTGTGTTAATAATCCATAATTTGATAAGGAGCCAAACCAGCTTATTCTTTTAAAATGTGGAGGTAAATATTATAAGGAAGATTCAAAAGATTTTCAAGCTGTTGTCTCTGAAGTGTGGGTCAGGAATTGGAGATGGATGTGACAAGGGGCTGTGCTATTTTGTTGTAAATCTTTTAGTACTAGTTCATTATTTTTGGCAATGTGCATGGATTCATTTAAAAAATAAAAGCACAGACAACTCCATAAGCAAATATGAATTGAAACAATGCTATGGCCTGAGGCCATTGTCAGCATGGCAAGTTCTCCGAGAACATGGTGTTTTACATTCCACCAAGTGGTCCTGTCCTCAGTGCTGTTAAAGTCTTTGGCTCCAAAAAACTCAGTTTCATAAGATAATATGTGAATAAATATTTTATGGCCTCACATTCAGAAAGTATGTCTTGCTCCAGAAAACAACTTGCAACTTCCATTATAGTAATCCACGAAATTGTACAAAAATTATTTAAATCCAAAATAATCTACAAATTGCGCTGAAGGCAAAGCTTTGCTTCTATTCTGTCTACTAAAGCACATTTACCAGAGCTTCTGAGAATCAATAAGCTTAACTGATTTAATATTTATAAAAGTTTATTGTACATTAAAACAGTTTGGATTGCTATACTAATCTTTGAAGCAATTTTGCCTCCTCTAGTTACACTTCTCTGAAATTCTTCTTCTAACTTCTAGCCTCATGTTATTAATAATAACAACAGCTTAGTGATTATTGAGCATTTATCCACACCAGACATCATACTAAGAGATATATGTGTATTATCTATGTTCATCCTCACACAGTGCTATAAAGTAAGAATGATTATATTCCAATACTAAAGACAAAACTGAAGTTTAGAGGAATTAAACAATTTGCAGAGTCACAAAGATAGTGACAGGCAGAGCTGGGATTTGTGGCCTGGTTGTGTGATTTAGGAGGAGATGATGAAAACTGTATTTACTATTCTATCTTCCCAAGCATTTCAATATCTCTCCATTACCTACAACATCAAAATTGAACTCTCCATGACCTATTGGTTTGAAACCTCAGGAGCTCCCTGAGTAAAATCATAAACTGATCCTTGTACATGGAGGGCAAGAGAAATAGAAGAAAAAGGCAGACCACTCCAGATTGATAGGTGGCAGATGTAATAAGAAAGATAATTTACATAAAAGCTTGCCATGGGCAGCCTCAAGATGAGTAGATCTTTGACTCAGCCCACCAGAATCTTAAAAGTTTATGTAGAGGCTTTAACTGGGTTCAGTCACATTCTGTCCAGATGGTCTCAGCAACAACACACTGTTCTCTCAAAGCTTCATCCTTGGAATAGCTCCCACTGTGGGAACAGTGGGCAGAATGTACATTCTAAGGGCAAAGGTGGTATAAAGAACCTCCAATTGACCCAGGGCCAAACTACCACTCACATCTTCTCTGTGACCTCTTTCAACAGGCCCAACTGCTCTGGTCTGATCTAAATGCTCAACTTTTCCAATGAACCCCATTGATCCAATTTCCCCCACCACACTCATCTTCATCTGCACATAGTTTTAAAAAGTTCTGCTCAATAAGAAGCCACTTTCTTTGTTCAGCTATTACCCTTACTACAAAATTCACTTATTACCTGACTGTTTACTGAGCTATTCCATTCCACCATGATGTCTTCACTTTTTTAAACATGCAGCTACCCTCAGTTTCTTTACCATCTGAGCCACCAGAAAATGTCCATATAATATGTATTATACTATGTATTCAGTGAGCGTTCATTCACTTAAACTGGTCAAAATGAAAAATAAGGACTTAGTAAAGCAGCTGAACTCCACTGCTAAAGTCACTAGATCCAAAATCAGTGAACAGAGTATTTTATGTGTTTTGTTTATTTTGGTCAATATATTTATATAGTCAAACTATATATATATATATATATATATATATATATATATATATATATAGATTAGAATGGCCAGTGCATTTTCTTGGCAAAACTCTGTTAGTCTTTGCCCTGCTTCATTCCATATTCCAAGGCCAAATTTGCCTGTTACTCCAGTTGTTTCTTGACTTCCTACTTTTTCATTGCAGTCCCCTATAATGAAAAGGACATCTTTTTTGGGTGTTAGTTCTAAAAGGTCTTGTAGGTCTTCATAGAACCGTTCAACTTCAGCTTTTTCAGTGTTACTGGTTGGGGCATAGATTTGGATTACTGTGATATTAAATGGTTTGCATTGGAAACGAACAGAGATCATTCTGTCGTTTTTGAGATTGCATCCAAGTACTGCATTTCAGACTCTTTTGTTGACCATGATGGCCACTCCATTTCTTCTGAGGGATTCCTGCCCACAGTAGTAGATATAATGGTCATCTGAGTTAAATTCACCCATTCCAGTCCATTTCAGTTCACTGATTCCTAGAATGTCGACATTCACTCTGGCCATCGCTTGTTTGACCACTTCTAATTTGCCTTGATTCATGGACCTGACATTCCAGGTTCCTATGCAATATTGCTCTTCACAATCCAGATAATCACGATGGTATGATCACTGACCTAGTGCCAGACATCCTGGAATGTGAAGTCCAATGGGCCTTAGAAAGCATCACTACGAGCAAAGCTAGTGGAGGTGATGGAATTCCAGTGGAGCTATTCCAAATCCTGAAAGATGATGCTGTGAAAGTGCTGCACTCAATATGCCAACAAGTTTGGATAACTCAGCAGTGACCACAGGACTGGAAAAGGTCAGTTTTCATTCCAATTCCAAAGAAAGGCAATGCCAAAAAAGGCTCAAACTACTGCATAATTGCACTCATCTCACACGCTAGTAAAGTAATGCTCAAAATTCTCCAAGCCAGGCTTCAGCAATATGTGAACCGTGAACTTCCTGATGTTCAAGCTGGTTTGAGAAAAGGCAGAGGAACCAGAGATCAAATTGCCAACATCCGCTGGATCATGGAAAAAGCAAGGGAGTTCCAGAAAATCATCTATTTCTGCTTTATTGATTATGCCAAAGCCTTTGACTGTGTGGATCACAACAAACTGTGGACAATTCTGAAAGAGATAGGAATACCAGACAACCTGATCTGCCTCTTGAGAAATTTGTATGCAGGCAGGAAGCAACAGTTAGAACTGAACATGGACCAACAGACTGGTTCCAAATAGGAAAAGGAATATGTCGAGGCTGTATATTGTCACCCTGTTTATTTAACTTATATGCAGAGTACATCATGAGAAATGCTGGACTGGAAGAAGCACAAGTTGGAATCAAGATTGCCGGGAGAAATATCAATAACCTCAGATATGCAGATGACACCACCCTTATGGCAGAAAGTGAAGAGGAACTAAAAAGCCTCTTGATGAAGATGAAAGTGGAGAGTGAAAAAGTTGGCTTAAAGCTCAACATTCAGAAAACAAAGATCATGGCATCCGGTCCCATCACTTCATGGGAAATAGATGGGGAAACAATGGAAACAGTGTCAAACTTTATTTTTCTGGGCTCCAAAATCACTATAGATGGTGACTGCAGTCATGAAATTAAAAGACGCTTACTCCTTGGAAGGAAAGTTATGACCAACCTAGATAGCATATTAAAAAGCAGAGACATTACTTTGCCAACAAAGATTCGTCTAGTCAAGGCTATGGTCTTTCCTGTGGTCATGTATGGATGTGAGAGCTGGACTGTGAAGAAGGCTGAGCACCGAAGAATTGCTTTTGAACTGTGGTGTTGGAGAACACTCTTGAGAGTCCCTTGGACTGCAAGGAGATCCAACCAGTCCATTCTGAAGGAGATCAGCCCTGGGATTTCTTTGGAAGGAATGATGCTAAAGCTGAAAGTTCAGTACTTTGGCCACCTCATGCGAAGAGTTGACTCATTGGAGAAGACTCTGATGCTGGGAGGGATTGAGGGCAAGAGGAGAAGGGGACGACAGAGGATGAGATGGCTGGATGGCATCACTGACTCGATGGATGTGAGTCTCAGTGACCTCCGGGAGTTGGTGTTGTACAGGGAGGCCTGGTGTGCTGCGATTCATGGGGTCACAAAGAGTCGGACACGACTGAGCGACTGATCTGATCTGATCTGATCTGATAGATTAGAATGATCTATCAAAGTTTTTTCAATATAACAATGCCTCCCAAGTTATTATAGAAAACATATTTTAAAATTTAGATCCACCAAGAACTTATCTCTTGAGACAGGTTTTAAATATTTAGAATTCACTAGAAGTTTCAAAATAAAAAACACATACCTGAGAATTGAAAGCAATCTCAGAGTTTACCCTGTTTACCTTCCATACATGAGCTGCAATTCCATTTCCAATACCCTGACATCCTGCCTCTGCTGGCAAGATCATTTCTACTTGCCTGGTCTGTTGTCACATGATTCTAATAGCTGATTTTAATTATTAGAAAATGGTCATTAAACTTTGTTGTTAGTGACTCTAATGCCATTGCTCTCACATAGAATATTTCTTGAAAGTCGAGTGCTGTTCTTCTCTCACCCCACTTACTGCAAAGCATTGGCAGCACTGGCTGTATGGTAATTTTGCAGGAGACACTGAACATCACTGGCATTTGTTTGGCTCCTTGGTTGACATATTTACTTTAGGAAATGCTTCAGACAATATGATAAAGGTTCCAGACAGAAGGCCCATTGGCTTTCCTTATTGGAAAACAAAGCTTATGTGAGGTCAAAAAGCAGTCAAGATTTCTCTGCAACTGTACTAATGAGAAATGACAAAGGCTGAAATAAATGATGGAAAATAAATAGCATTGGGGGACTGGTTCAACATCTGATTAAAAAGAGTATTTGCTTTACTTTTGGCTGTATATTTCTAGACTACAAATAAAAATACAGTAATTTTATGTAACTGTGAAAAGGTCATCTGGCTAATTTTATTTCAAGCATAAGAAAGTGGGAAGAATACTTAACCTTCATTTGTTGTTAATCATATTGCTTCATAATATGGCTGGAGGGAAAACTTTATCAACCAGGGGAAATACTTAAAAAAAGTGTTCCTAAAATTACTTGGTATATTTTGGTCTTCATCTGTTTTATGTCCCAACATATACCTTTATATTAATAAAAAGGTCATGTTCCAATAATTAGCAGTAAATTTATTTAAAGAATATATTAATGTTCTATAAGATTTATCCAACTCCTGCTAAATGCAGCAATGAACATTTTAATTGTGCTATAAATACCATATGGAGCAGTAGATCACCCACATGATCAGTTTCTGTCTTTCAGCCGGAATTTGCACAATGCTACAAAATGTAAAAACTAAAATTGGCATAACTGTTACAGAGTTATTTAGTCACCTTAATTATACTCACCATGCAACTGGCAAACTATATAATTATAATTATTTGGGAGATTGTTTTGCCAAATAGTCTGTTTAAAAGATTACTTCCCTTTTCTATCATATTTTATCACAAAGCATACTTGTCTGTGTTTTCTCTATGAAGGTTTCAAAACAAGAATGAAAATTTGGGAAGTCAAAAGATCTTTTAGAACTCACTGAAGGGTCTCTTTGAGCTGTTTGAGTTGTGGTTGAGTAGTATGAGTCCCTGCCTAGACTAAACACAGTTCTTTTCCAGTGACACAATGTGTGGCACAGCTTATCAGAAATCATTTCAGAACAAATTGTATCATAATAGCTCTCCTCTGCATCATTGTGTTGCTTTAAAAAACACACACACAGTACAGTATCACTCTCCAATCAAAGGAAGCAGAGATTCTTGGGGAATAGCCATTTCTATGAGTAGTCCAGGAAATATACAAGATGAGGCTGGATCACCTTGTAGTGAGAGAAAATGAGAAGCTACTAAAATGGTAAAATATGCACCGTGAAGGAAGGATGACAAAGCAACACTGAAGTCAAATGAAAGAGCCCCCAGTGGCCAAATTTGGAATAAGTTCAGCAAGAAAATAAATAAAGTAGTATTGAGATATAACCTAGCATATGAAATGAATACCCATGAATCCATACTGTTAGAAATCATTGATTGAATTTGTAAGTGAAGGAGAACAGACATATCTCATTTGTAGAATTCCAAAACATTCATGCAGACATGACACCCTTAAGGTGGGTGGAGCACAATTTATAGCTCTTTAAGTCTGGACTGCCCATACTGACTTCCTTCCAGAGTTTAATATGGGAAGGGAGAATAGAAGAGTGACTTTTCAGGGGGAAAACCTGCCAAGCACTATCTCATCCAGGTGGGAAAGATCAAAACTAACAGTGATAAGTCATGTTGATATGATGTAATAAAAATGGTGCTTTACCTCTAGCCCTTCCTCTCTAAACCCATCAGTTCAGTTCAGTTACTCACTCGTGTCCGACTCTTTGTGATCCCATGGACTGAAACATACCAGGCTTCCCTGTCCATCATCAACTACTGGAGCTTACTCAAACTCATGTCCATCAAGTCGGTGATGCCATTCAACCATCTCATCCTCTGTCGTCCTCTTCTCATCCCACCATCAATCTTTCCCAGAATCAGGGTCTTTTCCAATGAGTTGGCTCTTTGTCTCAGGTGGGCAAAGTATTGGAGTTTCAGCTTCAACATAAGTCCTTCCAACGAATATTCAGGACTGATTTCCTTTAGGATTGACTGGTTTGATCTCCTTGCAGTCCAAGGGACTTTCAAAAGTCTTCTCCAACATCACAGTTCAAAAGTATCAATTCTTTGGGGCTCAGCTTTCTTTATAGTTCAGCTCTCACATCCATACATGACTACTTGAAAAGCCATAGCCTTGAATCAGATCAGATCAGATCAGTCGCTCAGTCGTGTCCGACTCTTTGCGACCCCATGAACCGCAGCACGCCAGGCCTCCCTGTCCATCACCAGCTCCCGGAGGTCATTCAGACTCGCATCCATCGAGTCAGTGATGCCATCCAGCCATCTCATCCTCTGTCGTCCCCTTCTCCTCCTGCCCTCAATCCCTCCCAGCATCAGAGTCTTCTCCAATGAGTCAACTCTTCGCATGAGGTGGCCAAAATACTGGAGTTTCAGCTTTAGCATCATTCCTTCCAAAGAAATTCCAGGATTGATCTCCTTCAGAATGGACTGGTTGGATCTTCTTGCAGTCCAAGGGACTCTCAAGAGTCTTCTCCAACACCACAGATCAAAAGCATCAATTCTTCGGCGCTCAGCCTTCTTCACAGTCCAGCTCTCACATCCATACATGACCACAGGAAAGACCATAGCCTTGACTAGGCGAACCTTTGTTGGCAAAGTAATGTCTCTGCTTTTGAATATGCTATCTAGGTTGGTCATAACTTTCCTTCCAAGGAGTAAGCGTCTTTTAATTTCATGGCTGCAGTCACCATCTGCAGTGATCTTGGAGCCCAGAAAAACAAAGTCTGACACTGTTTCCACTGTTTCCCCATCTATTTCCCATGCAGTGATGGGACCAGATGCCATGATCTTCGTTTTCTGAATGTTGAGCTTTAAGCCAACCTTTTCACTCTCCACTTTCACTTTCATCAAGAGGCTTTTTAGCCCCTCTTCACTTTCTGCCATAAGGGTGGTGTCATCTGCATATCTGAGGTTATTGATATTTCTCCCGGCAATCTTGATTCCAACTTGTGTTTCTTCCAGTCCAGCATTTCTCATGATGTACTCTGCATATAAGTTAAATAAACATGGTGACAATATACAGCCTTGACGTACTCCTTTTCCTATTTGGAACCAGTCTGTTGTTCCATGACCAGTTCTAACTGTTGCTTCCTGAATAGACAGACCTTTGTTGGCAAAGTAACGTCTCTGCTTTTTAATATGCTGTCTAGTTTGGTCAAAGCTTTTCTTCCAAGGAGCGAGCATATTTTAATTTCATGGCTGCAGTAACCATCTGCAGTGATTTGGGAGCCCCCCAAATAAAGTCTCTTACTTTTTCCATTGTTTCCCCATCTATTTGCCATGAAGTGACAGGACCAGATGCCATGATCTTAGTTTTCTGAATGTTGAGTTTTAAGCAAACGTTTTCACTCTCCTCTTTCACTTTCTTCAAGAGCTTCTAACCCTAGTTTAATCATGGGGAAACATCAGACAAATCCAAACTGAAGGACAGTGTACAGAATACCTGACAAAATTTTTCAAAACTGCCAAGATTATGAAAAAACAGGGAATGTCTGAGAAACTGTCATGGGCAGGGGGAGCCTAAAGAGACAAGATAACTAAAATGCAATGTGGTATCCTAGAAGGGATCCTTATTGGACCATCAATTAGAAAACAGCACTTACACAAAAGTTTCCTTAACCATAAGGTTAGGTTGTCTCCAATATGGCAGAAATTCAGAGAGGTTCTCTTTTTCCTGCCTATGAAATTAAAGTACAGCTACAATGCTTTGAAATTGGAAACTTCATATTCTTCCTCATAGGACTGATAAAAGTCCTTTTGAAGGAGGTTCATAATTTTAAGCTCTTGCTTCTTAGAAGGATCTTGATAGATAAAAGCAATTACCATTCAAAGAAAATGTATTGAGCGCTGTGAAAGTGACAAGTGAGTGTTAGTCACCTAGTTGTGTCTGACTCTTTGCAAACCCATGGACTGTAGCCCACTAGGTTCCTCTGTCCATGGAATTCTCCAGACAAGAATACTGGAGGGGGTTGTCATTCCCTTCTGCAGATGATCTTCCTGATCCAGGGATTGAATCTAGGTCTCCTGCATTGCAGGCAGATTCTTTACCATCTGAGCCACCAGGGAAGCCCTGTGCTGCACACTAAATAGTCAAAGCAGAGTAAGACAATCTCTACTCTCAAGGTCTTGTAGTCTGACATGGGAGGTGTGGACATAACTATATATAAACATTTGTTTTAATTAGAACACATTCAAATTTATAAATGAGTATAAATAAAAGAAAAAATTCTACCGGTGACAAACAGAGGAAAAGCTTTATATTAAAAATGACATTGAAATTGTGCCTTAATGAATGAGTATGAATTTTCCTGGGAGATAAGGGAATTTGTGCATAAATCTATTTGTTGTTAATAATTAGGGGAGAAAGGAGATTGGAAATTTGAAATGAGAAAAAGTAAAACAGATGATTAGGAGAAGATGCTTTGATAATGCAGGCTTGAAACAGAAAAGATGTGAATTTCTGACTTTTAGGTGGTAAAGGAGCTGAGTTGTACAGAGAAATAGAAACCCACATTTTGTTTATATAGTTTAAAAGGTTTTTTTTTTTTAATTAGGCAGTATGCTGACACAATGGAGGAGAAGTGATCTAGAATTTTTTAGAAATTATAGCCCACGTCTTTTAAAAACTTGTCAGACAAAACTATTTAAAATGTTGCTCTAATCAAGACATTTAATACATATTTTGATAGTTCCATTCCTTGGTGGATAATTCTATCTAACCAAGTCTCACTGTTAAGAAATTATTTATTCTTCATTAATTTTTAATACCTATGCACTTATTATAAACATTACAGCATAAATTATTGAGAAACCATCTGTATTGGATAATATAAAGCCTGAGAATCCAATGCAGCCTGCAAGGTAACTTGCTGTTGTTGTTGCTCAGTTGCTAAGTTGTGTCTGACTCTTTGAGACTCCATGGACTGCAGCACACCAGGCTTCCCTGTCCTTCACTATCTCCCAGAATTTGTTCAAACTCATGTCCTTTGAGTCAGTGATATCATCCAACCATCTCATCCTCAGTCACCCGCTTCTTCTCCTGCCCTCATTCTTTCCTAGCATGAGGGTCTTCTCCAGTGAGTTGGCTCTTTGCCTCAGGTGGCCAAAGTATTGGAACTTCAGCCTCAGCATCAGTCCTTTCAGTGAATATTCAGGACTGGTTTCCTTTAGGATTGACTGGTTTGATCTCCTTGCAGTCCAGGGGACTCTCAAGAGTCTTCTCCAACACCACAATTTGAAAGCATCAATTCTTCAGTGCTCAGCCTTCTTCATGGTCCAACTCTCACATCAATACATGACAGGGTATCTACTAAAGTATTATTAATAATAGGAATAGAGGGGGAAAAATCCTAGAATAAGATAATGGAAATCCAAACAGATCAATCTGATTTTTATGAAATAGGTCTCTTCCAGGGCTTGGGACTCCACACAAAATACTGAGTTGCCTTGGCCATCTTTGAGTTGGCTTGGTCATCTCTTTTTTAAAGTAATTTTATTATTTATTTATGGTTGTGCTGGGCCTTTGTTGCTGCATGGGCTTTTATCTAATTACAGTGAACAGGGGCTACTCTTTAGTTGCAGGATGCAGGCTTCTCATTGCTGTGGCTTCTCTTGTTGCAGAACTTGGCCTCTAGGGTGCAGGGCTCAATAGTTGTGGATATGAGCTTGGTTGCCCTGCAGCATGTGGGATCCTCCCAGATCAGGGATTGAATCCATGTCTTCTCCTTTGGCAGGTGGATTCTTTACCACTGACCCATCAGGAAAGTCTCTTGGTAATCTGTTGCAGTAGCAAGAAATGTGTTGCATATGACTCAAGGCAGCATTGTACTATCTGAAGCAACAAGGCACCACAGAAACAACTGGAATTAAGCATCAAGAGTCCTCATCTGAAAGCCTGGTTTTCAGGACCCATCATGGCTCTACCCTGGTCTCTGAACTTTCAATTTCTATAACTATCAAGGAAAGAAGTTAGAAATGATCAGTACTTTCAACTATTTGCTTTTTTTTTTTTTTTTTTTTGCAGAACTCTTTCCTTATAGGCTCTTATAGGGCTTTCTGATACTAAAAAATAATGGTATACATTTGTCAATATTAATTTATAAGTTGAAATGTAGGGTCCTAATTTTATACCATATCATGAGCCAGAGGGCAGTATGGATGTTTCATTTTTACAAAAGTTGAAGTCATAGATTACAGATTATAGTTATAGTCCTAAGTATCTATAAGATTGCAATTGAAGTCATCTTCACAGAACTAAGGTTGTGTGGGGCACAGTTAGAAAATCCCTAGACTAGATTTACTTTCCAAAGAGTCCCTCTGGTTTTAACATTGCATTGGTAATGCCTGCTGCTACAGGAAAAAAATTGTGTAGCTGTCCATATCATGATATTTAGACCGAGCCTATTTGCATTTGAATAGACTCCTGCTTCTGCTACTCCCCAGTTATATGGAGGTAGAAAAACTGCTTAACATCTCTGTGTCTTAGTTTCCTTGCCTGTAGTTAAGGATGATGAAACATCTGCCCTGGAGGAATGTTGTGAATATTAAATGAGTTTCATGCCTGTGGCACACCTGTCCCATAGAAGCACCATAAAATATCAGTTGTCGATATCAGTTGCCTAAAAGAGTTTTTTTGCCCTTCACAGTGCTAACACACTTAGTTACTCACTTTGACAAACTCAATACTGAGTGCAAGGACCACATCACTGTTCTTGGCAGCTTCCCATAAACCTCAGCACGTCAAGTTCTATTTGGCAGAGCAGACATTGTTGAGGACCTACTGAAAGCAAAGCACTCTGAAAGGCACGGTGGGGCCTACAAAGACAAATCCAAGTTATTTTTTGACAATTTGAGCCTTAGGTGATCATGGCCTAGTGTATTCAACATGTACCAAGCACTATGGTGGCATGACAGTTCCTGGACTTGGGAAGACTTTTTAGGGAGCAAAAGGTTAGGGCTGAATTTGAAAAGACAAATACTCTGTGCATATATATAAATATTCATTGACATTTGTATTAATAAAATCATTCTATTAATAAATAATGTGAAGAATCTAAGTAGATTTCCAAAGTTGACATAGCTAGAAAGTAGTAAAGCTAGGATCTGAAACTACATGCTCAGGCATTAGTTTGAACACTTCACACTTTGGTGAGTTGTATGTTTGTTTCTAATATTTGCTCCCCTTGCTAGGAGATGAGCCTACTATATCCCTCACTGTTTAACTCTTTGGCCAATAAAACAGCGAGTAGAGGTGACACACACAATTTCCAAAGAAAAACTTTAAGAACTACACCTTGGTTCGATCATCAGCTTTTCCCTCTGACATGAACCCAGAATGTCCCAGACTGGGCCCTTTAGCCTGGCTCCCTCAAAACAAAAAAGGTACAGAGGAGAGTATAGATGATGTATGAAAGATAGGTGCTGTTGATGAGAAATGGCCTGTAACCCACTAAGATTTCGGAGTTGTTTGTGACAGCACCATAAAAACTGGTGAAAACAGGCAAACTAGCTGATATGCCTACTCTACTATAATGTTGTTCCATTTGGTAATGCCATTTTTCTGAATGGTTAGGCTAGATTCCCTGGTGGCTCAGATGGTAAAGCATCTGTCTACAATGCGGGAGACCCGGGTTCAATCCCTGGGTTGGGAAGATCCCCTGGAGAAGGAAATGGCAATCCACTTCAGGACTATTACCTGGAAAACCCCATGGACAGAGGAGCCTGGTAAGCTACAGTCCATGGGGTCACAAAGAGTTGGACACAACTGAGCGACTTCACTATATAGGCTAGATTCTAAAACTGAATTGTCTCATGCCTGGCCTCAAAGTGTTTTTTTGACCTAAAAAAAAAAAAAAAAAAACAAACAAAAAAAACCAATGCAATAGCCTAAACACCTTCTCTCAGTATTCAAAGCCTTAATTTTCCTCTTTTGAGTCTCATCTACTTTCCAGTTTTCACATTTTATCCTCCCTTTTACTTTGGCCTTTCTCCCCTCCTTTTACCACCCCCTCCAATACCACACACCTAATGCTGTAGTCAGTCGGCACCTCTTGTCATTTTTAGGTCTTTTCACATTTCTGTAAAAATTTAAATGCTGTTCCAAATTCCTCAGATAGTTCCATCTTCCCTCACTCTCTCTTTCCCTGGGAAAATTGCACTGATTCTCTAAGGTCCACTTTCAGTGACATGTCCAGGTGAATGTAAATGTTACATCTTCTCTGGGCTCAGTAAACTGCATTTGGAGGTTTACTGATGTGATTAGCACACAGAAGATAAATAGCTCTTTTCCCTTCTAGACTGAGCTTCTGGAGAACAGGTAGAGTATCTTTGTTCATCCCCATATTCGTAAGACCACACTGAACTCACCAATTAACAGAGAAGATGACGGGCATGCTTGTGGCCACACTGGCTTAGGAAACAAAATGATCCAGGAAATACTATCACTCACAATTTTTAAATTAATTTGGTTTAGTCACAGATCCATTTACTATCCTTCTGTTAGTGGTGTTACCTAAAAAGGAATGGATATACAGTTAACGTCAATAACTAGAGAAGATTTTCTATATGCAGTTGAAAAGTGGGGAAAAATAAATGCACCATTATGGAACATTTACATATCTTAATTTGCCATAAGCACTGAGTGCACTAGAGGTTATATTTGTTTCCTCTCATTTCTATGAAGCAGTACCAAAAGTCCCCAGCTATGGGGAGCATGGCTGTTATATGGGCAAGAACTGGTCTGGAACCACGGCTGCCCAAGTATAAATAAAACTATAATAGGGCCCACACTCAAAGTCCAGTGACATCTCACAGATGCTTTGAACCTTTCTGCTTCCAAATGTTTTGTGCCTTCCTTCACTTAAGTGAATGGAAGTGGGTGAGAAAACACAGTATTAGTTTTCATTTTCTTCTCTACTAGGAATCAGTATTTTTCTTCCACTCAAAAGCCAGATAGTACATATTTTAGAAGTTGTATAGTCTATGTCTCTAAAACACAACTCTGTCCTTCTAGCATGACATGAACAATACATAAAAGAATGAGGATAGTTGTATTTCAATAAAACTCAAGGAATAATGATGTTTGAATTTCATGTAATTTTCACATGCCACAAAATATTTTTCAACCATTTAAAATATGTTAAAAAATATTCTGTGCTGGCAGAGCACAGAAAAACAGGTAGTAGATTCTATTTGACCCATGGGCTACAATGTGCTGACCATTGCCCTAAGGCAAAAACACCTTCTGTGGTGTTAAATGAAGAATTCTTTTTATTACTTATGAATTTGACTGGGGTGCTTCTGATGAAAGACCACAATTTTTTTCATCTTTGCTGATCTCAAAACAGAATTATGCAAGCTTAACCAACCTTCAGCCCTCTCAAAAGTCTTGACATTTAGTAACACATTTGTATTGGATTAGAGTCCTCTTTGCATTTCTCAATGGTACAAAATTGAATTTTAATGAAATGTTCCTCTTTCCCAAGAACACGCAATAGGGCTAGAGCTATACAAGAAGTTTTTCTTTGTATACTGGATATTACTGAAGGAAGTCATAAACTTTGTTCCTCTTGATGACTCTAAAAGCAAAATGGATTTGCATGCATCAGAAATAATTAACAGTCTGTTTTGCATGGAGGTAGAGGATGGACCCTGGAGAAGGCAATGGCAACCCACTCCAGTACTTTTGCCTGGAAACTCCCATGGATGGAGGAGCCTGGTAGGCTGCAGTCCATGGGGTCGCGAAGAGTTAGACACGACTGAATGACTTCACTTTCACTTTACAATTTCATGCATTGGAGAAGGAAATGGCAACCCATTCCAGCATTGTTGCCTGGAGAATCCCAAGGAGGGAGAAGCCTGGTAGGCTGCTGTCTACGGGGTCACACAGAGTAGGACATGACTGAAGTGACTTAGCAGCAGAGGATGGACCTAATAGTTTCCCTAATCTTGAGATTATGTGATGACAGGATGCATTTAGCATCATTACAGCAAAAGCATGTTATGGTCAGATTGTTTTCTTAAAAATTTATTAATTTTTAATTAAAAGATAATTGCTTTACAATGTTGTGTTGGTTCTGCCATACATCAACATAAATCAGCCATAGGTATACATATGTCCCCTCCCTCTCATCTCCTACCCCTTTCCACCAAATCTCACCCCTCTAAGTTGTCAGTGAGCACCAGGATGAGCTCCCAGAGTCATAGAGTAAATTCCCACTGGCTATGTATTTTACATATCGTAGTGTTTATGCCTCTATGTTATTCTTTCCATTCATCCCACCCTCTCCTTCCTCCTCACTGCCTGTGCCCATAAGTCTGTTCTCTATGTCTGCATTTCCATTACTGCCTTGAAAATAGTTTCATCAGTACCTTCTTTCTGTGATTCCATATATATGCATTAATACATTAAATTTATTTTTATCTTTTTTGACTTACTTCATTCTGTGTAATTGGCTCTAGGTTCATCCACCTCATTAGCACTGACTCAAATGCATTCCTGCTTATGGTTGAGTCATATTCCGTTGTATTTGTACCACAGCTTCTTTATCCATTCATCTGTTGGTGGATATCTAGGTTACTTTTTAAAGGTTTCAGGTTGGTTTGTTCTGGAGAAAAGAACACTAACCATATAGTCAGGACACCTGAGATCTGGATCCAGCTCCCTCAGTGTCTAACCTGAGCAAATGCCACCAAGTTCTCTCATCTGCAAAGTGTGGCTAATAATGGAAACTGCCTCATAAGGAGACCCATGAGTTTATTGTGCTTACAATAGTGCCAGCTTCATTTAAACATTCATGAATGTTTGATCCTTATGTTATTCTCACTTTCAATAAGGGTAGTAATCACTCAGTGATTACAAGTGTGAACTTGCTTTGTAGACCACAATAGACACACCAAATACTATTGTTAAAGGCATATCATGCAAAGACTGTAAAAGCAGAGATGGTTCCTCATTTTCACTTTCTTTTGGAGAAGGCAATGGCACCCCACTCCAGTACTCTTGCCTGGAAAATCCCATGGATGGAGGAGCCTGGTGGGCTGCAGTCCATGGGGTTGCTAAGAGTCGGACACGACTGAGTGACTTCACTTTCACTTTTCACTTTCATGCATTAGAGAAGGAAATGGCAACCCACTCCAGTGTTCTTTCCTGGAGAATCCCAGGGACGGGGGAGCCTGATGGGCTGCCATCTATGGGGTCGCACAGAGTTGGACACGACCAAAGTGACTTGGCAGCAGACTTAGCAGTTCACTTTCTTTTCTTTTTCTTTTTTAACTGTTCTCTATCCTATTCATTTTTTCATAGAGTTTCAGGAGTATTCAATTAGAAATTTACCTTTTTGCCTTTCAAAACTCTTTTAGGACTATCAACCAAATAAATCACCAATTATTTTTTTTTAAAGTGTTAGTCGCTCCATCATGTCCAACTCTTTGTGATCCCATGGACTGTTATCCGCCAGGCTCCTCTGTCCATGGAATTCTCCAGGCAAGAATATTGGAGTGGGTTACCATTTCCTTCTCCAGGAGATCTTCCTGACCCAGGGATTGAACCCAGGTCTCCCGCATTGCAGGCAGACTCTTTACCGAATGAGCCACCATGGAAGACCAATTATTTTTAAATCTTCCCCAATATCTTGAAATTTGGAACTCTAGCCACCTAAATAAAAGTTTTAAATGGACAGTCTTCGAGTGAAAGTATGCAACACTTTGCTTATTTCCTTAGAACGTATGATCTGAACCAAGAGTGCATTTCTCAGTCTTAGGGTAAGTTGAGAACTGAAAAATACACCCTCTTGGTTACCACCCCCACCCTTCATCCACAGCATTAGGGTTTTTCGAGGCCGCAGTGCGTAACAAACATATGCTTTCACTTCTGGAGATCCTATCCTACACCCTATCAAATATATTAAAGATCCTGAAATTCTGCATTAAACCTATTTTTGTTATATTGCCTCGTATATTATTTTAATAAAACTGAGTTATTTAAGAGTGGCTATGATAATTCTAGGGCTTCCCTGGTTGTGCTAGTTGTTAAAGACTCCACCTGCAATGCAGGAGATATGCAGGAGATGTGAGTTTGATCCCTGGGTTAGCAAGATCCTCTGGAGTAGGAAATGCACCCACTCCAGTATATTTGCCTGGAAAATTCCATGAAAAGAGGCGCCTGGTGGGCTATAGTCCATGGGGCCACAGAGAGTTGGACATTCAGTTCAGTTCAGTTCAGTTACTCAGTCGTGTCCGACTGTGACCCCATGAATTGCAGCATGCGAGATTTCCATGTCCATCACCATTTCCTGGAGTTCACTCAAACTCACGTCCATCGGGTCGGTGATGCCATCCAGCTATCTCATCCTCTGTCATCCCCTTTTCCTCCCGCCCCCAATCCCTCCCAGCATCAGAGTCTTTTCCAATGAGTCAACTCTTCTCATGAGGTGGCCAAAATACTGGAGTTTCAGCTTCAGCATCATTCCTTCCAAAGAACATCCAGGGCTGATCTCCTCTAGAATGGACTGGTTGGATCTCCTTGCAGTCCAAGGGACTCTCAAGAGTCTTCTCCAACACCACAGTTCAAAAGCATCAATTCTTCAGCACTCAGCCTTCTTCACAGTCCAACTCTTGCATCCATACATGACTCTTGGAAAAACCTACGTCAAGGCTGTATACTGTCACCATGTTTGCTTAACTTATATGCAGAGTACATCATGAGAAATGCTGGACTGGAAGAAACACAAGTTGGAATCAAGATTGCTGGGAGAAATATCAATAACCTCAGATATGCAGATGACACCACCCTTATGGCAGAAAGTGAAGACGAACTAAAAAGCCTCTTGATGAAAGTGAAAGTGGAGAGTGAAAAGGTTGGTTTAAAGCTCAACATTCAGAAAACGAAGATCATGGCATCTGGTCCCATCACTACATGGGAAATAGATGGAGAAACAGTGGAAACAGTGTCAGACTTTATTTTTCTGGGCTCCAAAATCACTGAAGATGATGACTGCAGCCATGAAATTAAAAGACGCTTACTCCTTGGAAGCAAAGTTATGACCAACCTAGATAGCATATTCAAAAGCAGAGACATCACTTTGCCAACAAAGGTTCGCCTAGTCAAGGCTATGGTCTTTCCTGTGGTCATGTATGGATGTGAGAGCTGGACTGTGAAGAAGGCTGAGCATCGAAGAATTGATGCTTTTGATCTGTGGTGTTGGAGAAGACTCTTGAGAGTCCCTTGGACTGCAAGGAGATCCAACCAGTCCATTCTGAAGGAGATCAGCCCTGGAATTTCTTTGGAAGGAATGATGCTAAAGCTGAAACTCCAGTATTTTGGCCACCTCATGCGAAGAGCTGACTCATTGGAGAAGACTCTGATGCTGGGAGGGATTGGGGGGCAAGAGGAGAAGGGGACGACAGAGAATGAGATGGCTGGATGGCATCACTGACTCGATGAATATAAGTCTGAGTGACCTCCGGGAGTTGGTAATGGACAGGGAGGCCTGGCGTGCTGCAGTTCATGGGGTCGCAAAGATTCGGACATGACTGAGCGACTGATCTTATCTGATCTCTGACTAGACGGACATTTTTTGGCATTACTGAGCAACTAAACAGCAGCGTGATAATGCTACACTCATAATTCATTATTGAGAATTCCTATAAACACAACAACTTTGAAAATTGTTTTCCAATGATGAAAATTTAATATAGAAATAACAGGTTACATTTACTGAGCAAACACTATCTGCCATGCACAATTCTCAGCACTTTATATTAACAAATTTTGTTTTCAAAACAATTTTATGAGCTAGCTACTGCTATTATCCCCATTTTATAGATGAAGAAAATCAGCTCTTTTTAAAATTGAATTATAATTGACAAACAGTATTAAAATAGCCTTATGTGTACAACATAGCAACTTGATAATTTTATACATTACAAAATGATCACCAAGTCTAGGTACATGTGTCAGCATACAAAGTTATTACAATATTACTGACTGCATTCCTTATGCTGTGTATTATATCCCCATGACTTATTTTATAAATGAATATTTGTAACTCTTAATCCTTATCTTCTATTTTATCTGCCCCTTTCCCCACCCCTTTTCTTCTGGCAACTACCAGTATATCTCTGTATCTATGAGTCTCTTTTGTTTTGTCTTTCAGATTTCACATAAGTGAAAATATATAGTATTTGTCTTTCTCTGTCTGACATCTCACTTAGCATAATCCCTCTAGGTCCATACCTGTTCTCACAAAGGCAAGATTCCACTTTTTTATGACTGAGTAATGTTCCACATCTTTATCCACTCCTCTATCAATAGATACTTAGGTTGCACCCACATCTTGGCTATTATAAATAATGCTCCAGTGAATATAGAGGTACATATATCTTTTCAAAACAATGTTTTTGTTTTCTTTGGTTAAATACCCATAAGTGGGATTGCTGGATCATATGACAACTCTATTCTTTTAAGGAACTTCATACTGTTTTCTGTAGTGGCTGCATTAAATTACATTTACACCAACAAGGCTTGTGGGTTCTCCACACCCTCAACAATACTTCTTTTCCTTTTGGTTACAGTCATTCTCACAGGTATGAGGTGGTATCTCATAGTGATTTTGATTTGCATTTCAATGATGTTAGGGGTGTTGAGCACCTTTACATGTACCTCTTGGCTATTTGTTTGTGTTGTTTGAAAACATATCTACTCAGTACCTCTACCCTTCTAAATCAAGTTGACTTGATATTGAGTTTTTGAGTTATTCATGTATTTAGGATATCAATCTCTTATCAGATATATGATTTGCAAATATCTTCTTCCATTCAGTAGGTTGTGTTTTCATTGTATTGATGGCTTCTTCACTGTGTGAAAATAAGCCTTTAGTGTCATAGCACATAGCAATCTGATCCCAAAATCCATAGTCTTATAAAGTTACATTTTGTAGATGTTAATTTTGACTTTTCAGTAAGCTTTTTTATATTTCAGAAACTTTTTTAAAACTTCATTTTTCTTAGATTAAAAAATATTTATTTTAATTGGTGGATAATTACTTTACAATATTTTGATGGTTTTTGCCATGCATCAACATGAATCAGCCACAGGTATACACATGTCCCCCACATCCTGAACACCCTACCCACCTCCCTCCCCACCCTATCCCTCTGGGTTGTCCCAGAGCACTGGTTTTGAGTGCCCTGCTTCATGCATTGAAATTGCATTGGCCATCTATTTTGCATATGATAATGTACATGTTTCAATGCAATTCTCTCAAATCATCAGACCTCAAACATTTCTGTAGACCCTTTCAAAGCTCTTGAGGGCTAGACATCATTCCTGTGGTACTTTTCAGAAAAAAAAAATGGATCTTACCAGCCCCATGAATTCTTGTCTGATGCCTGAAGAGAGGGAAACCTCACACACAAGTTCAAGAAAATGTTTTGGCAAAGGATTCAGGTACACAAGCACGAAATAGCTCCACATGAAACCTTACATCTGAGGATGAGGCCCAGTTTGGGGAAAGAGAGAACCTTTCTGTTTCTCATAAAAGACAGCATGAGTCCAGTGGAGTAGAAACTTTAGGAATCTAACAGCACTTGACAATTCAGGGTTTGTAAATCTGGGAGCACCTGGGGATTTATTCTACACACAAATAACCACAGTCTTATGGTTGTGGCAGAAGCAAGATTGAGACACTGCTCTCATGTGGCTTTTTGAATATTAAATATCAATCAGAGCAACTATCAAGTTGCCATTATCAAGTTATCAAGATCCTAAGAGGATCATCTGTAAGGACACATAAGGCATCTTTTGGGGAAGTCCAAGACATATTTGGAGGGACTTTGAATCCCAGCATTATTCAGGCAAAAACAAGTCAGCTAATAATAGGTGATGGTTGCAAATATAAATTTTTAAAAATCAAGTTGTGATGAGAATTGGGGGAAATTTTATGGTGAGGAGAGGGGAATTTTTGAGAAATTCACCAAAAGTTATTCACAATTCGCAAAGTGTATTTAAAGTGCTTTTTTTGGATAAATCTTCTGATAAATAATAAGTATTCTCTGTAGAAAGTAAGATAAACTTGTATTTGCATCCAACTGAGATAGCAGGCTGATGAATTGCTGACATGAGCAATGTCATATCTGGAGACTCTCTGGCAAAGGAGAGCTGCTAACATCCATCATGAAGAATAACATACTTAAAAAGAAACAGATTCCCCAGCCCCCAAATATTCACTGGTGTCTAAATCTGACAATTCTTTTCTTTCAGATAAAATTGTTTGTAAAACATATTTTACCCTCAAAAGAGGTTGTTCAGGTAAGGTTTATTTAATGAATGGATTTTCTCTGTAAGTATTATCAGCATTCTTTAAGCACTACTTTATGTCTACACAAATCTTGCCAATTCATTAGATGAATATGTATTAGGCATCTGCAATGTGCAGAGTAGTAGAAAAAACACACAAAGAATGCTGCATCTTCAGGAACTCACAGTCTATTGCAGTGATTTTCAAAAGGGCAAGGAATTTATGCCCGTCTCCTCTTTCTCTGTAGCTCTGAACCTCAACAGGGATACATATATCATGTCATGGTGGGGAAGGGTTTCAAATGTATCCCTCTACAAAGATAAATGGCTTGGAGTCACTTCTGGGGAATTTCCCGGTAGCCCATAGATTAAGACTCTGGCCCTCACTGTCGAGGGTACATGTTCGATTCCTGGTAGGGGAACTAAGATCTTGGAAGCCAAGGGGGTTGAAATAAAAAAGAACATGCAATCACTTCTGTAGAAAGTCACAGCTATCTACCAGAGTGACACACATCTTTGTTATGTTGGGACTGGATAAATGGTTGTCCACTCCATGAAGCCTTTCCTTTTCCCTCTGGTTTAGCAGGAAAGATAAAATGTATGCACTGAATATTTCAAATGATGGGCTAACACTCACACATATACATGCTCATGTTCACACACAAACACATGCATGCACTTGAACCAAACACTTCTTGGGGCAATATTAGCCCTTTGTGTGATGCATTCTAGTATTTTCTATTTCAACTGAAAAGCAATATAGATCATACCTCACAAAATTAATTTCTCAAAACACTCATGAGTTTCCATCTAGAGTTTGAAAAATACTTTTTTAAGGTTTGGTAATGGTTGGAAGACAGAGATGAGGAAGAGAACGTGACATGCTGTGTTCCTGCATTACTATCATAAAAATAATGTGCTTGTATACTATTTATCAGGTTGTAGGCAGCAGTGGGGAAGGCAATGGCACCCCCACCCCAGTACTTTTGCCTGGAAAATCCCATGGACGGAGGGAGCCTGGTAAGTTCCAGTCCGTGGGGTCGCTAAGAGTCGGACACGACTGAGCGACTTCACTTTGACTTTTCACTTTCATGCATTGGAGAAGGAAATGGCAACCCACTCCAGTGTTCTTGCCTGGAGAATCCCAGGGACAGGGGAGCCTGGTGAGCTTCCGTCTATGGGGTCGCACAGAGTTGGACACGACTGAAGCGACTTAGCAGCAGCAGCAGCAGCAGGCAGCAGCAGGCAGCTCTAAGTATTATTTTATTTATTCAGTCATTCAATCTTTACTGCCACCCTATGAGATAAAAACAGATATCTGTAGACATTTTATAAAGGAGGAAATGGATGCAAAGAGAGGACGGAAATTACCCAAGATTTGACGCCAGACTGCCTTACTCCAGAGACCATGCTCTTAAGCCGCCTCTAACAAGTTCCCAGCCAATCATCTTACATTGCGTGCCCCTGTCCACCAAGAGCTTAGAAAACAATAAGAACAGGTCTGCTCCAATAGAAAAAATACTGGAAATACATATTTAGCATTAATGAGCAAAGCCTTCTTAGTATTCAGAAGACAACACTAGAAATTTATTCCAGACCCCAAGAGTCACTTTCTCCTAGAGACCCTAGAAGGGCAGCAGTTACACAGAAGAGCAGATAAGACTAGGGCCCAACATTTTCATCCTCTGATTTTCTTCAGGTCAAGTGAATAAAAGAACTGAAGTAGATCAGATCAGATCAGTCACTCAGTCGTGTCCGACTCTTTGTGACCCCATGAAACACAGCACGCCAGGCCTCCCTGTCCATCACCAACTCCCGGAGTTCACTCAGACTCAAGTCCATCGAGTCAGTGATGCCATCCAGCCATCTCATCCTATGTCGTCCCCTTCTCCTCCTGTCCCCAATCCCTCCCAGCATCAGAGTCTTCTCCAATGAGTCAACTCTTTGCATGAGGTGGCCAAAGTACTGGAGTTTCAGCTTTAGCATCATTCCTTCCAAAGAAATCCCAGGGCTGATCTCCTTCAGAATGGACTGGTTGGATCTCCTTGCAGTCCAAGGGACTCTCAAAAGTCTTCTCCAACACCACAGTGCAAAAGCATCAATTCTTCGGTGCTCAGCCTTCTTCACACTCCAACTCTCACATCCATACATGATCACAGGAAAGACCATAGCCTTGACTAGACGAACCTTTGTTGGGAAAGAAATGTCTCGGCTTTTGAATATGCTATGTAGGTTGGTAATAACTTTCCTTCCAAGGAGTAAGCGTCTTTAATTTCATGGCTACAGTCACCATCTTCAGTGATTTTGGAGCCCAGAAAAATAAAGTCTGACACTGTTTCCACTGTTTCCCCATCTATTTCGCATGAAGTGATGGGATCAGATGCCATGATCTTCATTTTCTGAATGTTGAGCTTTAAGCCAACCTTTTCACTCTCCACTTTCACCTTCATCAAGAGGCTTTTAGTTCCTCTTCAGTTTCTGCCATAAGGGTGGTGTCATCTGCATATCTGAGGTTATTGATATTTCTCCCAGCAATCTTGATTCCAACTTGTGTTTCTTCCAGTCCAGCGTTTCTCATAATGTACTCTGCATATAAGTTAAATAAACATGGTGACAATACACAGCCTTGACAAACTCATTTTCCTATTTGGAACCAGTCTGTTGATCCATGTCCAGTTCTAACTGTTGCTTCCTGACCTGCATACAGATTTCTCAAGAGGCAGATCAGGTGGTCTGGTATTCCCATCACTTTCAGAATTGTCCACAGTTTATTGTGATCCACGCAGTCAAAGGCTTTGGCATAGTCAATAAAGCAGAAATAGATGTTTTGTCTGGAACTCTCTTGCTTTTTCCATGGTCCAGCGGATGTTGGCAATTTGATCTCTGGTTCCTCTGCCTTTTCTAAAACCAGCTTGAAAATCAGAAAGTTCACGGTTCACATATTGCTGAAGCCTGGCTTGGAGAATTTTGAGCATTACTTTACTAGCGTGTGAGATGAGAGCAATTGTGCAGTACTTTGAGCATTATTTGGCATTGTCTTTCTTTGAGATTGGAATGCAAACTGACCTTGTCCAGTCCTGTGACCACTGCTGAGTTATCCAAACTTGTTGGCATATTGAGTGCAGCACTTTTACAGCATCATCTTTCAGGATTTGAAATAGCTCAACTGGAATCATCACCTCCACTAGCTTTGTTCATAGTGATGCTTCTTAAGGCCCCCTTGACTTCACATTCCAAGATGTCTGGCTCTAGGTCAGTGATCACACCATCATGATTACCTGGGTCATGAAGATCTTTTGTATAGTTCTTCTGTGTATTCTTGCCACCTCTTCTTAACATCTTCTGCTTCTGTTAGGTCCATACCATTTCTGTCCTTTGTTGAGCTCATCTTTGTATGAAATGTTCCTTTGGTATCTCTGATTTTCTTGAAGAGATCTCTAGTCTTTCCCATTCTATTGTTTTCCTCTATTTCTTTGCACTGATCGCTGAAGAAGGTTTTCTTATCTCTTCTTGCTATTCTTTGGAACTCTGCATTCAGATGTTTATATCTTTCCTTTTCTCCTTTGATTTTCGCTTCTCTTTTATTTTTCACAGCTATTTGCAAGGCCTCCCCAGACAGGCATTTTGCTTTTTTGCATTTCTTTTCCATGGGGATGTTCTTGATCCCTGTCTCCTGGAAAATGTCATGAACCTCATTCTATAGTTCATCAGACACTCTATCTATCAGATCTAGGCCCTTAAATTTATTTCTCACTTCCATTGTATGAACTGAAGTAAACACAAATTAATTCAAATCCCCTTTCCCAAATCTCCTCATTTCAGATTCTAGGAAAGAGTCAAGACACAGAACTAAGCAAGGCTCACAATTTAAAATGACAATGAAACACATCACAGACCCTCTGATAATGAAGTCATGACATTTTATTAACATCTAGGAATAGTGTCCCTAAATACTTTTCCATTTTGTTGTTGTTCTTCATTGATTCTAATTTAGATTTCTTCTGGCTCATAAGCTAGGTAAATATGCAATCATTAACACATCACTCTATAAAACTTAGCCGTCATCTGGGTTCCTCTGCATATCCATTCCTATGGAGCACGTTTAATGGTGTACAGGAAAATCACACTAATTACCTAGGACTATTAGTTCTGAATAGAATAGTCTTCACTGTAGTTTCTGAAAACTTGTGTTCAGATAATGATCTTATTAATATTGTCTAAGCATAATCTAAATAAACTCCAATAAACTTTAGCAACATACAGCCTTATATTCATTACATCTAATTGCATTCTTTCATTCAACATGTTTATTTGACACAGGAACTGATTCTATATCTAATCTTGTACCATCTTTATTATATTAAGAGGGATCCTTCTCTACCAAAAATGCCATATACATAAAGTAAGATACTTATTCCTAGGTATATGCAGGTAACTGAAAACTGATTAAAGTATAGGATATAAAGTATTGTTTGGAAATACAGAAAAAACTACTTTAATGTAGAATATAAATTGGAAATCTTTCTCCTTCATTGACTCTTATATTCCCTATAGTTGCCATAAATTTTGAGGAAATACAACCAACTGTCAATGTATAGTTTTTATTAAACACCTACTATATGCTATGTTCTATGCGATTATAAAAGTATGAGACTCAATTCTTATCCTCAAATTTAACATATGATATGAAATGCTATGACATTATAGAGAACACTTCCCATTTAGAGATGAGTGCCTATATGAGAATAGCTAGATAGACTCAAACTTCAGAAGAAGAATATTGTCCTTTCAAAATTACCAGGATTTATTAGCGACCGGCACACTAAGAGTGCCTCGCTGGCTGCGACTGGCACACTAAGAGTGCGGTGGAGAGGAGCTACCCCACGACCGAGGAAGGGCAGCAGTGAGGACTGGCGCACTAAGCGCTGCCGAGAGGAGCTACCCCACGACTGAGGTCAGGAAGGGCGGTGGTGAGGAGATACCCTTCCTCCAAGGTAAGGAATGGCAGCAGTGAAGAGAGACCCCTCGTTGAAGGTAAGGTGCGATGGCTGTGCTTTGCTGGAGCAGCCGGGAAGAGATACCCCACGCCCAAGGTAAGAGAAACCCAAGTAAGACGGTAGGTCTTGCAAGAGGGCATCAGAGGGCAAACACACTGAAACCATACTCACAGAAAACCAGGACCACAGCTTTGTCTAACTCAATGAAATTAAGCCATGCCTGTGGGGAAACCCAGGATGGGCAGGTCATGGTGGAGAGATCTGACAGGGTGTGGTCCGCTGGAGAAGGGAATGGCAAACCACTTCAGTATTCTTGCCTTGAGAACCCCATGAACAGTATGAAAAGGCAAAATGATAGGATACTGAAAGAGAAACTCCCCAGGTCAGTAGGGGCCCAATATGCTACTGGAGATCAGTGGAGAAATAACTCCAGAAAGAATGAAGGGATGGAGCCAAAGCAAAAAGAATACCCAGCTGTGGATGTGACTGATGATAGAAGCAAAGTACAATGCTGTAAAGAGCAATACTGCATACGAACCTGGAATGTCAGGTCCATGAATCAAGGCAAATTGGAAGTGGTCAAACAAGAGTTGGCAAGAGTGAATGTCGACATTCTAGGAATTAGTGAACTAAAATGGACTGGAATGGGTGAATTTAACTCAGAGGACCATTATATCTACTACTGTGGGCAGGAATCCCTCAGAAGAAATGGAGTGGCCATCATGGTCAACAAAAGAGTCCGAAATGCAGTACTTGGATGCAATCTCAAAAACGAAAGAATGATCTCTGTTCGTTTCCAAGGCAAACCATTCAATGTCACAGTAATCCAAAAATATGCCCCAACCAGTAACGCCGAAGAAGCTGAAGTTGAACGGTTCTATGAAGACCTACAAGACCTTTTAGAACTAACACCCAAAAAAGATGTCCTTTTCATTATAGGGGACTGGAATGTAGGAAGTAGGAAGTCAAGAAACACCTGGAGTAACAGGCAAATTTGGCCTTGGAATACGGAATGAAGCAGGGCAAAGACTAACAGAGTTTTGCCAAGAAAATGCACTGGTCACAGCAAATACCCTCTTCCAACAACACAAGAGAAGACTCTATACATGGACATCACCAGATGGTCAACACCGAAATCAGATCGATTATATTCTTTGCAGCCAAAGATGGAGAAGCTCTATACAGTCAACAAAAACAAGACCAGGAGCTGACTGTGGCTCAGACCATGAACTCCTTATTGCCAAATTCAGACTGAAATTGAAGAAAGTAGGGAAAACCACTAGACCATTCAGGTATGACCTAAATCAAATCCCTTATGATTATACAGTGGAAGTGAGAAATAGATTTAAGGGCCTAGATCTGATAGATAGAGTGCCTGATGAACTATGGAATGAGGTTCGTGACATTGTACAGGAGACAGGGATCAAGATCATCCCCATGGAAAAGAAATGCAAAAGGGCAAAATGGCTGTCTGAGGAGGCCTTACAAATAGCTGTGAAAAGAAGAGAAGCGAAAATCAAAGGAGAAAAGGAAAGATATAAACATCTGAATGCAGAGTTCCAAAGAATAGCAAGAAGAGATAAGAAAGCCTTCTTCAGTGATCAATGCAAAGAAATAGGGGAAAACAACAGAACAGGAAAGACTAGAGATCTCTTCAAGAAAATCAGAGATACCAAAGGAACATTTCATGCAAAGATGGGCTCGATAAAGGACAGAAACGGTATGGACCTAACAGAAGCAGAAGATGTTAAGAAGAGGTAGCAAGAATACACAGAAGAACTGTACAAAAAAGATCTTCACGACCCAGATAATCACGATGGTGTGATTACTGACCTAGAGCCAGTCATCCTGGAATGTGAAGTCAAGTGGGCCTTAAGAAGCATCACTATGAACAAAGCTAGTGGAGGTGATGGAATTCCAGTTGAGCTATTCCAAATCCTGAAAGATGATGCTGTGAAAATGCTGCATTCATTATGCCAGCAAATTTGGAAAACTCAGCAGTGGCTACAAGATTGGAAAAGGTCAGTTTTCATCCCAATCCCAAAGAAAGACAATGCCAAAGAATGCTCAAACTACCGCACAATTGCTCTCATCTCAAACGCTAGTAAAGTAATGCTCAAAATTCTCCCAGCCAGGCTTCAGCAATATGTGAACCGTGAACTTCCTGATGTTCAAGTTGGTTTTAGAAAAGGCAAAGAAACCAGAGATCAAACTGCCAACATCCGCTGGATCATGGAAAAAGCAAGAGAGTTCCAGAAAAAAATCTATATCTGCTTTATTGACTATGCCAAAGCCTTTGACTGTGTGGATCACAATAAACTGTGGACAATTCTGAAAGAGATGGGAATACCAGACCACCTGATCTGCCTCTTGAGAAATTTGTATGTAGGTCAGGAAGCAACAGTTAGAACTGGTCATGGAACAACAGACTGGTTCCAAATAGGAAAAGGAGTACGTCAAGGCTGTATATTGTCACCCTGTTTATTTAACTTATATACAGAGTACATCATGAGAAATGCTGGACTGGAAGAAACACAAGTTGGAATCAAGATTGCTGGGAGAAATATCAATAACCTCAGATATGCAGATGACACCACCCTTATGGCAGAAAGTGAAGAGGAACTAAAAAGCCTCTTGATGAAAGTGAAAGTGGAGAGTGAAAAGGTTGGCTTAAAGCTCAACATACAGAAAACGAAGATCATGGCATCTGGTCCCATCACTTCATGGGAAATAGATGGGGAAACAGTGGAAACAGTGTCAGACTTTGTTTTTCTGGGCTCCAAAATCACTGCAGATGGTGACTGCAGCCATGAAATTAAAAGACACTTACTCCTTGGAAGGAAAGTTATGACCAACCTAGATAGCATATTCAAAAGCAGAGACATTTCTTTCCCAACAAATATTTGCCTAGTCAAGGCTATGGTCTTTCCTGTGGTCATGTATGGATGTGAGCTGGACTGTGAAGAAAGCTGAGCGCCAATGATTTGATGCTTTTGCACTGTGGTGTTGGAGAAGACTCTTGAGAGTCCCTTGGACTGCAAGGAGATCCAACCAGCCCATTCTGAAGGAGATCAGCCCTGGGATTTCTTTGGAAGGAATGATGCTAAAGCTGAAACTCCAGTATTTTGGCCATCTCATGCAAAGAGTTGACTCATTGGAGAAGACTCTGATGCTGGGAGGGATTCGGGGCAGGAGGAGAAGGGGACGACAGAGGATGAGATGGCTGGATGGCATCACTGTCTCGATGGATGTGAGTCTGAGTGACCTCCGGGAGTTGGTGATGGACAGGAAGGCCTGGCGTGCTGGGATTCATGGTGTTGCAAAGAGTCAGACACAACTGAGTGACTGATCTGAACTGATCTGAATCAGGATAGGCAAATCCTCTGGCCAAACAGGAACCTTTGCATTTTATAATCACTGCAAAATCATTATTGTAGTGAATACATTCTGACTCATTGTCAGTATATTCTGTTTATAAAAAGCTGTGAAAACTTTCCAGGCTTTCACTTATGAAAGTCATAAGTGATTATAGTCACTTATTTCCCTAGTGGCTATTTAAGATACTGCATTTTCAAAACAGCACATTCATAGCCACACTTACACATTGGTTATGAAATCTAGAACATGAGCTAAGAATATAGCAGTATGAGCTATAAATATAGGAGATTTAATTTAAAATTTGTCCTCTTAGCAAATTGCAAGTATACATTTCTCTGTTGTACCCAACTCTTTTGAACATTACTCACAAGTAAGTCATTGATGGTAGAGGCTTTTGATCTAGAGTTTATATTTTATAATATATTAAGTCTTATGAAAGTCTAGGAAGTATGATATGACTTTGCTTGTGGAATAAATCATTCAACATTTCAACATCGGTCTCATGAAGCTATTGCATCAATAATACTACTTTTCAGCATCCTGAGAGAGACATACCAGATTCATAGCTGTCATGCAACATGCTGCATTGGTTTCATAGTGAATTCAGAAGACCTCATTGCTCTCCTCACAGCATCAGGTTCTCTTCATTTTCAAAAGTAGTGACTTCAGTAGACTTGACCTCAATAAGTCATCTATGAGAAGAATGCTCTCACCCTGATTTTGTTGGGAAATTGTGATTACCCTTTAACCAAAGGTTAAAAAAATGTGAGAATAAAGCAACAGATTTAGCCCACACGTTACATTTCACATTTCACTGTCTCAATTGGAAATTATGAACAGATTATCATCATTCCATACCCTAAAATTCCAACTTATTAAATAGATTTTGCAAATAAAAAGTCTTATTTCAGTAATTTTAGTCATATAAACCTAACTTCAAAAGTTGTCTATGATAATTACTACCTTTGTGCTGCTGCTGCTTCTAAGTTGCTTCAGTCGTGTCCGACTGTGTGTGAACCCATAGACGGCAGCCCACCAGGCTCCTCTGTCCTGGGATTCTCCAGGCAAGAACAGTAGAGTGGGTTGTCATTTCCTTCTGCACTAGTTTTGTGACTTTGGGCAATTATTTAACTTCTCTAAATTTTATTATGTCATGTATAAAGCTAATGTTAACAGTACTGAGCGCAATGTTGTTATAATACTTAAATGAGATTATGTAAGCAACACACTTATTGCAGTGGCTGACACATAGTATGTTTACAAAAATATTATTGGTAGTATCCTATAATCATTGCCATTATTTGGATTCTATAAGGAAGAACAGGATATGGTCCCTGTTCTTAGAGAGTTTTGCAAGCTACCTTGGGAGAAAACACTTTTAAGTGAAACAATAGTTTTCAGGAGACATCTCAAATAGCTAAATAGTGAAGCTGAAGCAGTACTTTAAGCAAAACACTCTGCTTCTCCAGAACTCATGGTCCACATCTGTACAGTGAAGTGGTTGGATTTTTCTAGAAATAATATTCTGGAAGTCTTTGTTGGAGTTAGAGAAGGATTCAGATTTGAAAAAACAATCATCAGACTACAGAAAAGAAACATATTAATTGTGGAAAGTACCAGATATATCAAGGCAAGTATGAGTAGCTACATGGCTGGAGCACACTGTTCAAGTGGGGAAACAGTGGGGGTAGGCTGAATGCAGCTTCTGGAGAAATTAGAATGCCTTGCTAAGAAGTTGGTCTTTATTTTACATGCAGTGGGTAGAGTTCTAAAAAGATTAATCTGTTCTGGTAAATATAAAGGTTTTGGGGCTGGGGATAGGCAGAGAGTCTGGTTATGAAGTTATTATCACAGTTTAAGCCTTGACTGGAACTAATGGAGTAACAGAGAAATATAAACACAGATGAACAAGGTATTAGGAAGTGATTTGCAACTGATTGTTGATTGGATAGGACAGATAAAGCAAAACTGGCAGCAGATGATTAAAGGTTAGAGGTCAGGAAACTGCTAGTGAGTTAGAGGAGAGCTGGTTTGGCATAAGCGCAGGGGAGGGGTTGAAGATTAAGACTTATAAATGTTTTATTTGCGTCATCAAAAATTTAATTTAGGTAGACATATTCAAAAGACAATTAAAAATGGGAAAAAAAGAGAAGGTATGATGGAACAATAAACTTGAGAGTTATCAGCATAGAGGTGAGAGCTGAAATAAACTAATAGGTGAAATCTCAAAAAGAGATTAGCAGTTATGCACACACTGTGTCATCAGCTTTAGTGTTTATTTCAATATTTCAAATGAAAGCAACATGGAATAACTAACCTTCATAAATGTAATAAGATGAAAACATTTGACTTTGAGGATATAGTATAAGAATGTTTCCATTAATGTTTGCATTCCTTATTTTATTTACTGAAAGAAGTGTCTTAATTTCAGTTCAGTTCAATTCAGTCACTCAGTCGTGTCCTACTCTTTGCGGCCGCATGAATCGCAGCATGCCAGGCCTCCCTGTCCATCACCAACTCCCGGAGTTCACTCAGACTCATGTCCATCGAGTCAGTGATGCCATCCAGCCATCTCATCCTCTGTCGTCCCCTTTCCCTCTTGCCCCCAATCGCTCCCAGCATGAGAGTCTTTTCCAGTGAGTCAACTCTTCACATGAGATGGCCAAAGTACTGGAGTTTCAGCTTTAGCATCATTCCTTCCAAAGAAATCCAAGGGCTGATCTCCTTCAGAATGGACTGGTTGGATCTCCTTGCAGTCCAAGGGACTCTCAAGAGTCTTCTCCAACACCACAGTTCAAAAGCATCAATTCTTTGACACTCAGCTTTCTTCACAGTCCAACTCTCACATCCATACATGACCACTGGAAAAACCATAGCCTTGACTAGACGGACCTTTGTGGGCAAAGTAATATCTCTGCTGTTTTTCCAAAAGCCTACTCTGAGTCAAAGATCTTCCTGCAAGCAGTTTATTTGAGAGGTCATCACAGGAAACACTGTGAGTCAGTTGTGAAGGAAGAAAAATAAGTGAAGAAAGTCAGTAAACAGTACATCGAAGAGGAAGTTACCACTGTGAACAACTGGAACTGAATTTTATTGGTGATCCTCTTAGAGATGGCATGGAACATGTTGGGCTTCCCTGGTGGTGCTAGTGGTGAAGAATCTGCCTGCCAATGCAGAAGACATAAAACATGTGGGTTCGATCCCTGGGTGGGAAAGATCCCTGGAGGAAGACATTGCAATCCACTCCAGTATTCTTGCCTGGAGAATACCATGGGCAGAGGAGCCTGGTGGGCTACAGTCCATATGATTGCAAAGAGGCAGACACAACTGAGGTGATTTAACATACACACACACAGTAAGGAAGTTGAGATTCAGTAAATCCTCTCTGTTGAATGTTGAGAGTACTCCTGGAATGTTAATTCCCTAGCACTTATAGCCTTTCCCTGTTTCATTGGGGGTAGTGGTGGTCAGAAAACCCTCTGAGAGATAGGTAGGAAGTCATTGCTGTCTATTGGAAAGGTCTGCAGGAGACATCAATGTCAGCCAAGATGACATGGATGACGTGCCAAAAGCATCCACTAGAGGCAATCATTTTGGTTTGTTTGTAGTCCTGTCTACATAACATTTGTACTGCAATGAGGTGTAATGACATTTTCTAGGCAATAAGAAATCTCATGGTTTGGTTATATAGGATGTGAGAGTTGGACCATATAGAAGGCTGAGCACCAAAGAATAAATGTTTTCAAACTGTGGGGCTGGCGAAGACTCATGAGAGTCCCTTGGACAGCAAGGTGATCAAACCAGTCAATTCTAAAGGAAATCAGTCCTGAATATTCATTGGAAGAACGGATGATGAAACTGAAGCTCCAATACTTTGGCCACCTGATACGAAGAGCTGACTCATTAGAAAAGACCCTGATGTTGGGAAAGATTGAGGGCAGGAGGAGAAGGAGGTGACTGAGGATGAGATGGTTGGATGGAATCACTGACCCAATGGGTTTGAGCAAACTCTGGGAGATAGTGAAGGACCAGGAAGCTTGGCATGCTGTAGTCATGGGGTCACAAAGAGTTGAACATGACTTAGCCACTGAACAAAAAGGTTATATTCACAAAAGGTAGCATCTTTGGGGCTTCTTAGATCTTCATGGTCTTATATTTGGTCTTCATGCAGGGAATCAAATGATTAAATTGAAAATCTTTAAAACAAAAGTTTCTGATGGGAGTCTATTTTTTCCTCTGAAAATAAACAACATTGTATGACTGTGCATGTGCTGGGGGTGGGGGCAGGCTAGTGTGTGTGTGTGCAGATAAAAGTATCACAATGTTACGTAGCCACATGTTTGTGTATTCTTAGATAATTTTCTATTAATATCAAAAGAAGCTGTACTTATAGGATATATGAATGTGTAGGGAAAAATAATCCTGATTTTGTGTTGACATGACCTTACTGGATGTGTAGATAGAGGACATTTTGCTCAGCCAAAGAATATACTTGTTTCTTTCTTGATGTCTGGCCATGATATTCTGATTCTAGCATGCATGTGAATATTAGTCCCAAGGCATAAAATGACCCAGAGATGATGATTTTGACAAACCATCTATTTCTATTTGGCTTCCTTTGTTGCTCAGCTGGTAAAGAATCCATCTGCAGTGTGGGTGACTAGGTTAGATCCCTGGGTTGAGAAGATCCCTTGGAGAAGGGAAAGGCTACCCACTCCAGTATTCTGGCCTGGAGAATTCGATGGACTGTACAGGCCATGTCGCAAAGAGTCAGACACGACTGAATGACTTTCACCTCTATTAATGTGGCTACAGACATAAATAACCTATCTTTTCTTTGGTTGTTAAGTTGGCAATTGGCTACCTATTCCTAACAAAGTAAAAATAGTTTTCTACAAAGTGTAGAAAAATCTTTCATGTGAATATGCTGCTTCAACCAGTATGATTACTGTGCATATAAATATGATATCACTCAGCTGAGAATGAACCCCAGCCATAGATCACAAGCAGTTTGTTTTTTCATTAATGTGGACTAGCTGGCAAGATACGCTGCCAAGCCCCTTAGAAGACTGGATGTGGAAATAATTATTTACCAAGGTAATAACTGACAAGATTGCTACAGTGATGAATTGGTACAACGGGAGCTCATAGATGACAAACTGAAAGAAGTCTTTCAATCTTTTCGTTCCACTAAAAAATGTCTAATATCCACATAATTTGATTTATGAATTTTTCTGCATTGTTGTTGATCTGATATAATACATTTTGCAGAATTTCATTCATGAAAAAGAAAGTTAAAAAAGAGCGTGAAAATAATATGCCATAATGCAATCGAAAAGAATCCTCAAAAGACTACATGGAGATCACACTGAGTGTTCAAAATGCTGTGTTTCTTCATAAGACAGTGATGACCATTGATCTGCCGAACTATCATTGAGAAGTTGGCGTAAAAAGCAGATAACAGAAGACTTTGTGGGACTGTCCTATATATTCTAAAGTCGTTTCCAATAAATCCTATTGTTGCAGTGAACATTTCTGAGCAGGTTTCTGTCAAAAAGCTTCATATTCAGAAGCCAGAATTAACATTCATATATGAAAACACTCCCACAGCAGACCAATCTTTTCTTATTGTGGAAAAATTATCTATGGATGTAAAATATGGTATACTAAGAAGCATATATACTCAGGTCACCAATGATCTCCTTTTCCATCTATGAAACTTCATGGTTCGTACAACTGGATAAAAACACCACATTTGTATTGATGGTAACCACACAGGGATTGAGGTATTTTTATTTAATTCAAACCAGCTCATATATTCATTTCTTATAAGGGATCTGGAAGCATGTTGCTGCCAAGTGGGGCTGCTTTGGCCTTTTAATACTGACAATGCTTTGGAAAATTGTAGAAACGTCATTGCTCCTTTAGTCTCTGGCAGTTAATCAACCCTAATTATAACTGACTGGGGAAAAAGAAGGCTTCCTTAAAGAAGTGTTTAAAGCTTAGGTTGTTTAGATGGCATTGTAAGGAAATCAAATAGTTGAGCAATTTAATTTAGTTTCTCCAACCCTGGCTCATGTTTTCTAGGAGCCACAGTTTATAGGAGCCTAAAAAAGTTCAAATATTGATTACAGTGCATTTACTTTTGAGTAAACTGTGCCCAGTTGGTTTTTCATAATTAATAAGTATAGCAATTTAAAAAATACAGAATGTTTTAAAGAAAAAATATGGAAAAGTTTTTGAAGGAATCATCAAAGTACCAGTTGCTCCATTGTCAAACAAAACTGATTGATAAAATGAAGTGGCATTGCGAAAAACCCACAAAGAATAGAAAGTATACAAATTAAGAAAACTATTTTTAAAACTTTCTTCTACCCTCTTTCCTCTACAATTAGAAGCCTTGCTGAGTTCCTCTTCTTCTAGTTTGTATTTGTAAACATTTAATTTAAACATGTAAACAGTGAGAGACTTTATTTTTGGGGGCTCCAAAATCACTGCAGATGGTGACTGCAGCCATGGATTTAAAAGACCCTTGCACCTTGGGAGAAAAACTATGACCAGACTAGACATCATATAAAAAGCAGAGACCTTACTTTACCAACAAACATCCATCTAGTCAAGGCTATGGTTTTTCCAATAGTCATGTGTGGATGTGAGAGTTGGACTATAAAGAAAGCTGAGCCCTGAAGAATTGATACTTTTGAACTGTGGTGTTGGAGAAGACTTTTGAGAGTCCCTTGGACTGCAAGGAGATCCAACTAGTCTATCTTAAAGGAAATCAGTCCTGAATACTCATTGGAAGGACTGATGCTGAAACTCCAATACTTTGGCCACCTGATGCGAAGAACCAACTCATTTGAAAAGACCCTGATATTGGGAAAGATTGAAGATGGGAGGAGAAGGGGATGACAGAGGATGAGACGGTTGGATGGCATCTCCAATGCGATGGACATGAGTTTGAGTAGGGTCCGGGTATTGATGATGCACAGGGAAGTCTGGCATGCTGCAGTCTACAGGGTGGCAAAGAATCAGACACAACTGAGCGACTGAACTGAAATGAAAGGGTTTGCTTATGTGGTGACAGATGACAATTTTTAATACTTTTTGATGAACTCTTCCTATGACATATAGACATGATTTTTATCCATATTGAAGAAAAATCATATTGTAAGCCCTGGAGAGGCAGGGTTTCAATCAACATATATCAGAGCCCTAGGACCTGTAACATCACTATACAGTATTTAGGCCTCCCATCTTACCCTGCTCCAAATCACAGATAAAGGGAATAAACAAAACTTACATTTACCCCAGTGAGTTGCAAAACATGTTAAATGTAAATTTAATTTTGTAATTTATGAGAAATTGATTTTCAACTTAGTCTTTCATATTAGCAAACTGAACAAAATTTGACACTGTTGCACTCTTCTGCTCTTTTGTTTTCTATTCCTTGTTGGTATATGAGTCAAAGGTCCTGCCCTTACAACTACACATATGGAAGGAAATATCTAAGTATCTTAAAAATTTAAGTTCTCCCATGACTGTCACACATTTTCAATTAAAAGTCAAATGAACTTTTAAATTAGAAGTAATTGTTTAAAGATTTATTTAAAAAAAGATAAATGCTCAAGATCAGTCCAGCAAAGTTTAAGAAGATTATCAGGGGTAGAAGGATGACTTGATAGGCATCCGGAAAAACAAACCAGATCCTTGCATTAAATCAATCACCCAAATGCGTAATCCAATTTCACTAATGACCTAGAAGAAACTTTAGGAAACTGTGAATACAATCGAAGGAAGAATGATCTCTTATTAAGAAGACTGCAAAGCCATAATAATGAATGTACAGATACAGGTGACTATTTTAATGTGAAATAAAAGCAAATACCATAACATTTATAAACAAATTATAAAATGGAACATATTCAATTTACTTAATGGTAATATGGTTTAAAACTATAATACAATGTTACAACTAGGATATTAACATTGATCCAAGATAGCATATTCAAAAGCAGAGACATCACTTTGCCAACAAAGGTTCGCCTAGTCAAGGCTATGGTCTTTCCTGTGGTCATGTATGGATGTGAAAGCTGGACTGTGAAGAAGGCTGAGCGCCGAAGAATTGATGCTTTTGAACTGTGGTGTGGGAGAAGACTCTTGAGAGTCCCTTGGACTGCAAGAAGATCCAACCGGTCCATTCTGAAGGAGATCAGCCCTGGAATTTCTTTGGAAGGAATGATGCTGAAGCTGAAACTCCAGTATTTTGGCCACCTCATGTGAAGAGTTGACTCATTGGAGAAGACTTTGATGCTGGGAGGGATTGAGGGCAGGAGGAGAAGGGGATGACAGAGGATGAGATGGCTGGATGGCATCACTGACTCGATGAATGTGAGTCTGAGTGAACTCCGGGAGCTGGTGATGGACAGGGAGGCCTGGCATGCTGCGCTTCATGGGGTCGCAAAGAGTCGGACATGACTGAGCGACTGATCTGATCTGATCTGAAGATAAAGAATAGTTCCAAAAATCCCTCTTGTTTGCAAATTCTTTACCATATAAGCCACCAGGAAAGCCCCTACACTTTTATAACCACATCCAATTCCTACTTAACTCTCCTCCCTCCTAAAGACCTGGACTCCATTTCTGAAATTTTGTCATTTCAGTATGTTATGTAAATAAAATTATATCATATGCAAGGTTTTGAGATTGGCTTTTTCAACTCAGGATAATTATCTGGAGATTATCCAAGATGTTTTGTGTCTGTCTATATATACATTGTTTGTATGTATATTTATAGAGAGATACATAGTTTGTTCATTTTTATTGATAACTAATATTCTATGGTATTGATGTATTACAATTTGTTATACTGTTCACTTAACGAAGGGAATCTGTTATTTACAGGTTTTGGTTATCATAAATAAGGCTGTTATGGACATTCATGTGCATTTTGTATGGTATGAACATAAATCACTGTCTCTCTGGGAAAAGTGGCCAGGAGTACAATTTCTGAATCATTTGGCAGTTTCATACTAAGTTATTTATGAAACTCCCACACCTTTTTCAGAGTAGCTGTATATTATCACTAGCAATGTATGACTAATCCAATTTCTCCACATCCTCACCAACACTTGGTATTGCCAATTTTTTTGATAGCCATTTTGAGCAGTGTCTAGTGATAGATATGGTTTTAGTTTGCATTTCCATGATGGCAAATGATATTGAACATCTTTTCATGTGTTTATTTGACATCTGTATATCTTTCTATGTAAAATGTCTGTTCATATCTTTTGCCAATTTTCTACTTGGATTTTTTTTTTTTTTTTACTGTTGAGTTGTTTTTTTTGTAGTGGTTAGACTGTTGAGTTTTTGAGAGTTCCTTATGCATTCTAGATACTAGTTCTTTTTCATATACATGGTTTGTAAATATATTCTCTCAGTCCGTACTTTGTATCTTCAATATTTTAACAAGGTCACTTGGAGAGCAAAGATTTTTAATTTTAATTTGATTTTTATAAGGTCCATTTATCAATTTTTAAAGATCATGCTCTGGGTTTCAAGTTTATGAACTCTGTCTAGATTTGTGAAGACTTTCTTTTATGTTTTTTCTAAATGCTTTCTAATTTTACATTTTGTCTTTAAATCTATGTGTAATTTTGAGGTACATTTTGTATAAAGTTTAAAGTAAGTTGAGGTTTATCAATTTCTGTGAATACCCAATTTCTCCAGCAACATCTTTTGGAAAGACTCTTCTTCCTCCATTGAATCACTTCTACACCTTTGCAAAATCAGTCAAGATTATTAGTGTGAGTTTATCTTTGGGTTCTCTATTCTGTTCTGTTGATCTATGAATCTATTCCTCTATCAATAGCCCATTGTCTTGATTACTGTAACTATATAATAGGCCTTAATAACACATAGAATGATTCTACCAACCTTACTTTCCTTTTCAAAGATTGCTTTTGCTATTTTATATTTTTTAAAAAAATTGCAACTTCAAAGCAGGAGGACAATATTTTTAACAGACTTTAAAAAACACATTTATTTTTATTTATTTGGCTGGGTCTTAGTTGTGGCATGTGGGACCTTTTTAACTGTGGCATGCAAGAACTTTAGTTGTGGCATGCAAACTCTTAGTTGCTGCAAGTGGAATCTATTTCCCTGACCAGGAACTGAACCCAGGCCTTTTGCATTGGGAGCACAGAGTCTTAGTCACTGGATGACCAGGGAAGTCCCTTTTTAATAGACTTCTAAATGTAATAAGTTAGATTGAAATAACTTAGTGTACATCTAGAACATCAAAAGCAACTGGAACCCTCCTTCACACTAAATGCAAAAAGCAACTACTGGGAGACTAAAGACCTGCTTTTAAAAGTTTAGGTATGGGGAGGGACGTAGGAGGGGGGTTCAGGATGGGGAACACGTGTACACCCATGGTGGATGCATGTTGATGTATGGCAAAACCAATACAATATTGTAAAGTAAAAAATAAATAATAATAATAAAATTAAAAATAAAATTAAAAAATTCAAGCATACATAAAAATATACAGATAATAAAATTAATCTCTATACAGTCTATCATTTAGAGAGACATCAGGTATATGTCAATTGAGGGAAAGGTAAATTTGGAGGGGTAATGACTGAAAGATTCTGGAATGAGATGAACTCAGTAACAGAAGGGCTAGAGGGTATAACATTGGATGAGGATGAAAGGAAATGACAGCTCCTTCTACTCCCTTGTCTGAGTGTAAATGACCTTGATGGTCTCATGGGCTTTTGTTTCAAAGAGCAAGATCTGGAACTGGAGAATTTTGCTAGATATAGATTTCTAAGGCAGTTTTTTTTTTTTTTTAAATGGTATGGGGAGGGAGGAGTGAGGAGGGTTCAGGATGGGGAACACATGTATACCTGTGGTGGATTCATTTTGATGTATGGCAAAGCCAATACAATACTGTAATGTTAAGTAAAGTAAAATTAAAAAAAAAAACTTTAAATATTTCATTCTACTCTCTTGCTTGCATTATTATTGACAAAAGTTTACTGTAAATTTCCCCCCTGTTTATTTATCAGTAAATTTTTTTTCTTCAGGCTTCTTCTAAAGTTTTTCAATTGTTTTTGTTTTTTGTTATTTGAATATGATATACATAGGTGTGTATATCTGTGTGTAAGTGTGTGCATGTGTATGTATGTATAAAATAAAATAAATGCATGCACAACTACATTTGTTAACATGAGTTGTAAGAGAGGGGCTATTTGAATGGGGGAAAAGAGAAGCCAAACATTATAAAGGAAGAAGAAAATGACTATACACAGGAGATATGAGTATGACCTCAGATAATGCATGTATACAAAATTATACATGTAAATACATCCTAAAGATAAGTTTATTAAAAAGCAAATATAAATGGATTGTTTGTAAAAAATGAGGTTTTAGAAATTGTGTGTTGTACAAGAAAGAAGGTATAACTGAAAGTCACTCAGTCATGTCCGAAGCTTTGTGATCCCATGGACTGTAGCCCACCAGGCTCCTCTGTCCATGGGATTCTCCAGGCAGGAATACTGGAGTGGGTTACCATTTCCTTCTCTGGGGGATCTTCCCAACCCAGAGATCAAACTCAGATCTCTTGCATTGCAGGTGAATTCTTTACCATCTGAGCCAACAGGGAAGCCCATTATACAAGAAGCCCACCTACATAAGACATTTCTCTCATTTCAATAAGAAGTAAAACAAAATAAGCTTTCTGTGACCTTTAATCATAATCCTGTGTGAATTTGAGCAAATTATCTCTGGAATTCCATAAACTAATGTTTTTCAGCCTGACAAGCCTGAGCCTTCCTTTGCTTAAGAAATAGCAAATAATTCATCTAAGTTGTGAATATATGTTCTTTAATTTTATAGATAATGAAACTTTATGTATTTGGTATTTTCTTGTGATAATAAACTTTAATGCTATTGTTAATTTTTCACCATTACATAACAGTGTCAGGAAATATCCAGACTAGCATATGTGCTCCTCTGAGAAAACTTAAACATTTAAATGCATGAAGTATAACTATCACTCAACATGGATAATTTATATTCTCACTAGAATGAATTCTTCTAAATTAATATGCCCTCTTAAGGCAGAGAGTGAAGAGGAACTAAAGAGCCTCTTGATGAAAGTGAAATAGGAGGGTGAAAAAGTTGGCTTAAAGCTCAACATTCAGAAAACTAAGATCATGGCATCTGGTCTTATCATTTCATGGCAAATAGAAGGGAAAAAAATGGAAGCAGTGACAGATTTTATTTTCTTGTGCTCCAAAATCACTGTAGATGCTGACTGCAGCCATGAAATTAAAAGACGCTTGCTCTTAATGACATAGGTTTTAATGAAAAGCTATGACAAGCCTAGACTGCATATGAAAAAGCAGAGACATCACTTTGACATCAGTCAAAGCTATGGTTTTTTCCAGTAGTCATGTATGATGTGAGAGTTGGACCATAAAGAAGGCTGAGCACCAAAGAACTGATGCTTTTGGATTGTGGTGCTGGTGAAGACTCTTGAGAGTCCCTTGGACTGCAAGGAGATCAAACCAGTCAGTCCTAAAGTAAATCGAACTTGAATATTCATTGAAGGGCTGATGCTGAAGCTGAAACTCCAATACTCTGGCAACCTGATCCAAAGATCTGACTCACTGGAAAAGACTCTGAGGGTGGGAAAGATTGAAGGCAAAAGGAGAAGGGGATGACAGAGGATGAGATAGTTAGATAGCATCACCAACTCAATGGATATAAATTTGAGCAAATTCTAGGAGATAGTGGAGGACAGGGAAGCCTGGCATGCTGCAGTCCATGGAGTTGCAAAGAGTCAGACATTACTTAGCAACTGAACACCAGCAACAGTAGTCACTAAGAATGCATTCATTCATTTATCATACTTTTTTTCATGATATATATGCTCAGAATCCAATATGTGCCAGATTCTGTTCTAGGTGCCCAGGACACAGCAGTAAAAAATCCTCTCACTTTTTGGACTCAATCATACCATTGACATGAACCACATGAATTCAAAGAGTTGTAAGTATTGTGAGGAAAATCAAGGTGAGTAAATAGAGGCTGATGGAGTGAGGGTGAGGCCTATTTTAGGTGGGGTGACCTGAGGAGAGAGATGAATAAATGGGGAAAGAACATCTGAAGTCTGGGAAGAGCATTCCAGGCAGAGGGAACAGCAAGGAGGAAAGCCTGAGGAAGAAGCAAGCTTGACAGGTTCAAGGAGCTGCAAAAATCTTGTATGGCTAGAGGAGCAAGCATTAGGAAGGGAGAGGATGGAGTGGTTTCAGGAGGTGAGCAAGAACCAGAACTAGCAGGGGCTTGTGGAGTAGGAAGGAGTTTGCATGATATTCCCATGGTGATAGGAAGCCAACAGAGGCCCTTGAAAGGGGAAATGAACTAGAGATTCATATTACAAAATGATCTTGTATTATAGGATGTAGAATTTTATTTTGAATTCTGCATTTGGGATTCCATTCAAATCTCATATCACAATCATGATGATATTTCTAATAGAATAAAATATTTGTACTTTGAAGACTAATTTCATTTAAAAAAATGTTATAATTAAGGCAATTGAATGGAGTACTAGGTAATGAGAAGCTGGGTTAGAGGCTGAACCTTCTTTGTTTTAAGGTAACTACTGGGTTGGAATTCTTTCTTTCTGAGTGTATATCTTGAGTAGGGATTACTCTTTAACTCCTTGGGTTTGGAAATTTTTCCTGCTTCTTTGTTTTTTTTTTTTTCTTGTGACATACTTTATTTTTTTTATTCTTTTTTTTTTTTATTTTACTATTATTATTTTACTTTACAATACTGTATTGGTTTTGCCATACATCAACATGCATCCACCACGGGTGTACAGGTGTTCCCCATCCTGAGCCCCCCTCCCACCTCCTTCCCCATACCATCCCTCCAGGTCATCCCAGTGCACCGGCACCAAGCCTCTTGTATCCTGCATCGAACCTGGACTGGCGATTCATTTCTTATATGATATTATACATGTTTTAATGCCATTCTCAAAAATCATCCCCCCTCCATCTCCCACAGAGTCCAAAAGACTGTTCTATACATCTATGTCTCTTTTGCTGTTTCGCATACAGGGTTGTTGTTACCATCTTTCTAAATTCCATATATATGCATTAGTATACTGTATTGGTGTTTTTCTTTCTGGCTTACTTCACTCTGTATAATAGGCTCCAGTTTCATCCACCTCATTAGAACTGACTCAAATGGATTCTTTTTAATGGCTGAGTAATATTGCATTGTGTATATGTACCATAGCTTTCTTTATCCATTCATCTGCTGATGGACATCTAGGTTGCTTCCATGTCCTGTCTATTATAAACAGTGCTGTGATGAACATTGGGGTACACATGTCTCTTTCAATTCTGGTTTCCTCATTGTGTATGCCCAGCAGTGGGATTGCTGGGTCGTATGGCAGTTCTATTTCCAGCTTTTTAAGGAATCTCCACACTGTTCTCCATAGTGACTGTACTAGTTTGCATTCCCACCAACAGTGTAAGAAGGTTCCCTTTTCTCCATATCCTCTCCAGCATTTATTGTTTGTAGACTTTTTAGATAGCAGCCATTCTGACTGGAGTGTAATGGTACCTCATTGTGGTTTTGATTTGCATTTCTCTGATAATGAGTGATGTTGAGCATCTTTTCATGTGTTTGTTAGCCATCTGTATGTCTTATTTGGAGAAATGTCTATTTAGTTCTTTGGCCCATATTTTGATTGAGTCGTTTATTTTTCTGGAATTGATCTGCAAGAGTTGTTTGTATATTTTTGAGATTAGTTGTTTGTCAGTTGCTTCATTTTTCTTAAGTGAAGTTTCACTTCCCTACTTCTGTGCTGGAAAAAAAATGTCCTGGTTCTGTTTGAGAACTCTCTATTCTGTTTGATCCCTGCTATTCACATGAGAACTTCTCAGTTAACAGAAATCCCTTTTTTCAACTTATGTTGACTATACATGCTGTGTTCACCTCCTTCTCATTGGCATTATTTTACTAAGAATGATATATGATTATTCAATGGTCTCTTTGAGAAACTTGAGATCTTCCCAAATTTGCTGTTCTATCCTTTCTCTTCCCATCTCATCTGTCCTTCTTTCATTCTTTTACCATCTACAAGTTTCTTTTCAATTAAAAATCAAAGACAAAAGTGTACTAAAATTTTAGAGTGGAAAGTTGTATGGGCTCTAGTTGTGTCTATTCATATGATTATGTATGTCAATGAGTGCACACATATACACACATTAAGTATGTTACACATATGTGCTATTTTCTTACCTCTGGAGAGTATTAACAAATGAACTTATTAAATCACTTAAAGGGCTTCCCTTGTAGTGCAGTGGGTAAGAATCTACCTGCCAATGCAAGAAACATGGGTTTGATCCCTAGTCAGATAAGATTCCACATGCTGCAAAGCAACTAAGCCCATGGGCCACAACTACTAAGCCCACATGCCTAGGGCCTGTGTTCTGTAACAACAGAAGCCAGTGCAAGGAGAAGCCTGTGCACTGTAAAGAAGAGTAGCCCTCACTGGCCAAAACTAGAGAATGCCTACACAAAAGCAATGAAGACTCAGAGCAGCCAAAAATAATAAAATAAAATAAAAATCACTTAAAATTTATAAAATCAGTCTGCTAAAATGATTTAGAAATTAATGAGAGAAGTCCATTGACAGTCCATGGGGTCATAAAGAGTCAGACACAACTGAGTGATTTTCACTTCACTTCACTACATAAATTAAGTACAAGTATAAACATATCTTGGTGCTTCCCTGGTGGCTCAGAAAATAAAGAATTTGCCTGGAATGCAGGAGACCCAGGTTTGATCCTTGGTTGGGAAGATCCCCTGGAGAAAGGAATGGCAACTCACTCCAGTATTCTTGCCTGGAGAGTTCCATGCACAGAGGAGCCTGGTGGGCTACAGTTCATGGGGTTGCAAAGAGTCAGACATGACTAAGTGATGAACACACAAGCATACCTCATGTGTATTGCAGTTTCAATTCCAGACCAAAATTTGCAGTAAAGCAAAATTTGCAATAAAGCTTCTTTCCCAATGCACATAAAAGTTATTTTTATACTATAATGCAGTCTATTGGGTAAGCAATAGAATTATATCTAAAAAATGTATATACTTGAATTTAAAAAATACCTCATTATTATAAAATGCTAACCGCATCTGAGACTTCAGTGAGTCATAATTTTTTGCTGTAAGGAAGTCTTGCCTCAATGTTGATTGCTGCTGACTGATCAGGGTGGTGGTTGCTGAACATTGGGGTGACTGTGCCAATTTCTTAAAATAAGACAACAATGAAGTTTGCTGTATCAATTGACTTCCTTTCATGAGCAATTTATCTGTAGTATGCAATACTGTCTAATAACATTGACCCACAGTAGAAATTCTTTCAAAATTGATGCCAATCTTCTCAAATCTGGCTTTATCAAATAAATTGATGCCATATTGGAAATGTCCTATCATCATTTCAACAATCTTCACCCAGGAGTAGATCTAATCTCAATAAATCATTTTCCTTGCTCATTTATAAAAAGCAACTCTTCATTCACTAAAATTTTTTCATGAAATTACAGCAATTCAGTCAATTCTTCAGGGATCTAATTCTAGTTATATTGCAATTTCTACCACATCTGTAGTTACTTTTTCCATTGAGGTCTTGAACCCTTCAATGTTATCCATGAGAGTTGGAATGGACTTCTTTCAAACTTCCTTGAATATTTATATTTTGACCTCTTCCCATGAACCATGAATGTTCTTAAGGGCATCTAGAATGGTGAATTCTTTCCAAAAGGTTTTCAACTTACTTTGTACTTATTCATCAGAGGATCTATAGCAGTTATAGTTTATGAAATGTATTCCTTAAATAGTAACGCTTGAATGTTGAAATTACTCCTTGATCCATGGGCTACAGAATTGATGTTTTGTTAATAGGTATGAAAACAACATTAATGTCATACATCTCCATCAGAGAGCTTGGTTCACTGGGTGCATTGTCAATGAGCAGTGATATTTTGAAAGGCTTTTTTTTTTTTTTCCTGAGCAGTAAGTCTCAACACTGGGATTAAATAATCAGTAAACTATGTTTAAATAGATGGACTGTCACCCTGGCTTTGTTGTTGCCTTTACAGAGAACAGGAAAAGTAGATTTATCATAATTCTTAAGCACCTTAAGACTTTTGGATGTAAATGAGTATTGGCTTCAACTTAAAGGCACCAGCTCCATTTTCTCCTAACAAGGGAGTCAGCCTTGTTTTTAAAGTTTTGAATCTGGCACTGGCTTCTCCTCTCTAGTTATGAAAGTCCTAGATGGTATCTTCTTCCAATAGAAGGCTGGTTGATCTATATAGTTGCTTAGTGTAGCCACCTTCATTAATGATTTTAGCTAGCTTTTCTGGATAACTTGCTGTAACTTCTACATCAGTACTTGTGCTTCATATGGAGACAGTTTCTTTTCTAAAACCTCATGAACGAACCTCTGCTAGCTTCACATTTTTCTTCTGCAGTTTCCTCACCTCTCTCAGCCTTCATAGAATTGAAGAGATTTAGTATCTTGCATTGATTATTGTCATAAGAAAGCATTGTGACTGGGTTTAATCTTCCTTCCAGAGCAGTAAAACCTTCATATCAGCAGTAAGGCTGCTTTGCTTTCTTATCTTTTGTGTGTTCATTGGAGTAGCACTTTTGTTTTTCTTCAGGAACTTTTCTTTGCATTCACAACTTGGCTACCTGTTTGATGCAAGAGGCCTAGCCTCATACCACTGGACTGAGCAACAATTTCTGGGATTCTAGTTGGTTGAAACTGCTAATCCAAGATCAATAAAAAATATATATTAATTACATGAAGTGAAGTGAAAGTTGCTCAGTTGTGTATGACTCTTTTTGACTTCATGGACTATACAGTCCATGGAATTCTCCAGGCCAGAATACTGGAGTGGGTAGCCATTCCCTTCTCCAGGTTAACTTCCTAAATCAAGGATTGAACCCATGTCTCCTGAATTGCAGGCAGATTCTTTACCAGCTGAGCCAAAGGGGAAGCCCAAGAATACGAGAGTGGGTAGCCTATCCCTTTTCCAGGATTCCCGACCCAGGAATTGAACCAGGGTCTCCTGCATTGCAGGTGGATTCTTTACCAGGAAAGCCCATTACATGGGACTGAATGAATTGATAAAAGATGATTATGGGTTTTGGGGGGAACATTGGCTACTTATTTAAAGTTTTATTTCCCAAATTCAAGGAAACTTTTCCTTTTTCTCTTTGGTTATCTATAACTCACAACTATATAGTAAATTATATTTTGGCAAACATAAATGAAACACTTTAAAAAAAAATTCTTATCTGATACCTCCAAAATTCCGAGTTTCTCTGGTGTTGAGATTTCTCTCAGGGAAGGTTTTCATCACCAGAAAAAATGAAATTTCATCTCAACTGATTTTTAGGCATTGCAAACAGAATCAGAAATTCAACCAGTACCTAAAACGAAGTATAAATTATCTCTTAGAGCCTTTTTAAATTTTTTTTTAATTTAAATTTATTTTAATTAGAGGCTAACTCTTAGAGGAGAACATAGGCAAAACACTCTCTGACATAAATCACAGCAAGATCCTCTTTGACCCACCTCCCAGAATATTGGAAATAAAAGCAAAAATAAACAAATGGGATCTTAGAGCTTTTTTAAAGAGAATGGCAGCAAAGACAAAAATATTTTAAATGGATAGAAAGCAAGTGGAGGAAAGATGGAAAGAGAAGAGTGAGTATAATTTTTGCTGCTCTGAGCAGCCACAAAGAGACTAGAGGAAGACCCAGCTAAGCAGTATTCCTGCATTGCTATCCCCTCTATCACTTTCTTTTGAAATGGTAATTAGCAGATTAACCACCTTTCACAGCCCTTTAAGTTCTTTTCTCCTTAATTTGAAGGTCTTTGTTCTGTGAGATCTAAGACTAAACCTTTGAGAGACTCAAAATATTCATATTTCTTTCTGTTGTTTTAGTGATACTTTTGTTTGTATGAGAGTTGGGGGCAGATGTGCTCCTAGAGTTTGAATGAGTTGTAGCTACTTCATATGAGAAGCTCTCCTAATCTCTCAACTCTTTACTCACTGTCACTTCTCCAACCCTTGCTTGCCTTGTACCTGGTGCTATTCTGTACCTCTTACTATCATTGAAAAATTATCCATTTATTTTCCGTGTCCCCTACTGCATCATAAAATTTTTTAGGCCTGCTATTGTGTTTGCTTCTAATGCCTATGGCAATGTCTCTCATATAGTATGAGCTCAATAAAGGATTGTTAAATCACTCTTTTTATTGATTGCTCATTTTAAAGAATAGATTTATGAAAGATATGACTTTGACATGCTACTGACAAAGTTGTTTCAACTGTCTCTTCAAAATGAGAGTCAGTTGAAATCTATTTGGTAATTGTTTCTTATTGCTTTTATTTTAAAAAATTGTAAAATTCAGATTCAATATTTGATGCAAAACAATGGAAATATATGCACTAAGAGCGCCCTGCCGGCTGCGCTGCGCACTAAGAGCATGGCCGAGAGGAACTACCCCACGACCAAGGACAAGGATGAGGGGCAGGGGAATTAGCACCGGCGAGGAAGGCTACCCAACACCGAGGTGAGGAGGGGCGGCAGTGAGGAGAGACCCTCGTCCAAGGTAAGGTGCGATGGCTGTGCTTCGCTGGCCGGGAGCAGCCGGGAGCAGCTGGGACGAGATACCCCACGCCCAAGGTAAGAGAAACCCAAGTAAGACAGTAGGTCTTGAAAGAGGGCATCAGAGGGCAAATACACTAAAACCATTCTCACAGATAACTAGTCAATCTAATCACACAAGGACCACACCCTTGTCTAACTCAATGAAAGTAAGCCATGCCTGAGGGGCAACCCGGGATGGGCGGGTCATGGTGGAGAGACATGACAGGGTGTGGTCCGCTGGAGAAGGGAATGGCAAACCACTTCAGTATTCTTGCCTTGAGAACCCCATGAACAGTATGAAAAGACAAAATGATAGGATACTGAAAGAGAAACTCCCCAGGTCAGTAGGGGCCCAATATGCTACTGGAGATCAGTGGAGAAATAACTCCAGAAAGAATGAAGGGATGGAGCCAAAGCAAAAAGAATACCCAGCTGTGGATGTGTCTGGTGATAGGAAAGACCGATGCTGTAAAGAGCAATATTGCATAGGAACCTGGAATGTAAGGTCCATGAATCAAGGCAAATTGGAAGTGGTCAAACAAGAGATGGCAAGAGTGAATGTTGACATTCTAGGAATTAGCGAACTAAAATGGACTGGAATGGGTGAATTTAACTCAGAGGACCATTATATCTACTACTGTGGGCAGGAATCCCTCAGAAGAAATGGAGTGGCCATCATGGTTAACAAAAGAGTCCGAAATGCAGTACTTGGATGCAATCTCAAAAACGAAAGAATGATCTCTGTTCGTTTCCAAGGCAAACCATTCAATGTCACAGTAATCCAAGTCTATGCCCCAACCAGTAACGCCGAAGAAGCTGAAGTTGAACGGTTCTATGAAGACCTACAAGACCTTTTAGAACTAACACCCAAAAAAGATGTCCTTTTCATTATAGGGGACTGGAATGCAAAAGTAGGAAGTCAAGAAACACCTGGAGTAACAGGCAAATTTGGCCTTGGAACACGGAATGAAGCAGGGCAAAGACTAACAGAGTTTTGCCAAGAAAATGCACTGGTCACAGCAAATACCCTCTTCCAACAACACAAGAGAAGACTCTATACATGGACATCACCAGATGATCAACACCGAAATCAGATCGATTATATTCTTTGCAGCCAAAGATGGAGAAGCTCTATACAATCAGCAAAAACAAGACCAGGAAATGACTGTGGCTCAGACCATGAACTCCTTATTGCCAAATTCAGACTGAAATCGAAGAAAGTAGGGAAAACTACTAGACCATTCAGGTATGACCTAAATCAAATCCCTTATGATTATACAGTGGAAGTGAGAAATAGATTTAAGGGCCTAGATCTGATAGATAGAGTGCCTGATGAACTATGGAATGAGGTTCGTGACATTGTACAGGAGACAGGGATCAAGACCATCCCCATGGAAAAGAAATGCAAAAAAGCAAAATGCCTGTCTGGGGAGGCCTTAAAAATAGCTGTGAAAAGAAGAGAAGCGAAAGCAAAGGAGAAAAAGAAAGATATAAACATCTAAATGCAGAGTTCCAAAGAATAGCAAGAAGAGATAAGAAAGCCTTCGTTAGTGATCAATGCAAAGAAATAGAGGAAAACAACAGAATGGGAAAGACTAGGGATCTCTTCAAGAAAATCAGAGATACCAAAGGAACATTTCATGCAAAGATGGGCTTGATAAAGGACAGAAATGGTATGGACCTAACAGAAGCAGAAGATATTAAGAAGAGGTGGCAAGAATACACAGAAGAACTGTACAAAAAAGAGCTTCACGACCCAGATAATCATGGTGATGTGATCACTGACCTAGAGCCAGACATCTTGGAATGTGAAGTCAAGTGGGCCTTAGAAAGCATCACTACAAACAAAGCTAGTGGAGGTGATGGAATTCCAGTGGAGCTATTCCAAGTCCTGACAGATGATGCTGTGAAAGTGCTGCACTCAACATGCCAGCAAATCTGGAAAACTCAGCAGTGACCACAAGATTGGAAAAGGTCAGTTTTCATCCCAATCCCAAAGAAAGGCAATGCCAAAGAGTGCTCAAACTACCGCACAATTGCACTCATCTCACACGCTAGTAAAGTAATGCTCAAAATTCTCCAAGCCAGGCTTCAGCAATATGTGAACCGTGAAATTCCTAATGTTCAAGCTGGTTTTAGAAAAGGCAGAGGAACCAGAGATCAAATTGCCAACATCCGCTGGATCATGGAGAAAGCAAGAGAGTTCCAGAAAAACATCTATTTCTGCTTTATTGACTATGCCAAAGCCTTTGACTGTGTAGATCACAATAAACTATGGAAAATCCTGAAAGAGATGGGAATACCAGACCACCTGATCTGCCTCTTGAGAAATCTGTATGCAGGTCAGGAAGCAACAGTTAGAACTGGTCATGGAACAACAGACTGGTTCCAAATAGGAAAAGGAGTACGTCAAGGTTCCATTCTGTCACCATGTTTATTTAACTTATATGCAGAGTACATCATGAGAAATGCTGGACTGGAAGAAACACAAGTTGGAATCAAGATTGCTGGGAGAAATATCAATAACCTCAGATATGCAGATGACACCACTCTTATGGCAGAAAGTGAAGAGGGGCTAAAAAGCCTCTTGATGAAAGTGAAAGTGGAGAGTGAAAAGGTTGGCTTAAAGCTCAACATTCAGAAAACGAAGATCATGGCATCTGGTCCCATCACTACATGGGAAATAGATGGAGAAACAGTGGAAACAGTGTCAGAATTTATTTTTCTGGGCTCAAAATCACTGCAGATGGTGACTGCAGCCATGAAATTAAAAGACGCTTACTCCTTGGAAGGAAAGTTATGACCAACCTAGATAGCATATTCAAAAGCAGAGACATTTCTTTACCAACAAAGGTTCACCTAGTCAAGGCTATGGTCTTTCCTGTGGTCATGTATGGATGTGAGAGCTGGACTGTGAAGAAGGCTGAGCACTGAAGTATTGATGCTTTTGAACTGTGGTGTTGGAGAAGACTCTTGAGAGTCCCTTGGACTGCAAGAAGATCCAACCAGTCCATTCTGGAGGAGATCAATCCTGGAATTTCTTTGGAATGAATGATGCTAAAGCTGAAACTCCAGTACTTTGGCTACCTCATGCGAAGAGTTGACTCATTGTAGAAGACTCTGATGCTGGGAGGGATTTGGGGCAGGAGGAGAAGGGGACGACAGAGGATGAGATGGCTGGATGGCATCACTGACTTGATGGGTGTGAGTCTGGGTGACCTCCGGGAGCTGGTATTGGACAGGGAGGCCTGGCGTGCTGCGGTTCATGGGGTCGCAAAGAGTCGGACACGACTGAGCGACTGATCTGATCTGAATGGAAATATATACATCACATAGGAAAAAAACATAATTAACAACCTAATTTCAGAATAAAACTAAACTGATTTGTTTGTGGATGAGACAGAGAAGGAAAGAGAGGAGACAGAAAGAAAGGAGATTCCAAATTTAGAAGGAGCAGAAATGGAAGGAGAATCAAATAATTCGTTACTGTAATGCCTTTAATTTTAAAAAGTTATTGAATTATTCATCATTTTAAGTTTATTTGATATCTTTAAAAACCCTTTATTAGCAGTTAAACTTAAGTGTGTCAGAATTAGTTAAAATTTCCATGGTTTAGCCACTGGATAAATGTCTTAAAATATGGAAGGATGATGAATAGGATGTAATATTAAGACACCTGAGTACACACATAATGCTCCTGTGTCTCTTAGCTATGTCACATTGAATGTATGCAGTTTTTTTAAAAAAATCATTATCTTATACCCTAATTCATTTTGTACCTACAATGGGAATTTTGGACTCTGATGAGACAGAAGAAAAGCTAATCTGAGTTTTGTTTTTTTTTTTTTTTTTTTCCCCTTGAGAAAAATCTTCCCTAAGCTTAGTTTTACTGTATTGCTTGTGTGAATTCATAGTCTATATGGTTCTGGATGTTGTGTCCCTATAGAAATTTATACAAAATCTTTTTCATTCTGAGAATTTGTTTGGAAAGGAGAAACAACAAATAATTTTGAATGCTGACAAATGTTTTATAAAACACATTTGTCAAACTGAAACGGTATGAATTTAGCACAGCTCATAAGTACTATTGAGATTAATTATTAATTAAGACTACTTAATATATGTAGTAGCTCCCCATGGGTTTATACTTTTGTAGATACTTGTGGAGTAGTGGAGCAGGGTCACTAATCTAGGCACCAAAGGGAGCTGAAAGAAATATAATTTAAATACTATGCCTGCCTTCACTTCCCTTACCCTCTTGTACAGAAGGCAAGATAAACACAAAGATAACTAAGCTAGAAGTAGCAGAGAAAATGTATATCAAGATAAAAGTGGAGCTACAAAGTGTGGCCCATCACCCCAGGTGCTCTACTACAGGAACACTTTTATTTTTTCTCTTTGGAATCTTTTTTTTTTTTTTCCCCTAACAGGTTGATGTCAGAAATTGCCCTTTACCCTTCTCCTCAGTTCAGTTCAGTCACTCAGACATGTCCAACTCTTTGAGACTGCATGAATTGCAGGACGCCAGGCCTCTCTATCCATCACCAACTCCTGGAGTTCACCCACACTCACATCCATTGAAACAGTGATGCCATCCAGCCATCTCATCCTCTGTCGTTCCCTACTCTTCCTGCCCACAATTCCTACCAGCATCAGAGTCTATTCCAATGAGTCAACTCTTTGCATGAGGTGGCCAAAGTATTGGAGTTGCAGTTTCAACATCAGTCCTTCCAATGAACACCCAGGACTGATCTCCTTTAGAATGGACTAGTTGGATCTCCTTGCAGTCCAAGAGACTCTCAAGAGTCTTCTCCAACACCACAGTTCAAAAGCATCAATTCTCCAGTGTTCAGCTTTCTTTATGACCCAAATCTCACATCCATACATGACTACTGGAAAAACCATAGCCTTGACTACATGTACCTTTGTTGGCAAAGTAATGTCTCTACTTTTGAATATGCTATCTAGGTTGGTCATAACTTTCCTTCCAGGAGTAAGCGTCTTTTAATTTCATGGCTGCAGTCACCATCTGCAGTGATTTTGCAGTCCCCAAAATAAAGTCTGACACTGTTTTCACTGTTTCCCCATCTATTTTCCATGAAGTAATGGGAACAGATGCCATGATCTTAGTTTTCTGAATGTTGAGCTTTAAGCCAAATTTTTCACTCTCGTCTTTCACTTTCATCAAGAGGCTTTTAGTTCCTCTTCACTTTCTGCCATATGGGTGGTGTCATCTGCATATCGGAGGTTATGGATATTTCTCCTGGCAATCTTGATTCCAGCTTGTGCTTCTTCCAGCCCAGCATTTTTTGAAAATGGAGAAGCTCTATACAGTCAGAAAAAACAAGACTAAGAGCTGACTGTGGCTCAGACCATGAACTCCTTATTGCCACATTTAGACTTAAATTGAAGAAAGTAGGGAAAACCACTAGACCATTCAGGTATGACCTAAATCAAATCCCTTATGATTATACAGTGGATGTGAGAAATAAATTTAAAGGATTAGATCTGATAGACGGAGGGCCTGATGAACTATAGACGGATGTTCGTGACATTGTACAGGAAACAAGGATCAAGACCATCCCCATGGAAAAGTAATGAAGAAAAGGAAAATTGCTGTCTGAGGAGGCCTAAGAAATAGCTGTGAAAAGAAGAGAAGCGAAAAGCAAAGGAGAAAAGGAAAGATATAAACATCTGAATGCAGAGTTCCAAAGAAGAGAAAGGAGAGATAAGAAAGCGTTCCTCAGCGATCAGTGCAAAGAAATAGAGGAAAACAACAGAATGGGAAAGACTAGAGATCTTTTCAAGAAAATTAGAGATACCAAGGGAACATTTCATGCAATGATGGGGTCAATAAAGGAAAAATGGTATGGACCTAACAGAAGCAGAAGAAATTAAGAGGTGGCAAGAATACACAGAAGTTGTACAAAAAAATCTTCATGACCAAGATAGTCATGATGGTGTGATTACTGACCTAGAGCCAGACATCCTGGAATGTGAAATCAAGTGGGCCTTAGAAATCATCACTACAAACAAGGCTAGTGGAAGTGATGGAATTCCAGTTGAGCTATTTCAAATCCGGGAAGATGATGCTGTTAAAGTGCCACACTCAATATGCCAGCAAATCTGGAAAACTCAGCAGTGGCCATAGGACTGGAAAAGGTCACTTTTCATTCTAATCCAAAAGAAAGGCAATGCCAAAGAATGCTCAAAGTACGGCACAATTGCACTCATCTCACACGCTAATAAAGTAATGCTCAAATTCTCCAAGCCAGGCTTCAGCAATACGTGAACCATGAACTTCCTGATGTTCAAGCTGGTTTTAAAAAAGGCAGAGGAACCAGAGATCAAGTTGCCAACATCCGCTGGATCATCAAAAAAGCAAAAGAGTTCCAGAAAAACATCTATTTCTGCTTTATTGACTATGCCAAAGCCTTTGACTGTGTGGATCACAAGAAACTGTGGACAATTCTGAAAGAGATGGGAATACCAGGCCACCTGACCTACCTCTTGAGACATTTGTATGCAGATCAGGAAGCAACAGTTAGAACTGGACATGGACCAACAGACTGGTTCCAAATAGGAAAAGGAGTACGTCAAGGCTGTATATTGTCTCCCTGCTTATTTAACTTACATGCAGTGTACATCATGAGAAATGCTGAGCTGGAAGAAGCACAGCTGGAATCAAGATTGCCAGGAGAAATATCAATAACCTCAGATACACAGACACCACCCGTACGGCAGAAAGTGAAGAGGAACTAAAACGCCTCTTGATGAAAGTGGAAGAGAAGAGTGAAAAGTTGGCTTAAAGCTCAACATTCAGAAAACTAAAATCATGGCATCTGGTCCCATCACTTCATGTGAAATAGATGGGGAAACAGTGGAAACAGTGTCAGACTTTATTTTTCTGGGCTCCAAAATCACTGCAGATGGTGACTGCAGCCATGCAATTAAAAGCCGCTTACTCCTTGGAAGGAAAGTTATGACCAACCTAGATAGCATATTCAAAAGCAGAGACATTACTTTGCCAACAAAGGTTCACCTAGTCAAGGCTATCGTTTTTCCTGTGGTCATGTATGGATGTGAGAGTTGGACTGTGAAGAAAGCTGAGTGCCGAAGAATTGATGCTTTTGAACTGTGGTGTTGGAGAAGACTCTTGAGAGTCTCTTGGACTGCACAGAGATCCAACCAGTCCATTCTAAAGGAGATCAATCCTGGGTGTTCATTGGTAGGACTGATGCTGAAACTCCAATACTTTCGCCACCTCATGTGAAAAATTGTCTCATTGGAAAACACCGTGATGCTTGGAGGAGTTGTGGGCAGGAGGAGAAGGGGACGACGGAGGATGAAATGGCTGGATGGCATCACTGACTCGATGGACATGAGTTAGGCTCAACTCCAGGAGTTGGTGATGGACAGGGAGGCCTGGCGTGCTGTGATTCATGGGGTCACAAAGAGTCAGACAAGGCTGAGCAACTGAACTGAACTGAACTGAATATTTCATGGTTCAATGATCTTATGAATATTTCTTTTTTATTATTTTCATAAATAATTCTCAATTTATATTAAACTTTGAGATCAAATCATCCTTAAATCAGCTGTACAAATAAAAGCAAAATCCAGGCTCACCTTACATTTTGCAAAACTTGCATGGTCAGTTAGTTTGTACTTTGCCTTGAGGTGATTGGTCCTTTCCTCTAAAGCATAGTGACTGACACAAGATAGGTTCTCAACAAATGCCTATTAAGAGAATGAATGCTGTTTCTACTATGTTTCTTTACCTCTTCTTCTTCTCTCTCTCTCTCTTTTTTTTTTATTCCAAAGGGCCCTACACAATAGGAGAACTAAGCAACTTTATCAATATGCTGAAAAGTGGTCTGAGAGCCAATATTTTGAGACCGATATAATGTTATTTGTGTAGATACTTGAGGAAAGGACTGGAGCTAAGGGAGAGTTTTAAGTGCCAGTCTCAGCCTATTAGTAGTGATGGTATTGGCTAGAAATGCCTGGAGGCTCTCAGCCCCGGTGAGCTTCCTACAGATATCTCCCGTTCCAAACCCATGCTGTAGCTAGTCTGACCCTTTACGATTAACTACAAGACATAGTTACATCAGGAAGTTATGAAGGAAAAAAGTGTATTATTTACAAACCCTGGAGCACACAAGGCATACCAAGGGACACCCAGCAAGTGTGTGGGAAGAGAGAGCTAGCACTCCCCTGGGGATTTTGTTTTTTCTTTGGGTTGAAAGTGAGGGTCTAGGGTTTTACCAGCTCACTCTTTATGACTGAATTTAAAACATAAAAGTAATATTTTAAAGCATGGGAAGAGAGGGGGAAGAAAATGAAAAATAAAACCCAAGCAAACAAAAAAATCCCACAAGTGGCACAAATGGTCAGTTATTTAAATCAACCAGGATCTCTAAAACAAAATTGTTTCTAGGGTTTTGGAGGAGTGGCATCCAGGCCCTTTATCTAGTCCTGTGGCTAGCAATGTGTTCATTGAGATAACTACTTTTGAAGGGGGTGCCTTTGCAATCACAGTTTAAATCAGGTATTCACATTACAAAAGAAAAATCATAAAGTATCTTTATATAAGTATGTGCGTTCAGAACCACTGCTAGATTTTAAATTGTAATATCCCCTGAAAAATAGCTTTGCACAATCTAATGCAACGTATGATAGATAAGGGTTTTTGAAAAGAAATACATAAGCTGAGATCCTTGTATTCAGGCAGCATCTCTTCCAGTGTTGTATGACACATGTACTATTTTGTTTCTGTGGGGGAGCAAAATTTGCAACCTCAAAATATCTCTTTGGCATGCAGATTATTTCAAGTTGAGGACAGTCAAGGCCCAAAAGACTCAGAAAGAATCTTTGACCTTTCCCCTAACTGCCTAAAGAATGTAGGTGGAGGACCTGTTCCAGGAAGGGAATCAACCCCACAGATAGCAATAATTTGAACAGGGAGGAACCTAGCTAAGAAAATTCCTCTCTGGGTCCCATTGTCACTGCCTGGCCCAGCAAACATTTATTTGCCAAACACATGCTTTTCTATCTCCATGTCAATTGCCTTTTTCCCCTTTGAAATCCAAACCACTAACTATATCAAAATCCTTTTTTGTCTTTAACTGAAGATGGCATTTTAAGGGGAGGGTTTCAACCATTTTGTCAAGTTCTCCTGAGTTTTTCGCATGTACACATGTTATTACACTTTTGTTTGATTTTGTCCTGTTAATTTGTTTCATGTCAATTTAATTCTTAGACCAGACAGAAAAACCGAATAGGGAAGAGGAATATTTCTTTCTCTCTGACATTGTTGAAGAAACCAGTACTCGAGAAACCAAGCACCACACTCAGAGAGTTGGAGAACTCAGGTTTATTATGCAGGTGGAACCAGAGGAGTTAACATTTCAAGATCTGAGCCCTGAACAAAGGGATTACAGAGTTTTTATAGACAGACTGTAGTGGACAACACTAGCTGTTAATAGGCTGGTTTAAACTAAGGGATTTTGCATGCACAGGAACAGTGGTCCAGATGGGGTGGGGGATGCCTGACCTCAACAGGCATGATTAAGCAGATTTGAAGGGGCTGGGCTATTCCAAAGAGCAGGACTAGGGTGAATGAGATAAACTCCATTTCCTAGTATTGCAAGTCCCCACTTTCTGACACTATGTGACCTACGTGATCTAGACTTTGCAAGGGGCAAGATGAGTTACAGAGACAGAAGGAGAAGGAGGTTATGTAAAATTTTAACCTTTCCTCTTCAACACTTCAATTCTGATATATTTGGACTTCTCTGCAGCATTTGACATCATTGACAATCTTACCTGGTCAGCGAACTTCTCATGGATTCCACAACACTGCTCTAGCCTTCCCCTTATCTCTCTAAGAGTTTCTTATCAGAATCCATCCATGGCTTCTCTAGTTGTGAAAATTTACTATAACCCAAAGTTTTTTCTTTGTATTCTCTCTACTCCCTGGCTTCCCAGGTGGCTCAGTGGAAAGAATCCTCCTGCAACGCAGGAGATGCGAGTTCAATCCCTGAATTGGGAAGATCCCCTGAAGAAGGAAATGGCAACCCACTCCAGTATTCTTGCCTGGAAAATCTGATTGACAGAGGAGACTAGCAGGTTACATTCCATGGGATTGCAAAGTTGGGCAAGACTGAGCAACTAAATAACTTTAGTCCCTATTGGCATGTAATTTTTCTCTCTCTCTCTCTCTTTTTTTTTTCTTCTCTTTGTTTACTTATTTTTGGGCCACTCTGTGTGACAATGCAGAATCTTAGTTCCCTGACCAGGGATCAAATCCATGCTCCCTAGAGAGGAAGAGCGAATCCTAATCAGGGGACCATCAGAGAAGTCCTGGCTTGTACTCCTTTGTCACATGCAGGCAAGTATAGCATTTTTGCCACTAACTCTCACATTCCCTCCCTAGTGTTTTCCATAACAACAACAACAAAAGTAAGTATAGTTGTAGTGTAGCCCAAAAGTGGGATTTTAAGTTTAAGATTAAAGAAATGAGGCAGTTTGAGTTGTTTACAAGATCTGGAGGTTGATCATGAGGAAAGGACACTGGAGGAGAGTACAGATACTGACTTTGACAAGGAAAATATCAGGGCACTGAGAAATGGTGTTTGCATCATTATAAAACCATGAAAAAGGAAGACAGGACTTGAGAAGGGGAGAGTTGTGAGACTGTGCCAAATACTTCAATATCAACAAACTTCTTCTATAAGAGGGCAGATAGTAAGTATTCTAGAATTTGAAAGTCATAGGGACTCTTTTGCAATTACTTTGTTGTTCTAATGTAAGAGCAGTTAGAGACACTATATAAAGTGAACAAACATGATTGTTTTCCAAAACATCTTTATTTCCAAAATACTACAGAATAAATTTGGCACATGATCTATAGCTTGCTGACCCCTAAATTAAGGGATTAACCAATAAATAAGTAGGTAGAATAACAAAAAGATACAGAAGGTGCTACAGTTAAATGCCATAAGCCTCCAAAAAGCAAAGAATTTTGCATGAGCACGGTGGAGTAATGATCTAGAAATAGGACAATTATTGCTTTTTGACCTTGAAGTAGGTAGAGAATGGAAAACATGACCATCTATTTTGAGAGGGCTATATGGAAAGTAACGAATGTCCAGTATCAGTAAAAACAAGAAAGAATGTCTAAACAAGAGAGTGGGGATATAGAGTAATTGTAAACCACAGGATGAACACAACTTTGCAGGGCTCTATATATTGACTCACATAAGAGGAATTTGTCATCTATTATTTATATACATATGTATATGCATTAACACACCACATTCCTGGGATACTGGTAAAAATTCAAAATGTTATATATATAGGTATAATTATATACCTTATAACTTTATTTTAAAATGGATTACAATTAATCTTCAAGTTCTTTGCTATTCATGATGGTAACCATAGAAAGAGCTGGCATTGAACTTTTCCTAAGTTCCACAATGATTTATTATTCAAAATTATAGCAGAGTAAATTTTAGCTGTAAAACATGACCTTTCTAGTGTCCTATTTTCTGAAATCTAGCCCAAAGTTATTTGACTTCACACAGAGATTCAATATCATAAATTGTTACCATTCTCTTCAAATCAAAATGTATTGAGCACCACTTTTTATTGTGGTGCAATATGAAAACAGCATTGAATACAAGCACATGCATGCATACAAACACACACAAAGGTATATTTGCATATCACATGTTCTGGTGGGGGGTCTGGGGGCTTCCCTCATAACTCAGATAATCTTCTTGCAATGCAGGAGACTTGGTTCGATCCCTGGGTCAAGAAGATTCCCTTGAGAAAGGAATGGCAACTCACTCCAGTATTCTTGCCTGGAGAAGTCTATGGACAGAGGAGCCTGGTGGGCTACAGTCCATAGGGTTGCAAAGAGTCGAACATGACAGAGCAACTAACACGCACACATGCATGTTCTGGGGACATATTTTGAGAAGAAAATCTCTGTCAAAACTGTCATTCAACATCACTGTTTTGGGGAATGATTTTGATGGAAATGTGATTTAAGACAATACCTCTATCTTACCCATTCTGACAGGAGACTTCTATGCTATATTGCCATTTTCACTCTGTGAGATTCATCATCTTTCACAGCATTGTGTCCTCCACCTGGTAGATTCTGAAGTATAATTTGAGTACTGAATATTATTAACAATAGTTACCATGTTTCAGTACTTTTAATATGCTAGGCATTGTGCTGTCTGATTTACAGACACTGTTGGATGTATCCCACCCAACAGTTTCATGAATTATTCTGATTTTAAAGATGCAGAAATGCAGACTCAGACAGAACACATGAACACATGACCAGAAAATACTGGAAACAAAATTTACACTAGAATCTGTATGGCCTCAAAACAAATATATTTTCTACTACATGGTCTCCCTTAGTTCATTAAGTTTATTAACTATTTAGTGATACATCCACCCTTTAGGCTTATGAAAAGGAAGCTAAGTTTAATGAAATTATTTAAACAATTGTTTAGGAAAATATTTTTAATAATGAAAAAATACCAATGAGATAAAAAAGAAAAGAAATATCCTACTTTATTGAAATAGCCATCTTTTGACAATTTAGTGTCTTGTCATTTCAGATGCATATAATAAGATTTTTAATAAAATGCCATTTTATGATTATAACTTGAGGTTTTTACCATCCTGTTAGTTAGTTGTGAGCATATCATTATGTCATTAAGTTTGTGTATGTCTGATAAGTTTTCACAAAGGGTACATTGTTTCATGGTCTGAATATGGTATTCATTTTTAACCAGTCTTTTAAGGTTGGATATATTCATTATGTAAAAGCATAATTTTTCTATTGTTCAAAATGGTGTGATAAGCATCCTAGTACATACATCTCTTGTGCCTCTATATTTCTTTAGGGTTGAAAGAATAATCATTTATTATTAATATTTGTTTGGTTTTAACAATTATGAATTGAGGAATTCTGTACTACCTGACATGATTCTAGGCACTAAGAAGGCAGAATGGAGGACCCAGGAAAAAAGTCCCATTTATTTATATGCAGAAATTTTATATATTGCAGAAAGGATATTATAAACAAGTGGTGATGGAATTGATTATTCAAACATATTATGTAAACAATTATTTATGTACATAAAAGATACAATTAAAGCCTCAATTTATACCATATCATAAAATGTGAAATGTAAAATTTTTTTAAAAACATTGTAAGAACTACAAGCAAATACCTCAAAATTGAGGAGTAAGGAAAAATTCCTTAAATAAAATCCAAAAATCATAAATCACAATATACCATATTGATAATTATGACTACATTAACACTTAAAACTTTTGAATATCAAAAAACCCTACAAAGATAAATATAAGCCAGAAACTTGGAAAAGATGATTGAAATATAAGAACTAATATTTGTATGTGGAATATTTACATAGCTCTTAAACTAGAATATAAGCTCCATGAGGGCAGAAATTTTTGTCTGTTTTGTTTACTACTAGATATCTAGTACCCAGAATAGAGCTTGGAAAAGAATAGACACTCAATAAATATTGGTTGAATGAATAAATTCCTATACAACAACAGAAAGAGCAAACCACACCAACAGCTGATTCAGAGTAGGAATCTTTAGTGAATAAACATACATAAAGATTCATGAACTCATTACTTATCAAGAAAATACTCATTAAAATAAACATACAATGTTGAACAGTTTCATTCCATTAGATTAGCAAAAAATCAAAATGCTTGATTATATTAATTATTGATAAGGGACTAATGAAACATAATTTCTCATCTATTGTAAGTTGGCATCAAGATTTTCACAAGGATATTAGAGAGAGATTTGACAATGTCCTGTGAAGTTAAAGATACCCATACCCAGACTATGATCTACCATTTCACCTCTATATAGAAATTAATAGGGGACTATATGAACAAATTGTGGTCAATTCGTATATTGAAATTCTAAGAGCAGGAAAAAATACCTTTCAAATGAAAATATTTAAAATTAAAATAATAATAAGTGGAAAATGTAAAGTACAAATGGATATACAGTGTAGCTCTACTTACATAAATTTTTAAACACAAAAATGATATTATGTGTTAATCATTGGTATGTACCTTGTGATGTAAAAACCCAGCAGTAGACAATAAGTATAAACAATGACTTGAAGACAGTGATTCCATGGGGGGATTAGGAAAATGAATTCTGGATTATGGAAACAAAAGTGTTTGCTACAATTATTTTGGTATCTTCTTCATGTTAAATGTGGTTCATAAAGAAAATGGATTGAATATGAGGTAAGGCAGCTTGCACAAAAAAGGAAAGAAAACAATGATGTAATATATTGGCTTTCAAAATAGAATAATATCCCTCTTCCTGTCCAATACCTCTTTTTATCATTTTCTTTTCACCTATACATACCTTCATCTTTTTTCCTCATTTCTTTCTCCATTTATTGCCTCTGATGTTCACAGTGTGGGCTTCATTCTCAGGTAATTCTCTCTGGGCTTCCCTGGTGGCTCAGTGGTAAAGAATCCACATGTCAAGTGCAGGAGACAAGGGTTCAATCCCTGGGTCAGGAGGATCCCCTGGAGTAGGAAATAGCAACCCACTCCAATATTCTTGCCTGGGAAATCCCATGGGCAGAAAAGCCTGGCAGGCTATGGTTCATGGGGTCACAAAAAAGTCAGACATGACTTAGTTACTAAGCAATAAACATATTCTACCTTGTGGTCTAGATGCCTCTAGTTTTCCACGGTCCTATATCACTCTTGGGGGCTTCCCAGGTGGCTAAGTGATGAAGAATCCACCTGCTAATGCAGGAGATGCAAAAGACACATATTCGATGCCTGGGTGGGGAAGATCCCCAGGAGGAGGAGTTGGGAACCTACTCTAGTATTCTTGCCTGGAAGATTTCATGGACAGAGGAGCCTGGTGAGCTACAGTTCATTGGGATTGCAAAAGAGTCAGATATGGCTGAGCACACATATAAGTATCACTCTTAATCTGAATTCACCAGAACTCTCGTTGAATTTGTGTCATAACCTCCTCTCTGTGTACTCTGGACAAGAAGATGAGACACTCTTCTTATTAGAATTGAGTCATTTTTTCCACTTCTGGAAAGATAGCTCTTCCAAAAACAATTACAATGATATTACCAGCAGACAGCAAGGAGATCAAACCAGTCCATCCTAAAGGAAATCAACCCTTAATATTCACTGGAAGGACTGATGATGAAGCTGAATCTCCAATACTTTGGCCATGTGATGTGAGGAGCTGCCTCTTTGGAAAAGACCCTGATGGGAAAGATTGAGGGCAGGAGCAGAAGAGGCTGGCAGAGGATGATATAGTTGGATGCCATCATGGAATCAATGGACATGAGTCTGAGCAAACTCTGGGAGACAGTGAAGGACAGGGAAACCTGGCCTGCTGCAGTCCATGAAGTCTCAAAGAGTGGGACACATCTGAGCAACTGAACAACAACTAGCAGAAGAGTAAAGGAGGTTTTGGCAGGTAAAGTTGGCAGGTCAAGGCTGTATATTGTCACCCTGCTTATTTAACGTATAAGCAGAGTACACCATACAGAATGCCAGCTGGATGAAGCACAAGTTGGAATCAAGATTGCCAGGAGACATATCAATAACCTTAGATACGCAGATGACACCGCCCTTATGACAGAAAGTGAAGAGGAACAGAAGAGCCTCTTGATGAAAGTGAAAGAGGAGATTGAAGTTTAAGCTGGCTTAAAACTCAACATTCAAAAAATGAAGATCATGGCATCTGGTCCCATCACTTCATGGCAAATAGACGGGGAAACAATGGAAACAGTGACAGACTTTATTTTCTTGGGCTCCAGAATCACTGCAGATGTTGACTGCAGCTGTGAAATTAAAAGACCCTTGTTTCTTGGAAGAAAAGCTATTACCAACCAACCTAGGCCGCATCTTAAGCCGAGACATTACTTTGCTAACAATGGTCCATCTAGTTAAAGCTATGGTTTTTCCAGTAGTCATGGATGGATGTGAGAGTTGGACCATAAAGAAAGCTGAGTACTAAAGAATTGATGTTTTTGAACTGTGGTGTTGGAAAAGACTCTTGAGAGTCCCTTGGACTGCAAGGAGATCAAATCAGTCAATCCTAAAGGAAATCAGTCCTGAATATTCATTTGAAGGACTGATGCTGAAGCTGAAGCTCCAATACTTTGGCCACCTGAGGCAAAGATCCAAGTCATTGGAAAATACCATGATGCTGTGAAAGATTGAAGGCAGGAGGAGAAGGGGACAACAGAGGATGAGAAAAAAATGGTTGGATGGCATCACCAACTCAGTGGACATGAGTTTGAGCAAGTTCTGGGAGTTGGTAATGGACAGGGAAGACTGGCGTGCTGCTGTCCATCGGTTCAAAAGAGTAGTACATGACTGAACAACTGAACTGAACTGAAGAAGTGTGTTTTCTTTCATATGGTTAGTAGGCTGTTCAGGGATAAAGGATAGGTACAACAGGGCATTGGGCTTAAACCCTCAGACTTGCCTGCTGCATCTTTCTTTTCCAATGCTGACTCTCCAATCGCTGCTTAGCCCTTGGGCAACCTACTTCTCCAAAGACCTGGCCTCATCTGTCATTTCATCCAGGGTTCCTGGAACCCTGGCATGAGTCTGTTTAGTGATAATTGCCAACTCCATCCAAATCACTTTATATATTTGGAGGAATAAAGTTTCACAGTGATTCTGGGTAACTTGTTTGTGAATAAAATGGCACTCCTCTTGCTAACTGCTTTCAAAAGGTTCTTGTTTTTCTGAAGCTGTTTACCTGCATTTGGTACCACTCAACAATAAGCATTCTGTTACTCCCACAGATCATGTTATCTTTTGCAATTAAAGAAAAATAGGTTTTCAAAGGGTTTATTGTTAGAAGCTGCACCACACAGAACTGTTGGTGTTTGGGTTTGACAAGATGACATTTAGATTTATTTATCTAAACCCAAGGCATAGAATATTTCTGGTATGATAATTATTCTTGGTTTAATAAGCACTTTTAAACTCTGCACTAGACAAAAATTACTCGTACTTCTAAATGCCTTAAAACTGATTATGATTCTCTCTGTGCTAATAATAACACAAAAAATGATGGGTAGGTTGATAGTCGTGAAAGGATAGCAATGTTGTTAAGATCAAAACGTTTGGTTTCATATAAGTCTGCATTAAGTCTTAGGTCAACTTCGTCTGCTTATTGTATGTGTGATTTTGACCAAGGTACTTGATCTCACTGAACTTCAGTTACCTTATCAGAACAGTGGGAACTAAAAATGATGCCTACTACATAGAGCTGCTATGAAGATACAGGATTCAGTGAGATCATGTATGTGAAATTCCTGACATACAATGACCTCTATATATTATCTGTAGACAAAAATTAGCACTAATGTGATTTGAGAATTCAGTTTATAAATGAGTATCAGGGGCTGAATTTACCTTCTTTCCACAAAGGATAGACAAATTAGAAACATTTATGAAACAATGTTTCTCAAGACACGGGGCATTTAGGTAATGAAGGGCCAGGATCCCTGAGAGATGAGAAATAAACAAGGTGAGCCCTGCAGTTATCCCAACTGCCTACTTAGTAAGAATTCCCAGCCAACAGTGCGCAGAGGGAGAACTCAGGCCAAGTCAGATTTTAAACATAAAGTTGAATGGATTGTTTTGAGAATCTGGTAAAATCAAGGCAGCTAGTGATCATAGAACAGAATACCAGAGAGAGAGAGAGCTGTCAGAGAAAACACTCAGGCGATCTGCCGACAATCTCCTTCAAGTATTTAGGAGATTATCAGTCAGAGCATGCTTGTGAGGAAACTAGTCCAGGCTCAGGGGGAAAAATATAATAAAGGATTAGAGGAATCCTTTATGAAGGATGCTACCATGGGGCTAGAAATAGTGCCTGTTCCAATAAGTCAAACTTCAAAATTTCAAAATTTATAGATCTTTTAGTTAATTACACAGGTGGTATTTGCCTCAGTAGTGGGGAATAATTAACCATAGACAACACAGTGTTCAAATCAGATCAGATCAGATCAGATCAGTAGCTCAGTCGTGTCCGACTCTTTGCGACCCCATGAATCGTAGCATGCCAGGCCTCCCTGTCCATCACCAACTCCCAGAGTTCACTCAGACTCACATCCATTAGTCCCACCTAAAAAATCTTGCAAGCAAGATATGAAATGATTAGCTGTTTCCAAGTACTTCACTGAATCCCAGAGCAAAGCTTAATACTCATAGAAATATAAAAATAACAGCACCCAACAAGATAAAATTCACAACATCTGGCATCTAATATAAAGTTACCAGACATGCAAAAGAGCAGGATAATATAAACCATTACAAGGAAAAAAGTTTATCAGTCAAAATCAGCATAAGATGAATATAATAGAATTAACAGACAAGGACTTTAAGACATTTATTATGTTGTATTCCATATGTTCCAAAAGTAGAGACACAGATGATTAAAGATATACTCAAACTTCTATAGATAAAAATTGCAGTGTTTAAGATAAAAATGCATTGCATGAGATTAACACAAATTTAGATGTTGCAAAAGAAAAGATCAATGGACTTGAATTCATAACAAGATAAAGTATTCAAAATAACATGAGATAAAAAACTGAATGGAAAAGCAGTGAACTGTGCTTCAATTATTTTGAAGCAACCTAATTTATGTATAATTGGAGTCCATTAGGATTAAGGCAGAAGAGAGGTGGAAAAAATATCTGATGAAATGCTGGCTTAATTTTTTTCAAAATTTTGAGAAAACAATAAATTTGAAGATTCAAGAACTTAATGAACCCTGAGTACACACAAAAAAGAAAAGTATGACATGGCACATAACAATGAAATTAGTCAATCTGGTCATAAAAGTAAAATTTTAGAAGCAGGTAGAAAAAAGAAAACCACATGTTACATACAGAAGAACAAAATTAAGGAAGTCAGGAGATTATCATTAGAATCAATACAGGTATGAAAAAAGTGCACCTAATTCACCTAATGGACACATATATGGAACACTTCCATCAGCAACAGCAGAATATACATCTTTTTCAGGTATGCACAGAACATTTACCAAAAAAATTGTAAAATAGACCTTCAGATCAGATCAGATCAGTCGCTCAGTCGTGTCCGACTCTTTGCGACCCCATGAACCGCAGCAAGCCAGGCCTCCCTGTCCATCACCAGCTCCCGGAGGTCACTCAGACTCATATCCATCGAGTCAGTGATGCCATCCAGCCATCTCATCCTCTGTCGCCCCCTTCTCCTCCTGCCCTCAATCCCTCCCAGCATCAGAGTCTTCTCCATGAGTCAACTCTTCGCATGAGGTGGCCAAAATACTGGAGTTTCAGCTTTAGCATCATTCCTTCCAAAGAAATTCCAGGATTGATCTCCTTCAGAATGGACTGGTTGGATCTTCTTGCAGTCCAAGGGACTCTCAAGAGTCTTCTCCAACACCACAGTTCAAAAGCATCAATTCTTCGGCACTCAGCCTTCTTCACAGTCCAGCTCTCACATCCATACATGACCACAGGAAAGACCATAGCCTTAGTAAATTTTAAATGACTCAAGTCAGACAAAAATTGATGTTTAGACCAAAATGGAATTAAATTCAAAATCAGTAGCAGAAAGGTCTCTGGAAAATGTTTGAATATTTGCAAACTAAATAATGCACTTTTAACACAGGGATCAAAGAAAAACTCAGAGAAATTTGAAAACATTTTGATTGAATACAATTGAAAATACAATCTAGCAAAACTTATGGTATGTAATTACAGTTGTGATAATAGACAAATTTATATTACCAAATACATCTATGAGTAAAAAAAAAAAAAAAAGGTTTCAAATCAATGACAGCAGCTTATACTTTAAAAAGTGAAAATAATGAGTAAACAAAACCAAAACAAAGAGAAAAATTAAAATAAGCAAAACCAGAATGCAAATCAATGAAATAGAAAGTAAAATAGAGAAAAGTTATTGAAACCACTGGTTCTTTGAGAAACTTAATAAAATTGGTATGCCTGTAGCCAGACTGACCAGAAAAAAAAAAAAAAAAAAAATATATATATATATATAGTTTACTAATATCAAGAATAGGAGAGGTGACATCACTACAGATTCTACAGATTTCAAAAGAAAATAAAGGAATTTTATGAACGATATTGGGTCAATAAATTTTACCACTTAGATGAAATGAAAACATTATTTAAAAGACACAAGCCACTAAAGTTTACTCAAGAACAAATAGACAATATAAATGGTCATGTTTTTATTAAGGAGACTGAATTTTTAGCTAAAAACTTTTGACAAAGAAAACTACAAATCCAGATGACTTCCAGGGCAAATTATGCCAAACATTTAAAGAATATTAACATTGATAATATAAATTTTACCAAAACTCTCCATTTAGTTGAGGAGGAAAGAATACTTCCAAGTTCATTCTGATGGCAAAACCAGACAGACACTATATGAAAAGAAAAGCATGGATCAACATTGTTTATTAATATAGGCACAAAATTTCTTCACGAAATTTTACTAAATCAGATTAAAATATATTAAAATAAATATATAATCAATATAAAGTCAATCATATATCTAGGTCCGTATCTGAATACATGCAATGGACGATCAGAATTTGAACTAAACAATGCCATTTGTAAGAGTAGATGGATGAGTGAGTGAATGTTCAGTCTTTTCTGAATCTTTGTTAACCCCCAAGGACTGTAGTACACGAGGGTCCTCTGTCCATGGGATTTTCCCAGCAAGAATACTGAAGTGGGTTGTCATTTCCTCCTCTAAGTGATCTTCCTGACCCAGGGATCAAACCCATGCCTCCTGCATCTCCTGCATTACAGGCAGATTCTTTACCGCTGAGCCATCAGGGAAGTCCAAGTACGGATATAGCTGACCAAAAATAAGCAAGGTTTCTGCACTGAAAACTACAAAACCCTAATGAAAGAAATTTTAAAGGACTTAAATAAATGGAGAGACATACTTTGTTTTGGATTTTAAGACTCCTTATCGATCCCCACAAGTTGATGTATAGATTCAACACAATATCAATCAACATTCTGGCAGGCTTTATGGAAGAAATCAAAAGACTTATTCTGAAGTGTATTTAGAAATGCAGAGAACCTAGAATAGTCAAAACATTTTTTTTTTAACTTGAAGAATTAACACTATATTATTCCATGGGATTATAAAACATCAATCAGATCAGATCAGATCAGTCGCTCAGTCGTGTCCGACTCTTTGCGACCCCATGAACTGCAGCACGCCAGGCCTCCCTGTCCATCACCAACTCCCGGAGGTCACTCAGACTCACATCCATCGAGTCAGTGATGCCATCCGGCCATCTCATCCTCTGCCGTCCCCTTCTCCTCCTGCCCCCAATCCCTCCCAGCATCAGAGTCTTCTCCAATGAGTCAACTCTTCGCATGAGGTGGCCAAAATACTGGAGTTTCAGGTTTAGCATCATTCCTTCCAAAGAAATCCCAGGGCTGATCTCCTTCAGAATGGACTGGTTGGATCTCCTTGCAGTCCAAGGTACTCTCAAGAGTCTTCTCCAACACCACAGTTCAAAAGCATCAATGCTTTGGCGCTGGAAGGAAAGTTGTGACCAACCTAGATAGCATATTCAAAAGCAGAGACATCACTTTGCCAACAAAGGTTCGCCTAGTCAAGGTTATGGTCTTTCCTGTGGTCATGTATGGATGTGAGAGCTGGACTGTGAAGAAGGCTGAGGGCCGAAAAATTGATGCTTTTGAACTGTGGTGTTGGAGAAGACTCTTGAAAGTCCCTTGGACTGCAAGGAGATCCAACCGATCCATTCTGAAGGAGATCAGCCCTGGGATTTCTTTGGAAGGAATGATGTTAAAGCTGAAACTCCAGTATTTTGGCCACCTCATGCGAAGAGTTGACTCATTGGAGAAGACTCTGATGCTGGGAGGGATTGAGGGCAGGAGGAGAAGGGGACGACAGAGGATGAGATGGCCTGATGGCATCACTGACTCGATGAATGTGAGTCTGAGTGACCGAGAGCTGGTGATGGATAGGGAGTCGGTGATGGATGGTGATGGATGCAAAGAGTCGGAAATGACTGAGCAACTAATCTGATCTGATCAGCCTTCTTCACAGTCCAGCTCTCACATCCATACATGACCACAGGAAAGATCATAGCCTTGACTAGGCGAACCTTTGTTGGCAAAGTAATGTCTCTGCTTTTGAATATGCTATTTAGGTTGGTCATAACTTTCCTTCCAAGGAGTAAGCGTCTTTTAATTTCATGGCTTCAGTCACCATCTGCAGTGATTTTGGAGCCCAGAAAAATAAAGTCTGACACTGTTTCCACTGTTTCTCCATCTATTTCCCATGTAGTGATGGGACCGGATGCCATGATCTTCGTTTTCTGAATGTTGAGCTTTAAGCCAACCTTATCACTCTCCACTTTCACTTTCATTAAGAGGCTTTTTAGCCCCTCTTCACTTTCTGCCATAAGGGTGGTATCATCTGCATATCTGAGGTTATTGATATTTCTCCCAGCAATCTTGATTCCAACTTGTGTTTCTTCCAGTCCAGCGTTTCTCATGATGTACTCTGCATATAAGTTAAATAAACATGGTGACAATATACAGCCTTGACGTACTCCTTTTCCTATTTGGAACCAGTCTGTTGTTCCATGACCAGTTCTAACTGTTGCTTCCTGACCTGCATACAGATTTCTCAAGAGGCAGATCAGGTGGTCTGGTATTCCCATCTCTTTCAGAATTTTCCATAGTTTATTGTGATCTACACAGTCAAAGGCTTTGGCATAGTCAATAAAGCAGAAATAGATGTTTTTCTGGAACTCTCTTGCTTTTTCCATGATCCAGCAGATGTTGGCAATTTGATCTCTGGTTCCTCTGCCTTTTCTAAAACCATCTTGAACATTAGGAAGTTCACGATTCACATATTGCTGAAGCCTGTCTTGGAGAATTTTGAGCATTACTTTACTAGCGTGTGAGATGAGTGTAATTGTTCGGTAGTTTGAGCATTCTTTGGCATTGTCTTTCTTTGGGATTGGGATGAAAACTGACCTTTTCCAATCTTGTGGCCACTGCTGAGTTTTCCAAATTTGCTGGTATATTGAGTGTAGCACTTTCACAGCATCATCTTTCAGGATTTGGAATAGCTCCACTGGAATTCCATCACCTCCACTAGCTTTGTTCGTAGTGATGCTTTCTAAGGCCCACTTGACTTCACATTCCAGGATGTCTGGCTCTAGGTCAATGATCACACCATCATGATTATCTGGGTCTTGAAGCTCTTTTTTGTACAGTTCTTCTGTGTATTCTTGCCACCTCTTCTTAATATCTTCTGCTTCTGTTAGGTCCATACCATTTCTGTCCTTTATCGAGCCTATCTTTGCATGAAATGCTCCTTTGGTATCTCTGATTTTCTTGAAGAGATCCCTAGTCTTTCCCATTCTGTTGTTTTCCTCTATTTCTTTGCATTGATCACTGTAGAACGCTTTCTTATCTCTTCTTGCTATTCTTTGGAACTCTACATTTAGATGTTTATATCTTTCCTTTTCTCCTTTGCTTTTCGCTTCTCTTCTTTTCACAGCTATTTGTAAGGCCTCCCCAGACAGCCATTTTGCTTTTTTGCATTTCTTTTCCATGGGGCTGGTCTTGATTCCTGTCTCCTGTACAATGTCACAAACCTCATTCCATAGTTCATACATCAGGGTTAAGTTTGGTGTTTACATTCAGTGGGTTTGGATACATGTATAATGACATGTATCCACCATTATACAATCATACAGAATCCTTTCACTGCCCTACATATCCTCTGTGTGTCGTCACCTAGTCATCATCTTTTCCTGTGCTTTTAACCCCTGGCAAACAGTGATCTTTTTACTATCTCCATACTTTTGCCTTTTCCAGAATGTCATATATTTGGAAACATAGTATGTAGCCTTTTGCAGATTTGCTTCTTTCACTTAGTATAATAATATTCATTTAAGGAGGTCCTTCCATGTTGTTTTCAGGATTTGATAGGTCATTTTTTGTTAGGGATGAATTAATATTCTATTGCCTGGATATATCATAGCTTCTTTATCTATTTACCTACTGAAGGACATACTGGCTTCTTCCAAGCTTTGGCAGCTATGAATAAAGCTGCTATAAACATCTGTGTGCATGTTTTTGTGTGGACATAAGCTCTCAATGGGGCTTCCCTGGTGGCTCAGATGGTAAAGGATCCACCTGCAATGCAAGAGATGATCCCCTGGAGAAAGGAATGGGATCCTATTCCAGTATTCTTGCCTGCAGAATCCCCATGGACAGAGGAGCCTGGTGGGCTACAGCCCATGTACTCTCAAAGAGTTGGACATGACTAAACGACTCACACACACACAGAAGCTCTAAACTCCTTTGGGCAGATACCATGGTGCATGATTGCTAGATCATATGTTAAGAGTATGCTTAATTCAGTGCTCTTTTTGGCAGGACATATACTAAAGAGTGTGTTTAATTTACAAGGAACCACTAAACTTTCCTGGCTGTACTATTTTGCATTTCCACCAGCAATGAATGAGAACTCCTGTCACTCTACATCCTTGCAAACATTGAGTTTTATCCGTGTTCTGGGTGTTGGCCATCCTATTATGTGTGTTGATGTCTGTTAAGGCCTTCAGCCCATTTTTTAATTGAGTTATTTTTTTATTGTTGAGTAGTAAGTGTTCTTTGTATACTTTGGATGCCAGTCCTTTATCAGATGTCTCTTTTGCACAGATACATATTGTATCCCGATCTGTAGCTTGTCTTCTAATTCTCATTGTTTTCTTTTTAATTTTCATTGTCTTTTTTCTAGATTATGAATAATCTTATTATAAGATTACATGTAGCTGTGAGGAACAAAGCAGGCTCATAAGAACAGAAAAGAGGATTTTAGGGAGAGTGGTGTCTGTGAGCAGGTCCAGCTGCTAAGTCACGCCAATCGTGTCTGACTCTGGGCAACCCCATAGACGGCAGCCCACCAGGCTCCCCTGTCCCTGGGATTCTCCAGGCAAGAACACTAGAGTGTGTTGCCATTCCTTCTCCAATGCATGAAAGTGAAACGTGAAAGTGAAGTTGCTCAGTCGTGTCTGACTCTTTGTGACCCCATGGACTGCAGCACATCAGGCTCCTCTGTCCATGGGATTTTCCAAGCAAGAGTACTGGAGTGGGGTGCCATTGCCTTCTCCAGTGAGAGGTCCTAGGGAGCAGAAATTTGTGAGTCTTCTGGATAGTATCAGATCAGCTTTTGACTCAGTCAATAGTGACTGTGATCTGTGGCTCACTGTTTTCCTTTATCTTTTCTCCACACCTAAAAACATATAACTGGCATACAATAAACTATACTATACTTTTTCAAAGGCATACAATTTAATAGCTTCTGACATATTGTACCTGAGAAATCATTACCACAATCAAGACAGTTAACATATTGATCAGCCCCAAAGTTTCCTCATGTTCTTTTTCTTTAAAAATATTTATTTATTTTTATTGAGGTATATATGCTTTACAATATCGTGTTACTTTCTGCTGTACAATTCAGTGAATCAACTATAATTATACATATATCCCCTCCCTATTGTGTTAGGGGAAGCACACTGATTGCAACCACCCACCCTTGCCAGGCACCATAGTAACCATTTGCATGAGTTGTTTTATGACAGGAGGTCCTCGTAAGGAACAGGGAACTAATAAGCCTCCACCAACCAGAAGAGTTTGGGAAAGGTAAAATTGAGACCCCACCTGACTGCCCACCTCCCAGAATCCTTCTCTCTGGCATCCATCTTGGCTGAACAAGGTGTGCACCACCAGGAAGAACTCTGAGTCAGAATGATTGGCTAAGGACAACCCAGAAACTAATCCCATCACCATAAAACCCAAGACTGCAAGCCATGAGACAGAGCTGTTCTCCTGGGTTCCCTTACCCTACTGCTCTCCACCCGGGTGCCCTTTCCCAATAAAAACTCTTGCTTTGTCAGCAGATGTGTCTCCTCAGACAATTTATTTCTGAGTCTTAGACAAGAGCCCAGTTTTGGGCCCTGGAAGGGGTCCCCTTTCCTGCAACAATTGGATCTTCTTTCCACTTCTCCCTGCCCAATCCCACCCTTCTAGGTTACCACAGAGCACTGAATGGAGCTTACCTCAGCTTCCCACTAATCATTTCTTCATGTCCTCTCTTTATTATTATTATTATCCTCATGTTCTTTTGCAGTCTCTCCCTCCTTATCCTTTCTGTCTCCTTCCTCACTCTCGCTCTGTCACAAGAGACTGGTTTGTATTTTCTAAATTTTTATATAACTAGAATCATAGTGTGTGTGTTTGTGTGTGTGTGTATATATATATATATATATATATACATACATACATACATATACATATATATATACACATACTATACACTGTTGTTAACTATAGTCATCATGCTCTACATTACATCTCCAGGACTTATTCATCTTATACTAGAAATTTGGACCTTTTGACCAATTTCACTCATTTCCTCCATGTTTTCACTATTGTAAATAATACCACCGGGAGCATGGGGATCCAGATATCGCTTAAGGACAGTGATTTTAATTCATTTGTATATATAATCAGAAGTGGAATCACTGGATCATATGGTGATTCCCCTTTTAATTTTTTGAGGAAGTTCCATGTTGTTTTTCACAGTGGCTGCACCAGTTTATATTCCAATTTGTGCATTCCCAACAATGCACCAAGTGCTCCTTTTTATCCACATCTTCACGAGGATTTGTAATTTCTCTCTCTCTCTTTTTATTTAGAAATAGTTTTATTTTCTGTTACAGGCATTGTTATACTTCCTTCAGGAAGGAAGCCTGACAGTCTGACCTTTTTTTTTCTTTTTTTCTTTTAATTGGAGGCTAATTACTTTACAATATTTTACTGGTTTTGCCATACATTGTTATGAATCAGCCATGGATATACATGTGCTCCCTGTCCTGAATTTCCTTCCTACCTCCCTCCTGATCCCATCCCTTTGGGTCATACCAGTGCACCAGCCCTGAGTACCCTGTCTCATGCATCGAACATGGATTGGTGATCTGTTTCACATATGATAATATACATGTTTCAATGTTATTCTCTTAGATCATCCCACCCTTGCTTTCTTCCACAGAGTCCAAAAAACTGTTCTATACATCTGTTACTTTTGCTGTCTCACATATAGGATTATAATTACCATCTTTCTAAATTCCATATATATGCATTAGTATACTGTATTGGTGTTTTTCTTTATGGCTTACTTCTATATAATAGGCTCCAGTTTCATCCACCTCATTAGAACTGATTCAAATGTATTCTTTTTAATGGTTGAGTAATATTCCATTGTGTATATGTACCACAGCTTTCGTCTGCTGATGGACATCTAGTTGCTTCCAAATCCTCGCTATTATAAACAGTACTGTGATGAACATTGGGGTATACGTGTCTCCTTCAATTCTGGATTCCTCGGTGTGTATGCCCAGCAGTGGGATTGCTGGGTCATATGGCAGCTCTATTTCCAGTTTTTTAAGGAATCTTGACACTGTTCTCCATAGTGGCTGTACTAGTTTGCATTCCCACCAACAGTGTAAGAGGGTTCCCTTTCCTCCACACACTCTCCAGCACTTATTGCTTGTAGACTTTTGGATAGCAGCCATTCTGACCAGCGTGAGATGGTACCTCATTGTGGTTTTGATTTGCATTTCTCTAATAATGAGTGTATCTTTTCATATGTTTGTTAGCCATCTGTATGTCTTCTTTGTAGAAATCTCTGTTTAGTTCTGTGGCACATTTTTTGATTGGGTCATTTATTTTTCTGGAATTGAGCTGCAGGAGCTGCTTGTATATTTTTGAGATTAATTCTTTGTCAGTTGCTTCATTTGCTATTATTTTCTCCCATTCTGAAGGCTGTCTTTTCACCTTGCTTATAATTTACTTCGTTATGCAAAAGCTTTTAAGTTTAGTTGAGTCACATTTGTTTATTTTTGGTTTTATTTCCATTACTCTGGGAGGTGGGTCATAGAGGATCCTGCTGTGATTTATGTCAAAGGGTGTTTTACCTATGTTTTCCTCTAGGAGTTTTATAGTTTCTGATCTTACATTTAGAACCTTAATCCATTTTGAGTTTATTTTTGTGTATGGTGTTAGAAAGTGTTCTAGGTTCATTCTTTTACAAGTGGTTGACCAGTTTTCCCAGCACCACTTTTTAAAGAGATTGTCTTTTCTCAATTGTATATTCTTGCCTTCTTTGTCCAAGATAAGGTGTCCATAGGTGCATAGATTTATCTCTGGGCTTTCTATTTTGTTCCATTGATCTATATTTCTGTCTTTGATGACTGACTTGATGACTGTAGCTTTGTAGTATAGCCTGAAATCAGGCAGGTTGATTCCTCCAATTCCATTCATCTTTCTCAAGATTGCTTTGGCTATTTGAGTTTTTTTTTTTTTTTTTTTTTCGTATTTCCATACAAATTGTGACATTATTTGTTCTAGTTCTCTGGAAAAAAAAAAAAAAACAACAACAACAAAAAAAACAAAACAAAACCCTTTGGTAGCTTGATAGGGATTGAATTGAATAGATTGCTTTGGGTAGTATACTCATTTTAACTATATTGATTCTTCCAATACAGGAACATGGTATATTTCTCCATCTATTTCTGTCCTCTTTGATTTTTTTCATCAGTGTTTTATAGTTTTATATATATAGGTCTTTTGTTTCTTTAGGTAGATATATTCCTAAGTATTTTATTCTTTTCTTTGCGATCGTGAATGGAATTGTTTCCTTAATTTCTCTTTCTGTTTTCTCATTGTTAGTGTATAGGAGTGCAAGTGGTTTCTGTGTGTTAATTTTATTTCCTGAAACTTTACTATATTCATTGATTAGCTCTAGTAATCTTCTGGTGGACTCTTTAGGGTTTTCTACGTAGAGGATCATGTCATCTGCAAAGATAGAGTTTTATTTCTTCTTTTCCAATCTGGATTACTTTTTTTTTTTTTCTGCTCTGATTGCTGTGGTCAAAACTTACAAAACTATGTTGAACAGTAGTCATGAGACTGGACACCCTTGTCTTGTTCTTGACTTTAAGGGAAATGCTTTCAATTTTTGACTGTTGGGGATAATGTTTGCTGTGGCTTTGTCATATATAGCTTTTATTATGTTGAGGTATGTTCCTTCTATTCCTGCTTTCTGGAGGGTTTTTATCATAAATTGATGTTGAATTTTGTCAAAGGCTTTCTCTGCATCTATTGAGATAACCATATGGTTTTTGTCTTTCAATTTGTTAACGTGGTGTATTACATGATTGATTTGTGGATATTGAAGAATCCTTGCATCCCTGGGATAAAGTCTCCTCAGTCATGATGTATGATCTTTTTAATATGTTGTTGGATTCTGTTTGCTAGAATTTTGTTAAGGATTTTTGCATTTATGTTGATTAGTGATATTTGGCCTGTAGTTTTCTTTTTTTGTGGCATTTTTCTGGTTTGGTATTACAGTGATGGTGGCCTATTGTATGGAATATCTTTTTCCAGCCCTTCACTTTCAGTCTGTATGTGTCCCTTGTTTTGAGGTGGGTCTCTTGTAGACAACATATATAGGGGTCTTGTTTTTGTATCCATTCAGCCAGTCTTTGTCTTTTGTTTTGGGCATTCAACCCATTTACATTTAAGGTAATTATTGGTAAGTATGATCCCATTGCCATTTACCTTTTTTTTGCAGTGGCGGGCTTCGAGTTTATACACCCTTTCTGTTTTTCCTGTTTAAAGAAGATCATTTAGCATATGTTGAAGAGCTGGTTGGTGGTGCTGAATTCTCTCAACTTTTGCTTGTCTATAAAGCTTTTGATTTCTCCTTCATATTTGAATGAGACCCTTGCTAGGTACAGTAATCTGGGTTGTAGGTTATTCTCTTTCATCACTTTCAGTATGTCCTGCCATTCCCTTCTAGTCTGAAGTGTTTCTATTGAAAGATCAGCCTTTATCATTATGGGAATCCACTTGTGTCTTATTTTTTGTTTTTCTTTTGCTGCTTTTAATATTTGTTCTTTGTATTTGATCTTTGTTAATTTGATTAATATGTGTCTTGGGGTGTTTTGTATTGGGTTTATCCTGTTTCAGACACTCTTGGTTTCGTGAGAGGTTTTGGGACTTTCTGGGTTTCTCTGCAAGGAGATCCAACCAGTCCATTCTAAAGGAGATCAGCCCTGGGATTTCATTGGAAGGAATGATGCTGAAGCTGAAACTCCAGTGCTTTGGCCACCTCATGCAAAGAGTTGACTCATTTGGAAAAGACTTTGATGCTGGGAGGGATTGGGGGCAAGAGGAGAAGGGGACGACAGAGGATGAGATGGCTGGATGGCATCAGTGACTTGATGGACATGAGTCTGAGCGAACTCCAGGAATTGGTGATGGACAAGGAGGCCTGGCGTGCTGCAATTCATGGGGTCGCAAATAGTCAGACATGACTGAGTGACTTATCTGATCTGATCTGATCTGGGTTTCATGGGCTTGGGTGACTATTTCCCTCCCCATTTTAAGGACGTTTTCATCTATTATCTTCTCAAGTATTCTTTCATGGCCTTTTTGGTCTTCTTAATCTGGGACTCCTATGATTTGAATGTTGGGGCGTTTGACATTGTCCCAGAGGTCTCTGAGGTTGTCCTCATTTCTTTTAATTCTTTTTCTTTTTTCCTATATGCTTAATTTATTTCCACCATTCTGTATTCTACCTCACGTATCCTATCTTCTGTCTCTGTTATTCTGTTTGTTCCCTCTAGAGTGTTTTTGATCTAATTTATTGCATTATTCATTATTGACTGACTCCTTTTTTTTAATTTCTTCTATGTCCTTTTTAAACATTTTTTGCATCTTTTCAATTCTTGTTTCCAGGCTATTTATCTGTAACTCCATTTTGTTTTCAAGATTCTGGATCGTTTTTATTATCATTATTCTGAATTCTTTTTCAGGTAGACTCCCTATCTCCTCTTCTTTTGTTTGTTTTTTGGGGCCTTTGTCACATTCCTTTACCTGCTGAGTATTTCTCTGCATTTTCATCTTGTTTAGATTGCTGTGTTTCGGGTGGCTTTTCAGTATTATGGCAGTTTGTGGTTTATCTTTATTGTGGAGGTTCCTTGCTGTGGGTGGGGTTTGACAGGTGGCTTGTCAAGGTTTCCTGGTTAGGGAAGCTTGTGTCAGTGTTCTGGTGGGTGGAGCTGGATTTCTTCTCTCTAGAGTGCGACATGACTGAGCGACTTCACTTTCACTTTTCCCTTTCATGCATTGGAGAAGGAAATGGCAACCCACTCCAGTGTTCTTGCCTGGAGAATCCCAGGGACGGGGGAGCCTGGTGGGCTGCCGTCTATGGGGTCGCACAGAGTCGGAAACGACTGAAGCGACTTAGCAGCAGTAGCAGAGTGCAATGAAGTGTCCAGTCATGAGTTTTGAGATGTCTAGGGATTGATGTGACTTTGGGCAGCCTGTATTTTGAAGCTCTGGGCTATGTTCCTGCATTACTGGAGAATTTGCATGGTATGTCTTGCTCTGGAACTTGTTGGCTCTTGGGTGGAGCTTGGTTTCAGTGCAGGTATGGAGGCTTTTGGATGAGCTCTTATCAATTAATGTTCCCTGGAATCAGGAGTTCTCTGGTATTCTCAGGCTTTGGACTTACGCCTCCTGCCTCTGGTTTTCCATCTTATTCTTACAGTAGACTCAGGACTTCTCCATCTCTACAGCACTGATGATAAAACATCTAGGTTAATGATGAAAAGTTTCTCCACAGTAAGGGACACCCAGAGAGGTTCACAGAGTTACATGGAGATGAGAAGAGGGAGGAGGGAGATAGACGTGACCAGAAGGAGAAGAGGGGGAATAAAAAGGGGAGAGAGCAAGCTAGCCATTAATCAATTCCTTATGTGCTCTCCACAGTCTGGACCCCTCAGAGAGGATTCACGGAGTTACAGAGAAGAGACAATGGAGGAAGGAGACAGGTGACCAGGAGGAGAAAAGGGGGAAATCAAAAGTAGAGAGACAGATCCAGCCAATGATCAGTTCCTGAAGTGTTCTCCACAGCCCAGAACACACAAAGAGATTTACAGAGTTGGGTAGAGAAGAGAAGAGGGAGAGAGGAGATAGAGGCGACCTGGTGGAGAAAAAAGAGAGTCAAAAGGGGGAGAGAGCAGTTAAGCCAGTAATCACACTCCCAAGTAAAAATGGGTACTGAAGATTGGGTTCTTAAAGATACAAAATTAATAACAAATACCAAAAAGCAAAGATTAAAAATGTAGAGTGGAGGTCAGACTCTCAAAAATACAATATTTAAAAAAATACAATCATAAAATTTATAAAAAATCAGATCAGATCAGATCAGATCAGTCGCTCAGTCGTGTCCAACTCTGCGACCCCATGAACTGCAGCACACCAGGCCTCCCTATTCAACACCAGCTCTCGGAGGTCACTCAGACCCACATTCATCGAGTCAGTGATGCCATCCAGCCATCTCATCCTCTGTCGCCCCCTTCTCCTCCTGCCCCCAATCCCTCCCAGCATCAGAGTCTTCTCCAATGAGTCAACTCTTCACATGAGGTGGCCAAAATACTGGAGTTTCAGCTTTAGCAGCATTCCTTCCAAAGAAATCCCAGGGCTGATCTCCTTCAGAATGGACCGGTTGGATCTCCTTGCAGTCCAAGGGACTCTCAAGAGTCTTCTCCAACACCACAGTTCAAAAGCATCAATTCTTTGGCGCTCAGCCTTCTTCACAGTCCAGCTCTCACATCCATACATGACCACAGGAAAGACCATAGCCTTGACTAGGTGAACCTTTTTTGGCAAAGTAATGTCTCTGCTTTTGAATATGCTATCTAGGTTGGTCATAACTTTCCTCCCAAGGAGTAAGCGTCTTTTAATTTAATGGCTGCAGTCACCATCTGCAGTGATTTTGGAGCCCAGAAAAATAAAGTCTGACACTGTTTCCACTGTTGCCCCATCTATTTCCCATGTAGTGATGGGACCAGATGCCATGATCTTCGTTTTCTGAATGTTGAGCTTTAAGCCAACCTTTCCACTCTCCACTTTCACTTTCATCAAGAGGCTTTTTAGTTCCTCTTCACTTTCTGCCATAAGGGTGGTATCATCTGCATATCTGAGGTTATTGATATTTCTCCCGGCAATCTTGATTCCAGCTTGTGTTTCCTCCAGTCCAGCATTTCTCATGATGTACTCTGCATATAAGTTAAATAAACACGGTGACAATATACAGCCTTGACGTACTCCTTTTCCTATATGGAACCAGTCTGTTGTTCCCTGACCAGTTCTAACTGTTGCTTCCTGACCTGCATACAGATTTCTCAAGAGGCAGATCAGGTGATCTGGTATTCCCATCTCTCTCAGAATTTTCCACAGTTTATTGTGATCCACACAATCAAAGGCTTTGGCATAGTCAATAAAGCAGAAATAGATGTTTTTCTGGAACTCTCTTGCTTTTTCCATGATCCAGCAGATGTTGGCAATTTGATCTCTGGTTCCTCTGCCTTTTCTAAATCCAGCTTGAACATCAGGAAGTTCACGGTTCACATACTGCTGAAGCCTGGCTTGGAGAATTTTGAGCATTACTTTACTAGCGTGTGACATGAGTGCAATTGTGCGGTAGTTTGAGCACTCTTTGGCATTGCCTTTCTTTGGGATTGGGATGAAAACTGACCTTTTCCAATCTTGTGGCCACTGCTGAGTTTTCCAAATTTGCTGGCATATTGAGTGCAGCACTTTCACAGCATCATCTTTCAGGATTTGGAACAGCTCCACTGGAATTGCATCACCTCCACTAGCTTTGTTCGTAGTGATGCTTTCTAAGGCCCACTTGACTTCACATTCCAGGATGTCTGGCTCTAGGTCAGTGATCACACCATCATGATTATCTGGGTCGTGAAGCTCTTTTTTGTACAATTCTTCTGTGTATTCTTGCCACCTCTTCTTAATATCTTTTGCTTCCGTTAGGTCCATACCATTTCTGTCCTTTATCAAGCCCATCTTTGCATGAAATATTCCTTTGGTATCTCTGATTTTCTTGAATAGATCCCTAGTCTTTCCCATTCTGTTGTTTTCCTCTATTTCTTTGCATTGATCGCTGAAGAAGGCTTTCTTATCTCTTCTTGCTATTCTTTGGAACTCTGCATTCAGATGTTTATATCTTTCCTTTTCTCCTTTGCTTTTCGCTTCTCTTCTTTTTGCAGCTATTTGTAAGGCCTCCCCAGACAGCCATTTTGCTTTTTTGCATTTCTTTTCCATGGGGCTGGTCTTGATCCCTGTCTCCTGTACAATGTCACGAACCTCATTCCATAGTTCATCAGGCACTGTATCTATCAGATCTAGGCCCTTAAATCTATTTCTCACTTCCACTGTATAATCATAAGGGATTTGATTTAGGTCATACCTGAATGGTCTAGTGGTTTTCCCTACTTTCTTCAATTTCAGTCTGAATTTGGCAATAAGGAGTTCATGGTCTGAGGCACAGTCAGCTCCTGGTCTTGTTTTTGCTGACTGTATAGAGCTTCTCCATCTTTGGCTGCAAAGAATATAATCGATCTGATTTCGGTGTTGACCATCTGGTGATGTCCATGTATAGAGTCTTCTCTTGTGTTGTTGGAAGAGGGTATTTGCTATGACCAGTGCATTTTCTTGGCAAAACTCTGTTAGTCTTTGCCCTGCTTCATTCCGTGTTCCAAGGCCAAATTTGCCTGTTACTCCAGGTGTTTCTTGACTTCCTACTTTTGCATTCCAGTCCCCTATAATGAAAAGGACATCTTTTTGGGGTGTTAGTTCTAAAAGGTCTTGTAGGTCTTCATAGAACCATTCAACTTAAGCTTCTTCAGCATTACTGGTTGGGGCATAGACTTGGATTACTGTGACATTGAATAGTTTGCCTTGGAAACGAACAGAGATCATTCTGTCGTTTTTGAGATTGCATCCAATTACTGCATTTCGGACTCTTTTGTTGACCATGATGGCCACTCTGTTTCTTCTGAGGGATTCCTGCCCACAGTAGTAGATATAATGGTCCTCTGAGTTAGCTTTAAAATAGGGAATTTTTTTGCATGGTAATAGTAGGTTATAAAAATGAAAAAGTAGTAATAGAGGACTTAAAAATAAAAAAAATTAAAGTTTAAAAATGATAACCAGATCAGATCAGATCAGTCACTCAGTCGTGTCCGACAAGTGGGCCTTAGAAAGCATCATTACGAACAAAGCTAGAGGAAGTGATGGAATTCCAGTTGAGCTATTCCAAATCCTGAAAGATGATGCTGTGAAAGTGCTGCACTCAATATGACAGCAAACTTGGAAAACTCAGCAGTGGCCACAAGATTGGAAAAAGTCAGTTTTCATCCCAATCCCAAAGAAAGTCAATGCCAAAGAATGCTCAAACTACTGCACAATTGCACTCATCTCACACGCTAGTAAAGTAATGCTCAAAATTCTTTAAGCCAGGCTTCAGCAATATGTGAACCGTGAACTTCCTGATGTTCAAGCTGGTTTTAGAAAAGGCAGAGGAACCAGAGATCAAAAATGATAATAGTAAAAATATATCTAGGAATTTCTCTGGAGCTGTTGCAGGCACTGTGGGGTCAGTTCAGTTTCAGATAGTTCCTTGAGCCAGTTTATACTTCTCAAGATCTATAGGCTCCTTCCAATGAAGTCAGTGCTAACTACTGACTGTAGTTTTAATCTGTTGCACCTGTCACTTCCAAAGCAGTTCCCTCTGTTTACTTTAGCTTCTTCTGTTTGCTGGTCTCTTCAGCGTCTGATTTCTCCCCTGACACAAGAGGGAGAAGGTGATCACTTATTTAGGTTCACTTGTTCAGACGTGCTGTGTGGAGGGAGGAACACTGCAAACGAATATCACTGGCATGTGTGGGGAGTGCTCGCACTGTCTCAGCCACACTGGGTTTGCCCCTGCTCATGGTGTGTGCACTTTCTCAGTCTACACTTCTCAGGCTCTAGGTTGCTCTGCCAGGGAACTGTCTGACGTTGGCCTTGGGTTGCCTGTACTTCACAGGTCTAAGCTACTCAGGTTCAGGTTCTCAGGTACTCCACACAGGTGCAGACTTGGTTGGGCCTGCGTTTTGTGCCCCTCCCAGGTCCAAGCAGCTCAGGCGACCAGGTGCTTGGGGAGCACAGTCTCCCCAGGTGGGGAATGCATCTGATCACCTCCCAGGTCCCATCCACTAGGTTTCCTGGGTTGCAGCTGGAGCGCCCATCTCAAGTGTGCTGTGTGTCTCTTCTGGGGAGCTGATCTCTGGCTGCAACTCTCCCAGTGGATATCAACCGTCCAGAATCCGAAGAATTCTTGGTTAGCACCTGGGAGCCTGCTTGCAGTTTGGTAGAGGATGCCTCTCTGGGGCAGAGATTGCCCCTTCCCTACTCTGTCTTCCCCACAACTTGCCTCCCTCTCTCTGGTGGGGGATGGGCTGGTCCACAGCCAGCTAGCTCTCCTCTGGTATTCACTCATTCCTTTTCTCTGTGAGCGGGCCTGGCAGTGCCTTAGGTTAGGGCTTTTCGTGGGATAGTTCTCTCTCTCTCTCTCTCTCTCTCACTCACTTAAAAAAATCGTTTTTCTCTCTCTGGCTATCCCACAGTTTGGGTTGCTTTCTCACATTAGTTCCCTCAGATTGCCCACAGGGCATTCAGGCCTGGTCCTTACCCTAAGCAATGCAGCCTGCGCATCCCTGTTCAGCCCCCGCTTGCTGGTGCCAGATGTGAGCAATGGGAGTTGCTGTTAGGCAGGCAATCTGTGGGATTTATTTGTTTTTCCTCCTGGTTATGTTGCCCTCTGAGATTCCAAAACTTCCCACAGACCCCCAGTGAGAGTGTTTCCTGGTGTTTGGAAACCTCTCCTCTTTTAAGACTCCCTTCTCGAGACAGATCTCCATCCCTCCCTCTTTTGTCTCTCTTTTTATATTTTGTCCTATCTCCTTTTGAAGACAATGGGCTGACTTTCTGGATGCCTGATGTCCTCTGCCAGCATTCAGAAGTTGTTTTGTGGAGTTTGCTCAGCATCCAAATGTTCTTTTGTTGAATTTGTGGGGAGAGAAAGTGGTCGCCCCGTCTTATTCCTCTGCCATCTTAGGACCACCCCTCTAATTTTCATTTCACAGATCAGATTTTAATTTTAATGAAGTCTAGCTTATCAGTTGTTTGTTTTATGCATCCTATCTTTGTTGTATCTTCAAAGTCACTGCTGTATTCAAGTTCATCTAGTTGTTCTCCTATATTATCTTCTAAGAGATTTGAATTTAAGCCTATGAACCATGTTGAGTAAATTCATATTAAGGATGTAAGGTTTGTCTGTCTGTTTAATATATGGGTTTAGTGTGCTAATTGTTGTTCCAACTTCAGCCTTTTAAGCACATCTGCTGCTCTAGTTTCCATATAGTCTTTATTCTCCATCTACAATTATTTTATTTCATTTATTTGTGTGATTGATTCCTCCCTGGTCAGATCAGATCAGATCAGTCACTCAGTCGTGTCCGACTCTTTGCGACCCCATGAATTGCAGCACGCCAGGCCTCCCTGTCCATCACCAACTCCTGGAGGTCACTCAGACTCACACCCATCGAGTCAGTGATGCCATCCAGCCATCTCATCCTCTGTCGTCCCCTTCTCCTCCTGCCCCCAATCCCTCCCAGCATCAGAGTCTTCTCCAATGAGTCAAATCTTTACATGAGGTGGCCAAAGTACTGGAGGTTCAGCTTTAGCATCATTCCTTCCAAAGTAATCCCAGGGCTGATCTCCTTCAGAATGGACTGGTTGGATCTCCTTGCAGTCCAAGGGACTCTCAGGAGTCTTCTCCAACACCACAGTTCAAAAGCATCAATTCTTCGGTGCTCAGCCTTCTTCACAGTCCAGCTCTCACATCCATACATGACCACAGGAAAGACCATAGCCTTGACTAGGTGAACCTTTTTTGGCAAAGTAATGTCTCTGCTTTTGAATATGCTATCTAGGTTGGTCATAACTTTCCTCCCAAGGAGTAAGCGTCTTTTAATTTAATGGCTGCAGTCACCATCTGCAGTGATTTTGGAGCCCAGAAAAAGAAAGTCTGACACTGTTTCCACTGATTCCCCATCTATTTCCCATGTAGTGATGGGACCAGATGCCATGATTTCCGTTTTCTGAATGTTGAGCTTTAAGCCAACCTTTTCACTCTCCACTTTCACTTTCATCAAGAGGCTTTTGAGTTCCTCTTCATTTTCTGCCATAATGGTGGTGTCATCTTCATATCAGAGGTTATTGATATTTATCCCGGCAATATTGATTCCAACTTGTGTTTCTTCCAGTCCAGCGTTTCTCATGATGTACTCTGCATGTAAGTTAAATTAACATGGTGACAATATACAGCCTTGACGTACTCCTTTTCCTATTTGGAACCAGTCTGTTGTTCCATGTCCAGTTCTAACTGTTGCTTCCTGACTTGCATACAAATTTCTCAAGAGGCAGATCAGGTGGTCTGGTATTCCCATCTCTTTCAGAATTTTCCACAGTTATTGTGATCTACACAGTCAAAGGCTTTGGCATAGTCAATAAAGCAGAAATAGATGTTTTTCTGGAACTCTCTTGCTTTTTCCATGATCCAGCAGATGTTGGCAATTTGATCTCTGGTTCCTCTGCCTTTTCTAAAACCAGCTTGAATGTCAGGAAGTTCACGGTTCACATATTGCTGAAGCCTGGCTTTGAGAAGTTTGAGCATTACTTTACTAGCGTGTTAGATGAGTGCAATTGTGCAGTAGATTGAGCATTCTTTGGCATTGCCTTTCTTTGGGATTGGGATGAAAACTGACCTTTTCCAATCTTGTGGCCACTGTTGAGTTTTCCAGATTTGCTGGCATATTGAGTGCAGCACTTTCACAGCATCATCTTTCAGGATTTGGAATAGCTCAACTGGAATTCCATCACCTCCTCTAGCTTTGTTCGTAGTGATGCTTTCTAAGGCCCACTTGACTTCACATTCCAGGATGTCTGGCTCTAGGTCAGTGATCACACCATCATGATAATCTGGGTTGTGAAGATCTTTTTTGTACAGTTCTTCTGTGTATTCTTGCCATCTCTTCTTAATATCTTCTGCTTCTGTTAGGTCCATACCATTTCTGTCCTTTATTGAGCCCATTATCCCTATATACTCTCATAAGCCCTAACTTGTTATTATATTCATGAATGGCTCTAATTTATGTGGGGTCTTTTTGTTACTTCTTTTTGGGTTTACCTTTGGTGCTGGGGACACCACAATAAATAAGACACATTCCCTGTTACCAAAGTGATAAATCCAAAATGTCTTCCAAAGAGAGAGAATTCAAGTCCTGTTTCCCTGAAGAATTTTCTATAGATTAAGGCACTATCCTCTTTGATTACTCTTCATTCTTGCTATATAATAACCTGTATATGGGGTCCAAGTCTTGTAATTTTATGGTCATTCAAGGAATTGACAGATATCACAGACATTTAGAAGTTCCATGCGTAACTGCCCACATGTGACTGTTTTGTTGTAGAGAACTGATATTTCTTACAGCAAGTCTATTGAAAACAAATGATGACAATTTTAAGAAATTAAATTTCAAGGAGAGTGTGAGCATCAAATGGCCTTCATTGTGAAGTTCTGTAGAGGGACCCAGCTGGACTCCTAACAGAAAGATGCAACATATTATTACCACAGCAACTCAGGCATTGAGTTGGATGTTTGCTGACTACTGATACTTTTTTAAAAAGTAAGTTGGACTGAATCTGGGAGTTGTAGATTAGGCATCTGTCTTTGGTATTAGTAAAAGTAGATAAGGAAAATCTCTAAAAAGCACCTTGTTGAGTATAAATTTTAGGATCTGTCACTACCTTTTCCACTACAGTAAATCATGTCTAGCCCAGAAAAGCTCTTGAAACAAAGCAAAATTAAACTACAGTCCAAAGAAAGAGTCAGTAAGTTTTCTGTAAAACATTATATAACTTTTGCAATTGTATTTTAAAAAGCTTTCAAAGAAATGTGGCAATTTTACTTGTTTCTGTCTTTCACTTGTTATTCACATGACAATTCACTGTGAGAGGCGAAGTATTGTGCTTTATTTTTAAATAATTAAAATTTAGAAAATGACCCAAAGTAGATACATTCTTAAATCCTTAAAACAATATTGGTCCATAAATCTTCAAGGTACAGGTAAGTTAATTATGGGCCAAGGAGGAAAAATGATTTGTACAATATTGTGTATTACCAGAGACAGTTCTCAATAGCATATGCTGTTGACTATATCCTGACTGTTTTCCAGTCACTGTGCCAAGATACTTTAAAGTATTTTATTTTATTGTTAACTCCATCACACACAGGGAATGAAGACTTAAAAAGAGGCTTACCTTGCCCAAGGTAACATAATTTTTAAAGATGCAGACCTGTGATTCAAACTTGGGTGTGTCTTATTTCAGGGCCTCTGCTAGGGTCATTATGATATATCTCTTGCCCAGACCAGACTATTATTTCCTTGACTATACTCTCCCCTTTACCAACAAAGGTCTGTATAGTCAAAGTTATGGTCTTTCCAGTAGTCATGCATGGATGTGAGAGTTGGACCATAAAGAAGGCTGAATGCCAAAGAATTGATGCTTTCGAATTGCTGTTCTGAAGAAGACTCTTGAGAGTCCCTTGGACAACAAAGAGATCAAACCAGTCAATGCTAAGGAAAATCAACCCTGAATACTTATTGGAAGAACTGATGCTGAAGCTCCAATACTTGGGCCAACTGATGTAAATAGCCGACTCATTGGAAAAGACCCTGATACTGGGAAAGATTGATGGCAAAAGGAGAAGAGGGCAGCAGAGGATGAGTTGGTTGGATGGCATCACTGATTCAATGGACATGAACTTGGGCAAACTCTGGGAGATGGTGAGGCATAGGGAGGTCTGACATGCTACTGTCCATGAGGTCTCAAAGAGTCAGATACGACTTAGCAACTGAACAACAACAACAATGCTCTCCCCCATGTCACCACTGATTTATTTTACTCGTTGAATTATGAGAAACACAGTAACTATCTGGGTTTACACACTTAACTCAAAAAATTCACATAGAGTGATGGAAGTAACACAAATCTAGAGGCTGTGTTGAAAAAAATCAACCAAATCTCCTTCTTTGGTTTTGAGATAGATAGTTCTGCCAACAAAACTACTGACACCTGTTCTTTGAAAAACTAGATGGATAAGTAAAAGATATTATATCACGGTAATATGCATGTAGTTTCCTAAGTGGCCTAACAGGAGGGAAGATGCAATCAGTTCCTTAAATGGGATGAACATGCTCTTTCCTGGCTCATCAAACTTTATGGACCCATCTCATCGTTTTTCAGTTATTTTGAGTTATAAAAACACCTTGATCTTATGTAATACAACCAAAAGTAATGGCATATATAGCTCTGATTCAGGGCCTGATATCTTTGTATATATTTGTTCTGTGGTCTATCTATTTTTTCTCTCTAAGCTTTTTTATATACTGTAGCTAGAGTAATATTTTAACAATGTAAGGTGAAAGTCTCTCAATTGTGTCTGACTCTTTGTGATTCCATGGACCATAGCCCACCAGGCTCATCTGTTCATGGAATTCTCCAGGCAAGAACACTGGAATCGGTCACCATTCCCTTCTCCAGAGGTTTTTTCCAATCCAGGGATCCAGCCAAGGTATCCTGGACTGCAGGCACCTTCTTTACCATCTGAGCCACCAGTTAATCTGATCCTATTTCTATCTGAAATTGAAGAAAGGAGGGAAAACTACTAGACCATTCAGGTATGACCTAAATCAAATCCCTTATGATTATACAGTGGAAGTGAGAAATAGATTTAAGGGCCTAGATCTGATAGATACAGTGCCTGATGAACTATGGAATGAGGTTCGTGACATTGTACAGGAGACAGGGATCAAGACCAGCCCCATGGAAAAGAAATGCAAAAAAGCAAAATGGCTGTCTGGGGAGGCCTTACAAATAGCTGCAAAAAGAAGAGAAGCGAAAAGCAAAGGAGAAAAGGAAAGATATAAACATCTGAATGCAGAGTTCCAAAGAATAGCAAGAAGAGATAAGAAAGCCTTCTTCAACGATCAATGCAAAGAAATAGAGGAAAACAACAGAATGGGAAAGACTAGGGATCTATTCAAGAAAATCAGAGATGCCAAAGGAATATTTCATGCAAAGATGGGCTCGATAAAGGACAGAAATGGTATGGACCTAACGGAAGCAGAAGATATTAAGAAGACGTGGCAAGAATACACAGAAGAACTGTACAAAAAAGAGCTTCACGACCCAGATAATCATGATGGTGTGATCACTGACCTAGAGCCAGACATCCTGGAATGTGAAGTCAAGTGGGCCTTAGAAAGCATCACTACGAACAAAGCTAGTGGAGGTGACGGAATTCCAGTGGAGCTGTTCCAAATCCTGAAAGATGATGCTGTGAAAGTGCTGCACTCAATATGCCAGCAAATTTGGAAAACTCAGCAGTGGCCACAAGATTGGAAAAGGTCAGTTTTCATCCCAATCCCAAAGAAAGGCAATGTCAAAGAGTGCTCAAACTACCGCACAATTGCACTCATCTCACACGCTAGTAAAGTAATGCTCAAAATTCTCCAAGCCAGGCTTCAGCAATATGTGAACCGTGAACTTCCTGATGTTCAAGCTGGATTTATTTATTTATTTTATTATTATTATTATTATTTTTTTTAATTTTTCTTAACTTTACAATATTGTATTACTTTTACTATACATCGAGATGGATCCGCCACCAGAATACACGTGCTCCCCATCCTGAACCCTCCTCCCTCCCCCCTCCCACACCATCCCTCCAGGTCATCCCAGTGCTCCAGTCCCAGGCATCTGTTATCGGGCATCGTACCTGGACTGACTCGTTTCAGATATGATATTATACATATTTCAATGCTATTCTCCCCAATCGTCCCACCCTCTCCCAGTCCCAGAGTCCAAAAGTCTGTTCTATACATCAGTGTCTCTTTTGCTGTCTCATAAGCAGGGTGATTGTTACCATCTTTCTAAATTCCATATATATGCGTTAGTATACTGTATTTGTGTTTTTCTTTCTGGCTTACTTCACTCTGTATAATAGGCTCCAGTTCCATCCACCTCATTAGAACTGATTCAAATGTATTCTTTTTAATGGCTGAGTAATACTCCATCGTGTATATGTACCACAGCTTGTTATCCATTCATCTGTGGATGGACATCTAGGTTGCTTCCACGTCCTGGCAGACAAACAACTAATCTCAAAAATATACAAGCAACTTCTACAGCTCAATTCCAGAAAAATAAACGACCCAATCAAAAAATGGGCCAAAGAACTTAATAGACATTTCTCCAAAGAAGACATACAGATGGCTAACAAACACATGAAAAGATGCTCAGCATCACTCATTATCAGAGAAATGCAAATCAAAACCACTATGAGGTACCATTACACGCCAGTCAGAATGGCTGCGATCCAAAAGTCCACAAGCAATAAATGCTGGAGAGGGTGCGGAGAGAAGGGAACCCTCTTACACTGTTGGTGGGAATGCAAACTAGTACAGCCACTATGGAGAACAGTATGGAGATTCCTCAAAAAACTGGGAATAGAACTGCCTTATGACCCAGCAATCCCACTGCTGGGCATACACACTGAGAAATCCAGAATTGAAAGAGACACGTGTACCCCAATGTTCATAGCAGCACTGTTTACAATAGTCAAATGTTCTTTTAATGGATTTGTGGAGGAGAAAGTATTCCCCCCGTCCTACTCGTCCACCATCTTTGCTCCTCCTGCTAGGATTTTAAAATTTAAATTTGGATTTCAAATTTCATCTTGGTAAAACCCAAACTTTGTACCTTTGGTTTTATATCTTCCTGTTTTGATTGATATTTTCCTGCTTCTTCCTTCTCCCAAGTCCTGACAACCACCATTCCACTCTTTGCTTTTCTGAGTTTGACAATTTTAGGTTCATCATGTAAGTGGTATCATGTAATATTTGTTCTTCTATGTCTGGCTTATTTCACTTTGGATAATGTCCTGTAAGTTCATACATGTCATTATAAATGGCAGGATTTTCTGCCATTTTTTTTCCCCAAGGCTAATTATATTCTAATGTATGTAAACACCACATTTTATTTATTCAACCATTCATCAATGTGCATTTAAGTTGCTTCCATATCCTGACTATTGTGAATATATTTCTCTGAACATGAGAGTGCAGATATCTATTTGAGAACTTACTGCTAATTCTGCCTTGACATATTATATATACCTGGAAGTGGGATTGCTGGATCATATGGCAGTTCTATTTTTAGTTTTTTGAGGAACCTTTACATTGTTTTCCACAGTGGCTATGCCAATTCACATTCCCTGCAGTTGTGCACAAGAGTTCACTTTTCTCCATATTCTCACCTGCATTTTTTTTTCTTTTTGTTCATAATAGCCATCTTTGCAGATGTGGGTTGATCATTTGGTGATCACTGTGGTTTTGATTTCCATTTCCCTGATGGTTAGTGATGTTGAGAACCCTTTAATATACCTATTGGCAATTTGTATTTCTTCATTAGAAAAATGTTTATTCAATTTCTTTTCCCATTTTTAATCAGGTTATTTGGGTTTTTTTTTTTTTTTTACTATTGAGTTGTAGATGTTAGTTATGAATATTGGATATTAACCATTTTATCATATATTCGGGCTTCCCAGGTGGCTCAGTGGTAAAGAATATGCCTATTGATGCAGGAGACGAAAGAGACACAGGTTTGATCTGTGGATTGTGAAGATCCCCTGGAGAAGGAAATGGCCACCCTTTTCAGTATTCTTGCCTGGAAAATTCCATAGACAGAGGAGCCTGGCAGGCTACAGTCCATGGGGTCACAAAGAATCAGACATGACTAAGGATGCATGTACATTATATATATGTCTTACAAACTTTGCTTTTAAAACCATTGGATATTCACGTGCAAAAAAAAAATAACTTTTATAGTTCATTAACAAAAAAACTAAAAAAATGTGTTATAAGCCTCAATGGAAAACTTGAAACTGTAAATTATCTCCAAAAAATTATAGCAGAAAATTTTTGCTAGCTGAGATTGATCAACACAAATTTTTCAATACAAAGGAGGTATAATCCATTAATTAAAAAATTAATAAATTTGAATTCATTGAATTAAGATCTCTTTGAAATGGACTTGAGAGAAAACACAAGCCACAGACTGAAATAAAATATTTGAAAATCACATATGTGATAAAGCACTTACATTTATAAAAATCTTTCTATATAATAAACACCCAAATAAAAATGGACAAAAGATTTGAGTAAATACTTGCTCACAAAAGACATTCAGATGGAAAACCACAGGAATAGTCACTCAACATAAATAGTTATTGAAAGTGAAAGCAAAAGTTGCTTAGTCATGTCCAAATCTTTGCAACCCATAGACTATACAGTCCATGAAGTTATCCAGACCAGAATACTGGAGCCTTTCCCTTTTTCAGGGGATCTTTTCAACCCAGGGACTGAACCCAGGTCTCCTGTATTACAGGCAGAATCTTTATCAGCTGAGCCACACAAGTCAAAGCCACAATGACGAACTATTTTATACCTACTGAAATGTCTAACATTTATTATTGATCATAACAAGTGCTGTCAAGGATGTGGAACACTGAAAATTTCATACAAGCTTGGTGAGAATGCAGTCTTTCAATTTGGAAAAAAATTTGGCAGCTTATTTTTCAAAAGCTAAACAAACATTCAACTTTCTTTTGAATCAGCCATCCTAACCCTAGTTAATTTTTCAAACGAAATAAATCATTGGTCAATAAAAAGAATTGTACACAAATACCAAAAAAAAAAAAAAAAAAAACTGGAAACAACTCAAGTATCCATCAGAATGTGTGAGTAAGCATAGCTGTATCTATACAGTGGAATACTACTCTATCATAAAAACAAATGAACTTCTGATACACACTGTTCACAGATCATCAAATCATTTTGTTGAGACAAATACAAAAGGAGTATATACTAAATGATTCCATTTATATAAAACTTTAAAATATATGAACTACTATATAATGACAGAAAGCAGATTAGATTGGTAGCTGCTTGGAAAATGAGGATGCTGGAAGGGGCACAAAGGAGATGTTACAAAAGTAAACTTCTACATGTGATGAATATGTTTGCTTTTTGATTGTAGTTATGGCTTCATGGGTCTTGTATATATATGTCAAAACTAAACAAATGCTATCCTTTGTGTAGTTTATTTTATGTCAATTTTACTTCTACATTTCAAAAATAATTTTAATATTTTCTGCAGACAATACAAAAACAACTTTGGAAAAAATTAATCCTTTTTTGGGGGTTGGGGAGGGTATTGTATCAGTGGCTTTATTAAGAAATACTATAGTATGGAGGTGATAGCAAAATTAAGAGCAGCTATCACTCAGGTTGGGCTTACCTCATAGCTCAGTTGGTAAAGAATCCGCCTGCAATGCAGGAGACCCCGGTTCAATTCCTGGGTCAGGAAGATCTGCTGGAGAAGGGATAGGCTACCCACTCCAGTATTCTTAGGCTTCCCTTGTGGCTCAGCTGGTAAGAATCCACCTGCAATGCAGGAGATCTGGGTTCAATCCCTGGGTTGGGAAGATCTCTTGGAGAAGGGAAAGGCTACCCACTCCAGTGTTCTGGCCTGGAGAATTCCACAGACTGTATATTCCATGAGGTTGCAAAGAGTTGGACATGACTGAGCACTTTCACTGATCACTCAGGTTTATTCTTTTATTAGAATCGTCTGTAACCAATGTTTTTCTTTACTGCCTACACCAGAAGTAAACCACTTTCTCTGCCCCATTCTTGGTAGGCTACTGCTCCATCTTCAGGTTTCTTAGACCTAATTAAGTAATTAAGGATTAAGATGTAAGAAATAGATCTAATTAATGTTAAGTAGCCTCCCTGGGCTTCCTTGGTAGCTTACTTGTTAAAATATCGGCCTGCAATGCAGGAGACCTGGATTTGATCCCTGGTTCGGGAAGATTCCCTGGAGAGGGGAATGACAATCTACTCCAGTATTCTTGTCTGGAGAATTCCATAGAGACACCATGGGGTCACAAAGAGTTGGACATGACTGAGCGATTAACATATTTTGTGGCTTCCAGACACCATTAGTTTAGTACCTGGGCATGCTGTCAGTGGGGCTTCCCTGGTGGCTCAGATGGTAAAGAATCTGCATAAAATGCGGGAGACCTGGGTTCAATCCTTGGGTTGGGAAGATCCCTTGGAGGAGGGCACAGCAACTCACTTCAGTATTCTTGCTTGGAGAATCCCCATGGACAGAGGAGCCTGGTGGGCCCCAGTTCATGGGTCAGAAAGAGTCGGACATGACTAAGGACAGGAGGGCCTGTCAGTGACCTTCAAGAGGTAGAGATTCTGGGTCCTTCTGAGGACTTCATTTGCTTACAATACAGGATCAGATCAGATCAGATCAGATCAGTCACTTAGTCGTGTCTGACTCTTTGCGACCCCATGAACCGCAGCACGCCAGGCCTCCCTGTCCATCACCAGCTCCCGGAGGTCACTCAGACTCACACCCATCAAGTCAGTGATGCCATCCAGCCATCTCATCCTCTGTCGTCCCCTTCTCCTCCTGCCCCCAATCCCTCCCAGCATCAGAGTCTTCTCCAATGAGTCAACTCTTCGCATGAGGTGGCCAAAATACTGGAGCTTCAGCTTTAGCATCATTCCTTCCAAAGAAATTCCAGGATTGATCTCCTTCAGAATGGACTGGTTGGATCTCCTTGCAGTCCAAGGGACTCTCAAGAGTCTTCTCCAACACCACAGTTCAAAAGCATCAATTCTTCGGTGCTCAGCCTTCTTCACAGTCCAGCTCTCACATCCATACATGACCACAGGAAAGACCATAGCCTTGACTATGGAACAACAGACTGGTTCAAAATAGGAAAAGGAGTACGTCAAGGCTGTATATTGTCACCATGTTTATTTAACTTATACGCAGAGTACATCATGAGAAATGCTGGACTGGAAGAAACACAAGTTGGAATCAAGATTGCTGGGAGAAATATCAATAACCTCAGATATGCAAATGACACCACTCTTATGGCAGAAAGTGAAGAGGGGCTAAAAAGCCTCTTGATGAAAGTGAAAGTGGCGAGTGAAAAATGTTGGCTTAAAGGTCAACATTCAGAAAACGAAGATCATGGCATCTGGTCCCATCACTACATGGGAAATAGATGGAGAAACAGTGGAAACAGTGTCAGAATTTATTTTTCTGGGCTCCAAAATCACTGCAGATGGTGACTGCAGCCATGAAATTAAAAGACGCTTACTCCTTGGAAGGAAAGTTATAACCAACCTAGATAGCATATTCAAAAGACAATACAGGATGATGTGTAATAAATACCACTATGAGGTATGTGGCCTGGAGGCAATTTCTTTTTCTGACTTTGTTGATGGCAGTGCCGTGCTAACCACATCACAGCTCTCTATATCTGGGTCCACCTGTCCACACATGGGGAAATGCCAAGCCCTTTCCCCCCTTTGCTATAGGTTAAAGTTTTAAGCAGGGAAATTTGTCTTCAGTTCTCAGTCCATACCCAACCCTTATCGCTAATGTCTGCTTGTCTGTGAACCTGTAAATCAGGCTCCATTTCCTCCCTTTTCACACACTACCTTTACCTCTCCTTCTCTCCCTTCGTACCATCAGAGAACTTACAGATGCCTGCAACCACACATGCATGCCCCACTTCTTTTCGCATCATTGGTTTTATTTGAATCGTTAACATAAATGTTCCTTTATTGGTGCAAGATCTGTTCCCTATGCCATTGACCACTTCTCCACAGCTTCCACCTGATGCAAAGAACTGACTCATTTGAAAAGACCTTGATGCTGGTAAAGATTGAAGGTGGGAGGAGAAGGGAGTGAAAGGATGAGATAGTTGGACTGCATCACCGACTCAATGGACATGAGTTTAAGTAAACTCCGGGAGTTGGTGATGGACAGGGAGGCCTGGCATGCTGCAGTCCATGGGGTCACAAAGAGTCAGACATGACTGAGAGACTGAACTGGACTGAACTGAACCTTGCCAGGCATAGGGCATTACAATGTCCCCTCTTCCTGGTCTGCCAATTTCTATTTCCATGTCTTATTCTATCTGAGGTAATAGATGAAAATGGTTAGCCTTATTGCTATCTTAAATTTTTCTGAAAGAGTGATAATTGTTTAACTATATTCTTTTCTTAAAGTCCCTTGAGGCAGTACTTTTCCCATTGCATATTCTGTACCAGGTAGGAAAACAGGGTGAGCCCAGAAGGCATTGGTTCAAGGGGAAAGGACAGGGACTGAGTGGGAAGTGGGGTTTCCATAAGGAATGCTAGCTGAGGAGAGGATTTGCTCCAGGCAAGAACAGGTAGGAGTTGTGAGTGGGATCTATTGGGAAGAGGAAGACTTCCAGTGGAATCATGTCATACTGTCACCAACTCTGGACCTGAGTTCACAGGTGGTGTTTGTCATTCATTGTTCTTCAACTGTTCTAGCCTCTGGTGGTTTCCTGGTCACCTTAGCTTCACTGAAGCCAAGAGTAGCCTACCCCAGGCCTGCTTGATCTCCCTTTCCATCTTCTCCTCAGGACAATGAGGTGTCATACTCTTCAGCTTTGTTTGTTCAGTAGAGTTCTCCCCTAGTCTAAAATAGCTGTGAGGTGGCTAAAGCATATGAAAGCACCGCTTCTGACAACACCATGAGAGAAAGTGGTGCTGTGAGGCCAAGATATTCTGATTGGAGAGAGGAAGCTTTTATTTGGCACCACCTAAAGACATTTTCCCACCTGACGTGCCACCTCTTCTCATTTTCCCAGATTCATTTCTAGTGGTATACATGGCAGACAAAGGTTCCCCTCCAATCCATTTCCCATGACTATCCCATTCATGAAGTCTCTCACTGTTAAACATTACCTAGCATTTCAGATGTCTTTAAATGACAGCCGCATTATCATCCCATTTCATTCCAACAAATTTTCCTTAGCATCTTTTACTTTTTTGGATACTACCTGGTAAATTTCTCATCCTTCCTCCTTGGACCAATGTCTATTTAGCTTCCTTTATTTTTCTGTTAGAATAGTTAAAAAGTATTAGTAGAAACAACAACATGGATAAATCCCAAATTAATTATGCTGAATGAAAGAAGGTATACAATAAAGAATGAATACTGTATGACTATTTATATAAAATCATAGAAAATTCAAGCTAATCTATATTGTCTAAAACAGATCAGTGGTTGCCTTGGAGCAGAGGTTTTGGGATGGATGGGTTGGGAGGGATTACAAAGATGACTAAAATTTGAGTGGATATGTTTACTTTATTGATTATGGTGATGTTTTCACAGGTGTATTCATATATCAAAACACAATTTGCACATTTTAAGCATGCTCATTTTGTTGTATGTGAATTACTCTTCAATAAAGTTATTATTAAAAGTCAACAAGGAATGTAATTAGCACCCCTTATACAGAATGACTCTCAGGGACCTTTTAAAATATCATTCTAATCAGTATATTGGTGAAAATTAATAAATAAAAATTTGAGAAAATGTAGCAATTTTATTTAAACTATTTTTTTTAGTTTTTTAGGTTAGATTTATTTCAATTGTAACTTGTTTTAAATTTATTTTTTTATTTTCTAAAATTTATTTATTTATTTTAATTGGAGGCTAATTACTTTACAATAGTGTGGGGGTTTTGCCATACATTGACATGAATCAGCCATGGGTGTACATGTGTTCCCCATCCTGAACCCTCCTCCCACCTCTTTCCCCATCCCATCTCTCAGGGTCATCCCAGTGCACCAGCCCTGAGTACACTGTTTCATACATAGAACCTGGACTGGCGATCTATTTCACATATGATAATATACATGTTTCAATGCTATTCTCTCAAATCATCCCACCCTCCCCTTCTCCCACTGAGTCCAAAAGTCTGTTCTTTAAATTCTTTAAATGCCTTATTCTAAACTCTTCTCAAGTTGGTTGATTAGATTTTTACAATTACTGTTGTTTTTGCGTCTCTGACTTCATTCTCTTAAAAAGGAGAAATTATTCCATGTCAACAAAGTGATTTTTCTTGCAGGGCAAGTACACACTGATTTGGGCTTAAATTTCTGTTAATTGCTTACTCTTTGGTCAGACATTATATATTATTGCTTGATTGCAAGAAAGAAAAATCAAGTGAACATCTTAAAAAGTTTAATGGTAATTAAATATAAAATAACTAAAAACCATTCCCACCTTGACAGCAAGCACAGTGTTATACTCACCCCAACCTTATTTTGCCAATTGGATTCCTAGGACTACTTGTCTTTAGTTCACTTACTGCATTTATTTATCTCATATTTATTCAATGTCTCCTATGACAAAAGCACACTGGTGAACATCAAACATCCTAACTTCTAACTTTATCTTTACCACTGTGGTAGGAAAACTAAGTTTCCCGAATTGCCTACATCTCAATCCCTAGAGCGTAGGAGTATATTATCTAACATGGGGGAAAAAGACTTTGCAGATGGAATTAAAGAACTTCAGATGGAGACATTATCTTGGATTATCCAGGTGGATCCAGTCAAATTATATGAACCTTTAAAAATAGAGAACCTTTTCTGTCTGTGGTCAGAGGAAGATGTGTTACAGAATAATGGTGAGAGAAGTGCAATGTTGTTGGCTTTGATGATGGAGAAAGGGTTCCTTGAGCTAAAGAATGTGGAGCGCCTTTTGGATAACCTATCAATATTTGCTTTTAGTCCAGTGAGACCCATTTTGAACTTATGACCTGCAAAATTGTAAAGATAAGAAATTTATGTTGTTAAAACCAGGCTATATGACTCAGGGAACTCAAACAGGGGCTCTATATCAACCTAGAGTGGTGGGATGGGGAAGGAGATGGGACGGAAGTTCAAGAGGGAGGGGATATATGTATACCTATGGCTGACTCATGTTGATGTTTGACAAAAAACAACAAAATTCTGTAAAGCAATTGTCTTTCAATTAAAAAATAAATAAATTTTTAAAAAACAGTGTTTGTGATTATTCATTCCTAGCAATAAGAATTGGGGAAGGCAATGGCACCCTACCCCAGTACTTTTGCCTAGAAAATCCCATGGACGAAGGAGCCTGGTAGGTTCCAGTCCATGGGGTCGCTAAGAGTCGGACACGACTGAGCGACTTCACTTTCACTTTTCACTTTCATGCATTGGAGAAGGAAATGGCAACCCACTCCAGTGTTCTTGCCTGGAGAATCCCAGGGATGGGGGAGCCTGGTGGGCTGCCGTTTATGGGGTTGCACAGAGTTGGACATGACTGAAGCGACTTAGCAGCAGCAGCAGCAATAAGAAACAAATTCAATCATATTTCCACTTACAGATGCTATGACCATGGACAAACCAAAGGAATAACCATGTCTGTGCTACCTGTTTCAAACATCTGTTGAAAGGATTTTGTACTAAATTTACCAAACATTGCCAATAAACTGACCTCCGAAGTCTGTTGTAAAAATGTAAGCCTTTCAAGAAAGGAAGCAGGTAACTACTAATTATAATTTGATAAAGAGAATAGACTGACAAGAGTGAAATGTGTCTTTAATTTTTCTTTCCAGTGAAATATTCTGTTTTTGAATGTCATTCTGAGATTTTGGTATGCAGCTCAGAGATAGATTTTAAATCTCTGGAAACAAAAATTCAATGCTAGAACAACCTTAATAATAGCAATATGAGAGCACTTTCATCATTGATTATTTTTTCATATTAATAGTGGCAGGAATCTATTCCTATTACACTCAATTGTAGCAACTGTGTTAAAAGTGGTAGATTTGGCAAAATATGATTCAAATAGTGAATCAACATTTCAAAATTTAACTTTGTGATCAGAAAGCTGAAGGAATGCTTCTCCTGGATTTTCTTTTTCTTATCAGTGAGTGCTCAGGTGACTTCTCTTAAGCTCTGATCTTACTTTTCAAATTGCTCTTATTTAGCTGAAATTCTGTGGGGAGATTTTTTTTTCCTAGCTTGTTTGAGCACCAGGCAAGGATGAATAAGATTCAGTTGCAATGAATGAGAATTAGCATAAATATTACAAAGAACTTTTCAATTTTGGAAAGGATTAGAGTAAAAAATAGATGATTCTTGGTAGACTTGGAAGATAGAAATGCTTGATTGAAGTTTGGAGAAAGGTGCTATGAAATACTCAAGCTAGACTTTTAGACCTATGGTCATGTCATTGCTGCTGCTGCTGCTAAGTTGCTTCAGTCGTGTCCAACTCTGTGCGACCCCATAGACGACAGCCCACCAGGCTCCCCCGTCCCTGGGATTCTCCAGGCAAGAACACTGGAGTGGGTTGCCATTTCCTTCTCCAATGCATGAAAGTGAAAAGTAAAAGTGAAGTCGCTCAATTGTGTCTGACTCTTAGCGACCCCATGGACTGTGGCCCACCAGGGACCTCCGTCCATGGAATTTTCCAGGCAAGAGTACTGGACTGGGGTGCCATTGCCTTCCCTGGTCATGTCATTAAGTATGGCTAAATTAAACTTTGCTATGACATTTGGCTAGTACTAACTGCAATATTCGGGGAAGGCAATGGCACCCCACCCCAGTACTTTTGCCTGGAAAGTCCCATGGACGGAGGATCCTGGTAGGCTCCAGTCCATGGGGTCGCTGAGAGTCGGACACGACTGAGTGACTTCACTTTCACTTTTCACTTTCATGCATTGGAGAAGGAAATGGCAACCCACTCCAGTGTTCTTGCCTGGAGAATCCCAGGGACGGGGGAGCCTGGTGAGCTTCCGTCTATGGGGTCGCACAGAGTCGGACATGACTGAAGCGACTTAGCAGCAGCAGCAGCAACTGCAATATTAAGGAACCAGAGATCAAATTGCCAACATCTGCTGGATCATGGAAAAAGGAAGAGAGTTCCAGGAAAACATCTATTTCTGCTTTATTGACTATGCCAAAGCCTTTGACTGTGTGGGTCACAATAAACTATGGAAAATTCTGAAAGAGATGAGAATACCAGACCACCTGACCTGCCTCTTGAGAAACCTATATGCAGGTGAGGAAGCAAGGTTAGAACTGGACATGAAACAACAGACTGGTTCCAAATAGGAAAAGGAGTACATCAAGACTGCATATTGTCACCCTGCTTATTTAACTTATATGCAGAGTGCATCATGAGAAATGCTGGGCTGGAAGAAACACAAGCTGGAATCAAGATTGCCGGGAGAAATATCAATAACCTAAGACATGCATATTACACCACCCTTATGGCAGAAAGTGAAGAGGAACTAAAAAGCCTCATGATGAAAGTGAAAGAGGAGAGTGAAAAAGTTGGCTTAAAGCTCAACATTCAGAAAACTAAGATCATGGCATCTGGTCCCATCAGTTCGTGGGAAATAGATGGGGAAACAGTGGAAACAGTGTCAGACTTTATTTTGGGGGGCTCCAAAATCACTGCAGATGGTGATTGCAGCCATGAAATTCAAGGACACTTACTCCTTGGAAGGAAAGTTATGACCAACTTCGATAGCATATTAAAAAGCAGAGACATTACTTTGCCAACAAAGGTCTGTTTAGTCAAGGCTATGGTTTTTCCAGTGGTCATGCATGGATGTGAAAGGTGGACTGTGAAGAAGGCTGAGGGCCGAAGAATTGATGTTTTTGAGCTGTGGTGTTGGAGAAGACTCTTGAGAGTCCCTTGGACTGCAAGGAGATCCAACCAGTCCATTCTAAAGGAGATCAGTCCTGGCTGTTCTTTGGAAGAACTAATGCTAAAGCTGAAACTCTGGTACTTTGGCCACCTCATGTGAAGAGTTGACTCATTGGAAAAGACTCTGATGCTGGGAGGGATTGGGGGCAGGAGGAGAAGGGGATGACAGAGGATGAGATGGCTGGATGGCATCACTGACTCAATGGACATGAGTTTGGGTGAACTCCTGGAGTTGGTAATGGACAGGGAGGCCTGGCGTGCTGCAATTCATGGGGTTACAAAGAGTTGGACATGACTACGTGACTGAAATGAACTGAACTGAATTGCAATATTGGTCTTCCCAGGTGGCACTACTGGTAAAGAACCTTCCTGCCAATGCAAGAGTTGCTGGTTCCATCCCTGTGTCGGAAGGATTCCCAGGAGAAGGTAATGGCTACCCACTCCAGTATTGTTGCCTGGAGAATCCCATGGACAGAGCATGCATGCAGTCACAGTATTTGGGCTTCCCAGGTGCAATTGGTAAAGAATCCACCTGCCAGTGCAGAAGATGTAAGAGACATGGGTTTGATCTCTGGGTTGTGAAGATCCCCTGAGGAGGGCATGGCAACCAACTCCAGCATACTTGCCACACAATCCCCATGGAAAGAGGAGCCTGGTGGGGTACATTCCATAGGGTCACAACAAGTTGGAGACTACTGAAGCAACTTAGCACAATTGCAATGTTTTATTAAAAGAGTGATGCCATGTAATAGCATCAAGGAAACCTGAGAGTACTTTGGCATTGCATGAAATCATTATTCCAATAGGTGTCATAGTATAGTGAAACAAACACTGAATTCAGGGATAAAATTTCGGTTCAAGCCTCAAAAGCATTCACTAAATATATATATATATATATATAAATAACTTAAACTTTTTGAGCCTCAGTGTCTTCTGTAAATGGCTATAATTCTATTTCTCCACCAGAAGAAGTTCCTATGCAGTTACTAAGAGTTACTATGCAACTCAAAATAAAGTAATAAATGCAAAGTAACATGCAAGTGATATGTTTTTGCTATATTGAAACCAGGTTTCAGGAATGCAGCAAAATAAGACATATACAAAATACATTAATAGACTTAGTACTAGAGCTTAATTTCATTCTCTTAAAATGTAACAGTATTAGGAACTTTCAACAGTTCCAAATTCAACTAGAATTAATGTCTATGCTATGCTAAGTCACTTCAGTCATGTCCGACTCTGTGCGACCCCATAGACGGAAGCCCACCAGGCTTCCCCGTCCCTGGGATTCTCCAGGCAAGAACACTGGAGTGGGTTGCCATTTCCTTCTCCAATGCATGAAAGTGAAAAGAGAAAGTGAAGTCGCTCAGTCATGTCTGACTCTTAGCGACCCCATGGACTGCAGCCTACCAGGTTCTTCCATCTGTGGAATTTTCCAGGCAAGAATACTGGAGTGGGGTGCCATTGCCTTCTCCGAATATCTATACATGCAGTATTGAACTTTTAGAAAAACTCATGTTCCTATGATTTGCAAATAACTTCACATGAGGTCAATTTTCAGCCATTAATTTCTAACTGAAGTAGTTTGATTTGATATGTCTACCCTCTTAAAATAATATTGTAAGGAAGCCCTTGAGGCATGATGGAGTGCTTTTAACAATGTGCTTCAACATCACCAGTTGGTCACATATGGATATTAAGGACATTTATAATAGCACAATGTTTCCACATTGTAGAGTCATATGCTATGCTATGCTAAGTCACTTCAGTTGTGTCTGACTCTGTGCGACCCCACAGACGGCAGCCCACCAGGCTTTCCTGTCCCTGGGATTCTCCAGCCAAGAACACTGGAGTGGGTTGCCATTTCCTTCTCCAATGCATGAAAGTGAAAAGAGAAAGTGAAGTTGCTCAGTCATGTCCGACTCTTAGCGACCCCATGGACTGCAGTCTACCAGGCTCCTCCATCCGTGGGATTTTTCCAGGCAAGAGTACTGGAGTGGGGTGCCATTGCCTTCTCCACTAGAGCCATATACTAGCTTTTAATTATACTAGCTTCTAATTACAAGTCTGTTTGAAATAACTTTGGTTTTCAGTGAATTACATTATCTTTTTGATTTGAGTTATAGAAAACAGTTTTTAAAAACTTGGTAATGACATTTGCTCATTGTTGGTTTTCAGAAGAACCTTAAGCAATTTGACCTTCTCAATGTGCAAATGTAGAGATGAAGAATGATTTGGATATACCTCTGAAACTCTCAAAATTTGAACAGGCTTCCCTTGTTTTCACAACAGTAAATTTAGATTAAATAAATGGATTAATTGGACTGGTTATGCTTCAAGCCAGATGATATAGAAGTATATAAGTAGCAGATTTAGCTATATATCTATAGTTTTCCTCACATAAAGTAAATTATAACCATTCTTATGACTGCTTCCAGTTGATTTTTATCCTAGTAAAAGAAAAACCAATGGAGCAATGCCTTTATTTGCCTTAACTCAGTTGCCTAGGAGACTTTATTCTAGACAGAGCCTAAATGAGAAGGTTGTAATTTTTACACTATTCAAATTTGAAACATTTCCAAGTAAAGATGCTTTCTTTTCATTTCAGAAGAACCACAGGGAAGCAAATGGATCATTTTTCTTTTGGACAGGGAAGCGGTAGTTGAGCACTTAAAGAGGAGGAAATTTGAAAGTGTCACAATGTGTTATTATCTGCATAAGAGTCTGCATTAGAATCACCAGGAAGGCATTTTCTTAAAAAAGAAATCATTCCAATAATTAAAATGAAGGGTGATAATAATGAAAATGGAAATTCTCTTTCATATCCTCTGCCAAGTTCCCACCATAATAGATTTGTATTCCCAAGTGGCACGACTGGTAAAGAATCTGCCTGCAGTGCACAAAATGCAGGAGACGTGGGTTCAATCCCTGTGTCAGGAAGATTCCCCTGAAGGAGGGCATGGCAACCCACTCTAGTATTCTTACTTGGAGAATCTCATGGACAGATTCTGCTCTGGTGGGCTATAGTCCACGGGGTCGCAAAGAGTTGGGCACTACTGAAGTGACGGAACACACATGCAAACACATACATGTATCTATGGTGGTGGATTATTTAAATTTTAATGAAATCTGATTGTGTTCAGATTTTCTAAGGACATTAGCCACTGCCTATCAAATATTATTAATGGTATTTATCTTAAAGATAACATTTAAGTATCCTGGCAGTAAATACAGCATATATAATGTAGTCTAAGTATTTCTCTATATTTCCTATAAAAAATATGTTGGTAGGTTACAGCTGGATTACAAAACTTTCCCAAGCAGTTTTCTTGCATGGCTAATATATAGTGCTTATCCCACATCCACACACAAAATATGGAGATGAAATGTGGTATTTATTCCTCCATGCTAAGAGCTCAGAAATCACTCTTGTTGGATTTCAGTTCTGTCTGTCCATCAAAATAGTGTGTTTTATTTTCTTCTCTGTCTCTGTCTTCAAGCATCTTTCTTTCCCTCTGCCTGACCCTTTCTCTCTGTTTCTCCCTCCATTCTGAAACACACATTAGAAATTCATTACATTACATTTTATGTTTGTACAAATAAAATCACATGTTGCTATATAGAATCTAAACATTTTGTGAACAAAGCTCACAAAATACCACAGATTTTGTAGTTAAGTCTGCATACTAAGGCAGTACTTAACACTTGCCTTGAACTGAAGATGAAATTTTGACATACAGAATTTTTTATACACAAATTATATACTTTGTTAACATAGAAAGCTCTTCAATAAGACTGCTTGCCAGCAGGTGTATGTTTTTCATAGCATGGTTCTTTCCCTAAGCCCAAATCTAATAGCTGTTTATCACAAAGTGTCCACTTTCATAGTGCTTGAATAGTTAAACTTCAGCAGTGCTTGCCAGTCCACAAATGAAGCTGATGTATCCCCAATTACTTTTCTTTCTATCAGCAGTAGAAATATCTGTTACTGCTTGGGTTCACTTATTATAAAACTCTCCTGCTGCTAGAGAAAGGAACAAATAGAAGTAAAGGGAACCACTCACAGAAATGAATTGTCATGACATATTTGGTGCAGGGCCCTTTGAGAATCAGGTGACAAAGACTGGAGTTATCAGTAGGGAGCTTAATTAACTGGAACTCACCAAGTTTTCATTTTTTTCTCTTTAGACTGATTGGCAGCAGCTAACTGGGTTTAAGTTCCCAGAATCAAAATTTAGAATTATGCCAGGAGCCCCCAAGCTTGGGACAGAAAGTCATAGTCTCTTGTAGAAGAGGAAATCGGAAATACAGACTATAGGTCAATGAATAGTAAGTAAATACATTATTAATAACCCTAAAGAAGGAATTATGTTATTTTATGAATTGTGTTTTGGCCCATATGTGTATCTGCATTATGTATAGAGAGCTGATTTTTGTTCTTGTTATGTGGGTACATTTTTTTTTTTTTTTGCTGTTTCTTTTTTTCCTTAAGGGGTAATTTTTGTTTTTTTTTCCTTAAGGGGTACATTTCAAAGCTTGAGCCAATGAAGCTCTACCACAATACTGAGAACATGCTTATTTCACAAAGCACTATGATCCTGATCAGGTGTCATACTCTATAGACAGAAAAGTGGGCTCCAAGAGAACATACTTGTCCTGGGAGAAATGTGACTTCCCAGTCTGCAGTGCCAGAATTCAAATTAGTATTTTGTGTAATATAGAGACAATAATTGAAACCTATTAGGTCAGCAAATCAAAGGCAGGATGCAAAAGTGTGTGTGTGTGTGTGTATATATACATACAATATATATATATATATATATATATATATATATGCTTTTTATTTTTTTAATTAAAAGGTATATATTTTTAAGGGATTTTCAATCAACTTTAATCAGTACTCCTAGAACAATTCCAAAGTATATCATTGTTGCATGCTAAATCACTTCAGTCATGTCCCACTATTTGTGATCCCATGTACTGTAGCCCACCAGGCTCCTCTGGCTATGGAATTCTCCAGGCAAGAATAGTGGAATGGGTTGCCATGCCCTCCACCGGGGTATTTTCCCAACCCAGGGATCAAACCCCTGTCTCCTGCATTGGCAGGATGATTCTTTACCACTAGTGCCACCTGGGAAGCCCACATCATTATTAAATGCATCCATACAGGCAGCAACTTAATTTCTATATTCCTATAGTCACCTTCCTATGCACTGCATCAATCTCATAAATGCATTTGAGAGTTGAGAGAGTAGAAGGTCAGAGACTGAGTGACCTTGAGTATTGCCCTGAAACAGTTATGTGTTGAGGTTATAAGTGGAACTTAATGGATGTACAAAAATATAAGTTTGATACAACTTTGTTATTTCCAATAGGACAAGTGAGTGCATGCTGAGTCACTCAGTCATGTCTGTGTCTTTGCAACTCCATGGACTGTAGCCCTCCAGGCTCCTCTGACAATGGGATTCTCAAGGCAAGAATACTGGAGTGGGTTGCCATTTCCTTCTCCAGGGGATCTTCCTGGCCCAGGGATTGAACCTGTGTCTCCTGCATTGGCAAGCCAATTCTTTACCACTGCACCACTCGTGAAGCCCCAGAATAAGTGAGATACATAATCTAAAGAGTGATAAAGTTGTACGAGTTTTTCAAAACTCTTTAAGCATCATAGCACTACTGATGGATTTGGAATAAAACAAAGAATAAATCCATGTGTGATTCTACCTTCCCAGTAAGTGGTCATTTCTCACTGGTCCAAATCCCCTTTTAAATCTTGTATATTCAATGTGAGACATTTAAGAATAATAGCTGGCATTTTTTGGGTATGTACCATATGCACCTTCCATATTTTGACTAATTTAATCTTCACAACACCCCTGAGATAGTAATTACTACTATTATACCATTTTACAAATGAGGTAAGTTAGTACAGAAGTATGTTATATCTACTTCCTTACACAAAGCCATTAAGTATCCTGCCCAAAGTCATAGCAATAAGAAGTAGCAAAGTAAGATTTTAATCAGGCAAATTTACTCGACAGTCTGCATGCTTAATCATTATGCTATTAATATATCATTATAGTATGCTAATGCTAAGTCGCTTCAGTTGTGTCTGACTCTGTGCGACCCCGTGCCTGGGATTCTCCGGGCAAGAATACTGGAGTGGGTTGCCATTTCCTTCTCCAATGCATGAAAAAGAAAAGTGAAAGTGAAGTCGCTCAGTCATGACCAACTCTTAGCGACCCCATGGACTGCAGTCCACCAGGCTCCTCTGTCCATGGATTTTCCAGGCAAGATTACTGGAGTAGGGTGCCATTGCCTTCTCCGTCATTATAGTATCAGATCAGATCAGATCAGTCGCTCAGTTGTGTCCGACTCTTTGCGACCCCATGAACCGCAGCACGCCAGGCCTCCCTGTCCATCACCAACTCCCGGGGGTCACTCAGATTCACATTCATCGAGTCAGTGATGCCATCCAGCCATCTCATCCTCTGTCGTCCCCTTCTCCTCTTGCCCCCAATCCCTCCCAGCATCAGAGTCTTCTCCAATGAGTCAACTCTTTGCATGAGGTGGCCAAAGTACTGGAGTTTCAGCTTTAGCATCATTCCTTCCAAAGAAATCCCAGGGCTCATCTCCTTCAGAATGGACTGGTTGGATCTCCTTGCAGTCCAAGGGACTCTCAAGAGTCTTCTCCAACACCACAGTTCAAAAGCATCAATTCTTCAGCGCTCAGCCTTCTTCACAGTCCAGCTCTCACATCCATACATGACCACAGGAAAGACCATAGCCTTGACTAGGCGAACCTTTGTTGGCAAAGTGATGTCTCTGCTTTTGAATATGCTATCTAGGTTGGTCATAACTTTCCTTCCAAGGAGTAAGCGTCTTTTAATTTCATGGCTTCAGTCACCATCTGCAGTGATTTTGGAGTCCAGAAAAATAAAGTCTGACACTCTTTCCACTGTTTCTCCATCTATTTCCCATGTAGTGATGGGACCAGATGCCATGATCTTCGTTTTCTGAATGTTGAGCTTTAAGCCAACCTTTTCACTCTCCACTTTCACTTTCATCAAGAGGCTTTTGAGTTCCTCTTCACTTTCTGCCATAAGGGTGGTGTCATCTGCATATCTGAGGTTATTGATATTTCTCCCAGCAATCTTGATTCCAACTTGTGTTTCTTCCAGTCCAGCATTTCTCATGATGTACTCTGCATATAGGTTAAATAAACATGGTAACAATATACAGCCTTGACGTACTCCTTTTCCTATTTGGAACCAGTCTGTTGTTCCATGACCAGTTCTAACTGTTGCTTCCTGACCTGCATACAGATTTCTCAAGAGGCAGATCAGGTGGTCTGGTATTCCCATCTCTTTCAGAATTTTCCACAGTTTATTGTGATCTAAACAGTCAAAGGCTTTGGCATAGTCAATAGAGCAGAAATAGATGTTTTTCTGGAACTCTCTTGCTTTTTCCATGATCCAGCGGATGTTGGCAATTTGATCTCTGGTTCCTCTGCCTTTTCTAAAACCAGCTTGAATGTCAGGAAGTTCACGGTTCACATATTGCTGAAGCCTGGCTTGGAGAATTTTGAGCATTACTTTACTAGCATGTGAGATGAGTGCAACTGTGTGGTAGTTTGAGCACTCTTTGGCATTGCCTTTCTTTGGGATTGGGATGAAAACTGACCTTTTCCAATCTTGTGGCCACTGCTGAGTTTTCCAAATTTGCTGGCATATTGAGTGCAGCGCTTTCACAGCATCATCTTTCAGGATTTGGAATAGCTCAACTGGAATTCCATCACCTCCACTAGCTTTGTTCATAGTGATGGTTTCTATAGATACCATTTAACATGAGAGTTGTGGATTGAGTGCCCAGTCATATATAATTCTTTGCAACTCCATGGCCTGTAGCCCACCAGGCTCCTCTGTCCATGGGATTTTCCAAGCAAGAATACTGGAGTAAGATGCCATTCTCTTCTCCAGAGGATCTTCCCAACACAGGGATTGAGCCCAGGTCTCCCGCATTGCAGGCGAAATCTTTACCATTTGAGCCACCAAGGAAGATCAAGTATATTAGAGTTGGTAGCCTATCCCTTCTCCAGGGGATCTTCATGACCCAGGAGTCAAACTGGGGTCTCCTGAGTTGTAAGCAGATTCTTTACTAGCTGAGCTATCTTGGCATGACATAAAACTTATTGAAAGTTTTGTTGGAAGGTAAAATAGTCACATTTTTTTTTTTTTTTTTTTGCAAAGGTCTATTGTGTATAGCATGTACATGGGTGCTATGATAGTATAGTGTCCCAAAGTAAGCTACTTTCAGGCCATGTCTCTGTGAGTTCAATTGACTTTGGAAACAATACTTAATTAAATTTTAGTTTACTTATTATGCTATAAAATTTGTTGTTGTTCAGTTGCTCAGTCATTTCAAACTCTTGGCTACCACATGGACTACAGCATGTCTGTCTTCACTGTCCTTCACCAACTCCTGGAGCTTGCTCAGACTCGTATCTATTGAGTTGGTGATGCTATCCAACCATCTATCCTCTGTCATCTCCTTTTCCTCCTGCCTTCAATCTTTCCCAACATCAGGGTGTTTTCAAAAGAGTCAGTTCTTTGCATCAGGTGGCCAAAGTATTGGAGCTTCAGCTTCAGCATCAGTCTTTCCAATGAATATTCAGGGTTGATTTCCTTTAGGATGGAATGGTTTGATCTCCTTGCAGTCCAAGGGACTCTCAAGAGTCTTCTCCAACACCACAGTTCTCTATACTATAATGATGATATATTAATAGCATAATGATTAAGCATGCAGACTGTTGAGTAAATTTGCCTGATTAAAATCTTACTCTGCTACTTCTTATTGCTATGACTTTGGGCAGGATACTTAATGGCTTTGTGTAAAGAAGTAGATATAACATATTTCTGTACTCACTTACCACAGTTCAAAAGCATCAATTCTTTGGTGCTCAGTCTTTTCTATTGTCCATTTCTCACATCCATACATGACTACTGGAAAAAACATAGCTTTGACTAGTTGACTTTTGTAGGCAAAGTAATGTCTCTGCTTTTTAATATGCTGTCTAGGTTAGTCATTGCTTTTCTTCCAAAGAGCAAGCATCTTTTAATTTCATGGCTGCAGTCACCATCTGCAGTGATTTTGGAGCCCCCTCAAATAAAGTCTGTCACTGTTTCCCCTGTTTCCCCATCTATTTGCCATGGAACTGGATGCCATGATCCTACTTTTTTGAATGTTAAGTTTTAAGTCAGCTTTTTCATTCTCCTCTTTCACTTTAATCAAGAGTCTTTTTAATTCCTCTTTGCTTTCTGCCATAAGGGTGGTGTCATTTGCATATCTGAGGTTATTGATATTTCTCCTGGCAATCTTTATTCCAGCTTGTGCTTCATCCAGCTTGGCATTTCACATGATGTGCTCTGCATATGAGTTAAATAAGAAAGGTGACAATATACAGCCTTGATGTACTCCTTTCCCAATTTGGAACCAGTCTGTTGTTCCATGGCCGGTTCTAACTGTTGCTTCTTGACCTGCATACGGATTTCACAGGGGGCAGGTAAGATGGTCTGGTATTCCCATCTCTAAGAATTTTCCAAAGTTTGTTGTGGTCTACACAGTCAAAAGCTTTATTGTAGTCAATGAAGCAGAAGTAGATAGTTTTCCGGAACTCTCTAGCTTTTTCTATGATCCTACAGATGTTGGCAATTTGATCTCTGGTTCCTCTGCCTTTTCTAAATCCAGCATGTTATAGAACGGTTATCTTTTAAAAAATTATTTTCTTCCCTCACTGTTCCATTAGGTAACTGAGGGCAGGGACCAGGCTATTCTCATCTCTGAATCCTCAGTCACAGTCCCTTACAAATGTTAGGAACAAAATAAAGGTTGCTTATGTAAAGTGACAGATGTTTACAAGATGTTTGTTTCTCTGCCTTTAGTGTGGTCCACTCATGGTTCCCAGTTAAATAATAGGATTCTGAATTCAATGGCACTGGAATATTTCTAAAATCTGCAACATTTTATTAATATAGCTATCCCATGCAGTTTAATTCCACAATTAATTATGTAACATCTACTTGTGCTTAACACTCAGATTAGAGATGAAGACATCTTATACGCAGCAGGATAATATGCAAATAGAAAGATTAATCTCAAGGCACTGGACCAGGGACTGTATCCTTGCCTTCATTAGTTCTTCACAATTGGATAAAAATGACCTTCCCACTTGTTAACTTAATAAACTCAGTTTCAATGTCAATATGACTAAAATGGGATGTATAGCAGTAGCCTTGCCACTAGAGTTTGTTGGAATAAGGCTGAGCATACAGTGTTAGTCACTCAGTCATGTCTGACTTTTTGTGACCCCATGGACTGTATAGCCCACCAGGCTTCTCTGTCCATGGAATCCTCCAGCCAAGAATACTGGAGTGAGTTGCTATGCCCTTCTGCAGGGGATTTTCATGACTCGGGATTGAACCTGGGTCTCCCTCATAGCAGGCAGTTTCTTTACTGTTTGAGACAGGGAAGCCCTAAGGCTGAGCGTAGGTCTTCCTTAAATGTGGGACCAGTGCCTATCAGGTAGACTTGTGATACTTTTGTTGCCTTTAGGTTCCAGTGTAACTTCTTCTAGCCCCGCCGCCATCCCCTCCCCCCCCCCCCCCCCCACAGTACCCAACACTATAGCATGATGGTCCAGAACAAAGGGCTGAACTTGAATCCAGGGCTGAAACTCCAATAATTTGGCCACCTGATGTGAAGAGCCAACTCATTGGAAAAGACCCTGATACTGGGAAAGATCGAGGGCAAGAAGAGAAGGGGGAGACAGAGGATGAGATGGATGGCATCATTGAGTCAATGGACATGAGTTTGAGCAAACTCCAGGAGGTAGTGAAGGACATGGAATCCTGGTGTGCTGCAGTCCATAGGGTGGCAAAGAGTTGAACAAGACTGAGCAACAGAATAGCAACAACAAGTTGAACTACATTGCTGGCCTAATTGCTTATGCATCTTCAAATTCCAGCCCTCATTATGGATGGATTTCAAGGAAAGTCTTGACTTTCCTTCCTTTGTCACGAGTTTTCTGAGCATGGATTCATAAGCTTCATTGTTGTTGTTATTGTTCAGTTGCTCAGTCATATCTGAATCTCTTTCAACCTCAAGGTCTGTAGCCAACCAGGCTCCTCTGTACATGGGATTCCCCAGGCAAGAATACTGGAGTGTGTTTTCTTTTCCTTTCACAGGGTATCTTCCTGACCCAAGGATGGAACCCACATCTCTTGCATCTTCTGCATTGGCAGGCAGGTCCTTTATGAGGTGAGCCACTGGGGAAGCCCCCACAAACTCCATACTGATATCAAATTATCTCATCTTGTGAAGTATTGAATTGATGACTAAAAAACTATTTTACCCACAGAAAGTATACAATATAGTGAGTAATTAAAATAGTTTATAGAAAATGATTCCTTCATTCACTGATTCCAAAGTATTATTTGTACTCCTTCCACATAGGAGATGTTGACCAAGAGTGCCCAGGAATCATTCCTTTAGAAGATCGGATTACCATGTGGGTGAAGGGAAGAAGGGAGGTATGCCTGTCCTAAAATGTAATCACAGAGATTTACACACCAATGCCAAACCTTCTGGATAAAGATTATCTATTTCATAGTACATGTATAAATCTGTTCATTTTCATTGACAAATGAACTGTTTCAGTGACAAAACTGTCTGCAAATAGCCAGATCATCCCAGATTGCTTGTAAAATATTCATTATCAACTCAGGGTCAACAGAGTTTGCATTATTAATTGCCACATGTCCAAGTTCACATTGCATATGACTTGTGCAAAATTAATATGACTACCTGCAAATGGAAACACCTATTCTTTCCTTAGTTGAAAATAGTATACACATATGCATCATTGCTATACAGGGCCTCAATTCATCAACAACTTCATTAACACAGTAATTAATTAATCATCAATTCACTTTTAGTATGCCTTTTGCAAATGAATTTGAGGCACTACTTGTATTCAAATGTCTGATGAAAAGAGCAAAATAATTGCCCTAGAACTTGGCCATTTTTGAAGGTTTTAGTTTTTGAGTTCAGAAATATGGTAAATCCACTTCCTCATGCTATATGTCAAGATTTCTTGATTTTTGACCCATGATATTTATTTGATATTTTTGCTATAATCTCCCCTGGGTGTACAGCAATGATTGTAAAGAAATGTAGGAAAACTGAGACTAGGTTGTCAGATATTATAACATTCTAGTTCTGAGTGGGTTACCAGTGAGCCTATGCTACAACACAATTGTATCATATAATTTTGAGGTAAAAATAGATTTGGAAAATTTTGCCATCATCATACAGTTCTCATTTTACTAAGGAGGAAACTGAGGCCAAGAGATGTCAAATGCATTGCTCAGGGTCACAGGGCTAGGTAGGAGCAGAATTGAAAGTGGGACTCAGGCTGTCATTTCAAAGCTATAGTATAGATATATAGTATATATCGCAAAGAGACACAACTGAGCAACTAACACATTCACTTTCATAGTATAAGGTAGACTTGTATTAGAGCTCACTGGGAAGAAGGAACTCATTATTAAGTGGATCTTCATGATGTGAACCTGGAAAAAGATTTACGAAATCTCAAAAACTTAGAAGACGTGTGGGTGTGTTTGTGATGGGACTCACAGGCTCTCACATGTGTGTGTGCATGTATGTGTATGTGATGGGACTAGATTCTTGAATAATTATATGTGTGATGATAGAACCAATGCATAATGAGCCTTCCATATGGAGCCACCTACAGATCTTTTTTGGATTTTTTAAATATGTAACAGACCTTAGAGCTAAAAGAATCTTGGGTTAGTGGTTCCTAATCTCTCAGGGGTTAAGGGGCAATTTGAGTGTCAGAGAAAAGCTTTCTTCATGAAAATGCATATGTTCACAAAACTGTGTATACTACTACATCCAGGGATTCCTGCAACCAGTCACTCAGGATAAGCTCCTTTCACTCTTTCTCATTTGCAAAATGGGTGTGTGTGAGTGGGGTGAGACCAGATTCTGCTTTATAAGGTATCTACTCCAACTCCTGCATCTGGTACAGAGAAAATGAAAATGAAAGTGAAAGTGAAGTTGCTCAGTCGTGTCTGACTCTTGCGACCCCATGGACTGTAGCCTATCAGGCCCCTCTGTCCAAGGGATTTTCCAGGCAAGAGTGCTGGAGTGGATTGTCATTTCCTTCTCCAGAGAGAGGGGGACAGATTTCTAAAGGTCATACACATTGCCCTTTATTTGCGGAGTTTAGGCTACTATTCTTTCCACTTAATTCATTAGAATTTCTTTTTCCTTAGAGTATGCGAGTGAAATACTTTGATATTGTTTACACATCCTAGACCATGCTTTCACTGCAAAGTGGTGAGACACTAGTTTTTATTCATAACTGCTAAGGCATACCTTACAGAAAAATTCCATATATACAAAGCATCCATAACAGGAGAGTGTATTACTAAGAAAACTGAGTTTAAGGCTTCACACAGATCCTAATTGGAAGATACAATTGCTTGCATACTCTTTGCTGCTAAGTAAGGAACCAGCTGCTGAGACTGGTACTAAGAGATAGCTTTCTTTTACAGAATATCAATCCCGCCATTATTGTACAAAGGTAATTAGAAGTGGCTTAGTCTTTAAGTCTCTGGTGGTTAGCTTGACAATTATAAAATTAGTGTACTTTTTAGATGGCATACTTAGTTACATAATTGTCACAATTATCCAAATTACTTCCCATAAAAGCAGCAAAGTGCACATGTTCGGAAATTTATCATTTGGCTTATTGATGTCGTGTGCGATTGCCCCTCACATCCTTTTGTCGAACAGCTTTGCAAAAGCTTTCCCTTGACAGAGAAATCAACAAAGTGCCATTAACACCTGCTTGACTGGGGCGCAGAGAGAACTGTTTTGTCTGGCACTGAAGAGTTAACCCCTCAAAATGCGTTGTCCTTGAACGTGACCTCATGCCTTATTAGGCTTCTTGCCAATCCATAGAGAAAAAAAGGACAGAGGAGGGGGCTGAGAATCCTTAGTGGAGAGGCAGCTGTGCTGGGGAACACCAGCAACACTGACAGTATACTCTGCAGAACCCCGAAAGCTAGTTAGTAGTCCCGCAAGCATAAGAAACTAAAGATACCTGCCATTCCAATCATTGTTTTCCTTTTGTGATGAAAGTATAAAGTACAAATGTTTTTGACTTAAATATTGATATTCACATTCTTTCCTCCTCATAGGCAGAAAAATCCTTTGATATTGCTCTAACCAGAAATGAGACCTGTGTAGGCTGATGCTTCTCTGCTCCTCACATCTTACAAAGTTTTCCACTGAAGTGATCTTCCTAATGGTATCTAATCAGTTTTCCCTCTAGCTTACAAACCTCTGTTTGCACCCTCTGGCTACTCTATCACTTGCAAGATTAGGTGCATTTTCTTTAGGTTGGCAAAAACACTCTTTCACAATCTGACTTCCTTTCCAAATGCATCCTCTCCCGCTTCTCTACATATGTAACCTACACTGGAGCTCGCTGAGCTATCTAAAGTCACCTGTCATGTCAGGCTCTTGATTCCTTTCTAATTTGCTGTCCTATGTGCTAGAATTTACATCTCCCCTTTGGCCATGTAAAACTTGTTCAACATGACTCTACATATTATTGGAGACTTCCCAACATGTCCCTTCTCCTATGACAGAATTAATCTGCTTTTGGTTCACCAGTACTTAGAGGCTTTTGTTATAGCACACACCAAGTGGTTGTGCAGTTGATGTGTATTTCTTTCTCTACTAAAACCAAGGTCAGGAAAGAGACCCAAGTTCCAGAAATGTGTTTTATTCAACTTTCTTTGGCTCAGATGGTAAAGTGTCTGTCTACAATGTGAGAGACCTGGGTTCAATCCCTGGGTTGGGAAGATTCCCTGGAGAAGGAAATGGCAACCCACTCCAGTACTCTTGCCTTGAAAATCCCATGGACGGAGGAGCTTGGTGCAGGCTACTATCCATGGGGTCACAAAGAGTCAGGCACGACTGAGCGACTTCACTTTCACTTTCACCAGACTCATGGTTTTAAAAAGGTTGGTAAATTTTCATTCTTGCCCTTTCCCCTTCCAGATGGAACATAAGCAAACTGGTGACTTTGTGCTCATTAAGATATCTAAAATATTTTCAGCCCTGATGACAACTATATATTTAGCCATTTATTTCTCTGCCATTAAAAAAGTGATTGTAGGATAATTAGTGTTTGATATTTCAGCTAAAATGGTTTGATCTTTTTTTAAAATAATTCCACCTGTTCCTTGATCATTTTATTGCTTAAAGTGGTACAACAGAACAATATCCAGTCTTTTAAAAATGTAGATGCTTCAGACTCAGCCCCTATAGATTAGATTTCAATTAGCCTGGGGTAGGGAAACTTTCCCAGAGGCATTCGAAAAGTCCCTGATGCTGAGAAAGATTGAGGGCAGAAGGAGAAGACGGTGTCAGGGGATAAGATGGCTGGACGACATTACCAATGCAATGAACATGAGCTTGGGTAAACTCTGGGAGATGGTGAGGGACAGAGAGGCCTGGAATGCTGCAGTCCATGGGGTTGCAAAGAGTTGGACACGACTAGGTGACTGAACAACACTACAAGGGCCCAGACATCAGTATTTTTTCAAAGCTCTTCAAGATATTGAAATACACAAACAGAGTCAAGAATCAATGGCGTAGAAGCTGGAATTGACAGTTGAATCAAGTCAACAGTTGCTACTTGTCCTTTATTGGAAATGATTGGGACCATTGTCTCTTAAGAATATTTACTTATATTGAGCACTTTTCGTATCTCACACACACATTATTTACTGTCACATACATTTTACATATTGTGCATTACATATTTTATCACTCTCTATATATATTATGTGTCATTTGGTAGATGAGCTTGCCATGGCAGCAGGCATCTGTAGCAGCAGTTAGAGCTGTCTTTGAACATGTAGCAATATGTTGGGCTACACCCCTCAGGCATACAAACGCTGGACTTGACCAGCCTCAAGAATGAAAAGCTGAGAGTCAGTGACAGAGACATCAGTGGTTTAATGGATGAGGTGCTTACATGTCTGAAGCTAGGTCCTGGGGTGACAACCTGCCATGTGTGGCAGATGAGGGGTGAGGGGAAGGACATGGGGGCAGTCTATGCTGCAGGGAGAAAAGTAGTTTACCAGTTATAGGGGAAATTGACATTAAGTTGGCTCATTTGTTACCAGAAAAACCAGCAGAGGAGCACACCCCACAAGCACCCTTTTGATAGGCTACCACGGTAGAGATGTTCTGGTCTAAAAATTAGAACATCACCTGCTGGAGCAGGAGAAAATATATAGGAAGGTCAGTTGTGTAAATAAGGTATGAGTGAAGGATCAGATCAGATCAGATCAGATCAGTCTCTCAGTCATGTCTGACTCTTTGCGACCCCATGAATTGCAGCACGCCAGGCCTCCTTGTCCATCACCAACTCCCGGAGGTCACTGAGACTCACATCCATCGACTCAGTGATGCCATTCAGCCATCTCATCCTCTGTCGTCTCCTTCTCCTCTTGCCCTCAATCCCTCCCAGCATCAGAGTCTTCTCCAATGAGTCAACTCTTCGCATGAGGTGGCCAAAGTACTGGAGTTCCAGCTTTAGCATCATTCCTTCCAAAGAAATCCCAGGGCTGATCTCCTTCAGAATGGACTGGTTGGATCTCCTTGCAGTCCAAGGGACTCTCAAGAGTCTTCTCCAACACCACAGTTCAAAAGCATCAATTCTTCGGCGCTCAGCCTTCTTCACAGTCCAGCTCTCACATCCATACATGACCACAGGAAAGACCATAGCCTTGACTAGACGAACCTTTGTTGGCAAAGTAATGTCTCTGCTTTTGAATATGCTATCTAGGTTGATCATAACTTTCCTTCAGGTACTAGTCAAATAGGGGATGTACAGAGAGCAGGAGGACAGTCATCTTGGGTGGCCTGATCATACACAATGGTTTCTAATGATCTGTTTGGTTGGGCATGGGTACATTAAATAGAGTCTAATCCAGGTGAAGTAAGATTCACCTCAGCAGCTGCTTGGAGAGTTGAGTTATGAAGCACCTTAGAATTCAAGAGGTCTCAGCAAGAAAGATTACAGTGGTACTGGGGTCAACTAGGCATAGTGCCAAGTTCCTGGGTTGGGGCAGTAAATGGATACATGTGTGGGGTACTTGAAATATTTCTCCATTTGTCTCTTTTTTTTCAGAAGCCTTTTCACCATCCAGCAAATGGAAACTGATACATTCATCAGCAACCTGGAACAGAGCTGATTGAAAGACCTGTGTTGAAATATCTAATAGCTCTTGCAAATTAAAGTTAGGTAGCTCATGGTTGCAAGAGATTTGTCCCTTATATCCCAGAAAGGCTGAAAACTGAAGATTGTATCATGTCTCTTCATGACTCCCACTGAAAGTAGGTTTGGTGGTACTGATGAAGCAGCTGAAGCTACCAGAGCATGGGGATATCTTAGATATAGATAAGAACTTGCAAGCTGGTAAAAATATTGTAAGACCTCTTTGTCTCTAACAGAGAGCACATATTGCCCCTTCTTTCACTGCCTGTGAAAAACAAAAACTGATCTATAAAACGAAATTAGATCTGTGCACCTCTGAGATTCATTCCTATCTGATTTATGCCTCCTCTACACACTGGAATATGGGAGTAAGATATAAATTGCTCAGGTAGTCTAATAAATTTTCCTTCTCATCATTTAAGACTAGTCCAACTGCTGCAAGAATACATTCTCTTAAAGGGCATCTAACACTAATCTTTCCCTGCATATTGGAAACTATAATCTTAGAGTTTGTTAGCATTTTTCTGACCTTTGTCATATCTCTCTGAAGGGCAGTATAAGAGATTATATTTATTTCTTTGATTGTCAAATATTATGGCTTGTAACAAGTAACACTAATTTAGTCAAAGATTTGGGGGCAAAATGAAAACAATGACACAACACGTATACACATAAAGTTTATATAATAGTTCAATTCAGGAAATATTAAGGTGTAAAAAAAGATATATGTACACTTAGAATCCAGAGAAGACAATGGCACCCCACTCCAGTACTCTTGCCTGGAAAATCCCATGGACGGAGAAGCCTGGTAGGCTGCAGTCCATGGGGTCGCTAAGAGTCGGACACGACTGAGCGACTTCACTTTTCACTTTCATGCATTGGAGAAGGAAATGGCAGCCCACTCCAGTGTTCTTGCCTGGAGAATCCCAGGGACAGAGGAGCCTGGCTGGCTACCTTCTATGGGGTCGCACAGAGTTGGACACGACTGAAGTGACTTAGCAGCAGCAGCAGCATACCGAGAATCAATGAAATATTGAAGTGCCATCTTCTTGCCTTTATACAGACATTATAGACATTAGAGTATACTGTGTATTTTTATAGTTTCCATTTCATGAGATCTTTAAATAGAAATGTGGGGAGTTGGGGTTGGGGGTGGTGGGCGGGGAATATTCATAGGTGAATGGGAGTGAAGAGAAGTGGTCAGGAAGCAGTTTGGGCAACATGATTGCTGATGTTCTTCTCTCCTTGGATTTCTCCCTGCCATTAGATCTAAAGCTGCATACTAATTAACGAAGCCAGAAACACCTGGAAGATTCTCACGAGAATATTTCCAGAAGAACTTATTGGCACATATGTGTGCCAGAGTCACTTGTTCTAGTCAAAGTCAGGATGATTAAATGTGAGGATTAGAGGGAGGTGGTCCTAACATGATGGAGGAATAGGATGGGGAGATCACTTTCTCCCCCACAAATTCATCAAAAGAACATTTGAATGCTGAGTAAATTCCACAAAACAACTTCCAAATGCTGGCAGAGGACATTAGTTCAGTTCAGTCACACAGTCGTGTATGACTCTTTGTGACCCCATGAATCACAGCACGCCAGGCCTCCCTGTCCATCACCAACACCCGGAGTTCACTCAGACTCACGTCCATCAAGTCAGTGATGCCATCCAGCCATCTCATCCTCTGTCATCCCCTTCTCCTCCTGCCCCCAATCCCTTCCAGCATCAGAGTCTTTTCCAAAGAGTCAACTCTTCGCATGAGGTGGCCAAAGTACTGGAGTTTCAGCTTCAGCATCATTCCTTTCAAAGAACACCCAGGGCTGATCTCCTTCAGAATGGACTGGTTGGATCTCCTTGCAGTCCAAGGGACTCTCAAGAGTCTTCTCCAACACTGCAGTTCAAAAGCATCAATTCTTCAGCGCTCAGCTTTCTTCACAGTCCAACTCTCACATTCATACATGACCACTGGAAAAACCATAGCCTTGACTAGACGGATCTTTGTTGGCAAAGTAATGTCTCTGCTTTTGAATATGCTATCTAGGTTGGTCATAACTTCCCTTCCAAGGAGTAAGCGTCTTTTAATTTCATGGCTGCAATCACCATCTGCAGTGATAGTGGAGCCCAAAAAAATAAAGTCTGACACTGTTTCCCCATCTATTTCCCATGAAGTGATGGGATCAGATACCATGATCTTCATTTTCTGAACACTGAGTTTTAAGCCAACTTTTTCACTCTCCACTTTCATCTTCATCAAGAGGCTTTTTAGTTCCTCTTCACTTTCTGCCATAAGGATGGTGTTGTCTGCATATCTGAGGTTATTGATATTTCTCCCGGCAATCTTGATTCCAGCTTGTGCTTCTTCCAGTCCAGCATTTCTCATGATGTACTCTGCATATATGTTAAATAAGCAGGGTGACAATATACAGCCTTGACGTACTCCTTTTCCTATTTGGAACCAGTCCTTTGTTCTATGTCCAGTTCTAACTGTTGCTTCCTGACCTGCATACAGATTTCTCAAGAGGCAGATCAGGTGGTCTGGTATTCCCATCTCTTGAAGAATTTCCCACAGTTTATTGTGATCCACACAAAGGCTTTGGCATAATTAATAAAGCAGAAATAGATGGTTTTCTGGAACTCTCTTGCTTTTTCAATGATCCAGCAGATGTTGATAATTTGGTTTCTGGTTTCTCTGCCTTTTCTAAAACCAGCTTGAACATCTGGAGTTTCACAGTTGACATATTGCTGAAGCCTGGCTTGGAGAATTTTGAGCATTACTTTACTAGCTTGTGAGATGAATGCAATTGTGCAGTAATTTGAACATTCTTTGGCATTGCTTTTCTTTGGGATTGGAATGAAAACTGACCTTTTCCAGTCCTGTGGCCACTGCTGAGTTTTCCAAATTTGCTGGCATATTTAGTGGAGCACTTTCACAGCATCATCTTTCAGGATTTGAAATAGCTCAACTGGAATGCCATCACCTCCACTAGCTTTGTTCGTAGTGATGCTTTCTAAGGCCCACTTGACTTCCCATTTCAGGATTTCTGGCTCTACATGAGTGATCACACCATTGTGATTATGTGGGTCGTGAAGCTCTTTTTTTGTACAGTTCTTCTGTGTATTCTTGCCACCATCAGGCACCCAGAAAAGCAGCCCATTTTCTTCTAAAGGAGGTAGGAAAAAATATAAAAGACAAAAAGGGAGACAAAAGAGGTAGGAATGGAGCTCTGTCCTGGGAAGGGAGTCTTTAAAAAGAGAGAATTTTCCAAACACCAAGAAACACTCTCACTGCCGAGCCTGTGGCGAGCCTTGGAACCACAGAGGGCAACATAACCGGGAGGAAATATAAATAAATAATTAAATCCCATAGATTATGTGTCCAATGGTAACTCCCCCAGCCTGGAAGCAGTGCAGACCTGTGCATCCACCACTAGCAAGTGGGGGCTGTGCAGGGAGGCACGGTCTGCATTGCTTAGAGTAAGGACTAAGCCTGAATGCCCCGAGGGCAACCTGAAGGAATTAACTTGGGCTAGCAAACCAGACTGTGGGATAGCTACCACACGAAAGCCCTAACCTAAGACACCGCCAGGCCTGCTCACAGAACAAAGGACTGAGAGCTACGTGAAAAGCCCTAACCTAAGACACCTTCAGGCCCACTCACAGAACAAAGGACTGAGCAGAGCCAGTGGGCTGCACACCATCTCCCTCCAGTGACAGGCAGCCAGAGCCAGAAGGGGGCATTTGCGGCCCCAGAGAGGCAGCAACTACCAAACTGCAAGCAGGCTTTGTTGCTAACTAAGACTTCTTGGGATTCTGGATGGGCAATATCCGCCTGAGAAGGTGCGCCAGTTGTACACCCAGAAAAACAAGTGGCAAGGACAGGGGAGGCGATAAGTCTCAGCAACCGTGCTTGCCAAACACCTGGTCACCTGAGCTGCTCGGACCTGGGGAGGGCACAAAACGCAGGCCCAACCGAGTCTGCACCTCTGAGGACTACCTGAGTATCTGAACCTGAGTGGCTTAGACCTGGGAAGTGCATACAACCCAGAGCTGGCCTCAGACAGTTGCCAGCAGAGCAACCTAGAGCTTAAGCATTGTTGACAGGGAAAGCACACAGGCCGAGGAGGGTCAAACCCAGTGTAGTCAAGACACTGCAAACACATGCCAGTGTTATTTGTTTACAGCATCCCTCCCTCCCCACAGCAGGACTAAAGTCAGCCTAAAAAAGTGTCCACCACCGCCCCCTTGTGTCAGGGCAGAAATTAGATACTGAAAAGACGAGCAAACAGAAGAAGCTAAAAAAGGGGAACCTCCTTGTAAGTGACAATTGCAATAGATTAAAACCCTATAGTTAGTACTGACTACATAGGAAGGGGCCTATAGATCTTGAGAAATATAAGCCGGATCAAGGAACTATCTGAAAATGAACTGACCCCACACTGCCCACAACACTAGAAAAAGTCCTAGATATATTTTTACTATCACTCTTTATTTTTTAATTTTTTTTTTAAATTTTAAGTCCTCTATTACTTCTTTAATTTTCATTTTTGTAACCTACTACTACTTTGCAAAAAAAAAAAAAAGAGACCCTATTTTTTAAAGCAAACTTCATATATAAATATTTTACAATTTTTGTGACTTTTTTTTCTTTAATATTGTATTATTGAAAATCCAACCTCTACTCTAGATTTGCTTTTGGTGTTTGTTATCAATTATTTACCTTTAAGAACCCAATCTTTGGTACTCATTTTTATTTGGGAGCGAGATTACTGGCTTGACTGCTCTCTCCCCCTTTGGACTCTCCTTTTTCTCCACCAGGTCTCTTTTATCTCCTCCCTCCCCCTTCTCTTCTCTACCCAACTCTGTCAATCTCTTTGTGTGTTCCAGACGGTAGAGAACACTTAGGGAACTGATTACTGGCTGGATCTCTCTCCTTTTGATTCCCCCCTTTATCCTCCTGGCCACCTCTGTCTCCTTCCTCCCTCTTCTCTTCCCTGTATAACTCTGTGAACATCTCTGAGTGGTCCAGACTGTGGAGCACACATAAGGAAGTGATTACTGGCTAGCTTGCTCTCTCCTCTTTTGATTCCACCTCATCTCATTTGGGCTACCTCTATCTCCCTCCTTCCTCTTCTCTTCTAAATGTAACTCTGTGAACCTCTCTGGGTGTCCCTCACTGTGGAGAAACTTTTCATGTTTAACCTAGATGTTTTATCAATGGTGCTGTATAGATGGAGAAGTCTTGAGGCTACCGTAAAAATATGGAGAAGTCTTGAGGCTACTGTAAAAATAAGACCAAAAACCAGAAGCAGGAGGCTTAAGTCCCAATCCTGAGAACACCAGAGTACTCCTGACTCCAGGGAATATTAATTGACAGGAGTTCATCAAATGCCTCCATACCTACACTAAAACCAAGAACCACCCAAGGTCCAACAAGTTTCAGAGCAAGACACACTACACAAATTCTCCAGCAACACAGGAACACAGCCTGGAGCTTCAATATACAGGCTGCTCAAAGTCACTCCAAACCAATTGACATTTCATAAGTCATCACTGGATACTTCATTCCACTCCAGAGAGAAGAAATCCAGCTCCACCCACCAGAACACCGACAAAAGCTTCCCTAACCAGGAAACCTTGACAAGCCACTCGTACAATCACACCACAGTGAGGAAATTCCACAATAAAAAGAACTCCACAAACTGCCAGAATACAGAAAGGCCACTCCAAACACAGCAATATAAACAAGAAGAAGAGACAGAGAAATACCAAGCAGGTAAAGAAACAGGATAAATGCCCACCAAACCAAACAGAAGAGGAGGAGATAGGGAATGTACCTGATAAAGAATTCCAAATAATGATAGTGAAAATGATATAAAATCTTGAAAACAAAATGGAATCACAGATAAATAGCCTAGAGACAAGGACTGAGAAGATGCAAGAAAGGTTTAACGAGGACCTAGAAGAAATAAAAAAGAGTCAATATATAATGAATAATGCAATAAATGAGATAAAAAACACTCCGGAGGGAACAAATAGTAGAATAACAGAAGCAGAATCTAGGATTTGTGAGGTAGAAAATAGAATGGTAGAAATAAATGAATCAGAGGAGAAAAAAGAAAAAGAAATTAAAAGAAATGAGGACAATCTCAAAGACCTCTAGAACAATGTTAAACATCCTGACACTGAAATTATAGGCGTCCCAGAAGAAGACGACAACAAGAAAGACCATGAGAAAATACTTGAGGAGATAATAGTTGAAAACTTCCCTAAAATGGGGAAGGAAATAATTACTCAAGTTCAAGAAACCCAGAGAGTCCCAAACAGGATAAACCCAAGGCAAAACACCCCAAGACACATATTAATCAAATTAACAAAGATCAAACACAAAGAACAAATATTAAAAACAGCAAGGGAAAAACAACAAATAACACACAAGGGGATTTCTATAAGGATAACAGCTGATTTTTCAATAGAAACTCTTCAGGCCAGGAGGGAATGGAAGGACATACTTAAAGTGATGAAAGAAAATAACCTACAGCCCGGATTACTGTACTGAGCAAGGATCTCATTCAAATATGAAGGAGAAACCAAAAGCTTTACAGATAAGCAAAAGCTGAGAGAATTCAACACCACCAAAACAGCTCTCCAACAAATGCTAAAGATCTTCTCTAGACAGGAAACACAAAAGGGAGTATAAACTCGAACCCAAAACAATAAAGTAAACGACAACAGGATCATACTTATCAATAATTACCTTAAACAGAAATGGGTTAAATGCCCCAACCAAAAGACAAAGACTGGCTGAATGGATACAAAAACAAGACCCCTATATACGTTGTCTACAAGAGACCCACCTCAAAACAGGGGACACATACAGACTGAAAGTGAAGGGCTGGAAAAAGATATTCCACATAAATAGGGACCAAAAGAAAGCAGGAGTAGCAATACTCGTAAGAGATAAAGTAGACATTAAAATAAAGTCTGTGAAAAGAGACAAAGAATGATACTACATAATGATCAAAGGATCAATCCAAGAAGAAAATACAACAATTATAAATATATAGGCACCCAACATAGGAGCATTGCAATATGTAAGACAAATTCTAACAAGTATGAAAGGGGAAATTAACAATAACACAATAATAGTGGAAGGCTGTAATACCTCACTCACACCTATTAATAAATCAACTAAACAAGAACTTAACAAGGAAACACAAACTTTAAATGATACAATAGACCAGTTAGACCTAATTGATATCTATAGGACATTTCACCCCAAAACAAAGAATTTCACCTTTTTCTCAAGTGCACATGGAACCTTCTCCAGGATAGATCACATGATGGGCCATAAATCTAGCCTTAATAAATTCAAAACATGGAAATCATCCCAAGCATCTTTTCTGACCACAATGCAGTAAGATTAGATCTCAATTACAGGAGAAAAACTATTAAAAATTCCAACATATGGAGGCTGAACAACATGCTGCTGAATAACCAACAAATCACAGAAGAAATCAAAATATGCATAGAAACGAATGAAAATGAAAACACAATGCAAACCTGTGGGACACTGTAAAAGCAGCGCTAAGGGGAAGGTTCATAGCAATAGAGCCATACAAGAATCAAGAAAAAAGTCAAATAAATAAACTAACTCTACATCTAAAGCAACTATAAAAGGAAGAAATGAAGAACCCCAGGGTTAGTAGAAGGAAAGAAATCTTTAAAATTAAGGCAGAAATAAATGCAAAGAAACAAAAGAGGCCATAGCAAAAATCAACAAAGCCAAAAGGTGGTTCTTTGAGAGGATAAATCAAATTGACAAACCATTAGCCAGACTCATCAAGAAACAAAGGCAGAAAAATCAAATCAATAAAATTAGAAATGAAAATGGAGCGATTACAACAGACAACACAGGAATACAAAGGATCATAAGAGACTACTATTAGCAATTATATGCCAATAAAATGGACAACTTGGAAGAAATGGACAAATTCTTAGAAAAGTACAACTTTCCGAAACTGAACCAGGAAGAAATAGAAAATCTTAACAGAGTCATGACAAGCTTGGAAATTGAAACAGTAATCAGAAATCTTCCAGTAAACAAAAGCCCAGGTCCAGATGGCTTCATAGCTGAATTCTATCAAAAATTTAGAAATTAGCTAAAACTTATCCTACTCAAACTCTTCCAGAAAACTGCAGAGGAAGGCAAACTTCCAAACTCAGTCTATCAGGCCACCATCACCCTAATACCAAAACCTGACAAAGATGCCACAAAAAAAGAAAACTATAGCCAATATCACTGATGAACATAGATGCAAAAATCCTTAACAAAATTCTAGCAATCAGAATCCAACAACACATTAAGAAGATCATACATCATGACCAAGTGGGCTTTATCCCAGGGATGCAAGGATTCTTCAATATCCACAAATCAATCAATGTAATACAACATCTTAACAAATTGAATAATAAAAGCCATAGGATTATCTAAATAGATGCAGAGAAAGCCTTTGACAAATTCAACATCCATTTATGATAAAAAACTCTCCAGAAAGCAGTAATAGAAGGAACATACTTCAACATAATAAAAGCTATATATGACAAACCCACAGCAAACATTATCCTCAATGGTGAAAAATTGAAGGCATTTCCCATAAAGTTAAGAACAAGACAAGAGTGTGCACTTTCTCCACTACTATTCAACATAGTTTTGGCTGCAGCAATCAGAGCAGAAAAAGAAATAAAAGGAATCCAAATTGGAAAAGAAGTAAATCTCTCACTGTTTGCAGATGACATGATTCTCTACATAGAAAACCCTAAAGACTCCACCAGTTAATTACTAGAGCTAATCAATGATATAGTAAAGTGGCAGGATATAAAATCAACACACAGAAATCCCTTGCATTCCTATAATTCATATATGTGAATAATGAGAAAATAGAAAAAGAGGACACAATTCCATTCACCATTGCAACAAAAATAATAAAATACTTAGGAATATATCTACCTAAAGAAACAAAAGACCTATATAGAAAACTATAAAACACTGGTGAAAAAAATCAAAGAGGACACTAATAGATGGAGAGATATACCAAGTTCTTGGATTGGAAGAATCAACATAGTGAAAATGAGTATTCTACCCAAAGCAATCTATAGATTCAATGCAATCCCTATCAAGCTACCAACGGTATTTTTTCACAGAGCTAGAATAAATAATTTCACAATTTGTATGGAAATATGAAAAAATCTCGAATAGCCAAAGCAATCTTGAGAAAGAAGAATGGAACTGGTGGCATCAACCTGCCTGACTTCAGGCTCTACTACAAAGCCACAGTCATCAAGACAGTATGGTACTGGCACAAAGACAGAAATATAGATCAATGGAACAAAATAGAAAGCTCAGAGATAAATCCACACACCCATGGACACCTTATCTTTGACAAAGGAGGCAAGAGTATATAATGGAGAAAAGACAAACTCTCTAACAAGTGGTGCTGGGAAAACTGGTCAACCACTTGTAAAAGAATAAACTAGAACACTTTCTAATACCATACACAAAATAAACTCAAAATGGATTAAAGATCTAAATGTAAGACCAGAAACTATAAAACTCCTAGAGAAAACAGGCAAAACACTCTCCGACATAAATCACAGTAGGATCCTCTAGAACCCACCTCCCAGAATATCGGAAATAAAAGCAAAAATAAACAAATGGGACCTAATTAAAATTAAAAGCTTCTACACAACAAAGGAAACTATAAGCAAGGTGAAAAGACAGCCTTCAGAATGGGAGAAAATAATAGCAAATGAATCAACTGACAAACAATTAATCTCAATATATACAAGCAGCTCCTGAAGCTGAACTCCAGATAAATAAATGACCCAGTCAAAAAATGGGCCAAAGAACTAAACAGACATTTCTCCAAAGAAGACATACAGATGGCTAACAGACACATGAAAAGATGCTCAACATCACTCATTAGCAGAGAAATGCAAATCAAAACCACTATGAGGTACCATATCATGCCAGTCAGAATGGCTGCTATTCAAAAGTCTACAAGCAATAAATGCTGGAGAGGGTGCAGAGGAAGGGGAACCCTGTTACACTGTTGATGGGAATGCAAACTAGTACAGCCACTATGTAGAACAGTGTTCTTAAAGAAGAGATTCCTTAAAAAGCTGGAAATAGAACTGCCATATGACCCAGCAATCCCACTGCTGGGCATACACACCGAGGAAACCAGAATTGAAAGAGACACTTGAACCCCAATGTTCATCACAGCACTGTTTTAATAGCCCATCAGCAGACAAATGAATAAGAAAGCTATGGTACATGTACACAATGGAGTATTACTCAGCCATTAAAAAGAATGCATTTGAATCAGTTCTAATGTGGTGGATGAAACTGGAGCCTATTATACAGAGTGAAGTAAGCCAGAAAGAAAAACACCAATACAGTATACTAACACATATATATGGAATTTAGAAAGATGGTAACGATAACCCTGTATACGAGATAGCATAAGAGACACAGATTTATAGAATAGTCTTTTGGACTCTATGGGAGAGGGTGAGGGTGGGATGATTTGGGAGAATGGCATTGAAATATGTATAATACCATATGTGAAATAAATCACCAGTCCAGGTTTGACGCATGATACAGGATCCTCGGGGCTGGTGCACTGGGATGACCCAGAGGGATGGTATGAGGAGGGAGGTGGGAGGGAGGTTCAGGATAGGGAACACATATACACCGTTGCAAAATCATGTTGATGTATGACAAAACCAATACAATATGTAAAGTAATTAGCCTCCAATTAAAATATATAAATTTATGTTAAAAAATAAAACAAATAAATGTGGGGATTAAAAATGACATTTTGGTTTTTAGAAAGTTTATTATACTGTGATTTTTGCTGTTTTCATTTTAACTAAATGGAAAAGGCAGTCATGATTAGTATATGAGCATATGATGGATATTGTCTACAGAGTACAGTAAATTTTCTTCAACATTGTGTATTGCTTTTACCATCAGTTCAAAAATGTTGGACAGTAAATTAAATAGAGAAATCATTTAATATCTTACTTTAGACAAAATAATAATGGATGTATTTTTCAGTGCAGATTAATGACTTCCAATTTTTGAGTCCTTCTTGCTATAGAAATAGAAATATAAGAAAGATATTTCTATGACCTTTTTAGATTTATTTAGGTTTATTGGAAAGGGTACTGATACAATTACATTTTCTTCCAGTGTTTAATCATGAGTAGATTTCTCTTTACTCAATTTCCTTCAGTCTCTTGCTTATTTCAGTTTAACATCTTTCAGTTTCACCCATGTTATTGCATATGTCAGCCTTCTTTTGAAGGCTGTAATATTTCATTGTGCATGTGTGTGTGTGTATGTGTGTGTGTACATTTGTTTGTATTTATTTATCTGTTGACGTTGAGCTAGTAGTAAAGAACCTGCCTGCCAATGCAGGAGACGCATAAGAGACACAGTTTGATCCCTGGGTCGGGAAGATCCTCTAGATGAGGACATAGCAACCAACTCCAGTATTCTTGCCTGAGGAATCTCATGGACAGAGAAACCTTTGGGGCTACTGTCCATAGTGTTGCAAAGAGTCAGACACACAGCTGCAATAATGCTATGCTAAGTCACTTCAGTCGTGTCCGACTCTGTGTGACCCCATAGACGGCAGCCCACCAGGCTCCCCCGTCCCTGGGATTCTCCAGGCAAGAACACTGGAGTGGGTTGCCGTTTCCTTCTCCAATGAATGAAAGTGAAAAGAGAAAGTGAAGTCGCTCAGTCATGTCCGACTCTGTGTGACCCCATGGACTGCAGCCTACCAGGCTCCTCCATCCATGGGATTTTCCAGGCAAGAGTACTGGAGTGGAGTGCCATTGCCTTCTCCACACAGCTGCAATAAAGGCAAGTCTAAAATTAATGGAAATTGATTACTCCATTCTCATTTACTGAAGTTTCCTGTCTTAGTTTGCTCAGGCTGTTATAACAAAGTACCATAGATGGAATGGTTTAAATAACAAGACATTTATTTCTCACAGTACTCAAGTTTCTTGGCTTTCATATGGCCACATCATCTTGCTCTAGTCTCATATGCCAGAAAAAGAGGGCACTTCTGTTTTTCCCTCTTCTTATAAGGTATTAACTCCACCCTTATGACCTCATCTAAACTTAATAATATCCCAAAGGCTCCATCTCCAAATAATATCACATTGGAGGATAAAGGATGCATATGAATTTTCAAAAGGCACACATTACTCCAATAGCAATTCTTAAGTAAACTATCTCCTGGCCAGGAGAATTAGTCCAGTTTTGTAGTATGCAATGTTCTTCAAATCTTCTTTCAATGTTCTTCAAAATTCACCAGGGACTCAAACTAGATTTCTCTGTTTTCTTGATGTTATTTCATGTATTAAACTGAAGTTATGTCCTAATTAAAATGCGGTAGTAGGTAGACAATAAATATAGAAATTATGACTTCTTTTTCTTTCTTTAATTCAGTTCAGCTACTCAGTTGTGTCTGACTCTTTGCGACCCCATGAACTGCAGCATGCCAGGCCTCCCTGTCCATCACCAACTCCCGGAGTTCACCCAAACCCATGTCCATCGAGTTGGTGATGCCATCCAGCCATCTCATCCTCTGTTGTCCCCTTCTCCTCCTGCCCCTAATCCCTCCCAGCATCAGGATCTTTCCCAATGAGTCAACTCTTTGCATGAGGTGGCCAAAGTACTGGAGTTTCAGCTTTAGCATCATTCCTTCCAAAGAACACCCAGGACTGATCTCCTTTAGAATGGACTGGTTGGACCGCCTTGCAGTCCAAGGGGCTTTCAAGAGTCTTCTCCAACACCACAGTTTAAAAGCATTAATTCTTTGGCATTCAGCTTTCTTTACAGTCCAGCTCTCACATCCATACATGACCACTGGAAAAACCATACCTTGACTAGATGGACCTTTGTTGGCAAAGTAATGTCTCTGCTTTTGAATGTGCTATCTAGGTTGGTCATAACTTTCCATCCAAGGAGTAAGCATCTTTTAATTTCATGGCTGCAATCACCATCTGCAATATTTTATAAATTGTCTGTTGGTGAGATTTTGATTCAATACTTCCTTGAAAAATCCCTTGTCATGGAAAATCAGAAAAAGACTGACCTGCAACTGTTATTGTGTATTATCTATTATTGTGAAATAAATTACTTCAAAATTTAGTGGCTTGAAATAAGCTATTATTGCTTGCTTTCTGTGAATAAGGAATCTTGGAGTGGCTTATTTCAGTATCTCTTGTTCAAGGTCTCTCATGAAGTTGCAGTCAAGTTTTATACCAGATGCAGTCTCATCTTCAGGCTTGTCGGGAGTGGGGGCAGATAATTTACTTGCAGCTCACTTCTGTGGCTTCAAGGCCCTGGGGTTCCAAGATCTAGTGCCTGCTGTACGAGGCAGTGTCCTGAGCCCTCTGATGGACAGGACCATGTCCAGGGGTGGCTGTGGACTCAGGATGTCTTAAGGCAGCCTGCCTGCTTGTGGGTGGGGTTAAGTCCCTGTCTAGTTAATTGTTGGATCTGAGGTATTCCAGTGCCTAAAAGCTGACTGGTAAGGACAGGGCTGGGTTGTGAGACCAATAAGCTAGAGGTAGGATTCCAAAATGGCACTTTCCAGCAGTACTGTCCCCATGGTAGAATGAACTCCTCAATGAGCTCCATCAGTGTATATGTCCACAGAGTTAGCTCCAGTTGCCTCTTGCCTGTCTGGTAGATTTTTCAAGATCAACAGATAACTCCAGGCCTCTTTCAAATTACTGTTTCTTCCCTGGGTCCTGGAGCCTATGAGATTTTGTGTGCTCTTTTTTAGAATGGATTCTCTCTTTTCCCCAGCCCTCTGGCTCTCTGGAAATTAAGCACTACTGGCCTTCAAAGCCAGATGTTCTGGGGTCATCTTTCCAGTGCAAGACCCTCCTCCCTCCTGGAATAGGGAGCCCAATGTGGGGCTTAGACCCCACACTCCTTGGGAAGAGTGTCTGCAATTGTAATTATCCTCCCATATGGATCTTGACTATACTATGCCTCCACCCCTCCTACCTGTGTTGTGATGTTTTTTTCACTATATCTTTTTTTGTTGAAAATCTTTTATGGTAAGTTTTGATCTTTTTCATTGAGAGTTGTTCTGTAAATAGTTGTAATTTTGGTGTGCTTGGGAGAGGATGTGAACTCAGATTCTTTCTACTCTACCATCTTTAGATTAACTTCTAAAAGATTAAATTATTATTCTTAAGTTCTTTTTGGAAAAGCTCATGGATAAAACTAGTGGGAAGCAGCTCTTCATGTCCTTGCTTCTTCTTGTTGACAGGATGTGTTGTTTCTTCTTATTTAGTATTCTGGCGTCTGATAAAGATGCAGATTTGAAAGTAGCAAAGGCTTCCATGTCTTAAAATTTAAGTTTCTCAGAGAGATCATTGCTGGTTATTCTCTGGAATGCTTTTGTTTTTTATCATAAAAGTAAACAAGCAACACAAGTCTACTGGTTCTACAGTGCTGGCTATCAGTTGCATGTTTTGCAAACACGACTCTGAAACTTTAAGCTCTCTTCTCTGGAAGACTTGCATGCTATATCATTGTGGTTTCTACTCATTTACTTAGGTTTTACTGTGTTTCTTTTTTTTTTCTAACTTACCTTATCTTGGGAGAAGGCAATGGCACCCCACTCCAGTACTTTTGCCTAGAAAATCCCATGGACAGAGGAGCCTGGTAGGCTGCAGTCTATGGGGTCCCTAGAGTCGGACACAACTAAGCAACTTCACTTTCACTTTTCACTTTCATGCATTGGAGAAGGCAGTGGCATACCACTCCAGTACTTTTGCCTAGAAAATCCTAGGGACAGGGAAGCCTGGTTGGCTGCCATCTATGGGGTCGCACAGAGTCGGACACGACTGAAGTGACTTAGCAGTACCTTATCTTAATCAAATATCTTAAGATAAAGTAGCACTCTAGTCAGAATGAATGTTGTTTTTTATGTCATGTAGATGCAATATGCTATGCTATGCTATGCTAAGTCACTGCAGTCATGTCCGACTCTGTGTGACTCCATAGACGGTAGCCTACCAGGCTCCCCCATCCCTGGGATTCTCCAAGCAAGAACACTGGAGTGGGTTGCCATTTCCTTCTCCAGTGCATGAAAGTGAAAAGTGAAAGTGAAGTCGCCTAGTCGTTTCCATCTCTTAGCGACCCCATGGACTGCAGCCTACCAGGCTCCTCCGTCCATGGGATTTTCCAGGCAAGAGTACTGGAGTGGGATGCCATTGCCTTCTCCGAGATGCAATATAGGAAAATATAAACAGGAACTGTGTTTCTCTTTCAGAGAATGTGTGATCCAGCCTGCAAAAATTTCATTTAATTGATATAAACCCAAGAGTCAGTCAGGTGTATTCAGTATAAACCTTCTCTGGTGTTTAAGAAAATTTCCAGCTGAATAGAATCTGACATTTTAATAAAAGGAAGTGTGGCATTATGCTGCAGTCAGCATGCCTGACTAGAAACAGCCAACCATGCCGAGAAGATTATAAAGCTTTTCCTCATGCCCTTTAACTTGAATCCAGTCATCAAAAGATTGATTTACTTCTCAAACTTAATTTGCAGCTCTAATTTTATTATTTTTTAAAAACCAGTTAGATCTTTTTAATCTATTGGATCAGCTGCAGCTGTGTCTCTGCTTGCACTGTGGGATATACCTTACTCCTCTGTTATCCCTCACCATAATGAGAGAAGGAAAAAACAAGTTCAGTTCATTGCCCTCCTTAGAGTCAAATCACGTCCATGACTCCAGAAACTGGAATAATCTTTCTGCTTCAGATAGCATGATGTAGGGTTTAAGGATTAGGGAAATTTCAATAAATATAAAGTTCTCTTCTTCAGTTTAAGGGAAAAATTATGTAGGGCTGTTCGCCTAATGCACACCAGAGTCCAAAGGCAAAACAAAAAAAAGAATATTGAGACTCATAAAAAGGTTAATTGACCTGGAGTAAACATCACTTTTGAAAGGACAGCTCTTAACCTTTCTTCTAAACAAAGACAGAGGTGCATCTATTTGCTGTGTACATTGTGGTACACCAAAAACTGCATTGCTAAGTTAGTAGCCATTTATCGTAAAGCCAAGTTACTCAGTTTTTCTCAGATAATATAGAAGATTTATTTCACTCCAGTGTTCTTGCCTGGAGAATCCCAGGGACAGGGGAGCCTGGTAGGCTGCCATCTATGGGGTCGCACAGTTGGACATGACTGAAGTGACTTAGCAGCAGTAGCAGCAGCTGTTGGGAAATAAGTTCAACTGTGCTTGGAGTACCCAGTCTTCCAGTACCTACATTCTTTCTTCCTCTCAACGTACAGGACCAGATCCAGGCTGCAGTAGCCATGTCTCTACAAAGTAAGGAGAACTTGAGAGGGATAAAACCTCTTGAGCATTTCTGTGATATATTTTCAGGGGACATGGACACTAGAAAGTTGCCAGTTGACCTAATCTCTGTGTATTTTTTTTTAATGTTTCTCATGCCACTTTCCTCACTGCTCACTAAGCTCTCTTTTGCTCTCCTTTTATGCTTTGTATTTCCAGTGTATATTAGAGAATTTGGATATTTGAAAAGGAAATATATATATATATATATATATATATATATAGATAGATAGATAGATATAGATATAGATATAGATATAGATATAGATATAGATAGGAGAAGGCAATGACATCCCACTCCAGTACTTTTGCCTGGAAAATCCCATGGACGGAGGAGCCTGGTAGGCTGCAGTCCATGGGGTCGCTAAGAGTTGGAAACGACTGAGCGACTTCACTTTCATTTTCACTTTCATGCACTGGAGAAGGGAATGGCAACTCATTCCAGTGTTCTTGCCTGGAGAATCCCAGGGACGGGGTAGCCTGGTGGGCTGCCATCTATGGGGTCGCACAGAGTCAGACACGACTGAAGTGACTTAGCATAGCATAGCATATATATATATATATAAAATCTTAGGATTTTACCTCAAAGACTGTTAGTGTTTCTCTGTAGTCCCCTTCCTTCCCCAGCCTTTTGTCATATTCATTTTGTAATGTAGCTTCAATTATATCTATATACATTTACATCATGTTCTATTTAACATGTGTGTACAAGCATAACTGCCCCCACTCACCAAGATTCCTCAATTATTCCAAACGTCTAAAATTTTCCTCTGGTCCATCTGTCACTAAATCAGACTTTAATGGAAGCAAAGCTTGGTGACATGTTTGGCCCAGGTTTTAAGTCTCCCTGTTTTCTGTGCTCTGAGGAAATATTCTATGTGTTTGATAATGTCATCTAATTTCTTTAATGTCATGTAATTTCTCATTCTCTAGAATGATTAAGTATTCAATGTAGAATAAAATTACTTAGTCCTACTCTTAAAGAACTTCCTGAGAATTCAGAAAAATGCTTTAAAAGGTCAGCTCAATCAGTCTCTGTCTCTCTCTCATACACACACAGCACAGAAAAACAAGAAACAAACTTTACCTGCCCAACACAGAATGACTTTTAAGAAAGGGTGTTATGTTGTATATTTGGAATCCAGACTCTAATAATTACACTACAGGGCATCATTCACACAGCAAAATGTTAGCTATGGAAATGAGAACAGTATATTACCATTACCTTGCTCATACTCTGTTGCCAAGTCCCACTGAAGCATATATTGCAAAGAGCATCATTTGCTAAATCTCTCCCCCAATAACAACAATGAGAAAGGCAATGTTGGGATGGAAACTTTGGTTTTTGTTGACATCCCATTGTTTCTCAGCCCCAGTCCCTCATACCATGAATTTCTTTGCCTTACTCGGTCCCATTCTCATCAAGCCTGAAATAGCTTCATTTGCTTTGAAAGTTTGGGGATACTGATAAAATTCCTGTGTATTCCTGCGGGTGGACTCACCTTCTTCTTCAGGCTATGCCATCCCTCATGGAGCTCCTGCACCTAAGCAGAACTGAAAGATGAATTCTCAGGGAAATCCTCTTCTAGCATTCTAATCCTCCATCTTGAGCACAGCGGAGCACCAAGCACCTGCTTTGAATGGCAATTTGCCTGGAGAGCTACCCAAGCCTTTCCCCAGGTGGACTGGATGGAGATCTTGACTTCTGCAAAAGGAAGCTGTGAAGGAGATTGCAAGTTAATGTGGCAGACTCTACTGACTCACAAGTACAGGTTTAAGCCAGGGCACCAGAAGGAGAATATAAGACTATCACATTTCATGATTAGAAAACAAATATACTTATCAAGGTATTTGATGCTTAGTTTGATCCTAAATGAAATAAAATGAAAGAATTTTCTACAGCAGAGGTAATACTGTGCTTCACCCAGTTATTTTTCTAAGGAAATGCAAAGACCTTCTTACCTAACTTCACACCCTGAGGCCTCCCTCACTGCTGCTGTCCTTGCTCCTGGCTGGCCTGCATAACCTAAGAGTACCAGCCGTAGACTCAGTCTTTGAATGAAACAGAAGGGGGTGGGGTATGAGAGACATTGTCATACTTGTTACCTTTTGTCAAAATATGAATTTTTCAGGGTATCTTTTATTGGCACAGATAATAACTATAAGTATGTATTGCTACCCTGGAAGGCACAGAGATTCAGAAGGGAAATATTTTATCAGAAGTTATTTTAGGGGAAGGGAGAAACATGGTATAAGCAAGTGTGGGTAATAATCTTGTCATGATCTAACACCAGAGGACAAAGCCCAGTTTGTGAAACACCTGGAGCCTGGACACGAGGAAAGAGATGAGAGGGTGAGACTGAATTTCCTAATATATAGGATTATGTCACAAAGACAGAAAAATGAGTCAGACATTGAATTGTTGGTGGCAAATATGTTGCATGTTACTGGATGACTTTCAAAGATGAAAGTAGGAACAAGAGTGAATACAATTCTTGTTCAAAGGGGAAAACAGAGGCAGACTCTAAGTTGCTGAGATGGAATTTCACTTCCTGGGCATGTGATTATTCATTCCTATACATATTTGCTGAGCAATGGCTCCATGGGAGGAGGCAAAATGTGGCCCTCAAAGAACTAAGCCAAGCTAGCTAAGACAAGTTGATAAGTTAGATACATAGATACACCACTCTTGTGTCCCTGACTACTTTCTCCCTGGCATTAGAAAGTATTGGCTAACACAGTGGCCTCAGCATCATCAGATTGAGTTTCTAGTACACTGTCCGTTGTGGTGGCTGGAAAGGGATTTCTTCTCTTAAATTTCTTCTCTTTTTAGCTAGATCTTGATTTAAGTGTAGCGATAGATAAAGTTGCTGGAAATGGATCATTCTAATGTTTATTGCATCATGATGGGAAAAACAATGTGTCTTCAAGATGCAGATGTATTTCAGCAAAAATTATACTTGAAAATTTGCCCCATTGAAAACCATCTAGACTCTTCCCTGGTGGCTCAGTGGTAAAGAATCCGCCTGCCAATGCAGGGGACATGGGTTCAATCCCTGGTCCAGGAAGATCTGACATGCTGTAGAATAACTGAGCCCCTGCTCCACAACTATGGAGCCAGCACTCTAGAGCCCATGAGCTGCAACTACTGAAGTCCATGCATGCCTAGAGCCTGTGCTGCACAGTAAGAGAGACCACTACATTGAGAAGCCTATACACTGCAACTATAGAGTAGCCCATGCAAAGACTCGTGTGCAGGCATAAATAAATAAATCTTAAAAAAACAAAACCATCTAAATGATTTGGCTTCAAATCAATCATTTTATTCATTGTTTGAATTATTTAGAAACACAGTTATATGGCAAAGATTTCCTTGTACATTTAAAAATAGTTAGTCATTAACTGCCAGCAAGGGGCTTCCCTGGTGGCTCAGGTGGTAAAGAATCTGCGTGCCAAGCAGGAGATCCAGGTTTGATCTCTGGGTAGGGAATATCCCCTAGAGAAGAAAATGGCAACCCACTCCAGTGTTCTTGCCTGGAGAATTCCATGGACAGAAGACCCTGGTGGCTATAGTCCATGGGGTTTCAAAGAGTTGGACACGGCTGAGAGACTAACACTTCCACTTTTCAACTGCCAGCAAACTGGTTCCTCCTAGGATGATTTCATCACTGTTCACATCTTGGAAGATATACTGTTGATATACTGTTCAGCCTTAATTATCTGATGACTGTTGACCTTCAAGGCCAGAAGCATACAGCTCCAGAATCCTGATAGCAGTGTTGCTTTCCATGCCAGCAGAGGGTAAAAGTGCTGCAGAAGTGATGTTGCAGTGTCCTAAAGGATAGTGGCGGTTGGGTTGCTACTGGACATGTCCTAGGGGGAAGGAAGCTTGATTTGTAATATGCATCATAAATCCTATAGAAGAACTAGTGTAAGTCAAGTGATTGAAAAGAAAAATAGCCCTGACTTGTTGATATTGAAGTTGGCCGGTCTGTATTACTGACCTCTGACTGATTTTTAGACCAAGTTTCTTAGGAACTTAGAATTGCCTTCAGGCCAAGAGACAGATTCCACAGTGCGGTAGTGTGGTTAAAGTCTTACCCTATTTACGAGACAGCAAAAGAGACACTGATGTATAGAACAGACTTTTGGACTCTGGGACCAGGAGAGGGTGGGATGATTGGGGAGAATAGCATTGAAATATGTATAATATTATATCTGAAATGTATTAATTGTTCAAACTAATCACTGTCATGTTACAATTTGTTCATATTAGATGTTTGTAATGTTTCTGATAATCAATAAAAGAGATTCTTGATAAAAAAAAAAAGAACTGCACATAGGAAAAAATACAAAGAATGAACAAACATACAGCATAATTCCATCTTTGCAAAAAAAAAAGAAAGAAAGACGCAAACAACCATGGAGGACCATTTTCATTCTTCAAATTAGAGACAACAAATAAAAAGAAAGCTAAAATTCATGAATGGTGAAGTTGCATTGAGAAATCATACACTGATATACTGTTAGAGGTAGAAATTATTTCCATTTATAGGGAAAGTAGTATAATAATACATTGTGGAATCCCATGGATGGATTATCAAGTTGAGTATTTTCTGTCAAGAATAACAAAGGCCAAATGTTTAATAGATAATTTTATCCTTTGTGGCATCAACTTCAGAAAATTATTAGTGTCCCTTAAGAAATCCTTAAGCCTGTCACCTGCCATTATGGATTTGTTTCCTTACGACATTTTGCAGACCTAGATTACCAGAAGACAGGTCTCAGCCTTTCCTATACCTGCAAAACAGCTAGCATGTGGTTTAAGGTAGCAAATATGCAATGCATATTTTATAATTAAATTTATAGTTTCAATTCATATCACCTCTTAGTGTTAAGAAAGTGTGTGTGTGTGTGTTTTAAGTCATTTGTCAACAGCTGGGAAATAATAAATAATTGTTCACTCATTCACTCATTCAAAATAAAATGTAATAAGTGCCAGATACAATGGCAGAGTTTCAATTCTAGTGAAAGGAAAATGTACAATAAACATTTTTATTTTGTTTGAAAAGTGGCATGTGTAATATTATTACCAGGTCATAACAGATGCATTCAAAACACAAAACAGAATAAGAGAGATTCGATTTGCTGGTGGCAGTTTGCAATCTCAAATAAGGTGATCAGAGCATGGATCACTGGAAAGGTGTCATTTGAATAAAGGCTTCAATGAATGAAGGGGTGAATTATGTGGACAACTAGGAGAAGAATGTTCCAGGTAGAGGGATAAAGGATAAAGGTTTTGAGGCCAAGATGTGTCTAGAAGGTTTGAATAACTGTAAGGAGGTCAGTGTGGCTGTAGTGGAGCAAGGAAGTGTAAATTTAAGTGAAATACAAGATAAAGACATAATAGAAGGACAGATCAATAGAATATTGTTGATCTGGTTGGACGTATACTGTGCTGTGCTCAATTGCTTGTCTGACTCTGTATAGTCCATGAAATTCTCCAGGCCAGAATACTGGAGAGGGTAAACTTTCCCTTCTCCAAGGGATCATCCCAACCCAGGGATCAAATCCAGGTCTCCTGCATTGTAGGCTGATTCCTTACCAGCTGAACCACAAAAGTAAGCCCAAGATTGGTAGGCAGGTTCTTTACCACTGTGCCACCTGGGAAGCCTGCTGTTGGATAGACTATGAGAGAAAAATGGGGAATCATTGGGGAGGTTTGAACAGATTTGGCTGCTCTGTTGAGATGATACTTCAGAAGAGCAATTGTGGAGACAAGGAGATGAGGATAAGTGGAAGGCAACTGCGATAATCCATGTTATAGGGGATATGGCTTAGACCAAAATGATGATAGTGAGGGTGATGAAAAAAGAACAGACTCTGGATGCATTTATTAAGGGACTGAATAAATTAATAATATCATGGTGTATAACTAATAGTAAATCATAAAATACACCATGAATCTGCTATATGCTTATATTACCAAATGAATACTGGATATCTAAGTCAAAGTTATAATATTTCAAATCCTGAATTTTATTAGTATTATTATAGCATACAATTTTAATGGAAATTTTCTATTTTTTTGATGCTACACAAGAGTTGCTGTACATACAGACACCCAGAACAATCTAGCTCGGCTGAGCTGTGGCTACTAGAGGGTCACATAGATTCATTCACTTCTTACAAGCCTATGCAACAGAAGCTTTACAGGGCCAGTGATTATAAACTATTGACTCTTTAAAGTAGCAAAATGCTCAGGGTTGCTGATGAATAGCTAAATATTAGAAAATCCCTGAATGACAACTCTCTGTATGACCCAAGATTTTGAAATAATTCTGTCCTGACATTTAAAATTTTCTTGATCATTTGTAAAAATTTGTCTGCTTTGGAGATCCACAGATGTAAAGATTTGGGGAACATGGGGAAGGTTCAGAAGGCTGCCACCAAGATAATTAAATCATTGGAAAATAAGGGTTCTGAAGAAAGGTTAATGGAACTGGGATTGTTCAGTCTGGAAACTAGAAGACCAAGAGAGGATTTAATAATGGTCTTTAAGTGTATAAAGAGCTATTACACAGAGAATGATCACCAGCTGGTCTCAATCTTCTCTTAGGACAAAACAAGGAGAATGGGGTGTAAATTGCACCATGAAGGATTTAGGCAAAATACTATCAAGGGTTATTCTGATACAAATTGTTAAACATTGAGACAGGTTACTAGTTCATAGTTCATCTGACTCCTCATCCTAGCAGTCTTCCTGTAATTCCAAGTATTCAACCCATTAATGTAAATTCAAAATCCATGAGAGCTTACTGTGTGCAAGGTACTCTAGGTTATTTTCTGGGGAAGATCATTGTTGCATTTCACCTATTGATTTAGAATAAAACATAGTATAATTTGGATTATATAATTAGTGATTTATAAATTTAGAAAACAGAAAGCAGCTACTTAAGGTGGCATGACATAAGATCAGTTAACTTCAATATGTGGGTATTGGTGTAAAAAGATAGAAGAAAAAAAAAGTCTTGAAAGGAAGTGTGAGCCTGAAAGAAGGGGTGCAGGTAGGCTTTGGAAGGTGGCTCAATGGAATTGAGTCATGAGGACTCATTCTGCTCAAGGGCAAAGGCAATATGACTGTTCTTGCTCTTTGGAGTAGGGAGGATCAGTGGCGGGGTGGGCTTGTCCTGTACCAGCCAGCCCTATAGGTGAGAAGAATATAAAACAAACAAAAAAGACAAGAGTATGTTCATCAGTACCATCTTTATAGATTCCATATCAGGACTCTGTGACAACCTATAGGGGTGGGATGGGGATGGGAAGTAGGAGGGGTGTTCCAGAGGGAGGGGACATATGTATACCTATGACTGATTCATTTTGATGTATAGCAGAAACCAACACAACATTTTAAAGCAATTACCAATTAAAAATAAATTTAAAAAATAGAGGAATATAGTAAACCTTTTGTCCTAGTCCACTTTAAGTTCTAACCACAATCTTTACTTCTCCCACTCCACTATAATTTTCTTCCACTTGGAGAGTGGGATGAGGTTTGGGCCAATCATTTTCTTAGACAATTTATGATTGCAGTTGGGCTGAGAAACCAAAGGTCCTGAGTTCTGTTTGATACTCATCTCATCTTAACTCATACCCTTTATGTTTAACTCATCTGATAATCTCTATTATGCTATAGTAGAAGAAATATCTGAGTTTATATCTGGTGTCCTTAACAGCTGTGAGGCATTTAATGTTTATTTATCACCCTGAGCTTTAAATTTCCTCATCTGTAAAGCAGAGATAGTTATTACCTCAAGGAGTTTCCGTGAGAACTAAAATGTTTAGCAAAGTGTATTACCTAACAGGTACTTGTCATCAGTTAATTCCCTATACAATTTCCATGTAATAAACCATCAATTATGAAATGACATCATTTCACATCCTTTCTCTGCTGAGCACCTGAAATCTTTGATTCTATCTAAACCCCTCCGTTTAGTTTCCCTAATTCTTCTTCATATGCTAAGGCACCTGAGTTGCTCTCATTAAGTAAGATACTCTTGAAAGTATGACTATCTTCGTTTAGAAATGGGCTGCTCAGAATGGAACATAAAATCATAAATATTATCACATCTGTACAGAGTATATCTTTATTATGACCTCGTATGATAGAAAATACCATTCTACTAGTACATCTTGAAATTATATTGTTTTCCTTACAGGCATATTCTACTTTTGACAAATATTCTGAAGAAGTTTTAGAACCTAGGTTTTCTTTGGAGATGTTCTAAGTCTTGTTCTGTATGAAGATAATGCACTAGAGCAAATGATCACATGAAACTCTTTTGATCCTACTGTATCTGTGATTCTCAGAGACTGAACAATCCTGAATGAGTAATTTAATGTCCTAAACACCTAACTGATGTTCTAAATAACATAAATCATAGCATAACCCCATATGATATAAAACATTCCTGCAAGTCTTCCTACCTGTCCAGGTTACTACAATAACTCTGCTACTGTTAATCTTCTTGGAAAAGCTGCTTGTATTTGCTACTTTCAGTTCCTAACCCTTCAATTATTCATATCAAAGTAATCTGGCTTTCCTTTCAAACTGCTTTCCCAAAGGACACTCAAGATGGAATTGTAAAACCCATTGGTTTCTTCCCAATTATTTTCCTGTGTAATCACCCTGAAGCATTCAACAGTATTCGCCATTTGTATCAGTACAGTTCCAACCCAGAAAAACAAAACACACATGCATATTTAAAGCAAATGTTTGAATGCGAGGAATTGCTTACATGGGCAATGGAAGAACTCAGAAGTCAGAGTGGACAGTGAGGTTACCCAAAATTAGCAATGCCAGAAATGATGATAGCCATAGGCTGGAGGACAAAGGGAAGAGGTAGGATTACCAAAGGTCAGGAGATGAAGTAACTTAACTAAAACTCAAGGGACAAAGAGAACTAAAGTCACAGAGGAGAAGCAATTGCCACCTAAGATACTATTTGAGGTAAAGTGAGAGGAACAAAGGATTCCTTGGTGGTTTGTCCCCTGGTGACTCAGTGGGGGAACCAGTGTTATTTCTTGTGGTCAGGAAACTAACTTTCAAAACTATGCAACTCTAACTCTCCTCCCACAAAGTATAGCACAACTATTCTAACTTCTTAGTTGACATTTCTTAATTACTGAATCGAACTAAATATGACCAGTCACAAAACAAGAAAACTACAGGTCACCCTAGAATTCTCTTTCATTTTCCTCAATAAGTCTATCATGGTTTACTACTTGTTTCACTGTTCTGGCATCTCTGAATATTTCACTAACACATTGATAATTCAGGCTTTCATTATCTCGCATTTGGATACCTGAAATAGTCTGTTAATTGATCTCCTTGCCTTCACATACTATGGATTTTTCCATTTTTAAGTTTTTCTAGTAGTCATGTATGGATGTGAGAGTTGGACTATAAAGAAAGCTGAATGCTGAATAAGTGATGCCTTTGAACTATGATGTTGGAGAAAACTCTTGAGAGTCCCTTGGACTGTAAGGAGATCCAACTAGTCAATCCTAAAGAGAATCAGTCCTGAATATTCATTGGAAGGACTGATGCTGAAGCTGAAACTCTAATACCTTGGCCACCTTATGTGAAGAACTGACTCATCTGAAAAGACCCTGATGAGAAAGGGATGACAGAGGATGAGATGGTTGAATGGCATCACTGATTCAATGGACATGAGTTTGAGTAAACTCCAGGAGTTGACGATGGACAGGGAGGCCTGGCATGCTGCAGTCCATAGGGTTGCAAGGAGTCGGACACAACTGAGCAACTGAACTGAACTGAACTGAAGTCTTTGATATTTCTTTTCACTTTACCTGTAAAGTAAAGTTGGAATTCCTCTTTACCTGTTGGAATTCAATGCATTCTTTAAAGTTTAATTCAAATATCACCTCTTTTGTGAAAATTTCTTTGATTCTCTGCATTCCTATCCATCATGAGATTTAATCACTACTTAATTTTTTTACCCTTAATGCACTTTGTATATACATTTATTATTATATATCATATTGCATCCTGCAACTTTCTGCATTTTTCTTGGTCCCTACAACAGGAACAACTTTGCTCCAGTCCCTCTCAAATCATAAGAGACAAAGTTGGTGATTAGAAATGCTGGGGTTTAGCTGTGAAGTCATGTCCAACTCTTTGCAACCCCAAGGACTGCAGGACGCCAGGTTTCCCTGTCCTCCATAATCTCCCTGAGTTTGCTCAAACTCATGTCCATGGAGTCAGTGAAGCCATCCAGCCATCTTATCCTCTGTTGTCCCCTTCTCCTCTTGTCCTCAGTCTCTACCAGCATTAAGATCTTTTCCAGTGAGTCAGCTCTTCATATCAGGTGGCAAAAATATTAAAGTTTCAGTCAGCATCAGTCCTTCAAATGAGTATTCAGGGTTATTTCCTTTAGGATTGACTGGTTTGATCTCCTTGCAGTCCAACGGACTCTCAAGAGTCTCTTCAGCACCACAGTTCCAAAGCATCAATTCTTTGGTGCTCAGCCTTCTTTTTGGCCCAACTCTCACATCCATATGTGACTACTGGAAAAACCGTAGCTTTGACTATGTGGTCCTTTGTCTGCAAAGTGATACTGCTTTTTAAAGTGCTGTCTAGGTTTCTCATAGCTTTTCTTCCAAGGAGCAAGCATCTTTTAATTTTGTGGCTAGTAGTAACTGTGCAGAGTGACTTTGGAACCCAAGATGATAAAATTTGTCACTGTTTCTACTTTATCCCCATCTATTTGCCATGAGGCGATGGGACTGTATGCCATGATCTTAGTTTTTTGAATGTTGAGTTTTAAGCTGGCTTTTTCACTGTTCTCTTTCACCCTCATCAAGAGGCTCTTCAGTTCCTCTTTGCTTTCTGCCGTTAGAGTGGTTTCATCTGCATATATGAGGCTGTTGATATTTCTCCCAGCAATCTTGATTCCACCTTGTTATTCATCCAGCCTGGCATTTCTCATGATGTACTCTGCATATAAATTAAATAAACAGGGTGACAATATACAGCCTTGATGTCTATCTGTCACAATTTTGAACCAGTCTTTTGTTCTTTGTCTGATTCTAACTGTTGCTTAATGTCCTACAAACAGGCTTCTCAGGGGACAGATACGGTGGTCTGGTATTCCCAAGGTCTTTAAGAATTTTCCACAAATTGTTGTGACCCACACAGTCTAAGGCTTTAGTGTAGTCAATAAAGCATGTTTATTTCCAAGGCAAACCATTCAATATCACAGTAATCGAAGTCTATGTCCCAACCAGTAATGCTGAAGAAGCTGAAGTTGAATAGTTCTATGAAGACCTACAAGACCTTTTAGAAGTAACACCCAAAAAAGATGTCCTTTTCATTATAGGAGACTGGAATGCATAAGTAGGAAGTCAAGAAACATCTGGAGTAACAGGCAAATTTGGCCTTGGAATACAGAATGAAGCAGGGCAAAGACTAATAGAGTTTTCCCAAGAAAATGCACTGGTCATAACAAACACCCTCATCCAACAACACAAGAGAAGACTCTATACATGGACATCACCAGATGGTCAACACCAAAATCAGATCGATTATATTCTTTGCAAACAAGGATGGAGAAGCTCTATACAGTCAGCAAAAACAAGACCAGTAGCTGACTGTGGCTCAGACCATGAACTCCTTATTGCCAAATTCAGTCTTAAATTGAAGAAAGTAGGGAAAACCACTAGACAATTCAGGTATGACCTAAATCAAATCCCTTATGATTACACAGTGGAAGTGAGAAATAGATTTAAGGGCCTAGATCTGATAGATAGTGTGCCTGATGAACTATGGAATGAGGTTCATGACATTGTACAGGAGACAGGGATCAAGACCATCCCCATGGAAAAGAAATGCAAAAAAGCAAACTGGCTGTCTGGGGAGGCCTTACAAATAGCTGTGAAATGAAGAGAAGTGAAAAGCAAAAGAGAAAAGGAAATATATAAGCATCTGAATGCAGAATTCCAAAGAATAGCAAGAAGAGATAAGAAAGTCTTTTTCAGTGATCAATGCAAAGAAATAGAGGAAAATAGCAGAATGGGAAAGGCTAGAGATCTCTTCAAGAAAATCAGAGATACCAAAGGAACATTTCATGCAAAGATGGGCTCGATAAAGGACAGAAATGGTATGGACCTAACAGAAGCAGAAGATGTTAAGAAGAGATGGCAAGAATACACAGAAGAACTGGTCAAAAAAGATCTTCAAGACCCAGATAATCACGATGGTGTGATCACTGACCTAGAGCCAGACACCCTGGAATGTGAAGTCAAGTAGGACTTAGAAAGCATCATGATGAACAAAGCTAGTGGAGGTGATAGAATTCCAGTTGAGCTATTCCAAATCCTGAAAGATGATACTGTGAAAGTGCTGCACTCAATATGCCAGCAAATTTGGAAAACTCAGCAGTGGCCACAGGACTGGAAAAGCTCAGTTTTCATTCTAATCCCAAAGAAAGGCAATACCAAATAATGCTCAAACTCCTGCAAAATTGCACTCATCTCACACACTAGTAAAGTAATGCTCAAAATTCTCCAAACCAGGCTTCAGCAATATGTGAACCGTGAACTTCCAGATGTTCAAGCTGGTTTTAGAAAAAGGCAGAGGAACCAGAGATCAAATTGCCAACATCCGCTGGATCATGGAAAAAGCAAGAGAGTTCCAGAAAAAACATCTATTTCTGCTTTATTGACTATGCCAAAGTCTTTGACTGTGTGGATCACAATAAACTGTGGACAATTCTGAAACAGATGGGAATACCAGGCCACCTGACCTGCCTCTTGAGAAATCTGTAGGCAGGTCAGGAAGCAACAGTGAGAACTGGTCATGGAACAACAGACTGGTTCCAAATAGGAAAAGGAGTATGTCAAGGCTGTATATTGTCACCCTGATTATTTAACTTATATGCAGAGTACATCATGAGAAAAGCTGAACTTGAAGAAACACAAGTTGGAACAAAGATTGCTGGGAGAAATATCAATAACCTCAGATATGCAGATGACACCATCCTTATGGCAGAAAGAGAAGAGGAACTAAAAGCCTCTTGATGAAAGTGAAAGTGGAGAGTGAAAAGGTTGGCTTAAAGCTCAACATTCAGAAAACGAAGATCATGGTATCCGGTCCCATCACTTCATGGGAAATAGATGGGGAAACAGTGGAAACAGTGTCAGACTTTATTTTTCTGGGCTCCAAAATCACTACAGATGGTGACTGCAGCCATGAAATTAAACGACACTTACTCCTTGGGAAGAAAGTTATGACCAACCTAGATCACATATTCAAAAGCAGAGACATTACTTTGCCAACAAAGGTCCGTCTAGTCCAGGCTATGGTTTTTCCTGTGGTCATGTATGGATGTGAGAGTTGGGCTGTGAAGAAGGCTGAGCACTGAAGAATTGATGCTTTTGAACTGTAGTGTTGGAGAAGACTCTTGAAAGTCCCTTGGACTGCAAGGAGATCCAACCAGTCCATTCTGAAGGAGATCAGCCCTGGGATTTCTTTGGAAGGTATGATGCTAAAGCTGAAACTCCAGTACTTTGGCCACCTCATGCGAAGAGTTGACTTGTTGGAAAAGACTCTAATGCTGAGAGAGATTGGGGGCAAGAAGAGAGGGGACGACAGAGGATGAGATGGCTGGATGGCATCACTGACTCGAGGGACATGAGTCTGAGTGAACTCCGGGAGTTGGTGATGGACAGGGAGGCCTGGCGTGCTGCAATTCATGGGGTGGTAAAGAGTCGGACACAAATGAGTGACTGATCTGATATGTATATACATATATATATCCGATCATATATATATATATGAAATTCCCTTGATTTTCTATGATCTACTAAATATTGGTAATTTGATCTCTGGTCCCACTTCCTTTTCTAAATCTAGCTTGTACCTCTGGGATTTTTTGGTTTACATACTGCTGAAGCCTAACTTGAAGAAATTTGAGCATTATCTTGCTAGCATGTGAAATGAATGCAATTGTATCATAGTTTGAATATTGTTTGGCATTATCTTTCTTTGGAATTGGAATGAAAATTGATCTTTTCCAGTCCTGTGGCCATTGCTGAGTCTTTCAAAATTGCTGGCATAATGAGTGCAGCACTTCAACAGCATCAATCTTTTAGGATTTTAAATAGCTAAAATAGCTGGAATGCAATCACCTCCACTAGCACTGTTCATAGTAATGCTTCCAAAGGTCCACTTGACTTCACACTCCAGGATGTCTGGTTCTAGGTAAGTAACCACACCCTCATGGTTATCCAGGTCATTAAGACCCTTTTTTCTATAGTTGTTTTGTGTATCCTTACCATCTCTTTTTAATCTTTTCTGCTTCTTTTAGGTCCTTGCCATTCTGTCTTTTATTTTGCCCATATTTGCATGAAGTATTCCCTTTGTATCTCCAATTTTCTTGAAGAGATCCCTAGTCATTCCCATTATATTGTTTTCCTCTTTTTCTTCTCATTGTTCACTTAAGAAGTCTTTCTTGTCTTGCTTGCTAGTCTCTGAAACTCTGCACAAAGTGGGTGTATCTTTCCCTTTCTCTGCCTTCCACTTCTCTTCTTTTTTCAGCTATTTGGAAGACCTCCTCATACAACCATTTGCCTTCTTGCATTTCTTTTTCTTTGGGATGGTTTTGGTCACCACCTCCTGTACAATGTTACAAACCTCTGTCCATATTTCTTCAGGCACTCTGTCTACCAGATTTAATCCCTTGAATTATTCTCACCTTCACTGTATAATCTTAAAGGATTTGATTTAGGTTGTACCAGAACGGCCTAGTGATTTTCCCTACTTTCTTCAATTTTAGTCTGAATTTTGCAATAAGGAGCTCATGATCTGAGCCACAGTCAGCTCCAGGTCTTGTTTTTGCTGACTTAATAGATCTTCTCTATCTTCAGTTGCAAAGAATATAATCAATCTGATTTTGGTGTTGACTATCTGGTGATGTCCATGTGTAAAGTCATCTCTTGTGTTGTTGGAAGAAGGTGTTTACTATGACCAGTGTGTTCACTTGGCAAAACTGTTAACCTTTGCCCTGCTTTATTTTGTAGTCCAAGGCCAAATTTCCCTGTTATTCCTGGTATCTCTTGAATTCCTACTATTGCATTCCAGTCTCCTGTAATGAAAAGGACACCTTATTTTTTGGTGCTAGTTCTAGAAGGTCCTGTAGGTCTTCATCAGTTCAGTTCAGTTCAGTCACTCAGTCGTGTCTAACTCTTTGTGACCTAATGGACTGCAGCATGCCAAGTCTTCATAGAACTGTTCAAATTCAGCTTCTTGGCATTAGTGGTTGGGGCATTGGATTACTTGGATTACTGAGATGTTGGATGCTTTTCCTTGAAACAAACCAAGATCATTCTGTCGTTTTTGAGATTGCATTCAGTTACTGCATTTCAGACTCTTTTGTTGACTATGAGGGCTACTCCATTTCTTTTAAGAGATTCTTGACCACATTAGTAGATACAATGATCATCTGAATTAAATCCATCCATTCCCATCCATTTTAGTTCACTGATTCCTAAAATGTCAATGGTTACTCTTACCATCTCCTATTTGACCATATCCAGTTTACCTTAATTCATGGACCTAACATTTCAGATTCCTATATAATATTGTTCTTTACAACATTGGACTCTACTTTCACCACCAGATACATCCACAACTGAGTGATGTTTCTGCTTTGGCCCAGCCTCTTCATTATTTTTGAAGCTATTTCTTCACTCTTCCGTAGTAGCATACTGGACACTTACTCACCTGGGGAGCTTATCTTCTGGTGTCACTTCTTTTTGCCTTTTCTTTGTGTTCATGGAGTTCTTGAGGCAAGAATACTGAAGTGGTTTGCCATTCCCACTGTGACTAGAATATATATGCTGAATAGAAGTCTATCTGAATGAATGTGTGAATTAATCAGACACTTGATAGATGAGACCAAATATTTTAACATTGGCTTTAGATTTCATTGTGGATATTAACAATTCTGTTTGAATTAAAATCATGTCTGATAAGTATATTGTAGTGAAAGTGTACCTCCCTGAAATCTGGGAGCTCAATTGTCTTGATTGCTTCTTTGGAAAACATGTTAGAATGAACTGTGGGTTCATTTATGGGTAAATTTATGGGTAAGAATAAAAGGCCTAGAGTGGTTCATGTTAGGGAGACAATGTGAATTATCAGAAAGAGCACTTGACCTACCTAACATTTGATAAACCTGGATTCATTTTCTGGCTCTGCTTCAAGTCTCAGAGATTTGATATAAAACTTAAAAGGAAATACAAGGTAAAAAATGTGAAAATTTTATATAAATGATTAAATACTACTGTATAAAAATAAATATGTTTTGTATAATAAAATGGTTAGAAGTGCAGTATTTAGAGTCAGAGAATCATGAGTACATGTTTTGTATCTGTTCCTTAAATGTCATGTGAACTTTGTCAAGTCATGTAACTTCTTTGAGCCTCAATTTTTTTCTATGTAGTATGAAAATTGTGTGGTGTGTACTTTATAAGATGGAAACTGGGACTAAAGGCTAAAATGAATGCAAATAACAAAACAATATGTAAAGTAATTATATTAATTCTCAATGACAATTCTAACAATTATGATTTTCACTCTTAAACAGAGCATCAAATCATGACAGTGCAGTGATATATCAACACAGAAACTCATCAAAGTGCAATGATTTTCAATTGTCTGAAAAAATTGTCCAAGGTCTATACTTCTTTTTACCTTCATATCATGCTCTGAAATGCCATACACAATGTGTAGTGATTCTAATCTAACACACTGAAATACAGTGGACACTGCTATGCTATGTGCTATTAAAACATTGAAGAATGTCAACATGGAAAACCACTTGCTTGAGGCTGGCATGGTGGGGTATAGGGAAAGCTTTTTCTAATATAATAATGAAGAAGGGATTTTTCTGATCACATAAGTGTTTGTAAAGCTCAACTAGGACACACTGAATATAATTCTTAATGCTATATCCAAAGCTGGAACTCTGATTCTTCCCAATTTTATATATTATGAGATCAACTTGAACTGTTTTTATTGAAATTCAGTAATTGACAAAGGAAGACATGAAGTTAACAAGGACTTCCTCATTCTTTGTGTGCTTTTTAGACATTAAGCTATACTGATCAGCATCTGAATTTCTATTTGCTTTCAGTGATAAGTATACAGTTGACTTGCAGAACTGCCCAGTAGAGGCATCACTTTGGAATTTTATGGTTTGGTATAAGATAAGAATGAGTTCATTTTTAAGTGTCATCAAGCCCCCAAACTAACCTATCTCTAATATAAATAGGAGAGCTTGGTAACAATGTAAAAAAATATGCTTTATATCATCTCTCTGAGGATAATTTTAGAGGTTATTTTGCTTAATTTTAAAGATTTCCTGAAATGAATCCCAGTTTTTATAACTATTTAGCAGGAAAAGTATAAAAAAATCTGAGCATCAGACAGAGTGAGGAGCAAACTTAAGAGGGTACCATCAAGATTTCTGAACTATGAAGTAGCCTAAATATATTATACTTTTTTAAAAAAAGAAATAGCAAATATTATGAACAAGAAAACAAAATTCTATTTCCCTCCTGCTACAGAAATTCAGTCCTTTATTTTTGTCAGGTTTATTGTAGAAAGGAGTAGATAAATAACATGTTTCTAAAAGAAAAGATCATCAAAACTCTGGCTAAAATAAACTACTGTTTCTGATTGTGATGGTATAACTTATATCAGACTAGCTCTCCCAAAATAAACAACCAAAAAAAAAAAAAAAAAAAAACTGGACAAATTTTATGAAGAAATACTTTTTAAGCACTGGCAGTAGAGTGTTATAACTGTTAGAGGGGACAAAAACATAACTGAGTTCCACAATATCTTAGTTCCTTGACTGGGGCAGTTTTGAAAATACAATCCATTGAGCTGAACAGAAGAAAGCATGAGAGTCCTGCTCAACTGTGGATACAGAGCTCGGACATTTGGGCAGCTGAAGATACTAGATTCTGCAGGTTTTGAAACAAGGAGGAGGAAGATGTACAAAGGGAGGCCCTGAAAATATGTGTGCGACTGCACTGTGAGTATTTGGCAGTGTGAAATGGAAATTTTCAGAGGGGCAAGTATAAAATATCTGTTATTAAACAAAATGTAAGAAGTATGAAGTAGAAAATGTGAAAAGGAACATGTAAAATGTAGAATGTGATGTTAATGGTATTGATTAGATTTTGTTAACATATCATTAGCCCTAATACAGGCACTAAAAAATAATTAAAGGAAGCATATCTAAGAAGCCAATTTAAAACATAACATTGGACATAAAATTGGAAGTGAGCAGAACTCTGCAGGGCTCTCCCAATTACAAAAGCCCCTCTATGTCCCCTGCTCCTTGTTTATAGAAAAGCTGAAGTCTCTTAGACTTCCCAGAGTCATAAAAGAGCAGACTTGAGCACTTAATGATTAGGACAACAGACACAGTCTCAGTATCTGATGCACACTACCGAGTTGTTTTACAGATACTATAACCACTACCAGAGGGAAAAGACTACTGCATGAAGACCAGACCACAGCCATGAAAGAAGTTGCTTCATCTTGAGCAGTAGTTAGTACAGTTCTAAGAACTGGCCTCAAGAGAAAAGGATTAACAATATTGCTCATAATAATCTATATATTTGTAGGCACCAAAATAATTGTAGCTTGCTCTGCCCATATATATAGGGTTTCTCTGATAGCTCAGTTGGTAAAGCATTTGCCTGTGATGCAGGAGACCCTGGTTTGATTCCTGGGTCAGGAAGATCCGTTGGAGAAGGGTTAGGCTACCCACTCCAATATTCTTGGGTTTCCCTTGTGGATCAGCTGGTAAAGAATCTGCCTGCAACGCAAGAGACCTGCATTCGATCCCTGGGTTGGGAAGATCCCCTGTTGACCATATATGTAAGCAAGCAACAAAAATTTCAAGCAAAGGAATGCTACAGACCCATGGCAACATCTTGCATTCTGAGAATACAGCATCTTATGTCAGCATGAAGAAGTTACAGAAGACAGATCTTCACCTGTAATCTCATAGTAATGGAATAATGTTTGACAATGCGGAATTGAAAACAGCTCTTTTGCCCCTTTCTTATTTTCCCATTTCTCTTACCCTCTAACCTTAACCTTAATCAATCTAGTCACATGGACCACAGCCTTGTTTAACTCAATGAAACTACGAGCCATGCTGTGTAGGGCCATGCAAGACAGAGGGGTCATGGTGGATGGTTCTGACAAAATGTGGTCCACTGGAGAAGGGAATGGAAAACCACTTCATTATTCTTTCATTGAGAACCCCATGAACAGTATGAAAAGGCAAAAAGATAGGACATTGAAAGATGAACTCCTCAGGTCAGTAGGTGCCCAATATGTTACTGGAGATCAGTGGAGAAATAACTCCAGAAAGAATGAGGGGATGGAGCCAAAACAACAAGAACACCCAGTTGTGGATGTGACCGGTGATGGAAGTAAAGTCCAATGGTATAAAGAGCAATATTGCATAGGAACCTGAAATGTTAGGTCCATGAATCAAGGCAAATTGGAAGTGGTCAAATAGGAGATGGCAAAAGTGAACACCAAAATTTTAGAAATCAGCAAACTAAAATGGACTGGAATGGCTAAATTTAACACAGATGACCATTATATCTACTACTGTGAGCAAAAATCCCTTGGAAGAAATAGAGTAGCCATCATAGTCAACAAAAAGTCTGAAATGCAGTACTTGGATGCAATCTCAAAAACAATAAAGTGATCTCTGTTCATTTCCAAGGCAAACCATTAAATATCACAGTAATCCAAGTCTATGCCCAAACCAGTAATGCTGAAGAAGCTGAAGTTGAATGGTTCTATGAAGACCTACAAGACATTTTAGAACTAACACCCAAAAATGATGTGCTTCTCATTATAGGAGAATGGAATCCAAAACTAGGAAGTCAAGAAACTCCTGGAGTAACAAGCAAATTTGGCCTTGGAGTATAGGATGAAGCAGCGCAAAGGCTAATAGAGTTTTGCCAAGAAAACGCATTGGTTATAGCAAACACCCTCTTCCAACAACAGAAGAGACGTCTCTACACATGGACATCACCAAATGATCAACACTGAAATCAAACTGATTATATTCTTTGAAGCCAAAGATGGAGAAACTTTATACAGTCAGCAAAAACAAGACCGGGAGCTGACTGTGGCTCAGATCATGAACCCCTTATTGCCAAATTCAGACTTAAATTGAAAAAAGTAGGGAAAACCACTAGACCATTCAGGTATGACCTAAATCAAATCCCTTACAATTATACAGTGGAAGCGACAAATAGATTTAAGGGATTAGATCTGATAGACAGAGTGACTGAAGAACTATGGACAGAGGTTTGTGACATTGTACAGGAGACAGGAATCAAGACTATCCGCAAGAAAAAGAAACACAAAAAAGCATAATGGCTCTCTGAGGAGGCCTTACAAATAGCTGTGAAAAGAAGAGAAACAAAAAGCAAAGGAGAAAAGGAAAGATATACCCATTTGATTGGAGAGTTACAGAAAATAGCAAGGACAGATAAGAAAGCCTTCCTCCACGATCATTGCAAAGAAATAGAGGAAAACAATAGAATGGGAAAGACCAGAGATCTCTTCAAGAACATTAGAGATACCAAGGGAACATTTCATGCAAAGATGGGCTAAATAAAGGACAGAAATGGTCTGGCCATGACAGAAGCAGAAGATGATAAGAAGATGTGGCAAGAATACACAGAAGAACTATACAAGAAAGATCTTCACAACCCAGATAATCACAATAGTGTGATCACTCACCTAGAGCCAAACATCCTGGAATGTGAAGTCTAGCGAGCCTTAGGAAGCATCACTACGAACAAAGCTAGTGGAGGTGATGGAATTCCAATTGAGCTTTTTCAAATCCTAGAAGTTGATGCTTTGAAAGTGCTGCACTCAATATGCCAGCAAATTTGGAAAACTCAGCAGTGACCACAGGATTGGAAAAGGTCACCTTTCATTCCAACCCCAAAGAAAGGCAATGCCAAAGAACGATCAAGCTACCACACAATTACATTCATCTCACACACTAGCAAAGTAATGCTCAAAATTCTCCATGTCAGTGTTCAACAATATGGGAACCATGAACTTCCAGATATTCAAGCTCTTTTTAGAAAAGGCAGAGGAACTAGAGATCAAATTGCCAACATCTGCTGGATTATCAAAAAAGGAAGAGAGTTCCAAAAAAACATCTATTTCTGCTTTATTGACTATGTCAAAGCTTTTGACTGTGTGGATGACAGCAAACTGTGGAAAATTTTTAAAGATATGGGAATACCAGACCACCTGGCCTGCCTCTTGAGAAATCTGTAGGCAGGTCAGGAAGCAACAGTTAGAACTGGACATGGAACAACAGACTGGTTCCAAACTTGGAAATGAGTATATCAAAGCAGTATATTATCACCCTGTTTGTTTACCTTATATGCAGAGTACATCATGAGAAATACTGGGATGGATGAAGAACAAGCTGGAATCAAGATTGTTGGGAGAAATACCAATAACCTCAGATATGTGGATGACACCACCTTTAATGCAGAAAGTGAAGAAGAACTAAAGAGACTCTTGATGAAAGTGAAAGAGGAGAGTGAAAAAGTTGGCTTAAAACTCAACATTCAGAAAACTAAGATCATGGCATCTGGTCTCATCACTTCATGGGAAATAGATGGGGAAACAGTGGAAACAGTGGCTTACTTTATTTTTTGGGCTTCAAATCACTGCAGATGGTGATTGCAGCCATGAAATTAAAAGATGCTTACTCCTTGGAAGGAAAGTTGTGACTAACCTAGACAGCATATTAAAAAGCAGAGACATTACTTTGGCAACAAAGGACCATCTAGTCAAGGCTATGGTTTTTCCAATGGTCATGTATGGATGTAAGAGTTGGACTATAAAGAAAGTTGAGGGCTGAAGAATTGATGCTTTTGAACTGTTCTGTTGGAGAAGACACTTGAGAGTCCCTTGGACTGCAAGAAGAGCCAACCAATCAATCCTAAAGGAGATCAGTCCTGAGTGTTCCTTGGAAAGACTAATGTTGAAGCTGAAACTCCAGTACTTTGGCCACCTTAGGTGAAAAACTGGCTCATTTGAATAGACCCTGGTGAGAAGTAGATGACAGAGGATGAGATGGTTGGATGGCATCATGAGTTTGGGTAAACTCTGGGTGTTGGTGATGGACAGGGTGGCCTGGCTTGCTGCAGTCCATTGGGTTGCAGAGAGTTGGACATGACTGAGCAACTGAACTGAATTGAACTGAACCTTAAAATAATCTAATTATAGCAATGAGGGCACTAGACAATTTAATCTAACTCCTGAGTTCACACTATGCCTTTACTTAAACTCTTGGTTCTTTTCCTAGATTAAAGAAATAAGAATGAAGAATTAAGTAGTCAAAAAATGACTTACTCTCTCCCTCTAACAGTCCCCTCAGCAATCCCAAAGGCAGATAACCTGGGCAAGATAACATCTGAAGAGAGTCAGCCAGTTTGCATTCCATGAAGGAGGACACAGAACCCAACCACCTGCCTTAATGAGTCTTTCCCTTTTTTCAGTTTAAAAACTGTCATGGCCTAGCAAAATCTCTGGAGTTGGTCTCTGGACTTAAGTCTACCTCCACCCCAGATTGCTGGCTTTTCTGATTAAAGCATCTTTTCTTTGTATTGACATTTGCCTCTTGATTATTGGCTTTTGAATGGCAAACAATTGAACCTGATTCGGTAACAAAATGAAATTTAAAAAATATATAATTTGACCTAAAGATGAGAAGAAATGAGTAATGAGGAACAAAAGAGAGAAAGAAAAAGAGAAGAAACAAGTGGAAACTCATATATTATCAGTTAAAACCAACCATTTCAATAATTGAATCAAAAGTAAATAAATCAAATCCTTTAATTAAAAGATAGAGATTGTCAGATTGGGTGAAAGGATAAAAAAACTAATTAGAAAACATCTACAGGAAACACAAGAGACTTTAAGGATACAAATAGGTTGAGAGTAAAAGGAAAGAAAAATATATACTATGTATACAGTAAGAGTAATAAAGCTGGAGACCGTATATTAATAACAGACCAATTGAACTTTAAGACAGGGAATATTATAAGAGATAAGGAGAAATATTTCATGATGATAAAGTGGGCAGGTCAGCACAGATGCAAAAAAGTCCTAAATATATATGTATATAACAGAATATCAAACTTCATAGATAATAGTTTTATAGAACTACACACATCAACAGATATTCACAATTATGACTGGAAAGTCTTATATCTCTCAGTAACTAATTTGTTGCTTAGTCATTGAGTTGTATCTGACTGTTTTATGACTACATAGACTGTAAACTGCCAGGTTCCTCTGTCCATGGGATTTTCCAGGCAAGAAAACTGGAGTGGGTTGCCATTTCCTTCTCCGGGGATCTTTCTGACCCAGGACTTTCACTTGTGTCTCTTGCATTGGCATTACCACTGAGCCACCAGGGAAGCCCTCAATATCTAATAGCAGTAGACAAAATCAGTAACGATATGAAAGATACAAAGAACACTGGTGATCATAAGCAATGTCTACCAAATATGTCAGTGTAATAATTTATGAATGTCTATAATGCATTTCTTACATTATTTTTTAACTTTGTCAACAATAAGCCATAGATAGGTAGAAAATGACTCAAAACTTCCAATCTACTGTCACCTCCCTACCCACCTTCATTTATCAGCAAGCATCTAAGCCACCACTTGCACAAAATCTTCTTTGAATTGGGACAAATTTGCTCCTTGGTTAAATTTTTATGTTATTGTAACTCATTCTACATCTAACCAGTATCATAAAGTACTAGACAAAGCCTTCTTTCTGCCATTGGGAAATTTCTAAATATCAGAGGTGGAAAGTGGAGTCATCCTAGTAGATGCATAGCTAGCAACCATCTGGATATCCCTGCCTCTTGCCTAGTTTAGTGAGGACACTTGTGATTATCCACCAAATAAAAAGTTATGGAAATATCTGTACCACAAATAAAATGGATTGGCTTGTTATCAAGAGAGAAATCTGAATACCTCTCCCTAGTTCATGTCCTACAGACTAGAGTGTTTCATAGAACAGGTAGCTAACACTAGTGATTACCAAACAGTGTAATGTCAACTGAAATTATGTCCCTGATTCTAAGGCTCACATTCGAATAGTGAGTCCAAATTGCCTCTCCTTTGATGTCCACAATTTGCATCATCTCTGTCCATTTGGCTGATGTAATAAACACTGTAACCATCTCTGTTGAGAATGAAATAATTATATGCTACAAAACACAGCCATCTGCATCAGTGTCTGTCTTGGGTTATTGTGGTAGAAGCAGCATTCTTAATGTTTTATTTGAAACCTACCTGCTTCTAAATCATTTTAGGATTGCTTTGTATGAATTCATCATAATTTCAAATATTTCCATAAATTTGCATTGCTGATGTTGCTTCCATTTTTGTTAATGGTGCTATCTGAATGTCTTATGTACATATGCTGATATCATGTATACTAATATGAGGTGAAATAGCTCATCCAAGGCAATGCCAGCTTTCTCGATGAATAGATAATGATGAAAGAATGCTTATGTCAAGCTCCTCAGTTATGAGGTATAAAATGTCATTATGAAACCATCAAGAAGCAAATTTTGCTTAAATGTCAACTGCAGATGTAATTTTGCAGTCGTTTTTGAGGAATGTCTAATACCTAAAAGCACTTTGTTGAAAGAAGGTGGCCACCAAAGTTTTTAATTCTTGTTATTTCTAAGTTGCCAAAGAACTCTAAAACGTTTTACCTCAAGAAACGGTAAGGACTGTAATGTCACTTGGATTTAATTTGCTCCAGAAAGCATCTTTCTTTAGGGTAGAGGCTCTGAGGCATTAACACAAGGCTTGGAGCTCTAAGTTACAAGGAAGTGTGATAAGATAGAGCAGAGATAGGGGCATTCCATCCTTATGACCTCACTGAGCAAAGGAAAGAGTATCCAAAAGACTTGCAATAAACATGCTTTCCTGTCAAACTAAATGGAATTCAGATCTTATTTTCAGAGACACAATATGTTGTATTAATATGCATGGTAACCAATTCAATTCACTGTGAAGGATTTGTTGCATTACTAGGAAATGTATGTATGTACACACATATACATGTGTGCACATACTCTGAGGTTATGTTGTACTATGTAACATATAAATACAAGAGTTATTAATCCATATCAACAATATAGAACAGCATTTCCACACAAACACTGGAAAGGAGCACCACAGAGATTATCACCATAAGAGTTTTTGATAAGCACAAGGTAATTTAACAGGATACTGCTTTAATTCTTTCTGAAAATTAACCTTGCAACCACATGATCTTGGGGTGACAGTAGCACAGTGAGACATCTAATCTAAAATACCAGCTGCTTAGTTAAAGATACAGGTAGAGGTGTTTAATTATATGACTTCTAGTGTGAACTCCTTATTTCCTTTTAAGTAAAACTATCCATGTTCACGTGTACTTTGTACTAAGCATAAAATGGTGACACTTAATCTCTGTTTATTATGTGTTATAGCCAAATATAGACAGTCACTTCCCCTCTACTCTAGTTTATCAAAAAGTATTAGATCATTTTATTACTTCCTAGACTCTGATTCTGGGAGGGATTGGGGGCAGGAGGAGAAGGGGACAACAGAGGATGAGATGGCTGGATGGCATCACTGACTCAATGGATGTGAGTCTGAGTCAACTCTGGGAGTTGGTGATGGACAGGGAAGCCTGGCGTGCTGCGATTCATGGGGTCACAAGGAGTCAGATACAACTGAGCAACTGAACTGAACTGAACTGAACACCTTTTCCATTTTTTTTTTTTTTTTCTGTTGAGGAAGATAAGGCTCAGAGAAGTTAAGTAACTTGAACACATTCACACAGCTAGTAGAACTAGCAGTATGATGCAAAAACAAATCTTATACCAGAACAATGATTCTTTTTATATTATTCTTTTGTGCAATGACAATCAGTGCAAAGAATGACAATTTCCATTTTTAAAAGAACCTCAAAATTTCTCTAGTACAATGCCTATCCCCTCTCTCTGTCATCGGATGTTTTTATATCTGTTGCAGAACCTCCATGTTTTTTTATCTAAGATTTGTATCTTTAGATAATAGTGAAGCTTCCCTCACAGCTCAGTTGGTAAAAGAATCTGCCTGCAATGCAGGAGACCCCTGTTCAATTCCTGGGTCAGGAAGATCCCCTGGAGAAGGGATAGGCTACCCACTCCAGTATTCTTGGCCTTCATTTGTGGCTCAACCAGTAAAGAATCCACCTGCAATGTGGAAGACCTGGGTTCAATCCCTCAGTTGGGAAGATCCCCTGGAGAAGAGAAAGGCTACCCACTTCAGAGGCCTGGAGAATTCGGGGTCACAAGAGTCGGACATAACTGAGTGACTTTCACTTCACTTCATGATAGTGGAAGTGAAAGTGTTAGTCACTCAGTCATGTCCGACTATTTGCAACCCCATGTACTGTATCCCACCAGGCTTCTCTGTCCATGGGGTTCTTCAGACAAGAATACTGGAGTGGTTTGCCATTCCTGATCTGCCTCTTGAGAAATCTGTATGCAGGTCAGGAAGCAACAGTTAGAACTGGTCATGGAACAATGGACTGGTTCCAAATAGGAAAAGGAGTACATCAAGGCTGTATATTGTCACCATGTTTATTTAACTTATATGCAGAGTACATCATGAGAAATGCTGGACTGGAAGAAACACAAGTTGGAATCAAGATTGCTGGGAGAAATATCAATAACCTCAGATATGCAGATGACACCACTCTTATGGCAGAAAGTGAAGAGGGGCTAAAAAGCCTCTTGATGAAAGTGAAAGTGGAGAGTGAAAAGGTTGGTTTAAAGCTCAACATTCAGAAAACGAAGATCATGGAATCTGGTCCCATCACTACATGGGAAATAGATGGAGAAACAGTGGAAAAAGTGTCAGACTTTATTTTTCTGGGCTCCAAAATCACTGCAGATGGTGACTGCAGCCATGAAATTAAAAGACGCTTACTCCTTGGAAGGAAAGTTATGACCAACCTAGATAGCATATTCAAAAGCAGAGACATTACTTTACCAACAAAGGTTCGCCTAGTCAAGGCTATGGTCTTTCCTGTGGTTATGTATGGATGTGAGAGCTGGACTGTGAAGAAGGCTGAGCGCCGAAGAATTGAGGCTTTTGAACTGTGGTGTTGGAGAAGACTCTTGAGAGTCCCTTGGACTGCAAGGAGATCCGACCAGTCCATTCTGAAGGAGATCAGCCCTGGGATTTCTTTGGAAGGAATGATGCTAAAGCTGAAACTCTTGTACTTTGGCCACCTCATGCGAAGAGTTGACTCATTGGAGAAGACTCTGATGCTGGGAGGGATTGGGGGCAGGAGGAGAAGGGGACGACAGAGGATGAGATGGCTGGATGGCATCACTGACTCGATGGATGTGAGTCTGAGTGACCTCCGGGAGTTGATGATGGACAGGGAGGCCTGGCGTGCTGTGATTCATGGGATCGCAAAGAGTCGGACACGACTGAGCGACTGATCTGATCTGATCTGATCTGATCTCTGGGCGATCTTCCTGACCCTGGTATCAAACCCAGGTCTCCTGCATTGCAGGCAGATTTTTTATGACCTGAGCCATATAGAAGACATAGAATTCAATCTTTTTTCTGAGCCGAGTCCATATTCGGGGTAGGGGGGCACCTCTTATGCTGTCACCCAGCAGCTGGGGCTTTCTCCTTAAATGTGTGCTCTGCAGAGGGTCTTGGGCTCCAGCTCTCAATCTCTCCCCATCCTCAAGACTCAGTGAGGGATTAAATCTAAAGCAAAAGGAATGGGTGCTTCTTAAAAAAGAGCCTTTCAGGGGAAGGCATGGGGGAGGTGGGAGAGAGTATTGGGAAGCCAGCTTTGAAGCTAGGTGCTTGGTGAGTTTTTGTTTAAAGTTGTGCTTGAGGGAACTGTGGTTAAAGGTTTTCTTCTTCTTCTTTTTTTTACTTATTGGAGCATGACAGCACTGGACCTTGTCCTGCTCACACCTTGAACCTGATAATGTAGCACATCCTCCAATCAAATCTCATTGTAAGGTTTTTCTATGAGTAAAACTTGTGAAAGGGAAGGATTCCTGTAACTTCTATAACATTCTATAGTAGTCTTTCTTGTTCTCTTTACCTCTCTCTCTCTCAAATTGTTTATTACTACATTAATAAAATTTTTTGATATTCTGTATAGTAAAAGGACTCTCATTTATTTTATCAGCCAGGTCCTGTATTTTAAATAGTATGTTTGGTTTTATGTTGTGTGTGTATATGGTGGAGGGGGAGGAGGGTGCTGCATTATATTCCTGGGTTCTGCTGAGCTCTCTGTTTACTCCTGAGAGTTTCTTCAATATGTTTTGGTGTTTAGGTGTTGCCGCTACTTAATTTCTCCATCCTTTAGCTATGAAGGTGAGATTTTTGGTTCTAAGTTTCTGGCTTTGTCATATCTAATATTTTGTTGCTGTGCAGTCGCTAAGCCACGTTCAACTCTTTGTGACCCCATGGACTGAAGCATGCCAGGCTTCCCAGTCTTTCACTATATACGGGAGTTTGCTCAAACTCATGTCGATTGAGTTGGTGATGCCATCCAAGCATCTTATCCTCTGTCACCCGCTTCTCCTTTTGCCCTCAATATTTCCCAGCTTCAGGGTCTTTTCCAATGAGTTGGCTCTTCGCATCAGGTGGCCAAAGTATTGGAGCTTCAGCCTCAGCATCAGCACTTTCAATGAATATTCAGTGTTGATTTCCTTTAGGACTAACTGGTTTGATCTCTTTACTGGTCCAGGGACTCTCAAGAATCTTCTCCAGCACAATTGAAAAACATCAATTCTTCCACACTCAGCCTTCTTTGTGGTCCAACTTTAACATCTAACATCTGTACATAACTACTGGAAAAACCATAGATTTGACCATAGGGACCTTTGTCGGCAAAGTGATGTCTCTGCTTTTTAATATGTTGTATAAGTTGGTCATAGCTCTCCGTCCAAGGCACAAACGTCTATACCAGCCCCCACGATATTAGATTCATAGGTTTCCTCATATTAGATTCAGTCCCTTGTTCCATTCTGTTATTTTTTTTAATATTCTGTCAATATTTTTCAATTTATATATCATCCATAGATTTGTTAAATATGTCTTCTAGGTTTTCATGCAAATAATAAAGAAAAAAAAAAAAAACACAAAACATTGAATAAGAAAAGTCTTCCAACATGGTACTGTAGACTTTTCTCCAGATTGTTATCTGTGGTTAAAATACACATCTTAAGTATACTTGTTCATAAAGGGACTGATCTACTTATTCATCCTTGTGCTCAGTTCATGTGTTTTCATCTTATCCTCATGGATCTCATGACAAGCCTTAGATGCTTTGATAAATCCAAGAGCATGCTGATGTCTATAGATTCTGTCTTTGTGTTATTAGGTCAAAGAGTTTTTATATCCTATGAATATGAAAACCTAGGGCTATTCATGCTCATGAATTAGTTCTAGGCATTCCAAAAGGAGTCTGACTTGGTCTGGAAGTAACTAGGAGAGACTCACTGATATGGAGTGCTCTTGTATAAGAAGATTTAGATGACCTCTGGTTGATAGTGTTGGTGCTTCTTATTTTTAGCTTTTTTTATCCTGAAATCTCTTACACTAATTTATGCCATGTTATAACCTTTATATCATATTTCATTTTGTGCTATGATAAATTATATGGTGGAGATGACACCCTGGAACTAAATAATGCAAAATAGTTTGCTAGCTTTTTGAAACCAAAATTTGAATGATTTTTCCTGTATCCAAGGAATAGATTATTATTCAAGAGTTGTAGTCATTCATTTTTAAATTTATTCTGAAGGTTCTCTGGTTTGCTCTGGAAAGAAGCTAAAGTAGGCTGATACCACCTTTTATGAATTCTGATGTTAGTTTGAGAGTAATGATGACTTGAAATGACTGATTATCAGGATTCAAATGGAGAATGTGAGTTCACACTTTAAAGATCTTTCTCTTCCTCATAGCTCAGTCACATAAATATGTTAAAAATGGGTTTACCCTAATAATAAAACATTTGTTACAATTCCCTGTTCTAGAGAGTACATGACAATAGTTATACAAATGTAACTTTTAAAAATCTCTTAAACCAGCTGACCGAATGTGTCAGTCTGTCTCTTTTCTAGAAACTTCTGGTCCTTGGAACTTCTGCTGTTTGAAAAGAAGTGAGTCTTTAGGGAGACAGGAATTTAACTCATGGTCTTGGTAAGAATTCAGTTTTTGTTGTTAAAGAAATTGATGGAAGTTTCTGGTGTCAATATTTGAAATCATGCTACAGTGTAAGAGTGATAGCTTGACTATATGGGAAAAAAGTTAAACACCTATGTAGTCATATTTCAAATAAATCAAAATTTATGGAGTAAAACATCACATTTTATAATTTACCATTCCTTAATTTTCATTTAATTAGTTGCATACTTTGCCTTATTGCCTAGAATTCACTGTAGCCGTTGTCAGTTTCAGTATATTCTCTATATGCCATGAGTATCAAGTACAGCTTTGTAAGTTGCTTGCTATCACATTTTTTATGTTACATTGAAAAATTACTTCAGTCGGCTTTGACTTCTTTCTCACTTTGGCTTGCGTGCAGATTGTTGAAAATTCTCTTTCCATCTATAGAACTTAACATTATCCTTGCATTTCCTCTTTAATCACTAATGCCCTTCATTTAAATATCAGTGAGTCTGACACGTCTGGTCAAGAAAGTCTCTCTCTCCCCTCTCTCTGTGTGTATCTCTGTTTATTGCTTTTTTCTTGGATTCTACACTTCTGTGTTCATTTTTCTTCATTGAAATGATAAATACTTCTATAGTTTTCCAAGCTTTTCAGGTGATTCTTTTGTTCAGACATTTATAACCCTTAGACTAGCTATTAACCAGGATTATGGCTAGCTAAGCTTATGGAAGAGATATTTCATTAAGTATAGTAAGACATGTCTGACCTTACAATCACATATTTAATGATTTACATCTCTGAGTCAAACTTGTTGACCTCTAGCAGCTGTAAGAGTGTTATTCTCTCATATATGACCCATGCATTCAGCTTACTGAGTATCAGATATTTGTTAAACATTATGATGGTATACACCATGCTTCCTTTGAATGTGATTAGCTATGCTGTTCTTAATTTCAATTCAGCAACTTTTATTTACTCTTCAATGGGTATATGACTGAACTTCTGTGTTCTTCTACCTTAAAGACTTTCTGCCATACTATGGAATACATTTTGGAAATCCTGGCTTTTCTAGAGCAGGCAACTTCCTAGAGCTCTGGCCCTCAACTTTGATAAACATGTAAATGTTTGATAAACATTTTATCAAAAATGTAAATTTTGATAAAAATTTAAATTCTGATTCAGGAGGTGTGGATCAGGGCCTGAGATGTGACATTTCTAACAAGCTCCCAAATGATGTTTGTGCTACTGGTCTGTGCACCCTGCTTTGAATAGTGAGGCTAGAGTACTCTGGGTAGTAATGTCATTACAGAACAGTGATTATAGTAAGTATTCTTTCTCCATTCTTTCATTGGTAACTTTTGCTTTGGTGACAGAGGAAAAGCTGATGGTGGCATAACTGAACTCTCTGTTTCTCCGGGCTTTCAAAGTGCTTCCACCTTATCAGGAGCAGCTCAGTCCAATATTCTGATTGTATGTCCTTGCCTTTCTCCCTGTGAAGAAGAAAGGTCAATCTCTTGCTTTTTATTCCTCTTGCTTTTCTGATTTTGTTTTATACAACCAGTACATAATTAAATCCTCCTAATTCTGTTTTACTTCTGTCCCCCTAAAGCTGGTTGATTTTAAATAAATACACCACTGAGTTTTTATGTTCTACTGCAGCAGCATGCAAGGTTTCCATTAAGCCAAGGAATGAAGTCTTGACCATGAATTGCTTAGGTAATTACTCAAGGTCAGTGCAAGGTATCTTGATACTTTGTCACCTAAATATGTAATGAGATCTCTTTGAATTTCCCAAGACTAAAAACAAGATTGGTCCCAAGGTTAGAGATAGGACCAAGCATACAAATGGGGTTAAAAAAGCACCAGCTATGTAGGAAGAGACTCTAGGAGCAGAGTTCTAGGCAGAGTTATCATCCTTTATTGTGCATTGAAATCAACTTCAAAGCTTAAAATGCAGATTCTTGGATATGACTCCACCAAAATCAGAAAACATAGACAAAGGAGGGGACCCAGGAATATGTATTTTTAATGAGCATAAATGATATTTTGATGTATTCTGTAGTGCCCACATTATGAGAAATTCTGGTGTTTATGCAATATCCAAAGGCAAAGTATTTGAGTATTTGAAATGAATGTTTGGTCATTATGGAACAGACACATTTAAGAATTATCTTAATTTTAAAACATTCCCCTCCATAAGCAAAAAGTACTTCATTCAGAGTGTTAATGGAAACATTAGTTAAATTTCCAGTGGATAAATTTTCAAAGGAAGGTAACTATCATAGTGTCACAAAAATTATTGTATCTATTCACCTGGAGCCTGCTTATTAGAGACTCTTCCACACTAACAAATGTCAAAAGTTTCTAAAGGATGAGCTTATTAGAAGTCTTAGGCAGTAGCAAAGCTTAGTACTCTCAGGGACACCCAAATGGCCTTCAGAAGCATAAGGAGAGCAGGATAAAACTAGAGAATAAAATCTGTGACAACAAAATAAAAGTTCAGTAACTTCAAGGAGATCCAACCAGTCCATTCTAAAAGAAATCAGTCCCAGGTGTTCTTTGGAAGGAATGATGCTAAAGCTGAAACTCCAGTACTTTGACCACCTCATGCAAAGAGTTGACTCATTGGAAAAGACTCTGATGCTGGGAGGGAATGGGGGCAGGAGGAGAAGGGGACGACAGAGGATGAGATGGCTGGATCACATCACAAACTCGATGGACATGAGTCTGAGTGAACTCTGGGAGTTGGTGGTGGACAGGGAGGCCTGGCGTGCTGCGATTTATGGGGTCACAAAGAGTCAGATACAAATGAGTGACTGAACTGAACTGAACTGAACCTTTCCCAAGCACTGTAGCACTCCTGTCCACAGGGTCGCAAAGAGTTGGACACAACTTAGTGACTGAACAACAACAGATCTTTCCTGAATACTATGGAAAAGTGCAAGGCAATGAAAATAAAAAGAGATGAATCATAGGTCTGGAGGACAAAGGAATGAGATTCAATGCAAGGGTTACAAGTAGGTATTCCTTAAGTGGAGAAGGAAAAAAAGCATATAAATAAATTGGGGTGCAGAAGTGATGTCAGGAAGATGGCAGAGTAGGAGATCCCAGCCTTCATCCTATTAGAAAAAACAACAATTGGGCAGCTATTTGTGCACCAGAATAGCTTTGGGAGAGCTCCGGTGTCCAGTTAAGAAGATGGAGTGACACAGTGAAGCAAAGAAATCCAAGTATAACCACACACAAAGGGTAAAAAGAACAGTGTCCTTTTGTCTTCATCACCCCATGCTTCAGGCCAGCATGACAGTGCCAAGAGGGATCGCCTTGATTTGCAAGTGCTTCTCACTGGGGAAAAAGGAGATCAGGGTGAGTGTCCAGCTTCTTCACCCTTTCAAGGCACTGTGGAAGGACCTAAATGAAGTTCATCCCACACAATACCTAAGGAGACGGATATAGTTGAGACGTCTGCCAATAGCTGTGAACAAAATGAAGGGTGGGGCCAACCACACAGTACCAACCATGCAGTGGATACCCACGGTTCCCAGTGGCCTTCTTTGAATACAACCCAGGAGCCTCCAACACTGAAGACCTCTACAGCCCTCACAGCCAACACGCCCTCCCTGAAAATATCACCTCCAAAGATCCTGCAGTGTTGGTCATTGCAGAACCCAGAGTTCTGCTCTGCAGAAGACCCCAGAATCTTTAACCACTGAGAAACCCATAGCCATTGCAGCAGATGCCCCAAAGTTTTCACTATTGAGAACACCACAGTTTTCCCCTTGATGGACTGCACCAACCTTGTCACTCCACCATGCTTTGGATTTGTTCCCACCGGCACTACTGTGAGTGCCTTGGTCCCAGAAGCTGACTTGATCACTGCCCAACTAGGGCTCACAGCTCAACTCCACCAATCACACAGGCACCAGCTTGCTGCTGGCCCCAGACTCCTTTGCAGGCACCAGTTCCCACCGCTGAGGGCAACCTGAAGACCTCCACTGCAGCTGAGTGCGAGTGCATGCCGCCAGCTCCCACTCATGTTGATGGCCCTGTTTCCTGAGGCCACATGCACCTAAGGGATAGAGAGCCCTAGCCCTGCCATGAGCCCCCACAACCATGAGTTACTGGCCCCAGTCCCACCATCACTAGCCGTGATGCATTTGATGTGCAGGCACGTTTGACACGGAGCCCACAGGCACTTGCCAAGGACCCAGATAGCCCTTGTAGCTACTGCCACCTCCCACAGCTCTGCCACTGAGGACCACTCAGTTGTGGAGGATTGGTGCAGTCCAAGAACACGTACCCAATTCTTTAAACTTACCCACACGTTTAATTTTTTAAGCATCCATTCTTAGGAAACAAAGATTTGCAGAAAGATGTATATAGAGAGATATTTCAAAAATTACATATAATGAACCACTTTATTTTTTCTTTACATTTTTGCCTTTCATTCTACTCTCACATGCTATCACCTGTTATAATATTTCCTAACACTCAATAAGCTGCCACTAACAGCACTCAGTTCAGTTCAGTTCAGTCACTCAGTCCTGTCTGACTCTTTGTGACTCCACGGACTGCAGCACACCAGGCCTCCTCGTCCACTGCCAACTCCCAGAGTTCACTCAAACTCATGCCCATTGAATCAGTGATGCCATCCACCATCTCATCCTCTGTCGTCCCCTTCTCCTCCTGCCTTCAACCTTGCACAGCATCAGGGTCTTTTCAAATGAGTCAGTTCTTCACATCAAGTGGCCAAAGTATTGCAGCTTCAGCGGCAGTCCTTCTAATGAATATTCAGGACTGATTTCCTTTAGAATGGATAGCATTAACCCTTCCTTATCAAATTATTGTTAGGACATCTTGATTTTTTAAGAAGTTTTGTTTGTTTTCTCAGTAGTCTCTGGGAAGCTGAAACCTAATTAAAGGAGGTATTTTTGTAGACAGTTCAATTGGATTCTGTGGTAAAAGTACCTGAGGATGCTTGACAGCTCTGCCATTTACCACTACAATGGCATGACTACATAGTGTCTGAAATCATATACAATAGGGATGCATTTTTCCATGAGAGAATGAGGAAGATACATTAATGAGCTATTAAGAACTAGGAACATCAGTTTTAAAGAAAAAATTTCTATGCTAATGTTCAGTTGAATAATGCTCAAGTTTGGAAATATTTTGTGGTCTGGGACATCATTTATTTGGAAACTTAATCTTACTTATTTTGGAAGCAGGCCAGTCAACTAATACATCATTCATGTTATACCAATATAATAGCAATTCTGTGAAATTGAAGTAACAATTTTAATTTTCTCTTAAAGTAAATGCCATATCAATGAATTAAATGAATAATTAGTTACTGTCAAATGAAATTTATTTTGATTTCTAAAATGCACTCCACATTATACTAATATTTTCCCCATTAGAACACATCTTAAACATTTTAAATAATGCAGTTTGGGAATTACAGACCATATCTCTAAACATTTCCATTCAGCACTGTTCATATAAAATTCCCTGGGGATTCTCAGTCCCTTTGGTGGATCCCCAGGTTGGGAAAACTGTGGTGGGCCTGAGAACTTTCACTACAGTGTGTGAACTTATCACTGCAGACGGTGACTGCAGCCACGAAATTAAAAGATACTTGCTTCTTGGAAGAAAATCTATGACAAACCTAGACAAACATATTAAAAAACAGAGATATTACTTTACTGACAAAGGTCTGTATAGTCAAACCTATGCTTTTTCCAGTAGTCACGTATGAATGTAAGAGTTGAACCATAAAGAAAGCTGAGCACTGAAGAATTGATGCTTTTGAACTGTGGTGTTGAAGAAGACTCTTGAGAGTCCCTTGGACTGCAAGGAGACCAAACCAGTTAATCCTAAAGGAAATCAGCCCTGAACATTCATTGGAAGGACTGATGTTGAAGCTGAAATTCCCAAAGTTGGGCCACTTGATGTGAAGAACTGACTCATTGGAAAAGACCTTGATGCTATGAACAATTTAAGGCACGAGGAGAAGGGAATGACAGAGAATGAGATGGTTGGATGGCATCACTGATTGGATGGACATGAGTTTGAGCAAGCTCAGAAAGTTAGTGATGGACAGGGAAGCCTGGAATGCTGCAGTCCATCGGATCACAAAGAGTCAGAGACAACTGAGCAACTGAACTGAACTGAACTGAATTGTTCATATTTGGACATTTGAATCCAAATTTGATATTTTATATATTCTGAAAGCTGAGAGTATTACTGACTTCTCTTTTTTTTCCATTTCTTCCTGTTTATTTAGCTGACACCAACTCTATATCTTTTACCTTGCCCTTCTTTTATATACCATCTTGAACTACCTGTCTGACTTAGTTCTTTCTGCTCTATGCCCCTTTCTTAAAATGACTTGACAAAATGTCTTGCGTATGATTGTCACTATGTGAAGGTCTTAAAATTTTACAGGTTTCATGAGACTGTGTAGGTATTTGAGATTTCTGTAGGTTTTAAAACACAAATTTAAAGAAGATAATGTATTGGCATATGAAACCAATATATTTTTATCCTTGTTAATTTCTACTTTTGGTTTTCCACTAACCCAACCCCCCTAACAAGGGTCAAGCTTGGTTGATTTGAACATCAAGGTTGCTCTTATAAGCCAATAATAGTGAAAACTCAAGATATCCCTTTCTTTCTGGTCCCTGTAGAGTGTTAAGAAATAGAATAAAAGCTCAGGCAGCTAAAAGACATTGAAAGTATGTGATCTGTATCCTCTTGTCAATATGGAAACTCAAAGTAGGATGGATTGGGCATCACTGTAGAAATACCCAGATAAAAAAAATAAAACTTGATAATACCAAAGTAAGGAGACTGTTGAAGGAAGCTTAAATCCAGGTTTGTTTCTGTGCCATATGCAACATGGTGGGCAAGGAATAATGATGTATCTTTAGTAGAGAGAGGTGGTTGGATAGATGAGCATGTGTCAGCACTCCTGTGTCAGTAGATGTCACAATGGCATGCTTGTGGTGTACATACAGGGGAAGTACATGTTTTCAAATGCCTCTGGGAGTACACAATTTCTTTCCCTAGATACCAGTTGGCCAGGAGGAAAAAGAAAATAAATTCTTTTTAAGGGGATGACTTTTAAATTGATGATTTACCCAAAGAGTGTGTTAAAATCCCTTGATTCTGAGACACCAAAACTTGGCAAATTTACCATCATCATCAGTAGTAGTGCTATGAAATTTGGGAACAGGATTTGTAGAATAGAGTATGAATTATTGTTTCCACTGTGCTTATATGTGTGTGTGTGTTATGGAAAGCTCTTTAAGAGAGTACATAAGAGATTATCGCCAAGAGAAATAATTTGGACAAAGAAAAAGCCATGGCTGAAAACGGAAACACTTGGATAGGAAATACATTTGTCTTAAAAAATCTATTACAGAAAAATATTTGAAAAATAATTAATATCACTTGTACTTCTTGAAGTATCCTAGTCAGCATTACATTTATAATTTCTTCTCTAGTTAAAGAATTATAAAATAATTGGACAATCTTACACAAAGCAATATAATTTTCCTAAAAGAATGAGAAAGATAAACTGATTACCATTAAGTGTAACCTCACTGCATCTCCAAGAAAAAATTAAAAGGTTTTTTCATATTTTATAAATATATTATACAGCTGCTGAAGCAGCATTCATCACCTCTGTGTTTCAAGCAAGGAGCTGAATTCAGGCAAAAGGATTGGTGTTGGTCAACAGTTCCCCTTTTAAGGATTCATCCTGGCTGTCTCCCCGAGCAACTGGTGATTATATCTCATTAGAATTATCTTAGTCACATGGTCATAGGAGCTATAAGAGAAGCTCAAAATATGGTATTTTGTAAAATTTGAGTAAAATTAGAATTCTACTACTAAGAAAGAAATGTAAGAGAAAAGATACTGGCTAGGTAATTAGCAGGTTTTGATATCCTGCCTTGGTGGTGTTTTTGTTAAAAAAAAAATCCTATATGGGATTTTTGTTATTAAAAAAAAATGGCTTGGAGTTTTAGTTTCTGAATGTAGAACAAGTGGCTAAACAGATAAATATACAGAAGTGCTGCATAAACTATAGGAGGCTATCTGCATGAAAGCTATCATTACTAGTAGGTTTCATGTGAATTTTTTAAAGCCAAGAGTAGACATAATCTATGGCCCCTCAGGGGTTTGTGATCTTAGAAAATAATTATATCCATGCTTCATTAATTAGAGCATGCAATAAAAGCAAAACTAAATAAACAAAACATAAAGAATAATCCTAGATTCTAATCCTTTATTTTTAAAAACACTTGTAGAGATAAATGTTCAAAATACCACTTAGAGACCAGATATAGCCCAGCCTTCAGACCAGATTGTTGATTATGTCAGTTAAAGCCTGTTCTGGCCTTTGAATAATTCTCAGAGGGCAAGATTCTTTTTAGCATTTTAGGGAGGCACCTTTCTGCCTCCCTAGGAATAACTTACAGTCAGAATTTATTTATAGTGTGTCTGGGGTTTTATTAATAGATTTTATTTTTAGAGCAGTTCTAGGTTTATAGAAAAACAGAGTAGAATGCACAGAGAATTCCTATGTATCTAGTCTTCTCCTGTCCTCTGCTTGCCCTACTAATAACATCTTACAGTAATCTGCTACATTTGTTAAACTTGATGAATCAATAGTGATACATTACTTTTAACTAAAATCCGTAGTTTATATTAATTATGGCTCACTCCTTGTGTTGTAGAGTACTGTGGATTTTGGCAAAATGTCATGTATCCACCATTACAGTGCCAAAGAGAACAGTTTCACTTCCCTAAAAATTTCCTGTTTGCCATTTCCTGTTGTTGTTGAGTTGCTAAGTCGTGTCTGACTTTGTGACCCCAAGAACTGCAGAATGCCAGGCTTTCCTGTCTTTCACTATCTCCCTGAGTTTACTCAAACTCATGTCCATTGAGTCAATGATGCCATCCAGCCATCTCATGCCCTGTCACCCTCTTCTCCTTTTGCCTTCAATCATTCAAAGCATCAAAGTCTTTTCCAATGAGTTGGCTCTTTGCATCAGGTGGCTAAAGTATTGGAACTTATACTTCACCACCAGTCCTGCCAATGTTGATTTCCTTTAGGAATGACTGGTTTGATCTCTATTCCGTCTCAAGAGTCTTATCCAGCACCAAAATTCGAAGTCATCAGGTCTTGGCTCTCAACCTTCTTTATGGTCCAACTCTCACATCCATGCATTACTACTTGAAAAACCACAGCTTTCACTATACGGACCTTTGTTGGCAAAGGGATATCTTTGTTTTTTAAATACACTGTCTAGGTTTGTCATAGTTTTACTTCCAAGGAGCAAGTGTCTTTTAATTTCAAGGCTGAAGTTATTATCTGCAGTGAATTTTGAGCCCAAAATGTAATCTGTCACTGTTTCAACTTTTTCCCCATATATTTGCCATGAAGTGATGGGACTGGATTTCATGATCTTGGTTCTTTGAATGTTGAGTTTTAAGCCAGCTTTTCCACTTTCCTCTTTCACCCTCAACAAGAAGCTCTTTAGATCGTCTTCACTTTCTGCTATTAGAGTGGTATCATCTATATATCTGATGCTGATATTTCTCCCAGCAATCTTGATTCCATCCTGTGACTCAACTAGTCTGGCATTTCACATGATGTACTCTGCAAATAAGTGAAATAAACAGCATGACAATATGCAGCCTTGTTGTACCTCTTTACCAGTTTTGAGCCAGTCAGTTGTTCCATGTCCAGTTCTAACTATTGCTTCTTAAACATCATACAGGTTTCTCAGGAGACAGGTAAGGTGATCTGATATTTCCCACTCCAGGATGTCTTGTTCTTGGTAAGTGACCACACCTTCTTGGTTATCTTGGTCATTAAGACCTTTTCTGTATTATTCTTCTGTGTATTCTTGCCACCTCTTCTTCATTTCTTCTGCTTCTGTTAGGTCCTTTCTGTTTCTGTCCTTTATTGTGCCTATCTTTGCATGAAATGTTCCCTTGGTATCTCCAATTTTCTTGAAGAGATCTCTAGTCTTTCCCATTCTATTGTTTTCCTCTATTTCTTTATACTGTTAATTTAAACAGGCCTTTGTATCTCTCCTTGCTCTTCTCTGGAACTCTTCATTCAGTCGAGTATAGTTTTCCTTTCTCCTTTGCCTTTCTTTCTGTTCTTTTCTCAGCTACTTGTAAGGCCTCCTCAGGCAACCATTTTGCATTCTTGTGTTTCTTTATCTTTTTTTCTTAATTTAAATTTATTTATTTTAATTGGAGGCTAATTACTTTACAATATTGTATTGGTTTTGCCATACATCAACATGAATCCACCATGGGTGTACATGTACATCCTGAACCCCCTCCCACCTCCCTCACCATACCAGCAAAAGAGACACAGATGTATAGAACAGTCTTTTGGACTCTGTAGGAGAGGGAGAGGGTGGGATGATTTGTGTTTCTTTGCCTTTGGGGTGGTTTGTTTCAATGCCTCCTATTTAATGTTACAATCCTCTGTCCATAGCTCTTCAGGCCCTCTATCAGATCTAATCCCTTGAATCTATTTGTCACTCCACTGTGTAATCATAAAGGATTTGATTTAGATCATACTTGTACGGCCTAGTGGTTTTCCCTATTTTATTCAATTTAAACCTAAATTTGCAATAAAATACTGTAAGTTAATTGAAAAATAGATAAATAAATAAATAAACCTAAATTTGCAATAAGGAGCTCATGATCTGGGCCACAGTCAGCTCCAGGTCTTGTTTTTGCTGACTGTGTAGAGCTACTCAATCTTCAGCTGCAAAGAATATAATCAATCTGATTTTGGTATTGACTGTCTGGTGATGCCTATTTATAGAGTTGTCTCTTGTCATTGCAAGTGGGTGTTTGCTATGCCCAGTGTGTTCTCTTGGCAAAACTCTGTTAACCTGTGCCCTGCTTCATTTTGATCTCCAAGGCCAAACTTGCCTGCTACTCCAGGTATCTTTTGACTTCCTACTTTTGCATTCCAATCCCCTATGTGAATTAAAGTATATATTATGTTGGAAATAGTTATTGAAAACAGCGGGGCATGAAATTAAAGATAGCAAGTTTTATCAATCTCAGTCATTCATTGCAGTTGTCAATTTCCTGTTCTGTTCTCTGATCTGGTAGTGAGCCAAAGGAAGCTTTCCCTTCACATAACTTATAGTCCATCCTGTGTAAATATCTTCTTTTTAAACCTAGCAGGAATATATCTTCTTTTTAAGGCTACCACTTATAGTGCCCTGAGTGCATTTCGAGTGGGCCTATTGTTAACTGCACTTCATGCACTATTTTGTTTTCTACTCAGTAATACTTTGTGATAAATATTATTCTTGTCAGCTTACAGATGAGGAAATTATGGCTCAAAAATTATACACTTATAGAAGGTTACCCAGATAGTAAATAGCAAACCCAGGCCTCAATAACATGGCTGCTTGGTGCCAGAGCAATGCTTTTTCCACTAAGATACCTCCACGTGAGAATTTCCTGTTCTCTGCACATAGAGAGAGGGATGGTCATCTGCTGATCCTATGATGTTCCACTAAAGTCTCTATCCAATTCTCAAGCCTGTTCTGTGACTGAAATGATTATTTTGCTTACAATAAAGAATGAGCTGTGCAGCTGGAGAAATTTCCATCCAGATGCTGATGTGTCACTTTGAATTGTTATTACAATAAAAAGTTCCTGTTCATATTTGTTTCTATTTGCATATGTACAGGAGCCACCGTTGTTCAGCCAAATCAAGCCATTTAGCAAAAATGCAGCCCAAGATTCACAAAGCAGTTCTGAAAATAGCCCATTTGGGGCCTCTTGCTGAGAAGACTGCATAAAATATGCAGACTCTTTGATTTATCTTTGAACAGTCCCACACCTTTTATTTGCAATCAACGTTCCCTCCCTTGTCCCTGCTTCCTACTCTCCCCTTTTCCTTTCTTGAGGTAGACCCTGAGAATCTGCTCTGTGCGGGGCACTAGAGAGACAAAGAACAAACATAACACTCTTTGCCCAAATGGAGCTCAAATGCTGGGATCAAAAGTTCGTTCAAGAAACAGCATTGTTCCCAGAAATAGAAATGTAGAAAAAAGGAATCTACTTGAAGTTACTATTTTCCATCCCCTTCCTTTGTTCATACCTTTATTATCACACTTCTTATACTGAATTAGAGTTTAATTTTTTTCAATCTCTTTTACCTGGCAGTCTGTATTTTAGAACCTAAAATGGAACCCGGCACAGAATAGTTACCCAATTGAATGCCTATATCTAACTGAATTGTCAACATTGATAACTTATATTTTTTTGTGTGGGAGAAAGTGGGCAGTAGAGTTCCTTCCTCCGCCAGAATTTCTTTTTTTTTTTTTTTATTAAATTTTATTTTGCTTAACTTTACAATATTGTATTGCTTTTGCCATTCATCAAGATGGATCCGCCACAAGTATACATGTGTTCCCCATCCTGAACCCTCCTCCCTCCTCCTTCCCCATACCATCCTTCTGGGTAGTCCCAGTGCACCAGCCCCAGGCATCCGTTATCAGGCATCATACCTGGACTGGCGACTCATTTCAGATATGATATTATACATATTTCAATGCTATTCTCCCAAATCGTCCCACCCTCTCCCATTCCCATAGTCCAAAAGTCTGTTCTATACATCAGTGTCTCTTTTGCTGTCTAGTAAACAGGGTTATTGCTACCATCTTTCTAAATTCCATATACATGCATTATTATACTGTATTTGGTTTTCTTTCTGGCTTACTTCACTCTGTATAATAGGCTCCAGCTCCATCCACCTCATTAGAACTGATTCAAATGTATTCTTTTTAATGGCTGAGTAATACTCCATTGTGTATATTTCTTGACATACTTGCCTTCCTCATCTCCTTTCACAAACTAATTATGTTTATGTATTTCATATCATGAGTTTTTAGACTGGCCCTGTCCAGTTATAGGCATTGTTATAATTCAGATACTACTAATATTGTTACACAGCATTTGGTTAGGTCCTATGTTTCACTATATTATCCAGAGGTATTCTGAAAATTACAATCAAGAGCGGGCAATATGAATGATACTGTCTTCCTCTTGCAAAAGTGAATTGATTTGCCCAACCTCAGGGAGTTAATTAAAAGGAATCAAATTCTGTGCTTCCTACTACATGTTATTCCTTTCCTCTCTCTAGACCATCATTGCTAGGGCATGCATTTCATTGTTCTAATCACAGAAGGAGATTTTCAGTAATGCTGACATAGGTAGTGTGCTATGCTATGTGTATGTGTTATCTCATTAGCCCCAGTAGGTGAGAATTATTATTTCTATTTTATAGATAAATAAAATAAGGCCAAGAGAAGTCAAATAATGCATTCAACGGTATTTGATCCAAGACTGATTCCAGAAATTGCACTATTAAAAATTAATCATCAGTGACTTCCCTGGTAGTCCAGTGGTTAAGACTCTGTGCTTCTACTCCCACAGGGGACAGGGGTTCAATCTCTGGTTGTTGAACTAAGATTCCAGGAACACAGGCTGCCCAGCACAGGCAAAAAAAACACCTTAATAATTAGCATTTGGAGAGTGTTTTCTATGTACCAGGAAGCATATTAAGTATTTTACATAGAGTAGTTTATTTATTTAATCGTAACACAAATCTCAATAGGCACATACCACTATTCTCTTCATTTCACAGAGGAAGAAAATTTGACTTAGAGGGTATACTAGGGTTCTTTAGAGAAATAAAGGAGAAGACAATGGCACCCGACTCCAGTACTCTTGCCTGGAAAATCCCATGGATGGAGGAGCCTGGTAGGCTGCAGTCCATGAGGTCGCTGAAGGTCAGACATGACTGAGCGACTTCATTTTCTCTTTTCACTTTCATGCACTGGAGAAGGAAATGGCAAGCCACTCCAGTGTTCTTGCCTGGAGAATCCCAGGGACGGGGGAGCCTAGTGGGCTGCTGTCTCTGGGGTTGCACAGAGTCAGACACGACTGAAGCAACATAGCAGCAGCAGCAGCAGCAGAGAAATAAAATTGAAAGAAGGGAGAGATTTTTTTTCTTTTTTAATAGGAATTGGCTTATGCACTCATGGAGGCTGAAAAGTCCCATCCCATAATCTGCTGTCTGCAAACTAGAGAATTAGAAAAGCTGGTCATGTAATTCAGTCTGGGTCTGAAAGCCTGAGTATCAAAGGACTGGTTTAAGTACAGATATGAGTCACTGGCATCACTGATGCAGTGAATATGAACTTAGGCAAACTCTAGAAGATGGTGAGGGACAGGGAGGCCTGGCGTGCTGCAGTCCATGGGTTGCAAAGAGTCAGATATGACTGGTAGACTGAACAAAAACAATGAGTCAGAAGCCTGAGAACCAGAAGCACTGTTGTTACTGTTCACTGAGGGCAGGTGAACAGGGCCCTGTCAACTCAAGTAAAAAGAGTAAACTCTTCCTTTCTTCCCTATTTTGCTCTATCCAGGCCTTCCATGGATGGGATGATGCCCACCCATATTGATGAAGAGAATCTCCTTTACCCAGTCTACTTATTCAAATGCTCATCACCTCAAGAAACACTCTCACAGACATACAGAGAGTGTGTTTTACTAGCTATCTGGGCATCCTTTAGCTCAGCTGAGTCTACACATAAGATTAAACACCACAGAGAAGTTACATGACTCAAGTTCAAACTGCAAGTGTGTATTTCCTCCCTCACATCTACTCATCCATATCCAATTACTATGTTCCCATTATATATGCTTTCTATGAATAATTGACTGTGCTTCTGAGGTGACCTCTCCACTTTTGAGCAAAACTCCTTCAGAAGAGCAGTCACGAATCATTGATTAACTCCAATTCTTTTGTCCTTATACTCTCCTAAGGGCTTCCCTACCATCCTTTCCCCAGATGGTAAAGAATCTGCCTGGAATGCAGGAGACCCAGGTCTGATCCTTAGGTTGGGAAGATCCCCTGGAGAAGGGGATGGCGACCCACTCCAGTATTCTTGTCTGGAGAATCCTATGGACAGAGGAGCTTGGCGGGCTATAGTCCATGGGGTCACAAAGAGTCGGACACGACTGAGCGACTAACACACACACCACATTTAAAAGCCTAGGTGATGAAGAGGGATCTGGTAAAGGAGACAATATGCACAAGTGGTCAAGTAAGAGTAAAATCAGGAGAAATATGGACAGAGATTCATAACACTGTGCAGGAAGTAATGACCAAAACCATGCCCAAGAAAAAGAAATGCAACAAGACAAAGTGGTTATCTGAGAAGGCCTTACAAGTAACTGAGAAAGGTCTAAGGCAAAGGAGAAAGGGAAGATATACCCAACTGAATGCAGAGTCCCAGGCTCCTCTGTCCATGGAATTCTCCAGGCAAGAGTCCTGGAGTGGATTGCCATTTCCTTCTCTGATCTTCCTGACCCAGGAATCGAACCCAGGTCTCCTGCATTGCAGGCAGATTCTTTACTCTCTGAGCCAAATGTGGAATACCCCAGAACTCAGTTCTTAACCCTTTTTTCATCTGCACTCACTCTTTAGATGATCTCATACAACTTCACAGCTTTAAATATCATCTATAAACCTCTGAGGAGAAGGCAATGGCACCCCACTCCAGTACTCTTGCCTGGAAAATCCCATGGACGGAGGAGCCTGGAAGCTGCAGTCCATGAGATCTCTGAGGGTCGGACACGACTGAGCGACTTCACTTTCACTTTTCATTTTCCTGCGTTGGAGGAGGAAATGGCAACCCACTCCAGTGTTCTTGCCTGGAGAATCCCAGGGACGGGGGAGCCTGGTGGGCTGCCGTCTATGGGGTCACACAGAGTCGGACACGACTGAAGTGACTTAGCAGCAGCAGCATAAACCTCTTATTGCTAAATGTATATTTTCAGGCTATAGCTCTCGCTTTAACTCCATACACATATATCCAACTGCCTGCCTATATCTCCACTTGGATGACCAATACATATCTGACAGTATCATTCAAAATAGAGTTCTTGGTTTTCTTGTTTTCTTTTCAAAACCTACTCCACTCACAGACTTTCCCAATTTAATTAATGACAACTTCATTCTATTTGATTGGACATAAATCCTCCAAGTTCTTCATTTATCCCTCTTTTCTTTTGTCCAACATTTAGTCTGTTAGAAAAATCTTTTTAGTTCTTTTTTCAAAATTTATCTAGAATTTTACCACTTCTTGCCACTTCCATAGCCACCTCTCTTTTCCAAGCCACCATTGTGTTTTCTCTGGATGATTGCATCAGTCTTCTAACTGTGTCTTGGGGATACACAGTGCAAACAAGGATATCAGTTAGAAGACTACTGTAAAGCAGTTTCTCAGAGAAGGCAATGGCAACCCACTCCAGTACTCTTGCCTGGAAAATCTCATGACGGTGGAGCCTGGTAGGCTGCAGTCCATGGGGTCGCTGAGTCGGACACGACTGAGCAACTTCACTTTCACTTTTCACTTTCATGCACTGGAGAAGGAAAGGGCAACCCACTCCATTGTTCTTGCCTGAAGAATCCCAGGGACGTGGGAGCCTGGTGGGCTGCCATCTATGGGGTTGCACAGAGTCGGGCATGACTGAAGCGACTTAGCAGCAGCAGCAGCAGCAAGGCAGTTTCTACCATTCTTTTGTTCAAAATTCTTCAATAACTTGCGACTTTTTTCAGAGTGAAATCCAATATCCTTACAATGCCCTACAATTATCTTCCATCTGCACCCCATCACTGTATACTCTCCCCTTCCTCCACTTTGCTCCAGGAAAATTGCTCTTCCCACTATTTCTCAAATATGCCAGCCATTGTCTAACCTCATAGCCTTTCCAACTGATGTTTACTTTGTCTAGAATGTACCTCCTTCTAGTATATGCCAGGGTTATTCCCTTATTGCTTTTAAGTTTTTGTTTAAATGTCAGCTTTTCCATGAAGCCTAGCTGATCACCCTGTTCAAAATTAAACCTTATTCCTTATAGTCATGTTTAATCTGTTCTGTTTTTCTACAAGTCCTTTATTATCTTCTAGTGAGCTATATGATTTACTTATATGCTGTGTTTATTATGCATTCACCCATCTTCTCCACTGGAATTGAAGCTCTACAAAGGCAGAGTTGTTTTTTCTTTCTTTCTTTCTTTTTTTTTTTAAGTCTGTTTTATTCACTAGTATTTCTAGAGTATCTAGACTAATTTTCTGACATTCACATGGCATCGTAGTTCCTAAATGAATGGATGGGTAAGTGAATGAAACAGTGAGACTGGAACTGAACACTAGTTATTGCAGCTGGCTGCTGCTACTGCTGCTAAGTCGCTTCAGTCGTGTCTGACTCTGTGCGACCCCATAGACGGCAGCCCACCAGACTCACCCGTCCCTAGGATTCTCTAGGCAAGAACACTGGAGTGGGTTGCCATTTTCTTCTCCAATGCATGAAAGTGAAAATTTAAAGTGAAGTCAGTCAGTCAAGACTCAGAATTCATTTTCTCCAAAACTAACTATACTGCATTTCAGTTAAACACTGCTCTGCTGGTCTGGGAGCACCTATCTTAGTATCCAATTCCCAAACTACTTCTATAGCTCATATTGCCAACTTGCTGCTTTTAGTGGTTAGCCATCACATCATGAAATTCTAATGGGCACCAGTAATGTCAAAGTACTGATTAAGCATATATTCTAATTCTACATTGTATTATTGTAGTATGAAGCTGTTACCTACTTTTCATGTGGCCCAGAGAAGATAATTTTCATCTTCATACTTTGGTTCCCTCATCTATAATATGAAAGCTTTGACCAAATAGTCTCTAAGAATACTTCTTTCTGGGTTTGGGTATAAGTTACCAGAGCATCATTCCCATAATCCAGAGTGGAATCAGCACAAGTTTTGTGATCAGAGAGGTGTGAATTTAAATCTGGGTTCAACACAATGGAATAAGTCTATTCAGTTTTCTGTACCCTCTGTAGATAATTTGTCTGTAAAATGTGAATGATCATCTTCTCTATATTATAATTTTTAAGGTTATTCTAAGGATAAAATTAGAGAATATATTTTGAAATGACTAACAGTGTGTGATATATTGTAGTAATTCAATATGTGGTGTTTTGTATGTGAAATATAGTAAATCATATTTACACCTAGATAAGATTATAAAATTATGGATTGGAGGAGGAATACGATATCGGGCCATACAACAAAGCACAGTGGTCAGTGACAGGATATGGACTATTATTTAATTGGCATAGGACCTAAGTAGGTCCTGGTAGGGACAAACTCTGCCCAAGTGTCATTCACACTTTGTATGTTCAGCTGCTGCACCACTCTCAGAATTATGTTTCAGATAACACACCATCTTACATGTTGTGAATGTTTGCAAGAAAACAATTCACAGACACAAATATACATCTGCTTGTAGTCTCAGTGTTTCATGCACTCTTTCCTCATTCATAAAGTGAGAACAATTTCCAGAGGCAGGGGATAAATACCATGCCTTCTTTGCATTACCTACAACTTATACATCAGTGCAGCGAACACAGCAATAGGGAAGATATGTTTAATTTTTTGATATTTATGATTTTAGTTTGAATAATGTTTTAACCAACAGAAGTTTTTATATCTATTTTACGTTTATAACAGTCTCCCAAGGTAGGTTTTGTGATAACCCCCAAATCACAGATGAGTGAATTACGGAAACTGAGATGGAGTGATTGCTTCAACGAAACTCAGCTAACAAGGGCATCAGTGTGATCTAATTCCCTATCTCCTGTCTTTCAAGTCATCTCTGAAAGATGGAGTTAATTTACCTCAAGAAGACAGCAGGCTAATCAAACCCTCTTTCTAAATGCTGCTACTGTTAGCTCTTAGCACAATATCTATTACAAATGTTAATAACCATTGGTAAGTACTTTGGAAATCCTGCCATTAGCTCTGTTATCTGTTGGGCTGTCTGGAGCCACTCACTGAGTGTCCTCTTTAGCCAAGGGCTTCTCTGTAAGCAGACTGGATCTGATAGTCATTTGCTTGAATACATGCCATGTGACAGCAAGTAAGGCTCTGTGCTTAGGTAAATGAGGCCGTCAACTTCCCTCATTAGACTTCACATGTTTACACATATGTGTGAAGACTGTTTCAGAACTACCAAGCTGCTTTAAAGCTAGAAAAAGTAGAAAGAGAAATGAAGTACAAAATTAGAAAGACATACAGAAAGAGGATAGAACTTATAAGTAAGAAGCTTGGGTTCCTTTCTAGGCCTTCACATTAGTGGACCATGCAGTCTTGGACACATCACCTAGTATCTGAAGTTGTTTTCTCATTTTTAGGATGGAGATTGTAAGTTCTCCAGAGAAACAAAAACCATAAGATACACAGACAAACACACACACACACACACACACACACACTCTCTCTCTCTTTCTCTCTCTAACAAATTTATTTATATCCAAGGAATGGGTGTCTGCGATTGTGGGTACTGGTGTGAAATCCATAGAGCAGGTCATCAGTCTGGAAACTCTTGAGCTCTAATCTTGAAAAAGAAATTCTTTCTTCTCTCAAAAGACACGTTTTAAGATGTTTCAACTGATTGAATGAGGCCCACCCATATTATCAAGGTAATCTCCTTTACTTAAAGTCAAATGATCATGTGTGATAACCCCATCTAAAAAATACTTTCATAGCAATCCCCAAATTAATGTTTGTGTAACTGGGTTCTATAACCTAGTTAAATTGACACATAAAACTAATAATCACAGGGAAGGTGATAATGATGATGGTGATGGGGGAAATAACCATCTTTTAAAATCATGAAAAACAGATCTAAATATCCATTTTAGGTATCTAGCTCAATGTCTAGTATATAGTAGAATCTCAATATTATTTCAATATGAACAAATGTGTGGGAGTGAGGACTTATTTATCTTGGGCCTTTTTTTTTTTTTTTCTTTCTAAATCCCACTAATATCTCTAAATTCATTTGATTCTGGCATAATCTCAACTATATTTTCCCAATGGCTCTAAAACTAAACTGACTCAGGATAAAAGTATAATGCTTCAGAAAGAGTTTCAGGTAGATATTTTGTGCTTGAAAGAGAGCTCTGTACTCCCCTGTAGAGATAACAATCCTCATTACTTCCAACCTAGCACATAAATTCTAATATATCATTATATTTCCATTATGCTATTTTATTTTTAATTTCCTATAGGCTTTAGCTACTTATTACTGTTAAAAGAAAAAAATCCTTTCAGGTTTTTGAGGCTGAATGTGGCTAATCTCATAACTTTGTCAATTTAAAATAAGGACAATTACATCTGCAAAAAGTACGTATTTTATTGTTACTTCTCACGGTTTATGCATTACTTTACCAACAAAGGTTCGCCTAGTCAAGGCTATGGTCTTTCCTGTGGTCATGTATGGATGTGAGAGTTGGACTGTGAAGAAGGCTGAGCGCCGAAGAATTGATGCTTTTGAACTGTGGTGTTGGAGAAGACTCTTGAGAGTCCCTTGGACTGCAAGAAGATCCAACCAGTCCATTCTGAAGGAGATCAATCCTGGAATTTCTTTAGAAGGAATGATGCTAAAGCTGAAACTCCAATATTTTGGCCACCTCATGTGAAGAGTTGACTCATTGGAGAAGACTCTGATGCTGGGAGGGATTGAGGGCAGGAGGAGAAGGGGACGACAGAGGATGAGATGGCTGGATGGCATCACTGACTCGATGGATGCGAGTCTGAGTGACCTCCGGGAGCTGGTGATGGACAGGGAGGCCTGGCGTGCTGCGGTTCATGGGGTCGCAAAGAGTCGGACACGACTGAGCGACTGATCTGATCTGATTGTGGTTAAGTAGAAACAGCATTGACTTTGGAATCTGGAAAACAGAGCTGTTATAATGGCTCTGTTACATAAATACTAACTATATTACCTTGAACATCTTAACTAACCTCTGCATGCCCATTTTCCTATGTATTATATTTTATAACTAGCTTTGTCCATCCTGCATCTATTCTAAAGAAATAACACATGAAAAACTATCTTGAACAATGTCTGGCTCACTGACAATACCTGATAAATATTGACTGAATCGGAATCTAAACACAGTGTGGTATATTAAATCAGAACCTTACCTAGATAATATGAATATCTAAAAAAATAAAGAGTTAGTTAGCTCTGCAACAAACTAAACACAGCTTACTCTATGCTAGAAAACCTTCAGTGTTTCATTGACATTCACATTAGAATTTTAAAGTTCTATTTTGAGCATAGGTCTCTTGTACACGTAATAACATTTTCCTGATTATTCATTTTTTTCATATGAAGGTATTTGGGCACTTTTTCTGTAGAGCCAGTATGATAAGGTTAATCAAACTTGGATAGAAACCAGAATATGGAATAGTGAATGAACACTATCAAAATAAAGGAGCATGAAATAATCAAGATTAACTTGGCAATGAAGGACCAGTCGCTGGCAGCAGGAAGCAGGGTTAGAAACACTGGAGGTTAGATTCAACTGCTAAGTAGAATCAATTGTGTTCCAAAGGATTGAGATCTAGCTATAAGAGCAAGAAAAAAAATTTTAAAATGAAGGATCAAGTTGCCAATTTTAGAACAGTAAAAAAAAAAAAAAAATCCAAGATGAAGAGAACATCACCCACTGCCTCCTCCATGCCCCAATTTTGGGTTAACCCCATGCATTCCACTTTATGTTCCTCTTCATGGGTCTTCACAAATATCTTGGCTCTGAATGTGAACAAAGTGTTTTATTTTCTTATTTAATTAAAAGTTGCAAATTTCTAGGGTAGAAAGAATGTTCATATGCTTTAATAAACATTAATTAGGAAAGACATGAAATTAGTTTCTGCTTGAGCTTATACACTTTGCTGAAAATTAAAATGACACATTTTCAAGATTTTCATAATATCTACATTTTATATCCCTCATTTGCACGGTTATGAGTACAGTGATGCCATCTCAACATTTACACAAACCTTTCAGATTTTATTCCATTATGTTCTCTCAATTTTTGTTTGCAGTAGTATTTTTTCACTCCTTTCCTTTTGATATGGAATTTTTCCAGATAATCCTCTTGAAAGCAAAACTTGTGAGATATGAATGTAAAAGGCAATTATTTAAGGAATAGAGACAAGTGGGCAAAGAGGTAACACACAATAATCCAGGTACCATTATTCCTTATTGACAAATTGGATCCTTTCCGACAATGATGACATATTGTAACTTAATTCACATTCACTGAGCAGCAGAGCAGGATGAATAATAAACTGTGGACCAAGATTTAATGAAATAATAGACCAGAGAAAAGCACAGGTTTCCTTAGAGGTATTTTTTCCATTAATATTCACAACACATCATCCCAAGGTAACAAGTGATGAGATGTCATATCTAGAAACTGTCTTTCAAGACAAAATAAAATCATCAGATGTTAGACATTGTGCAAAATGACAACCATTGCTCTAATAATTGAACTCCAATTAAGCTGTGTATATACTCATTTACATAACCACTGTACAGTACTTATAACAAAGATCATGTCATCCTATAAACACACACACATTTTAAATGCAAAAACCTTTGTGATATATCCTTTCAATATAATTTTTGGACAGGATTCTTAGGGTAATTGATTTGCTGAAAGGTGGACTGGATTGAACCATAGCTTCTCTATGGTTAGTTACTTACCTTTAAGCCTCAGAATTCATGTCTATAAAATGCTAATAAGAATTCATCCTTTTTTTCTATCTAGGTTCAAATAAGAGAATGTATGGGAAAGATTATTGTGATAAGTTTCTGTACAAATATGTTATTACATATAGTAATTAATTTATTCATTATAATTCCATCAGTAAATTCTAAAACAATTCTATGGATAAAAACAAAAATGAAATTATCATCACTTTGCCATCACTTTTATCCATATCCAAATGATAACTATAATATTGTTAAATATACACTGGAACTTCAGCATCTAAGGGTAAGTCAACTCTTCAAAGTAGATACCTTTGGAATTTGTATTTAAATGGGCATTTATTGAGCAATTAATATTCATAAAATATTTTTCTAGGTATATTGTGAATATTACTTCGATTAATCCTTACATAGCTCTTATATGTAGATATAATTAATCCTTTTTTTCAAAGAAATAATTAAAGGATTAGAGATGTCTCCAAGTTAATGGCATAATTTGTTGGTATGGCTGCTGTTATTACTCAAATTGGGGGGAAATGATTGCATAGGCAAAACCTAACAAAGAAGTTGTTTATAGTATGGCATGTGTGTTAGGACACAAGAAAGAAGGCAGTCTTCTATGTCAGGGAGATAAGAAAGAAAATGGATCCTGCTGTGATATATGTCAGAGAGTGTTTTGCCTATGTTCTCTAGGAGTCTTATAGTTTCTGGTCTTATGTTTAGATCTTTAATCCATTTTGAGTTTATTTTTTGTATGGTGTTAGGAAGTGTTCTAGTTTCATTCTTTTACAAGTAGTTGACTAGTTTTCCCAAAATATTGGAAATAAAAGCAAAAATAAACAAATGGGACCTAATTAAACTTAAAAGCTTCTGCACAACAAAGGAAACTATAAGCAAGGTGAAAAGACAGCCTTCAGAATGGGAGAAAATAATAGCAAATGAAGCAACAGACAAACAACTAATCTCAAAAATATACAAGCAACTCCTACAGCTCAATTCCAGAAAAATAAATGGCCCAATCAAAAAATGGGCCAAAGAACTAAATAGACATTTCTCCAAAGAAGACATACAGATGGCTAACAGACATATGAAAAGATGCTCAACATCACTCATTATCAGAGAAATGCAAATCAAAACCACTATGAGGTACCATTTCACGCCAGTCAGAATGGCTGCGATCCAAAAGTCTACAAGCAATAAATGCTGGAGAGGGTGTGGAGAAAAGGGAACCCTCTTACACTGTTGGTGGGAATGCAAACTAGTACAGCCACTATGGAGAACTGTGTGGAGATTCCTCAAAAACCTGGGAATAGAACTGCCTTATGGTCCAGCAATCCCACTGCTGGGCATACACACCGAGGAAACCAGAATTGAAAGAGACACGTGTACCCCAATGTTCATCACAGCACTGTTTATAATAGCCAGGACTTGGAAGCAACCTAGATGTCCATCAGCAGATGAATGGATCAGAAAGTGGTGGTACATATACACAATGGAGTATTACTCAGCCATTAAAAAGAATACATTTGAGTCAGTTCTAATGAGGTGGATGGAACTGGAGCCTATGATACAGAGTGAAGTAAGCCAGAAAGAAAAACACCAATACAGTATACTAACGCATATATATGGAATTTAGAAAGATGGTAACAATAACCCTGTATATGAGACAGCAAAAGAGACACTGATGTATAAAACAGTCTTTTGGACTCTGCGAGAGGGAGAGGGTGGGATGATTTGGGAGAATGGCATTGAAATATGTATAATATCATATATTAAATGAGTCGCTAGTCCAGGTTAAATGCAGAATACTGGATGCTTGGGGCTGGTGCACTGGGACGACCCAGAGGGATGGTATGGGAAGGGAGGAGGGTTCAGGATGGGGAACACATGTATACCTGTGGCAGATTCATTTATATCAAAATGATATATTTTACATCAAAATGTTATATTGGCAAAACCAATACAACATTGTAAAGTTAAATAAAATAAAATTAAAAAAAAAAAAAAAAAAGAAAATGGATTGCCAAAATAAGACGCTATATTTTGACTCAAATTTGGAAAACAAATCAGGCAACAAAGATTCAGCAAAGTACTAGACTGATGGCTTTTAAAGTCAAGCAGAAGAATTTGACCTTAGTTCATGAGCACTGTAAGTTATTGAATAAGAATACCCTGATGAAACCAGTAATTTGGGAGGTTGGTTTCTAGGATTCTGAAAAATTTGAAAATTTACTCATAGAACTTGAGAATTTACATGATGTTGCAAATATGCACACAGAATAGAAGTTTCTTTAAAAATACCAATACAGATTTTTTAATAGAGATATTTATTTTAATATATTTGAGTCATGTACCACTACTCTATGTGAACATTGATATGTTTTGATAAATTGAACCAGTCAGATGCCAACCAACCTTTAGGGGTATTTGTTTATTTATTCATGAGCAATTACGTATTTTCCATTTTGGGTCTCTCTCTTGTTTTTATATTTCATGTCTTTATTTATAGTTACATTTTTATGTTTGTATTATTCTTTCTTTTTTGGTGTACACCAAAATATAAGTAGTGAAAAATTTGACCATGTGAAAGAGAAAAGAATGTTTGGTCTTTGGGGAAAACATTTGGTGTTTTCTTTGCATTAAATATACCAAATAAATTAGGAAAAGGGAAATCATGTGTTAGATAAGTAAGGGACGTATTTATGACTTTGTAGGTGTTTCTATCATGTGTGTGTGCGTGAAAAGACCCAGAGTCCAAGACAGAGAGACAGAGAGATTCATTTCATTTTGAGTCCAAGCTTTACAATTTCTCCCTTTAAGTATGAAAATCCAGTTAGAGTAGCAGTGCAATTTTTACATTGATAGTGTAGTGCTTTGAGAATTGAAAACATCGATTAAATGATATTTTAAGTTGCCTACTTTCATTGAATTGATTTCTGTTTAAACGGTCCTACTTTTCACTTTCAGGTATGTATCCCTTCTTATATTTTTAATATCTAGTAATTACTGTTAAAATGTGTTTTGTATCTGGAGACAAATGTTTATGTGCAATTCTTTGTAAATAATTTGGAATAACAAAACCAATTATAAAAGGAGTACTTTTACTGGAAGTCTAAATGTCAAGAACTGGGGTTGTATACCTCCTAACTCAATGCTCCAGAGAAATTATTGAAAGTATACATACATTCAGCTTCCCCGGTGGCTTAGCAGTAAAGAATTTGCCTGCATGCAGGAGCTGCAGGAGAGGAGAGTTCTGTCCCTGGGTTGGGAAGATCCCCTGGAGGAAGGTAAGGCAACCCACTCCAGTATTTTTGCTTGGAGAATCCCATGTGCAGAGGAGCCTGGTGGGCTACGGTCCGTAGGGTCGCAAAGAGTTGGACAAGACTGAAGTCAATTAGCATGCATGCACGCACGCATACATACATTCATAGTGGCATGTCTACCTGAAATCTGTAAACAAGAAAAGGTCTTCATATCTTGGAAGACAAAAGCAAATGGCTCTAAACAGTGTTAAAATAAAGCCATTTTAATTGAAATCAAAGTGCCTATATATATAGGGAGAACATGCTAAAGGAAATATATCAACTAATGATTATTGATTTTTTTTCCAACTGTATGTATATTTTTTAATTAAATTTTATTTTGCTTAACTTTACAATATTGTATTGCTTTTGCCATACATCAAGATGGATCAGCCACAAGTATACATGTGTTCCCCATCCTGAACCCTCCTCCCTCCTCCCTCCGCATACCATCCCTCTGGGTCGTCCCAGTGCACCAGCCCCAGGCATCTGTTTATTGTTTACTTCTGTGCATGCTGTGGTGCTGGGGCTTGCCAGGTGGTGCTAGTGGTAAAGAAACCATCTGCCAATGCAGGAGATGAAAGAGAAGTGAATCCCATCCTTGGGTTGGGAAGATTCCTTGGAGTGGGGCATGACAACCCACTCCAATATTCTTGCCTGAAGAATTCCATGGACAGAGGAGCCTGGATGGCTACAGTCCATGGGGTAACAAAGAGTCGGACATGTATGAAGTGGGTTAGCTTGCATGCATGCTGGGGGGCTACTGGGTGAGGAGTGAAGGACAAAGGAAGATGTAAAAAATAATAAAATGGTGTCCATGACAGGGACTGCATGTATATAATCACACTTAGTTAATATTTTGGTGTTTTCTGTGTGTGTCCATGTGTGTGTATTTGTACTTGTATGACTGAAGAGATGCATAAAATGGTAGTCTCCTATATATGGTTGGAAAATATACCTAAACGCTCATGAGTTGCCATTAGTCCTGAATTTCTCCCACAGTTATCAAAGGCATACTGTCATGATTCAGACCTGAATCTTCCATCAGGTCAATAGCTAACTTTATTTGACACTAATATTCTGGAGTATTTCAATATGGGAAGTTGTGAGAATTCGAAGAGGTATGAGAAAAACTGTTAAAATTTTTGAAGGGGAATTTTGGGTGGAGATTCATTTAGAAGTTTTTAGAATAATATGATTAATAATGAGGGCAAAAAACCACCAATTAATATTAGAACTATATATATATACCAGTCAGGAAAGATAATAGTAACAGAATAAGAAAACAAAGTAAATTTAACCAAAAATAGCAAAGAAGAAATTTAAAAAAAAAAAAAAAAGAAAGAAAGAAAGTAGAATGCCAGATGCAGGGTTGGGGGGGAAATGGGGAGTTGCTGTTCACTCTGCATGAAAGTTCTATAATGTAAGATGAAAAAGTTCTAGAAATCTGTTGTTAATATTATGCTTATAGTTAAACAATACTGTACTGAATACTTAAAAATTTGTTAAGGTAGATCTCATGTAATGTGTTTTTTTACCACAGTTTAAAAAAAAGTATTGGACTTCAAATGAAAAAATAGTTTCAGCATAACAGAAATCAAAACAAATATGAGTGGATTAAAAATTCCATTACAAATACAAAGACATATGACCATATAGGGAGGTTTTAACATGCCACACTACAAATCCATTGTGTGGACAAAAAATAAGTAAAGATTATAAAACTTTCTCTAAAGGATACCATTCTTCCTCATTACTCACAGATATCAAACTTGCAAATTCACTTTGTTAAATTAATTGACAACTCCAAGACTGATACTTGCAGTACCTTTGTATTTATTCACAAACATGAATAAACTGGCAGAAAATTTGAGTTGTCTGATATGAACTTTTCTAGCTGAGGTCAATCAAGTTTTTCTTTTCATATTCATACTATAAACAAATGATTTTTTTGCAGTATAATTAAGGTGATTTCAGACACACACAGCAGTAAGTGACAGCTTGCAGCAAGCAGCAAGTGGTAGCTAGAAGCAAGGTCTTAATTTCTCAGACCCTGAGTCCTAAACACTGGACCACAGGAGCCAGGAGTTAGGGCTAAGGTCCCTAGTCTTGCCTGCCTGCTACTGCTGCTAAGTCACTTCAGTCATGTCCGACTCTGTGCGACCCCACAGATGACAGCCCACCTGCCTAGTCAAGAATAAATTCAGATGAGCAGGCAGAAGGTAAAGAGTAAAGTAAAAAGTTTATTGTAAAGAAAAGTACATGCAGAAAGACTCATGGGTGAGTTCAGGGAGTCATGCCTTGGGAAGTTTAAATCCTTTATAAAGGGGCAGTTTTTTAGGTCTTGTCTTCCCTCAGGCCAATCACTTTACTTTCTCCCCACAACTCCCCTCTCCCCAAGTAAATTTGTTTCATGACCCTCCCCTGGGGTGCTTGGACACACAATAGCCAAGATGGACCTTGAAGTGAAGAATTCTGGGAGGAGCAAGACTCATTATGGCCTGGGATTATCCTCTGACTTTAACTTCAAGGACCATTTCTGCACATGTGTAGTATCTCCCTATCAGACATTTTTTTCTTCCTTTGTCCTCGCCTTGAGGATTCCCTTGAGGTAAGAGACTAAGACTGGATATTTACCCTTTTATTGTTGTCTGAATTCCTCACAATTTCCAACAAACTGTGGAGAATTCTTCAAGAGATGGGAATAACAGACCACCTGACCTGCCTCTGGAGAAATCTGTATGCAGCTCAGGAAGCAAAAGTTAGAATTGAACTTGGAAAAACAGACTGGTTCCAAATAGGCAAAGGAGTACATCAAGGCTGTATATTGAACCCTGCTTATTTACTTATATGCAGAGTACATCATGAGAAATGCTGGGCTGAATGAAGCACAAGCTGGAATCAAGACTGCTGGGAGAAATATCAATAAGTCCAGATATGCAGATAACACCACCCTTATGGCAGAAAGTGAAGAAGAACTAATGCGGCTTTCGATGAAAGTGAAAGAGGAGAGTGAAAAAGGTGGCTTAAAGCTCAACATTCAGAAAACTAAGATCATGGCATCTGGTCCCATCACTTCATTGGAAATAAATGGGGAAACAGTGGAAACAGTGACAGACTTTATTTTTTGAGGCTCCAAAATCACTGCAGACGGTGACTGCAGCCATGAAATTAAAAAACACTTACTTCTTGGAAGAAAAGTTATGACCTACCTAGACAGTAAATTAAAAAGCAGAGACATTATTTTGCCAAAAAAGCTTCATCTAGTCAAAGCTATGGTTTCTCCAGTAGTCATGTATGGATGTGAGAGTTGGACTATAAAGAAAGCTGAGTGCCGAAGAATTGATGCTTTTGAACTGTGATGTTGGAAAAGACTTTTGAGAGTCCCTTGGACTGCAAGGAGATCCAACCAGTCAATCTTAAAGGAAATCAATACTGAATATTCATTGGAAGGACTGATGCTAAAACTGAAACTCCAATACTTTGGCCACCTGATGCTAAGAACTGACTCATTTGAAAAGACCCTGATGCTGGGAAAGATTGAAGGCAGGGGGAAGAAGGGGATGACAGAGGGTGAGATGGTTGGATGGCATCATCAACTTGATGGACATAAGTTTGAGTAAACTCTGAGAATTGGTGATGGACAGGGAGGCCTGACGTGCTACAGTCCATGAGGTCACAGAGAGTCGGACAGGACTGAGTGACTGAACTGAACTAACTGGACTGAACTGAATTATTCAACTGGAGACCACCTATCTCTTATCTTAGCAAATACAAGCAGAAGGGTGGCTGATTGTAAATTTCCAAGCTGGAGCCTATCTATCTCCTACCTCAATACAATTTTTTTTGCATTTTCTGTTTTGTTTTTTTGGTGGTTTTGCTATTTAAAAGGTACCACAAGCACAGTGCTGAAGTGTTGCCTAGCGTTCCTAAGCTGAAAAAGTGTTAGTCACTCAGGCGTGTCCCACTTTTTGTGACCACATGGACTGTATATAGCCCACCAGACTCCTCTGTCCATGTAATTCTTCAGGCAAGAATACTGGAGTGGGTTGCCATTTCCTTCTCCAGGGGATCTTCCCAACTCAGGGATCGAACCCAGCTCTCCCACATTACAGGCAGACTCTTTACCAACTGAGCCACCAGTTCAGGTCAGTTCAGTTGTTCTGTTGTGTCCTCTTTGCAATCCCAGGGACTGCTGCATGCCAGACCTCCCTGCCCATCATCAACTCCCAGAGTTTACTCAAACTCATGTCCATTGAGTTGGTGATGACATCCAACCATCTCAGCCTCTGTCACCCGCCTTCTCCTCCTGCCTTCAATCTGTCCTAGCATCAGGGTCTTTTCAAATGAGTCAGTTCTTCGCATCAGGTGGCCAAAGTATTGGAGTTTCAGCTTCAGCATCAGTCCTTCCAAAGAATATTCAGGACTTATTTCCTTTAGGATGGACTGGTTGGATCTCCTTGCAATCCAGATCAGATCAGATCAGATCAGTCACTCAGGTGTGTCCGAATCCTTGCGACCCCATGAATTGCAGCACACCAGGCCTCCCTGTCCATCACCAACTCCAGGAGTTCACTCATACTCACATCCATCGAGTCAGTGATACTATCCAGCCATCTCATCCTCTGTCATCCCCTTCTCCTCCTGCCCCCAATCCCTATCCCTCCCAGCATCAGAGTCTTTTCCAATGAGTCAACACTTCGCATGAGGTGGCCAAAATACTGGAGTTTCAGTTTTAGCATCATTCCTTCCAAAGAAATCCCAGGGCTGATCTCCTTCAGAATGGATTGGTTGGAACTCCTTGCAGTCCAAAGGACTCTCAAGAGTCTTCTCCAACATCACAGTTCAAAAGCATCAATTCTTCGGTGCTCAGCCTTCTTCACAGTCCAGCTCTCACATCCATACATGACCACAGGAAAGACCATAGCCTTGACTAGGCGAACCTTTGTTGGCAAAGTAATGTCTCTGCTTTTGAATATGCTATCTAGGTTGGTCATAATTTTCCTTCCAAGGAGTAAGCATCTTTTAATTTCATGGCTGCAGTCATCATCTGCAGTGATTTTGGAGCCCAGAAAAATAAAGTCTGACACTGTTTCCACTGTTTCTCCATCTATTTCCCATGTAGTGATGGGACCAGATGCAGTCCAAGGGACTCTTAAGTCTTCTCCAACACCACAGTTCAAAAGCATCAGTTCTTTGGCACTCTGCTTTCTTTATAGTCCAACTCTCACATCCATACATGACTACTGGAAGAACCATAGCTTTGACTAAATGGACCTTTGCTGGCAAAGGGATGTCTCTGCTTTTTAATATGCTGTCTAGGTTGGTGATAACTTTTCTTTCAAGGAGGAAACGTTTTTTAATTTCATGGCTGCAAAATCATAAAGTCTGTCACTGTTTCCATTGTTTCCCCATCTATTTGCCATGAAGTGATGGGACCAGATGCCATGATCTTAGTTTTCTGAATGTTGAATTTTAAGCCAACTTTTTACTCTCCTCTTTCACTTTCATCAAGAAGCGCTTTAGTTCTTCGTTTTCTGAATGTTGAGTTTTAAGCCAACTTTTTACTCTCCTCTTTCACTTTCATCAAGAAGCGCTTTAGTTCTTCGTTTTCTGTTGTAAGGATGGTGTCACCTGCATATCTGATGTTATTCGTATTTCTCCCAGCAACATTGATTCCAGCTTGTGTATCATCCAGCCCAGCATTTCTCATGATATACTCTGCACGTAAATTAAATAAGTTGAGTGACAATTTACAGCCTTGATGTACTCCTTTCCCTATTTGGAAGCAGTCTGTTGTTCCATGTCCAGTTCTAACTGTGGTTTTTTGACCTGCATACAGGTTTCTCTGGAGGCAGGTCAGGTGGTCTGCTATTCCCATCTCTTGAAGAATTTTCCAGAGTTTGTTGTGATCCACACAGTCAAAGGCTTTAGTGTAGTCAATAAAGCAGAAGTAGATGTTTTTCTGGAACTTTCTTGCTTTTTCAATGATCCAACAGCTGTTGGCCATTGAATCTCTGGTTCCTCTGCTTTTTCTAAATCCAGGTTTTACATCTGGATGTTCATGGTTCATGTACTGTTGAAGCCAGGCTTGGAGAAATTTGCCATTTTTTTTTTTTTTTGCTAGTGTGTGAGATGAGTGCTACTGTGTTATAGTTTGAGCATTCTTGGGCATGGCATATTTTGGGGATTGGAATGAAAACTGATCTTTTCCATTCAGTGGCCACTGCTGAGTTTTCCAAACTTGCTGGTGTATTGAGTGCAGCACTTTCACAGCATCAACTTTTAGGATTTGAAGTAGCTCAACTGGAATTCCATCACCTCCATTAGCTTTGTTCACAGTGGTGCACAGAGATTAGTTGTCTGTTGCTTCATTTGCTATTATTTTCTCCCATTCTGAAGGCTGTCTTTTCACCTTGCTTATAGTTTCCTTTGTTGTGCAGAAGCTTTTAAGTTTAATTAGGTCCCATTTGTTTATTTTTGATTTTATTTCCAATATTCTGGGAGGTGGGTCATAGAGGATCCTGCTGTGATGTATGTCAGAGAGTGTTTTGCCTATGTTCTCCTCTAGGAGTTTTATAGTTTCTGGTCATAGGTTTAGGTCTTTAATCCATTTTGTATTTGTAAAACCATACACTATATTTTAAATAAAGTGTCTTTAAGCAGAAACACATTAACTAAGGTTATATTTTGAATAGTTAATGAAAATACTGTGACCTGATGCCTGTAGGAACCCAATCTCTAGGAGCAATGGCTCAGTATTTGCTGATGTGGTGTTCAAAATGACTTTACTAGAACATAGTTACTGTGAATAATGAGAATCTACTATATATGTGTGTATGGAATTTGTGTTAAACAATAAAAAAATACATACTATTTTTAGAAACCAATGAAATATTTGTTCATGTAAAAATAATGTCCTATATTGTCAGAAAAATCTCAATTATTCTAAAATTTTACATCATATTTCTCACAATCTGTTGCTACAATGCAAAAAATAAAAGTTAATAATTAAAGGGCATTCCAAAAAATTATTTTTTAAATAAATATATTTTTCTTATATTGTTAAAATCAACTAGGCAAAAGAAATTTTAAAAGATTGACAAAACAAAATGTTCACAAGGATGTAGAGTAGTTGAAACTCTCACTCATTTCTGGAAGAAGTGTAAAATGGTACAACACACTGAAAAATATTTCAGTAATTTCTCAGAAAATTAAACATAACCCTACCTTTGACTGAATAATTGAAATCTTAGATTTATTTAAGATATATAAAAACATCTGTCCACAGAAAGACATTTATAAAAATGTAACAGTACATGAACTGAGAACTTCCAGATGTATAAACTCGATTTAGAAAAGACAGATGAACCAGAGGTCAAATTTCCAGCATTCGTTGGATCATAGCAAAAAGCAAGCAAATTCTATGAAACATCTATGTCTGTTTAATTGACTATGCAAGGCCTTTGACTCTGTGGATAACAATACTGTGGAAAATCCTTAGAGTTGAGATTACCAGACCACCTTAGCTGTCTCCTGAGAAACCTGTTTACAAGTCAAGAAGCAACAGGTAAAACCATACATGGAACAACAGACTGGTTCAAAATTGGGAAAGGAGTACTTCAAGGCTGTATATTGTCACCCTGCTTATTTAATTTATATGCAGAGTACATTTTGTGAAATGCCAGGCTGAATGAAGCTCAAGCTGGAGAAATATCAACAACTTCATGCATGCAGATGATACCACTCTAATGGTAGAAAGAAAAGAGAAACTGAAGAGCCTCTTGATGTGGGTGAAAGAGGACAGTGAAAAAGCTGGCTTAATACTCAACATTTAAAAAACTAAGATTAAGAAAGGGTGGAACATCCAACCTGACACCCTCACTCTGGTCAGGTAGTGACTTGTGTCTGCAAAGATAAGTGAGAACTTAACCTGGCTTACCAACTACCACAAATGCTGGGCTTTTCTAGAAAACATATCACATCGACTTTGTCTCTCATCATTGTGAACACTGACTAGTGATAGGTTGCTGAAGTAAAGAGTCATGGACTCATAGAACCAGGTTTCTAAACGTGACTTCAGTCAGTTCTAGGGTCGCCAGACCCTTTCATTGCTTCAAAAGGTCCAAGGAGAAACCAGACCTTGAGGAAGAAACACAGATTTCACTATTTTGGGCAGAAAATGTACAAGGGTGGAGGAGCTAAGAATATGATGGGGAGAACACTTTCTCCTCCACAAATTCATCAAAAGAACATTTAAAGGCCGAGTAAATTCCACAAAACAACTTCTGAAGGCTTGGCTATTCTCTCCACCTCCAGATTCTCCTTTTTCTCCACCAGTTCGCCTGTGTCTCCTCCCCTAACCCCTCTCTACTCTATCCAACTCTGGGAATTTCTGAGTGTTCCAAATAAAGGAAAACACTTAGGGAACTGATTACTGACTGGATTTGTCTCTCTCCTTTTCATTCCCTCCTTTTATCCTCCTGACCATCTCTATCTCCTTCCTCCCTCTTCTCTTCTTTGTATAACTCTGAGAACATCTCTGAGCGGTCCAGTTGTTGAGTTCAGTATAGAAGGAGAAGTTTTGAGACTACTTTAAAAATAAGATCGATAACTGGAAGCAGGAGGCTTAAGTTCAAACCCTGATTTCACAGAACATTAATTGACAGGAGCTCATCAAATGCCTCCATACCTACACTGAAACCAAGCATCACACAAGGGCCAACAAATTCCACGGCAAGACATACCAAGCAAATTCTCCAGAAACACAGGAACACAGCCCTGAGCTCCAATATACAGGCTACCAAAGTCACCCCAAAATCATAGACATATCATAACTCATTACTATACACTCCATTGCACTCCAGAGAGAAGAAATCCAGCTCCATCCACCAGAACACCGACACAAGCCTCCATAACCAAGAAACCTTGACAAGTCACCTATACAAACCCACACACAGTGAGGAAACGCCACAATAAAGAGAACTCCTCAAACTGCCAGAATACAATAAGGACACCCCAAACGCAGCAATTTAAACAAGATGAAGAGACAGAAGAATAGCCAGCAGGTAAAGGAACAGGATAAATGCCCAACAAACCAAACAATAGAGGAAGAAATAGCAAATCTACCTGATAAAGAATTCTGAATAATGATAGTGAAATTAATCCAAAATCTGGAACCCAAAATGGAATCACAGATAAATAGCCTGGAAAAAAGCATTGAGAAGATGAAATAAAGGTTTAACAAGGACCTAGAAGAAATAAAAAAGAGTCAATATATAGTGAATAATGCAATAAATGAGATCCAAAACACTCTGGAGGCAACAAATAGTAGAATAACAGAGGCAGAAGATAGAATTAGTGAATTAGAAGATAGAATGGTAGAAATAAATGAAGCAGAGGAGAAAAAAGAAAAAAGAATTAAAAGAAATGAGGACAATCTCAGAGACCTCCAGGACAATATTCACCGTTACAACATTCGAATCATAGGAGTCCCAGAAGAAGAAGACAAAAAGAAAGACCATGAGAAAATACTAGAGGAGATGATAGTTGAAAACTTCCCTAAAATGGGGAAGGAAATAATCACTCAAGTCCAAGAAACCCAGAGAGTCCCAAACAGGATAAACCCAAGGTGAAACACCCCAAGACACATATTAAACAAAGTAACAAAGATCAAACACAAAGAACAAATATTAAAAGCAGCAAGGGAAAAATAAATAACACACAAGGGAATTCTGATAAGGATAACAGCTGATCTTTCAATAGAAACTCTCCAAGCCAGGAGGGAATGGCAAGACATACTTAATGTGATGAAAGAAAATAACCTACAGCCCAGATTATTGTACCCAGCAAGGAGCTGATTCAAATATGAAGGAGAAATCAAAAGCTTTACAGACAAGCAACAGCTGAGAGAATTCAGCACCACCAAACCAGCTCTCCAACAAATACTAAAGGACATTCTCTAGAAAGGAAACACAAAAAGGGTATATAAATTCAAACCCAGAACAATAAAGTAAATGGCAATGGGATCATACTTATAAATAATTACCTTAAATGTAAATGGGTTGAATGCCCCAACCAAAAGACAGAGACTGGCCGAATGGATACAAAAACAAGACCCCTACATATGTTGTCTACAAGACACCCACCTTAAAACAGGGGACACATACAGACTGAAAGTGAAGGGCTGGAAAAGGATTTACCATGCAAATAGGGACCAAAAGAAAGCAGGAGTAGCAATACTCATATCAGATAAAATAGACTTTAAAACAAAGGCTGTGAAAAGAGACCAAGAAGGTCACTACATAATGATCAAAGGATCAATCCCAGAAGAAGATATAACAATTATAAATATATATGCACCCAACATAGGAGCACCACAATATATAAGACAAATACTAACAAGTATAAAAGGAGAAATCAACAATAACACAATAATAGTGAGAGACTTTAATACCCCACTCAGACCAATGGATAGATCAACTAAACAGAAAATTAACAAGGAAACACAAACTTTAAATGATACAATAGACCAATTAGACCTAATTGATATCTATAGGACATTTCATCCCAAAACAATGGATTTCACCTTTTTGTCAAGTGCACACGGAACCTTCTCCAGGATAGATCACATCCTGGGCCATAAATCTAGCCTTGGTAAGTTCAGAAAAATTGAAATCATTCCAAGCATCTTTTCTGACCACAATGCAGTAAGATTAGATTTCAATAACAGGAGAAAAACTATTAAAAATTCCATATTTTTTGGCCACTATTAAAACTATTAAAAATTTCATATGTTCAGCCACATATAGAGGCTGAACAACACACTGCTGAATAACCAACAAATCACAGAAGAAATCAAAAAAGAAATCAAAATCTGCATAGAAACGAATGAAAATGAAAACAAAACAACCCAAAACCTGTGGGACACTGTAAAAGCAGTCCAAAGGACAAAGTTCATAGCAGTACAGGCATACCTCAAGAAACAAGAAAAAAGTCAAATAAATAACCTAACTCTATATCTAAAGCAACTAGAAAAGGAAGAAATGAAGAACCCCAAGGTTAGTAGAAGGAAAGAAATCTTAAAAATTAGGGCAGAAATAAATGTAAAAAAAACCAAAAGAGACCATAGCAAAAATCAACAAAGCCAAAAGCTGGTTCTTTGAAAGGGTAAATAAAATTGACAAACCATTAGCCAGACTCATCAAGAAACAAATGGAGAAAAATCAAATCAATAAAATTAGAAATGAAAATGGAGAGATCACAACAGACAACACAGAAATACAAAGGATCATAAGAGACTACTATCAGCAATTATATGGCAATAAAATGGACAACGTGGAAGAAATGGACAAATTCTTAGAAAAGTACAATTTTCCAAAACTGGATCAGGAAGAAACAGAAAATCTTAACAGACCCATCACAAGCACGGAAATTGAAACTGTAATCAGAAATCTTCCAGCAAACAAAAGCCCAGGTCCAGACGGCTTCACAGCTGAATTCTACCAAAAATTTAGAGAAGAGCTAACACCTATCCTACTCAAACTGTTCTAGAAAATTGCAGAGGAAGGCAAACTTCCAAACTCATTCTATGAGGCCACCATCACCCTAACACCAAAACCTAACAGATCAGATCAGATCAAATCAGTCGCTCAGTCGTGTCCGACTCTTTGCGACCCCATGAACCGCAGCATGCCAGGCCTCCCTGTCCATCACCAGCTCCCGGAGGTCACCCAGACTCACACCCATCAAGTCAGTGATGCCACCCAGCCATCTCATCCTCTGTCGTCCCCTTCTCCTCCTGCCCTCAATCCCTCCCAGCATCAGAGTCTTCTCCAATGAGTCAACTCTTCGCATGAGGTGGCCAAAATACTGGAGTTTCAGCTTTAGCATCATTCCTTCTAAAACCTGACAAAGATGCCACAAAAAAAGAAAACTACAGGCCAATATCACTGATGAACATAGATGCAAAAATCCTTAACAAAATTCTAGCAATCAGAATCCAACAACACATTAAAAAGATCATACACCATGACCAAGTGGGCTTTATCCCAGGAATGCAAGGATTCTTCAATATCCGCAAATCAATCAACATAATACACCACATTAACATATTGAAAAATAAAAACCATATGATTATCTCAATAGATGCAGAGAAAGCCTTTGACGAAGTTCAACATCCATTTATGATAAAAACTCTCCAGAAAGCAGGAATAGAAGGAACATACCTCAACATAATAAAAGCTATATATGACAGACCCACAGCAAACATTATCCTCAATGGTGAAAAATAGAAAGCATTTCCTCTAAAGTCAGGAACAAGACAAGGATGCCCACTTACACCATTACTATTCAACATAGTTTTGGAAGTTTGGGCTACAGCAGTCAGAGCAGAAAAAGAAATAAAATGAATCCAAATTGGAAAAGGAGAAGTAAAACTCTCACTGTTTGCAGATGACATGATCCTCTACGTAGAAAACCCTAAAGACGCCACCAGAAAATTACTAGAACTAATTAATGAATATAGTAAAGTTGCAGGATATAAAATCAACACACAGAAATCCCTTGCATGCCTTTACACTAATAATGAGAAAATAGAAAGAGAAATTAAGGAAACAATTCCATTAACCATTGCAATGAAAAGAATAAAATACTTAGGAATATATCTCCCTAAAGAAACTAAAGACCTATATATAGAAAACTATACAACACTGGTGAAAGAAATCAAAGAGGACACTAATAGATGGAGATATATACCATGTTCATGGATTGGTAGAATCAATATAGTGAAAATGAGTATACTACCCAAAGCAATTTATAGATTCAATGCAATCCCCATCAAGCTACCAACGGTATTCTTCACAGAGCTAGAACAAATACTTTCTCAATTTGTATGGAAATACAAAAAACCTCGAATAGCCAAAGCTATCTTGAAAAAGAAGAATGGAATTGGAGGAATCATCCTGCCTGACTTCAGGCTCTACTACAAAGCCACAGTCATCAAGACAGTATGGTACTGGCACAAAGACAGAAATATAGATCAATGGAACAAAATAGAAAGCCCAGAGATAAATCCACACACCAATGGCACCCCACCCCAGTACTTTTGCCTGGAAAATCCCATGGATGGAGGATACTGGTAGGCTCTAGTCCATGGGGTCACTAAGAGTCGGACACGACTGAGCGACTTCACCTTCACTTTTCACTTTCATGCATTGGAGAAGGAAATGGTAACCCACTCCAGTGTTCTTGCCTGGAGAGTCCCAGGGACAGGGGAGCCTGGTGAGCTTCCGTCTGTGGGGTCGAACAGAGTTGGACACGACTGGAGCGACTAAGCAGCAGCAGCATGGACACCTTATCTTTGACAAAGGAGGCAAGAATACACAATGGATTAAAGACAATCTCTTTAACAAGTGGTGCTGGGAAAACTGGTCAAACACTTGTAAAAGAATGAAACTAGAGCACTTTCTAACACCATACACAAAAATAAATTCAAAATGGATTAAAGATCTAAATGTAAGACCAGAAACCATAAGACTCCTAGAGGAAAACATAGGTAAAATGCTCTCTGACATACATCACAGCAGGATCCTCTAGGACCCACCTCCCAGAATGTTGAAAATAAAAGCAAAAATAAACAAATGGGACCTAATTAAACTTAAAAGCTTCTGCACAACAAAGGAAACTATAAGCAAGGTGAAAAGACAGCCTTCAGAATGGGAGAAAATAACAGCAAATGAAGCAACAGACAACTAATCTCAAAAATATACAAGCAACTCCTACAGCTCAATTTCAGAAAAATAAATGACCCAATCAAAAAATGGGCCAAAGAACTAAATAGACATTTCTCCAAAGAAGACATACAGATGGCTAACAGACATATGAAAAGATGCTCAACATCACTCATTATCAGAGAAATGCAAATCAAAACCACTATGAGGTACCATTTCACGCCAGTCAGAATGGCTGCGATCCAAAAGTCTACAAGCAATAAATGCTGGAGAGGGTGTGGAGAAAAGGGAAACCTCTTACACTGTTGGTGGGAATGCAAACTAGTACAGCCACTATGGAGAAAAATATGGAGATTCCTCAAAAATCTGGGAATAGAACTGCCTTATGATCCAGCAATCCCACTGCTGGGCATACACATTGAGAAAACCAGAATTGAAAGAGACACATGTACCCCAATGTTCATCACAGCACTGTTTACAATAGCCAGGACTTGGAAGCAACCTAGATGTCCATCAGCAGATGAATGGATCAGAAAGCGGTGGTATATATACACAATGGAGTATTACTCAGCCATTAAAAAGAATACATTTGAGTCAGTTCTAATGAGGTGGATGAAACTGGAGCCTATTATGCAGAGTGAAGTAAGCCAGAAAGAAAAACACCAATACAGTATACTAACGCATATATATGGAATTTAGAAAGATGGTAACAATAACCCTGTATACGAGACAGCAAAAGAGACACTGATGTATAGAACAGTCTTATGTATTCTGGGAGAGGGAGAGGGTGGGATGATTTCGGAGAATAGCATTGAAATATGTATAATATCATTTCTAAAACGAGTCGCCAGTCCAGGTACGATGCCTGATAACGGATGCCTGGGACTTGCGCACTGGGACGACCCAGAGGGATGGTATGGAGAGGGAGGAGGGAGGAGGGTTCAGGATGGGGAACACATGTATACTTGTGGCGGATTCATTTTGATGAATGGCAAAAGCAATACAATATTGTAAAGTTAAGCAAAATAAAATTAAAAAAAACTGAAAAAATAAATAAACAAAAAACTAAGATTATGGCATTCAATGCCATCAATTCATAGCAAGTAGATGGATAAAAAGTGGAAACAGTGACAGATTTTCTTTTCTTGGGCTCCAAAATCACTGTAGATACTGACTGCAGCCACGAAGTTAAAATATGCTTACTCTTTGGAAGAAAAGCTATGACAAACCTGGACAGTATATTAAAAAGCAGAAACATTACTTTGCCGACAAAGGTCCTTATAGTCAAAGCTATGTCTTTTTCCTTAATCATGTACATATGTGAGAGGTGGACCATAAAAAAGGCTGAGCACTGAAGAATTGATATTTTTGAATGGTGGTGCTGGAAAAGACTTTTGAGAGTCCCTTGGACTGCAAGGTTCCTATGCAAATTGCTCTTTACAGCATCGGAATTCTGATGGAATTCCAGTTGAGCTCTTTCAAATCCTGAAAGATGATGCTGTGAAAGTGGTGCACTCAATATGCCAGCAAATATGGAAAACTCAGCAGTGGCCACAAGATTGGAAAAGGTCAGTTTTCATCCCAATCCCAAAGAAAGGCAATGCCAAAGAGTGCTCAAACTACCGAACAATTACACTCATCTCACACGCTAGTAAAGTAATGCTCAAAATTCTCCCAGTCAGGCTTCAGCAATATGTGAACCATGAACTTTCTGATGTTCAAGTTGGTTTTAGAAAAGGCAAAGGAACCAGAGATTAAATTGCCAACATCTGCTGGATCATGGAAAAAGCAAGAAAGTTCCAGAAAAACATCAATTTCTGCTTTATTGACTATGCCAAAGCTTTTGACTGTGTAGATCACAATAAACTGTGGACAATTCTGAAAGAGATGGGAATACCAGACCACCTGATCTGCCTCTTGAGAAATCTGCATGCAGGTCAGGAAGCAACAGCTAGAACTGGACATGGAACAATAGACTGGTTCCAAATAGGCAAAGGAGTACGTCAAGGCTGTATATTGTCACCCTGTTTATTGAACTTCTATGCAGAGTACATCATGAGAAATGCTGGACTGGAAGAAACACAAGCTGGAATCAAGATTGCTGGGAGAAATATCAATAACCTCAGATATGCAGAGGACACCACCCTTATGGCAGAAAGTGAAGAGGAACTAAAAAGCCTCTTGATGAAAGTGAAAGTGGAGAGTGAAAAGGTTGGCTTAAAGCTCAACATTCAGAAAACGAAGATCATGGCATCTGGTCCCATCACTTCATGGGAAATAGATGGGGAAACAGTGGAAACAGTGTCAGACGTTTATTTTTCTGGGCTCCAAAATCACTGCAGATGGTGACTGCAGCCATGAAATTAAAAGACGCTTACTCCTTGGAAGGAAAGTTATGACCAACCTAGATAGCATATTCAAAAGCAGAGACATTACTTTGCCTACAAAGGTTCGCCTAGTCAAGGCTATGGTCTTTCCTGTGGTCATATATGGATGTGAGAGTTGGACTGTGAAGAAGGCTGAGTGCCGAAGCATTGATGCTTTTGAAGTGTGATGTTGGAGAAGACTCTTGAGAGTCCCTTGGACTGCAAGGAGATCCAACCGGTCCATTCTGAATGAGATCAGCCCTGTGATTTCTTGGGAAGAAATGATGTTGAAGCTGAAACTCCAGTATCTTGGCCATCTCATGCGAAGTTTTGACTCATTGGAGAAGACTCTGATGCTGGGAGGGATTGGGGGCAGGAGGAGAAGGGGATGACAGAGGATGAGATGGCTGGATGGCATCACTGACTCGATGGATGTGAGTCTGAGTGAACTCCGGGAGTTGGTGATGGACAGGGAGGCCTGGCATGCTGCAGTTCATGGGGTCGCAAAGAGTCAGACACGACTGAGCGACTGATCTGGTCTGATCTGATCTGGACTGCATGGAGATCAAACCAGTCAACCCTAAAGGAGATCATTCCTGAATGTTCATTGTTGTTGTTCAGTTGCTAAGTCATGTCTGATTTTTTGTGACCACATGAACTGCAGCACGCTATGCTTCCCTGTCCTTCAGTATTTCGTGGAGTCTGCTCAAACTCATGTCCATTAACTTAGTGATGCCATCCAACGGTCTCATCTTCAGCTGAAGCTGAAGCTTTGGCCACCTGATACGAAAAACTGACTCACTGGAAAAAATTCCCTTATGCTGGGGAAAATTGAAGGCAGGAGGAGAAGTGGTTGACAGAGGATGAGATCGTTGGATTTCTGACTTAACTCTTGTCTTTACTCTTGCTCCATCTATTCCAGTGTGATCTTTCTACAGTACAGATCTGACCATGTTATTTTTTTGTTTAACTTGCAAATATTTCCATTTTTCTACATGATAAAGACCAAACTCCTTATCCTTTGTTATTGTGCCTATTGCAGTGATAATAAATGGCAATCTGCCCTGGAGAAATGTCATGTGTTCTGCAGATAAATGTAGCAGACAATGTGAAATGGTGATTGCAGGATTTACCATATACCTGAAGTTCCCTAAATTCTGAAAAATGGTGATTAAAGACACTTAAATACAGTACTATAAAGCACTAAATACCGACAGGTCAGCCAACTTGTTGTCACTTTCTTCTACACTCGAAAAAATAATCTGGAGAGCTTTTTTCTTTGTTATTACTGTTGTTTAGTTGCGAAGTTGTGTCTGAGTCTTTTGTCACCACATGGATTATAGCCCGTCAGGCTCCTCTGTGCATGGAATTTCCCAGGCAGGAATACTGGAGTGGGTTGCCATTTCTTTGTCCAGGGGATCTTCCCAACCCAGGTATAGAACCCATGTCTCTTGCATTGCAAGTGGATTTTACCTCTGAGCCACTAAGAAAGCTTTTTTCCCTTAGCATACACTTAAAATGTAATGTGTATCATTGAATAAAAATTGGCTTTATAACTTTCACTGTTATAATAGGAAAATATATATACCAAATGCTATTACCAGAATCACAACTATTACTGCAATGAATTCTATGTTGTTTTTGCTTCTTGTAGGATTTGAAGTTCCAGGTAACAGCATTCTCTTGACTAAGCTTAGATGATGTGCTATACGAGGGATAAGTGATAGTATCTGACCTTCTAAACTTTTCACAGTGGTTGATTTTCCACCTCAGAAAGAAGTTGCAAATGATGGGAAACCTAAATGAAACAAAGACCAATTTCAATTCACGCCTTAGCTCTTTTGATAATTGTTTCAATCATAATAGGAAAGTACTATGGCTGTTGCCATTTTCACATAAAGGCACTGAGGCTTAGAAATGTTAAATCATTGACTTAAATATGCACCTATTATGTGTCTGGCCCTATATTCGAACCAAGGTAATGTTACTCCAGAGAGCAACCACTGAATATTTTCACAGGCAATGTCTTGTAATGTAGGATGCTTTGAATATTTTTCTTGATATTCAGATTTATTATGTTCATTTGTTGGAATTAGTGCTTATTTTAAAGAGCACTTTTATTTTATCTGTGTATAAAGGAAGTATTTAGCATTTTTAAGAATCTACATGAAAGATATGATGAGTTTAAAATAAATTCCCTTTGGGGTTCAGAAGTTGAGTCCTGGGGATGTATACACATTCAAAATTCAATCATTGGAATAATACAATCTGAAAATATGTAGGGAATTTTGAGTGAAATCAGTATTTTCTTTCCTTATTGAATAACACATGATAAGGAGAGTGATAGTAAAGTGGGGAAAAAAAAACAAAAAACAGCTGTTAATTTGGACAAATAATGTCAAAGGCTATCTTAAGTAAAGAGCATATCTTGAGTTTCATCAGTGCTGAAGAGACAACTTGGAGCTTATTTATCCAAGGTTACAAAAATTTAGTCTTAGAAAATCAGAATTTATTTGAATAAAATGTATAGCCAGATCTATTAAGGCACTGTTAATATGAGTGGAAAATGTAACCAAATTGTAACAAAATTTAAAGATGAAAACCCAGAAGCATCATAAACACATTGTCATGAACATTCTTTTTGGATTTAACTGTGGTAAAGATTTTGTGAGGAAAGAACTCTATTCTTCAGTTGTCTAGTCATGTGCAACTCTTTGCAACTGCATGGTCTGCAGCACCCTAGACTTCTCTGTCCATCAGTATCTCTTGGAGTGTGCTCTAATTCATGTCTAGTGAGTCAATGATGCCATCCAACAATCTCATCCTCTGTTTCCCCCTTCTCCTCTTGACCTCAATCTTTCCCAGCATCAGGCTCTTTTCCAATGAATCAGCTCTTTGCATCAGATAGCCAAAGTATTGGAGCTTTAGCTTCAGCATCAGTCCTTCCAATGAATATTTAGGGTTGATTTCCTTTAAGATTAACTGGTTTGATCTCTTTGCTGTACAAGGGACTCTCAAGAGTCTTAACCAGCACCACCGTTCAAAAACATCGATTCTTCAGCACTCAGCCTTCTTTATGGTCCAACTCTCACATCTGTACATGTGTATTGGAAAACCACAGCTTTGACTATATGGACCTTTATTGGCAAAGTGATGTCTCTGCTTTTTAATACACTGTATAGGTTTGTCATAGCTTTTCTTTTAAGGAGCAAGGGTCTTTTAATTTCATGACTGCAGTCATGGTCCACAGTGATTTTGGAGCCCCCCAAAATAAAAAGTCTTTCAGTTTCCATTTTTCCCCATCTATTTGCCATGAAGTGATTGGACCAATGGCATGATCTTAGTTTTTGAATGTCGAATTTTAAGCCAGCTTTTTCACTCTCTTTTTTCACCTTCATCAAGAGGCTCTTTATTTCCTCTTAGCTTTCTGCCATTAGGGTGGTGTCATCTGCATATCTGAGGTTATTGATATTTCTCCTGGCAATTTTGATTCTAGCTTGAGCTTCATCCAGACCAGCATTTCTCATGATGTACTCTGCGTACAAATTAAATAAGCAGGGTGACAATATACAGCTTTGATGTACTCCTTTTCCAGTTTTGAACCAGTCCATTGTTCCATGTCTGGTTCTAACGGTTGCTTCTTGACCTGCATATAGGGTTCTTAAAACTCTGAAAATCTCTCAATTCTATCATTTATTTGTATGTTGCTGTATATTTGTGAATATGTTAGCAATGTTTCAAACATATCTATGCAGAATAAAGCTGTAATACTAGGAAACTATATAATTTGTTAATAACCTGATGAACTTCACTATTGTCTATTATGTTCTGTGATGGAGTTCCTGAGATTACTGACCCTTTGGATCATGAATCAACTACTTTAAAAATGCAGATAACCTATGATTTGAGTGGTTTCCTGTCACTGGGTCTCATTTATGAAATTCTGTTTTTAAAAATTATGTGTTCTATGTTACAAGACTCCTTTATATAGAGCCTTAGAATTCATAGGTGATTTCTTTGCCTTTAAAAATAGCAGCAACACTACATTTTTTATCATCTGAAGAAGAAGATATTCATTTTTCAAAACCATTTTTAATAGTGGAAGAATTATGCCAATTAATACTCTAAATCAGCACTATCCTGTAGAACTTTTTCAATGATAGAAATTTTCTGCACAACCCCATACATTAGCCACTAGGCCCAAAGGGCTACTAAGTACTTGAAATGTGACTAAGGGACTAAATTTTTGATGCTATCATATTTAATATGAAGTAATTTGAATGCAAGTTTAAATAATCACATGTGGCAAAATGGCATTGATCAATGCTACTTTCTGATTTTCAAATAAGAAAATCTTGCTTTGGAGAGGAAAAGAAACCATCCCCATTCATCCATAATAACTCATGGTGATTAAGATGTGTGTTTAATCAGATGAATAATATTCAATTAATATTAATATGAAAGATTGGATACAATATTCCCAAATTTATATCTATACTTTTAAAAGGAAATCTTCTAGACTGACAGTGTCTTTAAAAATGCCTTTCTTTCTCACTGCAGTACCCTCAACATTTAACACAATGCTTATTAGGCGGAGTAGACTGAGTAGGCACTTGATAAATATTCATTTAGTGGATGAATGATAAAACAAAATTAAATGAATATCAGAAGCACTATTTAAATGGAGCAAACCATTAAATCACTGGCCAGAAAATGTCCAACGATACTGTGGATGTAAATGCAAATGTTATTCCAGAACTTTGATTTTACTGGAACTATCCAAAATTCAATCCTGTTTATGAATGTTTCAACTAAATCAATTTTGACTGTTTGTTTATTCTTCAATAATGCTCATCTCATCTCAGAGCTATTGCATATTGCTTTGGCAACTGTGCAATGCTCATTTTCATTCAACAAATATTGTACGTGTACTATCTTCTAGGCACTGTGTTAGAAAGACATTATATTTGGTAAGGCTGTGAGCTCTGAGTCTGATCTCCTCAGTTGGAATCCTGCCTTTCTGCTTACTGTGTAAGCTTGGCAAGTCACCCTTGTTATGCCTCTGTTTGTTTCTGTAAATTGAAGTGATTATAGGACAAATTCACAGGGTTATTTTCAGACTTAAATGATTTACTGCATGTGGAGAATTCATAATACTGCCCAGTATATAGTAGTCATCTAATAAGTTTTAGTTACTAGATGTTGGGCATCTGATAGGTGCTAGCTATTAGATGTGGAGGAATCAGCAATAAAGACAAACAGGGTCTATATCCTTATAGGGTTTAATTTGGCTGTCAGTGTAACAAGGAAGCATTACTAAGAACAAAGCTAGTGAAGGTGGTAGAAATCCAGCTGAGCTATTTAAAATCCTAAAAGATGTTGCAGTTGAAATGTTACATCTAATATGCCAGAAAATTTGGAAAACTCAGCAGTGACCATAGGACTAGAAAAGTTCACCTTTCATTCCAATCCCAAAGAAGGACAATGCCAAAAATGTTCAAACTACCACACAATCACAGTTATTTCACATGCTAGCAAGGTAGTGCTCAAAATCCTTCAAGCTGGGCTTCAACAGTCCATGGGTTGAGAACTTCCAGATGTATAAGCTGGATTTAGAAAAGGTAGAGGAACCAGAGGTCAAATTGCCAGCATTCATTGGATCATTAGCTATGCTAAAGCCTTTGTGTGGATCACAATAAACTGGAAAATTCTTCAAGAGAGGAATGCCAGACCACCTCACATGCCTCCTGTGAAACCAGTATGCACGTCAAGAAGTAACAATTAGAACTGGAAATGGAACAACAGACTGGTTTAAAATTGAGAAAGGAGTACATCAAGGCTGTATATCATCACTCTACTTATTTAGCTTCTATGTAGAGTACATCATGAGAAATGCCAGGCTGGATGAAGCACAAGCTGGAATCAAGATTGCCACAAGACATATCAATAACCTCAGATACACAGATGATACCACCTTTATGGCAGAAAGTGAAGAACTAAAGAGCCTCTTGATGAAGGTAAAAGAAGAGAGTGAAAAAGCTGGCTTAAAATCCCATACATTAGCCACTAGGCACAAATGGCTACTAATTACTTGAAATGTGACTAAGGGACTAAATTTTCGATGCTATCATATTTAATATGAAGTAATTTGAATGCAAGTTTAAATAATCACATGTGGCTAAATGGTATTGATCAATGCTACTTTCTGATTTCAAATAAGAAAATATTGCTTTGGAGAGGAAAAGAAACCTTCCCCATTCATTCATAATAGGTCATGGCAATTAAGATGTGTGTTTAATCAGATGAATGATATTCAATTAATATTAATATGAAAGATTGGATACAATATTCCCAAATTTATATCTACACTTTCAAAAGCAAATCTTCTAGACTAACAGTGTCTTTAAAAATGCTTTTCTTTCTCACTGCAGTACCCTCAACATTTAACACAATGCTTATTAGGCAGAGCAGACAGAGTAGGCACTTGATAAATATTCATTCAGTGATGAATGATAAAACAAAATTAAATGAATATCAGAAGAGGGAAAAAGTTGACTTAAAGCTCAACACAGAAAATTAAGATCATGGCATCTGGTCCCATCACTTCATGGCAAATATATGGGGAAACACTGGAAACAGTGTCTGAATTTATTTTGGGGGCTCCAAAATCACTGCAGATGGTGATTGCAGCCATGAAATTGAAAGACACTTACTCCTTGGAAGGAAAGTTATGACCAACCTAGATAGCATATTAAAAAGCAGAGACATTACTTTGTCAACAAAGGTGCATCTAGTCAAGGCTATGGTTTTTCCAGTGGTCATGAATGGATATGAGAGTTGGACTACAAAGAAAGCTGAACACAGAAGAATTGGTGCTTTTGAACTGTGGTGTTGGAGAAGACTCTTGAGAGTCCTTTGGACTGCAAGGAGATCCAACCTCCAATACTTTGGCTACCTGATGCGAAGAGCTGACTCATTTGAGAAGACCCTAATGCTGGGAAAGATTGAGGGCAGGAGGAGAAGGGAAAAACAGAGGATGAGCTGGTTGGATGGCATCACTGACTCAATGGACATGAGTTTGGGTAGATTCCGGGAGTTGGTGATGGACAGGGAGGCCTGGTGTGCTGCGGTTCATGGGGTTGCATAAGATTCGGACATTACTGAGTGACTGAACTGAACTGAACCACCTAGAAAGCCCAAGTAAAAGGATAGTGAAAATCAAATTCATTAGAAACTTTAATAAGAGTTTAAACATAGTAAATAAATAAATACAAAATAAATCTTCATACCAAATAAATCATGTATATTTTGGTATAAAACCTCTTGAAATATGAAAGAATGTTGCCCTATATCTATAGTAAATGTTTTGTCAGACACTTGTATAAAAATATTGAATGGTTAGCTTCTTCCTGTTGAAAGACTGGAAGACAATATCACATTTCCTTTTTATCTTTAAAAATAAATTACTTAGTTATGAATTCTTGAATTTGAATAAGTTCAACTCGAATAATTTCATATAGATTCATGTAGTCTCAGATTTCTGTTTTCAAATGTTTAGTTTCACTATCACCTTTAGAATCTAAAGTTGCTATTCATTTCTTTGCATTGATCTTCTGACTTGTCTAATAAGCTGAGACTCATCTTCTGTCAATTTTCTTATCTTTACTTGTAAAGATGAAAAAAACCCCAAATTCCTGGTTATGATCAATGAATGGTTAGAAGCAAACTAAAGCAATGTTAAACCCTATCTCCTTCTATACTTTATTGAAGGATAGTTCAGTACTTTGGGCAATACATTAAGAAAACTGAAAGGTGAAAATGTATTACACTATTATATCATATTCTTGGCAATTCTATTTTTATGTTTTATTCTAGTTTCATATTTTCTTAGTCTTTTTCTATTTTCCTATTGTCTTGGTTTCAGTGTATGAAAAATACAAGTGTATGAAACCAAGACAATAGGAAAATAGAAAAAAGACTAAGAAAATATGAAACTAGAATAAAACATAAAAATAGAATTGCCAAGAATATGATATAATAGTGTAATACATTTTCACCTTTCAGTTTTCTTAATGTATTGCCCAAAGTACTGAACTATCCTTCAATAAAGTATAGAAGGAGATAGGGTTTAACATTGCTTTAGTTTGCTTCTAACCATTCATTGATCATAACCAGGAATTTGGGGTTTTTTTCATCTTTACAAGTAAAGATAAGAAAATTGACAGAAGATGAGTCTCAGCTTATTAGACAAGTCAGAAGATCAATGCAAAGAAATGAATAGCAACTTTAGATTCTAAAGGTGATAGTGAAACTAAACATTTGAAAACAGAAATCTGAGACTACATGAATCTATATGAAATTATTCGAGTTGAACTTATTCAAATTCAAGAATTCATAACTAAGTAATTTATTTTTAAAGATAAAAAGGAAATGTGATATTGTCTTCCAGTCTTTCAACAGGAAGAAGCTAACCATTCAATATTTTTATACAAGTGTCTGACATAACATTTACTATAGATATAGGGCAACATTCTTTCATATTTCAAGAGGTTTGTATACCAAAATATACATGATTTATTTGGTATGAAGATTTATTTTGTATGGAATGTCAGGTCCATGAATCAAGGCAAATTGGAAGTGGTCAAACAAGAGATGGGAAGAGTGAATGTTGACATTCTAGGAATTAGTGAACTAAAATGGACTGGAATGGGTGAATTTACCTCAGAGGACCATTATATCTACTAATGCGGGCAGGAATCCCTCAGAAGAAATGGAGTGGCCATCATGGTCAACAAAAGAGTCCGAAATGCAGTACTTGGATGCAATCTCAAAAACGAGAGAATGATCTCTGTTTGTTTCCAAGGCAAACCATTCAATGTCACAGGAATCCAAGTCTATGCCCAACCAGTAACGCTGAAGAAGCTGAAGTTGAACGGTTCTATGAAGACCTACAAGACATTTTAGAACTAACACCCAAAAAAGATGTCCTTTTCATTATAGGGGACTGGAATGCAAAAGTAGGAAGTCAAGAAACACCTGGAGTAACAGGCAAATTTGGCCTTGGAATACAGAATGAAGCAGGGCAAAGACTAACAGAGTTTTGCCAAGAAAATGCACTGGTCATAGCAAATACCCTCTTCCAACAACACAAGAGAAGACTCTATACATGGACATCACCAGATGGTCAACACCGAAATCAGATTGATTATATTCTTTGCAGCCAAAGATGGAGAAGCTCTATACAATCAGCAAAAACAAGACCAGGAGCTGACTGTGGCTTGGACCATGAACTCCTTATTGCCAAATTCAGACTGAAATTGAAGAAAGTAGGGAAAACCACTAGACCATTCAGGTATGACCTAAATCAAATCCCTTATGATTATACAGTGGAAGTGAGAAATAGATTTAAGGGCCTAGATCTGATAGATAGAGTGCCTGATGAACTATGGAATGAGATTCGTGACATTGTACAGGAGACAGGGATCAAGACCATTCCCATGGAAAAGAAATGCAAAAAAGCAAAATGGCTGTCTGGGGTAGCCTTGCAAATAGCTGTGAAAAGAAGAGAAGTGAAAAGCAAAGGAGAAAAGGAAAGATATAAACACCTAAATACAGCGTTTCAAAGAATAGCAAGAAGAGATAAGAAAGCCTTCTTCAGCGATCAATGCAAAGAAATAGAGGAAAACAACAGAATGGGAAAGACTAGAGATCTCTTCAAGAAAATCAGAGATACCAAAGGAACATTTCATGCAAAGATGGGCTCGATAAAGGACAGAAATGGTATGGACCTAATGGAAGTAGAAGATATTAAGAAGAGGTGGCAAGAATACACAGAAGAACTGTACAAAAAAGAGCTTCACGACCCAGATAATCATGATGGTGTGATCACTGACCTAGAGCCAGACATCCTGGAATGTGATGTCAAGTGGGCCTTAGAAAGCATCACTACGAACAAAGCTAGTGGAGGTGATGGAATTCCAGTGGAGCTATTCCAAATCCTGAAAGATGATGCTGTGAAAGTGCTGCACTCAATATGCCAGCAAATTTGAAAAACTCAGCAGTGGCCACAAGATTGGAAAAGGTCAGTTTTCATCCCAATCCCAAAGAAAGGCAATGCCAAAGAGTGCTCAAACTACCGCACAATTGCACTCATCTCACACGCTAGTAAAGTAATGCTCAAAATACTCCAAGCCAGGCTTCAGCAATATGTGAACCGTGAACTTCCTGATGTTCAAGCTGGTTTTACAAAAGGCAGAGGAACCAGAGATCAAATTGCCAACATCTGCTGGATCATGGAAAAGCAAGAAAGTTCCAGAAAAACATCTATTTCTGCTTTATTGACTATGCCAAAGCCTTTGACTGTGTAGATCACAATGAACTGTGGACAATTCTGAAAGAGATGGGAATACCAGACCACCTGATCTGCCTCTTGAGAAATCTGTATGCAGGTCAGGAAGCAACAGTTAGAACTGGTCATGGAACAACAGACTGGTTCCAAATAGGAAAAGGAGTAGGTCAAGGCTGTATATTGTCACCCTGTTTACTGAACTTCTATGCAGAGTACATCATGAGAAATGCTGGACTGGAAGAAACACAAGCTGGAATCAAGATTGCTGGGAGAAATATCAATAACCTCAGATATGCAGATGATATCACCCTTATGGCAGAAAGTGAAGAGGAACTAAAAAGCCTCTTGATGAAAGTGAAAGTGGAGAGTGAAAAAGTAGGCTTAAAGCTCAACATTCAGAAAACGAAGATCATGGCATCTGGTCCCATCACTACATGGGAAATAGATGGAGAAACAGTGGACACAGTGTCAGACTTTCTTTTTCTGGGCTCCAGATTCACTGCAGATGGTGACTGCAGCCATGAAATTAAAAGATGCTTACTCCTTGGAAGGAAAGTTATGACCAACCTAGATAGCATATTCAAAAGTAGAGACATCACTTTGCCAACAAAGGTTCGCCTAGTCAAGGCTATGGTCTTTCCTGTGGTCATGTATGGATGTGAGAGCTGGACTGTGAAGAAGGCTGAGCGCCGAAGAATTGATGCTTTTGAACTGTGGTGTTGGAGAAGACTCTTGAGAGTCCCTTGGACTGCAAGGAGATCCAACCGGTCCATTCTGAAGGAGATCAGCCCTGGGATTTCTTTGGAAGGAATGATGCTAAAGCTGAAACTCCAGTATTTTGGCCACCTCATGCGAAGAGTTGACTCATTGGAGAAGACTCTGATGCTGGGAGGGATTGGGGGCAGGAGGAAAAGGGGACGACAGAGGATGAGATGGCTGGATGGCATCACTGACTCGATGGATGTGAGTCTGAGTGACCTCCGAGAGCTGGTGATGGATAGGGAGGTCTGGCGTGCTGCAGTTCATGGGGTCGCAAAGAGTCGGACACGACTGAGTGAATGATCTGATCTGATCTGATTGTCTTGGTCCCTTTGGATGAGCAATCTCATCATCTGAGGCCCCTTCTTCTCCTACCCTCAGTCTTTCCCAACATCAGGGTCTTTTCCAAAGAGACAGCTCTTTGCATCAAGTAGCCAAAGTATTGGAGTTTCAGCTTCAGTGTCAGTCCTACTAATGAAAACTCAGGGTTGATTTCCTTTAGGATTGACTGATTTGATCTCTTTTCTGTCCAAGAGATTCTCAAGAGTCTTCTCCAGAACCACAATTTGAAAGTATCAGTTCTTCAGTGCTCAGCCTTTTTTATTGTCTAACTCTCACATCCATTCATGACTACTGGAAAAACCATAGCTTTGACTATACAGATGTTTGTTGGCAAAGTGATGTTTCTGCCTTTTGATATACTGTCTAGATTTGTAATAGCTTTTCCTTCAAGGAGCAAGTATGTTTTAATTTCATGGCTGCAGTCACTGTCCACAGTGATTTTGGAGCCCAAGAAAATAAAATCTGCACTTTTTCTGCTTTTCCACCTTCTATTTGCCATGAAGTAATGGAACTGAATGCCATGATCTTAGTTTTTTGAATATTGAGTTTTAAGCCAACTTTTTCACTCTCCTCTTAGACCCTCATCAAGAGGCTCTTTAGTTCCTCTTTATTTTATGCAATTAGAGTGGATAATAATATTTTATAAAGGTAAATTTGGTGATATGTTGAGATTGGCATTTGGAAAACTGGAAAGTAAAACACTGCCTCAACTCCAGAGAAGGTATAAAGGGAAGATGGTGAAAAGGAAAATGGGGATCAAAGTTTAGAGAGGAGGCCTGTTGCAGACATAATTCACATCTTTGCTCCCTAGTAAAGATGTCTGATTCATAGTCTATATTTTCTTTTCTTGAATCAAATACAATTTTCAAAAAAAAATATTCAAAAGGAGGAATCTATATAAAGTTATTACTATCTCTAGAAAGTTACTATTTCTTCACATGTGTCTAAATGGTTCATTTCCCTTGTAATGTGAAGCCCTTAAGGTAGGAGAAAAGCACACCATTAATCAAAGGAAAAAAAATCCTGAAAATGTATATATGTAGGCTCTTTAACCAGAAAAGGCAATAGCACCCCACTCCAGTACTCTTGCCTAGAAAATCCCATGGACGGAGGAGCCTGGTAGGCTGCAGTCCATGGGGTGGCTGAGGGTCGGACACAACTGAGCGACTTCACTTTCACTTTTTACTTTCATGCATTGGAGAAGGAAATGGCAACCCACTCCAGTGTTCTTGCCTGGAGAATCCCAGGGACAGGGGAGCCTGGTGGGCTGCCATCTATGGGGTCGCACAGAGTCGGACACGACTGAAGTGACTTAGCAGCAAGCTCTTTCACACAAGCACAAGATGTGGATATAAACTTACATACATAAATGACATCTGAAGGGCCAAGAGTTAAGAGGTTAGTGAAAAGGTACGTGAATCATAAGGAAATGGTAAGAAGAGAATCTTAAATCTGCAGTGGTCATTCATGTTAATAATACTGGACAATTTGCCATCTGTCAAATTCTATGAAGATTTGTAGTGCCCTTTGCTCTGATGAGTTGTCCTTGAAGTACAGTTAGCATTGTAGTGTGAAATATTAACTGGCTTGCCATGACAGAATAAGTCTAGGCAGCAAGCATCTGATACTGTTAGAGCCGTATATTAGTGAAGATCAAATGTGGCTACAGCTATATCCAGGAGGCAGAATCACTGCTTATAGCTGCCAAAACAAGATAATGAGAACATCCGATTAGAAGTCCTGTCAATTAATTTTAATGACAAGAGTATAGCAACTAATTCACTCCATTAAGTGTCTCCTTCTGATAAAATAATAATTTAATCATTTTTAGACATATATTGGATTTTGCTTTGAAGATACACACACACACACACACACACACACACACACACACAAGTATAGTGAAGTCTCTCAGTTGTGTCCAACTCTTTGTGACTCCATGGACTGTAGCCCACCAGGCTTTTCCATCCATGGAATTTTCCAAGCATGAGTACTACAGTGGGTTGCCATTTCCTTCTCCGAGTTTAGACACACATATATTCTACAAATAAATATGTGTATATATGTACACATATAACCATGCATAAACATATTTCTTTATGAACTGTGATCTATTTAATTACATATTATAATTGATTTCAGCTTCATGACAAGAGATGCTATTTCCTACTTCTTAGGAATGCATCATGAACTCCCTATTGCCAAATTCAGACTTAAATTGAGGAAAGTAGGGAAAACCACTAGAATATCCAGGTATGACCTAAATGAAATCCCTTATGATTATACAGTGGAAGTGAGAAATAGATTTAAGGGCCTAGATCTGATAGATAGAGTGCCTGATGAACTATGGAATGAGGTTCATGAAATTGTACAGGAGGCAGGGATAAAGACCACCCCTAAGAAAAAGAAATGCAAAAGGAACAATGGTTGTCAGAGGAGGCCTTACAAATAGCTGAGAAAAGACATGAAAGGCAAAGGAAAAAAGGAAAGATATAAGCATCTGAATGCAGAGTTACAAATAATAGCAAGGAGAGATAAGAAAGCCTTCCTCAGTGATCAATGTAAAGAAATAGAGGAAAACAAAAGAATGGGAAATACTAGAGATCTCTTTAAGAAAATTAGAGATACCAAGGGAATATTTCATGCAAAAATGGGCACAAAAAGGATAGAAATGGTATAGACCTAACAGAAGCAGAAGCTACTAAGAAGAAGTGGCAAGAATACAAAGAAGAACTATACAAAAAAGATTTTCACAACCCAGACAACCATGGTGTGATCACTCATCTAGATCATTTATCTTGGAATGTGAAGTCAAGTGGACCTTAGGAAGCATCACTATGAGCAAAGCTAGTGGCAGTGATGGAATTTCAGTTGAGCTATTTCAAGTTCTAAAAGATGATGCTGTGAAAGTGCTGCACTCAATATGCAAGCAAATTTGAAAAATTCAGCAATGGCCACAGGACTAGAAAAGGTTAGTTTTCATTCCAATTCAAAAGAAAGGCATTGTCAAAGAATGTTCAAATTGCTGAAAAACTACATTCATCTCACATGCTAGCAAAGTAATGCTCAAAATTCTCCAAGCTAGGCTTCAACAGTACATGAATTGTGAACTTTCAGATGTTCAAGCTGGATCTACAAAAGGCAGAGGAACTAGAGATCAACTTTCCAACATCTCTTAGATCATTGAAAAAGCAACAGAGTTCCAGAAAAACATCTATTTTTGCTTTATTGACTATGCCAAAGCCTTTGACTGTGGATCACAATAAACTGTGGAAAATTCTGAAAGAGATGGGAATACTAGACCACTTGATCTGCCTCCAGAGAAATCTGTATGCAGGACAAGAAGCAGCAGTTAGAACTGGACATGGAACAACAGACTTGTTTCAAATAGGAAAGGAGTACATCAAGGCTGTATATTGTCACCCAACTTATTTAACTTATATGCAGAGTACATCATGAGAAATGCGGGGCTGGAAGAAGCACAAGCTGGAATCAAGATTGCTGGGAGAAATATCAATAACCTCAGATATGCAGATGACACTACCTTTATGGCAGAAAGGAAAGAAGAACTAAAGAGCCTCTTGATGAAAGCAAAAGAGTGGAGTGAAAATGTTGGCTTAAAGCTCGACATTCAGAAACTTAAGAACATGGCATCTGGTTCTCATCACTTCATGGCAAATAGGTGGGGAAACAATGGAAACAATGACAAAATTTATTATTTTGGGCTATAAAACCAATGCAGATGGTGACTGCAGCCATGAAATTAAAAGATGTTTGCTCCTTAGAAGAAAAGCCATGACCAACCTAGACAGCATATTCAAAAGCAGAGACATTACTTTGCCAACAAAAGTCCATTTACTCAAAGCTATGGTTTTTCCTGTAGTCATGAATAGATGTGAGAGTTGGACTATAAAGAAAGCTTAGTGCCAACGAATTGATGCTTTTGAGCTGTGGTGTTGGAGAAGACTCTTGTGAGTCTGTTGGACAGCAAGGAGATCCAACCAGTCCATCCTAAAGGAAATCAGTCCTGAATACTCATTGGAAGGACTGATGCTGAAGCTGAAACTCCAATACTTTGGCCACCTGATGTCAAGAACTGACTCACTTTAAAATACCTTGATGCTGGGAAAGATTGAAGGCAGGAGGAGAAGGGGGAAACAGAGGATGAGATGGTTGGATGGCATCACTGACTCGAATGTGAGTTTGAGTAAGCTTCGGGAGTTGGTGATGGACAGGAAAGCCTAGCATGCTGCAGTCCATGGGGTTGCAGAGAGTCAGACATGACTGAGTGACCTAACTAAACTCGAGTGAGAAATGGATTTAAATCTAATTTTTGTTGGATTTAGAATGATGGAATGAATCAACCTATACGGTTTTCTCAAATGTATATTGCTGAGTGCTTACACTGTTCCAGATATTATGTTAGGCAGTTGAGCCCAATGAACATATAATCCTTTGTAAAGTGTATCATCCTGCTCTTGGACTTTTTATGGACTTCTGAACTGCCCTTATGTCCAGACTGAGATTAAGTGATAAGTAATAATGTAACCTTGATTGCTACAGGGGATGGAAGAATTCACCGCTATCATTTTAAATATAAAGATTGTTTTAGTTCTTTATTATTATGAAAGAAGGTTACATTTTTATTGGAAGTTAGAAACTATTTTTTCACAGGTTTAGTGAGATATTATTTCCACAAAACATTGTGTAAGTCTAGGGTGTATTTGTTGATTCAGTGATTAGTGATGTTGAGCACCTTTTTATATACTTGTTGGCCATTCCTAAGTCTTCTTTGCAATATATGTCTATTCAGTTTTCTATGCACATTTTAATTGGGTTGCTGTTTTGTTATTGAGCTATACGAGTGTTTTACATATTTTGGATATTTCACTCTTATCAGATATATGAATTGCAAATATTTTCTCCCTTTCTTTGGGTGGCCTTTTCATTTTGTTGATGGCTTCCTTTGCTGTGCAGAAGTATTTACGTTTGGTATAATTCCATTGTTTATTTTTACTTTTGTTGCCTTTGCTGTTGTTGGCAAATCCAAGCAGTTTTTCAGGACTGATCTCAGGGCACTTAACCTCTATGTTTTCTCTAGAGAGGTATGGTATGAGATCTTACATTCAAGTCATAAAGGTATTTTGAGTTGATTTGTGTGTGTGCTATTAAGATTGAGGTCCAATTTCATTTTCTTGCCTAGAAGGCAGATCCTATTTGTTTTTCTGAGAAATACATCAATTGGTATTCAAATTTGAAAACATAACACAAAAAAGTATGTTTGTAATGTGATTAAACTGTATTATGCAAGGGATTGTCATCAATATGAACAAAATGAAACCTGTGTAGATTAAGTTTCTGTTGGGAAACAATTCTTCATCCTGGGCCTTGGAAGATTAAAAGACTTGATTTGAGCTAGAAAGACATGTCTCAGGAAGTTTACTTTTGGGAGGCAGCTATGATTGTACTTGGGTCTGTTCATACTGGTTGCTACATTTAAAGGAATTTTGTGAGCTGATTAATGTCATTTTGGTAGCTTTGAAAAACACCATGGAAATCAACAAATGCTACAGATCAGTTACCTCCCTACCTTGTCTAAGAGAGCCAGCTTTTGTTGTTGCTGTTCCACAAAGTGGAATTTCTCTCTTTTTATTTTCACTAGAGCTTCTGCAATTAGATTTTCCAAATATACATAGTCTTTACTTATGATTAGAGGTTACAGTACAATCATAAAGCTTATGGCTCTTTAGAGTTTTATCTTTGGTTCATTCAGTTCAGTTCAGTCGCTCAGTCATGTCTGACTCTCTGTGACCCCATGGACTGCAGCACACAGGCCTCCCTGTCCGTCACCAACACCTGGAGTTTACTCAAACTCATGTCCATTGAGTCGGTGATACCATCTAACCATTTCATCCTCTATCGCCCCCTTCTCCTTCTGCCATCAATCTTTCCTAGCATCAGGGTCTTTTCTAATGAATAAGTTTTTCATAGCAGGTGGCCAAAGTTTTGGAGTTTCAGCTTCAGCAGCAGTCCTTCCAATGAATATTCAGGACTAATCTCCTTTAGGATTGACTGGTTCCATCTCCTTGCAATTCAATGGACTCTCAAGAGTCTTCTCCAACACCACAGTTCAAAAACATCAGTTCTTTGGTGCTCAGCTTTTTTTTAATGGTCCAACTCTCACATCCATACATGACTACTGGAAAAACATAGTTTTGACTATACAGACCTTTGTTGGCAAAGAAATGTCTCTGCTTTTTTTTGCCACTTTATTTTTTTAACTGAAGGATAATTGCTTTACAGAATTTTGTGGTTTTCTGTCAAACATGAACATGAATCAGCCATAGGTACACCCATGTCCCCTCCCTCCTGAATCTCCCTCCCATCTCCTTTCCCATCCCTACCCTTCTAGATTGTCACAGAGCTCCTGTTTGAGTTCCCTGACTCATACAGCAAACTCCCATTGATTATTTTACATATGGTATTGTAAGTTCCTATGTTATTCTGTCCATACATCTCACCTTCTCCCTCCTCCCCTTCCCCATGTCCATAGGTCTGTTCTCTATGTCTGTTTCTCCATTGCTACCCTAAAAATAAATTATTCAGTACCATCTTTCTAGATTCCATACATATGTGTCAGTATTCGATATTTATATTTCTCTTTATGATTTACTTCACTCTGTATAATAGTCTCTAGGTTCATCCACTTCATTAAAACTGACTCTAATGAGTTCCTTTTTATGGCTGAGTAGTATTCCATTGTTCATATGTACCACAACTTCTTTATTCATTCATCTGTCAATGGGCATCTTTCATGTTATAGTTATTGTAAAGACTACAAGTTTTGAACATTTATCAGCAAACCATAGGAGGTGAGACATCATATGTGCTTAATATTATGGGCTCTACTACTTCCTTGTTTGACATTACTAAATGTGCTCTGGTTTCCTCACCTGAAAATGTAAATAATGATTTTTTTACTTAACACCTAAGATTACAGTGGATATTAGATTAATCAACAGAAAGCACTTTGAACTATATTTGTTTTAGCTATTGCTTATATACTATATAATGACATTAATAAGTTATTTTTGCTATTGTTAAAAGGCAATTAAGAGGTCTCTGCAATGCTGTAGCAGGCAAGGACTCAGCAAGGTGTCCAGTGGTTGTATTATGTCTGCAGGGAGCTATATGATGTCCATGTTTAGAGTTCTATATTATATCCATTTACAAACTCTTAGTCTATTCTCAAATTTTATGGTGAAGAATTGAGGGAAAAATTTGTGTCTGAATCACTGGTTTTATTATCTGTTCCTCCCTAACTACAATGAAGCTTCCCAGGTGGTGCTAGCAGTGAAGAATCCACCTGCCAATGCACGAGCATAAGAGTCACAGGTTTGATACTTGGATTGGAAAGATTGCCTAGAAGAGGGCATGGCAACCCACTCCAATATTCTTGCCTGGAGAATCTCATGGACAGAGGAGCCTGGTGGGCTACAGTCTGGTCCATAGAGTTGCAAAGAGTCAGACACGACTGAAGTGACTTAGCATGCAATAATAAGTCAGATGAGGGCAGCAATTTTCTATATTGTTTTCTAGTGAATACCCAACACCTTGAAAAGTGGTGCACAATAAGTGTTTAATACATATTTTTTGTATTGTATGAAGAGTGAAGAGATCGGCATACTGCATGGAGGAACATGGTGAATTGTGCAGGGGATTTGACTAGAAGATTAGGTAATGAAAGGAAATAGTGGAGGAATTGTATATGTTGATAGTTGCATTATTTCAAACAGTGAAATAAGTTAATGAATACAGACTTGTGTTTTGTCTGTGTCCAAATATATTGACAGAAAAATAAATGCCTTCAGATGAATCCAATCAGTCCATACCATGCTTCAGCTTCTGCAGACTGTGCGGTAGCTTTTGCCAGAAGTTATTTCCTTTGAATCCTCACATTAATATTATATGGCTCTGAATGTATTCAAGGCATCATCTGTATCAGTTCAGAAGTATACGTGGTCCACATTAAAGTGAATTAATTTTTTGTTACTGCAATGTGATTCAACAACATGATAAAGATTTATTTATATATATATTATTTGTATTAAAAATTGAAACATAATGGAAATACAATGTTATATTAGTTTCAGGTGTATTATATAGTGGTTTGATATTTGAGGAAATTTTAAAATGTTTTGTATAGAGGCTGCACAACTTTGCAATGCCACCACAGTACACAAGAGTTTCCTCTTTTCCCCTGCTCACCAACACTTGTTTGCTGTCTTTTGATAATAGCCATTCTGATAGGTTTAAGGTGATAATCCATTGTAGGTTTGATTTGCATTTCCCTGATGATCAGGAATATTGAGCATCTTTTCACATGCCTGTTGGCCATCTGTGTGTCTTTGAAAAAAATATCTATTCATGTCCTGAGCCCAATTTTCAATCAGGTGGTTTGGTTTTTGATGCTGAGTTGCATGAGTTATTTGCATTTCCTGGATATTAGCTCCTTATTATATACATAATTTGTAAATATCTTCTCCAATAAGAACCTGCCTTTACATTTTGTGGATAGTTTCCTTCACAGTGCAAAATCTTTTTAATTTGATGTAGTCCCATTTGTTTATTTTTATTTTGTTTCACTTGCTCAAAGAGACAGATCCAAAAATATGTTGCTAAGACCAATATCAAAGAGTGTACTATGTTTTTCCTCTATGAGTTTTATATTTCTTTGAGTCAAAACAAAACCCCCATCTCCACCTCCATCAGGTATTTAGGCTCTGAAACATCAAAGAGTCACAACAAAAGGAAAAAAGAGAAAGAATTAAAAAGTAAGGAAGAATGTTTTGAAGTCTGGGTGAATTGGTTTTTCCTTGGGCACTGTTCATACATATGCTAAGAAAAAGGTGAAGTGTTCTTGTAACTGAACAAAACTTTATTTTTTGATTTCTATTGTGTAATTCTCTTCAATGATATTCATTGAATGAGAAAGAACAATACAGCTAAACTTTTCCAAAGTGGTCTCTGCACTACTGATGCCTCAGTCAGGTCAGTTCAGTTCAGTCTCTCAGTCGTGTCCGACTCTTTGCGACCCATGAATCGCCAGGCCTCCCTGTCCATCATCAACTCCCCGAGTTCACTCAGACTCACATCCATCAAGTCAGTGATGCCATCCAGCCATCTCATCTTCTGTCGTCCTCTTGCCCTCAATCCCTCCCAGCATCAGTCTTTTCCAATGAGTCAACTCTTCGCATGAGGTGGCCAAAGTACTGGAGTTTCAGCTTTAGCATCATTTCTTCCAAAGAAATCCCAGGGCTGATCTTCAGAACAGACTGGTTGGATCTCCTTGCAGTCCAAGGGACTCTCAAGAGTCTTCTCCAACACCACAGTTCAAAAGCATCAATTCTTCGGTGCTCAGCTTTCTTCACAGTCCAATTCTCACATTCGTACATGACCACTGGAAAAACCATAGCCTTGACTAGAAGGACCTTTGTTGGCAAAGTAATGTCTCCGCTTTTCAATATGCTATCTGGGTTGGTCATGACTTTTCTTCCAAGGAGTAAGCGTCTTTGTCTAGTCAAGAGCATTTCCTTGAGATGCAAGTTGTGCTGATGGCATTAGTGAGATTTCAGAGCATAGGCAAATGACTCCCACAAATTCATGATGGCATGAGGCAACAGCCTCTGTCATGAAATTTAAGTTTTGTCACACACATATCATTTAGAGTATAGATGATCTGTTATATGAAGAACTTCACCAGATCGTAAGAATTAGTGTCTGGTTATTATCCTGTAAGGCATCTTTACAGTGAGGATCTAGAAAGGCCAGACAGTAAAGGTGGGGGATTTTTAGCACAAATTAATTTTAAATGGTCTGCATTGTCATTTCCTAAGTGCATGAGCATGATTTAACCTGTCTAAAAGTACTTGAATATTATGTACCAGATGAAACTTTGATTGTTGAGTTACAATTTTACAATATTGCTGAAGATCAAAATGTGACTTTACCATGAACTCATTCAGAAACAGAAATTCAAAAGACAAATTTTAATTTATACCCATTTTCAAATCTTTAAATGTGAATCTGTTTGGAAACAAAAGGTCCAAATAGCATTCTTTTCAAACCACTCCAGAAAAACTCTTTAAGAGTCATAAAATAGATATGCATTGGTTTCTGCCAGTATTGATATCTCTTCAAATCATTTACAAGGTGTTTTTAAAGCTGTCATTGCAATCTGTTTTTTTCATATAGTATTTCTATTGGTAATCACTGCCGTTGTCACCTTTACATACAGAAAATCACTTAATACCTATTTAGACAGTATAATTATTTTACAATGATTTGGCAAAAGTGTCCAAAGCTTGATTGTATTTTATTTTCTCACACCTGGGCTAACTTTCATTAAACAGAGGATCTTAATCAGCCTGGCTGATGGGCTGCTACTCTTTAGAATCACTCAAGTGTTTCTGAAAGTGACAATCATGTTCAAAAATGCTTTGGGTCAATTTATATAAAGTTTATTACTACTATAACATTTTGCAGTTTTGGTTTTCAATTTGAGGCAGATGTATTTTGTCTATGTCTGCACTATGCCAAATATATATATACACACATACATATCAGATGTCTGCACTATGCCAAACATATATATATATATATATATATATGTATATATATATACACAGATCAGATCAATCGCTCAGTCGTGTCCGACTCTTTGCAACCTCATGAACTGCAGCACGCCAGGCCTCCCTGTCCATCACCAACTCCCAGAGGTCACTCAGACTCACAGTCATCAAGTCAGTGATGCCATCCAGCCATCTCATCCTCTGTCGTCCCCTTCTCCTCCTGCCCCCAATCCCTCCCAGCATCAGAGTCTTTTCCAATGAGTCAACACTTCGCATGAGGTGGCCAAAATACTGGAGTTTCAGTTTTAGCATCATTCCTTCCAAAGAAATCCCAGGGTTGATCTCCTTCAGAATGGACTGGTTGGATCTCTTTGCACTCCAAGGGACTCTCAAGAGTCTTCTCCAACACCACAGTTCAAAAGCATCAATTCTTCGGCGCTCAGCTTTCTTCACAGTCCAACTCTCACATCCATACATGACCACAGGAAAGACCACAGCCTTAACTAGGCGAACCTTTGTTGGCAAAGTGATGTCTCTGCTTTTGAATATGCTATCTAGGTTGGTCATAACTTTCCTTCCAAGGAGTAAGCGTCTTTTAATTTCATGGCTGCAGTCACCATCTGCAGTGGTTTTGGAGAAGTTTGGATATCCAGTATACAGAAGTTTGTCAAATGATACCAAACAGCTGGATATTTTCACTTACGTAAGCAATTTTCCATGTTGTATAGAAAGGTCTCATTTTTAAAAAAATATTGGCATATAGCTGGTTTACAATGTGGTGTCCATTTCTGGTATATACACAAGGGTGCAGTTATATAATCTTTTAAAGATTCTTTTCCATTAGAGTTTATAACAAGATATTGAACAAAAAGCTCTTTTATGTTTGGTTTCATGTATTTCATTTTTAATTAGAGCAAATATTCAGTTCAGTTCAATTCAGTCGCCCAGTCGTGTCCAACTCTTTGTGACCCCATGAACTGCCACACACCAGGCCTCCCAGTCCATCACCAACTCCTGGACTTTACTCAAACTCACGTCCATTGAGTCTGTGATGTCATGCAACAATCTCTTCCTCTGTCGTCCCCTTCTCCTCCTGCCTTCAATCTTTCCTAGCATCAGGGTCTTTTCAAGTGAGTCAGTTCTTCCAATCTGGTGGCCAAAGTATTGAAGTTTCAGCTTGAGCATCAGTCCTTCCAATGAATATTCAGGACTGATTTCCTTTAGGATGGACGGTAGGATCTCCTTGCAGTCCAAGGGAAGCACAAGAGTCTTCTCCAACATCACAGTTCAAAAGCATCAATTCTTCGGTGCTCAGCTTTCTTTATAGTCCAACACTGACATCCGTCCATGACTACTGGAAAAATGATAGCTTTAACTAGACAAACCTTTATTGGCAAAGTAGTGTCTCTGCTTTTTAATATGCTGTCTAGGTTGGTCATAACTTTTGTTCCAAGAATAAAGTGTCTTTTAATTTCATGGCTGCAGTCGACCATGGAGAAGGCAATGGCAACCCACTCCAGTACTCTTGCCTGGAAAATCCCATGGACGGAGGAGCCTGGTGGGCTGCAGTCCGTGGGATCTCTAAGAGTCGGGAATGACTGAGCGACTTTACTTTCACTTTCCACTTTCATGCATTGGAAAAGGAAATGGCAACCCACTCCAGTATTCTTGCATGGAGAATCCCAGGAACAGAGGAGCCTAGTCGGCTTCTATCTATGGGGTCGCACAGAGTTGGACATGTCTGAAGTGACTTAGCAGTAGCAGCTGAAGCAGAAGTAGCAGTCAACCATCTGCATTGATTTTGGAGCTCCCCCAAATAAAGTTAGCCACCATTTCCATTGCTTCCCCATCTATTTGCCATGAAGTGATGGGACCAGATGCCATCATCTTAGTTTTATGAATGTTCAGTTTTAAGCCAACATTTTCACTCTCTTCTTTCACTTTCATCAAGAGGCTCTTTAGTTCTTCTTTGCTTTCTGCCATAAGGGTGGTGTCACCTGCGTATCTGAGGTTATTGATATTTCTCCTGGCAATCTTGATTCCATCTTGTGCTTCATCCCTCCCAGTTTTGCTCATGATGTACTCTGCCTATAAGTTAATAAACAAGGTGACAATATACAGCCTTGACATACTCCTTTCCCAGTTTGGAAGCAGTCTGTTTTTCCATGTCCACTTCTAACTCTTGCTTCCTGACCTGCATACAGATTTATCAAGAGGCACTTCAAGTGGTCTGGTATTCCCATCTCTTGAATTTTCCACAGTTTATTGTGGTCCAAATAGTTTGTTGTGGTCAAATGCTTTGGAAATAGTCAATAAAGCAGAAATAGATGTTTTTCTGGAACTCTCTTGCTTTTTTGATGATCCAACCGATGTTGGCAATTTGATCTCTGGTTCCTCTGCCTTTTCTAAAACCAGCTTATACATCTGGAAGTTCATTGTTCATTTACTGTTAAAACCTGGCTTGGAGAATTTTGAGCATTACTTTGCTAGCATGTGAGATGAGTGTAATTGTGCAATAACTTGAGCATTCTTTGGCATTGCCTTTCTTTGGGATTGGGATGAAAACTGACCTTTTCCAATCTTGTGGCCACTGCTGAGTTTCCCAAATTTTCTGGCATATTGAGTGCAGCACTTTCACAGCATCATCTTTCAGGATTTGGAGTAGCTCCACTGGAATTCCATCACCTCCAATAGCTTTGTTCGTAGTGATGCTTTCTAGGGCCCACTTGACTTCACATTCCAAGATGTCTGGCTCTCAGTCAGTGATCACACCATCATGATTATCTGGGTCGTGAAGTTCTTTTTTGTACAGTTCTTCTGTGTATTGTTGCCATCTCTTCTTAATATCTTCTGCTTCTGTTAGGTCCATACCATTTCTGTCCTTTATTCAGCCCATTTTTGCATGAAATGTTCCTTTGGTATCTCTGATTTTCTTGAATAGATCCTTAGTCTTTCCCATTCTGTTGTTTTCCTCTATTTCTTTGCATTGATCGCTGAAGAAGGCTTTCTTATCTCTTCTTGCTATTCTTTGGAACTCTGCATTCAGATGTTTATGTCTTTCCTTTTCTCCTTTGCTTTTCACTTCTCTTCTTTTCGCAGCTATTTGCAAGGCCTCCCCAGACAGCCATTTTGCTTTTTTGCATTTCTTTTCCATGGGGATGGTCTTGATCCCTGTCTCCTGTACAATGTCACGAACCACTGAGAGCGCCTCGTTGGCTCCGCGGCGCACTGAGAGCGCGGCCGAGAAGAGCCACCCCACGACCGAGGAAGGACAGCGGTGAGGAATGGCGCACTAAGCACGGCTGAGAGGAGCTACCCCATGACCGAGGTCAGGAAGGGCGGCAGTGAGGATATACCCCTCCTCCAAGGTCAGGAAGGGTGGTGGTGAGGAGAGACCCCCTCGTCCAAGGTAAGGTGCGATGGCTGTGCTTTGCTGGAGCAGTCAGGAAGAGATACCCCACGCCCAAGGTAAGAGAAACCCAAGTAAGATGGTAGGTCTTGCAAGAGGGCATCAGAGGGCAAATACACTGAAACCATACTCACAGAAAACCACTCAATCTAATCACACCAGGACCACAGCCTTGTCTAACTCAATGAAATTAAGCCATGCCCGTGGGGCAACCCAGGATGGGCGGGTCATGGTGGAGAGATCTGACAGGGTGTGATCCGCTGGAGAAGGGAATGGCAAACCACTTCAGTATTCTTGCCTTGAGAACCCCATGAACAGTATGAAAAGGCAAAATGATAGGATACTGAAAGAGAAACTCCCCAGGTCAGTAGGGGCACAATATGCTACTGGAGATCAGTGGAGAAATAACTCCAGAAAGAATGAAGGGATGGAGCCAAAGCAGAAAGAATACCCAGCTGTCAATGTGTCTGGTGATAGAAGCAAAGTCCAATGCTGTAAAGAGCAATATTGCATAGGAACCTGGAATGTCAGGTCCATGAATCAAGGCAAATTGGAAGTGGTCAAACAAGAGATGGGAAGAGTGAATGTTGACATTCTAGGAATTAGTGAACTAAAATGGACTGGAATGGATGAATTTAACTCAGAGGACCATTATATCTACTACTGCGGGCAGGAATCCCTCAGAAGAAATGGAGTGGCCATCATGGTCAACAAAAGAGTCTGAAATCCAGTACTTGGATGCAATCTCAAAAATGACAGAATGATCTCTGTTCATTTCCAAGGCAAACCATTCAATGTCACAGTAATCCAAGTCTATGCCCCAACCAGTAATGCTGAAGAAGCTGAAGTTGAATGGTTCTATGAAGACCTACAAGACCTTTTAGAACTAACACCCCAAAAAGATGTCCTTTTCATTATAGGGAACTGGAATGCAAAAGTAGGAAGTCAAGAAACACCTGGAGTAACAGGCAAATTTGGCCTTGGAATACAGAATGAAGCAGGGCAAAGACTAACAGAGTTTTGCCAAGAAAATGCACTGGTCATAGCAAATACCCTCTTCCAACAACACAAGAGAAGACTCTATACTTGGACATCACCAGATGGTCAACACCGAAATCAGATCGATTATATTCTTTGCAGCCAAAGATGGAGAAGCTCTATACAATCAGCAAAAACAAGACCAGGAGCTGACTGTGGCTCAGACCATGAACTCCTTATTGCCAAATTCAGACTGAAATTGAAGAAAGTAGGGAAAACCACTAGACCATTCAGGTATGACCTAAATCAAATCCCTTATGATTATACAGTGGAAGTGAGAAATAGATTTAAGGGCCTAGATATGATAGATAGAGTGCCTGATGAACTAAACAAGAATAGTTTGCTTTAACACACTAACTGGACCAAATCGTTTTTGTTCTTAAAAAGTCCTCAAGGGAATTCCCTGGCAGTCTAGTGATTAGGAGTCAGTGTTTTCACTGCTGAAGGCATAAGTTTGATTTCCTGGTTAAGGAGCTAAGATCTGGACGCCACTCAGGGTGCCCCCCCCAAAAAAAAAAAATTAAAAGCCATTGAATGGTTTTCTTCTTACCCTTCGTCCTCTCATTAAGCCTTTGAAGACTGAGATGAGAGACTGGTATGTCACATCTCATAAAGGTAAGGTTACAGCCACACAAACTTCTTGTCATTTTCTGATATGCTGTGTTCTTGCTCAACATGCTGCGACTTTGCTGTTCCTTCTTCCTGGAAATTCACCATTCTCATTTCTAAAGTGAAAGTGAAGTCACTCAGTCATGCCTGACTCTTTACGTCCTCATGGATAGTAGCCTGCACCAAGCTCCTCCGTCCATGGGATTTTCAAGGCAGGAGTATGGGAGTGGTTTGCCATTTCCTTTCCAGAGAATCTTCCCAACCCAGGGATTGAACCCAGGTCTTTCACACTGTAGACAGACGCTTTACTGTCTGAGCCATCAGGGAAGTCCTCTCATTTCTAAGGACAACCCCAAACAGCTGTCTTCACTCAACAGTTGTGACATGTTCTTTCACACATGCAGGTCTTTGAACTCAGTATATTCTTTGCCAGGAATACCCCTTCTTTAATTCTCTGGGTGACAAATATCTACTACGTTTAAGAATAAATTTATATGCAAACTTCTCATGAAAATCCTTCTAAGCATTTCCTTTGAATATCTCCAATTTGTAGTATTTCATAACACACAGACTACAATATAAATTGTGCCTCCAGAACTAATACAGAGAAGCATATCCTTGCTGACCTTCTCTACTGACATAAGAATACTCCATTCTCTGGGTTTGCATAGCAATTTGGACATAGTTTGTTTGTTTGTTTGTTTTTTTTGCCCTACTATGTGACTACTTGCTTGAAAATTGGTCTGCTTTCCACTGTACATTGAGCTTTTTGAAGTAGGCACTGAGGTGTAACATTCTTTTTTTATTTTATTGAAGCATAGTTGTTTTACAACGTTGTGTTAATATCTGCTGTATAGCAAAGTAATTCAGTTACATTATATATATATATGTATGTATGTATATATATATATATATATATATATATAGTATTCTTTTTCATTATGGTTTTCGCAGGATATTGAATATAGTCCCTTGTGCTATACATTAGTGTTTATCAATTCTCTATATACCAGTTTGCATCTGCTACTGCTAAGTCACTTCAGTCGTGTCCGACTCTGTGTGACCCCATAGTTGGCAGCCCACCAGGCTCCCCCATCCCTGGGATTCTCCAGGCAAAAACACTGGAGTGGGTTGCCATTTCCTTCTCCGATGCATGAAAGTGAAAATAGAAAGTGAAGTCGCTCAGTCATGTCCGACTCTTAGCGACCCCATGGACTGCAGCCTACCAGGCTCCTCCATCCATGGGATTTGCCAGGCAAGAGTACTGAAGTGGGGTGCCATCCCAAACTCTCAATCCATCCCTCCCCTGCTGCCTCCCCCTTGGCAACCACAAGTCTGTTCTCTATGTCTGTGACTCTGTTTCTGTTACTCTTTCCTAGATACGTTCGTTTGTGTCATATTTTAAATTCCACATGACTGATATCATAGAGTATTTGTATTTCTTTTTCTGACTTAGTTTGGTTAGTATGATAATCTCTAGGTCAGTCCATGTAGCTGCAAATGGCATTGTTTCATTCTTTCTATGGCCAACCATAAAGAATGCTGAGTGCTGAATAATTGATGTGCCAAAGAACTGTGGTATTGGAGAATACTTTTAAGAGTGCTTTGGATTGCAAGAAGATCAAACCAGTCAATGCTAGAGGAAACCAATCCTGAATATTCATGGGAAGGACTGATGCTGAAGGTAAAGCTCCAATACTTTGACCACCTGATGCAGAGAGCTGACTCATTAAAAAAGACCTTGATGCTGGGAAAGGTTGAAGGCAGGAGGAGAAGGCAACAACAGAGGTTGAGATGGTTGGATGGCATCACAAACTCAATGGACATGAGTTTGAGCAAGCTCCAGGAGTTGGTGATGGACAGGGAAGCCTAGTGTGCTGCAGTCCACATGGTTGTAAAGAGTTGGACACAACTGAGTGGCTGAACAACAACAATGAATATTTTATACACACACACACACACACACACACACACATACATACATTTATATATATGCTGCTGCTACTGCTAAGCCGCTTCCGTCGTGTCCGACTCTGTGCGACACCATAGATGGCAGCCCACCAGGCTCCCCCATCCCCGGGATTCTCCAGGCAAGAACACTGGAGTGGGTTGCCATTTCCTTCTCCAATGCATGAAAGTGAAAAATAAGGAAGTCGCCCAGTAATGTCCAACTCTTTGCGACCCCCGTGGACTGCAGCCTACCAGGCTCCTCCATCCATGGGATTTTCCAGGCAAGAGTACTGGAGTGGGGTGCCACTGCCTTCTCCCACATATATATATATATGAACACTTTATTTTTTATACTACCTAGCATAAGGGTTGACATATTGTTATGGCATGAATAAATGTACAGAATGAATCTTTAACTTCAAATTCAGATAGTGATGGATGCTCACCTCAAATAGACATAGATTCAGTAAAAGATGTTTCAGAAAAGTAAAATGCATTTTGTAAGCTTTTGGAAAATAAAATTACAGAATCTTTTCACAGACTGTCATATATATACAAACACTTGAAGGAATAAGACAAAATTAAGATGCATGTATAAAGTAATGAATGAATCAACAGAATGTTTCCCTTAGTTATTCTGTAACATTGAGAAATTGATATCACTTCTTTGTTCATGTATCCATTAAACCATTCAGAAACATTCAGTTTTTTGTTTTTTGTTTTTTTTCCACTGCCTAAGTTTAAGACATCCTTTGGTAAAATGTCAGAGCTAGATTGTTCCTACAGTCTTCATTGGCCACTTGTCCCACTTAATAGCTAAGAATGAACTTCTAGTGAATGTGAAGTTTTCACTTAACCAATAGGAGCACAAGGAAGAGGCAAAAGCCAGGAGACAAATTTAACTGTCCCTTGAGTCCTTTAGGATGGGTCTGGGTCTAGAACTGCCAACCTATGAAAAAAGAATATTAATTGGAGCCACTTACCTGCTTCTGAGTGCAGTTTTCAGATTTAATGAAAATCTTGTGCAGTATTCAAGATCATTTCAAATAACCTTTCTGCAAAAAGCTCAGAAGAATGTGGCTCTCATGTTTGAGTGAAATATTACACATTTACATTTAAGAGTTAATATGAAGCTATATAATTGAAAATAAAAACTCTATAGATTATAATCAAATCCCAAGTTTGTTCATTATAATTATATTTAATTCATCAAATGACAAGAATTTTAATAAAGACTAGGACCTGGCACCTCTCTTGAATAGAGGAAGAATCTGATCAGTCTAGGTTTTTCATTTTTCTTTCCTCATTTTAAATTTCAAATAGAAAAACTGAAAATTAATAGATCTGACCTGAGATCTGAGATCCACTGTGAAAACAGAGGTTCTGAGATTTTGTGTGTCTTACATGGCTGAACCAGAAAACTGTGGTTCATTTAGGTATACTGAAAGTCCATTCAGTCACGTTTCAATGTGCTAATCTTGTTTATTGTTGGGGAAATGAAGTCTGAGCATCTCACAAAGAGTTTTTATTATAGTCAGAGAAAAAGATAACCTAAACTATTTTTTTCATAATCAGGAAAATTAGGAAAAAATATTGACTGTCTATTGATGAGTTCTATTTAATTAAACCTTGTGGTACCTACTTCTACATCTTGGCTTAAGCCCTTTCTCTTCCAGAAAATAGCCTCATGCTACTTGTCGTCTGGTCAAATCACATTCAAATAGGCCCAGCTCAGCTACCTTAGAATCTTCCTTTATTAAGCTTTCCATAGCCATGATCAGAGCATATACTTTTAGAGTTGGAATGAACTATACATACTATGCATGAGAGCCATAGATTTCATTTTATAAATGAAGCAATTAAAACCAAGAAAAGAAAATGGATTTGTAGGTCATACAACTAACTGGCAACAAAACTAGAAATAGAAAATTCCTTCTGACTACTTGACTGATGCTCTATTCAGTATACCATTCATTGCTCCCAATGACTTTTACCTCATCTGAAATCCTACAGTCATCTTCTGCCTTGTCACCTCTCTTATAGTTGTATTTTTAAGTCACTATTTAATCATGACATCATTAATTCTCTTTTCTTTGTGGATGATGACATTTTTTATTGCATACTACTTAGGAACAAGGACTGTATCCTTTCTTGTTTGTGCCCTTTCTTCAGGATGCATCAAGCAAGGTGCATATTACATAGAAATTCACTGTCAGCTTAATTTTGATTTAGTATTTTCAAAGAGGTAGCCACAAACTTTTTAGGATAGTGCATGTGTAGAAGTACTTACATTTAAGGTTACATAAAATATCTTTTTGCAGAAAGAAACATTTTTAAATTATTATCTGAGTTTTTTAGATAAGGAAAATTGATCTATCAAAGTAAATAGATATAATTTTTGGCTTTATGAGTCTCCTTTCTATGAATAGATATATAAATAAGTAGGTTCCATTGTTTGATATCTACAAGTCATTTTCCTCCTTTTCCTAATAGTACTGCAATTTTATACAAGATGAATATTTTATTAATTGCTTCAGACTTAGAGATTGCATTCCAGTTGAACTTTGAAGTGTAATGAAATCTGTTTTTGGAGGAAGTATGCTAGAATAGTCCTTTTTAATAATTTAGGCTTCCTATTCATTCTCTCCCCTGGAGAAGGAAATGGCAACTCACTCCAGTATTCTTGCCTGGAAAATTTCATGAACAGCGGAGCCTGGTAGGCTATAGTCCATAGAGTGGCAAGAGTCAGACATGACTGAGAGACTGAACAAAACAACAACATTCATTTTCTATTGAATGGTTGTTACTTTCCTAAAAGTAAAATACAGGTTCTTGCAATTAGTTATTGCATCTTTTATTTGATCTATATTAATGAAGAGAAATTCTTCGTTTAGAAAAACCAATAAAATATGTTTATACAAAACAGCTGTTTGTATTTTAGATTATGAAACCATTTAATTGTTCATGGTAGCTTCATATTTGCTCAAACATTACTTCTCTAATTTATGTTTGATAAAATCAGGTCAGGGATAAAGGTAAGGTTATACATTGGTAATTCTCAGACCTTAAATTCAACTGATTAAGTAGTAATGTAGTATCTGAAACCTGGTTTAAAAAGGACAAAATCAATGAATAATGGTTAATTAAACACAGTGCATACTTCTCAGCTAGCTTAATCAACTTTCTGAGGTTCAGATCTATAGTTATTGCCAACTAGCTTTCCACTAGAAGAGAAATTATATTAATGAAAAAATAATTTCTTATATTCTGTCAAAGGGGGGATAAATGTTGATAGTAAAAAAAGAGAGAATGTGTGTGTCCTTGTATCTGTTTATTAAAATTCAGTAATTCACAAAGAATTTGTGATAAGATGTTCCATAGCCACACTTGAATGCATGTAGCAGAGACTCACTGTGGTGGACATACCCTAAATTGACCCCTAATTAATCATACCCTTAAATAATACCCTCCACTTGAGTGCACCAGATCCTGTGGCTTGCACTTAATCAATATAGTATAACAAAAATTGTGGGATGCCTCCCATTATATGAGTCTACATTTTAGTAGACTTCAGCAAGGACTTGTCTTGTTGACCTTGAACAATCAAATATCCATGTTGTGAATTGCCCATGGAGTAGACCATGCAGCAGAGAAATGTGAGGTTTCTAGGAACTCAGAATGGCCCCTGACCTACAGCCAGCAAAAACCAGAAAATTTAGTTCTATAGCTACAAGGAACTGAATCGTTTCAAAGAGGACTTTAGCTACAGAATGGAATGCAGCCTGGCCAACACCTTGACTGTTGTCTTTGAGAAGCTGAGGAAAGGTTGTAGTTAAGTTAGACTCAGACTCATGATACACAAGGTATAAAATTATGCATGTGCTTTTAAACTGCTAAGTTTGTGACAGTATGTTGTTCAGTAATAGAAAATTAATGCATTCATTTAACTTACTGCAATAATATGATGATTCTTTGTGGGCTAAGATAGGAATTCAAAAGTTGGGAAGGACTGAACTTTCTGTGGAAATTTGTAACTCTTATCATGAGTTCCCTGTATCTCTTTGGGTGTATCCTCTGTTCTATGATCTACTGAATAGCTCCCATAACAACTTGAGCTTGCAACAGGCCAATTCTAGTTCAGATTTACTCACATGCTTTTTTTAAATTTTATTTTATTTAACTTTACAATATTGTATTGGTTTTGCCATATGTCAAAATGAATCTGCCACAGATATACATGTGTTCCCCTTCCTGAACCCTCCTCCCTCCTACCTCCCCATACCATCCCTCTGGGTCATCCCAGTGCACCAGCCCCAAGCATCCAGTATCATGCATCGAACCTGGACTGGCGACTCGTTTCATATATAATATTATACATATTTCAATGCCATTCTCCCAAATCATCTCACCCTCTCCCTCTCCCAGAGTCCAAAAGACTGTTTTGTACATCAGTGTCTCTTTTGCTGTGTATACTAATGCATATATATGGAATTTACTCATATGCTTTAAGTGGTGGCTTTCACCAGTAACTGTCTCAATTAACTTTTCCTTTCATTCTTTTAAATCTCAATTGTAAGTTTCAATTCCAAAGCAAGAAAATCTCCTGAGCTATATCATCTTTTCATATCAGATTGTACTTTAATTCATCACCTAGTCTACATACTAACAGCCATTGTGTCAAGCATTTCTCTGTGTTCTAATTGGCCAGGAGACAGTGGGTAAGTGGGTAAAAATCCCATCCATCAATGGTTTTGTCTTGAGGGCCTAGATACTGGGTAGTTTCTTTTAGTAGGTGGTGGAGCTAGTGGTAAAGAACCTGCCTGCCAGGGCAGGAGACATAAGAGATGTGATTCAATCCCTGGGTTGGGAGGATCCCCTGGAGAAGGACATGGCAACCCACTTCAGATTTCTTCCCTGGAGAATCCCATGGATAGAGGAGCTTGATGGGCCACAGCCCATCGGGTCACAAAGAGTCAGACATGACAGAGGTGACTTAGCACACGCAAATGAGAGTAGACCAGTGGTAAATTTCAAAGTTCTAGTAGAGATGATTGAAAAGGTCACAAAATATTTAGGTAGAATGGATTCTATTGAGTTGGCAGACAGCTCACTTGTCTACACTAAATTTCATATAATGAAATATAAGAAAGCATAATACAGAAAAACATAATGACTCCATACAACAATGCTGGAAGACAAGAGAGCCATTAGGATATCACATATTTGGAAAAAGTCAAAGAGCAAGAGAGACAGCACAAGCACACAAGATTAGATGTATTAGAATCTATCATATAGATTCTATGTCTGAATAAGTAAATGGATGTTTCTCCTTCCTATTTGTGCTTTGCAGTAAACAAGAGCTCTATTTCCCTTCTCCTTGAATTGTCTGGTCATGTTTCCTTCTTATTTATTTTTTTTTATTTTGGGATAATTCTATTTTCTTATTTAGTTATAATAGTTCTTTATATATTAGATCAGTAACTTTTTGTCATGTTTTAAACATTTTCAAGACCTAAGTTTATTATCTGTCTTTAGTTCTGTATAATGTTTTCAACTATAGCATTAATAACAGCTACTACTTCTAAGAATAAGTAAATGAAATATACACGTTAATATTTTGGGTTTTGTGTAGCTCAACTTATCAATATTTTACAATTTCTGTTTTGGCTTGTATGCTTGGAGATTTTTTTTCTAATTTGAGATCATATAAACAGTAACTATTTTTTCCTATTTAGTTCTTTTGATTTATGCTTTGATTGTATATATATATTTAATGAATCTAGAATTTATTTTGGTATGTGGTTCATTTATCAAGTTTATATCATATACTAATACATAAAAATATATTTACATATAGTATATAATGATTCTTTAAAATAATCAATTGGCTCCACAACACCTTAAAAACCCCATTCTTTTCTTGTGATTTTAAGTCATTTTTATTATATACATAATTCTTATAGAAATGAAGATTTGGGCGTATTTCTTACTGTGCTCTTTCATTTGTCTATTGTCTTGTATTTTTGCAAATATTCTGGGTTTTTTAAGATCACATAGAATTTTATTCAGGTTTATTAAGTTATAATTGATAAAATTCTAATATATTTTAAGTATGCAATGTGATAGTTTGATATATGATATATTGTAAAAGGATGTCAATCACTGAGTTAATGAGTCAACATTAATTAACTCATACACTGTTTTTAGTTGAAAAAATTTGACATCTATTTTCTTTGCAAATTTCAATTGTACAATACAGTATTATATAGTCATCTTGTCATGCATTAAATCTTCAGACCTCACTCATCTTAAAACTGAAAATGTGTACCCTTTTACTAGCCTCTCTCTATACCCCACCCCCAGTCCCCAGCACTGCAGCCTCTGGCAATTGCAACCATATTCTCTGTTTCTATAAGTTTGACTTTTTGACCCCTTTTTTCCCCAAATTCACATGTAAGTGATACCATGCAATATTTATCTTTCTCTTTCTGGCTGTTTCACTTAGCATAATACCCTCCAGGTTCATTCCATATTGTTGCAAATGACAATACTTTCTTCTTTTTTAAGGTTGAATAATATTCATTCATAGATCAATTTATCAATCAACAGATAGGTTTATAGATATGTATCACATTTTCTGTATTCATCTATCAGTAGAAACTTAAATTGTTTCCACACCTGGGCAATTGTGAATAACACTGCAATGAACATGGGTGTACAGATTTCTCTTTGAGATAGTGGTTTCATTTCTTTGGAATAAATGCCCAAAATTGGGATTGCTAGATCATGTTGTAGTTCTATGTTGTTTTTTTTTTTTTTTTAAGCAATCTCCATACTGTTTTCTATAGTGGCTACAGACATTTCCATTCCCACTAGCAGCATACAGCAGCCTTTTATCCAGCATATAGTACCATTTTCTCCACATCCTCAGTAGCATTTCCTATTGCTTGTCTCTTTGATAATAGACTTCATATCATGTATGAAGTGACATTTTGCTGTGGTTTAATTTGCATTTCCCTGATAGTGGTATGCACAATCTCCATTGCACTTCACTTGTGTTTGGTAATATATTTTTCTTTATTTTGCTCATTCATTGCTTTCTTTCCTTTTTCCTATGTTTTCTTTTTAAAATTCAACTGAGAAAACTTCTGGCTTTTGTACACTTTCATATTATGATAGCACTTAAAGCCCCATAATTGTTCATTTTTCATTAGAGATAATATACTTTAGTAGTATATTTTAATCTTTTTATTCCAATTAGCACTGTACATAGTTTTTTTTTTTTTTTTTTTCTGATTTTGAGTGCCTGAAATATTGCTGCTTATCGTTGTGAGTGTGTGTGTGGCCTTTCTATACTTTATTGCCACTATTTTTGTGTGTGTGAGTAGCTCATCATTTGGGGAAGGCAATGGCACCCCACCCCAGTACTTTTGCCTGGAAAATCCCATGGATGGAGGAACCTGGTAGGCTCCAGTCCGTGGGGTTGCTAAGAGTCGGACACGACTGAGTGACTTCACTTTCACTTTTCACTTTCATGCATTGGAGAAGGAAATGGCAACCCACTCCAGTGTTCTTGCCTGGAGAATCCCAGGGACAGGGGAGCCTGGTGGGCTTCCGTCTATGGGGTCGCACAGGGTCGGACACGACTGAGGCGACTTAGCAGCAGTAGCAGCAGCAGCTCATCATTGGATTAAACGACTCAGAGCTGAGAATATTTTTTTTCTAATAAGAAATTTAATTAATTTTAATTTATCATCACTCATGCCATGCTTAATTTTACTTCTTCCATCTTACAATAAAGCTCTCTTTTTAATGTTTCTTGTCTTATTCCTACTTATACTTTTTATAGACTATTTTTGCTTATTATTATTTTCCATAGTGATTTAAAGGACAGATATTCTAATTTTAATTCCAGAAGTGGTTATCACAAAGCTTTTCAAAGCATTCTCAAATTTATATTGAACTTGTCACAAAGAAAAAAATAAAACATTTTTATTGTCCATTGTAGAAAAGCAGTTAATCACTTTTATTCACCACTTTTCTTCATTTCTTCAATCTTTTATCTATTCTGTGATTAGCACTTTTTTTTTTAAACAGAGACCATCTCTTTCAAACGTAAAATATTATCAGATTTATAGTCATATTTAGAAAAAATATTTGTACTCAGCTCATACATTTAATTGAATCCCTATGCTTAATACATAGTTCCTTCTACAGATAATTTTCTTGGTTGTTAGTTCTTGAATGATTCTTTTTCATCCTCCATCAAGGCATTCAAGTTATATTTTTCAGGAAGCTTAATTTCTGAAAGTTCGAATGTCTGATTATGCCACTCTCTGCTCCTATCTCTTCAGGTATTTCCCATCTCACTCAGAGTAACAGCCAGTCCTTATATGGACATACATGGTCCTCTATGATCTGCAAGCCCTACCTTTGATCTCATCTCTTACCTGCCTCACCTTTTCTCACACCATTTCAGTTGCACTATCTCCCTTACCCCTTAAACATGCCAAGCATGGTTCTGCCACATGATTTTTTGTCTCACTATTCCCTATGACTGGGATGATCTTCCCCAGAGAACTCATCATTTTCTCCCTTACCTAATTCTAATCTCTACTTACATGAAACCATATCAGAGATATCAGATATTCCATTCTGTATAAAATATTAACAGCAATTACCTATCCTTCACCTGGTGTAGTCTTATGTTCTTGCACTGCTTTACTTTTCCTTACAGCACTTACACGATATCATCTGTTTGTTTACTGTGTCTATTTCCTTCCACTGCAAGTAGAGTCTATGAGATGAGGGACATAGTGTGTCAATTTAATTGAGGCATTATTACTGCCTAAGACAGTACCTGACATATGGTAGGGTCTCAATAAATATTTGTTGAATAAAATAAAATGAACTGCTTTCCATGACTTCACATTGGAGAGGCAACTTTTCTTAAATGTAGAGTTTGAGGCAATCTCTTGGGCAATTCTTGACAGGATGTTTTGATGCTAAAGCAACCCATTCAAGTTTCATCATGATGAAACAGAGAGCTTGAAAGGAAGCTACTATTTCAAATTTGTATAGTTTTTTTGATAAATAATTAAACATTCACTCTGTAAACAACTAATAAACATACTCTAGGGACTGGGTGGTATTTTATCACTGAAGACACAGAAATTAATTTGATATTATCTTTTTCTTCAAATAATTCAATAATATTAATAAAATAATAAATGAAAAGTTCAGAGGAGTGAAAATACCCAAGTAAAATACGATTTTCAGTATGAGAGTTTGGAGGAAAATGAGTTCCCCTCTAATATGTGATTAGGAAGTCCAGTGTGAAGTGTGGTGTAAAAAAACAGAAACTTGTTTTCAAGCCTAGTGGAGAGGCTTCATGAAAGCCACTGAATAGTGTGGTGTATTACTTAACTAATTTATAAAATGGTCATAGAAACAGCTAAGTATCTAATTCCCCCAACATATTTCTCTAAATGTAGTGCACTATGCTTCATTCACTTTCACATATGATGTATTTCTGATTTAGGAACTGTATGAGCTACATGGGAAATAGATGGGAAAACAGTGGAAATAGTGTCAGACTTTATTTTTCTGGGCTCCCAAATCACTGCAGATGGTGACTGCAGCCATGAAATTAAAAGACGCTTACTGCTTGGAAGGAAAGTTATGACCAACCTAGATAGCATATTCAAAAGCAGAGACATTACTTTGCCAACAAAGTTTCCTCTGGTGAAGGCTATGGTTTTTCCTGTGGTCATGTATGGATGTGAGAGCTGGACTGTGAAGAAGGCTGAGCTCTGAAGAATTGATGCTTTTGAACTGTGGTGTTGGAGAAGACTCTTGAGCGTCCCGTGGACTGCAAGGAGATCCAACCAGTCCATTCTGAAGGAGATCAGCCCTGGGATTTCTTTGGAAGGAATGATGTTAAAGCTGAAACTCCAATACTTTGGCCACCTCATGCCAAGAGTTGACTCATTGGAGAAGACTCTGATGCTGGGAGGGATTGGGGGCAGGAGGAAAAGGGGACGACAGAGGATGAGATGGCTGGATGGCATCACTGACTCGATGGACGTGAGTCTGAGTGAACTCCGGGAGTTGGTGATGGACAGGGAGGCCAGGCATGCTGCAGTTCATGGGGTCGCAAAGAGTCAGACACGACTGAGCGACTGATCTGATCTGATCTGATGAGCTACATAACTTTTTTTTCAATTATACTTTAATTTCATGACGATGGCAATAGTACTATAATCCAATTATCTTAAATTTTATCACTAGTCAGTATTAATTATGTATGTAATCTCACTTCTTTTCCACAAACCAAAATATGAATCCCATTGGTTCAATGTTTATATTTTATCCCCTCTATTGGAATCTCCAAGGACTACCTTCATCAGATTAGATCAAATTAGATCAGCCGCTCAGTCATGTCCGACTTTTTTTGCGACCCCATGAATTGCAGCATGCCAGGCCTCCCTGTCCATCACCAATTCCTGGAATTCACTCGGACTCACGTCCATCGAGTCAGTGATGCCGTCCAGCCATCTCATCCTCTGTCTGTCCCCTTCTCCTCCTGCCCTCAATCCCTCCCAGCATCGGGTTTTTTCTTCGCATGAGGTGGCCAAAGTACTGGAGTTTCAGCTTTAGCATCATTCCTTCCAAAGAAATCCCAGGGCTGATCTCCTTCAGAATGGACTGGTTTGGATCTCCTTGCAGTCCAAGGGACTCTCAAGAGTCTTCTCCAACACCACAGTTCAAAAGCATCAATTCTTCGGAGCTCAGCTTTCTTCACAGTCCAACTCTCACATCCATACATGACCACAGGAAAAAACATAGCCTTGACTAGACAGACCTTTGTTGGGAAAGAAATGTCTCTGCTTTTGAATATGCTATTTAGGTTGGTCATAATTTTCCTTCCAAGGTGTAAGCGTCTTTAATTTCATGGCTGCAGTCACTACTGGTAGTGATTTTGGAGCCCAGAAAAATAAAGTCTGACACTGTTTCCACTGTTTCCCCATCTATTTCCCATGCAGTGATGGGACTGGATGCCATGATCTTCATTTTCTGAATGTTGAGCTTTAAGCCAGCTTTTTCACTCTCCACTTTCACCTTCATCAAGAGGCTTTTGTGTTCCTCTTCACTTTCTGCCATAAGGGTGGTGTCATCTGCATATCTGAGGTTATTGATATTTCTCCCGGCAATCTTGATTCCAGCTTGTGTTTCTTCCAGTCCAGCATTTCTCATGATGTACTCTGCATATAAGTTAAATAAACAGGGTGACAGTATACAGCCTTGACTTACTCCTTTTCCTATTTGGAACCAGTCTGTTGTTCTATGTCCAGTTCTAACTGTTGCTTCCTGACCTGCATACAGATTTCTCAAGAGGCAGATCAGGTGGTCTGGTATTCCCATGTCTTTCAGAATTTTCCACAGTTTATTGTGATCCACACAGTCAAAGGCTTTGGCATAGTCAATAAAGCAGAAATAGATATTTTTCTGGAACTCTCTTGCTTTTTCCATGATCCAGCAGATGTTGGCAATTTGATCTCTGGTTCCTCTGCCTTTTCTAAATCCAGCTTGAACATCAGGAAGTTCATGGTTGACATATTGTTGAAGCCTGGCTTGGAGAATTTTGAGCTTTACTTTACTAGTGTGTGAGATGAGTGCAATTGTGCAGTAGTTTGAGCATTCTTTGGCATTGCCTTTCTTTGGGATTGGAATGAAAACTGATCTTTTCCAGTCCTGTGGCCACTGCTGAGTTTTCCAAATTTTCTGGCATATTGAGTGCAGCACTTTCACAGCATCATCTGGCAGGATTTGGAATAGCCCAACTGGAATTTCATCACTTCCTCTAGCTTTGTTCGTAGTGATGCTTTCTAAGGCCCAGTTGACTTCACATTCCAGGATGTCTGGCTCTAGGTCAGTGATATCATCGTGATTATCTGGGTCCTGAAGCTCTTTTTTGTACAGTTCCTCTGTGCATTCTTGCCATCTCTTTTTAATATCTTCTGCTTCTGTTAGGTCCATATCATTTCTGTCCTTTATCGAGCCCATCTTTGCATGAAATGTTCCTTTGGTATCTCTGAATTTCTTGAAGAGATCCCTAGTCTTTCCCATTCTGTTGTTTTCCTCTATTTCTTTGCATTGATCACTGAAGATGGCTTTCTTATCTCTTCTTGCTATTCTTTGGAACTCTGCATTCAGATGTTTATATCTTTCCTTTTCTCCTTTGCTATTCACTTGTCTTTTTTTCACAGCTATTTGTAAGGCCTCCCCAGACAGCCATTTTGCTTTTTTGCATTTCTTTTCCATGGGGATGGTCTTGATTCCTGTCTCCTGTACAGTGTCACCAACCTCATTCCATAGGTCATCAGGCACTTTGTCTATCAGATCTAGGCCCTTAAATCTATTTCTCACTTCCACTGTATAATCATAAGGGATTTGATTTAGGTCATACCTGAATGGTCTAGTAGTTTTCCCTACTTTCTTCAATTTAAGTCTGAATTTTGCAATATGGAGTTCATGATCTGAGACAGTCAGCTCCTGGTCTTGTTTTTGCTGACTCTATAGAGCTTCTCCATCTTTGGCTGCAAAGAATATAATCAATCTGATTTCAGAATTGACCATCTGGTGATGTCCATGTATAAAGTCTTCTCTTGCGTTGTTGGAAGAAGGTGTTTGTTATGACCAGTGCATTTTTTTGGCAAAACTCTATTAGTCTTTTCCCTGCTTCATTCCGTATTCCAAGGCCAAATTTGCGTGTTACTCCAGGTTTTTCTTGACTTCCTACTTTTGCATTCCAGTCCCCTATAATGAAAAGGACATCTTTTAAGGGTGTTAGTTCTAAAAGGTCTTGTAGGTCTTCATATAACCCTTCAACTTCACCTTCTTCAGCTTTACTGGTTGGTGGGGCATAGAATTGTATTACTGTGATATTGAATGGTTTGCCTTGGAAATGAACAGAGATCATTCTGTCATTTTTGAGATTGCATCCAAGTACTGCATTTTGGACTCTCTTGTTGACCATGATGTATACTCCATTTCATCTGAGGGATTCCTGCCTGCAGTAGTTGATATAATGGTCGTTGATATTAAATTCACCCATTCCAGTCCATATCAGTTCGCTGAGTCCTAGAATGTCGACATTCACTCTTGCCATCTCTTGTTTGACCACTTCCAATTTGCCTTGATTCATGGACCTGACATTCCAGGTTCCTATGCAATATTGCTCTTTACAGCGTTGGACCTTGTTTCTGTCACCAGTCACATCGACAGCTGGGTATTCTTTTTGCTTTGGCTCCATCCCTTCATTCTTTCTGGAGTTATTTCTCCACTGATCTCCAGTAGCATATTGGGCACCTACTGACCTGGGGAGTTTCTCTTTCAGTATCCTATCATTTTCCTTTTCATACTGTTCATGGGGTTCTCAAGGCAAGAATATTGAAGTAGTTTGCCATTCTCTTCTCCAGTGAACCACATCCTGTCAGATCTTTCCACCATGACCCGCCCATCTTGGGTTGCCCCACGGGCATGGCTTAGTTTCATTGAGTTAGACAAGGCTGTGGTCCTAGTGTGATTAGATTGACTAATTTTCTGTGAGTATGGTTTCAGTGTGTTTGCCCTCTGATGCCCTCTTACAACACCCACCATCTTATTGGGTTTCTCTTTCCTTGGGCATGGGGTATCTCTTCACGGCTGCTCCAGCAAAGCACAGCCATTGCTCCTTACCTTGGATGAGGTGTATCTCCTCACTGCCGCCCTTCCTGACCTTCAATGTGGGATAGCTCCTCTAGGCCCTCCTTCTCCAAATCATTTAAAATACATCATTATTTAATTACTGATGATTGATATGAAAAATAAATACATGTGAATGTATAAAAAAGTCCACATGGCCTTCTTTGGAGAAATGACGTTTGCATTAGAACAGCAGACAGAGGGTCTCAGACAGGAAAAATGCAGATGTGCAGCATGGGGAGTCGTGAAAATAGTTGTTAAAGGTAGACTCAGCTACAAAATAAGACTGAAAATAAAGGAGGGAGGTAATGGAGATTTTGTTCTTTACCCTGAATTCACTGAAACATCACTAAAGGGTTTTCAACAAGATGGTGATTTAATGAGATTTAGAGAGATCGTTCTGACTGCTATTTAGAAGAGGAAACTGATGTGTTGGGGAGAGAATTAAATTTGGAAGCACAGTTAGGAGACAGATACAGTCATTCTTGTGAGACATGTTGGTTGGCTAGACTTGGGTTTTATGACTCAAGGTACATTTAGAATGTGGTTTACAGCTTTTGGTGGTCATTTGAAAATAAGGATATACCAGAGAAGAAAAATTCAGGTCGAGTGATAGGTTTATGGCTTCTACAACTAGACAGAGAGTAGGGGCAGCAAATTAAATTCAGTTTGGGCCATGCTGAATTTGGAAGAGATGAAACTGGCATTATTGAACCCACAGTTCAACATACAAGTCAGTAGCTCAGAAAAAAAAGTGACAAGTTAGAGAAAGATTGGGGAGTCATCAGCATATATATGTGCTATTTAATGCTTCAACACTAAATGAGGCTACCTAAAAAGGATGATTATATCATTTATTGTCCAAACCCAGACTCTTTTGAGAGATGGAGAGGATACTATTAAGAATTATACCAGAATGGCAAGCATAAACCAGAATTGTCTTGTGTCAATCATGACTGTCCTTGGCAAAAATATTTAAAGGTCAAACAGAGAAAGTAACAAAGTGCAGTCAATAAGAAAGGTGGACAGTCAGGGAAGTACAGTGTCACAGAAGACAAATGCTGCTGTGAGGTCAAGTGACTCCCCATGATTAAATAAAGTTATTTGTTGTATGATTCCATAGCACCTGGTACATTTTTTTAAATTACATTTATTATGACTGCAAAGATATGATTTAATTGATATCTGTCTTTCTATCTTGGAAAGCAGTACCTGGTATATGATTGTTAATAAATATTTGTTGAATGAATGGAGAATGATGAAACAATAATATCCACTGAATTTAGCCAACAAAAATCATCAGTGCCCTTTTCATAAACAGTTTGGATAAACTAGTCAGGAACTGAGTGAGTTTGCATTTAGAAGTGAATGGAAAAAAGGAAGATGGTAAAAAAAAAAAAAAAAAGGAAGATGGCAACATTGGCTAAATGGACACTTGTTCTAAGTGAGTTGATTGTTCCTTTGGGTCCTGGGAAAATGTCAGGTTTTTTTTTTTTTTTTTTTTTTTTTTAAGTGACTTCACTAGATAAGGGCATATATTCCTCATTTATGAGCTTTTAGATGGCTATGATGTGCTTTCCATATATGTTATATATTTTGCTTAGAGTTTGCTTTGGTCTTTTAAGAGTATAATATTTTTTTTCTGTTCCTGTTTTATTAGAAATTTTATTTTTATGAAATTTGCCCTAATCTTCTGTAGAAACACTGAAACTAACTACCAGCAATTTACTGAAAGTCACATACCAATAACTTGATCTCATATTATTTCTGTTACTACATTCTCCAGCTTGTGTTTCAGATGTATCTGAAACAAAAAAAGAAGAAACATATCACTTCTCAATGGTATACATACACGAATATAATTTTGTGCCTGAATAATGGAAGTTGATTTCCTCTAAATGAGTCAAGCCAGTATCTGGGGGAAAAAAAAAATAAGAGAGAGAGAGAGATTCCAATAGAACACGAAAGTGTATAGCTATGTAAATAGAGTACATTCCCTCCTTTAGGGATATATCAGCATCTTAGAGATGGTTTGCGGTTTAAGTCAATGCAATTACTGCTTTACCTAGCTATCAATTTATTGCAGTTCCAAGGACAATGTGATATTATATTTTATTTCTTTTAAAATATTTATTTCTGTGTTGATGATTTTAAGTCAACATCAAAAATTGCTTTTCCATCTTTCAGTTTCCTATATCACTATTAATAATAAAGATGTCTTTGTTTTTATTTTTAATCATCATGTAATCAATTAATAGAATATTAATAGAAGCTGTCAGTTTCTTAGCTCTTTATACCACTGTCTATTTAGTCATTCATCAAAGCTCTACATTTAGATATTGTCCTGCTAGATTACCTCTGTTAAGTACTTTGGTATTTTGCAAACAATTAATTAACCTTTTGAACCTCATTAAGGAATAGTAAGGAGGAAAATAATTACTGAGTCTGGAATTTGGTCAGACCACTGAGGCTAATACATTATTATTAGGAAAGAAAAAACAACAACCTTTAATCTTTTTAATGACTACAGATGATCACAGCATATTGTGTTAAATATTTGTTTAAGAGAACCCATATTGAAATAGAGGGATCCAATAAAGGGCCAGGTCACAGACTCAGCATAACCCAGAGGAAAATGGCCACCTCAAATTCACTAGCTCCAATCGTTGCTGCAGTAGGAGTGGCTACAAATGGCATCTTAAACCTATATATATACCACTTCACAGTTTGCAGAAGTTTACACAGTTTGCACAGTTTGCTGTCACCTACATTATTTCAGTTTATCTTTGAAACAATTCCTTGAGGTACATAGCTCAATATTATCATCTTTATTTCAGAGACAAATAAAGTGTCAAAAAAATAATGTCTTAAGTATCACTAAACTATTTAATGTTGAAGCCCAGATTCAAACAGTGAATACCCCTTTGCAGTTTTTCTGACGACACAACATGATGGTTGTGTATTATTAACCAAGGATTCTCTCTGAACTCAATGTAATCACTTTTCCTTCATAAGCCTCAGTCTGAATTTAATAAGAAGTGGCATTAGGACAGCTCTGAAGAACATTTTTAGCTCTGATGGCCTGCAGATCTATGCAAAGTACCCACGCTTGGCCTCTCAGGATTCATCAGGTCTTAGAACATAAGATTTGGCTTGCTCTGAGTGACCTCCTAAACTTGCTATGTGTTACCTAAACATCCCCACAAAAACATTATGAGCACACCTATAAAATTTGACAGTCAAATCTTTACTGAGTATTAACTACCTAAAAAACTATGTGCTCAGAATTGAGGCAAGGAAAAGAAGAATAGAAACTAAGAAGTTTGTTCTCTAGGTAGGGAACTCAATTAAACTGAGAAGTTGTCAGGTTTCTTTTTTCATAAGTTGTAACTTGTTGAGAGATGAGAGAGTGGAAAGGGTCAAGGAAAGAGAGAGTAGGATACAGGCATCAGAGAGATGAGGATGCATATGTGTGTGGTACTAAAAAGAGCTGAGATTAAGAGAAAAAAAATTGTGCTGTACTATGTAAAAGGAGATAGAAGATCCACTTAGAAGGGACAGCAAAACAGAAATAGGAGACAAAAATAGTTACCCACAGCTTAATAGGATAGAAAATGAGTTGACTGTCAGGCCTGTGACAGAGGAAAGGAAAACTGTCTCCCTACTCTGAATTTTGGGAATTCGGGAAATTGGATTTTGTTTAGTTGTCAGATTTAGCAAATAAGTTTACATGGTACTCAGTTAAATAGGAATTTTTGATAAAAACCAAATATGTTCTTAATGCATCTTCTCTGCAATTTTGGGGACATTTATATTCAAAAATCATTTGTTGTTTATCTGAAAATTCAAGTTTAACTGATTACCTTGTATTTTTTTTTTTTTTTTTAATATAGCAACCTATTAACAGGAGAAATGTTACCTAAGAGCACTACTGTTGCTGGGAGGCAAAGCAATCCCCCCAATACTGTAGCAGATGGTGGGGCAGGGAGGAGGGTGGTGAGTCACCCTCCCCAGTTTCCAGCTTTAAGTTCCACTACATGGAGACCTCGAAGACATGACTTAATTTACCAGGACTTAGTTTCCTGTTTGTAATATTGTATATGGTGATGCTAAATCAGCTTCCCTGGGGCATTGTGCACATTAAATGAGTATACACATGTATAGACACTTATAGAAGAGGGATACACAGATATTTCATATAATGATATATATATATATATAATATATATATATATAATATATGTAAACAGTCTCTGGAATGTAGTAATTGTTCCATAAAATTTAACCCTCATTATCCAAATATCTCATGATAATGAGCTTTCTCCTGAGTAACACCCAGAAACAGCTTATGGAGCACATTAGAATTTCCTGAGGATCCCATATATTTGAAGGACAAGCCAGAACTTCCAGCTGTCAAATGGACACAGATTATTTTAATTTGAAAATTAAAAGGAAGTAGGCACTTAAAACTTGATGACATCTGAGTTATTCATTCTTTCTTGGCTAACAATACTGATTAATTTATTCCTCCCTTTATCCATCCATTTAACAGCTTTCATTAAGCAGTTAGTATAGTACTTGGTGCACAATGATTGTTCAGTATATTAGTCCTTATCAAGAGATCATTTAATTATTACAAACTGTGCTAAGATTATTATGAAGGCCTTTTGCTAAGAGAGTAGGTGACAAGGTTTATATCAGACCTGATGAGGAATATCAAGACAGTGATATTTTTGCTAAGCTTTGAAGCATGGATACCAGTAAGCCAGTCAAAGTTTAGTGGGAAGAGTATTCCAAGTAGATATAAAGGTTATTCAAAGACCTGGATGTGGGAAATAAGGTACCCACAAGAACCTATCTGGGGAAGTAGGGAAATTAGATTGGAATTTTCATAGAATGAAAGGAAGAATCAGGTCATGCAAAGTCTTGTAGGTGTGAAGACTTAGGGACTTTTTGCCAAAGATCAGAAGAAAAAAAAAATAGTGACATTGTCAGGTCTTTGTTTCTAAAAGATCCTTCTAGCTGCTGGGATAGTAATTTGGAGTGGCATCTGGATTATAAACATTTAGATGTTAAATATTTTAAATATTTCTCATTCTACTTTTCTTAGCCTGACTTTGAAGAGCTTATGTAATGCACTTTTAACTTGTTACCTTCAACAAATTCCCTAACCTATTTGGAATGCCTGCCCCCAAGCTTGATGTGTGTCTATCTGACCTGTGAATTGAAGCAATGCTCAGAGCCACCTTCTCAATGAGCCTCTTAACTACAAGTAGTAGCATGCTTTTGAGTTCTCAGAAAACAGGTTTTGTGACTTTCTTTAGGCATTGTTTATTTTTTACATATACATGTATCTATGCTTTTTAAAAATTCTTTTCCCATTTAGGTTATTAGAGAATACTGAGCAGAGTTGGTCCCTGTTGCTTATCTGTTTTAAATATAGCAATGTGTACATGTCAATCTCAACCTCCCAATCTATCCCTCCCTCCCACTTCTCCCAGCTAGTAACAATAAGTTCATTCTTTAAGTCTGTGAGTTTGGTTCTGTTTTGTAAATAAGTTCATTTGTATCATTTTTTAAGATTGTGCATATAAATGATATTATATGATATTTTTATTTCTCTGTCTGAGTTACTGAGATACCTAGGTGACTCAATGGTAAAGAATCTGCCTGATGATGAAGAAGACACAGGAGATATGGGTTGATCCCTGGGTCGGGAAGATCCCCTAAAGAGGGAATGGTAACCCACTCCAGTATTGTTGCCTCAAAAATCCCAAGGACACAGAAACCTAGTGGGCTACAGTCTGTGGGGTCACAAAGAGTTGGATACGACTAAACATGTCTGAGTTACTTCATTTATCATAAGCTCCAGGTCCATCCATGTTGGTGCAGTTCAGTTCAGTTCAGTTCAGTCACTCAGTAACATCTGACTCTTTGTGATCCCACAGACTGCATAACGCCAGGCTTCCCTGTCCATCAGTAACTCCTGGAGCTTACTCAAACTTATGTCCATCAAGTCAGTGATGCCATCCAACCATCTCAACCTCTGTTGTCCCCTTCTCCTCAGGCCGTCAATCTTTCCCAGCATCAGGGTCTTTTCCAGTGAGTCAGTTCTTCACATCAGGTGGCCAAAGTATTGAAGTTTCAGCTTGAGCATCTGTCTTTCCAATGAATATTCAGGACTGATTTCCTTTAGGATGGACGGTAGGATCTCCTTGCAGTCCAAAGGACTCTCAAGAGTCTTCTCCAACACCACAGTTCAAAAGCAGAAATTCTTTGGTGCCTAGGTTTTTTTATGGTTCAACTCTTACATTCATACATGACTACTAGAAAAACTATAGCTTTGACTAGTCAGACATTTGTTGGCAAAGTAGTGGCTCTACTTTTTAGTATGCTGTCTAGGTTGGTCATAACTTTTCTTTCAAGAAGCAAGTGCCTTTTAATTTCATGGCTGCAATCACCATCTGCAATGATTTTGGAGCCCAAAAAAATAAAGTCCGTCACTGTTTCTATTGTTTCCCATCTATTTGCCATAAACTGATGGGACCAGATGCCATGATCTTAGTTTTTTGAATGTTGAGTTTTAAGCCAGATTTTTCACTCTCCTTTTCCACTTTCATCAAGAGGCTCTTTAGTTCTTCAAATTCTGTCATAAGAGTGGTGTCATCTCCATATCTGAGGTTATTGATATTTCTCCCAGAAATCTTGATTCCAGCTTGTGCTTCATTCAGCCCAGCATTTCTCATGATGTACTTTGAATATAAGTTAAATATGTAGGGTGACAATATACAGACTTGACATAGGCTCCTTTCCCGATTTGAAACCAGTCTGTTGTTCCATGTCCAGTTCTAACTGTTGCTTCTTGACCTGCATACAGATTTCTCAGGAAACAGGTCAAGTGGTCTGGTATTCCCATCTCTTTTAGAATTTTTCACAGTTTGTTGTGACCCACACAGTCAAAGGCTTTGGGATATTTAATAAAGCAAAAGTGGATGTTTTTTTTTTTGGAACTTTCTTGCTTTTTGATGATACAGTGGATGTTGGCAATTTGATCTCTGATTCCTCTGCCTTTTGTAAATCCAGCTTGAATATCTGGACGTTCACAGTTCATGTACTGTTGAAGCCTGGCTTGGAGAATTTTGAGCATTTCTTTGCTAGTATGTGAGATGCGTGCAATTGTGTGCTAGTTTGAACATTCTTTGGCATTGCTTTCTGGGGATTGGAATGAAAAGTGACCTTTTCCAGTACTGTGGCCATTGGTGAGTTTTCCAAATTTGCTGGCATATTGTGTTCAGCACTTTCACAGCATCATCTCTTAAGCTGGCATATTGTTTTTAGCACTTTCACAGCATCATCTTTTAGGATATGAAATAGCTCAACTGGAATTCTATCACCTCCACTAGATTTGTTCGTAGTAATGCTTTGTAAGGCCCACTCAACTTCACATTCTAGGATGTCTGGCTCTAGGTGAGTGATCACACTATTGTGGTTATCTGGGTCGTGAAGATCTTTTTGTATAGCTTCTTCCATGTATTTTGCCACCTCTTCTTAATATGGTCTGCTTGTGTTAGGTCCATACCATTTATGTCTTTTATTGAGCCCATCTTTGCATAAATGTTCCCTTGGTATCTCTCATTTTCTTAAAGAGATCTTTAGTCTTTGCCATTCTTTTGTTTTCCTCTATTTCTTTGCATTGATCACTGAGGAAGGCTTTCTTATCTCTCCTTGCTCTTCTTTGGAACTCTGCATTCAAATGAGTATATCTTTTCTTTTCTCCTTTGTCTTTATCTTCTTCTCTTTTCTCAGCTATTTGTAAGGTCTCCTCAGACAACCATTTTGCCTTTTTGCAAGTGATATTATTTGATTCATTTTAATTACTGAGTAATATTTTATTGTACATATGTACCACCTTTTATTTATCCTTTTTTCTGTAGATGTACATTTAGGTTGCTTCTACGTCTTGGTATTGTAAACAGTGCTGCAATGAATATTGGGGTACAAATATCCTTTTGAACTATGGCTTCTCTAGATATATGCCCAGGAGGGAGATTGCTGGATCATATGGTAGCTCTATATTGGTTTATTAAGACACCTTACTGTTCTCCCCATGAACAGTATGAAAATACAGAAAGATATGACACTGAAAGATGAACACCCCAAGGTCAGTAGATGTCCAATATTCTACTGGATAAGAGCAGAGAAAGAGCTCCAGAAGAAATGAAAAGGCTTATCCAAAGCAGAAACGATGCCCAGTTGTGGAATTGTCTGGTAGTTAAAGTCCAATGCTGTAAATAACAATATTGCATAGGAAACTCAAATGTTAGATCCTTGAATTGAGGGATATAATTGGCAGTGGTCAAACAGGAGATGGTAAGAGTGGACACTGATATTTTAAGAATCAGTGAACTAAAATGGACTGAAATGGGTGAATTTAATTCAGACGACAGTTGTATCTACTGCTGTGGACAAGAATACCTTAGAAGAAATGGAGTAGGCCTCATAGTCAACAAAAGAGTTTGAAATGCAGTACTTGGGTGCCATCTCAAAAATGAGAGATTGATCTCAGTTTGTTTCCAAGGCAAACCATTCAACATCACAGTAATCTAAGTCTATGCCTCAACAACTGATGCCAAAGAAGATAAACTTAAATGGTTCTATGATGACCTACAAGATCTTCTAGGGCTAATTCCAGAAAAAAAAAAAAAAAAGATGTCCTTTCCATCATAGGGGACTAGAATGCAAAAGTAGGAAGTCAAGAGATACCTGGAATAACAGGCAAGTTTGGCCATGGAGTACAAAATGAAGCAGGGCAAAGGCTAAGAGTTTTGCCAAGAGAACGCACTGATCATAGCAAACACCCTCTTCCAACAACACAAGAGATGACTATACACAGAGACATCACCAGATATCAATGCTAAAATCAGATTGATTATATTCTTTGTAGCCAAAGATGGAGAAGCTCTGTACAGTCAGTAAAAACAAGATGTGGAGCTGACTGTGGCTTAGATCAAAAACTCTTACTGCCAAATTCAGACTTAAATTGAAGAAACTAGGGAAAACCCCTAGACAATTTAGGTATGACCTAAATCAAGTCCCTTATGATTATACAGTGAAAATGACATATAGATTGAAAGAATTATATTTGATAGAGTGCCTGAAGAACTATGGACAGAGGTTTGTAACATTCTACAAGAGGTGGTGACCAAAACCATCCCCAAGAGAAAGAAATGAAACAAGGCAAAATGGTTGTTTGAGGAGGGCTTTCACACTGTGGTGCTGGTGAAGACTCCTGAGAACCCCTTGGACAGCAAGGAGGTCAAACTAGTCAGACCTAAAGGAAATCAACTCTGAATATTCACCAGAAGGACTGATATTGAAGCTGAAGATCCAATACTTTGGCCACCTGATGCAAAGAGCAAACTCATTGGGAAAGACCCTAATGTTGGGAAAGACTGAGGGAAAGAGAAGGGGCTGACAGGGGATGAGATGGTTGGATGGCATCATAGACTCAAAGGGCATGAGTTTGAGCAAGCTCCAGGAGACAGTGAAGGAGAGGGAAGTCTGGTATGCTGCAGTCCATGGATCTCAAAAAGTCATACACCTTGAGGGACCAAACAGCAACAAGAAAAACTGTTCTCCATAGTGGCTTTACCAATTAATATTCTGACCAACAGTGTAGGAGGGTTCCTTTATCTCCACATCCTCTCTAGCAATTATTGCTTGTAGATTTTTTGATGATGGCCATTCTTACTGGTGTGAGGTGAAATCTGATTTTAATTTTGATTTGCGTTTCTCTAATAATTAGTGATGTTGGGCATCTTTGTTGAAGTCCTTTAATGGACCAGAACCTGGTGGTCTGGAGTCGACTGATAAGAAAGTAAAGGAGAGAGAAAGAGGCTGATATTCCTTGGTTTATGCAGAAAGCCAATAAAGTCCCTGACACGGGGCTTGCTCTGTTCACAGAGGCCTCAGGTGCCCTCTCGATGTGGTGAAGGCACAGAGTACCTTCTCTAGAGGGTCTTAGAAGCCTGGGCAGGAAAGTGAACTGAGCGAGCCTTTGTGCTCCAAAGAAATAGTCTGAGGGGGTAGGGGGGTAGAGAGAGAGAGAGAGAAAGACATGGAGACCAAAGCTTTGATGAAGCAAAGGTGTTTTATTCAACATTGTGTAGGTATCTATACTGTCTTACAAGATAGCTATTTTCAGTAGAGATAAAATCAAAACTTAGAAGGAAACATGAGGTCATCCATATGAAAGAATGTTGTAAATAATCACTTTTACCATATGGTTCATAAAAAGGAAGAGGGTACTTATCACCATACAGAAAAACTAACAAAGGAAATGCCTGGATTCCTCAGCTCCCTCCCGGGAAAGGCTTGTCTCTCCTCTTAATTCCGGAATATTCAGGAATTAATAAGGAACAGAGGATTCCTGACAGACCCAAAACAGCACACAGGAAGCCTTCTGTTAAATGCTTCCTGACAATTCCCCTTATTTTATTATATTTGAAAAAAAAAAAAAAAAAGTCCTGACCAAATGAGTTTGGTTACTATTAACCAGCCTTATAGAAAGGCAACGGTAAACAACAAATATAATAATGAAGACAATCACCAAAGTTACAGTTCCAGACCCGATACTGTGGGTAATACTTTGAAACCATCGTTGTGTGTCTAGCCCGGATAATTTGTTCAGCGAAAGTTTCCAAATTAGGGGAAGAGGGCAGATTTTTGGAGGTTTTTTTTTTTTTTTAATTAACTTTCTTAGGGCAGTCCCTTTTTATTTTTTTAAATTAAATTTATTTATTTTAATTAGAGGCTTATTACTTTACAGTATTGCATTGGTTTTGCCATACATCAACATGAATCCACCATGGGTGTACACGTGTTCCAAATCCTGAACCCCCCTCCCACCTCCCTCCCCATACCATCCCTCTGGGTCATCCCAGTGCATCAGCCACAAGCTTCCTGTATCCTGCATCGAACCTGGACTGGCGATTGTCCTTTTTACATGGTTCTTATCTCCACATGTAAAGCATCCTTCATTTCCCTTTATTAAGGCAGAAACCATTGTTTCAGCTAGCATTGCATCTTTTGAGTTTCTGATCCTAGATTGTGACAAGCCTTCAAATAATCAATAATAATCCCTGTCTCATGAAATGGAGCTATAGCTTTTTGACATTCCTGAATTGCATTTTCATAAGCAAGTAATTTCTCTAGTTGCCTTTTGGCTTCTTCTCCAATTACAGTATGTGAAATGGCAGTTTGTAATCTACCTAAAAAATCAGCATATGTTACATTGGGCCCCTGTAATATTTTAGTATAGCTACCTGTAGGCTCCCCTTGAGGAGTAATTCGATCCCAAGCCTCAAGGGCCACTGTTTCTAATTGTTCATGAAACAAGGGAGGGCACTGTATTTGAGCTTCTATACCATCAAATTGTCCTGTGCCAGTTAGCATTTCAAAAGTGATTTGATCTTGAGTCGTGCCAGTTTGAGCATTTCTGTCAGCATGTTCTCTGGCTATATCATGAAACCACATCATCCATTGAAGATATTCTCCTGGATTAAGGAGAGCTTTTATTAAAGTTCGCCAATCATGGGGAATAAAATTTCCAATAGAGGATGTTATAGAATTTAGAAGTACTTTAGCAAAAGGTGAATGTGGCCTGTACATATTTATAGCTTTTTAAATTTGTTGCATGTGATAGAAGTTAATACCCTCATATTGAAGTATTATGTGTCCTTGAATGTCAGGATTTCTTAAAACTGGAAAGGCAGAGAAACCATAAGCTTCAGAGACCTCTGATTGCAAAGCCAGAAATTCAGAGAGCCTCTGTTGTGAAGGAGAGTGAGTAGGTAAATTATTATTCAGAAAGGTGTTGTTGGTTTTAATATCAAAAGGTGTCTTAGGGGAGTAGTTGCCAGAACCATTCGGTTCTAGCAAGGGAGAGATGTTGGGATTTGTGTCCACTGGCAGGGGAGGAGCACTTGGAACAACCAGGGAAGGGCTTGTAGGAAAATTCTGAAATATTTTATGTTGTTCTAATCAGGCCTTTGATAAAGTATCAACATGTAATTCATATTCATGTAATAAGAGTTCTGCTTTTTGCTGAGTGGTAAGAGGGCTAGAATTACCTTGTAATTGCAAAATCATGGCTTTAATACTAGCCCACAGGGGCCAAAAATCTATCGGGATATTTTTTCTCTGTCTGGTGGCACGTTCAACATTCTCTATGGGCTGGTGCCAAATTTCTAAATCAAAACTACCTTCTTCAGGGAACCAAGGGTTACATTCAACCACTGTCTGAAGGCAAGCCTCTATTCACTGAAAATCCCTGAACTTTAAATAAGTGCTGAAGTAAAGTAGAAAAATGATGGGGCTTTCTAGCCATTTGACCCATGTCTTAGTACTTATTGGACTCAATAGGCCCTCGAGGTCACTCCATCCGATGTACCAACTGTACCAGGTCCCTGTTCAGGCGCCACTTGTTGAGGTCCTTTAATGGACTGGAACCTGGTGGTCCGAAGTTGACTGATAGGAAAGTAAAGGAGAGAGAAAGAGGCTGATATTCCTTGGTTTATGCAGAAAGCAAATAAAGTCCCTGACATGGGGCTTGCACTGTTCACGGAGGCCTCAGGAGCCCTCTCGATGGGGTGAAGGCACAGAATACCTTCTCTAGAAGATCTTAGAAGTCTGGGCAGGAAAGTGAACTGAGAGAGCCTCTGTGCTCCAAAGAAATAGCCTGAGAGAGGGGGCGGGGAGAGAGAGAGAAAGCAAGACATGAGGACCAAAGCTCTGATGGAGCAGAGGCATTTTATTCAACATTTTGTAGGTATTTATACTGTCTTACAAGATAGTTATTTTCAGCAGAGATAAAATCAAAACTTAGAAGGAAACATGAGGTCATCCATATGAAACAGAGAGTGAGGGTTGTAAATAGTCACTTTTACCATATGGTTCATAAAAAGGAAGAGGGTACTTATCACCGTACAGAAAAACTAACAAAGGAAATGCCTGGATTCCTCAGCCCCCAGGAGAGGCTTGCCTTTCCTCTTAATTCTGGAATATTCAGGATTTAATAAGGAATGGAGAATTCCTGACAGATCCAAAACAGCACACAGGAAGCCTCCTGTTAAATGCTTCCTGACACATCTTTTCATGTGCCTCTTAGCCATCTGTGTGCTTTCTTTGGATAAATGTTTATTTAACTCTTTGGCCCAATTTTTGCTTATGCTGTATTTTTTTTTTTAACCACATGAACTGTTTTAAATTTTGGAGATTAATCCCTTCTTTTCACATCATTTGCAAATTTCTTTCTTAAAAAGCATTCTAGATATAAAACCCATCCTTAACTGGACTTTCACTGGACTGTCAGTTCCTTGAAGGCAATTGCTAATGTTCTCTATCAACTTCCTGAATATGCTACATGTACAGTACAATTGTGTCAGCAAATAAGTCAGTAAATACTTATTCTCTATTCAAATGAATGCAAAATAAAAGCAAAATAAAGGTCTAAATTGGCATAATTTATTTTTAATCTCAGTGCCCTCTATTACTGATCATTTTTTTTAAAGTAAGGCTAAGTTTTATTACTTTCAATGTAAAATAATTTGTAATATTCTGAGGCTTTGTGAATAAAAGAACAATTCTTTCTTTTTTAAAAATTCAAATTTTTATACAATTTTAAGGGTTACTTTCCACTTACAATTATTACAAAATATTGAATATATTCCCCATACTGTATGATACATCTTTGGCCTTTTTTTTTTTTTTTTTTAAGGATTGTTTCGTTTTTGCCTGAATGGGACCAATTTATATTCAGAGGTCTATCCATGTGCTTGACTGCACAGGACAAGAGAGTTTTTCCAATCTCTTCCACATATACATAGATATATTTAATACATGAATATATATAATGAATATAATATTCATTGGAATGACTGATGTTGAAGGTGAAACTTCAATACTTTGGCCACCTGATGTGAAGAGCTGACTCATTTGAAAAGACCCTGATGCTGGAAAGATTGAAGGCAGGAGGAGAAGGGGACGATGGAGGATCAGATGGTTGGATGGCATCACCAACTCAATGGGCATGAGCTTGAGTAAACTCTGGAGTTGGTGATGGACGGATGGCCTGGTGTGCTGGAGTCCATGGGGTCGCAAAGAATAGAACACCATTGTGTAACTGCACTGCACTGAACTGAATCTTTAAAGGTGGTGTAAGAATGGAATAGTGTAATGTGTAATTATCTATCCTAGGTTCAAGTTCCAGATAACTACCTATTATTATGCATTAACTTTTATCAAGTCTTTAGTAACCATGTCTATAATTCTACAAGAATATAGGTTAGTAAACCAGGTCCATAATTCTATAAGACAGACATTTTTGATATTCATGAGGTTATGTGCTGTATGTCCAACCTCATCCTTCTGTCACACACACATCATCAACATCATCATCATTCATCATCCTTTTCCATAATCCACAGCTCAAGTGAGAGAATACCCATGCTCAAAATTATGTAATCCTTTTTGAGTTTATTGTTTTCTTCTGGAGACTACATATTAAAAATTGAAGGAAAGGACATCAGGATATCCCTCTGGATGCCTGCACCTGAGTAGTACATTTCCAACTATAAATGTATGATGCCACGAATAACTTTTCTATTGAATTTCCTTTAAGATTTTTATGACATGAACCATTTATAAAATCATTTGTTACACTGTTGTTTTGGTCCAGGGTTTTGGATGTGCCGCATGTAGAATCTTATCTTCTCAATCAGGGATCAAACCTACACCCCTGCATTGGAACGCAAAGCCTTAATTTCTGGACCACCAGGAAAGTCCTTAGGAAGAATTTTTAAACAACTACTATTTTGCCATACCTCCTTAATAGAAACTGATGGGGGAGGGATTTAGAAAAGATTATATGTAACTCTTGCTATCCAGCTGGTTAGTATTTAGTCTTCTTAAGATGTACCAATATCAATAATTTTAATCTGTAATTTATGAAAAACAGCTGGGACTTTTGTTGTTCATTTTGTCATCCCTTCCCATGCCCTTTAGAGATGATAGTGTATAAGTTCTCACTCCTAAGTTTGGTCCAGCAGATGAAAATTTTGAGATAGTTTCTCCATGAGGTTGCCATAACAAAATATGCATTGAGTTCTCTAAATCAATTTGTCAAAGATTTGAAAAAATAACTATCCAAATTTATCACCAAAAATGAAAGTCAGATATTGCATGTCACTTTAACTAGGACTAGCAATTCACAACTGATGTTTCTCTGATATGCCAAAACCATTTTAGCATCTTTGTTGTTGTTCAGTTGCTAAGTACTGTTCAACCTTTGTGATCCCACGAACTGCAATGCAACAGCTTTCCCTGTCATTCACTATCTCCCAGAGTTTGGCAAATTCATGTACATTGAGTCAGTGATGCTATTTAACCATCTCATCCTCTGCTTCCCCCTTCTCCTTTTTCCCTCAACCTTTCCCAGAATAAGGGTCTTTTCTAATAACTCCACTCTTTGCATCAGGTGGCCAAAGTATTGGAGCTTCAGCTTCAGCATCAGTCCTTCCAATGAATATTCAGGGTTGATTTCCTTTAGGATTTACTGGTTTCATCTCCTTGCTGTCCAAAGGACTCTCAAGAATCTTCTCAAGCACCACAAATCAAAAGCATCAATTCTTCAGCACTCAGCCTTCTTGATGGTCCAACTCTTACATCCATGCATGAATACTGGAAAAATGATAGCTTTGTCTATATGGACCTTTGCCAGCAAAGTGATGTCTCTGTTTTTTAATATGCTATCTAGGTTTATCATAGGTTTTCTTCCAAGGAGGAAATATCTTTTAATTTCATGGCTATAGTCAACATCCAAGAAAATAAAATCTGTCACTGCTTATACTTTTCCTCTTTCTATTTGCCATGATGTGATGGGACTGGTTGTCATAATCTTAGTTTTTTGAATGTTGAGTTTTAAGGCAGCTTTTTCACTTGTCTTTCACTTTCATCAAGAGGCTCTTTAGTTTGTCTTCACTTTCTGCATTAGAGTGGTATCATCTGCATATCTGATGTTGTTGATATTTCTCCCAGCCATCTTGATTCCAGCTTGTGCTTCATCCAGCCCAGCATTTCACATGATTAAATAAGCAAGGTGACAGTATACAGCCTTGATGTACTCCTTTCCCAATTTGGAATCAGTTCATTGTTCCATGTCTGGTACTGACTATTGGATCTTGACCTACATACAGGTTGCTCAGGAGATAAGTAAGGTGGTCTGGTATTCCCATCTCTTTAAGAATTTTCCACAGTTTGTTGTGATCCACACAGTCAAAGTCCTTAGATTAGTCAGTGAAGCAGAAGATGTTTTTCTGGAATTCCCTGGCTTTCTCTATGATGTAATGAATGTTGGTAATTTGATCTCAGGGTCCTCTGCCTTTTCTAAATTCAGCTTGTGCATCTGGAAATTCTCAATTCACACACCACTGAAGCCTATCTTGAAGGATATGGGACATAACCTTGCCAGCATGTTAAGTGAGTGCATTGATAGTTTGAACATTCTTTGGCACCATGCTTCTTTGGGATTTGAATGAAAAAAACTGACCTTTTCCAGTCCTGTGGCCACTGCTGAGTTTTCCAAATTTGCTGACCTATTGCGTGCAGCACATTAACAACACCAGCTTTTAGGATTTGAAATAGCTCAGCTGGAATTCCATCACCTCCACTAGCTTTGTTGGTAGGAATGCTTCCTAAGACCCACTTGACTTCACACTCCTGGATGTTTGGCTGTAGATGAGTGACAACACCATCATGGTTATCCCAGTCAGTAAGAACTTTTTTGTATTGTTCCTCTGCGTATTTTTGCCACCTCTTCTTACTCTCTTTTGCTTCTATTAGTTCTATACCATTTCTGTCCTTTACTGTGCCCATCCTTGCAAGAAATGTTCCCTTGATATCTCCAATTTTCTTGAAGTGATTTTTAGTTTTTCCCATACTATTGTTTTCTTCTATTTCTCTGCATTGTTCACATAAGAAGACTTTCTTATCTGTCCTTGCTATTCTCTGGAACTCTGCTTTCAGTTGGGTATATCTTTCCTTCTCTTCCTTGCTTGTCAGTTCTATTCATTCCTCAGCTATGTGTAAAGCCTTCTCAAAAAACCACTTTGCATTATTTCATTTATTTTTCTTTGCCGTGGTTTGGTCACTGCCTCCTGTAAAATGTTACCAACCTTTGTCCATAGTTCTTTAGATAATCTGTCTACCAGATCTAATCCCTTGAATCTATTCATTACCTCTACTGTAAAATCATAAGGGATTTGATTCAGGTCAATCCTGAATGGCCTAGAACATCTTACACAGATCATAAATAACTTGATGAGTAATATGATCTAAAAAGGAAACATAGGGATCATTACTTGGCTGAAAAATTAGCTTCAAGGATAATGTGTCTCGATTTGAAATGAGAATTACTTTTTTTCCTTTAAGGTAATATCTGGAGCCTGATTTTATATTTGAATATATAACTCAAAATGACAGCAACAGTTTTTAACCTCTTCTACTATATGTGAGTTTCATATAGTTGTATAAGATTTAGTATGGGGAGGGAGAGGGGAGGAGGGTTCAGAATGGGGAACACATGTATACTTGTGGTAGATTCATTTCAATATATGGCAAAACCAATACAATATTGTAAAGTTAAAAAATAAAATAAAATTTTAAAAAATAAATAAATAAATAAAATTTTAAAAAAAGAAAAAAATAAAATCTACATGTCATATCTAATAGCATTTTTCAAAATACCTAAATATTTTTCTGATTCAAGTGTAACTCATTTTCAGTGTTTGGGAATCTATCTGCATGCTGTTCATATAATTTGTAGAGGACTCCCCCTCTTCATCCAAGCTGAAATATGTTTAAAAACAAAAAGCATGCCTGGACATCATGTGTTTTACCATCTAATAGACAGTGGATAATTAGATATGAAACATATGATCATAACATCAATAGGACCAGAAATGTAATGTGAGGGAAGCAGGTGGTATTAGGAGATTTTAGCTTAATGTATAAAGGTTTTCTTTAATTTTAATTTCCCAGATTCTGTTGGGAGAGAGCAGCAGTGAAGGTTTATGATTAGAGGCTCTGCCATATGTAGAATATGTTACTGGAGAGCTTGGGTAGAGTCATGACCGAGAGCAATGATATAGGATGGCATTTCAAGAACCTACTGGGGGAAAAAGAAAGTGGATCCAAGTGTTTGAATATGGCAAGATGAAGTAGGAGGTTCTTAAACATACAAGTAGAAGAAATGCAATAGTCTTACTGGAGACCTTTCAGAATTTCAGCAAATATTTGTGTAAACATCTTTTTTTTTTTTTTTTTTTTTTGCCAGTTTACATTGTACTGATTCATATTGACTTATTTAGTGTTCTCAACAACCCCAAGTACTATTATTATAATGATTATATAGGTGGAGAGATCGAGGTGCAGAAAATGGTATAAGATCATAGCAGGGCTGAAATTCAAACCCAAGCCTGTTTTATTCTAATGCTCCCCAGTGCATCATACTGTCTCTCAACACTTATGGTATGTTATTTTGAATATTTGAATAACCATTAATGGTCATGTTTCTTGGTTAGAGGTAATCTGTGATTTAAAAATCGGTTCTAAAAAATAGGATAGATGACAGTACAGCTTTTGTTAAACAATAAGAACAAAACAAAGCAAGGTGTCATCAGTAGGTATTAAATACATGTGCATCGAATATATATATTCTTTTTCAGATTCTTTTCCATTATAGGTTATTGCAAGATATTGAACATAAGACAATAAGGACCTAATGCACACTACAGGAAGCTGTACTGAGGTCTGTAATTTCAGAAGTTAAAACACTTTTGAGCAGAGAATGTGCTTGCACTCTGAAAGTAGACATGTATTAGGATGAGTTTGCTAAAAGAGTAGAACCTGACTCTTTTGTATCCCTTAGTGGTTCCTCAAAGTCTCAAATATAGCACATAGGACACAGCACTTTATGCTGTGTTTATACATCTACTTCATTTCAATAGAGCCAAAGTTCTCTGAAAATAGGGACTCTTTTGGATTGCACACCTCACAGAATGTCTGTAACTTCAGAGGAAATAAACAGGTTAAGCAGGTTAGGATTAAACTTGATTCCAAATATTTTATTCTTTCTAATGTTTGTAAAATTATTTCCATTTCTCCTCATTAAACTTTTGGTTCCTTGGTGATAAAAGCCACAGGTAGTAGACACTAGTTTTAGGTTTTCTAGGTGAATATTTGCCTTTGTTCCCCACCCTATCCTTAATCTAGAAAATTCACAACATTAAAATGGTTTTCCAAATGTTCTTTGATCTCTGAGAACAATGTGGTTTTATTTAAAAAAAAAATACTCTGCATGTGTGCCATGTGGACTCCCCACAGCTGGCTGAGCAGTTGATATAGTCTCACTTTTGTGCCTTAAGTATTGAATAACAGTTCAGTTCAGTTTAGTCACTCAGTCGTGTCTGCCTCTTTGCGACCCCATAGACTGCAGCACTCCAGGCTTTCCTGTCCATCATCAACTTGCGCAGCCTACTCAAACTCATGTGGATCAAGACGGTAATGACATCCAAGCATCTCATCTTCTTTCATCCCCTTCTCCTCCTGCCTTCAATCTTTCCCAGCATCAGGGTCTTTTCAAATGAGTCAGTTCTTTGCATCAGATGGCCAAAATATTGGAGCTTCAGCTTCAACATCAGCCCTTCCAATGAATATTCAGGACTGATTTTCTTTAGGATGGACTGGTTAGATTGCCTTGCAATCCAAGGGACTCTCAAGAGTCTTCTCCAACACCACAGTTCAAAAGCATCAATTCTTTGGAGCTCAGCTTGAAGAAACCATACCTTTGACTAGTCAGACCTGTGCTGGCAAAGTAACGTCTCTGCTTTTTAATATGCTGTCTTGGTTGGTCATAGTTTTTCTTCCAAATAACAAGCCTTCATTAAATTATAAGCCTACAACTTAAAACATGCAATATATTTTTCAATGATTTCGTTTGTGCCATTTGTTTCCCACATGCTGCTGCTAAGTCGCTTCAGTCGTGTCCAACTCTGTGCGACCCCTCAGACGGAAGCCCACCAGGCTCCCCCGTCCCTGGGATTCTCCAGGCAAGAACACTGGAGTGGGTTGCCATTTCCTTCTCCAATATGTGAAAGTGAAAAGTGAAAGGGAAGTCGCTCAGTCGTGTCCGACTCTTAGCGACTCCATGGACTACAGCCTACCAGGCTCCTCCATCCATGGGATTTTCCAGGCAAGAGTACTGGAGTGGGGTGCCATTGCCTTCTCCATAATCATTAATTGAAAAAGCCGAGCAGAATTGAGCCCTGAATTTTATAATTTGGGTCAGATACAGTGTTTTTCTTTACATTGTTTTATTTATTTTAGCGCTGAAACAAGCATCTTATGGTTTCTAAAGCCTATCCCCAAAGGAATAATTGTTTTGGGGCAGTCTTGAATATAGTAAACAAAGCACACTGCTTCTTTTCCACTTCACACTTGTCTCTGATGGTGGCACCATATGATTTTTGTTCACAAGCATCTCCCTCTTCGACATGATTAAATAATTCATTACTTAGATAAGTGGTGCAACAGACTGACAAAACATTTATTCTGTTAACGTATAAAAACACACTTAGAAAAATTAAACTTAGTTACAAATGATGTATCACATTTAATATATTTTCCTTGAACTATTATTTACTAGTTTTCACTAAAAATAGTTATTTGTGGGTTCTCCACAAATGTTAGACATGTATGGTTTAGTTTGGCTAGTAAAATGGATGAAGAGAAGTCAGGTGTTGTATGACCAGGCCACCAAACATGGCTGTTGTCTTGCTGTCTGTTCATCACCCTGCTCCACCAGTGCCTGCTTCACCTACACCTACTCACATGACTGACTTTCCTACATACTTGCCCCCACCTCAGGTGGTGATTGTTCTTATCAAAGGGGAGGTGAGGTACATGCCCCTCTGCTGTTTTCCCTGTTTGCCAATGAGCCAACCTGAGGTCATTTCCCTTTATAACTGATAATCCCCCATTTCCTACCCCCTCCCCAGCAGACTGCCACTATGTCCTGCCCCCCATCCATTGCACACAGGGTGAAGGTACTCTGGGAACCTTGCTTCAAACCTTTAAGATCCCCACCCATTAACATTGATGTCTCTCTTGCTCACTCTGGGCTCTTTCTTAGGTTTTGAAGCTGGGCCTGTAGGCCTGTGGGTTGCAGCCCAACAGGTACCTTTTCAGAAGTGATTATTATATATTTGCAATCCTGTGAGAACATTTAGCAAACTGAGGCTTGTGATGGTGAATAACACTAATCAATCACTCAGTCACACTTAGGTGACTGCTAATTAGTTACAACAGATAAGCAGGCATAAGCACAGAGTAGACTCATTTGATTAGCTACAAAGGGGAAACAAAAACAGAAGAAAAACTTCTGAATTCATAGTCCAGATTGATATTGATTAACCACAAAGTAGGAAAATAGGCTTTCAAAACATAATTGTGAGTACAGATGTGTCTAAGTACGAGATTGTATATCCAATATTTAACTAGGATTACACCTGTCCCTGTGCTCTCTCCAAAGATAGCTTATTTGGATGCCTCAGGAACCTCCATGGGAAAGAGGAACATAATAATCTTTCTGATATTTGCAAGAGGAATGCTTTTTTAAATTATTAAAAATTAAGATAATTCTGGTTTTTCTTTTTTTTTTCCTTTCCCTACGGTTTCTGCATGAAGTAGGTTTAATGTAATATCTCATCATCTTTTCACTTTTTATATCATTTTGGGATTTAAATTTCTGACTAGAAAACAAGCCAAGTCTATTTTCTTTTCTCTGTGCAGTGCTTTCTCTTGTATTCTAAGACAGAGGTCAACAAACTATGACCACAGGCCAATTTTTTGTAAATAAAATTTTATTGGAACCAAGTCAGGCCCATTCACTTGTGTATTGTCTATAGCTGCTTTCTTGCTACACCAGCACAGTGGATAAGCTGAGTCAGAGACCGCAGGGCCCACAAAGCTGGTAGTATTCAGTGTATGACTCAACCAAAAATAATTGTCAGTTTCCTGTTCTAAAAGCAAACAGATAAGCTTAGCTACCAAGAATGAGATTTTTTTTTTGTAAGGATACCTAAAGTAATCTTTAGTTATTGAAAAGGAAAAATGGTTTAGAAATCAAATCCAATTAACATTTTAGGGCACTGTAACCTGTCATTTTCTCATTTCACTCCTCACAATAACCCTATGTAGTTGGTGTGACTAATTCTTTTAAACAAAATTGGAAGCTGAAACTCAAAGATTTGAAGATATTCATTTGCCCAAAGTTGCACAGTTAGGCAGTGAATAAGGCTGATATTTGAACCCAGACCTGTCTTACATAAAGTGTAGTGCTATTTAAACAACATTTGAAAATCTAACTAGGAATATAGGTGATGAGCAACAGGGGAATATGAAGCCAAATTTCCTGATTTCTTTAGCTGGAAGGATTTTCTATTTTCTTACTACTCAGCAAGAACAAGTAGAAAAGAATGACTGTGTAAGCCCCTGTCAGGAAGGGAGAAAAGAGCAGAGTTGTTGTTAAAGAAGATTTATGGTATCTGATTTATGAATGAAACCTGTAAATGTTGCAATGTGAACAACATCATGGGAATGTTGATCATGAATTCATTAGGAAACCTGTGAAGGAAGGGGTTCCAAAGAGTCTTGATTCCAGGACTGATGCAGGAAAGAGATCAAAGGAAAGAATTTTTGGAAACTCACCTTCGTGAAAGTGTAGGGCTCTCACACTCAAGATCAGAGCATGTGGGGGACACTGCTGCAGGAGCTGCTTCTTAGAAATTCCCTAGTGGTCTAGTGATTAGGACTCCACACACTCACTGCCAAGGGCCTGGCTTATGCCTGGCTGAGAAACTAAGATCCCGCAAGCAACATGGCATGGCTAAAAAAAAAAAAGAGTGTCTTCTTTGTCATTAAGGATGACATCTTGTTACTTGTCATCTGTTCAGTCAAGTTACACTAAGTTAGCTCTCCAAATTCCAAGGCTATTTAGGGCTAAAGTGGAGACAGGTGATTCCACTATGCAGCTGATTGAGATCCATAGTCTCAAGCAGAAAGCATCATTCTCATGCTTGCATCAGTGATTTTGTACAGGCTGTCTTGAATGCACTCTCCTCTTCCTCAGTCTGTCAAAACCCTCTTATCCTCCAAGACCAAGATCAAATGTTGTCACTGACCTTTCTAGTAGAGTGGATATATTATACATCAGAGTATGTATGGCCTTTTATCTTATTTTATCCAACTGTTGCTCACCCCAGACTGAACTCTGAGGGTGGGAACTGATTCTTATTAATTTCTTTTATTTTTTAATGTTAGACTCTAAGATAATGTTATGCATATAGTAAACATTTTATAAATATTTTAAATGAATTAACACTTTTGAAATAGAATTACTGTATATGCTTAGGCAGATTAAATATAGAATCTTTTATTAAATTGGAACTTGAGAGTCCCTTGGACTGTAAGGAGATCTAACCAGTCCATCCTAAAGAAAATCAGTCCTGAATATTCATTGGAAGAACTGATGCTGAATGTGAAACTCCAATACTTTGGCCACCTGATGTGAAGAACTGACTCATTTGAAAAGACCCTGATGCTGGGAGAGATTGAAGACAGGAAGAGAAGGGGATGACAGAGGATGAAATGGTTGGATGGTATCACCGACTCGATGGACATGAGTTTGAGCAAACCCCGGGAGTAGGTGATGGACAGGGAAACCTGGCATGCTGCAGTCCATGGGGTCGCAAATAGTCAGACATGCCTGGGTGACTAACTGAATACTTTGAATACCTTGCCCATTCAAATCATGTGAATTTCAGGGGTCCCCCATGCCTAACCCCTCCACATGTCTACAGTGCATAAAGCTTTCTGAAACTATTAGTTGCTCAGTTGTGTCTGACTCTTTGCGACCCCATGAATTGTAGCCTGTGCAAAAATATTGGAGTGGGTTGCCATTTTCTTCTCCAGAGAATCTTCCCAACCCAGGGATCAAACCTGAGCCTCCTGCAGTGTAGGCAGATGTTTTAACATTTGAGCCACCAGGGCCAGATCTATTTGGCCAGGATCAGTTGAGGTTAACTTTTCCTTATATCTTAACACAGTGCCTGAAAAATACTTTATGTTAAATAAATATTTCGTAAGATATTCGATGGCAACACTGACTCGGTGGACATGAGTTAGAGTAAGCTCCAGGAGTTGATGACAGATAGGAAAGAAAGCCTGGCGTGCTGCAGTCCATGGGGTAGCAAAGAGTTGGACATGACTGAGTGGCTAAACTGAATATATTCAATGAATAAATGAATCAACAGAAGTAATTTTAAGATAAAAGGCACATACCACTGTCTTTGATGATACATAAAAGCAGAGTTAGGAACCCAAAGAGTGGTTCTTTACTAATCCTCAACATTCGTGAGCAGACTATCTGAAAGGGAAGAGCTTTGTGCATACAGAACAAGTTGCTAATAGAGAATCAAAAACCTGGAAGAAGCCAAGTGAAAATAGGTTGCAAAGGTAAATGTTTCTGTCTGGCACAGATGCTAGTAATGCAGGCAGTGACTATTTGGAGAGTTACTTGACACATTAAGCTTGCATCTCTGGAAAGTGTCTGAGAAGTATTTGATTAAAGTTCTAGGAATCATTTTCAATTGAATAAAGTATACCTTAAATTTCCTCATGCATTCTGCTGCCCAGTAATGCCATGATGACAGTTACTGCTCAGGTAGAATCTATTGGGCCTTACTGGAAAGAAGACAAAGGCATATCTCCTCAGACACTGTTCCAAGAGTAAGAAAGATGTCAACAACATTTATGGAAAATTTGTGTGAGACTCCTTCACCATCAGCCTCATTCAGATAAGGCCATTGATTCTCTATACCTGAAAACATAACCTTTGCACAGTGTCTGAATTAGATTTGAACAGGGCTTATTAAATTGTCACTATACCTGGGATGGGAGTGGTGGTGAATCATTCTGTCCAGTATAAACTGACTACATGGTGGGTCTACAAGCCTGATTTTAAACCAGAGTTTTGTAGCAGAATGATCTGGAGAACTTTTAAATCAAAACTTGTTTTAAAATCTCTCATCTTCAACCACCCCCCCACCATCATCTGCCAAGTGGAAATTCTGATATACCCTGTTGAAGAGGGAAGTTAAATTTTAAAATGGAAACTTTTAAATGCTCCTCAGGCGATTAAGGCGCACTTTCTTTGTCCCACTGTTCCTTGAGAACAATTTGCACAGTATGAGGATTCATTCCTACAGGGCTCCCATAATCTCGTCTGTGTCACTCATATCCATACTATTACTCTCTTAAGCACTTTTGAATGGTAGGAAAAAGTATGATCTCCATATTTGAATCCAGGTTGAGGAATCTATTTGTTGAATGACCTTGGGAAATACCTCTCTAAGCTTCAATTTCTTCATTTCTCAAATGGAAATAATAACACCAATGTCATAAGCTTAACAGGATGTTGCCCAGGAGAGTCTGTATCAGCAAGAATTTAGTTGGGAAAATCACAAGGAAAAGAATGGCTTTTCTTTCTCTTCAGTTTAAATCTTACACAAAATCCTACCATTAGTAGATTCTAAATTAGAACCCTTGTAATAAGAGGATCTGAGAAATGTGTTTTCTAGACTTCCTGCCTCAAAGGTACAGGGAAGAGCATGGAAATGAGTGAAAATAGTAATGAGATGGCAAACATCAATCTAGTATAAAACTCAATAAACTGTGAATATAAATGATCATTTATACTTATTGGTCTGCCTGTGGATTAGTACTGGGTCCTGTTACTGTACCCTGGATCCAGACCTATTTGACTGAGGTGTGATCACTTCTCAATAGCCTGGGGTAGGAGAAAGAACACCAACTATGGAGGCAGATATAAAGGGGTTGAAACCCTTATTCCAGCACATGCCAGCTGGATGTCCCTGAACAAGACTGGAGTTTTGGTGATTTTTATAGGACCCAGGATTTTATCTGAGCCTCTCTCTTTCTCTTGACCACTGTCTGACTTCCTTCTACTATTATGTTCCTGTACTCTCTCCAGCAAATCCCATCGAATACAATATCTATAATTTCTTTTTTTAGACTTCATTAAGTGAGGCTCTTGGAGAAACAAACAAACAAACAAAGATAGGCTGGGAATGAGATATCAGTTGCATCACACAAAATTTATGCAACTTTTAAAGTTTTACTTAATCTTGTACTTTTGTTTCATTATTGGTAAAATGGCCCCAAGAGAAATTTATTCAAACAATTATGGTATGCTTCATTCACTCTTGTCACTTTGCTATGGCTATAATTCCCTGCACTATACAGTATATCCTTATTGTTTATCTATTTATAGTTTGCATCTGTTAATCCTGTACCACTAATTTGTTTCTCCCACCTTCCTCCTTTCTTTTGGTAATCATAAGTTTGTTTTCCATATCTGTGAGACTGTTTCTGTTCTATATACACATTCCTGGGTAGCAAAGATCTGCTGGAGAAGGGATAGGCTATCCACTCCTGTATTCTTGGGCTTCACTTGTACCTCAACTAGTAAAGAATCTGTCTGCAATGCAGGAGACATGGGTTCGATTCCTGAGTTGGGAAGATCCCCTGGAGAAGGGAATGGCTACTCACTCCAGAATTCTGGTCTGGAGAATTCCATGGACTCTATAGTCCATGGGATCACAAAGAGTTGGACATGACTTTCACTTTCACTTTTCATAAGTGATATCATACAGTATTTATCTTTCTCTAATATCACTAACCATAATATTCTCTAGGTCCATCCACATTCCTGCAAATGGCAGTATTTCATTTTTCATGGCAAAAAAATATTCCATTATATATTTGTGTGTGTCAGTTCAGTTCAGTTCAGTCATTCAGTCGTGTCTGACTCTTCGAGACTCCATGAACCGTAGCATGCCAGGCCTTCCTGTCTATCAACAACTCCCAGAGTCCACCCAAACCCATGTCCATTGTGTTGGTGATTCCATCCAACCATCTCATCCTCTGTCGTCCCCTTCTCCTCTTGCCCTCAATCTTTCCCAGCATCATGGTCTTTTCAAATGAGTCAGCTCTCTGCATCAGGTGGCCAAATTATTGGAGTTTCAGCTTCAACATCAGTCCTTCCAATGAACACCCAGGACTGATCTCCTTTAAGATGGACTAGTTGGATCTCCTTGCAGTCCTAGGGACTCTCAGGAGTCTTCTCCAACACCACAGTTCAAAAGCATCAATTCTTCGGTGCTCAGCCTTCTTCACAGTACAACTCTCACATCCATATATGACTACTGGAAAAACCATAGCTTTGACTAGATCGACCTTTGTTGGCAAAGTAATGTCTCTGCTTTTTAATATGCTGTCTAGGTTGGTCATAACTTTCCTTCCACGGAGCAAGTGTCCTTTAATTTCATGGCTGCAGTCACCATCTGCAGTGATTTTGGAGCCCAGAAAAATAAAGTCAGCCACTGTTTCCCCATCTATTTCCCATGAAGTGATGGGACCGGATGCCATTACCTTAGTTTTCTGAATGCTGAGTTTTAAGCCAAGTTTTTCACTCTCCTCTTTCACTTTCATCAAGAGGCTCTTTAGTTCTTCTTCACTTTCTGCCATAAGGGTGGTATCATCTGCATATCTGAGGTTATTGATATTTCTCTTGGCAATCTTGATTCTAGCCTGTGCTTAATCTAGCCCAGTGCTTTTCATGATGTACTCTGCATATAAGTTAAATAAGCAGGGTGACAATATACAGCCTTGACATACTCCTTTTCCTATTTGGAACCAGTCTCTTGTTCCATGTCCAATTCTAACTGTTGCTTCCTGATCTGTATACAGGTTTCTCTAGAGTATGTGTGTGTGTATATATATAAATATATGTGTACATAATGTATACACACATGTATATAATATATACACATACAGACACACACACATATATATACACACATATCACACATTCTCTTAATAAAATCATTTGTTTTTGGGCACTTGGATTGCTTCTATATCTTGACTATTGTAGACAGTGTTGCTATGAAAATTGGGGTGCATGCATTTTTTTGAATTACTGTCTTTAATTTTTCCAAATATATACCTAAGAACAGAATTGCTGGATCATATGGCAGTCTTATTTTTACTTTTTCAAGGAATTTCGATACTGTTTTCCATAGTAGCTGTGCCAATATGCATTCCCATCAATGGTGTATAAGGGCTCTCTTCACACTCTTTCCAACATTTGTTATTTATAGACTTTTTGATGATAGCCATTACAACTGATGTGAGGTGATATCTCATTATGGTGTTGATTTGTACTTCTCTAATAGTGGTGTTGAACAACATTTTTCATGTGCCTGTTAGCTATCTGTATGTATTGTTCAGAAAAATATCAGAGGTATTCTGCCCATTTTCAAATTGGGTTGTTTTTTGATATTGAATTATATCAGCTGCTTGTACATTTTTAATATTAACCCTTTGTCCATTACATCATTTGCACATATTTTCTCCCAGTCAGTAGGTTGTCTTTTTGCATAGTCAGTGGTTTCCTTTGCTGTGCATAAGATTTTAAGTTCAATTAGGCCCCATTTGTTTATTTTTCTTTTGTTTCTTTTGCCTTAGGAGACTGATCCAAAAAATATTGGTATTATTTATGTCAAGGTGTGTTCTGCCTACATTCTGTTCCAGGAGTCATGGTCATTTATCTTAAAGATGACTACTCTAAGTTTCTTCCCAATCTATATGTATATGCCTTTCCTCCATCAACAAATGGAGCTCTTCTGTCCAGTTTCTTTAATTTGAATTAGCCTGGATTACTTTGACCAATAGAATATGGCAGAAGTGATGCTCTGTAACTTCTGAGGCTAAATCATAAGTAGCCATGCAGCTACTTCATGTTTTGTTTTGTTTTTCTTTGAACACTCCATTTAGGAAAATCCAATAGCCATGCAAGAAGTCTGATATCTCTGAGACAATTGTACTGCAAAGAAGGCTATGCTAGTCACATGGGCTGCATTATGAAGAGATTCCAAATAGCCTCCAGCTGTTCCAATTCTCTCAGTCTAGGCACCAAATGTAAAAATGATGAAGCAACTTTTATGAGACACCTCAATGAGAACCATTTAGTTGATTGCATTAAATCATAGATCTATCAGTGATAAGAATTGATTTTGCATTATGCCATAGATTTATAAGATACTTTGTTATGCAATGATAGATAAATGGAAACAAATTTTTCTTTCCAAGACACATAATTACCCTTACCATACTGATTTAGGAATGATTCAAGCATATCATATACTCTTTTAGGAACTATTTTCCCCTTCCTATGAAAGTAAAAGATATTATATTGGAGGAGTGAAGTATATTAGTTTATATAATAAGTATATAGAATGTGTTTGTTTAATCGTGATGGCAAGTTATAATTATGTAATTACACATGCTCAGAAATATTTTATGTTTTATTAGTTCAAACAGAATGCATCAAATTGGTGGATTTAGGATAATTGGCCTTGATCAGGTAGATAAAAAGAAAATACATCTAAGATGAAGAATAGGAAAGGGAGGAAAAGGTCTGTTAACATTTCCAAAGGGAATCCAAGAACTAAAATTTTACTGAATAGAGCAGAAGACCTAGATAATAATAAACTTTCCTCCATACACAGTTGTTTTGGAAACCCCTCCTCATGATAATGCTATTGTAATTAGGGGGAAAAACACATAAATGAAGTAATTACTAATCCTCGACAGAAGTATATGTGATTTTGTAAGCACTAGCTTTCACAGAAAATTAGATGAATTGTGAAAGGATTAGAAGAGAACATAGAACTCAAAATCATACATGGGTATCTTGGATGGTAAATAAAGTGATACAATAAGCTGATGACCTCTAGGTCCTTTTTCACTTTAAATGTGGTCCCTGGACCACCATCATCTGAAAGCTTGTTAGAAATACAGAATCTTGGGCCCCACTCTAGACATATTGACTCAGAAGTTGCATGTAGAAACAATCCTAGGTCATTCTTATGACACTAGTACTTGAGATGGAGAAGGCAATGGCATCCCACTGCCGTACTCTCGCCTGGAAAATCCCATGGATGGAGGAGCCTGGTGGGCTGCAGTCCATGGGGTTGCTAAGAGTCAGACATGACTGAGCGACTTCACTTTCACTTTTCACTTTCATGCATTGGAGAAGGAAATGGCAACCCTCCAGTGTTCTTGCCTGGAGAATCCCAGAGATGGGGGAGCCTGGTTGGCTGCCATCTATGGGGTCACACAGAGTCGGACACGGCTGAAGCAACTTAGCAGCAGCAGCAGCAGTACTTGAGAAGCACTTACCTACAGCATTTTAGCATGATATCTATCCGCCATTTTTATTTTCCTACCTCTGTGGTCACAAGAAGTATAAATAAATGAGGTATGCATGAATTCAAGGTGCCCTACCATGTCTGTTGTCATTATTGAATGGGAGGAATTTTCGACTAGGGGCTAACAGAACTCACTCTTGTTTTTTTCTGTGAGTTGGCTTAGGTTTCAAGCTATTGTGGCAGATTGCTATTTGTATTGTTTTCCTTGTCTCTTCCTGCTGACACAAAGTATAGTTGTCCCCCTCCCCACCCCACCCCTGTTTATCTGTGGTTTTGCTTCCTTCAGTTTCAGTTACCCGTGTTCAACAATGGTCCAAAAATATTAAATAAATTGCAGAAATAAACCATTCAAAGTTTTAAACTGCATAGTGTTCTGAGTTGGGTGATGAAATTTCATGCCTTCCTGCACCATCCCACCTGGGATGTGAGTTGAATCAACCCTTTGCCCAGTAGATCCCACCATGCAGTCACTCAGTAGCTGACTCAGGTATCAGATCAGCTGCCGAGGTATCATAGGCTCATGTCCAACTAACCCTTATTTTACTTAGTAATGGTTCAAAAACACAAGAATAGTACAGCTGGCAATTTAGACCTGCCAAAGACAAGCCATAAAGTGCTTCCTTTAAGTGAAAAGGTGAAAGTTCTTAACTTGATAAACAAAGAAAAAATTGCATCCTGAAGTTACTAAGATCTACAGTAAGAATGAATCTTTTATTTTTAGATTTGTGAAGAAAGAAAAAGAAATTTGTGCTAGTTTTTGCTGTTGCACCTCAAAGTGCAAAGGGCTAAATTCTTAGTTAAGGTAGAAAAGGCATAAAATTTGTACAATAAGATATTCTGAAGACTTATCTGGGGTACATGGGTTAAAAATTTGCTTTCCCATGCAGAGGACACGGATTCAATCCCTGGCTGGGGAACAAAGATCCCATATGTTGTAGGGCAACTAAGCCCACGTGTCGAAACTAGAGAGCCTGCATCCTGCAACAACTGAGTCTGAGTGCTCAGGAGTCCACATGGCACAACTAGAGAAGGAACCAGTATATTGCAATACATGTTATGTGAATGTAGTCTGTCTCTCTCAAATTGTCTTATAAAAATATGTATTAATATTTAATAAACACTGAATTGCAGAATACTGTTAAAAATTTTCTATTTTGTTATTAGTTATTGCCAGTAATCTCTTGCAATGCTTAATTTATACATTAAGCTTTATCATAGGTATGCTTGTATAGCCAAAAACAGTATATTTAAGGTTTGATATTATCTGCAGCTTCAGATATCCAATGGGAGGGCTTTGGAACGTATCTCCTATGGATAAGGGGGTACTAGTACATTCAGTTCAGTTCAGCCACTGAGTCATGTTCAACTCTTTGGGAATCCATGAACCACAGCATGCCAGACCTCCCTGTATGTCAACAAATTCTGGTGTTTACCCAAACTCAGGTCCATGAGTCGGTGATACCATCTAACTATCTCATCCTCTGTCGTCCTATTCTCCTCCTGCCTTCAATGTTTCCCAAGATCAAGATCTTTACAAATGAGTCAGTTCTTCACATCAGGTGGCCAAAATATTGGAGGTTCAGGTTCAACATCAGCCCTTTCAATGAACATCCAGGACTGATTTCCTTTAGGATGGACTGGTTGGATCACCTTGTAGTCCAACGGACTCTCAAGAGTCTTCTTCAACATCACAGTTGAAAAGCATCAATTCTTTGGTGTTCAGCTTTCTTTATAGTCCAACACTGACATCCATACATGACTATTGGAAAAGCCATAGCCTTCACTCAGATCAGATCAGATCAGATCAGTCGCTCAGTCGTGTCCGACTCTTTGCGACCCCATGAACCACAGCACACCAGGCCTCCCTGTCAATCACCAGCGCCCGGAGGTCACTTAGACTCAAACCCATCAAGTCAGTGATGCCATCCAGCCATCTCATCCTCTGTTGTCCCCTTCTCCTCCTGCCCCCAATCCCTCCCAGCATCAGAGTCTTCTCCAATGAGTCAACACTTCGCATGAGGTGGCCAAAACACTGGAGTTTCAGCTTTAGCATCATTCCTTCCAAAGAAATCCCAGGGCTGATCTCCTAAAGAATGGACTGGTTGGATCTTCTTGCAGTCCAAGGGACTCTCAAGAGTCTTCTCCAACACCACAGTTCAAAAGCATCAATTCTTCAGCGCTCAGCCTTCTTCACAGTCCAGCTCTCACATCCATACATGACCACAGGAAAGACCATAGCCTTGACTAGGCGAAACTTTGTTGGCAAAGTAATGTCTCTGCTTTTGAATATGCTATCTAGGTTGGTCATAACTTTCCTTCCAAGGAGTAAGTGTCTTTTAATTTCATGGCTACAGTCACCATCTGCAGTGATTTTGGAGCCCAGAAAAATAAAGTCTGACACTGTTTCCACTGTTGCCCCATCTATTTCCCATGTAGTGATGTGACCAGATGCCATGATCTTCGTTTTCTGAATGTTGAGCTTTAAGCCAACCTTTTCACTCTCCACTTTCACTTTCATCAAGAGGCTCTTTAGCCCCTTTTCACTTTCTGCCATAAGGGTGGTATCATCTGCATATCTGAAGTTATTGATATTTCTCCCAGCAATCTTGATTCCAGCTTGTGCTTCTTCCAGTCCAGCATTTCTCATGATGTACTCTGCATATAAGTTAAATAAACATGGTGACAATATGAAGCCGTGACGTACTCCTTTTCCTATTTGGAACCAGTCTGTTGTTCCATGACCAGTTCTAACTGTTGCTTCCTGACCTGCATACAGATTTCTCAAGAGGCAGATCAGGTGGTCTGGTATTCCCATCTCTTTCAGAATTTTCCACAGTTTATTGTGATCTACACAGTCAAAGGCTTTGGGATAGTCAATAAAGCAGAAATAGATATTTTTCTGGAAATCTCTTGCTTTTTCCATGATCCAGCGGATGTTGGCAATTTGATCTCTGGTTCCTCTGCCTTTTCTAAAACCAGCTTGAACATCAGGAAGTTCACGGTTCACATATTGCTGAAGCCTGGCTTGGAGAATTTTGAGCATTACTTTACTAGCGTGTGACATGAGTGCAATTGTTCGGCAGTTTGAGCATTCTTTGGCATTGCCTTTCTTTGGAATTGGGATGAAAACTGACCTTTTCCAACCTTGTGGCCACTGCTGAGTTTTCCAAATTTGCTGGCATATTGAGTGCAGCACTTTCACAGCATCATCTTTCAGGATTTGGAGTAGCTCCACTGGAATTCCATCACCTCCACTAGCTTTGTTCGTAGTGATGCCTTCTAAGGCCCACTTGACTTCACATTCCAAGATGTCTGGCTCTAGGTCAGTGATCACACCATCATGATTATCTGGGTCGTGAAGCTCTTTTTTGTACAGTTCTTCTGTGTATTCTTGCCACCTCTTCTTGATATCTTCTGCTTCTGTTAGGTCCATACCATTTCTGTCCTTTATCGAGCCCATCTTTGCATGAAATGTTCCTTTGGTATCTCTGATTTTCTTGAAGAGATCCCTAGTCTTTCCCATTCTGTTGTTTTCCTCTATTTCTTTGCATTGATCACTGAAGATGGCTTTCTTATCTCTTCTTGCTCTTCTTTGGAACTCTGCATTCAGATGTTTATATCTTTCCTTTTCTCCTTTGCTTTTCACTTCTCTTCTTTTCACACCTATTTGCAAGGCTACCCCAGACAGCCATTTTGCTTTTTTGCATTTCTTTTCCATGGGGATGGTCTTGATCCCTGTCTCCTGTACAATGTCACGAACCTCATTCCATAGTTCATCAGGCACTCTATCTATCAGATCTAGGCCCTTAAATCTATTTCTCACTTCCACTGTATAATCATAAGGGATTTGATTTAGGTCATACCTGAATGGTCTAGTAGTTTTCCCTACTTTCTTCAATTTCAGTCTGAATTTGGCAATAAGGAGTTCATGGACTGAGCCACAGTCAGTTCCTGGTCTTGTTTTTGCTGATTGTATAGAGCTTCTCCATCTTTGGCTGCAAAGAATATAATCAATCTGATTTCGGTGTTGACCATCTGGTGATGTCCATGTATAGAGTCTTCTCTTGTGTTGTTGGAAGAGGGTATTTGCTATGACCAGTGCATTTTCTTGGCAAAACTCTATTAGTCTTTGCCGTGCTTCATTCCGTATTCCAAGGCCAAATTTGCCTGTTACTCCAGGTGTTTGTTGACTTCCTACTTTTGCATTCCAGTCCCCTATAATGAAAAGGACATCTTTTTTGGGTGTTAGTTCTAAAAGGTCTTGTGGATCTTCATAGAACCGTGCAACTTCAGCTTCTTCGACGTTACTAGTTGGGGCATAGATTTGAATTACTGTGACATTGAATGGTTTGCCTTGGAAACGAACAAAGATCATTCTTTCGTTTTTGAGATTGCATCCAAGTACTGCATTTCGGACTCTTTTGTTGACCATGATGGCCACTCCATTTATTCTGAGGGATTCCTGCCCACAGTAGTAGATATAATGGTCCTCTGAGTTAAATTCACCCATTCCAGTCCATTTTAGTTCGCTAATTCCTAGAATGTCGACATTCACTCTTGCCATCTCTTGTTTGACCACTTCTAATTTGCCTTGATTCATGGACCTGACATTCCAGGTTCCTATGCAATATTGCTCTTTACAGCATCGGACTTTGCTTCTATCACCAGACACATCCACAGCTGGGTATTCTTTCTGCTTTGGCTCCATCCCTTCATTCTTTCTGGAGTTATTTCTCCACTGATCTCCAGTAGCATATTGGGCCCCTACTGACCTGGGGAGTTTCTCTTTCAGTATGCTATCATTTTGCCTTTTCATACTGTTCATGGGGTTCTCAAGGCAAGAATACTGAAGTGGTTCGCCATTCCCTTCTCCAGCGGACCACACCCTGTCATATCTCTCCACCATGACCCGCCCATCCCGGGTTGCCCCTCAGGCATGGCTTAATTTCATTGAGTTAGACAAGGGTGTGGTCCTTGTGTGATTAGATTGACTAGTTTTCTGTGAGAATGGTTTTAGTGTATTTGCCCTCTGATGCCCTCTTTCAATACCTACTGTCTTACTTGGGTTTCTCTTACCTTGGGCGTGGGGTATCTCCTCCCGGCTGCTCCCGGCTGCTTCCGGCCAGCGAATCACAGCCATCGCACCTTACCTTGGACTAGGGGTCTCTCCTCACCGCCGCCCTTCCTGACCTCGGTCGTGGGGTAGCTCTTCTCGGCCGTGCTTAGTGCGCTGGCCCTCACCGCAGTCCTTCCTCGGTCGTGGTGTAGCTCCTCTCCGCCGCACTCTTAGTTCGCCGGTCGGGGAAATGCGAGGCGCTCTTAATTGTGCGCCGGTCGTGGGAAGGCGAGGCACTCTTAAGTCGCTTCAGTAGTGTCCAACTCTGTGCGACCCCACAGACGGCAGCTCACCAAGCTCCCCCATCCCTGGGATTCTCCAGGCAAGAACACTGGAGTGGGTTGCCATTTCTTTCTCCAATGTATGAAAGTGGAAAGTGAAGTTGCTCAGTCGTGTCCAACTTTGCAACCGCATTGACTGCAGCCTATAAGGCTCCTCCGTCCATGGGATTTTCCAGGCAAGAGTACTGGAGTGGGGTGCCATTGCCTTCTCCAAGCCAATGCAGTATATCTAGAAACAAAATGTTAAAGAGGATAAATTGAAAAGAAGTAAAATTATCTTTATTTGCAAATTTATTGATTGCATGGAAAACCCTAAGAAATTTACAAAAAAATTAAAGCTAGCAATTAAATATATTACATTTTCAGGATATAAGGTCAATATAAAAATTTCATATATTTTTATTCCAGTGAGGATGAGATGGTTGGATCCCATCACTGACTCAGTGGACAAATTTGAGCAAACTGCAGGAGATAGTGAAGGACAGGGAAGCCTGGGGTGCTGCAATCCATGGGGTCACAGAGTTGGACACAACTGAGTGACTGTAAAACAACAACAAATTCTAACAGAAGATAATTAAAAACTAAAAGAACTAGCACTTTTAATAACATCAAATAATAAAAAGTAAGGTATTTAGAACTAAATCTAGAAGAAGGCACCCAAAACCTTTATGTTGAAAACTGCAAAACATTGCTGAGAAAAAGAAGAATCAAATAAATGGAGAGACAAATCCTGTACAAGATTTGGAAGATTAAGTGAGTAAGATGCGTGTTATTTTCCAGTTAATCTATATATCTCTCACTATCTTAATCAAAATCCCAGCATGGTTTTTGGTACAAATCAGAAAACTGATTTTAACTGTGTATGGAAATGTAGTAGATCTTGAGTAATGAAAGCAAGTTTTAAAAGATAATTTGAAAATTCACACTCTCTGGTTTCAATACTTACCATAAAGCTATAATAATTAAGACAGGATCACATTGTCCTAAGGATATAGATATAAAACAAGATTAAAGGAACAGTATAGAGTACAGAAATATACTCATATACATGGTGAATTGATTTTGTTAAAATTTTCTAGGCAATTTGGCTAGAACTGTAAAGTATTTTCAACAAATGGTGCTAGAAAATCTAGATATTCATGCAAGGAAGAAAAAAATTTTCAATATTACCTATCATCCTAGACAAAAGTCTTCCCAGGTGGATCAGTGGTAAAGAATTCGTCTACAATGCAGGATATGTGGGTTTGATCCCTGGTTCAAAAAGATACCCTGAAGTAGAATATGGCAACTCACTTCAATATTCTTGCCTGGAGAATCCCACAGACAGAGGAGCCTGGTGGGCTACAGTCCATGGACTTGCAAAGAGACAGACATGATGGAGAAACTGAGCACAAGCACTACACAGAAATTAATTTATAATTAATCATGGACCCAATTATACAAGCTAAAACCATACTTTGTAAGGAAAATATAGTAAATCATCTTTACAAGTTAAGCAAAGATTTCTTAGGATAAACACTTTGTATAAAATAAAAAGTAATAATAAAACTAACTATATTAAATCCAGAACTTTTCTTTATCAAAAGTCATAATTAAGAAAATTAAGAGATAATCCATGGAGTATGTCAAGATATTGTTTGGGCTTCCCAGGTAGTCCTAGTCGTAAAAAATCCACTTGCCAATACAGGAGACATAAGAGACCTAGGTTCATTCCCTGGATAGGGAAGATCCCCCAGAAAAGGAAATGGCAAGGCATTCCAGTATTCTTGCCTAGAGAATCCCATGGTCAGAGGAGCCTGGTGGGCTACAGTTCATGAGGTTGCAAAGAGTCAGACATGACTGAGCATCTGAGCACATAACTAATGAAATATTCACAACAATGATATATAAAGTATTCCTCCATTAAATAAGAAAATCCAGACAACTTTTCAACAAAATATGAATATACACTTCACCAAAAAAAGACATAAATTGGCAATAAGTTCATGAAAATTTGCTCAAGTCATCAGGGAATGCAAATTCAAAACATAATGAGATACCACTTCACACCCACTGGAATGGCTAAAATTAAAAAGACTGACAACTCTGAATGTTGGCAAGGATGAGAAGCATCCACCTCTTTAATACAGTGATGATGGGAATGCAGAATGTTGTCCTCATTGGGGGAAACAATTTAGCATTTTTTTATAAAGTTAAGGGCTTCTTCTCTGATGGCTCAGATGGTAAAGAATCTGCCTGCAATTCAGGAGACTTGGGTTCAATTCCTTGGTCAGGAAGACCCCTGAAGAAGGGAATGGGAATCCACTCCAGTATTCTTGCCTAGAGTATTCCATGGACAGAGGTATTCTTACCTGGAGAGTTCCATGTGGAGAAGCTACAGTCCATGGAGTCACAAAGAGTCAGACATGACTGAGAGACTAACACTGACACTATAAATTCAAAGGGCTTCTCAGGTGATGCTAAATATGTACTTTATACATGATCCTGGAAATCATCATGATAGTATCTCTCCTAGAAAAATAAAAGTATCTGCCCACAAAGAGATTCTTAGAAGTATGACTTATAGAAGCATTATTCATCATGCTTAAAAAGTGAAAAAAAAGTCCATCAATAGGAAAATGGATAAATAACTTGTATATTTGTAAAATGAAATGATATAGAAAGAGTTAACTACTGATATGTACAGATGTATGAATGAACTGAAAATATCTTGTTAGGTAGAGAAGCTGACAATAGAATATATATATATATTATATATAGAATATATATATATATATATCAGATCAGATCAGTCTCTCAGTCGTGTCCGACTCTTTGCGACCCCATGAACTGCAGCACGCCAAGCCTCCCTATCCATCACCAGCTCTCGGAGGTCACTCAGACTCACATTCATCGAGTCAGTGATGCCATCCAGCCATCTCATCCTCTGTTGTCCCCTTCTCTTCCTGCCCTCAATCCCTCCCAGCATCAGAGTCTTCTCCAATGAGTCAGCTCTTCGCATGAGGTGGCCAAAATACTGGAGTTTCAGCTTTAGCATCATTCTTTCCAAAGAAATCCCAGGGCTGATCTCCTTCAGAATGGACCAGTTGGATCTCCTTGCAGTCCAAGAGACTCTCAAGAGTCTTCTCCAACACCACAGTTCAAAAGCATCAATTCTTCGGCGCTCAGCCTTCTTCACAGTCCAGCTCTCACATCCATACATGACCACAGGAAAGACCATGTCCTTGACTAGGCGAACCTTTGTTGGCAAAGTGATGTCTCTGCTTTTGAATATGCTATCTAGGTTGGTCATAACTTTCCTTCCAAGGAGTAAGCGTCTTTTAATTTCATGGCTGCAGTCACCATCTGCAGTGATTTTGGAGCCCAGAAAAATAAAGTCTGATGTAAATTTTACATGTATATATACATATATATATGTATACACACATACATATATATGTATATAATTTATACATTTTATGGACTTCAAGAACAGAGGATTCTAATCTATAATTATAGAAATCAGAACAGAGATTATTTATAAGGGTAGGAATTGGCTACAATGAGGCATTGGGTAATTTTCTAGGTTGATGAAACTATTTCATAAGTTAATTCATATTAGGTTACATGGATGTACTAAGGGTATGCTGGCATCAGCTCTTAACACCTTGAGAAAGCCAATAGTGCAGATCTTTTTCCAAATCTGCTTTCAAGGTTATCAAATCAGTGGGTTGAAGTAGGCCATTGCTGGGAGTGTTTTCATCCTAGAAATCAGCAAAAGTTGCATATCATGGCTTTGCTATTCAGAGAGCTGTGTTTTTCAGCACATCACTGAATTCTATAAAGTTGCAAGCTGTTTATCAAACTGTTCACTTAAGATTTATGATATTGAACATATAGAGACTCTTCACCAAATGAAACATTTCAATATGTCCTAAATTATTTCCACCCTAGAAGGACAAATGATATCTCTGCCCTCAGTTCTTACATATAGTTTATTTTGAGCCAAACATCAAGTTTGTATTCAAACCAGGACTGTGCTTTGTTCAAGGAAAAGAAGTGTAAGATCATATTTTTAAGTTATTTTTTTCCACTATATATACATAGGTGTATGTGTCCTGGAGTTTCTGACTCTTTCCTGTTAATCAGGATGTTGACTAAACTCCTTTCTCCTTCAATTATCTTTATTCTTTTCCTTCATATATTCAAAATAAATAAGTGTTTCATCTCAAAACCTATAAGGAAACACTTTCTTTGGAACATATTAAATCACTGTAAGGGGTGAATGTGTCTGTGTGTATGTGTGTGTATGTTCTTTTTTTAACTGCACAAAGAAGGATGATTAGGAAACATTTAACCAAAGTAGTGTTGCTATTTATATTACCACACTTTGAGCAAATAACAAGCATAGCTTTGTTTGTTGATTTTTTTAAAGTCAGATCCCCTATTTTCCAAAGAAGAATTAAAGCCTTTTTAAAATAGTGCCTCTAATTGTACATGAGCCTGGAAAATGCTTGTATGATTTTATTGCTTTGCTAAAATTATGCTTAAAATTAGTTTGAACAGAACATTCTCTGTGAGTGAATTCTTTTACTGTTAACTTCAAGTTCAAAATAAGACAGACTGAAACAAGGAGACCTATGGTCCACAAATGAGATGCCTTCAGAAAATAACTATAGACTGAAATGTGCCAAGATATGTTCTTAGCCTTAATAAAAATAAAAGCATTGGGAAAATATTAAGATTGATAATGGTATTATGAAAGAATTTCATCTATTTATTTCAGATGAAGTGAAAGTGTTAGTCACTCAGTCATGTCTGACTCTTTGCAACCCTATGGACTATAAGCTGCCAGGCTCCTCTGTCCATGGGATTCTCCAGGCCAGAATACTGGAGTGAGTAGCCATGCCCTTCTCCAGAGGGGTGTTCCTGACCCAGGGATCGAATACGAGTCTACCACATTGCAGGCAGATTCTTTACCATCTGAGCCACAAGGGAAGCCCCTTACTTCAGGTGGACAGGGTTAATTTACTCATTTGAAGCAGATGATAAACATAAATTGTATAGAGATCATTTGCTTCTTTTTCATCCTACAGATGATGCATGTTTGAGGCTAATGTCTGTAAGGAATGCTGTTTGAGAACTGGGATTGGTAGACAACGTTACTTTTTGTGACTTTGTACAGGAAAAATCAGTAGAGCCCTCTCATTAAAGACGTTTTCTTCTAGGGATGCAGTAACTATGGACTCAGTATATAACTTAATGTTTCAGTTCAGTCGCTCAGTCGTGTCCGACTCTTTGTGACCCCATGGACTGCAGCACGCCAAGATTGCCTGTCCATCATCAACTCCTGGAGCCTGCTCAAACTCATGTCCATTGAGTTGGTGATGCCATCCAACCATCTCATCCTCTGTTGTCCCCTTCTCCTGCCTTCAATCTTTCCCAGCTTCAGGGTTTTTTCAAATGAGTCAGTTCACATCAAGTGGTCAAAGTAATGGAGTTTCAGCATCAGTCCTTGCGATGAGTATTCAGGGCTGATTTCCTATAGGTCGGACTGTTTGGATCTCCTTGCTGTCCAAGGGACTCTCAAGAGTCTCCTCCAAAACCACAGTGCAAAAGCATCAATTCTTTGGTGTTCAGTTTTCTTTATAGGCCAACTCTCACATCCATACATGACCACTGGAAAAACCATAGCTTTGACTAGACGGACTTTTGGTCATATACTTTCTTTTCTTCCAAGGACTAAGTCTTTCAATTTCATGGCTGCAGTCACCATCTGGATCATGTAATTGGGAGTTTATAGGACCTCAGCTGGAATCTATGCTCAGTCAGTTTCAAGTTCTATGACATTATTCAAGTCAATGAAGTTCTCTGAGCCTCTGTTAGTCCTGGCACATAATAAGTGATATACAAGTATTTTATAGCTTATTATTGTTTTAATTAAATGCACTAAGTTATTAACATTCACACTAGTATAGTGGCTTCTTTAGCTTTTCCTCAGTGAACAGAATAGGGTCTGAGGTATTTTCAATGCTAAATAAAAGTCATGTACTCATATACTATAGACTGTGCTTCATTTAGGTTTTGAAATGGCTTTATATTATGGACAATTTCAAACATAAAACTGTAAGAAGAGTACAGTGACTGTGTGTGTGTTGCTGCTGCTACTCTATGTGTGCTTAGTTGTCTCTGACTCTTTGGGACCCCATGGACTGTAGCCCATCAGGCTCCTCTGTCCAAGGGATTCTCCAGGCAAGAATACTGGAGTGGGTTACCATTTCCTTCTCCAGGGATGGAACCTGCTTCTGTTGCATCTCCTGCATTGAGGTGGATTCTTTACCACTGTGCCACCTGGGAAGCCCCATGTATCAAAAACCCAGCTTTACAATTCTCAACTCACAGTCAGTATTGTTTCACCAATATCCCTTCCCATCCCATCTTTCTTGAAGCAAATTGAGTTCATTTTGAATCCAATCTGTCATGGATTCCATTGCCTTTCCCCTGCTGGCATGCTCAGGAATACAATGACATTTGAAAAGGTGCATAAACAAAACAAAAAGGTGAACTGATATCTACTGCTAGGATCACAGATAGTGTTTCCAAAGCTTAAGAGAAAATATGGATTTTCTGCTGCTGTTTTTGTACCTTAAGGTAGATATTCAAGGCTCAATCAGGAAACAAGGGACAGCTGGTTAGAGTTTCGAGTCTTTCTGAAAATGACAGATACAGTATAGTGATTGGTTTTTCTCTCTTGGATTGAAAGGAACTAGCTGCTTTTCTTGTACAAACACATAGAGAATATGGAATTTGCCCAGCAGTCGAAGGGCTAAATTAATTTATAGGCATTTATAGCAGATAAAGTAGCTATTTACCATACAGCTGTGAGCCAAGAGAGAGGTTAAGGCTGTTCTAGTTGGTACCAGTCATTTAATATAAAATCAATAAAAACATCTCAAATTATCCTTGATGATTATTACCCACCAAGTCCCCTCTTTCTCATGAAATTCATGTTGCTGTTGTTTATGGGGCTCTATCACTTTTAGCACCGAGGAACAGATTTTATTAGTTATATGTAAGAAAGGTGGAGCACAGCAGAAGTCCCAGTAGCAATATTATCCTAATCACAAGCAATATTCTGACGGCTCCATATTTTCTTGCAGAGAGGCAGGCAGCAATGGCAGTAGCAACTATGTAATGGTTTAGGGAGAAATTTGACAATATTTTCTTTATCTAATAGCATGTTTTCTTAAAGGTTATTTGAACTTGCCTTGTGTGATACAAGGAAAGGGCAGAGTAATTTTTGTTGTGGCAGGATTCATTGATTTGGGGTGGCTCCATTGATTTCATGTGCATCTCAGATTATTACAAATAGAAACCTTGCAAGCTTATCTTGGTTGTATTGGCAGGCTGTCTAATATGCCAAAGTTATCTCTGAGCAACGCAGAAAACAAGCTTATTTTATAACTGAGAAAGATGTTAAAGTGTCTACCTATTATTCATTCTTTTACACATTGATATCCATATTACTATTCATTTTATCATTCAATTATTTATTCAATACATAGTTATTACCAATTTATGCTATACTTAGTCTTTTAGTAGGCTGTGGGAATGTACATGAATCAAGCACAGTTTCTTCCCTTAACATCACACAGTCTGCTCAAAGAGGCAGATATCTATACAGAAAGCAGTCATAGTCTGACAAATAGAGGACCAAATGAACCTTACATTGAGCTAATTTGGAAATAATTGTATGGTGTCTAATTATTAGTAGAATATTTAATATCCACATTGATTTTGAGAAGAATTGCCTCATAGAATAAGAAAAATTGAAGATTTTGTTCATTAATTCTTGACATTTAACAAAACATTTTCAGATTGGAATCTCACGGTAAGCCTATAAAATAAACCTTAGTATACTGATCTCTATTTCTCGCTGCCTTTTCCAAACAAAACAAAAACAAAAATTCATTTGGTTATCTACACCCACTGATTTCCACTTCACTTTTTTTTCCTGATATCATTTCAATCAGGATTTCACCAACACTACTCTGCAAAATACGCTGTTATCATGCCACTGAAAACTTCTTTGTCATCCAATACAATGTTCAATTCTTAGTCTTCATCTCACTTTATCCTCCTTGTTACACTTTATTTAGCTCTCAGGAACCATTCTTGTGATCCTCTTCTTACCTCACTGGTGGTGCCTTCTGTTTCCTTGGCTGGCTTCACTTCTTTGCTCCAACCTCCTAATAGTGGGGCCTCAGTGTTCAGTCATCAGATTATTTATCTTTTTTATTAACTTTTGATCCCTTCATGACCTAATCCAATTCTATTACTTTAAATGTCATGTATATACTGCTGACAATTCCCTAATAGATATCTATAATAGAGACCTCTCCATTGAAATCCCAATTCATATATTTAACTGTCTACTTGATACTCAATTTAAATTTCTAGTAGATACTTGAAAGTTAACATTATAAGGCAGGAAATCTTAATTTCCAGTTTCCCAAGGCATGCAATAACCTTTGTGACCCTCATATTCATAAATGGCAACTTTATTCTTTTGCTTACTCTAGTCAATAACTACAGTTATATTTGACTCTTCACTTTCACATAAAACTCATATTTCATCAATAAGCATGTTAGTTTGGTTCTTCATTCAACTTACATATTTATTGAGTGCTTACTAACTGTCAAGTGCTGTTTGACTCACTGGGGATAAGGCAGTACCAAAAAGGACAAATTTCTCAACTCTCATGGAGTTCACATTCTAGTGGGTAGCTTACAACTGAGTGTCTCTACCTTCAAAATATATTCAGAAACTGAGTATATATATTCTCACCACTTCTACCACTACCTCCTTAGTGTGATTCACTATCAGTTTTTACTGTAATGACTCTCTAACTGGTCTGCCTGTTTCTGCCCTTAACCTTCTACCATCTATTCTCAACAAAGCAGTCAGAATGATTCTATAAAAATTCCAGTCAGATAATTTCATTTCTACATTCAAAATAAAAAGCATTCTTAAGGCCTACTGTATAGCACATGGAGCTCTGCTCAGTGTTATGTGGCAACCTGGATGGGAAGGGAGTTTGGGGGAGAATGGATATATGAATTAATACATGTATGGCTGAGTCTTTTCCCTGTTCACCTGAAACTATCATAACACTATTAACCTGTTATGTGTGAGCATTTGTTCAGTCGCTTCAGTCGTGTCTGACTCTGTGGCCTTATGGACTATAACCCACAAGACTCTTCTGTCCACAGGATTATCCAGGCAAGAAAACTGGAGTGGGTTGCCATGCCCTCCTCAATGGGATCCTCCTGACCCAGGGATCGAACCTGAGTTTCCTGCCTCTCCTGCATTTCAGCTGGATTCTTTACCTGAACTGGTGGTAAAGAATGGGCTGAGCCACTGGGGAAGCCTGTTCACTGGTTATACTGCTGCTGCTGCTAAGTTGCTTCAGTCGTGTCTGACTCTGTGCAACCACATAGACGGCAGCCCACTAAGCTCCTCTGTCCCTGGGATTCTCCAGGCAAGAACACTGGAGTGGGTTGCCATTTCCTTCTCCAATGCATGAAAGTGAGAACTGAGAGTGAAGTCACTCAGTCATGTCTGACTCCTAGAGACCTCATGGATTGCAGCCTACCAGGCTCCTCCATCCATGGGATTTTCCAGGCAAGAGTACTGGAGTGGGGTGCCATTGCCTTCTCCGTTGGTTATACTACAAAGCAAAATAAAAAGCTTAAAAATTAATAATAAAAATATTCTTCCTCCAGATATTCTCATGGCTCACCCCTTCACTTCCTTTTATTTGTTCCTGCTTGAATGCCATCTTATTGGAAATGTTTACCTTGACTACACTATAAAAGGAACATATGGTTGTATATATACACACGTACACACAGACACCAGTTACTCATTGTCCCTTTACCTTGTTTTAGTTTACCTATCACAGATCCGTTCATTTAGTTGTCAAGGTTTTTCTTCCCTTCCTGGAATGTAAGCTTCGTGAAAGTAGGGACCTTTTCTGTTTTGTTTAATCAAGTGTCTACCCTCAAGGAGAAATCCATCTAGTGGAAGAGCTAATCATATATTTTGTAACACAAGGCAGAGTCAAATTATAGAAGCAAGAATTCTTCATGCTGACTAAGAGGCTCAGCGAAAATGTCACTCACTTACTAGGTGGCATTACATCTTGACTTTGAAGGATACTAATCATTTTGATAGCTGGAGAGTGATGGCAGAAGTGGCTGAGGTCAAAGAAATAACAATAGGGTAAGAGAGTATAAGAATTCATTAACACATTGTGCATTCAAGGCTGGTGGATTGGAGAGTCATAAATAAATCTGGAAGAACTTAGGGAAAACAATGCTGAAAGTATACATGATGTGATAACTAGGAAACGCTTTGTGTGATTTTATAAAAGTTTGGACATTATTTTGTAGGACACAGATATCTATTATTGGCATTTACAGGAAGGGGATAGGTATGGTCTCATTTGTATAATAGGAAGATTAATCTAACAATAAGACCAAATCTGAATTAAAGAAGCAAGATGCACATAATGAACCTTTGAAATAGTCTAGATGGAAAAAATGAGGATTTCAATTTCTCTGCTCACTGCAAGTGTAACCTTTGCATACAGGTCTTTCTGAACTCAGATAGGAGATGAGGGTTCAGCTTTGTATTTGCATGCTTTACTCCTGTTTTGCAATATTGGGTGGAAAGCAGGAAAAGGGAGAAAGATGTATTTGGCTTAGAAGAGAGTATATATAATGAAATAATTTAAAAATCCATATGCCAGTGTCAAATACAAATCTAAAACAAAGGAATGATTAGGTAAAATATAGTCACTCCATTTATGGAATTTTATGCAAGTACTAGAAAAAAGATTACGAAGAATTTTTATAGATTTCCAAAATCCGCTAGACCATGGAAAGAGCAAGAGAGTTTCATAAAAACATCTATTTATGTTTTGTTGACTATGCCAAAGCCTTTGTCTGTGTGGATCACAATAAACTGTGGAAAATTCTGAAAGAGATGGGCATACCAGACCACCTGATCTGCCTCTTGAGAAATTTGTACGCAGGTCAGGAAGCAACAGTTAGAACTGGACATGGAACAACAGACTGGTTCCAAACGGGAAAAGGAGTATGTCAAGGCTGTATATTGTCACCTTGCTTATTTAACTTATATGCAGAGTATATCATGAGAAATGCTGAGCTGGGAGAAGCACAGGCTAGAATCAAGATTGCTGGGAGAAATATCAATAACCTCAGATATGTAGATGCACCACCTTTATGGCAGAAAACAAAGAACTAAAGAGTCTCTTGATGAAAGTGGGAAAGGAGAGTGAAAAAGCTGGCTTAAAGCTCAACATTCAGAAAAATAAGATACTGGCATCTGGCCCATCACTTCATGGCAAATAGATGGGAAAACAGTGGAAACAGTGTCAGACTATTTTCTGGGCTCCAGAATCACTGCAGATGGTGACTGCAGCCATGAAATTAAAAGACGGTTACTCCTTGCAAGGCAAGTTATGACCAACATACACAGCATATTAAAAAGCAGAGACACTACTTTGCCAACAAAGGTCCATCTAGTCAAGGCTATGGTTTTTCCAGTGGTCATGTATGGATGTGAGAGTCGGACTGTAAAAGCTGAACACCAAAGAATTGATGCTTTTGAACTGTGGTGTTGGAAAAGACTCTTGAGAGTCCCTTGGAATGCAAGGAGATCCAACCAGTCAATCCTAAAGGAGATCAGTCCTGGATGTTCATTGGAAGGAATGATATTGAAGCTGAAACTCAATACTTTCGCCACCTCATGCGAAGAGCTAACTCATTTGAAAAGACTGTGATGCTGGGAAAGATTGAGGGCAGGAAAAGGGGAGGACGGAGGATGAGATGTTTGGATGGCATCACCGACACAATGGACATGGGTTTGGGTGGACTCTGGGAGTTGGTGACGGACAGGGAGGCCTGGCGTTCTGTGGTTCATGGGGTTGCCAAGAGTCAGACACGACTGAGAGACTGAACTGAACTGAACTGAAAACATGAATTAATTAAACCATTCATTCAACAATTATATACTCAGATTCTACTATGTCTCTGGCACTATTGCAGATGCTGGGGCTGTACTAATGATTAAAACAAAGTCCCTGCTTTTAAGGAACTCACTTCCAGGGGGTAGAAAGCTTATGTTATGACTCTCTGTGAGAAATACAGAATGCAAACTTGCAAATGCACTTTCTAAGATAAACTAGGATAGATATAGACTAGGATAGATATAGGAAAGACTCAGAGAAATTGTACTAAAATGTTTAAAATAGTAAGTATTTTCTGCATAGCAGAATTATAAATGATTTTTAAATTATTCTTATGTAAACATTTCTAAATTTTCAACAGATGTTGCTTTTGTTGACAGGACATTAGATTTTAATAATTGTGTAACAAACTGTCCCCGAATCAGTGGCTTAAATACATACATTTGTTATATCACAACTTATGAGGATCAAGAGTTCAGGTCTGGCATAGCTAGCTCTTCTGCTCAGAGTCTCGCAAGGTTGAAATCAATGTGTCAGATGGACTGTGTTCTTATCTAGGGGCTCAAACACTGAAAAATCTGTTTTTTAGGTCATTTACATTGTTCCAGGAATTAATTTCCTTACATTTGTAATACAGGGTGCCCTTCTTCTTATGGACTGTTGGAGGAAGGCCCCTTAACAATTAGAGGCCACTTTCAGCTCCTAGAGGGCTTCCCTGATTGCTCACTTGATAAAGAATCTGCCTGCAATGCAGGAGACCATGATTCAATTCCTGGGCTGGGAAGATCCCCTGGAGAAGGGGATGGCTTCCCACTCCAGTATTCTGGCTTAGAGAATTCCATGGACTGTATAGTCCATGGGGTTGCAAAGAGTTGTACACGACTGAGTGACTTTCTCTTTCACTTTCAGCTCCTAGAAGCTGCTTGCAGTGTTTGGAAGTTGTCTACTGTCCTTTCTGCACTGGCTTCCCCAAACTGGTCACTTACTACAGCTAACCAGCAAGCAGGAATCTCTATGGCAAATATTACATAATGGAACCATTATGGGAGAGACCATCTATCGCATTTTCCATATTCTGTTTTTTAAAAGCAGATGACAGATCTTGCCCACAAAGTAGAAGGTATTACATAGGATCAGTGATTATGAGTGGTCATATAAGGTTTTCTGCCAAAATCAGAAATACTAAGTATTTAAGAAAATTGGATGGCAATTAGAAAGTAAGTTTTGTTATTTAGCTTTTTTCTATTTTTGCTTAGGTAATCAAAAACTCCAAATCTTAAAGTTTTAAGGAAAGGGATTATTTCTCCTCCTCTTTACATGTTGGGTACAGGTGAAGCTGATTGTTTCACATCTTCCTTTAGTCCAAGATCCAGGCTGTAAGAAGCAGGCAGCATCTGAAATATGCCATTCTCTTGCCAAAGGATAAACAAGAGAGCTGGCAGAAACTCAATATGCCTGTTAAAACTTCCGGTCTGAAGTGGCATATAGCATCTTGGCTCACATTTCATTGGCCAAAGCAAGTTTTATGATCAAGTTTGATGGCAAGGGAATGGGAAAATATACTCCTGCCAAAGGTGGACAGTGCCAGTCCTGTGACAAAATGTAAGATGTATAATTGGAAATATCTACTATACTTATTATCTATCTGTTTAACAAGGGTTATCATTGAATGAATAAAATCAGAATCATAACTTTCCAATAATACAATAAAGTATAAACACACAAAAAAATAGTCCAACATATAAAATCAATTGTTGATTGAAAAAGCTGAAAGTACTTTGAAGCCTTATTTCATTAAGTAAGAATACCTGGTTCCCCATTTCCATGATTAGTTTGCTCTAATGTTACTTTGAGGGATAAATAGTGAAATATTCACTTCATAATAAAGTTTGCAATGATATTCTCTGAATTTAATCTGTAGGAAAGATATCCCACACTATTTATTGTTTTTCAAAAGAAGGAAAGAAAAGGGAAGCAACATGTGTCTACCCAATGGAGTGCCAATTGAATAAACAGTAAGAGTTTTATTGTGTCAGAGACATCATCTAAATGGACTTAGAGAAACTCTTTATAATTGCCCCATTGGGTTTTAGTTCAATCAAGTAAGATATTATTGAGCTTTCCTCATGTGCCCAGGGATGTGCTTAGCATGTGATATAGGTAGGGATAGGGGATGGAGGTTAAAGTTCCTGCTTACAGGTCATAAGTGGCCTTGTGGTAGAAAGAGGGGAATTGGAATGGTAATTGATCTAGAAGGATTTGTATGTTATAAGTCACAGCTGGCCATTGGGATGACACAAGAGACTCCTGTATTAGACCAGAACTTCCTCAATTTTAATGTATGGATAAACTACCTGAGATCTAGCTCAAATGCAGATTTGATTTGGTAGAACCAGGATAGGGCCTGCTACACGACATTTTTAACAAGCTTCCAGATCATACCAATGTTGCTGGTCCAAAGATTAGACTTTGGGAAAGTTTTAGATAGACCTTTGTCTTCTGCTCACTAGGAGACTAGATTAAAGGAAAAGGAGAACAAAGGCACCTATAAAACCAAATTCACTGTCTTTCATCTTTTAGATGGTCTTTGTAACTTGTGATCATTACTTATCCATTTTGAGAAAACGTGTAAATGTTGCTATCAACTACTCCCTAAATAAGTCTTTCCTAAAGTGTGGTTTTGGCCCTGGCTGAGTACTAAATCAGATTCGAAATCTGCAAATACCATGATTCTACAAGTTTTCTGTTTTTAAAAATGGATAAGAAAAGAGATGTTGGAAACTACCAAAGAAAACCAAGTTGAAATAGAAGCAAGGTCAAACAGTCATGACCTGAAAGGGGCAGAGCTCTGTATTGAAGTGGAAAAGCTGTTGTGGAGTGAGGCAAAGAGAAATTGGGAAGGAAGTGGGTGAATTAAGGAGATGGGCACAAAGAATCCAAATGTATTCTCATGGTAGTTCTATACTTTTCTTTAAGTCCTTATAAATGTTCATCAATTTTTGTTTCTTTATATTTTTGTCCTTGCAAATAACAGTACCCTTACACGAAGACAGACTTTCTAAAATGCCCTGACTTCTAGAATTGTTCTCTAAAAGATAATCAAAGTCTAATAGAACATTGTGACAATCATCTAGTGATATATTTGTTTTATAGATGAGGAAACTGAGGCACATTGGAGAGGCTGGGACCCAGTCATCTGACCTTTTGTTCAGTGTACGTGACCCAGCACTAATAGAAATGCATAACTGTTAACCCTAAGGTCACTGTGATGCTTAGTTTAATTTGTCTGTAGAAGCTATAATATTTATAAAAACGCATTAAATATCACGAGACATTTTACTTAAATGCATATTTGTCAGCCCTGAAAATGAAAAATAGTTTGCTGTGACAAGCTAATATGAAAGCTATCATCTTAATATATTCAGTTTGACACATTTCCATAAAAGCAAGCTGTCCATAACTGCAGATTTATTGCTCATGTCTCAATGTTGTGTGTCACTGAAATCTGCAGTTTCAAACTCAAAAATAGAAAAGAAACTGATCATCATTATGTAATGATAATCCAGATCAACTTGGAAATTTTCTTCAGAGACAGGAGGAGAAGGAGGAGATGACTGTATGCTAATTCCAAAACAGCATGTGCCTGTGTTTCCAATGATGTATTGCTTGCTTGCCAAAGGCTCCAGAAAAAGTAGTTCTCCTTAGAGCTCAATTGAAAATAATGTATATGTATTTGCAATGAGAATATTCCAAGCTCATAACTTTTTAACTGTGTGCAAAAGGAAGTGTTTTACTGAATGTCTATACATAATTATGTATCTATGTGCATACATTTTTTTATTTGCTTTGCCTTTTAAAAATAGAATAAGGAGTATAATCTATCAGACTTGTTATAGAATATATACCTAAGAAAAATTAATTACTCTTTCCTGGGCATTTATAATAATTACTCTGATTTTGAATAATCAAATTTTTATAAAGTGAAGTTGTTGTTTGAGGTAATTTTCTGATTAATTCAGATCAGTTAAAAATAGCATTTGAAGCAAAAAAAAGTAAGACTGGGATCAAAATTCCTATGATGGCTTCTTTAAATTGATTAAAATCATGAAAGTTGTTTAACTTATTTCATACTTGTTTTTAAGTAGGGACTGTATTTGCAGTTATTGGTACCACTGTGCTATTTTGAAGGCTGATAAGACTATCAGAATTCTGAACTCTGTATCCTCTGCTGAAGCATCAAAGACTGTTTATGGGATCTGTGAACAAACTCTGCTGGGGACAGTTTAGTTCAGAGGTTTTCAGTGGAGGAGGGAGTGCTTTGACAAATACTTGAGAACTAATTTTTTGGTTTTCTTCAAAGTAGTGAGTGTGCTACTAACCTTTTACTAGACAGTAACCATGAAAAAATATTGACTTCAAATATCCTACTGCACCTTATAATTTCCTCCTAATTATCTGAACCTAGAAGCTAATTCAATTTTTCTTCTAAACACTAAGTATTTTTCCATGGATTTAATATATGTGTGCTGAAATTTCCAGAAATGTAACTAGTGTGTAAATCAAGGAAAGATAATAGTTTGCTAAAAGTTTTGTGTGTTCTTTAAGAAAATGATGTCCCTGATAACAGTACTGTTCATGGTATTAAGTTAGACTCTCCAGGCCAGAATACTGAAGTGGGTAACTGTTCCCTTCTCCAGGGAGCTGACCAACCCAGGAATTGAACCCAGTTCTCCTGCATTGCAGGTGGATTCTTTACCAACTGAGCCACCAGGGAAACCCAAGAATACTGGAGTGGGTAGCCTATATCACTTCTCCAGGGGATCTTCCTGACCCAAGAATCAACCTGGGGTCTCCTGCATTACAGGCAGATTCTTTACCAGCTGAGCTACCAGGAAAGCCCTTAAATGATTACACAGTCCAATACCACTGCATATGTGCCTGAATGCAAGTTGCTCAGTTGTGTCCAATTCTATGCAACACCATGGACTGTAGCCTGCCAGGCTCCTCTGTACATGGGATTCTCTAGGCAGGAACACTAAAGTGGGTTGCCATGCCCTCCTTGTGGGGATCTTCCCGACCCAGGGATCAAACATGAGTCTCCTGCAGTGCAGGTGGATTCTTTACTGCTGAGCCACCAGGGAAGCCCAATATAACTGCATTAGTCTGCATTTTAAGCTATCACTTTGTCAGTGTTTCTAGATGTGTGTGCAAATTTACAACTATTTCATCTTTGTTGATTTTCTCTACTATAGCTGTGTATAAGCACATGTATGAAAGTATATATATATGTGTGTTTTAAAATATTTTATTTTCATTTTATCTTACAGTTAGAATAATATGTTACGTTAATGTTTGTGAAATAATTTATAAATTCAACCAATATTAGTTGAATGGCCACTTTATGCCAGACGTTGTCCTACACAGTGGGATATACAATTAAAATCAAAGGTCAGTTTTCATTCCAATCCAAAAGACGAGCAATGCCAAAGAATGATCAAACTACTACACAATTGCACTCATTTTTCATGCTAGTAAAGTAATGCTCAATATTCTTCAAGCTAGTCTTCAAAGTACATGAACTGAGAAGTTCCAGATCCAAGCTGGATTTAGAAAACGTAAATCCCATGGACTGCAGAGCCTGGTAGGCTGCAGTCCATGGGGTCGCTAAGAGTCAGACACGACTGCATTATTTCACTTTCACTTTTCACTTTCATGCATTGGAGAAGGAAATGGCAACCCACTCCAGTGTTCTTGCCTGGAGAATCACAGGGACGGGTGGGCTGCCATCTCTGGGGTCGCACAGAGTCGGACATGACTGATGCGACTTAGCAGCAGCAGCAGCAGCAGAGGAGCCAGAGATCAACTTTCTAAAATTTGCTCAATCATAGAAAAACCTAGGGAATTCCAGAAAAATATCTACTTCTGCTTCACTGACTATGCTAAAGCCTTGACTGTGTAGAACACAGCAAACTGTGCAAAATTTGTTAAGAGATGGGAATACCAGATCACTTTACCTGACTCCCTGAGAAACCTGTATGCAGGTCAAGAAGCAAGTATGAAATGAGTCCCAAAGTAATTAGTGGTTACAAATAACCGGGATTAGTATTTTCAATATCAGAAAAAAATTTTTGGCTGGTTGCACACACAAAATTTAAAGAGCTTGTGTCAGGTTTTTGATAGTAAAGATTGTATGCTACACTTAAGTAATTATCTCTGAAGAGATTCTATCATTGTTCCTTCAATTTGCAACTGTATAACCAAAAATAACTGACTTCTTTTTTTCCCAAAATGTATTTTGATCAAAACCCAAAGGAAAAGAGTAGAATTTTGAATAGTTTATAATAATCAAGAAGCTGTCTGTCCATTCATCCTCCTCTTTAAGTTAATGGGAGATATTTTGTAGGAACAGAAACAGTTGCCTGTTCCCTCCAACAGTATTGTATGGCTGACAAGCAAATATCAAGACCATGATCATAGCCAGGGTGACAATTTAAAATCCAGCTCACCTTTTTGAGAGACATACATGTTGTACTGAACCAAACCAATTTAGGAGAAAACGACAGAGCTATTGTGCTATGAGTATGGAAACAGGTGGACAAAAGGTAAGACTTAATGTATAAGTCGAATTACTGGTACCCATGGTGTCATTTAATGAGACCCCAGTGGTATCAAAGTGTTGGCTTGCAACACTATGTTCTCTTCTGTTGAAGGGGCTGATCACTGAAACTACTGGTTTCAGTGCCTCATTTCCTCATTAACTATTTCAGATGACCTTAGGTAATTTATTTAAATTCTTTGAGCCTCAGTTTCTTTATCTGTAAAATGGGAATCATGATTCATCCAGAGCATTAATCAGGAGTTTTTGAAACAACTGGATGAGATGATATCAAGAAGTACTTTAAAAGCTTTGCACTGCTTCATAATTAAGAAGCATTTTTATATGAGATTATTTGTTCTTGAACATAGGACAGGTAGGACAGTGTTTGTACTGGGTACAATTATTGTCTTGGAGATATCTTTATTATGACTTGGTTATGAGTTGTCAACATTTATATACATGACACCAAGCTTATTGTACTCTTTCCCAGGTGTCTAGCCAATGGCTTTTCATGGAATACTGTCTTTGCCATCACGTACTCCTCCTTCTGTCAAAACTACTAAAATAACCAAACTGTGACACAGGAATTATTGTCATATTTTTGCTATCAGAATAGATGTTTATTTGACAGAAAATAATGTGAAAAAAATCTTAATATTCAGATGGAATTTTATATATCTGCCCCAGGACCCCAATATTGCTGTCAATGGCAGTCAATATACCACAGCTAGCAGAATCAGTGCCTCAAGAGTCAGGTTTCTCAGTTGTCACATTTACTCTCCATCATTCCAGGATGTCTCTGCTCTCAAGGGCTGTCTTCAACTTTGTGCTTGGTACTCAGGCATGTTGTAAGTGCTGTTCACATCTCAGTCTTATATGGGAGAGAAAAAGAGAGTCTCTGCTACCACTCTTCTCACCACTGCGTATTATTGTCTTCCCCTTCTCTTTACTACTTTTCATTAGATGCTGTGATAAGTCCTTCTGGCCTTCCTTGGCAGTGTATATTCCCAATGAATATACTAACTCCTCTGTTTACTTAAAACCCAACTTGTTTAGTTAACCAATTGTGAATTTGCTTCATTTTGATCACTTATCTTCGAGTTATATATAATTCCACTTGCAGTCACATGCATATTGTAAGCTGTATGGATGGGTACTAAACCAGATAGCTTTCTATTAGTTATTAAGGCTAGCTTTAGAACATGAAGCTATCTCAAATCCAGCAAAGAACAGATTTTTGCCTATGGGGCCTGTTAAAATTAACCTTCTTCTGCCATTCAAATGAAGAGAAGCAAGCTATCCTTTAATTGGACCAGATGTTCTGAAGCGACAATAAAGGTTCTAGCTAAACAGAGTGATTTAGATGACAAAAGAAATTTGAGTGTCTCCACTGCCAGCTCAATTAAAAGATGCTAAGTTTCTATTTGAAAAGAGTTTGTCAGCTACACAAAAGGATGATTGCAATGCTATGACAAATCAAAAGACATTTTTGGCCAGACTTAGATGTGCACGGTACACAGATATATGCTTGTCTGCGTTAGCCTGTAGAGAAACCTCAAACTGTAGGTCATGCAAGTGACACGGTAAGACTTCAGGGCTTTTCCTGAGCCCATGACTATGCTCAAAACAGAGAAAGCTTCCTTATTCTCTGGAATACTTTTATTACCCCCCTCAGTCAACATGTCACATGATGGATACTATGCATTTTGAAAAGCTTAAGTAGAGCAAATAGTCTTGAGATTGAAATGAAGGCTCTTAGGCTGGCCACTTTCATCTGAGCCTCACCAAGATAGATAGTGTGAGCTTAGGCTTGGTGAATAGCTGACAACTATTGATTGTCCATTTGAGAGAAGCACAATTAGTGCAATTTGTCAAGCCATGTGTAATCTAAAGTGGAAATCCTAAATAGGGGATGAGGGAGGGGGAAGGAAGCTAAAGTGAGCCTGTTTCCTATTATTTTTTTTTAACTTTAAGTCTAGAAAATATAGGCTTTACAAGGAAACAACACTGTCATCAGTTTCTATCACCAGCTGCAATTATATGGAATGGTGGCTGATCTAGGCAATTTCAGATGTAGTTTATGTTTGTGTTTACCTAGGTCCAGAGTCTCTGCAGCATCTATGCCCATTGTGCTTGAGTGCTGCCTGTATTTTGCTAATGTGGACTAGACAGTATACTTTTTTTATTAATCTTACTAATCAGATATTTTTAAACAAGTTATTAATACAATCTTCACATGTGAGGATATATAACTGTATTTTCTACATGTAGATTTAGTCAGAAAAGTAATTATCAACTTGTTACAAATAGATATTCAACATGTACTTCTATTAATAATATGGGCATGTATGTCATTTCTTTATATCAGAAGAATTTGGGATTCAAGTGTAGAAATACAAATATCATCTCCTGAAAGGCACTCATACCATAATTAACTGACAAAATACAAATGGCTTGTGTTTCAAATATTTGTTTATGACCCATCACAGCTAACCTTTGAACAACACTTTATAAAATGTATTTGCAGAGCACTTGAGAAAGTAGTGGTACACTTGTAGTGTTATTTTCCACTTATAGGACCTCTCTGAATGGTAAATGGTGGATATTATCATGCTCATTACAAAAAGACTCTGCATATCTGAAGTCCTGCTTTATTTTTCTATCCCATATTGTTTCTGTGAATTCAGATACAAAAGAATTGGTATTATAAATTGTGATTGGGAACCCAAGGTTATAAAAATTTAGAATCCAAATTTTTTGGCACATTACACATGTACTGACATAAAAAGCAACTGTTTAAAGCTGCCTAACACTTTAGCTATACTATTATTGACTCCTCTGTGGAATTGATTAATGAAGTACGTCATCACATTCCCCAAATAGCCATTATAAATAGTTTGAGTCACAATTCTGACCATTGACAATATGAGCAGTAGCCAGCTTCCAAAATGTCAGCTGCCATTTGGTATAATTTTACCAACCCTATTCATCTCATTTTTCTGGAAGTGGCTGGATTAACCCTCTTCCATGACCACATCCTCTCCTCCTCTCATCCATCTCTTACCAGGCTCTGATAAACCAGTTCTTGTCCCTTTTTCTTTCCTGTTTACAGGGGCTAAGGTCTTCTTGCTTTTGCTAGTCCCTGAGTACTTCCACATTCATTATCACTTCCTTTAACCCTGACCTCAACTCTGAATAGTCCATGATTAAATTATCTTTGAATCACAGTTGAGTCCGCCTTATGTTTCTTACTGACACTCTGACTAATGTTGTTCCAGGGTATTTATTTAAGCTTCTCTTATATTCCATGGTAAGATTCCATGTTTTTAGATAAAAGATTATATGCTGAGTAATACTCCATTACTCAGCCATTAAAAAGAATACATTTGAATCAGTTCTAATGAGGTGGATGGAACTGGAGCCTATTATACAGAGTGAAGTAAGCCAGAAAGAAAAACACCAATACAGTATACTAACGCATATATATGGAATTTAGAAAGATGGTAACAATAACCCTGTATGTGAGACAGCAAAAGAGACACTGATGTATAGAACAGTCTTCTGGACTCTGGGAGAGGGAGAGGGTGGGAGGATTTGGGAGAGTAGCATTGAAATATGTATAATATCATATCTGAAATGAGTTGCCAGTCCAGGTATGATGCCTGATAATGGATGCCTGGGGCTGGTGCACTGGGATGACCCAGAGGGATGGTATGCGGAGGGAGGAGGGTTCAGGATGGGGAACACATGTATACTTGTGGCAGATTCACTTTGATGTATGGCAAAAGCAATACAATATTGTAAAGTTAAGCAAAATAAAATTTATTTTTAGAAAAAGATTATATGCTTTATTTTAGATTAAATTTTATGTATTTTTATAATATTGTCTTAATTAATGGAACATTTTTTTTTATTTTGTAACTGATTATACTGATTTATAGTCCTGAATAGATATAATGACATTGAGAAATGTTCACAATATAATCCAAAGCCAGATAAAAGAGAAATAAAAACTATGTAAACATATATAATATAAAATATCATCCCAAGATTTGGGGGTGGTTTTTAAATAGAAGTAGCTGTTATCTAAAGATTGACCATTGAAGACAGTTATAACTCAAATTTGTAGAAAAATATGCAGGGCATATAATGGCCTATATGTGGAAAATTGTTAAGCTGGAACTTCTACTTTCCTGGCCATACCCAACCATTATAATCTTGACACTAAATCAAGTGAAAGCTGGACTCAAATACCTTGTTGTCCTACATTTTTTGTCAGTTCTTCCCCTTGGCTAAACACAATCAGAAGCCAGAGGGTAAGGCTGCCCAGCTCATAGTCTCCTGGCAAAAAGCAGTATGGAAATGGATAGAGTATGGGGTGGGATGTAGCACAAACAAGGGTGAAATACGAGAGATTTAATAACTTTTTAAAAGACCCAATTCTCTACCAATTAAGTTAGGAATTTAACACTATCCTAATCAAATTCCCAATGGGAAAAAAATTGAGGGAGGGAAGACCTTAACAAAAATATTTCCAAAATTTACTACTAAGGAATGGGAATATTCAAGAAAACACCAGGGGTACAAAAAATAAACAGTAATGACGGGGGAATTTTCTCTCTTACCCAATAAAATATGTTAGAGAGTAGGCTTGTTCGAATGCCTAATGAAACAATAGAAAATTCACTTATGTATTCTGCTTTATTCAATTAATAATAATGAATGTTTATCCTTTGTCACCACAGAGACAAGTGCTCAGTATGCAATTGGGAACAAAAAGGAAAGGATCCCTGCCCTCATGGTGTATTCAACCTCACGATTCAAGACAATATTAACCCAAGAGAAGAAATGCAAACTGAAGAAACACTTTGAAGCTGACAGATTACAAAGAATGATAAATTCCAGAAATGGAGGGTCTATGAAAGCATATTCACTTGTAGATCTTTACACACTGGCCACAGAACAAATTCTCATTGTATAATATAATCTTTATTTTAAAATATGCATCTCATTTGGCCCAGGAAATACTCTTCTTATAGTTAATATGTATCAGTTAGGGTACATTGATGAAAACAGAGAAAGGGGATTCATTAAAAGCATTTTGGATAGCTGAGAAGATAAATGGGAAAGTGAGACAGTTTAAGAACTTGTAACAGCTAGAAGCTTCTACCAGCGCTAGGACTGGAGGGACACAGGGCAGAAGTGGTGTTGGTACAGCTCAGCTGCTTATGGGAACTGCAGTCATAACGGGAGAGATTGTGCAAGCTGGAGCTGGAAAAGTAGAGATGAACTACTCTGCCAGAGAGACCACCTGAAGCAGGCAGAGAGAGGAAGAATGCCTTGAATTCTCCCCTCTTTCTAGCTTTCATGTTCTTCTAGTGTCACTCATTAGCTAAAAATACTGGAAGGTAGTTGGCAATGGAACCTGGAAAATGCAGTTTTCACGGATTAGCCTCCTCTTCATCCCCCCGTCTCCCCATCCTGTACTGGGTGCCATACAGAACTTATGGGACAAGGGGAGAAAAGGATATGAGGGCAAACAAATAAGCAACTAGCGGTACCCCTTATGGAGGTAATTGAAGAACATTGTAAACATGCAAAATTAGAAAAATTGTAGCTTTTTTTTTTAAATAACGGGGATGAAATGATGCTATAAAATAATTATTTTAGCTTATTTTAAATGGATAGAAAGTATATATAGTAGAAAGGATATGGTTGTTGTTCAGTTGCTAAGTCATGTCCGAATATTTGGCACACCATGGACTGCAACATGCCAGGCTTCACTGTGCTTCACTATTTCCCAGAGCTCACTCAGACTCATGTCTATTGAGTCAGTGATGCCACCCAACCATCTTGTCTGTCACCCCTTTCTCCTCCTGCCCTCAGTCTTTCCCAGGATCAGGAAAGGTGATCCTGAGTCAGCTCTTTGCATCAAGTGGTCAAAGTATCAGGGTTTCAGCTTTAGCATCAGTCCTCCCAATGAATATTCAGAGTTGATTTCCTTTAGGATTGACTAGTTTTATGTCCTTGCTGTCCAAGGAACTCTCAAGAGTCTTCCCCAACACCACAGTTTGAAAGCATCAGTTCATTGGTGCTCAGCCTTCTTTATGGTCCAACTAGCATATCCTTCTGACACTGTTTCCACTGTTTCCCCATCTATTTCCCATGCAGTGATGGGACCAGATGCCATGATCTTCGTTTTCTGAATGTTGAGCTTTAAGCCAACCTTTTCACTCTCCACTTTCACTTTCATCAAGAGGCTTTTTAGCCCCTCTTCACTTTCTGCCATAAGAGTGGTGTCATCTGCATATCTGAGGTTATTGATATTTCTCCTGGCAATCTTGATTCCAGCTTGTGTTTCTTCCAGTCCAGCATTTCTCATGATGTACTCTGCATATAAGTTAAATAAACATGGTGACAATATGCAGCCTTGACGTACTCCTTTTCCTATTTGGAACCAGTCTGTTGTTCCATGACCAGTTCTAACTGTTGCTTCCTGACCTGCATACAGATTTCTCAAGAGGCAAATCAGGTGGTCTGGTATTCCCATCTCTTTCAGAATTTTCCATAGTTTATTGGGATCCACACAGTCAAAGGCTTTGGCATAGTCAATAAAGCAGAAATAGATGTTTTTCTGGAACTCTCTTGCTTTTTCCATGATCCAGCGGATGTTGGCAATTTGATCTCTGGTTCCTCTGCCTTTTCTAAAACCAGCTTGAACATCAGGAAGTTCACGGTTCACATATTGCTGAAGCCTGGCTTGGAGAATTTTGAGCATTACTTTACTAGCGTGTGAGATGAGTGCAATTGTGCGGTAGTTTGAGCACTCCTTGGCATTGCCTTTCTTTGGGATTGGGATGAAAATCACTGCAGATGGTGACTGCAGCCATGAAATTAAAAGACGCTTGCTCCTTGGAAGGAAAGTTATGACCAACCTAGATAGCATATTCAAAAGCAGAGACATCACTTTGCCAACAAAGGTTCGCCTAGTCAAGGCTATGGTCTTTCCTGTGGTCATGTATGGATGTGAGAGCTGGACTGTGAAGAAGGCTGAGCGCCGAAGAATTGATGCTTTTGAACTGTGGTGTTGGAGAAGACTCTTGAGAGTCCCTTGGACTGCAAGAAGATCCAACCAGTCCATTCTGAAGGAGATCAATCCTGGAATTTCTTTAGAAGGAATGATGCTAAAGCTGAAACTCCAGTATTTTGGCCACCTCATGCGAAGAGTTGACTCATTGGAGAAGACTCTGATGCTGGGAGGGATTGAGGGCAGGAGGAGAAGGGGACGACAGAGGATGAGATGGCTGGATGGCATCACTGACTCGATGGATGCGAGTCTGAGTGACCTCCGGGAGCTGGTGATGGACAGGGGAGGCCTGGCGTGCTGCGGTTCATGGGGTCGCAAAGAGTCGGACACGACTGAGCGACTGATCTGATCTGATCTGAGCATATCCTTACATGACTACTGGAAAAATCATAGCTTTGACTATTGACCTTTGTAGGCAAAGTGATGTCTCTGTTTTTCATTACAAATCTAGACAATGTATTAAAAAGAAAGTAAATAAAATCTGTCACCAATTCCACTTTTTCCCTCATCTATTTGCCATGAAGTGATGGTACCAGATGCCATGATCTTAGTTTTTTGAATGTTGAGTTTTAAGCCAGCTTTTTCACTTACCTCTTTCATGCTCCTCAGGAGTCTCTTTGCTTTCTGCCATTAGAGTTCTGTGCTGTGTGCTAAACTGCTTCAGTTGTGTCCGATTTTTTGTGACCCCATGGACTGTAACTTGCCATGCTTCTCTGTCTGTGGGATTCTCCAGGCAAGAATACTGGAGTGGGTTGCCACTTACTTCTCCAGGAAATCTTCCTGACCCAGGGATTCAACCCACAACTCTATGTCTCCTGCATTGTCAGGTGGGTTCTTTACCACTAGCACCACCTGGGAAGTGCCATTAGAGTGGTATTGTTTGCATATCTGAGGCTATTGATATTTCCCCTGACAAACTTGATTCCAGCTTGTGATTCATCCAGTCCAGCATTTCACATGATATACTCTGAAAAGAAGTTAAACAAACAAGGTGACAATATACAGTCGTGTTTTACCCCATTCCCAATTTAGAAACTGTTCTTTATTCTATGTCCAGTTCTAACTGTTTCTTGATCTGCATAGAGGTTTCTTAGGAGACAGATGATCTGGTTTTCCCATCTCTTTAAGAATTTTCCGTGGTTTTTTGTGATCCACACAGTCAAAGGCTTTAACAGAAGTAGATATTTTTCTGGAATTCCCTTGCTTTTTCTATGATCTAATGGATGTTGGCAATTTGATCTCAAGTTCCTCTGTCCTTTCTAAACCCAGGTTATACATCTGGAAGTTCTTGGTTCATATACTATTGAAGCCTGGCTTGAAGGATTTTGAGCATTACCTTGCTAGCATGTGAAATGAAAGCAATTGTCCAGTAGTTTGAGCATTCTTTGGCATTGCCTGTATTTCGGATAGGAATAGAAACTTACACTTTCTAGTCGTGTGGCCACTGTTGAGTTTTCCAAATTTGTTGGCATACTGAGTTCAGCACTTTCACAGCATCATCTCTTAGGATTTGAAATAGCTTAGCTGCAATTCCATCACCTCCACTAGCTTTGTTTGTAGTGATGCTTCCTAAGGCCCACTTAACTTTACACTCCAGAATGTCCGGTTCTAGGTGAGTGACCACACCATCGTGGTTATCTGCGTTATGAATACTTTTTCTTGTATAGTTCTTCTGTATATTCTTGTCACCTCTTCTTCATCTCTTATGCTTCTGTAAGGTCTTTGCTGTTTCTGTCCTTCATTGTGCCTATTTTTGCATGAAATGTTCCCTTGGTATCTCCAAAGGAAAGAAAGGATACACCTTTATTGAATGTTATATAATAATATTTAGATATCATCATCACTTTTACTGTCATCATCAAGTGGAAAAAATGAAGAAATTAGGATGTATTGTCACCAGATTAACATAAACTGTTGCTCAGTGGAATTTGTGTGACTTTCATTTTCTTCTGTGCACTTTTATATGAAAGTTTTAGTTTCTCAGTTATGTCGGACTCTTTGTGACCCCATGGACTATAGCCCACCAGGCTCCTCTGCCCATGGGATTCTCCAGGCAAGAATACTGGATAGGGCTGCCATTCCCTCCTCCAAGGGATCTTTCCAACCCAGGGACCGAACCCAGGTCTCCCACATTGCAGGCAGATTCTTTACCATTTAAGCCCAATATATAGCCTCCAAATGATTTTCAAAAGAATATGTAGTGACTTTAATATGAGGTAAAAAAAGCTCTTCTTTGTCTTATAAAACATTTTATTAGCTTTATATTATTCATTTTGATATGTATTTAATTATTTAATTGCTCACTTTTTGTTGGACCTTTCAGCTGATTCCAACACTCTTCTGTTATAAACAATATTCTTTTACAAAGAGAGGTTAAAGTTACATGAAGGCTTGCAGGTAAATTTTTGTCCCCAGCATCTTCCTAATTAAAGGAGTCCTTATAGAATTTATTAGCTATGTTTTCTTCTAGTATGATAACACAATCTCAGACAATAGTTCTCAACTTTATTTGATTCACCTTGGCAGCTTTTTTAAAGTACTGTTCCTAGGACACACTGCAAACCAATTGAATCATAATCTCCAGGGACTGAATCTGCAAACCAGTATATTTTCAAGGTTACCTAGATAACATCAATATGTAGTTGGGATGAGAATCCCTGCTTCAGGTTTCAACTAGAACAGAACTGAATGTCTTCTAAACTGCAGGTAAATAGAAGTGCTGAAAGGAACTTGATGCCCCAACAATGGATGTCATTAGCCAAGTTAAGTATAAGACATGAATTGAAGCAATGGTAATTATCTATTCATAAAGCAGAACAGAGATTTGAAGAAGTACCTACATGTATTAGAGTAGGTTAAAGATACATATTTTTAAACAATTATGGAAGGTCCAAGAAGACCCATGTGTCAGAAAAATCCTGAATTATACATGATTAAGTATTGATTTAATAAGTCCTTCTCCTCTAAAGAAGAAGAAAAAAAAAAAAAAACACAAAAAAATGACCCATGGTTTTTGGTCCAAAGAGTTTATTTGAGTAAAAGCTCAACTGTTCTCAGGTTTTTCAGAGCTTACTTCATTAGTAGTTAACTTATGAATTCCTGCTCGTTAGATTACTCAGACAATCAAATAACTAAAAATATTGAATCTTTGGGAAACAAAAAACTTTGCATTCTACTTAGTTGAAAATATTCTAATTACTATGAGAAACATTTTATAGTCCCCAAAGTGTTTTGAATTCGTCTAATCTTGTATATCCCCTTCCTGGGATCTTTAAATATACATAGCTGATATTTGATGGTTATTTGTTTCACAGACAGTTTGAACAATTTATGAGAATGGATTTTTAATTCCATTAATTTAAATTTACACAATGGATTCCTTTTTTATGAAAAAAAATCATAATTTTTTGTTTGTGAAAACATCATAAATACAAAATAAAAATAGTGGATCCCAGATCACTCTCTGGGATGTGTACATTTAGGTAAGTTATTTAAACCCTGAGCTCAGTTTTCTCATTTGTGAAATGGAGATGATATTAGTGTCAGGCTCTTGGGTAGTCAAGTTAAGAATCCACCTTGCAATGCAAGGGACACAGATTTGATCCCTGGTCAGAGAACTAAGATCTCCATGTCCCATGGAGCTACTAAGCCCCAGTGCCAAAACAAAAGTCCATGCACCACAATGAAAAGATTCCATGTGCCTCAACATTCAAAAACTAAGATCGTGGCATCTGGTCACATCACTTCAAGGCAAAAAGATGGGGAAAAGTGGAAACAGTGTCAAATTTTATTTTCTTGTGCTCCAAACTCTCTGTGGCTAGTGACTGATCAGTGCAGTTCAGTTCAATGACTCAATTGTGTCTGACTGTTTGCGATTCAACTGGACTGACACTCAATGGACTACAGCACACTAGGCTGCCCAGTCCATCACCAACTCTCAGGAGCTTGCTCTGACTCATGCCAACTGAGTCAGTGATGTCATCCAGCCATCTCATCCTCTGTCATCCCCTTCTCTCCTGCCTTCAACTTTCCCCAAATCAGGGTCGATTCCAATAAGTTAGTTCTTTGTATCAGGTGGCCAAAGTATTGGAGCTTCAGCTTCAGCATCAGTCCTTCCAATGAATATTCAGGACTGATTTCCTTTAGAATTGACTGGTTGGATCTCCTTGTAGTTCAAGGGACTCTCAAGAGTCTTCTCCAATACCACAGTTCTAAAGCATGAATTCTTTGATGCTCAGCTTTCTTTATAGTCCAACTATCACATCCATACATGACTACTGGAAAAAAGCATAGCTTTGACTAGACAGAACTTTGTTGGCAAAGTAATGTCTCTGCTTTTTAATATGCTGTCTAGGCTGGTCATAGCTTTTCTTTCAAGGAGCAAGCATCTTTTAATTTCATGGCTGCAATCACCATCTGCAGTGATTTGGGAGCCCAAGAAAAAATAAAGTCTCTCACTGTTTTCATTGTTTCCTAATCTATTTGCCATGACGTGATGGGATCAGATGCCATGGTCTTAGTTTTTTGAATGTTGAGTTTTAGGTCAGTTTTTTTACTCTCCTCTTTCACTTTCATTTTTTTATTTTTTCTTTTTTTAAAAAATCTTATTCTATTTAACTTTACAATATTGTATTGGTTTTGCCATACATCAAAATGAATCCGCCACAGGTATACATGTGTTCCCCATCCTGAACCCTCCTCCCTCCCCATACCATCCCTCTGGGTCATCCCAGTGCACCAGCCCCAGGCATCCAGTATCAGGCATTGAACCTGGACTGGCGACTCGTTTCAAATATGATACTATACATATTTCAATGCCATTCTCCCAAATCCTCCCACCCTCTCCCTCTCCCAGAGTCCAAAAGACTGTTCTATACATCAGTGTCTCTTTTGCTGTCTCACATACAGGGTTATTGTTACCATCTTTCTAAATTCCATATATATGTGTTAGTATACTGTATTGGTGTTTTTCTTTCTGGCTTACTTCACTCTGTATAATAGGCTTAAGTTTCATCCACCTCATTAGAATTGATTCAAATGTATTCTTTTTAATGGCTGAGTAATACTCCATTGTGTATATGTACCACAGCTTTCTTATCCATTCATCTGCTGATGGACATCTAGGTTGCTTCCATGTCCTGGCTATTATAAACAGTGCTGCTATGAACATTGGGGTACACGTTCTCTTTCAATTCTGGTTTTCTCAGTGTGTATGCCCAGCAGTGGGATTGCTGGATCATAAGGCAGTTTCCTCTTTCACTCTCATCAAGAGGCTCTTTAGATCCTTTTCACTTTCTGCCATGAGGGTGGTGTCACCTGCGTATCTGAGGTTATTGATATTTCTCCTGGAAATCTTGATTCCAGCTTGTGTGTCACCCAGCCTGACATTTCACATGATGTACTCTGCATACAAGTTAAATAAGCAGTGGGATATTATACAGCCTTGATGTACTCCTTTCCCAATTTGGAACCAGTCTGTTGTTCCATGCCAAGTTCTGTTGTTTCCTGATCTGCATACAGATTTCTCAGGAGGCAGGTCAGGTGGTCTGGTATTCTCATCTCTTGAAGAATTTGTACAGTTTGCTATGATCTACACAAAGGCTTTGACATAGTCACTAAAGCAGATGTAGATTTTTTAAGAACTTTCTTGCTTTATCTATGATCCAATGGATGTTGGCAATTTGATCTTTGGTTCCTCGGCCTTTTCTAAATCCAGCTTAAACATCTGGAAGTTCAGGGTTCATGTACTGTTGAAGCCTGGCTTGGAGAATTTTGAGCATTAATTTGCTAACATGTGAGATGAGTGCAATTGTGCAATAGTTTCAACATTCTTTGGCATTGCCTTTCTTTGGGACTAGAATGAAAACTAACCCTCTCCAGTCCTGTGGCCACTGCTGAGTTTTCCAAATTTGTTGATATATTGATTTCAGCACTTTCACAGCATCATCTTTTAGGATTTGAAATAGCTCAGCTGGAATTCCATCACCTCCTCTAGTTTTGTTTGTAGTGATGCTTCCTAAGGCCCACTTGACTTCACATTCCAGGATGACTGGCTCTAGGTAAGCGATCACACCATCGTGGTTATCTGGGTCATGAAGATCTTTTTTTGTACAGTTCTTCTGTGTATTCTGGCCACCTCTTGTTAATATCTTCTGCTTCTGTGAGGTCCATACCATTTCTGTCCTTTATCGAGCCCATCTTTGCATGAAATATTCCCTTGGTATCTCTAATTTTCTTGAAGAGATCTCTAGTCTTTCCCATTCTGTTGTTTTCCTCTATTTCTTTTCATTGATCACTGAGGTAGGTTTTCTTATGCTATTCTTTGGAACTCTCCATTCAAATGGGTATATATTTCCTTTTCTCCTTTGCCTTTAGCTTCTCTTCTTTTCTCAGCTATTTGTAAGGCCTATTCACACAACCATTTTGCCTTTTTGCATTTCTTTTTTGGGGGATAGTCTTGATCACTGCCTCCTGTACAATATCAAGAACCTCCATCCATTGTTCTTCAGGCACTCTATCAGATCTAATCCCTTGAATTTATTTGTCACTTTCATTGTATACTCGTAAAGGATTTGATTTAGGTCATACCTGAATGGTCTAGTGTTTTCCCTACTTTCTTCCGTTTAAGTCTGAATTTGGCAATAAGGAATTCATGATCTGAGCCATAGTCAGTTCCTGGTCTTATTTTTGCTGACTGTGGGGAACTTCTTTTTTCTTTGGCTGCAAAGAATATAATCACGCTGATTTTGGTATTGACCATGTGGTGATGTCTATGTGTAGTGTCATCTCTTGTGTTGTTGGATGAGAGTGTTTGCTGTGACCAGTGCGTTCTCTTGGCAAAACTCTATTAGCCTTTGCCCTGCTTTGTACTCCGAGGCCAAATTTGCCTGTTACTCCAGGTATCTCTTGACTTCCTACTTTTGCATTCCAGTCCCTTATGAGGAAAAGGATATCTTTTTTGGGGGGTGTTAATTCTAGAAGGTCTTGTTGGTCTTCATAGAACCATTTAACTTCAGCTTATTCAGCATTACTGGTTGGAGCATAGACTCGGATTACTGTGGTATTGAATGGTTTGCCTTGGAAATGACAGAAATCATTCTGTTGTTTTTGAGATTGCATCGAAGTGCTGCATTTCAGAATCTGTTGTTGCCTATGTGAGCTATTCCATTTCTTCTAAGGGATTCTTGCCCACAGTAGTGGATATAATGGTCATCTGAATTAAATTCATTCATTCCAGTCCATTTTAGTTCGCTGATTCTTAATATGTTGATGTTCACTCTTGCCATCTCCTGTTTGACCACTTCTAATTTACCTCAATTCATGGACCTAACATTCCAGGTTCCTTTGCAATATTGCTCTTTACAGCATCACACTTTACTTCCATAACCAGTCATGTCCACAACTGGGCATTGTTTTTGCTTAGGCTCCATCTCTTCATTATTTCTGCAGTTATTTCTCCACTTTTCTCCAGTAGCATATTGGCTAGTGACTGTAGCCATGAAATTAAAAGATGCTTGCTCCTTGGAAGAAAAGTTATGACAAACTTAAAAAACATATTAACAAGCAGAGACATAACTTTGCTGACAAGATCCACATAGTCAAAGCTATGGTGTTTCCAGTAGTCATGCATGAATATGAGAGTTGGACCATAAAGAAGGCTGAGCACTGAAGAACAGATGCTTTCAAACTGTGGTGTTGGAGAAGATACTTGAGAGTTCTTTAAACAGCAAGGACATCAAACCAGTGTATCCTAAAGGAAATCAACGCTGAATATTCATTGGAAGGACTGATGCTGAAGCTGAATTTTCAATACTTTGGCCAACTGATACAAACAACTGACTCATTGGAAGAAAAAAAAAAAAAACCCTGATGCTGGCAAAGACGGAGGGCATGAAGAGAAGGGGGCGACTGTGGATGAGGTTGTTGGATAATATCACTAAGTTAAGTCAATGGACATGAGTTTGAGCAAACTCCAGGATGTAGTGAAGGTCAGGGAAGCTCAGCATGCTGCAGTTTTTGGGGTTCCAAAGAGGTGGATACAACTTAGTGACTGAACAACAACAACAAAGTCTATGTGGGCCTCTAGATTCTGTATTTCTAACAAATTCTCAGGTTTGAGAAAAGATGAACTAAAATTATTATTGATTCATTTTTTTTCTCTTCTCTTAAATTCAAACTTGATCCAAGAGGGCATTGTATAATCTGTGTTCCTACACTTTACAAAAAATATAACAGTATATGGAACTAATGTTTCCTTGAAAGCATTTTTCTTTTATTCAAAAGAGTGTTAGTGAGCACCTAATCTGTAGTGTGGGCTTCTCCAGTGGCTCAGCAATAAAGAATCCACTTGCAATTTAGGAGACACAGTAGACACGGGTTTGATCCTTGGGTCATGAAGATCGTCTAGAGGAAAAAATGGCAACCCACTCCAATATTCTTGCTGGGAAAGTCCCATAAACAGAGTAGCCTGGTAGGCTACAGTTCATAGGTCACAAAGAGTCAGACACAACTAAGTGACTGAACATACAACACACAAATCTGCAGTACATGGTGCTATAGAGGATCTTGAGGTACATAAGACCCAATGCTCATTGGGTCTTATGTACCTCAAGTCCTCCTGTTGTGACTTCAACAGGAGGAAAAGTCCACTTCTGGGATGGGCTAGGAATGAGTTATGGCTTAAGAAGTGGTGGGGTTCAGGAAGCTTCAGTACATCTGTAGAAGTGTTCCAGAAGTAGTTATATTGATGAGGTTCTGTTAATTGTCAACCAATTCTAATAACTTTGGGCACATACAAGTAACTTCCGAAATTTTAAATATTATTTTTAATATGATTCTGTGTAGTAATAAAACATATGGGATTCTTTTCTAATTTATTTTTTATCTGAGCTATTATTAATTACAATGATGCTTGAGGCCCGAGGAGATAATTAACAATCTTTGTAAGTGGGGAAAAGCATTCTGTGTGCTGGAATTTCTGCCAGTTCATTTGGCAGAAGTGGAACTAATTCCAAACATGGGGAATCCAATAACTAATGCATAAGCAAGTTAATGACTTTAGCAAGGATTCGTTTTTGGCTGTCTTTTAGATATTTGTAACTAGGGTCCAGGGACCCATGGGGGCTGTATATATGAGCCTTAAGGTCCTGACTCCCATGAAACTGTATGCAAAAATGCTTGGGTACAATATTGCTTTGTTGTTTTTGTTGTTGCTTTAGATCTAGTGGTTTTATCAGATTCTCAAAGGAGTTAACCACTTTCCTATGGAGATACCAGGAAAGAAACAAAATAATTGTAGCCCAAAAACTCTGAATTAACTTTTGTTTTTGTATCACACCTATGGCACATCCTACCTAGGATTTTTCCTCTTATATCCTCGGCATATGTCATGAGGAGGCTTGTTCCTTACTATTTTTGTGGAAAGAAGGGGTAGAAGAATATTAGCAAATAGAAACCATCCCCAGAAGGCAACCCAGATCTTTTTCACCATCTGCATCCTCATCTGGATTAGTTGCTTGTTGATCTCATATGTTCACTTAATCACTATTCATTTGACTGTCATTTAATATAGATAAATATTAACCACAGCTGCCAGAAAACTCCCTGGTCAAAGTAGATGCAGATTTATGGTTTTGAATGAATATTCCTGGAACAAATATCTATGTGTTCTGTTTCCCTCCTCCCTTCTATCTATCTAAATTGTACCATCTGACAAGACCCAACTCAAATCCCTCTTCCCCAATGAAATCTTCTTCAATAGTTACACCCAGAGCTCTTTTGTACTCTTTCTGATAGTACAGCATTGTTTGGGACTGTATAAGCCATTTTGTTACTTTTTTATACAAGAATAATGAATGGCTGATATGTACATACTGTGATTCAAGCACAGTGACCTGAACAGAGCAGGCTCTTAAAAATCATTGTTGAATAAATGCAGGAAATTATCTCAGTTTGTCAACATTATTCTCTGTATTTGAGAAATAAAAACCCTGCCATTCTCAGTTTGGTTCCTTCATAGCACTTATCAGTAGTTCTAAGCACACTGATGTCCCATAAATTCATGGAAGTAAAACAGTAAGCAAAAAAACTGGAGTGTGGCACAGAATTTGTGACTTCTAGGGAGAATGAGTCAGCAGCTGACATTGTCAATTTCTTCTGTACCCATTGCAATCCAATAGCTTCTACATTATGGATTCATTCAACAGTTTTAGTGGATAAGAAGCATTTGAATTTTCAGCTTTTCTGCTAGGAGTTATATGGACAGCTTTAATCTCCATAGACTGTGATATAAGTTAAATGTTGAAGATATTTGCTCTCTGAAATCTCATTAATTCAGATGCATGTAGTTATCATCCACTATTGAAGATGCAGATTCACAGTAAATGACTTAACAGTTGAGGTACAGCAAATAGTTTCACCTGCTTTATCTTATTGATCTTTATAAGAGCCCAATGAGACATATGAGTTTCTCAAGGTCATTCAAGGACTTCATGACCTTTCCACTAAACTAGGCTACCATTGGAATTCATATATCCTGGCCTATTATATATGAAGTTCAAAAGGAAACTTCTCTTCTGAAAAATCACTGTTCCTTGGCAGCTATATGATATAACTCTACTACCTTAAAACAACAAAGTGAAGATAAAGCACAGACAAAATTAGATTTGACAACCTAATGGAGTACCCTTCTTTGTTATTTGAAAATAGCATTATTCAAGCATCATCATTCAACAGTCTTGAGTTTCAGCAAGAAAGGGGCATGTTTATTTGACATTTGAAGGAGAGTTGAAACCACCAATTACACAGTAGAAGGTAACACGGAATTTCACTTAGATTAGTTTTGTTTCCTACTGGTCCTTGATTTCAAAGGCGTAAGATCTAGCTGCTGCTGCTGCTAAGTCGCTTCAGTCATGTCTGACTGTGTGCGACCCCATAGACGGCAGCCCACCAGGCTCCCCCATCCCTGGGATTCTCCAGGCAAGAACACTGGAGTGGGTTGCCATTTACTTCTCCAATGCATGAAAGTGAAAAAATAAAGTGAAGTTGCTCAGTCGTGTCTGACTTGTAGCGACCCCATGGACTGCTGCCCACAAGACCCTTCTGTCCATGGGATTTTCCAGGCAAGAGTACTGGAGTGGGTTGTCATTGCCTTCTCCAAAGATTTAGTAGACAGTACTTTATATATTCTGTTTAATTGTTAGAAACAAAAACTGTCCAACAATTCAAATTTATTATTTAATTACATTGTTTATTATACTTTTCCTTATTTTTTGATATGTCTCATTTTACATAGGCTTGCAAAATATTTTTCTAGTAAGTCCCTTGGCCTGAATGATTTAGTGTCTTCTGTCTGAAGATAGCTTATTTGAGTCTTCAGTTCAGTTCTGTTGCTGAGCTGTGTCTGACTCTTTGCTACCCCATGAATTGCAGCACACCAGGCCTCCCTGTCCATCACCAACTCCTGGAGTTCACTCAGACTCATGTCCATCAAGTCGGTGATGCCATCCAGCCATCTCATCCTCTGTAGTCCCCTTTTCCTCCTGCCCCCAATCCCTCACAGCATCAGAGTCTTCTCCAATGAGTCAATTCTTTGCATCAGGTGGATGAAGTATTGGAGTTTGAGCTTTAGCATCAGTCCTTCCAAAGAACACCCAGGACTGATCTCTTTTAGAATGGACTGGTTGGATCTCCTTGCAGTCCAAGGGATTCTTAAGAGTCTTCTCCAACACCACAGTTCAAAAGCATCAATTCTTCAGTGCTCAGCTTTCTTCTCAGTCCAACTCTCACATCCATACATGACCTCTGGAAAAACCGTAGCCTTGACTAGACGAACCTTTGTTTGCAAAGTAATGTCTCTGCTTTTGAATATGCTATCTAGGTTGGTCATAAATTTCTTTCCAAGGAGTAAGCGTCTTTTAATTTCATGGCTGCAATCACCATCTGCAGTGATTTTGGAGCCCCCCAAAATAAAGTCTGACACTGTTTCCCCATCTATTTCCCATGAAGTGATGGGACCGGATGCCATGATCTTCGTTTTCTGAATGTTGAGCTTTAAACCAGCTTTTTCACTCTCCTCTTTCACTTTCATCAAGAGGCTTTTTAGTTCCTCTTCACTTTCTGCCATAAGGGTGGTGTCATCTGCATATCTGAGGTTATTGATATTTCTCCCAGCAATCTTGATTCCAACTTGTGTTTCTTCCAGTCCAGCATTTCTCATGATGTACTCTGCATATAAGTTAAATAAACATGGTGACAATATACAGCTTTGACGTATTCCTTTTCCTATTTGGAACCAGTCTGTTGTTCCATGTCCAGTTCTAGCTGTTGCTTCCTGACCTGCATATAGGTTTCTCAAGAGGCAGGTCAGGTGGTCTGGTATTCCCATCTCTTTCAGAATTTCCCACAGTTTATTGGGATCCACACAGTCAAAGGCTTTGCCATAGTCAATAAAGCAGAAATAGATGCTTTTCTGGAACTCACTTACTTATTCCATGATCCAGCAGATGTTGGCCATTTGATCTCTGGTTCCTCTGCCTTTTTTAAAACCAGCTTGAACATCTGGAAGTTCACGATTCACATATTGCTGGAGCCTGGCTTGGAGAATTTTGAGCATTACTTTACTAGCATGTGAGATGAGTGCAATTGTGCAGTAGTTTGAGCATTCTTTGGCATTGCCTTTCTTTTGGATTGGAATGAAAACTGACCTTTTCCAGTCCTGTGGCCACTACTGAGTTTTCCATATTTTGCTGGCATATTGAGTGCAACACTTTCACAGCATCATCTTCCAGGATTTTAAATAGCTCAACTGGAATTCCATCACCTCCCCTAGCTTTGTTCTTAGTGATGCTTTCTAAGGCCCACTTGACTTCACATTCCAGAATATTTGAGTCTAAGAGCTCCCAATGCTGATAGTCTCCTCTGAAGTATAATATTTTCCTAAAGCTCATGAACAAAGGAAAAACAGAACTTTCATAATCCTATCCTTTTTGTACCTGTCATTTCTGCCAGGAATGTCTTTTCTTTTTACCTAGTAATGTCTAAATTATCCTCCTGACCCATGCTATGACCTCAATGAAGTTCCTTGATTCCTGCAAGTAAAACGATCCTTTTCCTGCTGTATGTTCCCATATTGTATGTATTCCTTTATCCTATACTTGCTGAATTCTATTGTGGACAAAAATGTCACCTCCCATATCAGTAAACAGAAGATGTTGCAGCCAGCAAACCATTAGCCTCTACATCTGCCCCCACCCCTGTGATGCACCCTGAGGGGATTAAGGATGGAGAAAAATGGATACTGGCACTACATCATTAAGGTGCATATTAAAGGAAGGATTTCAGTGAGCCCAGACACTTGCATCCTCCCATACACAAAAAAGTGGTAAATTCATTTACTTGAGATGTCTGCTTTTTTCTTTAATTAACAATAATCTTTTGATGTTTCTACTACTCAATTTTTTTAGTGTGGTTTTTTTTTTTTTTTTTTTTTTTTTGCAGAAACTCCTGGCTCTTCTCTTACCTCTTTGGAACAGACCCTCTGAGCTATCTGAGAGGCTGTCTTCTGGCCTTATGTTCTCAGGAAGTCTGCCAAATAAGGCATAATTGTCAAACTTTATGTTGCACTTTTTTTTTTTTTTTTTTTCTTTTTTGTCCCCAGTAGACATGATCAAAAGTCAGTGTTTACTTCTCTGTTATCCCAATTAACCATGAACAACTTGAGGTCAGGACCCATTTATGACTTCTTTCTGTTCAAAGTATCATCCCTCCTTTCCTCAGCCCCATATAGCATGTAACTATAACCATATAGACTTTCAAATATCATGTAAAGGACCTTACAGAGGTTAATCAATGAAACAACAAGTGTTATCCCAATTTATACTGTTGAGGAGGAAGAAATTTTTCTCTATTCTTCTAGGTTCTTCTGGCTGGTTTAAGAATAAAATTGACAAGGAACAGACTAACAAAACAATCAAAGTTAAGAATATGTATACATTAGAGAGACCCAGGAGAACTGAGTAGCTTGCCAAAATGGCTGAAACCCTCACTTTAAACACCATCTTCAGCTAAAGACACAGGAAGATGTTGGGGGTAGTGGTCTGAGTCTTCAAAGCTGAAGAAGGCAATTGACATGGAGATGGAAAAGCAAACATTTGGTAAACAAATGTTAGCTGGGCCAGGCAGAGGCAATGGAACACAGAGTAGGTCCTGTTCCCCCCACCACAGCTGGCCTGTGGCGTGCAGATATTTATGGTGATAGCTTTTCCTTTTGGGGGCCTTCATTATTTTCAGTCAAAATATATGTGTGCATGTGCTCAGTCTAGTCTGACTCTTTGCAACTCCTTGGACTATAGCCCACCAGGCTCCTCTCTCCATAAAATTCTTCAAGAAAGAATATTGGAGCAGGTTGCCATTCCCTTCTCCAGGGGATCTCCCTGACGCAGGGATCAAACCTGCATCTCCTGCATTGGCAGGTGGGTTCTTTACCACACAGTCACCTGAGATGACCTGGCCTAAAATAATCCTCATGGCAAAGAGGTATTGATATTTAGCAGTGACAAGTTTTGTTCCTACAATTCTCTGAGAAACTGAAAGGTACAAAGAGGCTCATAAAATTTGTCTAAGATCATGCAACTACATAGTTGAGAATTCTGGATTTTATGGTGGATACATGTTAATGTATGGAAAAAACCAATACAATGTTGTAAAGTAAAAATAAATAAATAAAAGAGAAAGAGAGAAAAAAATAAAAATAAAATTGAATATTTTTTTCTGAAATAATATTAACTTAGCAATAAAGTTAATCATTTTAACATCAAAATTTCAGGGAAATTTAGTTCATTTACAATCTTGTGCAACCTTCATATCTATCTAGTTTCAAAACATTTTCATCACCACAAAATGAATGCCTATTCCCCTTTCCCACCACTGGCAACAACTAATCTGTTTTCTGTCTCTTGTTGTTGTTCAGTCACTCATTCATGTCCAGCTATTTGCCACCCCATGGACTACAACATGCCAGAATTCCGTGTCCTTCACCATCCTTCTTGCCCAAAATCATGTTCATTGAGTCAATAATGCCATCCAACCATCTCTTCCTCTGTTGCCCCCTTCTCCTCCTGCCTTCAGTCTTCCCCACCATCAGGGTTTTTTTTTTTTTTTACAATGAATCAGCTCTTCCCATCAGGTGGCCAAAATATAGGGGCTTCAACTTCAGCATCAGTCCTTCCAATGAATATTCAAGGTTTTTATTTCCTTTAGGATTAACTAGTTTGATCTCCTTGCAGTCCAAGGGACTATCAAAAGTCTTCTCCAACAACACAGTTTAAAAGCATCAGTTCTTCAGTGCTCAATTTTCTTTATGGTCCAACTCTCACATCCATGCATGACTAACAGAGAAACCATAGTTTTGACTATGCAGACTTTTGTCAGCAAAGTGATGACTCTGCTTTTTATTATGCTGTCTAGGTTTGTCATAGCTTTTCTTCCAAGGAGCAAGAGTCTTTTAATTTCATGTCTGCAGTCACAGTCCACAGTGATTTTGGAGCCCAAGAAAATAAGGTCTGTCTCTTTTCATGGTTTCCCCATATATTTGCCATGAAGTGATGGGACCAGATGCCACTATCTTAGTTTTTTGAATATTGAGTTTTAAGCCAGCTTTTTCAATCTTGTCTTTCATCCTCATCACCAGCTCTTTAGTTTCTCTTTGCTTTCTGCCATAAGGTGGTGTCATCTGCATATCTGATGTTATTAATATTTCTGCCAGCAACTTTGATTTCAGCTTGTGCTTTATCTATCATGGCATTTCCTGTGATGTACTCTGAATATATGTTAAGTAAGTAGAGTTACAATATACAGTTTGACTTACTCCTTCCTCAATTTCAACAATTCTGTCTCTAGGGATGTGCCTATTCTGGACATTCATATAAATGGAAACATGCAAGCTATGACCTTTTGTATCTAAAAAGCCTGGCTCTTATTTCAATTCTCCCTAAATTTAGAGTCCATTCCCTTACTAACTACATTTTTTTGTTTGTTTTACACGATTGTGTTAGCACCAGTTTGTATGCCCAAGGCACAGTGAGGCCAACAAATCAAAATGTTGCAGTTTGGAGCAGAAAAAAAGGTTTATTGCAGGGCCATGCTCCAAGATGTGTGGCTCATGCCCTAAAATCCCAAGCTCCCTGAAGATTTTCAGCAAAACATTTTTAAAAGGCAGGTTGGGGGTGGGGAGTGTCACACAGTCTGTGATCAGTTTATGCACAATTCTCTGATTAGCTAATGATGAGAGTACAGAGTGGTGTCACAGAGGTTAACATTGTCAGTCCTTAGGCTCCAGGAGGCCTGGGGCTGTGTGCTTATGGCTATCAAGTACATAACATCTTAACTATTTTGGTCCTGGGTTTTCACACCTGTAAAACAACTCAGGAAATGTACATCAGTGCATCAGATACTATTATCTAGGTACTTTTAGTTCAATTTCAGCTCAGTTGTGTCCAAGGAGTGCTCAAACTACCGAACAATTGCACTCATCTCACACGCTAGTAAAGTAATGCTCAAAATTCTCCAAGCAGGGCTTCAGCAATATGTGAACCGTGAACTTCCTGATGTTCAAGCTGGTTTTAGAAAAGGCAGAGGAACCAGAGATCAAATTGCCAACATCCGCTGGATCATGGAAAAAGCAAGAGAGTTCCAGAAAAACATCTATTTCTGCTTTATTGACTATGCCAAAGCCTTTGACTGTGTGGATCCCAATAAACTATGGAAAATTCTGAAAGAGATGGGAATACCAGACCACCTGATTTGCCTCTTGAGAAATCTGTATGCAGGTCAGGAAGCAACAGTTAGAACTGGTCATGGAACAACAGACTGGTTCCAAATAGGAAAAGGAGTACGTCAAGGCTGCATATTGTCACCATGTTTATTTAACTTATATGCAGAGTACATCATGAGAAATGCTGGACTGGAAGAAACACAAGCTGGAATCAAGATTGCCAGGAGAAATATCAATAACCTCAGATATGCAGATGACACCACTCTTATGGCAGAAAGTGAAGAGGGGTTAAAAAGCCTCTTGATGAAAGTGAAAGTGGAGAGTGAAAAGGTTGGCTTAAAGCTCAACATTCAGAAAACGAAGATCATGGCATCTGGTCCCATCACTACATGGGAAATAGATGGAGAAACAGTGGAAACAGTGTCAGACTTTGTTTTTCTGGGCTCCAAAATCACTGCAGATGGTGACTGCAGTCATGAAATTAAAAGACGCTTGCTCCTTGGAAGGAAAGTTATGACCAACCTAGATAGCATATTCAAAAGCAGAGACATTACTTTGCCTACAAAGGTTCGCCTAGTCAAGGCTATGGTCTTTCCTGTGGTCATGTATGGATGTGAGAGCTGGACTGTGAAGAAGGCTGAGCACCGAAGAATTGATGCTTTTGAACTGTGGTGTTGGAGAAGACTCTTGAGAGTCCCTTGGACTGCAAGAAGATCCAACCAGTCCATTCTGAAGGAGATCAGCCCTGGGATTTCTTTGGAAGGAATGATGCTAAAGCTGAAACTCCAGTATTTTGGCCACCTCATGCGAAGAGTTGACTCATTGGAGAAGACTCTGATGCTGGGAGGGATTGAGGGCAGGAGGAGAAGGGGACGACAGAGGATGAGATGGCTGGATGGCATCACTGACTTGATGGGTGTGAGTCTGAGTGACCTCCGGGAGCTGGTGATGGACAGGGAGGCCTGGCGTGCTGCGATTCATGGGGTCGCAAAGAGTCGGACACGACTGAGCGACTGATCTGATCTGATCTGATCTGTGTCCAACTTTTTGCGACTCCATGGACTGCAGCACACCAGGCTTCCCTGTCCATCACCAACTCCCGGAGCCTACTCAAACTCATGTCCATTGCATTGGTGATCCTATCCAGAGATATAAGGGAGGGCATGTCCCAAGATGGCCCCATAGGGTCCTGCTGGGTTACAATAGATGCCCACTGTATATTGGATGGATGAATAAATAAATGAAGGCTTATAGAGAGGACACCCATCAGGCAACTTATTTTCTACAGAACCCAGTTATATATGATTTGATTTACCTTCATAAAAGGTCCTTTGAAAGTGTAGTCACTCAGTCCTGTCTGACTCTTTGCAGTTCCATGGACTCTAGCCCATCAGGCTTCTCTGTCCATGGGATTCTCTAGGCAAGAATACTGGAGTGGGTTGCCATTCCCTTCTCCAGCGGATCTTTCCCACCCAGGGGCTGGGTGAAGCACAGAGTGAAGCTCGCCAGCTGCATTGTATGTGAGTGGATTGTCATGAATTTGGTTGCCAGGACTAGAGGCTCAGCTTCTGCAGGGGAAACGAATACAGTTTTTACTCAGTAACTCCTTTTCTCCAATATGTGAACTGTTGCTTTTGGATAGAAACTGGGCTGGGGAAACTGGTTTCTAAGGGATGCCAAGATTTGAGTAGTGCCTCCTTGCTTGAAGGCAGTCTGATTTGTTAGTGGAGGTGTTAAGAGTGTTTTTTTTTTTTTATTCCCAATGTGGGAGGTGACTTTTGATACTACTTGAAAAGTAATTAAGTCCACGACATTTAATCTTTAATAACCAAACTGTCTCGTTATAACTAAGGAAATTCTAAATATTTCTTACTTTTTGATGTTTCTGTCCAAATGCACATTATTTTTGTATTTGCTGTATGCTATGTGTCTCAGGAAGGTTTCTTAATGATGTCTTCATTTTTATTGGAAATTTAATTATACCTTCACGGATATGACAACAGAAAATTAGTACACAACTCTTAGACGATCTGCTCTTTGGGACACTATTTCAAATCTGGCACTTCTTGTTTTCTGATACCAAGGGAAATTCAGTTTTAGTAACATTTATTTCCAGGAAAAAAAGGAAATAAAACCCAGAGTCATAATTTTAAATGGTTTTCTACTGTTTATCTAAGGATTTGGGGAAAAAAACAATTATCCTCACAGTTTTAGGCATGGCTAGTTGTTTGTATATGATTATCTATCAGATCAGATCAGTCGCTCAGTCGTGTCCGACTCTTCGCGACCCCATGAACCGCAGCACGCCAGGCCTCCCTGTCCATCACCAGCTCCCGGAGGTCACCCAGACTCACACCCATCAAGTCAGTGATGCCATCCAGCCATCTCATCCTCTGTCATCCCCTTCTCCTCCTGCCCTCAATCCCTCCCAGCATCAGAGTCTTCTCCAATGAGTCAACTCTTCACATGAGGTGGCCAAAAAAATACTGGAGTTTCAGCTTTAGCATCATTTCTTCTAAAGAAATTCCAGGATTGATCTCCTTCAGAATGGACTGGTTGGATCTTCTTGCAGTCCAAGGGACTCTCAAGAGTCTTCTCCAACACCACAGTTCAAAAGCATCAATTCTTCGGCGCTCAGCCTTCTTCACAGTCCAGCTCTCACATCCATACATGACCACAGGAAAGACCATAGCCTTGACTAGGCGAACCTTTGTTGGTAAAGTAATGTCTCTGCTTTTGAATATGCTATCTAGGTTGGTCATAACTTTCCTTCCAAGGAGTAAGCATCTTTTAATTTCATGGCTGCAGTCACCATCTGCAGTGATTTTGGAGCCCAGAAAAACAAAGTCTGACACTGTTTTCACTGTTTCTCCATCTATTTCCCATGTAGTGATGGGACCAGATGCCATGATCTTCGTTTTCTGAATGTTGAGCTTTAAGCCAACCTTTTCACTCTCCACTTTCACTTTCATCAAGAGGCTTTTTACCCCTCTTCACTTTCTGCCATAAGAGTCGTGTCATCTGCATATCTGAGGTTATTGATATTTCTCCCAGCAATCTTGATTCCAACTTGTGTTTCTTCCAGTCCAGCATTTCTCATGATGTACTCTGCATATAAGTTAAATAAACATGGTGACAATATGCAGCCTTGACGTACTCCTTTTCCTATTTGGAACCAGTCTGTTGTTCCATGACCAGTTCTAACTGTTGCTTCCTGACCTGCATACAGATTTCTTAAGAGGCAGATCTATCTATAGTACTGTATATATAGGAAGGTCTTCTATTTCACTTAAATTCATATTTTTATTTAGAGGCAATTGTAAATTCAGGTGCCATCATAAGAAATAATACAGAGAAACTGAGTCTACTTTTCACATAATTCCCCCAATGTCTTGCAAAGCTATCATACAATATCCCAACAAGAACACAGGCATTTACCCAGTCAACATACAGAACAATTCCATCACCACAGGGATCCCTTGTGTTACCCATCTATAATCACACTCACTTTCACTCAGTATCCACCCCTAATCTCTAGCAACTATTAATCTGTTCTCTCTTATAATTTTGGAATTTCACTTTTGGTATATAAATGTAATCATATAGTATGTAACCTTTTGAAGTTGGCTTTTTTTACTGATTATAATTCTTCAGAGATTCGTCGAAGTTGTCATGTATGGCATTATCTTTTAATTGGAAACCAAATCACAGATATTTTATAGGCAAAATGAGATAACTGAAAATGTTCAAATCTCAATATTGTTGTTTTTGAGAGTTTCTTCACTATAAACCAATTTTTAAAAGGGAAATTAATCATCATTATGAACATGTGTCTACTCCTTGCTTCCATTCTATTTCTGTGTGACACTTATTCCAGCAACATAAACTCTTCAAGGGCAGTGACCATGTTGTGCTTACCCATCAGTATTGATTTTCTGTTGTGGATTGCACTTACCACAAAATCAAGAAACTACAAAGATAACCTGAGGGTTTGAAAAGTGGCAAGTTGTGTTTACTGTCCTGGTTGACACTCAGAGAAATCTGTAAAGGGTCATTTATCACGTGTAGTTTTCCACTGAGACTATAAAAAATAAATCTAAAGGTCTTAGTGTGATATATGAATTAAATAAACCAGGAGATAAAAATGTAAGTTCCATTCCTTTACTATTTAAGTCAATCAAAAGATTTTGTTGAGATTTTGTGGATAAACCAAATGCAATGCAGAGCTTTTACATTCAGCAAATCCAGTAGTTATTCCTCTGTGTTTCTGCTGTTTTCTCAGCTCTGTTTAATAAAGGCACTACATGCCTTGATTATCAATGTAACTGGTTGAAAATTTAAGTTTCCTTCCTAAAATACTGTGGTGTGGTGTGGTGTGGAAGTCACTCAGTCATGTCCAACTCTTTGATACCTCATGGGTTGTAGCCTGCCAAGCTCCTCTGCCTATGGAATTTCCCAGGCAAGAATACTGGAGTGGGTTGCCATTCTTTTCTCCAGGGGATCTTCCCTACCCAGGGATCAAACCCAGGTCTCCTGCATTGAAGGCAGGTTCTTTACCATCTGAGCCACCAGGGAAGCCTCCTAGAATACTATGTAAAAAGAAATACTTTTATAGAATTAAAATGGCTTTTGTATGTTGAAGGTTAGTTTTTCAGGCTGAACTGTTCACACATACATTGCACCATAGTATAGTGGAAAGAATGTGATCAGAGATCAGAAAGACTTGGATTTGAGACCCATATCTTATAGTTTGTTAACAGTCTCACATGGGCAAGATACTCCAAACCTCAGTTCTACACATAAAATATAGGATATTATTAATATTTATCCTATTCTAGCATTATCCCCATTTCTCTGATTCTCTTTGCAACATTTCTTGAAAGAGTTGCCTAGAATTTGTCTTCACTTCCTTACATCTATTTATCAGCCACTCTGGAAGGTTTCCATATCTGTTATTTTGGTGAGATTTATCTTATCAGGATTATTAGTGATCTCAAGGTTTCAGTTTGGTAGTTGTAGCTGGTCTAGAGGACCAGTAGTGCCATGCCTAAAGAAGGTCTATTTACTTGAGAAACTGTGTGGCATCTTAGCAAAGAACTCTTCCACTGGAAGGAGAGCTGTGCGTTGCAAATGCTGTCCATTATTAGCTTGGGAGAGGAAAGGAGAAAATGAAGGAAAGACTATAAGAACATAATAATGTCTATGACTCAGACTGTACTCAAACCCAGTTCTGAAAGACCTGAGTCTTGGGGTCTAAAAACATCATAATATATGATTGAAAAAAATAGAAATATAAAAACTGTATCACTCAAGTCTTTGTAGGATATAAAGAGCACAGATCTCTGGTGTTTGGTATTCTGTGTATATACTGGAATATAGCACCTAAGTGCTAGGATGCAGTACCTAGAAGGACAAGATGGGGCACCTTCCTCATTTGGGGTGACTTTTTAGCACAGTGTTGCAGATACTGGAGCACAGAGCAGATACATCTCTGTGAGTCAGAACCATTTGGAGTGCAAACAGGCCATCACTCTTTAGTGCTTGGAAATAAATTTTGTAACCTCAAGGCAGTCTTGATGTTTGTGACATATTGGTATTATTGTGGTCATTTATGTTATAGGTGAACCTATAGCAGCTGGAGCATAAAAAGACAGGAAAAAAATAGCAGGTGCTATATGGTAGCCAAGAGGGCTAATTGACAAGTGCACAGGAAATGCATACTTTGACATTTCCTAGAGCTCTCTCTCGGGGAAGGCAATGGCACACCACCCCAGTACTCTTGCCTGGAAAATCCCATGGACGGAGGAGAGTGGTAAGCTCCAGTCCATGGGGTCGCTAAGAGTCGGACACAATTGAGTGACTTCACTTTCACTTTTCACTTTCATGCATTGGAGAAGGAAATGGTAACCCACTCCAGTATTCTTGCCTGGAGAATCCCAGGGACAGCCATCTATGAGATCACACAGAGTCGGACATGACTGAAGCGACTTAGCAGCAGCAGCAGCAGAGCTCTCTCTAAGGAATTTGAGAAGGAACAAAGATAGATTTGCTTTCTATTTAATTGAAAATGAAATCTACACTCCTCTAACTTCCCCGGATCTGCAAAACCTCACCTGTACAGCCCTTACTTCTTTAAGCGCATCTCATACAAACTTCTTTGTCCCTTGAACATTCCATTCACATTGTCCTACTTTACATTTCTTGAACACTTTAAGCTTGTTTATACCCTGTGGCCTTAAACTCTCAATTTATGTTCCTGGAATGCTCTTCTGACTGTCCTCTTGACATTTATGTCTCATATCAAATGTCATGTCTACAGAAAGGCCTAAACTAGACACCCTATCTAAAGTCCCTCCCTTCTTACACTCTCACTCTGAAGTTAATCTCTGTTATATTTCCAGGTTTTTTTTACTACATAAAATTTTTTTAAATGTACCAGCTTATTATCTACTTTTTTCCCCACAACTGCAGGCTTAATGAGGGCAGAGTTCTCACCTAATCTGTTCAAGAGAGAACACCCAGCACTTAGAACAGTGTTTGACAAGGAGCAGGCATTCAGTGAATGCTTAATAAATGATACTTATAACTAATAGTCATTTTGTAAATATATACTGTATGTCAAATGTGTTTGACATATCAAACTATGTGTTATCTGATTACATAGTATAAATATTTAATTATAGATGATCATTTTATGGGTTGTGCTGATAATAATTATAATTGTTTAATAATTAATTTTTAATGAATGGGGTCAATATTCATGGAATATTATGAATATCATGAATCTCAATATCATGTGCATGCTTTTGATGTCATAGTAACAAAGCACTGCTATCTGGCTTCTGCCTAGCTTCCTGGCCAGACTGAAGAATGAGCTCTGCCTTGTGTCTTTCCCATAGGCTGTCCCTCTTCATAAAACACTCTTGCTTCCCTATTCCCATGCCTCCGCTGACTGACTAATTTTAGGCAGATTTCAGCTGAGAGATCACATTTTTTAGGAGATCTGGGTTATACATGAGGAGAAAGATTTCCTGCATCCATGTCATACAAATACAGAGCTGACTTGAATATCCAGTCTTCCTCAGTGATCTGGCCTAGGGTAAGGTCACTTTTGCATTGTTGTATCTATCCACTCAATGTATAAAAGGAAAATGTTCTCTTTGCTTCTGACCTGGTTAGCTTTCATAGTACCATGTGAGCTCCTCTTGTGAGACATCTTAGAATCATTTTCCAGATGTGAGACAAGAAAGACTTTTCCTAAACACAAAAATGACAGATATCAATGCTGTTAATGGCATTACTTTCTCTCTGATGTCACTGATGTCTTTCATCATTTGTGTTTATGTCTGCACCCTCTTCATATTGCCAACAGTACTCTTACTGATCAATAGAGATGGCTGTCTCTCCCTGGAATGGAAAAAGGAGAGGTTGTTTATTTACCCTCTAGAGGGATCCCTGTCTTCTTTGGACGTTGTGCTTCCAGGAGATCCATCTGGAAATTTGAAATAAACATTTTCATGTTTCATTTCTTGGTTCCCTTTCTGTCGGGAAAAGGGGGATCAAAGGGACACTCAGCCCCAGGGACTGCAGCTGTGGCCTAGGGTTCTGTGAAGCAGATACCTTTTAACTCTTTTCTCCCCTAAGCATTATGATTGAATGTGAACCTGTCTACTATATAGTTCTTGGAGCTTGACAGATTTAGTATAATAGCCTTTGATACAGTAAGACCCTGATATGCAATTGAGAGTTGATTGGACATGACCTGAATTATTCACTGAGCCTGATGACCTACCTTGTAATGCTTCCTTGAAGGGCATCCTTATCTCTGTAGACTCTAAAATCTTTGAACAGTTTCTGGACACTCATCCAGATGATGTTCTTGATAATGATAATGATAGCATCAAGGACTATGCTGATAATGAACATTTTTACTCACTAGGATTCAAGCTTCAAGAGAGCAAGGATTTTTGATGCTTCGGTTAATTATATACCCCAAATGCCTAAAACGGTGTCCAGTACATGGCATAAAATCAGAAAATATTTTTGAATGAATGAATGTGCACGTACTACATACCAGAACCTGTGCTGAACATCTTAAAAACATTTTTAAATCTGCTTAAGAACTTCATGAAGTGCTATTTATGACCTCACTTTATAGATAAGGAAACTAAAGCTTAGAGGTGTTAAAGATTGCTTTTCCAAGAACTTAGAGCTAATAAGTGATGAAAATGCAATTCAAACCCAAGCAATAGAACTTCACACCTCATATCCTTAACCTCTATATTCTATTTGCAGATTGATTGATATATTTTGCATCAATAAAATGCAAATTAAATGGATAATTCATAAGTAAAGCATTTTGGTTTTAGTATAAAATGCTAATGTGTGAATATGTATTCTGGAAACTAGGAAGGGTGAGTAAACTTTGGGACAAATGTAGGGAAAATGCTAGAATCTGTTTTCAGGTTAAATTGGCTGCCTCTAAAGAGAATAAAATATCTTCCTCAAGATATTAAAATTCTCTCCGAATGTTGTATGTACACATTTTCTATGGAAGCAGTTTTAACTGTGTTTCTAGAGCCTAACTAAAATGAACAGATTGCATTAATAATTAGAGTATAAGAGTGCTTAAGGGGCTCTCCTATAGCTAAATACCTATATGTGTTGCAGTTTTGCAGTTAAATATTGTTATGTATGTTTTCCTATATCTGAGACTTTTAGTTATTATGTTTAATCTATGAATCTTTTAGCTAAATGCTTTAAGTGGAATCTTTACTCTCGAGAAAGGCTCTGTGGTGTACTGTATGAATACATAGATTTGGAGACCAGAATTTGAATTTTGTTTCTGCGCCTTACTATTTTTCCCACTGGAGTGGGAAAAAAACAATAGTATCTACTTGTCAGAGTTATAAGATCAAAATTAAGCAAATAATATGAATCACTTGAAATAGATTTTGATATGTAGTGAGAGTTCAAGAAATTATGCATGTAACTTTTTTTCAACAAATTCCTGCGGAAGACTAATATTTCATACACCATGTATTCACATTCATTTTCTTGGACTTAGATCATAAAAGTAAATCAGTAACAACCAAATAGAAAGTGCATTAGTTAAAATAACAAGATTCAAGTCTTGGATACATATCTTTAGATCTCTGTGATCTCATATCTTTGCAAGCTGGGCATGCTTTTCTTGCGATTACATTTTCCCTGCTATAAGACACTTCACTTTGTAGGGGAGGAAAAGTTTCTCCTCTACCCTTTTAAGGTCTCTGACTGGACCTAAGAATTAAGCTGACATAAGACAGATAAATAGGAGAAAAGTATGCTATGCTATGCTAAGTCACTTCAGTCGTGTCCAACTCTGTGCGACCTCATAGACGGCAGCCCACCAGGCTCCCCCCGTCCCTGGGATTCTCCAGGCAAGAACACTGGAGTGGGTTGCCATTTCCTTCTCCAATGCATGAAAGTGGAAAGTGAAAGATGAAAGTGAAGTTGCTCAGTCATGTCCGACTTAGCGACCCAATGGACTGCAGCCTTCCAGGTTCCTCTGTCCATGGGATTTTCCAGGCAAGAGTATTGGAGTGGGGTGCCATTGCCTTCTCCGGAGAAAAGTATAACAGGTTTATTTTTTTATGTATTTACGGGAGTCTATCTTGAGAAATTTGTATGCAGGTCAGGAAGCAACAGTTAGAACAGGACATGGAACAACAGACTGGTTCCAAATAGGAAAAGGAGTATGCCAAGGCTGTATATTGTCACCCTGCTTATTTAACTTATATGCAGAGTACCTCATGAGAAATGCTGGGCTGGAAGAAGCACAAGCTGGAATCAAGATTGCCGGGAGAAATATCAATAACCTCAGATATGCAGATGATACCACCCTTATGGCAGAAAGTGAAGAGGAACTCAAAAGCCTCTTGATGAAAGTGAAAGTGGAGAGTGAAAAAGTTGGCTTAACGCTCAACATCCAGAAAACGAAGATCATGGCATCTGGTCCCATCACTTCATGGGAAATAGATGGGAAACAGTGGAAACAGTGTCAGACTTTATTTTTCGGGGCTCCAAAATCACCACAGATGGTGATTGCAACCATGAAATTAAGACACTTACTCCTTGGAAGAAAAGTTATGACCAACCTAGATAGCATATTCAAAAGCAGAGACATCACTTTGCCAACAAAGGTTCGTCTAGTCAAGGCTATGGTTTTTCCTGTGGTCATGTATGGATGTGAGAGTTGGACTGTGAAGAAAGCTGAGTGCCGAAGAATCGATGCTTTTGCACTGTGGTGTTGGAGAAGACTCTTGAGAGTCCCTTGAACTGCAAGGAGATCCAACCAGTCCATTCTGAAGGAGATCAGATTTCTCCTGGGATTTCTTTGGAAGGAATGATGCTAAAGGTGAAACTCAGTATTTTGGCCATCTCATGTGAAGAGTTGACTCATTGGAAAAGACTCTGATGGTGGGAGGGGGTGGGGGGGGGGGGAAAAGGGGGGAGGAAGGGGATGGGGGGGGGGGGGGGTACACTGACTTGAGGGACATGAGTCTGAGTGAACTCCGGGAGCTGGTGATGGAGAGGGAGGCCTGGCGTGCTGCGATTCATGGGGTCACAAAGAGTCAGACACCACTGAGCAACTGATCTGATCTGAACTGATCCTTGGTGATAATAATGTTACATTCTTTCTGGTATAGGTCGGACTTCTTTCACATGGGAGTTTCATCCCCTGCTTTTAAGTAGAAAAGTAAATTCAGAGTATTATTTTTGCATGTGCTGCTTTTCAAGTGCTTGTAACTCAAAACAGTAAATATACCGAGTGGCATATTTTGGGGTGATATGTTCTGAAGTCTTTTAAAATGTTTTGTTATTCTGAATAACCCGTGGAGGAGATTAACATTCTAGGGAAGTTGAATCCCACATTCTTGGTGAAAATGTCTGAAGATGCCTTGCTTAGACAGAGTACATTTATGTAGGAACCATCTTTCAAGAGACTTAAATAAACAAGTACTGGATCATTATGTACTCAGAAGAAATGGAGTGGCCATCAGGGTCAACAAAAGAGTCCAAAATGCAGTACTTGGATGCAATCTCAAAAACGACAGAATGATCTCTGTTCGTTTCCAAGGCAAACCATTCAATATCACAGTAACCCAAGTCTATGCCGCAATCAGCAATGCTTAAGAAGCTGAAGTTGAATGGTTCTATGAAGACCTACAAGACCTTTTAGAACTAAAACCCCCAAAAGATGTCCTTTTCTTTATAGGTGACTGGAATGCAAAAGTAGGAGGTCAAGAAACACCTGGAGTAACAGGCAAAATTGGCCTTGGAATACGGAATGAAGCAGGACAAAGACTAATAGAGTTTTGCCAAGAAAATGCACTAGTCATAACAAACACCCTCTTCCAACAACACAAGAGAAGACTCTATACGTGGACATCACCAGATGGTCAACACCAAAATCAGATTGATTATATTCTTTGCAGTCAAAGATGGAGAAGCTCTGTACAGTCAGCAAAAACAAGACCAGGAGCTGACTGTAGCTCAGACCATGAACTCCTTATTGCCAAATTCAGACTGAAATTGAAGAAGTAGGGAAAACCACGAGACCATTCAGGTATGACCTAAATCAAATCCCTTATGATTATACAGTGGAAGTGAGAAATAGATTTAAGGGCCTAGATCTGATAGATAGAGTGCCTGATGAACTATGGAATGAGGTTTGTGACATTGTACAGGAGACAGGGATCAAGACCATCCCCATGGAAAAGAAGTGCACAAAAGGAAAATGGCTGTCTGGGGAGGCCTTACAAATAGCTGTGAAAAGAAGAGAAGTGAAAAGCAAAGGAGAAAAGGAAAGATATAAACATCTGAATGCAGAGTTCCAAAGAATAGCAAGAAGAGAGAAGAAAGCCTTCTTCAGTGATCAATGCAAAGAAATAGAGGAAAACAACAGAATGGGAAAGACTAGGGATCTCTTCAAGAAAATCAGAGATACCAAAGGAATATTTCATGCAAAGATGGGCTTGATAAAGGACAGAAATGGTATGGACCTAACAGAAGCAGAAGATATTACAAAGAGATGGCAAGAATACACAGAAGAACTGTGCAAAAAGATCTTCATGACCCAGATAATCACGATGGTGTGATCACTGACCTAGAGCCACACATCCTGGAATGTGAAGTCAAGTGGGCCTTAGAAAGCATCACTACGAACAAAGCTAGTGGAGGTGATGGAATTCCAGTTGAGCTATACCAAATCCTGAAAGATGATGCTGTGAAAGTGCTGTACTCAATATGCCAGCAAATTTGGAAAACCCAGCAGTGGCCACAGGTCTGGAAAAGGTCAGTTTTCATTCCTATCCCAAAGAAAGGCAATGCCACAGAATGCTCCAACTATAGCACAATTGTATTCATCTCACACGCTAGTAAAATAATGCTCAAAATTCTCCAAGCCAGGCTTCAGCAATATGTGAACCGTGAACTTCCTGATGTTCAAGCTGGTTTTAGAGAAGGCAGAGGAACCAGAAATCAAATTGCCAACATCCGCTGGATCATGGAAAAAGCGAGAGTTCCAGCAAAGCATCTATTTCTGCTTTATTGACCATGCCAAAGCCTTTGACTGTGTGGATCACAATAAACTGTGGAAAATTCTGAAAGAGATGGGAATACCAGACCACCTGATCTGCCTCTTGAGAAATTTGTATGCAGTTCAGGAAGCAACAGTTAGAACTGGTCATGGAACAACAGACTGGTTCCAAATAGGAAAAGGAGTACGTCAAGGCTGTATATTGTCACCCCTGTTTATTTAACTTATATGCAGAGTACATCATGAGAAACCCTGGACTGGAAGAAACACAAGCTGGAATCAAGATTGTCGGGAGAAATATCAATAACCTCAGATATGCAGATGACACCACCCTTATGGCAGAAAGTGAAGAGGAACTAAAAGCCTCTTGATGAAAGTGAAAGTGGAGAGTGAAAAAGTTGGCTTGAATCTCAACATTCAGAAAACGAAGATCATGGCATCTGGTCCCATCACTACATGGGAAATAGATGGAGAAACAGTGGAAACAGTGTCAGACTTTATTTTTCTGGGCTCCAAAATCACTGCAGATGGTGACTACAGGCATGAAATTAAAAGGCACTTACTCTTTGGAAAGAAAGTTGTGACCAACCTAGATAGCATATTCAAAAGCAGAGATACTACTTTGCCAACAAAGGTTCATCTAGTCAAGGTTATAGTTTTTCCTGTGGTCATGTATGGATGTGAGAGTTGGACTGTGAAGAAGGCTGAGCACCAAAGAATTGATGCTTTGAACTGTGTTGTTGGAGAAGACTCTTGAGAGTCCCTTGGACTGCAAGGAGATTCAACCAGTCCATTCTGAAGGAGATCAGCCCTGGGATTTCTTTGGAAGGAATGATGCTAAAGCTGAAACTCCAGGACTTTGGTGAAGAGTTGACTCATTGGGAAAAACTCTGATGCTGGGAGGGATTGAGGGCAAGAGGAGAAGGGGATGACAGAGGATGATATGGCTGGATGGCTTCACTGACCTGATGGACGTGAGTCTCAGCGAACTCCTGGAGTTGATGATGGACAGGGAGGCCTGGCGTGCTGCCATTCATGGGGTCGCATAGAGTCGGAGAAGGTAATGGCACCCCACTCCAGTACTCTTGCCTGGAAAATCCCATGGATGGAGGAGCCTGGTGGGCTGCAGTCCATGGGGTCGCTAAGAGTCGGACATTACTGAGTGACTTCACTTTCACTTTTTTGCTTTCATGCATTGGAGAAGTAAATGGCAACCCCTCCAGTTTTCTTGCCTGGAGAATCCCAGGGGCAGGAGAGCCTGGTGGGCTGACGTCTATGGGGTCACGCAGAGTCAGACACGACTGAATCGACTTAGCAGCAGCAGCATAGAGTTGGACACGACTGAGCGACTGATCTGATCTGATCTGATACTTATCTATCTTCTCTGCCAAGATTTTGAGTTGAGTCAGGACAAAAAATGTATTTCAGAATTATTACTTATTAATGAACTAATAAATCTTACAGAATATCAACTCTATGTTCAACCATTGATTATGGCAAATGAGGTAATTAATTGGCAAAATAAAGGAGCTACATACAGAACACATGTCAAGATATATGATCTTATAATCATTGCTGCCCAATACACACCAGAAAATTGGTTGAGAGGAGCAGGACTTAAAGAGAACTGTTTTGAGGATATATATTCCCTCTATGGCCCAAGATATACTAAAGAAGGTGCTGTAATTAAATTAAACCAGCGAGGAGCTAATTACCCGCCTTATTTTGTCAGAGCACACCACGGATCTATTTCCATTGAACCTCCCCATAGGGCATTTCATTTTATAGGAGGGGCCCCAAAGAAGCAGCTCTTGGAAATTCATGTTTCATGTATTGTGAAGTTGTTTGTTAACTTGCAATGTACATCCCCATAGGATCTTGGATTTGCCAGAAAAGTTTTATGGTGTTTATGGTGGAAGACTTGAGAGAAATTTTTATCTGACCTCAGTGTCAAATACAGTTGTGGTTCTGAAACAATTGATCTGGGTACTATAAACTTCATTGGCTGAATATTCCTTTTTTACAATGACTTACAGAGAGCTTAGAGTGAAGGTGATGACCTACATAACACAAAATAAGGTCCATTATAACATGCACTTCTTATTATGAACTTTAATCTATTTTACATCTTGATTCTGCATACTCTCTCTTCCTCCATTCATTCTTTTAATCTAGGCACTCTTGTTATATTTTTTTTTCCTGGCTTAAATTATTTCCCATTTAAGGTGAGATATAGGTAAATGCATGCCTATATTTTAGCCTTGAACAAAACAATTAATTCAGAGAGAGTTTATCATAATAGTATAAGCTCATGAATCAGAAATATCTGGATTCTGAGCCTGGCTCTTCTACTTACCAGCTGTGTGATCTCTCTGGTTAGTTACTCAACCTCGCTCTGTCTCAGCTTTTACATATTTATTTATTTATTTATTTATTTTTCACTTTACAATATTGTATTGGTTTTGCCATACTTCAACATGCATCCGCTACGGGTGTACACATGTTCCCCATCCTGAACCCCCCTCCCACCTCCCTCCCCATATCATCCCTCTGGGTCATCCGAGTGCACCAGCCCAAAGCTTCCTGTATCCTGCATCAAACCTGAACTGGCGATTCACTTCTTAAATAATATTATATATGTTTTAATGCCATTCTCCCAAATCATCCTACACACTGAGGAAACCAGAATTGAAAGAGACACGTGTACCCCAATATTCATTGTAGCACTCTTTATAATAGCCAGGATATGGAAGCAACCTAGATGTCCATCAGCAGATGAATGGATAAGAAAGCTGTGGTACATATACACAGTGGAGTATTACTCAGCCATTAAAAAGAATACATTTGAATCAGTTCTAATGAGATGGATGAAACTGGAGCCTATTATACAGAGTGAAGTAAGCCAGAAAGAAAAACACCAATACAGTATACTAAGCTTTTACATTTTAAATCAAAATGATAACTATAGCTACTCCCTGAGGTTATTGTGAGGAACAAATTAGTTAATACATACAAAGTGCTTAACATAGTGCATTATACATAGTAAGTGCTCAATGAAAAGTACTATTATGATCTAAGTACCTTTTCTCATCAGTAAAGTGGTGATAACAATACCTATCCAATTTTCAGAGTTGTTTTGAATAGTTAATGAGTTAATGTGAATACAGTTAGAATCTTGACAACTGTACAGCACTCTCCTTATGGTTTATACATGCATATATGTGTGTTATATATGCATGTATGAATGCACATAAGTATGTACATATACACACATGTACATATGCACAAACACTATACATGTGTGTATATATATAGGTATTGGGTTGGCCAAAAAGTTCGTCTGGGGTTCCATAACATCTTAATGGAAAATTCGAAAGAACTTTTTGGCCAATATACACATAGGTAGTGTTTGTAGCTGCAAACTTCATGAAAGTAGAGACCTTGCCTGACTTTTTCAAGGGAATACACCCAGCCCCTAGCACCTAGAACAGTGTTTGGAATAGAGTAGCAATCCCAAAGAAAGGCAATGCCAAAGAATGCTCAAACTACTGCACAATTGCACTCATCTCACACGCTAGTAAAGTAATGCTCAAAATTCTCCAAGCCAGGCTTCAGCAATATGTGAACCGTGAACTTCCTGATGTTCAAGCTGGATTTAGAAAAGGCAGAGGAACCAGAGATCAAATTGCCAACATCTGCTGGATCATGGAAAAAGCAAGAGAGTTCCAGAAAAACATCTATTTCTGCTTTATTGACTATGCCAAAGCCTTTGACTGTGTGGATCACAATAAACTGTGGAAAATTCTGAGAGAGATGGGAATACCAGACCACCTGATCTGCCTCTTGAGGAATCTGTATGCAGGTCAGGAAGCAAACAGTTAGAACTGGTCATGGAACAACAGACTGGTTCCAAATAGGAAAAGGAGTACGTCAAGGCTGTATATTGTCACCCTGCTTATTTAACTTATATGCAGAGTATATCATGAGAAATGCTGGACTGGAAGAAACACAAGCTGGAATCAAGATTGCCGGGAGAAATATCAATAACCTCAGATATGCAGATGATACCACCCTTATGGCAGAAAGTGAAGAGGAACTCAAAAGCCTCTTGATGAAAGTGAAAGTGGAGAGTGAAAAGGTTGGCTTAAATCTCAACATTCAGAAAACGAAGATCATGGCATCTGGTCCCATCACTACATGAGAAATAGATGGAGAAACAGTGGAAACAGTGTCAGACTTTATTTTTCTGGGCTCCAAAATCACTGCAGATGGTGATTGCAGCCATGAAATTAAAAGACGCTTACTTCTTGGAAGGAAAGTTATGACCAACCTAGATAGCATATTCAAAAGCAGAGACATCACTTTGCCAACAAAGGTTCGCTAGTCAAGGCTATGGTCTTTCCTGTGGTCATGTATGGATGTGAGAGCTGGACTGTGAAGAAGGCTGAGTGCCTAAGAATTGATGCTTTTGAACTGTGGTGTTGGAGAAGACTCTTGAGAGTCCCTTGGACTGCAAGGAGATCCAACCGGTCCATTCTGAAGGAGATCAGCCCTGGGATTTCTTTGGAAGGAATGATGCTAAAGCTGAAACTCCAGTATTTTGGCCACCTCATGCAAAGAGTTGACTCATTGGAGAAGACTCTGATGCTGGGAGGGATTGGGGCCAGGAGGAGAAGGGGACGACAGAGGATGAGATGGCTGGATGGCATCACTGACTCGATGAATGCGAGTCTGAGTGACCTCCGAGAGCTGGTGATGGATAGGGAGGCCTGGCGTGCTGCATTTCATGGGGTCGCAAAAAGTCGGACGCGACTGAGCGACTGATCTGATCTGATCTGATCTGAGGCAGGCACTCAATAAATATTTAATGAAAAATGAATGATCGCTGGTCCCCAAATCCAAAGTTTATGATTCTGTAGGTTCCTGATGGTGTTACTGCTTTAAGAGCTAGTGGTTTAGTGGAAACGGTAGAGTTTTTGGAAAGGTACACATCTGGATGCAAATTTGGACTCTGTTGCTTGTCTTTACAAGTTACCTATCCTCTCTGAGATTCAGTTTACACATTTGCAAAATTAAAATGATAGTGATATCTAATTCAAAGGATTCCTGCGAGGTTTGAGTGAGATGGAATATACAAAGTCCCTCATCTAGTGCCTGGGACATATAGAGTTCAGTTCAGTTCAGTTCAGTCGCTCAGTCATGTCCAACTATTTGCGACCCTATGAACCTCAGCCCTCCAGGCCTCCCTGTTCATCACCAATTGCCAGAGTCCATCCAAACCCATGTCCATTGAGCCAGTGATGCCATCCAACCATCTCATCCTCTGTTGTCCCCTTCTCCTCCTGCCCTCAATCTGTCCTAGCATCAGGGTCTTTTCAAATGAGTCAGCTCTTCGCATCAGGTGGCCAAAGTATTGGAGATTCAGTTTCAACATCAGTCCTTCCAATGAACACCCAGGACTGATCTGCTTTAGGATGGACATATAGAATTGATGCTCAGTAAATATTAGTTTAATCTTATTTCATTTTAATAGATGATAATTTTCCCTTTTTATCTTCTTTTACCTATTAAAAATATGCCAGGTGGGTTTTTCTCTATAAGCAGGTTAATTGATTTGAGGGTAAAGTGAAAGTAATTGTATTGGAGTTTTCATTAAGCAGTGTTTGTTCACATTTAATGTCTGAGAATAGATTGCAAATATATGTGAATAGGTCTTGATAGATAAGAATAAAATATCTTAAAAATATCTCTAGAGAGCTCTTCCAGATGTTGTCTAAGTAGTGGCAAAGTGGGGTTACATTAACCACAGTATCCTCAAGCTGTTTATAGATTGAATGGATGGATTAACTGTGATGGAGTCAGGAGCTCTGTGTCACCTTGGTGAAAGATTTTTAGATTCACTTAAAATACTTTTAAAATTGAAACTGGGTGATTTTCTATTCATAAACTGTCTAAGATTTCTGCCTCATGGGAACAAATCTGTGATGGAGTTTGGGCTCCAGAATTTCTCCATAGTGTCAGATGAGCCAGTTTCTAGTTGAAACTGCATTCTTGCTGAACTTTCCTCCCTGTTTATTATTCTTCTTCCCTCAAATCCCTTCTTGTGAGAACATCTCAGCCCACAGTAAGTCAGCTAAGCAAGAACAGCCCTCTCAAACTCTGCTTCTTGGAAACTTGACTACATACAAAGCTTAAAACAAAATTTGACAGTATCATTTAAAAATTTTTATATACATTGTCAAAATTGTATATATTTAAAGTATACAACATAGTGTTTTACTATAAGTGTACCATGGGTAATAATTATTACTATCAAGGTAATTAACATATCCATCACCTCACATAGTTAGCATCTAGGGTGTGTGTGTGTGTTGAGAACACTTAACGTCTACTCTTTTAGTAAATTTCAAGTATACAGTACATAATTATTAACTACAGTTACCAGGGCTTCCCAGGTGGCTCAGTGGCAAAGAATCCACTTGCCAACGCAGGTGATGCAGGTTTGATTCCTGGGTGGGAAAGATCCCCTGGAGTAGGAAGCTTCAACCCACTCCAGTATTCTTGCCTGGTAAACCCACAGACAAGGGGAGCCTGGTGGGCTACAGTCCATGAAGTCACAAGAGTCAGACAGGACTTCACAAGTAAACAACCACTATAGTTACCATGTTGTGTATTAGATCTCTAGAATTTATTTATTTTCTAACTAAAATTTTCTACCCTGTAACCACCATCTCCCCATTTCTTCCACCCCACCTCCTAGTAACTAGCAACCAGCATTCTACTGTTTTTCTAAATTTGATTTTCTTAAATTTCACATATAAGTAATACCATGCAATATTTCTCTTTCTGTGTGTCTGGCATAAACATGTAGGTAAAGAAATTGTAAATATTGATCTTCCTATCTATATATTTATCTATATCTGTGTGTGTATATATATATATAATACTTTCTTTATCCGTTATCTGTCCACTGACACTTAGATTGTTTCCATATCTTGGCTATTGTAACTAACATTGCAATAAATATGGGACTGTAAATATCTTGAGATACAGATTCCACTTCTTTTGGTTATGTTCTAATAAGTGATATTTCTAGATTCTACCCTAGTTCCATTAAATTTTTAAAGAACCTCAATACTGTTTTCCATAGTGCCTGCACCGATTTACATTCCAACCAATAGTTCACAGCAGTTCCCTTTTATCTAAATCCTCCCAACACTTGTTATCACTTGTCATTTTGATAACAGCCATTCTAAAAGATGTGAGATGATATCTTATTGTGGTTTGATTTGCATTTCCCTGATGATCAGTTATATGGAGTACCTTTTCATATGCATTTTGGCCATTTGTTGATCTCTCTTAGGTAAATGTCTATGCTCTTTCTTTGCTCATTTTATAATTTTGTTTTTTTGGTTATTGAGTTGTATGAGTTCCTTACATATTTTAAATAGTAACTCTTTATCAGGTAGATCGTTTGCTGCCATGCTTGTGGAGGCAGTGGCACTGGTGTTTGGGGTGTAGGCATTCATAGTTCCAGGTGAGCCGAGATCTTGCGGCCAGGACTACATGGAACTACCTCAGCACCTGGGGCCTGGGGGAGTGGTGCCCCTGCTCTGGCAGTGGCGCCAATGTCTGAAGTGTGGGCATGTGCAGATCAGTCATGGAGCCAGGGCCTGAGTGACTCAGGCCCCATGGAAGGTAAGACACTGAAGTAGCACAGAACTAGGGCTGCCAAGTTGCATCAGTGTCTGAGGCCCCACGGTCAGAGTGGTGAAGTTGCCCCAGGAAGAGTATCAAGTGCATCTCAGGCCCCAGGGGTGGAACACAGTCAATAGCAGTTCAGGTCTGGGAAATGGCAAGGCACCCTGGTTACTACTTGTCAATAGAGTTGTGTGCAGAAGCAACTCAGTTGCAGCTTTTATTCCAAACATTTCTGACATTTGCAAGTGGTCTTGGCCATTATTACCAGATTTCTAGGCTGTTATGTTTTGTGGGCTAGTTGTACTTTGGATAACACCCAACTACTTACAGCCAAATATGGAGAATATGATGTGTATGAAAACTGAGTGTTACTCTTGCTCTAGTGTTAGTAGGAAAATACATTGTCTATGTCTGATTTGGGGAATGGATTTTAAACTGGGAATTGTAGCTTGCTCACTGATACTTAAATGCCAGAAATCTGATATATGTTGAAAACCAAGTTCTATTGCTTGCTAACATTTCATGTCTCTGCTGTTTCATGATTATTAACTTGCCAGTTCTAAAAGTATGTTCTAAATGGTTATAAAATGATATTAGCCTAGTAGGACATTAAAGTTGTATTTCCTTCCATATTAGGAGGGAATGCATTATGTAGAAAGATGAATGACAGCCCAGTTCTTTACCTATCAATAGGGAATCAAGCTTGTCACTTTGCTTTAAACACTTTCAAAGTTCTTCCAATCCTTAAATTTCAAAACATTCCCAAAATAAGAAATTACCATATTTAAAGACTGTTGATCATTTTTAAATAAATTTCAATTTTTGACAACAGATAAGAAACACTATTTTTTAAAATTAATTTACTTATTTTAATTGGAGGCTAATTACTTTACAATATTGTGGTGGTTTTTGCCATACATTGAAGAGAGTTCCAGAAAAACATCTATTTCTGCTTTACTGACTATGCCAAAGCCTTTGACTGTGTAGATCACAATAAACTGTGGAAAATTCTGAGAGAGATGGGAATACCAAACCACCTGATCTGCCTCTTGAGAAATCTGTATGCAGGTCAGGAAGCAACAATTAGAACTGGTCATGGAACAACAGACTGGTTCCAAATAGGAAAAGGAGTATGTCAAGGCTGTATATTGTCACCCTGCTTATTTAACTTATATGCAGAGTACATCATGAGAAATGCTGGACTGGAAGAAACACAAGTTGGAATCAAGATTGCCGGGAGAAATATCAATAACCTCAGATATGCAGATGACACCACCCTTATGGCAGAAAGTGAAGAGGAACTCAAAAGCCTCTTGATGAAAGTGAAAGTGGAGAGTGAAAAGGTTGGCTTAAAGCTCAACATTCAGAAAACGAAGATCATGGCATCTGGTCCCATCACTACATGGGAAATAGATGGAGAAACAGTGAAAACAGTGTCAGACTTTATTTTTCTGGGCTCCAAAATCACTACCGATGGTGACTGCAGCCATGAAATTAAAAGATGCTTAGTCCTTGGAAGGAAAGTTATGACCAACCTAGATAGCTTATTCAAAACCAGAGACATTACTTTGCCAACAAAGGTTCGCTTAGTCAAGGCTATGGTCTTTCCTGTGGTCACGTATGGATGTGAGAGCTGGTCTGTGAAGAAGGCTGAGCGCCGAAGAATTGATGCTTTTGAACTGTGGTGTTGGACAAGACTCTTGAGAATCCCTTGGACTGCAAGGAGATCCAACCGGTCCATTCTGAAGGAGATCAGCCCTGGGATTTCTTTGGAAGGAATGATGCTAAAGCTGAAACTCCAGCACTTTGGCCACCTCATGCGAAGAATTAACTCATTGAAGACTCTGATGCTGGGAGGGATTGGGGGCAGGAGGAGAAGGGGACGACAGAGGATGAGATAGCTGGATGGCATCACTGACTCGGTGGATGTGAGTCTGAGTGAACTCCTGGAGTTGGTGATGGACAGTGAGGCCTGGCATGCTGTGATTCATGCGGTCCCAAAGAGTTGGACATGACTGAGCTACTGATCTGATCTGATCTGTGTCTCTTTTGCTGTCTTGTGTGTAGGGGTTGTTTTTACCATCTTTCTAAATTCCATATATATATGCATTAATATATTCTATTGGTGTTTTTCAAGAAGCACTATTTTTAACATGTTTAAAGGTACTTCAAAATTTTTCATGCTCTACTTGTATTTGTATAATTCTTTTAATTGTTGCTAATATATGATGATCACTTGATTACACATGTGATACAAAAATTTCCTAGTCAACAAACCATCATCTTCTTTAGAAATACCACCTGATTCAGTGGAATGGGTCCCCATCCACCAGGTCTGTAGCAAAAGAGCCTAACCTCCAGCCATTGCTGCTTATACCAGGAAGAGCCATCTGCCTGGTGGACCATCTGAGCCAGCTGGACTGGTCAGATTAAACTAATTTTGAAATTTGATAGAGAAATTCTAATTTGGTCTGGTGTAATATGGGAAAGATTGAGGGCAGGGGGAGAAGGGGATGACAGAGGATGAGATGATTGGATGACATCACTGACTCAATGGACATGGGTTTGGATGGACTATGGGAGCTGGTGATGGACAGGGAGGCCTGGCGTGCTGCAATTCATGGGGTCGCAAATAGTCGGACACGACTGAGCAACTGAACAGAACTGAACTGAAATAGAGAAAGGTTTGTAAACAACTTGACACTGCAATGACCATCTCTGCCATGCAGACCAAGTCCCAGTTCTCCCCAGGTCCTCACTGCATTTTGCTAATAGTTTCCATGAAATTGTTCTAATTCCGTATGCACCAGAATACAGTTGTTCTTAATTTTTCTTTGTCTTTGGGAGGATGAAAAAGAGGATCATAAGTACATAGACTTGTAGTTGAGAGTAAAAATTTGAACTGCACACATCAGAGCATCCTAATCTTGATAAATGAGTATTGACTAATGTCCCATTTATATTAGAGTGTTCCCCTCACATTTTCCTTTATTTAATTGCTTTGGAATTTACTATTTGGAACCTAAAATTTATAGTTAATATTCAATGGCTCTTGCAATGAAAATGTATTTCAACAACAAAAAGTTGCAGCCAGTGTAGTAAAAACTACAAAATATATTAATATTTTCTTTTTAGTTCACCAACATTTTTATTTTTTACATCCCTATTGAAATATAATTGACATTTAACATTGATTAATAATTTTAAAAAGCACAAAACATCAGTTGAAGCAGAGCATCAGTATCAACACATTATGTAGCATTCCTGATCATTAACCAACCTGTCTTTTTGCTTGATCATTTCTGATAGAGGAGGGATTGCCTTACAAGGCAGCCTATTCCATTTTCAGACAACTCTAATTGGCAGAAGGTTCTTTGACATTTCCTCTTGCTGAATTTTGCTCTGATGTCTGGAACAACACCTTTTCAGCCTGTTATGCTCTCATGATCTAATAGAATTAATATACTTATTGTTGTCTTAAACACTTTTTCAGATATTAGAAGCCAACTGTGGGTACCTGCCAAGTCTTTCCTCTTCTGGTCTATACATCCCATGTTACTACCAGTACTACTCACAGCAGAGCATTTCTGGACTTTTCACTCTCCTCTGTATATATCCTTCTATCTATACTTACATATCCAAAAATACGGTTTTGCTTTAATTTTTTTTTTTTACCAGTTTTTGGAGGAATTCTGAAACAAAGTGAAAATCCTATACACGTTTACAAGTTAATATATAAAATCTCAGCTTTATCTTTTAATAATGGTGTTACTTTGAGATGGAAAAGTCAATACATTTTTCCAATGATAATGGAAATGTATAAGATTTTGCTAAATTCTCTAGTATCTACCCTTTTTTTTTTTTTTGCTTCTTTCCCTTTTTTTAAATTTTATTTTAATTTTTAACTTTACAATATTGCATTGCTTTTGCCATATATCAACATGAATCCACCACAGGTATACACGTGTTCCCCATCTTGAACCCTCCTCCCTCCTCCCTCCCCATACCATCCCTCTGGGTCGTCCCAGTGCACCAGCCCCAAGCATCCAGCATCGTGCATTGAACCTGGACTGGACTCATTTCATATATGATATTATACATGTTTCAAGGGACTCTTGAGAGTCCCTTGGACTACAAGGAGATCCAACCAGTCCATTCTAAAGGAGATCAGTCCTGGGTGTTCTTTGGAAGCACTGATGCTAAAGCTGAAACTCCAGTACTTTGGCCACCTGATGTGAAAAGTTGACTCATTGGAAAAGACTCTGATGCTGGGAGGGATAGGGATTGGGGGCAGGAGGAGAAGGGGATGACAGAGGATGAGATGGCTAGATAGTATCACTGACTCGATGGATGTGAGTCTGAGTGAACTCCTGGAGTTGGTGATGGACAGGCAGGCCTGGCGTGCTGCAATTCATGGGGTCACAAAGAGTCAGACATGACTGAGCGACTTAACTGAACTGAACTGAAATCTTTTCCACATGATGTAATCATTGCTCAGTTAAATCAATTCTAGAAAATATTTTGAGCTTTAGTTCAAATAGAACATAACAAATATGGAAAAATTCTAATCAAATCCACATGGGAAGAAATGTAAAGTCTGGGAATAAAAAGTCCTGATTCTGATCCTGTATCTTGTATTGTATAATTGCTGAAGTATTACTTTTCCTACCATTGACCTTTGTTTCCTCATCTCTAATGGGGTAAATGGGATTAGTTGATTTTCAGACACCTTGCTGGGTCAGAAATGCTCTGATTTTATATTGACAATTTGCCGTACATGGTTAACTAATCAATTAAATTGGTCCTGAATGAAGATGCAGTCTAAGAGAGAGAGCCACCTGGGAAGCCCAAAGAGAAAGGGCAGGACAGCTAAGAATCCAGTACTAAAGAAAACACAAAATATTACCCTGCATTTCATTAAGAAACATTCTGAGAGTAAAAAATGTCTTAATGTGAGTAGACTTAAGATGAAGTTTGGGGCTTACTTATAGCTCAGTTGGTAAAGAATCTGCCTTCAATGCAGGAGAACCCAGTTTGACTCCTGGGTCTGGAAGATGTGCTGGAGAAGAGTTAGGTTACCCACTCCCGTATTCTTGGGCTTCCATGGTGGCTCAGCTGGTAAAGAATCTGCCTGCAGTGCGGGAGACCTGGGTTCAATCCCTGGGTTCAGAAGATCCCCTGGAGAAGGGAAAGGCCACCCACTCCAGTATTCTGGCCTAGAGAATTCCATGGACTGTATGAGGTCGCAAAGAGTCAGACACCATTGAGTGACTTTCACTTTCAAGATGAAGCTTGCATGCCTCCACACTTTCTTCCCATCTATATACATGGTTCAATATCTTTTTCCAAAGAGAAGTGAAAGTTGGATATGGCTCCGGATTTTTTAAAATTTATTTTAATTAATCTATTTATTTGGCTGCACTGAATCTTAGTTTTGGTACTCGGGATCTTTAGTTGCAGCAGGCAAGCTTCTAGTTGTGGCCTGTGGGATCTAATTCCCCAACCAGGGATCAAACCTGGGCCTCCTGCAATGGGAACACAGAGTCTTAGCCACTGGACCACCAGGGAAGTCCTAGATTTTTATTTGCTATATTGAACAATTGAAAAATATAATAGTAACTTCTGATTTCCTATATTAGAAATTAATAAGAAGAATTGAAATTAAATGAAAAACAAACACATTTTTATTTTTATAACTATTCTAAATAAATTTATATATTTTCTGCTATTCTGAATGGAGTTTTCTTTTTTATTTCCTATTAATTTGTGCTTTTTTTTCAGTTTTGTAAATATGGCCTCTAATAAAGTTGATATTTAGCATAAGTTATTAAACTTTCCCTTCCAAATATTTTAACTAATCATGATTGTTCAGTAGCAATTAACTGTTCTTCCCTATTGAATGGATTGATCTAAGTCTGTGATTGTAGATAAAGCTTCAAGTAGATTTCTAGTCAAATCAAAACTTTCCTGTGCTACATTTTATTTAACATAGTTACTAGGATTTTAAGAGAGATTTTTGTTAACCATTGCAGGTCTAATTATACCCACTAAAGTATCTTAATTAATCATGCAATTAGAGAATAAATAAGCACTGTGTTCTACCTTCAGAAGATGAAATTATTCAGGGAATCTTGAAGTTATTTCAGAAAAGGTAGCATAGAGGACTTCTAGGTGAAAATAGTTAAATGATACTACATCACACAAACTTCCTCATTAAAAAACAAAATAATAAAAATAATTTTTATAAATACCTGTGGAAAAACATTGTCAACTGAATACAGAATGCCTACAACCTTAGCCATACATTTTAAAAGCCATTTGCCAAATAAAGAAACTGAAGATTTATAGCTCAAAGTAGGAGGGCATAGCTTCCAACATGCCATCACTCACCACTCCTGATTTCTTGATTAGTTGGCAAGGTTCTAAAACTTCTCTTCAACGTTTCAAAACTTGGAGGAAAGATTACTGGTAAGGTATCCTTATCAGTTCACTTCAATGACTAGGAGAATAGCTTCTATTCTATTATATTGAGAATAGCTTCTGGAAAGAAACAGGCAAATGAGAAAAGAGAACAACAGCAGACTGATAGGAAAACAAATCTCAGGAAGTGTGCCTTGAACTGAGCATATGATTGGAACACCAACTAGCTCGCTGTGAGAATACAATGTACAATATACCTCACAACGATGTAGAACAAATTCTGTACTAAATATTGTTGCTTAATTGCTAAGTTATGTTTGACTCTTTTGTCACCTCATGGACTATATCCTGACAGGCTCCTCTGTCCATGGGATTTCCCAGGCAAGAATCCTGGAGTGGGTTGCCATTTCCTTCTCCAGGGGATCTTCCCAACCCAGGGATTGAACCCATGTCTCCTGCATTGGCAGGCAGATTCTTTATCACTGAACCACCAGGGAATATTACACAACGAAAATCAAAACTAGTGAAAAGCCCAGGGACCACATGAAGGAGCATAGTAATTTTGATTCAGCTGTGTTTCTCACTCTCCTCATGGCCTCATGGTATAGAAAGTTAGGTAAAACACCAAAATTCATCCCTCAAACTGGAACTTAAATAGACAATGCAAGCCCAGATATTGTAGGAAAGCAATCAAAAAGTCTAACCTTAGTACTATATGAGAATCAAGCTACAATCGTATATGGAGCCACCTATCAATAAACAAGGTGAAAAGAAATCACAGGACAGCTGTGTCAAGAACCATACTAGGAATTCCTAAAAAAAAAAAAAGTGGACCTAGCATGTGGAAAACAATCTTCACTCTACATGCAAGCAGTGTAAGGAATGGGAGAAAATTTCCCACAAGCCTTTCACATTTTAGAACAATTTAATAAGAACACAGATTCAGTAAGAAAACAGTTCAAATATTAGATCAGAGTAGACATGGGTGAAGTAACAGTACTGTCATAGAAGAAAAAGCTTGAGATAACTTAGTGACTGCAGATGACAAAGAGAAAGTGATCAGACTGCTAAGAAAGGAGCAAGTGGATGTGGAGGGCAGAGAAAATATATCAAAATTCTATAGAAATATATTACAAAGAGTTAAATGTGAGAGAAAATAGCCAGTTTAACAGAATAAAAAGGGAGTTCAGAAACTGACCCAAATACAAGTTAGGATTGCTGATATTGCAATAGGCTGATATTATAAACATAAATGGGAGAAGGAATGATTACATAATAAATGGCTGGATTCAATGACTAGCAAAAAAATGCAAATGTGGATCTCTGTTTCACTCTTTATTTCTAATACGTTCTAGATGATGGAAACCTTTAAAAAGTGAAACCAAAAAACATTTGTCTAGAGATTATTAAGTCATAACTGTTATTATAAATGAACAGCAAACTGGAAATTAAAATTAAGGGGAAAAAGACACATGCTTCAAAGAAAGTTATCTGAAATAAGAAAATCATTCATTCAACAAGCATTCAATAAATATGTATTGGTTATCTACAATATGTCAGACCTTGTTTTAGAGGCTGAGGAATCAAATTTATGACTAGGTCAACACCTACTGACCTCGGGAGTTCCTCTTTCAGTGTCATATCTTTTTGCCTTTTGATAGTGGGCATGAGGTTTTCAAGGCAAGAATACTGAAGTGGTTTGCCTTTCCCTATTCCAGTGGACCATGCTTTTCTAGAACTCTCCACCATGATCTGTCTGTCTTGAGTGGCTCTAAACAGCATGGTTCATAGTTTCATTGAGTAACACAAGGCTGTGATTCATGTGATCATTTTGGTTAGTTTTTTATGATTATGGTTTTCATTCTGTCTGTCCTCTGATGGATGAGAACAAGAGGTTTGTGCAAACTTTATGATGGTGAAGTAGAGAATGCTCTCTTCTCCTGTAAGGGTTTGGGAGTCTCCAGCAGAGGCATGGGTTAACAGTGTATATGCCATTGGTAGCGGCAGTCCTGGAAGGCATAGTGTGCTGGCATAAGTCCAATATGCTACTGGAGAAGAGCAGAGAAATAGCTCCAGAAAGGATGAAGAGGCTGAGTCAAAGCAAAAATGACACCCAGCTGTGGATATGTTTGGTGTTGACAATAACTCTAGTGTCGTAAAGAACAATACTGCATTGCATAGGAACCTGGAATGTTAGATCCAAAAATCAAGGTAAATTGGAAGTGGTAAAACAGGAAATAGCAAAAGTGAACATTGACTCTTTTGAAAGCAATGAACTAAAATGGACCAGAATGGGCAAATTTAATTCAAATGACAATTGTATCTACTACTGAGGGCAAGAATTCCTTAGAAGAAATGGAGTACCTCTCATAGTCAACAAAAGTCTGAAATACAGTACTTGGATGCAATCTCAAAAATGACAGAATGATCTCAGTTCATTTCTAAGGCAAACCATTCAGCATCACAGTAATCCAAGTCTATATTCCAACCAAAGAAGATGAAGTTGAACAGTTCTATAGAGACTTACAAGAACTTTGAGAACTAGAATAAAATAAAAAATGTTCTTTTCATCATAGGAGGCTGGAATGCAAAAGTAGGAAGTCAAGAGATACCTGGAGTAATGGGCAAGTTTGGTCTTGGAAAACAAAAAGAAGCAGAGCAAAGACTAACATAATTTTACCAAAAGAATGCACTGGTCATAGCAAATACCCTCTTCCAATAACACAAAAGATGACTCACATAACCAGATGGTCAATAACAATATCAGATTGATTATATTTTTTACAGTCAAAGATGGAAGAAACTCTATATAGTCAGCAAAAACAAGACCAGGCTATTGCAAAATTCTGACTTAAATTGAAGAAAGTAGGAAAAACCACTAGACCATTCAGTATGACCTAAATCAAATCCCTTTTGATTATACAGTGGAAGTAACAAATAAATTCAAAGGATTAAATCTGATAGAGTGCCTAAAGAACTATGGATGGAGGTTTGTAACACTGTACAGAAGGCAGTGACCAAAACCATCACCAAGAAAAAGAAATGGAACAAGGCAAAATGGTTGTCTGAGGAGGCCTTACAAATAGCTGAGAAAAGAAGACAAGTGAAAAGCAAAGAAGAAAAGGAAAAATATACTCATCTGAATACAGAGGTCCAAAGAATAGCAAGGAGAGATAAGAAAGCCTTCATAAGTGTACAATTAAAAGAATTATAGGAAAAAAGTAGAATAGGGAAAGCTAGAGATTTCCTCAAGAAAATTGGAGATAACAAGGGAACATTTCATGCCAAGATGAGCAAAAGAAAGGAAAGAAATGGTATGGACCTAACAGAAGCAAAAGAGATTAAGAAGAGGTGGCATGAATACATATAAGGACTGTACAAAAAGTTCTTAATGACCTGGATAGCCACGATGTTGTGATCACTCACCTAGAGCCAAACATTCTGGACTGTGAGGTCAAGTGTGCCTTAGGAAGCATTACTACAAACAGAGCTAGTGGAGGTGATAAAATTCCAAATGAGCTATTTCAAATCCTAAAAGATGATGCTGTTAAAGTGCTGGATTCAATATGGCAGCAAACTTGGAAAACTCAGCAGTGGACACAGGACTGGAAAAGGTCAGTTTTCATTCCAATCCCAAAGGCAATGCCAAAATATGTTTAAACTATCTCAAAATGTGCTCATTTCAAATGTTAGCAAAGTAATGGGAAATTCCTTCAAGCTAGACGTTAACAGCACGTGAACTGAGAATGACCAGATGTAAAAGCTGGATTTTGAAAAGGCAGCAAAACCAGAGATCAAATTGCCAACATCCATTGAATCATAGAATAGCAAATAGAATTCCAGAAAAAATATCTACCACTCATTCATTGACTTTGCTAAAGCTTTTGACAGTGTGAATCACAACAAATTGTGGAAAATTCTTAAAGAGATGTGAGTGCCAAACTGCATTACCTGCCTCTTGAGAAACCTATATTCAGGTCAAGAAACAACAGTTAGAACATGGGCATAGGATAATGGACTAGTTCCAAATTGGGAAAGGAGTATGTCAAGGTTATATACTGTCACCCTACTTATTTAACTTATGTGTAGAGTATATCATGTGAAATGCTGGGCTATATGAAGCACAAGCTGGAATCAAGATTGATGGGAGAAATATCAACAACCTCAGATATGCAGATAACACCACCCTAATGGCAGTAAGGGAAGAGGCACTAAAAACCTCTTCATGAAAGTGAAAGAGGAGAGTAAAATAATTTGCTTAAAACTGCACATTCAGAAAACTAAGATCATGGCATTTGGTCCCATCACTTCATGGCAAATGGATAGGGAAACAATGGAAACAGTGACAAACTTTATTTTCTTGGGCTCCAAAATCACTGTGGACAGTGACTACAGCCACAAAATTAAAAGATTCTTGCTTCTTGGAAGAAAAGCTATGGCACACCTTGACAGCATATTAAAAAGTAGAGATATCACTTTGCTGACAAAGATCCATATAGTCAAAGCTATGGTTTTTGCAGTAGTCATATATAAATGTTAGAGTTGGACCAGGAAGAAGACTGAGCGCCAAAGAATTGATGCTCTCGAACTGTGGTGTTGGAGAAGACTCTTTAGAGTCCCTTGGACTTCAAGGAGATCAAACCAGTCAATCTTAAAGGAAAATAGTCCTGAATATTCACTGGAAGGACTGGTGCTGAAGTTGATGCTCTAAAACTTTGGCCACCTGATGTGAAGAGTCAACTCATTGGAAAAGACCTTGATGCTGGAGAAGACTGAAGGCAAAAGGAGAAGAAGGCAGCAGGGGATGAGATGGTTGGATGGCATCACCAACTCAATGGACTTGAGTTTGTGCAAACTTTGGGAGATGATGGTGGACTGAGAAGCCTGGTATGCTGTAGTCCATGGGGTTGCAAAGAGTGGGACTTGACTGAGTGACTAAACAAAAAAAAATCAATATCTTTTGATTCAGGAAGCGTACTTTCTCTCTTGTTAGCAAACACACAAAAAATATAATTTCAGATTTTTAGACTGAACCATGGACTGTTGCATACAATTTTCATACAGGATGTTTGAAGATTTAGCTTAGTTCAGTTATTGAATTTCTAGAATGAAAAAAGTACTTTTCTAAGTATCCAGGCTAGAAAAGCAAATAACATATGAGACAAATACATCTGTGTTTTCCAAAATCATTTTAAAGACAAATGGTGTTGAAAATATACCTCTAAATTCCAAAAGGAAAAAAGATGTAATTCAAGAATATTATTTATATATCCAAAAATATATCCTTCAAATAGAAGATAAGTAGGCAGATGTTCTTAAAACTTGAAAGAACTCACAAAATACAGAATCCAAACCCTTCTTTAAAACAAGCAAGCAAACAAAAATTCTGTTTCACAATGAAATCTGTGGCTAATTAAGAGATGATTCAAAATAAAGACCTTAGAAACAGAAAAGCTATGTGGCATATGGAGGGTGGTGGCACAGGTCAGTTAGATTTGAATCCACTGAAGCATAGAACTAATAATACAGGAAAATGTGGAAATTATAGTTATAAACAAGACGTATATGTTAGAAACCTTGACATTATAAAATTAGTGATCTAATTCACAATAATTGGGAGCTGCAGATCTAGGGAAGATGGGGAAAATGTGATAGAGCTAATGCCCTCATCTTTCACAGTGAGCAATCAGTTAATACTGTTCAAAAAGGAAGTATTTAATTAAAGCTAATAATGACTTCAATTTCTTCATATTGTTATGATCTACCTTATTACTGTTGGAGGGATATTTTGAGAAATGCTATCTCTTGTCGTAAAGAAGCATGTATCTGAAGTGAAACATTTACTTTCTTCAGTTTATGTTTCTTTTCTTAAATTCAAGTAAAAGTATACTTACAAACTAAAACAAAATTTAATTATATATGTACTGTAAAATTTTCTTAGTCCTTGTATCGATATTTCTATCTATATACAGATCCATGGAAAGACATTTGGATAATGTGTTCCTAATTGCTGATGCTAATCACTTTGGTGAGATTTGGAGGAATTTAATTGTTTGCTAGTAAATAAAAGAATCTGTGCTTTTCATTCTTGATGATGCTACTCTGTTATTTTTACAGAAACATTAAAGTGAATTTTCTTAAAAACAGTAGTGTGAAATAAGCATAGGTAGAGTCTTCTAGTTGAAGGGCATTGAATGGAAATCGAGAGACCCAGTTCGAATTTCAGATCTTTCTCTACTAAATGGTGTGGCCTTATATGATGCAACTGAACTCAATATAGTTTTCACATTAGTAAAGTGGTTCATTCTAGCTCTAAGATTCCTATAACTTCATAGAATTCACCACTAAAATTTTAGCCTGAGTATTCCCAGAAAAAAAATAAAAAGGGGGAGTAAAACAAGACAAAATTTTTATGCAGGCTACTTATTTGGGGATCTGATCCCAGGGAACAAGAATGGGGATTCAGTGAGTGTGAATTGGGAAAGGAGGGAAAGTAGTACAGGCATATGACATTGAGCTAGTAGTGGTTGTTGGCAATTGGAGCTTCATCCTACCAGGATCTTCCAAGTTACTGTACAGAACATGTCTCAGAATTTTTCACCCATACTGCAGAAAAAAGAATATTGATTCAACATCAGTCCCTGCACTGGGCAGGTGTTAATTCATAGCTAAGATTGTAATATACCACACTACTATGTATAAAATAGGTAAGCAACAAGGATCTAGTGTATAGCATCAGATCAGATTAGATCAGATCAGTTGCTCAGTAGAGTCTGACTCTTTGAGACCCCATGAATCCCAGCACGCCAGGCCTCCCTGTCCATCACCAACTCCCGGAGGACACTGAGACTCACATCCATTGAGTCAGTGATGCCAACAAGCCATCTCATCTTCTGTCGTCCCCTTCTTCTCCTGCCCTGAATACCTCCCAGCATCAGAGTCTTCTCCAATGAGTCAATTCTTTGCATGAGGTGGCCAAGGTACTGGAGTTTCAGCTTTAGCATCATTCCTTCCAAAGAAATCCCAGGGCTGATCTCCTTCAGAGTGAACTGGTTGGATCTCCTTGCAGTCCAAGGGACTCTCAAGAGTCTTCTCCAACACCACAGTTCAAAAGCCTCAATTCTTCGGCGCTCAGCCTTCTTCACAGCTCTCACATCCATACATGACCACTTGAAAAACCATAGCCTTGACTAGACGAACCTTTGTTGGCAAAGTAATGTCTCTGGTTTTGAATATGCTATCTAGGTTGGTCATAACTTTCCTTCCAAGGAGTAAGCGTCTTTTAATTTCATGGCTGCAGCCACCATCTGCAGTGATTTTGGAGCCCAGAAAAATAAAGTCTGACACTGTTTCCACTGTTTCCCCATCTATTTCCCATGAAGTGATGGGACCAGATGCGATGATCTTCATTTTCTAAATGTTGAGCTTTAAGCCAGCTTTTTCACTTTCCACTTTCACCTTCATCAAGAGGCTTTTTAGTTCCTCTTCACTTTCTGCCATAAGGGTGGTGTCATCTGCATATCTGAGGTTATTGATATTTCTCCCGGCAATCTTGATTCCAACTTGTGTTTCTTCCAGTCAAGGGTTTCTCATGATGTACTCTGCATATAAGTTAAATAAACAGGGTGACAATATACAGCCTTGACGAACTCCTTTTCCTATTTGGAACCAGTCTGTTGTTCCATGTTCAGTACTAACTGTTGCTTCCTGACCTGCATACAGATTTCTCAAGAGGCAGATCAGGTGGTCTGGTATTCCCATCTCTTTCAGAATTTTCTACAGTTTATTGTGATCTACACAGTCAAAGGCTTTGGCATGGTCAATAAAGCAGAAATAGATGCTTTGCTGGAAGTCTCTTGCTTTTTCCATGATCCAGCAGATGTTGGCAATTTGATCTCTGGTTCCTCTGCCATTTCCAAAAACCAGCTTGAACATTAGGAAGTTCACGGTTCACATATTGCTGAAGCCTGGCTTGGAGAATTTTGAGTATTACTTTACTAGCCTGTGAGATGAGTCCAATTGTGTGGTGGTTTGAGCATTCTTTGGCATTGCCTTTCTTTGGGATTGGAATGAAAACTGAACTTTTCCAGTCCTGTAGCTACTGCTGAGTTTTCCAAATTTGCTGGCATATTGAGTGCAGCACTTTCACAGCATCATCTTTCAGGATTTGGAATAGCTCCACTGGAATTCCATCATCTCCGCTAGCTTTGTTTGTAGTGATGCTTTCTAAGGCCCACTTGACTTCACATTCCAGGATGTGTGGCTCTAGGTCAGTGATCACGCCATCGTGATTATCTGGGTCGTGAAGATCATTTTTGCACAGTTCTTCTGTGTTCTTGCCTTCTCTTCTTAATATCTTCTGCTTCTGTTAGGTCCATACCATTTCTGTCCTTTATCGAGCCCATCTTTGCATGAAATGTTCCTTTGGTATCTCTGATTTTCTTGAATAGATCCCTAGTCTTTCCCATTCTGTTGTCTTCCTCTATTTCTTTGCATTGATCTCTGAGGAAGGCTTTCTTATCTCTTCTTGCTATTCTTTGGAACTCTGCATTCAGATGCTTATATCTTTCCTTTTCTCCTTTGCTTTTCACTTCTCTTCTTTTCACACCTGTTTGTAAGGCCTCCGCAGACAGCCATTTTGCTTTTTTGCATTTCTTTTCCATGGGGATGGTCTTGATCCCTGTCTCTTGTACAGTGTCATGAACCTCATTCCATAGTTCATCAGGCACTCTATCTATCAGATCTAGGCCCTTAAATCTATTTCTGACTTCCACTGTAAAATCATAAGGGATTTGATTCAGGTCATACCCGAATGGTCGAGTGGTTTTCCCTACTTTCTTCAATTTCAGTCTGAGTTTGGCAATAAGTAGTTCGTGGTCTGAGCCACAGTCAGCTCCTGGTCTTGTTTTTGCTGACTGTACAGAGCTTCTCCATCTTTGGCTGCAAAGAATATAATCGATCTGATTTCGGTGTTGACCATCTGGTGATGTCCATGTGTAGAGTCTTCTCTTGTGTTGTTGGAAGAGGGTGTTTGTTATGACTAGTGCATTTTCTTGGCAAAACTATATTAGTCTTTGTCCTGCTTCATTCCGTATTCCAAAGCCAATTTTGCCTGTTACTCCAGGTGTTTCTTGACTTCCTACTTTTGCATTCCAGTCCCCTATAATGAAAAGGACATCTTTTTTGGGGTTTTAGTTCTAAAAGGTCTTGTAGGTCTTCATAGAACCCTTCAACTTCAGCTTCTTCAGCGTTACTCCTTGGGGCATAGACTTGGATTACTGTAACATTGAATGGTTTGCCTTGGACACGAATAGAGATCATTCTGTCGTTTTTGAGATTGCATCCAAGTACTGAATTTCGGACTCTTTTGTTGACCATGATGGCCACTCCATTTCTTCTGAGGGATTCCTGCACGCAGTAGTAGATATAATGGTCATCTGAGTTAAATTCACCCATTCCAGTTGATTTGAGTTCTCTGATTCCTAGAATGTCGACGTTCACTCTTGCCATCTCTTGTTTGACCACTTCCAATTTGCCGTGGTTCATAGACCTTACATTCCAGGTTCCTATGCAATACAGCTCTTTACAGCATCGCACCTTGTTTCTATCACCAGACACATCCACAGCTGGGTATTCTTTTTGCTTTGGCTCCGTCCCTTCATTCTTTCTGGAGTTATTTCTCCACTGATCTCCAGTAGCATATTGGGCCCCTACTGACCTGGGGAGTTTCTCTTTCAGTGTATAGCATAGGAAACTATATTCAATATCTTGTGACAACCTATATTGAAAAAGAATCTAATATGTGTGTGTCTGTGTGTGTGTGTGTGTGTATAACTGAGTCACTTTGCTGTCCACTCAAAACTAACACAGCACTGAGATTAATTATACTTATTTTTTAATTGGTGTATAAAATGAAGGTTTGTGTATGCTTAGTCACTTAACTTATGTCTAACTCTTACTGACCCTATGGACTGTAGCCCACCAGGCTCCCCTGTCCATGGGATTCTCCATGGACAGAATACGGGCAAGAATACACATACAAGGCAAGAATACTGAAGTGGGTTGCCATTCCCTTCTCCAGGGGATCTTCCCAATCCTGGGACAGAATCCAAGTCTTCTGCGTCTCCTGAATTGACAGGCAGATTCTTTACCCTTGAGCCACTAAGAAAGCCAAACAATGCAGGATATCAAGTTAAATTTGAATTTCAGATAAAGAACATTGTTTTTAGTATAAATATGTCCTAAATATTGCATGGAACCTGTGCTAAGTAACTTGAGTCATGTCCGACTCTTTGTGACATTAGGGACTGTATCCCACCAGGCTCCTCTGTCCATGGGGATTCTCCAAGCAAGAATACTGGAGTGGGTTGCCATGCCCTCCTCCAGGGGATCTTCCCAACACAGGAATCATGGATCAAACCTAGGTCTCCGGTATTGCAGGCAGAGTCTTTACCATCTGAGACACTGGGGAAACCATATGGAGTATCAGTTCAGTTCAGTTCAGTGGCTCAGTCCTGTCTGACTCTTTGTGACCCCATGAATCACAGGAGGCCAGGCCTCCCTGTCCATCCCCAACTCCCGGAGTTTATCCAAACTCATGTCCATTGAGTCCGTGATGCCATCCAGTCATCTCATCCTCTGTCATCCCCTTCTCCTCCTGCCCCCATTCCCTCCCAGCATCAGAGTCTTTTCCAATGAGTCAACTTTTCACCTGAGGTGGCCAAAGTATTGAAGTTTCAGCTTCAGCATCAGTCCTTCCAATGAACACCCAGGACTGATCTCCTTTAGGATGGATTGGTTGGATCTCCTTGTAGTCCAAGGGACTTTCAAGAGTCTTCTTCAGCACCACAGTTCAAAAGCATCAATTCTTCAGTGCTCAGCTTTCTTCATAATCCAACTCTCACATCCATACATGACCACTTGAAAAACCATAACCTTGACTAGATGGACCTTTGTTGGCGAAGTAATGTCTCTGCTTTTGAATATGCTATCTAGGTTGGTCATAACTTTCCTTCCAAGGAGCAAGCGTCTTTTAATTTCATGGCTGCAGTCACCATCTGTAGTGATTTTGGAGCCCAGAAAAATAAAGTCTGACACTGTTTCCACTGTTTCCCCATCTATTTCCCGTGAAGTGATGGGACCAGATGCCATGATCTTCATTTTCTGAATGTTCAGCTTTAAGCCAACTTTTTCACTCTTCTCTTTCACTTTCACCAAGAGGCTTTTTAGTTCCTCTTCACTTTCTGCTATAAGGGTGGTGTCATCTGCATATCTGAGGTTATTGAAATTTCTCCTGGCAATTTTGATTCCAACTTGTGCTTCCATCCCAGTGTTTCTCATGATGTACTTATACTAAATATTTATTCCTGGTTTATCTGAAATTCAAATTCAACTGGGTCTCATATAGTTTTATTTGTGAAATCTAGCAATCCCACCCATGAGATATGAACACTCTCACATTTCTAATTGTGCATGTGTGACCGCAGATGTCTTACATTACAGCATCAGAGAAGCCCCACTACTGAAAGCAAGAAGTGAATAGTATATATTCAGGTGCTGCTGAGGTAAGATGTAGTCAGTTTATGTGTGTGTGTGTGTGTGTGTGTGTGTGTGTGTATGTATACTTGTACAAACTGATTGCTTCAGTAACCTTGTGGGAGGGGGCAGTGCATCCAGAAGTGACATAGGGCACAAAGACATATTAGACAAAATAGTCAATATGGATATATTCTATAATCTATATCATGGAATAAAATATGAGGTTATATCATCATCACAATCTTTATCATCATCATTGTCTTGTAAAATCTTATTGTCGTGTTCAGTTAGGTTGCTCAGTCTTGTCTGACTTTTTGCGACACCATGGACTGCAGCATATCAGCCTTCCCTGTCCATCATCAATTCCCGGAGTTTACCCAAAATCATACCTATTGAGTTGGTGATGCCATCCAACCATCTCATTCTCTATGGCCTCCTTCTCCTCTGGCCTTCAATCTGCCCCAGCATCAGGATCTTTTCAAATGAGTCAGCTCTTCACATCAGGTAGCCAAATTATTGGAGTTTCAGCTTCAGCATCAGTCCTTGCAATGAATATTCAGGACTGATTTCCTTTATAATTAACTGGTTGGATCTCCTTTCAGTCCAAGGGATGCTCAAGAGTCTTCTCCAACACCACAGCTCAAAAGCATCAATTCTTTGGTGCTCAGCTTTCTTTATAGTCCAACTCTCACATCCATACATGACTTCTGGAAAAACCATACCTTTGATTAGACAGACTCTGCTTTTTAATATGTTGTCTAGGTTGGTCATAACTTTCCTTCCAAAGAGTAAGCGTTTTTTAATTTCATGGCTGCAGTCACCATCTATAGTGATTTAGGATGAGCAAAGTTCCATCTAGTCAAAGGTATGGTTTTTCCGGTAGCCATGTATGGATGTGAGAGTTGGACTATAAAGAAAGCTGAGCACTGAGGAATTGATGCTTTTGAACTGTGGTGTGGGAGAAGACTCTTGAGAGTCCCTTGGGCTGCAAGGAGATCCAACCAGTCCATTCTGAAGGAGATCAGCCCTGGGATTTCTTTGGAGGGAATGATGCTGAAGCTGAAACTCCAGTACTTTGGCCACCTCATGCGAAGAGTTGACTCATTGGAAAAGACTCTGATGCTGGGAGGGATTGGGGGCAGGAGAAGAAGGGGACGACAGAGGATGAGATGGCTGGATGGCATCACTGACTCAATGGACGTGAATCTGAGTGAACTCCGAGAGTTGGTGATGGAGAGGGAGGACTGACGTGCTGCGATTCATGGGGTCGCAAAGAGTCCGACACGACTAAGTGACTGAACTGAACTGAACTGATGACCAGGAAACTGATAAACTGACTATACAGATAGACAGTTGCCAAACTATATGCAAAATAAAAATTTTGACCTATATCATGCAACAACTTCTGTAGGAAACTAGTTCCTTTCCTACAATAAACACCCCAGAAAGCCAGCTTGCTACATAAGTCTGACTGGGGGTAAGTCAGGCTGCTATCTCTGGTACCTGGCCCAAAATGTCCAAGACATGACGAATTAACTGATAACTTTCCTATTTTTTCCCTACTTCCAACTTAGGACCAACCAGAGAAAACCAAATAAAAACCCATCATCAATCATATATGATGCCCAGATTCAAGTTATCATCCAGCAACTTTCCCATGCTAACACCTTCCAATCAGGTCATACCAGAAGCCAGTTATTTTTTCCACTACAAAGCTTTCCCACTCCTATCTCTGTCTTCCAGTCTCTGACAAAACATGAGTGATGGTGACTGACTCCCTTGCTTAGAGTAAGCTCTGAATAAATAGCATCTGCTTTTCTCATTTGGGTGGTCTTCATCTATTTCCATGAAACAAATAAGTGAGAAATATAGTTTCTAACAATAATAACTGCTTTGAAGAAAACACTTTTAGATGATATCACAGAAGGTAATGCAGTGGGGACAAGAGATAACTTAGAATGAATGGTATAGAATGGTTCATTAAGTAGAGTTTGAGCTGATTGGGGCTTGCCAGTGGCTTAGAAGTAAAAATTTCACCTGCAATGCAGGAGCCTCTGATGTGGGTTTGATCCCTGGGTCAGGAAGATCCCCTGGAGGAGGGCATGGCAACCCACTCCAGTATTCTTGCCTGGAGAATCCCATGGAGAGAGAAGCCTGGCAGGCTATCATCTATAAGGTTGCAAAGAGTCAGACATGACTGAAGCAACTTAGCAAACATGCATACATGTTGAGCCTATCTGAATGACAATCATGAAAGAATTTTGAAAAGATCTTCTTCAGAGATAGCCTGGTACTGGTAACAGCATGTTCAAAGACAGCAGCAAGTTGGCAAGTTAGTAAACAAAAGAAAGCCAGTGTTACTATAACTTGGTTAAAGAGGAGAGTAGTTGGAGGTAAGGCCAGATGTACATAGGAACCAGGCCGTGGAGGGCCTTGTTTGTCCCTTAATGACTGTATTTTATTGTGAAAACCATGGAAAATCATGCAAGGATTATATTCATCAGAAGATTATGAAAACATTTAAACTATATGTAGGGACAAGAGTAGGATCAGGGAAATCATTTGAGAGGATTTTGTAATAATTCAGGAGGGAGATGAAGATGCTAGCTCAGACAAGTGTGGTAGAACTGGACATGAAGGGAAAACGGTAGGCTTTAGGACTTACTGTGGAGGAAAAACTGACAGACATGAATAGCTGACAAGTTGGATGTGCTAGGTGAGAGACGTGAGGAAAGACAGTTCTAGCTTTTTTGATGCATTTTGTTTGTTCGGCTTGATCCACCAGCTGGATGATGATATCAGTTACAGAGATACATAAGACTGGGTCTAAAGTAGGTTTTAGCAACAGAGAGAAGAGTGGCAGGATTAGAAGTTTAGTTTGGTCATATTAAGTTTAAGATGCCTTTAGATATCCAAGTATAGAGAACGCTCAATACAATAGCTTAGAACTCAGTAATGTCACAAGGTTGAAAAAGGTGGGTTCTGCCATCTAGTGGCTGTGTGACTTTGGGCAAGTTATTTCACCTCTCTGAGCCTCTGTGTACTTTTTAGCAAAAAGGAGATAATGAGACCATCAGTCTCATTGGGAGATCGTGGGGTTACATCATAAGTTTCACAATTATTTTCTTCAGTTTAGTTTATAAATTACTAGAAACATTAGTCCCTTGGACTGCAAGGAGATCCAACCAGTCCATCCTAAAGGAAATCAGCCCTGGTTGTTCATTGGAAGGACTGATATTGAAGCTGAAACTCCAATATTTTGGCCACCTGATGTGAAGAGCTGACTCATTTGAAAAGACCCTGATGTTGGGAAATATTGAAGGCAGGAGAAGGGGATGACAGAGGATGAGATGGTTAGATGGCATCACCGACTCAATGGACATGAGTTTGGGTAAACTCCAGGAGTTGGTGATGGACAGGGAGGCCTGGGGTGCTGCAGTTCATGGGATTGCAAAGAGTCAGACACGACTGAGCGACTGAACTGAACTGAACTGAGAAACATTTACTGAACTTTCTCCATATGTTACTGTAATTCCTAGTTTTTAATGATACTGTGAGATTTCATCTTTCATCTATATCTTTTTTTGTGAGATATTAGAAAAGTTGTATCTGAGGCTGCTGAACAGTTACCATTTTATACCTGAATCCTTCAATATTTCTTTCTAAATCAGGAAAATATCAACCTCTCTCCAAGGGCAGGGTTTCTCTAAGAAAACGGATCAATCAGGTAGCAGAACTGATCTAAGATTTCTTACTAACCCTGACAATTTTATGGTGAGACCTATATCACTTTGACCTTTTAACTCCAAGGTTATGAATTCTGGTATCACTTGAGACCATCAAGGTCCAAAGACGTTCAAGGGTAAAATGTTTATCAAATGTCAGGAGATATGCTATTTAGATGACCATGCTAAAGCTGGAGTATCAAAAGATTGTCATGGAGTACCAAAAGATTGATTTCCCTAGGGACTAGTTGAAAGAAGACAAGAATTTTTGCAGACAGTTTGTGCCAAATTGGGAAGATTTGCTATAGTTATTTCCTTTTGAATGTAGTAAAATTCTTATTAAAATATTCCCATTAATATTAATAGAGTATAACAAGACCTAGGGGCTTCCCTGGTAGCTCAGCAGTAAAGAATCACCTGCCAATACAGGTAGACCTAAAAGACACGGTTTTGATCCCTGGCCCGGGAAGATCTCTTGGAGAAGGGGATGGCTACCCACTCTAGTATTCTTGCCTGGAGAATCCCATGGACAGAGGAGCCTGATGGGTTATAGTCCATAGGGTTGCAAAGAGTCGGACACAACTGAAGCAACTTAGTACACACACATGTACTACATTGGCATTGGGCATACATAGCTGCCAGCCTCCTTTCTTTTTCTCCCATACCTCCCTATTCCAGCCAGTCACCATCCTTACTAACGCTTTCTAAGTTCATTTTAGGTCTTGACCACTGTCAACGGAAAAAACAAAAAACAAAAAACCACAATCTAAAAGTTGAAAACTGCTCCAAAGAGGTAAGGTAAGGGAGGAATCAGGATACAGAGGAATTTTTCCACAAAGCCAGATAGTCAGACCAACAAAAGATTACTGTTAATTAAAGAAAACCAGACATCTCAAGTCAATGAATTTAGCACTTGGGCTCATTGAAGTCATTCCCAGGATGTGCACCTTAGCTATTTGGGGCCAATATCATGTCCTTTCCCATCCTGAGTGCCTCAGTATGCTTTCTCCCTGGGGGTGGCTTCAGTGATAAGACTCAGCCTATTTGTCTCCTTCCTGAGTTCCCTCAGGGCTCACCATAAGGGTGAAGATAGTGACTACAGTTTGATGGCCATAGCATCCCTTTTTTGCTTACATGGCAGGTGAGGTTTTTCATCTATATCAGATTTATACACTAAGATCATGGCATCTGGTGCCATCATTTCATGGCAAATAGGTGGGGAGACAATGAAAACAGTGACAGACTTTATTTTCTTGGGCTCCAAAATCACTGCAGATGGTGACTACAGCCATGAAATTAAAAGACACTTACTCCTTGGAAGAAAAGCTATGACCAACCTAGACAGCATATTAAAAAGCCGAGACATTACTTTGCCAACAAAGGTCCATCTAGTCAAAGCTATGGTTTTTGCAGTAGTTATGTATGAATGTGAGAGTTGTACTATAAAGAAAGCTGAGCACCGAAGAATTGATGCTTTTGAACTCCGGTGTTGGAGGAAACTCTTGAGAGTCCCTTGGACTGCAAGGAGATCCAATCAGTCCATTCTAAAGGAAATCAGTCCAGAATATTCATTGGAAGTCCTGATGCTGAAGCTGAACTCTAATACTTTGGCCACCTGATGTGAAGAACTGATTCATTTGAAAAGACCTTGATGCTGGGAAAAATTGAAGGTGGGAGGAGAAGGGGACGATGGAGGATGAGATGGTTGGATGGCATCACCAATTCAACGAACATGAGTTTGAGTAAACTCCGGGAGTTGGTGATAGACAGGGAGGCCTGGCGTGCTGCAGTCCATTGTGTGGCAAAGAGTTGGACATGACTGAGCGACTGAACTGAACTGAGATTTACACACAGTTTACAACATATTTATAAAGAGTGGAAGAGAAAACAGGGATTGTTCAATTTCCTGGACTCTTTTTCAAATAAATAAATTGGTATTCACCAGTGTTGTAAAGATTCAGGATCTGAATCCTAGTTTTCTGATTTCAAGTGCAATGTCCTTTCCAATATGCCATCTCACCTTCAAGAAGTTTACAAATTATGGCCTTTTTCATTCATTTAAAAGGTTGCATTTGCTTTTGTTGTCTTACTTGGGAAACTATCCTTCATACGGAATGTTCTTTCCATGGTAGTTTACATTTTGCATCCCCCAAAACCTATTCCATAAACCTACTTTGAGAGAACAGTGGAATGCTATCTGTATGATGAAGCAGCATCTGTCTCATACATACATATATACGCATGCTTGGGCACATATATGTGCAAAGGTTTTAACCCTTCGGCTTTGTAGATGGCAGTCACTATTCTTAAAAAAATGGATTATTTTCTATTTAATTCATTTTCAAAGCATAAATTTGAGAAATTAGAATCATGAAATTAAAAGCAATAAAGAATAAGTTTTGCAGCTGGCCTATATGTATATTTTTCTTTCTGCAAAACTGTTCCCTATTCTCCATGCCAGTGAAGTCAGTGTAATGTTCATTGCTTCAGGTATTTTGATCAAGATCCTCCTCTGTTGCAAACAGCTCAAGATTATTTGTTTGTAATTCTCCTTTTAAATGAATGTGATTCTATTCACACGGTTGCTTTGATCATTTCCTAAAGGTTTTTAATATGTTTCCAGCTGAGGCCTTTTCACTGAAGGGATGGAGGCCTCACTGAATGTCTTCTGGATATTTTACCTCTGCCATGACAAGCTGTCAGTTCTTATGTTGATATCTCTATTTTATATCTTTCTGTTACCCCAAGAAACCTTGACACACTTTCATTTCCGCTTATGAAAGATTTTAAGACAGAGGTGTGGCAGATGTCACTTTAGACTTCAAGGTGGAAAAAATAAAGTTGTTTAGAAAACAGTGACTGCATTTTGGTATTGTGTCAATGACCTTAAAGTAAATGAAAAGTGTGAAAGAATTTCTCCACGAAGGCAGTGAAAGAAATCTCAGCAGCGTAGTGGTCACAATTATGGGTTTTAAGATTCAACAATGAACTTTTGTATCCACACCTTTTTTTTTATGCTTTCATGTTACTCTGTGTGCATTTGTATGTGATCAGTCATGTCTAATTCTTTGAGACCCCATGGACTATAGCCCACCAGACTCCTCTGTCCATGAGATTTCCCAGGCAAGAATACTGGAGTAGATTGTCATTTCCTCTTCCAGAGGATCTTCTTGACCCAGGGACTGAACCCACATTTCTTATGTCTCCTATATTGGCAGGCAGATTCTTTAACACTAGCACCACCTCACGCTTCTCTACCCCTCCTTAAACTGAGACTAGCCTCTCTCATGACAGTTAGCACTAAGTAGTGTAGTTTCATCTTTGCTTAATTGTTTGAAATTGTGGCTAACAGACCATTAGTTTGACTATAAACTGTTTTTCATGCTTTCCCTTTTTGTGTATTATGAAATATTTCAAACATATTAAACACAGTAATGGCTTCCTAGGTAGCACTAGTGGTAAAGAATCCACTTGCCAAGCAGGAGACTCAGGTTTGATCCCAGTATATTCCTGAGTTGAACTAATACCATCATTTAAAGGGAATGAATTAGATCTACATCTATTTATTTGGGTAAATCTAAAAAAAAATATTGACTGTGGAGGGGACTGCAGTAGGATATGTACAATGTGAAAGAATGTGTATAAATTTTGAAAATACATTGTATATTGTTTGTGTGTGTCTGTGTTAGTCACTCAGTTGTGTCCAACTTTTTGTGGCCCCATGGGCTGTAGCCGGCCAGGTCCCTCTGTCCTTGGGAGTCTCCAGGCAAGAATACTGGAGTGGGTTTCCATTCCTTTCTCCAGGGGATCTTCCCAACCCAGGGATCAAATCTGGGTCTCTCACATAACAGGCAGATTCTTTACCACGAGCCACCAGGGAAGCCCTGTATGTTGTTTATGAGCAAATAAATATTTGGAAAAATTGGAAAATTATTTATGCTGAGAAGTACACATCAGGTTCTGAACAGTATTTACCTCTAATAAGAGAAGAAAGATACTTGGATAGGAATGGCATACAGGGGAGACATCGACTGCTTTGCCAATATTTTGTTATTTTAAGAAAGAAGATTTGGAGCAGATATAGTTTGATGTTACACTGTCTAAAATTTAGGTCTTTATATTTATACTTCTTAAGCAATATAGCATAGAGGTTAAAATCATGGGCTTTGGGACTAGACTGTCAAGAGATTGAATCTGACAGCGGCACCACTTATTATCTGTGTGGTCTTGGGCATATTATTTACTTTCTTATGCCTACTTGTCTCATCTGAACACAGAACTTGTAAGTTTGTTCTGAGAGTTAGACATATGGATGTAAAATACTAAGAACCTTGCCCAACACAGAGTAAGTAATATATAAATATTGACTATTATTACTGTGTTTGGTCTGGCGTACTGCTGTCCATGGGCTTGAAAAGAGTTCAACATGACTGAGTGACTGAACTGTCTGTGTCTGGTGCTGGTACTCTGTCTAGCTATACCCATGTTACTTTTGACTTTTCTCTCTTGAAATGAATTACAACAAAAAACCAACTTCATGTCTCCTTGGTCATATATGCAATAATTTGTGCATGTTTTTCTACAATGGAATTGCTGAGTCATATTCTATGCTAGAAATTGAAAATTATTTTCAAAGGTGATTAAAACAATTTATGGTAACGCTGGCACTCGAAGAAAGGTGTTAATCCTCCACAAAATTGGGCATAATTTTTTAATAGCAAATTGTATTTGCCAATTCTCTTCCCAGATAGCCCAGTGGTAAAGAATCCACCTGACAATGCAGGAGAGGCAAGAGACATGGATTTAATCCCAGAGTCAGGGAGATTCCTCTGGAAGAGGAAATGGCAACCCAATCCAGTATTCTTGCCTGGAAAATCCCATGGACAGAGCAGCTTGGCAGGCTACAGTCTGTGTGTTCCCAAAGTGTCAGACAAGACTGAGAGACTGAGCACACATCCACATGCATGTGTGCACGCTCACACACACTTGTTTACACATAGGAATTAGAATCCTAACCCTGGCACCTACTACTTAGAGCTTGCATTTGGGACAGAAACTGCTGTGAACATAGTGTCTTTTCCTTAGTGCATGCCACCATGGCTTTACTCTCTCTTGGATGTGCAATTTTTACTTGCATCTTGTCAAAATGATCATCCTTCTTCTTTATATTTTTTGTATCTTATCTAATAAATCATTCTTTATCTTGATGTCCTAGGGATATCATAATATATCCTCTTCTAAGAGCTTCAAAGTTTTTTCTTTTCTCTTTACTTCCTTAACACATGTGGAATTTTATTCTTATGTATAGTGTGAATTCAATTTTGTATTTTTCTCATTTGAATAATCAATTTTCCCAGTGCGATTTTTGGTGCCCATTTTTTCCCTACTGGTGTTTAATGAGACCCTTCTCTTAAATCAAGCATTAATATACGTATTCCTAGGACTTCATTTTTTTTTTTCATTTGTTCATTCACCAAATATAAAAGAAAAAAAAAAACTACTATATGACAGGACAATTCTTATTTGGGATATGGCATTGAAAAAAATAGGCAAAAATCTTTATCTTCTTATAGCTTAAATTCATGGACTGAGAGTGGGACAAGCTATACATATTATATAAGAAAAAATTATATCACATAGTGTGTATTTATTTTTCAGTCTTTTTTTGTATTTTTAGATACTTTATTTTCCCATATGAATTTTATAAAGAGTTACTTAGTTTCTACAAAATATCTGCTAGAATTTTTATTGAGCTTGCCAGAAATCTATAGGCATTGTAACAATTTAGGAGAATTGACATCCTAACAAAATTGAGTCATGATACAATATCTGAGATAAAGTAGGCAATATATATGTATTATACAATAATATAATTATACTTATAAATACTAGAAATGCATCAGATAATATTGTGATAGCTTAAAAACATGAGAGATTTTGACCCTTTGCTGTTCCAATCAATACATTTCTAATATATAATTAATAAATTCTTATCACAGTATGTTCAGCTTGAAGTATATAGTACTGAATTTTTGAAACCTCTTGGAGACATGTATAATAATTTAACTATTTTAAAAAGTTATATTTAATCAATCAAAATCCTTTTTACTTTGATGATCATCTGACTATAGTTTTTTTGCCAAGTCTAAACTTTTGCCTTAATTTTTGGTGCTCTTTACCACAGTTTAAGAAACAACTTCTACAAACCTTCTTGAGGTTATAACATGAAAAAACTAAAATGCAATAGTAACTTTTTCCAAACTGCATTTTTCTTACCATTTATGGAACATACCGTGCACATACACATCAAAAATCCATATTATGAGAAAACATGCATTTGCTGTAGTGATTACTTTTTCAAAAGACAGTTTCTGGCAGCTGCGGGCACTCACACTTTTTACAACATCTTCACAGCAATTTTCCTCTTGTCATAAATACAAAACTTGTCTGAAAAGAAATGAGATTGGTTATTCAAAGAGCCTACAAGAAATTATGCATATAAAAGACTGTTTCCCCTCAAAGTAGTGTTAATTGTAAAGGCAAGTTTTATTTATTTTCAAGCTTTGTCTTAAAAGCCAATCATGTACCTAACAGAAAACAGCCCATGTTATTCTTTCATTCAGCATATTTTAACTCAGTTTTAACTAGCACTTTGCTAAATGCCAGGGGTATCTTGGTATATGAATAACAATCCATCCCTGCTTTCATGAGACTTAGCACAGTCTAGGAGTGGGAGTCAGATGAGTAAGTAATAAAAGATGAGTCAACCTGATAAGTGATTCAATATAGGAAGCACTGGAAACCAGTGAAGGAGAGAGAAGAGAAAACCATCACAAATTTAAGGAATCAGGACAGATTTCCTATAGAAGATGACAACTGATCTGAGATCTGATCAATGAGAAGGTGTTATAAGCCAAAGAATATTAGAAACAGGAAGTGAAAATGTTTCAGGCATAGTGAAGAGCATGTTCAATGTCATAGAAGTGTAGAACATCAAACAGGCTTGGAGAAATGCAAATAGCACTCTGTAGAAGAGGTGTGTATATCATGATTGAAATATGAGAGAGCATGAAGCTGAAAAATATCAATGTCCAAATCATGGCTGATTCCTTATACCACATGAAGGAGTTTGGGGTTTTTGTATAGATAATAGGAAACGTTCTATGATTTTTAGAAGAAAGTGTCTTGTTGAGATTATACTTTAGACAGATCATGTCAGAAGCTTTATGGTGGAAAGATTGTAGTGGGACATGAATGGCATCAGTTTTTTTAAGGGGTGACTAGAAATTATAAGGGCTGAATAGAAAAAGAATGTTAAGAGTGGACAACATAAGATATATTCAAGATATATTCAGTTAAAGTAATATTATTTTATGTGTGTGTGTGTGTGTGTGTGTGTGTGTGTGTGTGTGTGTGTGTGTATGTATAGGTATGTATAGAAAATGAAAGTGAAAGTTGCTGAGTCATGTCCGACTCTTTGGGACCCCATGGACTGTATGGTTCATGGAATTCTCCAGGCCAGAATACTGGAGTAAGTAGCCTTTCCCTTCTCCAGAGGATCTTCCCAATCCAGGGATGGAACTCAGGTCTCCCACATTGCAGGCAGAATCTTTACCAGCTGAGCCACAAGGGAAACCCAAGAATACTGAAGTGGGTATCTTATCCCTTCTCCAGAGGATCTTCCTGACCCAGGAATGAAACCAGGGTCTGCTACCTTGTAGGTGGATTCTTTACCAACTGAGCTATCAGGGATATATATACACACACAAATCATGTTGGAAGTGAGAAGGAAAGAGTATCTACCAGGTTCTTTACATGGGTTACTGGATGCATAACCTTGCCACTCATCAATTTTAAGAACACAGGAACAGAATTATATTTATGATAAAGAGATGATGAGCTAGGTTTTAGTCACTTCGAGCTTAAGGTATGCTTTAGACATTCAGACAGAGAAGGCGATGGCCCCCCACTCCAGTACTCTTGCCTGGAAAACCCCATGGACAGAGGAGCCTGGTAGGCTACAGTCCATGGGGTTGCAAAGAGTTGGATACGACTGAATGACTTCACTTTAACTTTTCACTTTCATTCATTGGAGAAGGAAATGGCAACCCATTCCAATATCCTTGCCTGGAGAATCCCATGGACAGAGGAGCCTGGCAGCCTACAGTCCATGGGGTCACAAGAGTAGGACATGACTTAACTAAACCACCACCACTGAAAATTATTTTCTAAAAGGTACAAGTTTATATTCCCAAGATTATCATTTGAAACATTTTCTAACACGTTTTAAAAATTACTGAAGTCCAGTTTTAAAGTTAGCTGAGTGTGAAAGTTTCTCATTTTATATTTTACTTTACATTTACTTAATTATTAGAAGATGGACAATCTTTTGTGTATTAAATGATTTATATTTTCCTCCTGTTTATATATGTTGTAAGTCTATGTTGTTTGTCCCTTTTACAATTCATATGTAATTTTTATGTGTTTCAAATGCTAATAATTTTGTTATATATATTACAAATATCGTTTCCAAGTCTGTGGTCACATTGTTTGTAAGATATTTTGATAGGAATGGTCTTGTTTGAGAACTTGTTTATTATTTCAAGTACATAAACATGTACTACATATTTCCTTTATTAAAAAAAATTACTACTTTCTTATGTAGCCTTTGATTTCCCTAGAATATATTCTTTTCATAAGGAGTGGTATTCTTTTTTACTTTTTAAAAATTAATTAATTTATTTTAATTGGAGGCTAATTACTTTACAATATTAGTGTTTTTGTCATACATTAACATGAATTAGCCATGGGTGTACATGTGTTCCCCATCGTGAATCCCCCTCCCACCTTCTTTCCCATCCCATCCCTCAGGGTCATCCCAGTGCTCCAGCCCTGAACACCCTGTCTCATGCATCAAACCTGAACTGGCGATCTATTTCACAGATGGTAATATTCATGTTTTGATGCTATTCCCTCAAATCATACCACCTTTGCCTTCTCCCACAGAGTCCAAGAGTCTGTTCTTTACATTGTGTCTTTTTTGCTATCTTGCATATAGAGTCATCGTTACCATCTTTCTAAATTTCATATATATGTGTTAATATACTGTATTGGTGTTTTTCCTTCGGACTTACTTCACTCTGTATAATAGGCTCCAGTTTCATCCACCTCATTAGAACTGATTCAAATGTGTTCTTTTTAATAGCTGAGTAATATTCTATTATGTATATGTACCAGAGCTTTCCCGTCCATTCATCTGCCAATGGACATCTAGGGTGCTTCCATGTCCTAGCTATTGTAGACTGCTGCGATGAACATGTGTCTCTTTCAATTCTGGCTTTCTAGGTGTGTATGCCCAGCAGTGGAATTGCTGGGTCATATGGCAGTACTATTTCCAGTTTTTTACGGAATCTCCACACTGTTCTCCATAGTGGCTGTACTAGTTTGCATTCCCACCAACAATGTAAGAGGGTTCCCTTTTCTCCGCACCCTCTCCAGAATTTATTTTTCATAAACTTTTTGATAGCAGTCATTCTGACCGGCATGAGATGGTACCTCATTGTGGTTTTGATTTGCATTTCTCTGGTAATGAGTTATGTTGAGTATGTTTTGATGTGCTTGTTAGCCATCTGTGTATCTTCTTTGGGGAAATGTCTGTTTAGTTCTTTAGACCCATTTTTTGATTGGGTCGTTCATTTTTCTGGAATTGAGCTGCATGAGCTGCTTGTATATTTCTGAGATTGATTCTTTGTCATTTGCTCCGTTTGCTATTATTTTCTCCCATTCTGAAGGCTGTCTTTTCACCTTGCTTATAATTTCCTTATTTGTGCAAAGAATTTTAAGCTTAATTATGTCCCATTTGTTTATTTTTACTTCCATTATTCTGGGAGGTGGGTCATAGAGGATTCTGCTGTGATTTATGTCAGAGAGTGTTTCACCTACGTTTTCCTCTAAGAGTTTTATATTTTCTGGCCTTACATTTATATCTTAATCCATTTTGAGTTTATATTTTGTATGGTGTTATAAAGTGTTCTAGTTTCATTCTTTTACAAGTGGTTGACCAGTTTTCGCAGCACCACTTGTTAAAGAGATTGCTTTTTCTCCACTGTACATTCTTGCCTCCTTTGTCTAAAATAAGGTGTCCATAAGGGCATGGATTTATCTCTGGGCTTTCTACTTCATTGCATTGATCTATGTTTCTGTCTTTGGGCCAGTACCATACCGTCTTGTTGGCTCTAGCTTTGTAGTATAGTCTGAAGTCAGGGAATTTGATTCTTCCAGTGCTAGCTTCTTTCTCAAGATTGCTTTGGCTATTCGAGGTTTTTTGTATTTCCATACAAATTGTGAAATTATTTATTCTAATTCTCTGAAAAATATCATTGGTAGCTTGATAGGGATTACATTGAATCTTTAGATTGTTTTGGGTAGTATACTCATTTTCACTATACTGATCATTCCAATCCAAGAACATGGTATATTTCCACATCTAGTTGTGCCATCTTTGATTTTTTCATCAGTGTTTTATAGTTTTCTATATATAGGTCTTTTGTTTCTTTAGGTAAATTTATTCCTAAGTATTTTATTCTTTTTGTTGCAATGGTGAATGGAATTGTTTCCTTAATTTCTCTTTCAGTTTTCTCATTGTTAGTGTATAGGAATGCAAGGGATTTTTGTGTGTTAATTTTATATCCTGCAACTTTACTATATTCATTAATTAGATCTAGTAATTTTCTGGTGGAGTCTTTAGGGTTTTCTATGTAGAGGATCATGTCATCTGCAAAGAGTGAGTGTTTTACTTCTTCTTTTCCAATCTGGATTCATTTTATTCCTTTTTCTTCTCAGACTGCTGTGGCTAAAACTTCCAAAACGATGTTGGACAGTAGTGGTGAGAGTGGGCATCCTTGTCTTGTTCCTGACTTTAGGGGAAATGCTTTCAATTTTTCACCATTAAGGATAATGTTGGCTGTGGATTTATCATACATGGCTTTTATTATGTTGAGGTATGTTCCTTCTATGCCTGCTTTCTGGAGTTTTTTTTTTTTTTATCATAAATGGATGTTGAATTTTGTCAAAGGCTTTCTCTGTACCGATTGAGATAATCATATGGTTTTTATCTTTCAATTTGTTAATGTGGTGTATCACATTGATTGATTTGTGGATATTGAAGAATCATTGCATCCCTGGGATAAAGCCCACTTGGTCATGATGCATGATCTTTTTAATATGTTGTTGGATTCTGTTTGCTAGAATTTTGTTAAGGATTTTTGCATATATGTTCATAAGTGATATTGACCTGTAGTTTTCTTTTTTTGTGACATCTTTGCCTGGTATTAGGGTGATGATGACCTCATAGAATGAGTTTGGCAGTTAACCTTCCTCTGCAATTTTCTGGAAGAGTTTAAGTAGGATAGGTGTTAGCACTTCTCTATTTTTTTTTTTTTTTTTTGGTAGAATTTACCTGTGAAGCCATCTGGTCCTGGGCTTTTGTTTGTTGGAAAGTTTTTTTTATTACAGTTTTGATTTCCATGCTTGTGATGGGTCTGTTAAGATTTTCTATTTCTTCCTGTTCAGTTTTGGAAGGTTATACTTTTCAAAGAATTCGTCCATTTCTTCCACATTGTCCATTTTATTGGCATATAGTTGCTGATAGTAGTCTCTTATAATCCTTTGTATTTCTGTGTTGTCTGTTGTAATTTCTCCATTTTCATTTCTAATTTTGTTGATTCCATTGTTCCTTTTTTTCCTTGATGAGTCTGGTTAATTGTTTGTCTATTTTATTTATCTTCTCAAAGAACCAGCTTTTAGCTTTGTTGATTTTTGCCATAGTCTCCTTTGTTTGTCTTTCATATATTTCTGCCCTAATTTTATGATTTCTTTCCTTCTTCTAACCCTTGGTTTCTTCATTTCTTCTTTTTCTAGTTGCTTTAGGTGTAAAGTTACATTATTTCTTTGATTTTTCTCTTGTTTCTTGAGGTAAGCTTGTCTTGCCATGAAACTTCCCTTAGTACTGCTTTTACTGAATCCTATAGGTTTTGGGTTGTCGTGTTTTCACTGTCATTTGTTTCTCTGCATACTTTTATTTCTTTCTTGATTTCTTCTGTGATTTGTTGGTTATTCAGAAGCGTGTTGTTTAGTCTCCATATGTTTATATTTTTAATATTTTTTCCTGTAGTTGATATCTCATCTTACTGCATTGTGATCAGAAAAGATGCTTGAAGTGATTTCAATTTTTTTGAATTTACTTAGGCTAGATTTGTGGCCCAAGATGTGATCTATCCTGGAGAAGGTTCCATGTACACTTGAGAATTTTGGGGTGAAATGTCCTATAGATATCAATTAGGTCTAACCAGTCCATTGTATCATTTAAAGTTTGTGTTTCCTTGAAAATTTTGCTTAGTTGATCTATCCATAGGTGTGAGTGGGGTATTAAAGTCTCCCAATATTATTGTGTTACAGTTAATTTCCCTATTCATACTTGTTAGCATTTGCCTTACATATTGTGGTACTCCTATGCTGGGTGCATATATATTTATAATTGTTATATCTTTTTCGTGGATTGATTTTTTTATCATTATGTAGTGTCCTTCTTTGTCTCTTTTCATAGCCTTTATTTTAAAGTCTATTTTATCTGATATGAGTATTGCTACTCCTGCTTTCTTTTGGTCTCCATTAGAGTGAAATATATTTTTCCAGCCCTTCACTTTCAGTCTGTACGGGTCCCTTATTTTGAGGTGGGTCTCTTGTAGACATCATACATAGGGATCTTGTTTTTGTATCCATTCAGATAGTTTTTGTCTTTTGGTGGGGCTTTCAACCCATCTGCATTTAAGGTAATTACTGATAAGTGTGATCCCATTGCCATTCACTTTGCTGTTTTGGGTTCGAGTTTATAAACCTTTTCTGTGTTTCCCGTTTAAAGAAGTTCCTTTAGCATTTGTTAAAGAGCTAGTTTGGGTGCTGAAGTCTCTCAGCTTTGTCTTGTCTGTAAACCTTTTGATATCTCCTTCATACTTGAATGAGATCCTTGCTGTGTATAGTAATCTAGTTTGTAGGCTTTTCTCTTTCATCACTTTACGTATGTCCTGCAATTCCATTCTAGCTTGAAGAGTTTCTATTGAAAGATCAGCTGTTATCCTTATGGGGATCCCCCTGTGGGTTATTTGTTGTTTTTCCCGTTCTGCTTTTAACATTTGTTCTTTGTGTTTGATCTTTTTAATTTGTTTAATATGTGTCTTGTGTTGTTTTGCCTTGGATTTATCCTGTTTGGGACTTTCTGGATTTCTTGGACTTGGGTGGCTATTTCTTTCCCCATTTTAGGGAAATTTTCAACTATTATCTCCTCAAGTATTTTCTCATGGCCTTTTTTTTTGTCTTCTTCTTCTGGTCCTCCTGTGATTTGAATGCTGGGGAGTTTAACTTTGTCCCAGAGGTCTCTGAGGTTTCTTCATTTTTTTAAAATTCTTTTTTCTTTTTTTCCTCTCTGCTTCATTTATTTCCACCATTCTATCTTCTAATTCACTAATCCTATCTTCTGCCTCAGTTATTCTACTGCTGGTTCCCTCCAAAGTGCTTCTGATCTCAGTTATTGCATTATTCAATATTTTTTTTTACTGTTTTTTGACTTCTTCTATGTCCTTGTTAAAGATTTCTTGCATCTTCTCATTCCTTGTCTCCAGTCTATTTGTCTCTCAGTTCAGTTCAGTTCAATTGCTCAGTCGTGTCTGACTCTTTGTGATCCCATGAATTGTAGCACGCCAGGCCTCCCTGTCCATCACCAACTCCCGGAGTTCACTCAAACTCATGTCCATCGAGTGGATGATGCCATCCAGCCATCTCATCCTCTGTCATCCCCTTTTCCTCCTGCCCCCAATCCCTCCCAGCATCAGAGTCTTTTTCAGTGAGTCAACTCTTCGCATGAGGGGGCCAAAGTTTTGGAGTCAGCCTTAGCATCATTCCTTCCAAAGAACACCCAGAGCTGATCTCCTTTAGAATGGACCGGTTGGATGTCCTTACAGTCCAAGGGACTCTCAGGAATCTTCTCCAACAGGACTGGAAAAGGTCAGTCTTCATTCCAATTCCAAAGAAAGGCAATGCCAAAGAATGCTCAAACTACAGCACAATTGCACTCATCTCACGGGCTAGTAAAGTAATGCTCAAAATTCTCCAAGTCAGGCTTCAGCAATATGTGAACCGTGAAATCCCAGATGTTCAAGCTGGTTTTAGAAAGGGCAGAGGAACCAGAGACCAAATTGCAACATCTGCTGGATCATCGAAAAAGCAAGAGAGTTCCAGGAAAACATCTACTTCTGCTTTATTGACTATGCCAAAGCCTTTGACTGTGTGGATCACAATAAACTGTGGAAAATTCTGAAAGAGATGGAAATACCAGACCACCTGACCTGCCTCTTGAGAAAGCTATATGCAGGTCAGGAAGCAACAGTTAGAACTGAACATGGAACAACACACTTGTTTCAAATAGGAAAAGGAGTATGTCAAGGCTGTATATTGCCACCCTGCTTATTTAACTGCTTATTGAACTTATATTTATCTCTAATTCCACTTTATTTTCAAGATTTTGGATCATCTTTACTATCATTATTCTGAATTCTTTTTCAGGTAGATTCCATATATTCTCCTCTTTTGTTTGGTTTGGTGGGCATTTATCATGCTCCTTTACCTGCTGGATATTTCTCTGCCTTTTCTTTTTGTTTAGATTGCTATGTTTGGGGTAACTTTTCTGTATGCTGGAAGTTTGCCATTCCTCTTTATTGTGGAGATTCTTCTTTATTGTGGAGGTTCCTCACTGTGGGTGGGGTTGAACAAGTGCTTTGTCAAAGTTTCCTGGTTAGGGAAGATTGCATCAGTGTTCTGGTGGGTGGAGCTAGATCTCTTCTCTCTGGAGTGCAATGAAGTGTCCAGTAGTGAGTTTCGAGGTGTCTATGGGTTTGGTGTGACTTTTGGCCACCTGTGTATTAATGCTCAGGGTTATGTTCCTGCATTGCTGGAGAATTAGTGTGGCATGTATTGCTCTAAAACTTGTTAGCTCTTGGGTGCACCTTAATTTCAGCATAGGTATGGAGGCTTTTGGAGGAGCTCTTGTCGATTAATGTTCCCTGGAGTCAAGAGATTTCTGATGTTCTCAAGTTTTTAATTTAAACCTCCTGCCTCTGGCTTTCAGTCTTATTCTTACAGTAGCCTCAAGACTTCTCCATCCATACTAAACTGATGAGAAAACATCTAGGTTAACAGAGAAAAGATTCTCAACCGTGAGGGACACCCAGAGAGGTTCACAGAGTTACATGGAGAAGAGGAGAGAAAGGAGGGAGACAGAGGTAACCAGGAGAAGAGGTGGAATCAAAAGAGGCAAGAGCAATCTAGCCAGTAATCAATTCCCAATGTGCTCTCCACAGTTTGGAATACCCTGAGAGGTTCACGGAGTTACATAGAGAAGAAACTCGGGTTGGCATGACTTTTGTACCCTTCCCATATCAGAGCAGCTTGGGCGACCAGATGCTTGGTGAGTGCACTGTCCCAGGTGGTCTGTGTGTCTTAATCACCTCCCTGGTCCCAGCTACTAGGTTTCCTGGGTGTGCCGTGAGAGCACCGTCGCAGGTGTGCCATGTGTCTCCTCTGGGGAGAATGATCTCTGGCTGGGACCCTCCTGGTGGATGTCAACCATCGAGGATCCCAGGAAGACTTTGTTAGCAACTGAGAGCCTGCTCACAATTTGGTGGAGGATGCAGTCTCTGGGGCGGAGATTGCCCCTTGCCTTCTGGCTCTGGCTGTTGCCTGCCTGCCTCTCTGCCGCCAGCGGTGGCCAGGGGGTGGGGTGAGGGTGTGGGCTGGTCTGCTGCTGTCTAGCTCTTCTCTGGTATTCGCTCAATCCTTTGTTCTGTGAGTAGGCCAGTCTGTGCCTTAGGTTAGAGCTATCAGTGGAAAAGTTATCTCTCTCTCTCTCTCTCTTTTCTCTCTCTGGCTATCCTACAGTTTTGATTGCTATCTCTTGTTTACTCCCTCAGATTGTCCTCAGAGCATTCAGTCCCAGTCCTTCTTTTTTTTTCCCTCCTGAATATGTTGCCTTCTGAGATTCCAAAACTCCCCACAGATCCGCCAGGGAGAGGGTTTCCTGGTGTTTGGAATCTTCTGCTCCTTCGTGACTCCCTGCTCAGGATGGGTCTTCACCCCTGACTCTTTAGTCTCTATTTTGGTCTTTTATATTTTGTCCTACCTCCTTTCAAAGAGAATAGGCTGCCTTTCTGAGTGCCTGGTGTTCTCTGACAGTGTTCAGAAGTTGTTTTGTAGTAGTTGTTCAGCATTCAAGTGATCTTTTGATGAACTTGTGGGGGAGAAAGTGGTGTCTCTGTCCTACTCCTCCGCCATCTTAGGATTGCCTCCACTATTCTTTTTACAATGTGGAAATTTAATTTTTCTTTCCCCACCAAGTTTACATATATGTCTGAATCTGACTCTGGTCTTTCTACTGTGTTCTGTTTGTTTTGTCTATCTTTGCTTTGGTTTCACATTGTCTAATTAATGTATGATTAGTCTGCATATATAGTGGGACAAGTCATCTTTTTTTCCTTTACCATCTCAGAAATGTCTTCAATGACCTTTATATTATGAGTGACATATGTCGTTCATTCCTAAAACTCACAGGTTATTTCCCAGGTTTTTCATCGATAAGTTAAATGATCCGTTTAATAGATAAAATGGCACTTTTCAAAGGAATATCAGGTTCAGAAAGGAAAACCTTGCTCACTTGAGATTGATAATGACAGTTAATATCAAGGAGACACTTATTAGGTTCCAGACACTTTGATAAAAGACTTATATACACTAAATTCTTTAACCCACATAATAATCCTGTTTGATGTTATTCTACTTTACAGATTTTTTCAGTCAGTTCTAGTCATTTCTGGTCAGTGATAGAGCTGTTTATCTGATACATTTTACAGCCTTTAAAGTTATTGGACATACATTACTGCATTTGTAAAATCCCAGCAGATCGTGAGCTGCCCAACTGCTGGTTTTTCATTGTTAGTCTGGAGGTCTTTGTCCCCACTTAGAAAAAACCTCTTTCATCTTTGCCACCTGGTGCCAATTACGTTTCCTCAAACCATGTCATTTGTCACTGAAAAGCATAATTATGAATCTACTATGGGTAGTTCAGCATATGGGATAGGTCTACAGCCTCAAAAGAACACTACTTTCAGAAAGTATGACCTCTTCATTTTGATGGAGATGAAGCAGTTTATTCCACTGTGACAGTTTATTCCACAGGCCTGGAAAAGGTCAGTTTTCATTCCAATCACTAAGAAAGGCAATGCCAAAGAATGTTCAAACTACCACACAATTGCACTCATCTCACATGCTAGCAAAGGAATGCTCAAAATTCTCCAAGTCAAGCTTCAACAAAATGTGAACAATGAACTTCCAGATGTTCAAGCTGGTTTTAGAAAAGGCAGAGGAACCAGAGACCCAATTGACAACACCCACTGGATCATCAAAAAAGCAAGAGAGTTCCAGAAAAACATCTATTTCTGCTTTACTATTCCAAAACGTTTGACTGTATGGATCACAATAAACTGTGGAAAATTCTGAAAGAGATAGGAATACCAGACCACCTGACCTGCCTCTTGAGAAATCTGTATGTAGGCAAGGAAGCAACATTTAGAACTGGACATGGAACAACAGACTGGTTCCAAATAGGGAAAGAAAAGGCTGTATATTGTCACCCTGCTTATTTAACTTATATGCAGAGTACATCATGAGAAATGCTGGGCTGGATGAAGCACAAGCTGGAATCAAGATTGCTGGGAGAAATATCAACAACCTCAGATATGCAGATGACACCACATTTATGGCAGAAATTGAAGAAGAACTAAAAAGCCTTTTGATGAAAGTCAAAGAGGAAAGTGAAAAATTTGGCTTAAAGCCTAACACTCAGAAAACAAAGATCATGGCATCTGGTCCCATTGGTTCGGTTCAATTGCTCAGTCGTGTCCAACTCTTTGTGACCCCATGAATCGCACGCAGCACGCCACACCTCCCTGTCCATCACCAACTCCCAGAGTTCACCCAAACTCATGTCCATCGAGTCAGTGATGCCATCCAGCCATCTCATCCTCTGTTATCCTCTTCTCCTCCTGCCCTCAATCCCTCCCAGCATCAGAGTCTTCTCCAATGAGTCAACTCTTCGCATGAGGTGGCCAAAATACTGGAGTTTCAGCTTTAGCATCATTCCTTCCAAAGAAATCCCAGGGCTGATCTCCTTCAAAATGGACTGGTTGGATCTGCCTACAGTCCAAGGGACTCTCAAGAGTCTTCTCCAAAACCACAGTTCAAAAGCACCAATTCTTCAGCGCTCAGCTTTCTTCACAGTCCAACTCACACATCCATACATGACCACAGGGAAAATCATAGCCTTGACTAGATGAAACTTTGTTGGCAAAGTGATGTCTCTGCTTTTGAATATGCTATCTAGGTTGGTCATAACTTTCCTTCCAAGGAGTGAGTGTCTTTAAATTTCATGGCTGCAGTCACCATCTGCAGTGATTTTGGAGCCCCAAAACATAAAATCTGACACTGTTTCCACTGTTTCCCCATCTGTTTCCCATGAAGTTATGGGACCGGATGCCATGATATTCGTTTTCTGAACGTTGAGCTTTAAGCCAGCTTTTTCACTCTCCACTTCCACCTTCATCAAGAGGCTTTTAGTTCCTCTTCACTTTCTGCCATAAGGGTGATGTCATCTGCATATCTGAGGTTATTGATATTTCTCCCGGCAATCTTGATTCCAGCTTGTGCTTCTTCAGTGAAACAGTGGAAACAGTGTAAGACTTTATTCTTTTGGGCTCCAAGATCACTGCAGATGATGATTGCAAACAAGAAATTAAAAGACACTTACTCCTTGGAAGGAAAATTATGACCACACTGGACAACATATTAAAAAGCAGAGACATTACTTTTCCAGCAAAGGTCCAGCTAGTCAAAGCTATTGTTTTTCCAGTAATCATGTATGGATGTAAGAGTTGGACTATAAAGTAAGCTGAGCACCAAAGAACTGATGCTTTTGAACTGTGGTGTTGGAGAAGACTCTTGAGAGTCCCTTGGACTACAAGGGGATCCAACCAGTCCACCCTAAAGGAAATTATCCTGAATATTCATTGTAAGGACTGATATTGAAGCTGAAACTCTAATACTTCAGACACCTGATGCGAAGAGCTGACTCATTTGAAAAAACACTGATGCTGGGAAAGATTGGGGGCAGGAGGAAAAGGGGATGACAAAGGATGAGATGGTTGGGTGGCATCACTGACTCAATGGACATGAGTTTGGGTAAACTCCAGGAGTTGGTGATGGACAGGGAGGCCTGGCCTGCTGCAGTCCATGGGATCACAAAGAGTCGGACATGACTGAGCAACTGAACTGAACTGAACTGTTTCCATTGTAGGCAGACCAGATAGAATCTACATTAGTGATCAAATTTCATTGGCAAATGCATATAAGCATAAACATATGCTACCCAGTACATCTCTTTCTGAACAACATTTCTTTCCTTGACAGTGGTTGTAACCAAAAGCATTTGGAGCATACCGTGTATTTTTTCTTTAATTTCCAGTCATATTGCATTTTTCCCTGAAAATATAGAAGAATTTGTGATATTGCTTTGAGTTATTTTGTGTGCTTAGTCGCTCAGTTGCATCTGATTCTGTGTGACTCCATGGGCTGTAGTCTACCAGCTTCCTTTGCCCATGGAGATTTCCAGGCAAGAATACTGCAGTAGGTTTCCATGCTCTCCTCTAGGGGATCTTCCCAACTCAGGGATTGAGCCCAGGTCTCCCACATTGAAGACAGATTCTTAACCATTTGAGCCACCAGGGAAGCCCTTATCTTGAGGTCTAACAACTCTTTGCAACCCCATGGACTATCGCACACCAGGCTTCCCTGTCCTTCACTATCTCCCAGAGTTTGCTCAAAGTCATGTCCATTGAGTCAGTGATGCCATCCAACCATTTGGGCATACAGCCAATTAACAAACAATATTGTAAAATTTTCAGGTGAGCAGCAAAGTGATTCAGCCATACATACATGTGGACCCATTCTCCCCAAGACTCCCCTCCCATCCAGGCTGCCACATAATGTTGAGCAGAGTTCTCTGTGCTATATATACAGCAGGTCCTTATTGGTTATACATTTTAAATATAGCAGTGTTGTACCTACATTTCTATTGAAACAATGTAATGTCTAAATAATTTTGAAAAATCTTCAAAGAATTATTTCTAAATATCAAATGCCTAAGCCGACAGATGTATCAGATTAAATTCAGATTCTTGGCAGTTGCCAATATATCCTCTATTCAGTGAATCTTCCATGAGACTAAGACTATAACCTTTGGCAAAGCAGGTCTTAATAAGTTTTGCTTTTACTTATTTTCATTGTTATCATTTTATCTTCCTCCACTATAATAAGTGCTTAATGGATGATTTTGATTGGTCTCTTAAAACCTTAGTTTGTTATTGGCAATTTATTTTCAGTATCTGAAAGACTAAGAACAAGAAAGGGATCAGCACTGATAAAGACAAATCCTCTGTGATAGACACTTTATACATACACACTTACCCTTCACAGCAGTCTAGTTAGGTGATTTTTACAAAAGGTTAGGTATTTTTCTCGGAGAAGAAATTGGCACCCCACTCCAGTACTCTTGCCTGGAAAATCCCATGGATGGAGGAGCCTGGTAGGCTGCAGTCCATGGGGTCGCACAGAGTCAGACACAACTGAGCAATTTCACTTTCACTTTTCACTTCCATGCATTGGAGAAGGAAATGGCAACCCACTCCAGTGTTCTTGCCTGGAGAATCCCAGGGATGGGGGAGCCTGGTCGGCTGCTGTCTGTGGGGTCGCACAGAGTTGGATATGACTGAAGCGACGCAGCAGCAGCAGCAGGTATTTTCCTATTATAGCAGGATTGAAGCAAAAATTAGTTATTTTCCTGTTATAGAAGGACTGAAGTGAAAACAAGAAAATCTTCTTAATTAACATGAGAAAGAGTTTCCTAAGATTGAATATGGGGACAGTGTGTGTGTATGTGGCCGGGGTGGGGGTGGGGGTATGTGTGCACACCTGCATTTATATGAATCTGTATGCTGCATTCAATTGGGTTTTTAATCACTGGCCTCAGTCTGATAGGTCTCAAATATTGCAGATTGTATGATGTACAAAGCATGGGAAAGTCATGTTCAAAGGTATTAGGAAACTCCAGAGGCAAGAACCAGATGTACCAGTATTGTGATTGACTATGTTGCTGTTGTTCAGTTGCTAAGTTGTGTCTGAGTCTTTGCAACTACGTGGACTGCAACATGTCAACCTCCTCTGTCCTCCACTATTTCCCAGAGTTTGCTCAGATTCATGTCCATTAAGTTGGTGATGCTATGTAATCATCTCATCCTTTGCTGCCCTCTTGTCCTCCTGCCTTCAATCTTGCCCTACATCAGTATCTTTTACAATGATGGCTCTTCATATCAGGTGGCCAAAGTATTGGAGTTTTAGCTTCAGCATCGGTCTTTCTAATGAATATTCAGAGTTGATTTCCTTTAGGGTTGACTGGTTAGATCTCCTTGGTGTCAAAGGGGCATGAGTCTTCTCCAGCACCACAATTCAAAGGCATCAATTCCTAGGGGCTCAGCCTTCTTTATGATCCAGCTCTCACATGCATCCATGACTACTGGAAAAACCATAGATTTGACTAGATGGACCTTTGTCAGCAAAGTGATGTCTTTGCTTTTTAATATGCTGTCTAATTTTATCATAGCTTTCCTTCCAAGAATCAAGCATCTTTTAATTTCATGGTTGCATCTGCAGTGATTTTGGAGCCCATGAAAATAATATCTGTGACTGCTTATCTATCATCAATTGTCCAAAAACAGCATCCTATGGTAAACATATGGAAAATCTGAGGACACTATGAACTTATTACTCTACAGTTGGTGTCACTCAAGCACTATCTTCTTGCTCATCTAATTTTATTCATTTTACTTTATTTTTTCTTCTACCCAGCCATACCTATGGCCCTAGATACCAGTTATTAGTACTACTGCACTAGTGATCAATCTGGTGAGCTGTTTTTCAACTCACAAGAAGCCACCAACAAAATATTTCCTAACCTTTCCCTAGATGAACAGATCACCTTGTATCAGTGTCCCCAACCATCAAAAATGCTACATATAACTTTCAATGTTGCAAGTTTCACTTCAGTTTTTATGATGCTGGATTTTCTAGACTAATTGATAGATCTCAGCTGAAACATATAACACCACTCAAATCTATTTCTTCTACTTAAATTGACCTCAGGTGAGAGCATTTTATAGCTGCTAAAAGAGACTTGGTATAAGTTTAGTGTCCAGCAACATGATATTGTAAATAATTCAGGGCCTTTCCTTAGTCTATCTTTTTAACCTCATCTCTTCTGCTCTTAGCCAAGCAGGTCATATTCAACCTGGCTGGAATTAGGCTGTGTGAGTGCACTGCTCACCGAGGACTCCTAATTAGAAATCTCCAGAATGAGAGTTTTCCATAGGTAAAAGAAGACCAAAGAGGATAAAGATCAAAGTAGGAGGTGAGTGCTGAAAAAGAAAAGACTAACTGATAGAATCTAAGGACTTGAGGCTGAGAAAGTGATGAGGGTGAGGTACAGTCTAGGTCGTATGGGTCTTGAACAAAAGCTGAGAGCTAGACATGAAACTCCACATCCTTGCAACTCAGGCCTCACCCAACTGTATTCAATTCCTGCAAGTAATTATACATTTTGATTCTTAAGATCATACAGCTCAATCTATATGGAGTTCCCTTTCTCATTTCTTTTTTATAATTTGAGAACACTTTTATCCTTCAGAGTCCAACTCAAATACTATCTGCTCACCAAAGATTTCCCTGATGTTGCCATGCAGTTATTCATTGTCTGCTTTGTGTTCTCTGAGAGTTTCCATTTAAAGCTATTGTAACTAAACTGTCAGCTGACTCTATGTTGAGAGCAACTCCAGACATGCCTAGGACCATATGCACCACTTATATGAGCTGTTCTGAATCCAGGCTTAGGGTCTTCCTTTAAGTTTTACGTTCTACCACCTCCCTAAAACCAAGCTGTAGCCTCTTTCATTCCTATCTCCCTGCCTTAGTGACCTGATTGGTTTTTAATTTTAAGCCTCCATCCTCCTATTTCCATATAGAGATTTGGTAGACCTCTGCCATGCTGTTTACTTTGACTTGACCTAGAAACACAATGGGATGAAATTCTTCCTGAGCTCCATGTCCCACAGATCAGATCAGATCAGATCAGTCGCTCAGTCGTCTCCGACTCTTTGCGACCCCATGAACTGCAGCACGCCAGGCCTCCGTATCCATCACCAGCTCTCGGAGGTCACTCAGACTCACGTCCATCGAGTCAGTGATGTCATCCAGCCATCTCATCCTCTGTCGTCCCCTTCTCCTCCTGCCCTCAATCCCTCCCAGCATCAGAGTCTTCTCCAATGAGTCAACTCTTCGCATGAGGTGGCCAAAATACTGGGGTTTCAGCTTTAGCATCATTCCTTCCAAAGAAATCCCAGGGCTGATCTCCTTCAGAATGGACCGGTTGGAGCTCCTTGCAGTCCAAGGGACTCTCAAGAGTCTTCTCCAACAACACAGTTCAAAAGCATCAATTCTTCGGCGCTCAGCCTTCTTCACAGTCCAGCTCTCACATCCATACATGACCACAGGAAAGACCATAGCCTTGACTAGGCAAACCTTTGCTGGCAAAGTGATGTCTTTGCTTTTGAATATGCTATCTAGGTTGGTCATAACTTTCCTTCCAAGGAGTAAGCGTCTTTTAATTTCATGGCTGCAGTCACCATCTGCAGTGATTTTGGAGCCCAGAAAAATAAAGTCTGACACTGTTTCCACTGTTTCCCCATCTATTTCCGAAAAGCCGTTATACTTTTTTTCAGGCTTAAGCTCCTAGAATCCAGTGAGCTGAGTCTCATGGGTTGTCCATGAACAAGAAAGGGAGATTAGACATATCATATAGTAATCCTCCATAAATATTCACAGGCTGAGTGGAAAATGAATTAAGTTCCAGTTAGTTTTTTCTCAAAATCTTCCTCTTTCATAAACATCACAAATGAAAATAATAATAAATTAATACATGTTATAAGATATATTAAGCTAATATACGTGACCATAATCAAATGAATTTTGAACTGTTGTTAAAAAACAAACAAAAATGTAAAGATCTAAATATATGTATATTTAAGTGCATTTTTATTCTAAAACTGCAGCTATAATTGAGTGGCCTTTTGATTTAGAAGCCACAATAGAACAGCTGCTCAGTTGGAGTATTTTCCTGAAGAGTTGTGATCCGAAAAAACCTAAAGAATGACTACGTGAAGCAGGTGTAATATGTTTTATGAATTTTTATTCTACTCATTAAATATTCATGGAGTCAAAGTCAACATGCCAGCCAAAGTCCTTGTTTCTTTTACATGACCTCTTCTAACTGTGGGATAGTTTCACTACCTTGGAAACAAATTGCTCTCCTTCTCTGACAAACCCTAAGAGAATTCAGCAAGTGTAAAATACACCTAGTACTTTGACAAGAAGGCATGATGCTTTTCTTGATTAACAAGGTTAAGAAGGTTATGAGTTTATAGACCTTTGCTCAAGAAAAAAAGCAAAAACAAAAACAACTGCAAAATCTTTCTCTGTTATACTGTGACTCAACCAGTGAGAAGATACAGATCCAGCTTCCTAGCAATTAGAAGTCACACTAAAGCAACACCATATAAAGCACATATGAAAATATCACCCTACCTAATTCAGCTATTGAATTAGTAAGAGAAGAAATTACTTTTCATAAATGTTGATTGCTGAAATTGCAATATGACTTTCTGGGAAAAGGCAAGTTGTAATTTTCTGTTGCTTAGAAGACTCAAAAGTATATTTTTCCAAGGTCATTTGACATTGTCATTTTATTAATATGTTTCTTCCCCTCAACAAAGTGAATAAATCAAATATATACTTTTAGATCCATAGCTACTTTAAAACAAAACAAACAAACAAAAATACTGTTCTGATTCTGGTCTTTAGATTTTCTTCACTCTTTTCATTTTGCAATGCTTTGACAAACCAACAACTGTGCTGTCAAGTTTAGAATTTAAATAGACTTTCATAAAAAGCTTTCACGAACACCAGCTGTAATGTCAGCAACCAACTCCATCTTTATTTTCTGTCTTCGAACAGAAAGCAGACTTAAGATGGCTATTGCCAGCCACAGCTTGGGAGGTAGACTGTAAGGGTGGTTCTTGCCATCTGTGAGAAGCCAAACAGAATCACAGGACAAAATGCATGGTGGACAAAGTGTCTACATTCCTTTGAAGTTGGATTGATACTACTTCTGGAAAGATAATGTTATTGTTTTAAAATTATTCTTGTTATATAATACAACTTAAGCTAGATATGACACAAAATTCCGCCAGAGCACAAATGTATATTGCCAATAAGGTTTTACTGATATATCACTTTTTGGAATTTGGAACATTTGTGGAAATTCCAACAGATAGTGTTACTTCATAGGCCTGGCTAAGGCAGAAAAGAAGACAGGAAGGTGGGAAAAGATTGTGACAGTGACAAACCAACAATCCTTTGCTGGGTGAAGTTTGCCAGAGGAATGGATACAAAAAGACAAGACTGAAGACTGAATTAAGGAAGGGAAGGAGCTACAACAGGGAGAGGAAAGTCAGATTTGGCAGGAGAGGCAAAAGGGTTTTGGAACTATGTAAATAGTTTAAAACATACAGTCAGAGCTGATGGAGAAACTCATCTAGAAGAAAAGAAGAAATGAACAAACTTATGGCACCCCACTCCAGTACTCTTGCCTGGCAAATCCCATGGGCAGAGGAACCTGGTAGGATGCAGTCCATGGGGTCACTTAGAGTCGGAAACCACTGAGCGACTTCACTTTCACTTTTCACTTTGATGCATTGGAGAAAGAAATGGCAACCCACTCCAGTGTTCTTGCCTGGAGAATCCCAGGGACAGGAGAGCCCGGTGGGCTGCCGTCTATGGGGTCGCACAGAGTCGGACATGACTGAAGCGACTTGGCAGCAGCAGCAGCATACTTTGTGAGAAGTAAACAAACACTGTGAAATAAAGCATTGAGCAAAATGAAAATGATATAGACTTTTGTACTGAGGGAAGAGTGAAACCAGAAAACATTTAAATGTGTGGAGCATCACCATTTATAGCTGTAGAAATATTTTTTAATTGGTACATTGCACATAACTATTTGTAAGAATGAAGAAACTGTTTTATTCTCTTAAGATTGTATTTTCGTGTTATTGATTTGAGATTTCTGATTTCTTTCTTATTTTGTTTGTGTCCTATCTTTAATGAGCTTGTCAATTTTGTTTATCTTTTCAAAAAACAACAACATGTTCCACATGCACTTGAAAAGAATATAATATGCAACAGAATATAATATAATATATTATGCATATAATATAATATGCAACAGAAATGCATATTCTGTTGTTTTGGGATGGAATGTCCTGTAGATATCGAGTCTAACTTAACTAATATGTCTTTTAAAGTCACTGTTTCATTACTGCTTTTCTGTCAGGATGATCTGTTCATTGATGTAAGTGGAATGTTAAAGTCCACAATTTTACTTTATTATTGTCAATTTCTCCTTTTATGTCTGTTAATATTTGCTTTATATATTTAGGTGTTCCTGTATTAGGTACATGCATATTTATAAATGTTATATATTGTTCGTGTATTGATCCTTTTATCTTTATATAATGCTTCTTTGTCTTTTTTTACAGTCTTTGTTTTACAGTTTCCTTTGTCTGGCATGAGTATTACTATCCCAGCTTTCTTTTTGTTTCCATTTACATGGAATATCTTCTATCATCCCCTCACTTTTGGTCTATGTGTGTTTTTAGCTCTGATATAAGTCTCTTATGTGCTGTCCCAAGTCATGGTAAGTCGCTTCAATCCTGTCCAACCCTTTGTGACCCCATGGAGCGTAGTCTGCCAGGCTCTTCTGTCCAGGGGATTCTCCAGCAAGACTACTAGAGTGGGTTGTCATTTCCTACTTCAGGGGATCTTCCCAACTCAGGGATTGAACCCGAGTCTCTTACATCTCCTGCATTGGCAGGCTGGTTCTTTACCACTAGCACCACCTGGGAAGCTTTATAGACAGTGTATGAGACAGTCTTGTTTTTTTAATCCAGTCAGCCACCCTATGTCTTTTGATTGCAGCATTTAGCCCATTAACATTTAAAGTGATTATTGATGGGTATTTACTTATTGATATTTTGCTATTTGTTTCCTGGTTGTTTGTGTAGTTATCTCTGTTTTCTTCTTCTTTTATGCTCTTCCCTTGTGATGTGGTGATTTTCTTTAGTGGTATGCATGTGTTCTTTTCTCTCTAGTTTAAATATTTTAGGTTTTTCAATTGTGGTTACCATGGAGTTTATATATGTTGCTGCTGCTGCTGCTGCTGCTAAGTCTCTTCAGTTGTGTCCAACTCTATGCAACTCCATAGATGGCAGCCCATCAGGTTCCACCATCCCTGGGATTCTCCAGGCAAGAACACTGGAGCAGGCTGCCATTTCCTTCTCCAATGCATGAAAGTGAAAGGTGAAAGTGAAGTCACTTGGGCAAGAGTACTGGAGTGGGGTGCTATGTTACACTATAACTATTGTTTAAACTGGTAGTCATTTAAGTTTAAACATATTTTAAGAGTATTTTACTCCCCTACCACATTTTATGTTTTTGATATAACATTTTACATCTTCATGTTTATCCTTTCACTTTTTATCATAGTTATAGTTGATTTTACAATTTTTTCCCTTTTAACCTTCATCCTAGCTTTGTTGAGTGGCTGAACCATCAGATCAGATCAGATCAGTCGCTCAGTCGTGTCCGACTCTTTGCGACCCCATGAACTGCAGCACGCCAGGCCTCCCTATCCATCACCAGCTCTCGGAGGTCACCCAGACTCACATTCATCGAGTCAGTGATGCCATCCAGCCATATGCCAAATGACAGCCAGTAAAGGCTGAACCATAGCCTTTACTAAATATTTGCCTTTACTGGTGGACTTTCAATTCCTATAATTTCTTGTTTCTTGTTGTTCTTTTTCACTTAAAGTAGCCCCTTAAACATTTCTTGTAAAGTTCATTTAGTATTGATGAAATTTTTGCATTTTGTTTGTTTGAGAACCTCTTTTTGTCTCATTCAATTCTAAATGTAAACTATGAGAGGTAGAGTATCCTAAGTTGTAGGATTTTTCCCTTTCAACACTTTAAATATACAATGCCATTCTTTTCTGGCCTGCAATGTTTCTGCTAAAAATTGGCTGATAGCTTTATGATGAAGGGTTTTATGTGACTCTGTTTTTCTCTTGTTGCTTTTAAATTTCACTCTTTAACTTTTGCCATTTTAGTTATGATTTTGGTGTTGATCTTTGAGTTCATCTTGTTTGGAACTCTCTATTGTTTCCCTGGTGGCTCAGCAGTAAAAATCCACCTGCAATGCAGGAGAACACAGTTTTGATCACTGAGTTGGGAAGATCCACTGGAGAAGGAAATGGCAATCCACTCCAGTATTCTTGCTTGGGAAATCCCATGGACAGAGGAGCCTGGAGGGCTACAGTCCATGGAGTTGCAAAAGAGTTAGTCATGACTTAGCTACTAAACCACAACATCAACACCATGTTTCTTGTACCTTGATAACTGTTTCCTGTTTCAGATTCAGAGAGCTTCCCTTGTAGCTGATCTGCTAAAGAACCCACCTGCAATGAAGGGTTGGGAAGATCCACTAGAGAAGGGATAGGCTGCCCAGTCCAGTATTCTTGGGCTTCCCTTGTGGCTCAGCTGATAAAGAATGCACCTGCATTGTTGGAGACCTAGGTTTAATCCCTGGGTTGGGAAGATCCCCTGGAGAAAGGAACAGCTACCAACTCAAGTATTCTGGCCTGAAGAATTCTATAGACTATATAGTCCATGGGGTTGTAAAGAATCAGACACAACTGAGCAATTTTCACCTTCAGATTAAGAAAGTTTTTAACCATAATTTTATCAAATATATTTTTTAACCCTTTTCTCCTTCCCTCTCATACTTCTGGACACCTATAATGCAAATGTTAGTACACTTGATGTTGTCACAGGTTCCTCATTTTTAAATTTGTTTTTCTTTTTGCTGTTCATATTCAGTGATTTCTATTATTGTATATTCCAGATTGCTTAGGCATTCTTCTGTATCACCTGATCTTCTGTTAATTCCTTCTAGTGTATTTTTCATTTCAGTTATTTTATTCTTCAACTCTAATATATTTTTAATATTTTCTAATTTTTTGTTAAAATTCTCATTGTGTTCATATTTTTCTCAATCAGCATTTTATTATATTACTTTGAACTCTTTATAAGAAAAGTTATTTCTATTTCATTAGGGTGTTTTCCAATTTTTTTCTTGTTCTTTCATTTGAAATATATTCCTATGTTTCCTTATTTTGTTTAACTTACTCTGCCTCTGTGAAATTAGGTAAAATAGTTCCCTATCCCCATTTTGAAGGCATTTCTTTGTGTGTGAGTGTCCCTATGCCGGCTGCATGTACTTGGAAGCTTTGGTGGGAGAGCTGGATCTGAAGTGAACAAGAGCAGTGTCTTTCCCCAGAGTATGGTGATACCAACAGCCTTGGTATAAGGTAGTGCTGGAGTTGGAAGGACTAGAGCTACAATCAAGTGTTAGCTGGAGCTTCTTTTATGCTCTGTGGTATTCATGACCCTATCAGGGTTAGGGTCGAGGCCCTAAGGGCTGGAGCAGGAGTCCTGAGGGAATTGGGTTTCCCCCACATGTGATGACAGACTCTCCATTGTGTAGGGCTTGGCCAAGGCATGAGGGTTTGTCTGGACTTCTAGGCTCGTTTCACTTTTTCCCTGGTATGTACCTTGGTTAGGGGGCTGGGTTGGACCTGAGAGGTTATAGCCACACTACTGAGCTGGTTTTACTTCCTCCCAAGTGTGTGCACACAGACATGTGTCTTCAATTGTCTCCACTCTGAAGCTGATTTCATTCCCTCTGAAATGTGTGTACCTGCCCTGGCAATGATTGCCTCCACACTGGTCAGAGGCAGGACTGGGACCAAGAGGGACTCCATTTCCTCTAAGTGTGCACACTTTCATTGGCAATGGCAGCCTCTGCCTTAGTTGGGGGCAGCACCAGAGCAGAAGCCTGGGGGACATTCTGTGACAGTCCTGGCAAGCTGCCCAGAGCAGCAGAAAATTTTCAATCTGCTGCCTTCACACTGTGACTGGGAGTAAGCAAGTCTGTGTGTGTGCTCTTCAGGATGGAGGCTCAGTTTCTTAACAACGTTTTGGTAAGCCCCACTGTTTTTCAAACCAACTGAAGGGGCTCATCTTACCTGTGTTAAATCGCAAGGCTGCAGTCCCTAATATGTGATTCAAACCCCTTACTCCTCACAGACGATCCCAAACACTGTGATATCCCTTCCTCATCTGTGTACCCCACTAGGGGTACAGGACCTGACTAGATTGCTTCTCCTCCCTTCGTGCCAGACTAGGAGTGAATCTTTATTTATAGTTTTCTTATAGGAGTTGAATCAAATCTCTTACAATTGTACAGTAGAAGTGACAAATAGATTTAAGGGATTAGATCTGATAGGGTGCTTAAAGAATGATGGATGGAGGTTTGTAACATTGTGCAGGGGGCAGTGATCAGAACCATCCTCAAGAAAAAGAGATGCAACAAGACAAAATGGTTGTCTGAGGAGGCCTTACAAATAGCTGAGAAAAGAAGAGCAGTGAAAGGCAAAAAAGAAAAGGAAAGATAAGCCCATCTGAATGTATAATTCCAAAGAATAGCAAGGAGAGATAAGAAAGCCTTTCTAAGTGAACAATGAAAAGAGAATGGGGAAGACTAGAGATGTCTTCAAGAAAATTAGAGATACCAAGGGGACATTTCATGCAAAGATGGGCATAATAAAGGACAAAAATTATATGGACCTAACAAAAGCAGAAGATATTAAGAAGAGGGGGCAAGAATGCACAAAAGAACTGAACAAAAAAGATCATCATGACCCAGATAACCATGATGGTGTGATCACTCATCTAGAGACAGATATTCCTGGAATGCAAAGTCAAGTGGGCCTTAGGAAGCATTGCTATGAACACAGCTTGTGGTGGTGATGGAATTCCAGGTGAGCTATTTCAACTCCTAAAAGATGATGCTGTTAAAGTGCTGCACTCAATATGCCAGCAAATTTTGAAAACTCAGCAGTGGTCACAGGACTGGAAAAGGTCAGTTTTAATTCCAGTCCCAAAGAAAGGCAATGCCAAAAAATGTTCGAACTACCACAGAATTGTGATCATTTCACAGGCTATCAAGGTAATGCTCAAAATCCTTCAAGCTAGAGTTCAATAGTATGTGAACCGAGAACTTCCAGATGCACAAGTTGGATTTAGAAAAGGCAGAGGAACCAGAGATCAAATGCCAACACCTACTGGATCACAGAAAAAGCAAGAGAATTCCAGAAAAACATCTATTTCTGCTTCATTGACTACATGAAATCCTTTACTGGATCACAACAAGTTGTGGGAAATTATTAAATACATGCAAATACCAGACCACTTTACCTGCCAACAGGTCAAGAATCATCAGTTAGAACTAGACATGGAACAATGAACTGGATCAAATTTGGAAAAGGAGTACGTGCAGACTGTATATCGTCACTTTGCTTATTTAACTTATATGCAGTGTACATCATGCAAAATGCCGGTCTGGATAAAGCACAAGCTATAATCAAGATTGCCAGGAGAAATATCAAAAACCTCAGATATGCAGATGACACCACCCTTATGGCAGAAAGTGAAAAGAAACTAAAGAGCCTCTTGATGAAAGTGAAGAGGAGAGTGAAAAAGCTGGCTTAAAACTCAACATTCAAAAAACAAAGGTCATGGCATCCAGTCCCATCACTTCATGGAAAATAGATGGGGAAACAATGGAAACAGTGACAGACTTTATTTTCTTTGGCTCCAAAATCACTGCAGATGCTGATGGAAGAAAAGTTATGATCAACCTAGACAGTGTATTAAAAACTAGAGAAATTACTTTACTCACAAAGGTCCATCTAGTTAAAGCTATGGTTTTTCCAGTAGTCATGGATGGATGTGAGAGTTGTTCCACCTAGTTAAAGCTATGGTTTTTCCAGTAGTCATGGATGGATGTGAGAGTTGGACCATAAAGAAGGTTGAGCTCCAAAGATTGATGCTTTTGAACTGTGGTGTTGGAGAAGACTCTTGAGAGTCCCTTGGTCATCAAGGAGATCAAACCATTCAGTTCTAACGGAAACTAACTCTGAATATCTTTGGAAGGACTGATGCTCAAGCTGAAGCTCCAATACTTAGGCTACCTGATGCAAACAGCCAACTCATTTGAAAAGACCCTGATTCTAGGAAAGATTGAAGGCAGGAGGAGAAGGAGACTACAGAGAATGAGATGGCTTGATGGCATCACCGACTCAATGGACATGAGTTTGAGCAAACTCTAAGAGATAGTGAAGGACAGGGAAGCCTGATGTGCTGCAGTCCCTGGCATCACTAAGAGGCGGACACTAATGAGTGACTGAACAACAACAACAACATAGAGGAGTTGTCTTTGTAGTCTTCAGGTTGATTTCAGCAAGAATTGTTCTATATGTAGTTGTAGTTGTAGTTGTGATGTTTTCATGAAAGTGGGTGATCTTAGAGTCCTCCTACCTTCCATCTTAATCATACCTTTTAGAGAGCTGAAAATTGTACCAGTGGCTCACATTTGTGGTATGCATGATGGGAATTTTTTTAAAAAACAATGTTGGTTTAGAAGGTAAGGTAAGGATGAAAATTCTACCTCTCTCTATACCATGAATCCTATACCAATGCAGATGTTATACTATAAGTGTAAAATATAGCATGCTCTATATTGACATGGATTTACTGAAGGATATGTACATTAGAAAGTGGTCTTTTGTGAACTTAATGGCAGTCATTTTTGTAGAGAGAAGACCTTATATTTAAGGAAGTTTCATGATTCAAGGGTATGTTATAAGTGAATCAAAGAGACAGGAGCTAAAAATAAAGTATTTCATTTGATTATTCAGTAGCAGGTTTATCTTGACATCTTCATTGTGAATTTGGCCTTTCAATTTAATCTTTTTTTTTTTTCTTTCTAGCTGCCAATATCTGCTGAATGGGGCATAGCAATAATCATGAAGCTTGAATTAAAATGTGGGACTGAATGCACAAGGAACTTTCATTTTAAAGCCATCCCAGTTTTCCCTAAATAATATAGCCAAAAAGGTCTGAAGGGTTTGTTGAAAAATCTGTTCAGGAATTGGTTTATGGGCATTATCTTACTTTAGCTGTGTGCATCTGTATTCATTGATAGGATTCCCGAGTGTTGCCAGGATAAAACTGGAAGAATAACATTACCTTTATAGTGATACCCCAGTGCATCATGTACTTTTTAAGTTATAATGAACCAAGAACTATGCTTGCTCTCAATGATATGGAAAACCCAGAGCTTTTTTTAGTTTGCACATGCAAGAAAATTATTTCTTTTTAAAGCTGACAATACTCATTAAAATGCCTTTGCCTTCAAAGTGAGATCTTCTAATGCACAATGCATCTTCTAACTATATACAAATTTTCATTATAATAGAGACTTGCAGACACAAAAGTAAATAAATACATAAAATGTTCTTATCCAACTAATATTTAATTTGACTTCACTATTTGAGGGTCCATTGTGGGACCACAAGAACAGAGAAGGCAATGGCACCCCACTCCAGTACTCTTGCCTGGAAAATCCCATGGATGGAGGAGCCTGGTAGGCTGCAGTCCATGGGGTCGCTAAGAGTCGGACATGACTGAGCGACTTAACTTTCATTTTTCACTTTCATGCATTGGAGAGGGCAATGGCAACCCACTCCAGTGATCTTGCCTGGAGAATCCCAGGGACGGGGGAGCCTGGTGGGCTGCCATCTATGGGGTTGCACAGAATCAGACATAACTGAAGCGACTTAGCAACAGCAGGCCACAAGAAAGTAAATCTTCATGAAGATTATAATCTAATTGGAGAGATCTACTTCCTACTAAGGCAAAGCTAACTATTAGTATAATTATAAATTCTCAGGGGTAAATGGACAGTTCAGATGAGAAACATTGCTAGAGTTCATAGGAAGGACAATTCTCTAACAAGAAGAGGTGTAGTAGTTAAAAAGAATGAAGAATTTTGAGTCTAGAGATCAGGAGTTAAGTTAGGACGCTATTACTTCAAATTCTGAATAGATGACCTGATCTCCCTGAACCTAGGTGCCTAGGGTTGTTGGTCTTTGGGGTTCCCAATCCAGTATTCTTACCTGGAGAATTCCATGGACAGAGGGGTTGCAAGAGTTGAAGACAACTGAGTGACTAACACAATGCTACTGTAATAGACACTATTCAGATTCTTTTACTGTTTCAGATATCACTAAGTAACAGCTATGTGTATGGCAGAATTTATTTAAATTTGGGACAGTAAAAAGAATATAAGTGCCAGAGGAAAATGATAAAATATATGCAATTTTAAATTAGCATCTTGTACTCATAGAAGTCTTCTGATCATTTCTTTCAATGGAGAATTTCCAATGGTTCTTGGCATTTACTTTTAGAATACATCCTCTGATCATATTACCAGCCTTTCCTCTATCTTATCCTCAACCTTTTCCTTCCTTCCCCTACATGGTTTCCCATTCCCAAAGTCTTCTTCATTCCTATCTTAGGCAAAGCAATTTAGTTCTAATTTTGACTCATCCTTAGATCAGTAAACGTTTAGACAGAGCATTGAAAGGCCTCCTACCTACTCACACTTAGAGATGGCAAATTCTTGTGTAATTCTGCCATACAGATTTCTAATTAAAAATCCATCCTGGAACACTCATCAAATGTGCAAAATGGTGTTGCCCATGTCCCATCCTACCTGTCTGTATTGCTTTGTTGTGAGTGTCAGAAGTTAGATCTCAAAATTTCCTTCTTTAGTCAATTTAAATACTAAATGTGGTATATATTTAGAGTACATTTACCAAATATTTATACCTTTCTGAAGTAATGCATTTAATTCTCACAACAATCCTATAAGACAGGATCCTCAGTTAGCCACATATTACTAATAAAGAAATTGAGGATCAGAGTAGTTGTCATTTGTTTCAGTGTCACACAATGGGTAGGTAGCAGAGCCAGGATTCAAAATTAGGTGTGTCTGAGTGCAAAGCCCGTACTCATTATCCAATTCTACCTCTCACTGGATGAGCTGCAAGAGGCTACATATAGAAGATGACATTTGAGCTGGGTTTTGAATAATAATGAGCAAGATTCATGCCGGTGGATTCTTTACTGTCTGAGCCACCAAGGACGCCCAAGATTTCAATAGATGGAGGCATGCATACAAAGATGGAAGCTCAGAGAGAATATTCCAAATTGAGAGGACGACAGGAAAAAAGGTATCTTCAGGATTTGATGCATCATATAAGTTTGTGGTAACACTTTCAGTAAATTAGTTAGCAACAAGATATTTTTCAGTCATGAACCTAAGATTATTGGCAAACTATATTTAACTAGCCCCTGTCAATCTCAGGCTACACTTCAGATATTGTCATACCAAATAACTTCAAGACAACAGATGAGGTTTATAGCTATTTCCTTCTTCATAAAAGATAACACTTTGAGTCATGAAGTGAAGCTTAAAAGTAGGATCAGGTAAAATCAGAGAAATCTAGAGAACACTAAAATTTTTTTAAAAAATTGAATTTTACCTTTTAGAATAGAGAACAGGCTAAGAATGCTAACACTTTTCATGAATATCAACAAATTTCCTTATATTAATGTAAACATGTGTTTTATATGAGATTTCTTTTTTCACATCATCATCAACTCCAAGTTCTAATTAGCTGTCATTGTTGGTGGAAATGTATTGACTTGTTGAACAAAATTGATAGAACTCAAACATTAATGACTGTGGATTATCATACAAACTTCTATCACTTTTCTAGGTTATTATAAAATTATGGTTTATCTCTGCACTAAGTAGCCTCAGAAAATATTTTCACTTCTTTTGCATGACATATTTATGGTTTTCCTGTATTATTAATTCTAGTCAGGCTGTCAGAATCCTCTTTTTTAAACCCCTTCTACTTTCGATCTGCTGAAGCTTATTAGAGCTTATTATAATTCTGTCTAAAGTTAAACTACCTCTGAGTGAGAGCCTGGAATGTTTCCTCATGAATAAACTTGTGCTATCTATTTTGGCTTGCTGAAGACATTTGTTTATGTTTTAATTTTTATATATTTTGTGATTACATAAGGAAGCTATGGACATGAGAGTTGGGTAAGGAAGGATGGATATAGACATTTAAAAGTACAATCATTAAAGGTACATTTTAGAAGAGCTAAAGCAGAGAATCCTTTCAAAGCACAGAAAATGAAGAGAATTCATATTTTATTTATGTGTGTTCCATATTAAATCAACTTTGAAGAATCATAAAGTTACATTTTAAAATTGTAAATTTTAAAAGTTTAAAAAGCATAAAATAAATATGTAAAATATATTGTATGAAAATAGGAAAACATTTCATCATGTTTCTGAGGTAGTCTAGAACAGTCACTCAAACCTCTATGCTTTAGTTTCCACATCTGTAAAATGTAGATAATTTAATACCACCTTACACTTAGGGTTGTTAAGAAGATAAAATGAGTTAATATGCATAAAAAGAAGTAGAATATCATTTGGTCTATAATAAATGCAATTTAAATGAGTGCTTTTTTATCCCTTGTCAGCTTTTTGGCTAAGATCACTTGGAAATGAGTCATTTTATTAACACAAAGATTGTTTTACATTTTCCTTTGTTTTTATTTTTAATGTTCAAAAGACTCCATTCTATCTATTGTGAATACTGAATGTAGTATATATTTAGAGTACTTTTACCAAATATTTGTACATGTTTGAAGTAATTTCTTTAAATTTCACATCATTTTTATATGAATTATTATTCATTTATTACCACTTATTAAAATAAAGATAATTGAAGATGAGATTTTTTTTTTTTTTTTTTTGTAAAATTATGAAGATGCAGAAGCCAAAAAATTTATTAAATTGAAAATATTAAAAAATTTTATAAGATTTTTTTTTTTTTTTTTTTTTTTTTGTTATTTTGATTAATTGGGTGGAGAAATTTTAATTTTTTTTAATTTTTTTTTATTTAAATTTTATTTAAAAAAAAGGGGAATGCAAAGAAATGAGGGAAAACAACAGAATGGCAAAGACCAGAGATCTCTTCAAGAAAATTAGAGATAGCAAAGGAACATTTCATGCAAAGATGGGCTGGATAAAGGACAGAAATGGTATGGACCTAACAGAAGCAGAAGATATTAAGAAGAGGTGGCAAGAATACACAGAAGAATTGTACAAAAAAGATCTTCATGACCCAGATAAACACGATGGAGTGATCACTGACCTAGAGCCAGACATCCTGGAATGTGAAGTCAAGTGGGCCTTAGAAAGCATCACTACGAACAAAGCTAGGGGAGGTGATGGAATTCCAGTTGAGCTATTTCAAATCCTAAAAGATGATGCTGTGAAAGTGCTGCACTCAATATGCCAGCAAATTTGGAAAACTCAGCAGTGGCCTCAGGACTGGAAAAGGTCACTTTTCATTCCAATCCCAAAGAAAGGCAATGCCAAAGAATGCTCAAACTACCGCACAATTGGACTCATCTCACACACTAGTAAAGTAATGCTCAAAATTCTCAAAGCCAGGCTTCAGCAATATGTGAACCGTGAACTTCCTGAAGTTCAAGCTGGTTTTAGAAAAGGCAGAGGAACCAGAGACCAAATTGCCAACATCCACTGGATCATCGCAAAAGCAAGAGAGTTCCAGAAAAACATCTAGTTCTGCTTTATTGACTATGCCAAAGCTTTTGACTGTGTGGATCACAATAAACTGTGGAAGATTCTTCAAGAGATGGGGAATACCAGACCACCTGATCTGCCTCTTGAGAAATCTGTATGGGGGTTCGGAAGCCAGCTATAACAAGTGGTGGTGGAACAAACTGGTGGTTCCAAATAGAAAAAGAATTTTTTGGGGGTTTTTTTTGTCCCCCTTTTTTTTAAATTTATTTTGGGCGTGCATTGAAAAAAAGGGACTGGCCGGAAGAAACACAAGCTGGAATCAAGATTTCTGGGAGAAATATCAATAACCTCAGATATGCAGATGACACCACTCTTATGGCAGAAAGTGAAGAGGAACTAAAAAGCCTCTTGATGAAAGTGAAAGAGGAGAGTGAAAAAGTTGGCTTAAAGCTCAACATTCAGAAAATGAAGATCATGGCATCTGGTCCCATCATTTCATGGGAAATAGATGGGGAGTCAGTGGAAACAGTGTCAGACTTTATTTTTGGGGGTTCCAAAATCACTGCAGATGGTGACTGCAGCCATGAAATTAAAAGACGCTTACTCCTTGGAAGGAAAGTTATGACCAACCTAGATAGCATATTCAAAAGCAGAGACATGACATTGCCAACAAAGGTCCGTCTAGACAAGGCTCTGGTTTTTCCAGTGGTCATGTATAGATGTGAGGGTTGGACTGTGAAGAAAGCTGAGCGCTGAAGAACTGATCCTTTTGAACTATGGTGTTGGAGAAGATTCTTGAGAGTCCCTTGGACTGCAAGGAGATCCAACCAGTCCATTCTGAAGGAGATCAACCCTAGTATTTCTTTGGAAGGAATGATGCTAAAGCTGAAACTCCAGTACTTTGGCCACGTCATGCGAAGAGTTGACTCATTGGAGAAGACTCTGATGCTAGGAGGGATTGGGGGCAGGAGGAGAAGGGGACGACAGAGGATGAGATGGCTGGATGGCAACACTGACTCGATGGACATGAGTCTGAGTGAACTCCTGGAGTTGGTGATGGACAAAGAGGCCTGGCGTGCTGCGATTCACGGGGTCACAAAGAGTTGGACACGACTGAGTGACTGAACTGACTGAACGGATTCCCAATATAGAGAGGAAAATTTTGTAGGCAATATTGAAAATTACAGTAAATAGAAATCCTTAGACCATTTTTTTCTGATATCAATACAATTACCTGAAGAGTTTTTAAAATTCACACAAATGTATTAATATATCTGTCCATGAAAAATGCCACCATAACAAGTAAAATGGCAAGTTTAGAGAAAGTTTGTAATATCTTTAAAATCTACAGTATATTTAATGTCGAAGACATGCAACCTTAATACACAGAAGATATGTGTAGGGGAGGAAAAGCACATATAAAGAGAAAAATCAACGAAAATCGATCTGGTAGATACAAAACAAAAAACACAAATGGTTAATAAATCTCTTTAGCAATAAAAATGCAAATTAAAATGAGATAAATTAGCCCCCAGTGGAATTGGCAGGGATTTTAAATGACAAGTGTTCAGTGCTGACAACATCATGGAAAATAAGCACTCTCACACCCTGCTGGTGGTAGTATAAATTGCTCGGCCCAGTCTGCAGAGCAATTTAGAAAACAGAATGTCTTAAAAATGTTCATACCCTTTGACTCAGCAAGTTTGCTTCTAATAATATATCTTACAAAAATAATTGGACAAATGGGCACCTATAAATGAGCAAGGACATTCATCATATAATTTTCTTCTAATATTGAGAAAACAAAGTTATTTAATGTTGGTTTGGTTGGCTTTGCACTAGTTATGTAAATTAAGATATGTTATATACCAAGAAATATTGCCAAATTTGCTCACTACTTATTATTTGCTACTTGTCTTATTTGCATTATTTCATTTTCTCCTTACCACAACACTAGGGACTAATTATTTCCCCATGTTCTACAGGAGAATATTGGTCATCAGAATAAATAATTTATCCAAAAACTCAAAACTAGGTCCATCAAATGCCAAGACTCAGTCTCTCAACAATATGCCATATTGTAGTATTTGGTAACTTGGAAAGAAATGAAAAAAGCAGAATGCCAAATAATGCCTAAGTATGATTCCATTTTTCATGTAGTTATAGGTGGTAGTGTTGCAGGGGATTTTATGACCTAATTTTGCACATATGTTTTCAATAGGTATATTTGTTCATGTAATATTTAAAGTTATATTTTCAAATGAATTGACTTCAACTTAATTGCTAAGTCACTAGAGTCATATTCAGGAACTCAACTAAAATCAAAGATATTCTACACAAGAGAGAAATGCTTGTGTGTGTACTTGCATTTGTGTCTACTTCAAGCCCTGGGAATGGAAAAGAATGGAAACTTGTTAATTGACTTTACTATTTATTCTCTGTCTCTTTAGATGCTAAGTTGTGTCTGACTCTTGCAACCCCATGGACTGTAGCCTACCAGGCTCTTCCATCCATGGAATTTTTCACGCAAGAGTACTGGAGCGGGTTGCCATTTCCTTCTCCAGGGGATCTTCCTTACCCAAGAATCGAACCCAGGTCTCCTGCATTGCAGGCAGATGATTCACCAACTGAGGTAGGGATAATACCTAATATGTTCCACTAAGTTTATTTAAATAGTTAAAACAACTCACTTCTTACACAGAACAGTTCTATCACATGACTCATAAAGTTCCATCCAAAGTGAATACATTTAATTGCAGCATGATTTTACATAGCGAACTCTGTACTCAATATCAAATTTTCCTTTTGTGTATTACCATAACCAGAATGAAAGATTTCATAATAATGTTAATAGTGAAATTACTGTCTCTTTTGTTATCATTTCATACCAAAGAGATAAACATAATATTCAATTCATAAATTTAATTCAGTTCATATTTACAAAGTGTATGGTCTATGCCAGTTAAGGGGGAAATAAAGACAAGGTCCTTGCTTCTGTGAAGCACACTGTCTGGTTATGGAAAGAGTTATGCCATGCAAATTGATCATGTAGTAAAAAATATATTTTTTGGAAACCTGAAAAGTGGTCAAACAAATGACATTCATTCTTTTATGCAGTTCCACTTACTGGGTGCCAGAAAGTGTCCTACATACTGCAGATACAACAACAAATGAAACATATTTCTTGGTCCCAGGTGGCTCACAGTCTGGCAGGGTACTCACAAAATGATTAACAAAATCAAATAATTTTTATGAAAGGTGTAGTGGAGCCTTAACTAATTGAGGTTATAGGAGGACCCCTCAAAAACTGTTTCATCTATGGCAAGCAGAACGTAATGGAGTGAGGAAACCATCCTCTTCAAAATGTTTGAATGAGCTAGTACATCTAATATTATGACTTGACATATTTCTGCACAATTTTTATGCATTATTACTTAAATCTGGTCGACATTCTCCTTTTCACAGGCCAAGGCTGCCAACTAAGCATATCATAACATCACAGTTCTGTATTCCAAAATGTTTTCTTCTGTCTTGAAATTATGTATCATATTTCCTTGGTGTCAGAAAGTGAAACACAAAAGATCCATGTCAGTGTAATTCAGAAAGCAACAATGAAAATGTGTTTGTCCTAGTGATGAAACATCCAGACTTTTAAACCAGAGCTTGCAGACTCTCCAAGAAACTCTTTGGGAAAAACTTTAGCCTTGATACTGCCATTCTGGGGCCTGAAAACCAATCTTATTGAAGACTGAATCATCACAATTAAATAAAAGATTATCTAAATAAAGCAAAACTCAACATGGTCCCCATTACTGACTATCCTGGCCTTGCAAGCCTCGTGTATCATTTCTAAAGAATGAAATAGTCCTAACAATAGATGAGAAATAGATAACAAAGGATCATTTATGTCAGCAACATCTATGCCTGACTATTGCAAGAGCAACAACCTCATTCCCTCTAGTCTTGTTCTACCTCCTCCATCTCATCTTATGATGAACTTCCTTGCTTTCAAATCCGTTTATCAGACTGGTAAAACTTTCAGACAACTTAATTCATTTTTTCTGGGCAAAAATGTCAAAATTCATTATTAGAGCACATAAATTCTTTATGTCAACCTCTCTAGTCGTAACTCTCACCATCTCTTTCCTTGAACCATAAGCTCCACCTCATTCTGTCCTCTTCGGACAATTTATCTATCTTTTATTACAAGCAAGTCTTAGAGGTAATGTGGGTTTGTTTCCAGATCGCTTCAATAAAGTTAATGTTGCAACAAAGCAAGTCACACAAATTTTGTGATTTTGAAGTGCATATAAAAGCTATGTTTTTGTAAAGCAATTTTCCCCCAGTTAAAAATAAATTTTAAAAATTTATGTTTACATGATACTGTAGTCTATTATGTGTCATAACTTTAAGTCTAAAAATCAATGTACATACCTTATTTTTAAAAATGCTTTGTTGCTAAAAAAGCTAACAATCATCTGACAGTGCAGGGTTGCTATGAATACTCAACTTGTAAAAAATGCAGTATCTTTGAAGTACAATAAAATGAAGTGCAGTAAAACAAGGTCTGCCTGTACTTAGTTTGATAGTTAGCTGATGCAGCTCCCCAAATAAAGGTAATCTTTTACTCCTTTATAACTCTACCCTCTGCCTACATTTATTGATAAAATGTTTGACTCTATCTATTGAACTAATAGCTCCATAAAATGATGGTTTTTTTCCTTAAGTGTCTAAAAAATTGTTCCTAGCTTTATACCTACAACATAGTTGGTACTCAGTAGATTTGTTTTTTATTGAATGAATTAATGAAAACCCTGAGCAGGTATTGATTGAATCTAAAGATTTGATATAAAAAGATGTCCAAGCAGGGAAAGAAGAAAAAGAATTCTGGACCTGTCTGTGTAAGCAAATTTCTCACAGAAAATATATAAAGGTCATACCAGAATACCCTAAGGCAAAATGTGGATCTTTGAGAAAAATTTAAAAATGTAGTATGATAACCAGAGAAGAAAAATCATAGTAGGCCTATTTTTTTCTTTTTGTATGTGAATCTTCACATGTAGAAAGAACAGATAAAATTAAAGGGATAATGTTTTGGGAGAATAGTAAAAATAATTGCTTCTTATTACTAAGGTAGTAGCAAGAAATGATCATCTGGCAACTGGAACACAGCTCCAGGCTTATTACTTCACACAATGGAAGTATTTCTGATGCAATTATAGCAGAACTCCTGTAATTGATGCTCTTTACAGTAAAGACCCTATATGCATAACATAGAAATCCAAATCACTTCATAAATACTTCAGTGTAATGGGACTGGCTGTGGCTTCCCTGGTGGTTCAGACAGTAAAGAATCCACCTGCAATGCAGGAGACTCGGAGTTCGATCTCTGGGTTAGTAAGATCCCCTGGAGGAGGGCATGGCAACCCACTCCAAATTTCTTTCCAGGAAAATCCCCATGTACAGAGGAGCCTGACTGTCTACAGTCCATGGGGTCACAAAGTCAGACATGACTGAGCAACTAAACAACAAAAACAATTTAATGGAAAGTATGTGTTAGTCGCTCAGTCATGTCTGACTCTTTGCAGTCCCATGGACTGTAGCCCACCAGGCTCCTCTATCTGTGAAATTCTCCAGGCAAGAATACTGGAGTGGGTTGCTATTCCTTTCTCCAGGGGTTCTTCCCAACCCAGGGATTGAAGCTGGGTCTCCCACATTGCAGGCAGATTCTTTACCATCTGAGCCACCAGAGAAGCAGAATTTAATGGAGGACATAGACTGAAAATCCTTGCCCTCATCTAGTGGACAGAGCTAAGCAGATAAATGAGTAAAATACATAATGTATTTCACCAGCACATCAGTTGGTGACATAGCGAAATAAAGTGGGGAGGAGCTGAGGCGAGGGCAGGGGGAGGGTTTCCTCAGTATTCCACAGCCATACATACATTACAGTCCTAAGAAGCCTGGGTAATTATTGTAAATCAGGAAAATTGACATAATGTCATTGGTCTTGAGATCTCAAGGTAAATAAGAGATATGAGGCTGTGAATGCTGTGGAAGAATGGAGGGGTGAGGAGGTTTAAGACTCCAAGGTCTTAATCAGATTTAGGGCATCTTCTGAACTTCTGCTATGGAGCCAGGAGGACCCTTGGGAGGAATGTTCTTATTCAAATCCCACTGAGGTCAGGGCCTCTCCCTTGATCAAGTTCAAAAAGTCTAGAATATAAAGTATGGGAAGAAAAGATACTGCTAAAACTTTGCAAATGCTCATGATATTATTCAATTCCAAATTTTCAAACTTCAAACAAAGGTCTTCCAATTCAAAAATGGTATTTAATGGAGACAAAAGCTGAGTCACAAAAATAAGAAATCAACTTGGGGAGCAGAGCCTGGGGGCAGGCTATATTTCTTTTTCTGTGAGAGAAGTCTATTACTAAAGTCGTATCAACAAAACCCATAATGTATGCTTTTGATCTAGTCTCTGTACACTCTAAGCCCATAATTTTGGAAATCAGATCAGATCAGTCGCTCAGTCGTGTCCGACTCTTTGCAACCCCATGAACTGCAGCACACCAGGCCTCCCTATCCATCACCAGCTCTCGGAGGTCACCCAGACTCACATTCATCGAGTTAGTGATGCCATCCAGCCATCTCATCCTCTGTCGTCCCCTTCTCCTCCTGCCCTCAATCCCTCCCAGCATCAGAGTCTTCTCCAATGAGTCAACTCTTCGCATGAGATGGCCAAAATACTGGAGTTTCAGCTTTAGCATCATTCCTTCCAAAGAAATCCCAGGGCTGATCTCCTTCAGAATGGACTGGTTGGATCTCCTTGCAGTCCAAGGGACTCTCAAGAGTCTTCTCCAACACCACACTTCAAAAGCATCAATTCTTCGGCGCTCAGCCTTCTTCACAGTCCAGCTCTCACATCCATACATGACCACAGGAAAGACCATAGCCTTGACTAGGCGAACCTTTGTTGGCAAAGTGATATCTCTGCTTTTGAATATACTATCTAGGTTGGTCATAACTTTCCTTCCAAGAAGTAAGCGTCTTTTAATTTCATGGCTGCAGTCACCATCTGCAGTGATTTTGGAGCCCAGAAAAATAAAGTCTGACACTGTTTCCACTATTTCTCCATCTATTTTGCATGTAGTGATGGGAATTTTGGAAATAAGCCTCAGGAATTAGGTAGGAAAAAGAAGAAATTATATTCTTTATCAAAGCTCACCTAGAGTCAACAGTTTAGGAAATGAAATGAGACTTGTGGCCAAATAACTAAAAAGCCAGCTGCTGTCAGTGTCAGAATACCTTTTTGAACAGCTTTGGGGCTCTTGAGAAGCTTCAAGACAGTCAAATACCAGTGTGGTTTTCTTTAACTTGGAATATTTTATTATTCTCATGAAGCTGTATGTGAAATGAAGCTGTCATTCATGAAGCTGTCACAAGGAAGATAAAGCAGGCAACAACTTATGACTGCTCAACGATGTAGATTTTTGACCAAGATTTATGAAGTTCCAAGAAATCATTTTTCCTACATGTGACGATCCTTTCCCACTTTCAGCTTCCATATCACACACCACTGTAATCCCTCCCATCGTCAGGAGAGATTGGGTGAAATTATGTACCACTGCAATATCAAAAGCCCTTGAGGAATGTTTGTTGTTGGCTCATGGCACCTGACCTCTGGCTGTCCTCTACTATGAATCAGCACTGCAGCTTTCTGCACCTTTCTAGACGTCTTGACACTCACATGTCTTCTGCATATACAAAATAAAATCAGATATCATACATATAAATTCAGAAAACGTGAAAACCATTGTAAGCAAAAGGAAGGTAGGTTATCAGGAAAAGGCTTGTTTTATTCTATAAGGAAGTACAGGCTAGACGGCTATGGTATTGCCTTATCCAGCTATGCTTAGTGAAGCATTCAGACTTCTCTTCCTGTTAAGATTGAAATGAAACTAACATTAGTCAGTTTTGTCTTCTGTGAAATGAAAGACTCACATCACCTTTCCAGGGAGGATATGGCAGTGACAATCCCTTTGAGGAGCTTTAGGCTTTTATCTCAGAGAAGCCAATAGCACCCCACTCTAGTACTCTTGCCTGGAAAATCCCATGGGCGGAGGAGCCTGGTGGGCTGCAGTCCATGGGGCTGTGAAAAGTTGGACACGACTGAGCGACTTCACTTTCACTTTTCACTTTGATGCAATGGAGAAGGAAATGGCAACCAACTCCAGTGTTCTTGCCTGGAGAGTCCCAGGGACAGCAGAGCCTGGTAGGCTGCCATCTATGGGGTCGCACAGAGTTGGACATGAGTGAAGTGACTTAGCAGCAGCAGCAGGTTTTTATCTGGCAAAAACAGGAGGGCCAGAGTGGAAGTAGGGGCAAGATTTGGGGTGCAGGGGTCACAAGGACATGCCAGAAAGGATTGTTCTGAACAGAGGTATAGTGTTGGAAATGTATAGATCGTGTATAGATCGTGTCAGGAGACAGTAGTTTGATCACTATGTCTAGAGTGAAAGTTTCAAACAGGGTAACAGTTAAAAAGAAAACTGGAAAAGTAAATGAGGGATAGATTGTATGAGTCTTTGAATGCCAGAGGTAGTAAACTAGATTTACGATTTTTCAGTTATAAGTGATCAATGACAGACCTGATTCTTGTGTCTTATTTATCATTACACAGTGAATAGCACATTTTTTCCTAAGCAAAAGCTACCTCTAGAAATCACTTTGGATACTAGAAAGCACTGATGTTAGAAAGTCCTAGGCCTTTTCTAATGTGTTTAAATACTTTCAGGTGTAGCATATATTGTCTATATTAGCCAACTATGCTATATATTTCTATGTGTCATTACTACTGGAGATTTCAGAATATTTTCCATCATTTGAATGTCCTCCTACTTCAAGCCTATAAGAATGTCCATCAAAACTACACCTATAGATGTATTAGAGTGAGACAACAAAACCTAACTTCTTATTTCAAAAGAGTAACAAGGCCATTCCACCATTAATTCTTCCCCTGAAAACTGAAATAATTTAACTCTCAGCAGTACCATTAATTGACAAGCACACAGTGACAGAATGTATTATCTGCTCTTTGAGTTAATTTGTATTGATCCCCCCAAATGTCATTGGAAACTGCTGTTGCAACATCATCTCCCTCAAACTGCTGATGAATTTTCTGTCAAGATATCTAATGATGATAATCTGAAGAATGAAACATGAAATCTGGCAAATTTTAAATGGAAAGTTTCTCTTGTGATACCTCATGGGTATCAGAATGGCTTTAAGTGATCCAAGTATGTATTCATACTTCATAAACTTTAAGTCAGAAAAAGAGGAACTCTGGTTTGTTTGTGTGTATTAGAGAAAGACTGTAAATGTTTTATATGAAAAACTATTCTAGGCTAGGATTTGAACTTCTAGGTTTTGCAAACTCCAAGGACTTCTTCCCTATAAAAAGAAATTGGGGATAATAATTGATAGTGGACCTGTATATATCACTGGCCACAAAATTTAAAAATAATATGTATATCATTATTTTGTAACTATTAAAGTGTTACATATATAACGTTATTATTAGGAATTGCCATATCCACAAATCTATCCAAAGTGCAATATATAATGATTAATTATGGAACTTGCTTATTTTTTGATGAACAATGTTGATTGCTTGTCTCTTTTTCATGAATGTTCATTAGGAGAGGGTCCTAAGTCTGTTTTTAAACTATGTATCCTAAGTATCAAAAACATTTGCCTTTTACATAAATGCTCAAATAATAAATATTCATTGAACAAAATAAAACATTATAATTTACCATCTTGTGATGATATTCTTATACTCCTACCTCATTTCTTAAACACAAGATATATTATATAATTTAGGGTTCCTCCCCTTTAAAAATCCCATTAATACTTTTATATACATTTATCCTACTGTTGGTATTTACTGACTTATCTAGCCACATACCACATTGTGTCCTTCCTCAACCCTGTAAAAATTTTAACAACTTTCAAATATACAATATAGGATTATTAACTACAGTCACCATGCTCTACATTATATCCCATGGCTTATTAATTTTTGATCTCCTTCACCATTTTGCTTACTTCCTACTCCCACATCTGGCAATCACCAATTTGTGCTCTGTTTCTATAATCTCAGGGTTTTAGATTCCATATATAGGTAAGATCATAAGGTATTTGTCTTTGTCTGGCTTACTGCATTCAGAATAATTCCTTCAAGGTCCATCCACATTGTCACAAATTTGCAGGATTTCTTTTAGTTTTTATGACTAATATTCCATTAAGTTTATATACCATATCTTCTTTATCCTTTCATCCACTGATAGTCACTTAGGTTGAGCCCATGTCTTACCTGTTGTAAACAATGCTGCAGTGAACATTGGAGTGCATATAATCTTTTCACTTTAGTATTTTCATTTCCTTTGGATAAATACCAAAAGTAGAATTGCTGGATTATATGGCAGTTCTATTTTTAATTTTTAATCTTTTTTTCCTTGAGGGCTGCATCAATTTACATTAAGAATGCACTCAAGTGTTCCCTTTTTTCCATATTCCTGCCAACACTTGTTATTTCTTATCTTTTTGATAATAGCCTTTCTGACAGGTATGAGATATATCACATTGTCATTTTGATTTGCAAATCAATGCTTCTTTTTGGCTTCAAATATTCAGTTGGGCTTCCCTTGTGGCTCAGCTGGTAAATAATCTATCTGCCTGCAATGCAGGAGACCTGGGTTCTATCCCTGGGTTGGAAAGATCCCCTGGAGATGGGAAAGGCTACCCACTCCAGTATTCTGGCCTGGAGAATTCCATAGACTGTATAATCCATGGCGTTGCATAGAGTTGGATACAATTGAGTGACTTTCACTCACTCACTTATTTTTTAATTATGAGATATTTCATACAAAAAAAGTTGAAAATACAAAAGATACTATAGGGTTACAATAATAATAAAGAAAACGCTGACATAGCCATCAATCTCTCTAAAAATCAATGATATTCTCTTATGAAGTTTATAATTATTATTATTGAAACCGCACTGTGTGCCCCTCCACAATCACCACCCTCTGCCCTCACCCCTCTGTTAAGGTTAACCATTTTGCACTTCTCCTCAGCTTGCTTATTATATTTTGACTGTATATATATATACACACATTCATTTCTAAAGCACTTTAAAACTATATATGAATATTATACTATACTACATACATTCTCTTGTTATGCTTTTATCTACTCATTCTGTTTGTGAAATATATACATACATATAGAGATATATGTATTTACTATCTATATAGCAATATTTGTCTATTGATCTACAAATGGATGGATGGAATCTATACATGCCTGTAATTTCAGCATTTTCATTTTTACTTTTTTTAAATATATATATTTTATTGAAGTATAGTTGACCTACAATGTTTCAGGTGCATGGCAAGTTGATCCAGTTATACATATACACATATATTATTTTTCAGATTATTTCCATTATAGGTTATTACAAGATATTGATGATAGTTCCCTGTATGAAAACCTTTGCTGCTTGTTGCATATCTTTTTTAAAATTTGAAATCTAGCATTCTATTTATGCTAAGGAAATCAAGTGGAATCAAAATGTCATAATGTTTTTAGTTCAGCAAAAATTCATAAGTTTTCTGAAATATACATATTATGCCCACTATATATATATATATATAAAAGAGCTTTTTTACTACACTTGATAAAGGCTTGAAAAAATATCAGAAAAAAAAGAAGAGATGGAGAAATTGCAAAACATAAACTAAATGAAATGGGACCACTGAATATGATATGGAGAGAGAGAAACAAACTAGTTAAAAGTAAAAGATCAATATATAGTCCAGTTGTTTTTAAACATGGCTGCTTATTACAAACATATCTGAAGCTTTGGAGGAAAAAAACCTTTGTATTTTTCAAAATATTCCAGCATAATTCTGATATGCATCTGGATTTTAAAAAATGATTAAGGTATAAAAAACAGAGAAATGTTGTGATGTGCAATATGAATTCAGATAGTCAATTCTTTACTACAAAATGAATTCCAGAGAGAATATGAAGGGAAAGAGGGAGAGCAAAGAACACCTCACAAAGTTAAATAAAAATTCAAATCTTCAGAATGAAATGGCCCACCCAGGGTCAAGTAGAATGAATAAAAACCCACATTTTAGTGAAACCTCTGAATTCAGAAGATGGAAAAGTTCTGAAAGCTTCAAAAAAACAAAAGTAACACTAACTGTTTATAAAGGGACTAGAAATCAGATTGGTATCAGGTACATTATTTGTTAGCATTTGGTCCTAGAGGAAAGTGCAGAAATACCTACAAAAGTCTGAGCAAAATGACATTAAACCAAAATATATATCAGTCAAAGTACCATACAAAAGCAAGTTTAAATAAAAATATATTTGCACAAACAAGAATTTAAAAGATCTACTAGCTACAGACTCTTTCTGAAATAATTAGTGCAGCAAAATAAAAAATATTTCCAAGAGGAAAATGTGGGATACAAAAAAACAACTAGCACTCAACAATAAGGAGAAACAAGTCACTAACATGCATGGCATATGCATTAATCTAAAATCATTATTCTAAATGAAAGAAGATAGACCCAAAGGCTACATATTGTATGGTCCCATTTATATGACCTTAGAAAAGGCACATACTATAGGTACAGAAAAGAAATCAGTGGTTGCCAATAACTGAAGTAGGGGAAAGGTTTAACGACACCAGGGGACAAGAGGAATATCTGGATAATGGAACTACTCTATATGTTGATTGTGGCACTGATTATACAACCATATTCTTTTGTTCAAAATTTGTTCAAAATTCAAAGGACTGTACAACAAAAGGGGGAAAAATAGAGAGCTATGTAAATTATACCTCATAAATAAATAAATGCTGCTGCTAAGTCGCTTCAGTCGTGTCCGACTCTGTGCGACCCCATAGACGGCAGCCTACCAGGCTCCCCCGTCCCTGGGATTCTCCAGGCAAGAACACTGGAGTGGGTTGCCATTTCCTTCTCCAATGCATGAAAGTGAAAAGTGAAAGTGAAGTCGCCGGTCGGGTCCGACTCTTAGCGACCCCATGGACAGCGGCCCACTAGGGACCTCTGTCCATGGGATTTTCCAGGCAAGAGTATTGGGGTGGGATGCCATTGCCTTCCCCAAAATAAATAAATACATGCATATAAAAATGATTATAGGCTTTCCTATTAATTGGTAGTTTTATAAATACATGCATATAAAAATGATTATAGGCTTTCCTATTAATTGGTAGTTTTAGTGATATAGAATTTCTATTATTTTTCTGTTGACCAATCATGATACAATGGTATTAAGTGAGTAGTAGTTACATAATCGAGAGAAGGCAATGGCAGCCCACTCTAGTACCCTTGCCTGGAAAGTCCCATGGATGGAGGAGCCTGGTGGGCTGCAGTCCATGGAGTCATTTAGAGTCGGACATGACTGAAGGACTTTGCTTTCACTTTTCACTTTCATGCATTGGAGAAAGCAATGGCAACCCACTCCAGTGTTCTTGCTTGGAGAATTCCAGGGATGGGGGAGCCTGGTGGGCTGCCGTCTATGGGGTCGCACAGAGTCGGACACGACTGAAGCGACTTAGCAGCAGCAGTTACATAATCAAAATAATAAAAGATGCTTAACAGTTTTCACAATCAGTAGCCAGACAACAAAGTAAAAGACATTTACAATTGCAAGCCATTATGGGAACATGATTAATCTAAAAATATAAAATGATTACATACAATTTGGGGGAGTCAAGCAGAGTGATGCAGTAAGTGGAAGTGCATACATGCACCTGCTTTCATCTGCCCGGCCAGTCTATGTCTTTTGGTTGGTGCATTTAACCCATTTACATTTAAGGTAATTATAGATATGTATAATCCCGTGACTGCAGCCATGAAATTAAAAGACGCTTACTCCTTGGAAGGAAAGTTATGACCAACCTAGATAGCATAATCAAAAGCAGAGACATCACTTTGCCTACAAAGGTTCGCCTAGTCAAGGCTATGGTCTTTCCTGTGGTCATATATGGATGTGAGAGTTGGACTGTGAAGAAGGCTGAGCGCGGAAGAATTGATGCTTTTGAACTGTGGTGTTGGAGAAGACTCTGGAGAGTCCCTTGGACTGCAAGGAGATCCAACCGGTCCATTCTGAAGGAGATCAGCCCTGGGATTTCTTTGGAAGGAATGATGCTAAAGCTGAAACTCCAGTATTTTGGCCACCTCATGCGAAGATTTGACTCATTGGAGAAGACTCTGATGCTGGGAGGGATTGGGGGCAGGAGAAGAAGGGGACGACAGAGGATGAGATGGCTGGATGGCATCACTGACTCGATGGATGTGAGTCTGTGTGACCTCCGAGAGCTGGTGATGGATAGGGAGGCCTGGCGTGCTGCAGTTCATGGGGTCGCAAAGAGTTGGAGATGACTGAGTGACTGATCTGATCTGATTACCATTTTCTTAATTGTCTTGGGTTTATGGGGAAGATCCCCTGGAGAAGGAAATGGTAACCCACTCCAGTATTCTTGCCTAGATAATCCCATGGACGAAGAAGCCTGGTAGGCTACAGTCCACGGGGTCGCAAAGAGTCAGACACGAATAAGCGATTTCACTTCACTATCTTCTGTAGGTCTTTTCCTTCTCTTGTGTTTCCTGCTTTGAGAAGTTCCTTTAGCATTTGTTGTAAAGTTGGTTTGGTGATGCTAAATTCTCTTGACTTTTGTTTTTCTGGAAAGCTTTTATTTCTCCATCAAATCTGAATGAGAGTTTATTCTTGGTTGTAGGTTCTTCTTTTTCATTACTTTAAATATATTATGCCATTCCCTTCTATCTTGTAGAGTTTCTGTTGAGAAATCAGCTGGTAATCGGATGGGAGTTCCCTTGTATATATTTGTCATTCCCCCCTTGTTGCTTTTAATATTTTATCTCTGTTTTTATTTTTTGTCAGTTTGATTACTATGTGTCTTGTGTCCTGGTGTATTCCTCCTTGGGTTTATCCTGCCTGGGACTCTGTGCTTCCTGGACATGATTGACTATTCCCTTTCCCATGTTAGGGACATTTTCAGCTATTATCCCTCAAATATTTTCTTAGGTCTTTTCTCTCTTTCTTCTCCTTCTGGGACCTCTATAATGAGAATGTTTGTGCACTTAATGTAGCCCCAGAGATCTCCTAGTCTGTATTCATTTTTTTCATTCTTTCTTCTATATTAAGTTCTGTGGCAGTGATTTCCACCATTCTGTCATCCAGGTCGTGTATCTGCTCTGCCTCAGTTATTCTAGCTCAGTTGGTAAAGAATCCACCTACAATGCAGGAGACCCCAGTTTGATCCCTGGGTCAGGAAGATTCATTGGAGAAGGGATTGGCTACCCACGCCAATATTCTTGGGCTACCCTTGTGGCTCACCTGGTAAAGAATCCACCTGCAATGCAAGAGACCTGGCTTTTATCCCTGAGTTGGGAAGATCCCCTGGAGAAGGGAAGGGCTACCCACTCTAGTATTCTGGAATAGATAGTTCCATGGACTGTATAGTCCATGGGGTCACAAAGAGTCAGATGTGGCTGAGCAACTTTCAGTGTATTATTCATCTCTGTTTGTTTTTTAGTTTTTCTAGGTCTTTGGTTGGAGAAGGCTATGGCATCCCACTCCAGTAGTCTTGCCTGGAAAATCCCATGGACGGAGGAGCCTGGTGGGCTGCCATCTATGGGGTCACACAGAGTCAGACACAACTGAAGTGACTTAGCAGCAGCAGCAGCAGGTCTTTGGTAAACATTTCTTGCAACTTCTCCATTGTTTTCCAGAGATCCTGGATCATCTTCACTATCATTAATCTGAATTCTTTGTCTGGAAGGTTGTGTATCTTCACTTCATTTAGATGTTTTTCTGGGGGTTTATCTTGTCCCTTCATCTGGGACATAACGTTCTTTTTTTTTTTCATCCTGATTACCTTTCTGTCATGTGGTTTTTGTTCTAGCTGCTGTGGGAATTGTAGTTTTCTTGCTTTTTTTCTTTGCCCTCTGATAGAGGAGGCTAAGAGGCTTATGTAATTTTCCTGATGGGAGGGACTGGCACTGAGAAAAACCATGTCTTGCTCTGGTGGGCAGAACTTTTCTCAGTAAAGCTTTAATCCAATTATCTGCTGATGGGTGGGGTTTCACTCATTTCCTGTTAGTTGTTTGCCCTGAGGCAACCCAGCCCTGGGGTCTAGGGACCCTATGTTAGGATTAATGGCAACCTCCAAGAGGGTTTATGCCAAGGGAAACATTCCAAATCACTGCTGCCAGTGCTCCCATCCCTGTCATGAGTCTTTGCTGACCCACGTCTCCATAGGAGGCCCTCCAGCACCAGCAAGTACTTTTGGTCCAGTCTCCTGTGGGGGTCACTGCTCCTTTCCTTTGGGTCTTGGTGCATACAAGATTTTGTTTATGTCCTCCAAAACTAGAGTCTCTGTTACCCCCAATTCTGGGGAAGTCCTATACTCAAATCCCACTGGCCTTCAAGATCTGATTTCCTGGGGATTCCTAGTCACTTTGTCAGATCCCCAGGTTGGGAAGCCTGACGTGGGGTTCAGAATCTTCACAATGGTGGGAAAATTCTTTTGTATTATTGTTCTCCAGTTTGTAGGTCACCCACCTGGAAGGTATGGGATTTGATTTTATCTGGATTGTGCCCCTCCTACCATCTCACTGCAGCTTCTTCTTTGTCTTTGGACATGGAACATCTTTTTTTTTTTTTTTTGTGGGTTCCAGATCCAATCCATCTATTCTAAAGGAAATCAGACCTGAATATTCATTGGAAAGACTAATGCTGAAGTTGAAGTTCCAATACTTTGGCTGCCTCATGCGAAGAACTGACTGATTAGAAAAGACCCTGATTCTGGGAAAGATTGTAGGCAGGAGGAGAAGAGGACAACAGAGGATGAGATGGTTGGATGGCAAAACTGACTAGATGGACATGAGCTTGCTCAAACTCATCATCAACAGGAGTTGATGATGGACAGGGAAGCCTGACGTGCTGCAGTCCATGCGATCCCAAAGAGTCGTACATGACTGAGTGACTGAACTGAACTGAGCATCTTCCTGTCAATGGTTGTTCAACATTTAGTTGTGTTTTTGGTGCTCTTACAGGAGGAGATGAATACACATCCTTCTACTCTGCCTTATTTTACTTTTATACAGAAATTCAGTGATGAAGATAGTTATTTCATTTTTTTAATTGTCATTGCAAATGATGCTACTATAAACGTTATTCTCCATATGCAATAGTATTTCTAATGCAGTATTTCTTAAATGGGGGTGATTTTTTTCCTTAACGGTGCATTTCACTATATTTGAAGACCATTTTGGTTAACATGAGTGGAGGTGGGGTTGCTACTATGCTGCTGGTATCTATTAAACAGATATCCAGTGTATTCTATAATGCACAAGAGAACCCACACAACATAGGCTTTTCTGCTCAAAAACATCAGCAATGTACAGGTTGAGAAACTCTGCTCTAGGTTAAATACAAGTGAGTGGAAATTTTGGGTTTTATGGTATATGTATATTAAACTTTACAATATAATGCCAAATTGTATCCTAAATCAATTATCCCAATATGCACAATGTATAAGGGTTCATTCTTCTAGACAATTTTACTTATAATTATTACAAAATTTTATTTATATGGCAGTTGTAAAGTGGTATATCATTGTGATTTAAATTTACATTTCCTAATTACAGATGACATTGTTATAATTTTACATGCTTATTGGACATTTGGATTTTTTGCTTGTGCAATTCCTATTCCTTTTTTAACCATTTCCCACTACATATATGTATATTTTTTCTTATTAATATATAATGAACTCAATGTATTATGTGTACTTATGTTCTAATGTCAACGAATTCTAATTTATCAATCTCTTTCATGATTTGTCCTTTGGGTGCCCTGCTTAAGAAATCCTTGATATTGTACTTAGTATTAAAAAGTATTCTTCTATATTTTATTCTAGAACTACTAAAATTCTGCTTTTAATTTGTAGCTTTTTAGTATGTCTGGAATTGATTTTTGAGTGTGGTGTTAAAAGAGATTCAATTTCAGCTATTTTTTGTAAGTGGTAGCCAATAGTCTGAAGATTATTCACTGAATAGTCAATGTTTTTCCCATTGATCAACAATGCTAGTTCTATCATAAATCATATGCCTTTGTAAAAGTGACCTGATTTCTGGGCTCTTTATTTAGTTATCTTAGTCTGCTACCCATGCACCAAATTGCAAATGTCTTCATTACTCTGCTAAGCTAAGTCACTTCAGTCGTGTCCGACTCTGTGCGACCCCATAGATAGCAGCCGACTAGGTTCCTCTGTCCCTGGGATTTTCCAGGCAAGAATACTGGAGTGGGTTGCCATTTCCTTCTCCAATGCATGAAAGTGGAAAGTGAAAGTAAACTTGCTCAGTCGTGTCCAACTCTTAGCGACCCCATGGACTGCAGGCCACCAGGCTCCTCCATCCATGGGATTTTCCAGGCAAGAATATTGGAGTGGGTTGCCATTGCCTTCTCTGCTTCATTACTCTACTGTATAATAATTCTTGATGTCAGATTGGGCAACCGTTCTCCCTTGCTTTTTTTTTTTTTTTAATGATCATCTCTGTTATTATGCTAATTTGTTCATCTATATGTACCTGAAATCTAGTTTGTCTAACTCTTTGAAAAACTTTGTTGGAATTTTGATCAGCTTGAGAACTGAAGTCCTGAAAAAAAGTGATCTCCAGTAGAGATACTATCAATATATCAGCAGATAGACTATATATCTCTGTTTATCTAAGTCTTGTTTTGTATCTTTAATGAAAGTAATTTTTCCAACATATTTTACAAATATTTATTAAATTTATTTTACTTTTTAAACTTTATTTAATCTTTAATTTTACTTTTTCTTTACATTTATTTTGTTGTTATTTTTATAATGCCTTAAGAAATACATTTAGCTCATTGAATTTAGGGTTTCATCTTTTCTAATTTAAAGATAAAAGTTTCTTTTTTTTCTTTGTATATTTTATCAAATTTTTATTTGAAAATTGTTAATTAGTATCTAATATAACTTAGTATCTAATATAACTCTTGCCTGGAGAATCCCATGGAGGGAGGAGCCTGGTAGGCTACAGTCCATGGGGTCACAAAGAGTCAGACACAACTGAGTGACTTCACTTCACTTTAATACACAAACTTCAAAAATTGTTTATTAATTTCAAAATACATTGGATTTTTCAGATATATTTTGTCATTAACTTATAGTGGTTGAGTTTTAGAAAATTTTATCTGTATAATACTGATTTTTTAAAAAAATTATTAGATTTACTTTATGGATTAGCAAAAATCCTATTTTGGTAAAAACTGTATGTGTTTTCGAGAAAAATGTGTTTTCTTTCATTGCTAGGTGCAGAGTTCTATATACATTCAGAACTTCCTATTTGCAAATTGTGCTGTTCACAAAATTCTAAGTATTCTAGATAGTTTGTTCTTTTGTTTGCTTTCTGCTTAACATTTGAAATATTGAGGGAAATGCAGTAGAACTCCCCAAATCATGATGTGTTTTCCAATTTCTCCTTGGAATTCTGTCAGTTTCTTCTGTATTTGGAATCTACATTTAACTTGCATTTACTTGCCTCTGATTTATGTCTTTTATATCTATGTAGTTAACACTTTTTGAGACCTTATCATATTCAGGACTCTATTCTAAAATATGTGTACAGATTTAGTCTTTAAGACAGCCCCATGAAGCAAGTACTACTTTCACTGCAATTTTACTGATGAAGAAATAATCAGAACAAGCAACTTGTCCAGAGTCACAGAGCTGATATGGGCCTGAACAGTATGACATAAATAGTCCAAGATTATATTTTCTCTGCTTATAATGATGCTTTTTGCTTAATATTTGCCCTAAATTCCTATCTACAGTAATATAATTACCTCAGTTGTTTCTTAGTATATTCCTGATATATTTTTTCTATCAATTTATCTGTTCCATTATGTTTTCAGTATCTCTATTATAAAAAACAGACTGTTATGTTTTGTTCCACTACCCAGTTTTAAAATATTTCTGACTTACAGTGAGTAAATATGAAAGGTTTCTCTGTGTATGTGTGTGTGTCAATATGAGTTTGTATGTGTTGTGTGTGTGTGTGTGTGTGTGTGTGTGTGTGAGTACAGGGAAAATAGATGATATAGAGATGAGGTAACCAAGAACTATTTTAATTTCTTGTAAGTGGTGGCAAAGTAGGTGATGATATGGCATTTTGCAATATAGATTTATACAATTTATTTATTAAAAAATTCTTATCATGAGCTTAATATGTTCCAGGTGCTAACTTACAGGCCAGTGCTATGTAGATGAATTATGTGGTCTTGGAGCCCAAAGAGTCACTGTGTAAGGGAGAAATAGCTAAAGTGTTGACTTCCAATGCACGAAGAGCTATAATAAAGTGAAACTTGATTTAATATATTTAATCCTCACAACAACCATAAGGAGAAGGTATAATTATTACTCCTATTTTCCAGATGGGGAAACTGAGGGTCAAGAAAGCTGAGTAAATCTATAATGCTCATAATGCTAGTAAGTCATAAAACCAGGTTGTGAATATCAGTCTTTTTAAAAGCAAAGTTTCAATTTTATTTTTTTTTTAATTATTATGCCTCAGTGTCATCTACTTTTGAGAAAAGTCAAGCCATAAAATTTCATGTGGTCACATAGTACTAGCATTGAAAGTATGGCTTAAGCCCCTGTATTTGTATCTTGGCTCTAGGTACTTTGCCACAGTGATGAATAAAATGGATGTTTTTGTAGCTATAAGACCTCTCCTGTCTCATCTATTGGAGCATAAGACGTGGAGTGGTTATGAAAACTGGGAGTGTCATATTTCATACTTTTCCTTACACATCACCAAAACTTCCTTCAAATGACCTATTCTTGATCCATACACAAAACCAAAAGAAAACACTTAACTAGATTATAACAATTATGTCTGAGTGTAAATCAAGCAAAGATTTATTATTCACTTTAGGGTTTATGTTGCTTCTAGGATGAAATCCTAATTTCCTATTTGATTTCTGCTGCTGCTGCTGCCAAGTCGCTTCAGTCATGTCCGACTCTGTGCGACCCCATAGACGGAAGCCCACCAGGCTCCCCCGTCCCTGGGATTCTCCAGGCAAGAACACTGAAGTGAGTTGCCATTTCCTTCTCCAGTGCATGAAAGTGAAAAGTGAAAGTGAACTCGTTCAGTCATGTCTGACTCTTAGCGACCCCATGGACTGCAGCCTACCAGGCTCCTCTGTCCATGGGATTTTCCAGGCAAAAGTACTGGGGTGGGGTGCAATTGCCTTCTCCGATTTGATTTCTAAGGCTCATCATTTATGTGGTCCTTGACAGTCTCTCTGGTCTCAATTACCATCAGGCTCCTAGTTGTACTTCATTCTCTAACATAACATTCCCAAATCTACATGATTATATAGACATTATATATTTTCACATGTGTGAGATTTTGTACACTCCAGCACCCTGCCTGTGTTACCTCCCTTGGCTTTGCCTGTGAAATTTCCTTTCTCAAGCTCAGCTTAAACAACATGGTATCGTCAAGAGAAATGCAGTGTACCTGTCTCTATGGTTCCACAGCCCATGGTCCATTTCTTGAGGCACATTTTATTGCAAAGAAGACAAGCTATGAAATTTGCAAAGCCAAGTGAAAAATGACACTATGAAGTCCCTTTTTAAAAAAAATTATTAAGGATTTGAAGACAGCAGCAGCAGAGCATTCAACTAAATGCAAGACCCTTCAAAGCCTGAGCTCCAGGCCCATGAGATTGACACTGATTGTAAACTGGTTTGTTTCTTTCTTTTTCTCTTAGATGTGTGGGGCTTAATACTTTATTAATCCTTGCATTTCACGCCAAACATGTATCAAGTTCTCAATAAATATTTGCTAGAACTCATGGAATAGGTTAAGTTTGGCTCTTTCAAGTGGGTGAACATTTATACTATCATGTTTTTAGCACATTTTCCTTGTGCTAGCATTTTTTTCTTAGATATACAAATTGGCATAATTTTCAGCACTTGGATAGACTACAGAGAAAAAATATAGTTTGCTTCTTTTGTTAAACAAAATATGGTACTGTCGGAGCCTTTGTAGCCTCCAAGATAAAATGCAAGCTTTTTGTTTTATTTTGACTTATTTTTTTCTTTCATCAATCTGTGTCCAGGAATCTCATAGAGAGCAACCCTTTGCTATGTCATGATACCCAAGAAACTTGAATTTAATACCTGTAATATGGAAAGTTAAATTCATTGTTTATAAGGCCTGTGAAGTACAGCAATAGCTATATAAAAATAATCCAACAAGGGAAAAATCATGAGGGATATTGTAGTGGCTTAAGGATTTTAGAAACATGAAAAATATAATGGTATTAGAGCTAAGCTATAGCAATTGCTTTATTATGGTAAGGCCATCTAGAGAAAGTAGACAAAAGCACACTATTAATTGGGAAGGGATATAGACATGTAACAGGAAGTGATGCTGTTTACATGACCAGGGCACACTGTTGGCTCATTTATGAGCTATATAGATTCACAAAACAATGAGATTCATGATGACTTGATAGCTGAGGTTTATTTCAATTCTGCCATGGTAAGAAAAGTTACCTCAGAGGCTTATAAGGGAGAAGGATGCTCAAACATGGGAATTTTTTTCCATTATCAGAAAAAAACTCTTCAGTTGTTTTAATAAAATATATCACCAAATGGGCACAATAAAAGCCAGAAAGAGTTAAGACTTAACACAAGAAGAAAAGATTAAGGAGAGATGGCAATAATAGATTAACTTAAAAAAATGGTCTTTGTGAGCAAGATAACAACTTTGGTATGGTCACTCACCTAGAGCCAGAGATCCTGAAGAATGAAATCAAGTGGGCCTTAGGACACATTACTAGCCACGTAGCAGAAGCATGGCTGAGAGGAGCTACCCCACATCCAAGGAGTGGTGGATGCGCCAGTGCAGTAGGGCCTAGAGGACCTGCTCCACGTTCAAGGTCAGGAGGGGTGGCGGTGAGGAGATACCCCTCATCCAAGGTAAGAAGCAGTGGCTGAGCTTTGTTGGAGCAGCCATGAAGAGATACCCCACATCCAAAGTAAGAGAAAACCAAGTAAGACAGTAGGTGCTGCAAGACGGTATCAGAGGGCAGACACACTGAAACCATAATCAGAGAAAACTAGACAATCTAATCATATGGACACAGTTCAGTTCAGTCCCTCAGTCATGTCCAACTCTATGCCACCCCATGAATTGCAGCACGCCAGGCCTCCCTGTTCATCACCAACTCCCGGAGTTTACCCAGACTCACGTCCATCGAGTCAGTGATGCCATCCAGCCATCTCATCCTCTGTCGTTCCCTTCTCCTCCTACCCCCAATCCCTCCCAGCATCAGAGTCTTTTCCAATGAGTCAACTCTTTGCATGAGGTGGCCTAAGTACTGGAGTTTCAGCTTTAGCATTATTCCTTCCAAAGAAATCCCAGGGCTGATCTTCAGAATGGACTGGTTGGATCTCCTTGTAGTCCAGGAGACTCTCAAGAGTCTTCTCCAACACCACAGTTCAAAAGCATCAATTCTTTGGTGCTCAGCCTTTTTCACAGTCCAACTCTCACATCCATACATGACCGCAGGAAAAACCATAGCCTTGACTAGACGAACATTTGTTGGCGAGGTGATGTCTCTGCTTTTGAATATGCTGTCTAGGTTGGTTATAAGTTTTCTTCCAAGGAGTAAGAGTCTTTTAATTTCATGGCTGCAGTCACCATCTGCAGTGATTGTGGAACACCCCAAAATAAGGTCTGACACTGTTTCCACTGTTTCCCCATTTATTTCCCATGAAATGATGGGACCAGATGCCATGATCTTCATTTTCTGAATGTTGAGCTTTAAGCCAACTTTTTCCTCTCCTCTTTCACTTTCATCAAGAGGCTTTTTAGTTCCTCTTCACTTTATGCCATAAAGGTGGTGCCATCTGCATATCTGAGGCTATTGATATCTCCCCTGGAAATCTTGATTCCAGCTTGTGTTTCTTCCAGTCCAGCGTCTCTCATGATGTACTCTGCATATAAGTTAAATAAACAGGGTGACAATATACAGCCTTGACGTACTCCTTTTCCTATTTGGAACCAGTCTGTTGTTCCATGTCCAGTTCTAACTGTTGCTTCCTGACCTGCATACAAATTTCTCAACAGGCAGATCAGGTTTTCTGGTATTCCCATCTCTTTCAGAATTTTCCAGTTTATTGTGATCCACACAGTCAAAGGCTTTGGAATAGTCAATAAAGCAGAAATAGATGTTTTTTTTCTTGAACTCTCTTGCTTTTTCCATGATCCATTGGATGTTGCCAATTTGATCTCTGCCTTTTTTAAAAGGCAATTTCCTCTGCCTTTTCTAAAACCAGCTTGAACTTCAGGAACTTCACGGTTCACATACTGCTGAAGCCTGGCTTTGAGAATTTTGAGCATTACTTTACTAGCCTATGAGATGAGTGCAATTGTGCTGTAGTTTGAGCATTCTTTGGCATTACCTTTCTTTGAGATTGGAATGAAAACAAATCTTTTCCAGTCCTGTGGCCACTGCTGAGTTTTCCAAATTTGCTGGCGTACTGAGTGCAGCACTTTCACAGCATCATCTTTCAGGATTTGGAATAACTCAACTGGAATTCCAACCCTTCCACTAGCTTTGTTCATACTTATGCTTTATAAGGCCCACTTGACTTCACATTCCAGAATGTCTGGCTCTAGGTCAATGATCACACCATCGTGATTATCTGGGTCGTGAAGATCTTTTTTGTATAGTTCTTCTGTGATTCTTGTCTTCTCTTCTTAATATCTTCTGCTTCTGTTAGGTCCATACCATTTCTGTCCTTTATTGAGCCCATCTTTGCATGAAATGTTCTCTTGGTATCTCTAATTTTCTTGAAGAGATCTCTAGTCTTTCCCATTCTGATGTTTTCCTCTATTTATTTGCATTGATCGCCGAAGAAGGCTTTCTTATCTCTTCTTGCTATTCTTTGGAAGTCTGCATGCAAATGCTTGTATCTTTCCTTTTTCCTTTGCTTTTTGCTTCTCTTCTTTTCACAACTATTTGTAAGGCCTCCCCAGATAGCCATTTTGCTTTTTTGCATTTCTTTTCCATGGGGATGGTCTTGATCCCTGTCTCCTATACAATGTTACGAACCTCATTCCATAGTTCATCAGGAATTTTATCTATCAGATCTAGGCCCTTAAATCTATTTCTCACTTCCACTGTATAATCATAAGGGATTTGATTTAGGTCATACCTGAGTGGTCTAGTGGTTTTCCCTAGTTTCTTCAATTTCAGTCTGAATTTGGCAGTAAGGAGTTTATAGTCTGAGCCACAGTCAGCTCCTGATCTTGTTTTTGCTGACTGTATAGAGCTACTCCATCTTTTGCTACAAAGAATATAATCAATCTGATTTCGGTGTTGACCATCTGGTGATGTCCCTGTGTAGAGTCTTGTCTTGTGTCATTGGAAGAGGGTGTTTGTTATGACCAATGTATTTTCTTGGCCAAACTCTATTAGCCTTTGCCCTGCTTCATTCTGTATTCCAAGGCCAGATTTGTCTGTTACTCCAGGTGTTTCTTGACTTCCTACTTTGCATTCCAGTCCCCTATAATGAAAAGGACATCTTTTTTAGGTGTTAGTTCTAAAAGCTCTTGTAGGTCTTCATAGAAACCAACTTAAGCTTCTTTAGCGTTACTCATTGGGGCATAGACTTGGATTACTGTGATATTGAATGGTTTGCCTTGGAAATGAACAGAGATCATTCTGTTGTTTTTTAGAGTGCATCAAAGTACTGCATTTTTGGACTTTTTTTTTTCCCGTTGGGGCTTTTCCTTTTTCTTCTGAGGGATTCCTGCCCACAGTAGTAGATATAATGGTCACCTGAATTAAATTCACCCATTCCAGTCCATTTTAGTTCGTTGATTCCTAGAATGTCAACATTCAGTTTTGCCATCTCTTGATTGACCACTTCCAGTTTGCCTTGATTCATGGACCTGACATTCCAGGTTCCTATGCAATATTGCTATTTACAGCATTGGACCTTGCTTCTATCACCAGTCACATCCACAGCTAGGTATTCTTTTTGCTTTAATTTCATCCTTTCACTCTTTCTGGAGTTATTTCTCCACTAATCTCCAGTAGCATATTGGGCACCTACTGACCTAGGGAGTTCCTCTTTCAGTATCCTATCATTTTGCCTTTTCATACTATTCATGGGGTTCTCAAGGCAAGAATACTGAAGTGGTTTGCCATTCCCTTCTCCAGTGGACCACATTCTGTCAGATCTTTCCACCATGACCCGCCCATCTTGGGTTACCCCATGGGAATGGCTTAGTTTCATTGAGTTAGACAAGGCTGTGGTCGCCCGAGGCCAGGGGCAGTGGCCAGGAGGACCAACCCCACATCCAAGTAACCGGGGCTGTGCTGGCACAGGAGGGCCTAGAGGAGCTATCCCACATTGAATGTCAGGTAGGGCGGCGGTGAGGAGATAGTACTTGTCCAAGGTAAAAAGCATTGGCTGCACTTTGCTGGAGCAGCTGTGAAGAGATACCCAATGCCCAAGGTAAGAGTAACCCAAGTAAGACGGTTGGTGTTGCAAGAGGGCATCAGAGGGTAGACACACTGAAACCATACTCACAGAAAACTAGTAAATCTAATCACATGGACACAGCCTTGTTTAACTCAAGGAAACAAAGCCATGCCGTGTGGGGCCACCCAAGATGGGCGGGTCATGGTGGAGAGGTCTGACAGAATGTGGTCCACTGGAGAAGGGAATGGCAAACCACTTCAATATTCTTGCCTTGAAAACCCCATTGAACAGTATGAAAAGGCAGAATGATAGGATACTGAAAGAGGAACTCCCTAGGTCAGTAGGTCCACAATATGCTACTGGAGATCAGTGGAGAAATAACTCCAGAAAGAAAGAAGGAATAGAGGCAAAGCAAAAAAAAAAAAAAAAAAAACCCAGTTGTGGATGTGACTGGCGATAGAAGCAAGGTCCAATGCTGTAAAGAGCAATATTGCATAGGAACCTGGAATGTCAGGTCTATGAATCAAGGCAAACTGGAAGTGGTCAATCAAGAGATGGCAAAACTGAATGTTGACATTCTAAGAATCAGCGAACTAAAATGGACTGGAATGGGTGAATTTAACTCAGATGACCATTATATCTACTACTGTGGGAAGGAATCCCTTAGAAGAAATGGAGTAGCCATCATGGTCAACAAGAGTCCGAAATGCAGTACTTGGATGCAATCTCAAAAACGACAGAATGATCACTGTTCGTTTCCAAGGCAAATCATTCAAAATCACATTAATCCAAGTCTATGCCCCAACCAGTAATGCTGAAGAAGCTGAAGTTGAATGGTTCTATGAAGACCTACAAGAGCTTTTAGAACTAACACCTAAAAAAGATGTCCTTTTCATTATAGGGGACTGGAATGCAAAAGTAGGAAGTCAAGAAACACCTGGAGTAACAGGCAAATTTGGCCTTGGAATACGGAATGAAGCAGGGCAAAAGGTAATAGAGTTTTGCCAAGAGAATGCACTGGTCATAGCAAACACCCTCTTCCAACAACACAAGAGAAGACTCTACACAGGGACATTACCAGATGGTCAACACTGAAATCACATTGATTATATTCTTTGTAGCAAAAGATGGAGAAGCTCTATAGAGTTAGCACAAAAAAGACCAGTAGCTGCTAACTGTGGCTCTGACCATGAACTGCTTATTGCCAAATTCAGACTTAAATTGAAGAAATTAGGGAAAAAACCACTCAGGTATGACCTAAATCAAATTGCTTATGATTATACAGTGGAAGTGAGAAATACATTTAAGGGCCTAGATCTGATAGATAGAGTGCCTGATGAACTATGGATGGAGGTTCGTGACATTGTACAGGAGACAGGGATCAAGACAATCCCCATGGAAAAGAAATGCAAAAAAGCAAAATGGCTGTTTGGGAAGGCTTTACAAATAGCTGTGAAAAGAAGAAAAGTGAAAAGCAAAGGAGAAAAGGAAAGATATAAGAATCTGAATGCAGACTTCCAAAGAATAGTAAGGAGAGATAAGAAAGCCTTCCTCAGCGATCAATGTAAAGAAATAGAGGAAAACAACAGAATGGGAAAGACTAGAGATCTCTTCAAGAAAATTAGAGATACCAAGGAACATTTCATGCAAAGATGAGCTTGATAAAGGACAGAAATGGTAAGGATCTAACAGAAGCAGACGATATTAAGAAGAGGTGGCAAGAATACACGGGAGAACTGTACAAAAAAGATCTTCATGACCAAGATAATCGTGATAGTGTAATCACTCACCTAGAGCCAGACATCCCGGAATGTGAAGTTAAGTGGGCCTTAGAAAGCATCAGTATGAACAAAGCTAGTGGAGATGATGGAATTTCAGTTGACCTATTTCAAATCCTGAAAAATGATACTGTGAGAGTGCTGCACTCAATATGCCAGCCAATTTGGAAAACTCAGCAGTGGTCACAGGACTGGAAAAGGTTCATTTTCATTCCAATCTCAAAGAAAGGTATTGCCAAAAAATGCTCCAACTATAGCACAATTGCACTCATGTCACATGCTAGTAAAGAAGTGCTCAAAATTCTCTAAGCCAGGCTTCAGCAATACCTAAACTGTGAACTTCCAGATGTTCCAGCTGGTTTTAGAAAAGGCAGAGGAACCAGAGACCAAATTGCCAACATCTGCTGGATCATGGAAAAAGCAAGAGAGTTCCAGAAAAAACATCTATTTCTGCTTTATTGACTATGCCAAAGACTTTGATTATGTGGATCACAATAAACTGTGGAAGATTCTAAAAGAGATGGGAATGCCAGACCACCTGACCTGCCTCTTGAGTAACGTGTAGGCAGGTCAGGAAGCAACAGTTAGAACTGGACATCGAACAACCGACTGGTTCCAAATAGGAAAAGAGTACGTCAAGGCTGTATATTGTCACCCTGCTTATTTAACTTATATGCAGAATACATCATGAGAAATGCTGGGCTGGAAGAAGCACAAGCTGTAATCAAGATTGCCAGGAGAAATATCAATAACCTCAGATATGCAGATGACACCACCCTTATGGCAGAAAATGAAGAGGAACAAAAAAGCGTCTTGATGAAAGTGAAAGTGGAGAGGAAAAGTTGGCTTAAAGCTCAACAGTCAGAAAACTAAGATCATGGCATCTGGTCCCATCACTTCATGGGAAATAGATGGGAAAACCGTAGAAAAAGTGTCAGACTTTATTTTTGGGGCTCCAAAATCACTGCACATGTTGATTGCATCCATGAAATTAAAAGACGCTTACTCCTTGGAAGGAAAGTTATGACCAACCTAGATAGCATATTCAAAAGCAGAGACATTACTTTGCCAACAAAGGTGCGTCTAGTCAAGGCTATGGTTTTTCCATTAGTCATGTATGGATGTGAGAGGTGGACTGTGAAGAAAGCTGAGCGCTGAAGAATTCATGCTTTTGAACTGTGCTGCTGGAGAAGAGTTTTGAGAGTCCCTTGGACTGCAAGGAGATCATACCAGTCCATTCTAAAGGAGATCAGTCCTGGGTATTCTTTGGAAGGAGTGATGCTAAAGCTGAAACTCCAATACTTTGGCCACCTCATGCAAAGAGTTGACTCATTGGAAAAGACTTTGATTCTTGGAGGGATTGGGGGCAGGAGGAGAAGGGGACAACAGAGGGTGAGATGGCTGGATGGCCTCACCGACTTGATGGATGTGAGTTTGTTTGAAATCCAGGAGTTGGCGATGGTCAGGGAGGCCTGGCATGCTGCAATTCATGGGGTCGCAAAGAGTCAGACATGACGAATGACTGATCTGAACATCTGATCTGAACTAGGAACAAAATTAGTCGAGGTGATAGAATTACAGCTGAGATATTCCAAATCCTAGAACATGATGCTGTTAAAGTGCTGGATTCAACATGCCATCAAATTTGGAAATCTCAACAATGGCCACAGGACAAGAAAAAGTCAGTTTTCATTTCAATCCCAAAGACAGGCAATGCCAAAAATGTTCAAATTACTGTACTATTGCACTTATTTCACATGCTAGTAAATGTATGCTCAATGTCCTTCAAGCTAGGCTTCAGGATTACATGAGCTAAGAACTTCCAGATGTACAAACTGAATTTAGAAAAGGCAGAGGAACCAGAGGTCAAATTGCCAGCACCCACTGGATCACAGAAAAAGGAAGGTAATTCCAGAATTACCTTCAATTACAGTTTTCATTGTGTTCTGCTTAACTGACTGTGGTAAACCCTTTAACTGTGTGGATCACAACAAACTCTGGAAAATTCTTCAAGAAATGGGAATACCAGTCCACCTGACCTGCCTCCTGAGAAACCACTATGCATGTCAAAAAGCAACAGTTAGAACTGGATATTGGACAAAAGACTGGTTCAAAATTGGGAAAGGAGTATGTCAAGGCTGTATATTGTCACCTTGCTTATTTATCTTATATGCCGAGTATATCATGTGAAATGCCAGGTTAGATGAATCACAAACTGGAATTAAGATTGTTGGGAGAAATATCAACAGTCTCATGTATGCAGATGACACCACCCTCATGGCCAAAAGCGAAGAGAAACTGAAGAGCCTCTTGATGCTGGTGAAAGAGGAGAGTGAAAAAGCTGTCTTAAAATTCAGCATTCAAAAAACTAAAATCATGGCAACTAGTCTCATCACTTCATGCAAGTAGAAAGGGAATAAAGTGGAAATTGTGACAGGTTTTATTTTCTTGGGCTCCAAAATTGCTGCAGATGATGACTGCAGACATGAAATTAAAAGGCATTTGCTCCTTGGAAGAAAAGCTATGACAGAACTAGACAGTGTATTAAAGAGTGGAGATATCACTTTGCTGATGAAGGTCCATATAGTCAACATTCCAGTAGTCATTCATGTACTATTGAATGTGAGATTTGAACCACAAAGAAGGCTGAGCGTTGAAGAATTGATGCTTTCAAATCGTGGTGCTGGAGAAGACTCTCAAGAGTCCCTTGGACTGCAAGGAGATCAAGCGAGTCAATTTTAAAAGAAATCAACCCTGAATATACATTGGAAAGAGTAATGCTGAAGTTGAAGCTCCAGTACTTTGGCCACCTGACAGGAAGAGCTGACTCATTGGAAAATATCCTGATGCTGGGCAAGACTGAAGTCAGGAGAAGGGGACTAGAGAGGATGAGATGATTGGATGGCATCACCAACTCAATAGACATGAGTTTGAGCAATCCCAGGAAATAGCGAAGGACAGGGAATCCTGGCTTGCTGCTCTTCATGGAGTCACAAAGAGTCCAACATGACTGAATGACTGAACAACAACAAAATATACTGAGGTAAAATTCGTATGATTGACATAAAACTCAGACTTTTAACTGTTTTAAAGTGTAAAATTCATTGCACTCTGTACTTTTACATGTTACACAACCATTGCAACTATCTAGTTCCAAAACAGTTTTGCCACCCCCAAATGGAACTCTTTACTCATGGAGCACTGTTCTCTCATTCTCTTAGGCCATGGAAACCATCAATCTTCTTTCTGTCTCTATAAAATTGTTTTATTTTCTTAAATTTTGTTATTCAAATTTTTTAATTTTCTTATTTTCAGAATTTATGTATTTATTTTGACCACACTGCACCACTTGTGGGATCTATGGATTTTCTTATTATAGGTATTTCACATAAATGAAATTAACCAATGTGTCTTCCAACTTTGTTCCTTTTCAAGATCTGCCTTCTTGCCCTTTACAATTTCATAAAAGTATTCAGATCAACTTTTCAATTTCTGCAACAAAGATCAAGATATTGATAAGGATGGCATTGAATCTGTAGATCAGTTTGGAGAATATTACCATTTTAACTCTGTTAAGTCTTCCAATCCACATAAAAAACAATGTCTTTTCATATATTTAGTTATTTTAGTTCGTCAATTACAGTTTTCATTGTGTAAGTTTTGTACCTCTTAGATTAAATATATTTTAAGTATATTATTCTTTTTGATGATACTGTAAATGAGTTAATATCTTTTTAGAGTGTTCATCTGCAATGTATAAAAATAAAACTAAATTTTGAATACTGATTTATATCCTGCAACTTTGCTGAATTTATTAGCTGTAATGTTTTTTAGTTTATGCATATATGTGGATTCTTTATGGTATTCTGCAAATAGAGATAGTTTTACTTCTTCCTTTCCAATTTGGATAATTTTTATTTGTTTCTTCTTGTCTATATTCTTAGTGCAATATTAAATAACAGTGATCAAAGAAGCAGTCACCCATCCTGGTCTTTTTTGTAATCTTGAGTATTTTTATGAATACTTTTATTCATACTGACAAAGTATTCCTATTTTGTTGAATATTTTTATGATTAAAAGATTGAATTTTGTCCAATGCTTTTATGCATCAGTTAAAGTTATTTTCCTCTTAATTCCATTAATTTGCTATGTTACATAGATTAATTTTTGTATATGGAACTACCCTTGCATTCTTGAGATAAACTCCAATTGATTATTGTAGATAACCTTTTTAATATTCCACAAGATTCTGTTTGCTTGTAATTCTATTGAGGATTTGCAAAATGATATTCATGAGGGATATTGTTTTGTAGTTTACTCATTTTGTGATGCCTTTGGTTTTGATATGAAACCTCATAGAATGAGTTAAGAATAATTTCACTTCTAGTATTTGGAAGAGTTTGAGAAGGATTTGTGATAAATCTTCTTTAAATATTCAGTAGAATTCACCAGTGAGGCCATCTGGCCCTGGGATATTTTTGGTAGGGAGTTTTTTTTATTACTAACTCAAATCTCTTTACTCATTGTTGATCTGTTCAAAGTTTCTATTTCTTCATGAATCAATTTTAGTAGTTTGTGTGATTCTAGAATTTTCTTGTATTTTATGTAAGTTATCTAATTTGTATACAGTTGTTCATAGTATTCTTTTATGCTGCCTCATTGCTTCAGTTGTTATGTCTGATGTTTTGCAACACCATGGGCAGTAGCCCACCAGATTTCTCTGTCCATGAGATTTTCCCAGCAAGAATACTGGAGTGGGTTGCCATGCCCTGCTCCAAGGATCTTCTCAACCCAGGGACTGAACCTGCATCTCTCACATCACAGGTAGATTCTTTAACACTGAGCCACCAAGGAAGCCCAGTATTGTCTTATAATACCTATTGTTTCTGTTAGGTTGATACTAATGTCCCCATTTTCATTTCTGATTTTAATAATAATTTTAATATTTTCTCCTTATAAATCTAGGTAAATGTTAGTCAATTTTGATGATCATTAAAAGAACCAACTTCTGATTCTTTTCTGTAAGTTTTAATCTCTCAAAGTTTTATTTTTTCCCTACTTTTGCTAGCTTTAGGTTTAATTTGCTCTTATTTTTCTAGTTTCTTAAGGTGTAAAGTTGGACTATTAATTTGGAATCTTTCTTCTTTTTAATGTAGATGTTTATGGCTATAAATTTCTCACTGTTTTTTTTCCCTTTGTATCCTATAATTTTGTTATGTTATATTTTCGTTTTCACTTGTCTCTAATTATTTTTCTAAATTCTCCTATAATTTATTCTTTATTCCATTGGTTGGTTAAGAATGTATTGTATACTTATCCACATATTTGTGAATTTTCCAAATTTCCTTTCATTATTCACAAATCTCTGCCTTAGCCTTCACTTCTTGGTTGCACAGAGCCTGAAGGTGAGCCAGTGGTGAGAACTTAGAGTCTGCTCAGGTCATTTTGTGGATATATTCTTCCCTTGTCATTTGTTCAGACTTCTAGAGTCTCCATAATTTGTGGGAGCTTTACAAAGTCTCTATTCTCCAAGTATTTCCTTCCCAAGTCTCTTCTTTCCTAGGCTTTTTGTTATATTTCTTACCCCAACTAATATTTTTTGTGCCAAGCAGAAACATCTAATACATTTGCTTAAAAAATTTTTTTGAAAGACAATGTCTTAGGAGCTACTGCAGTCCTAGGGAAGTTATGAGACAGGCAAAACAAAAGCAAACACTTAAGCCAATCCTTCAGGGAGCCATAAGTAAGATTAAAACATACAATGACAATTCTTTGAGAAGAAAATCCACATTGCTTCCTCTGGTATCAGCAAACCTGCACTTGGAAGTTGTCCAGTCGTTTAAAGCAGTCACCCTGGTGTGTGGAAGATGGTATCAGGGTAAATTAAAATGTCACAGAGCTCTTCCAACAAAATGCAGCAGTATATTTTTTTTCAGTAAGCAGTTCCTTGGTTATTGTAAGTTTAGATTAGATTCCTCAGTTCCAGAAAAGTTGAATCTGACAGTTTTTGTCAGTTTTTCTATTGCTCTTGTGAAGGGTTGGCATTTTAGCCTTCCTTTCTTCAGACATCACTTTTATTACTTTCAATATTTGTCTCTGTATGTTGGAAAACAACATAGACAGCTATGATCTGGAAATATTTAAAATTCTGAATATTTACTGATTATCTTCTCTTCTGTGTTTCAGTCTCTGGTAAAAGGAATGGAGATACACTAATGAGGTTAGCCAATCTTTATTGAGGGCTTACTACAGGTCAGGAATTGTTGTGTGTCTTCACCCAGTCAATATACACAACAATCCTGGAAAATGGCTGCTTTATGCAAATTTCACAGATTATAAAAATAAAGTGCAGTGATGTTGAGTGATTTGCTGCTAGTAAAGATGTGGCATCAAGATATTAATTCAAAAACACTGGCTCCAGAGCTTGCACTCTGGACTACTACACTCTACTACCAAAGCTATAGAGAAATAGTTATCAGTGAAGAATAATAACAATGCGAGTAATAACAATGAGCAATTTATTTTCTGTGTCATAGACATTCAGTAGAATAAAGAGTTCTGGTCTCAAGGAAGAGAATTTATTGATCTGAATCCTCCTTCTTCGTGAGTCTTCATATACTATCTTGGTGAAGTTTAATTACTTTTTGCTTTGCTTTTTCCCTTGTCAATACTTTTGAGATGTACCTAAGGCTAGCACATATTTTTATCTATATTAACTTATTTTGATACATTTCCATTTGGTGGCCAATAATTGCTTTGTTTAGGTGGCCTTTTGAAATCACATTTCTTCCTAATTGGCCCATAATTCTAGGCTGAGACATTTGTGAGTATTGATTTAGTTTTTTTTTTTTTTTTTTTTTCTTGTGCTAATGTCTGGGATAACTTTTACAAAATTAAATAATAATTCCCCAAATTAAAGCGAATTTGATGCCACTCTACTGCCATATATAAGAGTAGATTTGAAATTTCTTTGACAGCAGCTGAAATGAACCCTTAAACTCAGCTACATTAATGTCAAAAGTCTGGAGAAGAACATTAAAACTGCTAAGTGGAAGATTAACTAAAGAATATAACAAATGTCACAGAAAATGAAAGAGGATTTGTGGATTTGGAGAGTTTGATACCATAAGCACAACATAAGAAAATGACATGGTGCTTGAATTGCAAGGCTCTGGGACACAACTGATTTTATTTTTTTTACCCCTTGAAATGAATTGAAGTTGATAGACAAGTTCATGAAAAAAATAACATTCATGAAATACACACGCCAAGTTTCCCTCTGAGATAATAGCCCTGCCATGTTTTTTCCCTGATAAGCAATTTGCTACAGATCATTTGGACAACGCTCTAAAATATTTTGTAGTGTAAACCTTAATTGGGTAAGTCTGAGATATTGTTATTGTTGTATTTTTTTTTATTACAGTTATGTCTTCAAATTCCATTGAAAAAATGTTAGGCTAGGTAAATACTTAATTGCTAAACAAAATTTAAATTCCAACCAAAATAACTCTGCATTAAATTACTCTACAAATGAGGAAAGTCTAAACCATGTTTTCTCAAGACCTGACATGAGATAAGAGGAAGGTCATTAGCACATATAAGCCAAGAGTACATTTGTCTTAATCCATTTGGGCTACTGTAAGAAAAAAAAAATTCCATTGACTGGATAACTTATAAACAAAATAAGTTATTTCTCAGAGTTCTACAGTCTAGGAAGTCGAAGATTGAGTTCAGTTCAGTTCAGTCACTCAGTCGTGTCCGACTTTTGTGACCCCATGAATTGCAGCATGCCAGGCCTCCCTGTCCATCACAAACCGCTGGAGTTCACTCAAACTCATGTGCATCGAGTCTGTGATGCCATCCAACCATCTCATCCTCTGTCATCCCCTTCTCCTCCTGTCCCCAATCCCTCCCAGAATCAAAGTCTTTTCCAATGAGTCAACTCTTTGCATGAGGTGGCCAAAGTATTGGAGTTTCAGCTTTAGCATCACTCCTTCCAATGAACACCCAGGACTGATCTCCTTTAGAATGGACTGGTTGAATCTCCTTGCAGTCCAAGGAAGTCTCAAGAGTCTTCTCCAACACCACAGTTCAAGAGCATCAATTCTTCGGTGCTCGGCTTCCTTCACAGTTCAGCTCTCACTTCCATACATGGCTACTGTAAAAACCATAGCCTTGACTAGACAGACCTTTGTTGGCAAAGTAATGTCTCTGCTTTTGAATATGCTATCTAGGTTGGTCATAACTTTCCTTCCAAGGAGTAAGCGTCTTTTAATTTCATGGATGCAGTCACCATCTGCAATGATTTTGGAACCCCCCAAAATAAGGTCTGACACTATTTCCACTGTTTCCCCATCTACTTCCCATGAAATGATGGGACCAGATGTCATGATCTTCGTTTTCTGAATGTTGAGGTTTAAGCCCACTTTTCCACTCTCCTCTTTCACTTTCATCAAGAGGCTTTTTAGTTCCTCTTCATTTTCTGCCATAAGGGTGGTGTCATCTGCATATCTGAGATTATTGATATTTCTCCCGGCAATCTTGATTCCAGCTTGTGCTTCTTCCAGCCCAACATTTCTCATGATATACTCTGCATATAAGTTAAGTAAGCAGGGTGACAATATACAGCCTTGACATACTCCCTTTCCTATTTGGAACCACTCTGTTGTTCCATGTCCAGTTCTAACTGTTGCTTCCTGATCTGCATACAGGTTTCTCAAGAGGCAGGTCAGGTGGTCTGGTACTCCCATATCTTTCAGAATTTTCCACAGTTTATTGTGATCCACCCAGTCAAAGCCTTTGGCATAGTCAATAAAGCAGAAATAGATGTTTTTTCTGGAATTCTCTTGCTTTTTCCATGATCCAGTGGATGTTGGCAATTTGATCTCTGCCTTTTCTAAAAGGCAATTTCCTCTGCCTTTTTTAAAACCAGCTTGAACTTTAGGAAGTTCACGGTTCACATATTGCTGAAGCCTGGCTTGGAGAATTCTGAGCATTACTTTACTAGTGTGTGAGATGAGTGCAATTGTGTTGTAGTTTGATCTTTCTTTGGCATTGCCTTTCTTTGGGATTGGAATGAAAAGTGACCTTTTCCAGTCCTGTGGCCACTGCTGAGTTTTCCAAATTTGCTGGCATAATAAGTGCAGCACTTTCACAGCATCATCTTTCAGAATTTGAAATAGCTCAACTGGAATTCCATCCCTTCCACTAGCTTTGTTCGTAGTGATGCTTTCTAAGGCCCACTTAACTTCACATTCCAGGATGTCTGGCTCTAGGTGAGTGATCACTTCATTGTGATTTTCTTGGTCATGAAGGTCTTTTTTGTATAGTTCTCTTGTGTATTCTTGCCACCTCTTCTTAATATCTTCTGCTTCTGTTAAGTCCATACCATTTCTGTCCTTTATCGAGCCCATCTTTGCATGAAATGTTCCCTTGGTATCTCTAATTTTCTTACAGAGATCTCTAGTCTTTCCCATTCTGTTGTTTTCCTCTATTTCTTTACATTGATTGCTGAGGAAGGCTTTCTTATCTCTCCTTGCTATCTGTGGAAGTCTGCGTTTATATCTTTCCTTTTGTCCTCTGCTTTTTGCTTCTCTTTTTTCCACAGCTATTTGTAAGGCAGTCTTGGAAGTCCAAGATTAGGATCTTGAAAATTTGTATGGTGTCTCTTGAGGGCCACCTTCATGACTCACAACTGGTGCCTTCTTACAGTACACTCAGATGGTGAAAGAGACTGAGGAGCACTGTGAGATCTATTTTATAAGGCCATTAATTCTATTCATGCAGACATTCCCCACAATGTAATTACTCCCTAAAGGCCCCATCTCTTAGTACAACATCTTTGGGAGTTAGGATTTCAACAAGTGAAATTTGAGAAAACACAGATCCAGAACATGGTAAAATCTATGAGGTGTTTTGAATTTTTATTCTCATCTCAGCTCTTCCTACAAAGCCCTATCCTAAGGCACAGTCATGGGAGCACTCAAACATATACATACATACTTCCCAAACTCATTTGCCCTCAAGGGGCTAACTGATAAAATCAGTCTGTGAGTTAGTAAGGAATTGTCAAGGCATTAGATATCAATTAAGAAGAATATGTTCTCTGATTTTATGTTCCTAGCTTTCAATTCGGGGAAGGCAATGGCACCCCACCCCAGTACTTTTGCCTGGAAAATCCCATGGACGAAGGATCCTGGTAGGCTCCAGTCCATGGGGTCGCTAAGAGTCGGACACGACTGAGCGACTTCACTTTCATTTTTCACTTTCATGCATTGGAGAAGGAAATGGCAACCCACTCCAGTGTTCTTTCCTGGAGAATCCCAGGGATGGGGGAGCCTGGTGACCCGTCTATGGGGTCGCAAAGAGTCAGACACGACTGAAGCGACTTAGCAGCAGCAGCAACAGCTTTCAATTGCATTTTATTTGGATATGTGAAATAAGCATCACATGTAGAATTAAGTAATGAGATTCTTATTTAAAAAATAATTGTAATAAGGGAAGGTTTACTCTTGCAATTAGGGGAGGTGGGCTATTGCAAATGTCTCAGAGATCAGGCAGAAGTTTTCATTTATAGAGAGGGATAAACACGGTTAGACAAATATAATATGGTAGAATGAGAGAAGAAGGTGGCACAGTAATAGAATTAAGCAGGAAATGTCTTTCTTTTGGTTTAAGGTTAGCTTATGCTTGGGTGGGGCACATAAGTTAAGTGTTGTCTTGAATTCCACTGCTGGTTGAGGGTAAAGAAAAATTCATGGGCCTGGGAGAAATCTGATCTAGTCAAGTTAGCAGGTATTTTGTCCACATTTGTCAGTGGCTGCAAAGAGTTCAGCTAATCATTTATAAGACAACAAATGGAAATTTGGTAGATCTGTGAATGGCTTGGCCCTATGTAAAACAAATGGGTCATATGTGACTCTTATTAAGTCATGGAAGGAAAGCTGGTTCTTTTCAGTAACTTCTGGGAACACAAAAGGATCACTGGATTTCTTAATCTTGATGCTTTCCAGGAGAAAAATAAACTTTACTGGGCTCAACTAGAGTTCAACATTGTCAGATATAAGTGAAAAGATAACAAACCAAGCAGTGTGTTGGATAATCAGTCAGTGGGAATACCCCTTGTACCTTATGTACACAGATTCTATATCAAGTCTTCTGATCCCACTACCACTTTCACAGTTTCCCCTTGAGTTAAGTCACTTAACTTCAGAGGTCACTGCCTTGGGACTCCCTGTTTCACTAAAAGCAAGAAGTTGTGTTTATCCTTCCATTTCACTCTTCTACCACTGTAATAATCAAGATTAATACCTGGATCCAACTCATGTTTGATAAATAGCTTTCACATACATTTCTCCTTAGAGACCTAATATTAAGAGAAGAGTGAGAAACCATTTGGTAAGACAATTCAGCAATCAGTAAAACTTAACAAATTTTCATGCTGTGAAGAGCAAGTTATTAACTGAGACCATCTGGGGGTCAGATGTTCAGCCTTCAGTCAGGATTAAAATCTGACAAATTTGTTTAGTGCCTTTGACCACTCAGGCATTATCTTTATATTCTTTAAGCAATACCCCACAACTCCACTTCCCCTTCTTACATCAATTCTGTTAAAATTAACCCCCAGTGACTCAAAGCCCCCCAGAACATATCTTAAGGAAATGTGCTGATAAAGTATATAAAATAACTGGCAGAGCTTAATAGGTGAGCCTCCTGAGACAATTTTTTGTCTCCTGTTTTTGTTATTTTGTTTGTTCCTCACCCCTTCCCACTTCCAGGGACAAGATTAGATGTTTTATGTTACTTAATGGAAAAAATGTAAATCTTTAGCTGGTCTGACCATTTTTGGTGCTTCACACATTACTGAAAGACACCATGCTGATGAAGACCCATTCTGAAAACTTAAAGCATTTATATCAAAGCAATTCTATGAACTTCTGTCCAGGCAGAAGTCCTTCAACTAGATCAGGCCAGGGTGTACAAAGGGCAAACTTTTCAGTAGGCTCTCTGTATTTGAGTTTGGTGGTTACCAGAAGTCAGTGCTCTGGGGAAGTCCTTCCTTCCCACTTTCCCGCAGCTTCCTGTTATTCTGACTTCAATTTTTAATGTTCTCTCACTCAGTAGACATGAGTTTGAGCAGACTTTGGGGGATAGTGAAGGACAGGAAAGCCTGCATGCTGCAGTCCATGGGGTTGCAAAATAGTTGACACAGCTTAGCAACTAAACAACAACAATACTCATACATTTCACTGTGCGTCCCTGAGTATTCGAAGCATTCTCCTGTCATAAGGTCTTTTATTAGTGCTATCCTCTGCCTGGCATGTTCCTTCGTCAGATAGACACTCTACTATTCCATCATCTCCTTGATGTCTTTGTTCAAATGTCTTTTTCTTGGTTAGAACTACCCTGAACACCTTAATTGCAACATGTATCTCTCTGCTCCTACTGCTACCTTCCCAATGTTATCCAAAAACTTGATTTACTTATTGGTGGGTGTTCAGCCAAAAGACCCAACCAAGCCAATGAACTGGAGAAGGAAGGGAAGTATTGCTTGCAGCCAGTAAGGAAAACACCGGGGTTTTTTCCCAAAGCAGTGTCACGTCCACCAGAACAGTAAAATGCAGTGCAGACATGTACATGAAGGGGCTTGAGTAAAGAACTAAGCATAGAATTGGAGCAAAGGTTGACAGTCCAGGTTCCAGTTGATTGAAGTCTTAAGGGTCAGAAAAGGTCAGAATAAACATTTCTTAGGTTCGAGTTAATCTGATGATTGAGTGATCCAGGAGTGTTGACTTTTCAAAACACCTCAAGAACTTGCTTCAAACTAATCTCTATCTTTGAAGTGGAACTTGGAGTCTTTGCAAATGATATATCATTTCAGATATGGTGAAGTTATCTCACTGGCTTGGTAATAGCTGTTTGTTTTTATAATTTCTTTTGTTCCTTTAAATGCATTAACTGCCAAGACCTATTGTGACAAGGATTAGATCACAAAATGGCCTAGGCCAAGCATGTATTCTTTTATGTCAAGAAAGCCATACCTGGCTCTTTTTCAAGGGACCTCCTTACCCTGTATGCTTGCACTCATCTTCCTTACCCTGTTCTACTTGCTGTTGTATAGCAGTTATCATATTCAAACATCCCATCCCAAATAAGCATGCTGTCTTTCTCCACTGGAAAAAGTGGAATTTTGACAATTTTTCTATTGGTATATCTTGGCACCTGAAATCTTGCTCAGCACATATAGTAGGTAATCAATAATTGTGTGCTAAATTGGATCTATATTAATTTAAAAAGATTTTTATCAGTAGATAATAAAATGGCATGTAATATAATTAAACACTATTTTATGATGTAAAACTATTCCTAATATATATGTTCACCCTGAGTATGATCTATTTTCAAATTAACAGCCAATATTACTGTTATTCTTTTGGTGTGAAATAATAATTGAATGTGGTCAGATGAAGAACCTTGCCAGGATTTTGTTTATCCTGAAGGTGGAAACATTTCCTCATGTATTACAAATCATTATTCCATCATTACCAGTTGTCACAAATATTATGTAATTTTCTATTTTAGATGTCTTTCCTGATGATAGGAAAGGTTAAATCATAGATTTTAATAAAATCTCCAATATCTTTATAAACAAAAAAAAAAAGAAAAATGTTTTCTCCCCTTCACCTAGTCAGATATACTTAGTCATGACTCTTATCCCATAAATATATTTTCTCTTCTTGCTCAAGGCAGTCCTTTCTTTTTTTTTTTTTTTTTGCATTTTTTTTTTATTATTATTTTTTTTTTTAATTTTTCTTAACTTTACAATATTGTATTACTTTTACTATACATCGAGATGGATCCGCCACCAGAATACACGTGCTCCCCATCCTGAACCCTCCTCCCTCCCCCCTCCCACACCATCCCTCCAGGTCATCCCAGTGCTCCAGTCCCAGGCATCTGTTATCGGGCATCGTACCTGGACTGACTCGTTTCAGATATGATATTATACATATTTCAATGCTATTCTCCCCAATCGTCCCACCCTCTCCCAGTCCCAGAGTCCAAAAGTCTGTTCTATACATCAGTGTCTCTTTTGCTGTCTCATAAGCAGGGTGATTGTTACCATCTTTCTAAATTCCATATATATGCGTTAGTATACTGTATTTGTGTTTTTCTTTCTGGCTTACTTCACTCTGTATAATAGGCTCCAGTTCCATCCACCATCCTTTCTTATAATATCTTGCTATCATTGAAGACAGCCGACCTAAGTCAGAGGACAAGCTGTGAAGGAGAGGAGACTTGCAACTGTAGAGTTAAGTGGCATGCAAACTCCCACTTTGTTTTCACTACCTTGTAGAGAAGACTGATTATATTTGAAGAAAGGTAGTAAATGATTGCCAGAAGGAAAAGGAAAAAAAAAAATCAATTCCAACCGTCTCTAAGGAGCTGAGTAAATCTGAAAAACAAATGTTCATTCAGGGTTCCCATTCTCAAGAGAGCACATGAGGAGAGTCACAGTCTGTTAATCCCAGAGATACCAATCCTACAGAGTGAAAGATTCAGGAGAACTGTATTTTTAAGAACCTAAAGAAATAACATTCAGAGCAAACAACAAAAATGGATGCTGGCTGTGAACTGTTCATTTGAAAGGAGTCTTGCTACAAATCCAAGGAAGCTCAAAGATAAGGCTAAAAGGAGCAGGGCCTGCACCCACACAGGCTGATAGTAACTACACTGTGTCCTTGCTCACTCATTCCAAAGTCCCAACATAAAAATCAATAGAGAAGCCACCACAGTGATTACAGAATTACTCAAAATGAAATGTAAGAAAGAAGAGTTAGTGGAACTCATTCAGGCTCGAGGGGAAAATGGTCAGTTTTCCGCAATAGATAGGAACTATTTCATGGACAATTAAAAGAAAGATGGTGACTTACTGTCCTTCACTGAACAGAAACAGAAGTAAGCTGAAGGATAAAGCGGGAATGTTAGCAAGAAGGATATTTTGTCTTTTAGAGATTAGTAAATCCTCAGGTTTTCTGATTTAGCAACCATTGTGTACCTCTTTCCTTGGAAAGTAACTTGAACAGTTCCCCCCATGTCCCTGGAATTGAGTGTGAAACCATGAAAATACTCTTTATATAACAGAGGCATTTGTGTTACACAGCACTCCCACCCATCTCCTCCTGCTCTGTTTCTTTCATTGCTTCTAGTAAATGCTGCTGTCTGGCAGCAAGAAATTTCCCTCTACCCTTCTAGCTTTTGCTGCCTGGCCTAAGAATTAAGTTGACATAAGACAGATTAATAGGAGAAAACCACACAAAAGTTTAATAACATAAATACATAGGACAGACCCAAGAGAACATAGCAACTTGAAAAAATGGTTGAAATACTCACCTTGAATACTAACTTCAGCTAAAGACAAAAGAAAATATTGGGAGTATTAGTTTTGAAATCAAGAAAGATCCTGTGGGGCCCTCTGGTATAGAAATTCTTTCCTGTTTGTAGAAAAAAGGCTTCATTCAGCCTCCTTGTGGAGAAGGCAATGGCACCCCACTCCAGTACTCTTGCCTGGAAAAATCCCATGGATGGAGGAGCCTGGTAGGCTGCAGTCCATGGGGTCGCTAAGAGTCAGACACAACTGAGCGACTTCACTTTCACTTTTCACTTTCACGCATTGGAGAAGGAAATGGCAACCCACTCCAGTGTTCTTGCCTGGAGAATCCCAGGGACGGGGGAGCCTGGTGGGCTGCCATCTATGGGGTGGCACAGAGTCGGACACTGAAGCGACTTAGCAGCAGCAGCCTCCTGGACATTCCCTGAGTTCTAAAGGGCAGATTCAAATAGTTGCTAATCAGAAAAATGAGGGAATGCATAAGAAAAGGAAGGGCAATCAAGAAACAATAGGGCAATGATAGGCCAGAGTCCTGGCTCCCTCCTCAAGGGATATACAAAGCATTATCTTTGAATTCTGCTGAAGGAACTAAGGCCTAGCTCCCCCTGTTACCTCACCACCAATTAATCAGAAAAAGTGTGCACACAGTGGAAGATAACAATAATGGAGATTCTGACACCCTCCCCCAAAAGATTAATTGTGAACACTTCCTATTTTTCCCTTTAAAAAAGTTCATGGTCAGCAGAATCTTCAGAGTTTGTAATTGGATATGAGTCCACCTTTTGCCAATTTGCTGGTCTCATGAATAAAGCAATCTTACATTTCAAGCAAAATTTCTCTCTCAGAAAATTGGCTTTTGAGTGGCAAGCAGCCCAACCTGATTGGAAGGCAATTCACCTGTGAATGGAAAAGCAAAGGTTTGCTGGGCCAGGCATTACAATGGGGCTCAAACTGGACTCTGATCTCTAAGACTTGTCCCAACCACACCTAGCCTGTATTCTTTGCCTGTGTCTCTACTGATAGCTATGTTCCTATAATAGTCCCTCTATCTAAATTCTTCAGGCAATTAGTTGGAAAGTCAAAACTTTTTTTCTGAATCTTTTGGGTCTGGATTCTCTTCAGCTTGAAATAATACACTTTCAAAGAGACATTTTCGGATGGCAAATTTTGTTCCCCTGCCTTGCTTTAATTTTTTAATTAATTTTTTTCTATGCTGGGTCTTCATTGCTGCATGTGGGAATTCTCTAGTTGTGGTGAGCAGTGTGTAGGCTTCTCATTGTGGTGGTTTCTCTTGTCGCAGAGCACAGGCTCTCAGGCATGTAGTCTTCTGTAGTTGTGGCACGTGGGCTCAGTTGCCTCACAGCATATGGAATCCTCCTGGCCCAGGGATGATCAAACCCATGTCCTCTGCATTGGTGGGAAGATTCCTATCCACTGGATCACCAAGGCAGTCCCAGCATTACTTTGTGATATGCTACTCTCTAGTTATTTTATTCTCTTATTAAAAAACCTGTTTCCTGAGTACCATTCATGTGCCTAGATGGATAGTGAATATATAGAAGTGAGTAAAAACAGACAGAACTCTGTCATCATGAGGTTTATGCAAGGAGAAGAGGGAATAGAAAAGAAAATAAACATGATTTCTTATAGTAAGCAGTACTATGAAGAAGACCAGCATGCTGATTTAGTGTGTGTGTGTGTGTGTGTGTGTGTGTGTGTGTGTGTGAAATAAGGACTTAGGAAAAGCCTCTCTGAGGAAGTCATTGCTGAGCTGAGACCTGAAGGACAGAACAAACAAGAATAAACTTTATAAAGATACAGAGAACAGAGGAAACTGCATACTCAAAGGCCTGAATGTGACACATTGGCCTGCTATACTGGGCCTCTTCAACACCAGTGCCTGTTGGCTTACTCTTAAAAAAAAAAAAAAAAAAAAACCACATGAATCTTCCAATAAAGAGCATATAAAGCTTTGACATTTTCCCAAATGGCAACCAGTCACCCCAAAGAAAAGTTCAGATTAGGTGGCAGAAATAAATATTTTATCAAGTCAAACATTCAGAGGTCTTTGCTAATCGTATCACACCAGGCCTCACTGGTAGGTCTGGTAGGAAGTGCTGGGGCAGAGATTTGAAGATTTCACTTTTTCATTCTGATTTGAACATAGGATGATAGTTGAATACAATATCAGATGTGTCTAACAGTGGTTAAGAGTCAGCAGTCTGGAGCCAGATTGCCTGAATTTGGATCCTGGCTCTTTCATTTACCATCTCTGTGACTCTGAATGGATTACTTAAAACCACTCTGAGTTTTAATGCCCTCATCTGTAAATCATAGATAATGAGTATTCACTTCAGAGAATAGTTATAATGATTAATTGCATTCATATTTGTAAAGCACATAGAACAATACCTGACACCTTCTATTAAATAAATGTTGGCTAAATAAAATTAACTAATTACTATGGATAACGTGGCGATGGCACCCCACTCCAGTACTCTTGCCTGGAAAATCCCACAGACGGAGGAGCCTGGTAGGCTGCAGTCCATGGGGTCGCTAAGAGTCAGACACGACTGAGTGACTTCACTTTCACTTTTCACTTTCATGCATTGGAGAAGAAAATGGCAACCCACTCTGGTGTTCTTGCCTGGGGAATCCCAGGGACGGGGGAGCCTGGTGGGCTGTGGTCTATGGGGTGGCACAGAGTCGGACACGACTGAAGTGACTTAGCAGCAGCAGCAGCAGTATGGATAAACTGAGCTAAATGCTGACCTAAACTGTAAGAATTTCTTCTTAATACTTACTGAAGAAGAATCATTCTATACATTGTGGATATGCATCAATACAAATTTACAATTCCTTATGAGTTGAATGAAAATTTCCTTTTTGGATTATCCAAAAAGGGTGTATGCATGCTAAGTTGCTCAGTGGTGTGTGACTCTTCGGGACACTATGGGCTATAGCCCATCAGGCTCTGCTGTCCATGGAATTTTCCAGACAAGAACACAAGTGTAGGTTGCTATTTCCTCCTCCAGGGAATCTTCCCGACCTATGGATTGAACCCGAGTCTCCTGCATCTCCTACATTGCAGGTGGATTCTTTACCTGCTGAGCCATTGGGGAATCTCATCCAAGAAAGGTATGCTAAGTAAATTGTTAATATAAAGAACTTTGTCGTGTATGTTTTAGTTTCTTAAGGGATTACATTTTTTCTGCAAGCATTTTAGCAGTATCTCTTTGTAAATGAATATTTGAAGTACTAATTATTACTCTCAATTTTTCATTTAATAATTTCATTTAATTAGATAATAATATATAAAATGTTACTTTATAATAATTCATACCTGGAAATATCATGCAAATATACTTAAAACATGCATATAATTTAATAAGTCAGTCTAACTTGATTTCCTCCAGTGTTTATTCCCTTCTCTTTTCTTGTCTTATATGTAATAAAATGGTAGGCAAGATATACCTCAGGTAGGCAATTTCCAAAATGGTATGTTTTCTAAATAAAAATTAGACCTTCAAATTCTCTTCTTCCTTCCAACCCAATCCTACACAAAACATAAGGATTATAGAATAAGCAAGTACTGAGAAGTACTGTACCTAACCTATGCTTCATGCAACTCTCAAACTTTGTGTTGTTGTCCAACACTAATGCTGTGGTATCAGTGCCATGTATCAGAGTACATCCAAATATCTTGCCATGTGTTGTATACCATATCCCACCTAGTTGCTTCAGTCATGTCAAACTCTTTGTGACCCCATAGACTGTAGTCTGCCAGGCTCCTCTATCCATGGGATTCTCCAGGCAAGAATACTAGAGTGTGTTGCCATTTCCTTCTCCTGGGGATCTTGCCAACCCAGGGATTGAACCTGGGTCTCCTGGGTCTCCTGCATTTGTAGGTGGGTTCTTTACCACTAGTGCCACTTGGAAGTCCTTTTTTTTTTCCCTCCAGAAATAAGAAGCTGACACCTAGCAGCACTGGTATACAGAGTGGCCACATTGTTCTTTGGGCTTCCCCAGTGGTTCAGATGGTAAAGAATCTGTGTGCAGTGCAGGAGACCTGGGTTCAATCCCTGGGTTGGGAAGATCCCTTGGAGAAAGGATAGGCTACCCACTCTAGTATGCTTGCCTGGAGAATCCCACAGACAGAGGAGCCTAGTGAGGAGGGGCTACAGTCCATGGGTTTGCAAGAGTTGGACATGACTTAGTGACTAAACCACCACTACTCTTTTCTTTATCTAGTATCATTAACAATTGATTTGTAGATATTTATACAATTACTTTTCTTTCTCTGTTTCTCAAATGATATCTCTACAAAGCAATACCATGGGAATTCAGCAGGTCTCAAATTATAATCCCTAATATTTGCTTTTGTAAGCAATCCATTGTATATAACTTACTATGAAGTCAGTACCAAACTGTACATGTAAATTTTGCTCATGTGCCCTATGTAGTAATGTGCTGACACTTCTGTTCCTGTTTATTCACTGTATTATGGTTGCAATCTATCCTGCATCTTATATCAAACCCCCCACCATGTGTGGGCCTCCAGGGCTGGTGACATGTGTCAGCACTTAAGGGTTTGCAACTCCTCAAAGAAGTGTCTCCACACTGAGTCATCTGCCTACTTCAAACCCTCAAAATACATCCAGATTTTCCCCCAAATTCTTGTTAAATTAAAACAAGACAAAAAACTGCTTGTCAATTGGTATTAATCACATACATCTAAAGACACTAAATGCAAAAGATACCTTGTGTTATATGGGAACCATGGATATAGACACTGTGATCTGAGTAATTTCTCATGCAAAATAATTCCCACTGGCATTATCTATAGGGAACTAATGCTTCAGGTCTTGACTCTCATCTGTGAAGTTGCCTACACACCACTTTTGGCTGGCAGACCTGGAACCAGATTGGTGCAGAGTTGAAAAACCTTTCTAGTCCATGTTGTAATTTTTGCACAGGTTTGTTTTCAGTGCTAGTCAATTCATACTAACACCATTAAACTCCAAACATATTTATTGGGTCTCTGTTACATTTCAAGCGTTTAGCTGTGCATAATGATGAGCAAGTCATGGTACCTGCATTCCACAAGTTCCATGGATAGCAGAGATGATAAGTGGGTAGATAGTCATTCACAGTATAGAGCAGCATTTGCTAAGTTATGGAAGCTTAGAAAGCAAATAACTTCCTCAAGGCAAAGTCAGAGAGGGTGGGGGAGGAGATAGGAGGGGTCACAATGGCATTTCCTCAAAGCATGAGGCTAAATTAGTCTAAAAGTTTCTTCCCGGTTCTCTTTCTGTGCTTCTCACTCCAAATGTGAACTGTAATCACTGTTGACTCCCCAGTCAACAGTTTTCATATATTAATACTGGAAGTCTAGTATTAAAGCCCTAGGAGAATAGTAGTGCTTAACAGTAATTGAGAAGTGGGATGAGCGTGATGACTTCAGAACAAGTGTGCAACACTTAGCCTCTCTCCTATTAAACCTCAGCTAGGTTGGAAAGAAGAGAAAAGAGAAAGGTAATTAAGGAATTCCAATTTGATAAGTTTTGGGGACGTCAGAATAAAGGAGATCATTTGGAAGCCAAAGAGGTATGAGACAACGAGATGTAGATTAGAAGACAATTATGCTGTTCAGTAATGGAAGAATGACAAGGGAAGGGGAAAGGAATGCAGCATGAGGAATCATAATAAGAAAGAAGAGAGTGGAGCAATGCATCTCCAAAGCAGCTGATAAGCCACCATTTATGTGAATCCTTAGGAAGTACACTTACTATTCTGCCACATTATACCGAGGCATTTTTCCCAGGTTGTTTCTAAAACAGACTCCATAATATTTTAAACATACCAGATGGCATGTGTTTCAGCATCCCCAAATTATTGATAATTATAGAAGGCACTCCACTCCAGTGCTCTTGCCTGGAAAATCCCATGGATGGAGGAGCCTGGTGGGCTGCAGTCCATGGGGTCGCTAGGAGTCGGACACGACTGAGCAACTTCATTTTCACTTTTCACTTTCATGCATTGGAGAAGGAAATGGCAACCCACTCCAGTGTTCTTGCCTGGAGAATCCCAGGGACGGGGGAGCCTGGTGGGCTGCCGTCTATGGGGTCGCACAGAGTCGGACATGATTGAAGTAACTTAGCAGCAGCAGCATAATCCACAGATATGTTCTTATTAATTTGATAAAACTCTTTCAATGTGATGAAAAATAAAGTGTCCCTCAGTAATTTACCTCAGATGCCATATTTACTCATACACAGGACCTATGTATTCTGCTATCCCACATTAGAGACATCCCCGATTAGGTGTCCCTTTCTGCCTTATAATTTGCCTCAGTCCTCTAGGCCTGCATTAACACCACCCTTCTGCTGTATTATGCAGGCCTAACTCATAGTCACTTCTTAGGTTCTGAATTGAATGCCATTTCCTCTGATAGGCTTTCTCTGCCCCTAAAATGTAGGTCAGACACTCCTCTAATAGGCTATCCTAACACTATAATTTTCTTTTATAACACTACAAGTGTAATTATAAAATAATTTGTTATTGTTTAATGTCTGTTCCTTCCACCCCTTTCCTAATTAGAAGGTAGCATCTATAAAAGTGGGAGTCACCTTATTCCTAGGCATTGTCAGAAATTACAACACATAGTATGTAGTTATTAAATCTTTGCTAAGTGAATAGGTATTCAATTTAAATGAAATGATTAGGCTCAGGAGAAGATGGAATATCTTGCATTTGGCATCTTGGAGACTGCGGACAGCCAGGTGGGCTGGGCCTTACAAACTTAGGAGGAGCGGGAAAGCCAGGAATCAGATTGTATACACTTCCACCACGAGAATGCATGACGCCTCTGGGAAGCAATGTCTCGGGCACAAACAGTTGAAGGGTTGGATTATGATCTACAAGACATTCTAGAACTAACAACTGAAAAAGATGTCATTTTTATCATAGGGAACTGGAATGCTAAAGTAAAAGGCAAGAGATACCTGGAGTAATAGGCAGGTTTGGCCTTGGAGTACAAAATGAAGCAGGCAAAGGCTAATAGAGTTTTGCCAAGTGAATGAACTGGTCATAGCAAACACCCTCTTCCAGCAACACAAGAGAAGGCTCTTCACATGGACATCACCAGATAGTCAATACCAAAATCAGATTATTTCCTTTGCAGCCAAAGATGGAAAAGTTCTATATAGTCAGCAAAAACAAGACCTGGAGCTGACTGTGGTGTAGATCATGAACTCCTTGTTGCCAACTTCAGACTTAAATTGAAGAAAGAAGGGAAAAACCACTAGAACATTCAGGTATGACCTAAATCAAATCCCTTATGATTATACAGGGGAAGTGTCAAATAGATTCATAGGATTAGATCTGATAGAGAGAGTGTCTGAAGAGCTATGGACAAAGGTTCATTAAAATGTACAGGAGTCGGTGATCAAAATCATCCCCAAGAAAAAGAAATGCAAAAAGGCAAAAGGGTTGCCTGAGGAGTCCTTACAAATCCTTGGAAATGAAGAGAAAAAGGAAAAGGAAAAAAGGAAAGATATATCCATCTGAATGCAGAGTTCCAAAGAATAGCAGGGAGAGGTAAGACAGCTTTCCTAAGTGATCAATGCAAAGAAATAGAGGAAAATAATAGAATGGGAAAGAATAGAGATCTCTTCAAGAAAATCAGAAATACCAAGGGAACATTTCATGCAAAGATGGGCACAATAAAGGACATAAACGGTTTGGACCTAACAAAAGCAGAACATATTAAGAAGAGGTGGCAAGAATACACAGAAGAACTGTACAAAAAAAAAATCTTAATGAAAACCATAATGGTGTGATCACTCACCTAGAGCCAGACGTCCTGGAGTGTGAAGTCAAGTGGGCCTCAGAAAATATCACTATGAACAAAGCTAGTGGAGGTGACAGAATTCCAGCTTAGATATTTCAAATCATAAAAATTGATGCTGTTAAAGTGCTGCACTCAATATGCTAGAAAATTTAGAAAACTCAAGAGTGGCCACAGGACTGGAAAAATTCAGTTTTCATTCCAATCCAAAGGAAAGGTAATGTAAAAGAATGTTCAAATTACCACACAATTGCACTCATCTCACATGTTAGCAAAGTAATGCTCAAAGTTCTCCAAACTATGCTTCAACAGTAGGTGAGCTAAGAAATTCCAGATGTTCAAGCTGGATATAGAAAAGGCAGAGAAACAAGAGATCAAATTGCCAACATCTGTTGGATCATAGTAAAAGTAAGAATTCCAGAAAAACATCTGTTTTATTGACTACACTAAAGCCTTTGACTCTGTGGATATCAAAAAACTGTGGAAAATTCTTAAAGAGATATGAATATCAGGCCACCTTACCTGCCTCCTGAGAAATCTGTATGCAGGTCAAGAAGCAATAGTTAGAACTGGACATGAAACAATGGAGTGGTTCCAAATTGAGAAAGGAGTACATCAAAGTTGTATACTGTCATCCTGCTTATTTAACATATTCAGAGTACATCATGTGAAATGCCAGGCTGGAGGAAGCACAAGATGGAATGAAGATTTCTGGGAGAAATATCAATAATCTCAGATATGCAAATGACACCAATCCCTATGGAAGAACTTGATAAAGTGAAAGATGATAGTGAAAAAGCTGGCTTAAAGCTCAACATTCAAAAAACAAAGATCATGGCTTCCAGTTCCATCACTTCATGACAAATAGATGGGGGAAACAATGGAAAGAGTGACAGCCTTTATTTTCTTGGGCTCCAAATCACTGAGGGTGGTGGCTGCAGTCATGAAATTAGAAAACACTTGCTCCTTGGAAGAAAAGCTATGACAAACCTAGACAGCACATTAAAAAGCAGAGACATCACTTTGCTGGCAAAGGTCTGTCTAGTCAAAGTTATGTTTTTTCCAATAGTTATGTATGGATGTGAGAGTTGGACTATAAAGAAAGCTGAGTGCCAAAGAATTGATGCTTTTGAACTGGGGTGTTGGAGAAAACTCTTGAGAGTCCCTCTGACTGCGAGGAGATCCAACCAGTCAATCCTAAAGGAAATTAGTCCCGAACACTAATTGGAAGGACTGATGCTGAAGTTGAAGCTCCAATACTTTGGCCACCTCATGCAAAGAACTGACTTATTAGAAAAGACCCCGATGCTAGGAAAGATTGAAGGCAGGAGGAGAAGAGGACAACAGAGGATGAGATGGTTGGATGGCAAAACTGACTAGATGGACATGAGTTTGAGCAAGCTCCAGGAGTTGATGATGGACAGGGAAGGCTGGTGTGCTGCAGTCTATGGTGTTGCAAAGAGTCAGACATGACTGAGTGACTGAACTGAACTGATATATGGAGTTACCCAAAGATCCTGATACACAGTTGCTTGATGATATATGCTTTCATTTAGGACAGACCCCTTTTTGATATGGCCAAGATTCACTTCTGATTACTTATTTGTTTATTCCATACTGCACAATCTATAGGATCTCAGTTCCCCAATCAGCAATTAAACCCATGCCATAGCTGTGAGAATACCAAATCCTAACCACTAGACCACTGGTCAAATGCCACTCTTACCAATCCTTGGCATTTCCCTTTTGCTTCAGTGAAGATGAAATCAAATTTCCTAATGCATTTTGTGCATATTTGGTGTAACTGATACTACTACATTGAACATAATATGCATTGGCTCATTAAATTTTCTATCTACTAAGAGTTAAACTGAAAATTACTTTTGTCTCACCACCTTTACATTTTTAAAAAAATGTTATATGATATCAGAAAACTTAGATCCCCAATTCAGACTGTAAATCAACATGGATTTCATATAAAATAAAAAAGTTAAAATTAAGAAAAAAATAAGTAATGGAATATGCTAGCTAAAGATGACTTTCTAAGTATGAAAATTCATTATGCACAAAACATCACAGTATAAATTTCAAATCATTTCAAAAGTAAGAATGTATTTTCTATCAAAAGGAGATAGATAATTACATATGATTGGAAATAGTTGATTTATTTATTATAGAAAAATTCTTAAAAACAATAATTAACACTAACATAAGAGGAAGAAGTGACAGATGATGGAATTAATTTACAATGAATGTAAATAAATGACTTGAACATGAAATCATGTGTAACTCACTTGACTGCATCATGTGTAATCAAATGAATGTAAATTAAGGCAACAGAGTAATATTTTTGCTGGAAAATTATTGTTAAAATAAATTATATTATAAACATATACTATTTATGGGTGTTCAGGGAAACAAGAATTCTATTACCTACTGATGTGGTAGATTTATACCAATACAAATCTTTTATTCAGAAAAATTAAGTATTCAATGTAAGAACTACTAGACTAAAATCTCACATATTGCTGGTGGGAACGTAAAATGTGCAGTTACCCTGAAAAGCAGTATGGCAGTTCCTCAAAAGGTTAAATGTAAAATGTTACCATATAACCAGGTAAGTCCAATCCTAATTTTATACCTAAGAGAAATGGAAAAATCATGTCCATTCCAAATCTTGTTACATGAATGTTCATAGCAATATTAGTCATAGTAACCAAAAAGTGGAAGCAACTTAAATGTCCATAAATTGATTAATGGATAAATAAGAAATGGTATATTCCTACAATGGAATGTATGTCTAATTATGGCATATCACTGATCCAAGGTCAAGACTCTCAGTTTTTAACCTAAAAGGTTAATGCTGTTTTAGCTTCTTAATGACTTTATAATAAAATATATCAATAAAAGCAAATGAAGTACTGAAAAATACACAAGGATGATCCTTGAAACATGCTTAAGAAAGAAGCCAGTCACAAAAGACCATATATTGTATGACCATTTATATTAAATGTTCACTTTGTGTGTGTTCTCAGTCGCTTCAGTTCTTGTCTGACTCTTTGTGACCCCATGAAAAGCAGCCCACCAGGTTCTTCTGTGCATGGAATTCTTCAAGCAAGAATACTGGAGTGAGTTGCCATGCCCTCCTCCAGGGGATCTTCCTGACCTACCACTAGGGTTTTTCCTCCTGCATTGCAGGTGGATTCTTTTATCCACTGAGCCACCTGGGAAGGTCTTTAGGCAAATATATTGGGGGCAAGAGGAGAAGGGGACGACAGAGGATGAGATGGCTGGATGGCATCACTGACTCGATGGATGTGAGTCTCAGTGAACTCCGGAAGTTGGTGATGGACAGGGAGGCCTGGGGTGCTGTGATTCATGGGGTCGCAAAGAGTCAGACACGACTGAGTGACTGATCTGATCTGATCTGATCTGATAGAGACACAAAATAGTGGCTTCCCAGTACTGACCTAGGACTTCCCTGCTGGCTCAGTGGTAAAGAATCTGCCTGCCATTGCAGATGTGAGTTCAATCCCTGGGTCAGGAAGATCTGCTGGAGTAGGATATGGCCACCCACCCCAGTATTCTTGCCTGGAGAACTCCATGAACAGAGGAGCCTGGTGGGATACAGTCCATGGGGTTGCAAAAGGGTCAGACACAACATAGTGATTAAACAGCAACAACAGTATTGAGATGGTGGGTAGTGTTTAAAGGAATTGTGGGGAGGGTGACTATTAAAAGGTATGTGCTTTATTTTGGGGACAATGGACATTTTCTAAATTTGATTATGGTTTTCAATGCACAAATCTGAGTACTAAACTATTAAATTATATAATTTAAATGGTAGAGTTTTATTGTACTTTAGTTCAGTCACTCAGTCATGTCTGACTTTTTGCAACTGCATAGACTGCAGCGTGGCAGGCTTCCCTGTCCATCACCAACTCTCAGAGCTTGCTCAGACTCATTTCTATCAAGCAAGTGATGCAATCCAATCATCTCATCCTCTGCTGTCCCCTTTACCTCCTGCCTTCAGTCTTTCCCAGCATCATTGTCTTTTCTAATGATTCAGTTCCTCGCATAAGTTGGCAAAAGTATCAGAGCTTCAACTTCAACAACAGTCCTTCCAATGAATATTCAGGACTGATTTCCTTTAGGATTGACTGGTTGGAGCTCTTTGCAGTCCAAGAGACTCTCAAGAGTCTTCTCCAACAACACAGTTCAAAAGCATCAATTCTTCAGTGCTCAGCTTTATGGTCTAACTCTCACATCCATACATGACTACTGGAAAAACCATAGCTTTGACTAGATGGACTTTTGTTGGCAAAGTACTATCTTTGCTTTTTAATATGCTATCTAGGTTTTTCATAGCTTTTCTGCCAAGGAGAAAGTGTCTTTTAATTTCATGTCTGCAGTCACCATCTGCAGTGATTGTGGAGCCCAAGAAAATAAAGTTTGTCACTGTTTTCATTGTTTCCCCATCTATTTGCCATGAAGTGATGGGAATTGATGCCATGATCTTAGTTTTTTGAATGTTGAGTTTTATGGCAACTTTTTCACTCTCCTCTTTCATTTTCATCAAGGAGGTTCTGCCATACGGGTGGGTGTCATATGCGTATCTGAGGTTACTGATATTTCTCCTGGCAATCTTGATTCCAGATTGTGCCTGGCATTTCACATGATGTAACAAATGTCCATCTAGTCAAGGCCATGGTTTTTCCAGTAGTCATGTATGGATGTGAGAGTTGGACTATAAAGAAAGCTAAGCGCCAAAAAATTGATACTTTTGAACTGTGATGTTGGAGAAGACTCTTGAGAGTCCCTTGGACTGCAAAGAGATCCAACCAGTCCATCCTAAAGGAGATCAATCCTGAGTGTTCATTGGAAGGACTGATGTTGAAGCTGAAACTCCAATACTTTGGCCACCTGATGCGAAGAACTGATTCATTTGAAAAGACCCTGATGCTGGGAAAGATTGAAGGCCAGAGGAGAAGGGGACAACAGAGGATGAGATAGTTGCATGGCATCACCGACTCAATGGACATGAGTTTGAGTAAACTCTGGGATTTCATGATGGATAGGGAGTCCTGGTGTGCTGCAGTCCATGGTGTTGCAAAGAGTCAGACACAACTGACTGACTGAACTGAATTCTACATATAAATTAAATAAGCAGGGTGACAATATATACTGTATGTTAATCATATATAATTTTGTTATAAAATAAATAATACAAAATTATAATTATAACTATAAATCCTCAAATTAAAAAATCTAAAACCTCAAGCAGAATGAACATAAGAAAAAACACACTAATTTACCTCATGATCAAAATCAATGCAAGAAACAGTAGAAAGGGAAAAAAGGAAGAGACTCATGGATTTACTAATAAAGTAAGATTCACCTATATGATATCTATAAGAAACTAAAGTTAAATAAAAGAAACAATATTAACTCCTCCCCCTAAAAGTTAATAATACAAAATTTAAAAAAAAAAAACTCTCCCAAGGCAGGAAGGAAAAAAAGCTGCTAGACCAAAGGTGTCCGTTTGAATGAAGCTTAAAGCCAGTATATTTTATAATATAGAAATATTTGCTCATTCACTCAACAAATACATGTTGAAGGGCTACACAGAGCCCATATTTTATCAAGGAAGCTAGACATTCACTATATGTGTAAAACGATTGAAGACTGTAAATGTGATATTTATTTATATAAAGTAAGCATCATATTATTTGAACATGATCATTTAATATTGGTGCTGGGCATATAACAGTAATCAAAATAAATAATCTATGCCATCATGAAATTACAGGCTAGTGGAAAAAAAAAAGAATATAATAAATCAATTAGTAAAATGTATAGTATATGTCATTGCATACTTCTATTTTGAAAAACAAAGTGGGATAAGAAATACTGATCTTTGTCTAAAATACAAAAGGGCTTTCCTGAGGTGCAAAACTTTAAGGAAGTGAGGCAACTAGCCATGAAGATATCTAGTGGCAGAGTTCCAGGTAATATTCCAATAGAAGAAAGTGCTAGTGCAAAGATCCTGAGAAAGAAGTATGGCAGATCAATTAGGAAAATCCCAAGAACGTCAGTGGAGCTGGACCAGAAAGTATGAGGAGAGATTGTATTAGAATTTTGAGGTCAGAGAGCTAACAAGTAAATAGGGAGAAGATTTTGTAGTGTCTAGACTACTACAATAATTTAATTTTACTCTAATTGAGATGTGAAGCTATTGGTTCACTGGATTGTTTTCAGCAGAGGGATATGAACTGTATTACGATCATTCTGGTTACCCTGTTGAGAACAGACTCTTTGGGGGGAGTGCAAGGAACAACCAGGAAGATCTGTTTGGAGACTGTTGCAGCAACCCAGTAGGGAGATGGTGGTGGCTTGTATTTTTTGTAGCAATTCATGTGGATTAAGGATATAGTTTGAAGATGGAGCCAACATCATGTACTAGGTTGTGATAAAAAAAAAAAGCAATAATTAATCTAAATTTGGGCTGAGGCAACTAGAAAAATGAAGTTGACAATTACTGATATAGAGAAATCTGTGGCAGTCGTGTGTTTTATTGGAAAGGCAGGAGTTTGGTTTGGGACATGTTGATTTTCAATTGCTTGTGAGACTTATAAGTGATAAGGTGTAGCAGGAAGCAGTGAAGAATATAATTCTGGAGGACACTGGAAGTTCTGAGCTGAGTATATGTGTCTGGGAATTATCAATGTATAATGCCCTGTGCTTAGTTGCTCAGTTATGTCCGACTCTTTGTGACCCCATGGACTGCAGCCCACCGGGCTCCTTTGTCCATAAGGATTCTCCAGGCAAGAATACTGGAGTGGATTGCCATGCCATCCCCTCCTCCAGGGGATCTTCCCAACCCAGGGATTGAACCCAGGTCTCCCACATTGCAGGCAGATTCTTTACTGTCTGAGCCACCAGTGAATCCCATGAATACTGGAGTGGGTAGAAATGATACTTAAATCCATACCATCCAATGATTTTTCACCAAGGGAAACAAAAAGTTTTGAGGACTATGCTGCTTGGCTAACAGATTAAAAAATAAGGAGGAACAGCTGAAGAAAATAAGAAAGAATCATAGAACATTCACAAGAGTGTTTGGAATAATTAGGGCAGATTTAATTATATCATTTAATTTATTTGCTTTGTTATAGTCAAGAAAACTTTGAAGCAATCAAGATGTCCAACAACAGCAAATTCTGGTGGATCAATATACTAGAATACAATGCAATTATAAAATGTTAATGGTGACATGTTTTGCTAACATGTGTAAAGGCTTATTGCATACTATTGAAAGGGGAAAAAAAGTATTTAGGGTAATTAGATTATGAGCTATGTAGAGTGATGTAGTTCTGAGGAAATGATGGACCATCTTGAATATTAGGTTAAGGAGTTTAGGAAAGATAACACTTAATACAACAGCCATTCAAGGTAAACACTATTATCATTTTTTATGATAACCCACTTGAGGTTTGGAGATCTCCTAAAGTATTCTCACTAATTCTTTAGCCTTGTTGACAAATTCAGAGGTGTTCAGAGTGTTAAAAGTAAGAATGTGACCTCAGGTTGAACTTATGGCTGATAGATATTGCTCAAGCCCTATATCATAGTTCTTGGCAAATATCACATACACAGATTATTTTATCACAGACCCCCATCCAAGTTAAGACTGTCACCAGCAAGATAGGGTCAATCATTACACCACTTGACCCTGACTCAACTCTTGAATTCTTGGAGAATAGTGAGTGGGAAGGAGTTTCATCCTTGGGGATTCTAGCTCATGTCAAGGTTCAGAAGAAGTAGCTGATGACTGAGGGAGCATGAAGATAATTCTCATTTTCTCTTGGATAGCTCAAGGAGCTCTGCGATAACTGACACTGGACTGGTTTTATTGTCTTCCACCAGACCTAAAACAGAACAAAAAATCCCTAACAGAGTATAAGCTCCATGATGGTAGTAAAGTTTGTTATTTTGCCCATAATTCTATTCCCTTATCTAAAACAGTATCTATAACCCAGAAAACTTTTAGTAACTATTTGGTGAATGCATTCATATCTGTGGGAATCTGAAACAAGACCAAGGACCACATAGTGTTGGTTCTTCTAGGTCAGTAGTTCTCAGTTCTAGCTGAACAATAAAATCGGAGACCATTTTAAAAACACAGCTGCCTTGGGAACACCCTCCAGAGATTCCAATGTAGTTACAAAAGGGTAGGCTCCATGCCTCAGGAAGACTTCAATATATATTCAGAATTGAGGACAAATGCTTTAAGCAGCCACAGTGCACTAGGGCTGATCAAAGGACTGAGATGCCAATTTTAGTCCTTAGGACTTGGGTGGCCTTTTTATGGAATTGGGGTCTGTCACCTCCTCAAGGTTCTGGTCTGAGGCAGCTGTTAGTGTTTTTGTCTCAGAAGTCTAGGTAAGGCTCATTCCAAAGGGCTAGAAGAAAACAATAATTCCAGTTGGCAATTTATGTACTTGAGAAGATTTGAGGGGTTTTGAGAGTACAGTGATGTGAACTTGAGACTGGCATCGCCACGATAGGGTCAATCAAAACACCAGTTGACCCCAACTCAGTGAAGACCAGCATGACAACCAATGAAGACCAGCATGACAATGTGATCTGCCTCCCTCATTGGGAGAGAAGGGATTCAGAAAAAGAGAGGCAAAAGGGTCTGATATCTCTATTGTTTAAACATTGACATTTCCTTTGCTGAAAATAGGAAAACACTCCAGTCAGTACTTTTGCCTGGAAAATCCCATGGACGGAGGAGCCTGGTGGGCTGCAGTCCATGGGGTCGCTAGAGTCGGACACGACTGAGCAACTTCACTTTCACTTTTCACTTTCATGCATTGGAGAAGGAAATTGCAACCCACTCCAGTGTTCTTGCCTGGAGAACCCCGGGGATGGGGAAGCCTGGTGGGCTGCCGTCTGTGGGGTCGCACAGAGTCGAACACGACTGAAGCGACTTAGCAGCAGCAGCAGCATGCATTCTTTTCATACCACCTAATTTATTATGATTATAGGATTCAGTAATAGTACATATAATCACAAATATCTTCTGATTTAAAAATGCTCCAGAATGTTACACACATAAATTATGTTACAATTTAAAGGGATGTAAGTCACATTCCTACTCATACATTTCAGAGAAGATATATTATCTGACAAAATTAAGATCAATTCTGAAAGGAAATCTTGCAAAAATCATTGCTAACAATGACTAATTTTCCCCCTTTAATTCCTGAAAAAGAATATCATAGACTCAGTCTACCCATAAACAATATAGCAGTTTATTTTGCTTTTTCCAACTTCAGGAATTAGAAAGAAAATGCCTCTGGGTTCTTTGATTATGGATTATTCCTTTAGAATGCCCTCTCTAGAAGTATTCATGACAAGAAGGTTATTGTGAAGTGACATTTTTTGTCCTTTGAAGTAAGGCTATAACAGTGAAAATAACTTATGAAACCTTATGGGAATCTTACTCATGGTGACAAGATGAGTATATTCAGAGGTAGAAAAATCATTGAGCTATCCTTTTTAAACAAACACACAAGATAAAACAAACTTCTATGTTGAGGTAAGACAGACATATGCTATTTGTTTTGCTCAACTGGTCATCTCTAACTACAGTTTTTAAAAATGAGATCTTCAGGCACTTCTGTATATATGCAACTTGAAGTCCATAGGCCCGCTTTTTCTAAATATAATTTGAGACAGTTTTAGCCAATATCAGCTAATTATATTTGCCCAATAACATTGACCTGAAAGACTTCAGGTTAAAGATGATTATTTAATCCAAAGATGCAGCAGGAAGATGCCATTTATTTGAATTTCATTTGTAGTCTGCAATACATTATATAAAATGAGAACAACTATTCTTAATGATATTAATTAGATCAGCAAAGATCAAAATATTACTTGAATAAACATAGAAGAGAGCTATGCATCTGTCTCATGCTGTATCTGCACAAAACATTACATAAGAAGTTGGGTAATTTGTATCAGAAAGCATTGGTGACTTTCATTCTTGGCTACTTAGGAACTGGCAGATATCCTAGGCAAATGACAAGCTGTTATTTTTAGGAAACTGTGACTTCCCAGAGCATTAGTATGAGGCAAATTTAGAGCTTACATATGCCAAAGGAAAAAATTAGTCCCATGTAATAAAATTGATCAGGTTCATATTATCACATGGAAAGATGTGATCTGTATTGATTTCAGTAGGGCTCTCAATTATATTTCACATAACATTGTAACTAACAAAAATTATGGTAATGATTATATTACTTTGAGTAAAAACAAGAAACATGTTATTGTGGATGTTGGATCCAATTTTGGTGATTATGCAGTATAGTAACCCCTGAAGAACAGTCTTGATAGCATTCAACACCCTATTGACCCTTACAATAAAGAACTTGAAGTTATATCCAGCAGACAAAATTAAGGTATTTATAATTTCCAACATTCTAGAAGATATAGCAATTTTGAGTAATCATGATGAGTTGGAAAAAGTTGGTCCAAATAAGAAAAAGAGTTTGGTTAAGATATATACCAAATGTCCTACAACTGAGGTAGAAAGAAATTTCAAGCTTGAACTAAATGCCTCCAAACAAAATTTCTACTCTGAACCAAAAGTCATTGTGACACTGAGTATAGCAAAAGGTAAATACAATAAATGAGAAAGAATGTTCTGTTGTAGTTTGAAGAGTAGCAGAATATTAGATTAGTTTGAGCCCTGACCTTTTTACAGGAGATAGGATGTTAGAGTGGATCCAGAGAAGAATGATAAGGTTGATTTAAAAATACGTAAACTAGGTCTGATGACTAATGGTAAAAGATGCATGATTTTCAAGAAAAGTTTAAGGGAGGATTTAATGTTTTTTAATATATGAAAAATATATTATGATAAAGATAGTGATTACTCAATTTCCATGTTCTCTAAATTATTTTATATGATGTATGTTCAAACTTAGTCAATACCTATATTTTTATTTCTAGCATACATTGCTAGTTGATAATTAATAATGCTAACAAGCTGTTATCTGTTTGGTATTAAAAATAGAAAAATGCGCATTCTTATGCAAAATCAATGTCCACACCCCTTGACATTTCCCTTGTGCCCTCAAACTTATTTGGGGTTTCCTATCTTTAAAAAAAGAGAGAGAGAGAGAAGCTTTTGCATAGTTCTCATTATTAATTATTTCCTTTTCAAATTCCTTTAGTGATGACTACCTAAATTTCAAATTAATACATTATATTTTGTTTTGTTTTTCTGCCTGACATTGATAATTTAATGTTTTTTTTAAATCACCTTGTAGCACTATTCACAAAAACTTTCTTATTTACTTCCTCATTCACCAAGATTTTATCCAGCTCTTATTATGTACAGAGTACTGTGCTGGCACTGGGGATACAGACAAGAACAAGAAAGACACAGCCCCTATATAATCTTGGACAGAGAGACACAAATATTTACAGAGGAGTGGAGTAAATAGCCAATACTCAAAGGATATAAAACATATACAAATAGACAGATTCAAAGTACTATGAGATTCTGTTGTTGTTTAGTCACTAAGTCCTGTCTGACTCTTTGCAAAACTATGAACTGCAGCATTCAGGGCTTCCCTGTCCTTCACTATCTCCTGGAGTTTGCTCAAACTCATGTCCACTCAGTCAGTGATGCCATTCCAAACATCTCATCCTCTGTTGCCCCCTTCTCTTCTTGCCCTCAATCTTTCCCAGGATCAGGATATTTTCTAATGAGCCGGCTCTTCATATCAGGTGGTCAAATATAGGAGAGCTTCAGCTTCAGCCTCAGTCCTTTCAATGAATATTCAGGGTTGATTTCCTTTAGGATTGACTGGTTTGACCTCTTTGCAGTCCAAAGGACACTCAAGAGTCTTCTCCAGCACCAGAGTATGAAAGCATAGGTTCTTCAGCACTCAACTTTCTTTATAGTCCAACTCTCACATTCGTACATGACTACTGGAAAAACCATAGTTTTGACTATATGGACTTTTGTTGGCAAAATGAGGTCTGCTTTTTAATACACTGTCTAGGTTTGTCATAGCTTTTCTTCCAAGGAGCAAGTGTCTTTTAATTTCATGGCTGCAGTCATTGTTTGCATTAAATTTGGAGCCCAAGAAAGTATAATCTGTCATGGTTTCAACTTCTTTCCCATCTATTTTCCATGAAGTGATGTAACCAGATATCATCTTAGTTCTCTGAATGTTGAATTTTAAGCCAGGGTTTAGTCTCCTCTTTCACATTCAACAAAATGCTTTTTAGTTTCTCTTTACTTTCTGCCATAAGGGTGGTGTTATCTGCATATCTGAGGTTAATGATATTTTTACTGGAAATCTTGATTCAAGTTTGTGCTTCATCTAGCCAGGCATTTTACATGATGTACTCTGCATATAAGTTAAATAAGCAGGGTGACAATATACAGCCTTGACATACTTCTTTCCCAATTCTGAACCAACCACTTGTTCCATGACTGGTTCTAACTGTTGCTTCTTGACCTGCAAATACATTTCTCAGAAGGCCGGTAAGGTGGTCTGGTATTCCCATTTTTATAAGAATTTACTGTAGTTTGCTGTGATCCACACAGTCAAATGCTTTACCATAGTCAATGAAGCCAAAGTAGATGTTTTTCTGGAATTTTCGTGGTGTTTCTGTAATTCAGTGGATGTAGGCAGATTGATCTCTGGTTCCTCTGCCTTCCTAAATCCAACTTGTTCATCTGAAAGCTCCAGATTCAAGTACTGTTGAAGCCTAGCTTGAAGGATTTTGAGCACCTTGCTAGTGTGTGAAATGAGTGCAATTGTGCAGTAGTTTTGAACATTCTTTGGCATTGCCCTTCTTTGAGATTTGGAGAAGGAAATGGCAACCCACTCCAGTGTTCTTGCCTGGATAATCCCATGGACGGAGAAGCCTGGTAGGCTGCAGTCTATGGGGTCACACAGAGTCGGACATGACTGAAGCGACTTAGCAGCAGCAGCAGTCTTTGAGACTGGAATGAAAACTGACCTTTTCCAGTCCTGTGGCCACTGCTGAGTTTTCCAAATTTGCTGGAATATTGAGTGCAGCGCTTGAACAGCATCATCATTTAGGATTTGAGGTATCTCAACTGAAAGTCTGTCATATCCACTAGCTTTGTTCTTAGTGATGCTTCCTAAGGCCCACTCTATTCCAGGATGTCTGGCTCTAGGTCAGTGATCACACCATCGTGGTTATCTGGGTCATGAAGATCATTTTTGTTCAGTTCTTCTGTATATTCTTGCCACATCTTCTTATTATCTTCTGCCTCTGCTAGGTCCATACCACTAATTTGCTTTATTTTGCCCATCTTTGCATGAAATGTTCCATTGATAATTTTCTTGAAGAGATCGCTAGTGTTTCCCATTCTATTGTTTTCCTCTATTTCTTTGCATTGTTCACTTAAGAAGGCTTTGTTATCTCTCCTTGCTATTCTTTGGAACTCTACATTCAAATAGGTATATCTTTTCTTTTCGCCTTTTTTCTTTCCTTTTTTTTTTTTTTTTCTTTTCACAGCTATTTGTATGGCCTTCTCAGGCAACCATTTTGCCTTGTTTCATTTCTTTTTATTCGGGATGATTTTGGTCACTGCTTCCTATACAATGTTAGGAACCACTGTCCAAAGTTCTTCAGACCTAATCCCTTGAGTTTATTTGGCACGTTCACTGTATCAGTGATGCCATCTAATCATCTCATCCTCTGTCGTCCCCTTCTCCTCCTGCCTTCAATCTTTTTCAGAATCAGGATCATTTCCACTGAGTCAGTTCTTTGCATGAGGTGGCCAAAGAACTGGAGCTTCAGCTTCAGCATTAGTCCTTCCAATAAATATTCAGGACTTATTTCTTTTAGGATTGAAAGGTTTGATCTTGCAGTCCAAGGGACTCTCAAGAGTCTTCTCCAACACCACAGTTCAAAAGCATCAAATTCTTCTATGCTCAGCTTTCTTATATCCATCCATACATGACTACTGGAAAAACCATAGCTTTGACTAGATGGACTATTGTCGGCAAAGTAATGTCTCTGCTTTCTAGTGTTCTGTCTACGTTGGTCATAGCTTTTCTTCCAAGGAGCAAGCATCTTAATTTCATGACTGCAGTCACCATCTGCAGTGATTTTGGAGCGGTATTTGATTTAGGCCATATCTGAATAACCTAGTGGTTTTTCTTACTTTCTTCAATTTAAATCTGAATTTTTGAATAATCAGCGCATGATCTGAGCCACAGTCAGCTCCTGGTCTTACTTTTGTTGAGTGTATAGAGCTTCTCCATTTTCACCTGCAAAGAATATAATCAATCTGATTTAAGTATTGACCCTCTGGTGATGTCCATGTGTACAGACATCTTGTGTTGTTGGAAGACGGTGTTTGGTATGACCAATGCATCATCTTGGACAAACTCCTTTAGTCTTTTCCTGCTTCATTTTATATTCCATGGGCAAAATTGTCTGATACTTCATGGATCTCTTGACTTCTTAATTTAGCATTTCAGTCCCCTATGATGAAAGGATATCTCTTTTGATGTTAGTTCTAGAAGGTTTTGTACGTTTTCATAGAGCCGTTCAACTTCATCTGCTTCAGCATTAGTGGTTGGGCATAGATTTGGATTACTATGATATTGAATGGTTTGCCTTGGAAATGAACAGAGATCATTCTGTTGTTTTTGAAATTGAACCCAAGTATTGCATTTTGGACTCTTCTGTTGACTATGAGGACTACTCCATTTCTTCTAAGGGATTCTTGACCACATAGTAGATATAATGATCAACTGAATTATATTTAAGGGCTTCCTTTATAGCTTAGTTGGTAAAGAGTCTGTCTGCAATGCAGGAGACCCTGGTTTGATTCCTGAGTCAGGAAGATCTGCTGGAGAAGGGATAAGCTACCCACTCCAGTAGGCTTGGGCTTCCCTTGTGGCTCAGCTGGTTAGGAATCTCCCTGAAATGTGGTTTACCTGGGTTTGATCCCTGGGTTGGGAAGATCCCCTGGATTAGGGACAGGCTACCCACTCCAGTTTTCTGGTCCATGGGCTTTTTACAGTCCATGGGGTTGCAAAGAGTTAAATTTGCCCACTCCCATCCATTTTAGTTCTATGATTCCTAAAATGTTGATGTTCACTTTTCCCATCTCCTGTTTGACCACTTCTAATTTACCTTGATTCATGGACCCACCATTTCAGTTTCCTATGCAGTATTGTTCTTTACAGCATTGCACTTCACTTTCACCACCAGGGACATCCGCAACTGGGCCTGCTTTCCACTGTGACCCAGCCTCCCAGCCTCTTCATTCTTTCTGGAGCTATTTCTCAGCTCTTCCTCAGTAGCATATAAGACACCTATCAACCTGGGGAGGCTCATTTTCTGGTGTCATATCTTTTTGCCTTTTTGGACTGTTCATGGGGTTTGCAAGGCAAGAATGCTGAAGTGGTTTGTCATTCCCTTCTCCAGTGGACCACGTTCTGTTAGAACTCTTCATGACATGTCTGTCTTGGGTGGCCCTACATAGTATTGCTCATAGTTTCATTGTGTTGCACATGGCTGTGATCCATGTGATCATTTTGGTTAACTTTCTGTGATTGTGATTTCATTCTGGAGGCTGTGGGATTGTAGTTCTTGCTTCTTTTGTCTGCACTCTGATGGATGAGGGATGGGAGGGACTGGCTGTGGGCAAACCTGGATCTTGCTCTGGTGTGCACAGCCATGCTCAGTAAATCTTTAATCCACATTTTTGCTGATGCATGGGACTGTGCCCCCTACCTGAGATTCTGTAGACTTATCCAACTAATGACCTAACCTTTTGAGAGGGTAAAATTAATATTTTATGTATGTAACAAGTCTATATCAACTAGATAGATAAGTTTGTAGGAGAAAAAAAAAATCCAAGCTTGTGTTAATGAAGTTATATTGATAGTAAGCCCAGTTATAAATATATAGTTATACAATACTGATTTACAAAACTAATCAAATACTGGTAATGAGACAGCAAAATGAAAATTACATGGGACATTCAGGTTCTGGTCCAGCAAGTAAGAAATTCTGAATTTGCCTCTCTATACTAAAATATAAAAAGCTGAGGGAACTGAAAAGTGAAAAATCCTTATTATTAATACATCCATATAAGAAATGAGGTCATAGTACCACTTGCTGGCCCTCAAATTGGAGTGACTTCTAAGTAAAAACACAGAATTACAATTTACCATGGCAGAAACCAACAAGAAAAAACTGAGGAAATAAGTGCTAGAAATGTCAAATCCAGCTACCAATATAAAATTATGAGAAGCATTAAAAGGCAAAAGATATTTTGAAGAGAGACAGTGAGCATTAGAATCCCACTCAGATATGACAGACATGTTAGAATTGTCAGATAAGGAATATGAAGCTATGATTATTATCTAAGGGCTCTAATGGGTAAAGTTGACAGCATATAAAAACTGGGCAATGAAGCAAAGAGATGGAAATTCTAGGAAAGAGCCAAAGAGAAATGCTAAATCATCAACACTGTAAACGAAGGATAAATGTGATTGGCTTATTAGTAGACTTAACATGATTAGGGAAAAAAATCTTTGAGCTTGAGGATATCTCAATAGAAACTTCAAAAAACTGAAAAGCAAGACAACAAAGACTGAAAAAATGTCCAAGATCATAGGACTACTACAAAAATGTAACATGTGTAATGGGAATACCAGAAGAAAAAAGAAAGAATGGACAAAAAGAAAAACAATTGAAACAATATCAAACTAATGTTTGACACTGAACCACAAATTCAGAAATCTCAGACAAGAGGAAGCAGGCTAAATTTCCCAAAACCCCTCAGACCCAGGCATATCGTTTCTGAATTATATAAAATTAAAGAAAAATTGCCCTGAAAGAAGTAAGAGAGGGTGAGGTGGGAAACCTTACCTACAGAGAAGCAATGATAAAGAATTACATCCTATTTCTCCTTAGAAATCACATGAAATGAAGCAGGACACTGTGTGGCACTCCCAGGTACAAAAGCCTTTTTGTGTTCCTGTTTCTTCTTTGTAGGAAAAAGACTTCAGTCTCCTATATTTTCCCTGAATTCCAAAGGGCAGATTCAAACAGTTGCTATGCCAGCAAATTTGGAAAACTTGGCAATGCCCACAGGACTGGAAAAAGTCAGTTTTTATTCCAATCCCAAAGAATGACAATACCAAAGAATGTTCAAACTGCCATGCAATTGCACTGATTTCACATGCTAGCTAGGTAATGCTCAAAATCCTTCAAGCTAGGCTTCAGCAGTATGTGAACTGAGAACCTCCTGATGTATAACCTGGATTTATAAAGGTAGAGGAACCAGACATCAAGTTGCCAATATCCTTTAGATAACAGAAAAAAATAAGGGAATTCCAGAAAACATCTGGCTCTGCTTCATTGACTATGGTAAATTCTTTCACTGTGGATCAAAACAAACTGTGTAAAATTCTTAAAGAGATGGGAATACCAGACCACCCTACTCACCTCCTGAGAAACCTGTATGGAGGTAAAGAAGCAACAGTTAGAACTGGACATGGAACAACAAACTGGTTCAAAATTGGGAAAGGAGTACATCAAGGCTGTATATCATCACTGTGCTTATTTAGCTTATATGCAGAGTACGCCATGTGAAATGCTGGGCTAGATGAGTCACAAGATGGAATCAAGATTACTAGGACAAATATCAATAACTTCAGATATACAGATGGTACCACCCTAATAGCAGAAAGTGAAAAGGAACTAAAGAGCCTCTTGTAAAGTTGAAATTGGAGAGTGAAAAAGCTATCCTAAAGCTCAATATTCAAAACACTAAGATTATGGCATACAGTCCCATTACTTCATAGCAAATAGATGGGGAAAAAGAGGAGACAGTGGCAGATTTTATTTCCTTGGGCTCCAAAATCTCTGCAGATGGTGACTACAGCCATGAAATTAAAAGATGCTTGTTCCTTGGAAGAAAAGCTCTGACAAACCTAGACAATATATTAAAAGGAGAGGCAACACTTTTCCAACAAAGATTTGTATAGTCAAAGCTATGTTTTTTTCCAGTAGTCATGTATGGATGTAAGAGTTGGACTATAAAGAAGGCTGAGTGCTGAAGAATTGGTGTTTTCAAATAGTGATGCTGGAAAAGACTTGAGAGTCCCCTGGACTGCAAGGAGAATAAAACCAGTGAATCTGAAAGGAAATCAACCCTGAATAATCATTGGAAGGATTGATGCTGAAGCTGAAGCTCGCTTATACTTTGGGTACCTGATGTGAAGAGCCAACTCATTGGAAAAGATGCTGATGCTGGCAAAGACTGAGGGCAGGAGGAAAAGGGGAAGACAGAAGATGAGATGGTTGTATGGCATCACTGACTAAATGGACATAAGTTTGAACAAACTCTGCGAGATAGTGATGGACAGGGAGTGCTGCAGTCCATGGTTAGAACAAGGAGGCTGATGATTGAGATTCCTGGATGGCCACCTTGTTATCAATCCACCAATTAATCAGAGGAAAGTCACACACTCTGCAGATCTCCGCATGCAAATTTTGCCTCTAAAAATTCTTCCCCCAAAACCATTGGGGTATTCAGTTTTTTAACATGGGCAAGCTCCTTGCATTACACTAGCAATAAAATTTTCTCTGCTCCTAAGAGTTCTCATCACAAAGAAAAATACTATTTTCTATTTCTTGTATCTATTTGCAGTGATGGATATTCACAAGAACAATTGTAATAGTTTAATGATGTATGTGTGTCAAATCATTATATGCTACATCTTAATCTTATATAGTCCTGTATGCAAATTATATCTCAATAAAACTAGAAGTAAATAATCCAAACTAAGTAGGAGAAAAGATATAATAAAAATTAGAGCAGAAATAAATGAAAATTAAAAATGGGAAATCAATGGAAATTGACATCAAAATCAAAGAATGATTGTTTTAAAACATCTGTAAACTCAGTAAACCTCTAGTTGCACTAGGAAATAAGGAGTTGTTCTTCAGTTGCTAAGTCGTGTCTGACTCTGCAAACCCATGAACTGCAGCACACCATATTTCCCTATCCTTCACTGTCTCCTGGAGTTTGCTCAAAATCATGTCCATTGAGTCAGTGATCACATTCAACTATCTCATCCTCTGTTGCCCCCTTCTCCTCTTGCCCTCCGTCACTCCCCTCATCAGGGTCTTTTCCAATGAGTCTGTTCTTCACATTAGGTGGCCAAATATAGGAGAACTTCAGTTTCAGCATCAATCCTTCCAATGAATATTTTGGGTTGATTTCCTTTAGGATTCACTGGTTTGATCTCCTTGCTGTCCAAAGGACTCTCAAGAGTCTTCTCCAGTACCACAATTTGAAAGCATAAATCCTTCAGCAGTCAGCCTTCTTTATGGTCCAACTCTCACATCCATACACGATGACTGGGAAAACCATAGGTTTGGTTATATAGACCTTTGTCAGCAAAGTGATGTCTCTGCTTTTTAACATGCTGTCTAGGTTTGTGAGTTTTTCTTCCAAGGAGAAAGTGCCATTTAATTTCATGGCTACAGTCACTGCCCACTGTGATTTTGGAGCCCAAGAAAATAAAATCTGTCACTGTCTCCACTTTCTCCAATCTACTTGCCATGAAGTGATGCCATGAAGAAAAAAAGGAGTGGACACAAATTATGAGAAAGTAAAGACAATACTAAAGATCTAATGGACATTAAAATAATGTTCCAGGAATATTAAGAACATTAATATTTATGCTTTCAAACTGATGCTAGAGAAGACTCCTGAGAGTCCCTTTGACACCAAGGAGATCAAATCAGTCAGTTTTGAGGAAAATCAATCCTCAATACTCATTGGAAGGACTGACACTGAAGCTAATGTAAAAGTGAAAGTCGCTTAGTCCTGTCCAACCCTTTGCGACTCCATGGACTATACATTCCATGGAATTCTCCAGGCCAGAATACTGGAGTGGGTAGCTGTTCCCTTTTCCAGGTGATCTTTCCAACCCAGGGATCTAACCCAGGTCTCCCACACTGCAGGCTGATTCTTTACCAGCTGAGTCACCAGGAAAACTCAGTATTTTGGCAATCTGATGTGAACAGCTGACTCATTGGAAAGTACCTGATGCTGGGAAAGATTGTGGGCAGAAGGAGAAGAGGGCGTCAGAGAATGAGATGGACGGATCACTGATGCCATCTACATGAACTTGGGCAAACTTCAGGAGACAGTGAGAGACAGGGAGGTCTGGTGTGCTGCAGTCTATGGGGTTGCAAAGAGGCAGACACGACTGGGCAACTGAACAACCATTTTATGAACAATACTACCACCGAATTTGATAACCTAGATGAAATTGATAAATTTCTTGAAAGATGCCTTATTTAAAACTCACAAAAGGAGAAATAGGCAATCTATATAGGCCTATATCTAGTAAATAAATTAAACGAAGAATTGAATAGAAAGCATCAGGTCCAGATGGAATTACTAGTGAATTTTACCAAACACTTAAGAAAGAAATTATACTAATTATTGCAAAACTACTTTGTATGTACTGCATGCTAAGTTGCTTCAGTCGTGTGTGACTCTGTGCAACCCTAGGGACAATAACCTGCCAGCCTCCTTGTCAATGGGATTCACCAGAGAAGTACACCAGAGTGAGTTTCCATCCCCTCCTCCAATGGATCTTCCCAACCCTGTGATGTAATGTGCTTCTCTCATATCTCCTGAATTGGCAGGCAGGTTCTTTACCACTAGTGCCATCTGGGAAGCCCCCCCCAAAACTATATGATACTGTAAAGAAGGATATATGATATTATACATTTTCTCAAACCTGTAGAATGGAAAACACCAAAACAGAATCCTTACGTAAATTGTGACCATTGAGTTGATAATAATGTGTCAATATAGATCCATCGATTCAAAGAAATTTACCACTCTGGTGGGGGATGCTGATAATGGTAGAGGCTATGCATGTAGTGGGATAGGAGGAATCTGGGAAATATATGTACCTTCTGTTCAATTGCTGTGAACTTACAACTGCTCTATAAATAAATAAAAGTGACAAAAATATATGTGTTAGATCCTTAATAGCCATGGATACCACATTTATGATTTTGACTATGTATTAGATCAGATCAGACCAGTCGCTCAGTCGTGTCCGACTCTTTTGCAATCGCATGAATTGCAGCAAGCCAGGCCTCCCTGTCCATCACCAACGCCCAGAGTTCACTGAGACTCACGTCCATCAAGTCAGTGATGCCATCCAGCCATCTCATCCTCTGACGTCCCCTTCTCCTCCTGCCCTCAATCCCTCCCAGCATCAGAGTCTTTTCCAATGAGTCAACTCTTCGCATGAGGTGGCCAAAGTACTGGAGTTTCAGCTTCAACATCATTCCTTCCAAAGAAATCCCAGGGCTGATCTCCTTCAGAATGGACTGGTGGGATCTCCTTGCAGTCCAAGGGACTCTCAAGAGTCTTCTCCAACACCACAGTTCAAAAGCATCAATTCTTCAGGGCTCAGCCTTCTTCACAGTCCAACTCTCACATCCATACATGACCACAGGAAAACCCATAGCCTTGATTAGATGAATCTTTGTTGGCAAAGTAATGTCTCTGCTTTTGAATATGCTATCTAGGTTGGTCACAACTTTCCTTCCAAGGAGTAAGAGTCTTTTAATTTCATGGCTGCAGTCAGCATCTGCAGTGAGTTTGGAGCCCAGAAAAATAAAGTCTGTCACTGTTTCCACTGTTTCCCCATCTATTTCCCATAAAGTGATGGGACCAGATGCCATGATCTTCATTTTCTGAATGTTGAGCTTTAAGCCAAATTTTTCACTCTCCACTTTCATTTTCATCAAGAGGCTTTTAGTTCCTCTTCACTTTCTGCCATAAGGGTGGTGTCATCTGCATATCTGAGGTTATTGATATTTCTCTCGACAATCTTGATTGCAGCTTGTGTTTCTTCCAGTCCAGTGTTTCTCATGATGTACTCTGCATATAAGTTAAATAAACAGGGTGACAATATACAGCCTTGATGTGCTCCTTTTCCTATTTGGAACCAGTCTGTTGTTCCATGTCCAGTTTTAACTGTTGCTTTCTGAACTGCATACAAATTTATCAAGAGGCACATCAGGTGGTCTGGTATTCTCATCTCTTTCAGAATTTTCTACAGTTTATTGTGATCCACACAATCAAAGGGTTTGGCATAGTCAATAAAGCAGAAATAGATGTTTTTCTGGAACTGTCTAGCTTTTTCAATGATCCAGCGGATGTTGGCAATTTGATCTCTGGTTCCTCTGCCTTTTCTAAAACCAGCTTGCACATCTGGAAGTTCATGGTTCACATATTGCTGAAGCCTGGCTTGGAGAATTTTGAGCATTAGTTTACTGGCTTGTGAGATGAGTGCAATTGTGCGGTAGTTTGAGCATTCTTTGGCATTGCCCTTCTTTGGGATGGAATGAAAACCGACCTTTTCTAGTCCTGTGGCCACTGCTGAGTTTTCCAAATTTGTTGGCATATTGAGTGCAGCACTTTCACAGAATCATCTTTCAGGATTTGAAAGAGCTCAACTGGAATTCCCTCCCCTCCACTAGCTTTGTTCCTAGTGATGCTTTCTAAGGCCCACTTGACTTAACATTCCAGGATGTCTGGCTCTAGGTCAGTGATCACACCATCGTGATTATCTGCGTAGTGAAGATCTTTTTTGTACAGTTCTTCTGTGTATTCTTGCAAGCTCTTCTTAATATCTTCTGCTTCTGTTAGGTCCATACCATTTCTGTCCTTTATCGAGCCCATCTTTGCATGAAATGTTCCTTTGGTATCTCTAATTTTCTTGAAGAGATCTCTAGTATTTCCCATTCTGATGTTTTCCTCTATTTATTTGCATTGATCGCTGAAGAAGGCTTTCTTATCTCTTCTTGCTATTCTTTGGAACTCTGCATTCAGATGTTTATATCTTTCCTTTTCTCCTTTGCTTTTTGCTTCTCTTCTTTTCACAGCTATTTGCAAGGCCTCCCCAGACAGCCATTTTGCTTTTTTGCATTTCTTTTCCATGGGGATGGTCTTGATCCCTGTCTCCTGTACAATGTCACGAACCTCATTCCATAGTTCATCAAGCATTCTATCTGTCAGATCTAGGCCCTTAAATCTATTTCTCGCTTTCACTGTATAATCATAAGGGATTTGATTTAGGTCATACCTGAATGGTGTAGTGGTTTTCCCTACTTTCTTCAATTTCAGTCTGAATTTGGCAATAAGAAGTTCATGGTCTGAGCCACAGTCAGCTCCTGGACTTGTTTTTGCTGACTGTATAGAGCTTCTCCATCTTTGGCTGCAAAGAATATAATCAATCTGATTTCAGTGTTGACTATATATTAGCACCTTGTTAACCTTTGGGGTTTCATATTTACTGTGGGTAATGTATGCAAGAGCCAATCTATTAATAAACAATCTTAGTGGCCAGTTAATGTATATATTCCCAAGTAGTGTTACTATTCTCTTCTCATTATCCATATGATTAATCATTTTCATCAAGAAGTCTAAAGTAAAACATACCATTATTTGTATAAATCAAATGGCTGCCATACGTTAGGGAAATTTTCTCACAAATTCCTATGGCTGGTTCTAATTTTTTAGTACTTTGACTGTGATTCCCTGCTTCTATGTGTGTGCTGTGTGTGCTTAGTTGCTCAGTCGTGTCTAATTCTTTGCAACCCCATGGACTGTAGCCTGCCAGATTCCTCTGTCCAGGGCAATTCTCCAGGCCAGAATACTAGAGTGGGCTGCCATGTCCTCCTCTAGGGGATCTTCCCAACCCAGGGATCAAACCCAAGTATCCCACATAGCAGGCAGATCATTCACCATCTGAGCCACCAGGAAAGCCCAAGAACACTGGAGTGGGTTGCCTATCCCTTCTCCAAGGGATCTTCCATACCCAGGAATGGAACCAGGATCTCTTGCATTTCAGGCAGATTCTTTGACAGCTGAGCTACCAGGGAAGCCCTCCCTGCTTCTACCTATTTCTAATTTTCTTCACTGAATCTTTTAGCCTTTATCTTCAAACTAGTATTGGTTCAAACATGAGTTTTAAGCTATTCTCTTTGCTCACCCCTTTCAAAGCAAGGGGCTTCCCTGGTAGCTCAGACAGTGAAGAATCTGCCTGCAATGTAGGACACACTGTTTTGATTCCTGGGTTGGGTAGATCCTTTGGAGAAGAAAATGGCAACACACTCCAGTATTCTTGACTGGAGAATTCCATGGTCAGAGGAGCATGGTGGGCAAAGTCCATGGGGTCACAAAGAGTCAAACATGACTGAGCGACTAACACTTTAGCTTTTCAGTATTTTTAAAGCAAACTTTAATGCAAGATGCTTCTGTGCATAGAACAATTAATGACTATTCATATGTAATAAATTGTTACATTGTTTGATTAAATTACAAACAACTTGGTATTTCACATTAGCAATTATCATCAGTCATTTAGCTATTGAGTATTCCTCACAGACCATACTACCTTCTGTGGCATTCTAACCTTTCACCAGTTTATTGATCCCACTCTGTGTCTCTCATCCCTTAATTTTCTTCTCCACAAGACTGGACAATTATTTTCTCTTAATTCTAAACCAACTGTTCTTGGCTACATTCATATATACAAATCTATCAATGTGCTTAGCTTAACAAAGGGCCAGCCTTAGTTTAGAGACATTACTTTAACAAGACCTAGTGTCTTTATTTTTTTTTTATAAGATAAATTAAACATGATTTTCTTTTTTATTTATTTTTAAATTTTATTTTATTTAACTTTACAATATTGTATTCGTTTTGCCATGCATCAAAATGAATCTGCCACAGGTATACACGTGTTCCCCATCCTGAACCCTCCTCCCTCCTCCCTCCCCATAACATCCCTCTGGGTCGTCCCAATGCACCAGCCCCAGGCATCCCGTATCAGGCATCAAACTTGGACTGGCGACTCATTTCAAATATGACATTATACATATTTAAATGCCATTCTCCCAAATCATCCCACCCTCTCCCTCTCTCAGAGTCCAAAAGACTATTCTATACATCAGTGTCTCTTTTGCTGTCTTGTATACAGGGTTATTGTTACCCTCTTTCTAAATTCCATATATATGCATTAGTATACTGTATTGGTGTTTTTCTTTCTGGCTTACTTCACTCTGTATAATAGGCTCCAGTTTCATCCACCTCATTAGAACTGACTCAAATGTATTCTTTTTAATGGCTGAGTAATACTCCATTGTGTATATGTACCACTGCTTTCTGATCCATACATCTGCTGATGGATATCTAGGTTGCTGCCATGTCCTGGCTATTATAAACAGTGCTGTGATGAACATCGGGGTACACGTGTCTCTTTCAATTCTGGTTTTCTCAGTGTGTATGCCCAGCAGTGGGATTGCTGGATCATAAGGCAGTTCTATTCCCAGTTTTTTGAGGAATCTCCATACTGTTCTCCAAAGTGGCTGTACTAGTTTGCATTCCCACCAACAGTGAAAGAGGGTTCCCTTTTCTTCACATCCTCTCCAGCATTTATTTATTGTGGACTTTTGGATCGCAGCCATTCTGACTGGCATGAAATGGTACCTCATAGTGGTTTTGATTTGCATTTCTCTGATAATGAGTGATGTTGAGCATCTTTTCATGTGTTTGTTAGCCATCTGTATGTCTTCTTTGGAGAAATGTCTATTTAGTTCTTTGGCCCATTTTTTGATTGGGTCATTTATTTTTCTGGAATTGAGCTGTAGGAGTTGCTTGTATATTTTTGAGATTATTTGTGTGTCAGTTCCTTTATTTTTATTATTTTTTCCCATTTTAAAGGCTGTTTTTTCCTTTTTTTTATATTTTTTTTTTTTGTGGAGGAGTTTTTTTTATTTATTTTCTTTTTTTTTTTTTTTTTTTATTTTATTTTTTTTGGTGAGAGAGAGAGAGACCTCTTCCTTTTTTTTTTTTTTTTTTTTTTTTTTTTTTTTTTTTTTTTTTTTTTTTTCTTCTTTTTTTTTTTTTTTTTTTTTTTTTTTTTTTTTTTTTTTTTTTTTTTTTTTTTTTTTATATAAACTTCATTTTTTTATTTAATTTTTTTTTTTTTTTTTTTTTTTTTTTTTTTATTTATTTTTTTTTTATTTTTTTATTTTTTTTTTTTTTTTTTTCCCCCCCCCACCCACCCCCCCCCCCTCCCAGAGTCCAAAGTCTGGCCTATACATCAGTGTCTCTTTTGTTGTCTCGTAAATAGGGTTATTTTTACCATCTTTCTAAATTCCATATATATGCGTTAGTATACTGTATTTGTGTTTTTGTTTCTGGCTTACCTCACTCTGTATAATAGGCTCCAGTTCCATCCACCTCCTTAGAACTGACTCAAATGTATTCTTTTTAATGGCTGAGTAATACTCCATTGTGTATATGTACCACTGCTTTCTGATCCATACATCTGCTGATGGATATCTAGGTTGCTGCCATGTCCTGGCTATTATAAACAGAGCTGCGATGAACATTGGGGTACACGTGTCTCTTTCAATTCTGGTTTTCTCAGTGTATATGCCCAGCAGTGGGATTGCTGGATCATAAGGCAGTTCTATTCGCAGTTTTTTGAGGAATCTCCATACTGTTCTCCATAGTGGCTGTACTAGTTTGCATTCCCACCAACAGTGCAAGAGGGTTCCCTTCTCTCCGCACCCTCTCCAGCATTTATTGCTTGTAGACTTTTGGATAGCAGCCATTCTGATTGGCGTGAAATGGTATCTCATAGTGGTTTTGATTTGCATTTCTCTGATAATGAGTGATGTTGAGCATCTTTTCATGTGTTTGTTAGCCATCTGTATGTCTTCTTTGGAGAAATGTCTATTGAGTTCTTTGGCCCATTTTTTGATTGGGTCATTTATTTTTTCTGGAATTGAGCTGTAGAAGTTGCTTGTATATTTTTGAGATTAGTTGTTTGTCAGTTGCTTCATTTGCTATTATTTTCTCCCATTCTGAAGGCTGTCTTTTCACCTTGCTTATAGTTTCCTTTGTTGTGCAGAAGCTTTTTAAGTTTGATTAGGTCCCATTTGTTCATTTTTGATTTTATTTCCGATATTCTGGGAGGTGGGTCATAGAGGATCCTGCTGTGATGTAAGTCAGAGAGTGTTTTGCCTATGTTTTCCTCTAGGAGTTTTATGGTTTCTGGTCTTACATTTAGCTCTTTAATCCATTTTGAGTTTATTTTTGTGTATGGTGTTAGAAAGTGTTCTAGTTTCATTCTTTTACAAGTGTTTGACCAGTTTTCCCAGCACCACTTGTTAAAGAGATTGTCTTTAATCCATTGTATATTCTTGCCTCCTTTGTCAAAGATAAGGTGTCCATAGGTGCGTGGATTTATCTCTGGGCTTTCTATTTTGTTCCATTGATCTATATTTCTGTCCTTGTGCCAGTACCATACTGTCTTGATGACTGTGGCTTTGTAGTAGAGCCTGAAGTCAGGCAGGTTAATTCCTCCAGTTCCGTTCTTCTTTCTCAAGATAGCTTTGGCTATTCGAGGTTTTTTGTATTTCCATACAAATTGTGAAATTATTTGTTCTAGCTCTGTGAAGAATACCGTTGGTAGCTTGATGGGGATTGCATTGAATCTATAAATTGCTTTGGGTAGTATATTCATTTTCACTATATTGATTCTACCAATCCATGAACATGGTATATTTCTCCATCTATTAGTGTCCTCTTTGATTTCTTTCACCAGTGTTTTATAGTTTTCTATATATAGGTCTTTAGATTCTTTAGGAAGATATATTCCTAAGTATTTTATTGTTTTCATTGCAATGGTGAATGGAATTGTTTCCTTAATTTCTCTTTCTATTTTCTCGTTATTAGTGTACAGGAATGCAAGGGATTTCTGTGTGTTAATTTTATATCCTGCAACTTTACCATATTCATTGATCAGTTCTAGTAATTTTCTGGTGGAATCTTTAGGGTTTTCTACGTAGAGGATCATGTCATCTGCAAATAGTGAGAGTTTTACTTCTTCTTTTCCAATTTGGATTCCTTTTATTTCTTTTTCTGCTCTGATTGCTGTGGCCAAAACTTCCAAAACTATGTTGAATAGTAATGGTGAAAGTGGGCATCCTTGTCTTGTTCCTGACTTTAGAGGAAATGCTTTCAATTTTTCACCATTGAGGATAATGTTTGCTGTGGGCTTGTCATATATAGCTTTTATTATGTTGAGGTATGTTCCTTCTATTCCTGCTTTCTGGAGAGTTTTTATCATAAATGGATGTTGAACTTTGTCAAAGGCTTTCTCTGCATCTATTGAGATAATCATATGGTTTTTATTCTTCAGTTTGTTAATGTGGTGTATTACGTTGATTGATTTGCGGATATTGAAGAATCCTTGCATTCCTGGGATAAAGCCCACTTGGTCATGGTGTATGATCTTTTTAATGTGTTGTTGGATTCTGATTGCTAGAATTTTGTTAAGGATTTTTGCATCTATGTTCATCAGTGATATTGGCCTGTAGTTTTCTTTTTTTGTGGGATCTTTGTCAGGTTTTGGTATTAGGGTGATGCTGGCCTCATAGAATGAGTTTGGAAGTTTGCCTTCCTCTGCAATTTTCTGGAACAATTTGAGTAGGATAGGTGTTAGCTCTTCTCTAAATTTTTGGTAGAATTCAGCTGTGAAGCCGTCTGGACCTGGGCTTTTGTTTGCTGGAAGATTTCTGATTACAGTTTCAATTTCCGTGCTTGTGATGGGTCTGTTAAGAGTTTCTATTTCTTCTTGATCCAGTTTTGGGAAGTTGTACTTTTCTAAGAATTTGTCCATTTCTTCCACATTGTCCATTTTATTGCCATATAATTGCTGATAGTAGTCTCTTATGATCCTTTGTATTTCTGTGCTGTCTGTTGTGATCTCTCCATTTTCTTTTCTAATTTTATTGATTTGATTTTTCTCCCTTTGTTTCTTGATGAGTCTGGCTAGTGGTTTGTCAATTTTATTTACCCTTTCAAAGAACCAGCTTTTGGCTTTGTTGATTTTTGCTATGGTTTCTTTTGTTTCTTTTACATTTATTTCTGCCTAATTTTTAGGATTTCTTTCCTTCTACTAACCTTGGGGTGCTTCATTTCTTCCTTTTCCAGTTGCTTTAGGTGTAGAGTTAGGTTATTTATTTGGCTTTTTTCTTGTTTCTTGAGGTATGCCTGTATTGCTATGAACTTTCCCCTTAGGACTGCTTTTACAGTGTCCCACAGGTTTTGGGTTGTAGTGTTTTCATTTTCATTCATTTCTATGCAGAATTTGATTTCTTTTTTGATTTCTTCTGTGATTTGTTGGTTATTCAGGAGTGTGATGTTCAGCCTCCATATGTTGGTCTTTTTAATAGATTTTCTCCTGTTATTGAGATTTACTCTTATTGCATTGTGGTCAGAAAAAATGCTTGGAATGATTTCAATTTTTCTGAATTTACCAAGGCTAGATTTATGGCCCAGGATGTGGTCTATCCTGGAGAAGGTTCCGTGTGCACTTGAGAAAAAGGTGAAATTCATTGTTTTGGGATGAAATGTCCTATAGATATCAATTAGTTCTAACTGGTCTATTGTATCGTTTAAAGTTTGTGTTTCCTTGTTAATTTTCTGTTTAGTTGATCTATCCATTGGTGTGAGTGGGGTATTAAAGTCTCCCACTATTATTGTGTTATTGTTGATTTCTCCTTTCATACTTGTTAGTATTTGTCTTATATATTGTGGTGCTCCTAAGTTGGGTGCATATATATTTATAATTGTTATATCTTCTTCTGGGATTGATCCTTTGATCATTAGGTAGTGACCTTCTTTGTCTCTTTTCACATCCTTTGTTTTAAAGTCTATTTTATCTGATATGAGTATTGCTACTCCTGCTTTCTTTTGGTCTCTATTTGCGTGGAAAATCTTTTTCCAGCCCTTGACTTTCAGTCTGTATGTGTCCCCTGTTTTGAGGTGGGTTTCTTGTAGACAGCATATGGAGGGGTCTTGTTTTTGTATCCATTCAGCCAGTCTCTGTCTTTTGGTTGGGGCATTCAACCCATTTACATTTAAGGTAATTAATGATAAATATGATCCCGTTGCCATTTACTTTGTTGTTTTGGGTTTGAATTTATATATCCTTTTTGTATTTCCTGTCTAGAGAATGTCCTTTAGTATTTGTTGGAGAGCTGGTTTGGTGGTGCTGAATTCTCTCAGCTTCTGCTTGTCTGTAAAGGTTTTGATTTCTCCTTCATATTTGAATGAGATCCTTGCTGGGTACAATAATCTGGGCTGTAGGTTCTTTTCTTTCATCACTTTAAGTATGTCTTGCCATTCCCTCCTGGCTTGGAGAGTTTCTATTGAAAGATCAGCTGTTATCCTTATGGGAATTCCCTTGTGTGTTATTTGTTGTTTTTCCCTTGCTGCTTTTAATATTTGTTCTTTGTGTTTGATCTTTGTTAATTTGATTAATATGTGTCTTGGGGTGTTTCGTTTTGGGTTTATCCTATTTGGTGAATTTTTCTCCTTTATATTTATGTGGAGGAGGGATTAAAGAGTTTTGAAGAGAAAGCCAAAAACTAGAGAATAAAGTAGAAGCTAGGCAAAGAGATCTCACATTATTGTGATTCTTAACCTGAACATAGAATAATTTAAATTAAGGAATAAAATGTCCATATTTTTAGTCATTGAGATCGGTCATATTGTGTCCATCATGCACACTAGACAGAATAAAGAAAAATGTTCATGAAACCATTACACTGAATGTTCAGTTCAGTGCAAAAGTAGACTTTAGTCTTATAAATATTAAATCTTTCATGGTCCTAAGTGATCACATACATTTTCTTTCATATACTATCACATTTTTATGAATATTACATTATATTGGAATTTATAAGTTTTGTGATTCAAAAATATATATCCCTGAGGGGGCAGTCTTATGATGGCAGAGGAATAGGACAGGGAGACCACTTTCTCCCCAACAAATTCACTGAAAGATCATTTGAACACTGAGCAAATTCCACAAAACAACTTCTGAACACTGGCAGAGAACACCAGGCACCCAGAAAGGCAGGCCATTGTCTTTAAAAGGAGGTAGGACAAAATATAAAAGATCAAAAGAGAGACAAAGAGTTAGGGGTGGAGACCCTTCCACCAGGGAGGGAGTCCTGAAGGAGGAGAAGTTTGCAAACACCAGGAAACCCTCTCACTGGCAGGTCTGTGGAGAATTTTGGAATATCAGAAGGCAACATAACAGGGAGGAAAAAACAAAAAACCACAGATTACATGCCTAACCACAATTCCCAGTGGAGAAGTAGCCCAGACGCTTGCATCCGCCACCAGCAAGTGGAGGCTGAACAGGGAGGCACGGGCTGCATTACTTAGGGTAAAGACTGGACCTGAAAGCCCTGAGGATAATCTGAGGGAGCTAACGTGACATAGCAACCCAAACTGTGAGATAGCCAAAGAGAGAGGGAAAAAAAGAGAAAGTGAGAGGGAGAACTTTCCTTCGAGAAGCTCTAACCTAAGGAACTGCCAGACCCGCTCACAGAACAAAGGACTGAGCAAATACCAGAGAAGAGCTAGATGGCTGCTAACCTGCCCATTCCCCACCAGAGGCAGAGATGCAGGCGGGCGACAGCCAGAGTCAGAAGGTGAGGGACAATCTCGGTCCCAGAGACTGCATCCTCTACCAAACTGCGAGCAGGCTCCCAGTTGTTAACCAAATCTTCCCTGGATGCTGGACATTTGACATCTGCCAGGAGGGTCGCAGCTAGACATCAGCACTCCAGAGGAGACACATGGCACACCTGAGACAGCGCTCCCACTGCACACCTAGGAAACCAAGCGGCTGGGACCAAAGAGGAGATAAGATGCACCACACACCTGGGAAGACTGTGCTTGTGAAGCACCTGGTCACCTGAGCTGCTCACACCTGCGAAGGGCACAAAATACAGGCCCAACAGAGTCTGTGCCTTTGTGGAGTACCCGAGAACCTAGACCTGAAGTGCACGCACCCCAGGGCCTGCTTTAGACAGTTCCCCTGCAGAGCCACCTGGAGGCTGAACAGTATAGACCAGGAAAGCACACATGCTGTGAGTGGGGGCAAACCCACTGTGTCCCAGACAGAGCGTGCACTCCCCCACACACCCCAGTGATATTTGTTTGCAGTGTTCCTCCCTCCTTCGCGCCTCATGCGAAGAGTTAGCTCATTGGAAAAGACTCTGATGCTGGGAGGGATTGGGGACAAGAGGAGAAGGGGACGACAGAGGATGAGGTGGCTGGATGGCATCACTGACTTGATGGACGTGAGTCTGAGTGAACTCCAGGAGTTGGTGATGGACAGGGAGGCCTGGAAAGCTGCGATTCATGGGGTCAGAAAGAGTCGGACACGACTGAGCTACTGAACTGAACTGATTACTTTGCAAAAAACAAGACTCTATTTTTAAAGCAAATTTCATATATATTTTTTATAATTTTTCTGAATTTTTTAATATTGTATTTTTGAGAGTCTAACATCTGCTCTAGATTTTTAACATTTGCTTTTTGGTATTTGTTATCAATTTTGTACCTTTAAGAATCCAATCTTGAGTACTCATTTTTACTTAGGAGTGTGATTATTAGCTTGATTGCTCTCTCCCCCTTTTGACTCTCCTTTTTCTCCCCAAGTCACCTCTATCTACTCCCTCCCCCTTCTCTGCTCTACCCAACTCTATGAATCTCTTTGGGTATGGCAGGCCATGGAGAACACTTAGGGAAACGATTACTGGCTAGATCTGCTTCAATCCTTTTGATTCCCCCTCTTCTCCTCCTGGTCACCTTTATCTCATTCCTCCCTCTTCTTTTCTCTATGTAACTCTATGAATCAATCACATAAACTCTATGTAACTCTGGGTCAATCAATAATCAGCTCAGATCAGTTGCTCAGTCGTGTCCAACTCTTTGCGACCCCATGAATTGCAGCACGCCAGGCCTCCCTGTCCATCATCAACTCCCGGAGCTCACTGAGATTCACATCCATCACGTCAGTGATACCATCCAGCCATCTCATCCTCTGTTGTCCCCTTCTCCTCCTGCCCCCAATCTCTCCCAGCATCAGAGTCTTTTCCAATGAGTCAACTCTTGGCACGAGGTGGCCAAAGTACTGGAGTTTCAGCTTCAGCATCATTCCTTCCAAAGAAATCCCAGGGCTGATCTCCTTCAGAATGGACAGGTTGGATCTCCTTGCAGTCCAAGGGACTCTCAAGAGTCTTCTCCAACACCATAGTTTAAAAGCATCAATTCTTCAGCCCTCAGCTTTCTTCACAGTCCAACTCTCACATCCATACATGAACACAGGAAAAACGATAGCCTTGACTAGATGGACTTTTGTTGGCAGAGTAATGTCTCTGCTTTTGAATATGCTATCTAGGTTGGTCATAACTTTCCTTCCAAGGAGTAAGCATCTTTTAATATCATGGCTGCCGTCACCATCTGCGGTGATTTGGGAGCCCAGAAAAATAAAGTCTGACACTGTTTCCACTGTTTTCCCATCTATTTCCCATGAAGTGATGGGATAAGATGCCATGACCTTCGTTTCTGAATGTTGAGCTTTAAGCCAACCTTTTCACTCTCCACTTTCACTTTCATCAAGAGGCTTTTTAGTTCCTCTTCACTTTCTGCCATAAGGGTGGTGTCATCTGCATATCTGAGGTTACTGACATTTCTCCCAGCAATATTGATTCCAACTTGTGTTTCTTCCAGTCCAGCATTTCTCATGATGTACTCTGCATATAAGTTAAATAAACAGGGTGACAATATACAGCCTTGACGTGCTCCTTTTCCTATTTGGAACCAGTCTGTTGTTTCATGTCCAGTTCTAACTTTTGCTTCCTGACCTGCATACAGATTTCTCAAGAGGCAGATCAGGTGGTCTGGTATTCCCATCTTTTTCAGAATTTTTTTGTTTTTTTTTTTTCCTCAACCTAAACTGTTTTTAGTTTATAAATAAAAAAGAAATATATGTTTTTTTTGTTTTTTTTTTTTTTTCTCTTTTACAGAGAGTGTGGTCGTTTTTCTTTTTGTTTCTTCTTTCTTCTTTATAATCCAGTTCACCTTGCAGTTCTTGCATTTTCTCTTTTTTAGATCGCGCCTGGCTGGGTTTTTTATTTTTTTTCTTTTTTTTACTTGTGAGAGAGATTAGGATATTTTTTGGGTATTTTTTCTTTTTTTTTTCTTTTCTTTTCTTTGGAAAAGAAAAAAATTCAACTCTCCTCCCCCCGCGGCTACTCATTAGTTCCAAATTTGCTGGCATATTGAGTGCAGCACTTTCACAGCATCATCTTTCAAGATTTGCAATAGCTCAACTGGAATTCCCTCCCCTCCACTAGCTTTGTTCATAGTGATGCTTTCTAAGGCCTACTTGACTTCACTTGACTTCAATAATGGATAATGCAATAACTAAGATCAAAAACACTCTGGAGAAAAACAACAGTAGAATAACTGAGGCAGAAGATAAGTGAGGATAAGTGAGGTGGAAGATAGAATGGTGAAAATAAATTAATCAGAGAGGAAAAAACAAAAAAGAATTAAAAGAAATGAGGACAACCTCAGAGACCTCTGGGACAATGTCAAACGCCCCAACAATTGAGTCATAGGAGTCCCAGAAGAATAAGACAAAAAGAAACGGCATGAGAAAATACTTGAGGAGATAATAGTTAAAAACTTCCCTAAAATGGGGAAGGAAATAGCAACCCAAGTCCAAGAAATCAAGAGTCTCAAACAGGATAAACTGAAGGTGAAACACCTCAAGACACATATTAATCAAATTAATGAAGATCAAATACAAAGAACAAATATTAAAAGCAGCAAGGGAAAAATGACAAATAACACACAAGGAGATTCCCATAAGGATAACAGCTGATCTTGCAATAGAAACTCTTCAGGCCAGAAGGGAATGGCAGGACATACTTAAAGTGATGAAAGATAAAAACCTAAACCCAGATTACTGTACCCAGCAAGGATCTCATTCAAATATGAAGGAGAAATCAAAAGCTTTACAGACAAGCAAAAGCTGAGAGAATTCAGCACCACCAAACCAGCTCTTCAACATATGCTAAAAGCTCTTCTCTAGACAGGAAATGGAAAAGGTGTATAAACTTGAACCCAAAACAACAAAGTAAATGGCAACAGGATCATATTTATAAATAATTACCTCAAATGTAAATGGGTTGAATGCCCCAAGCAAAAGACAAAGACTGGCTGAATGGATACAAAAAAAAGACCCCTATATATGCTGTCTTCAAGAGACCACCTCAAAACAAGGCACATATACAGACTGAACGTGAAGGGCTGGAAAAAGATATTTCATGCAAATATAGACCAAAATAAATCAGGAGTAGCAATACTCATATCAGATAAAATTGACTTTGAAATAAAGGCTGTGAAAAGAGACAAAGAAGGACACGACATAATGACCAAATGATCAATCCAAGAAGAAGCTATAACAGTTATAAATATATATGCACCAATATAGGGGCACTACAATATGTAAGGCAAATGCTAACAAGTATGAAAGGGGACAATAACAGTAACACAATAATAGTGGGTGACTTTAAAACCTCATTCAAACCTATGGACAGATCAACCAAACAAGAAATTAGCAAGGAAACATAAGCTTTAAATGATACAATGGACCAGTTAGACTTAATTGATATCTATAGGACATTTCACCCCAAAACAATGAATTTCAACTTTTTCTCAAGTGCACACGGAACCTTCTCCAAGATAGATCATATCCTGGGCCATAAATCTAGCCTTGTTAAATTAAAAAAAAAAAAAATTGAAATCATTCCAAGAATCTTTTCCCATCACAATGTTGTAAGATTAGATGTCAACTACAGGAAAAAAAAATATTAAAAATACAAACATATGGAGCCTAAACAACACACTTCTGAATAGCCAACAAATCACAGAAGAAATCAAGAAATCAAAATATGCATAGAAACGAATGACAATGAAAATACAACAAACCAATACCTATGGGATTCAGTAAAACCAGTGCTAAGGGAAAAGCTTATAGCAATACAAGCTTAGCTCAAGAAACAAGAGAAACAACAAATAAATAACCTAACCCTACACCTAAAGCAACTAGAAAAAGAAGAAATGAAGAACCTCAGGGTTAGTAGAAGGAAAGAAATCATAAACATTAGGGCAGAAATAAATGAAAAATAAACAAAGGACACCATATCAAAAATCAACAAAGCTAAAAGCTAGTTCTTTGAGAACATAAATACAATAGACAAACCATTAGCCAGACTCATCAAGAAAAATAAGGGAGAAAAATGAAATCAACAAACTTAGAAATGAAAATGGAGAGATCACAGTAGACAACACAGAAATACAAAGGATCATAAGAGACTACTATCAGCAACTATATGCCAATAAAACGGACAATTTGGAAGGAATGGACAAATTCTTAGAAAGGTATAACTTTCCAAAACTGAACCAGGAAGAAATAGACACATCACAAGCATGGTAATCAAAACTGTAATCAGAAATCTTTCAGCAAACAAAAGTCCAGTACCAGACGGCTTCACAGCTGAATTCTACCAAAAATTTAGAGAAGAGCTAACACGTATTCTACTTAAACTCTTCCAGAAAATCGCAGAGGAATGTAAACTTCCAAACTCATTCTATGAGGCCACCATCACCCTAATACCAAAACCAGACAAAGATGCCACAAAAAGAGAAAACAGACAGGCCAATATCACTGAGGAACATAGATACAAAAATCCTTAACAAAATTCTAGCAAACAGAATCCAACAACATATGAAAAAGATCATACATCCTAACCAAGTGGACTTGATATCAGGGATGCAAGGATTCTTCAATATTCACAAGTCAGTCAATGTGATACACCACATTAACAAATTGAAAGATAAAAACCATATGATTATCTCAATAGATGCAGAGAAAGCCTTTGACAAAGTTCAACATCCATTTATGATTAAAAAAAAAAAAAAAAAAAAAAAAAACCTCCAGAAAGCAGGCATAGAAGGAACATACCTCAACGTAATAAAAGCCATATATGATAAACCCACAGCCAACATTATCCTCAATGGTGAAAAATTGAAAGCATTTCCCCTGAAGTCAGGAACAAGACAAGGATGCCCACTGTCACCACTACTATTCAACATAGTTTGAAAGTTTTGGCCACAGAAATCAGAGCAGAAAAAGAAATAAAAGGAATCCAAATTGGAAAATAAGATGTAAAAACTCTCACTGTTTGCAGATGACATGATCCTCTACACAGAAAACCCTAAAGACTTCACCAGATAATTACTAGAGCTAATCAATGAATATAGTAGAGTTACAGTATATAAAATTAAGACACAAAAATTCCTTGCGTTCTTATACATTGAGAAAGCAGAAAGAGAAATAAAGGAAACATTTCCATTCACCATTGCAACAAAAAGAATAAAATACTTAGGAGTATATCTACCTAAAAAAACAAAAGACCTATATATAGAAAACTATAAAACACTGATGAAAGAAATCAAAGAGGGCACAAATAGATGGAGAAATATACCATGTTCATGGATTGGAAGAGTCAATATAGTGAAAACAAGTATACTACCCAAAGGAATCTATAGATTCAATGCAATCCCTATCTAGCTACCAATGGTATTTTTCAGAGAATTAGAACAAATAATGTACCAATTTGTATGGAAATACAGAAAACCTCGAACAGCCAAAGTAATCTTGAGAAAGAAGAATTGAACTGGAGGACTCAACCTGCCTGACTTCAGGCTCTACTTCAAAGCTACAGTCATCAAGACAGTATGGTACTGGCACAAAGACAGAAATATAGATCAATGGAACAAAATAGAAAGCCCAGAGAAAATCCACACACCTATGGACACCTTATCTTTGACAAAGGAGACAAGAATATACAATGGAGAAAAGACAATCTCTTTAACAAGTAGTGCTGGGAAAACTGGTCAACCACTTGTTAAAGAATGAAACTGGAACACTTTCTAACACCATACACAAAAATAAACTCAAAATGAATTAAAGATCTAAATGCAAGGCCAGAAAGTATAAAACTCCTAGAGGGAAACGTAGGTAAAACACTCTCTAACATAAATCACAGCAGGATCCTCTATGAACCACCTCCTAGAGTAATGTAAGTAAAAGCAAAAATAAACAAATGGGACCTAATTAAACTTAAAAAGCTTTTGAACAACGAAGGAAACTATAAGCAAGGTGAAAAGACAGCCTTCAGAATGGGAGAAAATAATAGCAAACAAAGCAACTGACAAAGAATTAATCTCAAAAATATACAAGCAACTCCTGCAGCTCATTTCCAGAAAAATAAACGACCTAATCAAAAAATAGGCCAAATTACTAAACAGACATTTCTCCAAAGAAGACATGTGTTTGTTAGATGGCTAACAAACACATGAAAAGATGCTCAACATCACTCAGTATCAAAGAAATGTAAATCAAAGCAATAATGAGGTATCATCTCACGCAGGTCAGAATGGCTGCTATCAAAAGGTCTACCAAAAATAAATGCTGAAGAGGGTGTGGAGAAAAGGGAACCCTCTTACACTGTTTGTGAGAATGCAAACTAGTACAGCCACTATGTGGAACAATATGGAGATTCCTTAAAAACCTAGAAATAGAACTGCCATATGACCCAGCAATCCTACTGCTAAACATACACACCAAGGCAACCAGACTTGAAAGAGACACATGTACCCCAATGTTCATCCCAGCACTCTTTACAATAGCCAGGACATGTAAGCAACCTAGATGTCCATTGGCAGATGAATGGATAAGAAAACTGTGGGTCATATGCACAATGGAATATTACTCATTTATTAAAAAGTATGTATTTGAATCAGTTCTCATGAGGTGGATGAAACTGGAGCATATTATACAGAGTGAAGAAAGTCAGAAAGAAAAACACCAATAGAGTATATTAATGCATATATATGGAATTTACAAAGATTGTAACAATGACCCTATATGCAAGACAGCAAAAGAGACACAGATGCAAAGAACAGACTGTTCGACTCTGTGGGTGATGGTGAGGGTGGGATGATTTGAGAGAATAGCACTGAAATATGTGTATTATCATATGTGAGACAGATCACCAGCCCAGGTTCAATGCATGAGACAGGGTGCTCAGGACTGATGCCCTAGGATGACCCTGAGAGATGGGATGGGGAGGGGAGGTGGGACAGGGGTTCAAGATGGGGAACACATGTACACCCATAATTGATTCATGCCAATGTATGGCAAAAAACCACTATAATATTGTAAAGTAATTAGCCTCCAATAAAAATTAAAAAATTATTTAAGAAAACACCAAAAATATGTATCCTTTATGTGTGCCAAGGGTTTATTGCAACATATTTTTTATCTTCAAACACCTGAGGTTTAATTCATTAAAAAACATTTATTGGATGTTTGCCATTTGCCAAGTACCTTGATATAGTTAACAGATTTTACTGGAATCAGAAAAATATGTGTTGTAGTCCTATATTTACTAATTGCTTACTATGCGACCTTTATAAAATTATGTAATTCTTCTGGGTCCCAGTTTTAACACTTCCAAAGCTTTAGTTGTTATGATCACTGTGCCTGATTTTAAAAAATAAATAATTTTACAAAAATGAAAGTATTTTAAGCAGAGTTAATTACCACCACTTATATAACTATACAAGCCAAAGGAATTTTGCTTGAATGGAAAATAAAGAATGAATAGGCCAAATATCACTAATTTTTACAAAATGTAAGTTTCATAATATAACCTCTTTAAATGTTTAAGTATTAATAAATTTTATCAGTGATACTTAAAAGCATCTGGAACTTCTAGTTCTAATTTATGAGCTTTAAGTGATAAACAGTATCATTTTTTTCTCTTTCAACTATTTGACCCCATTATATATATATAGCAACATCATGTAGTGAAAAGTACATGAACTTTAGAGACCAAGCATCTTATAGGGGTCGCAATTCAAATTTCTAACCCAAGGATAGAAATGTAAGCTTTCCTTTTTTTTTTTTTTTTTTTTTAGTTCTTTCATCTGAAATGATGACAATGTCTATGTTACAGTGCTGCTGAGACGAAACAAAGTTTCTTTGTTATTCAGATCAGATCAGATCAGATCAGTCGCTCTTTGTTATTGGTTGCATTCTAATCTGGCCCAATGGCAATTTACACATAAATGTAAAATGTATAAACATTATGAGAAACTGGGTGAAGGGTATATGGGAACTCTCTGTACAACTATTTTCTGTCTAAATGTATTTCAAATGTTAAAAGGAAATGATAAGATATTTGGAGAAAAAATTAACAGATCAGAATGTAGAATAGGCATTAAATGATATTAAGGAAGTAGCATTATTTTTTTGTTAGAAAATGTCATATTTTGTGATGCAGGAGTATATATTACATTTAGAATTTGTGTGCTGAAATAAGTAGGGCTTAAGTATCAAAAATAAATTTGCAATTCATTTTGATGCATCAGTAAAATATATAGTACATGTGTATACATGTAATATACACACATAATGTTCAGCAAACTAACAATAATCATGGAATTTAAGTGATGGGAATATGAATACTCATTGTATAAATCTTATAACATTTTAATGTGTTTGAAAATTTTAAAAACTAAATGTTTAAAAATCTACATGCTTGTCTGCAACACTAATTCTATATTTATTTAGATACTCATTATATCTTACTTCCACAATATCCAAGTCCTCTGGCTTGACTACAATAGCTAGAATCAGTCAAAATGGCAGACAAAATTCAGAATAAGAGGGTAAAATAAAGAAATCAATATATTCTGAATTTTGTCTGCCATTTTGACTGATTCCTTAATGATCAAATTATCAGGACTTAATCAAATCAAACATGTGGAATTGGCTCAGTTTAGAGCAACTCCATGACAGAGCATCTTGATTATATCTGTTATGCTCATATTCCCAGTTTGTAATTTTTCTTGGATTCTGACTGTGCATGGCTGGATTTAATCAGATTAATTACCTTGAGGAATTTCATAATGGAATTCCCTAGAAGATAGGTAGAAAAAATTTTAAATATTTTTCAATTCATTGTTAAAAATAGTGAAGGAATCGCTCATGTCGAGTCTGTTCCATTCAGAAAGTTCATCATTCTTTTAAGTCTCTTTTATCTCTTCTCATTTTACCTTTGATGTAATACAGAAAAAAGATTTTTTTCTTCTTGATAATAATTCAGAATATATGGAAGGACCATTATGAAATCTTCCCTTCTATTATCATTTTGCTTAAGAATCCCACTTCTTTACTCTTTGATGGAAGCTATTATTTTCCAGATCTTTAATACATTTTATCATAAATATTTCTAGCTCCAGCATGCTTTTCTGATATTTGCTGAATATATTAATAGACTTGATTTTTTTTTGTATGTGTCAAAATAATCCTAAAATCCGATACTTTAGAGGAAAGCCACATAAGGTTAAAAATTTGAATCAAACTCTAGGCCTTCAACCCCTCCAACAATCAAATGCAGTTACTTGTGCTAAACTCATACAAAAGTCAGAGATTTGCTCTAAGTCTTCCACCTTGTTTCAGTGTTCTCACTTCAAATTATGGCTAAATAATATAGTAAATAAAGAACTGTCTTAGAAATAAGAAATCAGAGGGTTGAGTTATATCATTAAGTTTTATGCCTATTACCAAATGCAAATTTGTGCACCCAACACACTGTGAGACCAAACAAACTGAAACATTGGAGTTTGGAACAGATAACAGTTTATTGCAGGGTTGTGCAAAGAGAAAGGTGGCTTGTGCCCTAAAATCCCAAACTCCTTGAAAGGTTTCAGAAAAACACCTTTAAAGACAAGGTGAGGGAGGGGTGTGGTTAGTTTTTGCAGACTTCTTGATGTTAGACTCCTTTGTTCTTGTACCTGTCTACATAGGTCAGGTCATGATCTTCTTGTAAACCTCCAAAAAGACAAATGTTACTCTCTCTTCTGCAACTTCTTATCTTTATATGAATGGACTTTTAAAGATCAGAGCTCTGAGAATATGCTATCTTGTATATTTCAGGCTATAGGCACTATTCTTTTACAAAAGGTGCAGAACCACCATGACTCAGCACAGGAAAAGAAAGAGCTAATATGGAGTTAATTTGTTTTCCCTTATTACATGCCTAGAAATTGTAGCTTTTTGCCCAACTTCTCCACCTCAGTTTCTGCATTTGTGAAATAGGGATCTTGACACTTTCTAAGCAGACCTTACAATATTATCTGGAAGATCAAATTCTAGGATCAGTGAAATAGTGTTTTAAATTTAAATATGATTACTCTGTAACAAAACAATGAAACGTGATTTATAAACATGTGTCCCTTATGGCAGAAAGTGAGGAGGAACTAAAAAGCCTCTTGATGAAAGTGAAAGTGGAGAGTGAAAAGGTTGGCTTAAAGCTCAACATTCAGAACACGAAGATCATGGCATCTGGTCCCATCACTACGTGGGAAATAGATGGAGAAACAGTGGAAACAGTGTCAGACTTTGTTTTTCTGGGCTCCAACATCACTGCAGATGGTGACTGCAGCCATGAAATTAAAAGACGCTTACTCCTTGGAAGGAAAGTTATGACCAACCTAGATAGCATATTCAAAAGCAGAGACATTACTTTGCCAACAAAGGTTCGCCTAGTCAAGGCTATGGTCTTTCCTGTGGTCATGTATGGATGTGAGAGCTGGACTGTGAAGAAGGCTGAGTGCCGAAGAATTGATGCTTTTGAACTGTGGTGTTGGAGAAGACTCTTGAGAGTCCCTTGGACTGCAAGGAGATCCAACCAGTCCATTCTGAAGGAGATCAGCCCTGGGATTTCTTTGGAAGGAATGATGCTAAAGCTGAAACTCCAGTATTTTGGCCACCTCATGCGAAGAGTTGACTCATTGGAGAAGACTCTGATGCTGGGAGGGATTGGGGGCAGGAGGAGAAGGGGACGACAGAGGATGAGATGGCTGGATGGCATCACTGACTCGATGGATGTGAGTCTGAGTGAGCTCCAGGAGTTGGTGATGGACAGGGAGGCCTGGCGTGCTGCAGTTCATGGGGTTGCTAAGAGTCGGACACGACTGAGCGACTGATCTGATCTGATCTGATCTGTGCCTAATATATGAATAAACCTGCCTATTTACATTTTAATGCTTTATTGTGCAGTTAATTTGCTAGGTATTAAAGCTTCAATGATCATATACTTATTTTTCTTTAACTTTGTAGTCTAATGTAAGTGGGTTTTTTTTTTTTTTTTTGGTTATTGTTCTTTTTTTTTTTTTTTTTTTTTTTGAAGGACCATGCTAATGACATCTTTAAATGATGAGAGCAAAATGATCAATATCCAGTTCAATTCAGTTCAGTTGCTCATTCGTGTCCAACTCATTCGTGTCCATTGCCACACCGTGAACTGTTGCACACAAGGCTTCCCTGTCCTTCACCAACTCCCAGAGCTTGCTCAAACTCATGTCCATCAAGTCGGTGATACCATCTGTTTCATCCTTTGTCGTCCCCTTCTCCTTTCACCTTCAACATTTCTCAGCATCGGGGTCTTTTCCAATGAGTCCATTCTTCACATCATGTGGACAAAGTATTGGAGTTTCAGCTTCAGCATCAGTCCTTCCAATGGATATTCAGGACTTATTTCTTTTAGAAATAAAACTGGTTTGATCTCCTCACAGTCCAACAGACTCTCAAGAGTCTTCTCTGACACCACTGTCCAAAAATATCAATTCTTCAGTGCTCAGCTTTCTTTATAGTCCAACTCTCACATCCATACATGACTACTGCAAAAACCATAGCTCTGACTAGACGAACCTCTGTTGGCAAAGTAATGTCTCTGCTTTTTAATATGCTATCTAGTTTGGTCATAACTTTTCTTCCAAGGATTAAGCATCTTTTAATTTCAGGACTGCAGTCAGCATTTGCAGTGAATTTTGAACCCCCCAAAATAAAGTCTATCACTGTTTCCACTGTGTCCCCATCTATTTGCCATGAAGTGATGTGACTGGATGCCATGATCTTAGTTTTCTGAATGTTGAGTTTTAAGCCAACTTTTTTCCCTCTCCTCTTTCAGTTCCTTCAAGAGGCTCTTTAGTTCTTCACTTTATGCCATGAGGGTGGTGTCATCTGTGTATCTGGGATTATTGATATTTGAACCAGCAATCTTGATTCCAGCTTGTGCTTCATCCAGCTCAACATTTCCGTGATGTATTCTCATATAAGTTAAATAAGCAGAGTGACAATATACAGCCTTGACGTACTCCTTTACCGATTTGGAGCCAGTCTGTTGTTCCATGTCCAGTTCTAACTGTTGCTTCTTGACCTGCATATAGATTTCACAGGAGGCAGGTAAGGTGGTCTGGTATTCCCATCACTTTCAGAATTTTCCACAGTTTATTGTGATCCACACAGTCAAAGGGTTTGGCATAATCAGTAAAGCAGAAGTAGATGTTTTTCTGGAACTCTCTTGTTCTCTCAATGATCCAAGGGATGATTGGCAATTGGATCTCTGGTTCCTATGCCTTTTCTAAATCCAACTTAAATATCTGGAAGTTCACTCATTCTCTTTACACCAGGGTCTTTGCGTTTTTAATTCACTGTGCATGTCTGTGTATGTATAAGAATAAACATATTCAAATATTAACCCTGGCTATGGGTCGCAAAGAGTCGGACACGACTGAGTGACTGATCTGATCTGATCTGATTTGATCTCTGAAAAGTAGTGCTGCAGGTAAATATTTCATGCTATGTTCTTTTACATATTTTTCAATCATGGATGCCACCTTAAAAACAAATTTCTAAATAACCTGCCAGTTTGCCTGTGTTACTTTTAAAATCAGAGCAAAATACAAAAAGTATACTTTAAATAAAAAGAAACTTATAGTGTAATTGAAGAAAAAGACACGTAGAGTACAATCATTTAAAAATTAAATACTAAGTGCCATACTGTTGTTCACAAGGGGTGAGCAAGAGACAGGTTGGGGAGAACTTTTCAGGGGAGATGATTGGTGAACTTACCTAAAAGAAAGTAGAGAAAATGATCAGCCATATTCCATGCATCGAGCATATCATGTACAATGCACAGAAATCTGAAATCATGTCATGAAGACTATGTGTAACTTACTGGGACTAGAGGGTATACTATGTGGTAGATAAAGAACATCATGGGAAATGCAGATGGGAAGTTACAACCTCATGAAGTTTTACTTTACCCTGCAAAGAAATGGAAGCCACACAATATTCATAAGCAGGAACTCAGATGACCAGATCAGGGTTTGAAAACGGTAACTCTGACAGGAGTGTGGAGGTTGGCATGACTCTAGGAGAGGAGGAAATTGCAGAACTAGGTACATGTTTCCTTTCTATCTGCTTCTGACTTCATCCTTTGACAGCCCATATTGCTATTGAGCTCAGGACCCCCGGGAACTCCAGTCCTGGGAGTGTTTACCGGGCTGTGAATGTGCAGGTGCGCTCCATGCCCGGAGCCAGCCTCTGGTAGGTGGAGCTTCTGTCACTCAGAGCCAGATATAATTGGCCCCTGTGGGAGCTTGATGGCAGCCATTTTGGGGCAGATGTGGAAGGGGGGAAAGAACTAAGAGTAGAAAACCCAAGGGATGGATGATTACTTTATGCATATTTATTCTACATGACAAAAGGAACACAGTTCAGAAAGCAGCACAATGAACACACTTACTACAGTTCCTCATGTCTTTTGCTTCGTTCCATCAGGGAAAAAACCTGAATTATCTGTCAGGCCTCATAAGTGGGCCTTCATCTGGGAACCAAGTCAGTTTTTCTAGCACATCAACCACTGACAAACTTTGCTTCTTTCTCCCCTGGGATAAGAATGCCCAACTCAAAGAATGGATAGGTACATTTAATAAGATAACTCCTGTTCAATTCCTAGGGCAATAATTAGGTCACAATAAATGGTACTGATAATAATGTGAATGCCAATAGTAATACTATCTCCTTAACCTAACTTGTATTGTTACATATCTTCAGGCATTACAATAGTCGCTTTACATAAAATTATCCATTAAGTATTCACATTTTAAAGGAAAGAATTTGAACAGATTCATTTGCCTGAAGTCATAAATCTAAGCTCAGAGCCCTGAGCCCCAAACTATGTGGTGCCAGAGTCTGTAAGTTTAACCATTCTCTGACACCGCCACAATAACAGACAGGCACATTTAAAAAAAAAAAAAGTCATATTTTGTTATTTTCTCTCTCCTCAGGAGATAGAAGTGATGCTTACCATTTTGCAGCTTTGATTAGTGCTTTTACTAAAACTTAGCTTCCTGAATTTGTACAATCATGGATGTCACCTTAAAAATGAATTTCTAAATAACCTGCCAGTATGTCTGTTTTGGAAAAAAAAAATAGTTTACACTTACAGTCTCTGACAGAAATGAAAAGTTGCAGGAATATTTAACTTTCTATTACTCTTCAGCAGCAGTTACTAAAGCCTGATCACACTCTTTCATAACTAATATATTATTGGAAAGGGGGAAAAAGATTAAGTCTTTTTTTTCCAGTTGGAAAATAATTTTTATTTTAATAGCACAGGTATTGTGCTACGGAAAAGAAGTGTTCTACTAGTTTTCTGAGATTTTCTTTTTCCTTCTGACTCACTGCCTGTCAGTCTCCTGCTCCGACACTTGAAGCACTGCTGGCCAAAACTATCCCTTGAGGGTTCTTTACGCAAGTGAGACTTTTACGATCCTAAGTTACTTTGGAAACCATTTATTAAGAATCCACTGAGTACCCAGTACTGTGTTATGTTGTTCTGATATCATATGTATTAAACCATGTCAAAGACACTCCCAGCTCAGCTAACTAGACTGCATGCAGACTCAAGGCAAAGTTTTATAGTGGAGAAAGCTTCTAATTTGGAGGTGAATGTAGAAGGCACTTGCAGTCATTTCTCACTCAGCTTAAAAGCCTTTCTTTAATGGCAGGAGTTTATAACTCTTCCCTATCCCTTCTCAGGGCTTCCCTGGTAGCTCAGCTTGTAAATAATCTTTTCCACAATGCGGGAGACCTGGGTTCAATCCCTAGCTTGGGAAGATCCCCTGGAGGAGGGCATGGCAATCCACTCCAGTATTCTTGCCTGGAGAATCCCCATGGACAGAGGAGTCTGGTGGGGTACAGTCCACGGGGTCCCACAGAGTCAGACACAACTGAGAGACTCAGCATAAAACAGCATTTTCCTTCTCAACAGGAGAGAGGGTAACTTCTTGTTATTGTATCCTGTTAAAAGAAGACCAGTACCACTGCAGTTTCTGCCTTCCAAAAGTTTATTCAGCCCCAATTTGCCATATAATCTTTAATTTTTAAACAAAGTTTTTAAGTTTGAGTGTTCCCATCAAAATGAAGGAAAACAAGTGACATAGATGTGACAGTAAAAGATGATCAGACATTATATGGCTAGTCAACAAAGTTCATGGTTCAGAGAGTACATTAATAATCCCTTACATTGGCTTTTGGAAAGGTTTTATAAATATCTTGCCCTTGCACTGCCCTGTGAGTTGTATAAGACAGTGTATTCCCATTGGACAGATACAGAAATTGAAGCTTTCAGAGGTTGAGGAACTTGGGAAGGTTACATAGCTAGTATTAGTGGAGTGGGGACTAATATCTGGGTCTTGATTCATATTGCTTTGGGTGGGGGAAGGTCCTTTCATCCAGTGATGCAGCCTAGAACAATGGAAGTCATTAGCATCTCCATCTGTCCCTCCTATTCTTTCTGAACACCTCTGCCAGCTGTTTCTTTGGTTAATCCACTGCCAGCCTGGTCTAGATGATCCTAAATTCATAAAGCAGCTTCCAACTATTGGTCTCTTTGCTTCCAGTCTTCCTCTCTAATCTATTATTTGTAAACAGTTAAATTAGACTTATCACTCATTTGTTTGAAACCCTTAAATGGCTCTTAACTTCATGTCTTGGTACCTGAGGCCCCTGGTAACCTCACTGTTTTCCATTCTACCCCTCCCTTGTAATTTTCTACCAATGCATCCACAAGATGAAACTAAATGCAGTACCTCTCTTATTTCTAGACCATTTTGTATGATGTCTACCTGGCTTTATAGAAATCCTAATTTTTTCCTTCTACAGGCTAATTTCCATCTGGTTTGCATCTATTTGTTCTTTAGGTTTCTAAGAACATACTGTCTCTTCCTAGAAGACTTCCTTGATGCTCCAAGCTCAGCATAGGTGTCCTTTATTTATATGGTGCAATAGCCTTTTATGCTCATTCTTCTAGCATTTATCACACAGCAGTGTGAGTATCATATTGTATTTCCTATTAGATTGTAACTGTATTCAGATCAGCAGGACGAGATGGCATGGTTCTTTTATGTTCCTTGGGAAACTGAGAGGTGTATGGCTAGAGCACAGCTATGAGAGTTTTTGGAAAGACATTAGCATGTGGGCTGTTGAAGGATAAGCAATTCTATGAACCTGACCACTAGTCTAAGCCAGGACATGCTTGACTTACATCTGTAGTAAATGAAACTTTGACTCCTGAGTAACAGTGGATGAGTAACAACTAGACAAGAACTCCTTCTTTAAAACGTTCACTCTAAATTGGAATAAAATTAACTAATGGAAAAAGAGGGCTGGCTTTATTTAACAAAAATTTCATCCTGTCCCCTAACCATAACCTTTTCGAAATACTACATCAATTATTTAAAGAATTTACTATTTCAGTGCTTTTTTTTTTTCAGAATTCAGAATTACTCATAAACAATCATGACCACTGAGACAGTTGCTGCTGCTGTCAAGTCGCTCCAGTCGTGTCCGACTCTGTGCGACCCCATAGATGGAAGCTCACCAGGCTCCCCCGTCCCTGGGATTCTCCAGGCAAGAATACTGGAGTGGGTTGCCATTTCCTTCTCCAATGCATGAAAGTGAAAAGTGAAAGTGAAGTTGCTCAGTCGTGTCCGACTCTTAGCGACCCCACGGACTGGAGCCTACCAGGATCCTCCGTCCATGGGATTTTCCAGGCAAAAGTACTGGGGTGGGGTGCCATTGCCTTCCCTGACTGAGACAGTACAGGCATGCAATTATTTGATACAATTTGTTAAACTGGCATCATGCTCTGTAGTTTTTAATGGGCATTGTAAGCTGCTTTTGGGTAGGAACCATTATTTCATGCATGATATCTAGTACAGAGTGTGGCATACACCATTAGTCTAGTCAATCTTTAGATGTGTTAGGTAATATATATATATATATATATATATATATATATATATATATATATATATATATATATATATAAAACTTGTTGGATTGTAAGCACAGCTCTGGCTGTCAGGATTGATATTTTCCAGATCCAATGCAAGAAAACAAACAAAAATGACAAACAAAAAACTCTCAACACTGAGAGATGTCACAAAATGGATAAAATTTCACTTTTCAGAGCACCTCTCAGCAGTAACACTCCTTTTTGGACTCCCTGGGAGTATGCATTTCCTTCAAAAGTTGTGCCTTATTATATTTAAGATTCTTGTTTGTTGGTATACAGATTTGAGCCCACAGCTGAATTCCTCAGAAAGATAGTAAAGAGGAAGATGGTGGAGGGGTGCAGAGACTGAGTGCTACGTAACGAAAAAGTAGAAGCAGTGCTCCCAGTTAGGCAAAATGAGTGCAGAGACTTTGGAGAAAGGAAGTCAAATAGCAACACACTTTTTTTCTCTCCTATGAATTCTTCCGGAGAAGGCAATGGCACCCCACTCCAGTACTCTTGCCTGGAAAATCCCACGGATGGAAGAGCCTAGTAGGCTGCAGTCCATGGGGTCACTAAGAATCCGACACGACTGAGCGACTTCCCTTTCACTTTTCACTTTCATGCATTGGAGAAGGCAATGGCACCCCACTCCAGTACTCTTGCCTGGAAAATCCCACGGATGGAGGAGCCTAGTAGGCTGCAATCCATAGGGTCACTGAGAGTTGGACACTACTGAGCGACTTCACTTTCCCTTTTCACTTTCATGCATTGGAGAAGGAAATGGCAACCCACTCCAGTGTTCTTGCCTGGAGAATCCCAGGGATGGGGAAGCCTGGTGGGCTGCCATCTATGGGGTCGCACAGAGTCGGACACGACTGAAGTGACTTAGCATAGCATAGCATAGCATGAATTCTTCAGTAAAATCTATATCTTTCCTCAATACTTTTATTATAAATTCATTCTTTCTGTAGAATATGATGAAGTGCTGAGTGTTTCAGACATCCAACCTGAATTTTCAGACACTTCCACTACCTAGATATTAAGTAAAATTTTCAGTCATTTGGACAATGGATGGTGTTGGAAATTAGTTTATTTATTATGTGATTATTTACTGAGTTGGAGAAGGCAATGGCACCCCACTCCAGTACTCTTGCCTGGAAAATTCCATGGACAGAGGAGTCTGGTAGGCTGCAGTCCATGGGGTCCCTAGGAGTCAGACATGACTGAGCGACTTCACTTTCACTTTTCATTTTCATGCATTGGAGAAGGAAATGGCAATCCACTCCAGTGTTCTTGCCTGGAGAGTCCCAGGGACGAGGGAGCCTGATGGACTGCCGTCTGTGGGGTTACACAGAGTCGGACACGACTGAAGTGACTTAGCATTAGCATTTACTGAGTATCTTCTAAATGGCAAGCACAAGGAATATAGCCATGAACCAGATTCTTAAGGAATCTTTACTTGTGGAACTCACCTTCTAGTAGGAGAGCCAAAAAATTTGGTACAGATACAATAAGGCCTGTGATAAGTACTTTGAAGGGAAAAAAGTTGTATATGATAGATAACAAAATAAAATTGGGGGGAGTTTCAATAAGATGGTTAGAGAAGATCTGAGGGGTGATGTTGAAAGTGAGATCTTAAAAAGAGAAGACCAACCTTGGTTAAAAGAGGGAGTAAGAGAATTCCAGGTCTACCAAAATATATCGAGGCAAGAAAGACACGTGTGTGTTCTAGAAATTGTCAGAGGACCACTGTGATTGGAAAAGTAGTAAGATGGCAAGAGATGAGGCAAAAATAGTATTTACAATAGATAAAATTCCTAGTTTAACATTTGTGTTATTCTGTTTGGGCTGCTATATAAAAATACTGAGTGGCTTGCAAACAACAGACATTTATTTCTCACAGTTCTGGAGGCTAGTAAGTCCAAGATCAAGGTGGTGGCAGATTCTATGTCTGGTGAGGTCCTGCTTGCTGGTTCATACACAGTTGTTTTCTCACTGTTATTTCACATGGCATAAAGTGGGAAGGAGCTCTCTGGGTCTCTTTTGTAAGGTCACTAATCTCTTTCAAGAAGGCTCCACCCTCAGGACCTAATTACCTCCCAAAGGCCTCATCTCTGAATACTATTATGTATGGGGCTAAATTTCAATGCAAACATTTCATTTATAGCAACATTCTACTTTACTTTTATATCTCACAATGATGATAAGATGATAATATTATTTATATTGGACTGCCCACTTGGAGTGGTAATAAGCAATGTTGATTCTTAAATGCTACATATTTCAGTGCAAAATTTTAATAAGAAAGCTTTCTCTTTCTCACTGTTGACGGAATTATCTTTATCTAGTGACGCTGGCTGATGCCTTATCTCTCTACCAATGTCAATATTATCTTGTTGCCTTTTCCAAGAGGATGGAAAAAGTTTTATGTCTTAACTATAAATGACAGTAGAGCATTAACGTGATGAATAGCTTTAATTTCAATAAGTGTGTTCAAACCTGAAAAAGGCCAGGACTGAAGCATTCTGCTGATACATTCCAAAAGCAATGTCATTATCTATCAATAGTTACTTAATCAATCTATCTGAAAACCCCCAAAGCAAAATTGGAAATGCAGAAATAAATGGATTTATAAAAAAGAAATCAAGTTTTTTTTATAAGAGTCTTTGCTTTGCATATGACAAAGAAATAAATAATATTGTTCTACCTATGAACTAAGCCAGGAGAGCAGGTTAGTTACTGACAGTATCTGGCAATTTTCATGATGTTGAAAATGAGTAAATCCATCACCTTGAAGCAGATTTCTCACTTTCAGGAGCTTAAGGCAATTATGAAGCCCTTAGGGCTCCTTATTTTGGTTTTTAACCATTGTTAACAATTGAAGTGCTTAGAAAGTTGTAAATAAACATTGGGAGAAATTAAACGCCCCAATGACATAGACTTGCACTGGAGTCAACTAAAGAATAATATTTCTCCTATATAACTCTTAACCTGGCACATTTCCGTAAGAACTTCCAAAATTAGTCTATATAAACATTATTGAGAATAGCATGCTGCTGCTGTTGCTGCTAGTCTTTATAAACATTAATGAGAATAGCATAGTCATTGTAAATAGTATAGGTTCTGGATTTGAATCCTAGTTCTACCCTTTATTAGCCTTGTGACTTTGAGCAAGCTGCTTAACTACAGAAGGCCTTGGTAGGGTCAAATAATGGGTCAAATAATGATAACAATATCTTAAAAGGTTGTGAAGATTGTGTTAATACATATAAAAGGCATAGAACAGTTTCTTGGGGTTGAATAAGCCCCCAGTAAATGTTAGCAATTTTTGTTATTATACTTCATTGTTTTATATTTTAGGATAATCACCTACATGGTACAAGGAATCTCCTTGCAAGAAAGAGCCTCCTTGCAAATTATAGCATAATACTGTATGTTATGTCTCCATTAAAGCCATATTACTAATAACTGAACAGAAAACACATACAGACACAGCATTAAAATAGCTGACTATATAATACTGAAAAAATATCTTGCAGGCATCTTCAGATGACTTAGAAATGTAGAAAACAGTTTTTTGAAAAAGTATACTTTTTTAAAGTGGTCTCAGAATATTAAGATTCTCAAAAAATTAAAACCTTTGAAAATATGGTGATGACTTCTTATTTCACATGACAATTGCTTACTCATGTAATCAATTACTTTCTCTAGAAAAGTAAAGCATGTTTGTGTAACAAGGAAATTATAAATCAGTTCAATGAGGATTTAATCTTTCTCAGTCTGTTTGAAAGTATGAGATTGTTTTAATTTGTGAAGACTAAGACATAAATAAAAATATAGAAATTCAAAAGCAGAGAAAGAGTGGATGCTAAGAGAATGTAAGTAGGATAACAAAATAGCTTGAGAAGGAAAAATAGATTTAGAAGCAGGTCAGCTCTTAGGATAATACTGTAGGGAATTTCAGAACCAAATCAGGTGAAGAAGAGACTGTCAATCAATGGAAAAGTGTAAGAGAAGCCCAGCAAAACTTTTCAGGTTTGCTTTACCTGAGAACCTTGCTGGTCACATTGGTGGACCAGTTGCATTTCATATACTTCATCCATGTTTTACATGATACGACAGTGCCTCATTGCAGAGAGAAATTTTGGAAGCTGGAACCAATATTCTCTGTTCAATCATCGTGCTTCCAATAATCTTAAAAGTGCCATCCTTGATGCCAAGCATTTGGCAAGCTGCATTATGTGTTAATGATTCACTGATCCTTGTGGAGACAGAGTGTACAAAGGGGAGCAGTGAACGTGCATACATAATTAGCTTTTCTAATACTCATTTTTAATATTCCCCAAGGCACCAGTAGAAAAGATTCATTTAATTTTTATAAAATAATCTATGATTCCAACTGAGATGTGATTATCATTCAGAAATGCCACATTGACACATCACATTCTCCAAATACTCAAACTATTAGAATGATACACTTCAGTCTTTGCCTTTGCAAATATGAAATGCATTTTGTAATCAACAAGAGTGGGTACATCCTTGCATATGATCTAGCTTTCATCACTTTGGTTCCCTTTCTCTTGGAGACAATGATTACAGAGAATAAAGTAACTCTGAAAGTCATGTAAGTAGTCTATTTTTCTAGATAGAAAGATATTCTATACCTAGCCTTTGATTTTGCTTGAATATTTATATAGTTTATACTTTGTAAAACACACAAAAGTAATCTTAGAACACATGAAAAATGTTTAAAAGTCTTAAAAATTATATAATAATCCTAAGAAAACATGACTTTGGAGGAGGTAACCTTGGTTTACATTATATGTTTCAAGCACACAAGATTGTATTCTGATTTCTGTATACACTAGTGTGCCTAATATCCAAAATGTGTAAACACGACTTTTTAAAACTGAGTATCATATAAAATGTGCTCACTTTGGCAGCACATATGCTAAAATTGGAATGATACAGATAAGATTAGCCTGGCCCCTGTGCAAAGATGACATGGAAATTCTTGAAGTATCCCATATTTTGGGGGGTCTTCCCAGGTGACATAGTGTTAAAGAATATGCCTGCCAATGCAAGAGATGCAGGCTCAATCCCTGGGTTGGGAAGATACCCTGGAGAAGGTAATGCCAACCCACTCCAGTATTTTTGACTGGGAAATCCCATGGACAGAGGAGTCTGGCAGTCTACAGTGTATGGGGTCTCAAAGAATTGGACATGACTGAATGGCTTAGCACTTTGCCTACGAGTGTCCATATAGTCAAAGCTATCATTTTTTCAGTAATCATGCATGGATGTGAGAGTTGGACCATAAAGAAGGCTGAGAACCAAAGAATTGATACTTTTGAATTGTGGGGCTGGAGAAGACGCTTGAGAGTCCCTTGGACTGCAAGGAGATCAAACCAGTTAATCTTAAGGAAAATCAACCCTGAATATTCATTGGAAGGACAGATGCTGAGGCTGAAGCTCCAATATTTTGGCCACCTGATGTGAAGAATTGACTCACTGAAAAAGACCCTGATGCTGGGGAAGATTGAAGGCAGGAGGAGCAGGGGACAACAGAGGACAAGATGGTTGGAGGGCATCATCAATTCAATGGAAATGAGTTTGAGCAAGCTCCGGGAGTTGGTGATGGACAAGGAAGCCTGGCACACTGCTTTCCATGGAGTCACAAAGACTCTGACGTGAGTGAAGAACAACATTCTTAATACACATCCTGATATACTGCTGCTGCTGCTGCTGCTGCTAAGTCACTTCAGTCGTGTCTGACTCTGTGTGACCCCATGGATGGCAGCCTACCTCCATCCGTGGGATTTTCCAGGCAAGAGTACTGTAGTAGGTTGCCATTGCCTTCTCCACATGATATACTACTTCCAAATAATATATTACCTAATAGAGAAAGAGAAGCCAGTGGCCTGAACTATGTGACTCAATAGTTTTGCCTACCTACAAAAGACTTCTTGGCATTTTCTAAATCTGTATCATTAGATTTTGAGAAATCTTTCAAAAAATGTTTATGTTTCGCTTTTATTGAAGTAGAGTTGACTTACAAAATTATATAAGTTTCAGGTGTACAACATAGTGATTCAATATTCTTATACATTACAGAGTGATCACCACAATGTGTATAGTTACCATCTGTCATATAAGTTTTTTATAATATTGACCATATTCCCTATACTGTACATTATATCCCTGTGACTTACATATTTTATAACTGAAAGTTTGTACCTCTTAATTATCTTCACCTATTTCGCTCATGCCCAGGGCTGGAATGCCCAAGGTGGGGCTTGAACCCCTCATTCCTTAGGGGAGAACCTAAAAGTTTGTGATATCCCTCCCACTTGTGAGTCACCACACTAGGGTGTACCTGCTGCCCCTCCTACCTGCCTTGATGTGGTTTTATTTCCTTTCTCTTCATAATTGTCAAAGAGCTTTGCTGCTACTCTTCAGAAATTCAGAGAGTATAGCTGTGATTTTCCTGTGCCAGTGCAGGGGGAAGCTCAGGATCTTCCTACACCCTCATCTTGATCCCACATCCCAGATTTTGAGAAAACTTATGCAAAGCCATTTGTGGGACATGTGATCCTATATAAATTCACCTTTGTATTTCAGTATTGTAATCAATGCCATTTTCATTTTAATAAATTTCTCTTGATGCTCTTTCCATATGAATACATTTTCCATGGTGCTAAAACTTTACCATCAAGGCATCCACATTGTCAATGGGATCTTTTGATGAATAATTCAATAAATATGCAAATAAATAATATATTTGCATTATAGTAATGTGGTTTTCAAATTTAGGCCAAGTGCATATTCCAGACTTGTTGAGTTGTGAAGGAAATCATTTTTTTTTTTTTTAAAAATTGGTTCACCATGTCTAACTAGACAGGGAAAGACAGTAGAGTTGTTGAAAATGGTTATTTCTTGCATTGGACCTAAAAATTCACTATATTAAAATATTCATGCATTGAAAATTTGTATGTATAAGTAAAAAATACCTTGTAATACTTGAAGATCTGACAGAAAGTAATTTAAAATTGTCAGTCCCTTCGAAGTGACACAGATGGCATGATCACTCTCTCACCTTTATTTTTTGAGAGATCACATTATGCAGCAGATGCCACTTTGCAAAATCACATCATGGTACCATATTACTTGGCCATAGCATCCTGGGTTCGTAAAAGTATATACTGGTTTGTAGTTAAGGTTAGGGTCAGTTGCTGCTGCTGCTGCTACTAAGTCACTTCAGTCATGCCCGACTCTGTGCAACCCCATAGACGGCAGCCCACCAGACTCCCCTGTCCCTGGGATTCTCCAGTGGGTGTTAGGGTCAGTAATAGAGACCAAATGTAGAAAAAAAGGGTGAGCAACTTTTTTTTTTAATATAATCACCTCTGCAGAGTCAGTCTTTATATCTTTCAGAACCATGTACTCTATGGAACAAACAATGTATAAATTAATCATTTTAAATTCTTTCTCTACATGTTATTCTTTTCCAGATTATTATTTTTATTCCTGCTTAGTTTGGGACTATGCCTATATATCCCAATGTAATAAATGATTTAAAAAGCCATTACATAGTTTTTCTTTTTTTTTCAAAGGTAAAATTTAAACAATACCCATATATTCAGGCTCAGCTTCAAGTACTCATTTTTATTCTATTCTCACCTAGAATGATCCGACCGTTAGACATAGCTGTGCTTATTAGTGTATGATTGAACTCACACATGTCTCTATTCAGACATGCATATGCACCTTCATACAAGGAATAAAAGTCCTGTCTCTTTATTGGTTATCATGCCTTAAAGCATACTGAGAGTTGTGTGCAACAAATAGCCATGGCCATATTCAATTCCAAAATCCATATACATTCCCCTAGACTCACTCATTCATATCCCTATATCCTATAGTCTAATTTATGGTCAAAATATAGGACCACACAGAAATGTATTCCCTTTTCTGATATAATGCTAGCACATACAGTGGTAGGTGAAGCTTGCAGACAATGAGTGATTGAGTTAGAGGTCCTTGTGTAATTTCTTCACCTTGAATGCAGTTACAATTAGTGACTTGGTTCTAATGAATAGAATATGTCAAAGAGATGGCATAGATTCCTGTTATTGCATTATGGTGTATATGAATCTCTTTTAGCAGACTGAATAAGAGATTTTTCCTGCTGGCTTTGAAGAAGTAAGCTGCGTGTTGTATGAAGTTCACATGACTAGGACCTGAATGCAGTTTCTATGAGTTGGCAATGACCCCCAACCAATAGCCAGTAGGAAAGTGGGTACTCATTTCTAAATCTCAAAAAAATGAATTCTGCCACAACCACATGAGATTTGAGGAGGACCTGGAGCTCCAGAAACAAATGCAGCCTCATTGACACCTAGAAGGTTAGTGGTATAAGTGAGTTGGAGTTGTTTACTGTGCTTGTCTAGGTGGTTGTGTCCAGACACATGTTGGACATTGTCAACATATATCTAGTATATGGTACTAGGTTTGAATGTGGGCACGTCTAAACTTTTATGTGGGTTAAGACATGGATAAAGTAAAAATCAGAGATATTACTTTGCCAACAAAGGTCCATCTAGTCAAGGCTATGGTTTTTCCAGTGGTCATGTATGGATGTGAGAGTTGGACTGTGAAGAAAGCTGAGCACCAAAGAATCGATGCTTTTGAACTGTGGTGTTGGAGAAGACTCTTGAGAGTCCCTTGGCCTGCAAGGAGATCCAAACAGTCCAATCTAAAGGAGACCACTCCTGGGTGTTCATTGGAAGGACTGATGCTGAGGCTGAAACTCCAATACTTTGGCCACCTCATGCGAAGGGTTGACGCATTGGAAAAGACCCTAATGCTGGGAGGGATTGGGGTCAGGAGGAGAAGGGGACGACAGAGGATGAGATGGCTGGATGGCATCACCGACTCGATGCACATTAGTTTGTTTGAACTCCAGGAGTTGGTGATGGACAGGGAGGCCTGGAATGCTGCGATTCATGGGGTTGCAAAGAGTCGGACACGACTGAGCAACTGAACTGAACTGAACTGAAAGTAAAGTTGTGTGCCTTTTTCTTACAGTTTTATTGAGATATAATTGACATATAACTGTATAAATGTAAAATGTATACCATATTGATTTGATATATGTATATATTATGAAATTATTATCACAATAAATATAGTTAACATCCAATGTATACATCTTGATATGTATCTTTTAGTATGTTTTATATTATACTCAAATTTCATGTTTTTTAAAGCCACTGACTAGACAGTATTATTGCATTATTATTATTTTTATACTGCAACTAGTAGCTTTTGTTTATTGCATACCTTTTAATATCTAGGAACTCTGACACTTTACATAGTCATCATCTTTGATTTTTGAAACCAGCTTGATCAGTAACTATTATGATCTTGATTATATGATGAGCAGTCTCACAGATTGCAAGGTTAAGTAGTTTTTCGTAAATGACATTGGGGTGATCATGGTGGTAGAGGTGGAGTTTAAAATCTTTGTCTCTGGGTGGTGGGGTCAAGCTTCCTATTCCTCTTCCGTACTGTTTCTCTCATATCTGCCAAACTTCCTCTCCTCCTCAAACCCACCTCTGTCCTTCAAAATGAGTTCTCGGTCTTCATTATATTGCTATGCTTAGGGTCAAGCTCAGTATCTGACACATACTAGATATTTTATACATATTTTAGTATAAAGTAATTGTTTCATTTTTATTTATAAATTATGAAATATTGCAGATTGTATCTTTTCTTTTTATTTTCAAATAATTTCAAGCAGAGTGTTAATGGAACAGAATAAAAAATCCAGAGTCCCTATTCAGGTTTCACCAACCCTACCAGTAATGCCCTCTGTAGTGAAACAATCCAATCAAAGGTCATGCATTGCACTCAGTTGTCATATCTCTTCAGTCTCTTTCAATCCAGAACAGTTCTCAAGTTCTTCCTTGACCTTAAGACCATAAGACTTGTAGATTATCTGCCAGCTATTTTTTAAACTGTCTCTCAATTGGCATGATGTTTTCTCACTGTTAGATTCATGTGTTTGGCAGGAACATCACAGAAGCAATACTGAAGTGCACAATATATGTTTATCTCATCTTGTACATTTATTCCATCATTGATGATAATTTGGATCACATGAATAAGGTGCTGTCTGCAGGATTCTTGGTATAAAGTACCTTTTTCTTGTTATTAGTATGCAATTTATAGGAAGATACTTTGAGACTGCTTAAATATTATTTTTCTCTTCCTACTTTCACCCACTGATTTCCACATGTATTGGTTCCTGACTGAACTACTTACTACCATGATGGTTACCAAGTGGTGATTTTCTAATTCCATCATTGCTTCAATATTTGTTTGTTTTCTACTCTAAGGAAGAACTTTCCCATGTCTCCTATTTATTTATTCATTTATTTATTACAGTGGGGACTCATGGATTTCTACTTTATACCACAGGATAAACTTTTGCAATCTGTCACTAACGTTATTTTTTTAAGTTTAAATTTTCTAAGATTTGACCAGTAGGAGTGCCTCTGATATTCTAAGAACATGTTCTTTTGACATTTTTCTATTAGAGCAATCCCTTTCTTCCTGGCACAATGGGATATTGTTGTTTAATCGCTGTCATACCCAACTCTTTTTGTAACCCCATGGACTGTAGCCTGTCAGGCTCATCTTTCCATGAGATTCTCCAGGCAAGAATACTGGAGTGGGTTGCCATATCCTTCTCCATGAGATCTTCCCACCCCAGGGATTTACGTGCTTATTTACCTTCTTCAGCTCAACTCTGGAATCAGCTATTTCTTCAAGAAGCCCTGGTTCCTTTTAGTGCTGAGAGGGGTAATTAGCAGCAAAAATTTGGATGTTAAGTGTACTCTATATATTTACAATCTTAGAGCGATATGTATTTCTAATTCTTTCTATATATTGAAAACCATAACTTCACACCTGTGATTCTAGTCTAATACTATACCACAGAGTTCATTCTAATTTTTCTCCCTGACCACAAAGTTAAATCCTTTCAGTGAAAAGCGTGGATCCCATTAGGTTAATATATTTACTTCTTTATTTAATCCCCTTGAATGTAACTAATCCCCAGAACCTCTCATTCTGCTATCCCACTTGCCACCTTCTTTCCTATGGCATGCCTAAAGGCTTTTTGAGTGAAATATTCAGCAAAGAAAGAATGAGAGCAGGAATGAAGGAAGAAAGAAATATATATATCCTTTTCTAGATGATTTCTTCATTTTAGGCAACAGGGCCACATTTTAAAAGATCTTTCTTCAGGACTAATGCATTATATTTTGTATTAACACATGCACTCAAATACCTTAAGACTGTAGAAACACATGACAAGGGTGAAATGAAAACTTTTGTCTCCATACTCCTTTTTTGTTATAGTCCTATGGGTCCCCACACTTAGACCCCCTAGAGCCCCTTAGGTACTTGAAAGTTGTATTCCATACCAAGGCTTTGCAAAGAACAAAATATTTCTTCAAAACTTAAGTGTCCAAAGAGCCAATTGTAATTTTATTTTTGTTCTACCCAATAATATTCAGGAGAGAGCATCCAATGGGTTAAATTAGTTAGAATTTTGACATTCTATCTTCTTTGACACACAGGTGCTATAATAAGAATGTGATTAATTGATCAATAAGAAAATAATGTCAATATTGTTTTGTACTAAAGCTCTACTTTGTTCCATTTGATTTTTTTTTTTTTTTTTTAAGTTCAAGTCATTTAACAGTTTAACCTTATACTTCAGTGAGAGAATGTACACAGCAAACAATGGTTCTGATTAGAATTGTGTCTTGTAAATTTTATGGTGGTTGACATTTGTTGTTTCAAAAAGCGAGGCATTTTAGTTGCAGATAGGACCATGGGACAGAACAAGCCTGGGTAATGACTTAGAACTCACAGGCCATATTCTGTTCTCTTGGGCCACCTCAGGAGCAATATATTGTTTTTGTTAGTTTAGTAAAAGGATCCTGGAGAAGGAAATGGTGACCCACTCCCGTATACTTGCCTGAGGAATTCCATGGACAGAGTAGCCTGGTGGGCTACAGTCCATAGAGTTGCAAAGAGTCAGACACAACTGAGCAGCTTTCACTCACTCAGTCACTCACTAATAGAAAGGATAACCCCTGTTTTCCCACAAGACCTCTACCAGTTGACAATGCATGTTTCAAATGTACATACATGTCTTATAAAGCTTCTCCATATAGTGTAGTGATTAGCTTGCTAACATTTCAATCCTGATTATACAACATATTGTGAGTAACCATATACAGGTGAGTAACCATATACAAGTTCCCACCTTCATGGATCACAACCTTGTCATGGAGAAAGAGCTTTTGTAACTCACTGAAGCTATGAGCCATGCCGTGCAGGGCCACCTAAGGCAGATGGGTCATGGTGGAGAGTTCTGATAAAACTTGGTCCACTGAAAGAGTGGTAAATCAGTCCAATATTCCTGGCATGAGAACCCCATGAACAGGATGAAAAGGCCAAAGATAAGACACTGGAAGACGAGCCCACCCCCCCACCCCATGTTGGGAAGTGTCCAATAGGCTACTGAAGAAGTGCAGATGGCAATTACTAATAGCTCCAGAAAGAATGAAGTGGCTGGGCCAAAGCAGAAACAATGCTCAATTGTGTATATGTCTGGTACTGAAAGTAAAACTTGATTCTATAAAGAACAATACTGTATAGAATCCTAGAATGTTAGGTTCATGAATCAAGGTAAATTGGACATGGTCAAGCAGGAGATGGCGAGACTGACCATCAACATCTTTGGAATCAGTGAATTAAAATGGACAGGAATGGGTGAATTTCATTCAGATGACAATTATATCTACTACTCCGGGCAAGAATCCATTAGCACAAATGGAGTAGCCCTCATAGTCAACAAAAGAGACTGAAATGTGGTATTTTGGCACAATCTAAGAAATGATAGAAGGATCTCAGTTTGTTTCCAGGACAAACCATTCAACATCCCAGTAATCCAAGTATATGCCCCAACCACTAATGCCAAAGAAGATGAAGTTGAATGATTCTGTGAATACCTATAAAATCTTCTAGAACTAACACCAAAAAATATGTCCTTTTCATCATAGGAGATTAGAATGCAAAATTAGGAAGTCAAGAGATACCTGGAGTAACAGGCAAGTTTGGCCTTGGAGTACAAAATGAAATAGGTCAAAAGCTAACAGAGTTTTGCCAAGAGAACACACTGGTCATAGCAAACACCTATTTCCAATAACACAAGAGTTGTCTCTACACATGGACATCACCAATTGGTCAGTACCAAAATCAGATTGATTATATTCTTTGCAGTCAAAGATGAAGAAGCTCTATACAGTCAGCAAAAACAAGACCTGGAGCTGAGTGCAGCTCAGATCATGAACTCATTGCAAACTTCAGGCTTAAATTGAAGAAAGTAGGGGAAACCACTAAGCCATTCAGGTATGACCTAAATCAAATCCTTTATGATTATACAGTGGAAGTTATTAAAAGATTAGATTGGTAGACAGAGTGCCTGAAGAACTATGGGCAGAAGTTCATAACATTGTACAAGAGGTATTGATCAAAACCATCCCAAAGAAAAAGAAATACAAGAAGGCAAAGTGGTTTTCTGAGGAGGATTTACACATAGCTGAAGAAAGAAAGAAGTGAAAAACAAGGGAGAAAGGGAAAGATATACTCAAGTGAATGCAAGGATTCAAAGACTAGCAAGGAGAGAGAAGGAAGCCTTCTTAAGTAAACAATGCAGAGAATTAGAGGAAAACAATAAAATTGGAAAGACTAGAGATCTCCTCAAGAAAGTTGAAAATATCAAGGGAACATTTCTTGCAAAAATGGAAATGATAAAAGACAAAAAGAGTAAGGACCTAACAGAGGCAGACGAGTTTAAGAAGAGATGCCTAGAATACACAGAATAAATATACACAAAGATCTTAATGACTAGGATAGCCACAATGGTGTGGTCACTCACTAAGAGTCAAACATCCCAGAGTGTGAAGGCAAGGGGGCCTTAGGAAGCATCACTACAAACAAAGCTAGTGGAGGTGATGGAATTCCAGTTGAGCTATTTCAAATCCTAAAGGATGATGCTCTGAAAGTGCTGCACTCAATATTCCAACAAATTTGGAAAACTCAGCAGTGGCCACAGGACTGGAAAAAGTCAGTTTTCATTTCAATCCCAAAGAAGGGCAATGCCAAAGAATATTCAAATTAGCATACAATTGCACTAATTTCACATGCTTACAAGGTAATGCTCAAAATCCTTTAAGCTAGGCTTCAGCTGTACTCGAACTGAGAACTTCCTGATGTATGAAGTGGGTTTAGAAAATGCATAGGAACCAGTGATCAAATTGCCAAGATTCATTGGATCACAAGAATTCAAGAAAAATATCTACTTCTGCTTCATTGACTATGGTAAAGCCTTTGACTGTGTGGATCACAACAAACTGTGGAAAATTCTTAAAGAGATGGAAATACCAGACCAATTTACCTGTCTCTTGAGAAACCTGTATGTGGATCAGGAAGCAATAGTTAGAACCTTATGTGGAATAACTGATTGGTTCAAAAATTGGAAAGGAGTATGTCAAGTCTGCATACTGTCATTCTGTTTATTTAATTTATATGCAGAATAAATTATGTGAAATTCCAGGCTGGATGAAGCACAAAGTTGGAATCATTGATGGGAGAAATATCAATAACTTCAGATATGCCGATGATGCCACTCTAATGGCAGAAAGCTAAGAGGAACTTAAGAACCTCTTGATAAAGGTGAAAGAAGAATGGAAAAGCTGGCCTAAAACTCAACATTCAAAAAACTAAGATTGTGGTATCCAGTCCCATTACTTTATGGTAAATAGAGGGGGAAAAGTGCAAGAGTGACAGACTTTGTTTTGGGGGCTCCAAAATCACTGCAGACAGTAACTGAAGCCATGAAATTAAAAGATACTTGGTCCTTGGAAGAAAAGCTATGACAAACCTAGAAGGTGTATTAAAAAGCAGAGGCATCACTGCAGGCAAGTTCCACATAGTCGAAGCTATGGTTTTTCCAGTAGTCATGTATGGATGTGAAAATTGGACCATAAAGTAGGCTGAGTGTTGAAGAATTTAAGTTTTCTAATTGTAGTGTTAGAGTAGACGCTTGAGAGTCCTTTGGGCAGCAAGAAGATCAAACCAGTCAATCCTAAAGGAAATCAACCCTGAATATTCATCAGAAGGACTGATGTTGATGCTGAAGCACCAATACTTTGGCACACCTGATGCGAAGAGCTTACTCATTGGAAAAGACCCTGATGCTGGGAAAGATTGGAGGAAGGAGGAGAAAGGGATGACAGATGATGAGATGGTTAGATAGTATCACCGACTCAATGGACATAAATTTGAGCAAGCTCTGGGAGATGGTGATGGACAAGGAAGTTTGGTGTGCTGCAGTCCATGGGATCACAAAGAGTTGGACACAGCTGAGTGACTGAACAACAACAATATTTGAGTTCAATAAATTATCTGAGCCTCAGTTTCCTCATCTGTAAAACAAAGGCAGTATTAATACCTTGTTCACAGAGTGAGCAAGATGATTAGCTGAGTTAAAAGACAGAAAGTACTTTAGAAACAGCATTCAACAATTATAATCCCTTTGGAAGCACACAGGAAGGAAACACTAACTGGGTATATTTTTGTGCATATATGTGTGCACACACACGTGTGGTGAGGAGTAGGGATAAGATTGGGTGGGAGTAGTTAGAGGTGGTTTGTGAGTACAAATGATTTTTGAGAAATCTTGAAAAATAAGCAGTTTTGTAGTCAGACAAGATGAGAAGGATAACGAGCATCTCAAACAGGGGCCACTGTGTGTAAAAGTATGCTGCTCTCTGTGAACTACGAGTAATTCCATAGACCTGGAGGCAATGTGTTTGGAGAGAAGCAGGAGGTGTCTGTTTGGCTAAGGTATTTAATGAGTAGCAAATTGAGACTGAATCAAAGTTATGTCTAATTTCCTATGCATGTTTGGGGAAGCCTAGAGACTGGAGGCTTGAGCTCAATAGCACTATTTTGGTGGTGGGATCTGAGAGGGGAGTTTCTTAAAACATAATTTATTATAAGAGAAGAATAATCTAGGCAAAGTGAGTTTGATATATCTAGCTGGGTCTTAATTAAGGGAGGCAGTAATTTGAAGGTCAGCGTGATGATCTATGGGATCTAATTAGTGACCTTGATCCTCTGGGCCCCCTGTCTGGCCATAATGCCAAAGCCATGAGTTTTCTGCCTGGTTGCAAAGGTGTGAATAAAGAGCTGCACACCTCTTTAGTGAGGCCTCTACCAGGTGATCATGGTTTTCAGAGGGAATCATTTATGACACCTGACATTACAGATCGATGAAGGAAAACCATGCAGACCATTTGGCTGGCCGCCTTCCATGCACAGCATAGAGGGCTTTTGCCATCAATGCCAAGCATAGAGGGCTTTTGCCATCAGTGCCAAGGTTTCCGATTGGCATTTTCATAAAAACATGCAAAGCAGCCCATTATCTAATTGATGTCCATAAATTATGGTGGCTGAAGGAGTCAATGTCAGTACACATGGTGTAAAGCTGTTTTTTTGGAAGGCACTCAATTCTAGGCTTAGAATATTCTTGTACAAAGAGAGGGCTAGATTCTTTTACAAAAAAAAAAAAAAAAAGAACTGAAACTTCATCCTTTGAACGGCTTTCACATACACAATCTCTAGAAGCAAACAATAGGACTCTTTACCAAGTCCTTTCTGCAATCTATTTAAGTGAAGGAAATGTATCATGGCATTTTATGATGAATTAGAGGTGACACAAAATATAGCTATACATTTCTCTTAGCACAAACAAGCTTTCTGCCTAACTAGAGTTGTTTCTGTTTGGGTTTAATTACTCAAGAAAGTGATCAGTCAGTTTCATCTTAAGCTCCTCACACTTCAATAATGCCAACTATCATTGACTGTTACCAGAAGAGACTTAGCATCACAGCCATTGCACATGTTGTGCCACTTAGAGGAGCAGAAGTGAGGACTGAGACAAATCTTTAAAATGGAGATTGTGTTTTCACCAGCCAAAGCAGGACTATTAGGGAGTAAAAGGAATCAAATGAAATGAAAGTGAAAGTCACTCAGTCATGTCCAACTCTGTGTGAGGCCCCTGTGGATTATTTAGTCCAGTGAATTCTCCAGGCCAGAATACTGGAGTGGGTAGCCTTCCCTTTCTCCAGGGGATCTTTCCAACTCAGGGATTGAACCCAGGTGTCCCACATTGCAGGTGGATTCTTTACCAGCTGAGCCACAAGGGAAGACCTTCAAATGAAATAGAAGCATATGATTAAGCCTTCTGAGCCCTGCCTAACTGAGATTACTTGAGCTGGCCCTGGAGGGTGGCTCAGGCAAGTTCAGAGCTCTGCCTCTGTGTTTAGATTCCCTCAAATCATGTAATATATTCAACTTCTCCCATGCAGCCTCTAAAACAAATATGAAATGTATCTTGAAACTTAAAGTCACTCAGTTGTGTCTGACTCTTTGCAACCTCATAAACTATACAGTTCATGGAATTCTCCAGGCCAGAATACTGGAGTGAGTAGCCATTCCCTTCTCCAGAGGATCTTCCGAACCCAGGGATTGAAGCCACGTCTCCCACATGACAGGAGGATTCTTTACTGTCTGAGCCACCAGGGAATCCCTGGTAGATATGTATCCTACTCACATCAAATTTCACTGAGTGCCTGCCATGTGCCAAATACTGTGCTAGCTATTGGGAATAAGAGCTAATATGTATGGATTGTTGACATGTGCCAGGTACCAGTCCAACAACTTTATGTGGATTAACTTGTAAATCTTAACCACCACCCTGGGAATTATGGACCATCATTATCTCCATTTGCAGGTGAGGAAAATGAGGCATGGATGATAATTTGCTGATAGTCACATAGATAAGAAATGGAAGAATAAAAATTTGAAACCATAAAAATGTATCATTATGCTCACCACATTCTATGATGGCTCAGGATAGGTCATTCTACCATGAAGGAATTCAGTGTCTAGGTAGAAAATAAGATATTAAAATTGGATGAGTTATCATACCATGTCATATAAATTCAAGCCAACCTTGAAAGTACAGAAGCCAGAGTATAAACATGTTCAGTTGTCAAGTATTGTATCAACATTATTTTATTTACTTCCTATGCTATTAGTATTCTCTCTCTAAGCATTTGAGGTCACCTTAGGCTCATTGGAATGATATAGAGAATGTAGCCTTTCAAAAGTATACCTTGGTTTTCATCATTTAGTATGAGTAGGAAATGACTTATTTTTATAATAATTTTATTGGGTATAAATCATATAAAATTAAATTCACTCTTTTAAAGTGTGTAATCCAGTGGTTTGTAGTATATGCACAGAGTTTTGCAGCCATCACCACAGTCTAACTCAAGAACATTGTCATCACCCTAAAAGAAATCCTTTGCATCCTTAGCTGTCACTCTCCAGTTCCCATTCACAGAGATGCTGGGAAACAATGCTTCCTTTTTTTTTTATTCTACTTTTTATTATTTTATTTTTTAAATTTTATTTTGCTTAACTTTGCAATATTGTATTGCTTTTGCCATACATCAAGATGAATCCGCCACAAGTATACATGTGTTCCCTATCCTGAACCCTCCTCCCTCCTCCCTCCCCATACCATCCCTCTGGGTTGTCCCAGTGCACCAGCCCCAGGCATCCGTTATCAGGCATCGTACCTGGACTGGCGACTCATTTCAGATATGATATTATACATATTTCAATGCTATTATCCCAAATCATCCCACCCTCTCCCACTCCCAGAGTCCAAAAGACTGTTTTATACATCAGTGTCTCTTTTGCTGTCTTGTAAACAGGGTTATTGTTACCATCTTTCTAAATTCCATATATATGTGTTAGTATATTGTATTTGTGTTTTTCTTTCTGGCTTACTTCACTCTGTATAATAGGCTCCAGTTCCATCCACCTCATTACAACTGATTCTAATGTATTCTTTTTAATGGCTGAGTAATACTCCATTGTGTATATGTACCACAGCTTTCTTATCCATTCATCTGCGGATGGACATCTAGGTTGCTTCCAAGTCCTGGCTATTGTAAACAGTGCTGCTATGAACATTGGGGTACATGTGTCTCTTTCAATTCTGGTTTTCTCAGAGATGCTGGGAAACAATGCTTCCTTTTTTAAAATAATACTTTTAAACAGATATAATTCACATACTATACAACTGACACATTTAAAGTGTACAATGCATTGTTTGTTAGTATATTTCTAGTACTGTGCAATCATCACTGCTATCAAATTCCAGAATTTCAGGGAACAACAGAGCTGAGAGGAAAATGAAGAGTGCAAGTAGTATATAGTCACAAAGTTCTGTTCTTATAAAGAATCAGGCATTTTTATTGAATAAAAGCTCCTTTGATTGCTAAATAACTGGTTAATTGCCAGAGTTGTGAAAAGTTAATTTTGACAAGCATGCCCACATCCCTAGCATTTTAATGGAGGAGTGGATATTCCAATTTCCTTACTCTTATTTCTTTGGAAATAGTATCTTTAACACAACTAAATATACAATAGCTCTCAGATGCTTTCATATCAGATCAGATCAGTCGCTCAGTCATGTCCGACTCTTTGAGACCCCATGAATCGCAGCACACCAGGCCTCCCTGTCCATCACCAACTCCCGGAGTTCACCCAGACTCATGTCCATCGAGTCAGCAATGCCATCCAGCCATCTCATCCTCTGTCATCCCCTTCTCCTCTTGCCCCCAATCCCTCTAGGCATCAGAGTCTTTTCCAATGAGTCAACTCTGCATGAGGTGGCTAAAGTCCTGGAGTTTCAGCTTCAGCATCATTCCTTCCAAAGAAATCCCATGGCTGATCTCCTTCAGAATGGACTGGCTGGATCTCCTTGCAGTCCAAGGGACTCTCAAGAGTCTTCTCCAACACCACAGTGCAAAAGCATCAATTCTTCGGCGCTCAGCCTTCTTCACAGTCCAACTCTCACATCCATACATGACCACAGGAAAAATCATAGCCTTGACTAGACAGACCTTTGTTGGCAAAGTAATGTCTCTGCTTTTGAATATGCTATCTAGGTTGGTCATAACTTTCCTTCCAAGGAGTAAGCGTCTTTTAATTTGATGGCTGTAGTCACCATCTGCAGTGATTTTGGAGCCCAGAAAAATAAAGTCTGACAGATACTTTAGGTCAATTTAAAAACTACAAACTTAATCTTTCTTTGTTTTCTCCCTGAAATGGCTAAGATTTTTTAAATTAATTAATTAATTTACATCAATGTATAGTTGATTTACAGTATTGCATTAGTTTCAGATGTACAGAATTGTGGTTCAATATTTTATAGAATATATATCTTTAAAAGCTATTACAAGATAATGGATATAATTTCCTGTGCTGGGGGATTATAGCAGGATATATTATATCCTGTTGCTTAATTATTTTGTAAATAGTAGTGTGTGTCTCTTAATACTCCACCTCTACCTTGCCCCTACAATGTTCCTTCTCCTCTCTGGTAACCACTAGTTTGTTTTCTGTAACTGTGAGACTGTTTCTATTTTGCTATATACACTTATTTGTATTATTTTTTAGATTCTACATATAACTGCTATCATACCAGTATCTGCCTTTCTCTTATTTCACTAAGCTTAATATTCTTTAGGTCTATCCATGTTGATGAAAATGGCAATATTTTATTCTTTTTTATGACTAATATTCCACTGTATTTGTAAATACTGCATTTTCTTTAACCATTCATCTGTTCATGAGCACTTAGGTTGCTTCCATATTTTGGTTATTAGAAATAGTGCTGCTACAGACATTTAGGTGCATGTATCTTTTTTAATTAGTGTTTCTAATAGTTGAATTACTAGATCATATGACAGTTCTATTTTAAGATTTTTGAGGATTCTCCATACTGTTTTCCATAGTGGTTGTACCAATTCATATTCTCACCAATAGTGTAGGAGGGTTACCTTCCCTCCACATCCTCTCCATCATTAGTTATTTGTAGACTTTTTGATGATAGCCATTCTGCCAGATATGAGGTAGTATCTCATTGTTGTTTTGATAGCATTTATCTAATAATTGGGCTTCCCAGGTGGCACTAATGTAAAGAATCCACCTGCCAATGCAGGACATGTAAGAGATGTGGGTTTGATCCCTGGGTCGGGAAGATCCCATTGAAGAGGAAATGGCAACCCACTCCAGTACTCTTACCTGGGAAATTCTATGGAAAGAGGAGCCTGGCAGGCTACAGTCCATGGGGCCACAAAGAGTTGGAGACAACTGAACACACACATATATACTGCTGCTGCTGCTGCTAAGTCACTTCAGTCATGTCCGACTCTGTGCGACCCCATAGACGGCAGCCCACCAGGCTCCCCCATCCCTGGAATTCTCCAGGCAAGAACACTGGAGTGGGTTGCCATTTCCTTCTCCAATGCATGAAAGTAAAAAGTGAAAGTGAAGTCGCTCAGTTGTGTCCAACTCTCAGCGACCCCATGGACTGCAGCCTACCAGGCTCCTCCATCCATGGGATTTGCCAGGCAAGAGTACTGGAGTGGGGTGCCATTGCCTTGTCCGACACATATATACACACACAGCTAATAATTAGTGATGTTGAGCTTCTTTTCATGTGCCTGTTGACCATCTGTATATCTTCTTTGGAAAAACATCTATTCAGGTGTTTTACCTATTTTTTTTTTTTAAACTGGGTTGTTTGCTTTTTTATATTGAATTGTATGACCTGTTTACATATTTTGGATAATAACTCCTTGTAAGTCACAGATTTACAAATATTTTCTCCCATTCCACAGGTTGTCTTTTCATTATGTAAACAATTTCCTTTGCTGTGTAAAATCTTTTAATTAGGAACATTCTTTAATTTTTACTTTTATTTCCTTTATTTTAGGAGATTGATCCAAAAAAATTGTGCTGATTTTTACCCTCAAATCACAAAATTTGTGATTTATGTCAAAGAGTGTTCTGCCTATGTATTTCTCTAAGAGTTTTATACTGCTTGGTTTTACATTTAGGTCTTTAATCCAATTTGAGTTTATTTTTCTCTATGGTGTTAGAGAATGTTCTAATTTCATTCTTTTACATGTAGCTGTCCGTTTGTCCCCAAACCATTTGTTGAAGAGACTATCTTTTTTTTTTTTTTTTTTTTCATTGTATATTCTTGCCTCCTTTGTCATAGATTAATTGACCATAGGTGTGTGGGTTTATTTCTGGGCACTCTATCCTGTTACATTGATCCATATATCTGTTTTTGTGCCAATATTGAGCTGTTTTGACTATAGTAGCTTTGTAGTAGAGTCTGAAGTCTGGGATCATGATGCCATCATTTCCATTCTTCTTTCTGAAGACTGCTTTTGCTATCTGAGTTCTTTTGTGGCTCCATATGAATTTTAGGAGTATTCATTCTAGTTCTGTGAAAAATGTCATTATTATTTTGATAGGAATTGCATTGTAGCTATAGATTGTTTTGGGTAGTATCAAACTTTATCTTTCTTAATATAACCAGGTTTCCCTTGACTTACCTCCATGAACTTAATACCATTTACATCATATAGTTATATATTTAAAAGATGTTTTACTTACTTATACATTTCTTCTTTCCATAAATATTTACTGAGCATCTACTATGTTTTAGGATCAGAACTAGATGCTGATGGTAAAAAGCTAAATAAAATAGAGTTTATGTATTCATAGATTTTAGTATTGTGGTACAGACAGACAATAAACATATCCAAGGATACCTAGGACAGATATTAAGTATATGTATATATATTGTTTACTTAGAATCAGTGTTCACAGGGCAGGGGAAACTGGTGCCTATTATTATCTCCTTACACTGAAGCTTTTGTGAAGAACAGAATTCTATAATTCATTCATTCAACAATCTATCATGTGTCATGCACTGGGCAGAATGCTTAGAATGTGTCAGTGAACAAATGAGACATGGTCACTGACTTCCTGGAGCTTGTAGTCAAAGGGGCAATTTATGGAAGTCCACAGTTCACCTGATTCTAGGCACTGTATCCATTCACTATGGAGTTTAGAAAAGTTTACAGTAGTTCCCATATGTCGAATAATCCAAAAACAAAATAAAGGCTGGGAACACATGGGAATCATAGAAAGAAACTTGTTATTGAACGTGAATTCTGACTAAGCCTTGTTACAGAGTGACCAATCATTCCAGTTTGCCTGAAATTTTCCTGGATTTAGTGCTAGAAGTCTCACCTCTTGTTTTATCCACGACAGTTGAACAATTGATCATACTACTTGTTAATTATTATAGTATTGGTATTGGTAATAATAGCAGGCCAATTTTACATATATAATAGGATTAAGTTATATATATGTATATACATATATATGTGTGTGTGTGTGTGTGTGTGTATATATATATATATATATATATATATATAATATTGAGGCTTCCCATGTGGCTCTAGTGGAAAGGAACCTACTTGCCAATGCAGGAGGTATAAGCGATATGGGTTTAATCCCTGAGTCAAGAAGATCCCCTGGAGGAGGGAATGGCCACCCACTCCAATATTTTTGGCTGGAGAACCCCCATGGACAGAGGAGCCTATAGGACTACAGTCCATAGGGTCACAAGGAGTCAGACAATAGTGTCTTAGCACAAGTATAATGTTATATGTATTATATATATATAACAGTATTAAAAACACCTTTTATTAAGGAAGACCACCAAAGTGTATGTGTGATTATATTGAGGCAGATGATGTATATAGAATCAGTACTATAAATTATAACCCATTATCCTAACAACAGGTGAAAATGCTAACCTAGAAATTGTGCTGGACTGTTATTTTCAACTTTGTTAACAGTGGGAGCTGTATTTCTCAGAACCCCCTTCCTTGTGTGACTCAAGGTTGGAATTAGCCAAAAGTGCAGTTGTGAGAGATTTGAGATGCAGAAGTGAAGTAACAGCTATTGTGGAGCTGCAGTAAGAGAGAGACTTAGAGGGGCTGGCAGCTCTTGGTTTGCTTTCTACCCTCCCCACGCTATTACCGGCTCTCGTTTCAGATGACCAGTCCTGCTGACAGAGGTGACCCAGGCCAACCATCAGAGCATCCCTGAGAATGTGCAGAGCTGTTTAGACAAAGAATCAACATTATCGAACAGACTTCTATAATGGCTTCTTTCATGAGATTAATCCAGATTTCTCTGTAAGCTCTGATTGTTCTGTGCCAGGGTAGGTGAGCGACTTTTGTCTGATCCAACTCACCTTTCCAAACTTTTACATCCCAAGCTCCTTCACATGATCTGTTTCCTATGATGAAATCCTTATTCCAACATAGACTGATATATGGAATTGCAAAAAAAAATTCTGATCTAAATTTTCTTTTTTGTGGGAAAAGATGTTTGGATTAAACCAAAAGATGTAGTTCCTTCTATCTTGAGTAACTGTCAGTGGTTAAATGTTAACAGTGTATTTTGTGCATTTTGCTTTATGATGTCATAATTCAATCCTTTGACATAAGCAGCTCCACTCCTGACTCACATATTTTTCTGGCTTCTAACTAATAATCATAATAATGATTATACAATTTCCAAGAACACTGCTAAGCACTTTACATTCATGACTATTTTCTTCTTTTTTTATTGGAATATAATTGCTTTACAATGTTGTGTTAATTTCTGCTATACAGCAACATGAATCAGCCATATGTATACATATATCCCCTCCGTCTTGAGCCTCCCTCCCACCCACGCCTCTATGTCATCACAGAGCACTGAGCTGAGCTCTCTGTGCTGTATAGCAGCTTCCCACTTGCTATCTGTTTTACAGATGGCAGTGTACATATTAACGTGGCAATGCTACTCTCTCAATTCATCCCACCCTCCTCTTCTACTGCTGTGTCCACATGTCCATCCTCTATATCTGCATTTCTATTCCTGAAAATAGGCTCCTCAATACCATTTTTCTACATATACAATGGAATATTAGACATAAAAAGGAACGACGTTGAATCATTTGTAATGACATGCACGCAAAACTTTTTAATTCTTTACAACAACCTAATGAGATAGGTTCATTTAACTGCCCAGTTTTATAGAGGAGGTAATTTAAACTTTCAAAAACATTTGATAACTGGACAAAGTCACCAAATTCATAAGTGGTAGGACAATAATTAAGATTTATTTAGCTCTGCAGTTTCCAAAAGCTAATTGTGGGGATTTCTGTGGTGGTCCAGTAATTAAGACTCCATATTTCCAGTGCAGGGGGTGTGGGTTCAATCTCTGGTCAGGTAACTAAGATCCCCACATGCTGAATGGCATTCCATAAAGTAAAAAATAGAAGCTAATTGTGAAAGTATGCTTATGTTTTCAAGAGGCTTTTTCTTTCTCCAATATAAATATAATGCAAGTATTTTTGAGGGTCTGTGGATTACATTTAAGTAACACAACTAACTGCATCTATCTGTCCATACTTGATAATTCCTTCAGGTTATTATGAGTTAGGTGTTATTATTCCTGTTTTGGGCTTCCTTGATGGCTCAGATGGTAAAGAATCTGCCTGCAGTACAGGAGACCCATGTTTCATCCTCTGGGGAAAGGAATGGAAACCCTCTCCTATTCATATTTTATAGGTGAGGAAACAGAGGCTCAGAGAGGTTCAAACATCCACCAATAACAAAAGAGCCAGAAAGAAGCAGCAACTGCATTCACACTCAATTCTTAAAGGAAAGACAATTCTTGATCTGAGATACATGTGTAAAGAGCACGTTTGAAAGGAAAATACGGAATGCAGCTGTGAGGAGAAGAGACTGTGGCTGTGGCGAGGCTGACTTCCAGGTTGGGGAGTAGTCAAGTAAGTTGGAGTAGAAGAGACTCGAAAGGTAGGCTGGGGGCAAACCATGAAGGGCCCAGCATGATCTGTTAAGGAATTAGGACTTTGCCTTGAAAGCAATGACTTTCCTGCTGCTGAGGCTAAGTCACTTCAGTCGTGTCCAACTCTATGCAACCTAATAGACGGCAGCCCACCAGACTCCCCCATCCCTGGGATTCTCCAGGCAAGAACACTGGAGGGGGTTGCCAGTTCCTTTTCCAGTGTATGATAATGAAAAGTGAAAGTGAAGTTGCTCAGTCGTGTCTGACTCTTTGCGACCCCATGGACTGCAGCCTACCAGGCCCCTCCGTCCATGGGATTTTCCAGGCAAGAGTACTGGAGTGGGGTGCTATCAAGTTGTACAATTGAGCTAGGATTCAAGTTTAAGTTTTTGACTCCAAAGCCTATCAGAGGATACATCATCCATTCTATACAGTCATCACTGTTCTCTATTAATACCATATGCATGGAAATTCAGTTTATGAATCACATTCATAGCCATTATTTCATTCAATCCCCACATTCAACTCTATAAATGTTACTTTTAACTCGATTTAAATATAAATAAATTTATACTTGCTAATAATACTTAAATAAATCTACAGATATGCAGTTAGAATGTGGCAGATGCCACAATGAATCCCCAGGAATCTCACACAATGAATCCCCAGGAATCTCACACAAATTGTCATGCTTTTTCACATCCAATTTCTTACTGGATAATCTATAAATCATTCCTTTAAATACAAAATGCAAACACATCATTTTCTCACCAAGGCCTACTTCTCCTGTCATCCACTTATTGGCAAATGCACTGCTCCCTAGCAAATTATTCAAACCCAAAATCCTGAAGATAGCTTAAAAAAACTGAACATCTGAAGAGTTCCACCTTCATCAGCATTTAAAAATATCATCTATAGATTAAGTCACAAAAATGTCTATCAAAGTCCTTATTTTTTTAATCTGTAATATACCATGTTCATAACTTGATTACTTCCCCTCTGGTTCCCTGTAGTGATTACTAACAAAAGTTTACTAACTGATAGAGCCTTGGAGGTGGAGTATGATAAGCTTATTCAGGTCATAGAACTCTATTCTATAATCTTAATGAAAGGCTGGACAACAATATTGCTAACAACATTATTGAGGCATGATTGACATGCAATAAACTGCATATCTTTCAAAGGTACAAGTTGGTAACTTTTGACATTATATACATACCACACACACACACACACACACACACACACACCCATGATCACAGTCAAGATAAAGAACGTAGCCATTATACTTCCCAAATTCTTTCCTATCCTTTCCTAGTTCATCCATACATCCTCCCACACACTCAATGAGCAACTAATCTGCCTCTGCTTAGAATTTCTATGTATTTTTGTACGTGAAATTCTGTTTCCAACCAAGAATCCCATACCGTCCAAATTTTAAGTGAGGTATGACAATAACATACAGACATTATAAGACATTACAAGTTCTCAAAATATCATATCTCATTCATTCTTTCTCACCAGTTGCTAAAAGATACTCTTAACCAAAAAATTCAAGGCAAAAACTAAGAAAAAAATATAATAATAAATAAATAGGACCCAGTACAAGAAAGAGGTGAAGTAAATTTATAGAATGATTATAAAAAGGCATTTTATAATGACAGCTGTGTGTCAGTACCAGAGATTAACCCAGTCCACTGGAGCAAGAGGACAGAAAACTGTTTGAGAAATGACTTAGAAAAGAAATTTAACTGGTTTGTACAGAGAAGGATATATCTATATCTCTATATCTATATCCATTGCTCTAGGAGTATCAGGGGGCATTCCTGATACTTTGATGACTAAGCAAAGAAACACACAAGAAATATAAGAATTATCTCCCTAAAGAAAAAGGAAGTTGTGTATGAGAAAGAAAATATAATCAAAGTGGTACAGGTGCAAAAATATTTATATATTAGTCATAATAAAATGAAAACTGAATATCTAACCAAAAATGGTTGCATACATTTATGCAAATGATTGTGATTAAAAGAATGTTGGGTGGGTGATGGGTAAGTGTAGTGATAAAAGACTGATAAAATTTCTGTGCATAGTAGGGAGTCAAGAGAATATGTTTATTTATATCTATAAAAACTCAAAAATGTATGATTACTATTTTAAATATGGATAAATATATTGGAAGAATTTTTTTAACTTATTAGGTGATAGAAGTTAGCTGTAGATAGTGGGAGTAAGGGGTGGGCAAGAATATGCTTGGGGACTGGGATTGCTGTTTCAGTTAAAATAGTTTGACTTTAAAATTAAGCACCTATATTAATTTAGAGTTGACTTTAAAATTAAGCACCTATATTAATTTAGGGCTTCCCTGATAGCTCAGATGGTAAAGAATGTGCATTCAATGAAGGACACCCCAGTTTGATTACTGGGTCAGAAAGTTCCCCTGGAGAAGGGATAGGCTACCCACTCCAGTATTCCTGGGCTTTCCTGGTAGCTCAGATCGTAAAGAATCCACCTGCAATGCAGGAGACCTGGGTTCAGTCCGGGGTTGGAAATATCCCTTAGGGGAGGGCATGGCAACCCACTCCAGTATTCTTACCTGGAGAAACCCCATGGACATAGGAGCCTTGTGGACTTACAGTCCATGGGGTCACAGAGTCAAGCACAACTGAGTGATTAAGCACAGCACAGCACATATTAATTTAATAATAATACAATTAAATAGAACATATGAAAAACACTAATAATTTAGTGTAAGTAGTTAACCATCAATCCTTACAAAATATCAGCTCAGTTCAGTATTTCTAGTATGATATGTTAGCACAAACTGTCAATAAATGTTGGAGTTATTATAATTGCTTTACTATATGTTTTTGGCTTGAATAATTGGGACAATCTTCTGGCTGAATAAGAGCCATTTTAGTAGTTGAGTCTGAGAATGCTAATCTCAAACCAATAGTGGTTCCTCAGTGTTTTGCTTTTTTAAAAACATTTTCTCACCTTAGTCACCATGACTTTTACAAGTTTACTCTTAGAAACCATGAGGGAATGAGTCCATGAAAATCACTGCTGACAATATTATAATAGAATTTATTGCATAAAACTGATGTCAATTATCAATAGCACATAGAGTTCACTGAGTTTCTGCAGCTGTTGGCTCGATGTGATACTATTACAGTAGCAGTGTTATTCTTCATTTTTAATATTCATTTATTTCCCTTTCTAAGCATTTTATGCCCATTTTCTCTATGGCAATCACATCATCTTAACCTTTAAAATTTACATAGATCTTGCATAAAAGTACTGTGTATTCAATTCTACACAGTATAAACATGAGGGCCAACTCTAATTGAAGATGCCCCTCTTGGAAATGGTCTGCTTCATTCATAAGATATTTGGTTGGATTACAAATGTTTAGAGTAAAGACACTATTCATATGGCCAAGTCTCTGAATTTTCTGAAGTAGCTAACTCTTCTTGGGTAGCAAAGATATACAGAAGGACCTCAAGATATCTAGAAAATCAAATATGTTTATAGGAGTTGATACAATTGGGAAATGTGAACTTAGTACCATTAAAACCATGGGTATCTCATAAAAGAAAACATGGCTAATATTATTCCAACCATGTGTATTTAACAACTAGTATTTGAAGTACAAGGTGCTAATTGCCACTGGAATGCAGAAGTGATCAAGTGTGTTCCCACTTCACTGGAACTTGATGTGGAGTTGGTAAAATAGCTGTGCATGTGCATGTGGGTGTATGCTCAGTCATGTCTGACTCTTTTGCAGGTCCGTGGACTGTAGCTCGCAGGGCTCCTCTGTCTGAGGGGTTTCCCAGGCAAGAATACTACAGTGGGTTGCTGTTTCCTACTCCAAGGGATCTTTCCAACCCAGAGATCGAACCTGTGTCTCCTGCATTGGCAGGCGAATTCTTTAGCACTTAGCTACCTGGGAAGCCTAAAATAGCTTTCCTAAAATATAAATATGATTTAAGCCTAAAGTGCTATAATTTATATAATAAATACAAAAAGTTCTTTGAGTGCAGATTAGGGGAGTATTCCAAGTTACAAAGGGTATTTAGAGAGGTGGTCACAGAGAAATTAGTACGTGATTTGAAAATTGAAGGGAGAAGGCAGAAAAACTGGAAGATATTAGAACAGTCCCAATGATGACACAAAATTAGTACAATTCAGGAACTGAAGAAGTCTATGATGTGGTAGACCACACAAAACATTCTGTGGTTGATGTGTGTGTGTGTGTGTGTGTGTGTTTGATAGGACACATGAATAAAATATACTTGAAATATTGAAATAAAGTGGGTTTTTTTCACCCACAAAAGGACAAGCTAAGATTCCATTTGTACTGGATTGGTTAAAAAAATAATAATAACTGAAAAAGAAAAACTTATATTTTGATACTTCTAGGTGTTAGATTCTATCATGTTTATGCTCAGCTACTGCCAATAAGACTACCCAAGAATGAATAATAGAATCAGATTTTAGTTACTCCTGTCCAGTACACTTGAGTCCAAGTGTCTTGATTGCATCTGAATGAAACTCTTTCAGATGATAAAGAAGTACTTGATATTTATTCTTGTAATAAAAGGGCTTATTTCTTGTTTTTCATTCAGCTCAGTGGATGGGTGTTACACAATTTGTGTGCCTCAGCTCAAAATCATGGGAACCCAGTATAGGTCTTAGGTATCCTAATCATCACATGCTAAAATTAGCTGGACCAGGAAGCTTTCACCTTACTTTCCATTTTTTATCCTTGTTAACTTTTAGGTTAACCTAATGTTAGTTCCTCATTTGACTGGTTAGCCCAGGAATTAGATAAGCATAATGGAGTGGAAACCTTCAATAAGTTGTAAAACAAGAGCCTTGAGCAGGGTAAGAGCAATGAGAAGAAATGAAAGCAACTACAATTGATTTTTAGTTCTCACACTTCCTCCAACCCCAAGATATCTTAGGATACCTCAAACTTCATTTAGGGTACATTTATAAAATTTTATTTAAATTAATGTAGCAGTTCACCACTGTTGTGTGGAGAAGTATTAACATCCTTTAGATAACTTATTAGGACCCTATGTTTTACTTTATTGAACATGACTCAATAATACTTTTTTTCAGCATCTATTATGTGCCAAACACTAGGAATATACAGATGAGCTGATATTATGATAGACAGACCTTATAAGACTATAGCAAGAACTATAATACTGGTCAGATGTTAGCAAATGCAGTTAGAGGCACAGCATGTCATGGGAGCACCTGGGTATGAATTAGAGAGAGAGAATGATTGAAGTGTCATGTCACAGATTGGAGGATGACTTGTCATCTCTGTTGCTTTATTTCTCAGAGATCTTATGTAATGAAAAAAATAATGAGGTAAGTGGCAAGATATGGCTCTCATTTACTCTAGCAAAGTCTGAGTAGAATTAAAAGGTCTATTTCATAGAAAAAGCCTTCAAAAAAAAAAAAAAAGACACCACAATCTTGATTCCCACCAAGGGGTCACAGCCACTGATGGGTGCAGTTTGTAAGGCAGCACCTGTAAGAAGACATCTGTATGAAAGGAACTTTCACTCTTCAATTCCCTATGAACCTAGAGGTAGTTAGATATTTTTGGAACGTGCTACAGGCAGCCAGACAGGTTGGGGATTTCATTCCAGCCTATCTCTCTTCTGAAATAATGAAAGAAGCTCCAAGAAATTGTACCTGTCAAATCTGTCAGGGACTAAAAGCAAGAGGAGATCATTTTGACAGTTTTCAGCAGCCATTCTGCTGATCACCATGTTACTATCGCACTGTGTTCCTGGGGAAGCGATGGGTGAGCAGTGAATTATGTGTTTCAGAATTAACTCAAAAGATCTCTCAAATGTACTGTTGCATTTCGACAAGTTTGGAAAAGCTGATTTTATATCCTAGTAAGGCGTGTGTTTAGAGATAGAGCGAGAGAGAGACTGACTTAATATATGTTGGATATGTATGCTGCTGTTGCTGCTGCTAAGTTGCTTCAGTCATGTCTGACTCTGTGTGATCCCATAGACGGCCTCCTACCAAGCTCCTCTGTCCCTGGGATCCTCCAGGCAAGAACACTGGAGGGGGTTGCCATTTCCTACTCCAGTGTATAAAAGTGAAAAGTGAAAGTGAAGTCGCTCAGTCGTGTCTGACTCTTAGTGACCCCATGGACTGCAGCCCACCAGGCTCCTCCCTCCATGGGATTTTCCAGGCAAGAGTACTGAAGTGGGTTGCCATTGCCTTCTCCACGGATATCTATAGAGCAGACAATATGATCATATTCTGGTCTCGTTTCTCAGTTCTTGTTTTCTTGCTGTGGTTTTGACTCCTAAATAGAAATGAGCTTCCAGACACCCATGTGCAGCTGGGATGCATTGCATCTCTCATTTCCAACTTCATTGCAGGAAAAACAAACAAGCAAATAAAATAAAGCACATATCACTGGTTAAAAAAAAAAAAAAAAAAACAAGCATCTGTCCAGATGAGGGAGGTAGTATTGGCAATAAAAGAAGATGTTGGTTATGTTTCAAAATTGATTTACTGGGGAATTTACTGGATTATTCTGAGTGTTAAATCATACATTCATTAGGCAGAAAGTTGTCTATTATCTAATCCAGCTCTTTTTCTTGTGATAGAATTGACTCATTATACTCTTCCAAATGTTTTTTTGAAACGGAGAAATTTTAATAATTTTTCACCAATATGTAATTGTTCACAGTTAGAACCAAGATAATGACTTGAATTTGCACAATGAATATGAATAGATTTCTATAGAATTTAAGCAATTTAAGAACTTAATCTAGTAGAATTATCACAAAGGTTATTGTTGTTATTTAGTGGCTCAGTCATGTCCCACTCTTTTGTGAGCCCAGCCAGGTTTCTCTGTCCATGGGATTTCCCAGGCAAGAATACAGAGTGGGTTGCCATTTCCTTCTCCAGGGGATCTTCCTAACCCAGGGACTGAACCTGTGTCTCCTGCATTGGCAGGAGGATTCTTTATCACTGAGTCACCAGGGAAGACTCATTATAAATTATATACATATTATAGAATATAGCTACAGGTTCATCTTTAAATAAAAATTACTTTATTGCTGAAGTGTGCTTACCAACAACTGGCCTTCAGTGAGCTGCAATCTTTTGATATATATTTATATATGCTGATATATAATAAATTTATATATAATTTTATATATAAAATTATATATATATATATATATGAGAGAGAGAGAGAGAGTAATATCAAAGACACCATAAGAAGTGTCATCATAATGAAAACCTTGAAACATTGTGGGGATTCCCAATATGTGACCCAGAAACATGAATTTAGCAAATGCTATTGGAAAATGTGCCAGTAGACTTGCTCAAAGTACAGGTGCCAGAAACATTCAATTTGTAAAAACCACAGTGTCTGTGAAGCCCCATAAAGAAAGATACCATAAAACAAGGTGTACCTGTAATTAAGGGCCCTATATGTTTTGGGGGGGTTTGTGTCTTACACTTGTGTTCATAGTTAAAAACAATTCTTTCTCAATGTTCTTGTGCAACAGATCCCATTAAAGTGCCATGCCATGTTTCTTAAGTTTGTTTATCTTCTTTGGGAAGATCTCTTCACAAGCAAGGGTACCAAATGGCAGTACTTTTTGGTGAGTTTCTCCAAAATATTATACATCTTGAGAGAATTTTCAAACATATATTCTGAGTTGCACTCATGATGTTTCTCATTATCAGCATCAGACATCATTGTCCTACACATGACTCCTCAACATTGATAAAACTCTACCATGGAATATCATTGCCTGATTTGTTGATCACTGAGCATTTTTTTATTTATTACTATTATACATAATCTCTACTGGGTTTTCTTCTTACTATAAATAGGATTTGTTCTTGACTAGCTCCTTGAAACGGGGAAGGCAATGGCACCCCCACCCCAGTACTTTTGCCTGGAAAATCCCATGGACGGAGGAGCCTGGTAGGCTCCAGTCCGTGGGGTCGCTAAGAGTCGGACACGACTGAGCGACTTCACTTTGACTTTTCACTTTCATGCATTGGAGAAGGAAATGGCAACCCACTCCAGTGTTCTTGCCTGGAGAATCCCAGGGACAGGGGAGCCTGGTGAGCTTCCGTCTATGGGGTCGCACAGAGTCAGACACGACTGAAGTGACTTAGCAGCAGCAGTAGCAGCAGCTCTTTGAAAGAACCATTAATTATCAAGGTCACTGATAATGACTGTCCTTTGCCACAGTTGGCCTTGTCTCTCCAGCATACTCCCCATAGACTCTACTGCAGTGAGCCTGCATCAGGATCACCTGGAGGGCGTCTAGGAACACAGGCTGCAGGTGTCTCCCCACAGCTTGATTGGTAGGTTTGGAGTGAGTGGAGCTGAGAATTTCAGAGAAGGCAATGGCACCCCATTCCAGTACTCTTGCCTGGAAAATCCCATGGATGGAGGAGCCTGGTAGGCTGCAGTCCACAGGGTCGCTAAAAGTCGGACACGACTGAGTGACTTCACTTTCACTTTTCACTTTCATGCATTGGAGAAGGAAATGGCAACCCACTCCAGTGTTCTTGACTGGAGAATCCCAGGGGCGGGGGAGCCTGGTGGGCTGCCATCTATGGGGTTGCACAGAGTCGGACACGACTGAAGTGACTTAGCAGTAGCAGTAACAGTACATGACTGAGCTACTTCACTTTCACTTTTCATTTTCATGCATTGGAGAAGGAAATGGCAACCCACTCCAGTGTTCTTGCCTGGAGAATCCCAGAGAAGGGGGAGCCAGTGGGCTGGCGTCTATGGGGTCGCACAAAGTCAGACACGACTGAAGTGACTTAGCAGCAGCAGCAGCAACAGGATCTCCGGAGAAGGCAATGGCACCCTACTCCAGTACTCTTGCCTGGAAAATCCCATGGACCGAGGAGCCTGGTAGGCTACAGTCCTTGAGGTCGCTAAGAGTCTGACACGACTGAGTGACTTCACTTTCACTTTTATGCATTGGAGAAGGAAATGGCAACCCACTACAGTGTTCTTGCCTGGAGAATCCCAGAGACGGGGGAGCCAGGGGGCTGGCGTCTATGGGGTCGCACAAAGTCGGACACGACTGAAGTGACTTAGTAGCAGCAGCAGCAACAGGATCTCTGGAAAAGGCAATGGCACCCTACTCCAGTACTCTTGCCTGGAAAATCCCATGGACAGAGGAGCCTGGTAGGCTACAGTCCTTGAGGTCGCTAAGAGTCTGACACAACTGAGTGACTTCACTTTCACTTTTCACTTTCATGCATTGGAGAAGGACATGGCAACCTACTTCAGTGTTCTTGCCTGGAGAATCCCAGGGATGGGGGAGCCTGGTAGGAGGCAGTCTGTGGGGTCGCACAGAGTCGGACACAACTGAAGTGACTTAGCAGCAGCAGCGGCAGCAACAGGATCCCAGGTGATGCTGGTCCTGCTGATCTGGGTCCTCACTTGGAGATTTGGGCCTTTACCAGCAGGCTTCTTGCAGTGTGCTGCTGGCCAGTTGTCACAGCTTGAGCCACTTAATTCACACCTGTTGATTCTGTGCCACGCACATTGGGAGGAATACAGGCCTTTCATTGATTCAGTAGGGTGGCGTAACTTTACAGCAGATTTGATGTGGGTAGCAGAGCTCAGCCCTTGACGAGTTTTCCACCTCCCATAGGTCCCTAATCCCTTCCTGGATTCCCTGCTGGACATGCTGTTTCCTCTGGGAGTAGGACACTTGGATTTTCCCTCCTCTGATCTTTCTGGAAGCTGAAGACAAGCAGGTAAGTTCACTTCCCACATCTGGGGGAAGTGAATCCATCTGTTTATCTTCTGGACATGCGTGACCCTGTGCTCACTCTGGCATTTTTGGTTTGCCTGTGCTCATTTCATTCCATGGCTTGTTAAGACTTTGCAGTTTGTGTTTTCTGTGCCAGTGAGTCTAGTGTCCTGAGACAGGCATTCCAGAGCCAGTCCTCAGATACCCCAGGCTACCTTCTCTGCTTTTCAAACATGGGATATTTACTCAGCTGAACAACATTGTTGCTGTTTCTATGACTGCTGGCCACTCTCTCTCTCTTGACTTTTATACAAGTTTCCAGACCCCTCAGCCCCAACTCTGTCTCCCTCAGCACTCTAAGAGTCTGTGCTACTTGATGTTTTTCATCTATAAATGATTACTTTTCCAATAAGATCATGCATCACAGCTGGAAGGTTCTAATGCCACCTACATGCATGACTTGGGTCCAGGTAATTCAACTATATATTTCCTGTTCAAACCTGTGTCAGAAATCTATGGACTTACTATGCAAGTGTAGCCAGAGAACCAGTGCCTTCAGCATGTTGGGGGAGCTTGTCAGAAATGTAGAGCCTCAGCCCCACATCCGAGGCACTGAGTTAGAATCCTTGTTGTAATAAGAGCTCTGTTAGATGGTGAGTAGGAGGGACTTGAGCTCATCTCCTCTCCCAGGAGAACACCAAAATCACAACTAACTGCTGAACAACCATTGATTTAAAAAAAAAAAAATACTGGAACCTACCAAAATGGATATTATATTTCAAAGGATATTGTACATGTCAAGGACAAAAAGGAGCAACCACCTCAAGATGATAGAAGGGTGCATACTTACAATATGATCAAATCCCATACCACAAAAGATATCACAAGAAACAAGCAATGTGAGTGAACACAGATCCTGCAGAATTGTGGGTTGTTGGCCATAGTTCACATTGTTAGCTGAAAATTCACCCAACACAGTTCTATAAAATTACATCAGTGGCAATAACAAAACTGAAAAAAATAGTGATTGATAAGGTTGAGTCACCATTATTCTTAGATGGAAGCAACTCATCCTGTAAGTGTTAAACTATATATCAGTTCTTTACAATGTACATGAAAAACACATGGGGTTCTTCTTACAAATTTGGGAAACTAATTCTTCTGGGGCCTCTGCAAAGGGCTTAAATTGGAAATACCCAAAGTGTCCTTCAACATACAACAACCTCGTAGAATCTCAGTGCAAACACATACAGTGAAAGATGCAAACAAAGTACCATTCAGTTTATTTATAGAATTACTGAAAATGGAAACTAGTTGGCAAAATCAGATCAGTGATTGCCCAGAAATAGGGGGAAAGAAAGGGGGAGATGACATATACAGAGGGGTGTGAGGGAACTTTTGGCGGTGATGGTTCTTTTCATTATCTTGGTTCTGATGATTATTCATGTAAATACATATCTTAAAACCATCAAATGATACAACTCCCGGAGTTCACTCAAACTCACCTCCATCGAGCCAGTGATGCCATCCAGCAATTTCATCCTCTGTCGTCCCCTTCTCCTCTTGCCCGCAATCCCTCCCAGCATCAGAGTCTTTTCCAAAGAGTCAACTCTTCGCATGAGGTGGCCAAAGTACTGGAGTTTCAGCTTTAGAATCATTCCTTCCAAAGAAATCCCAGGGCTGATCTCCTTCAGAATGGACTGGTTGGATCTCCTTGCAGTCCAAGGGCCACTCAAGAGTCTTATTCAACACCACAGTTCAAAAGCATCAATTCTTTGGCACTCAGCCTTCTTCACAGTCCAACTCTACATCCATACATGACCACAGGAAAGACCATAGCCTTGACTAGACGGACCTTTGTTGGCAAAGTAATGTCTCTGCTTTTGAATATGCTATCTAGGTTGGTCATAACTTTCCTTCCAAGGAGCAAGCGTCTTTTAATTTCATGGCTGCAGTCACCATCTGCAGTGATTTTGGAGCCCAGAAAAATAAAGTCTGACACTGTTTCCACTGTTTCCCCATCTATTTCCCATGAAGTGATGGGACCAGATGCCATGATCTTCGTTTTCTGAATGTTGAGCTTTAAGCCAACTTTTTCACTCTCCACTTTTCTTCCCATCAAGAGGCTTTTTAGTTCCTCTTCACTTTCTTCCATAAGGGTGGTGTCATCTGCATATCTGAGGTGATTGATATTTCTCCCGGCAATCTTGATTCCAGCTTGTGTTTCTTCCAGTCCAGCGTTTCTCATGATGTACTCTGCATAGAAGTTAAATAAGCAGGGTGACAATATACAGCCTAGACGTACTCCTTTTCCTATTTGGAACCAGTCTGTTGTTCCATGACCAGTTCTAACTGTTGCTTTCTGACCTGCATACAGATTTCTCAAGAAGCAGGTCAGGTGATCTGGTATTCCCATCTCTTTCAGAATTTTCCACAGTTTATTGTGATCCACACAGACAAAGGCTTTGGCATAATTAATAAAGCAGAAATAAATGTTTGTTTTTTTTTTTTTTTTTCTGGAACTCTCTTGCTTTTTCCATGATCCAGCGGATGTTGGCAATTTGATCTCTGGTTCCTCTGCCTTTTCTAAAACCAGCTTGAACATCAGGAAGTTCACGGTTCACATATTGCTGAAGCCTGGCTTGGAGAATTTTGAGCATTACTTTACTAGCATGTGAGATGAGTGCAATTGTGCAGTAGTTTGAGCATTCTTTGGCATTGCCTTTCTTTGGGATTGGAATGAAAACTGACCTTTTCTAGTCCTGTGGCCACTGGTGAGTTCCAAATTTGCTGGCATATTGAGTGCAGCACTTTCACAGCATCATGTTTCAGGATTTGAAATAGCTCAACTGGAATTTCATCACCTCCACTAGCTTTGTTCATACTGAAGCTTTCTAAGGCCCACTTGACTTCACATTCCAGGATGTCTGGCTCTAGGTGAGTGATCACACTGTCGTGATTATCTGGGTCATGAAAATCTTTTTTGTACAGTTCTTCTGTGTATTCTTGCCACCTCTTCTTAATATCTTCTGTTTCTGTTAGGTCCATACCATTTCTATCCATTATCGAGCCCATCTTTGCATGAAATGTTCCCTTGGTATGTCTTATTTTCTTGAAGAGATCTCTAGTCTTTCCCATTCTGTTGTTTTCGTCTATTTCTTTGCATTGATCACTGAGGAATGTGTGAAGTTTACTGTATCTCAATTATAACTCCATAAATCTGTGAGAATTAAATTAAAAATATCACTTATATTTGATAAGCTTCCAAATTACCTAGTAAATAGGCTTTCATTGTTTTGCTTAAGTGACTAATAATTGCAGTTGACACTGAAAATCCCAATGAACTAATGTAGTTGTGCTTGAACTTTTGTAGACATGTTATAAAGTGAGTTTATATCCCAGAGAAGAATAAGCCATCAACTTTAAAAATGGCCTATTCTTAATTTTGCCAAATGATAACAGTGACATATATAAAAGCAGTGTCCTCCTTATTCTGCAAACCAAATGTAAAATTTTACCTTCTTCCCTGAACTTTGTATACAATTTTATAAAAGGTAATGCAAGATAGCCTTCTAAGTTCTGATTACTGCAATTACAAACAGCCTAACTAATTACATGCTACCCTACCTTTTACCACCATGCCCTTGGGAGGACGCTAGCTGAAATTTGTTTCCAATTGCTCAAGCTGCAACTCATATTTATCATTAGAAATCAGCTTTTTTGGGCCTAAGGTAGCAATGATTTAATCTTTGTTTCACTTCTTTTGGCAGTCAGCAGGTACACAAACCATGTTTCTTGGAAATGAGCTTTCTCTTTTTTTCAAATCAATGAACCAGATTGTTCCCATGAGTAGAACTACATTTGGCACCTTAAACTAAGAAAGTCATAAAAACATGTCAAATCCCATCCAAGAGGGCTGACACCTATAAATGAAAGCCTATATGTAGAATAAAAGTAAATGCGAAGTTGGTGTCCCAAAGAACCTTGCTCCTGCTCCTTTTGGTCAGTTTTCATTGAAAGTGATCAGCCCTGATTTCCTATCAATCAAGGCAGATTTTCATTGAGAATTTTTCTTTAGTGTTTTGATTTAAAATGCATAAGTGCTATAATGATGTTCTGAGAAAGGTAATATGGTAGCACAGAGGAGAAAGCAAAAAGTATTTCATGGGAAATATGATGAGCATTGTTATGCTTAATGGCAGCTGAATTCCTTGAAGAAATATCATTTGATCTCTATATTGAAATGTGGGTAGATTTCAACAAGTAGAAATGGGAAGATTATGGGAGTGATGATGAGAAGACAGGATGGAGAGGACATTCAATCATCATATAAGTGGGTTTTTAAAGTTATTTTGGATTCAGGCATTCATAAAACTCCAAAAAGTTTAGTTGTGTTGCTTGGGAGGAAGGGTTGAGAGAGAAGGAATCTTTACTTCTTAGCTAGGTATAAGACTTATACATGTCCTTTTCCTGGAATACCTGTCTTTTCTTATGTCTCTCTGACACTTGTGAAATCATCATGCCTATAGGATACAGACAAAAAAATAGGTATTATAAGCATTGCGTACTAGACATTTTGTTTCCATATACTATTTACGCAAATCTGAAATCTATCATGATGACTATTTTCAGAATGACATATCCTTATAAATTTTGTCATACTCAATCCACCTTATTAAAATTCCATAGTATCTGCACATATGAATATATATTTGAGAATGTGTATTTAAAGAAGCAATGAGAACATTCTTAAACCATGGTTTCACTAATCATCAAGCATAAGTCTCATTGATGATTAATATAAATAATACTCTCAGATTTAAAATCATGTGTTAGACAATGAGTGAAAGAATAACAAAATCAGACCTCAGAGGACTTTTTTACAAAAGCCATGCTTTTCCCAGTAGAGACCACCTTGAAAAGTAACTTTCTTCAGTTATCGAGAGAATAGTTTACAGTATATCTGGGGGCTTAGAGATACCTGGAAAAGTTAACTTTCTCCAATTATCAAGAGAATAGTTTACAGTATATCTGAGGGCTTAGAGATTTTCTGATGAACTTCCATGTACATGGTCTTTGAGCATTTTAGAGGTCTCTTCCCTTCTGTGGTCCTGCCCTGGGGCACACAAACCTCTGTGTTTTTGGAGTCCCTGGTATTGGTCCATATGTTAATAGGGATGTTTGAGTTCTAATATTGGAATTATTTTTGTCTCATCCTGTAGCTTGAGTGAGTCATTTATGATTTCTTCCATTTCCATATGAAAGAAAACTGAGAAGGTTAGGGTTAGTATGATGACACTCTGAGTCTCAATGTATATTTACACCCACTCTTCAACAATAAACCAAATAAAGGTAATAACAGACATTCATCCATAACTGATCACTCAAAGATACTTTTGATTAAAATATCAGTTGCTTTTAAGATTCAAGTTGGACTACAAAGACAAAACAGTAAAGGAGTTATGTGTTACAGACTACATCCAGGATGCTTGAATTCAAATCTCCATTCCAGCACTTGCTAGCTATGTGACTTCACAAAAGGCAGTACATCCTCCTTAGTTCAGGTTCCTCAGCTGTCCAAAGTGCTAATAACAGAATTTCTTTCACAGTGTTTTGCTGAGGAGTATATAAGAATATGTACGTATTTACCTCTCTCTGGGTCTGTGTGTCTTCATCTACTAAATGGATGAAGAGGTGAACCAGAAATTTCCTTATTTTATTTTCATAGGTTGTTTATATTGTCTATGAGATATAAAATTTGTCATTAGTTCATATGCTCCTTAATATTTCATATACCAAGCTATTTTTAAATCCCCAAGCTCCAGTTTACACTATTTTTTTAACTAAAAGGATAAACCATAGAAAAATGTTATTTTCTAGAAATTCACTTCTCTTCTTTGGTTTAACATTGAAAAAGATGCCTGTGTCTGCTGAGATAGGAGTTATCAAAGATCACTGAGTACGATTGACCTAGTTCTCATTTAACACTCTGGTGAATTCATAAAGTAAATTCATGGCTCATGGCCCTCCACCATCCTTGTATGATGGAGCCTTTTTCTTAGGCTCGCCTTACATTCATGAACATTTCAACTTAGTACTTCTTTCAGGCATTTTGTAAACCATCACTGGAAATCGGGTTGTTTTGTTCTTTTTTTCCCTTCAACTTGCATCATTTTCTGAATTCCATCTTCAATTTATTTATGAGAACCACAGTACCAATAAAAGAAAAGAAACTTGAATTGGATGGAAATTGTGTAGTTGTACAAAAGACATCTTCTAGTCTTACTACTTTGTGTTCTTTGCGATTTTAAAGGCTTCTTGGGCATCATGTTCGGTTCAGTCAGTCGTTTCCAACTCTTTACAACCCCAGATACTGCAGCACACCAGGCTTCCCTGTCTATCACCAACTCCCAGATCTTACTCAAACTCACGTCCATTGAATTGGAGATGTCATCCAACTATCTCATCATCTGTTGCCCCCTTCTCCTTCAGCCTTAAACCTTTCCCATCATCAGGGTATTTTCCAATGAGTCAGTACTTCACATAGGTAGCCAAAGGATTGGAGCTTCAGCTTCAGCATCAGTCCTTCCAATGAATATTCAGGACTGATTTCCTTTAGGATGGACTAGTTGGATCTCCTTGCAGTCCAAGGGACTCTCAAGAGTCTTCTCCAACACCACAGTTCAAAAGCATCAATTCTTTGTCACTCAGCTTTCTTTATGGTCCAACTCTCGCATCCATATGTGACTACAGGAAAAACCATAGCTTTAACTACATGGACCTTTGTTGGCAAAGTAATGCCTCTGCTTTTTAATTTGCTGTCTAGGTTGCTCATATCTTTTATTCCACGGAGCAAGTGTCTTTTAATTTCATGGCTGCAGTCACCATCTAGAGTGACTTTGGAGCCCAAGAAAATAAAGTCTCTCACTGTTTCCAAAGTGTCCCCATCTATTTGCTATGAAGAGATGGGACCAGATGTAATGATCTTAGTTTTTGAATGTTGAGTTTTAAGCCAGCTTTTTCACTCTCCTCTTTCACTTTCATCAAGAGGTTCTTTAGCTCCTCTTTGCTTTCTGCCATAAGGGTGGTGTCATCCACATATCTGAGATTATTGATATTTTTTTCCAGCAATCTTGATTCCAGCTTGTTCATCCAACCCAGCATTTCTCATGATGTACTCTGCATAGAAGTTAAATAAGGTGACAATATACAGCCTTCGCATAATCCTTTCCCAATTTGGAACCATTCTGTTGTTCCATGTCCAATTCTAACTGTTGCTTCTTAACCAGCATACAGATTTGTCAGGAGGCAGGTAATGTCATCTGGTATTCCCATCTCTTTAAGAATTTTCCACAGTTTGTTGTGATCCACACAATCAAAGACTTTGGCATAGTCAATAAAGCAGAATCAGATGTTTTTTTTCTGGAACTCCCTTGCGTTTTTGATGATCCAGCGGATGTTGACGATTTGATTTCTGGTTCCTCTGCCTTTTCTAAAATCAGCTTGAACATCTGGAAGCTCATGGTTCACATACTGTTGGCGCCTCACTTGGAGAATTTTGAGCATTACTTTACTAGCATGTGAGATGAGTGCAATTGTGCGGTAGTTTGAACATTCTTTGGCATTGACTTTCTTTGGGATTGGAATGAAAATTGACCTTTTCCAGTCCTGTGGCCACTGCTGTGTTGTCCAAATTTGCTGGCATATTGAGTGCAGCACTTTCACAGCATCATCTATTAGAATTTGGAATAGCTCAACTGGAATTCCATCATCTTCACTAGCTTTGTTCATTGTGATGCTTACTAAGGCCCACTTGACTTCGCATTCCAGGATATCTGACAGTAGGTGAGTGATAACACCATCTGGGTCATGAAGATCTTTTTTGTATAGTTCTGTGTATTCTTGCCACCTCTTCTTAATATCTTCTGTTTCTGTTAGGTCCATGCCATTTCTATCCTTTATTGAGCCCGTCTTTGCATGAATTGTTTTCTTGGTATCTCTAATTTTCTTGAAGAGATCTCAAGTCTTTCCCATTCTATTTTTTTCCTCTATTTCTTTTCATTGATCACTGAGGAAGGCTTTTTTTTTTTTTTTTTTTTTAATCTCTCCTTGCTATTCTTTGGAACCCTGCATTCAGATAGGTATATCTTCCCTTTCTCCTTTGCTTTTTAGCTTCTCTTCTTTCCTTAGCTATTCATGTACATAACAAGAAAACAAGTAAAGTGGCAGAGGCTTTTCCATCAATGTAAAAGAATGTTTATTACCAATAGTGTTATTTCCCAGTTAATTGGGTTCTCTTATGAGGTACAGTTTTTGAATAGAGAAGTAAAGAGATGGAACCAAAAATTACTATTTTAGGAAGAGACCTTTTATTATATAACCAAGACTATATACTCAATGTGGCTAGTAAAACCAGTATTTAGAGCATAGGCTTCGGTGAAAGAGAAACCTGAGTTCAAACTGTAGCTCCAATAGAGCCTATATTGCTTTGGGTAAGGCTTAATCTCTCTGAGTGTCAACTACCTCCATTTAATGGGGATTAAATTAATAGATATCCCATACGTCCTTGTAAAGATTAGGTAAGGTAATTTTGATTATTATATGGTATTTAGTAAGATAAAAAAATTTTTTTGCTGATTTTTAAATTTTTAGTTTTGGTGTTAAATATTCACAAAGTTGACCTTATGTTATATATCTTTTTTTGCACAAATATTAAAACAGGTATAAAATATGCTAGTCTCTCTATTCTTTAAATCACTGGTCTTTGATAAAAGTAACAGAAGGCTTTAAGTGATATTGAGAATTCAACAATTCTCCCTAAAAACTGTAGAGTTGAGCCCAGATTCTGACAAACTAGGATGAGTTATTGCACCTTGGCTTTAAAATTCATTATTATTTCTGTGAAGGGGAAAAAAAAAACTGGTGATTTTGCAAAGGCTGCCCTGAATTGAGACTTTTTAAAGTTTGAATGCATGTCCTCAATTGTTTTCATGTCAGTATCTCTCACAACTTAAACCATAGATTTAATAATCATTAAATCAAGCTAATAAAGCTTTGGAAAAGGGATTGAAATTATTCACATTTAGAGGAGAAAAAGATCCAATCATTTATATGATGTTTAATATATGTTTGTTAAAATAAGTTCAGAAAAATATTTTATTCTAAATGGAATAACTAGCTTAGTCTATCACTGCAATAAATCACATTTTAGAAGACAAGGAAATTAAGGCTTGGAAATTAAGACAAAGAAATTTGGAAATTAATAATTGCCAAATCAATGATTATGATGATGAAGATAAGGATAGTGGTGATGATGATGACAGCAGTGGTCTTTTAAAGAGTAACAAAGTGCTTTTCCATGATTTTCAGTTAGTGTGTCTTGGATCCTTCATATTTTTCACAGGGTTATATGTTTTTAAAGCCTTGTTATTTTGAAATGCATAATAACCTGACAGGTATTTTACAAATACTTCCTGACTGAGAAAACTGAGGTAATTTTCCAGTCAGTATATATACATAGCATGTGATCTGGAACCAGACAGAATTTAGTTACAATACTGGCCCTACCACTCTGTGGGCCTGTGTGCTTGGTCAAATTACTTTCAAAACTTCAATTTCCTCATTTGTAAAACAGTGATAAAAAATAATCTACTAGGGTTGTTGTTAGAATTAAATGAAATTATATGCAAAATAATGAGCATAATTTCTGGCACATTTTAACTGCTTAGTTAATATTGAGTTTCATCTCTTTCATCATTTTATATTTCCTCTCATATACTTGGAGGCAGTATAATATAAAACAAAAAATGCTCTGCAACCACAATTCATGGGATCAAATTTTACCTTTGCAATTACCACAACTTACATATCCTATGACCTTGGACGAGTTTTCTAAGTATTTTGTGCTCTAGTTTATTCAACTATAAAATGGTGAAGAGCATAGAAGGATTTTGTGAAAAGGAAATGTGATAACGTATGTAAGACACTTGAAACAGTGCCTGGAGCATGCCAAGTGCTCCATAAATTATGTTTCTATAAATTCTAACATTCATTCAGGTTTGTAGTGAATGAATGCATACACTTTTTTGAATGTGAAATTATGGTACATTTAATAGTGACTATGAGATCGACCGGAAGAAGCACAAGCTGGAATCAAGATTGCTGGGAGAAATATCAATAACCTCAGATATGCAGATGACACCACCCTTATGGAAGAAAGTGAAGAGGAACTAAAAACCTCTTGATGAAAGTGAAAGTGGAGAATGAAAAAGTTGGCTTAAAGCTCAACATTCAGAAAATGAAGATCATGGCATCTGGTCCCATCACTTCTTGGGAAATACATGGAAAAACAGTGGAAATAGCATCAGACTTTATTTTTTGGGGCTCCAAGATCACTACAGATGGTGACTGCAGCCATGAAATTAAAAGATGCTTACTCCTTGGAAGGAAAGTTATGACCAATCTAGATAGCATATTCAAAAGCAGAGACATTACTTTGTCAACAAAGGTCCATCTAGTCAAGACTATGGTTTTTCCTGTGGTCATGTATGGATGTGAGAGTTGGACTGTGAAGAAGGCTGAGAGCCAAAGAATTGATGCTTTTGAACTGTGGTGTTGGAGAAGACTCTTGAGAGTCCCTTGGACTGCAAGGAGATCCAACCAGTCCATTCTGAAGGAGATCAGCCCTGGGATTTCTTTGGAAGGAATGATGCTAAAGCTGAAACTCCAGGACTTTGGCCACCTCATGCCAAGGGTTGACTCATTGGAAAAGACTCTGATGCTGGGAGGGATTGGGGACAAGAGGAGAAGGGGACAACAGAGGTTGAGATGGCTGGATGGCATCACTGACTCGATGGACGTGAGTTTGAGTGAACTCCGAGGGTTGGTGATGGACAGGGAGGCCTGGTGTGCTGCAGTTCATGGGGTCGCAAAGATTTGGACACGACTGAGTGACTGAACTGAACTGAACTGATGAGATCGAGTGGTGCATTTTATTGAAGGCAGTACTTGTGTTATCTAAGCATCAGTTAGTATATACTTCAGGCTTTCTTAAAAACCATGTGTACATTCATTCAAAATAATAACAATAACAATGTGTTGGATGAGTAAAGCTTATGAATAAGTAAAATGAATGACAGCAATCTTATAAGGGACAGGAGGGAGAACTAGAGAATGTTATGTTCTAAGTTACCTCTGAAGCAGTATAGTATTATTTGAAAACAGGCTAAGATTAATTATAAATGTATATTTCAAACTCTAGGAAAATCATCAAAACATGTAACAGAACAAGTAAAAATCATGTTCTATGAAGGACAGAAAATGGAATTATATAAAGTATCTAAAACCTGAGAAAGCAGAAAAATAGGAAAAGACAGAACAATGGCAACAAATAGAAAGCAATTACAGGTATGGTAGATGTTAATTCAACCATATTAATAATCATTTTAAGCGCAAATGATTAAATACACTGATTAAAAGACAGAAACCTTAAGAGTGGATCAAAAATAAGACCATACTACATGCTGCTACAAGAAACTCACTATATATATATATATATAAACACAACTACATTAAAAGTCAAGAGATAGAAAAAGTTATTCCAAGATCAAGAGAAATTGGGAATAATCATATTAATTTCCAATAAATCATAATTTATAATAAGGACAAGTATCATGGATAAGGAAGGGAATTACATAATGAGAAGGGTGTGAATTCTTTAAGAAGACATAACATAATGAAGATTTAACTTTGCTGCTGCTGCTGCTAAGTCACTTCAGTCATGTCCGACTCTGTGCGACCCCAGAGACAGCAGCCCACCAGGCTCCCCCAACCTTGGGATTCTCCAGGCAAGAACACTGGAGTGGGTTACCATTTCCTTCTCCAGTGCATGAAAGTGAAAAGTGAAAGTGAAGTCGCTCAGTCGTGTCTGACTCTGTGCAACCCCATTCTCCTCCGTCCATGGGATTTTCCAGGCAAGAGTACTAGAGTGGGGTGCCATTGCAATTACATAATGAGAAGGGTGTGAATTCTCTAAGAAGACATAACATAATGAAGATTTAACACTAAGAAGACATAAAAATCCTTAACCTACATGACTTAACATAGCAATAGAGCATCAAAATATTTGTAGCAAAATCTGATAGAGGCACAAGGAGAAATTGACACATTCAATATCATATTTGGAGACTGTAACACTGTTCTATCAAGATTTAGAATATCCAGCAGGCAGAAAATCAGTAAGGATATAGTTGGACTGAATAGCACTGGATTTAATTGACATTTATATAGTTATTCAACAATAGCATAATACATATTCTTCACAAGCTCACATAAAACATTCACTGTAGTAGACCAAATTCTGGGCCATAAAAATACCTTAACAAATTTTAAAAAATATAGAAATTATGCAAAGCATGTTCTAAGACCAGAAATTAGTTATAATTATATGACATTCTAGAAAAAAATAAAGCTATAGATGCTAAACAGATCATTGGTTGCTAAGGTTCCTGAAGAAGGGGTGAGGAATAGATTTGTTGGCACACAGGGCATTTTTCAAACCCTGTAATGGAGGATAATATGACACTATACCTTTGTCAAACCTCATAGAAATGTACAACACAAACAATTAACATTAATATAAACTATGGACTTTTGTTAAAAAATAATATATCAATACTAGTTAGTCAGGGCTTCTCTGGTGGCTCATACTGTAAAGAACCCACCTGAAATGAGTGAGACCTGGATTCAGTCCTTGGGTTGGGAAGATTTCCTAGAGAAGGGAACAGCTACCTACTCCAGTATTCTAGCCTGGAGAATTCCATTGACAGAGGACCCTGGCAGGCTCCAGTCCATGGGGTTGCAAAAAGTTAGACACGACTCAGTGACTTTCACTTTTACTTTCATTGGTTAGTCAATTGAAACCAATGTACCACACTAATAGAATATGTTATTAAGTTGGTGAAAACATACTTGCGGTTTTAGACAATGAATTTTGTAACTAGGTTATAACTATTATAACATTATAACTAGGTTCTAACACATATTTATTAATCAAAATAGGAACTGTTACAATCAACACATTTTTGTCAACAAGAAATAATTTTGTTTATTCCTGTACCATAAGAATCCATGTTTTGGGATTTGTTGAACATTTGGAAGTGTTTTCCCTGCAAAAAGTTGTCAAGATGCTTGAAGAAGTGGTCGTAGGTTGACATGAGGTCAGGTAAATATGATGGATGAGGCAAAACTTCATAGCCCAATTCATTCAACTTTTAAGAGTTGGTTGTATGACATGTGGTTAGGCATTGTCATGGAGAAGAATTGGGCCCATTCTGTTGACCAGTGTTGGCTGCAGGCGTTGTAGTTTTTGGTGCATCTCATCGATTTGCTGAGCATACTTCTCAGATGCAATGGTTTTACCAGGATTCAAAAAGCTGTGGTGGATCAGACCGGCAAGAGACCACCAAACAGTGACTATGACCTTTTTGGAAAGAGCTTTGGAGCTGTTTCTTCATCCAAGCACTGAGCTGCTTGTTGTTATTTTCACGTAAAATCCACTTTTCCTTACATGTCACAATCCGATCAAGAAATGGTTTGTTGTTGTTGCATACAATAAAAGAAGTATGCACTTCAAAACAGTGACTTTTTTTGTGTGTGTGTGGTCAGCTCGTGAGTCACCCACTCATCAAGCTCTTTCACCTTTCCAATTTGCTTCAAAAGCCAGATGACCATAGAATGGTTGACGGTGAGTTCTTCAGCACTTCCTCATGTAGTTGTAAGAGGATTGGCTTCAATGATCCTTTCAATTGGTCATTGTCAACTTCTGATGGCCAGCCACTGTGCTTATCTTCAAGGCTCTTGTCTTCTTTGAAAAACTTCATGAATCACAGCTGCACTATATGTTCCTTAGCAGTTCCTGGGCCAAATGAGTTGATGTTGTGAGTTGTCTGTTCTGCTTTATGACCATTTTGAGCTCGAATAAGAAAACCACTCGCATTTGCTTTTTGTTTAACATTATTTCCCTAGTCTAACATAAATATAAAATAAACAACAAGTAACAAGTCATTAACAAAAAATATAAAGTGATAAATGTACATTATGATGTATAACATAACCATATATAAGAATGTATTCCAATATCAAATGGCAAAGTTCAACAATGCAAAACCACAATTACTTTTGCACCAAACTAATAGGGGATGCTGCCAGGGGAAGGAGTTATATGGGAACTCCCTGTACTATGTCTTCAGTTTTTTCTAAACTTAACACTGCTTTAGAAAAAGTCTCCTAATTAAAAGAAAAATCACTTTGCTTTTTTTATAAATGATTTCCTAAGAGATGTCAGTGGGAATTTAATGAAAACCAGGCATGAATATTATTCATCACCTTTCTGTGCCTGCAAATATTTTCTGTAGTGCTTTACCAAAATCCCAATGATTTTTGAATAGAAATTGCTAGACTTTTCATTTTAATACATGTTTATACAGCATTTATTGCCTTAACCCTTAAGGACTAAAGAAAAAAATGCTAACATAATATACAACCAAACAAAATAAAGGTAGAGTTATTATCTGGGGAGGGCATATGGAGCATGAGTAAAAGAATGGGTGGGAATCTGACCATGGTATATAAACTAAAATAAGTGTACCAGCTTTGAGAAGATGACCACACACACACACACACACACACACACACACACACACACACATATATGGATACAAGAAAAGTCCACATGCTATTTTATTTCCTGACATTTGGAAAAAATGAAATTATATATGTGTTCATGTATATTTTTTTAACCCATGAAACATTTTATAAAAATAGAAAAATTATGCCAATATCAGAATGAAAACAGGAACCTATTAATAAGAGGACTAGAAAAGCAGAAAACTACAGTCAGATTTTTAAAATATCAGCTTTAGGAGATATAATTCATATTCTATACAACTCACAGATTTAAAGTACATGATTCAATGGCTTGTAACATATCTCCCCTTCTCCACAACATGGAACTGTAGGAAAGGCTTTCTTGTTGATGAATAGAGCTAACATTTGCAAACTGGTTTAGGAGGATTACAGGGAAGCTCAAAGTATTCACTTGCTTTAAGGAATCCCAGGATGGGTATCACTTCCAGGCACCTGATAGATGCAAACACAAAGGTTCTCTGGAGGAAGGTGCTATTTTACCCTGAAATCTCAAGGAATTCCTGTTTTACATTTCTATGGCTGCTTTAACAAGTTGCCACAAACTTAGGGGCCTAAAACAACACAAATTTATCTAAATTTCTATATATTAGATGAGACTAGAATAAACTATAGCTATGCGCTGTGCTTAGTCTCTCAGTCATGTCCAACTCTTTCTGGCCCCATGGACTGCAACCTGCCAGGCACCTCTGTCCGTGGCGATTCTCCAGGGAAGAATACTGGAGTGGGTTGCAATGCCCTTCTTGAGGGGATCTTCCCAATCAAGGAATTGAACCTGCCTCTCTTAAATCTCCTGCATTGGCAGCTGGGTTCTTGACCACTAGCACCACCTGGGAAGCCTAAATATAGCTACAGAGTCTATGTATTGGAAGTCCAACAATAGTCTTCCTATGCAAACCCTTGCCCTTTCCTTGTGCTATACAGTACCTATGTTCCTTGACTCATGAACATTTGCAGCCAGCAATATTGCATCTCTTTGGCCATTTTGTTCTGACTTCTTTCTGACAGTTATATCTTCTCAATATTTTCTTTTGCAACAGACTTCCAGCTTTAGACATCTGTGTGATTACATTAGGCCCACCTCATTAAATCATAGTACTATCTCTATTTTCAGTTCCAATGATTATCAATCATAATTCTCTTTTCAGTCTTCATTGCTCATTGGCAAAATCTTAACATATTCATAGGTTCCAAATAATAAGATACCAACATCATTGTGGATGGGACATCATTTTGTTCTACAAAAATTCTCAATATTGACATTTTTTCAGTGCCCATAAGCATTACACAATCAATAACCTCAAATATGCAGATGACACCACCCTTATGGAAGAAAGTGAAGAGGAACTAAAAAGCCTCTTGATGAAAGTGAAAGAGGAGAGTGAAAAAGTTGGCTTAAAGCTCAACATTCAGAAAACGAAGATCATGGCATCTGGTCCCATCACTTCATGGGAAATAGATGGGGAAACAGAGGAAACAGTGTCAGACTTTACTTTTTGGCGCTCCAAAATCACTGCAGATGGTGACTGCAGCCATGAAATTAAAAGACGCTTGCTCCTTGGAAGGAAAGTTAGGACCAACCTAGATAGCATATTGAAAAGCAGAGACATTACTTTGCCAACTAAGGTTCGCCTAGTCAAGGCTATGGTTTTTCCTGTGGTCATGTATGGATTTGAGAGCTGGACTGTGAAGAAGGCTGAGTGCCGAAGAATTGAAGCTTTTGAACTGTGGTGTTGGAGAAGACTCTTGAGAGTCCCTTGGACTGCAAGGAGATCCAACCGGTCCATTCTGAAGATCAGCCCTGGGATTTCTTTGGAAGGAATGATGCTAAAGCTGAAACTCCAGGACTTTGGCCACCTCATGCGAAGAGTTGACTCATTGGAGAAGACTCTGATGCTGGGAGGGAATGGGGGCAGGAGGAGAAGGGGACGACAGAGGATGAGATGGCTGGATGACATCACTGACTCGATGGACGTGAGTTTGAGTGAAATCCAGGAGTTGGTTGTGGACAGGGAGGCCTGGTGTGCTGCAATTCATGGGGTAGCAAAGAGTCGGAAATGACTGAGCAACTGAACTGAACTGAATAAAGGATAACTTAACATGTAAGTTGTCGTGAAGAAGAATAAACAAAATAAACTTCTATGTTGGAATGATCAGATATTATAAGACAACTATTGTTATTATACAATATAACACATAAGTTTGTAGTTGTCAGGAAATAATAAATCATAAATAGATCAAGCCAATTCACAAAAGGAAAGGACTTCTAGAATTGAAATATACAATAAGCAAATACAAAAGGAAAAACATCTATTTCTCCTTTTAATAAAGCAGATCAGGTAGTTAAGACCAGCAATAATGCTGGGAACAGCTCAAAGGTCTTGATAACATTTAAAAAAAAATTGCTTTAGGTCATTGCAGTACTAATGGGGCAGTGAAGAATTTTGGAGCCAATACTCAGGAGAAAAAAACAAACCCAGAAAGGAGACTATAGAATTTAAGGTCCACCCAAAAGCATTTACCTACGATGGAATATGCTGCTGCTGCTGCTGCTAAGTCACTTCAGTTGTGTCCGACTCTGTGCGACCCCATAGACGGCAGCCCACTGGGCTCCCCTGTCCCTGGGATTCTCCAGGCAAGAACACTGGAGTGGGTTGCCATTTCCTTCTCCAATGCATGAAAGTGAAAAGTGAAAGTGAAGTCACTCAGTCGTGTCAGACTTTTGGCAACCCCATGGACTGCAGCCCACCAGGCTCCTCCATCCATGGGATTTTCCAGGCAAGAGTACTGGAGTGAGGTGTCATTGCCTTCTCTGATGGAAGATGCTACTGAGAGGCTAAAAAGCCTGGCATTCAAGGTCTTTACAGTGTGATCTTGACTGAAAACTTAAAGTTATCTCCCTTTGTTTTCACAGTACAGTGCCAAGGATTTATATGCTCTTGGGAAAAGTATTAAATTGAATGGTAGTTATATTTTTGCCTCAGGTTTTATCTGTTGTTAGTTTCATGTCCAAGCACATTGACCAATTACACTAAAACTTACTTGAAATAAGCAGAGCTCTGGTTGTATGACTGTAAGGTAGATAATTAATTCAATTTCTAACATTCTGATAATGGTTGTGATCTAGATCTTTATTAAAATTGTAACACTGAATTCAGTATTATACTAACCAAACCATCAGCCATTTTATCCAATTTGTCTGATGAGCTGGTATGTCCATGGGTCTTCTTATCTACTAAGACCATCATGCTTGGAAGACAAATGCAGTCATTTTCTCTGTTCAGGATATATTAGTCATCTGCATCAGTGAAGGGCAAATCACGATTATGAGAAAAATCGGGCCCTTGAGGAGTCTATAGTCAAGCTCCAGGATGAGTAAAATCTCTAAAAAAATCATCAAACAACTCTATTTAATTAGGATGCTGAGAAACTGTTGATAAAATTTTGATTATTGTTTTGTGAAACTAAATACTGCATAGGAGAACATCATAGTTGATTGTTTTCACTGTATTCATTTCAATATGACTATTATCTTGATATTACAATTTAGAAAAAATATTTTAACAGCACATTGCAAATTAATCTTTTTTGATACTAAACAACTCAACTGAACTGAACTGATACTAATTATTAGATAAATGAAGTGCTAAAAAATTCAACATTATATTATCAAGTTGAAAAAAAAAGTACAATTTTTCCCCCTCTTGGTTTGACCATTAATTAAATTTCAGTTAGACAGTCTTTAATAAGTCCTAAACTTGGTTAATTATTAAGCTTTTTGTCTTTTTGAAGATAGTGGAATATTTGTTTATCACATTTAGTTTAAAACAATTTGAAATTTAAGGATTTTGCTGCAAAACAGATTTTAAAAAGGAAATGCAGCTGTCTTGAAAAATAATTAAAGAATATTATGACTGATCTTTTCCTGGAGTGAAAGCATTTTAAATTTCTTACTTTCTTAACAGATTTACTTAGTGCTGAATGGTTTCCAGTTATGATCAGCTGGATATATTTTTATAAACTTGAATGATGGTTGCACATTTGAATATATTTTATATTCTAATTATTAATAAGGAGTAGCATAGTATCTCCTATTTTCCAAAGATTGTCTTTCTCAAGCCAATGTTTTATTTTTGGAAAGAAAAATGAAGAACATCTCAGTTAATACAAAGAAAGAATCTCCGGATGACTAATGAAGACTATACATTTGGCCTGCATTCTTTACAGAAAAATCAAAATACCCTACTCTTTTTAGCATGATTGATCTCCTCTTCCCCACCCCATGCCCATTTTCAAGTTCCCCCTCATTTTCAAGTTTCCTTCTGTGTAAAATTCAGAACCTACAAAGCTAGTTACGTCATGATCTCCATTCTCAAGAAGTTCATGTAGAAGGTAAGTATTCAATCTTGGTGACACAGTAAAATCATCTGGAGTATATTATAAAAATCCTAATGTCAAGATCATACTCCAGGACCATTAAATCAGCCTGCTTATGAGGAAGTACCAGGCATTAGTACTTCTTAAAACATCCCAGGTGATGCCAGTATATTGTCAAAGTTGAATAACCCTTGCTACATCAGCGGTTCTCAAAATTTAGAGGTATATCTGTATTAATTATGGAGATGGTCAGAACATAGATTACTGGGTAACACTCTGAAATTTCTGATTCAGTTGCCTGTGGTGGGCTTCAGAAATTTGTTTTATTAACAGTTTACTAAATGATAGATCACTGCTTCTCAATCCTAAATGAACATTACAATGACCTGAGATGCTAAAAAAACAGAAACAACAACAAAATAGGACAGTGCCTATCCCCTACCCATAGAGATTCTGGTTTAATTGGTCTGAGACAGACTCCAAACATCAAATTTTCCAAGTTCCCTAGGCAATTCTCAAGACCCTTCAGGTTGGAGAACTAGTGCTCTTTTAGAACCGAAGATCTCGAGCTCTGATGGCAAATTTAAATCACTTTAGAAAATTTTCAAATTTCTGATGCCTCAGTTACACACACCTCAGATAAATAAAATTAGGTTCTTTTGTGGTGGGACTTAGCTATTATTTTTTTAATGGCTCCCATGTGATTTAAATACATAGCTGAGGTTAAAAATGTATTGAAATTGAGCATGAAGACATATGCCTCAGTTAAGTTCAGTCACTCAGTCATGTCTGACTCTGTGACCCCATAAACACGCCAGGCCTCCCTGTCCGTCACCAACTCCCAGAGTTCACTCAAAGTCATGTCCACTGAGTTGGTGATGCCATCCAGCCATCTCATCCTCTGTTATCCCCTTCTCCTCCTGCCTTCAATCTTTCCCAGCATCAGAGTCTTTTCAAATGAGTCAGTTCTTCACATCAGGTGGCCAAAGTATTGGAGTTTCAGCCTCAGCATCAGTCCTTCCAATGAATATTCAGGACTGATTTCCTTTAGGATGGACTGGTTGGATCTCCTCACAGCCCAAGTGATTCTCAAGAGTATTCTTCAACACCACAGTTCATACTGTGTATATGCATACATAGTAAAAAAAAAAAATGTAATGGTGTATAATGACTTAAATGGCAATGTGCATTAAGAAAGCACACCAACTCATCATGGTCACATTAGAAAATCTCCCTCAAAAAAGATGCTTCAAATTAATCTGGATGAAGTTAGCTAGACGGATGGGTGCTCTAGATCCATTTGTCAATATACCGAAAAAACATTTAGCTCAATGACTTTACGTATCCTATTAGCTATTCTAAATTAAAATTTTATCTAGGGACTTATTTTCCTATTTATACTAGTTATTAATCTGTCTTAAATCATTGTATAGATGTACATATTTATATCCCATTAGAGTCTTTTTTTCCTAGATTTTTAAAATTTAATAAATATATGTGTGGGAAAAATAACTGCCTAAATGCATGTCTCTACTGCCCTTTTCTCTGAACATTGCTCTGATTCTCTCTCCTGAGTGGAGTAGCCCACCTGAATTAAGCATGCCAGCAGCCAAGATGGTGCAAACAGGCCCTTGGATTCTTCTGGGTCCAAATGGAGAAGGATTGTGAAGAATTTTGTTCCCTTAATTTATAGTAATTTTTATAAAATGCAAAACTATAGTGATATAAAGCAAGTTGGCGGTTGCCTGGACCCAACATAAGGGGCAGGGGGATTAATTGCAAAGGTGTAGGAGGAAGCTTTGGGGACAACTGAAGGATTCTAAAACTAGGTTATTGTAACGGTGTAACGGAGAAGGCAATGGCACCCTACTCCAGTACTTTTGCCTAGAAAATCCCACGGATGGAGGAGCCTGGTGGGCTGCAGTCCATGGGGTTGCTAAGAGTTGGACACAACCGAGCGACTTCATTTTCACCTTTCACTTTCATGCATTGGAGAAGGAAATGGCAACCCACTCCAGTGTTCTTGCCTGGAGAATCCCAGGGATGGGGGAGCCCAGTGGGCTGCCGTCTATGGGGTCACACAGAGTCAGACACGACTGAAGCGACTTAGCAGCAGCAGCAGCAATGGTGTAAATCTGCATAAACTTAACAAAACTCATCTAACTGTACATTCAAAATGATTTAATGATATTGTTAACATATAATGCCTCAGAAAAGGCATAAAAGTGATAAAGAATTCATGAAAACTGACAAGTTGATTGTTAATTTCATGGGGAAATGTTCAAGAATAGCTAATGCAATTATGAAGGAAAAAATAATGATAATAAAAAATGAAAGGACTTACCCGATCAGACATTGTCCTCTGATAATACTAAAAAAAAATATTAATATAAGATGGTGTTCATGTAACAATAGAAAAGTAGAACAATGAAACAGTATAGAGAGTACAGAAACATAAACATATAAAATCAACTGATTTATGAGAAAGGCATCACTGCTATATAATGGGGTAAGGATCTTTCAAGAAGTGGCACTGGGAAAATTGGAAACATACACAGAAACACACACTCTTACTTCAAACCATACGCAATAATCAATTTTGATGAATTACAGAACTAAACGTGAAAAAAGCATAAGTAATCTGTGATATTACAAATCCAGGCAGCTTTCCTTGAGGGGAAGGCATCTGGGGTGCTAACAATTTATCATTTTATTTCGTCATGTAGGTTCTGGTTAAACAGATGTGTTCAATTTGTGAATATTCATTGAGCTGTATACTTAGGAATTTTGCACTTGTGTATGTATGCAAATTTTAATAATAAAATAGAACAAAGAAAAATATAGACGTTAAAATGAAGAGATGAATAAAATTATTAATGAATATGAAAAATATCAAAGTATAATTTTAGCTATAATAAACAATGAAAGCCACATCAAGCAATAAAAAATATGTAGTTTACATGGAAGTTCTGACAATCAAGTGTTAGTCGCTCAGTTGTGTCTGACTCTTTGTAACCCCATTGCCTGTAGGTCACTAAGCTCTTCTGTCCATGGGATTTCCCAGGCAAGAATACTGGAGTGGGTAACCATACCCTTCTCCAGGGGATCTTCCTGACCCAAGGATCAAACCCAGTTATCCTGCATTGCAGAGAGTCTTTACTGGCTGAGCCACCTGGGGCTTCTCTGACAATATATGTATCAAATCACATAGAAGTTAGAACAAAAATCATTACAGATGTCAGGAGAATTGAAAACAATGTAGCTTTGCTTGAACATTGGAGTATGCTTTTTTCATAATCAAATCTATCAGATGAAAAATAAGAAATAATATAATGATCACATTATTGTATAATACAATACTATGACTATGCCAAAGCCTTTGACTGTGTAGATCACAATAAACTGTGGAAAATTCTGAAAGAGATGGGAATACCAGACCACCTGATCTTTCTCTTGAGAAATTTGTATGCAGGTCAGGAAGCAACAGTTAGAACTGGACATGGAACAACAGACTGGTTCCAAATAGGAAAAGGAGTACGTCAAGGCTGTATATTGTCATCATGTTTATTTAACTTATATGCAGAGTACATGATGAGAAACGCTGGACTGGAAGAAACACAAGTTGGAATCAAGATTGATGGGAGAAATATCAATCACTTCAGATATGCAGATGACACCACCCTTATGGCAGAAAGTGAAGAGGAACTAAAAAAGTTTCTTGATGAAAGTGAAAGTGGAGAGTGAAAAGCTTGGCTTAAAGCTCAACATTCAGAAAATGAAGATCATGGCATCTGGTCCCATCACTACATGGGAAATAGATGGGGAAACAGTGGAAACAGTGTCAGACTTTATTTTTCTGGGCTCCAAAATCACTGCAGATGGTGACTGCAGCCATGAAATTAAAAGACGCTTACTCCTTGGAAGTAAAGTTATGACCAACTTAGATAGCATATTTAAAACCAGAGGGATTACTTTGCCAACAAAGGTTCGCCTAGTCAAGGCTATGGTCTTTCCTGTGGTCATGTATGGATGTGAGAGCTGGACTGTGAAGAAGGCTGAGAGCCGAAGAATTGATGCTTTTGAACTGTGGTGTTGGAGAAGACTCTTGAGAGTCCCTTGGACTGTAAGGAGCTCCAACCAGTCCATTCTGAAGGAGATCAGCCCTGGGATTTCTTTGGAAGGAATGATGCTAAAGCTGAAACTCCAGTATTTTGGCCACCTCATGCGAAGGATTGACTCATTGGAGAAGACTCTGATGCTGGGAAGGATTAGGGGCAGGAGGAGAAGGGGACAACAGAGGATGAGATGCCTGGATGGCATCACTGACTCGATGGATGTGAGTCTGAGTGAACTCTGGGAGTTGGTGATGGACAGGGAGGCCTGGCGTGCTGCAATTCATGGGGTCACAAAGAGTCGGACACGACTGAGTGACTGATCTGATCTGATCTGATCTGATATATTACATCTATGCACACATATATAATGAGTATGTATATGTATTATATGTTTATGTATTATACATTTATGTAATATATAATATATATGTAATATGTATGTGTGTATATTATATGTATTATAATCACATAACTTGCTTCATAAAATAATACATACTTGTGTATGTCCATGAATATTGCAAAATAATCACTTAGCAACAAAATAAACCTTAAGGATTGTAAAATCTTTTTAATGTCACATTCTCTGATGATAATCTCTTGAGGTCCTTAAATGTACCAGAACCTGGTGGTCCAGAGTTGACCAATAAGAAAGTAAAGGAGAGAGAAAGAGGCTGATATTCTTTGGTTTATGCAGAAAGCCAATAAAGTCCCTGACACGGGGCTTGCTCTGTTCACAGAGGCCTTAGGCTCCCTCTCGTTGGGGTGAAGGTGAAGTGTGCCTTCTCAAGAGGGTCTTAGAAGCCCAGGTAGGAAAGTGAACTCAGAGAGCCTCTGTGCTCCAGGGGATCAGCCTGAAAAAGAGAGAGAGGAGGAGAGAGAGGGAGAGAGAGAAAGAAAGACACGGGGACCAAAGCTCTGATGGAGCAAAAGTGTTTTAATCAACATGGTGTGGGCATGTATACTGTAGTTATTCTCAGCAAAGATAAAGATTAAAATTCCAAACTTACAAGATATAGGTGATCCATATTAAAGAGAGAGAGAGAGTTGTAAATAATCACTTTTACCGTATGGTTCACAAGAAGGAAGAGGGTACTTATCACTGTATAGAAAAACTAATGAAGGAAATGCCTGGATTCCTCAGCCCTGGGGAGAGGCAAGTATTCTGGAATTAATAAGGAACAGAGAGTTCCTGACAGATACAAAACAGCACACAGGAAACCTCCTGTTAAATGCTTCCTGACAATAATCCACTACCATTCAAAATAAACAATAAAATGTAAAGTAGAAAAATAATATTTAGGAAAGTGCATACTAAGAACGCCTTAGATCAAAAAAGATGTCAGTATTTAATATATTAAATATTGTTAATTAGTTACAATTATTTTCATAATATTATGTGATTCAGCTAAATCTATGCTAACTGGAAAAATCACCTTAATTATTAAAGAAGAAATGCAAGATTAATGAAAGGATTAGCAGAGACATCTCTTTGCTGACACAGGTCTGTGTAGTCAAAGCTATTGTTTTTCCAGTAGTCATGTAGAGATGTGAGAGTTGGACCATAAAGAACGCTGAGCACCAAAGAATAGATGCTTTTGAACTGTGGTGTTGAAGAAGACTCTTGAGAGTCCCTTGGACTGAAAAGAGACCCAACCAGTCAATCCTAAAGGAAATCAGTCTTGACTATTCATTGGAAGGACTGATTCTGATATTGAGGTTCCAATACTTTGGCTACCTGATGGCGAAGAGCCAACTCATTGGAAAAGACTGATCCTGAGAAAGATTGAAGGCAGGAGGAGAAGTGGGGTGGCAGAGTATGAGATGATTGGATGGCATCACTGACTCAGTGGACATGAATTTGAGCACAGTCTGGGAGATGGTGAAGGACAGGGAAGCCTGGTGTACTGCAGCCCATGGGGTCACAAAGAGTTGGACACAACTTAGCAGAAAATCTAAATACACATATTATCCTTTTAAAAACTTTTGTATTGTTTATAAAAACACTCCCAAAGCTATACTTGTCTTGAATATTTTTATATTTATCTTTATTTTTAATCCTTATATCCATTTCAAGTAATTTTTTGGTGAGGTATGAGGTAGGAATTCTGCCTACTTTTTATCTAAGTTGATATACATTTCAGACAGTCTCATTTTAAATAGAAACAATTTTTTCCTCCTGAATTAACATACTATTTAGATTACATATTAAATTATCAATTCACACTGGGATATTTCTGTACTCCATAGTTAAAGGACTTGAAAGATGTAGAGCTGGTGATTCCTATCACAACTCCACTTAACTCCCTATCTGCCCTGTGTGGAATACAGATGGATCTTGGAGAATGACAGTGGATTTTCACATGCTTAACCAAGTGGTAACTCCAATTATAGCCCCTATTCCAGATGTGATTTCATTGCTTGAGTGAATTAACACATCCCCTGGTACTTGGTATGCAGTTATTGATCTAGCAATTGCCCTTTTCTCTATATCCGTCAATAAGGAACCCCAGAAGCAATATGCTAGCAACACACTTTTACTGTCCTACCTTAGGAATATAACAGCTCTCCAGGACTAGGCTGTAATTTAGTTTGCAGGAATCTTGATCACCTTTTTTCTTCACCCTGGTCCATTATACTGATGATATGCTGATTGGACCTCGTGACCCAGAAATATAACCTACACTCTTTTTATTGGTAAGACTTTTGTGTGTCAGAGAATGGAAAATAGATTCAGTAAAAGTTCAAAGACCTTTTATCTCAGTGAAATTTCTGGGGAGTCCCTTGGTGTGGGGCATGTTGAGATATCTCTTCTAAGGTGAACAATAAGTTGTTGCATCTGGCCCCACCTACAACCAAAAAAAAAAAAAAAAAGGCACAGTGCATAGTGAATTTTGGAGGCAATATATTCCTCATTCAGGCTTCTTCAGTTCAGTTCAGTTACTCAGTCCTGTCCGACTCTTTGCAACCCCCATGGACTGCAGCATGCCAGGCCTCCCTGTCCATCATCAACTTCTGGAGTTTGTTCAAACTCATCTCCATTGAGTTGGCGATGCCATCCAACCATCTCATCCTCTGTCATGCCCTTCTCCTCCTGTGTTGCTGCTGCTGCTAAGTCGCATCAGTTGTGTCCAACTCTGTGCAACCCCATAGACGGCAGCCCACCAGGCTCCCCATTCCTGGGATTCTCCAGGCAAGAACACTGGAGTGGGTTGCCATTTCCTTTGTTACTCCAGTCCATTTACCAAGTGATCCAAAAAGGTACTAGGAATGGGACTAGAACAACAGCAAAGGCTCAGCAACAGGTCCAGGTTACTGTGCAGAACTACTCTGCTTCTTGGTTCATGTGATCTCACAGACACAGTACCAGACAGGGGTGCTTTTTGGAGCCTCTGGCAGGCCCCTTTAGGTGAATCTCAATTCAGCCCCTTTGGAATTTAAGGAAAGCCCTACCACCCTCTGTAGGAAAGGACTTCACTTTTGTGAAACAGATCTTGGCCTGCTATAGGCACTAGTAGAAAATGAATGCTTAACTAATGGCCACCAGCTTTCCATGCAGCCCAAGTTGCCCACCATGACATAGTCAGGCATGAGCAACAGCACTCCATCATTAAATGCAAGTGATATGTGTCTACATGATTGGGCTCGAGTAACCACTGAAGGCACAAGTAAGTTACATGAAGGAGTGGTCCCTACTCCTATTATACTACATTCTTTCTCCCAGCCTACACCTATGCCCTCAAAGGTTGTTTCCTGCAGTCTGTTGACAGAGAAAGGGGAAACCTTGAACCTAGTTTATGGTTCATTCTGTATGATATGCAAGAAACATATGCATGTGGACAGATGTAGCTCTATAGCCTGTTTCTGGGACATCCCTGAAGGAAGTAGTGACAGGAAGTCCACCTGTGGGCAGAACTCTGAGCAGTGTACCTGAATGGTCATGTTTTCTAGAAAGAGAAATGGTCAGACTTATGATCTGTGGCAAACAGATCATACACATACACACACATACATATATATGTATATGTATACATGCTCCTTATTGGTAATGTTTCTCTGGAGAACACTGGCTGATACTATCAAGAAATAACATAATTCACTAAACTGATAACATAAATCAATCCAAAATATGAGAAATTTCAGCATAGTCTTATAAAATATCCAAAAAAATATAAATAAACCTATCAAAAGAGTAAAAACAAGTCATCTCTAAGAAAATGCTGTCATCATAAAATTCAGTTTCCATTAAAATAGAAAACATGGCAGGAACCCCTGCCAAGAATATCGTAATTTGACATTATTTTGGAGATCCTAGAGGGTATGCAATAATAACTCAAATAAGAAAGGATTGTTATCAATATTGATAACTGAGAAATGAAATTATCTCTTTTTTCTCCATCTCTTTTCTTCTTTAATCTTTCTTCCTTGCTTATGAAAGAATTATATATCTAGAACTACCAGTCATCTAAAAGACTTTAATTGTCCAATTTATATTTTTAAAGAAGTTTTTCCATTTGGAGGAAATTATGGATATGTGTCAGAGAAGGCAATGGCTCCCCACTCCAGTACTCTGGCCTGGAAAATCCCATGGACGGAGGAGCCTGGTAGACTGCAGTCCATGGGGTTACTAGGAGTCGGACATGACTAAGCAACTTCACTTTCACTTTTCACATTCACGCATTGGAGAAGGAAATGGCAACCCACTCCAGTGTTCTTGCCTGGAGAATCCCAGGGACAGGGGAGCCTGGTGGGCTGCTGTCTATGGGGTTGCACAGAGTCGGACATGACTGAAGTGACTTAGCAGCAGCAGCAGCATGGATATATGTTTGTGTTAACATGTTAGGTACTACTACAATGCTAATACATTTCTCAGAGTTGTAAAATTTCAGGTAACTTCTACTTTCTTAATTGCATTTTTGATGATATTTGGCTTAATAAGTAAAATCATCATTAATATAGTCAAAATGACAAAGGTATCCTCATTGGGGAGAAATGCAAGTTTTGTGTGATTACTAGAATAATGTAAGCATATAAACTCATAGGTCTATTCTTTCTGTTGTATGTTATGTGTTTATTTTATAAAGATCATATACAAACTATCCCTCATTTTAAAAAAATTAATGTATTATGGCTGTCCCTACATGTGTACATGTGTCATCCATGTGTCAATATATCTAGCATTCATGTGTTTTCTTTTTTATAAGTGCTCAACATAAGGAGATGCAAGTGTGTGTATATATGTGTGTATATATATATATATATATATATATATATACACACACACACATTTTCTTTATCCATTCATCCATTGATTAATCTTTGTCATTTCTATTTAATGGCTATTGTAAATTATGTTGCAATGAACATGGTGGTACAGATATCATTTTGAGTCAGTGTTTTAATTTCCTTTGGATAAATGCACAGAAGATTTGTTGGCTCATATGGCAGTTCTATTTTTAATTTTTCAAGGCAAATCCATAGTCTTCCATAACAGCTGCACCAGTTTATATTCCCACTGACAGTACAGAAGTATTCTCTTTTCTCTACATTCTAAGCTATACTTTATTTCTTGTCCTTTTGCTATTTGTTATTTTAACAGGTATGAGGTAATATTTTACTATGGTGTGATTTGCATTTCCCTAATGATTAGTGATATTTAACACCTTTTTATGTACCTGTTGGCCCCCTGTATGTGTTCTTTGTAAAAACTGTATTCAAATGTTCTGCCTAATTTTATTTAATTTTTATTGGAATATAGTTGATTTACAGTGTTGTGTAGTTTCTGCTGTACTTCAAAGTGAATCAGCTATAGTAATACATATACATATATCCCCTCTTTTTTAGATTCTACTCCCAGATATGTCATTACAGAGTATTGAGTAGAGTTCCCTGTGCTATACAGTAGGTCCGTATTAGTTATCTATTTTATAAATTAGTAGTGTGTATATATCAATCCCAACCTCCTAACTTATACTTTTCCCACATCTTCTTGATAATCATGTTTATTTTTCTACATCTGTGACTCTATTTCTGTTTTGTAAATAGGTTAATTTGTACCATTTATTTGGATGTCACATATAAGCAATGTCATATGATATATATATATATATATATATATATATATATATATATATATATTTCTGTCTGACTTCACTCTGTATGACTATCTCTAGGTCCATCTGTCTCACTGCAAGTGGCATTTTTGTTCTTTTTATGGCTGAGTAAAATTCTATTGATATATATACACATACCCCATCTTCTTTATCCATTTCTCCATTGATGGACATTTAGGTTGCTTACATGTCCACAGAATGGGAGAAAATATTTGTGAATGAAGCGACCGGCAAGAGCTTGATTTCCAAAGCATACAAACAACTCATACAACTCAATAACAGCAACAACAACAAAAAACCAACCCAATTTAAAAATAGGTAGAAAATCTAAATGGACATTTCTCCAAAGAGGGAATACAGATGGCCAACAAACACATGAAAAGATGCTCACCATCACTAATTATTAGAGAAATACAAATCAAATTTGCAAAGAGGTGCCACCTCACATCTGTCAAAATGGTCATCATCAAAAAGTCTACAAGCAGTAAATGCTGGAGAGGATGTGGAAAAGGGAACCCTCCAACACTGTTTGCGGGAATATGAATTTGTTCAGGAGTTACCATATAATCCAGCATTTCCACTAATGGGTATATGGAGAAGACTATAATTCTAAAAGATACGTGGCAGTCCAGTGTTCATAGAAGCACTATTTATAAGAGTCAGGACATGGGCGCAACCTAAATGTCCATTGATGGAGAAACAGATAAAGAAAGTTGCCCATTTCTTAATCAGGTTGTTTTTTTCCTACTGGAATGTATGAGCTCTTTATATATGTTATGGATTAACCCCTTATTATAAACATGATTTGCAAATATTTTCTCCCATTCTGTAGATAGTCTTTGTATTTTGGTATGTTTTCCTTTTCTGTGTAGAATATTTTTAGTTCCACGTAGTTTGGAATCTTGCAGGGAAGGCAATGGCACCCCACCCCAGTACTCTTGCCTGGAAAAGAGCCCATGGATGGAGGAGCCTGGTAGGCTCCAGTCCATGGGGTCACTAAGAGTCTGATATGACTGAGCGACTTCACTTTCACTTTTCACTTTCATGCATTGGAGAAGGAAATGGCAACCCACTCCAGTATTCTTGCCTGGAGAATCCCAGGGACAGAGGAGCCTAGTGGGCTGCCATCTATGGGATCACACAGAGTCGGACACTACTGAAGCGACTTAGCAGCAGTAGCAGCAGCAGTTTGGAATCTTTAAACGTGGTTATAAACACAAAGGAACAGAGGTGATTGAGGCTAAGTTACTGCGTGCAATACTCTCAGTCAGTCCTTGTGGGGGAAAAAAAAACCATGAAACCATAAGTCATATTCAATATTTGCTACTTCAGAATGGCCGGGGGAAGTTCTTAGGAAATATTTCAAGATGATTTATGAATTCCCATTACTGACATCTTTCAGAGCTGCTCTGGATTTTGTCTATCCTGGGGGTTGTTTGTTCTACCCCACTTCTAAGTATTTGAATTACTCTTGTTTTCCAATAAATTTCTTCTGTTCCTTTTAAATTATCCTAAATTAATGTTTATAGCTTAATATCATATCTCCAGGAAACAGACCCCCAAGAAAAATGATGGTCATTCAAATTCAAGAATGGTAAACTAGAATAGAAGACTATGTCATGGAGTATAGATGAACCTAATGAAGTATACTTGAGGTATCCTGGGGATTGAGACCACAAAAGTGAAGCTCTGGAAAGTCAGGCAATTGGTGCTAGAAACTACTTTAAATGAGATGAGCTAAAATGATTATTTCTGACAGAATCAGATAAATCTCACATCACAAAGTCTTCCCTCAGACATGTAATACAACTCAGAACTGTTATTGGATTCCTCAGTCAGACTTCTTTTTATTTTAATACATTAGAGCTAAGATTGCTATAAACCAAACACAAAGATGGATGCAATCTTTGTCAGGACCACTTAATTGACAAAGCTATCACAGTGATTAGGAAAGTGTTGGAAGAGAAGTTATGACCAACCTAGATAGCATATTGAAAAGCAGAGACATTACTTTGTGAACAAAGGTCCTTCTAGTCAAGGCTATGGTTTTTCCAGTGGTCATGTATGGATGTGAGAGCTGGACTGTGAAGCAAGGTGAGTGCCAAAGAATTGATGCTTCTGAACAGTGGTGTTGGAGAAGACTCTTGAGAGTCCCTTGGACTGCAAGGAGATCCAACCAGTCCATTCTAAAGGAGATCAGCCCTGAGTGTTCTTTGGAAGGAATGATGCTAAAACTGAAAATCCAGTACTTTGGCCACCTCATGCAAAGATCTGACTCATTGGAAAAGACTCTGATGCTGGGAGGGATTGGGGGCAGGAGGAAAAGGGGATGACAGAGGATGAGATGGCTGGATGGCATCACCGACTCAATGCATATGAGTTTGAGTGAACTATGGGAGATGGTGATGGACAGGGAGGCCTGGTGTGCTGCGATTCATGGGGTCACAAAGAGTCGGACACGACTGAGTGACTGAACTAAATATCCTAATAGAATAGTGATACATGGTTGGATACAGAAAATAGAGATAACTCCAAAAATGCTCATAATTTCTTAGAAGTATAGTTTACATGCCTGAAAAGTCATTTTATCCCTTGCAAGTAAAACTTACTATTTTCCCTAAATGCCCTTCCCTTCACAATTGTTAGGCAATTATTGGACATTGGGTTCTACAAAAGCCAACTTGGAGATGGATGTACAGAATGGTTTTTATGGTGACTTTTGGATCAATACTTGCAAATTAGAGAAGAAGGAAGCAAAACTGGTCTTGCAAAGATGCAGCCCAATCTTAGGCAACTCCATGAGAAGTTCTAGTCTTAGAATAGCCATTCAGATTGACCCAAGTCAATATTACCAAGATGACAAGACTAGCATACTTCTGCTTTAATTACTCATTGAAACTGGGCTGTCCTGGGAAGGGACATGACCCTAGGTGAGGCAGATCTCTGCAGCTTAGGGGTATCAGAAGGGTTAGACAACTGAAGGATGTTTATATAGTAGTTGGATCAACAAGTCCTTCCTCAAAGAAGGATCTACAAGTATCCCAGTCATAACCATCATAGTCTACCCCTCGTGCTACTTAGGCTCACTTCACACAGGTTTCACATGCAGCTCCTGCAGGATTCTGGTGAACTTCTCTTTCTGGAGGAAGCTTCAAAGAAGGTTGGTGGGATAAACAACTACCAATGCCCCAGATGGTCTCAAGGTCACAGCTGATACTTATTGTTTCCTCTTCCACCCTCCATTCTAGAATCCTCTCTCTCTGAAACTCTACTAGTATTGATGACTTACCTGGCAGCCCGATACAAACCGTGATTTGTGATGAGTTTCAGCTATTTGTCACCATTCCCTTTACAGGCCTAGATTACTGCATTTAATATTACAATGTGGAAAGGAAGTACAAAGTACTCGTGCTGTGGCCCCAAGCAGAAATGTTCATAACTTAGAACTGAGGGCCTCAAACTGTGCAAAACCCAGAGTTGCAGGGACCAGGCTGTACATATTTTTACAACTGAGTCTCTAGGACTGATGGTAAGAACTCCTTGGTTTCCAGACCCATGTATTCTTCATACAGATGACTAGTATTATATAAATATATTTGATTCAAGATATAAACTGTCTTGAGGATGGCACCTTATTCTTATATAGGGGAGTCACTTGTGTATTGGCATTTAAGTTGTGTCTCTAAGAAGTTGTTCCACTGTTTAGGAAACCTGCAGCTTTTGGAGGGTTACCACTCCTGGTCCTTTGCTATAAAGTAAGTCTTCTGATTGGACACAAGTTTGTATGGAATCTCATGCAACTAAATTCTGGTCCTGTTCCAGAATATCTGAGCCGATTTTGTGACTCTCACACTGGGTCTTTGAGCAGTTCCACATGGCATCTTTTTGCCACCACTAGTATCTCCAACAGCATATGTCCATCAAATCATAAGGCCCAAGTGGTAGATGCACTTGCATCACAGCTTGGACCTGATGCAGACGCCTTACCTGTTCTGGGTCCAGCTCAAAGCTCGTTGACTTCAGGGTTACCCGGCACATGGGTTGGAACAGTTTTCCCAGGTATAGAGCATGCTACTAAGAGAACATGAAAAGGCCTATCAGGTATTATACTTCCTTGTTTGTGGAGGGTGCAAGTAGCAGTAATTTATCCTTGACTTTGGATAGTGTATTAATTTGCTTGGGCTGCTGGAATCCAATACCACAGGCTGAATGGCATAAACTATAGAAATTTATTTTCTCACAGTTCTGGAGGTTAAAAGGCATATGTATCAGAAGGTTAGTTAGTTTGTTTTTCCCTAAGGCCCCTCTCCTTGACCCAGAGATGGCTGCCTTCTTGCTGTGTTTTTACTTGTTCTTTCTTTCGTGCATGCGCACCCCTGCTGCTTCTCTGTGTATCTGTGTCCAGATTTCCTCCTAGGATACCTGCCAGATTGGCTTTGGGCCCACCCTAATAGCCCCATTTTAAATAAATTATGCCTTCTAAGAGTCTAACACCAAATATACTCATATTCTGAAGGCTTGGGGTTTATAGTTCCAATATATGGATTGGTGTGGGAGACATGATTCAGCCCATAGCAGATGAAATATATTGAAATGCTCATAACCACTGGGCCTCTACATTTTTACTGATAGGTCCAGCTCCTTAAAATTCTTGGATGTATCTCCCCCTCTTTAAAAAGTGTGATAAAAATCAAGATTTCCAATTGGCTAGGTACTTCTTGTTCATGCAGTTCAATTAATATGACACCATAGTTATAATGAATACATTTCTTGAATTATATATAGACAGTGAGGACCTACTGCACAGTTTTATGAGTCAGGATGAGACCATATGGGTACAATGATAACTGGAATTCTCAGATGAATATGTACATATTTGACCATATAACAACAAATGCATATTGTAGTTTCTTTTGTTTCTGAGTTTATTTAGGCTATTACCTTCAACAAATGGTAGAACTCCATTTTGGGTCCCTGACTATTGAGCCAAAGCCTTTGACTGTGTAGATCACAGTAAACTGTGGAAAATTCTGAAAGAGATGGGAATACCAGACCACCTGATCTGCCTCTTGAGAAATCTGTATGCAGGTCAGGAAGCAACAGTTAGAACTGGTCATGGAACAACAGACTGGTTCCAAATAGGAAAAGGAGTACATCAAGGCTGTATACTGTCACCATGTTTATTTAACTTATATGCAGAGTACATCATGAGAAATGCTGGACTAGAAGAAACACAAGTTGGAATCAAGATTGCTGGGAGAAATATCAATAACCTCAGATATGTGGATGAAACCACCCTTATGGCAGAAAGTGAAGAGGAACTAAAAAGCCTCTTGATGAAAGTGAAAGTGGAGAGTGAAAAGGTTGGCTTAAAGCTCAACATTCAGAAAATGAAGATCATGGCATCTGGTCCCATCACTACATGGGAAAGAGATGGAGAAACAGTGGAAACAGTGTCAGACTCTATTTTTCTGGGCTCCAAAATCACTGCAGATGGTGACTGCAGCCATGAAATTAAAAGACGCTTATTCCTTGGAAGGAAAGTTATGACCAACCTAGATAGCATATTCAAAAGCAGAGACATCACTTTGCCAACAAAGGTTCGCTTAGTCAAGGCTATGGTCTTTCCTGTGGTCATGTATGGATGTGAGAGTTGGACTGTGAAGAAGGCTGAGCACCGAAGAATTGATGCTTTTGAACTGTGGTGTTGGAGAAGACTCTTGAGAGTCCCTTGGACTGCAAGGAGCTCCAACCAGTCCATTCTGAAGGAGATCAGCCCTGGGATTTCTTTGGAAGGAATGATGCTAAAGCTGAAACTCCAGTATTTTGGCCACCTCATGTGAAGAGTTGACTCATTGGAGAAGACTCATGTTGGGAGGGATTGGGGACAAGAGGAGAAGGGGACGACAGAGGATGAGATGGCTGGATGGCATCACTGACTCAATGAATGTGAGTCTGAGTGACCTCCGGGAGTTGGTGATGGACAGGGAGGCCTGGCTTGCTGCGGTTCATGGGGTCGCAAAGAGTCGGACACGACTGAGCGACTGATCTGATCTGATCTGAAGGGCTACCTATTAAACTGTGTATTCCCTGAGGGAAACTGCAGAGATATTTGCCATTATGAGTGACTTGAAAGATTTAAGCCTATTGATGCATATAATAACACTATTTAATTCTCTTATTTCACCAATAAATTGTCTAATAGGTCTTGTAGAATAGCATTGGATGTTGGTAAACTTAATCAAATAGAGATTTCAAAGTAGCAGTTCAAGTTGTGATCTCCTTACTGAAGCAAATCAAAACTGCAAATCGTACATTTTCCTCTTTATGCCTAGTTCAGAAGAATCTTAACTGCCTTTTCCATCCTGTAGGACACCCATGTTGCCACTTACATTGTTAATATCTTACTGAAAAGACAGAGGAAAACAGATACTAGCAGCCTCCCTGAATGCCTTGGGGAAAATGTGTAAATATTTGGAAAATGAATCTCAAGAAAACAGAGAAAAATTCCCAGGAACCCACTAATCTGAAGGTATGAAAAGACAATCTCCTTCCTAGTAAAGAAGAACCTCATGACCCTAAGAAAGGTGTATACCAATGCATAAGCCTCTTCATTCTTTGTAGGTAACACTGCATTTTTATGCTGTCAAATTTTGGGGAGGTGGGATCCAGAGAAGGAGTTTCCCAGGTGGCACTAGTGGCAAAGAACCTGCCTACCAATGCAGGAGACATAAGAGGCACAGGTTCAATTCCTAGTTCAAGAAGATCCCCAAGAGTAGGAAATGGCAACCCATTCCAGTATTCTTGCCTGGAGAATCCCATGGACAAAGGAGCCTGATGGGCTACAATCTGTAGTGTCACAAAGAGCCAGACACAACTGAAGCAGCTTAGCGTGAATTCTGAATATAGAACCAGAAAAGAGAAAGTTTCTTCCAGTTGCTGTTATGACTTGCCATATCCTAATGTGATGAAAATGTCACTAGCATATTTGCATACTCTATGGAACCTATGCTAAACTCAATTATGGCATATAATATTGCAAACATTTAAGATTTTAGAACAAAGCCATACTACCTCTTAAAAACAACTTTTGAGAAGCAATGGACGAGTCCCTGTTCAGTTCGGTTCAGTCGTTCAGTCTAGTCCAATTCTTTGCAACCCCATGGATTGCAACATGCCAGGCTTCCTTGTTCATCACCGAGCCCTGGAGCTTGCTCGAACTCATATCCATTGAGTCAGTGATGCTGTCCAACCATCTCATCCTCTGTCAACACCTTCTCCTCCTGCCTTCAGTCTTTCCCAACATCAGGGTCTTTTCCAGTGAGTGAGTTATTCACATCAGGTGGACAAAGCATTGGAGTTTCAGCTTGAGCATTAGTCCTTTCAATGAATATTCAAGACTGATTTCATTTAGAATTGACTGATTGGATTTCCTCGCAGTCCAAGGGACTCTCAAGAGTCTTCTTCACACCACAGTTCAAAAGCATCTATTCTTCAGCGCTCAGCCTTCTTTATGGTCCAACTGTCACATTTGTACATGGCTACTGGAAAAACCTTAGCTTTGACTAGATGGACCTTTGGTGGCAAAGTATTGTCTCTGCTTTTTAATATGCTATCTAGGTTGGTCAGAACTTTTCTTCCAAGGAGCAAGTGTCTTTTAATTTCCTAGCTGTAGTCACCATCTACAGTGACTTTGGAGCCGAAGAAAAGAGTCTGTCACTGTTTCCACAATCTCCCCACCTATTTGACATAAAGTGATGGGACCAGATGCCATGATCTTAGTTTTCTGAATGTTGAGCCTCAAGCCCAGTTTTTCACTCTCGTCTTTCACTTTCATCATGAGGCTCTTTAGTTCTTCTTCAGTTTCTGCCATAAGGGTGGTGTCATCTGCATATCTGAGGTTATTGATATTTGTCCTGTCAATCTTGATTCCAGCTTGTGTTTCTTCCAGCCAGCGTTTCTCATGATGTACTCTGCATATAAGTTAAATAAGCAGGGTGACAATATACAGCCTTAACGTACTCCTTTCCCAATTTGGAACCAGTCTGTTGTTCCATGTCCAGTTCTAACTGTTGCTTCCTGGCCTGCATACAGGTTTCTCAAAAGGTAGGTCAGGTGGTCTGGTATTCCCATCTCTTTCAGAATCTTCCACAGTTTATTGTGATCCACACAGTCAAAGGCTTTGGCATAGTCAATAAAGCAGAAATAGATGTTTTTCTGGAACTCTCTTGCTTTTTCAATGATCCAGTGGATGTTGGCAATTTGATATCTGGTTCCTAACCTTACTTAAACTGTAATTATGTCTGTCCCCCAACTGACATTTGTGGTTTCATGAAGATTTTCATATTACCAGTTATTACTGGTAATTACCAATGAGAATTAAAAAAAAGCATTTGAGCCTGGTTCACAGATATGTTTGTGCAATATTCCAGAATCGCTCAAAACTGAACTCTAGGAAGTTATAGCCCCACCTTGAAATTATCCTGAAGGACAATAGAGCATGGAAATCCCAGGGGATAGAAAGGAGAGCAGTCTAACCAGCAGAACATTCATATTAGAAAATAATTTTCTCAGGCTCTGGACATATTGCTTGATATTCATTTGCATATCTGTTTCTCAGCATTTTTTTTATCTCTAATCCACCCATTTGTTCCTTCGAAGTCCCTAATTATCAAACAAGAACAATGTCTGCTACTTTGCAATCAATATAGAATCTTAGAAGAGACCATCTTTCCTTCTAGGAACATAAAATACTGATAATTCCTTTGGGATATTAATGATTTGTGTTAATGTTTCATGTGTTTTCCTTATATAATTCAGTAGTCTCACATGAAGAGTATCAATACTAGTTAGATTAAAGGATAAATATAATCTTAACAACATGGGATATCTTTCACCTAAACAGACATAGTACATACCACCATAGATTAACCAATATTCCAGCAGGAACAACCATTCTTGGTTATCTGATTAGGAATTAACGAACTACCTGGTCATGTATTGTACTTCTTCTATTGTGGAGGGGACAAGACTTTGTCAATAAATATAGATTTTAATTTGGATTTACCATCCACACTCATTCTTCCTCTTATAGCTTACATATGACAGCTAGAGCTGTCATAACAAAAGACTGGATGGCTTTAACAACAGAATTGTATTTTCTCAGAGTTCTCGAAGCTAGAAGTCCATGATCAAGGTGTTGTCATGTTTGATTTCACCTTCAGAGATGACTAGGCTTTGTGACTTCGACAAATGAGTTTTTGGGAGACACAATTTAACCCATAGTATGGAATATATGAGGCACCTTACACAGTAATAGCTAATACAATTTGCCTTCAACCAAGTAAATCGCTTCACAGACAAAACAGCAAGACATGGACCAACTACCCTTTTATTTCCATGGAAGTGAAAAAAATCCACAATGACTGAGGAAGGTCTTAACATCTCTCAGAAACTGACAAGTCAGAAAGGTACAAAATTACTGGGGATATTGAAGATGAATCACAGAATTAGCAAGTTTGTTGTAAGCATCATATATAGAATGCATTCTTTTCAAGCACATGTGAAATATTAACAAATATTTATTGTCTACTGTGTTCCAAAGGAATATTTAATGAATAGTAAAGAATCTAAATTATGCATACCAAAATCCCTGAGTACAGTGTAATAAAATAAGAAAGTAATAATGGATACGTCTATGTATAATAAAAATATAAATACTTTGGGAACATTAATATACAAATGAGTCAGAAAGAAACTACTATGGAAATTATATAATACTTAGAAATAAAAGGCAAGGAATATATTACATATCAAAAATTATTGGTAGGAAACCAAAATACTACTGTGTAAAAAAGTATGGGTAAACAAATATATATATTAGAAAATGAAAAAAAAAAAGATTAAAAATTCATGGGCTAAAGTCAGGAACAAGACAAGGGTGCCCACTTTCACCATTGCTATTCAAAATAGTTTTGGAAGTTTTGACCACAGCAATCAGAGCAGAAAAAGAAAGAAAAGGAATCCAAATTGGAAAAGAAGTAAAACTCTCACTGTTTGCAGATGACATGATCCTCTACATAGAAAACTCTAAAGACTCCACCAGAAAATTACTAGAACTAATCAATGAATATAGTAAAGTTGCAAGATATAAAATCAGATCAGATCAGTCGCTCAGTCGTGTCTGACTCTTTGCAACCCCAAGAATCACAGCACGCCAGGCCTCCCTGTCCATCACCAACTCCCAGAGGTCACTGAGACTCACATCCATCGACTCAGTGATGCCATCCAGCCATCTCATCCTCTGTCGTCCCCTTCTCCTCTTGCCCTCAACCCCTCCCAACATGAGTCTTCTCCAATGAGTCAACTCTTCGCATGAGGTGGCCAAAATACTGGAGTTTCAGCTTTAGCATCATTCCTTCCAAAGAAATCCCAGGGCTGATCTCCTTCAGAATGGACTGGTTGGAGCTCCTTGCAGTCCAAGGGACTCTCAAGAGTCTTCTCCAACACCACAGTTCAAAAGCATCAATTCTTTGGCACTCAGCCTTCTTCATAGTCCAGTTCTCACATCCATACATGACCACAGGAAAAAACATAGCCTTGACTAGGCGAACCTTTGTTGGCAAAGTAATGTCTCTGCTTTTGAATATATGATCTAGGTTGGTCATAACTTTCCTTCCAAGGAGTAAGCATCTTTTAATTTCATGGCTGCAGTCACCATCTGCACTGATTTTGTAGCCCAGAAAAATAAAGTCTGACACTGTTTCCACTGTTTCCCCATCTATTTCCCATGAAGTGTTGGGACTGGACGCCATGATCTTCGTTTTCTGAATGTTGAGCTTTAAGCCAACTTTTTCACTCTCTACTTTCACTTTCATGAAGAGGCTTTTGAGTTCCTCTTCCCTTTCTGCCATAAGGGTGGTGTCATCTGCATATCTGAGGTTATTGACATTTCTCCCAGCAATCTTGATTCCAACTTGTGTTTCTTCCAGTCCAGCGTTTCTCATGATGTACTCTGCATACAAGTTAAACAAACAGGGTGACAATATACAGGATATAAAATCAACACACAGAAATCCCTTGCACTCCTGTACACTAATAATAAGAAAATAGAAAGAGAAATTAAGGAAACAATTCCATTCACCATTGCAATGAAAACAATAAAATACTTAGCAATATATCTACCTAAAGAAAGTAAAGACCTATATATAGAAAACTATACAACACTGGTGAAAGAAATCAAAGAGGACACTAATAGATGGAGAAACATACCATGTTCATGGATTGGCAGAATCAATATAGTGAAAATGAGTATACTACCCAAAGCAATTTATAGATTCAATGCAATCCCCATCAAGCTACCAATGGTATTCTTCACAGAGCTAGAACAAATAATTTCTCGATTTGTATGGAAATACAAAAAACCTCGAATAGCCAAAGCTATCTTGAGAAAGAAGAATGGAACTGGAGGCATCAACCTGCCTGACTTCAGGCTCTACTACAAAGCTACAGTCATCAAGACAGTATGGTACTGGCACAAAGACAGAAATATAAATCAATGGAACAAAATAGAAAGCCCAGAGATAAATCCACGCACATTTGGACACCTTATCTTTGACAAAGTAGGCAAGAATATACAATGGGTTAAAGATAATCTCTTTAACAAGTGGTGCTGGGAAAACTGGTCAAACACTTGTAAAAGAATGAAACTAGAAAAACTCAAAATGGGTTAAAGATCTAAATGTAAGACCAGAAACTATAAAACTCCTAGAGGAAAACATAGGTAAAATGCTCTCTGACATACATCACAGCAGGATCCTCTATGACCCACCTCCCAGAATATTGGAAATAAAATCAAAAATAAACAAAATGGGACCTAATTAAACTTAAAAGCTTCTGCACAACAAAGGAAACTATAAGCAAGGTGAAAAGACAGCCTTCAGAATGGGAGAAAATAATAACAAATGAAGCAACAGACAAACAACTAATCTCAAATATATACAAGCAACACCTACAGCTCAATTCCAGAAAAATAAATGACCCAATCAAAAAATGGGCCAAAGAACTAAATAGACATTTATCCAAAGAAGACATACAGATGGTTAACAAACACATGAAAAGATGCTCAACATCACTCATTATCAGAGAAATGCAAATCAAAACCACTATGAGGTACCATTTCACGCCAGTCAGAATGGCTGTGATCCAAAAGTTTACAAGCAATAAATCCTGGAGAGGATGTGGAGAAAAGGGAACGCTCTTACACTGTTGGTGGGAATGCAAACTAGTACAGCCACTATGGAGAACAGTATGGAGATTCCTCAAAAAACTGGGAATAGAACTGCCATATGACCCAGCAATCCCACTGCTGGGCATACACAGTGAGAAAACCAGAATTGAAAGAGACACGTGTGCCCCAATGTTCATTGCAGCACTGTTTATAATAGCCAGGACATGGAAGCAACCTAGATGTCCATCTGCAGATGAATGGATAAGAAAGCAGTGGTACATATACACAATGGAGTATTACTCAGCCATTAAAAAGAATACATTTTAATGAGTTCTAATGAGGTGGATGGAACTGGAGCCTATTATACAGAGTGAAGTAAGCCAGAAAGAAACACACCAATACAGTATACTAATGCATATACATGGAATTTAGAAAGATGGTTAATAATAACCCTGTATACAAGACAGCATAAGAGACACTGATGTATAGAACAGTCTTTTGGACTCTGGGAGAGGGCAAGGGTGGGATGATTTGAGAGAATGGCATTGAAATAAGTATATCATATATGAAATGAGTCGCCAGTCCAGGTTCAATATCTGATGCTGGATGCCTGGGGCTGGTGCACTGGGACGACCCAGTGGGATGGTATGGGGAGGGAGGGAGGATTCAGGATGGGGAACATATGTATACCTGTGGCAGATTCATTTTGATACATGGCAAAACCAATACAATATTGTAAAGTTAAATAAAATAAAAATTAAATTTAAAAATTAAAAAAAGAAAGTGAAAAAAAATTTATGGGCTAGCTGTTTCACTCTAGATATTACAATAAGAATAACAGAGGAAACCCTCAAAACTAGAGGAATATTGAGAGGAAAGTATAACAAATATATATTTGAAAACTTCAACACAGCTTGAAAATTAGACAAACTACTTGCACAAATACTCAGTAGAAAATAATCATATAAATGAGAAGGACCATAATTAAACACAGTTTTTTACAATAATAAAAATATGGATAGTTTTATCATCATAAATTTGAGAAAATTTGAAATGGACCATGTCAGCTTTCAAAAATGGCTTAAGAAGATTTAGAAAATATGAACTAAGGAATAGAAAATCCATCTTTATCAAAATTGTTTCAGTTAAAATTAAATAAATTCTTATTTCACTAAAATGGAACAAAATCTCATTGTATTAATCTGGAAGGCTTTGAAATATGATGAGTTTTATTTTAGGAGGAAGAAGAAATGTTGCAGACTTACAGGCAGTGACACAAAAGCCTAAAATAAGATACTAACAGACTGAATCCAGTAGTACATAATACATGTCATGGCTAAGTAGTTTTTATCAGGAATGAAAAGATGCTGTAAGATAAAGCAGATCAACTGATTCACCTTTAAGAGATTAAATAAGAAAAGCTACATGATCATATAAATGAAGGCAGAAAAATTTCAATAAATCAAACATGCTTGTAAAAAAAACTCTTAGCAATCTAGATATTCCACAAATTAATAAAATGTATCTACCAAAAGTCTGTAACAAGCATTCATAAAGTGACAGACTTTTGCTTTCATGTCAGAACAAGATGTGAGCACTCACCATTGTGTCTTCTTCCTCCTCACACCAAAACTCCTAGCTAAAAGTAACTGAAGCAAAATAAATCAAAATAAATTAGAGGAGGTGTTCCTAAGATGGCAGAGGAATAGTATGGGGAGACCACTTTCTCCCCCACAAATTCATCAAAACAACATATGAACGCTGAGTAAATTCCACAAAAAAACTTCTGAATGCTGACAGAGGACATCAGGCACCCAGAAAAGCAGCCCATTGTCTTCGAAAGGAGGTAGCAAAAAATATAAAAGATAAAAAGTGAGACAAAAGAGGTAGGGCTGGAGCTCCATCCTGGAAAGGGAGTCTTTAAAAAGAGAGAGGTTTCCAAACACCAGAAAACACTCTCCTGCCAAGTCTGTGGTGAGCCTTGGAATCACAGAGGGCAACCTAATTGGGAGGAAAAATAAATAAATAATTAAACCCCATAGATTACATGTCCAACAGTAACTCCCCCAGCAGAGAAGCAGTGCAGAGGACTGCATCTGCCACTAGCAAGTGGAGGCTTGACAAGGAGGCATGAGGGCTGCATTGCTTAGATAAGGACCCGGCCTGAATGCCCTGAGGGCTATCTGAGGGAACTAACTTGGGCTAGCAAACCAGACTGTGGGATAGCTCCCATATAAAACCCTAACCTAAGACACTATCAGGCCTGCTCACAGAACAAAGGACTGAGCAGAGATAGCCAGCTGCAGACCAGCCTATCCCCCTCTGGTGACAGGCAGGCAAGGGCAGCCAGAGCCAGAAGGGAGCAATCGAGGTCCCAGAGAGACATCGTCTACCAAACTGCAAGCAGGCTTCGTGGCTAACCAAGACTTCTTGGGATTCTGGACAGCCAACATCCGCCTGAGAAGGTGCGCCAGTTGTACACCCAGAAAACCGAGCAGCAGGGACGGGGGAGGCGATAAGTCGCAGCCACCACACTTGCCAAATACCTGGTTACCTGAGCTGCTCAGACCTGGGAAGGGCACAAAACACAGGCCCAACTGAGTCTGCGTCTCTGAGGACTACCTGAGTAACTGAACATGAGAGGCTCAGACCTGGGAAGTGCATACAACCCAGGGCAGGCCTCAGACAGTTCACGGCAGAGCAACCTAAAGCCTAAGCAGTGTAGACAGGGAAAGCACACTTGCAATGAGCAGGTGCAAACCCAGTGTGGCTGAGACACTGTAAACACATACCAGTGTTATTTGTTTGCAGCATCCTTCCCTCCCCACAGCACGACTGAACAAGTGAGCCTAAAAAAGTGTCCACCACCATCCCTTTGTGTCAGGGCAGAAATTAGACACTGAAGAGACCAGAAAACAGAAGATGCTAAACTGGAGGGAACCTCCTTGAAAGTTACAGGTGCAATAGTTTAAAACCCTGTAGTTAGTACAGATTACATAGTAAGGGGCCTATAGATCTTGAGAAATATAAGCTGGATTAAGGAACTATCCAAAAATGAACTGACCCCCACACTGCCTACAACAACACCAGAGAAAGTCCTAGATATATTTTTACTATTTGTACTATCATTCTTTAATTTTTGTTTTAATTTTAAGTCCTCTATTACTCCTTTAATTTTCATTTTTATAAACTATTACTTTGCAAAAAGAAAAGAGAGACTTTATTTTTTAAAGCAAACTTTATGTGTGTGTGTGTGTGTATATATATATATATATATATATATATATAAAATTTTTGTGACTTTTTTTCATTAATATTGTATTTTTGAAAGTCCAACTTCAACTCTAGACTTTTAATCTTTGCTTTTTGGTATTTTTTTTATCAATTTTTTACCTTTAAGAACCCAATTTTCAGTACCCATTTTTACGTGGGAGCGAGAATACTGGCTTGACTGCTCTCTCCCCCTTTGACTTTCCTTTTTTTCTCCACCAGGTCACCTCTATCTCCTCCCTCCCTCTTCTCTTCTCTACCCAACTCTGTGAATCTCTGTGTGTTCTGGACAGTGGAGAACACTTAGGGAACTGATTACTGGCTGGATTTTTCTCTCTCCTTTTGATTTCCCCTTTATCCTCCTGGCCACCTCTGTCTCCTTCCTCCCTCTTCTCTTCTCTGTATAACTCTTTGAACATCTCTGAGTGGTCCAGACTGTAGAGCACACATAAGGAAGTGATTACTGGCTAGCTTGCTCTCTCTTCTTTTTATTCCACCTCATCTCATCCTGGTCACCTCTATCTCCCTCCTCCTCTTCTCTTCTCCATGTAATTCTGTAAGCCTCTCTGGGTATCCCTCACTGTGGAGAAACTTTTATCTTTAACCTAGATGTTTTATCAACAGCACTGTATAGATGGAGAAGTCTTGAGGCTACTGTAAAAATAAGACTGAAAACCAGAAGCAGGAGGCTTAAGTCCAAGTCCTGAGAACACCACAGAACTCCTGACTCCAGGTAACATTATTGACAGGAGCTCATCAAACGCCTCCATGCCCACACTAGAACCAAGCAACACCCAAGGGCCAACAAATTTTAGAGCAAGACATACCATGCAAATTCTCCAGCAACACAAGAACACAGCCCTCAGCTTCAATATACAGACTTCCCAAAATCACTCCAAACACATTGACATCTCATAAATTATTACTGGACACTTCATTGCACTCCTGAGACAAGAAATCCAGCTCCACCCACCACAACACTGACACAAGCTTCCCTAACCAGGAAACCTTGACAAACCACCCGTACAACCTCACCCACAGCAAGAAAACTCCACAATAAAGAGAACTCTACAAACTGCCAGAATACAGAAAGGCCAACCCAAACACAGCAATATAAACATGACGTAGAGACAGAGGAATACCTAGCAGGTAAAGGAACAGGATAAATGCACATGAAACAAAACAAAAGAGGAAGAGATAAGGAATCTACCTGATAAAGAATTCCAAATAATGATAGTGAAAATTATCCAAAATCTTGAAATCAAAATGAAATCACAGATAAATAGCCTGGAGACAAGGATTGAGAAGATGCAAGAAAGGTTTAACAAGGACCTAGAAGAAATAAAAAAAGTCAATATATAATGAATAATGCAATAAGTGAGATCAAAAACACTCTGGAGGCAACAAATAGTAGAATAACAGAGGCAGAAGATAGGATTACTGAAGTGGAAGATAGAAGGGTAGAAATAAGTGAATCAGAGAGGAAAAAAGAAAATGAATTAAATGAAATGAGGAAAATTTCAAAGACCTCTGGGACAATGTTATTCCCCAACATTCAAATCATAGGAGTCCCAGAAGAAAAAGACAAAAAGAAAGACCATGAGAAAATACTTGAGATAATAGTTGAGAATTCCCTAAAATGGGGAAGGAAATAATCACCCAAGTCCAAGAAACCTAGAGAGTCCCAAATAAGACAAAACCCAAGGTTAAACACCCCAAGACACATTAATCAAATTAACAAAGATAAAACACAAAGAACAAATATTAAAAGCAGCAAGGGAAAAACAACAAATAACACACAAGGGGATTCCCATAAGGATAACAGCTGATATTTCAATAGAAACTCTTCAGGCCAGGAGGGAATGGGAGGACATACTTAAAATGATGAAAGGAAATAACCTACAGCCCAGATTACTGTACCCAGGAAGGATCTCATTCAAATATGAAGGAGAAATCAAAAGCTTTACAGACAAGCACAAGCTGAGAGAATTCAGCACCACCAAACTAGCTTTCCAACAAATGCTAAAGGATCTTCTCTAGACAGGAAACACAAAAAGGGTGTATAAACTCAAACTCAAAACAATAAAGTAAATGGCAATGGGATCATACTTATCAATAATTAACTTAAAAGTAAATGGGTTGAATGCCCCAACCAAAAGACAAAGACTGGCTGAATTGATACAAAAATAAGACCCCTATATATGTTGTCTACAAGAAACCCACCTCAAAACAAGGGACACATACAGACTGAAAGTGAAGGGCTGGAAATAGTTATTCCACGCAAATAGAGACCAAAAAAAGCAAAAGTAGCAATACTCATATCAGATAAAATAGACTTTAAAACAAAGGCTGTGAAAAGAGGCAAAGAAGGACACTACATAATGATCAAAGGATCAATCCAAGAAGATATAACAATTATATATGTTACTCCTTGGAAGGAAAGTTATGACCAACCTAGATAGCATATTCAAAAGCAGAGACATTACTTTACCAACAAAGGTTCGCCTAGTCAAGGCTATGGTCTTTCCTGTGGTCATGTATGGATGTGAGAGCTGGACTGTGAAGAAGGCTGAGCGCCGAAGAATTGATGCTTTTGAACTGTCGTGTTGGAGAAGACTCTTGAGAGTCCCTTGGACTGCAAGAAGATCCAACCCGTCCATTCTGAAGGAGATCAATCCTGGAATTTCTTTGGAAGGAATGATGCTAAAGCTGAAACTCCAGTATTTTGGCCACCTCATGCGAAGAGTTGACTCACTGGAGAAGACTTTGATGCTGGGAGGGATTGAGGGCAGGAGGAGAAGGGGACGACAGAGGATGAGATGGCTGGATGGCATCACTGACTTGATGGGTGTGAGTCTGGGTGACCTCCGGGAGCTGGTGGTGGACAGGGAGGCCTGGCGTGCTGCGGTTCATGGGGTCGCAAGGAGTCGGACACGACTGAGCGACTGATCTGATCTGATCTAGGAGCACTGCAATATGTAAGACAAATGCTAACAATTATGGAAGGGGACATTAACAATAACACAATAATAGTGGGAGACTTTAATACCCCACTCACACCTATGGATACATCAACTAAACAGAAAATTAACAAGAAAACACAAACTTTAAGTGATACAATAGACCAGTTAGACCTAATTGATGTCTATAGGACATTTCACCCTAAAACAATGAATTTCACCATTTTCTCAAGCGCACACAGAACCTTCTCCAGGATAGATCACAACCTGGGCCAAAAATCTAGCCTTGGTAAACTCAAAATTATTGAAATCATTCCAAGCATCTTTTCTGACCACAATGCAGTAAGATTAGATCTCAATTACAGTAGAAAAACTATTAAATATTCCAAAGTATGGAGGCTGAACAACATGCTGCTGAAAAACCAACAAATCACAGAAGAAATCAAAAAAGAAATCAAAATATGCATTGAAACAAATGAAAATGAAATACAACAACCCAAAACTTATAAGACATTGTAAAAGTGTCCTAAGTAGACAGTGCTAAGGGCAAAGTTCATAGCAATACAGGTATACCTCAACAAACAAGAAAAAAGACAAATAAATAACCTAACTCTACACCAAAAGCAACTAGAAAAGGAAGAAATGAAGAACCCTAGGGTTAGTAGAAGGAAAGAAATCTTACAAATTAGGGCAGAAATAAATGCAAAAGAAACAAAAGAGACCATAGCAAAAATCAACCAAGCCAAAAGCTGGTTCATTGGGAAGATAAATGAAATTGACAAACCATTAGCCAGACTCATCAAGAAACAAAGGGAGAAAAATTAAATCAAAATTAGAAATGAAAATGGAGAGATCACAACAGACAACACAGAAATACAAAGGATCATAAGAGACTACTATCAGCAATTATATGGCAATAAAATGGATAACTTGGAAGAAATGGACAAATTCTTAGAAAAGTACAACTTTCCAAAACTGAACCAGGAAGAAATTGAAATTTTAACAGATCCATCACAAGCACAGAAATTGAAACTGTAATCAGAAATCTTCCAGCAAACAAAAGTCCAGTTCCAGACGGCTTCACAGCTGAATTCTACCAAAAATTTAGAGAAGAGCTAACACCTATCTTACTCAAACTCTTCCAGAAAATTGCAGAGGAAGGTCAACTTCCAAACTCATTCTATGAGGCCACCATCACCCTAATACCAAAACCCGACAAAGATGCCACAAAAACAAAAACAAAAAACCACAGGCCAGTATCACTGATTAACATAGATGCAAAAATCCTAAACAAAATTATAGCAATCAGAATCCAGCAACACATTAAAAAAATCATACATCATGACCAAGTGGGTTTTATCCCAGGAATGCAAGGATTCTTCAATATCCACAAATCAATCAATGTAATATACCACATTAACAAATTGAAAAATAAAAGCCATATGATTATCTCAATAGATGCAGAGAAAGCCTTTGACAAAATCAACATCCATTTATGATAAAAACTCTCCAGAAAGCAGGAATAGAAGGAACATACCTCAACATAATAAAAGCTATATATGACAAACCCACAGCAAACATTATCCTCAATGGTGAAAACTTGAAAGCATTTCCCCTAAAGTCAGGAACAAGACAAGGGTGCCCACTTTCACCATTCGTATTCAACATAGTTTTGGAAGTTTTGGCCACAGCAATCAGAGTAGAAAAAGAAAGAAAAGGAATCCAAATTGGAAAAGAAGAAGTAAAACTCCCACTGTTTGCAGATGACATGTTCCTCTACATAGAAAACCCTAAAGACTCCACCAGAAAATTACTAGACCTAATCAATAAATATAGTAAAGTTGCAGGGTATAAAATCAACACACAGAAATCCCTTGCATTGCTATACACTAATAATGAGAAAACAGAGAAATTAAGGAAACAATTCCATTAACCATTGCAACGAAAAGAAGAAAATACTTAGGAATATATCTACCTAAGGAAACAAAAGACCTATATATAGAAAACTATTAAACACTGGTGAAAGAAATCAAAAAGGACACTAATAAATGGAGAACTATACCATGTTCATGGATCGGAAGAATCAATAGAGTGAAAATGAGTATACTACCCAAAGCAATTTATAGATTCAATGCAATCCCTATCAAGCTACCAACGGTATTTTTCACAGAGCTAGAACAAATAATTTCACAATTTGTATGGAAATACAAAAAACCTTGAATACTCAAAGCAATCTTGAGAAAGAAGGAATCAACCTGCCTGACTTCAGGCTCTACTAAAAACCCAAGTCATCAAGACAGTATGGTACTGGCACAAAGACAGAAATATAGATCAATGGAACAAAATAGAAAGCCCAGAGATAAATCCATGCACCTATGGACACCTTATCTTTGATAAAGGAGGCAAGAATATACAATGGAGAAAAGACAATCTCTGTAACAAGTGGTGCTGGGAAAACTTGTCAACCACTTGTAAAAGAATGAAACTAGAACACTTTCTAACACCATACACAAAAATGAGCTCAAAATGGATTAAAGATCTAAAGGTGAGACCAGAAAGTATAAAACTTCTAGAGGAAAACATAGGCAAAACACTCTCCGACATAAATCACAGCAGGGTCCTCTATGACCCAACTCCCAGAATATTGGAAATAAAAGCAAAAATAAACAAATGGGACCTAATTAAACTTAAAAATTTCTGCACAACAAAGGAAACTATAAGCAAGGTGAAAAGACAGCCTTCAGAGTGGGAAAAAATAATCGAAAAAGAAGCAACTGATAAAGAATTAATCTCAAAATATACAAGCAACTCCTGCAGCTCAATTCCAGAAAAATAAATGACCCAATAAAAAAATGGGCCAAAGACCTCAGCAGACATTTCTCCAAAGAAGACATACAGATGGCTAACAAACACATGAAAAGATGCTCAACATCACTCATTATCAGTGAAATGCAAATCAAAAGCACAATGAGGTACCATTTCACACCAGTCAGAATGGCAGCTATCCAAATGTCTACAAGCAATAAATGCTGGAGAGGATGTGGAGAAAAGGGAACCCTCTTACACTGTTGGTGGGAATGCAAACTAGTACAGCCACTATGGAGAACAGTGTGGAGATTCCTTAAAACGCTGGAAATAGAACTGCCATATTACCCAGCAATTCCATTCCTGGGCATACACACCAAGGAAACCAGAATTGAAAGAGGCACGTGTACCCCAATGTTCTTCGCAGCCTTGTTTATAATAGCCAGGACGTGGAAGCAACCTAGATGTCCATCAGCAGATGAATGGATAAGAAAGCTGTGGTACATATACACAATGGAGTATTACTCAGCCATTGAAAAGAATGCATTTGAATCAGTTCTAATGAGTTGGATGAAACTGGAGCCTATTATACAAAGTGAAGTAAGCCAGAAAGAAAAACACCAATACAGTATACTAATGCATATATATGGAATTTAGAAAGATGGTAATGATAAGCCTGTATGAGAGACAGCAAAAGAGACACAGATGTATGGAACAGTCTTTTGGACTCTGTGGGAGAGGGCGAGGATGGGATGATTTGGGAGAATGGAATTGAAACATGTATAATATCATATGTGAAATGAATCACTAGTCCAGGTTTGATGCATGATGCATGATACAGGATGCTCGGGGCTGGTGCACTGGGATGACCCAGAGGGATGGTTTGGGGAGGGAGGTGGGAGGGGGAGTTCAGGATGGGCATCACGTGTTCACCCATGGTGGATTCATGTTGATGTATGGCAAAACCAATACAATATTGTAAAGTAATTAGCCTCCAATTTAAAAAAATAAATTTATATTTTAAAAAAAGGAGAGAGACAGGTCCAACTAGTAATCAGTTCCCTAAGTGTTCTCCATAGCCCAGAACACACAAAGAGATTCACAGAGTTGAGTAGAGAAGAGAAGAGGGAAGGAGGAAATAGAGGCAACCTGGTGGACACAAAGGAGAGTTCAAAACGGGAGAGAGCAATCAAGCCAATAATCACACTCCCAAGTAAAAATGGGTACTGAAGATTGGGTTCTTAAAGGGACAAAATTGATAGCAAATAACAAAAAGCAAAGATTAAAAATCTAGAGTGGAGGTTAGATTCTCAAAATTACAGTATTAAAAAAACAAAACAAAGTTGCAAAAATTACAAAAATATATATATGAAGTTTGCTTTAAAAAATAGGGTCTTTTTTTGCATGGTAATAGTAGGTTATAAAAATGAAAATTAAAGGAATAATAGAGGACTTAAAAATAAAAAAATATTTTAAAAATAAAAAAAAATTATAATAGTAAAACTATCTAGGAATTTCTCTGGAGCTATTGAGGAAAGTGTCGTGTCAGTTCAGTTTCAGATAGTTCCTTGATCCAGCTTATAGTTTTCAAGATCTATAGCCCCATTCCAATGTAGTCAGTGGTAACTACAGGGTTTTAATCTGTTGTACCTGTCACTTTCAAAGTGGTTCCCTCTGTTTATTTTAGCTTCTTCTGTTTGCTGGTTTCTTCAGTGTCTAATTTCCTCCCTGACACAAGTGGGTGAAGGTGGTCACTTATTTAGGCTCACTTGTCCATTCGTACTGTGGGGTGGGCGGAACACTGCAAACAAATATCACTGGCTTGTGTGGGGAGTGCTTGCAGTGTCTTGGCAGTACTGGGTTTGCCCCCGCTCATAGCTCATGTGCTTTCCCTGTCTACACTTCTCAGGCTCTAGTTTGCTCTGCTGGGGAACTGTCTGAAGCGGTCCCTGGGTTGTCTGACTTCCCAGATCTAAGCCTCTCAGATTCAGGTTCTCAGGTACTCCACAAAGGCGCAGACTTGGTTGGGCCTGCGTTTTATGCGCTTCCCAGGTCCAAGCAGCTCAGGTGACCAGGTGCTTGGTGAGTGCAGTCTCCCCAGGTGGGGAGTGTGTCTTATCACCTCCCCCATCCCAGCCATTCAGTTTTCTGGGTGGCACCATCACGCCCATCTCAGGTGTGCCATGTGTCTCTTCTGGGGACCTGATCTCTGGCTGCGACCCTCGTGGCAGATGTCAACTGTCCAGAATCCCAAGAAGTCTTGGTTAGCAACTGGGAGCCTGCTTGCAGTTTGGTAGAGGATGCCTCTCTGGGGCCAAGATTGCCCCTTTCCAACTCTGGCTGCCCTCTGCCTGCCTTCCTGTCTCTGGCGGGTTATGGGCTGGTCTGCAGTAAGCTCTCTCTCCTCTGGTATTCGCTCAGGCCTTTGTTCTGTGAGGGCCTGGCAGTGCCTTAGGTTAGGGCTTTTCTTGAGATAGTTCTCTCTCTCTCTCTTTTTTCTCTCTCTCAGGCTATCCCAGTTTGGGTTGCTATCTCACTTTGGTTCCCTCAGATTGCCATCAGGGCATTCAGGCCTGGTTCTTACTATAAGCAATGCAGCCCACACCTCCCTGTTCAGCCCCTGCTTCCTGGTGGCAGATGCGAGCACTGGTCGTTGCCATTAGGCACATAAATCTGTGGGTTTTATTTATTTTTCCTCCTGGTTATGTTGCCCTCTGAGATTCCAAAACTCCCTACACACCCACCGGTGAGAGTGTTTCCTGGTGTTTGGAAACTTCTCCCTCTTTTAAGACTCCCTTCCCGGGATGGATCTCCATCCCTACCTCTTTTGTCTCTTTTTTTATCTTTTATATTTTGTCCTACCTCCTTTCAAAGACAATGGGCTGCCTTTCTGGATACCTGATGTCCTCTGCCAGCATTCAGAAGTTGTTTTGTGGAATTTGTTCAGCGTTCAAATATTCTTTCGATGGATTTGTGCGGGAGAAAGTGGTCTCCCTGTCCTATTCCTCTGCCATCTTAGGACCATCTTTCTGTTCTACATTTAATATTTCTCTTTCATCTTTTAAAATATTATTTTCTCATTTCATAATCTCTCATTCTTTTTACAGTTAGTTTCTTTAAAATGTCTTAATATACCTATTTTAACTCCCTTTCATAGTGCTCTATTATCTCTTAATACTTGGGTATGAATTTTATTTTTGCTTTGCCAACTCTAAATCAACTGTTTCTTTCATAACTCCTTTTTCCTTAATGCACCTTGTAATACTTTTCTTTAAATCAGCTCATGTGTGTAAGTGTGTGCTTACTTGCTTAGTCATGTCTGACTCTTTGCAACCCCATGGGCTGTAGCCTGCCAGGCTCCTCTGTTCATGGGGATTCTCTAGGCAAGAATACTGGAGTGGGTTGCCATGCCTTCCTCCAGGGGATCTTCCCAACTCAGGGATTGAACCTAGGTTTCCCACATTTCAGGCTATTCTTTACATTCTGAGCCATCAGTGAAGCCCAAGAATATTGGAGTGGTTAGTCTATCCTTTCTCCAGGGGAAGTTCCTGACCTAGGAATTGAACTGGGATCTCCTGCATTGTAGGCAGATTCTTTACCAGCTGAACTACCAGGGAAGCCCTAAATCAGCTTATGTTCAATTATAATTCTAGATTTTTTAAAAAATTTTTAGGCGTTCACTTTGGAGTCTGCATGTAGCAGACAGTGTAAATGCTATCCTAGCTTCTGTAGGACCAAGTGTCTGTTTTCTGCAGGGTGCCACTGTTTTCACTTCTTACCTGGGACTGGCAATTTATTTCTATAACTGCTCCAAGGATGTCAGGGCTCCACTCATCTTTATATCTGCCTGTAATAGGACTTCCCTCAATGCATCTAGCCAAATGATGGTTATTATCCTTTCTCTCACTTTTTAAATATTATATCTATATACCTATTCCTGATAAGAAGTTAGGGTAGGTATATTCTTTACTTCCCATTGCCATTATCTGTAGACAATTGCTATGAATTCTTACTTCTTTATTCTGTGAATACTTTCGTTAAAACCTCCACCTCTTTTAAAGAACATGACCTCAGATGATAAAACCTGATACTCTTCCTTGTAGTCATCTTCTGAATTCAATGATTATTTTGGCGTGGTGCACACTGTTCTCTTCAAACCTCTTCTCTTGGTACAGATCTACAGATATCATTAATATCTGCATATTAATGATATACTCAATAATTTTTTTCAGTTCTTTGAACACTTCATTTCTTATGATGTTTTTTCTCTGTGTGCATGTACACATGCAAACTGTGTGCATGGATCTTCAATAGGCACATCTAATTCCATAAATTCAAAATAAATTATTCAATCTTACTCCCAATCTGCCTTCCTCTCAGTCTTTCCTCATTTCAGTAAATGCCATCACCATTTACCCAGGTGGTTAAAAAAAGTACAAGGAGTTACTCTTGAGGTCTCTCTCCATCCACCTAATATTCAGTTCAACACTGTCAACCGTATCTTGGAAACATCTCAAATATTTTGACTACTCTCTCCCTCTGCTACTATCTAAGCAACTCTTCTCCCTAGCTTTTACTATTACAATAACCTCTAAATTGGTCCCAGTGCTCCTGTTTTGTGTCTCCACACCCCCTTTTCCACATGGCACTCAAAATAATGTTTTATTAACATAAATATAGCCATGCCTTTCCCCTTACTAAATTCTCCAAAGGCATTTATTTGCACATAAATGAAAATCCAAATTCTTAACATGCCCAAATCTCTTTTGTCTCTCATTAAAATTCCTTACAATGTTTTCTTTTCTAACCTACCCCCAACCACACCAGCCTTCTTCCTATTCCTTAATTAGCCAATCTCATCCTCACTTTGTGAGCTTGTAAATTGCTATTCTTTTGGACTTAATATGTTCACCCCAAAGTTTTCTGGATTGATGGCTTTTTCTTGGCAGGCATGTCCCAGTTCAAGAATCAGCTTCTTTGAATTATTCCCTCACCATACTTTTTAAATAACCTCCCCAATCATACACACACGTACATGTGCATATGCACACACATACAGATACTGACTGTGACTTCAACTCCATTCTATTTTCTTCATAGCATTTACCTTACACTAACATTTTTATTTATAACTATTCTGCTGCTGCTGCTAAGTCACTTCAGTCATGCCCAACTCTCTGCAACCCCATTGATGGCAGCCCACCAGGCTCTGCTGTCCCTGGGATTCTGCAGACAAGAACACTGGAGTGGGTTGCCATTTCCTTCTCCAATACATGAAAGTGAAAGTGAAGTCGCTCAGTCGTTTCGGACTCCTAGTGACCCCATGGGCTGCAGCCTACTAGGCTCCTCCGTCCATGGGATTTTCCAGGCAAGAATACTGGAGTGGGGTGCCATTGCCTTATCCTATTAACTATTCTATAAATTGATAAAAACTAGGAATGGTGGAACTTATTTTTCTTATTTTCTTTTCTGTCTGCATCACCTAAAATAATGTCTCACACATGGTCATGGCTGACTGCCTATCACAGGGTAACGGCTATTTGGGCTCTAATTTAAGTAAGTCTTTGCTAAGTAAAAGAGGAGAAGAGGGCATTTTAAGCAAGTGCCTATGGATATCTGTGCAAATAATTGATTGCATCATTTTCTAAATGGCATTCTTTTTTTCTGAGACTAAGACTGAAGTCTGAATGGTAATAAATTGGAAAACAGCATTTCTTGCTAAATATTATTGGCATTGTTGAAGCTATTGATTGTACTCTGAAGCACTAATTATATTATAAATCATTTACCCTCAAATAAATTTCAAAAGCTTCAATATTTTAGATTAAAATAGATAGTCAAGTATTTCAAAATAGTTAAAGAAATAGATGAAATCTAAAGAGACTACATGATTGCTGGGATGTTACAGGATATTGCAATCATTCCTAATAGTTACTGGATTAAACTAAAATAAAACTGATTACCCAGATTAAAAATTTGATCTTCACTATGGACTAACCTTACTTTAAAAAAATTTGATACTATAACCAGAGTACCATTTGCCACAGATTTAATCCAATAACTATATATATATATATATATATATATATATATATATATATAGTCTGTGTGTGTGTGAATATAATTTAATTGTGCACATCTCCAGAGAATCCATCACAAAATTATTTTACTCAAACTCGATATTTGGAAGAAAAAGTGAAGACTGAAGACTTTTCTTCAGACAATTCAATTAGAATTTAGGAGAGCAAGGAATTGGCTCACTCTTGTGTTTGATGAGTAGCAAAGAAAACTACTTGAATTATCCACATAGTAAACAGCAGAACAAAATTATATAAAATTAATATGTCACAACTGTGGTCGCCAACAGAGTTAAATATGAAGAAATATTGAGTAGTCATAATTTTCAGGTTCTACTGAGAGTTTAACTGAATAGAGAGCTTGATTAAAGATGTTGGCTCTTCCATGGAAGCTCTGATACCTCATTGAAATTACTCCTTTGAGCTCCAATATTTCATCATTAAAAGCAGATGAAATAGCACTTCTTAGAATTATTTTATGATTTAGATTAAATAATATATGTGATGTTTTACATGTGGCACTACTCGGCTTTGTTTCAATTAATATTTGCTATGTAAAAGATTACCCTGAAAATTAATTGCTTAAAATAACCATTTATGAAATCATAGTTCTGAGGGTCAGTAATTTGGGCTGTGCTCAGCTGTATGACTCTTCTTCTGGTCTTGCTTAGGTTCACTCATTTGGCAGCAGATCATTTGGGAGACCAGCAAGGGACTGGTTTGTATAAGATAGTCTCACTCACACACTTTGTGGTTGTCAGGCTGTTGGCCAGGATGCCTTGGTTCTCTTCTGTGTGGCCTTTCCATCAAGTTGGCTCAGCCTTATTCATACTGTGGCAGCATTCAAAAAGTGCTGGAAAGAGAGCTGCAAGGTCTCTTGAGGTAGCATGGCATTTCTGCAGCATTTTATTGATCAAAGAAAATCATATTACCAACACAGGTCAAAGAGGTGAAAAAAAAGTCACCTCTTAATAGAATCTGAAAAGAAATTATGGCCATTGAGTCTACCACAATGACCTTAGTAAAATATTTTCAGTAGAATGATGAGGCAAAGGTGTTAGGTTTCAATGATTTGGAGAGTGATTTAGATGTAAAGAAGTGAAAACCACATTTATGGATACTTTTAAGGAATATGTATGTGAAGATAAAGAAAAACAAATGTGTATGAGCTAAAAATATATCAGGGTCAAAGCAGTTTTCATTAAATGTTTCAATTAGAAAGATACAATAATGTTAATATGCTTAGGGGAAATTTAGAAGCATGTAGGAGGTTGACAATAAAGGATAGAAAATGAGCTATGGAATAAATTCCTAGAAGGACTGGTTCCAGTACTACAACAAAGAAAGAAGAACCTTGTTTGAGACCAAAAGGAAGGAGTCAAATATGATTTCTACTTGCATGAAAATATTTTTAGAAACCACTGGATATACGAATATTACAGGGGAATATTACTAATTGGCTTTTCTTGGTGAAATAGGAGTTGTGCCGATGTTAAAGATGATTTTGAAGATCATGAGTTTGTAGTGATATAAGTGTTCATTGAAGTGTAACTTTCACCAGCGTTGCTTAGTAGTCATTTCAGTGAAATCAGATTTTTTTTTTTTCTGCATGATTGTGGATGAAAGGCAAGAGGATAAAAGAGTCTAGTGGTTAAAAAAAAATCCTTTAATGGACAGATCATGAAATACAGTTTTGATTAGTAAGTTTAAATAAAGATTATTTGGAGGAGTTGGATAAATCAGTAAGGATGAATTGCAGTGGTAAGATCTAAGAAAATGACAAAGCTAAAAGCATAGAAAAGGACTTTGAATATAAATGATAATGTGACTATAGAGTGTACCTGGAACAGTTCTAGTGTAATTCCCAACAGACTCCTCTTTCCTTTCATTCTCAAAAGCATTCTGCCTTGGACAATGAACTATATGGTTACTCATGATCTTAGATTTTAAGATTTAGAAGGGCTGGCTATTTCTGGGTGTGGCAGTGATGAGAATGTTCCTCTTAGCTTCATTTTAAGTTAGGAAATGTAATTGGTTAAAGGCTGCTTTGCCCTGAAACCCATCTAAAGATTGGGCTGAAGTCACTCCTCCCATATACTGCTCTCCACTAAGGTAGATATATTTCTAGGAGACGAAGGACTCCTTTGTTGGTCTACTTTGGTTCAAGGACTACCTAATGGCTTGGCCTACAGCCTAGGTTGCACCAGCCCAACCATCTCTCATTCTCTTCGTCTCAGGCTGTCAAGAGACTTGATAAATCTTTCAGCATTCCCAGTTCCCTCTATATTCCTCTTCACAGGCATTTCCACTAATAAGATCCTTGTACATTTAATCTTCTCTTAGTGTGTCCTTCTAGAATACCCAGGATAAAATCAGCAGTATCCAGAATGTTCCCAAACACTAGTCATTAAGATAAATTTTTCTAACTGGTCCGCATAACCATTACATCTCTATCCCAGCCCACACTTAAGGTGAAGAGAACACAATTGTGATGGGTCCCTGGCTCAAAGTAGTTATTCAAAGAATAACAAGAAGAGATAAGAAAGCCTTCTTAAGTGAACAATGCAAAGAAACAGAGGAAAACAATAGAATGGGAAAGACTAGAGATCTCTTTGAAAAATTAGAGATACCAAGGGAACCTTTCATGCAAAAGTGGGCACAATAAAGGACAAAAATTTTATGGACCTAATAGAAGCAGAAGATATTAAGAAGAGGTGGCAAGAATACACAGAAGAACTATACAAAAAGATCTTAATGACTGAGATAACCATGATAATGCAATCACTCACCTAGAGCCAGACATCTTAGAGTGGAGTGTCAAGTGGGTCTTCAGAAGCATCACTATGAACAAAGCTAGTGGAGGTGATGAAATTCCAGCTGAGCTATTTCAAATCCTAAAAGATGCTGTGAAACTGCTGCACTCAATATGCCAGCAAATTTGGAAAACTTAGCAGTGGCCACAGGGCTGGAAAAGGTCAGTTTTCATTCCAAACTCAAATAAGGAGAAGGTCAAAGAATGTTCAAAATGTTCAAAACCACACAATTGCACTGATTTCACATGCTAGCAAAGTAATGCTCAAAATTCTTCAGGCGAGGCTTCAAGAATATGTGAACTGAGAACTTCCAGATGTACAAGCTGGATTTAGAAAAGGCAGAGGAGACAGAGATCAAATTGCCAATGTCTGTTCAACCATAGAAAAAGCAAGAGAATTCAAGAAGAACATCTACTTTTGCTTCATTGACTATGCTAAAGCCTTTGGCTGTGTGGATCATAACAAACTGTGGAAAATACTTAAAGAGATTGGAGTACCAAACCAACTTACATGCCTCCTGAGAAACCTGTATATAGGTCAAGAAGCAACAGTTAGAACCAGACATGGAACAACAAACTGGTTCAAAATTGGGAAACCAGTACCTCAAGGCTGTATATTGTCACCCTCCTTATTTAACTTCTATGCAAAATGCCAACCTGGATGAAGCACAAGCTAGAATCAAAATTGCTGGGAAAAGTATCAATAACCTCAGATATGCAGATGACACCACCCTTATGGCAGAAAGTGAAGAGGAACTAAAGAACCTCTTGATGAAGGTAAAGGAGGAGAGTGAAAAAGCTGGCTTAAAACTCAACATTCAAAAAACTAAGATCCTGGTATCTGGTCCCATCACTCCATGGCAAATAGATGGGGAAATGATGGAAACAGTGACAGATTTTATTTCCTTGGGCTCCAAAATCACTGCAGATGGTGACTGCCATCGTGAAATTAAAAGATGCTTGCTCCTTGGAAGAAAAGCTATAACCAACCTACACAGCATATTAAAAAGCAGAGACATTACTTTGCTGACAAATTCCATGTAAAGCTATGGTTTTTCCAGCAGTCATGTATGGTTGTGAGAGTTGAACTATAAAGAAAGCTGAGTGCTGAAGCATTGATGCTTTTGAACTATGGTGTTGAAGAAGACTCTTGAGAATCCCTTTGATAGCAAGAAGATAAAACCAATAAAGTCAAAAGGAAATCAATCCTGAATATTCACTGGAAGGGCTGAAGCTGAAGCTCCAATACTTTGACCACCTGATGCAAAGAACCTACTCATTAGAAAACCCTAATGCTGGGAAATATTGAAGGAAGGAGGAGAAGGGGATCACAGTGGTCAGGGTGGTTGGATGGCATCACCGACTCAATGGGCATGAGTTTGAGGAAACTCTGGGAGATGGTGAAGGACAGAGAATCCTGATATGCTCCAGTTCATGGGGTTGTAAAGAGTTGAACACAACTGAATGACTGAAGGACAACAAGAAGCAATTTTATACCATGGTAACCTTGGAAATGACTCAGTAGAGAGAAATGTTGCAGTGAGTGCAGAGAAGCAGGCATCTGGAATATATGAGGAGAAGAGCACCTACAAAAATAGCACAGCTGTCTGGTTAATGTTAAGTGATCTTGACATACTGCATGAAGGTAATGAGAGATTTAGACTTGTTAACAAGCAGTTAATAGCCAAATGCAAGGACCAGAGGGACTTACTAGTGGCACATAAAAGGCTCTCATCACTGAACAGAAGGCTAGACAGACAGCAGGCTGAAGAACGAACTGTGAGAGTTGTAGAGCTCCAGAGATACTGAAGCAGGTCCATTGTGTGTAGGTCAGGGCCCTGGTTTTAAAAAAAAAAAAAACAAACTTGTATCTTGAAAACTTGAAGGGACACATTTGCCTGGATGTTCTGAGTATATTGACTTTACAGCCCCACCTCATTCCACATGCGCAAACCCACTAGGGAGGTGTAGGTGGTCTAACCTTCTCATGTAACAGTTATCACTTCTGTAATTCAGGAGGGTCCAGAAGCTTCTCTCCCTCAAGGAAATCTGTGCCCCTTGAGGAGTTTCTCCCATCTACTCTCCTGGCCACCAAGCTTACAGCTAGTATTAATTTCCAGTATAATCTGGCTGTGGACAAGCTGGGGCTGCTAAAAGAAGTAGATGATATATACTTAAAATGGAAAGAACTATCCATCATACCAACTATACCAACAGGAACCAGGAAAGGGCTCCAGGGATTGGTTTCTGAAGGTTTCTGAGGGGATCAGAAGCAAAGCTGGATAAAGAAGAATTCACTGACTTGGGTATATTTCTTGGGGCATGTGACTGAACATCATAGCAAGGACTCCATGGAACAGAGTGAAATTGCTGTTAGGATGGCTGTTAGAAGCCTTAAAAATATGATGGTCAGTGTTCCATAGAGGAGACATGCATATGTTTCCCTGGAAGATGGCAAGAGAGAATACAAAGGGGCTTAGCCCCAAACTCCACAACTGATTTATATTCCCTGAGAGGAGCCAGAGTATGGAGAATTCATCAAGATTGTACTGGTGACAGGGGCACACACATCATTAAAAACTCCTCTTGAAGTTGGGGTTAATATTAAAAAAGGCACTTGCACAGCTGGACTCATGAGAGGCTATGCTGATGATGGGGCCATGATATGATAGAGGCTAGGTGGTAGTGCTTGACTACCAGAAGTCAAAAGGCCACATTTATCCCCATCCTGGGAGGACCAGTAATTCCTCCTCACAGGGATAGATACTTAACCAGGCAAGACTTTATCTTTCCTGTCTTGCAAAGCCTCAGCCAGCATCACCCTCTGTGGACTTAAGGAATTCCTGATCCATAGGCCTAATAACTCACATAGCATAGCATCTGCCCAGACTACCTTCACAGACAAGGAGGAGCAGGCATCACCAGTGACCATGGGGTCCACTGGTCATATGACATATCACCATAGGCAGAGGCAAGGTGATGAGAGACAACCAATCTCAGAGAACACTGAAACAACCTTTTAAAGGCACAACTAAAGTGTCAGCTTTGAAGAAACTCTGAACACAGAGCACAAATCTTGAAGATACAGTATAGTTGTTAAATCACCACCCTCTATATGATTCCATACTCCAAAATTCAAGATACATGAGTCTGGGAACCATGGCATAGAGGCAGGAATAGCCTCCAAATACATTTACTCCTAAGAACACACTGGGGGACTTATGCTTTCTGTCTCCTCATCACTGGGCTCTGCATGGTTAGAGGTCCTATATCTCAAAGGGGGGCACACACTTTCCAGGGGGCACAACAAGGGTCCCAATGAACTATAAGTCAGAGCTGATGCCAGGGCATTGTATATTCCTTGTGGCCAAGGACCAGAATATGAGAGGAGGAGTCCCTGTCCAGCATGGGTCATGGATCCCAGTGTTCTGGAGGAGGCAGGACGGCTTTACAGTGGTAGTCAGGGGATCATGTGTGGATCCCTGGTGACTCACATGGGGCTTCCTGGTGTTCCCTTGCTCTATTCTGTATGTGAGAAGAGAACAACAGCAATTCCTGACAGGAAAGGTCTTACATCACTTAAGAATGAAGGTTTGGGTCATACTACCTGGTAAGGAAGATTCTGAAAGAGATGTGAATACCAGACCACCTGACCTGCCTCTTGAGAAACCTGTATGCAGGCCAGGAAGCAACAGTTAGAACTGGATATGGAACAATAGACTGGTTCCACAAAGGAAAAGGAGTACATCAAGGCTGTATATTGTTACCCTGCTTATTTAACTTATATGCAGAGTACATCATGAGAAACACTGGGCTGAAAGAAGCACAAGCTGGAATCAAGATTGCTGAGAGAAATAGCAATAATCTCAGATATGCAGATGACACCACCCTTATGGCAGAAAGAGAAGAGGAACTAAAAGCCTCTTGATGAAAGTGAAAGAGGAGAGTGAAAAAGTTGGCTTAAAGCTCAACATTCAGAAAACGAAGATCATGGCATCTGATACCATCACTTCATGGGAAATAGATGGGGAAACAGTGGAAACAGTGTCAGGCTTTATTTTTCTGGGCTCCAAAATCACTGCAGATGGTGACTGCAGCCATGAAATTAAATGATGCTTACTTCTTGGAAGAAAAGTTGTGACCAACCTAGATAGCATATTCAAAAGCAGGGACATTACTTTGCCAACAAAGGTTCGCCTAGTCAAGGCTATGGTCTTTCCTGTGGTCATGTATGGATGTGAGAGCTGGACTGTGAAGAAGGCTGAGCGCTGAAGAATTGATGCTTTTGAACTGTGGTGTTGGACAAGACTCTTGAGAGTCCCTTGGACTGCAAGGAGATCCAACCAGTCCATTCTGAAGGACATCAGCCCTGGGTGTTCTTTGGAAAGACTGATGCTAAAGCGGAAACTCCAGTACTTTGGCCACCTGATGCGAAGAGTTGACTCATTGGAAAAGACTCTGATGCTAGGAAGGATTGGGGGCAGGAGGAGAAGGGGACAACAGAGGATGAGATGGCTGGATGGCATCACTGACTGGATGGATGTGAGTCTGAGTGAACTCTGGGAGTTGCTGATGGATAGGGAGGCCTGGCATGCTGCAGTTCATGGGGTTGCAGAGTCGGACACGACTGAGCAACTGAACTGAACTGAACCAGGTAGGGACCAGGACCTGCTGAGGAGATAGATGAGGGTGAAGTGAATCTGGAAGGCATAATGGAGGAGGCAGAGGATGAGTTGCAGTTGTGGCCACAAGATGGACTGCAGTGACTGAGGTCATAGTCCATCCCACTGACCACTCTCTCCCAAGCTTTCCTTCAGAGAGAACTGTCCATGGGAACAACACAGGGACTTCTCCATGAACATGTGTGGAAAACTCGAGCTGTGTAACCCAAGGGGTAGATGGTGGCAACAATAAGAATGTGCCTAACAGGCCTCCTGTTACAGGGAAGAGAAGTGACCAAGAGCCCCAGCTGCTATGCCCTGAAATCCATCCTTGTGTTTGTATCAAGGCCACTCCCAGTGGACTTCTGTGCCTGTTTGAATACTAAGGAAAATACTAAGACAGAACTGTTCCCAGAAGGTGTGAGAATCTTATATTATTAATGGGATTCCCTTGTAGCTCAGTCGGTAAAGAATCTGCCTGCAATGCGGGAGACCCAGGTTCAATTCCTGGGTGGGAAAGATTCCCCTGGAAAAGGAAATGTCAACCCACTCCAGTATTCTTGCCTGGAGAATCCCATGAACAGAGGAGCCTTGCAGGCTACAGTCCATGGGGTTGCAAGAGTTGAATATGAATTACCTTGCTTCAAGGAGTAGCCTATGGCTCTGCCAAGCCTTTCTTAGAATGTCTAAGTCATCTTCACCAACCTCTTTCACATCTATCCTTCAAGTGAGGCCAAATTTGACATGGCAGCTTGACATGGATTCCCCATTTCCTCCATATTCATTTTCATATGGGCATTTCCTCTAATACAGCTCTGGTACATTTATTTCATATTAGCATCTGCTGTTTTGAGAATCCATAATAACACAATGGGTGACTAAAAAGAAATAAATGTACGTTATGAACTTGGGAGTGGACAGCTGAATAGAATGAGATCATTGGAGTTTAGGACATGAAGGGAATGAAGTACTCTGTTTTGGTGTGGGTCATCCAAGTTTGATCATAACAACTTTGTAAATGATGGAACTAGAAAGAGTTGTAAAGTATGTAATAAAGATTTCAATGAATATAAAAAGGCTGTCCTAGAGAATATCTGCAAATAACTAAATCACAGACACTAAACTCTAGTACAGCAAAGAAAATGAACTCCAATGAAAAGGTTTCACACAAAGAAAGAGAATATTTGGCCTATTATTAGCAATGGGAAGTGAAAATATTGCTGACTCTTATAGCTGCAGGACCTTGTAAAATGACTCACCTCTGAAGAACTGCAGCGAATTTTCAGTTCCCAAGAGAGAGCCAGATGTCTGTTATTATAAAGAGATAAAGGAAACAATCTGTGTGTGTATATGTAGAGGTGTGCATGTGTATGCTTAGATGCACACATGTATACAGAATATACATGGTATGTATATACATGATATATATGTTATTAATATATACATAATTATGAACAATACATAATTTATACTATATGCATAATATATATTTAAATATTATATTGTTATTTTAAAGTCACTAAATTGTGTCTGACTCTCTGTGATCCCATGGACTTGAGCATGCCAGGCTTCCTATTCTTCACTATACTGGAGTATCCTCAAACTCATGTCCACTGAGTTGATGATGCCACCCAACTGTCTCATCCACTGTCACCAGCTTCACCTTTTGCCCTCAATCTTTCCCAGCAGCAGGGTCTTTTCTAAGAGTTGATTCTTTGCCTCAGATGGCCAAAGTATTGGAGTTTCAGCTTCAGCATCAGTCCTTCCAATGAATATTCAGGATTCATTTCCTTTATAAATGACTGGCTTGATCTCCTTTCTGTCCAAGCAACTGTCAAGAGTCTTCTAAAACACCAGAGTTCAAAAGCATCAATTTTTGGCACTCAGCCTACTTTATGGTACAACACTCATATCCATACATGACTACTGGAAAAATCATAGCTTTGACTATATGGAACTTTGATGGCGAAGTAATGTCTCTGCTTTTTAATATACGGTCTAGGTTTGTAAGAGTTTTTTTTTTTTTTTCCAAGGAACAAGCGTGTTTTAATTTCATGGGCTGCAATCACCATTTTCAGTGATTTTAGAGCTCAAGAAAATAAAATCTACCACTGTTTTCATTGTTTTCCCATCTATTTTCCATGAGGTGATGGGGTCTGATGCCATGATCTTAGATTTTGGAGTGTTAAGTTTTAAGCCAACTTTTTCATTCTCCTCTTTAACCTTTATTAAGAGACTCTTTAGTTCTTTGTTTTCTTCCATAAGGTGGTGTCATCTGCATATCTGAGGGTTTTGATATTTCTCCCAGCAATCTTGATTCCAGGCTGGCATTTTGCTTGATGTCTTCTGCATAGAAGTTAAATAAGCAGGGTGATAATATACAGCCTTGACATACTCCTTTCCCAATTTGGAACCAGTCCATTGTTCCATGTCTAGTTCTAACTGTTGCTTCTTGACCTGCATACATGATTCTCAGGAGGCAGGTAAGGTGATTTGTTACTCCCAACTCTTTATGTATATTCTACAATTTGTTGTGATCCACACAGTCGAAGATTTTAGCATAGTCAATGAAGCAGAAGTATGTTTTTCTGGAATTCCCATTTTCTATGATCCAATGGATGTTAACAACGTGGTCTCTGGTTCCTCTGCCTTTTATAAATTCAGCTTGTACATCTGGAAGTTCTTGGTCCATGTACTGTTGAAGCCTAGCTTGAAGGATTTTGAGCATTACTTGCTGGCATGTGAAATGAGTGAAGTTTTCCAGTAGTTTGAACAAACTTTGGCATTGCCCTTCTTTGAGATTGGAGTAAAAAGTTACTTTTAACAGTCCTGTGGCCACTGCTGAGTTTTCCAAATTTACTGGCATACTGAGTGCATCACTTTCACAGAATCATCTTTTAGGATTTGAAATAGGTCAGCTAGAATTCCATCACCTCCACTTGTTTTGTCTTTAGTAATGCTTCCTAAGGCCATCTTGACTTCATATTTCAGGATGTCTAGCTCTAGGTGAGTCACCACATCATAATGGTAATATGGATCATTAAGACCTTTTTTGTAAAGTTCTTCTGAGTATTCTTGCCACCTCTTCTTAATCTCTTCTGCTACCTTTAATTCCCTGCCATTTCTGTTCTTTATTGTGTGTATCTTTGCGTGAAATGTCCCTTGGTATCTCCAGTTTTCTTGAAGAGATCACTAGTCTTTGCCATTCTATTGTTTTCTCTATTTCTTTGCATTGTTCACTTAAGGCTTTCTTATCTCTCCTTGCTATTCTCTGGATCTCTATCTTCAGTTGGGTATATCTTTCCCTTTCACTTTGCCTTCACTTCTCTTCTAGTAAATATAGTATATGCATAAAATATCTGTACAGAATATATATTTATATAATATATATACAAATTATATATTGCATATACATATATTATTATAGACTATCTCTACAGAATATTATAGTATACATTTACAGATGTATAAGTAAATGCATATATATATAATAAATGTACATCTATATCTAATTCAATATCTTTCTGCATCAATTCAGTTTAATTCAGTTCAGTCACTCAGTTGTGTCCAACTCTTTGCAACCCCATGAATCGCAGCACACCAGGCCTCCCTGTCCATCACCAGTTCCTGGACTTCACTCAGACTCACATCCATCAAGTCAGTGATGCCATCCAGCCATCTCATCCTCTGTCGTCCCCTTCTCCTCCTGCCCCCAATCCCTCCCAGCATCAGAGTCTTCTCCAATGAGTCAATTCTTCGCATGAGGTGTCCAAAATATTGGAGTTTCAACTTTAGTAACATTCCTTCCAAAGAAATCCCAGGGCTGATCTCCTTCAGAATGGACTGGTTGGATCTCCTTGCAGTCCAAGGGACTCTCAAGAATCTTCTCCAACACCATAGTTCAAAAGCATCAATTCTTTGTTGCTCAGCCTTCTTCACAGTCCAACTCTCACATCAATACATGACACAGGAAAACCATAGCCTTGACTAGACGGACTTTTGTTGGCAAAGTAATGTCTCTGCTTTTGAATATACTATCTAGGATGGTCATAAAGCAGAAAGCGTCTTTTAATTTCATGACTGCAGTCACCATCTGCAGTGATTTTGGAGCACAAAAAATAAAATCTGACAGTGTTTTCACTGTATCCCCATCTATTTCCCATGAAGTGATGGGACCAGATGCCATGATCTTAGTTTCCTGAATGTTGAGTTTTAAGCCAACTTTTTCAATCTCTACTTTCATGTCCATCAAGAGGATTTTTAGTTCCTATTCACTTTCTGCCATAAAGGTGGTGTCATCTGCATATCTGTGGTTATTGATATTTCTCCTGGCAATCTTGAATCCAGCTTGTGCTTCTTTCAGCCCAGCGTTTCTCATTATGTACTTTGCATATAAGTTAAATAAGCAGGGTGACAGTATACAGCCTTGACGTACTCCCTTTCCTATTTGGAACCAGTCTGTGTTCCATGTCCAGTTCTGACTGTTGTTTCCTTACCTGCATACAGATTTCTCAAGAGGCAGGACAGGTGGTCTGATATTCCCATCTCTTTCAGAATTTTCACAATTTATTGTGATCCACACAGTCAAAGGCTTTGCAATAGTCAATAAAGCAGAAATAGATGTTTTTCTGGAACTCTCTTGCTTTTTCCATGCAGATGTTGGCAATTTGATCTCTGGTTCCTCTGCCTTTTCTAAAACCAGCTTGCACATCTGGAAGTTCATGGTTCACGTATTTCTTAAGCCTGACTTGGAGAATGTTGAGCATTACTTTACTAGCATGTGAGATGAGTGCAATTGTGCAGTAGTTTGAGCATTCTTTGGCATTGCCTTTCTTTGGGATTGGAATGAAAACTGACCTTTTGAGTCCTGTGGCCACTGCTGAGTTTTCCAAATTTGCTGGCATATTGAGTGCAGCACTTTCATAACATCATCTTTCAGGATTTGAAATAGCTCAACTGGAATTCCATCACCTCCACTAGCTTTGTTTGTAGTGATATTTTCTAAGGCTCACTTGACTTCACATTCCAGGATGTCTGGCTCTAGATGAGTGATCACATCATCGTGATTATCTGGGTTGTGAAGATCTTTTGTGTGCAGTTCTGTGTATTCGTGCCACCTCTTCTTAATATCTTCTGCTTCTGTTAGGTCCATACCATTTCTGTCCTTTATCGAGCCCATCTTTGCATGAAATGTTCCCTTGGTATCTCTCATTTTCTTGAAGAGATCTCTAGTCTTTCCCATTCTGTTGTTTTCCTCTATTTCTTTGCACTGATCTCTGAGGAAGGCTTTCTTATCTCTTCTTGCTATTCTTTGGAACTCTGCATTCAGACGTTTATATCTTTCCTTCTCTCCTTTGCTTTTCGCTTCTCTTCTTTTCACAGCTATTTGTAAGGCCTCCCCAGACAGCCATTTTGTGCTTTTTTGCATTTCTTTTCCATGGGGATGATCTTGATCCCTGTCTCCTGTACAGTGCCACGAACCTCAGTCCATAGTTCATCAGGCACTCTATCTATCAGATCTAGGCCCTTAAATCTATTTCTCACTTCCACTGTATTATCATAAGCGATTTGATTTAGGTCATACGTGAATCGTCTAGTGGTTTTTCCTACTTTCTTCAATTTAAGTCTGAATTTGGCAATAAGGAGTTCCTCATCTGAGCCACAGTCAGCTCCTGGTCTTGTTTTTGCTGACTGTATAGAGCTTCTCCATCTTTGGCTGCAAAAAATATAATCGATCTGATTTCGGTGTTGACCATCTGGTGATGTCTATGTGTAGAGTCTTCTCTTGTGTTGTTGGAAGAGGGTGTTTGCTATGACCAGTGCATTTTCTCGGCAAAACTCTATTAGTCTTTGCCCTGCTTCATTCTGTATTCCAAGGCGGAATTTGCCTGTTACTCCAGGTGTTTGTTGACTTCCTACTTTTGCATTTCAGTCCCCTCTAATGAAAAGGACATCTTTTTGAGGTGTTAGTTCTAAAAGGTCTTGTGGGTCCTCATAGAACCGTTCAACTTCAGCTTCTTCAGCATTACTGGTTGGGGCATAGACTTGCTTTACTGTGATACTGTATAGTTTGCCTTGGAAACAAACAGAGATCATTCTGTCGTTTTTGAGATTGCATCCAAGTACTTACTGCATTTCGGACTCTGTTGTTGACCATGATGGCCACTCCATTTCTTCTGAGGGACTCCTGCCTGCAGTAGTAGATATAAGGGTCATCTGAGTTAAATTCACCCATTCCAGTCCATTTCAGTTCGCTGATTCCTAGAATGTCGACATTCACTCTTGCCATCTCTTGTTCGACCACTTCCAATTTGCCTTGATTCATGGACCTAATATTCCAGGTTCCTATGCAATATTGCTCTTTACAGCATTGGACCTTGCTTCTATCACCAGTCACATCCACAACTGGATATTGTTTTTGCTTTGGCTCCATCCCTTCATTCTTTCTGGAGTTATTTCTCTACTGACCTCCAGTAGCATATTGGACACCTACTGACCTGGGGAGTTCCTCTTTCAGTATCCTATCATTTTGCTTTTCATACTGTTCATGGGGTTCTAAGGCAAGAATAATGAAGTGATTTGTTATTCCCTTCTCCATGTACCACAGCCAGATATATGATATATTTACTAGTGTTTATACATGCTAGTGTAGTTCAGTGTAGTGTAATGTAAAAGTAATTTTCTTATTTTCTTACTAAGGAACATGTGTTACAGTGATCTAGTTAGAAAAATTTGGCAGTGATGTTGGTCATGAGCATAAGTCAAGTCAAGAATGATATAATGCACATAAAGATATGGAAAACTTAATGGGAAAGTTAGGTGAGCAGAGAGACATAAATGATTTATGTAGCTCTGTGCTTTCAAAGGGCTTCCCAGATGTCTCATCTGGTAAAGAATCCACCTGCAATGCAGGAGACCCTGGTTTGATTCCTGGGTCAGGAAGATATGCTGGAGAAGAGATAGGCTACCCCCTCCAGTATTCCTGGGCTTCCCTTGTGGCTCAGCTCATAAAGAATCCTCCTGCAATGTGGGAGACCTGGGTTCAATCACTGGGTTGGGAATATCCCCTGGATAAGGGAAAGGCTACTCACTGCAGTATTCTCGCCAGGAGGATTCCATGGACTGTATAGTCCATGGGGTCGCAGAGTCCAACACAACTGAGTGACTTTCACTTTCACTTCATTGTTCAAGAAATTATAGTGTTGTTCCCTGGTTAGCAGAATTGATATTTTAAGATTGGCAAATATTCCTATTTGCTGTCTAGTTAGACATCCTTGGCCTTTGCTTGGGATTTAAAATTGAAACCTGAAAAACCATATTTTACACTATGAAATATCCATGATGTCTTTATTTCAGTTAAAATTAATTCTATTTTTTAAAATTTCTTCACACTCAACATTTTGTATGCTTTGTTATCTAACTCATGGGACACACATTTATCAATTATGCCTTACATCTCTGCAGTTCTTTGAAAAACATTCACATTCAGTTATCTTGTGTGCTCACAAAAAATTGAAAGGATTAGTTTCTGATTATAAAAAAGAGTGAACTAAGAGAGTGAGAAGACAGTGGAACTTCTGACTAAAAGTCTCGTGGCATTTTCAACAGTATACAAGCATTGAATTCACTTTCCTAAGTAAGCTAATGTATACAAGGATAAAAGATAGAACTTCTGCTAATATTTCATGAATTATATGATTTTGAATAATATTAGAGATTCTTTGAAAATCAGAATTCATAAATATTTACATGAAATAAGATATTTAAAGCCTCAAGTTTATGCTTCTGGCAGAGTTGCTTTTATGGCACTAATTCTCAAAGAGTCAATAATTATAAACAATGTAAAATATTGTTTAAAGTATTAGGGAACGTTTTTCTTATACCTTTGGAAGTCAAAAAGATGAACTAGATCTCACTGGGGTAAAATTAAGTTCTTGAGGGGCTGTGTTCCTTCCAGGCTCTTGGGGGAATCCATTTCCTTACCTTTTTCAGCTGCTAGAAGTTGCCACATTTTTGACTTGTGAGTTTGTTGTATCTTCAAATTCAGTAGTATCTGCTTATATGTTTCTAAAGATGATATCCCTCTGGTTATGATTCCTCTCCCTTCTTCTTCCATTTAAAAGGACTTTTGTACATACACTGGGCCTATCAGGAAAATCTTCCCATCTCAATAATCTCAACTGATCAGTAACTTTAATCCCATATGTATCCTTAAATTGCCTTTCCTATATTTCAGTTTCCAGTAATTAGAACATGGACATTTTAGGGGGACTATTCTGCCAACCACACAAGGCCCAGGAAGGCGAAGGAGAGCAGGAAGAAAATGGAGAGAGTTCAACATTTAATGGAAGGAAATAAAGGAAGTGAAATTCACATTCCCATAGCTTTTAGTCTAAAAGCAAATCCGTCTTTGCTGCATAGGAGGGCCATATGTAAAGCATAAAGCTGCAGTGATATTGGTCTGCTCAAATAGAGGACAGAAGTTAGGGCTATTAAAGTAGCAACAAATCTAGTGGGGAAATCACAGGGGAGGTGGCCACAGATCTTCATATAAACTTTACTCCAGTCTCTCCAATACCTGAACTGCATTTGTGTGAAGGAGACTACAAAATAACAGACAGAAGTCTGAAATAAGTAATGATAGATTTTAGGTACATTCCACTATAGGGGAGAGGGGGCAGAATTTGGACTTCTATGGTTTTTCCAGTAGGCATGTATGGATATAAGAGTTGGACTGTGAAGAAAGCTGAGTGCCGAAGAATTGATGCTTTTGAACTGTGGTGTTGGAGAAGACTCTTGAGAGTCCCATGGACTGCAAGGAGATCCAATCAGTCCATTCTAAAGAAGATGAGTCCTGGGTGTTCTTTGGAAGGAATGATGCTAAAACTGAAACTCCAGTACTATGGCCACCTCATGCGAAGAGTTGACTCATTGGAAAAGACTCTGTTGCTGAGAGGGATTGGGGGCAGGAGGAAAATGGGACAACAGAGGATGAGATGGCTGGATGGCATCACCGACTCAATGGATGTGAGTCTGAGTGAACTCCGGGAGTTGGTGATGGACAGGGAGGCCTGGTGTGCTGCAATTCATGGGGTTGCAAAGAGTCGGACACGACTGAGTGACTGAACTGAACTGATCTCTTAAAATAAACAAGAGTATTCTTCAAAAATAAAGAAAACAGAATCAATATTTTCTACAATATATCAACCACAATACCCAGTTACTAACTCAAATTTGTTCCACATGTGAGGAAATAGGAAAATAGTAAAGAAAAAGGTACTTATAAGTCAATACTAAGATGCCTGAGATGACAGAATTAGGATATAAGGGCTTTAAGTCAAATTAATATAGATATATGTCCAAGGTGTTAAAATACTAGCATTACATGCGAAGAGAAAGGAAATAGTAATAACAAAGCTAAAACTATAAAAGGCAAGGAAAAAATACTCAAATATAAGTCATCAGAAATTAGTTTACTGAGTGAGCTTAATAGAAAACTGCACATAGAAAAACAGAGGGTCAATTACTTGAAAGTAAAATAGTAGAACCTATACAATTTGCAGAATACAGAGCAATTTATGACTGAAAGAAATAAACACAGCTGCAGTGACCTGTGGGAAAATGTCAAATCACAAACATATGTAATTCGAGTCCCAGAAGGAAAACAAGGAGAGTCAGAGGTTATAAAAATTAAGTAAAGAATGATTCCCTAATTTGTTTAAATAACATCAACTTACAAACTCAAAAAACTAAGCAAACACTAAGCAGGATAAATTTAAATGCATATAAAAGCAAAAGAATTAAACTGACATCTGGCTTCTCAAAAACATAGTAAGTAAGGCAACAATAGAAGAAACATTTGCAAAAATCTCAATGAAAGAAAGTATGACCAGTGATTTTACATTCATTCATGCTGTCCTTCAATTATCAGGGTTTTAGAAAACAAAACCAGCTTTACACATGAAGGTATTTTTTTTTTTTAACCATAAATACTTCTTTTTTAAAAATTAAATTTTATTTTGCTTAACTTTGCAATATTGTATTGCTTTTGCCATACATCAAAATGGATCCGCCACAAGTATACATGTGCTCCCCATCCTGAACCCTCCTCCCTCCTCCCTCCCCATACCATCCCTCTGGGTCGTCCCAGTGCACCAGCCCCAGGCATCCGTTACCAGGCATCGTACCTGGACTGGCAACTTGTTTCAGATATGATATTATACATATTTCAATGCTATTCTCCCAAATCATCCCACACTCTCCCGTTCCCAGAGTCCATAAGACTGTTCTATACATAAGTATCTCTTTTGCTGTCTCGTAAACAGGGTTATTGTTACCATCTTTCTAAATTCCATATATATGTGTTAGTATACTGTATTTGTGTTTTTCTTTCTGGCTTACTTCACTCTGTATAATAGGCTCCAGTTCCATCCACCTCATTAGAACTGATTCTAATGTATTCTTTTTAATGGCTGAGTAATACTCCATTGTGTATATGTACCACCACTTTCTTATCCATTCATCTGTGGATGGACATCTAGGTTGCTTCCACGTCCTGGCTATTGTAAACAGTGCTGCTATGAACATTGGGGTACACGTGTCTCTTTCAATTCTGGTTTTCTCAGTGTGTATGCCCAGCAGTGGGATTGCTGGATCATAAGGCAGTTCTATTCCCAGTTTTTTGAGGAATCTGCATACTGTTCTCCAAAATGGCTGTACTAGTTTGCATTCCCACCAACAGTGTAAGAGGGTTCCCTTTTCTCCACATCCTCTCCAGCATTTATTGCTTGTGGACTTTTGGATCGCAGCCATTCTGACTGGCATGAAATGGTACCTCATAGTGGTTTTGATTTGCATTTCTCTGATAATGAGTGATGTTTAGCATCTTTTCATGTGTTTGTTAGCCATCTGTATGTCTTCTTTGGAGAAATGTCTATTTAGTTCTTTGGCCCATTTTTTGATTGGGTCATTTATTTTTCTGGAGTTGAGCTGTAGGAGTTGCTTGTATATTTTTGAGATTAGTTGTTTGTCTGTTGCTTCATTTGTTATTATTTTCTCCCATTCTGAAGGCTGTCTTTTCACCTTGCTTATAGTTTCCTTTGTTGTGCAAAAGCTTTTAAGTTTAATTAGGTCCCATTTATTTATTTTTTTTTTTATTTTCAATATTCATAAATACTTCTTGAGAGTGATCACTAGGAAAACTAAAGGAAAAAGGACTGATGATATGAGTCAGAAGAAAAGAGGGTAGAATCTTCTATGCTATGACAAAGTTTAGCAGTCATTGATGGGCCAGACACAGACTCCACACCAGAAACTGGGAGAAGGATTAGATCTGCAGACTTCATGGACCACCTGAAGATCCCCAGTGCGTCTTGTGATCTGGGGTTTAGGTTGCCTGACCTCAAGATTGGCCCATCAGAGCGCTGGGAAGTAGGATACACCTTCAGGAGTTCATCTGGTCCAGGCCTCTTGCCTATGGCTCACTCTTGGTATTGTACATCCTATGGATTTAGACAACTGTATAATGACATGTATCCATCATCATGGTATCATATGAAATAATTTCATTGCCTAAAATCCCCATTACTCTGCTTATTCATCCTCCCTTCCCCCTAAACCCTGGAAACCACTGGTCTTTTAATTGTCTCTATAGTTCTTCCTTTTCAAAATATAATAGATGGCTGTCTTTTCAGCTTGCCTATAGTTTCCTTTGTTGTGCAGAAGCTTTTAAGTTTGATTAGGTCCCATTTGTTCATTTTTTATTTTATTTCTGATATTCTGGGAGGTGGGTCATAGAGGATCCTGCTGTGATGTAAGTCAGAGAGTGTTTTGCCTATGTTTTCCTCTAGGAGTTTTATGGTTTCTGGTCTTACATTTAGCTCTTTAATCCATTTTGAGTTTATTTTTGTGTATGATGTTAGAAAGTGTTCTAGTTTCATTCTTTTACAAGTGTTCAACCAGTTTTCCCAGCACCACTTGTTAAAAAGATTGTCTTTAATCCATATACAAGCAACTCCTACAGCTCAATTCCAGAAAAATAAACGACCCAATCAAAAAATGGGCCAAAGAACTTAATAGACATTTCTCCAAAGAAGACATACAGATGGCTAACAAACACATGAAAAGATGCTCAACATCACTCATTATCAGAGAAATGCAAATCAAAACCACTATGAGGTACCATTACACGCCAGTCAGAATGGCTGCGATCCAAAAGTCCACAAGCAATAAATGCTGGAGAGGGTGCGGAGAGAAGGGAACCCTCTTACACTGTTGGTGGGAATGCAAACTAGTACAGCCACTATGGAGAACAGCGTGGAGATTCCTCAAAAAACTGGGAATAGAACTGCCTTATGACCCAGCAATCCCACTGCTGGGCATACACACTGAGAAATCCAGAATTGAAAGAGACACGTGTACCCCAATGTTCATAGCAGCACTGTTTACAATAGCCAGGACGTGGAAACAACCTAGATGTCCATCCACTGATGAATGGATAAGCAAGCTGTGGTACATATACACGATGGAGTATTACTCAGCCATTAAAAAGAATACATTTGAATCAGTTCTAATGAGGTGGATGGAACTGGAGCCTATTATACAGAGTGAAGTAAGCCAGAAAGAAAAACACAAATACAGTATACTAACGCATATATATGGAATTTAGAAAGAGGGTAACAATCACCCTGCTTATGAGACAGCAAAAGAGACACTGATGTACAGAACAGACTTTTGGACTCTGGGACCGGGAGAGTGTGGGATGATTGGGGAGAATAGCATTGAAATATCTATAATATCATATCTGAAACGAGTCAGTCCAGGTACGATGCCCTATAACAGATGCCTGGGACTGGAGCACTGGGATGACCTGGAGGGATGGTGTGGGAAGGGGGGAGGGAGGAGGGCTCAGGATGGGGAACACGTGTACTCTGGTGGCGGATCCATCTCGATGTATTGTAAAAGTAATACAATATTGTAAAGTTAAGCAAAATAAAAAAAATAAATTAAAAATAAATAAATAAATATAATAGATGGAATTATGCAGTTTGTAGCCTTTTCACATTGTCATCTTTTACTCAGTAATTTTCATTTACTCCATGTCTTTTAATGGCTTGATAGCTGATTTTTTTTAACATTGAATAATATTCCATTTTATGGATTTGCCAAAATTTTTTTATCCATTTACCTAATAAAGGATGTCTTGTTTGCCTCCATGTTTTGGCAATTATGAATGAAACTTCTGTAAATACTCTGTGCAGATTTTTGTGTGGGTTTAACCCATTCAGGTAAATATCAGGGACCATGATTGCTGGATCTTGTGGTAAGAGTACATTTATTTTGTAAGAAACTACAAAGCTGTCTTCCAAAGAGGCTGTACCATGTTTCATTCCTACCAGCAATGAATGATAATTCTTTTGCTCTACATCCTTATCAATGTTGAGTGTTGCCAGTGTTTTGGATTTTGACCCTTCTAAATAGATGTTCAGTAGCATCTCAGTGCTGTTTTAATTTGCATTTGCCTGATACATATGATGTGGAACATCTTTTCCTATGCCTGTTTGTATCTGTATTTCTTATTTGGTGTGGTGTCTGTTGAGATTCTTCATCACTATTTAACATTGCACCAAAGGTATTAGTCAATGAAACTAGACAAGGGAGAAAAAAATTAATTTGAGGCATAATAATGGGTAAAGAAGTGAAGCTAAAAAATAAAATAAAATGCTATAATGGTATATCTAAAAATCTCTAACGAGTCGGTGATAAAACTAATTGAAGCAATAAAAGCATTCAGTAAGATAGCAGGATGTAAAATTAATGTACAGAAAGTATTAGCTTTCATATATAAATACAATTGCTGGTTAGGAGAAATAATAATAGAAAAAAACACCATTTGCAATAGCATCAGAAAAATACTTTCTTAGGAATAAAACGAATCTGAGAAGTGTAAAACTTATATGAAGAAAATGGTAAAACACTCTTGAAACAAACAAGTAGACCTGGACACACTGAAATATATGCCCTGTTCTTGCATATGAGGAATAAACATCATAAAGATGTCTGTTAGCTCTGCTAATTTATAAATGTAATGTGATCCTAATAAAATACTTATTTATACTTACATTGAGTCGGACACGACTGAAGTGACTTAGCATAGCCTAGCATAGAGCTTGGTAGGGCTTCGCAGGTAGTGCTATTAGTAAAGAACTCACCTGCCAATGCAGGAGACACAGATTTGATCCCTGGCTCAGGAAGATCCTCTGGAGAAGGAAATAGCATCCTACTCCAGTCTTCTTGCCAAGAGAAATCCATGGACAGAAGTGCATGGTGAGTTAGGCTGGCAAGTCCATGGGATAGCAAAGAGTCAGACACAACTGAGTGTTTGAGAACAGCAGAGTTTGGTGAGTGGATACTAAAGACAAATCATAAACAAATTTTATAGAAAACAGTTATGCAAGTTGAACTAGGAAAACAAATAGAAAGGAAAACTACTGGAATGGATTAACCCTCATTTCAGATCAGATCAGTTGCTCAGTCATGTCCAACTCATTGCCACTTCATGAATTGCAGCATGCCAGGACTCCCTGTCCATCACCAACTCCCAGAGTTCACCCAGACTCACATCCATTGAGTGAGTGATGCCATCCAGCCATCGCATCCTCTGTCGTCCCCTTCTCCTCTTGCCCTCAATCCATCCCAGCATCAGAGTCTTCTCCAATGAGTCAACTCTTTGCATGAGGTGGCCAAAGTATTGGAGTTTCAGCTTTACCATCATTCCTTCCAAAGAAATTCCAGAGCTGATGTCCTTCAGAATGGACTGGTTGGATCTCCTTGCAGTCCAAGGGACTCTCAAGAGTCTTCTCCAACACCACACTTCAAAAGCATCAATTGTTGGCGTTCACCTTTCTTCACAGTCCAACTCTCACATCCATACATGACCACAGGAAAAATCATAGCCTTGACTAGGCGAAACTTTGTTGGTAAAGTAATGTCTCTGCTTTTGAATATGCTATCTAGGTTGGTCATAACTTTCCTTCCAAGGAGTAAGCGTCTATTAATTTCATGGCTGCAGTCACCATCTGCAGTGATTTTGGAGCCTAGAAAAATAAAAGTCTGACAGTGTTTCCACTGTTTCCCTATCTATTTCTCAAGAAGTGTTGGGACCAGATGCCATGATCTTCGTTTGCTGTATGTTGAGCTTTAAGCCAAATTTTTCACTCTCTAAATTCATGTTCATCAAGAGGATTTTTAGTTCCTCTTCACTTTCTGCCATAATGGTGGTGTCATCTGCATATCTGAGGTGATTGATATTTCTCCCGGCAATCTTGATTCCAGCTTGTGTTTCTTCCAGTCCAACGTTTCTCATGATGTACTCTGCATATAAGTTAAATAAACATGGTGACAATATATAGCCTTGACGAACTCCTTTTCCTATTTGGAACCAGTCTGTTGTTCCATGTCCAGTTCTAACCGTTGCTTCCTGACCTGCATACAGATTTCTCAAGAGGCAGATCGGATGAACTGGTATTCCCATCTCTTTCAGAATTTTCCACAGTTTATTGTGATCCACACAGTCAAAGGCTTTGGCATAGTCAATAAAGCAGAAACAGATGTTTTGTTTGAACGCTCTTGCTTTTTCCATGATCCAGTAGATGTTGGCAATTTGATCTCTTGTTCCTCTGCCTTTTCTAAAACCAGCTTGCACATCAGGAAGTTCACACTTCACATATTGTTGAAGCCTTGCTTAGAGAATTTTGAGCATTACTTTACTAGCATGTGAGATGAGTGCAATTGTGCGGTAGTTTGAGCATTATTTGGCATTGTCTTTCTTTGGGATTGGAATGAAAACTGACCTTTTCTAGTCCTGTGGCCACTGGTGAGTTTTCCAAATTTGCTGGCATATTGAATGCAGCACTTTCATAGCATCATATTTCAGGATTTGGAATAGCTCAACTGGAATTCCATCACCTCCACTCGCTTTGTTCGTAGTAATGCTTTCTAAAGCCCACTTGACTTCACATTCCAGGATGTCTGGCTCTAGGTCAGTGATCACATCATCGTGATTATCTGGGCCGTGAAGATCTTTTTTGTATAGTTCTTCTGTGTATTTTTGCCATCTCTTCTTAATATCGTCTGCTTCTGTTAGGTCCATACCATTTCTGTCCATTATCGAGCCCATCTTTGCATGAAATATTCCTTTTTTTTTTTTTTTTTTTTTTAAAGTTTCCTCTTTTTTTTCCTTTTTTTTTTTTTTTTTTTTTTTTTTTCATTTATCTCTGAGGCTTTCTTTTTTTTTTTTTTTTTTTTTTTTACTTTTTTTTTTCATTTTTTTTTTTTTTTTTTTTTTTTTTTTTTTTTTTTTTTTTTTCTTTTTTGTAAGGCCTCCCAGACAGCCATTTTGCTTTTTTTGCATTTCTTTTCCATGGGGATGGTCTTGATCCCTGTCTCCTGTACAATGTCTCGAACCTGAGTCCATAGTTCATCAGGCACCTCTATCAGATCTAGGCCCTTAAATCTATTTCTCACTTCCACTGTATAATCATAAGTGATTTGATTTCGGTCATACCTGAATGGTCTAGTGGTTTTCCCTACTTTCTTCAATTTAAGTCTAAATTTGGCAATAAGGAGTTCATGGTCTGAGCCACAGTCATCTCCTGGTCTTGTTTTTGCTTACTGTATAGAGCTTCTCCATCTTTGGATGCAAAGAATATAATCGATCTGATTTTGGTGTTGACCATCTGGTGATGTCCATGTATAGAGTCTTCTCTTGTGTTGTTGGAAGCGGGTGTTTGTTATGAGCAGTGCATTTTCTTGGCGAAACTCTATTAGTCTTTGCCCTGCTTCATTCCGTATTCCAAGGCCAAATTTGCCTGTTACTCCAGGTGTTTCTTGACTTCCTACTTTTGAATTCCAGTCCCCTATAATGAAAAGGACATATTTTTTGGATGTTGGTTCTAAAAGTTCTTGTAGGTCTTCATAGAACCATTCAACTTCAGCTTCTTCAGCATTATAGGTTGGGGCATAGACTTGGATTACTGTGACATTGAATGGTTTGCCTTGGAAATGAACAGAGATCATTCTGTCATTTTTGAGGGTGCATCCAAGTACTGCAATTCAGACTCTTTTGTCGACCATGATGGCCACTCCATTTCTTCTGAGGGATTCCTGCATGCAGTAGTAGATATAATAGTCATCTGAGTTAAATTCACCCATTCCAGTCCATTTGAGTTCACTGATTCCTAGAATGTTGACCTTCACTCTTTCCATCTCTTGTTTGACCACTTCCAATTTGCCGTGGTTCATGGACCTGACATTCCAGGTTCCTATGCAATATTGTTCTTTACAGCATTGGACCTTGCTTCTATCAGCAGTCACATCCACAGCTGGGTATTCTTTTTGCTTTGGCTCCATCCCTTTATTCTTTTTGGAGTTATTTCTCCACTGACCTCCAGTAGCATATTGGCCGCCTACTGACCTGGGGAGTTCCTCTTTCAGTATCCTATCATTTTGCCTTTTCATACTGTTCAAAGGGTTCTCAAGGCAAGAATACTGAAGTGGTTTGCCATTTCCTTCTCTAGTGGAGTAACCCTATTAGACGTTAAAACATACAGTAATGTGCCATTTAATAAAACAGAATAGTGCTTATATAAAAAATAGTGTGATGCAATAATTGTCAGAAGGTGACCCAAACACACATTCAAAGTCAATATATATGATTAATATGGCATCTTAAAACACTAGAGGAAAGGTGGATTTAAAAAAAACATATTGTTGGCAACCTGTGACCCAACACATGCCAAGTACTTACATAAGCACCATTTGCTTCAGCACTGTTCCATTCTAGGACAAGAGTTCTGGTGCTGGGATGAGGAGCACACAGTCTAAGGGAAGAGAGTCAGCTTGGACTTAAACTCAGTGTTTCTGTCCAGCAACGTTGGACTTGCCCCCTACTCCTCAATAAGATGGTGACAGCCACTGAACAGAAGCGAAGCACTGGAGCCCAGTTGGTTCTAGCCCCTCCCCTCCATATCCAGCTCAACCTTCTACCAAGGTGAAAGCTGCCATCAAACCCTGAGGAAAGATGCGACTTGTATTCATATCAAATCCAGCTCTCCCACCAAAGCCACTGTACAATACAGACTGTATAGTGATGTGCCCACACAAGGACACCCTTTCAAGATGCAGTAGACTACTGTTTCTCATAAATTTCATAGAGAATGTTAAGATAAATGAGGAGAAGGAGGAGTTTGTTTCAATTGAAAGAACAAGATGAAAACCCCTGGGGAAAAAGTAACAAAACAGAAATAAGCAATTTACCAGATAAAGAATTCAAAACATTAGGAATGTTAACTGAATTAAGGAAAAGAGTAGATGAACACAGTGAAAATTTTAACAAGGCACTAGAAAATATTTTTAAAAAAATGTCAGAAATGAAGTAAAAAATAACTGAAATGAAAACACAATAGAAGGACTTAATAGCAGACTAGGTGATACAGAAGAACACATAAGTAATCTGAAAGAATAATTAAAATCACCCAAATAAGAGCAAAACACACAAACTTTAAAAAATGAGAATAGTTTAAGGAACCTCAGAAACAACATCAAGCATTTGCATTTTAGGGGTCCCAGAAGCAGAAGAGAGAAAAGGGTTGAAAATGTATCTGACAAAATTATGGCTAGAAACTTCCCAAGCCTGTAGCAGGAAACAGATATGAAAGTCAAAGAAGGTCCCAGACAACATGAACCAAAACAGACCCACATGAATACATATCATAATAACATGGCAAAAGTTAAAGAGAGAATTCCAAAGGCAGCAAGAGATAAGCAAAGAATCATAAACAAGGGAAAACCCATAAGGCTATCAACTGATTTTTCTGCAGAAATTTTGCAGTTCAGAGGGAGTGGCATGATAAATTCAAAGTGCTGACAGGGAAAGAACCTGCAACTAATAAAAATCTAACCAGTCCATATAGAATTGAAAGAGAAAAAAATAATTTCTCAGGCAAGCAGAAACTAAAAGCATTCATCAATAATAAATCAATCCTAAAAGAAATGTTAAAGATTCTTCCTTAAGTGGAAAGTAAAAGGCTATAGCAAGAAGTGAGAATCTACAAACTATAAATGCTGGAGAGGATATGATGAAAAGGGAACCCTCTTACATTTTTGGTGGGAATGTAAATTGATACAGCCACTATGGAGAACTGTATGGAGGTTCCAAAAAACCTAGGACTAAAACTACCATATGACCCGACAATCTCACTCCTGGGCATATACCCTGGAAAAACCATAAATGAAAGAGACGCATGTACCCTTACACAATTGTTGTTTGTGAATTTTTTTGTGATAGTCACTTTGACTAGTGTGAGATGATACCTTATTGTGGTTCTGATTTGCATTTCTCTAATTAGTAATGTTGAACATCTTTTCACGTGCTTCTTGGCCATCTGTATGTCTTTTTTGGAGAAACGTCTATTTAGATCTCCTGTCCACTTTTTGACTGAGTTGTTTGTTTTCATGATATTAAGCTGTGTAAGCTGTTTGTAAATTTCATAGGCTAATCCCTTGTTGGTTACATCATTTGCTAGTATTCTCTCCCATTCTGTGGGTTTTATTTTCATTTTGTTTATGGTTTCCTTTGCTGTGAAAAAGTGTTTGAATTTAATTAGTTCCCATTTGTTTATTTTTGTTTTTATTTCCATTACTCTAGGAGAGAGATCAAAAAAGGTATTGCTGCAATTTATGTCAGTGTTCTGCCTATGTTTTCCTTGAAGAGTTTTATAGTATCTTGTCTCACATTTATGTCTTTAACAATTTTAAATTTATTTTTGTATGTGGTGTTAAAGAATGTTCTAATTCCACTATTTACATGTAGCTGTCTAGTTTTCCCAATACCATTTATTGAAGAGACTCATTAAATGTCAATGGACTAAATCAAAGTTCATAGAGTGGCGGAATGTATGCCAACATAAGATCTGTATATATGTTGCTTATAAGAGACTCACTTCAGAGCTGGAGCACATACAGAAATAAAGTGAGGGGATAGAAAAGGATATATCAAACAAGTAGAAATAACAATGAATATGGGGGTTGCCATACTGATATCAGAGAAAACAGACTTTAAAACAAAGTTACTGACAGAAGACAATGAAGATCATGATGTAATAATATAGGAATCAATACAAAAAGAAGATATTGTACTCGTTAACATGCTGCTACTGCTAAGTCTCTTCAGTCGTGTCCTACTCTGTGTGACCCCATAGAAAGCAGCCCTCCAGGCTCCCCCGTCCCTGGGATTCTCCAGGCAAGAACACTGGAGTGGGTTGCCATTAAACTGAAAGACATTTATCTAAAATCAGGAACAAGACAAGGATGCCCATAAGAATGAAATTAGAACATTTTCTGACACCATATACAAAATAAAATGGATTAAAGATATAAAACTGCTAGAAGAGAACATAGAAAACACTTTGACATAAATTTGTAACAATATTTTTTTGGATCTTTCTTCTTAAGGCAAAAGAAATGAGCGAAAATAAATGAACAAGACCTAATTAAACTTAAAAGCTTCTGCACAGCATAATAAACTGTTGACAAAACAAAAAGACAACATACTGAATGGGAGAAAATATTTGGAAATGATGTGACTGATAAGGGGTTAATATCCAAAAAATAGGAAGACAATACTGATGTGTACAGCTACATTGATGAATCTCCAAAAATGCTGTGTGAAAGAAGTCAGACACAAAAGAGTATGTACTTTATCATCACATTTGTGTGACATTCTAGAAGAGACAAAACCAGGCTGTAGCACAATAAAGCAGATTTGTGCTTGCCCAGGGCTGGATATAGTGGAGATTGAATTCAATGGTGCATGAGGGAACTTTCTGGGGTGAAGGAAATTCTCTATACTTTGATAATGCTATCATTTTATAGGTGTCTACAATTGACAAAACATTGAAATGTACAGTTTCAGTGGGCTTATTATTGTACATAAATTATTTTACACAAATTAAGAGTGACACATAAGAGTCAGGAAAAAAAGTCTTTTCATTTAATTGATCTTGTATTACCTAAAAGAAATTTACAGGTTTTGAAGGGAAGCTGTTCAGCCTCTCCTCACCTATCTTTTCTAACAGCTGGCCCATTTTTAAAAAACACTGGAGCAGTTATGCCCTTAGAGATTTTTTTTTTTTTTTAATGTGCGGATGCTTTGTTATAATATCAAATTAGATTTTATTGAGAAATAAAGCACTGGAGTCATACGTGACTCAAAGGCTATTTCCTAACACCAAAGGCTACTTCCTAACACCAGAGGCAGTTTTCAATGGTCCGCTTGGTGAATTAGTTCCATAGCCCCTATTCATAATGGGAATTTAACTTCTGTTCTATAGCTGATGAAGCTGAAAATAGGCCTTGTGCTTTGGGGGTTAGTTTCTCATTTGGACTTCATATAAGAAAGCATATTTCACCATTTTTAAATTAAAAAATAATTAAAAAACAAAGATATTCCAAGTTCTTGCTTAGTGGAATGCCCAGAACATGCCACTTTTCTTTGAAACTATCTCTGCAGACTTTTTTGATTACTTAAAGAATATATGCTTGGAGAGACTCCTAGAAACACTTTTGTAAGAGATGCATAATACTTATAAAGCATAGGTATTGGCACCAAGGATATGAGCATCCTACTTCTCTCTTCAGACTCACTAATAATCTTTTTTTTTTTTTTTCTTACTGGATGTAAATATTCCAGCAAGAAAATTACAGTGAGCATGTTTGCTTTGGTTACCAGGATTCTAGCTATAAAATTATTTTCATTCTACTGTTTATGTCTCTTGATGCTGGAAGAATGACAGTAAATGTCAATCAGCCTCATTCATTGCTTTATACAGGTGTCCTCCTCATTCAGATATTCAGAAATCTTACTGAAGGAAATAAAATACATGCTGGATTATAAGTAACTCTACCAGAAAAAAATGATGAGAACATGTCTTATGAATAACCTTCACAGGACAACCCTGTATATTGGATATATTTTCCTTTTGAAGCCTCAGATTTTCCTCTAAGACTACCAGGAATCTATTATCATAAAGCAAGGGTGTACTTAATAGGATCTAGTACTCTTTCTACTTGTTATAAGGTTTTTCATATCTGTTACATAGTCTGCCCTTCTACAGATATGTGCATGTGTGTGTACACAGACATGTGCATGCATGCATTATTACAGATGCAGGTTGCAGAAATAATATTCAATCTGAGTTTCTTTGTCCTTTTAGAATTCTTATTACTTAGAAGGCAATGGCAACCCACTCTAGTACTCTTGCCTGGAAAATCCCACGGATGGAGGAGCCTGGTAGGCTTCAGTCCATGGGGTCGTGAAGAGTCAAACACGACTGAGCGACTTCACATTCACTTTTCACTTTCATGCATTGGAGAAGGAAATGGCAACCCACTCCAGTGTTCTTGCCTGGAGAATCCCAGGGACGGGGGAGCCTGGTGGGCTGCCATCTATGGGGTCGCACAGAGTCAGACATGACTGAAGCGACTTAGCAGCAGCAGCAGCAGTGCAGTTCAGGTTTCTGTAGTTAGAGATTATTGAAAATAAGAAGTTTGTATCAATTTTTGTTGAAATAATGCAGTTTGGTGGCACTAATTCATCTCTGATTAGCTTGTACTACCTAAAACATAGTAAAGATACTCTTAAAAGAGTAAACATTATGCTATGATACAGTAGGTGGTCTACAAATTTAATCATCATTTATTGAGCATCTGTTACTGTCAAGTAAAGAGAAATGTGACATGATACATGCTTTCCAAGGGCTAATCAATGAGAGAATTGTTTGAAAATGTATACAATTCAGAGTTTCCAAATATATATATATATAATAATAATAGTAATAATGATAATATTTTTTTAGTTTGTCAGATTAAGTGAGGGTCTGCAGGGTGCTCTTCTGCAATGGCCTGAAAAAGCATTTGCACAGGCACTTTTTGAATATCTGTAGTAACTGAGAATTTGCTAAATCTTAAAATGGGGCTTCCCTGATGGCTCAGCAGCTAAAGAATCCACCTGCAATGTCAGAGACACAAGAGATGTGGGTTTTATCCCTGCATCATGAAGAACCCATGAAGAGGAAATGGCAACCACTCCAGTATTCTTGCCTGGAGAATCCCATGGACAGAGGAGCCTGGTGGGCTATAGTCCACGGAGTCACAAAGAGTCGGACACAAGTGAGCGACTTCACTGGACACTGGAAGCCATGCTAACTACATATCTTATTTTGTATTGACAAACATTGCTGTGAAGGGATATTTTATTCATTTTCTTTTTTATAATTTTTATTTTTAAATTTCTTTAAATATGTAATAAGTCATAAGATTACATATTTTAGATTTATAATGGCCTAGAGAAATAGAAATTCTTGAATGGAAAAAAATTAAGTTTTATAAATTAAAAAACAATTTTGGAATGGAGTTAATGTCAAAATGGGCCTGATAATTTGCTTTTTGAAATAACTTCCCAGTCTGTTTCTTTAATTTTTTTTCTCAATTAAATATATTTTGTCCTAAGTGCTGGTTGAAGTACTATGCAGGTGAGAATGTGGTATAAAGTTCTAATAGCATTAATATTTTCTAATGTCAGCAAGCTATTTATTTTGTTGTTTTTTGCCACTTATCATATGCTATTATTTTAACCTTATCAACTGTCTGAAAATAAAATCTGTTGCTTTCAAGACAATGTTCTTAAATGCTTTTGGTTTTATTGCAATAGCTTTCATATTGAGTTTGCTTAAGCCATGTATTTTGTATTCAGGCAGATGTTTACAAAATAAATATTCATATTGAGTTTATGTGGCTCATAATTCCATGCATTACAAATTGTTACAGGTGACTCTACAGACCTCATTTTCTTCTCACTTAAAAATGCATTCACCTAATAAAGATATACAGTGATTTAAATAACTTTGCACTGTCAATCATTGATAGAAAAGTATAACCTGACCTTCTCTGGATTGATCTCTGGTGGGAAATGCATTTGAAATTGCTATACATGTAACTATTGGTTAGCATAGTCTTTTCCTGAGATGTCATCTGTCATCAGTGTGCATTTTTGCCATTGTTTGTTTGTCTGTTTCTTTGAGAAACTCTCCTGCCCCTTGTCAGGTAAAAACACAATTCAAATTTATATGTCTTTTTTGCTCTTAGCAGTCTGGTGGGGCCCATCATTTAGAAGTGGTAGTTTTAAATCCAAATTAATTATAGGATGATTTGCAAACTTGTGTTATGAGTATTATACAAATTCACAATATTAAAATTTAATATAGACTAAGAAATATATTTCTTTTATGGGCTTAAATACAGCCTGTTGGGGTAACATCACATCCATTTTTTAAAAGACTCTTTTTAGAGTAGTTTTATATTAAATTGAGAGGAAGATATAAAGATTCTCCATATTCCTCCTGCCATGACACATGCACAACTTCTCTCAACATCCCCCTGTAGTGGTATATTTGTTACAATCAATGAACCTACACAGACACACCACAGTCATTCAAAGTTCACTGTTTACATTAGGGTTCATTCTTGTGCATTCTAGGGGTTTGGAGAAATGTATAATGACATATAGCCTTCATTACAGTATGATATGCTGCCTTCAAAATCCTGTGTCCTCTGCCTACTTATCTCTTCCTACCCCATAACCCTTGGCAACCACCGATCTTTTCCTGGCCTCATAATTTTGCCTTTTCAAGAATGTCATAGTTGGATTCATACATTAGCTTTTACAGATTGCTTCTTTCTTTTTTTGAGTTAATATTTGCTTTATTGCTGAAAAATGCTCACCAACAGCAGGCTGTCAGCGAGTTGCAATCTTTTTGCAATAGTCACATCAAAGACCATTGATAACCATGAAAAAAGTCATCAAAATGAAAAACTTAAGTATTGTCAGAAATCCCAAAATGTGACCCAGAGACACGAAGTTAGCAAATGCTGTTAGAAAATGGCGCCTATAGAGTTGCTCAACGTAGGGATGCCACAAAGGTTCAATTTGTTAAAAAACACAGTGTCTGTGAAGCACCATAAAGCAAGGTGGCCTGTAATTAATGCCACTATGTGTTGTGGGGAGTTTTGTTTCTTACACTTGTTTTCATAGCTAAAAAGCAAAATTCTTTCTCAATGTTCTTGTCAAACAGATCCCATTAGACTGCCATGGTTGTGTTTCTTAAGTTTGTTTTTTCCTTCTGAGACCTCTTCACAAGCATGGGCCCAAAATGTCACTCATTTTTGGTGAGTCTCTTCAAAAAATTGTACATCTTGAGATGATTTTCAAACATATATTCTGACTTGACCCCGCTTGGCCCTCATGATGTCTCATTATCAGCATCAAACACCATTATCGTACACATGATTCCTCAACATTGATAAAAACTCTACCATGGAATATAATTGCCCACTTTGTTGATCACTGAGCTTTTTTTATTTATTACTATTTTACATCATCTCTACTGGATTTTCTTCTCTCTATAAATAGGTTTTTTTTTTTCACTAGCTCTTTAAAACGGAGAAGGCAATGGCACCCCACTCCAGTACTCTTGTCTGTAAAATCCCATGGATGGAGGAGCCTGGTAGGCTGCAGTCCATGGGGTCACCAAGAGTCAGGCACGACTGAGCGACTTCACTTTCACTTTTCACTTTCATGCATTGGAGAAGGAAATGGTAACCCGCTCCAGTATTCTTGCCTGGAGAATCCCAGGGAAAGAGGAGCCTAGTGGGCTGCCGTCTGTGGCATCACACAGAGTCAGACGTGACTAAAGTGACTTATCAGCAGCAGCAGCAACAGGATGCCAGGTGATGCTGGTACTGCTGATCTGGGACCTCACTTGGAGACTCAGGCCTTTACCAGCGGGCCTCATGCAGTGCTCTGCTGGCGAATTGTCTCAGCTCAGTTCAGTTCAGTGTCTCGGTCGTGTCCGACTCTTTACAACTCCATGGACTGCCGCACACCAGGCTTCCCTGTCCATCACCCACTCCTGGAGCTTACTCAAACTCATGTCCATTGAGTTGGTGATGCCATCCAACCATCTCATCCTCTGTCATTCCCTTCTCCTCCCGCCTTCAAACTTTCCTAGCATCAGGGTATTTTCAGTGAGTCAGTTTTTCACATCAGGTTGCAAAGCATGAAATTTCAGCTTCAGCATCAGTCCTTCCAATGAATATTCAGGACTGATTTCCTTTATGATGGACTGATTTGATTTCTTTGCAGTCCAAGGGACTCTCAGGAGTCTTCTCCAACAGCACAGTTCAAAAGCATCAATTCTTTGGAGCTCAGTTTTCTTTATAGTCCAACTCACAGCTGGAGAAACTTAATTCATGCCTATTTATTCTACACCACACACATAGAGAGGAATGCAGGCCTTTCATTGGTTCAGTAGGGCAGTGTAACTTTACAACAAATTTGACGTGGGTAGCAGAGCTGAGCCCTTGATGAGTTTTCCAGCTCCCATAGATTCCTTATCCCTTCCTGGATTCCTTGCTGGACACACTATTTCCTCTGGGACTAGGACACTTGGATTTTCCTTGCTTGGATCCTTCTGGAAGCTAAAGATGAACACGTCTGGGAAACCATCTGGTTGTCTTCTGGACATGCATGACCCTGTGCTCACTCTGGCATTTTTTGTTTGTCTGTGTTCATTTCATTCCATAGCTTGTTGTTAAGACTTTGCAGTTTGCCTTTTCTGTGCCAGTGAGTCTAGCGTCCTTGGTCAGACATTCCAGGGCCAGACTTCAAGTCCACCAGGCTATCTTCTCTGCTTTTCAAACATGGATTATTTATTCAGTCGAACAATGTTGTTGTTATGACTGCTACCCACTCTTCCCCTCTCTTGTTTACTATACAAGTTTCCAGATCCCTCAACCCCAGCTCTATCTTCCTCATGCTCTGAGACTCATTGCTGCCTTGGTGTTTTTCCTTTCTGAATTATTACTTTTCTGGTAAGATCATGCATCTCAGCTGAAAGTTTCTAATGCCATGTACATGTATGACTTGGATCCAGGTAAGTCAGCTATATTTTTTTCCTGTTTAAACCTGTGTTGATGAGGTCTATGAGCTTGTTATATCAAGTGTAGCCTGAAGACCATTGGCTTTCAGTGTGTTAGGGGAGCTTGTTGGAAATGCAGAGCCTCAGCCCCACCTCAGATGGACTGAGTTACAATCCGTGTGTCACAAGACTGCAGCTGACTTTCATGCACATTACAAAGAACTGATGTATGGTGTAGTGCCTATAGGCTGAACCACCGGAGACTAACTGTGACTCAGCATTACCAATCACTACTGTCCCTACCCCTTTATCACCACTGATGTAATTTTACAAAACTGTGCTGGGTAAGCTTTCTGCTGATAATTTGACCTTTGACCAACAACCCATGATTCTGCAGGAACCTGAAATCGGTCTGTGTGTTTCCACTGGTTGTTTCTTGAAATACCTTTTGCAGGCTGCTGCTGCTGCTGCTGCTAAGTCACGTCAGTTGTGTCCGACTCTGTGCGACCCCATAGACGGCAGCCCACCAGACTCCCCCGTCCCTGGGATTCTCCAGGCCAGAACACTGGAGTGGGTTGCCATTTCCTTATCCAATGCATGAAAGTGAAAAGTGAAAGTGAAGTTGTTCAGTCATTTCTGACTCTTAGCAACCCTACCAGGCTCCTCCTTCCATGGGATTTTCCAAGCAAGAGTACTGGAGTGGGGTGCCACTGCCTTCTCTGTCTTGCATGCTAAGTCGCTTCACTTGTGTCCAACTCTTTGTGATCCTACAGACTGTAGTGTGCCAGGGTCCTCTGTCCATGGGATTGCCTAGGCAAGAATACTGGAGCTGATTGTCATACCTTCCTCCAGAGGATCTTCCTGATGTAGGAACTGAACCTGCATCTTTTATGTCTCCTGCATTGGCAAGTGGGTTTTTTACTGTCTCAGGCCCCTGGGAAGATATCATTACACAAGGCCTTTTCAATTATGTCAGCATACTAAAGGAATATTTCTCCATGCTTTTAGCCTTGATCTGATGTGGGCTTGGATGACAAGTAGCCTGTGGGTCCAGGGTGGATGAGTTGAACCATTTAGGTTCAACAATAAATTTTAGGTGCTTAATGTAATGTTGATCCACAATACATGGCTATACAAACATCTCTCATTAGCCTTTTCTATGGAGGAAATGTATAAATTAGATCAGCCTGGGCAAAACCCTGCGCGGCACACTGAGAACACGCCCGAGAGGAGCTACCCAAGGACCGAGGAAGGACGGCGGTGAGGACTGGCGCACTAAACATGGCCGAGAGGAGCTACCCCACTACCGAGGTCAGGAAGGGCGGCGGTGAGGAGATACCCCTCCCCCAAGGTCAGGAAGGGCGGCGGTGAGGAGAGACCCCTCATCCAAGGTAAGGTGCAATGGCTGTGCTTTGCTGGAGCAGCCGGGAAGAGATACCCCACGCCCAAGGTAAGAGAAACCCAAGTAAGACGGTAGGTCTTGCAAGAAGGCATCAGAGGGCAAATACACTGAAACCATACTCACAGAAAACTAGTCAATCTAATCACACCAGGACCACAGCCTTGTCTAACTCAATGAAATTAAGCCATGCCCGTGGGGCAACCCAGGATGGGCGGGTCATGGTGGAGAGATCTGACAGGGTGTGGTCTGCTGGAGAAGGGAATGGCAAACCACTTCAGTGTTCTTGCCTTGAGAACCCCATGAACAGTATGAAAAGGCAAAATGATAGGATACTGAAAGAGAAACTCCCCAGGTCAGTAGGGGCCCAATATGCTACTGGAGATCAGTGGAGAAATAACTCCAGAAAGAATGAAGGGATGGAACCAAAGCAGAAAGAATACCCAGCTGTAGATGTGTCTGGTGATAGAAGCAAAGTCCAATGCTGTAAAGAACAATATTGCATAGGAACCTGGAATGTCAGGTCCATGAATCAAGGCAAATTGGAAGTGGTCAAACAAGAGATGGCAAGAGTGAATGTTGACATTCTAGGAATTAGTGAACTAAAATGGACTGGAATGGGTGAATTTAACTCAGAGGACCATTATATCTACTACTGTGGGCAGGAATCCCTCAGAAGAAATGGAGTGGCCATCATGGTCAACAAAAGAGTCCGAAATGCAGTACTTGGATGCAATCTCAAAAACGACAGAATGATTTCTGTTCGTTTCCAAGGCAAACCATTCAATGTCACAGTAATCCAAGTCTATGCCCCAACCAGTAATGCTGAAGATGCTGAAGTGGAACAGTTCTATGAAGACCTACAAGACCTTTTAGAACTAACACCCAAAAAAGATGTCCTTTTCATTATAGGGGACTGGAATGCAAAAGTAGGAAGTCAAGAAACACCTGGAGTAACAGGCAAATTTGGCCTTGGAATACAGAATGAAGCAGGGCAAAGACTAACAGAGTTTTGCCAAGAAAATGCACTGGTCATAGCAAATACCCTCTTCCAACAACACAAGAGAAGACTCTATACATGGACATCACCAGATGGTCAACACCGAAATCAGATCGATTATATTCTTTGCAGCCAAAGATGGAGAAGCTCTATACAATCAGCAAAAACAAGACCAGGAGCTGACTGTGGCTCGGACCATGAACTCCTTATTGCCAAATTCAGACTTAAATTGAAGAAAGTAGGGAAAACCACTAGACCATTCTGGTATGACCTAAATCAAATCGCTTATGATAATACAGTGGAAGTGAGAAATAGACTTAAGGGCCTATATCTGATAGATAGAGTCCCTGATGAACTATGGAATGAGGTTCGTGACATTGTACAGGAGACAGGGATCAAGACCATCCCCATGGAAAAGAAATGCAAAAGAGCAAAATGGCTATCTGGGGAGGCCTTGCAAATAGCTGCAAAAAGAAGAGAAGTGAAAAGCAAAGGAGAAAAGGAAAGATATAAACATCTGAATGCAGAGTTCCAAAGAACAGCAAGAAGAGATAAGAAAGCCTTCTTTAGCAATCAATGCAAAGAAATAGAGGAAAACAACAGAATGGGAAAGACTAAGGATCTATTCAAGAAAATCAGAGATACCAAAGGAACATTTCATGCAAAAATGGGCTCGATAAAGGACAGAAATGGTATGGACCTAACGGAAGCAGAAGATATTAAGAAGAGGTGGCAAGAATACACAGAAGAATTGTACAAAAAAGAGCTTCACGACCCAGATAATCATGATGGTGTGATCACTGACCTAGAGCCAGACATCCTGGAATGTGAAGGCAAGTGGGCCTTAGAAAGCATCACTAGGAACAAAGCTAGTGGAGGTGATGGAATTCCAGTGGAGCTATTCCAAATCCTGAAAGATGATGCTGTGAAAGTGCTGCACCCAATATGCCAGCAAATTTGGAAAACTCAGCAGTGGCCACAAGATTGGAAAAGGTCAGTTTTCATCCCAATCCCAAAGAAAGGCAATGCCAAAGAGTGCTCAAACTACGGCACAATTGCACTCATCTCACACGCTAGTAAAGTAATGCTCAAAATTCTCCAAGCCAGGCTTCAGCAATATGTGAACCGTGAACTTCCTGATGTTCAAGCTGGTTTTAGAAAAGGCAGAGGAACCAGAGATCAAATTGCCAATATCTGCTGGATCATGGAAAAAGCAAGAGAGTTCCAGCAAAAATCTATTCTGCTTTATTGACTATGCCAAAGCCTTTGACTGTGTGGATCACAATAAACTGTGGAAAATTTTGAGAGAGATGGGAATACCAGACCACCTGATCTGCCTCTTGAGAAATCTGTATGCAGATCAGGAAGCAACAGTTAGAACTGGTCATGGTACAACAGACTGGTTCCAGATAGGAAAAGGAGTACGTCAAGGCTGCATATTGTCACCATGTTTATTTAACTTATATGCAGAGTACATCATGAGAAATGCTGGACTGGAGGAAACACAAGCTGGAATCAAGATTGCCGGGAGAAATATCAATAACCTCAGATATGCAGATGATACCACCGTTATGGCAGAAAGTGAAGAGGAACTCAAAAGCCTCTTGATGAAAGTGAAAGTGGAGATTGAAAAGGTTGGCTTAAAGCTCAACATTCAGAAAACGAAGATCATGGCATCTGGTCCCATCACTACATGGGAAATAGATGGAGAAACAGTGGAAACAGTGTCAGACTTTATTTTTCTGGGCTCCAAAATCACTGCAGATGGTGACTGCAGCCATGAAATTAAAAGATGCTCACTCCTTGGAAGGAAAGTTATGACCAACCTAGATAGCATATTCAAAAGCAGAGACATCACTTTGCCAACAAAGTTTCACCTAGTCAAGGCTATGGTCTTTCCTGTGGTCATGTATGGATGTGAGAGCTGGACTGTGAAGAAGGCTGAGCGCCGAAGAATTGATGCTTTTGAACTGTGGTATTGGAGAATTCTCTTGAGAGTCTCTTGGACTGCAAGGAGATCCAACCGGTCCATTCTGAAGGAGATCAGCCCTGGGATTTCTTTGGAAGGAATGATGCTAAAGCTGAAACTCCCGTATTTTGGCCACCTCATGCGAAGAGTTGACTCATTGGAGAAGACTCTGATGCTGGGAGGGATTGAGGGCAGGAGGAGAAGGGGACGACAGAGGATGAGATGGCTGGATGGCATCATTGACTCGATGAATGTGGGTCTGAGTGATCTCCGAGAGCTGGTGATGGTCAGGGAGGCCTGGCGTGCTGCAGTTCATGGGGTCGCAAGGAGTGGGACAGGACTGAGTGACTGATCTGATCTGATCTGATCTGGGCAAAACCCCAGAGCTTCTGAGGTGAGTGAAGTCAAAACCTAAGTAGCTACAGAAACTCCTGCCTCTATTCTGTTTTTTAAAAATTTGATATATAGTTGCCTGATAACATTGTGTAAATTTAAGGTGTACAATGTATTGATTTCATACATTTGTATATTGCCGTGTGATTACCACTGCAGCATTGGCTGCACATTACATAGTTATAATTTCATTTTTGTGGTGAGAACATTAACATCTAATCTCAGCAGTTTTGAAGCATGTAACACAGTATTGTTGACTATGATCACAGTGCTGTATGTTAGATCTCCAGAACTTACGCATCGTCTAGTTGCAAGTTCGTTCCCTGTGACCAACATCTCCACTTCATTGCGATGCCTGGATTTTCAGGATAATATAACAGTTGAGTAGTATTCTACTTGTGTGCATTCCATGTGAATAATCTACTAAATTAGACGTGTCCTGTTAGAAATAAATTGATTAAATAGGTCAGATAACTGTTTTGTTTTTTTTTTTTTTTTTTTTTTTTTAGAAGCAATTTGGCTGGAAATAAATTGAATAATCACAAACCAGGGCATGTAACTTATGTATACATACAATGCAACTCATTTTGGCTTTCAAACTTCCACACCTGCATAGAGCAAATGGATAGAGCTATTCGTTTCTAGAATATTCAGTATAATTCAGTAATTTGAAAGCCAAACTCAAGTTATATAATATTGCCACTGTCTATTTCATAGCTTAATTATTTGAGGTAAACCCTCAGCCCTTAGTGGTTTACTTTCCCTCCCTTTGTCTGCCTTTCTCCCTCCTGTGATCCATGTTGCTAAGTAGTGGTGGCAGGAGGTGCCTATGCTTTATTCTGATGTTGTGGCAGTGGTGTTTGGTCAGTAATGACTACAGATTTTTTTCTCATGCCTCTCAATCTTTGGGCAGCAGCAGCTCCTCAAGGACAATGCCCGATGCATACTAAGAGTTTATTGAGAGTCCACTGGTTAAATCAAAAGCAAGATTTTTAAAATCGCACTGTTAAATCCAAAACTTGTTCACATGAATTTCTTACAGACTAGACAATTTCAAAATCATCGTATAGCATCTTTCTAGAACAGGGTCTTATAAACAATATTGTTTGTGGTGGATAGATTTTAATTATTCTCTATAAATGCCCATAAAGTATTGTGCAGGTATTGCTTCATTTGTTTGGAAGTTAGGGTGTAAATATTAGGGGTAGAGAGGTTTAAATCAACACAGTTTCTCCATGTACATTCACCAGATTTGTTTTATGTCTGCAATTTGTATATCTAAGCTTCACTAGGCTGTGAATATAAAAAGAGGTCACACTGGCTTTCTTTTCTTATTAAAATTTAATGCTTAATTTACAAGAGCTCAATCCTCTACTGACTCCAAGGGGAAGAATCCCCCAAAGAAAGAAAGGACAGCCCATTGTTTATGTGAACTACAAAGAAATATCATGCATATGTTCACAATTTATCTGCAGTGTTCTTCCTTTCATGTTCTCATGCCTCTTAGCCAGTGGCTATCATTTTAAGACATCGTCTCAAGAAACTCAGTACTGCCAGAATCAGTGTCTTTCTAGAGACGTCACCTATACCAAGAGTGTTTTATCTCAGAGTTCACAAGAAGTCTGAGTGGTGCTTGATTCTCTGCACAGCTGGGAAGAATTGCCCTTACCACGTCATGTTGTCACCTGGGTCCTGAAATGACACTGTTTAAGTCCAGAATTTCACAGATAAACTCAGGAATGTTGTCCCTTTAATTCCTTCAAACTCACTTATCACAGTGCTATGTAATCAAACAAGAATGGTTAACATTTTCATTTCTGATCTCCATCAATATTCATCTATTTGAGTAAAAACCATAAAGGATATACTTGCCATAGGCATTCACAGAATGAATGCCTACTGTCTCTAGATATATTAATGAGAAGTATGAGGGGCTTTATTTCCAGAATTCAAGTTGTATTCAACCTAAGTTGAATACAGTTAATTTTGGTTAAAATTCCTTTTTTTTCTTGAATGATTTAGATAACCATTTCAACTTCTCACTAAACTGTTCAGAAATAGAGTATGTTTTTTTAAATAATAATAAATGTATCATAAACATGTAATAAATAACAGCACACCAATATGTAAGCCAAAGAAGAAAAGAATCTGTTTTTAACTTAGTGGTAAAGATGGAGAAGCTCTATACAATCAGCAAAAACAAGACCAGGAGCTGACTGTGTCTCGGACCATGAACTCCTTATTGCCAAATTCAGACTGAAATTGAAGAAAGTAGGGAAAACCACTAGATCATTCAGGTAAGACATAAATCAAATCCCTTATGACTATACAGTGGAAGTGAGAAATAGATTTAAGGGCCTAGATCTGATAGATAGAGTGCCTGATGAACTATGGAATGAGGTTCGTGACATTGTACAGGAGACAGGGATCAAGACCATCTCCATGGAAAAGAAATGCAAAAAAGCAAAATGGCTGTCTGGGGAGGCCTTGCAAATAGCTGCGAAAAGAAGAGAAGTGAAAAGCAAAGGAGAAAAGGAAAGATATAAATATCTGAATGCAGAGTTTCAAAGAATAGCAAGAAGAGATAAGAAAGCCTTCTTCAGGGATCAATGCAAAGAAATAGAGGAAAGCAACAGAATGGGAAAGACTAAGGATCTATTCAAGAAAATCAGAGATACCAAAGGAACATTTCATGCCAAGATGGGCACGATAAAGGACAGAAATGGTATGGACCTAACGGAAGCAGAAGATATTAAGAAGAGGTGGCAAGAATACACAGAAGAACTGTACAAAAAAGAGCTTCACGACCCAGATAATCATGATGGTGTGATCACTGACCTAGAGCCAGACATCCTGGAATGTGAAGTCAAGTGGGCCTTAGAAAGCATCACTAGGAACAAAGCTAGTGGAGGTGATGGAATTCCAGTGGAGCTATTCCAAATCCTGAAAGATGATGCTGTGAAAGTGCTGCACTCAATATGCCAGCAAAGTTGGAAAACTCAGCAGTGGCCACAAGATTGGAAAAGGTCAGTTTTCATCCCAATCCCAAAGAAAGGCAATGCCAAAGAGTGCTCAAACTACGGCACAATTGCACTCATCTCACACGCTAGTAAAGTAATGCTCAAAATTCTCCAAGCCAGGCTTCAGCAATATGTGAACCGTGAACTTCCTGATGTTCAAGCTGGTTTTAGAAAAGGCAGAGGAACCAGAGATCAAATTGCCAACATCCGCTGGATCATGGAAAAAGCAAGAGAGTTCCAGAAATACATCTATTTCTGCTTTATTGACTATGCCAAAGCCTTTGACTGTGTGGATCACAATAAACTATGGAAAATTCTGAAAGAGATGGGAATACCAGACCACCTGATCTGCCTCTTAAGAAATCTGTATGCAGGTCAGGAAGCAACAGTTAGAAGTGGTAATGGAACACCAGGCTGGTTCCAAATAGGAAAAGGAGTACGTCAAGGCTGCATATTGTCACCATGTTTATTTAACTTATATGCAGAGTACATCATGAGAAATGCTGGACTGGAAGAAACACAAGTTGGAATCAAGATTGCTGGGAGAAATATCAATAACCTCAGATATGCAGATGACACGACTCTAATGGCAGAAAGTGAAGAGGGGCTAAAAAGCCTCTTGATGAAAGTGAAAGTGGAGAGTGAAAAGGTTGGCTTAAAACTCAACATTCAGAAAACGAAGATCATGGCATCTGGTCCCATCACTACATGGGAAATAGATGGGGAAACAGTGGAAACAGTGTCAGACTTTATTTTTCTGGGCTCCAAAATCACTGCAGATGGTGACTGCAGCCATGAAATTAAAAGACGCTTACTCCTTGGAAGAAAAGTTATGACCAACCTAGATAGCATATTCAAAAGCAGAGACATCACTTTGCCAACAAAGGTTCACCTAGTCAAGGCTATGGTCTTTCCTGTGGTCATGTATGGATGTGAGAGCTGGACTGAGAATAAGGCTGAGCACCGAAGAATTGATGCTTTTGAACTGTGGTGTTGGGGAAGACTCTTGAGAGTCCCTTGGACTGCAAGGAGATCCAACTGGTCCATTCTGAAGGAGATCAGCCCTGGGATTTCTTTGGAAGGAATGACGCTAAAGCTGAAACTCCCGTATTTTGGCCACCTCATGCGAAGAGTTGACTCATTGGAGAAGACTCTGATGCTGGGAGGGATTAGGGGCAGGAGGAGAAGGGGACGCCAGAGGATGAGATGGTTGGATGGCATCACTGACTCGATGGATGTGGGTCTGAGTGACCTCCGAGAGCTGGTGATGGTCAGGGAGGCCTGGCGTGCTGCAGTTCATGGGGTTGCAAAGAGTCGGACATGACTGAGCGACTGATCTGATCTGATCTGATATTTTTTAACGGAAAAGGCAATGGCACCCTACTCCAGTACTCTTGCCTGGAAAATCCCATGGGCGGAGGCGCCTGGTAGGCTGCAGTCCATGGGGTCGCGAAGAGTTGGACATGACTGAGCGACTTCACTTTCTCTTTTCATTTTCATGCATTGGAGAAGGAAATAGCAACCCACTCCAGTGTTCTTACCTGGAGAATCCCAGGGATGGGGAAGCCTGGTGGGCTGCCGTCTATGGGGTCACACAGAGTCAGGCATGACTGAAGTGACTTAGCATAGCATAGCATAGCATACTTTTTAAAGGAAGTCGAACATAAAAGAGAACAATAATCCAGTTCCATTTACTAACTGCCAAGTAGAAAATAAACAGAATATTAAAGACATGGGGGAGGTACTGAATAATTAACAATATTCATAATTCTTCTTTCTCAATTATTTTAAAGTTATAATTATTTTTCATTCATAAAACACTATCGAAAATATCACAATATAATATGTAATCAGCTTCTTCATTTGAGGAATATATATTTACTGAAATACTGAGGGAAGCAAAAAAGAAACACTTTCCCTCATTAACAATTAGAACTTCTGTACAATAACATTAGTGTCATTATTATCTGGTTCCTATTTTGTGTGCTTAGCTTGCCTTAACCATGTCCTTTTCCACTGGTATTTTGTAAATTTATTTCTAGAGCATGAATTTTTAAACTTGGTGGCACATTGGAATCACGTGGGAAAGCTATAAAGAAATAACTGCTGTCATGGTCTCATACCTAGAGTTTCTCATTGGATTGTGATGTGATGTGATGAATTGTATGTGATGTGGCCTGGGAGATTTCAGTGAATAACCAAGTTTGAGAACCTGTTTTCTACAGTAAGAGGATTTCTTGAATCATGCCATATTGAGCCTTGTTCACTATATTACTGTTTAGTCACTCAGCCATGTCCAACTGTTTGTGAAACCGTGGACTGTAGCCTACTAGGCTACACTGTTTGTGAAATTCTCCAGGCAAGATCACTGAGTGGGTTGCCATTTCCTCTTCCAGGGGATCTTCCATACCTATAGATGGATGCAGCACTTTATAAGGTTTAAGTGTACATGTTCTGAATTTTGACTGTCAAAGTTGGAGCTTCAGTCTACCAATCATATGTATGTCACTTTATACAAATTACTTAGCTTTACTAAGCTTCAGTTTCCTTATCCTTAAAACAAGGAGGGCAAGCTTACCTATCTCAGGATTCTAATGAAGATCAAATTAAGTAGGTTGGAAAGTAATCTGAATCTGACACATAGAGTAACTTATTATGAATTAACAGCTCATAATTTTGATTATTAATAAGTTAATCCATGTAATCATTTATCAAAGCACCTGGCACACTATATGTTGATATTATTTTTAAGCTGCAGAGGTCATGACTGCTTTCTATGGCCATAATACCAAGTAGAAGTGCTCCGCAGGAGCCAATTTTTAGAGAGCTTGATTAAGAGAGAAATCTACTGCTGCATTCAAAATGCAGACTTCAGTTCAGTTCCATCGCTCAGTCATGTCTGACTCTTTGCGACCCCATGGACTGCAGCACGCCAGCCCTCCCTGTCCATCACCAACTCCCGAAGTTTACTCAAACTCATGTCCATTGAATCAGTGGTGCCATCTAACCATCTCATTCTCTGTCATCCCCTTCTACTCCTGCCTTCAATCTTTCCCACCAACAGGGTCTTTTCAAATGAATCAGCTCTTTCCATCAGGTGGCCAACATATTGGAGTTTCAGCTTCAACATCTGTTCTTTCAATGAACACTCAGGACTGATCTCCTTTAGGATGGACTGGTGGATCTCCTTGCAGTCTAAGGGACTCTCAAGAGTCTTCTCCAACACCACAGTTCAAAAGCATCAATTCTTTGTGCTCAGCTTTCTTCATAGTCCAACTCCCATATCCATACATGACTAGTGGAAAAACCATAGCCTTGACTAGATGGACCTTTGTTGGCAAAGTAATGTCTCTGCTTTTTAACATGCTCTCTAGGTTGGTCATAACTTTTCTTCCAAGGAGTATGCATCTTTTAATTTCATGGCTGCACTCACCATCTGCAGTGATTTTGGAGCCCCAAATAATAGTCTGTCACTCTTTCCATTGTTTCCTTATCTATTTCCCATGAAATGATGGGACCAGATGCCGTGATCTTAGTTTTCTGAATGTTGAGGGGTTTTTTTTAATATAAATTTATTTATTTTAATTGGAGGCTAATTACTTTACAATGTTGTATTGATTTTGCTATACATTGACATGAATCTGCCACAGGTGTACAAGTGTTCCCCATCCTGAACCCCTCTCCCACATCCCCACCCCATACCATCCCCCTTGGTCATACCAGTGCACTAGCCCCGAGTATCCTGTATCATGCATCGAACCTGAAATTTTTCACTCTCTTTCACTTTCATCAAGAGGCTCTTTAGTTCTTTGCTTTTTGCCATAAGCATGGTGTCATCTGCATATCTGAATTTCTCCTGGCAATCTTGATTCCAGCTTGTGCTTTAACTAGTCCAGCATTTCTCACGATGTACTCTACATATAAGTTAAATAAACAGGCTGACAATATACAGCCTTCACATACTCCTTTCCTGGTTTGGAAACAGTCTCTTGTTTCATGTCCAGTTCTACTTGTTGTTTCTTGACCTGCATATAGATTCCTCAAGAGGCAGGTCAGGTGGTCTGGTATTCCCATCTCTATAGAATTTCCCACAGTTTGTTGTGATCCACAGAGTCAAAGGCTTTGGCATAGTCAATAAAGCAGAAATTGATGTTTTGCTGGAATTATCTTGCTTTTTCAATGATCCAGCGGATGTTGGCAATTTGATCTCTGGTTCCTCTGCCTTTTCTAAAACCAGCTTGTACATCTGGAAGTTCACGGTTCATGTATTGTTGAAGCCTGGCCTGGAGAATTTTGAGCATTACTTAACTAGCTTGTGAAATGAGTCCAATTGTGTGGTAGTTTGAAAATTCTTTGGCATTGCCTTTCTTTGGGATTGGAATGAAAACTGACCTTTTCCAGTCCTGTGGCCACTGCTGAATTTTCCAAATTTGCTGACATATTGAGTACAGCACTTTCAAAGCACCATCTTCTAGAATTTGAAATAGGTCAACTGGAGTTCCATCACCTCCTCTAGCTTTGTTTGTAGTGGTGCTTCCTAAGGCCCACTGGACTTTACATTGCAGGATGTCTGGCTCTAGGTCAGTGATCACACCATCGTGATTATCTGAGTCTTGAAGATCTTTTTTGTACAGTTCTTCTGTATATTTTTGCCACCTCTTCTTAATATCGTCTGCTTCTGTTAGGTCCATACCTTTTCTGTCCTTTATTGAGCCCATCTTTGCATGAAATATCACTTGGTATCTCTAATTTTCTTGAAGAGATCTCTAGTTTACCATTTTAATGTTTTCCTCTATTTTTTTTGCATTGATCACTGAGGAAGGCTTTCTTATTTCTCCTTGCTATTCTTTGGAACTCTGCATTCAAATGGGTATATCTTTCCTTTTCTCCTTTGCTTTTCGTATCTCTTCTTTTCACAGTTATTTGTAAGGCCTCCTCCGACAGCCATTTTGCTTTTTTGCATTTCTTTTTCTTGGGATGGTCTTTCTCCCTGTCTCCTGTACAATATCATGAACCTCCATGCATAGTTTATCAGGCACTCTATCAGATCTAGTCCCTTAAATCTATTTCTCACTTCCACTGTATAATCATAAGGGATTTGATTTGGGTCATACCTGAATGGTCTAGTGGTTTTCCCTACTTTCTTCAGTTTAAGTCTGAATTTGGCAACAAGGAGTTCATGATGTGAGCCAAAGTCAGCTCCCGGTCTTTTTTTTTGCTGACTGTATAGAGCTTCTCCATCTTTGGCTGCAAAGAATATAATCAATCTGATTTTTATGTTAACCATCTGATGATGGCCATATGTAGAGTCTTCTCTTGTGTTGTGAAGAGGGTGTTTGTTATTACCAGTGAGTTCTCTTGGCAAAACTCTATTAGCCTTTGCCCTACTTCATTCTGTACTCCAAAGCCAAATTTGCCTGTTACTCCAGGTGTTTCTTGATTTTGTTTTCATTCCAGTTCTCATAATGAAAAAGATATCTTTTTTGGGTGTTAGTTATAAAAGGTCTTATAGGTCTTCATGGAACCGTTCAACTTTAGCTTCTTAAGCATTACTGGTTGGGGCATAGACTTGAATTGCCATGTATTGAATGGTTTACCTAGGAAACAAACAGAGATCATTCTACATTATAGCATTTCATCTTTTAAAAGATGAACTTGGATACCAGTTCAAGTTACCTGTTTCACTTCCAAACTCTATCTTTGGTAATCAAGCTAGGAGTTATGTAATTCTGAGATATTATATTATTGTATAGTTAGAAGTGTTAAACTTCTCTTTTAGAAAAGCAAATTACTTCTTGTCTACAATGGGAGACCCAGGTTCAATCCCTCGGTCGGGAGGATCTCCTGGAAAAGGAAATGGCAATCCACTACAGTATTCTTGCCTGGAAAATCCCATGGACGGAGGAGCCTCGTAGGCTAACATCCATGGTGTTGCAAAGAGTTGGACACGACTGAGCAGCTTCACTTTCACTTTCTACAATGTTAAAAGAATAAGATTTTTTCATATGTACTTGAAAAATGATGCACAAAACAAGTGGTAGCTAAGAGAAAGGAAGAGAAATAATATAAACAATGAAATGAAGAAGACTATAAAATTCTCATTTGGAAAATAAGAGGCTCCAACCAATGTGATGTTGGATCCAATTTGTATGTTTGCTTTTATATATTTTTTTTATTTTAAGATAAATTTAGAATTATAGAAAAGTTGCAAAAATAGTACAAAGCACCCCCCCATACTAGTGCTAAACTTAGTTTCCTTTAATGTTAAGATCTTATATAACCATAGTACAGTTCTCAAAATCTGTCTTAAGATTACAACATTGCTATTAACTTATTTACAGAATTAATTTGTATTTCATCAGTTTTTCATTAATGTCCCTTTTCTATTCCAGGATGTATTGCAGGATATCATATTTTATTTAGTTGTTTATGTTTCCTTACTCTCCTCCAACCTGTGACAGTTTCTAAGTCCTTTTTTCTTTCTTTTTTTTTTTTTTTTTTGTTTATTTTTTATTGAAGTATAGTCGATTTACAATGCTGTGTTAGTTTATGCTGTAAAGCAAAGTGATTCAGTTATACATATGTATACATTCTTTTGGTATTCTTTTCCATTGTGGTTTTGTCATAGGATATTGAATATACTTCCCTATACTATACAGTAGGACCTTGTTGTTTAAACATTCTATATGTTAATAGTTTGCATCTTATAACCTCAAAGTCGTAATCCATCCCTCCTCCTCTCCTCTCCCTGAGCAACCACAAGTCTGTTCTGTTTCTGATTTTTAGATTGGTTTATTTGTGTCATATTTTATATTTCACATATGTGATATCATGTGGTATTTATTTCTCTTTCTGACTTCACTTAGTATGATAATCTCCAAGTCCATCCATGTTGTTGCAAATAGCATTACTTTATTCTTATTGGTGAGTAGTACTCCATTGTATACATGTAACTTCTTTATCCATTCATAAATCGATAGAGGGTTAGGTTGTTTCCATGTCTCAGTAATTGTGAATAGTGCTGCTATGAATATAGGGGTGCATGTATCTTTTTGAATTATATTTTTGTCCAGTTGTATGCTGAGGAATGGAATTGCAAGATCATATGGCAACCCTATTTTTAGATTTTTTTAGAAACCCCCATATTGCTGTCTGTAGCGGCTGCATCAATTTACATTCCCACCAACAGTGTAGGAGAGTTGTCTTTTCTCTACACCCTCTCCAGTACTTGTTATATGTAGACATTTTAATGACAGCCATTCTGACCACCGTGAAGTGGTACCTTATCATAGTTTTTACTTGCATTTCTCCAATAATTAGAGATGTTGAGCATCTTTTCAAGTGACTTTTGGCCATGTGAATGTTTGGAAAAATGTCTATTTAGGTATTCTGCCCATTTTTAACTGGGTTATTTGAGTTTTTTGTTGTTTTTCTTGAGTTGTCTAAGATGTTTGTGTATTTTGGAAATTAAGCCCTTGTCTGTCACATCATTCACAAATATTTTCTCCCAGTCCATAAGTTGTCTTTTTATTTGTGTACGGTTTCTTCTGATGTACAGAAACTTGTACATTTGATTAGATCCCATTTGTTTATTTTTGCTTTTTGTTCCTATTGTCTTGGAAGAATGACCTAAAAAAAACTGATATGATTCATGTCAGAGAATGTTTTGCATATGTTTTCCCCTAGGAGATTTATGATGTCATGTCTTACATATAAGTCTTTAAGCTATTCTGAGTTTATTTTAGTGTATGATGTGAGAATGTGTTCTTTCACTGATTTACAAGCAGTTGTCATGATTTTGCCAACATCACTAATTGAAGAGACTTTATTTTTTTTCATTGTATATTCTTGATTCCTTTTTGAAGATTAGTTGACCATAGATGTGTATTTCTGGGCTTTCTATTCTGTTCCAATGATTCATATCTCTGTTTCTGTGCAACCACGATGCTGTTTTGATTATTGTAGCTCTGTAGTATTGTCTGAAGTCTGTGAGGATTATGCTTCCTGCTTCGTTCTTTTTCTTCAGGATTGCTTTGGTAGTTCTGGGTATTTTATGGTTATATATATATATATATATATATATATATATATATATATTAGGATTATTCTAGTTTTGTGACAAATGTCATGGGTAATTTGATAGGGATTACATTACGTCTATAGATTGCTTTGGGTAGCATGGGAATTTAATATTGGATCTTCTAATCCAAGAAAATGAAATATCTTTCCATTTTTCTGAATCATCTTCAGTTTCCTTTATTAATGTTTTATACTTTTCAGCATACAAGACTTTTACCACCTTAATCAGGTTTATTCCTAAGTGTTTCATTATTATTTTTTTTTTTTGGATGTGATTTTATTTTTTTTTATTCTTATTCAAATTCAAAATGGGTTGTATTTTTTATTTTATTTTATTTATTTACTTTACTTTAAAATATTGTATTGGTTTTGCCATACATCAACATGCATCTACCACGGGTGTACATGTGTTCCCCATCCTGAACCCCCCTCCCACCTCCCTCCCCATACCATCCCTCTGGGTCATCCCAGTGAACCAGCCCCAAGCTTCCTGTATCCTGCATTGAACCTGGACTGGTGATTCGTTTCTTATATGATATTACACATGTTTTAATGCCATTCTCCAAAATCGTCCCCCCTTCCTCTCCCACAGAGTCCAAAAGACTGTTCTATACATCTGTGTCTCTTTTGCTGTCTCACATACAGGGTTGTCATTACCATCTTTCTAAATTACATATGTATGCGTTAGTATATTGTATTGGTGTTTTTCTTTCTGGCTTACTTCACTCTGTATAATAGGCTCCAGTTCCATCCACCTCATTAGAACTGATTCAAATGTATTCTTTTTAATGGCTGAGTAATACTCCATTGTGTATATGTAAACCACAACTTTATTATACATTCATCTGCTGATGGACATCTAGGTTGCTAACCAGAATTGAAAGAGACAAATGTACCCCATTGTTCATGGATGTGATTTTAAAGTGATTTTCTTACATTTCCTTTATGATATTTCATTGTTAGTGTAAGGAAATGCAACCAACTTCTGTATGTTAATCCTGTATCCTGCTACTTTGCTGAATTCACTTATCAGTTCCAGTAGTTTTTGTTTGAACTCTTTAGGGTTTTCTGTATGCAGTATTGTGTCATCTGAATATTATGACAATTTTACTTCTTCCCTTCTAATTTGAATACCTTTTATTTCCTTTTCTTGTCTGATTGCTGTGGCTATTACTTCCAATACTATGTGGAACAGAAGTGGTAAGAATGGGCATTCTTGTCTTGTTCCATATTTTAAGTGGGAAGTCCTTCAGTTTTTTACCATTGAGTATTATATTGGTTGTGGGCTTGTCATAAATAGCTTTTATTATGTTAAAATGTTTCCTCTATATCCACTTTGAGACCTTTTATCATAAATGGATATTGAATTACTACAAATGCTTTTTCTGCATCTGTTCAGATTTTCATGTGATTTATCTTTTCTTTGTTGATCTGGTGTTTCACATTGATTTGTGTGTGTGGAACCACCCTTGTGACCCTGGGATGAATCCAAATTGGTCATAGTGTATAATCTTTTTAATGTGTGTTGGATTTGGTTTCTTAATATTTTTGCTGAGAAATTTTGCATGTATATTTATCAGAGATACTGGCCTTTAATTTTATTTTTTGGTAGTGTCTTTGGTTTTGGTATTGGGGTGATTTTGGCTCCATAGAATGTCTTTAGGATTATTCCTTTCTCTTCAGTGTTTTGGAAGAGTTTGAGAAGGATCAGTATAAGTTCTTTATATATTTGGTTGAATTTGGCTATGAAGCCATCTGGTCTTGGACTTCCATTTTCAAGGACTTTTAAAACTACAGATTGTATTTCACTTGTAGTAATTGGTGTGTTTACATATCTCTTCTTGATTCAATTTTGTTGAATTGTGTGTTTCTAGAAACCTGTCCATCTCTTCCAGGTCGTCCAGGTTGTTGGCATTTTTTCATATTATTTCCATACGACCTTTTGTATTTTGTGGTATCAGTTTTTTTTTTTTTTTCCCTCTCCTTTTTCAATTTTTATCTTGTTTATTTGGATCCTCTTTTCTTGTTGGTGTACCTGACCAGAAGCTGGTCAATTTTGTTTACCCTTTCATAGAATCAGCTCTTGGTTTTTATTGACTTTTTCTTTCATTTTTTTAATCTTTATTTAATCTCTGACTTTTATTTCAATCCTTCCTCTGACTTTAGGTTTTGTTTGCTCTTTTTTTTCTAATTATTTTAGGTGGTAGGTTAGGTTGCTTGTGATTTTTCTTGTTTTTTTTTTTTTTACGGAATGTCTGTGTCACTATGAACTTCCCTCTAATAAATACTTTTGCTGAATCACATAGATGTTGTATGGTTTTGTTTTCATTGTCATTTGTCTCAATATATTTTTAACTTCTTTGACTTCATTGTTGACTCATTAATTTTTAGTAGCATGTTGTTTAGTCTCCATGTAATCATTTTCCCCTTTTTTTTTTTTTTTTCTATGTTTGATTTTTGGTTTCATGCCACTGTGGCCAGAAAGGGTGCTTGAAATAACTTTTGTCCTCTTAAATTTATTGAGGCTTGTATTGTGCCCTAATATGAGATGAGTCCTAGAGAATCATCTATATGTACTTGAAAAGAATATGTATTATGGGTTCTTTTTTAATTTAATGCCCGGAAAAAATCAATTAAGTCTGTTCTAATGTATAATTTAGGATTTCTGTTGCTTTTATTGATTTTCTGTCTGGGAGATCTGTCCATTGATGTATTGTATTACCATCAATTTCTCCCTTTATGTCTGTTATTTGTTTTATTGTATTACCATCAATTTCTCCCTTTATGTCTGTTATTTGTTTTATGTGTTTGGTGCTTCTATGTTGGGTGCATATATGTTGACAAGCATAATATTTTCTTCTCATATTGATCCTTTTATCTTCATGTCCTTCTTTATCCTTCTTTATGGCCTTTGTTTTAACATCTATCTGATGTGAGTATTGTTATCCCCATTTTCTTGTCATTTCCATTTGCATGAAATAGCTTATTCCATCCTCTCACTTTCAAAAATGTATTTATTTATTTATTCATCTTTGGCTGTCCTGGGTTATGCAGGCTTTTACGTAGTTGCAGAGGCTATTTTCTAGTTGTGGTGCATGGGCTTCTCATTTTGATGGCTTCTCTTATTGCAGAACATTGGCTCTAGGCACACAGGCTTCAGTAGTTGTGGCACATGAGCTCAGTAGTTGTGGCTCCTAGGCTCTAAAGCACAAGCTCAATAGTTGTGGTGCATGGACTTAGTTTCTCCATGGCATGTCGAATTTTCTTTATCTTCTTTTTGAACTTGGTATCTATTGGGCTGAAGACGTGTGTTTTTTGTTTGTTTGTTTTACCACTGCCATGGGAGTTCCCTTGATGTTTTTAACTGGAAGTGGTTTCTCTGCTTCCTAATTATACTTATATTTCTCTTATTCTGTGAGTTTAGGAGAAACAGTTATCTACTGTGATCTTGGAGGGCTGTTTTTATATGAGAGTGTCCCTGTTTAGCCTGCATAACTTTAATATTTTTGATGTGACAGCTGTTTTTACTATGGATGCCTGCTGCCTGTTTTCCTCAGTGGTCCTGGCTCTTCATCCTTTGAGAGTTGGTATGACTGATGTTGTGGTGACAAGAGCCTGCACTGGATGTTGAGCAAGGCCTCCTCTTTGCTCTGTGGTTGTCACAGCCCTATTGGGGACAGGACAACTATCCCCAGTTGTTGGAATAGAAGTTCTCTTCTTTGTCCTTTTGACCTCAACAATTTTGAAAAGTAATTATCCGTTATTTTGTAGAACATCCTTCAATTTGGATGTATCTGATATTTTCTTGCTATTGGACTGTGGTTATGAGTTTTTAGAAAAAATCAGCAGAGGTGAAGCACCCTTCTCAGTGTGACAAATCAGAGGATACAGGAGATATCTTGTCTTATTTCTGTCCATGTTAACCTTGATTGTTTAACGGATTTCTCCACTCTAACATTATAATCATTCCCTTTGTAATTAAAAATTATCTCAGGGGTGGTACTTTGGGACTACCTCTAATATCCTGTTTCATCTCAAACTTTTGCTCACTAACTTTAGCATTCATTGGTGAAATTTGTTTGCAATAATGATAAGTTAGTGTTACAATGCAATTTTCTAATTCCTTCCACACTTATTAATTGGAATTCTTCACTAAGAAAGAGATATTCCTTCTCCTGTGTTTATTTATTTATTCAGCTATTTATCTAAGTATGGACTCTTCATAGATGTATATTCTATTTTAAAGGTTTCAAATTATTTCTGCCTTATCCTTTTGGAACTCTCATGTTGATGTCTCTACCCTTTCAATTATCCTCCTTTTGCTTTGGGCACTTCCTTAATTTTTGGCACTGCAAAATGTTCAGAAACATGTTGTATTTTTTCACTTCTACAGTCAACCACTTTTCTAAGCAACTCTGGTTCCTTCCATTAGAGAATATATTTAGAAACCCATATCTGTATATAATATATGCTCACAGTTACTAGGGTATCACTATTTCTAGGCCTTCTCAGTGAGCAGAGCTTGGAAATATGTGTCTTATTGTGTATGTATATATTTAATATATATATATATGCATGTGTGTGTGTGTGTGTGTGTGTGTATATATATATAATTCCATGCTTACACACACACTTATATTTCTCTCTATGTCTGTTTTAAGCTATCCATATACCATATGTTCAGAGAAGGCAGTGGCACCCCACTCCAGTACTCTTGCCTGGAAAATCCCATGGGCAGAGGAGCCTGGTAGGCTGCAGTCCATGGGGTCGCGAAGAGTCGGACACGACTGAGCAACTTCACTTTCACTTTTCACTTTCACGCATTGGAGAAGGAAATGGCAGCCCACTCCAGTGTTCTTGCCTGGAGAATCCCAGGGACGGGGGAGCCTGGTGGGCTGCCATCTATGGGGTTGCACAGAGTTGGACACGACTGAAGCGACTTAGCAGCAGCAGCAGCAGCATACCATATGTCTATCTGTTAACTATGTATATGTTAACTAAAACACAAGCTTGTAATGATGTGTCTAGTTTCAATCCAATAGTGTGCTCTTTGTTGTAGAATTTGCCATTTCCTTGTTTGTAGCTTCTTTTTCTGACAGAACTTGCTTCTGATTTTTCTACAGTATATTTGATTATTGATTCAACTCTGGTAATGGTATACAGTAGTTTCAAAAATGCTATCCCATACCTCTGTGTTATTGTTAACCAGTATACCCCAGTTTCTTCCAGTCCAGCATTTCTCATGATGTACTCTGCATATAAGTTAAATAAACATGGTGACAATATGCAGCCTTGACGTACTCCTTTTCCTATTTGGAACCAGTCTGTTGTTCCATGACCAGTTCTAACTGTTGCTTCCTGACCTGCATACAGATTTCTTAAGAGGCAGATCAGGTGGTCTGGTATTCCCATCTCTTTCAGAATTTTCCATAGTTTATTGTGATCCACACAGTCAAAGGCTTTGGCATAGTCAATAAAGCAGAAATAGATGTTTTTCTGGAACTCTCTTGCTTTTTCCATGATCCAGCGGATGTTGGCAATTTGATCTCTGGTTCCTCTGCCTTTTCTAAAACCAGCTTGAACATCAGGAAGTTCACGGTTCACATATTGCTGAAGCCTGGCTTGGAGAATTTTGAGCATTACTTTACTAGCATGTGAGATGAGTGCAATCGTTCGGTAGTTTGAGCACTCCTTGGCATTGCCTTTCTGACTCATTGGAGAAGACTCTGATGCTGGGAGGGATTGAGGGCAGGAGGAGAAGGGGACGACAGAGGATGAGATGGCTGGATGGCATCACTGACTCGATGGATGCGAGTCTGAATGACCTCCGGGAGCTGGTGATGGACAGGGAGGCCTGGCGTGCTGCGGTTCATGGGGTCACAAAGAGTCGGACATGACTGAGCGACTGATCTGATCTGATACCCCAGTTATTAACTGGAGTTATTTTTCTCTTTACTTACATAATATTTAATTAGAATAGTATTCCAAAGTCCCTTTAACTCCAAAATATTTATCCAAATATTCTGCTGATGCTTGAACCTTTTTAGCAGGTTGAAGCATTTCTCTTTCCTTACTCAAGATGAGATTTATCTAATATTCTGTGTCTTCATTGCATCCAATTGTATATTATGAGGTAATGTGATACCTTGAGGAAGGTCATCATATTGAATAGTTTTGACCATTAAACATTTCTTAAATTGAAGCCAAAACTTCTCTCTCCAGCATCTACACATTTGATTACATATTTATAAATTCCACATATAATGTCCCAGAATTTGGACTTATAAAAGAGTCAACTAGTTATTATTTGTCCATCTCTGGTGGTTCAGACAGTACAGAATCTGCCTGTAATGCAGGAGACCCAGATTCAATCCCTGGGTTGGGAAGATCCCCTGGAGAAGGAAATGGCTACCCATGCCAGTATTCTTGCCTGAGGAATTCCATGCACAGAGGACACTGGTGGGCTACAGTCTATGCAGTCACAAAGAGTTGGACATGACTGAACAATTAACACAGTTTTTATTAAATTCCTTATGTATATATACTGGGACCATTACACATGTTTATTGGTACATATCAGGAACCTAGCAGGAATAAAAACAGAATGCATGCTCTGTGACATCCCTTTTGTAGAATAATTCTATATGGTTTACCTGTCTTATAAAAAAGTTCTCTTGGATTCCACTCCACCACCATCCCGGCAAGAATAGACAATAATAAAGTGAAAGACATGTACTTTGTGTGCATAACTGAAGGCTATAACCCATAATCTGTTCAGCTAAAAAAGAAAGAAAACCAATCTTTAAAAAAAAATTATTGTATGAATCAGAGATAAAAGAACATTTATCATTATTAGTACCACCGTCTCCATTGTAGATTTTCTCAGCTGCATGAGAACTAGTTCATATTTATAGATTTTGCTTTCTGCATGATGGCATGGGGCCAAGACAGAAGGCAAATGAGGAAGAAAACATGCCAAAAGCCAGAAATGCCTCTGATTCTGGCCTAGCAGTGATAGGGTGATATGTAGACTTAGGAAGGCTGCCAAAATCCTTAGGCCTTGGTATTCACTGATCCCCTCCTGAAACCTTGGTATTTTACTGATCCCCAGTATGCAGTTGGTATGGCTTGAATTAGGATGAGTGTTGTCTTCCTTAGTGTTCATTCTTTCTTTCTTTTTTTTTTTTTTTTCTGATTAGATTCTCTCACCATCTTGTTGTTTAACTCATAGTGCATGCTCAAAAGGCATTTCTTGAATGAATGAATGAATGGTTGGCTGGCTGGCTTGTTTGTTGAATATTAGCTGTTAAGGGCCAAGGGAAACAGAACCACAACCTGCAACTCAACAGTGAATGACAGCCACACCCCTGATTTCCAAGTTGCTTTCAGGGTCAAACTTAGTAGTGATCGGGGAAGAGATTTCTGAAGAATCTTTTATTCACATTCTGGGCAAAGGCCTCATGAGCTCAAAGAGGATAATGAAGCTGAAACTCTTGATGAGCTTCCTCAGGATTCTGTCTTCGGTAATTGATCATTCTTTCAACCGATTGATTTTTCCTTTAAAGAAAAATTACTTTCTTTCTCTTTTCTAGTTACTATGAATGAACAGCAGCATTAATCACTGTGAACAATTCTTACTCCAATTTAATTTAGCTGTCATCCATAAAATATCCCAATCTTAGGAATAAAGTAGGATTATTGTTTGAAATCATTTTCTTTTTTTTTTCTGTCCCTTGATTTGATCAAAACCAACATAAACTAAATGATTTCAGAATTTCAGATGGGAAAGCTATATTCTTCTCATAGGGATATAAACTTGCTACTTAACAATAAGTAATCCTTTGACAGTAAATGATACATCGGAATTAAAAGAGAAAAGGAAAACAAATATCTGCACATGCATATCTCTTTATTAGCAGCATCTATATGCCTTGAAGTTGAATGTAAACTATCTTAGAGCAGTCTATTTTAAGTTGATAATGTAATTTCAATTGCATATAAAAATTCTACACTTTTTCTTACCCTTCAGCACACATTTTGTGTCACAATGTCCATATTTTCGTATTGTGTATCAACATATTGTTGCAGCTGTATTTATTTTAATAATTTTCTCATTTCACATTTATACTAAAGTTCAAGTGATTTGCCACCTCCATCATAGTATTTGAGTTTTCTTCATTTGACTTCTGACCTTTACCAGTGCTGGTTTCCCAGATGGGACTGTCTCCAGGATCTCAGTCCAGTGGAGCTAGAGCTGAGTTACATGGCTATTGTCAAGTCTGTGTCCAGCCAGCCTGTCACCAGCGGCACAATCATGTATGGTTCTTGTCCCATCCCCAGGTGGATGTGACAGTTCCAGGACCACACTGGAGCAGAGCAGGAGGCAGTTCATGGGGCCTTTTCCAGGTCTGCTATTAAGTCCACAGACTGTGGCCCTGTTAGCAGGTACACAGACACGTTTGGCTACACCTAAGTCTCTGAGAGAGTCCCTGGATGGTTCCTAAGTGGGTCCCTAGATGGACAGAACTGCCTCTAGGACCATCGTAGAGTTGGGCTGATTCAGGCACAGGACTGCTTTTCTGATTCATACTCAGGAATGAAATCAGCAGGCCTGTCATGGCGGGCTTGGACAATTTAATTGTGTCTCCTGTTAGTTTCCTGGGTGGTTAGAAAACCTTGGTGGTTAGCTTTTCCAGTTCCATTTGTTGAAAAGACTGCCTTTCCCCCATTTAAATAGTATTGGTACCCTTGTTGAAAATTATTTTTTAATGAATATTGAATCTTTTTTTAGCAGATAAAAATTGTTGGTCCTTATATGAATTGATACAGCCACTATGGAAGACTGTATGGAGATTCTTTTTAAAACTAGGAATTAAACTGCCGTATGACCCAGCAATCCCATTACTAGGCATATGCCCTGAAAAAATCATAATTGAAAAAGACACATGTACCCCAATGTTCATTTTAGCACTATTTACAATAGCTAGGACATGGAAACAACCTAGATGTCCATTGACAGATGAATGGTAAAGAAGATATGGTGTATATATATATATATACAATGGAATATTACTCAGCCATAAAAATGAATACATTTGAGTCAGTTCTAATGAGGTAGATGAAACTAGAGCCTGTTATACAGAGTGAAGTAAGTCATAAAGAGAAAAACAAATATCATATATTAACATATATATATGGAATCTAGAAAAATGGGACTGATGAACCTATTTGCAGGGCAGCAATGGAGATGCAGACATAGAGAACAGACTTAGGGAAACAGTGCAGGAAGGAGAGGGTGGGACGAATGAAGAGAGTAGCATGGAAACATAAACACTACCATATGTAAAATAAGTAGCCAGTGGGAATTTGCTGTATGACTCAGAGAACTCAAATCTGGTACTCTGTGACAACATAGACGAGTGGGATGGGGTGGAAGGGAGGTTCAAGAGAGAGGGGACATATGTATACCTATGGCTGATTCATGTTGATGTATGGCAGAAACCAACACAATATTGTAAAGCAATCATCCTTCAATTAAAAATAAATTAAAAAGAAAAAAATTTGGTCCTTATCAGATATCAAATATGAATGTTTAATCTACCATCCCATAGATCTAATATATGTTATGCCTTCAGCTGAAAAATTCATTTTAATAAATATTCAGTATTTTGAAGACAGTAAAATGAAAGTGAAGTGAAGTGAAAGTCACTCAGTCATGTCTGACTCTTTGCTACCCCATTCTCCAGGCCAGAATTCTCCAGGCCAGAATACTGGAGTGGGTAGCCTGCCCTTCTCCAAGGGATCTTCCCAACTTGGGGACTGAACCCAGGTCTCCTGCATTGCAGGTGGATTCTTTACCAGCTGAGCCAAAAGGGAAGCCCAAGAATACTGGAGTGGGTAGTCTATCCCTTCTCCAGTGGATCTTCCTGACCCAGGAATCAAATTGGGGTCTCCTGCAATGCAAGCAGATTCTTAACCAATTGAGCTATGAGGGGATGTCACAGCATATATCAGACTGGTCCATATACAGGCAACTTTTCCCAATGTTAAAAATAATTCAAACTTTTGCAGCCTGGTTAGATCAGGAAGAAACAAAGTAGAATTATATATATATATATATATATATATATATATATATATATATATATATATATATATGTATATATATGTATATATATATAGTGCTTGATCTTAGTCAACAAACACAAACGAATATTGTTAATGAACACTTTTAATTGATTTTTCATTAAGAACCAAAGATCATCTTCCCAAATTGACAAATGCTTTATATCATCAGCTATTTGTATCTGCAGTCCCATATTGGCGGCATACATATTGTACTATGAAACACATTGTCAGTACCACTGACAACAGTGATGAAACAAGAGAAAACAAATCACATTAACCTTTCCATTGAGCCATTATGAATGGTCTGTTAAAGAGAAAAAAACTAAAAAACAAAAACAGGTAGTTTTTGAACATTTACTTAAGAACAAAAGAACAAGTCTCAGGGGAAAGTATGTCTCTGTCTGAAGCCTCACCATGGGAAAATCTAATTCATGTTTGTTTAAATTTCTGTAAGAAAAGACCTTGAAAATGAGACAGTCTTTGTTTTAATATTCTCATTTAATCCATACATGAATGAACTGTGAAAAGAACTGCACCTATGTGATTTTTAGAAGTCCTTTCTAATTCTTTCTCCTTTTAAAGGGAATTTGTTCTCTATAGTGGGAATATTCATGTGAATAATAAATGAGAGCATGAAAAGTCACACTTTGGGTAGCATAGAAAACCCCAAAGGATTTTATTTCCAAAATTGTTATCTAGGCATATTTATTATAGTGTAATTGTTTATTTAAAAATACATAATTTAAACCTTGGAAACTTTACCATCTCCAAAAACAATATATTTAGCAGCTTTAACAAGCATGGATTTTTGAATAGAATTCTAAATTGAAGAGGAAGAAAATAAGTTGGAGGGCATCTTCTCCAGAACTGTAGTGAGTGATCCAAAGAAACAAAAGCAAGTTAGGCCAGTTTTCTAAACCATGTTGAAACTATTTAGAAATGGATAAAGTTTCCAAATTTTTGAGATGAAAGAAATCCAATTCTCTTTTTTCTTTTTTTGAAAACAAAAAGCTAACAAATTAAGGCTAAAGATAGGAAGAGCTTTAATGACTGTTGAGAGCACCTCAGTGCTTTTTAGGAGAATAACTTCTAAATGCTTGAAAACAATTTTCTAGTTATACAAAATTTTTTATTGATAAATGTGTGAAATGTGGAATAAACATCAGCTGGCCCTGAGTTCAGTTTTTAAATTAAGTCCTAGTTAAAGTAGATTCTACTATCCATCTGAATATGAGAGCAAGAAATTTCATCCATATTCAAGCTTACAACAAAATTTTCCTGATTTTGGGGCCATGTTCCTTAAATATTTCCATGTTTGGTAGATATTTAAGAGTCTCTACATAAATTTTGCCAGTTTAGCTTAGGTTAGTTTTATTGACTTTGTAGTTTTACATGCTTAGTTTGAAGAAGAAAGAAGAAAAGGAAAAAGGGAGAGGAAAGGAGAAGGAATAATACTAGCAGTGACAAGAAACCAGGTGTTTCCATAAATGCCCTTTTCTTAACTTGGGTTTGAGTTTAAACAGAAAATACACTGCTCATGTAAGTATTTTTAAAACATTTTTTGAGGCAAACAGAAATATCCACAGTTGTAACTTTAGAAAAAACATCTGGAAATAGAGGTAAGGTTAGGTAGCAAAAGAAAAACACAAGTACCTTAAAAGGGAAAGTAAGAGAACATTTTCTCTCTTTTTTGTTCTTTGATGAAGAAAGTATTGGTATTCTTTCAGAACATAATATTTTTGAGCTGTAGGCCCAATCTTCAAACTTTCTAAGGTAATAATTTGACCCAGTTGGTTGTTTTGACTTTTTCCATTTCAATTTCCTGGGTAGTCATAAAGTACTTTGTGTCCAGCACAGAATGGGCTAGTCCGTTATTCTAAAACCCAAGAAGGATGTGAAATCTAATCTAGGACTTGATGTGCATTCGACCTTCTTGTAAGACTTAGTTCTTTCTGGTTCCTCTACACAAAATATATATTTTTGGATAATGCATACTAAGCAAGTATACTATTTAGCTCTTGGTTAAATGGGGGGGGGGGATCCACTCTTACAAAACTCACCAGGTGACAAATAATAATCTCAAATAATCAACCAGTATCCATTATCAATTCAATTCAGCAAAATTATGGAGAACTTCTGGTTTGCCAAGCATAGTGTGCAGGGAGCTAAGGATAGAATGATGAGCAAAACATAAATTAAGGCTGATACAGGTTAATGTACTTTGCTGAGGTTATAATCAATGGGTCATAGTCAAGACTCAAGTTAATGTCTTCTGACAATAAAGAAATATTTTTGTCCATTCTATCCACATGTAAATATCATACGTCTATGCTTTCTTCCTTTAAGAGAGTTCATCGTTGGGACTTTTTAATAGCAATGGCCGCATAGGCATGATATATGCATAAAATATGTGGATATCAAATAAGTATGTATTTTTATCAATATACTACTCAAGGAATTCATGGTTTTTCTCAAATATCTTTAAAATGATTCATTTTCTGTATATTGCACAATGTAGTGGTTGAAGGCATGGGTCTTCTAAACAAAAGGCCACATCTTGAAATCTGTCTTTGCTGCTTAGTAGCTGTCCAACCTTGAGCAATTTATTTAACATCTCTGTGGCTTGATTTCAGGAAGATCTCTTGAATTAAAGGAATGGTTACCCACTCCAGTATTCTTATCTGGAGAATTCCATGGACAGCGGAGCCCAGTGGACTACAGTCCATGGTGTCATAAAGAGTCAGACACAACTGAGTAACTAACACACTCTTCCTCCATTTTACAAATAATATAGAGTACTTACCTCACCTGGTTGCCATGAAAATTAAATGAGTTACTATTACCAAAATTTTTGGAAGAGCATCAAGTATGAAGAAAATATAATATTTGTTTGTTAAGTAAGTATATTAAAGCAATGTTTTAAAAGCCTTTGAGGGCCTCTTATTATAGAAAACTCAGAAGCATCTAACTGTGCTCCACTTCCCTTCCTACCTCTGTATATAATGAAAGAGCTCTCATGAGTTAAATATCTTAGAGCAGTTTGGATTCTTCAGGCTCTAGTGAAGAAAGTTGATTAAATGAAATCAGTTGACTAAACTTTCCTCATAGCTTAGTTGGTAAGTCATCTGCCTGCAATGAAGGAGACCCAGGTTCAATTCCTGTGTTGGGAAAATCCCCTGGAGAAGGAAATGGCAACCCACTCCAGTATCCCTGCCTGGAGAATCCCATGGACAGAGGAGCCTGATAGGCTACAATTCATGGGATCACAAGAGCCAGACACAACATAGTGACTAAACGACCACCACCACCATTAAACTTTCCACATGATGAGATGATAAGGAAAACAGTCTGTGTGTAATACAGAAAAAATGTGTTTGTGTACAGAGCACACTAATTTTTGTTGCATTGCCAAGATAGTCATAGATCCAGTACATCAGTGTGGATAAAGGAGAATATATTTTCTTGGCTTTGATTTCAGTTTTGTAGGCTCAATGAAGAGAGGTGCCATCATGAATACTCATTATATATGAGAATAAAAATGTGACAAGAACCAAATGTTATGAATGGTTTCATAGGTGAAAGCAATATTAAATCATGTCTTTCCAAAAGACTATGTAGGCTAGGAATTGAATAAGTGTGACAATGTAAGGTAAAAAGGTTGGTCTAGTATCTGATATTTTCCTCTGTACTTCATCATAATTCACAGAATTTACTGCAGTCCATGTTAGCTCTTTGTAACAAAGTGGAATCAAGTCCAAATTCAAAATGTACTGTCAATCCATCATTAACCTGTTACTTCACATTAAATTAATCTTATTCATTCAGTATACATCTCCTCAAATGTAGAAATTTGCATGCCAGATTTAAATAGCAATGTTGATATATATATATATATATAGTGAAATGCAATAAAAATAAATGAATGTTGATAATTGATACCTGACTGAATAGCAAGGAGAGATAAGAAAGCCTTACTCAGTTATCAGTGCAAAGAAATAGAGAACAACAGAATGGGAAAGATGAGAGATCACGTCAAGAAAAATTAGAGATACCAAGGGAACATTTCATGCAAAGATGGGTTCAATAAAGAACAGAAATGGTATGGACCTAACAGAAGCAGAAGATATTAAGAAGAGATGGCAAGAACTGTACAAAAAAGATTTTCACGACCCAGATAATCACGATGGTGTGATCACTTACCCAGAGCCAGACATCCTGGAATGTGAAGTCAAATGGGCCTTAGAAAGCATCACTATGAACAGAGCTAGTAGAGGTGATGGAATTCCAGTTGAGCTATTTCAAATCCTAAAAGATTGCCGTGAAAGTGCTGCACTCAGTATGCCAGCAAATTTGAAAAACTCAGCATTGACCACAGGACTGGAAAAGTTCCGTTTTCCTTCCAATCCCAAAGAAAGACAATGCCAAATAATGCTCAAACTACCGCACAATTGCACTCATCTCATACGCTAGTAAAATAATGCTCAAAATTCTACAAGCCAGGCTTCTGCAATATGTGAACCGTGAACTTCCTGATGTTCAAGCTGGTTTTATAAAAGGCAGAGGAACCAGAGATCAAATTGTGAACATCTTCTGGTTCATTGAAAAAGCAAGAGAAGTCCAGAAAAACATCAATTTCTGCTTTATTGACTATTCCAAAGCCTTTGACTGTGTGGATCACAATAAACTGAAAAATTCAAGAGATGGGAATACCAGACCACCTGACCTGCTTCTTGAGAAATCTGTATGCAGATCAGGTCAGGAGGCAACACTTAGAACTGAACATGGAACAACAGACTGGTTCCAAATAGGAAAAGGATTACATCAAGGCTGTATATTGTCACCCTGCTTATTTAACTTATATACAGAGTATATCATGAGAAACGCTGGACTGGATTATGCACAAGTTGGAATCAAGACTGCCTGGAGAAATATCAATAACCTCAGATATGCAGATGACACCAACCTTATGGCAAAAAGTGAAGAAGAACGAAAGAGCCTCTTGATTAAAGTGAAAGAGGAGAGTGAAAAAGTTGGCTTAAGGCTCAACATTCAGAAAAGATCATGGCGTCCAGTCCCATCACTTCATGGCAAATAGATGGGGAAACAGTGGAAGACTTTATTTTGAGGGGATTCAAAATCACTGCAGATGGTGTCTGCAGCCATGAAATTAAAAGATGCTTACTCCTTGGAAGGACAGTTATGATCAACCTAGACAGCATATTAAGAAGCAGAGACATTACTTTGCCAATAAAGGTCCGTCTAGTCAAGGCTATGGTTTTTCCTGTAGTCATATATGGATGTGAGAGTTGGAGAAAGCTGCATGCCAAATAATTGATGTTTTTGAACTGTGATGTTGGAGAAGACTCTTCAGAGTCACTTGGGCTGCGAGGAGATCCAACCAATCCATTCTAAAGGACATCAGCCCTGAATATTCATTGGAAGGAGTGATGCTGATGCGGAAACTCCAATACTTTGGCCACCTGATGCAAACAGCTGACTCATTTGAAAAGACCCTGATGGTGGGAAAGATTGAGGGCAGGAGGAGAAGGGGATGACAGAGGATGAGATGGTTGGATGGCATCAGTGACTCAATGGACATGAGTTTGACCAAACTCTGAATGTTGGTGATAGACAGGGAGGGCTGGCGTGCTGCAGTCCATGGGGTCACAAAGAGTCAAACAGAACTCAGCAACTGAACTGAACTGTGTGATCTTTTGAAAATTACTTAACATCTCTAAAACTTTATTTTTTTCTCTTACAAAATAGGAATAATAATTGCTAACCATTTTTCCCTCATAATTTTTAAGTTCCCATGCTTCTTATTTTCACCTCAAGAACTGTGCTATACTTTGCCTTAGTAGAAGGATGTGACAGGATAGAAATCACTTCATAAAAGGAAAGGAAATCATTTCATATTTTATAAAGGAATAATTCCTGTATTTGGTTGCCAATTAGAGACTTTAGGTAAAGACAGAGAAATGTTGAAAGGACAAACAAATTTTAATGTATTTCTATTGTATTTATTATCTATTGATGCATAACAAGTTATTCTCCAAATTTAACATTTAAAACAACAAATTTTATTTCACAGCATCTGTGAGTCTGTAATCTGCTGGAACCTTTGTTTCAGGATTTCTCATGAGGCTGTCATAATGATGTCAGTTGTGGTCTAAGACCTCTCAGAGCTCAAGGAAGGGAAAAGGTGGTAAGACATCAAGGGTATCTTGGATTCACAGAAAGAATGGTTCTCTGTTCTATCTCAGTAGATGGAACATAATCAGGCCAGCTGTGATCACAGAGTCCCAGCATGGAATGATAACCAGGGTTCCCATATCCTTCAGTGTGGTGCAGAAGTAGTGACAGAGTCACTTAAGCAGTCAGTGAGGAAAAAAATGAGGGTTACATCAGTGGTTTCTTGCAAGAGTCAGATTGTCTGAATAGACTGATGGCACATGGAAACAGATTGCCCAGTACTCCCACGCTACATGACTTCCCTGGTGGCTCAGCCAGTAAAGTGTCTTCCTACAATGCGAGAAACCCAAGTTTGATCCCTGGGTCAGGAAGGTACCCTGGAGAACGAAATGACAACCTACTCTAGTATTCTTGCCTGGGAAATCCCATAGATGGAGGAGCCTAGTAGGCTACAGTCCATGGGGTCACAAAGAGTCAGACACAACTGAGCGACTTCATTTTCACTTTTCCACATGCCTACCCATTTGCATTTGACATTTTGGACTCCTTGGTGCATTATAAGCTCTGAACAACTCAGGCACAAGGCTGCAAAAATAGGCAGGAGAAATTCCTTCCATGAGAGTGAGTCCATTTCTACTTCCCTAGTAGTTGTGGACCACTAAGTCATGGAAAGTCATGGACCACTAAGTGGTCAAGTCCTGGAAAGACAAAGAAATTTCTATTTGTTTCACATTTGGGTTTGCAGATTATCTTTATATCTCATGTATGATAAAGGGCCTTGTTCATATCTTGAAGAATTGTAGGGGCTTATTAAATGGTAGCTCTTACTATTTTGATTATTTCCCAAGCTAACTGATAATTGAGAACACCTCATTGAAATTAATTATTGCTATTTAGGGAATATAAGCTCTACTACAACCAAGGGTCTGCATTATGTTGTGGGCATGAGGGAGTGATTGATCAATGTGGTTTCAGAATTATCTGTCTAGTAAGTACTAGTGCTTCTATAATGAGACTGAAGTATGGTCTATCAGTTTGTTGTTATTGTTGTTCAGTTGCTAAGTCCTGTCCGATTCTGTGTAACTCCATGAACTGCAGCACACCAGGCTCCTCTGTCTTTCACTATCTCCAGGAATTTGCTGAAACTCATGTCCATTGTCCATTGAGTTGGTGGTGCTGGCTAACCATCTCATCCTCTGTCTTCTCCTTCTCCTCTTGCCCTCAATCTTTCCAAGCATCAGGGTCTTTTCTGGTCCTGCCCACCAGAGCAAGACCCAGTTTTCCCCATAGCCAGTCCCTCCCATCAGGAAGCTTATACAAGCCTCTTCTCATCCATCACAGGGAAGACAGAAAAAAACAAGAACTATAATTCCACAGCCTCCAGAACAAAAACCGCAATCACAGAAACCTAGCCAAAATGATCTCATGGCTCACAGCCTTATGTAACTCAATGAAGCTATGAGTCATGCCATGTAGGGCCACCTAAGATGGATGGGTCATGGTGGAAAGTTTTGACAACCGTGGCCCACTGAAGAAGGAAATGGCAAACCACATCAGTATTCTTGCCTTGAGAAACCTATGAATAATATGAAAAGGCCCACCAATCGTCATCTTCAAATACCTATTTTTAGAATGACACAAAATCTGTGGGTATTTCATTCTCCCCACTCATGAAGTGGTTATCTTAACCCACTGATCAATCCTTTTAATAAAGTATTTAGAATTTTTAGTTATTTTTCCATTAATCTCAGAATAAAGTATACTAAAAGAGGACTGAGTTGTAATTTTAAACAATTATATAGGAGATGCCTAATCATCTGCATCCGAAAATAAGTTACTGAGTGATTGCTAAGTCGCTTCAGTCGTGTCCGACTCTGTGCGACCCCATAGACGGCAGCCAATCAGGCTCCCCCGTCCCTGGGATTCTCCAGGCAAGAACATTGGGGGTGGGTTGCCATTTCCTTCTCCAATGCATGAAAGTGAAAAGTGAAAGTGAATTCGCTCAGTAGTGCCCAACTCTTAGCAACCCCGTAGATTGCAGCCTAGCAGGCTCCTGCGCCCATGGGATTTTCCAGGCAAGAGTATTGGACTGGGGTGCCATTGCCTTCTCCGATTGAGTGATTAATGTGTCCCAATACTCTTCCAATTGCTTTGTATATATTATCTCATTTAATCCTCATCCTATTCCTATGAGGTATATTATAAGCTCCATTCTAAAGATGGGGGAAAACAGAATTTGGACTCATGCACTCTGGTTTCATATGGTTAACTGTTTTCTGAAGAATAAACTTATCACATGTTCAAAGTTGGCAAAGTGCCACAATTGAGCTTCAGAAATGAAGTGCATGTGATTCAGAGTTCTGCTACAGACTAGCTGAACAAGTTGCTTAGTATTTGTCAGCTTCATTTTCTCATCTGTATACTAGTACCTAGCTGTCAAGTTCTTAGTTAGAATTTTAAAAAGCAATACAGAGCCTGAGTCATATTATTAATTTTCTTAGAAGATCAAATTTGCTATTTTTGAGTATTATGTCCAGACTTCTTAGATGATCAATTATGATAATTTCAGTGAAAACACTTTGAAAATTGTAAGTCACAAGATTAAATGAAAGAAGCTCCCTCTATTAATTAACATTATTAAAATAAATAACAATTTTAATGTACCAGGCACTGAGTCAAAAACTTTTATATGTTAGCTAAAAACAATAACAGCAGCAGCAACAACAAAACTTTAAAGACATTTTTAAAAACTGTAAAACTGGCAAGCAAGTATTATTCCACACACGAGAAAACAGTCCCAGAAGAGCGAAGTAGCATGTTCATGGTTACAGCCCAGAAGTGCTGAAGTTTAGAGTTTTCCTCAAACCTAATTAACTCTAAAACTGCATGCTTTATAAAACACTATTGAAAACATGTGGCTTCAAGCACTTTAGAAACAGTCACTGTGAACAAAAGAGTTATTGTAAGCAGACATAGTTACTTTATCTGATGAAATGATATTTAAGAGTAGCAATGTTTATTATATTGGTTGATACATTTTAGGCAGGACCTGATGTATTTGGGGAAGGGGAAGAGAGTTTCAGGAAAACTCTAAAAGCAATCAGATCAGATCAGATTATTCGCTCAGTCGTGTCCGACTCTTTGCGACCCCATGAATCACAGCACGCCAGGCCTCCCTGTCCATCACCAACTCCCGGAGTTCACTCAGACTCACGTCCATTGAGTCAGTGATGCCAACCAGCCATCTCATCCTCTGTCGTCCCCTTCTCCTCTTGTGCTCAATCCCTCCCAGCATCAGAGTCTTCTCCAATGAGTCAACTCTTCGCATGAGGTGGCCAAAGTACTGAAGTTTCAGCTTTAGCATCATTCCATCGAAAGAAATCCCAGGGCTGATCTCCTTTAGAATGGACTGGTTGGATCTCCTTGCAGTCCAAGGGACTTTCAAGAGTCTTCTCCAAAACATGGTTCAAAAGCATCAATTCTTCAGCGCTCAGCCTTCTTCACAGTCCAAATCTCACATCCATACATGACCACTAGAAAAACCATAACCTTGACCAGACGAACCTTTGTTGGCAAAGTAATGTCTCTGCTTTTGAATATGCTATCTAGGTTGGTCAAAACTTTCTTTCCAAGGAGTAAGCATCTTTTAATTTCATGGCTGCAGTCACCATCTGTGGTGATTTTGGAGCCCAGAAAAATAAAGTCTGACACTATTTCCACTGTTTCCCCATCTATTTCCCATGAAGCGATGGTTCCGGATACCATGATCTTTGTTTTCTAAATGTTGAGCTTTAAGCCAACTTTTTCACTCTCCACTTTCACTTTCATCAAGAGGTTTTTAGTTCCTCTTCACTTTCTGCCATAAGGGTGGTGTCATCTGTATATCTGAGGTTATTGATATTTCTCCCGGCAGTCTTGATTCCAGCTGTGTTTCTTTCAGTCCAGTGTTTCTCATGATGTACTCTGCATATAAGTTAAATAAACAGGGTGACAATATACCGCCTTTATGTAATCCTTTTCCTATTTGGAACCAGTCTGTTGTTCCATGACCAGTTCTAACTGTTGCTTCCTGACCTGCATACAAATTTCTCAAGAGGCAGATCAGGTGGTCTGGTATTCCCATCTCTTTCAGAATTTTCCACAGTTTATTGTGATCCACACAGTCAAAGGCTTTGGCATAGTCATAAAGCAGAAATAGATGTTTTTCTGAAACTCTCTTGCTTTTTCCATGATCCAGCAGATGTTGGCAATTTGATATCTGGTTCCTCTGCCTTTTCTAAATCCAGCTTGAACATCATGAAGTTCACGGTTCACATATTGCCGAAGCCTGGCTTAGAGAATTTTGAGCATTACTTTACTAGTGTGTGAGATGAGTGCAATTGTGCGGTAGTTTGAGCATTCTTTGGCATTGCCTTTCTTGGGATTAGAATGAAAATGGACCTTTTCCAGTCCTGTGGCCACTGCTAAGTTTTCCAAATTTGCTGGCATATTGAGTGCAGCACTTTCACAGCATTCTCTTTCAGGATTTGGAATAGCCCAACTGGAATTTCATCACCTCCACTAGCTTTGTTCATAGTGATGCTTTCTAAGGCCCACTGGACTTCACATTCCAGGATGTCTGGCTCTAGGTCAGTGCCTAAAAGCAATAATTTTGTATCTTAAAAGATATTATAGAATGCTCAGTTTATTCTTCTATTCTTACGTTAATACATGCGTTCCTCCTTCCTTTCCTCGCTCCCTACCTCCCTTCATCTGTATATCAGGCTAGTCTTTACCCTGATAGTTTTGTTACACAACATCGGAACAAAATAAATCTGAGTTCCCAATCCAGCCTCAAACCTTCCCATTTGTGTGGTCTGTAAAAGTAACATAATTTCAAAATAGAAAACATAATAGTATCCATCGTATATAGTTGTTAGTATTAAATATGACAATGTATCCCAAACAGCACAGGTCTGGTATACGGTAAGCACTCAGTAATGTTTGGTTATCAACATCATCTTTTTCATCTTACCACAAACTTTGAGCAATTTATGAAACACTATTTTAAAAGTTCACTGTGTGAACTTAATTCATTCTCTAGACATAAAAGATCTATTTCTCTGGACATAATTGGTTCTTTGGAAACAGAAGCACTATTTCCCTAGAAGCAATATTATAAACATTTCTTGGATTCCTGGGTTACCCTGTTCAATTCTGTTAATAACATCATGTAATTTTCTAAATGTTATTTATCAAATTTCAGTAAGAGAAAGTTCAGAGATTTTCAGAGCCCTACGAGGAAGGCAATGGCACCCCACCCCAGTACTTTTGCCTGGAAAATCCCATGGACGGAGGATCCTGGTAGGCTCCAGTCCATGGGGTCGCTAAGAGTTGGACACGACTGAGCGACTTCACTTTCACTTTTCACTTTCATGCATTGGAGAAGGAAATGGCAAGCCACTCCAGTGTTCTTGCCTGGAGAATCCCAGGGATGGGGGAGCCTAGTGAGCTTCCGTCTATGGGGTCGCACAGAGTCGGACACGACTGAAGCGACTTAGCAGCAGCAGCAGCAGCTGAAAGGCTAGGAAATATAGTGATGGAAATAGATGTCAAAAGGAAGGACTGTAGCTACGTCAAAATGAGCTAGCTATGAAGGGGAATGAGATCACTAAAAGGTAAACATTCTAGTTGTGAATAAATGGATTGATTTAATATTAAGATGTTAATTGATGAGGCAGAGACAAAGAGAGGCCAAAATTTAGGTTGGGTAGAAAGTGTAAGTTCAGTGCAGATACAGGACACTGGGTCCCAGGAGTAGGGCTAGAAAGAAAAATATACAAGATGTTGAGTTGGGAGAGGCACCAAGGAGAGGGCAAGACAACCAGCCCTTCTCTGAGGTGAAACACAAGTGAGGTCCTGCATCTACTTGAACTTTTTAACCTACTTTTGTGTTTCAAGGTTTGAGAGCTAAGACATGATTAGATGAAGGAGGGTTGTATATTTCTTGCTAAAACATGTGAACAATATGCTGAAGTTCATGAAGAGTCATTAAAGAGATGTAATTCAGGGAGTCAAAGCTTTCTACTAAAATACTTGCCTCAACTTCTGCAGGCTATTTTCTTTATGGACTTAATGTTATATCTAGGTACATCCAGGTACCTAGACAAAATACCATAACCCTGAATTTTTGCTTGGGATTATTTAGTATTTTTCAATTCTAATGAAGCAGTCATAAAGAAAGATAAACATACAGTATATTAACATAAAAATCTTTTGGATGATTTATGTTCATTATAAAACTGAATATTATTAAGAACACAACTACATTATTTTCAACAAGCTGGGATATAACAATCATTTGCTCCTGTTGCCATTTTCAGAGGTCACTAGATACGAAGGGCCCTGGCAGCAGTACTAGAGGGCTAAATACTTCAATATATAATGTAAAAGCTTTTTATAGAGAAGTATCAGTTTAGTTAGAGTGTCCACTCAGCACTAAGGTATGTGAATGTTTTCCCTATATTAAATCAAATTTGTTGACATGTTGCTCCACAGAGTCCTTAAAGCCTGACATTTCCCCAGATTTATTGTACACTCTGTGCAGAGGATTCTGAATCCCACAGAGCACTATTTGCCATGGTACTCCGTCTCCTAAAGTACATGCTGAGTAACTTCCTCTGCCTGAAAGAAGCTGGCACTCTGGAAATTAGACTACTTCCTTTGGCCAATTATAGAGCAATGGAAAGATGTTTAGACAGTCTAAAATGCATCGATCAGTTGTGTCAACATTTTCTTTTCCTGGCTCTCAGGAGAATCTAAATGTTAGAGGCAAGGGAGAAGTAGTTCTGTAGTGCACAGTGCTGTCCATCTCCTGATAGGTATGCCTTTCCTCTCAGAAAATCGGAGGTAAAATTTTCTGAATATTTGAATTTTTCAAAGTTAATTTTTTTCCTATAAAGTTAAGCTATATTTCAGTTGGTTGGTATCCTAAACATTCCTGCCTTCTGAAAAAAAAAGAAAATCTGTGTTCAAATTTTTCTGATGCCTTGGAGTCATTATCAGTGGCATTAAATACTGCCTGTGCCAGTTTTCTATTGCTATTGCAGCAAATGACTACAGACTTGGAGGTTTCATCAATACAAACTTACTAGCTTTCAGTTATGTAGATCAGAAGTCCCACAGCAGTTTCACTGGGTTAAATCATGACACCTGCAGGGCCACCTTCCTTTCCAGAGCAATTAGGGGATGTTCTATTTCCTTCCCCCCTCCAGCTTTAGAAGTTTCTCACACTCCTTAGCTCATGCCTCTCTTCCTACATCCTCAAGTCCAGCAACACAGACTCTTCAAATGTCCCTCTTTGCTGATCTCTGCTTCCATCACTTCTCTTTCTCAGAATGACTCTTCTTGCTTCCCTCTTATAAGGAGAGGACCCTCATGGATAATGCAAGACCATCTCCATATCTCAAGATTCTTCACTGTATCTATTCTCAATAGCTAGTTTGAACTTTTCTTTCTATAACAAGTTGTGGTGGGCCCAGGTTTCTCCCAACTAGTTTTCTCCTAAGTTACTACGAAGAGTAAGAAGATGATTAAAGTTGATAGATATAAGAAGAGAAAAAAAGAAAAGCGATTGAAGACAGACTGTGAGTAAAGTTTGGTCTTTGGTTACTGAAGCTCAGGATATCCATGCTGTCCATTTAAAGGATGTTATTGCCTGCCTCTGAGTTTTCTATATGTTCAGGAGAGCTTAGTCTGCTATTTTAAGTTCAGTCAGCTATTCAAAATCTCTCCCAATATTGTAAAGCACTAAGATGAGGTAAGAGTAGAGTGGCAACTTTATTTTTAATTAAAGTATAGCTTATTTACAGTGTTGTATTAATTTATGCTATAAAGCAAAGTGATGCAGTTATACATATGTATACATTCTTTTTTTATATTCTTTTCCATTATGGTTTATCTCAGGGTATTGAATATATTTCCCTGTGCTATACAGTAGGACCTTCTTCTTCATCCATCCTGTATATAATACTTTACATCTGCTAATCCCAAACTCCCAGTCCTCCCCTCCTCCTTGGCAACCACCAGTCTCTTCTCTATGTCTGTGAGTGTTTCTGTTTTGTAAATAGGTTCATTTGTGTCATGTTTTAGATTCTACATATAAGTGATATTATATGTCTCTTTCTGACTTACTTCAGTTAGTATGATAATCTCTATGTCCATCCATGTTCCTGAAAATGGCATTATTTCATTCTTTTTATGGCTGAGTAATATTCCACTATACATGTATACATCACATCTTCTTTATCTGTTCATCTATGGATGGACATTTAGGTTGTTTCCATGTCATGTCTATTGTAAATGGTGCTGCTATGAACATAGGGGTGAATGTATCTTTTCAAATTACAGTTTTGTCTTGTCTGGATATATGCTTAGGAGTGGGATTACTAGATCACACAGCAACTCTGTTTTTTAGATTTTTCAGCTACTTCAGTTACTGTTTTCCCTAGTGGCTGCAACAATTTCTATTTCCACAAAGAGTGTAGGAGGTTTCACTTCATAAATTCTTCTTGAAGACTTTCTTACCCTGTCTCTCAAAATTAATCATGCCCTCCTTTGTGCTCTTTTTGAATTATTTTCCTGTTAAAGCCGTTCTCTACCAGGTGTAGTTCTTCATATATGTGTCTTGCCTTGATAATCTGTGAGTTCCTCAATGATGAGGTGGCATACTCCTCAGTTTTGCATTCCAGCACATATCACAGTCCATGGTACAGAGTAAATTGGTGAGGAGATGAACACATAGTTAGCTGAATGTGTAGCCAATATAGAGGTCAAGAGGCTGTGCTGATTAGTGGAAAGGACACTTGCTGGTTCTGGGCTCTGGTTACCACATCTTCACTTCTTATTTGTTAAAATATATGAGAATTATCTGATGAATGGCTGAATAAATGAAGGTAAAGTTGTGATTGTATATTATCACTTTAGTGCAGATTTTCCTTGTCCTCCAAAAAGGGAATCTCAGGAATATTAACAGCCACTTTTAGTATACTCTGTATTAAACCACTTAACGCTTATTTAAACTGGGCTTATCTTATTTACAATTCTAAATCATTCTAGAAAATAGTCATTTGTATCCACTTTTGACAGGAAACCAATGCTGAAAGTCTTTTGCCTAAGATCACACTAATATTAAATGTCAGAACTAGAAATATTAACCCAGATCTAAGTGTTCTGTTAACTTCTATGGTGTACAACTCCTCGTGTTTACTGTTTATGTTGCCAATGTGGTGTGCAGAACCTTTCCCCATTTATGAGCTGGAAGGGATAGAGTAATGTGATGTTTCATCACACAGGCTCTGGTGTCTGTAAACAGATAGTTTAAAATATCTGACTTCTCCAGTTAGAATCTGAAATCCTTGCAAAACTTAATAAACTTTCCTGAACCTCAGATTCTTTATTCCTAAGAATGGAATAATAATATTTCCTACCTTGAAAGGTCATTGTGACAAATGAGTAAGATAAAATATATGATGATGAAATAAGGCTGCATTCTTCCTAGTGTTGCTGTGGAAAAGTATATTAGGTAATATATCTAGAAAATAGTAAAAATTAAAAATAGCAGTTGATATGAAATAATAATATATAATATTTAATGTTATATTTATTACATTTGCAATGTATGCATATGCAACATACATAATTTATAATATTTGTAAAAATAGTATAATATAATATATCATGTTTCACAGTGATAAATGTGGTCTTTCCCATTTGTTGAAATCTATTTACTTAACAGACTTACTTTCCCCAAAAGGGAAGCTTCCACTAAGTTTAATCATCAGAAATTCTGAAGCAGAATAATCTATAAGATCAGTATTTTATGGTTGAAAAGCAGCTTTGTTTTTGCCTTCAGAAGAAAATGAACATAAGACCCAAGTTCTTACTTAACTCAAGACCCTCAAACTATCTCAGTCTAGACAAATCACATACATGATAGGCAGACAAGACCCTCATAGACTAGTGTAAACCTGCAGAGGAGGTGAAACCAGTTAATGTAGCATACCTGCAGGATATTTTTTATCAAGAGCAGCTTGTATGAGAAATTAAAATGCTGGCTCCAGTATATCGAGTGGCTGATAAATGTTATAGAGAATAAGCTTCATTTTGTCTATGCTAAGATTTCTTTATACCATGATATGGTGGAGCATAATTTAATAGATTTAAGAATTTGAGCCAGTTAATTAATGTGCATAAACTTACAAAATTAGAAGATAGATCAGGACAAAGGGATAATAAGAGTATCAAAGAATACTTTTGCTATTGGTAGGTCCCATTTGTTTTTATTTTTATTTCCATTGTTCTGAGATGTATCCAAAAAGACATTGCTGTGATTTATGTCAAACAATGGTCCTACTATGTTGTCCTCTAAGAGTTTTATAGTGTTCAGCCTTACATTTAGGTGTTTAATCCATGTTTTCATTTATTTTTGTGTATAGTATTAGAGAATGTTCTAATGTCTATAGAACTGTCTAGTAGCTGTCTAGTCCCAGCACCACTTATTGAAGAGACTATGTTCTCTCCATTTTATATTCTTTCCTCCTTTGTTGTAGGTTAATTGACCATAGTACATGGGTTTATTTTTGGATTCTCTATTCCATTCCACTGATTTATGTGTCTCTTTTTGTGCTGGCACCATACTATTTTGATTACTGTAGCTTTGTCGTATAGTCTGAAGTCAGCATAATTCCTCCTCCAGTGTTTCTCAGAATTTCTTTGGCAATTCAGAATCTTTTGTGTTTACACTCTAATTGTAAAATTATTTTTACTCTATTTCTGTGAAAAATGCCATTTGATAGGGGCTGTATTGAATCTGTATATAGCCTTGGGTAGTATAGTCATTTTAACAATACGGGTTCTTCCAGTCCAAGAACACAGTATATCAACTTTCCATCTGTTTGTGCCCTTTTTGCTTTCAAAATTTTATCAGTTCTTATAATTTTCAAAGTACAGAAGACATCCTATCCATGAATGGTAAAGCAAACAGTATAAAATATCTTTGTATTTCTTATGCAATAAGGCAAATGGAATTCATTTATTTAAACTTCATAGGAAAAGGCATAGCTGAGTCTTAGAAACAAGTGGTGATAAATAGAAAATTTTTTGGTTCTATTATTTGTTATGTAAATACGTTTTACGCTCTCTTTCATTGAACAAATGATCATTGAACAAAATTATAACATTTCATGCTAAGAGTAATGACCATGGTCCCTTTGGCTGAATATTTTCTACACAATCTGAAGTTCTTTAGCCTTAATGTTCCCGCATTGGATGTGTTCAGGAAACTAAGCCTTACTGTTAGAGAGGAATTACTGTGTTTGGAAAGTACAGTGTTGTTTAATGGGGAGAATAGTATTCAATAGGTGAAATTTATTTGTAAAATTTATGAGTAGGGCATATGAATCCCATGTGATTAATGTAAGAGAAGATAATGAGATGGTTTTGACTTCTTGTCCAGGGTTTTCTGTCATAAAATAATCCAGAATTATATGATGAATCAGTAATCGTGTATGAATTATTTATAGAGAATAAAATTTCTTATATATGGACAAAGCTGTGAATCATACATTGGGTTTCTAATTTTTTATTCTTTTGGCACAATTTTGTGATTAAAAAGCTACCTGTCTTACCTCAGTTGACCATATTTAAAATGTGGCTAATTCTGGTTCCAACTTTACTGAGCTCCTTATTAGTGAATAGAAAGATTGAGATGAGATAAATGAAAGCATTTAAGGTACTTGAGATGTTGCATTAAGAACTTTTTGCTTCATTCTGTATAACAGTCTCTCAGTCCATTCATGTCTCTACAAATGACTCAATTTTGTTCCTTTTAATGGTTGAATAATATTCCATTATATATATGTACCACATCTTCTTTACCCATTCATCTGTCAGTGGACATCTAGGTTACGTACCTGTCCTAGCTATTGTAAATAATGCTGCAATGAACATTAGGGTACATGTGTCTTTTAGAATTCTGTTTTTATCAGGGTATATGCCCAGTAGTGGGATTGCTGGGTTGTATGGTAGTAAGTAGAGAAAAATAAATATTGTATATTAATGGATGTATGTGGAATCTAGAAAAATGCTACAGGTGAATCAATTTGCAGGGCAAAAATAGAGACACAGATGTAGAGAATGGATGTTTAGACATAGAGCTGGGGAAGGCGGGGGAGGGTGGGATGAATAGAGTAGCATTGACATACATATGCTACCATGTGTAAAATAGATAGCTAGTGGGAAGCTGCTGTATAGTTCAGGGAGCTCAGCTCAATGCTCTGTGATGACCTTGAGGGGTGGGATTGGGAGGTGGGAGGGAGGCTCAAGAAGGAGGGGATATACGTATAGGTATAGTTAATTCACTTTGTTGTAAAGCTAAAACTAATATAATTTTGTTAAACAACTATTTGTTATTGTTGTTTGTAGTTGCTAAGTCATATCTGATTGTTTGCAGGCCCATGGACTGTAGCCTGCCAGGCTCCTCTGTCCATGGGATTCTCTACGCAAGAATACTGAAGTGGGTTGCCATGACCTCCTCCAGAGGATCTTCCCAACCCAGGGATCAAACCCAGGTCTCCCACATTGCAGGTGGGTTCTTTACCACTGAGCCACCTGAGAAGCCCAGAAAGCAACTATACCCCAATCGAGAAAAAAAAAAAAAAATAGAATCTTATCCTTAATTCACATGTCTAAAACAACTTGGACACATTTCTGGCTTCTGAAGATGTTTGGTAGGCTGTGCCTCTATGACAAAATGAATGTTAAAGTGGCTTAAAGACTAGAAATGTTTATTTCTCTCTTAGTAAGCAGTCTGGTAGCTCAGCTGGTAAAGAATCTACCCACAATGTTCAATACCTGGGTCAGGAAGATCCCATAGAGAAGGGATAGGCTACCCACTCCAGTATTCTTGAGCTTCCCTTGTGGCTCAGCTGGTAAAGAATCCATGTGCAGTGCAGGAAACATGGGTTTGACTCTTGGGTTGGGAAGATCCTCTGGAGAAGGGAACAGCTACCACTCCAGTATTCTGGTCAGGAGAATTCCATACACTGTATAGTCTGTTGCTGCTGCTGCTGCTGAGTCGCTTCAGTCGTGTCCAACTCTGTGCGACCCCATAGACGGCAGCCCACCAGGATCCCCCATCCCTGGGATTCTCCAAGCAAGAACACTGGAGTGGGTTGCCATTGCCTTCTCCAATGCATCAAAGTGAAAAATGAAAGTGAAGTCGCTCAGTCATGTCCAAGTCTTAGCGACCTCATGGACTGCAGCCTACCAGGCTCTTCCATCCATGGGATTTTCCAGGCAAGACTACTGGAGTGGGGTGCCACTGCCTTCTCCTATGGGATCACAAAAAGTTGGACATGGCTGAACGACTTTCTCTTTCAAGCAATCTGGAATGTATAGGCAGGCTACTCTGCTCCATTTGGTCCCTTCAACACTTTGGCTACTTTCTTATTTCTCTACTATTGTCCCTGATCATTGTCCTCATTGGCATAGTTGAAACTGGATGCAGGCATGTCTGTGTTCTGGATCATAGGAAGAGGAAGAGCATAGAGAAATTCACATCAAGTGTTTTAATGTTCAGACCTAGAAGTGACATGCTTTTCACTTCCACTCACATGCAAATCCACTCACATGCAAATCAACCCAACTCTACAAAAGAAGGGCAGAATGGGTGAAGTGGTATAAGGTGAGCAAGAGTAGATGAGTGCAGATAAGAAAAAAAAAAAAAAAAAAAAAGGAAGGAAAGAGAGCAATCTTGCACTTTTTCACAAAACTGCTTAGGGCCTGGCTTAGTCATTCTGCTGTGCCATGCCTTCTCTGAAGTGATCATAAGTGTATAAGTGTTAGGTGCTCAGTCATGTCTTAGTCTTTGTGACCCCATGGACTGTAGCCACGTTGAAGGACAAGAAGGGGGATGGTGGGGAGATACTCCTCGTTCATGGTAAAGAGCAATTGCTGCGCTTTGCTGGAACAGAAATGAAGAGATACCCCACGCCCAAGGTAAGAGAAACCAAAGTAAGACGGTAGGTGTTGCAAGAGGGCATCAGAGGGCAAACACACTGAAACCATACTCACAGAAAACTAGTCAATCTAATCACACTACGACCACAGCCTTGTCTAACTCAATGAACTAAGCCATGCCCGTGGGGCAACCCAAGATGGGCGGGTCATGGTGGAGAGATCTGACAAGATGTGGTCCACTGGAGAAGGGAATGGTAAACCACTTCAGTATTCTTGCCTTGAGAACCCCATAAACCGTATGAAAAGGCAAAATGATAGGATACTGAAAGAGAAACTCCCCAGGTCAGTAGGTGCCCAATATGCTACTGGAGATCAGTGGAGAAATAACTCCAGAAAGAATGAAGGGATGGAGCCAAAACAAAAAGAATACCAAGCTGTGGATGTGACCGGTGGTAGAAGCAAGGTCCCATACTGTAAAGAGCAATATGGCATAGGAACCTGGAATGTCAGGTCCATGAGTCAAGGCAAATTGGAAGTGGTCAAATAGGAGATGGCAAGAGTGAATGTCGACATTCTAGGAATCAGCAAACAAAAATGGACTGCAATGGGTGAATTTAACTCAGATGTCCATTATATCTACTACTGCAGGCAGGAATCCCTCAGAAGAAATGGAGTGGCCATCATGGTCAACAAAAGATTCCAAAATGTAGTACTTGGATGCAATCTCAAAAACGACAGAATGATCTCTGTTCATTTCCAAGGCAAACAATTCAATATCACAGTAATCCAAGTCTATGCCCCAACCAGTAATGCTGAAAAAGCTGAAGTTGAACGGTTCTATGAAGACCTACAAGACCTTTTAGAACTAACACCCAAAAAAGATGTCCTTTTCATTATAGGGGACTGAAATTCAAAAGTAGGAAGTCAAGAAACACCTGGAGTAACAGGCAAATTTGGCCTTGGAACACGGAATGAAGCAGGGAAAAGACTAATAGAGTTTTGCCAAGAAAATGCACTGCTCATAACAAATACCCTCTTTCAACAACACAAGAGAAGACTCTATACATGGACATCACCAGATGGTCAACACCGAAATCAGACCGATTATATTCTTTGCAGCCAAAGATGGAGAAGCTCTATACAATCAGCAAAAACAAGACCAGGAGCTGACTGTGGCTCAGACGAGGAACTCCTTATTGCCAAATTCAGACTGAGATTGAAGAAAGTAGGGAAAACCACTAGACCATTCAGGTATGACCTAAATCAAATCCCTTATGATTTACAGTGGAAGTGAGAAATAGATTTAAGGGCCTAGATCTGATAGATAGAGTGCCTGATGAACTATGGAATGAGGTTCGTGACACTGTATAGGAGACAGGGATCAAGACCATCCCCATGGAAAATAAATGCAAAAAAGAAAATGGCTGTCTGGGGAGACCTTACAAATAGCTGTGAAAAGAAGAGAAATGAAAAGCAAAGGAGAAAAGGCAAGATATAAACATCTGAATTCAGAATTCCAAAGAATAGCAAGAAGAGATAAGAAAGCCTTCTTCAGCGATCAATGCAAAGAAATAGAGGAAAACAACAGAATGGGAAAGACTAGGGATCTCTTCAAGAAAATCAGAGATATAAAGGAACATTTCATGCAAAGATGGGCGCGATAAAGGACAGAAATGGTATGGACCTAACAGAAGCAGAAGATATTAAGAAGAGGTGGCAAGAATACACAGAAGAACTGTAAAAAAAAGATCCTCACGACCCAGATAATCATGATGGTGTGATCACTGACCTAGAGCCAGACATCCTGGAATGTGAATTCAAGTGGGCCTTAGAAAGCATCACTATGAACAAAGCTAGTGGAGATGATGGAATTCCAATTGAGCTATTCCAAATCCTGAAAGATCATGCTGTGAAAGTGCTACACTCAATATGCCAACAAATTTGGAAAACTCAGCAGTGGCCACAGGACAGGAAAAGGTCAGTTTTCATTCCAATCCCAAAGAAAGGCAATGCCAAAAATGTTCAAACTACCACACAATTACACTAATCTAACAGGCTAGTAAAGTAATGCTCAAAATTCTCCAAGCCAGGCTTCAGCAATATGTGAACCGTGAACTTCCTGATGTTCAAGCTGGTTTTAGAAAAGGCAGAGGAACCAGAGATCAAATTGCCAACATCCGCTGGATCATGGAAAAAGTAAGAGAGTTTCAGAAAAGCATCTGTTACTGCTTTATTGACTATGCCAAAGCCTTTGACTGTGTGGATCACAATAAATTGTGAAAATTCTGAAAGAGATGGGAACACCAAACTTCCTGATCTGCCTCTTGAGAAATTTGTATGCAGGTCAGGAAGCAACAGTTAGAACTGGACATGGGACAACAGACTGTTTCCAAATAGGAAAAGGAGTTCGTCAAGGCTGTATATTGTCACCCTGCTTATTTAACTTATATGCAGAGTACATCATGAGAAATGCTGGACTGGAAGAAACACAAGCTGGAATCAAGATTGTCGGGAGAAATATCAATAACCTCAGATATACAGATGACACCACCCTTATGGCAGAAAGTGAAGAGGAACTAAAAGCCTCTTGATGAAAGTGAAAGAGAAGAGTGAAAAAGTTGGCTTAAAGCTCAACATTCAGAAAACAAAGATCATGGCATCTGGTCCCATCACTACATGGGAAATAGATGGGGAAACAGTGGAAACAGTGTCAGACTTTATTTTTCTGGGCTCCAAAATCACCACAGATGGTGACTGCAGCCTTGAAATTAAAAAACGCTTACTCCTTGGAAGGAAAGTTATGACCAACCTAGATAGCATATTCAAAAGCAGAGACATTACTCTGCCAACAAAGGTTTGTCTAGTCAAGGCTATGGTTTTTCCTGTGGTCATGTATGGATGTGGGAGTTGGACTGTGAAGAAGGCTGAGCACCAAAGACTTGATGCTTTTGAAGTGTGGTGTTGGAGAAGACTCTTGAGAGTCCCTTGGACTGCAAGGAGACCCAACCAGTCCATTCTGAAGGAGATCAGCCCTGGGATTTCTTTGGAAGGAATGATGCTAAAGCTGAAACTCCAGTATTTTGGCCACCTCATGCGAAGAGTTGACTCATTGGAGAAGACTCTGATGCTGGGAGGGATTAGGGGAAAGAGGAGAAGGGGACGACAGAGGATGAGATGGCTGGATGGCATCATGGACTCGATGGATGTGAGTCTCAGTGAACTCCGGGAGTTGGTGTTAGACAGGGAGGCCTGGCATGCTGTGATTCATGGGGTTGCAAAGAGTCACTGATGACTGAGTGACTGATCTGATCTGGACTGCCATACCCTTCTGTCCATGAAATTCTCCAAGCAAGAATACTGTCAGATCAGATCAGATCAGTCGCTCAGTCGTGTCCGACTCTTTGCGACCCCATGAACCGCAGCACGCCAGGCCTTCCTGTCCATCACCAGCTCTCGGAGGTCACTCAGACTCACATCCATCGAGTCAGTGATGCCATCCAGCCATCTCATCCTCTGTCGTCCCCCTTCTCCTCCTGCCCCCAATCCCTCCCAGCATCAGAGTCTTCTCCAATGAGTCAACTCTTCGCATGAGGTGGCCAAAATACTGGAGTTGCAGCTTTAGCATAATTCCTTCCAAAGAAATCCCAGGGCTGATCTCCTTCAGAATGGACTGGTTGGATCTCCTTGCAGTCCAAGGGACTCTCAAGAGTCTTCTCCAACACCACAGTTCAAAAGCATCAATTCTTCGGCCCTCAGCCTTCTTCACAGTCCAGCTCTCACATCCATACATGACCACAGGAAAGACCATAGCCTTGACTAGGCGAACCTTTGTTGGTAAAGCAATGTCTCTGCTTTTGAATATGCTATCTAGGTTGGTCATAACTTTCCTTCCAAGGAGTAAGCGTCTTTTAATTTCATGCCTGAAGTCACCATCTGCAGTGATTTTGGAGCCCAGAAAAACAAATTCTGACACTGTTTCCACTGTTTCTCCATCTATTTCTCATGTAGTGATGGGACCAGATGCCATGATCTTCGTTTTCTGAATGTTGAGCTTTAAGCCAACCTTTTCACTCTCCACTTTCACTTTCATCAAGAGGCTTTTTAGCCCCTCTTCACTTTCTGCCATAAGAGTCGTGTCATCTGCATATCTGAGGTTATTGATATTTCTCCCAGCAATCTTGATTCCAACTTGTGTTTCTTCCAGTCCAGCATTTCTCATGATGTACTCTGCATATAAGTTAAATAAACATGGTGACAATATGCAGCCTTGACGTACTCCTTTTCCTATTTGTAACCAGTCTGTTGTTCCATGACCACTTCTAACTGTTGCTTCCTGACCTGCATACAGATTTCTTAAGAGGCAGATCAGGTGGTCTGGTATTCCCATCTCTTTCAGAATTTTCCATAGTTTATTGTGATCTACACAGTCAAAGGCTTTGGCATAGTCAATAAAGCAGAAATAGATGTTTTTCTGGAATTGTCTTGCTTTTTCGATGATCCAGCGGATGTTGGCAATTTGATCTCTGGTTCCTCTGCCTTTTCTAAAACCAGCTTGAACATCAGGAAGTTCACGGTTCACATATTGCTGAAGCCTGGCTTGGAGAATTTTGAGCATTACTTTACTAGCGTGTGAGATGTGTGCAACTGTAGTGGGTTGCATTTCCTTCTCTGGAATTCCTGTAGGGGAAATTAAAATCAGAGGCTTCAAGTCCAAGGAAGCCCCCCAGGCATGTTCATTATCATATTTCCTCTCCTTTTAAAGCTCTTCTGTTAGATTGCTTTATTGTGAGCCATTCAGGGCCATTTCTCTTCTTATCTTAACATATCTGATATGCTAATCATAGATTATTTTTTCTCAAGTTAAGGTATTCTGAATTTTCTTCCCAGAGCTTTAAAAACAGCTTTCAATATACCTGCAATATATTTTTAAAATCTGGAGGGAAAATGTGTTTTTCTTTTTTCATGAAATGAGTCTTTTTCTCACTCTGGTTCTTGCAAGTTTGCTCAGTCCCCCTGAACATTTCCTGAGTGAACATATTTACAAAACGTTCTAGGTTCTCACTGCCTCAGTTGGTTATCCTATGATGAAGTCAGGCAAAGCTATTGTTTAATTAATGTTCCCAATTTGGGGTTATAAATTTTATGTTTCTCAACTATCATCCTGCTGTCTTTTACCATACATATATCACAATATTTACATAAATTTAAGTTTTAAATTTGTAGGATTGCTGAAAATTTTGAAAGCCGATATATTTTAATTGAAGTGTAGTTGATTTACAGTGTTTCAGATATACAGCAAACTGATTCAGTTATGTATATATACACATATATATGTATGTAAATATATGTATTTCAGTTTCTTTTCTATTATAGGTTATTATAAGATATGGAATACAGTTCCCTGTGATATATAGTCAGAGAAGGCAATGGCACCCCACTCCAGTACTCTTGCCTGGAACATCCCATGGATGGAGGAGCCTGGTGGGCTGCAGTCCATGGGGTCGCTAAGAGTCAGACACGACTGAGCGACTTCACTTTCACTTTTTCACTTTCATGCATTGGAGAAGGAAATGGCAACCCACTCCAGTGTTCTTGCCTGGAGAATCCCAGGGTCAGGGGAGCCTGGTGGGCTGCCGTCTATGGGGTCACAATGAGTCGGACACGACTGAAGTGACTTAGCTGTAGTGGTGCTATATAGTAGGGCCTTGTTGTTTATCCATCCTATATACAGTGGTATATATCTGTTAATTTCATATTCCTAGTTTATCCCCTCCACTTTCCCCTTTGGGGGGTGTTTGTTTTCTATGTCTATGGGTTGGCTTCTGTCTTATAAATAAGTTCATTTGTATTATTTTTTTAAGATACCATATATAAGTGATATCATATGGTATTTGAGAAGAAACTTCATTTTTAAAATGCTTATGCTCTTAAAAATGGCTGATTTATAATAATAACAGCTTGAATTTTTCGGGTACATCAATTTAAATGCTATCCCATGTTGTAATGTTAGTTCAGCTTGACGCTGTCATGTGAAATCAATAATAATGTGTTGCTGATCTAGCAATATGGTGTAATGTCTGAGAGAGCATTGACAGCTTTCCAAAACCTTCCAGATCATACTTTTATTTTTTAAATATGCCTCTACTGTCTGATTTTGAAAGGGTTCTTTTGGCAGTTTGGCCATTAATTTTCAAAGTTTTTCCATGGACTATTTCTTCCTGCATTTCTTCCAATGCCTTGGTTCACAGCAGGAGTTAGTATAATTTGCCCTAATGTGTTTTTAGCATTTGCATGTTTATGAATTTTATCTCATCAACTAGATTGTAAGGTCTTAGAATTCAAAGGTTTATTTTTGTCTTTTTTTTCTTCCTGTAGCATCTAATGTATTCCTGAACATAGATCATTAAGTGAATATATTTTATGTACCTGGGAATAATTGAATGAGTTCATAACCATAACCCAGGATTATGCCTGGATATAGTAGACTGAGTCTATGAAGTCAGGCTTCCCTCTGCTTCTAAAAATATAGTCAAAATGAAGTTCAAATATACAGCTGAACATCAAAGGAAAATACACAAGTGAGAACGAGAGGAAGAATAAAACCACAACAGAGTAGGGAAAAGGGATACTGTAGTGACTCTTGTGACCTCCAGACCTGCTGAAGGCTTTAGACCTAAGAAGATGGGACCAGAGACTCAAATGACCCTGTACTGACAAGGAAAATGTCGGCATGCCTCTGTGAGAATAAATGGTTCTTGTGTGTTATAATTTGATCAGAGGATTTTCCCTTCTGTGTTCATTTCTACACAAGGTGTCACAGAACTCCACTTTCTATTTGTGGGGTTTACCTGCATGGAAAAGTATTAGGTGGAAGTCTCTTCATGTGATGGCCTGGTGGAGTACCCTCGCTTAAGGTTAGCTTAATGCAGAGTCCTTCATACGGTATGAAATCACATATTCCATGAGGGTATGAGATTATTTTGTGCCTTCCCCAGTGGCGCAGTGGTAAAGAATCCACCTACAATGCAGGAGATGTAGCTTTGATCCCTTAGTTAGGAAAATCCCCTGGAGGAGGGCATGGCAACTCACTCGGATATTCTTGCCTGGAGAATTCCATGGACAGTGGAACATGGCGGGCTATAGTCCATGGGGTCACAAGTAGTCAGACACAACTGAGTGACTAAACAACAACATAGGATTATTTATTGATCATCTCCATTACTGCAATGTGAGATTCTTGAGATCATCTATATAAAAATTTGCATATAATTACAGGGTACAATGAAGAAGGTAATGGCACCCCGCTCCAGTACTCTTGCCTGGAAAATCCCATGGAAGGAGGAGCCTGGTAGGCTGCAGACCATGGGGTCACTAAGAGTCGGGCACGACTGAGCAACTTCACTTTCACTTTTCACTTTCATGCATTGAAGAAGGAAATGGCAACCCACTCCAGTGTTCTTGCCTGGAGAATCCCAGGGACGGGAGAGCCTGGTGGGCTGCCGTCTATGGGGTTGCACAGAGTTGGACACGACTGAAGCAACTTAGCAGCAGCAACAGCAACAGGGTACAAACACCCTCCCAAGGCCATCCATTCATTGAAGAACTATCAAGTAACCAGGCACTATGTGGCAAGCAATCCATTGGGCAATGGGGTATAGAAATCAACAAGTCAGGCCTATTTCCTATCCTTTTGTCATTCCCCTTATTCTTATCTTATTAGATATAATTTACACACCATTATCACTTTGCCAACAAAGGTTCGCCTAGTCAAGGCTATGGTCTTTCCTGTGGTCATGTATGGATGTGAGAGCTGGACTGTGAAGAAGGCTGCGTGCCGAAGAATTGATGCTTTTGAACTGTGGTGTTGGAGAAGACTCTTGAGAGTCCCTTGGACTGCAAGGAGATCCAACCAGTCCATTCTGAAGAGATCAGCCCTGGGAATTCTTTGGAAGGAATGATGCTAAAGCTGAAACTCCGGTATTTTGGCCACCTCATGCGAAGAGTTGACTCATTGGAGAAGACTCTGATGCTGGGAGGGATTGGGGGCAGGAGGAGAAGGGGACGACAGAGGATGAGATGGCTGGATGGCATCACTGACTCGATGGATGTGAGTCTGAGTGAACTCTGGGAGTTGGTGATGGATAGGGAGGCCTGGCGTGCTGCAGTTCATGGGGTCGCAAAGAGTTGGACATGACTGAGCGACTGATCTGATCTGATCTGATATGTCCACCTGTGATACGAAGAGCTGCTTGAGAGTTTCAATCTAGACCTGACAGTTTCCCTTGTGGTTTGAAGGAAGGGGAAAATTGAACTTTATTATTTTAAAATTAGATTTAGTAGACTAATAAAATACTGGCATTTCAAGTATATTAGCTATTTTTCATTTCCTGTGTGACATAAACTCATCGCACCTAGATGAGAAATGGGTAGTATAATTTAGTGCCCAAATAATTTAAGAAATCAGTGATAATGAACCATCCCTCTAAGAAGGTAGAAACCTATTTACATATCAACCTAGAAAAGACAGACCCAATAACCACACAATCTCACAGTGGTTGTCAGGGTGACAAAAACAAGGAAAGTTTCAGGACTGTACTTCACTGCAGAATTAGAGATTATAAGAAAGGTAAGGAAGAAAAATCTGTAAAATAGCAGGAGAAAAATGAATTTTTATGAATTAGTAAACAGTCATACAATTTAACCAATACATTGATAACAAAGGAGCAAGCAAGAGAAAGTGAGAAGGAGAAATCTGTCCTTAAATAGAGAATGCACATTCTTGTCAAGCACATCTGGGCACTGGCACAAACAGAGTATATACCAGGCCACCTGGGATGGGCAGTTATTTCCAGAGAATTGACATCAGATCAGAGCATATTTTTTTTGTTTTTTATTGCAATGCAATAATATTAGATGTGAAGAGTAAAAATATATCAGGAATAAAATAGGGATTATAAAATTCTTAAGAGTTATGATGAAATCATTCCATACAGAAATGTGTGAGATGCAGTACAAGTTGCACTTAGTGCAGATTTTTATGTTAACAAAAAAAAATTGAATACTAAGAAAAGGGCTTCTCTAAAAAAGGTTAGAAAAATGACCACAGATAAATATAAATAAAGTACAAGGGAGGACTAAATATGCATAACAAGAATAAATGAATAAATATATAGAGAACATCAACAAAATTCAAAGCCTACTATTTATTTAAAAGAAAAAAATTCTGATTTTTTTCTATGAAAAAATAAATTAAAATAATAAATATTAGGAAATAAATAGAAACAAATACAGTTATGCTAGGAATATTGTATCATGATAATATTGCAAAAATTTGAAAAGTTACATACAAAAGATGTATTTCTAGAAAAGATACATTACCAAATATAAGAAAAATAGAAAATCTAAATAAATCAATAAATTATATATATTTAATCTGTAGTTAAAAATACTCCACCAACTAGTCCCACAACTCCTTGTAAAATAAGTGCAAAAAAACAAGGAGTTTTAAAGTTGTGTTTTTGCAGATGTTTGAGGAACAGAGAATTCTTTTCTAACACAACTCTTTCAGAGAAGAAAAAGAGAAGAAAAGCTGCTCTATTCTTTATGGGAATGGAATAACCTTGACATCAACACTTGATAGAAACAGTGCTATAAATAAAAATTATAGGCCTATCTCATTAATTAGAATACATAAAATTAACCTCTATATAATACTGATAAATCAATCAATGCATAAAATATATCATGCAGTATAATAAAGTCTTGTTTAACCAAGCATCATGAAGATGATTTCATATTAGAAAATCAATGATCATAATTCAAAATTCAATGCTCATTCCTGACGAGTCTATTAGAGAACTAAGAATGTAAGAGTTTCTTTAATTCATAATGCATGTATTTTGCAAACCTGTAAAAAATATCATATTTAGTGTTATCACTTTCAAAGCTATCATATAGAAGTCAGGATCAAGTCAAAAATGACTTTTATTATTGGTACGGTTTATTGTAGTATCAGACATCCTAGTCCTAAAGTAGAACACAAAAAACAATGTACAATGATTGTAAAGGAGATAAGAAAATGGTAGGAATTTATAGATGATTCAATTGTCTAGATAAGAAAATTTAAGAATATGTCTATGCAAATAATTAGAATTAATAACAAATCCATTACATGTGTCCTTTGTATAAAGATAATCATGTACTTTTACTTTATCATTTCCATATATTTCAACTACAATTTAGAAATTATCATTAAAAATTGTCCATTCACAGTAGTAGCAGCAGCAACAACAAAAACAGACTACTTAGGATTACATATAGAAAAATATGTACAATACCTTGAGGGAGAAAGTTGCACAACTTGTTTCTGAAGGACATAAAATTTGACCTTTCAAACTCCATAGAACGTAAAGCACTAAAAGTGAACTCTAAGGTAAATTATAGACTTTAAGTGATTTTGATTAGGTTCATCCTTGGTTTAAAAAAGAAGAGTACTATTCTAGCAGAGGCTAAGCAGGTGTAGGGGGGCAGGGTATAGATGAGAAAGAGGTACCTCTCTCTCAGTTGTGTTGTAAACCTAAAACTCCTCTAAAAAAATAAAGTCTTAGGAAAAAAAGGCACAGTGAAAATTAAAATTAACCTTAAAAATAAGGATCTTAGCATGTTTTTGTGAAAGTCTCAATATCATACTGATGTTAGTTCCTTCAAAAATGATCTTCAATATAATGCTCTTATAAGAAAATTCCAGACAGAATTTAATGGAATTTATGAAGCTAAGTTTGAATACAGCAAAAGTGGTAAGAATGACTGATATAATTGTGAAGAAAATATATGAATTGGGAAAACTTGCTCTACTATAATAAAGATATTAAAGAGGAAAAACCACTAAAAGTGTGTGATATAGCACATGCATAATTAAGTGAACCAGTGGGAAAAATATAAACTCCAGAAACAATTTTGTATATACATATATAAGAAGTATCATTGAAGAGTGGTAATCAAACATGCAAAGCACTTTGCATACTGCCTAACATCTCATAAACCCAAAGTAAATGTTATTAGTAGTAAAGTATTAATATGAATAAAATATACTACTTTCTACATAAAGGTCACAATGAGTACAATTAGACTTAAATTTTCTGCAATGTTTTATTACAAAAATTCTCACTCACTTTGCAGAATCTTTACATTTGGGTGACAGCTAAATAGGTGTGCAATATTAGCATTTGGATATTTCTTCATGGTTAATATATAACTATAGAAAAAAAGACAAAGTCAGTTCAAACATTTAGAACGTCTAACAGGTAATAGGGTTATATCGAAATGGTAAAACAACCACAATTATCAAATATCCAGATTTTAATGTGGAGGGGAGTTGGTGATGGACAGGGAGGCCTGGTGTGCTGCAGTTCATGGGGTCGCAGAGAGTTGGACACGACTGAGTGACTGATCTGATCTGATCTGATCTGATAGCTCACTTCTGCAAAGTTCTACTCAGAGTCACAGAAACCTTTTGATGCACTTGAACTGGGTTTAAAAAAGGAGCAAAGCATTATGTATTGGGCCAAAAGTTGACAATAGATTCCAAGTTTATAAACCCAGTAGTTTAATCTCTATGAGGGAAAAGAAAAAAAAAAAAAAAAAAAGCATTTTATCTCCTTAAAGAGACCTGAAGTGAAATTTACTTCAATTCTCAATGAACAGTAAGAATTGGAACATGTCTCTCTGTAGAGCAGATGAGGGTTGGGGGAAACAGCAAAATGCAAATGTGTATATGTGGTGTTTGTGTGATAAAACTGAGGAGAAAAGATATTCCTCTGGTAAAAGTGACTTGAGGGGAAAGAAAGTATATATGTGGTCCAGGCAGGTAGTTGGCTATGTTTGTTTCATCTTCCAATTCAATTTTCCTATCTCAGCACTTTTTTGCCTTACCCATTTTAAAAACAATGTGCATTATTTTGAGTATCACTGTCATAATACTCTTCTTGTGTCTGAAATTCATGGCCTCAATTATGTAATCACTGTGACAAAAGACAGTACATTTTATCACCATTATTAAATATTTTATATTTCATGCACTTCTATAGACCCTTGAAGCTAATAGTTTAACTAGTGCTTATTGATAGAATATATTATAAAGAAAGATTTTGAATTTATAAAGGAACACGCACATCCCGTTTCAGCAATTAGGAAAAACCAGAAGGAAGGATTGGGAAAACAAATGAATCATGTTATGTTCACAATGAAGAAACCATGTGGATCAAGCTCTTTGATGCTGGCAAGGTGTTGGGGCCAAATGAATTTCATTCTTCAAAGAAATAGTTATGTCAACCATAAAATCCCTTTTAGTGCTCTCAAGATTAGAACGGGGGGAAACATATAACTCGTACTTTAGCACTGATGCTCAGGGATATAATTATATAATCTTCATTCTTAAATGTGCTTGAAGGCACATAGTGGCATCAGCAATTGATGTTTGGAAAATTTATACATTTTTCCACAGTCTGAGACTGAATCGATGCACATGAGTTTGGGTGAACTCTGGGAGTTGGTGATGGACAGGGAGGCCTGGCGTGCTGCGATTCATGGGGTCACAAAGAGTCAGAAACGACTGAGTGACTGAACTGAACTGAAGACAGAAAAATCTGGTTGATTGTTCCCTTTGCTCTGACCTCAGTTCCTGGCAAATATGGAGACCCTCTTTCCCAGGAAGTGAACTAATGACTGGGAACAGAGGTCTTTGCTGATTCTACTTAACTGGTTCTGCTCTCCTGAGTGCCTCAACCTAGAATCAAAGGAGAACAGAAATATCTTCAGAAAATTTCCTCTCCAGGAAAACACACAGAATTGTTGCCACTGAAATGATATTTGGGTTTTATAGATGGAATTCATGTTGATTTTATTCTTTTTTTATTTTGCATTGGGGTATAGTCAATTAACAGTGTTGTGATAGCTTCAAGTGGACAGCAAAGGGAGCCAGCCATACATATGCATGAATCCATTCTCCCCCAAACTTCCTTCCTATCCAGACTGCCATGTAACACTGAGCAGAGTTCCCTGTGCTATACAGTAGGTACTTGTTGGTTATCCATTTTAAATATAGCAGTGTGTACACATCTATTCCCAACTCCCTGACTATCCCTTCCTCCCACATAGACTTCAGTTTATTCTTTAAGTCTCTGAGTCTATTTCTGTTTTGTAAGATTATGTGTATCATTTCTTTGTAGATTTCATTTATAACGGATGACATATGATATTTGTCCTTCCCTGTTTGACCCGCTTCATTCATCCTGATAATCTCTACGTCCCTCTGCTGCTAAGTCGCTTCAGTCATGTCCGACTCTGTGCGACCCCATAGACTGCAGCCCACTAGGTTTCCCTGTCCCTGGGATTCTCCAGGCAAGAACACTGGAGTGGGTTGCCATTTCCTCCTCCCTCTATGATGCTGCAAATGGCATTATTTCATTCTTTTTAATGGCTGAGTAGTATGCCAAGGCCTTTGATTGTGTGGATCACAATAAACTGTGGAAAATTCTGAAAGAGATGGGAATACCAGACCACCTGACCTGCCTCTTGAGAAAACTGTATGCAGGTCAGGAAGCAACAGTTAGAACTGGACATGGAACAACAGATTGGTTCCAAATAGGAAAAGGAGTACATCAAGGCTGTAAATCGTCACCCTGCTTATTTAACTTATATGCAGAGTACATCATGAAAAATGCTGGGCTGGATGAAACACAAGCTGGAATCAAGATTGCCAGGATAAATATCAATAACCTCACATATGCAGATAGCACCACCCTTATGGCAGAAAGTAAAGAATAAAAGAGCCTTTTGATGAAGGTGAAAGAGGAGAGTGAAAAAGTTGACTTAAAACTCAACATTCAGAAAACTAAGATCATGGCACCCAGTCCCATCACTTCATGGCAAATAGATGGGGAAACAATGGAAACAGAGGCTGACTTTATTTTTTGGGGCTCCAAAATCACTGCAGATTGTGACTGCGACCATGAAATTAAGACACTTACTCCTTGAAAGAAAAGTTATGACCAACCTAAACAGCATATTAAAAAGCAGAGACATCACTTTGCCATCAAAGGTCCATCTACTCAAGGCTATTGTTTTTCCAGTAGTCATGTATGGACGTGAGAGTTGGACTATAAAGAAAGCTGAGTGCCAAAGAATTGATGCTTTTGAACAGTGGTGTTGGAGAAGACTCTTGAGAGTCCCTTGTACTGCAAGGAGATCCAACAAGTCCATCCTAAAGGAGATCAGTTCTGAGTGTTCATTGGAAGGACAGATGTTCTTGAAGCTAAAACTCCAATACTTTGGCCACTTGTGGCGAAGAATTGACTCATTTGAAAAGACCCTGATGCTGAGAAAGTTTTAAGGCAGGAGGAGAAAGGGACAACAGAGGATGAAATTGTTGGATGGTATCACCGACTCAATGGACATGAGTTTGGGTAAACTCCAAGAGTTGGTGATGGACAGGGAGGCCTGGCATGCTGCAGTCCATGGGGTTGCAAAGAGTTGGACCTGACTGAGCGACTGAACTGAACTGAATATTTCATTGTATATAAGTACCACATCTTCTTTACCCACTTCTCTATCAATGGACATTTTAGGTTGCTTCTATGTCTTAGCTATTGTAAACAGTGATGCAGATTACAGTAGAATTAAATGAAATAGAGACAAAGCGAAGCTCAAGCACATTGATTTTTCTGAGCAAAATTTGAATCAATAACTGCATACATTTTTGCACAATGCTTCTTCTATCTGAAACATCCTTTGCTACAAAGATCATATCTTCAAATTCGACATATTTTTAATAGACCACTTCCTTGAAAAGGTTATGCCTGATCCCTCCTTATTTCCCATTCTCTTGCTTCCCTGTTTTTCCTCTGCTATAGGAGGAGGATGGGGAGGAAGAAGAAGAGGAGAACAACAACAATATCAAATAGCTATATTTACTGAGCATTTATTGTGCGGGAGAGTTGTGCTTCATAACTATGATCTAGTTTAATTTTTACCATCACTTGGAAGAGGGAAATATTATTTATTTTCTACAGATGGACAGACAGGCTCATCCTAGTTGTTAACTATCCAAGATCAGTCATCTAATGAGTAATGTGATCTAAGTTCAAGCTCTGGGTCTGTTTGAATTCACTGCTCTAGGCTGCTTTACTATACTTTTCCTGAAGGTAGGGCCTATGTCTTATTAATCTGTTTTATCTGTAATGCTTTGCAAAGGATAATTATTAAAACCTTTTGGGGGGATAACTATATGCATGCATGTCAGGGAAAAAAAGGAAATAAGATATCACTTTTAGGATTACAAAAATATCTAGCTGAAAATAGGCTATATTACATATGAATATTCTTTGGTTAAAAAAATAATAGTTTCCATAAGTCCCATCTTTGCAATCTTTTCCAATTCCCCAAAAAACTTCCAATGGGATAAAAGATATTTAAAGCTCAAAAGGTAGGCCATTAGTTTAATTTTAATAATTAGTATACCAATAGCTAGAAATTAAGCATCCTCTACTTTAAAATAATTTGTTAAAATAGTTTGTCTTGAAATAGATGAAATAAGCTTTATATGTTAGGATTCCAGATGCTCAAATTGATATTAAGAACTGTCTAAAATTCTCAAGGCCTTTATGGTCCAGAAGTAACTCAGATCAAAATGGTACCTACATTGATAATATCTGCAATTATATCATCATTATTAAATATTAAGAAAGTATGTCAAGACAGAAATGAAACATATCACGTAGAAAACAATCATTTTGTTCTCATTCGGTTCTTGTATTTCTTTCATCCAGTTTTTGCCTTTGAATAGAAAACCAGCTATTCACTATACACTACTGCTGCTAAGTCGCTTCAGTCGTGTCTGACTCTGTGCAACCCCATAGATGGCAGCCCACCAGGCTCCACCGTCCCTGGGATTCTCCAGGCAAGAACACTGGAGCGGGTTGCCATTTTCTTCTCCAATGCATGAAAGTGAAAAGTGAAAGTGAAGTTGCTTAGTTGTGCCCCACCCTTAGTGACCCCATGGACTTCAGCCTACCAGGCTCCTCCTTCCATGGGATTTTCCAGGCAATAGAAAGCCCAGAGATAAATCCACACACATATGGACACCTTATCTTTGACAAAGGAGGCAAGAATATACAATGGATTAAAGACAATCTCTTTAACAAGTGGTGCTGGGAAAACTGGTCAAACACTTGTAAAAGAATGAAACTAGAGTACTTTCTAATACCATACACAAAAATAAACTCAAAATGGATTAAAGATCTAAATGCATGACCAGAAACTATAAAACTCCTAGAGGAAAACATAGGCAAAACACTCTCCGACATACATCACAGCAGGATCCTCTATGACTCACCTCCCAGAATACTGGAAATAAAATCAAAAATAAACAAATGGGACCTAATTAAACTTAAAAGTTTCTACACAACAAAGGAAACTATAAGCAAGGTGAAAAGACAGCCTTTAGAATGGGAGAAAATAATAGCAAATGAAGTAACAGACAAACAACTAATCTCAAAAATATACAAGCAACTCCTACAGCTCAATTCCAGAAAAATAAATGGCCCAATCAAAAAAATGGGCCAAAGAACTAAATAGACATTTCTCCAAAGAAGACATACAGATGGCTAACAGACACATGAAAAGATGCTCAACATCACTCATTATCAGAGAAATGCAAATCAAAATCACTATGAGGTACCATTTCATGCCAGTCAGAATGGCTGCAATCCAAAAGTCTACAAGCAATAAATGCTGGAGAGGGTGTAGAGAAAAGGGAACCCTCTTACACTGTTGGTGGGAATGCAAACTAGTACAGCCACTATGGAGAAGAGTATGGAGATTCCTCAAAAAACAGGGAATAGAACTGCCTTATGATCCAGCAATCCCACTGCTGGGCATACACACTGAGGAAACCAGAATTGAAAGAGACACGTGTACCCCAATGTTCATCGCAGCACTGTTTATAATAGCCAGGACATGGCAGCAACCTAGATGTCCATCTGCAGATGAATGGATAAGAAAGCAGTGGTACATATACACAATGGAGTATTACTCAGCCATTAAAAAGAATACATTTGAATCAGTTCTAATGAGGTGGATGAAACTGGAGCCTATTATACAGAGTGAAGTAAGCCAGAAAGAAAAACACAAATACAGTATACTAACACATATATATGGAATTTAGAAAGATGGTAACAATAACCCTGTATACGATACAGCAAAAGAGACACTGATGTATAGAACAGTCTTTTGGACTCTGGGAGAGGGAGAGGGTGGGATGATTTGGGAGAATCGCATTGAAATAAGTGTAATATCATATATGAAACGAGTCACCAGTCCAGGTTCGATGCCTGATACTGGATGCCTGGGGCTGGTGCACTGGGATGACCCAGAGGGATGGTATGGGGAGGGAGGAGGGAGGAGGGTTCAGGATGGGTAACACATGTATACCTGTGGCAGATTCATTTTGATACATGGCAAAACCAATACAATATTGTAAAGTTAAATAAAATAAAAATAAGATTAAAAAAAAAAGAGTACTGGAGTGGGGTGCCATTGCCTTGTCCGCTAGAGAAAAACAAAAAGTACTATTGCTGCAACAGCTGCTGTTGCTGTTTTCATAACCCAGCATCTCCATGGCAGATACACAGCTGATCAGATTTGCTGATAAAATGTGAGGCATCATAAGTTGTTACTTTATTGAACACTGTTCTTTAGTTCTTAGTAGTTTAATATTTAGTACTGAACACTGTTCAATACTATCTTTAGTATTGAAAATGGAAGACTTACTCATACAAGTAATATGTTGAGTTTTAAAAATAATCAAAAATGGATGAATAACATTGAATGTTAAATAACACCAATATTTTAATTGCTAAGCTGATATTATCAGTTCTGATGTGAAGAGTTGCACTTTTTAAACTGGCACACTGAAATGAAACGGAAATGAAACAAAAAGTCATTTGGCACTTAAGATCACCATTTAAGACAATAATATCAGCAAAGACAATTTAGATAAGAGCCACTGAAATTGGATAAAATTCAAGGAACATTCTTCAGAGCTACACAAAGACTTTTTCTGGGGGTTTTAGAACAGGGAAACAGATGGGGGAAGTAATTGTCTGATGTTTATGTTAACGTACCGTAAAACCCCAATTATCTAGGCTGCTTGGGGAAATCAGGTGTTTGACTTTTTTTTTTTTTTTTTCCTTTGGTTAGCTGAATGTTACTCTAAAACCCAATTGTATCTCAGCCACCGTTGTTGAAAATTGTTCCAAAGTAGCTGAATAATGTCTAGGGACTATAACTGTATTTTTCTTTGTGGATTGTGAAATGCTTCAAGGTCATTTTTCTTTGTGGATCTTACAATATTCTTCAATGTCATAAATTCCAGTTATACACCACTATGATAAGACATATTGACTAACAAGTGAACCTAGGATACTCTAGGAATAACTTTTAAAAATAAATATATAATGCTAATTTATTTTACAATGATTTCCCTCTTTTAAAGCACTGCCCTCCTGTACCAGCAGTAAAGGCAGTTGTCTTCTGGGAAAGGTGTGGGGGTTCTTAGGGAGTCTCCTGACTTTCAAAATTCTCCTAGCTATATCTATTGTGATTGGAGATATACAAATTTGAAAGTATACATAACCATTTTAAAATACAATTATCTCTGGAAGGGCTGACAATTGTTTTGTTTATACCACAGTTTAATCTGATGAAATTGCTTTCTATCAGATTTTATCCCTGAGTTCTCTAAACATATGGAATGGAACTTTTAATTTGGGAACAAATTATAGAATATATAGGATTTCCAGGGAATCACACAGTGCCTATATATTAATTAATGAAAGAAAAAATATTCTTATCAGGAAGTATTTTTAAACCTCTCATCTTTAAAGTAGATAATGCTAAATTATTACACTATTGGGTGACTGCCCTTTCTACTCAACATCATCCTTTATTTTTTTTTCATGGGTATTATTTATTTTTACTTTATTTTTAACTTTACAATATTGTATTGGTTTTGCTATGTATCAAAAGGAATCCACCACTGGTATACACGTGTTCCTCATCCTGAACCCTCCTCCCTCCTCCCTCCCCATACCATCCCTCTGGGTCGTCCCAGTGCACCAGCTCCAAGCATCCAGTATTGTGCATTGAACCTGGACTGGCGACTTGTTTCATATATGATATTATACATGTTTCAGTGCCATTCTCCCAAATCATCCCGCCCTGTCCCTCTCCCACAGAGTCCAAAGACTGTTCTATACATCAGTGTCTTTTTGCTGTCTCGTATACAAAGGATCATAAGAGACTACTATCAGCAACTACATGCCAATAAAGTGGACAACTTGAAAAAAAATGGACAAATTCTTAGAAAAGTACAACTTTCCAAAACTGGACCAGGAAGAAATAGAAAATCTTCACAGACCAATCACAAGCACGGAAATTGAAACTGTAATCAGAAATCTTCCAGCAAACAAAAGCCCAGGACCAGATGGCTTCACAGCTGAATTCTACCAAAAATTTAGAGAAGAGCTAACACCTATCCTACTCAAACTCTTCCAGAAAACTGTAGAGGAAGGTAAACTTCCAAACTCATTCTATGAGGCCACCATCACCCTAATACCAAAACCGGACAAAGATGCCACAAAAAAAGAAAACTACAGGCCAATATCACTGATGAACATAGATGCAAAAATCCTTAACAAAATTCTAGCAATCGGAATCCAACAACACATTAAAAAGATCATACACCATGACCAAGTGGGCTTTATCCCAGGGATGCAAGGATTCTGCAATATCCACAAATCAATCAATGTAATATACCACATTAACAAATTGAAAAATAAAAACCATATGATTATCTCAATAGATGCAAAGAAAGCCTTTGACAAAATTCAACATACATTTATGATAAAAACTCTCCAGATAGCAGGAATAGAAGGAACATACCTCAACATAATAAAAGCTATATATGACAAACTTACAGCAAATATTATCCTCAATGGTGAAAAATTGAAAGCATTTCCCCTAAAGTCAGGAACAAGACAAGGGTGCCCACTTTCACCATTCCTATTCAACATAGTTTTGGAAGTTTTGGCCACATCAATCAGAGCAGAAAAAGAAATAAAAGGAATCCAAATTGGAAAAGAAGAAGCAAAACTCTCACTGTTTGCAGATGGCATGATCCTCTACATATAAAACCTTAAAGACTTCACCAGAAAATTACTAGAGCTAATCAATGAATATAGTAAAGTTGCAGGATATAAAATCAACACACAGAAATCCTTTGCATTCCTATACACTAATAATGAGAAAATAGAAAAAGAAATTAAGGAAACAATTCTATTCACCATTGCAATGAAAAGAATAAAATACTTAGGAATGTATCTACCTAAAGAAACTAAAGACCTATATATATGAAAACTATAAAACACTGGTGAAAGAAATCAAAGAGGACACTAATAGATGGAGAAATATTCCATGTTCATGGATTGGAAGAATCAATAGAGTGAAAATGAGTATACTCCCAAAAAATTTTTATAGATTCAATACACCCCCTATCAAGCTACCAATTTTTTTTTTCACAAAGCTAGAATATTTTCACAATTTTTATAGAAAACATCATCCTTTAAAAATATACATATTCTATGTGGGTCAGGGCTGTCCTTTTCATAGTGCTCATCAAGGCTATGGTCTTTCCTGTGGTCATGTATGGATGTGAGAGCTGGACTGTGAAGAAGGCTGAGCACCAAAGAATTGATGCTTTTGAACTGTGGTGTTGGAGAAGACTCTTGAGAGTCCCTTGGACTGCAAGGAGATCCAACCAGTCCATTCTGAAGGAGATCAGCCCTGGGATTTCTTTGGAAGGGATGATGCTAAAGCTGCAACTCCAGTATTTTGGCCACCTCATGCGAAGAGTTGACTCATTGGAGAAGACTCTGATGCTGGGAGGGATTGGGGGCAGGAGGAGAAGGGGACGACAGAGGATGAGATGGCTGGATGGCATCACTGACTCGATGAATGTGAGTCTGAATGACCTCTGGGAGTTGGTGATGGATAGGGAGGCCTGGCGTGCTGCAGTTCATGGGGTCGTAAAGGGTCGGACATGACTGAGTGAATGATCTGATCTGATCTGATCATACTTGTATGATTAATTCATACAGTTAGGCTTTACCATTATATTCACTGTGCTTAGGATCGTTTCTAGTTCAGAGTAGACTTTAAATACATATTTGTTGCAAGAATCAATGTATGAATGATGTGAAACTATATGTGAACAATAAATGGAGAGAAGTGGTTTTATGAATAGCAATTGGTATTATGTCAAATGTACTCTGAATATTTACAAATGAGGAAATGAGAGTCAGAGATGTTATATATATTCACAACACCATGAACATCTCCTTCATAAACATTTTTATAATTATTATTGAATAATCTATGTTCATGATTTTTACTCTACACCCCAGATTATAGGTTCTAAGAAGGCAAAGACCATTCTAGATTTTTATGCTTTATCACAAAACCTAACTCAATACTTGCCATATAGTAACTGACAAATATGTGTTGAATAAATCAATGGTTACAAGTTCATTGACAACATTAATCATTTTATTCAAGTTTTAAGAGTAAAAGGCAGAAATGTTTCAGGATGTGCAATGTTTTATGATTAAACTGTCCATTTACAGATGAAACTTTTATCCCATCCAATGTCATTCAGCAACCACATAACTGGTTTCCTGAGATGGTACTCTGTCTATAAGATATAGTATACATTAGATGATTTATTGACACATGAAATTAATAATCATAAATTTTGAGCTATGTTGGAATATATATCTTATACTTTGGAATATTTCAGCATTAATTTTACTCTCTACAACAGACAGATTCTTCAATTCTTCACAGGCTATATATCTATTTACACCTCCATATTCTCACCACATGGAAGAGTTTGTATATTTGGAGGAATTATAGGAGATTATGGAATATGTACTACTGAGGCCAAGTTTTGAAGGGCTATATATATATATATACCAAGCTAAGAAGTTTGGACTTCATCCAAAGGCTATTGGAGAGTTACTAATTGTATGAAAGCCAGAGACTGACATAATCAGCAAGTTGTTTTGGTAAGATTACTCTCACAGTGTGCAGGATGGTTTGGGGAAGAGTAGAAAAACTGGATGGAGGACATCAGTATCTAGGTTCAATAACACAAATGAGATAATTGGGAAAGTAGCAGTGACGATAAAGAGGAAAAGAGAAATTAAAGATGTGAGACTGTTTCAGTTTTTTCTGGGGATGGTTTTATTGGTTTCACTATATATATATGCAGTCTCCCAAGGAGAAGTCTCTTGCTTTGGCAATTCCCTTGCTGCTGGGCTATGGGACACATGTCTGTTCACTCTGACTGTGTCCGTGACTGCAATCAACAAAGGATCATAGAGGGATAGAAATCAATCTTTCAGGGCTCAGAAAGTGCTTTCTGTAGCTGAATATGACTTACTTATCTTAGTCTCCCTGGGTCAGGAAGATGCCCTGGAGAAGGAAATGGCAATCCACTCCAGCACTCTTGCCTGGAAAATCCCATGGACGGATGAGCCTGATAGGCTAGAGTCCATGGGGTCGCAAAGAGTCAGACATGACTGAGCGATTTCACTTCACTTTCTGTAGTATAGATATGAAAGTGAAAGTGAAGTTGCTCAGTCGTGTCCGACTCTTAGTGATCCCATGGACTGTCGTGTACCAGGCTTCTCTGTCCATGGGATTTTCCAGGCAAGAGTACTGGAGTGGGTGCCTATTTCCTTCTCTAGGGGATCTTGCCGACCCAGAAATTGAACCCAGGTCTCCCACATTGCAGACAGACACTTTACCCTCTGAGCCATCAGGGAAGGCATTGATTAAAGACTGAAGATGTTAAAGTCCAAGAGAGAGGGAGGGAGATAGAGAGAGAGAGAAAAAAAAAAAAAGAAAGGAATCCAAATATCCTTGAATCTCAGTCCAGATTTTCTGAGGATGAGATAAGGGAAGTTTATGTTATTAATAATGAGATTAATGGGAAGTTAAAGGAAATGGGGAAAGTTTGGGAAAAGTTCTCATGGAGAACTTTTATACTCTCCACTGGTACTATCTAACCCAGTCTTTTATATGATGTTCCAAGAAAAATTCAGCTGAATTTCACTCAGATCAGTTCAGTTCAGTTCAGTAGCTAAGTCGTGTCTGACACTTTGCTAGCCATGAATCACAGTACGCCAGGCCTCCCTGTCCATCACCAACTCCCGGAGATCACCCAGACTCACGTCCATCGAGTCAGTGATGCCATCCAGCCATCTCATCCTCTGTCGTCCTCTTTTCCTCCAGCCCCCAATCCCTCCCAGCATCAGAGTCTTTTCCAATGAGTCAACTCTTTGCACAAGGTGGCCAAAGCACTGGAGTTTCAGCTTTAGCAGCATTCCTTTCAAAGAAATCCCAGGGCTGATCTCCTTCAGAATGGACTGGTTGGATCTCCTTGCAGTCCAAGGGACTCTCAAGAGTCTTCTCCAACACCACAGTTCAAAAGCATCAATTCTTTGGCGCTCAGCTTTCTTCACAGTCCAACTCTCACATCCATATATGACCACTGGAAAAACCATAGACTTGACTAGACAGACCTTTGTTGGGAAAGTTATGTATCTGCTTTTGAATATGCTGTCTAGTTTGGTCATAACTTTCCTTCCAAGGAGTAAGTGTCTTTTAATTTCATGGCTACAATCACCATCTGCACTGATTTTTGAGCCCCCCAAAATAGTCTGACACTGTTTCCACTGTTTCCCCATCTATTTCCCATGAAGTGATGGGACCAGATGCCATGATCTTCATTTTCTGAATGTTGAACTTTAAGCCAACTTTCTCACTCTCCTCTTTCACTTTCATCAAGAGGCTTTTGAGTTCCTCTTCACTTTCTGCCATAAGGGTGGTGTCATCTGCATATCTGAGGTTATTGATATTTCTCCCAGCAACCTTGATTCCAGCTTGTGTTTCTTCCAGTCCAGCATTTCTCATGATGTACTCTACATATAAGTTAAATAAGCAGGGTAACAATATACAGCCTTGACGTACTCCTTTTCCTATTTGGAACCAGTCTGTTGTTCCATGTCCAGTTCTAACTGTTGCTTCCTGACGTGCATACAACGTTCTCAAGAGGCAAGTCAGGTGGTTTGGTATTCCCATCTCTTTCAGAATCTTCCACAGTTTATTGTGATCCACACAGTCAAAGGCTTTGACATAGTCAATAAAGCAGAAATTGATGTTTTTCTGGAACTCTCTTGCTTTTTTGATGATCCAGTGGATGTTGGCAATTTGGTCTCCGGTTTCTCTGCCTTTTCTAAAACCAGCTTGAACATCTGGAAGTTCACGGTTCACATATTGCTGAAGCCTGGCTTGGAGAATTTTGAGCATTATTTTACTAGCGTGTGACATGAGCGCAATTGTGCAGTAGTTTAAGCATTCTTTGGCATTGCCTTTCTTTGGGATTGGAAAGAAAACGGACCTTTTCCAGTCCTGTGGCCACTGGTGAGTTTTTAAAATTTGCTAGCATATTGAGTGTAGCACTTTCACAGCATCATCTTTCAGGATTTGAAATAACTCAACTGGAATTCCATCACCTCCTCTAGCTTTGTTCGTAGTGATGCTCTCTAAGGCCCACTTGACTTCACATTCCAGGATGTCTGGCTCTAGGTCAGTGATCACACCATCATGATTATCTGGGTCATGAAGCTCTTTTTTGTACAGTTATTCTGTGTATTCTTGCCACCTTTTCTTAATATCTTCTGCTTTTGTTAGGTCCATACCATTCCTGTCATTTATCATGTCCATCTTTGCATGAACTATTCCCCTGGTATCTCTAATTTTCTTGAAGTGATCTCTAGTCTTTCCCATTCTGTTGTTTTCCTCTTGAGAACCCCATGAACAGTATGAAAAGGCAAAATGATAGGATACTGAAAGAGGAACTCCCCAAGTCAGTAGGTGCACAATATGCTTCTGAAGATCATTGGAGAAATAATTCCAGAAAGAATGAAGGGATGAAGCCAAAGCAAAAACAATACCCAGTTGTGGATATGACTGGTGATAGAAGCAAGGTCCAATGCTGTAAGAGCAACATTGCATAGAAACCTGGAATGTCAAGTCCATGAATCAAGGCAGATGGGAAGTGGTCAAACAGATGGCAAGACAGAAATCAGCTAACTAAAATGGACTGGGATAGGTGAACTTAACTCAGATGACCATTGTATCTACTAGTGCAGAATCCCTTAGAAGCAATGGAGTAGCCATCATCGTCAACAGAAGAGTTCAAAATGCAGTACTTGAATGCAATCTCAAAAATGACAGAATGATCTCTGTTCATTTCCAAGGCAAACCATTCAATATCACAGTAATCAAAATCTATGCCCCAACCAGTAATGCTGAAGAAGCTGAAGTTGAATAGTTCTATGAAGACTTACAAGTCCTTTTAGAACTAACACCCAAAAAAAGATGTTCTTTTCATTAGAGGGGACTGGAATGCAAAAGTAGGAAGTCAAGGAACACCTGGAGTAACAGGCAAATTTGGCCTTGGGATACGAAATGAAGCAGGGCAAAGACTAACAGAGTTTTGCCAAGAAAATACACTGGTCATAGCAAATACCCTCTTCCAACAACACAAGAGAAGACTCTATACATGGACATCACCAGATGGTCAACACTGAAATCAGATTGATTACATACTTTGCAGCCAATGATGGAGAATCTCTATACAGTCAGCAAAAACAAGACCAGGAGATGACTGTGGTTCAGATCATGAACTCCTTATTGCCAAATTCAGACTGAGATTGAAGAAAGTAGGGAAAACCACTAGACCATTCAGGTATGACCTAAATCAAATCCCTTATGATTATACAGTGGAAGTGAGAAATAGATTTAAGGGCCTAGATCTGATAGATAGAGTGCCTGATGAACTATGGAATGAGGTTCGTGACATTGTACAGGACACAGGGATCAAGACCATCCCCATGGAAAAGAAATGCAAAAAAGCAAAATGGCCGTCTGAGGAGGACTTACAAATAGCTGTGAAAACAAGAGAACTTCATTACATTAGTGAAATGGAACAATTGCACTCATCTCACACGCTAGTAAAGTAATGCTCAAAATTCTCCAAGCCAGGCTTCAGCAATATGTGAACCGTGAACTTCCTGATGTTCAAGCTGGTTTTAGAAAAGGCAGAGGAACCAGAGATCAAATTGCCAACATCCGCTGGATCATGGAAAAAGCAAGAGAATTCCAGAAAAACATCTATTTCTGCTTTATTGACTATGCCAAAGCCTTTGACTGTGTGGATCACAATAAACTATGGAAAATTCTGAAAGAGATGGGAATACCAGACCACCTGATCTGCCTCTTAAGAAATCTGTATGCAGGTCAGGAAGCAACAGTTAGAACTGGTCATGGAACAACAGACTGGTTCCAAATAGGAAAAGGAGTACGTCAAGGCTGCATATTGTCACCATGTTTATTTAACTTATATGCAGAGTACATCATGAGAAATGCTGGACTGGAAGAAACACAAGTTGGAATCAAGATTGCCGGGAGAAATATCAATAACCTCAGATATGCAGATGACACGACTCTTATGGCAGAAAGTGAAGAGGGGCTAAAAGCCTCTTGATGAAAGTGAAAGTGGAGAGTGAAAAGGTTGGCTTAAAGCTCAACATTCAGAAAACGAAGATCATGGCATCTGGTCCCATCACTGCATGGGAAATAGATGGGGAAACAGTGGAAACAGTGTCAGACTTTGTTTTTCTGGGCTCCAAAATCACTGCAGATGGTGACTGCAGCCATGAAATTAAAAGACGCTTGCTCCTTGGAAGGAAAGTTATGACCAATCTAGATAGCATATTCAAAAGCAGAGACATCACTTTGCCAACAAAGGTTCGCCTAGTCAAGGCTATGGTCTTTCCTGTGGTCATGTATGGATGTGAGAGCTGGACTGTGAAGAAGGCTGAGCGCCGAAGAATTGATGCTTTTGAACTGTGGTGTTGGAGAAGACTCTTGAGAGTCCCTTGGACTGCGAGAAGATCCAACCAGTCCATTCTGAAGGAGATCAGTCCTGGAATTTCTTTAGAAGGAATGATGCTAAAGCTGAAACTCCAGTATTTTGGCCACCTCATGCGAAGAGTTGACTCATTGGAGAAGACTCTGATGCTGGGAGGGATTGAGGGCAGGAGGAGAAGGGGACGACAGAGGATGAGATGGCTGGATGGCATCACTGACTCGATGGATGCGAGTCTGAGTGACCTCCGGGAGCTGGTGATGGACAGGGAGGCCTGGCGTGCTGCGGTTCATGGGGTCGCAAAGAGTCGGACACGACTGAGCGACTGATCTGATCTGATCTGATCTGATGGATTGCATTCCATAGGAGGTGGGTTTCTCCCCTCTGCCATGTAGGACAGGACCTGTATCTGTAATCATGATGTACTTGATTCATTTGGCTTCTTAGACCATGTAGTATCCAATACAAAACAGTTAGAAGCCCATCATTGTGCCATAAGGATAGAGATATTGAGGATGTGTTATGTTTTATGTCTTTGGAAGACATCACCCGGGTCAAGATGCAAGGATATTAGAATTCCTAATAAGTACTTAGAAAATTCTCCCTTTATCATTATGTTGTCTCATTCTAAACTGCACTAATTTAATCTGCCAAGCACTTACTCAGACTCTAGGTGACTTAGGGCTTCCCTGGTGACTCAGATGGTAAAGAATCTGCCCCCAGTGTGGGAGACTTGCGTTCAATTACTGGATTTGGGTGATCCCCTGGAGGAGGCATTATGTTGTCTCATTTCATTTTAGTTTAGACAAAACTTTAACTTGCCAAGTACTTACTCAGACTCTAGGAGAGATGTTATACAAATGTTACTTCTACCATTTAAACATGATTCCAACGAATATTGAGCCCCTCTCATGTACATGACATTTTGCTTAGATTCTGGGTTTAGAGAAAAGTGAGAGTATGCCAGAGTCAGCAGGTATACATAACTATAAATATGGTTAGTATGCTTATGAGAAAAATACTAGTATGTATGTTCCTAAGTTAGGAGTAATCACTAAAATTTTTAAAAAGAATCTATAATTTTTAAACCAGCAAAATAAAATTTGGTGTTTCCAGTGGAAGGTATGGAAGGAAGAAAGAAACTGAAGTGGAAAAAAATAATTGAACAAAGAAATGACTAAATGTGTAGGTAAATTTCAAGCTACAATGACCGCCTAAAGCAATGACAATGTTTTTTTTTAATTATTTTTTACTGAAGTCAGATGAGATCAGTTGCTCAGTCGTGTCTGACTCTTTGCGACCCCATAAATTGCAGCATTGCAGGCATCCCTGTCCAACACCAACTCCCAGAGTTCACTGAGACTCACGTCCATCGAGTCAGTGATGCCATCCAGCCATCTCATCCTCAGTTTTACTGAAGTAGTGCTGTGTTAATTAATGGTAGCAATAATGGTAAAAAATCTGCCAACGCAGGAGAAGCAAAACATGGGTTTGATCCCTGGGTCAGGGACATCCGCTGGAGAAGGAAATGGCAACCCACTCCAGTAATTCTTGCCTGGAAAATTCCATGGGCAGAGGAGCCTGGTGGCCTACAGTCCATGGGGCTGCAAAGAGTCCAACACCACTAAGTATATGCACACATACACACTGTACAGCAAAGTGACTTGGTTGTACAAATATATATAAATTATTTTTACAGCTGTGTAGTGTTCCACTACTGCCTGAAGAACTATGGATGGAGGTTTGTGACACTGTACAGGAGGCAGTGATCAAGACCATCCCCAAGAAAAATAAGGCAAAAAGGCAAAATGGTTGTCTCAGGAGGCCTTACAAACAGCTATGAAAAGAAGAAAAGTGAGAGGCAAAGGAAAAAAGGAAAGATAAACCCATTTGAATGCATAGTTCTGAAGAATAGCAAGGAGAGATAAGAAAGCCTTGCTCAGTGATTAATGCAAAGAAATAGAGGAAAACAATAGAATACTAGAGATGTCTTCAAGAAAATGAGAGATACAAAGGAAAATTTTAATGCAAAGATGGACAAAATAAAGGACAGAAATGGTATGGACCTAACAGAAGCAGAAGATATTAAGAAGAGGTGGCAAGAATACACAGAAGAACTGTACAAAAAAGATCTTCATGATCCAGATAATCACGATGGTGTGATCACTCACCTAGAGCCAGACACCCAGGAATGCGAAGTCAAGTGGGCCTTAGGAAGCATCACCATGAACAAAGCAGTGTAGGTGATGGAATTCCAACTGAGCTATTTAAAATCCTAAAAGATGATGCTGTGAAAGTGCTGCACTCAATATACCAGCAAATTTGGAAAACTCAGCTGTGGCCACAGGACTGAAAAAGTCAGTTTTCATTCTAATCCCAAAGAAAGGCAATGCAAAAGAATGTTCAAACTACTGCACAGTTGTACTCGTCTTGCAGGCTAGCAAAGTAATGCTCAAAATTCTCCAAGCTGGGCTTTAGCAATACATGAACTGTGAACTTCCAGATGTTCAAGCTGTTTTAGAAAAGGCAGGTAAAAAAAAAAAAAAAAAAGAGGAATCAGAGATCAAATTGCCAACATCCATTGGATCATTGAAAAAGCAAGAGAATTTCAGCAAAACATCAATTTATGCTTTATTGACCACGCCAAAGTCAATAAAGACTTTGAATGTGTGCATCACAACAAACTGTGGAAAATTCTAAAGAGATGGGAATACCAGACCACCAGACCTGCCTCCTGAGAAAGCTGTATGCAGATCAAAAAGCAACACGTAGAACTAGACATGGAACAAGAGACTGGTTCCAAAACAGTAAAAAAGTACATCAAGGCTGAATATTGTCACCCTGCTTATTTAACTTATATTCAGAGTACATCATAAGAAACACTGGACTGGATAAACACAAGCTGGAATCAAGATTGCTGAGAGAAATATCAACAAACTCAAATATGCAGATGACACCACTCTTATGGCAGAAAGCAGAGAACTAAAGAATCTCTTGATGAAAGTGAAAGAGGAGGGTGAAGAAGTTGGCTTAAAACTCAACATTCAGAAAACTAAGATCAGGGCATCTGGTCCCATTATTTCATGGGAAATAGATACAGAAACAATGGAAAGAGTGACGGACTTTATTATTTTGGGGTCCAAAATCACTGCAGGTGGTGACTGCGGCCATGAAATTAAAACACACTTACTCCTTGGAAGAAAAGTTATGATCAACCTAGACAATATATTAAAAAGCAGACATTACTTTGCCAACAAAGGTCCATCTAGTGAAAACTATGGTTTTTCCAGTAGTCATGTATGGATTTGAGAGTTGGACTATAAAAGAAAGCTGAGTGCCGAAGAATTTATGCTTTTAAATTGTGGTGTTGGAGGCGATTCTTGAGAGTCCCTTGGACTGCAAGGAGATCCAACCAGTCCATCCTAAAGAAAATCAATCCTGAATATCCATTTGAAGGAATGATGCTGAGGCTGAAACTCCAATACTTTGGCCACTTCATGTGAAGAACCGATTCGTCGTAAAGGACCCTGATGCTGGGAAAAATTGAAGGTGGGAGGAGAATGGGATGACAGGATGAGATGGTTGGATGGCATCACCAACTCAATGGACATGAGTTTTAGTAAACTCTGGGAGTCGGTAATGGACAGGGAGGCCTGGCGTGTTGCAGTCCATGGGGTGGCAAAAAGTCAGACATGACTGAGTGACTGAACTAAACTGATGGCCCCCAAATCTTAGTTTTCTGAGGAACCTCCATATTGTTTGCCACAGTGGCTGCATCAGTTTACATTCCTACTAACAGTGTAGGAAGGTTCTTTTTTCTCCATACCCTCTCCCGCATTTGCTAAGATAGTAAAGAATCTGCCTGCAATGCAAGAGATCTGAGTTCAATCCATGGGTTGGGAGGATGCCCTGGAGAAGGGCATGGCAACCCACTCCAATATTCTTGCCTGGAGAATCTCATGGGCAGAGGAGCTTAGCAGGCTACAGTCCATAGAATTGCACAGAGTCAGACATGACTAAAGCAACTTTGCATGCAAGGGAAAATCATGCACGCACATTCTGAACAGTGTGAGGTAGTACCTCACTATAGTTTTGTTTTGCATTTATCTAGTAATTAGTGATATTGGATGAGATGGCTGGATGGCATCACTGACTCGATGGACGTGAGTCTGAGTGAACTCCAGGAGTTGGTGATGGACAGGGAGGCCTGGCGTGCTGTGATTCATGGGGTTGCAAAGAGTCAGACACGACTGAGTGACTGAACTGACTGACTGAGTGATATTGAGCCTCTTTTCATGTATCTGTTGGCCATCTCTATGTCTTTGGAGAAGTGTCTCTTTAGGTCTTCTGCCCATTTTCCCACTGAGTTGTTTATTTGTTGTTGATTTGTATATTTTGGAAATTAAGCCCTTGTTGGCTGCATCATTTACAAATGTTTTCTCCCATTCTATAGGTTGTCTTTTCATTTCGCTTATGGTTTCCTTTGTTATGTGAAAGCTTGTAAGTTCGATTATGTCCCATGTGTTTATTTTGTTTTTATTACTATCATCTTGGGAGAATGACCTAAGAAATCATTGGCACAATTTATGTCAGAAAATGTTTTACCTGTGTTCTCTTCTAGGAATTTTGTATGTTTAAGTCTTTAAGCCGTTTTGAGTTGATTTATGTGTATGGTAATTGGAGAAGGAAATGGCAACCCACTTTAGTATTCTTGTCTGGAAAACCCCAGGGACGGGGGAGCCTGGTGGGTTGCCATCTATGGGGTCTCACAGAGTCGAACACGACTGAAGCAACTTAGCAGCAGCGGCAGCAGCAGCATGTGTATGGTGAGAGGGTGTGTTCAAACTTTACTGATTTACATGCAGCTGCCAGCTTTGCCAACAGCACTTTTTGAACAAACTGTCTTTCTCCCTTTGTATATTCTTGCCTCTTTGTCATAGACTAATTGACTGTAGGTGTGTGAATTTATTTCTAGGCTCTCTATTCTGTTCCATTGATCCATGTGTCTGGTTTTGTGCCAATACCACATGGTTATGATTACTGTAGCTTTGTAGTACTGTCTGAAGTCTGGGAGGATAATGACTCCTGTTTTGTTCTTTCTTTTCAAGATTGCTTTGGCAATTCTGGGTCTTTTATGGTTCTATATGAATTTTAGGATTATTCTAGTTCTGTATAAAAGGTCATTGGTAATTTGAGAGGGTTCTCATTAAATCTGTAGATTGCCTTGGGTAGTATGAGCATTTTAAGAATATTCTTGCAATCCAAGAGCATAGGATGTCTTTCTGTTCCTTTGAATCATCTTCAATTTCCTTTTTTAATGTGTTACAGTTCTCAGCATATCAGTTTTTCACCTCCTTGGTAATGTTTATTCCTAAGTATTTTATTTTATGGGATGTGATTTTAAAAGTTTTTTTTTTTTTTTTTTTTACATTCACTTTCTGATATTTTATTGTTGGTGTAAAGAACTTCAACCAATTTCTGTATGTCAATCTTATATCCTGCTACCTTGCTGAATTAATTTATCATTTCTAGTGGTTTTGTGTGGAATCTTTAAGAGTTTCTGTATGTAGCAACATATCACCTGCATATGACAATTTTACCACTTAACTTCCCATTTGTGCACATTTTATTGCTTTTTCTTGCCTAATTGCTGTAGCTAGAACTTCCAATATTAGGTTGAAGAAAAGTGTTGAGAGTAGGCATCCTTGTATTGTTCCAGATTTTAGAGGGAAAACTTTCAACTTTTCACCTGCTGCTGCTGCTGCTAAGTCACTTTAGTCGTGTCCGACTCTGTGCGACCCCTAGACGGCAGGCCACCAGGCTCCCCGGTCCCTGGGATTCTCCAGGCAAGAACACTGGAGTGGGTTGCCATTTCCTTCTCCAATGCATGAAAGGGAAAAGTGAAGTTGTTCAGTCATGTCCGACCCTCAGCAACCCCATGGACTGCAGCCTACCAGGCTCCTCCATCCACAGGATTTCCAAGCAAGAGTACTGGAGTGGGGTGCCATCACCTTCTCCGCAACTTTTCACCATTCAGTATTATACTGGCAGTGGATTTGTCATAAATATCTTTTACTATTTTGAGATATGTTTCCTCTATACCCACTTTGTTAAGAGTATTAATCATGAATGGATGTTGAATTTTTTTCAAATGATTTTTCTGCATCTATTGAGATGATTATATGGCTTTTGTTTATGCAGTATATCACGTTGATTGATTTGCATATGTTGAACCATTCTTGTGAACTTGGGATGAATCCCACTTGATCATGCTATATGATCTTTTTTATATGTTGTTGGATTCAGTTTGCTAATATTTTGTGGAGAATTTTGTCATCTGTATTCATCAAAGATATTGTCCTTTAATTTTCTTTTTGGTGGTGTCTCTGTCTGGTTTTGCTATCAAGATGATAGTGGCTTAATAGAATGTCATTGAGAGTGTTTCCTCCTTTTCAACTTTTTGGAAGAGTTAGTAAAGAATTGATATAAGTTCTTTGTATATTTGGTAAAATTCACCTGTGAAGCCATCTGATCCTGGACTTATGTTTGTAGAAAGTTTTAAAACTACAGATTCTATTTCACTTCCAGTGATCTATCTGTTCAAATTATCATTTTCTTCTTGATTCAGTTTTGGTGGGCTGTATGTTTCTAGAAACTTGTTTTTTTCTTCTAGGTTGTCAATTTTTTTGACATAATTATTCATAGTATTGCTTTATGGTTCTTTGTGTTTCTGTGGTGTCAATTGTTATGTCTCCTTTTTCATTTCTTAATTTTTTTTTCTGTTCTCTTTTCTTCTTGGTGAACCTGGCCAGAGGTTTGTCAAACTTGCTTATTCTTTCAAAGAATCAGATCTTGGCTTTCCTGCTGTTTTTTTTTTTTTTTTTTTTTTAATTCTTATTTATTTTCTCCCTGATTTTTATTATTTCCTTCCTTCTGCTGACTTTCAGTTTTTTGTGATTTTTTTTTCCATTTGTTTGTTTGTTCTTCTTTTGCTAATTCTTTTGAATGGTATGTTAGTTTGAGGTGTTTTTTTTGTTTGTTTGTTTTTTGGGGGGTGTTTTTTGAGGAAGGCCTGTAATGCTATGAACCTCCCTCTAATTGCTTTTGCTGCATCTCATAGGTTTTGTATTATTGTGTTTTCATTGTCATTTGTCTCAATGTAACTTTTAATTTCCTCTTTTATTTAATCACTGGATGATTAGCTTTAACATAGCATGTGGCTTAGTTGCCATAATTTTTTTTTTTTTCATTACCCTTTTGTTGGTTAATTTCTAGTTCATCCTTTTGTGGTCAGAAAATATGCTTGAAATAATTTTTATACTCTTTAATTTGTTGAGCCTTATTTTGTGTCCTAGTATATGGTCAATCCTAGAGAATGTTTCATGTGCACTTGAAATAAATGTGCATTTTGTGGGGGTTAGATTTTGGATGTAATGTCCTGGATATATCAATTAAGCCTAACAGTCCTATGGTATCATTTAGAATCTCTGTTACTTTACTGATTCTCTGTCTACAAGATCTGTCCACTGATGAGAGTGTGGTGTTAACAGTCTCCCATTATTCTTCTTTTCCTGTCAATTTCTCCCATGTCTATTAGTATCTCTTTTATATTTAGGTGCTCCTACAATAATAATGGCACCCCACTCCAGTACTCTTGCCTGGAAAAATCCCATGGGTAGAGGAGCCTGGTAGGCTGCAGTCCATGGGATCACAAAGAGTTGGACACAACTGAAGCAACTTAGCAACAATAATGTTACTTTGAAAAATTAAAATATAGAATAAAAGTATAAAAAAACATTAAAAGAAGAAAATAAAGCAAAAAAGACAAGAAGGGAAGCTTGTGATTATAGTGTTCTAAAGATCTATTTTTTTCAGAGTAAAGCAGTAATGCTTATGAACTTTAAAATTTACATATTAATATTAAAACATTATTGACAATGGGATTTTTGCAGAAACTAATGCCTGTGGCCAGTGATTTTTCATGTGGTGAATATCGAAACATCTCTGCTCAATAACTTTTGGGTGACAAAAAATGTATTAATATATCTCTGGTCAATAAGTTGTTAATATATAAAGGACAATTTTTAAAAGTGGATAAATAGGCTGTATGACTTCCAGAAGTTGCAACAGTGGGGAAAATGAACCTTAAGAGACTCTCAAGCCATCACAATATAAAACGAAGGTGCAAGAAGTAATAAAAGCATTTAAGCACTTAAACAAATGCTCACAGAACACATTCCTGGGTAAAACACAAAACAATTTAAGTTGCATTTAAAAATGCAGCCATATGCTGTTTATAAAATACATACCTAAAGTATAAGGTTTAAAGTTGTAAAAGAATATATGCATGTATTCTTATACACATCATACATATCTGTGTGTGTACAAGTACATGTGTATGTGTAGCAAACACAAAGGATGAAGCCAACTACCTACAGACTTCATATTATATGGGAAAAAATTTGAACCACTATTTGGTTTCTGTTACTTGCAGCAGAATTTAATCTCAGTGGATATATTAGAATTTTTTTTGTTTATGGTATCAGATAGAGACAACTTAGGTGTCCATTATGTATATGAAAGATAACAGATGAATATCATGGCATACTCTATAAAGTCAAACAGTTAAATTAGATGTGCATGCTACATCATGGGTAAATTATACAAATATAGTGTTAAGTGAAAAAAATAAGAAATACACTGACACCTATAGGACTATTGTTCATATCATTTAAAAATTCATGCTTACACAGAAGAATAGCAAGCATTTATTCAGGACTTACTGTGTACCTGATGTTTTCCGAAGGGCATCATATGTTCATTAAATCCACACAATAATACTAGAAAAGTGAAGAGCAAAGAGGTTGAGCATTTTTTCACAAGGTTATGTAGCTATATAGTAACAGACCAGGATTTCAACTGAAGCAATCTGTCTCCATATTCTTCACTCTTAACCACTATGAAACACATATGCATGCATATGTGCTAAGCAACTTTAGTTGTGTCCGATTCTTTGGAATCTCATGGACTGTAGCCTGCCAGGCTCCTTTGTCCTTGGGATTCTTCAGGTAAGAATACTGGAGTGAGTTGCCTTGCCCTTTTCCAGGGGATCTTCCTGACCCAGGGATTGAACCTGTGTCTCCTGTGACTCCTGCATTGCAGGCAGATTCTTTACTGCTGAGCCACTGGGGAATATTATGTTACAAAGGGACATACATATCCAAGGATATATATTAGAAACATTATGACAATGGGGGCAGGAATCAGAACAAAATGACAGAATAAGACAGTAAACTTACACAAATCAATAATTAAAGAGTACCTTGTCCTGAGGATTATGATTAACATGGCATTCTGCATCTAAGGTCAAAAAACAGAAGCAAAAACAAAGGGAGAGGGTACAGCCCAGATTAGTGTAATTTAGAAGCTAGGAATTGAACTTGTCATCTGTCTTCTTGTTGACAGATCAGTATTCAAAAACATTTCCATGATTATTACAAATGTTCCCCTCCTTTCTTACATGTGTCTGATGTGTAACTACATCTAAAGGTTGCTTGAAATATTCTTTCCATTTTGTTGATCACACTGCCAATATTCAATTGACAGGTAATAATAGAAATATGGTGACAAGCTCAGTACTATAGCCACTATATTGGTCTTCTGATGTTATTTTTATGTCTCTTAAGTTTTATCTGCAAAAAGTGTAGCTGAAAACAAGCACAAAGTCAGGACAGATACAAAGTATTTTGAAATAAATATTACATAAGCAAAAAGCAAGGTTATAATTTTTGATAATGTCAATTACCAGTTAACTACAAATCTTATTTCCTCAGCTACCTGTTTCAAAATAAATACAAAAGTGAGTAAGTGACTAGTCCCTTGTCCTAGACACATATATGACCTTTGTCAATAATAAAGGATCAATAATGCCAGAGGCTCCCAGGTCATTACATAAGAGTATACTGAAAAGGAAAGAAGGTCTAGATTGATGATCATATGAGGACTTTGAATGGCCACAGAGTAGCACCAAGTCTTCTGGGAGATAGGCGATGATGTGCACCATTCCTAGATTTGTTCAAACATACAATGTTATTCAAGGTCTTCTGAAAAGAAGACATTAAGAAGTAATTAACCGCCAATTAAAATAAATAAATTTATATAAAAAGAAAAAAGAATATTATACATAAAATAAAATTTATTATAAAATAATTTTATATTACACATATTAAAAATTTACACATAAAAAATAGGGGTATTATGAGGGAAAATGGGGAGAAAATATCAGAAGAACCATCAGACAACACAAAGGTCTAAAACTTATGAATAAGATAAGGAAGAAAGGAAGGTTGCATGGATGTGTCTTAGACTTACAGAGCAGTCCTAAGAGAGTTCAGCAAGGCCAATGGAGAGTCCTTGAGGCAAAGTCAGTCATCACTGACTGAGAGCAGCCTAGAGGAAAGGAAGACTTTCTACATAAGTCTCCTGGCAGATTCAGGGTTTAGTAGTGGGAACTGCTGGTCAACCAGTCAAAAATCTGAGCACAGTTGGTTATCTGAAAGGTTGAATTTCAAACTTCCAAGACTATTACATACTAAACACTGTATCAACATTGTACTAGACAATAAAGGACAAGTGGATAGGTGGTATGTGTGGAATTCTTGTGTCCTCCAAAAATTTGTATGGTGAAGCCCCAACCCTCAATGTGATGGTATTAGGAGGTGGGCCCTTTGGGACTTAATTAGGTTTAGATGAGGGCATGAGGGTAGGACCTGATGATGGGATTATTACCCTTATAAGGAAAAGATTCCAGAGCTTTCTTTCTCTCCATTATGTGAGGACACAGGGAGAAGGTAGCCATCTGTAAGCCAGAAAATGGACTCTCACAAGAAACCAAATAGGCTAGCATCTTGATCTTACATGTTTCATAGTCCAGAGAAATAAATGAGAAATAAATGCTTGTTATTTAAACCTCCCAGTTTAAGATATTTTGTTATAGAAGCCCGAGCAGAATGTGACAGTAGGATGCAAAGGTAGGTAAGGAAAATACAAAGGTGAGGAAGATGCTCTAAAGGTGTTAATGTAATAACGAAAGCAAAAGACTGTTCTATACATCAGTGTCTCTTTTGCTGTCTCATATACAGGGTTATTGTTACCATCTTTCTAAATTCCATATATATGCATTAGTATACTGTATTGGTGTTTTTCTTTCTGTCTTACTTCACTCTGTATAATAGGCTCCAATTTCATTTAGACTCTGTGGGAGAGGGAGAGGGTGGGATGATTTGGGAGAATGGCATTGAAACATGTATAATATCATATATGAAATGAGTCACTAGTCCAGGTTCAATGCATGATACTGGATGCTTGGGGCTGGTGCACTGGGACAACCCAGAGGGATGGTACAGGGAGGGAGGAGGGTTCAGGATGGGGAGCACATGTATACCTGTGGCAGATTCATGTTGATATATGGCAAAATCAATACAATATTGTAAAGTTAAAAAAATAATGAAAGCAGATATGCTCAAACAATAAGAGACTGTACAAAAGTGCAAAATAGTTTTAATAACATATGCATTGTGAAAATGGAGATAATTAATAAATTCAAGTAAGTGGATCAAGGAAAGAGTAACAGAGGAAGTGACATTTGGCTTTAATCTTGATGAAAAGTTTTTTTTATAGGTGAAGTATGGAAAGATATTCCATGATGCAAGAACATCATAAGCAGATGAAAGAAGACTTGGCACAGTATAGAACTGGCAAATGTTAAGGCAATCGTTATGGGAGCATAGGTTATATGGGGACACTAGGAGCAGATGGAAATATAGATTGGGGTTAATTATAAAGGCTGATGGGTTGTCCTGCTTAAGAGTATGTGCCTGTGCATGTGCAAGCATGTGTGTGTGTGTGTATTTTGTTTCTTCTGAGAATGCAATCAGATCAGATCAAATCAGTTGCTCAGTCATGTCCGACTCTTTGCAACCCCATGAACTGCAGCACGCCAGGCCTCCCTATCCATCACCAGCTCTCGGAGGTCACTCAGACTCACATCCATCGAGTCAGTGATGCCATCCAGCCATCTCATCCTCTGTCGTCCCCTTCTCCTCCTGCCCCCAATCCCTCCCAGCATCAGAGTCTTCTCCAATGAGTCAACTCTTCGCATGAGGTGGCCAAAATACTGGAGTTTCAGCTTTAGCAGCATTCCTTCCAAAGAAATCCCAGGGCTGATCTCCTTCAGAATGGACTGGTTGGATCTCCTTGCAGTCCAAGGGACTTTCAAGAGTCTTCTCCAACACCACAGTTCAAAAGCATCAATTCTTCGGCGCTCAGCCTTCTTCACAGTCCAGCTCTCACATCCATACATGACCACAGGAAAGACCATGTCCTTGACTAGGCGAACCTTTGTTGGCAAAGTGATGTCTCTGCTTTTGAATATGCTATCTAGGTTGGTCATAACTTTCCTTCCAAGGAGTAAGCGTCTTTTAATTTCATGGCTGCAGTCACCATCTGCAGTGATTTTGGAGCCCAGAAAAATAAAGTCTGACACTGTTTCCACTGTTTCTCCATCTCTTTCCCATGAAGTGATGGGACCAGATGCCATGATCTTCGTTTTCTGAATGTTGAGCTTTAAGCCAAACTTTTCACTCGAGAATGCAATAAAGAGTCATTGAAGATATGGCTTATGAGGGCTAGTGTGGCATGATACAATCAGACTTGATTACAGAGAGATCCTTTAGACTGTAGTGGAGGATGGATTTAAAAAGAATGAAACTAAAGATAGGAAAGATACTGAAGATAGAGAAAGCAGTTAGAATGGCATTGTTTCAGTTTAGGGGAAAACATGATGAATTAAGGAAATAGGAAAAAAATGGAAATAAAAAATTCAACATACATTTCAGCAGTGAAATTGACATGACCCCATAAGTAATTAGATGGAAGACAGGAGCAGAACAAATGTTATTGTTATAGAAAAGTGTACTTCTCCCCATAAGCCTCATTGTGATTGTATCTACAAAGTTATCTCCTTGCATATTAGCAGGGAAGCCTCTGTGCAGATAATTGGATCCTGATCTTGAGCCAAATATATACATGTGAATTCCTAAACTGACATTCTGTTTTATTATTATGAGTTTGGTGAATGTTTTTCAGCCACATATAAATTGAACAATTCTGGCTAAAATACCATTGTTTTCCTAGACTGTGATATCCTTTCTCCAGCTTACTGTTCCCTTTTAAGACCTTGCCTGCAGCCAATGCCTAACATCTTTTTAAATGAAATAGAAACTGAGTAATGAAAATGTGGAACATGTTTGTGAGCCTTTGTTCTGTGTGCATGGTCAAATGTATGTACAGAAAAATTGATATCTTTTGGAAAATAGTTAGATTAGCTCTATGGCACCTCTCAGTTTATCCTGGTGTTCCAATCACTGTATATCTAACTTGGTAATTTTGGGAGGAGTAGAAATTTTTTTGTTTTTTGTTCTGAAGACATCTCAGAATAAGAGGGATAGCCAATCTAAACATGACGGTACTTTCATTCATTTGACAATTATTTTTGGTGCCTGCCATATGCCAGACACTATCACTACTAAAACTACTATTATTACTGCCACTAATAATGAAATGACTGTATAAATGTAATACTAATGATCAGATTATATCTCATTCCATTTAAAATGTCTCTTAATGCTGCTGCTGCTGCTTGCTAAGTCGCTTCAGTCGTGTCCGACTCTGTGCGACCCCATAGACGGAAGCTCACCAGGCTCCCCTGTCCCTGGGATTCTCCAGGCAAGAACACTGGAGTGAGTTGCCATTTCCTTCTCCAGTGCATGAAAGTGAAAAGTGAAAGTGAAGTCGCTCAGTCGTGTCCGACTCTTAGCGACCCCATGGACTGGAGCCTACCAGGATCTTCCGTCCATGGGATTTTCCAGGCAAAAGTACTGGGGTGGGGTGCCATAATGCTAGGATACATCAGTCCCAGGTATCCTTCTCTGACTTGAAGACTAAATTAACTTATTCTGAAACCAAGATTATTAGGCATTCTCTAGAAATCTTCAATCCCTCTAAATATTAGAGATTCATAAGCTGGTTCCAGCTCATTATAAAAATGGACTTACATAACCTGGCCTCAAACACTGAATGGATGCATATGTCCTTCTAGAGGGCCTCTCTCACCATGCAAAAAAATTCAACAATTGAATTTTTCATGCATTTGTTTTTTGTCTTACAATTTATAGATATACAAAGTTCATATTAAAATTTACTATCTCATTCAACAGATGTATACTGGATCTACTATATGCCAGGCATTATTTGAGGTGCCCAGTATATACCGCTACACACGTGGTACCTTTCCTCATGGAATTTATAAACTACAGACAAGTAAGTAGATAATTATTTGGAATGATATAACTCAGAGATATAATAAAAGAGGAAAGGTGATGGAGTGTGACAAATACAAATGCTAGACTCATAGACCAACTCTTCCATAAAATACTTCATTTTCTTCTTTTTAGACGTATCAAACTCATGACATGATTAATTTATTTAATTAAACAATAATTATTAAATATCCATTCTATTGAATTATTCTGGGCTATAAGGATAGAGAAACCACATGGACATGGCATTTCTTGTCATTGGTTCCATTAATACTTAGTGTGTTCAGAGTTCTTCACAAATAATGTGGTATCTATATCAGATCATTCAACACACAGAGACATGTGGAGGAGGTGAAAACTCTGATAAGAGCAGCAAATGTGATGAATCCTAAATTAATTTACATATAAGAAACCATTAGAATGCTGAAGTTGAATATTTCTGTTTTGTAAGTATTATATTTGTAAGCTAGGTATAGCTTTTTACTTATATACAACACAAAAGGATCACAAGAAAAATTTTCTTCCAAATTACAATTACTATAGAACAGACTATCATTTGGAAAATGGTTTAATTAGAGGAGAAAAGTTGAACAAAACGTTAATAAAGGCACGAGGCTGATACTGGCCTGAGTATTGATTTTTTTTAAATAATAAAGCTCTACCCAGAAGAAAAAAACATCATAAAAATAGAGCAGCTTTCTAATAAATGGCTTTTGAATTTCATTGGGGATGGTTTAAAGCAGTATCACAGAAGCACCTATACTGAGAAATATGTTTGCTGTTTTTTTTTTTGACAATTATATCCCTTTAAAATTACTTATTTCAGTCAAGAAGCAGTCTACCCAGTCTGTGATCTCTTTTGAGCTTATTAGTAGTGGAATTTCTTTCTTTTTTTTTTTTTTTTAAGACTGCAGTGCATTTATGTATTTTTTTCTTTTTTTTTTCTTTTTCATTCAAGGAAGTTAGTCATCATCCTTTCTAGAAGCAGTGGAAGTTGAAAACACTACACCATATCCTTGTTGCATTTCTGAGCCCTTACTACATGCAGAAGAACACTGAGGAACACAAAGATATACAACACAGCTTCTGCCAAGATTTCTGAATGGTCAACAGAAACACACAAGTCTAGGTAATGCTACAATTAGCAAGTTAACCACAAAGGTATCAATATATATATATATAAACATTGAATTAAGCAAGAGTGAGAAAATAATTATTTATAATCTTGCCACTTGTAAACATCTGACATTATTAGCTTTCATAATCAGCATAATCAGTGGAAAATTCTCTACGAATTGTCACATAATTTAAATTTACTGGCTTATACACAAAATTAAGTTTTATCTGAAATTGCTTCCTTTTTTAAAGATTGTTTCAATCATATTACTGTGCTTTATGAATGTGACATCAGATTACTTGTTTAATGACATTTCCATTCTAGCTTGTTATTTAAATGGCATTATGCTGTATGCAGGTCAGGAAGCAACAGTTAGAACTGGTCATGGAACAACAGACTGGTTCCAAATAGGAAAAGGAGTACGTCAAGGCTGTATATTGTCACCATGTTCATTTAACTCATATGCAGAGTACATCATGAGAAATGCTGGACTGGAAGAAACACAAGTTGGAATCAAGATTGCTGGGAGAAATCTCAATAATCTCAGATATGCAGATGACACCATCCTTATGGCAGAAAGTGAAGAGGAACTAAAAACCCTCTTGATGAAAGTGAAAGTGGAGAGTGAAAAGGTTGGCTTAAAGCTCAACATTCAGAAAACGAAGATCATGGCATCTGGTCCCATCACTACATGGGAAAGAGATGGAGAAACAGTGGAAACAGTGTCAGACTTTATTTTTCTGGGCTCCAAAATCACTGCAGATGGTGACTGCAGCCATGAAATTAAAAGACGCTTACTCCTTGGAAGGAAAGTTATGACCAACCTAGATAGCATATTCAAAAGCAGAGACATCACTTTGCCAACAAAGGTTCGCCTAGTCAAGGCTATGGTCTTTCCTGTGGTCATGTATGGATGTGAGAGCTGGACTGTGAAGAAGGCTGAGCGCCGAAGAATTGATGCTTTTGAACTGTGGTGTTGGAGAAGACTCTTGAGAGTCCTTTGGACTGCAAGGAGATCCAACCAGTCCATTCTGAAGGAGATCAGCCCTGGAATTTCTTTGGAAGGAATGCTGCTAAAGCTGAAACTCCAGTATTTTGGCCACCTCATGCGAAGAGTTGACTCATTGGAGAAGACTCTGATGCTGGGAGGGATTGGGGGGCAGGAGGAGAAGGGGACGACAGAGGATGAGATGGCTGGATGGCATCACTGACTCGATGGATGTGAGTCTCAGTGAACTCCGGGAGTTGGTGATGGACAGGGAGGCCTGGCATCCTGCAGTTCATGGGGTCACAAAGAGTCAGACACGACTGAGCGGCTGATCTGATCTGATCTGATGCATACATACCCATGTCAGTGCTTATAACCAATACATGTCAGTTCTTTTAGAGAGTGCAAGCCCAAGCCGCTTACCTTCTAATAAAACACCATGACCCTCTTACATGAAGAATTTACACTTCTTTGTATATTTCATGATCTTTATTGTCCATTAAGATGCAAGTGTTTGATAATGAGTTTAACATTAATAAGCTTGTACTTAGAGGCATCTGCTGCTGCTGCTGCTAAATCACTTCAGTCATGTCCAACTCTGTGCCACCCCCTAGATGGCCTCCTACCAGGCTCCTCCTTCCCTGGGATTCTCCAGGTAAGAACACTGGAGTGGGTTGCCATTTCTTTCTCTAATAAAGGCATCTAAGATGTTGCTAATATTTTGACTGACTCTTCATTCACCACCATCCTGGTCTGTTAATCTGCACACAATTTTAATTTGTGAAACCCTACAGTCATTAGAACATTAGCGTGAGTTGTTTACTAATGTGGCTGCTACTGCTCCTATGTCGCTTCAGTCGTGTCCGACTCTGTGCGACCCCAGAGATGGCAGCTCACCAGGCTCCCCTGTCCCTGGTATTCTCCAGGCAAGAACACAGGAGTGGGTTGCCATTTCCTTCTCCAGTGCATGAAAGTGAAAAGAGAAAGTGAAGTTGCTCAGTCATGTCCGACTCCTAGCGACCCCAAGGACTGCAGCCTACCAGGCCCCTCTGTCTATGGGATTTTCCAGGCAAGAGTACTGGAGTGGTGTGCCATTGCCTTCTCCGATTAATGTTGCTAAGAACTATGAAGTTTCTGGGTTTTTATTATGCTTAAAAGATAAAAGTTAGCCTGCCACAATTTCATATATGTCAACAGAAGACATAAGATTACTGGGTCAGAAACAAAGGACTTATTATCAACTGAAGAGCAGGCAGAACAAGCGTCATACTCATTTTAGTTCCTCTTGCCCATCCCCACAAGTCCCATGGGGATGATACACAATGGCCCAGATGGATGGTGTCCAGACAGAAGGTCTGGGTCCCAACTGAGGAACCCTGTGCTTAAACAATCTTATAAAAGTTCTGCTAATATTTGCCCCAGACCACAACATTATTTTCATTATCCTGCTAAGAAAGCATACCTGTTCTCTGCCCTAGATCAGATCAGATCAGATCAGTCGCTCAGTCGTGTCTGATTCTTTGTGACTCATGAATCACAGCAGGACAGGCCTCCCTGTCCATCACCAACTCCCGGAGTCCACTGAAACTCACATCCATCGAGTCAGTGATGCCATTCAGCCATCTCATCCTCTGTCGTCCCCTTCTCCTCTTGCCCCCTATCCCTCCCAGCATCAGAGTCTTCTCCAATGAGTCAACTCTTCTCATGAGGTGGCCAAAGTACTGGAGTTTCAGCTTTAGCATCATTCCTTCCAAAGAAATCCCAGGGCTGATCTCCTTCAGAATGGACTGGTTGGATCTCCTAAAGTAATGCTCAAAATTCTCCAAGCCAGGCTTCAGCAATATGTGAACTGTGAACTTCCTGATGTTCAAGCTGGTTTTAGAAAAGGCAGAGGAACCAGAGATCAAATTGCCAACATCTGCTGGATCATGTAAAAAGCAAAAGAGTTCCAGGAAAACATTTCTTTCTGCTTTATTGACTATGCCAAAGCCTTTGACTGTGTGGATCACAATAAACTGTGGGAAATTCTGAAAGAGATGGGAATACCAGACCACCTGATCTGCCTCTTGAGAAATTTGTATGCAGGTCAGGAAGCAACAGTTAGAACTGAACATGGAACAACAGATGGGTTCCAAATAGGAAAAGGAGTTCGTCAAGGCTGTATATTGTCACCCTGTTTATTTAACTTATATGCAGAGTATATCATGAGAAATGCTGGACTGGAAGAAACACAAGTTGCAATCAAGATTGCCAGGAGAAATATCAATAACCTCAGATATGCAGATGACACCACCCTTATGGCAGAAAGTGAAGAGGAACTCAAAAGCCTCTTGATGAAAATGAAAGAGGAGAGTGAAAAAGTTGGCTTAAAGCTCAACATTCAGAAAATGAACATCTGCCCTAGAAGGAGATACTATGTCTATCTTCAAGGCAGATTGCTACACAGACATCCTTGAGAAGAGTCTGGAACAAAGATGTTAATGTTGCTCGATGAAACGATTTAGTGAATGAGAGACCCATGGAGACGTGTCTCCCACTATTTGACTGTGGATTGTACTAATATATTTACATACCTACATTTAAGTCAACAATTAACCTTGTAAACTGCAATGGCACCCCACTCCAGAACTCTTGCCTGGAAAACCCCACGGATGGAGGAGCCTGGTAGGCTGCAGTCCATGGGGTCGCGAAGAGTCGGACATGACTGAGCAACTTCACTTTCTCTTTTCACTTTCATGCACTGGAGAAGGAAATGGCAACCCACTCCAGTGTTCTTGCCTGGAGAATCCCAGGGACAGGGAAGCCTGGTGGGCTGCCGTCTCTGGGGTCACACAGAGTCAGACACGACTGAAGTGACTTAGCATAGCATAGCATAGCATAAACTGCTTGATAAGAGACTGCCAGTCCTCTGAGATTCTCTGAGGCCTGCTCCTCTAAAGGTAAATGAGCATGGGACATGCGTTCATTTACCATTACATTTCTGAATAGGGTTTCCCAGGTATATTGTCACAGTCCATATATTTGGTAAAAACTTAAATAGATTCAATGGAGATGGACAAATAGATGTAGTCATGTATACTACCTTTATTCATATAATGTAAACTTAGAATGATTGAAATCGATGTCTAGACATTCTTCGATTTCCATTTCCTTTGCTAATAGTAGGAGAGTGACTATACTATTTGAGGAATGTGATAGCATACACATGCAATGCTTATACTTGTGCCATATTTGTTACTAAACCATTCCATTTCAGGAAAGAACTATATATATATATATATATAGAAAAGATTTTTCAGCTATATTGTCTAAAGGTTCAACTGTCAACACTCTTGCCTGGAGAATCCCACGGACAGAGGAGCCTGATGGGCTGCAGTCCATGGGGTCGCAAAGAGTGGGATACAACTGAGCGACTTCACTTTCACTTTTCACTTTCATACATTAGGGAAAAAGAAATGGCAACACACTCCAGTGTTGTTGCCTGGAGAATCCTGGGGACGGGGGAGCCTAGTGGTCTGCCATCTATGGGGTCACACAGAGTTGGACACGACTGAAGTGACTTAGCAGGAGCAGCACGGATATTTGCTAAGAATTTTGAAAGGGAAAAGCTAATCAACTAACTGACCACACTTACTCATCATCAAAAGTTTACTAATGGTCTTTTCTTGACTAAGCCTTTGATATTTGTGTCAATAGATAACACTGACTCTTGGAATTGTGATAATTCAAAAGTGACTATAGTTGGTGATGGATGAACATGCAGTAATTCATCTGCAATGTGTTTGAGAGCTTAATCAGCAAGAGGCCTGAGCAATTCAATTTTTATGTTAATAGCAGTTACCCAAAAGTTACAACCTGGGAAAATCTTCCCAAAGCAGATGGGCAAATTCACTCAGATTCTTGTGAACCATCAGAGGATAAAAACAATCTGGAGTCAAAGAAAATACACCATGGTTATAATTTAGAATGGGGATACTTCAGATAGAAGAGAGACTGCATCTTTTGGAAAAAATACAACACGGGTGTAAATGAGCTGTACCAAATATTGCCTCTAATAGGTTCTCAGGTATCCACATGAGGCCAATTTTGTTCTTGAAAATGTGCAATATTTCACAACCAAAGTCACCGGTTCCTGAGCAGGAACAATTTTGAGCCCTAAGATTTGTGAGATCTTCAGAAGCACATAGAAGGCAGAGATTGTGTGTGTGTGTGTGTGTGTGTGTGTGTGTGTATTTGTATTTTTAGTATTTGATGAGTTCATGGAGTGAAATAAATTTGAAAGTGGTTTGGAAAGTGAACTTTTTATGAAATTACAAGCATTTTATACCTACCTATGTATATTTTGACTTTAATATTACATTTTAAAATGAAACAATGATAATCAGTTCAAATTATTTTGTAAAGCAGGTGAGATACAAGCTGATATATTAATATGTGAATAAAATATCTTTGGCATCATGGATTGTACAACCTCGGTCCTTATTTCATATAGATTAAAAAATGTTCAAACATTCTTAGCGTGGCACATGACAACTCACAAGTTGATTGTGACTTATTTTCAGTCTCCTGCTACTTCTTCACATGCATACCAAGCATTCATTTACTGAAAACAGCACATTTTTGCATAGCTCCATGAATTGGCACATTATTTTCATGAATCTCCTACTTTCTTTTCTCATCTCCTGAAGGCTGCTTCATTCTTCAAGGTTGACCACAAAAATCACCTTTTTCATAAAGACATCTTTGGCACAACCCCTGTCCTCATTCTTCTCTTCTAGTTCCAATCTAGTTTCTCAAAAAAATAAAAAAAAAATTACATGCATTTCTCATAACACTTGTTACATTGCTTTTTATTTTGCAGAGTAACTTGTTTTTCTCACGTGCCTGTAAAATTCTCAGGAGTGAGGAAGTCTTTTAGTCCTTGTTGTGACCCCTAACACATGTGTTGAAGGTTCAATTAACACTGAGTAAAGAAGATTATACATTTCTTGTTCCCTGTCTTACCTGACCTTTGACCAATCCATAAACACTCTCCTCTTTGGGCTTCTATAATAGCACTCATTTCTGATATTTCCCTTCACCTCTCTAGAAAATACTTCCCAGTCTCTTTGGTACTCCTTGGTAGGTTAACCCTTAAGTATCATCATTCTCAAGGCTCTGGCTCTTCACTATGCTCTTCTTAATATTTAAGATTCATGCGTAATCCTTGTTCTCTCATGATTTTCTTACCACCCACATACGTGAATCCCAAAGAAATATCTAGCTGAGACTTGTCTTTCCTCTGCAGGCAAACGTACACAACTGCAGTGGTGGACCAAGGAAGGAGGAGTGGGGCAGGCGATGGGAAGAGTCAGCTCCAGTAAAGAAGAGTATTGTCTCTGGAATTGCTCAATATAAAAAATAAAATAAAAAAATAAAAAGCAAGTCCATTTTAATCAATTTTATTATTGCTTACAAATTCCCTAGAGACCACTTAGAGGACAGCTCTCAAGGTCCCACTTTTGATATATGCACTTGTCTATTGACACCTTTTGCTCAATTGTTTCCTTGATAACTCACAATTATAATATCTGCAATTGGTCACAACTATGTCCCAAACCTATTCCTTCTCGTGCGTTCTTGATTTTGGTAATCATACCAGTGTCCACCAGGCTCCCAATACAAAAATACAGAAGTGACTACAGATCTTTACCTTACTTTACCTCCTCTCCCTACATCCTGACAGTTACAAAGCCTTTCTGATTCTACCTCTAAAATAAGTTACCTACTCATCTACTTTTATCCATTCTGACTTTTTTTCCTAGTCCAGGATATTATGGTCTCTTACTGATAATTAAGTCTCCTCTCTTCTCTCCTATCTTCACTTTTGATCCCTCCAATCCATTCATCTTTATCACACTTTAGCCTTTGTTATGCCTTAAACATATACAACTGACATTGTAATTTCACTACTTTGTCATTGTTCAGTTGCTCAGTCCTGTTTGACTCTTTGGAACCTTATGAATTGCAGCATGCCAAGCTTCCCTGTTCTTCACCATCTCCCAGAGCTCGCTCAAACTCATGTCCATTGAGTCAGTGACACCATCCAAACATCTCATCCTTTGTCATCCCCTTCTCTGCTTAATTTCACTGCTTAGCATGCTATAATGTCTTCTAGTTGCTCTCAGGGTTAATTATGAAAGCATAAGACTCTGTATGATCTGTTCAGGACATTCCATACTATCCTTTCAGCTTCTTTCTCTCTTCACTAGCATAGCACCTTCCTGAGAGCAGGATACTTTCTTAGTCACTGCTGAATCCTCAGTGCCCAGAAGAACATTTAGCATATAGCAGGCACTCAATAAATACTTTCTAAATAAATGAGCTTTTATGATCTTACCTTTCACTTCTTTCTGTTGGATTTAACCATATGAATATCTCCATTCCATCTGCTGTAGACCTAATTTAGTTCCCCTAAATGCTTATGGTTTTTCCTACCTTAGAGTACTGACAAAACTTCCTACAGTCTTAAGCAGCCTCCGTGCTCTTCCAGCTCTTACTTACCCTGTGCTGCTGCTGCTGCTGCTGCTAAGTTGCTTCAGTTGTGTCCAACTCTGTGCGATTCCATAGACTGCAGCCCACCAGGCTCCACCACCCCTGGGATTCTCCAGGCAAGAACACTGGAGGGGGTTGCCATTTCCTACTCCAGTGTATAAAAGTGAAAAGTGAAAGTGAAGTCGCTCAGTCGTGTCTGACTCTTTGCGACCCCATGGATTGCAGCCTACCAGGCTCCTCCATCCATGGTATTTTCCAGGCAAGAGTACTGGAGTGTGTTGCCATTGCCTTCTCCTACTTACCCTGTAGGTCTCACTTAACTACTTCAAGTTTTCATGACTTCTCAGCCTAGGTTAGGTCTTCTTATTGTATTTTTCTTTGACTTCCTTATAGTTTTCCTTATGTGACATACTGTCATCTGTTTACTACCTGTAGGAGGCACTATAAAGACAGGGCCCTTGCTGATTTTATTTATCACTTTATTTCCAGTAACCTGAAAGTATTCAGTATATTCTCAATAACTCTTGACGGAATGAATGACTTAATGAAGGGATATAAGTAGTATATGGAGACAGAGACCAGGATTGGACATGTGTGTCCCTTTGATTTTAAGTATGTGAAATATGTTTCATACTGAAGACAAAGGAGAAGTGTAGAAAAGGAATTTAAAATGCAATAGAGGGGATAAACAGTAGAATAAGGTCCTTGAGAAGGGGGATGGGATTCAGAGAGATTAAACAGCTATTAGGCCTGTGTAGCCAGCTACAGACTGGACATTTCCACTTGGATGGCCCAAAAGATTCTAAAGCTAAACACACCAAATGCAGTTTATTTCTTTCCCTTGCCAAGCTAGAACACCAAAGTGACAAGTAAAAGATCTATCCTTCCTCTAATACAACTTCTTTCAGTGAATAGCAGCACCACCCACCCATTTGCCCAAGTCAGAAGTCTGAGTCCCACATAACTCCCTACTATTCATTAGTTGCCACATCCAATGCATCAGCAAGGCCTTTTAGGTGCCTCTTCCATAAACTTTGTTCTCAGTGAGGAAAAGAATCATGTTGGTCTTTTCATTACTGGGTCCACAGAACATAGGACAATGCTAGTATATAGTAAGCACTGAATAAATATTTGTTAAATGAATGAATAAAAATATACCTACATTAAGTAAGGAGGAGATAGAGGAGGCAGAACACAGCTAGCTTCTACAAATAACAAGGTGTAACATAGCTTACAGTTAAATCAGTAAATAGTATCAACAAAGCTGGTATCAAAAAAAAAGTATGTCAGATGACCAGACATACTCAGTCTGGTCATCTGAATGGTCAGTGTATATTGACTGCATTGATATATTACAAAACTCCCAAATATTTCTGTATAAACCATGTTATTACAGATCCAATGATACTATTTAGAAGCAGCCCTTCTTGTTGCCAACCCAATCCATTTATATTTAATCTAAATCCAACTATGGGATTACTGACATCATGATCTTTGGTTATTGAATTTAGTCACATTGAACAGTGAAATGTGTTTCGTGTTACCTTTCTATGCAAGTAGGTCTCATGTCACTAAATATCAATACTAGCTTACCTATGTGACTAGGTCACCTCACCTCTCTGCAGGCTCAATTTTTTCTTCCAAAAACTGGAAATGAATACAATAAAAACAACCACCATAACAATATTCTGCTTGGACCACTCAGACAATTATTGAAAATATATGCTAAGGCATGTATTAGCCTATACTGATGTGAATTATCTTCACATGGAAAAAGCATACTATATTAAAAGCTGCTGCTAAGTCACTTCAGTCATGTCCGACTCTCTGCGACCCCAGAAACAGCAGCCCACCAGGCTCCCCCGTCCCTGGGAGTCTCCAGGCAAGAACACTGGAGTGGGTTGCCATTTCCTTCTCCAATGCATGAAAGTGAAAGTGAAGTCAATTAGTCGTCTCCGACTCCTAGCGACCCCATGGACCACAGCCCTCCAGGCTCCTCCGTCCATGAGATTTTCCAGGCAAGAGTACTGGAGTGGGGTGCCATTGCCTTCTCTGATTAAAAGCAGATACTCCTATTTCTAACATTCTACCCAGAGAAATACATTGTTTTTCCCCAGTGGTTTAGCAGCAATATAGAGGTCAATTCAAGGTTCCACTACACCGTGGGTGTATTCTTCTTATATTTTGTTTGGAGAAATATAAATCTTTTTTTCCTTACATTTTTATTAATAATAAAAAGTCTATAAAACTTAGAAATATTGCCAGCTTTAAAGTTTCTTTTTTTCCTTCTGCGTCTAATAGGTGAATGTCAATAGGCCTAATTTTTTTTAGAGAAAGTGCCTAAGACTTGAACTTCTAGAAGTCTGATTTCTAGGGTACATTTCAGTATACTTTTCATAGAATTTCAAACGGTTCAATTTCTCCTCCTTCAAAAGGCTGCACATGGAACCACCCAGTTCTCTTAAAAAGGCATGTGTGTTCATATACCACTAGAATGAGGAGACTACCTTCCCACACACCTTACCCCACTCTTGTTCCCAGGAGCTCTAGGTTTCCAGAAGTATTATTACACTATTCAAGGCATACTCACCAAATCATTGTCGATCTTTGCAGGCTTGGTTTCTGACAGTCATCTTCCAGACTCAACTCACCACATGTTTACTTACCATTTTATAGATGCAAAGGACTTTCTGAAGCCTTGCACAGGATTCAAGGCCTCAAGAAGTTGAAACCCTAGTATCATTCATGAAAACTCTAAGTTATTCTCTCAATTGTGAGATTAGGGTAATGGCCACAACTTCAATTAGTAGCTAAGAGAAGTAAGGATATCACATTGATTCCATGGGGTTGCTGTGAGGATTCAATGAGCTGATTCATGTAAACTTCTTGGAACAGCATCTGGCATGTTGTCAGTCCTAAATGTGAGCCAGTGATTATCATCCTATTTTACAGAGAGGAATCTGAGACTCTTACAGCTTAAGGATCTTCCTCTGAGTTACATAGCTTTTAAGCAGCATATTTAGGATATCAATTCTGATTTATCATACTCAAAACCTGTGTTATCCTTATTACCATACAACTCTGCACCCTGACCAATTGGGACATTTCTTAAAGATCCTTTTAGTAAGGATTAATTGAGGGAAACTTGACCTGTACTGTTACATCCATAAATCTTTAGTAAGGAAGATTGTACTCACACTAGATCATTTACTTTTCATGACATCCTGATGCTTTAGGAACTCTTATTGTGCCCTTTACTCAAATGAGACAACTGAGGCACACAAAAGTTAAATATCTTGCCCAAGGTCTCATAGCCAGTAAGTGATGAAGCTGGGGTGCCAACTCATTTGTGTCTACTTCTGAGAAGCACATTTTGGACTGAAGATTCTATGGCCTTTGACTATAATCCCAGGGGATAGTTGTATCTTGTGCCTCTCTCAAGAAAGCAAGAACTGGTGTGTGCTCCCAGTAACATGATAGCCCATCCTTCCTTGGCTCTTTACATTTTTACACTGCACTCACACACATCCTAGTTGTAATCCTGTGTGTGTGTGTGTGTATACATATACTATACATATGTGTATGTATAGTATATGTATATGTGTATATACATATACTATAAATGTGTATATATGTATACATATTTGTACATATAGACACATATACACATATTATATACTCACGTATATATGTATATATAAACATATACACACAAGATATGAGTTAGAAAAATCTTGGGGTGCATTCTATTATGAATGATTCTACTCATTTTTTTTCTATATGCTCTACTAGGTTTCTTTTAAAATATATACATGTTTTTCTTCCTGCTTTCCTTCTTCGTTTTTTTTTTTTTTTTCCTTTCTACAAATACTCATCAAACCTTCCTAAAACATTTACTAAGACCCAAGAACATTAAGCAGTCATTCAGCCTGAGTGTTTTATGCCTCTAAACCTCCAAGTCTGACAACAGAAGTCTCCTACCACATTTCATGGTGATGTTATTGTATATTTACATGGACAGTGAAAGACTCTTTGTGCTGCTCAACATATCCAGGAAGGACCGATCAGTATGCCACCCTGTGTTGACAGGTTAAGTAATCCCCATCATTATAGTTTTGTTGTTGTTGTTTTTAAATTGAAGTTTAGTTAGTTGATTTACAATATTGTGTTAATTTCAAGTGTACAGCAAAGTGATTCAGTTCAGTCACTCAGTCGTGTCCGACTCTTTGCAACCCCATGAATCGCAGCACGCCAGGCCTCCCTGTCCATCACCAACTCCCGGAGGTCACCCAGACTCACGTCCATCGAGTCAGTGATGCCATCCAGCCATCTCATCCTCTGTCGTCCCCTTTTCCTCCTGCCCCCAAACCTTCCCAGCATCAGAGTCTATTTCAGTGAGTCAACACTTCGCATGAGGTGGCCAAAGTGGAGTTTCAGCTTTAGCATCATTCCTTCCAAAGAAATTCCAGGACTGATCTTTAGAATGGACTGGTTGGATCTCCTTGCAGTCCAAGGGACTCTCAAGAGTCTTCTCTAACACCACAGTTCAAAAGCATCAATTCTTCGGCTCTCAGCTTTCTTCACAGTCCAACCTTCACATCCATACATGACCACTGGAAAAACCATAGCCTTGACTAGACGAACCTTTGTTGGCAAAGTGATGTCTCTGCTTTTGAATATGCTATCTAGGTTGGTCATAACTTTCCTTCCAAGGAGTAAGCGTCTTTTAATTTCATGGCTGCAATCACCATCTGCAGTGATTTTGGAGCCCCCAAAAATAAAGTCTGACACTGTTTCCACTGTTTCCCCATCTATTTCCCATGAAGTGGTGGGACCAGATGCCATGATCTTCGTTTTCTGAATGTTGAGCTTTAAGCCAACTTTTTCACTCTCCTCTTTCACTTTCATCAAGAGGCTTTTTAGTTCCTCTTCACTTTCTGCCATAAGGGTGGTGTCATCTGCATATCTGAAGTTATTGATATTTCTCCTGGCAATCTTGATTCCAGCTTGTGCTTCTTCCAGTCCAGCGTTTCTCATGATGTATTCTGCATATAAGTTAAATAAGCAGGGTGACAATATACAGCCTTGACGTACTCATTTTCCTATTTGGAACTGGTCTGATTCAGTTATACATATATATATTTTTTTTCATACTTATTTCCATTATGGTTTATCCCACGTTATTGAATATAGTTCCCTGTGCTATAGAGTAAGACCTTGTTCTTATCCGTTCTATATATAATAGTTTGCATCTGCTAACTCCAAACTCCCAATCCAAACCTCCCCCTATCCACCACCCCAGCAATCACAAGTCTGTTCTCTATGTTGGAGAGTCTGTTTCTGTCTGGTAGATAAGTTCATTTGACCATTACCATAGTCTTGATTTGAGGAAGCCAAATTTCTGGAGCCCTCAGGTGATAACTGTTTGTTCCTCTTCTTTGAAAATGGTGTGTGGCTGCTGCAGTTAATTACCTAAAGAGGTTTGCACTGAATCCATGTAGCTGTGTCATGCTTCTCTTCTAAACTGGAACAATATAATTGTAACACGTAAAAATAAGTCTTTGTATTTACTCTAATAAGCTTGCTTCTCAGTTTTGCTAGTGACATGAAAAAACTAATAGCAGGGCCGATATAATGTCTCTATGGTAATTATCACGCCACCTCTCCTCTCTTCCTATATTCTTCTCATGTTACATTTTAATGTGTTTCTGCTCAAGTCAATTCAATTTTATCAGTAGGCAAGAGGCATGAAACAGGGCTGATTTACTCTGTATCTACTTACAAGTAAACTGTAAAACTCAATTTTCAAGTTTGTTTTTCAATCAGATACACATGAGAAGAACAGTAACTTATTTGGGGGATACCATTATTTAGAGGTTTAATCTGATGTAAATACAAAAGAAAAATATGAAAGAGTGAGGCATATTTTCTTTTGTGAAATCTCTGTGTTTCCTTCTCTCTTCCCCATTACAAAAGGATTTTAGGTTTCTAATGCATAATATGATAACCTACAAGTGATCACAGAACAATAAAATGTGAAGAGACCCAAGAGATCATCCAGTGCAGTGGTTTTTTAAACTAGGGCATGCATACATGTGTATAGATGTCCATGAAGGCTTTTTAAAGGATACTTGGACATGGTTAGAGAAAGTGTTTTCAGTTCCCTAACTTCTACATGTTATCTTTTGGAAACTAATCTGCCTGGAAGCACCTTGAGTGCAGGCTCCAGGCAGGTCATCCAGCCCTTTGGCCTATCTCTCACCATAATCCTCTTCCTTCCACTTTACAAAAGCATGTCAGTGCTATCAACTTGTCCCTAATACTGCAGCACCAGGTATTTCCCTGGAGAGAAACCCCAAGGCACCAGACACGGGCTCAACTTAAAACACTGTTGTAATTGTTGACGACATGAATCAAGCTACTACTTGGTGACACATTCCTTGCCATTCACGTGGCTTCCAGTTCTTTCCTTCAAGAACCTTGAAGGAAGACCTAAACTAGTTAACAGCTGATAAACGTTTGCCATATCAGTTCAAATGAGTGTGAAATACTACTAAAATGAAACTAGTTTCCCATCTCATAATCGTCACAAATAAGTTTCCAGGCTGAACATATATGCAAACCCACACATGGAACAAAAGTTTCTCCATGAATGAACTTCATTCAAGCACAAAGTAATATTTATCAAGGGGCAAAAAAAAAAAAAAAAAAAAAAACTCACTGCAAAAATCATTCTTGTCCAATGCATTTAAGAAATAGACGTCTAAGAAATTAACTTTATGTTCTTCAAATGTGTATTCAAATAGTATTCAAATGTGTAATGTATTTTATTTTGATAAATTAGATACTAAATAAGTGTAGTGATAACTTAATCCTGGATTTTTTTAATCTGTAGAAATGTATGATCACAGGAAATGTTTAAGTGAACATTTTTATCTATATACATATTTTTGTGCCCAAGAGGTACTATGATTCATAAAAGATTTAAACATAAATTATATTACACTAGTATAAAATACCGTGGAAATGGCTATATGAGTGACAAGACAAAAAGGAACAAGGTTAAATTTCTGACAGTTATAATACAGATTGGTTCAAGTCCATTTTAATGAATAATGGTATGTATCTAATTGTTTAATAGATACTACTTGATGAACATAAAAGAATGATGAAGTATTTTTATTTTTAAAATTATATTTTAAATTTTAATATTTGTAATATGCTCTAAAAGTACACTCTTTGTGATCATTTAAACTGTAGTGAAAAGTTTTAGCTTTCAATTTATAACTTTGAGGGAGTAAGTGTAGTGAAAGTTTTTTTTATAGTATAAGAAAGCAAAAATGTTTGAAGACTGTTCCAACACAGTGAAAGTCGCTCAGTCATGTCTGACTCTTTGAGACCCCATACAGTCCATGAAATTCTCAAGGCCAGAATACTGAAGTGGGTGGCCTATCCCTTCTCCTGTGGATCTTCTCAACCCAGGAATCAAACCGAGATCGCCTGCATTGTAGGCGGATTCTTTACCAGTTGAACTATCAGGGAAGCCTTTTTTTATAGTCTAAGAAAGCAAAAGCTGTTTGAATACTGTTCCAATACAACAACTGTTAAATAATTCTTACACTGGAACTCTTTCTTCCAGTGAAATCTTGCAAAGTATCTCAATATATACAACAGATGTGCTTGGAACAGCCCTGTTCATCTCACCCCAACTCTAACCGCAGTGGCAGTCCCTCCATGAAGTATCTTCTTTGTGCCTCCTAGAAGATTTTCAAATCATTGTACGAGTATAATCTCTTATTCCACAGTTGGGAAGTAGTGGCTCAGAGCAAGCGAATAACTGAACTGTAACAAAATCCAAGCTATCTGACTTCAAGGCAAAAACATAACATACAGGATCACAAGACACTATTCTGCTCTCATGGGTCAACCCAGCCATAATAAATCATTGAGAAACAGATACTTAATATATCAATTTTTGTTCAGTGTTTTTAAACACAGTGCTTTACCTCACTGTGAAAGCCTATATTACAGTTCTCTTTTCATTAGAGATTTAGGCAAGGCAAAGGATAGAAGCAAACTTAAATACTATGTATTGCAAATGAAAGGCAAGTTTAAGTGAATGTGCTAATGTTATAAAATGATTAAAGAAATGAAGTTTTACTACTGTTTAATCTGAGATTTGATATAAATTAGAGCAAAATTAGTAAATTAAGTGTAAACAGAATCTGGTCTATTTTCAGTGTTCTATAGCCTAAGCCTAGATCTTAGTGTAGAAGAATGAACTCCTAGACCAGAAGTAATAGGGAAGATGAATATGGCTCTAATTTATCTTGCCATTGATATTTACAAAGCTTGATTTTCTACTAATATATCTACATAGATATGTTTTCTTAACACAGCTCATTTCAAATAATTGAATTTCAAGACATGTATATTTCATTTGTGTAAGATGTGATATTTTGACATAGATTCATTTCTTTGTTGTTCAACAAGTCATTTTGATATCTTACTGAAAATACTTTTCTTGGTGGGAATTACAGAAAACATAGACACCCCTCTTTAATACAATATCATCCTAAGCTTAATTCTGCAAACAGAAAGTTATACCATGTATTTCTGACTTGGTATACCAGTACTAACTTGAAATCTTCAACTCTATAGAACAAAACATTAAATAACAGGCTACTCTGCTCAATAATAACAGTCAAATGAGCTAATCCCATTGCCTGCACAAATTGTCCAGTTAATTGGATGAACCCATACTGTGGAGGCACTTACCCCTCTGACCTCTTCTACTACTTTCCTCCTTGCACACTCCTAGGCTCACTGGCCCCATTGCACTTCAATGCTACCAACCTACCTGCTTGGTGAAGCAGGCACACTTCTGTTTCATAGCCTTTGCACGGATGTCCACTTTGCCTTGAATACCTTTGCCCTAGATAAGTGCCTTAGTCATTCTCTCACTTGCTTCAAGTCTATTTTCCAAAAGTCCATGAGGTCCACTATTACTGTTATCTTGTTTTGTCCTTTTGGACTTATTACCATCAAACATACTGTATAATTTCTTTGTTTTATATTGTGGTTCTCTCGGCCCTCCAAATATAGCTTCCACAAAGGCAGTAATATTCTTTTGTCTGAAAGAATACATGAATCTTGATTTCAAATATGACAGAATGTAAAAAAAAATCAATTTCAATATTTAAAGTTACAATATTAGATGGCTATGGGACCTCCTGCTTATGCAGGACACTACTTTAGGAAATAATAATCTAGGAAGATGATAATAGTAACTGTATACAGAGGAATACTTTATAATGATTACTTCATATTAACAAGGAGAAGGAGAGAAAAGAAGTGGAATGAGTGCAGGCAATTCAGTACAGCTGGATCCAACGTTATTTTGTAAAATACAACTCAAAACATAATGCTGCCTGCATGATCCTTTACTGTGACAAACTGAATTTTATCATCTGTGATGCTTACTGGTCCTCAGAACCGGAAATAAATCTAATGTTAATAGAAATACTCTATCTTCCTTACAAGTAAAACTGGAATGTTACAGACAATGGAGAACTCGTGTTTTAAAATGTATTGTGTATTATCAGCCTAGTAGCAGTATTTAAATTCAATTCACAAAACCACTTTAGATTAAGGCAGCATAAAAGGGAACCTATCAATGGCAATGCTGAGGAGCAACCCCAATTAAATTTTACTGTGAGCTCCAAATTTTAAGGTGGCTACATTCAGTTTAGTTAGATAACTATATTGGTTTGTTACATAAATTCTTGTGCTAAGTGTGCTTAGTTGCTCAGTTGTGTCCAACTCTTTGCAACCCTCATGGATTGTAGCCCACTAGGCTCCTCTGTTCTTGGGATTTTCCAGGCAAGAATACTGCAGTGGGTTGCCCTGCCCTACTCCAGGGGATCTTCCCAACCCAGGGGTCAAACCCAGGTCTCCAGGTCTCCGGCAGATTCTTTACCATCTCACCCGCTAGGGAAGCCCAATAAAACTGGAGTGGGTAGCCTATCCCTTCTCCAGGGGATTTTCCCAACCCAGGAATTGAACCAGGGGCTCCTGCATTGCATGTGGATTCTTTATCAACTGAGCTATCAGAAAAGCCCATACATTCTTATGTGGTGTTAATTATTTGTAAATATTCTATATCTTCTCCATTAGAATGCTCTCTCATCACATTTTCACTTCCTAATCCTGACCTATATTTTGGGACACTGATGATACACATGAGTAACAGAAAAATGGCAAACTACATTTACCCTTCAATTTAGGCTCACATATTCTTTCCCTTTCACAAGGGCTTCCCTTGTGGCTCAGATGGTAAAGAATCTGCCTGCAAAGCAGGAGACCAGGGTCCAATCCCTGGCTTGGGAAGATCTCCTGGAAAAAGGAAAGGCTACCCACTCCAGTATTCTGGCCTGGAAAATTCCATGGACTGTATAGTGCATGGGGTCGCAAAGAGTTGAACACAACTGAGAGAGACTTTCAGTTTAATTCTTTCCCTACAGTACACTCTGAAAAGTGCACTGAAGTAAATGTAACTTGCTTTGAAAATGTTAGTCTGCTTTTAATATGATCCTGCAAAAATTCAAGAGTGCTTCCAAACAAGGATAAGGTCATAAGCAGCAGATAGAGAATGAAAACCCAGACTCAGGTAGCAAAACTGTAAAATTCAAATAAAGTAATTTCTTTCAATGAAGACAAGCAGCTGCTCTCAGGAACAGATCGTATTTCCAATTGGCAGAAGGGCTACTGTTCTAATGATGCTAACTAACACATGGCAAACAGATCCTTGGATAAAAACTACTGTCTCAGAGAAGGAGCTGTCAAATTAAAGAACCAAACTTTACCTGTTTAAAAAGACCAATCACAGAATGTGCATTAATGAATCCAGATCCAAGCAGCTTAGCCCCACCTGGCGAGAGTATGAAAAAGTGAGAATGAAACTAAAGTCAGATTCACAGCAACAATCACTCACTACTCCACTGTGTGCCTAGTGTTGCACTCACTTGTAAACAGCTATACTTCCTGCCCTGACATGCTCACACTTCTCCTTCCTATCTGCTATTTTCTATTTTTTTTTTATTAGTTTACAACTTTCCAGAATTGGATTCCAATTCTCCCTGCCTCCAATTTCCCCTCTTTTAATCTATTTTTTTAACTGGCATATAATTGATTTACCATGTTGTGTCAGTTTCAGGTGTACAGCAAGGTGAATCAGTTATACATATATTCATTCTTTTTTTTTAGGTTATTTTCAAATATAGGTTATTACAGAGTATTGAACAGAGATTCCAGTGCTGTACAGTAGGTCCTTACTAGCTATTTTATGTATAATAGTGTGTATGTGTCAATCCTAATCTCCCAATTTATCCCACTCAACTCCTTATAGCCCAGTAACCATAAGTTTGTTTTCTGTATCTGTGACTCTATTTCTGTTTTGTAGATAGATATATTTTAACCATTTTTTTAGATTCCACTTATAAGCAATATTATAGGATGCTTCTCTTTTAACCTTTATTTTTAGTTTTTGTTCTAAAATCCAAATGTGACCTCATATTTAACCTTGCTTTAACCATTCAGTGACTCTCTGCCTACAAATATGAGCTTCTGAAGCCAGGGGTTTTGTTCTCAGCTGTATCTCCAGTGACTAGAAGAATGTTTGCAATTGATAGGCATAAAACCCTGGTGGCTCAGACGGTAAAGCATCTGCCTGCACTGCAGGAGACCTGGGTTTGACCCCTGGGTTGGGAAGATCCCCTGGCGAAGGGAATGGCAACCCGCTCCAGTACTCTTGCCTGGAAAATTCCATGGATGGAGGAGCCTAGTAGGCTAGAGTCCATGGGATTGCAAATATTTGGACACAACTGAGCCACTTCACAACAACTCTTTATTGAATAACTTAACTACTTTGTTATGGTAACAAATTATATTTCACTTGGCAGGATAATTTCTTTAATAATCTAGCCCTAAACCACCTTTTCAGGCTCTTTTCCAATAATCTCTTCTATCCAATACTTTTTATGCTCTAACTTACTCTCACTATCCCAATAAGCACCATGTTCCAGAGGCTTCCCACAGTTCCTTGTGAAGTGGACCTTCCCAACATGGACACTTACTTCATCAGGAAAGCAAGGAGATTTTCTATAGTGAATTGGCTACCAAGACAGTTATATGATGTGACATTATCACAGGAGTGACATCCATCACTTTTGTCATGTTTTTTTGGTTAGAAGCAAGTCACTGATCCTGCCCATACTCAAAGAGAGAATTACAAAAAGGCATGAATATGATGAAGAGTCTTTACAATGGTGATATTGTAGCTGAGTGAATGGTGATTCTCTTAACTAAGATTAGGAACCACTGAGGACAGACCAAGTTTATAGTGGGGCTAGAGAAAGATGGGTGAAGCTCATGAGTTCGCTAATGGAAATCTTGAATTTGAAGAGCCCCTGAGGCATCCATTTTAAGATATAGAGAGTAGGATATACAGATCTGAAATTTGAAATAAAATTTCAGGCTGGGGAAATAGAGATTGTCAGCATATATTGGCAGCTGAAGTATGGGAGTAGAAGAGATCACAGAGGGAGAAGAGGTCAGTATCCAGAAGATTATAGTATTTAAGGCCTTTGAACAATAGAAGTACTCATAAAACAAATATTCAGTGTCTATTATGAATCAGGCACCAAGTGTTGTCTAGTATATGTGTCTTGTGCTCAGAAAAGATGTTTCCGCTGGGACAATAAACAGACTGTGAATTATTTTTGAAGCAGGACCATATCTTAGTCATCACTGTATCAAAAAACATAGAATAATTGTTTGCATGTCAGTTCAGTTCAGTCGCTCAGTCAGGTCCGACTCTTGGCGAACTCATGAACCACAGCACGCCAGGCCTCCTTGTCCAACATCAACTCCCAGAGTCCACCCAAACCCATGTCCATTGAGTCTGTGATGCCATCCAACCATCTCATCCTTTGTTGTCCCCTTCTCATCCTTCCCTCAATCTATCACACCATCAGGGTCTTTTCAAATGAGTCAGCTCTCCACATCAGGTGGCAAAAGTATTGGAGTTTCAGCTTTAGCATCAGTCCCTCCAATGAACAACCAGGACTGATCTCCTTTACGATGGACTGGTTGGATCTCCTTGCAGTCCAACTGACTCTCAAGAGTCTTCTCCAACACCACAGTTCAAAAGCATCAATTCTTTGGCACTCAGCTTTCTTTATAGTCCAACTCTCACATCCATACATGATCACTGAAAAAACCATAGCCTTGACTAAACGGACCTTTGTTGTCAAAGTAATGTCTCTGGTTTTTAATATGCTGTTTAGGTTGGTCATAACTTTCTTTCCAAGGGAGCAAGCGTCTTTTAATTTCATGGCTGCAATCACCATCCACAGTGATTTTGGAGCCCAGAGAAATAAAGTCAGCCATTGTTTCCACTGTTTCCCCATCTATTTGCAATGAAGTGATGGGACCAGATGCCATGATCTTCATCTTCTGTAATGTTGAGCCTTAAGCCAACTTTTTCACTGTCTTCTTTCACTTTCATCAAGAGGCTCTTTAGTTCTTCTTCACTTTCTGCCATAAGGGTGGTGTCATCTGCATATCTGAGGTTATTGATATTTCTCCTGGCAATCTTGATTCCAGCTTGTGCTTCATACATCCCAGCATTTCTCATGATGTACTCTGCATATAAGTTAAATAAGCAGGGTGACAGTATACAGCCTTGATGTACTCCTTTTCCTATTTGGAACCAGTCTTTTGTTCCACGTCCAGTTCTAACTGTGGCTTCCTGACCTGCATACAGGTTTCTCGAGGCAGGTCAGGTGGTCTGGTATTCCCATCTCTTTCAGAATTTTCCACAGTTTATTGTGATCCACATAGTCAAAGGCTTTGGCATAGTCAATAAAGCAGAAATAGATGTGTGTGTTTTTTTTTTATTAACTCTCTTCCTTTTTCCATGATCCAGTGGATGTTGGCAATTTGATCTCTGGTTCCTCTGCCTTTTCTAAAACCAGCTTGAACATCTGGATGTTCACAGTTCATGTGTTGCTGAAGCCGGGCTTGGAGAATTTTGAGCATTATTTTGCTAGCGTATGAAATGAATGCAATTGTGCTGTAGTTTGAGCATTCTTTGGCATTGCCTTTATTTGGGATTGGAATGAAAACTGACCTTTTCCAGTCCTGTGGCCACTGCTGAATTTCTAAATTTGCTGACATATTGAGTACAGCACTTTCACAGCATCATGTTTTAGGAATTGAAATAGCTCAACTGGAATTCTATCTTCTCTACTAGCTTTCTTCATAGTGATGCTTCCTAAGGCCCACCTAACTTCACATTCCAGGATGTCCAGCTCTAGGTGAGTGTGAGTGATCATGCCTTCATGATTATCTGGGTTATGAAGGTCTTTTTGTACATAATAGAACTTAAATCTACTATAAACTAAGGAGTTAACTTCACTTACCTGTTATAAACACACATACAGACACACATTCATAAACTAGTCCTAGGAATACAAAGCTATGGTGTTCTAAATTGCAGCTCTTTCTCATCCCCTTTAAGATATTTAAACAGACTGGTTCCAGATTACAGAGTTAACCTTTCAGATTTAACTAAATCATAGACTTTATATTTATAAGGAATAAAACAGTGCGGTAAAATCAATAACTCACCATGGCAAACATAAAATATAACTTCCAATACAAACTTTGTGCAAACATAATTCTTTCTGGATTTTTGTATCTTGTATGGTGGCAATATTCAATACATAATTAGAAATCAACAGTTTTTCTCAAAGTTATACATTCCAGAGGACATTTTTGTTACTTAACAGGAAAATGAATGTTACTGGGCTGCTGTTGCTGTTGCTAAGTCGCTTCAGTTATGTCTGACTCTGTGCGACCCCGTGGACTGCAGCCTACCAGGCTCCTCTGACAATGGGATTTTCCAGGCAAGAGTACTGGAGTAGGGTGCCATTGCCTTCTCCGAGGTTAGTGGGCAGTGACTGCCAAAAGTTAAAAAGTGAAGAAGTTAAAAAGATACTTGGTTAGGTGTCTCACTGAAAATATGTCTGAAGGGAATACATATGCTCAAAAAAATACACTTAAAAATAATTCTAGATGGGTCAAAGATAATAGAAAGACAGCTAAGCTAGAATAGTGCTTTAAATTCATTGTTTTCTTTACATAGTTTAAAAAGATACATTCAATAGTAGGAATATCTCAGCAAATTGTGAATGAAAAATGATCACAACATAATAAATATTAAATCCTAATGTCTAAAGAATTCTGTTCAGTTCAGTTGCTCAGTCCTGTCTGACTCTTTGTGACCCTATGGATTGCAGCATGCCAGGCCTCCCTGTCCATCACCAACTCCCAGAGTTTGCATAAACTCATGTCCACTGAGTCAGTGATGCCATCCAATCATCATATCCTCTGTTATCCCCTTCTCTTCCCACCTTCAATCTTTCCCAGTATCAGGATCTTTTCAAATGAGTCAGTTTTTCACATCAGGTGGCCAAAGTATTGGAGTTTCAGCTTCAACATCAGTCCTTCCAATGAATATTCAGCACTGATTTTCTTTAGGATGAAGGAAATCAGGCTAAAGAATTAGAGGGGGCAAATAAAATTTGCGGATCAGTAACTCAAAGGTAAGAAAAAGAATAAGCCTCAAATGTCAAAATAAGCTGAACTTTTTCTGCATTGAAATATTGAGATTTCATGGAATCCAGACCTTGTCACTTTACCCTTCTTAAATGTAGTTTGATGATATATAAATAGATTTGTCATAATAATGAAAGATTATGTTTGACAACTTTTGGGGAGTAAGAGATAAGTCTTAAGAGCTTCATGAAACACTTAGTTGACACCGGTATATGTTTCTCTCTAAGAAATGCAATATATGTTTAAATAGTAGATAAATCTTTCAGACTCATAATGTTTTATCTAGCACTTCATGAGCAGTGTTTTCATCAAATTACATAGAGAAATTATATTTTTCTTTTTTTCCATATAGAGCATATGGCTGGTTGGCTTGTCAATGCCAGAAATGTGAGCTACCATGAAATTTATTCTTCCTCTCTTTAGTCACAATTTTATTGCTTTTTTTCTTTCTTTCTAAGGACTGTCACTTTCTTAAAATCCACTGTTTGCTCCCTCCCTCCTTTTATCTAGAGAAATATCAGCGAAATTTCTTTTGGAGTCATTTTTCCCACAAAGAAATCACTGTTTCACTAGTTTATGGGAATTGTACCATAGATGTGAAAACAAGGAGAGTAAAGCCTTGCAGAGAGTAAAGAAATGCAGATGCTGAGACTGGCTGCCCATGTTCACAAGCCATCATTTAAGTGTGAATCCTGACCTGCTGTGGACTTTGTGCTGCTGCTGCTGCTAAGTCGCTTCAGTCGTGTCCGACTCTGTGCGACCCCATAGACGGAAGCTCACCAGGCTCCCCTGTCCCTGGGATTCTCCAGGCAAGAACACTGGAGTGGGTTGCCATTTCCTTCTCCAGTGCATGAAAGTGAAAAGTGAAAGTGAAGTCGCTCAGTCGTGTCCAACTCTTAGCGACCCCATGGACTGGAGCCTACCAGGCTCCTCCGTCCATGGGATTTTCCAGGCAAAAGTACTGGGGTGGGGTGCCATTGCCTTCCCCGGTGGACTTTGTAGATACCTCCAAATAGCTGAACTTTAGTATATAAATGCTCCCAAAAGACACAGCTGACTGAGATTCTAGGAAAGAAGTTGATGACCTGATAGGTACAATTACATGTAGTGAGAGAATTTTTGTTGACTTCAGAATATGACTCTCTAGGAAAGAATATATCCTATGATAAATTTAAAACAGATTATAATATTTTTAGTTTAAAAATTAAACTCTCATGTTAGGCACTAGAAATGAGTTCACAATTATCAGTCACTAGGAGAGTTTTCATTTAAAGACAAAATGCATGCTAATGTGTGATGTATGTTTAACGCACTAACAGAAGTAAGTATTGCTATTGAAGGCTGGTTGGTTGGGAGCTATTGAAGCCTAATTGGTTGGCAGCTATTGAATGCTGATTGGTTGGGAAGCTAAGAGATGGACACACATAACATATATAAGGCAGAATATGATAAGGCATGATGAGAAAGCATCACAAAATGCCATAAGAGGACAGAAAAATGGGATAGTTCTATGACTGAGGATGTTGAAAAAAATCTTCAAGAAAGACAGCTATTTGGGTGGGACCTCATATGATGTGTTGTAATGGGAGTAACAGCATCCCAGAAAGAGAATTTTGTGAGTGAAGGTAGCAAGGTAGAAACATGTACACCTCAAACTCTGTAGTGTGGTTAGAGCATAAAGGGTAGAGAATGTGAAGTAATGAATAATAAAGGCTACACAGGTAATATGAAATTGAAATATAATTTAAATCATTTCTACGCTTTATCAATTCAGTGAACTTGATAATTAATTTGAGCCTCTGTTTCCCTATCTTTACAACAGGGATAATAGATTTTTTTACGTACAGTTGATTTAAATATTATGCTAGTTTCAGGTATACAGAATAGTAAGTTACTTTTTTAGTTCTTTTGCATATTACATTCCATTATAGGTTATTACAAGATATTGGGTATGATTCCCTGTGCTGTACAGTATATCCTTGTTGCTTATCTGTTCTACATATACTACTGTTAATCCCATAGGCCTATTTTGTTCCTCTCTACCCACTCCCCTTTGGTAGAATTTCTTCAATATTAACACAAAAATACATGATATGCCTAGCATTATTTCTTGCACAAGAGAGTGAGTAAAGGTACTTATCCACTTCTTTAGTTTTCTGTCCTGAAGCAATACTGTATCCAATTATCATTTGTATAGATACAACCTACACTGCATAGTCAAGGCTATGGTTTTTCCAGTAATCATGTATGGATGTGAGAGTTGGACTGTGAAGAAAGCTGAGCGCCGAAGAATCAATGCTTTTGAACTGTGGTGTTGGAGAAGGCTCTTGAGAGTCCCTTGGACTGCAAGGAGATCCAACCAGTCCATTCTAAAGGAGATCAGTCCTGGGTGTTCTTTGGAAGGAGTGATGTTAAAGCTGAAACTCCAGGACTTTGACCACCTCATGTGAAGAGTTGACTCATTAGAAAAGACTTTGATGCTGGGAGGGATTGGGGGCAGGAGGAGAAGGGGACAACAGAGGATGAGATGGCTGGATGGCATCACTGACTCGATGGATGTGAGTTTGAGTGAACTCCGGGAGTTGGTGATGGACAGGGAGGCCTGGCGTGCTGCAATTCATGGGGTCACAAAGAGTCGGACACAACTGAGCGACTGAACTGAACTCTGCATAATATATGTAATTCTGAAATTTTCTATGTATACACTCACATTTTATAACTAATATTTCATTTAAAATATGCTACTGTGGGTCAGTATTTAAAGAAATAGTATAGATAAAACTTCAGAAAAGAGAATAACTTCACCCCACTTCCTCAATTTTCCCCATTCTATAAATTCAGATTTTCAAACATCATGTTTTCTTTAACAAGGAGTATAACTATATGAACTTGTTCTCCAAATGCACTTTGACCTCAGAAAGATGTATGCAAATTCAGCCCCACAGCCTAGAATTTTGCTTCCTTAGCAAAGATGTGTGATAATAGGTTCAATTTGTATCCACCACCAGGATACTTCACTGACGATGGGCGAGAGATAAAAGATATGGGACAGTGTGAATTTCTAAATATTCATATCACTGGCAGGAGAATGAACAGGTTAGCAGGCATGCAACAGTATATATTTTTTTCTTTCTTGTAGTAGAAAAGTGAATATTGACATTTTCACACTTATAACTCAAGCAGAAGAACCTAGTAACTGGCCTGGAATTCAACTTGGAAAGTCATTTTGAAAACACATCTAATGTGTCCCTTAGAATCACTGTGGAAAGAAGGCTTAAGAAAATATCCAAAATCTGAAACTTGCTAAGATTAAAACCTAGAGGCAGTGCAGCCCAGGCTATCTTAGAGACACCAATTAGCTCTGAGGATTAAACATGGCAGGAGTACACTGACCTCATTTGCAACTTTTATTTCTTGACCCAAAAAGTATTGGATGAAGGAAGGGTAAAGAAATGTGACATGTGACTTAGAAAACAACAAAATTCTGTAAAGCACTTATTCTTCAATTAAAAACATAAATTAAAAAAAAATGTGACTAACTTGGTATTCAACTTGCTGAGAGGATGAAAGAGAAATATGAGCTTGAGGAAAATAGGGGCTAAGATGACAACTCTAATTGTACTTTGTTAGAAACAATCAAATAAAGGAGATTTCAGTGCTCAATCCATGTGACTCAGAGAAACAAGAAGAACTTGAACTACGAATATAATAGTGTATTTGTTCAGAAGAAGGAGTTCACAACATGTAGCCACCAACGAGGACTGAGGTTGTACATCAGACAACACAGTACATGCCTTAAAACCATCTGACGATCTCCATGTAATGGAGAAGATTAACATAGTTTTAATGTTAGAAACACCAGAATGACTTTTGCATTAGATAGACAGATACAGAAAATGCTTTACCATTATTTTAGAATGCTCTTCCACAGCTATTATCCTCTATGCCCTCTTTGTTATTTTATGTTGGTTGGGAAGGACCTATATTGGTATTTTACAAATAAGAATAAAGTTCAGAGGAAGTGGGTAATTTTTCAACAGTTACATATCTATTAAGTTGTATATCTATCTCAGTTACTATTACTGTGAAACTAAATACTTTAAAATTAAGTGGCTTAAAACCACCACTGTTTTATTACATTTTACATATATTGTAGTTAAGGAATTTAGGTAGATCTCAGCTGAATGATTCTTTTGCTCTTCGTGGCGTTCCCTGAGTTTAAATAGTGATATTCAGCTGGTGGAAACCATGGTCTGTAGGGTCCAGGACAGCTTTACTTACATACCTGACACCTTAGAAGGGATGACTGGAAGAAACCTGGGATCAGCTCAGACTTTTGACCAAAGTGTCTACATGTAACCCTACCCTTACCCCCCGCTACCTCACCCTCAATATGTTGGTCTCAGGAAAATTACATGTCTTTTACTGTGGTTGACTTCCTCCAGAGAGAGGATTCAAATAGAACCAGACAAAAGATGTCTGACCTTTTCTGACCTAGGCTTCGAATTCACAGAGCATCCATTCTGCTACAATTTAGCAATTATAAGCAAGTACTATCCAGTCTGAAAGGGAGGGAAATTACACTGCCTTTTGATTCAGTTCAGTTCAGTTCAGTTCAGTCGCTCAGTTGTGTCCGACTCTTTGGGACCCCCATGAATCGCAGCATGCAAGGCCTCCCTGTCCATCACCATCTCCCGGAGTTCACTCAATCTCATGTCCATAGAGTCAGTGATTCCATCCAGCAATCTCATCCTCTGTTGTATCTTTCTCCTCCTGCCCCCAATCACTCCCAGCATCAGTCTTTTCCAATGAGTCAGCTCTTCACATCAGGTGGCCAAAGTATTGGAGTTTCAGCTTCAGCATCAGTCCTTCCAATGAACACCCAGGACTGATCTCCTTTAAAATGGACTGGTTGGATCTCTTTGCAGTCCAAGGGACTCTAAAGTGTCTTCTCCAACACCATAGTTCTAAAGCAATAATACTTCAGCCGTCATTTTTCTTCACAGTCCAACTCTCACATCCATACATGACAACTGGAAAACCACGGCCTTGACTAGATGGACTTTTGTTGGCAAAGTAATGTCCCTGCTTTTGAATATGCTACCTAGGTTGCTCATAACTTTCCTTCCAAGGAGTAAGTGTCTTTTAATTTCATGGCTGCAACCACCATCTGCAGTGATTTTGGAGCCCAAGAAAATAAAGTCTGACACTGTTTCCACTGTTTCCCCATCTATTTCTCATGAAGTGATGGGACCAGATGCCATGATCTTAGTTTTCTGAATGTTGAGACTTAAGCCAACTTTTTCACTCTCCTCTTTCACTTTCATCAAGAGTCTTTTCAGTTCCTCTTCACTTTCTGCCATAAGGGTGGTGTCATCTGCATATCTGAGGTTATTGATATTTCTCCCGGCAATCTTGATTCCAGCTTGTGCTTCTTCCAGCCCAGCGTTTCTCATGATGAACTCTGCATATAAGTTAAATAAGCAGGGTGACAACATACAACCTTGATGTACCAGTCTGTTGTTCCATGTCCAGTTCTAACTGTTGCTTCCTGACCTGCATATAAGTTTCTCAAAAGGCAGGTCAGGTGGTCTGGTATTCCCATCTCTTTCAGAATTTTCCACAGTTTATTGTGATCCACACAGTCAAAGGCTTTGGCATAGTCAATAAAGCAGAGACAGATGTTTTTCTGGAACTCTCTTGCTTTTTCAATGATTCAGCAGATGTTGGCAACTTGGTTACTGGTTCCTCTGCCTTTTCTAAAACCAGCTTGAACATCTAGGAGGTTCATGGTTCACGTATTGCTGAAGCCTGGCTTGGAGGATTTTGAGCATTACTTTACTAACCTTTTGAGTGGGGGTTGTAAAATTGTAAGAGAGACATTTAATGGGCCTTCAGTCAAGGCTATGATCTTTCCTGTGGTCATGTATGGATGTGAGAACTGGACTGTGAAGAAGGCTGAGTGCCGAAGAATTGATGCTTTTGAACTGTGGTGTTGGAGAAGACTCTTGAGAGTCCCTTGGACTGCAAGGAGATCCAACCAGTCCATTCTGAAGGAGATCAATCCTGGAATTTCTTTGGAAGGAATGATGCTAAAGCTGAAACTCCAGTATTTTGGCCACCTTATGCGAAGAGTTGACTCATTGGAGAAGACTCTGATGCTGGGAGGGATTGGGGGCAGGAGGAGAAGGGGACGACAGAGGATAAGATGGCTGGATGGCATCACTGACTTGATGAATGTGAGTCTGAGTGACCTCCGGGAGTTGGTGATGGACAGGGAGGCCTGGCGTGCTGTGATTCATGGGGTCGCAGAGAGTCGGACATGACTGAGCGACTGATCTGATCTGATCTTAGGAAATACAATGTATTAAGTGCTAAGATTAAAACTAGTGTTTCATGTCTCTTAGAGTGTTCTAGTACTTAAATTTCTATGTTTTCTGTAAGTGTGTAACCACAAACACATGCACAAACATAAACAGTGGCAAACACAATGACCACATTTCACTGGATTTGTAATATAAGTAGATGAGCCAGTGTGAGAATATTGAATGTGGGGAAAGTATATCTAGTACATAATTCATTTTCTATATAAAAGATGATCATTTAAATTTGTATTCTTAGGTTAATTATAGCTACTTTTAGTTGCATTTTAGAAATTAGTTTGGGTGATGGACAGGGAGGCCTGGTGTGCTGCGATTCATGGGCTCGCAAAGAGTCGGACATGACTGAGTGACTGATCTGATCTTATCTGATTCTTGATTGATATTGCCATGCAATAATAAATAGAAATAAATTATAATTCTAGAAATTGGAAAATTATTGAGTACTTCTGCATACAAATAGTGTAGGCATTAAATCTAAGTTAGGGTTCATTTACAAGGTACAGATTTTGATGAATAATCTCTATGACCTTGTATATGTGGTTTTATCAATTTTCCTCAAAGATACATGTGTCCGTGTGTATAGCACTATAAAGTCATTTATGGATTTTCCTAGAATTGTCACCACCCACTTTTTCCTTTATCATTTGCTGTGTGTTATGATTTCACAACACATAGTATTTCTCTTTGTATAGATTTTAAAGTTGTCTCCTAAACTAAATGAGAAATACCTGTAAGATAGCTCAGCTTCATTCATGATGAGAAGGGAAATACATATCCTGTCTTTTCTTCTATTTTTCCCTTGACTAAAAATATTCCATCTTGAAACTATAAGTAAATAATGGACTGGGGGCAATACTGAAATAATTGACAATAAGCAGGTATGCAAATACGATGATTTCTTTTAGGGAAGAATTTGTCATTTGTGGTGAAAGGCATGTTTTCTAGGAGGAATAATTAAAACTGGCCTACATCCAAGAAGCATATTCTTATACCAAGAACACATATGTCAGTTTCACAAATGAGCGATGGTCACCTTTCAAATGCACAAGAAACAGCTTCAAAAAGGCATACATAGACAATAAATATGCATCTTGATTAATTTACTACAATTAGGTTCTTTGAGGCTTGAGTCAAACTTTTGTTCACAACTCATTCTGGCCCTTGATATACAGTACAGTAGTCAGCTTGTTTGCAAGAGGCATGAAAACTTTAGCTTATGAAACTTTGATGACACTGAAAACTCTAGATTCCATGATCTCAAATTTCTAAGACTTGAATTTCTAATACCCAAGAGGAACATGGCATGGGGAGAGTGATTTAGCATTTATGGTCCCCAACCCATATTTTTTCAGATAGGGAAACCAGCTCAAATGGAAATGACAGTCTAGGAAAATATAGCTAATCGAAACCACAAATGGAGCTCATGTTTCCAAATTCATACTGGGCTTATCTCGAGTCTGTCCAAACTAAAACAAGCTTTTGAAACCTGTTAAATTTTTCATTTCAATAGAGTGATCTCACTTACAGTAACATGGATTTCAATAATAATGTTTGAAAAAAGAAAACACTGCATTGTGAAATATGACATTTTGTCAGTGTTTTGTTTGAGGTTTTGGTTAAAACAGTGACCTAGGCTTGTAGTTTTCTTTTCTGCTTATGCTGTACCATTAGAAGCATGAATGTCAGTGACCTAGGCAGCATGAGGGAGATGAGCAGCTGGCAAATAGGACACATGACAAGAATTATTTAACTGCACCAGACCAGGAAGTACTGATCAGGAGGAAATTATTATTTATGAGCCAGCTTCCAAGTGCTCCAGCTCTTTACCTACTAGTAGTAGAGTGTGGATTTGCTTGAATAGTTATTCAACAAAATGTATTCTAAGTTTGTATCCCACAGACAATTTTAAAGATTATAGGAGAGCTTCCTAAGAAGACTGTTATAAATAAATTTGTGTTTTTGTTTACAAAGGTAACAGCTACTTATTATAAACTTAAAAATATACATATACTCACAATAAGTAAGATTTAGTTATTAAGCCTAATCATATTTTGGAGTGTTTATTTCCAGGCTTTTTTATAATGTATACATACAGATATGCATGAACACTCATGTGCTCATAAACACACAACATTTATATATCATTAAAATTTCATAGCCTGCTATAATATCTAATATCATGACATAATAAGTATTTTCCAGGTCACTGGAAATTCTTTCTAAATAATATTGTGATGACTATGTAAGAGACTGTACTGTGGATGCCACAGGTTCTTTAACCATTCTTCTGTTGAATATCTAAGTAATTTCCAACTTTGCTATTATGAATAATGTAGTGAAAAATTTGATAGATTGTTTCTGATTATTTATTTAGGCAGCTTCTTAGTGAATTATTGGATCAAACAACATCAATAATTTGAAGCTTTTCACACACTTTATTTTCACAAAAGCAAACACTGGCCAGTTTGCTTTTCCCAAATTGCTGTTGTAAACATGGCACCTGATCAAACATTCTTTTACCTTTTCCTTAAATTATGATATTCACCATAGCCCAACTCATACTGTAGCAACAACAACAACAAAAAAGCAAGGGTTCTCTTTAAATAAATTAAATGACCCCAGAGCAAACTTTTCTTTTTTCTGGTAATAGCGTATCATATAGTTTAGTAAACTACTATTCATCAGTGCTTAGTTGCTCAGTCATGTCCGACTCTGCAGCCCCATGGACTGTAGCCTGCCAGGCTCTTCCGTCCATGGGGATTCTCCTAGGCAAGAATACAGGAGTAGGTTGCCATGTTCTCTTCCATGGGATCTCCCCAACCCAGGGATTGAACCCAGGTCTCCTGCATTGCAAGCAGATTCTTTACCATCTGAGCCACTAGGGAAGCCCAAGAATACAAGATTGGGTACCGTATTCCTTCTCCAGGGGATCTTCCCAACTGAGGAATTGAAGCAGGGAGTCCTGCATTGCAGGATTCTTTACCAGCAGAGCCACCACGGAAGCACAAATGAGAGCCTGACCCCTCTCCAACTCAAATGGAGTTGTTAAGTTGCCTATGGCTTATGCAGGTGGCTATTGGCATTCCAGAAGCCAAATATGTGAGCAATATTGAGACCAATTTTTCAACTCCTGCCCAATTGCAGAAAGAAAGAGGGATAGGACTAATATCAGTGAGACTAAAATAAAGTCTGCATAAGAAAAAGTTGGTCCCTTAATATTGTTCACATATTTGGCTCCCAGAATGCTAACAGCCAACTGTATAAGCCATAGGCAACTAAACAACTCTGTGACTTGGGCATGCCACTAAACCTCCCCAAGCCTTATTTTTCTGATATTTAATAAACAAGTGGCTTTTATAATATTTTTCCAGTTTAAAGTAACTTGATTAAATTCAGTATGATAAATATTTATTGAGAATGTATCATATGCTGCTGTAACATCAAAAATGGGGGCAGGAAGACAAGGATACATACATTCTGCATCTCTGAACATTAGAAATCTAATACAATATTTCAGGAAAGTGATGTTATACATATCAGAATACAGCATAGGAGCAATTCAGAACAAACATGTTTTCTAACAGTCAGAGGTGATTTTATCTAAACTAGGATTTGAGCTCAGCCTTGATGCTTGGTGTAGGATTTAGTGTAGATGACAGAGAGGTACAAATATGCCAAGTGAACCTAGAAATTAGCCTTAGTGTGAATGAAGCAGAGGCTTAACAAGTAAGAAAATCATTGGCAATCAGTTTTAAAAGGTAGGTTAGCAAACAAGAGTCCATTATGTATCAAACTCAGACCCAAACAAAAATTTTTGCCCAGAGTACCTAGAAGATTGATGGCAGGAGAGTGGGATTTCACATGATAAGGAACCTTTTAATAAGTAGGTTTGAGTAGACTCTGAAGATTGGATGGGTCAATCCATAACAATAACCATACCTTCCTCCAGGGGATCTTCCCAACCCAGGGATGGAACCCACATCTCTTAAGTATCCTGCATTTGCAGGAAGATTCTTTACCACTAGTGTCATCTGGGAAGCCCATCAATAAACTAACTGAAAGTGGTGAAAGTGAAAATCACTCCATCGTGTCAGACTCTGAGACCCCATGGACTGTAGCCCGCCAGGCTCCTCTGTCCATGGGGATTCTCCAGGCAAGAATACTGATGTGGGTTGCCACGCCCTCTTCCAGGGGATCTTCCCAACCCAGGGATCAAACCCAGGTCTCCCACATTGCAAGTGGATTCTTTATCATCTGAGCCACCAGGGAAGCCCAGCAATAAAGTAGTCCCTTATATTTGAGCTAACTCTGCTATGTAAAGTGTCTACCCATTTGTATCAATATGAATAAACATTTTCACAACGTTAATAATAGCCAGCATTTATCGAGTATGTCAACAAACTTGGCCCTCAAAAGAGTTTTTCCCCATCCACTGCTTTGGCACAGAAACCCTGTGAAATGCTCCCTTCTACCATGGGTACCACCAATCTACAGTCTCACAAGCTCCAACTTCTTGTTTATTCAAACTGTGCATTCTGTCTTGTCTGTCCCCTTTTGCAGGATCACCACTGAGAGAGCTTTTCTCGTCTCTTTCCTCTTTGGTTTAATGCTCTGATCTAGTCCCTGGGTCTCCCATGTGGCTTCACTTGAAGATATTACAGTATTTTTTTCCCCTTTGTCCTATGCTCAATTCCTAGCTCAGTTTCTACTCTCAGCCCAAGAAAAACCCCCCTTAATCCCTTTGTTCATAGACATTCAGACTCAGCCTACTTTTTTAAGTTAACCCTAGGCCTTCTGCTAGGTGCTTTATGTAAATGATTGGTATTCATCTTCACAAGAGTCATCAATTTTATCACTTCCATTTGCCAGATGAGGAAATGAAGGCACAGAGAGATGAGTTAATCATTTGCCCAATCACACAGAAAGAAACAGGTTCCAAGTGAAGGTTGTCACACTCCAAAGCTGGACTCTTTCTTTAAAATTATTTTTAATTGAAGGGTAATTGTTTTACAATATTGTGTTGTTGTCTCTATATGTCAACATGACTCAGCCATGGCTACATATATGTCCCCTCTCTCGTGAACCTCCCTCCCACCCCATTGCACCCCTCTAGGGTGTCACAGAGCACCAGATTTGAGTTCCCTGCATCATACAGCAAGTTTCCATTGGTTATCGAGTTTTACATCTGGTAATATATATGTATCAATGCTACAAAGCTGGACTCTTCCAATACATCACATTGCTTTTACTTGTGGGGTTTTCTTAGCCATGCAATCTCTTCCAACTTTAAAAATACTCATCTGAATTGTCTCCCTGGACTAGTAGGCAGCATGTCAGTCTCATAAAGATGCTGATCATGTTGTCTTGTCCTCAGCTTAAGCCACTGGATTCACTTCAACTACCTATCTTAGAATATGATTTCCTAGAGGCTCCTTATTTAGTTGCTCTCCTCTGGCCATGATCCGCTGTGACTATTTTATCTCTACACAGAAATAGATATATTTGGCTCTACATATTGTGATTTCTGAGGAACTTAATATTGACTTTGCTAAAGTAACAGTGCTAGCCAATTGTAATCGGTAACAACAGTATGGCTTATCTAAGGTACACAATGGTAATTTGGGACTATGAGTAAATAGAGAATATTTTAATGTAAGCATAATTCCCTCTAATGTTACTTTTGTTGCTATGCTTTGGAATCAATGTGAAGGGAAGCAAACAAAAAACATATAGGGTGCTACATGGCAAAAAAAAAAAAAAAAAAAGTGCTATCAGCAAAGATTGCATATTTTAAAGCAGGGAGAAGGAGGCAATTTTCTTTAAAAGCTAATAATTTGCTACTATCTACTAAGGGAAGAAGCTGTTCCTTTGTTGGCCCGTCTTCATTGCCAATCTATTTATCTAAAATTGCAAGTACTTAAATAAAATTAAATACAAAAGAGTTCAAGAACATTTTGGGGTTTCAAATCCAAAAGATAGCTTCCAATTTATATAATGATTTTTGTCCTGCAAGGTCACCCTGTAATTTTTTATTTTAGTTTTAAAATTTTAATTGAAAAGAAGCAGTCAGACTATTGAAGGGCCTCCACTAGGCAAAGTCGTTTGGAAATTTGGCCATAACTCACATCATGCAGCACAGCCTGTTTCAGACTGTCAAGAAAAGAGACCAATTAAAAAAAAATGCAGATCAGATGCATGTTACGGAATACTCCTAATATAGGGGGGAAATAAGAAAGAAATATAGAAGGAAAAGGAAGTCAAATCGTCTAACCACCTACAGTCTAAAAGCTAGACTTTCTCTTGCTTATAAACCAAGAACAAGGGTTTTGTACTTTATTTTGCTTGATATTATTTTATGAGAGAAATACAAATCAACACAGCTGATGATATAGTTAAGAAAAAGAAAATAGCATTGCAGTTCATCTTGTTTATTATAGACAACATGAAACAAGGTTCCTCTCTGAAGAAGGCATTTTATGTGGAGCATGGTTATTTAAAAAGTACCCTTGATAGTGAAGGCTGGCTATATCGAGTATTGTTTGAAGACCAGAGCACTGGATTGAAATCGAGTTTAAAACCACCAGATTTGGTTTGACATTATTAAAGGTTACAAGATGCAATATATGCATATTTCATATGATTCATGTCCTTAAGTAGTGGTTCATTTATTTTTACTACTTTTTAACAATTCAGCGTATTTTGTCTGAACTTATATTTTTCCTCAAATGCTGTCAAATAAATTTTGCATAATTGTTTATGAAATCTCATCAGGGGAAAATATATCTTTTCCCAACATGTTAAAGATCACTCCCACAAAGTCCAGTATACCAATTACTGCCATGGTGTGTTTTGGTTTTTCATTATTTATCTTTAAATTTTAAACATTCAGCAATATATTTCCCTTCATAATATAAACTTCTCTGACCTAAACACAGATTTAATTTGAATGTCATCCATTTCCAATATGAAACCTATTAATATAAATATACACTGAATGAAGTTTATTGAAAATGAACATTTAGAGTACTTGATTTTTTTTTTTTTAATTTCCATTGCTTTAATTGGAAGTAAGTCTTACTGGAATGCAATGCACTTGTAATTCACTGAAATCTTGGGATCTTAAGTGATAAAACTTACTAACTTGCTGTGTGACCTTGCATAAGTCACTTACACTCTCTGGGTTTCTATAGAAAATGTATAATATGTAAACCTTGATGACCCTTGCAGCTCTAATAGTCTGTCTCTTCAGTCTTGAGTACAAAATATGAGCTCAGAACTTTCTTCAGTTCAGTTCAGTTCAGTCACTCAGTTGTGTCCAACTCTTTGTGATCCCATGGACTGCACTATGCCAGGCCTCCCTGTTCATCACCAACTCCCAGAGTTTACTCAAACTCATGTCCATTGAGTCAGTGATGCCATCCAATCATCTCATCCTCTGTCGTCCCCTTCTCTTCCCACCTTCAATCTTTCTCAACATCAGGGTCTTTACCAGTGAGTCAATTCTTCACATCAGGTGGCCAAATATTGGAGTTTCAGCTTCAGCATCAGTCCTTCCAATGAATATTCAGGACTGATTTCCTTTAGGATGGACTGGTTGGATCTCCTTGCAGTCCAAGGGGCTCTCAAGAGTCTCCTCCAAAACCACAGCTCAAAAGCATCAATTCTTCAGTACTCAGCTTTCTTTATAGTTCAACTCTCACATCCATACATGACTACTGGAAAAACCATAGCTTTGACTAGATGGACCTCTGTTGGCAAAGTAATGTCTCTGCTTTTTAATATGCTGTCTAGGTTGGTCATAGCTTTTCTTCCAAGGAGCAAGCATCTTTTAAGAAGTTGCTTGCTGCTGCTGCTGCTGCTGCTGCTGCTAAGTCGCTTCAGTCCTGTCCGACTCTGTGCGATCCCATAAATGGCAGCCCACCAGGCTCCTCCATCCCAGGGATTCTCCAGGCAAGAACACCGGAGTGGGTTGCCATTTCCTTCTCCAATGCATGAAAGTGAAAAGTGAAAGTGAAGTCTCTCAGTTGTGTCCAACCCATAGCGTCCCCATGGACTGCAGCCTACCAGGCTCCTCCATCCATGGAATTTTCCAGGCAAGAGTACTGGAGTGGGGTGCCATTGCCTTCTCCAAGAACTTCCTTAGATATTGGTAAATAAAATGGGACCCATTCATTTTTAATTCTAGTACCATTTATGTTTTTACCCTCAGTTAAAATGCCCTCTAGAAAGAAAAAGAAAATGTTTATACAGTCAACCACAAAACAAAGGAGCACATGTGTTAACGGTACTGATAAAGAGCCATAAGAAGGTAGAATACAGAAACATCATACTGCCAAGGATGATGCTGTTAAGATTACATGGAGGAAGTTGCACTTAGTGCTCAGTCTTTAAGAACAAAAAGCTTCAATATGAGGAAACAATAAAGGTAATTGTGGTGGTTCATTTTAGGTGTCAACTGGCCTAAGAGATATCCAGAAAGTTGGTAAAAACATTACTTCTGGGTATGTCTGTGAGAGGGTTTTGGAAGAAATAAGAATTTCCAATAAGAATAAGAATTTCTGCATTTGAATAAGCAGACTGAGTAAAAACAATCCCCTCTATCAATGTCTGTGAGTATCATCAAATCCACTGAAGCCAAAAGGCAGAGAAAAGGTGACTTTGCTTTCTGCTTGAACTGCACTTAGACATCAGTGTTCCTGGTTTTCAGGCCAACCAACTGGGACTTACACTAGAGGATTCCCTGGCTCTTAAGCCTTTGGAATTGCACTGAATGTACACCACTGGCTCTGCTGGGCCTCTAGTTTGCAGATGGCAGGACTATCTCAGACTCAACAATAGCATGATCTAATGCCTCATAATACATCTCCCATTTATTGATTTATCTATCCTATTCTGTTTCTTCAGTTGAACCCTGATTAATACAGCAATGACATAGGCAATAATGCTGCCAACAAATAAAATGCTGCTAACATGTTCGTAGAAGGAGAGGATAAAGACAGGCATTCATTAAGAAGGCAATTCCAGTAATCAACACAAAAATTAAAGGAGGTACTGGAGAAGAAAAGCAAAGAACATGGATGGTGCCATGGATATTTGGAAGGGAAGAAAAGATGAGTTTTGGTAGAAGACTGGAAAAAAGATCACTGAGAGAAGAATCAAGGATATGTCTTAATTTTAAAATGCATGTCATTTGGAAGCTAGTATTGGCATTAATGAGCATAGGAGATCAAGAAGAGGAACAAAATGGACAAGGCAAAAAATGAAATGTGCTTGTATGTCATAATACAAGGAGATTTTTGTCAGGATTTACAGTTAGAAATGTCTAGTAAGCAGTTAGAAATGACAGACAAATAGACACATGAGAAGAACTAGATCAAATCTTTGGAATCTGATACATAGAAATTTTTACAGAAGGCATGGGAATAAATGGTATTCATAAGGGATAAGATGGCAGGAGAAAATACTAGAGGCTTGAGGCCATTTGCAGGTACATCTTGAAGTGATGCAATACATAACACTACTGGCTATGCATATGCATTCTTCTTCATGCTGCTGCTAAGTTGCTTCAGTCGTGTCCGACTCTGTGGGACCCCATAGATGGCAGCCCACCAGGCTCCCCCATCCCTGGGATTCTCCAGGCAAGAACACTGGAGTGGGTCGCCATTTCCTTCTCCAGTGCGTGGAAGTGAAAAGTGAAAGTGACGTCCCTCAGTTGTGTCTGACCCTCATCGACACCATGGACTGCAGCCTTCCAGGCTCCTCTGTCCATGGGATTTTCCAGGCAAGAGTACTGGAGTGGGGTGCCACTGCCTTCTCCGTCTCCTTCATGACTGATGGTAGATTAGCCAGCAGTTAATTTGTTCTTTTGACAATCTGGTTAACACAGTTAGGTAGATAGCAAATTAAATACACATGTGATAAAAGGAATTTGGTCTTTTCATACTCTTTGAAATGTTCTTTTTTAAAATTGGGATATAGTTGAGGTATGATATATATGTTGCAGGTGTACAACATAGTGATTAATTTTTAAAGGTTATACTCCATTTACTGTTACAATGAAATACTGGCTATATTGCTTGCATTGTACAATATATCCTTGTAGCTTATTTTATACAAAGTAGATTGTACCTCTCTCCCTCTTTCCTTCTCCCCACTGGTAACAACTAGTTTCTATATCTTTGAGTCTGTTTCCTTTTTGTTATATTCACTAGTTTGTTGTATTTTTTAGATTCCACATATAAGTAATATATTAAATATAAAGCCTCAATAACAACAATTCGATTAATTACTTTATACCTTTAACATTTACTCAGTGAGATACCATCTGTGCTAGGCCAAGCCCTAAGGAATACCAGGTAAATCATGGTTGTTGCAATCAAGGAGCTTATCTTCTAACGAAAGGCAAAAGGATCTCTCTGCAGAGCTAAAACCAAAATATCTTTTTCTTCTGAATCCCTTACTAGATATTTGATAGTCATAATTTTAGCATGTTTAATGTAAAAGTAAAAACTTGTACCAGGAATCATGTCTTCAGCTATTTTGAATGTAACTAGATATGAATATAATAAAAATGTTCAGAATAAAAGGGTCAAGAGGATTGGATTTTGATTTGTTGACTTTTGAAGTTAAAATTTGGGGAAAAAGATTCATTTGTATTATTTTTTAGAATCCACATATAAATTATATCATTTAGTCTAAAATAGATAAGCAAAAATATTTACTGTATAGCACAGGGAATTATAACCCAATATATTATAATAACCTATAATTGAATATAATCTGCCAAAGGACTTCCCTGGTGGCTCAGTGGTAAAGACTCCACCTGCCAATGCAAGAGATCTAGGAAGATCCCCTGGAGAAAGAATTGGCAACCCACTCCGTTACTGTTGCCTGGGAAATTCCATGGACAGAGGAGCCTGGCAGGCTACAGTCTATGGGATCACTAGAGTCAGACATGACTTAGCAACTAAACAACAACAAATCTACAAAATACCCAAATCTCTGTGCTGTACACCTGCAACTAACACAATACTGTAAATCAACTATTTCAGTAAAACACACACATATATACCAAATTCTAAAAAAAAAAAAAGAGTCCATTTTAGTGGGTCTTAAGATGGGGAAACAGTGGAAACAATGTCAGACTTTCTTTTTCTAGGCTCCAAAATCACTGCAGATGGTGACTGCAGCCATGAAATTAAAAGACACTTACTCCTTGGAAGGAAAGTTATGACCAACCTAGAAAGCATATTCAAAAGCAGAGACATTACTTTGCCAACAAAGGTTTGTCTAGTCAAGGCTATGGTTTTTCCTGTGGTCATGTAGAGTTGGACTGTGAAGAAGGCTGAGCACCGAAGAATTGATGCTTTTCAACTGTGGTGTTGGAGAAGACTCCTGAGAGTCCCTTGGACTGCAAAGAGATCCAACCAGTCCATTCTGAAGGAGATCAGCCCTGGAATTTCTTTGGAAGGATGATGCTAAAGCTGAAACTCCAGTACTTTGGCCACCTCATGCAAAGAGTTGACTCATTGGAAAAGACTCTGATGCTGGGAGGGATTGGGGGCAAGAGGAGAAGGGGACGATAGAGGATGAGATGGCTGGATGGCATCACTGACTTGATGGACGTGAGTCTGAGCGAACTCCAGGAGTTGATGATGGACAGGGAGGCCTGGCATGCTGCAATTCATGGGGTCGCAGAGTCAGACAGGACTGAGCGATTGATCTGATCTGAATATTATCTGAAGAAAATGTGTAATTCAAATTGCAAACATTAAGCATCCCATGATAATTCTCACAATTTTCTAAGCAGTATCTGTATTGATACTATTTTATTGTATAAAATGTTCTCACAAATTCCATATTGCATTGTTATTAGAAACATAGCAAAAGTAGCTTAAAAAGTATTATCTTGGTTGAGAAAGCAGAAAATAATTAAACATTAGAGATTTCAGCCAATGAATCAGGTGAGTGCATAAAAATATCCCCAGGAAATTAATGTTTCTTTCAAAGAACACTAAAATATTAAATCCACTCCAATCTCTGAAAGAGAAATTCTCTTTATGCATTTTTTAAAATACTTACACTATATTTCTGTCTGCAGAGGAAGTAAAGAATGTGATGGAGTTCTCCTGCCCCCAAAGCAAATAAGACAAATCATTTCCTGCAATTTTTCTCTTTTTGGCAATAAAACAACATACTTTTCCTTAAAAAAATACAGTCTTATTAAATCCACACTTAGGACTTGAACTGTGTGAATACAAAACTGTTACTTTATATTCAAATCTAGTTCAATTATAAGACTGTGCAATCTTGCTCTAAATCTTGCTCCCTTGTCTTCAAGATAAATGTTGATTTAAAGATTACAGTAGAGAATTAGACAAGAAACGATCCATGCAAATTTCCCATAACTTTTATTTTTATTTAAAGATAGCTGTAAAAGAAGCCACTTTCAGTTATCCCCAACTCTCCATAATTAAACTCCCTCCTGTGTTTTGATGACTATGTGTCCAAAAGTTTGCTAAATAAGAATAAAAGAAAAAGGTGGAATTTTACTTCAGTATTTGAAGTTTCCTTATTGTGTTATATTTATTGTTTATTACTTTTTGGCTAACTAACTATTAGAATGTGTTACAGACTGAAATGGCAACCCACTCCAGTATTCTTGCCTAGAGAATCCTGTGGACAGAGGAGCCTGGTGGGCTGCTGTCCATAGGGTCGCATATAGGCAGACACGACTGAAGCGACTTAGCATGCATGCATGCATAGACTGAATATTTGTGTCCCCCTTGCATTGTTGATATTAGCATCTTTCCTCAAGTCAACTTTTGTTTTTTATTTATTTGCTGCTCAATTCTACATGTACTGAGCTCAACTCATAGTATTTAGTGGGAAAGAGGCCTAGGAGAAGTCCCTCACCTAAGAACTTCAATGTATCCTGAAGACAGTTTCACACAGAATTAGGTATTTTGTAGGTGCAGGGACCTTCAGAGAACATTTTCTCCTATACCTGAAGTGAAAGACTACTGATTCTATATAATTTTCATTGATGTATATATAGTTGATTTTCTTGATGTATATATAGTTGGCCTTTATTATGGAGGGAGCTCCATAATTTTTGAGCATATTTCAAACAGAAAACTCGTAGTCTACTTCAATTTTATTCCCATAGCACCTGTGATACACTAGGTTTTTAGTAAATATCTGTTTAATATATACAAGAATCCATGCTCTTTCATTCTTATGAATAGTTTATATGATTAAGACTAAGAATGAACTGTTAGATGCTCTGAAAAGTAAAAGAATCCACAGATGAGAACTTATAAAGTTGGAAAGTTAATCTTCCCCTTTTGTGAAATTCTGATTTTCTATCATTTTATATCTTTTCCTCCCTACACTTCTTTGCCTTTGCCATCAGATCCCTGGACAGCAAGAAGATCAAAAGCATCAATACTATCCTATGACATACCCTGCAAAATACAACAGGTAAAAAGATGAAATACTAACTTCTTTTAAATATGGCATATAAAAGGCTATGATACCTTTAGTGAAACAGTATCATATTTACTAATAATGGCATCATATATAAGGGGACCTTAAAGGGGGATAAAGAATAATTCTACTGTGATGATTATTTGGTGATACAAAAAAATAGAATTATAAGAAATAAAGTTCTGAAATAAAAGTGGTAATTAGAAGAGCAGAGAAAAATGTATAATCAAAGATTAATTATCTCAAGACCAGTAATTCAGATTGTGTGCTTCCTCATTCTCCATGGCTGCCTTTTGGGTACTTGCAGGAATCTTTGTTGTCTTCACTAGTAGGTGAGAAGAGAAAATTACAGAGCAGAGTCTACTCTACCCATGCCGAGAAAATTTAACCATTCTGATAAAGAATAGAGGGAGAAGAAACTGAACCTTTTGTTTCAAAGAAAGCCTGTACGTTATGTATGCTGGTTTTTTATATTCATTAATAATCAAAATTACTAGGAGATACAGTATTGACCCTTGTGTTGATCCTTATATGTTAGAGTCAGAACTGGAGGAGTAAAGACCCTGGCCAGTGGTTCACATTGTTCACCCATCCTGGCCAAAACCCTGAAATGAATCCTCATTTTCAAACTGTAAATTCAAACATTGCCTAAATAGTTCTGAACTGCCAGCAGGGCCCTGTCCAAAGAACAAAAAAAGATTGGCAGTAATATAAAGGATATCATTTGTGAGTTCTTCCAAAAATCTTCCTCACATTAGCTTTCCACAGCAAGTGAAATTGGTAAAATCATGCTTGAAAAATGACAGCTTTTATCCAGTAGGATATGAGTACCATTGACCCAAACAAAGCTAGTAGTCTGTTAGATTACTTAGCTGTCATGTTAGAAAGGAGACAGCAAAGGGATAGCTAAGGCTTTTATGGAAGCATATACAGTGAATATGTAGACTCTCAAACCTACAAGAATCTAGATGTGCTTAGTTCAGTTGGACATATTTGCAAAGATTTACTTCCCCTATTTTAGTTTCTCATAGTCTATCGGTGTGCTGTAAAAAATGACTCCCTAACATTGCAGCACCAGGCACCAGTTGAATGAGTTGTACGGTGATTAAAATTCCTTAACATTAAATTATTAATATTTAGAATATGTAAAGAATTAACTAATATATTCATTTAAAAATACTACTATATTTACTTTCATACTCATTACTGGTGAAGAAAGTTGCTGCTGTGCTCTTCCTACTACCACTTAAATTCTGCCGATGCTTTGATTTCAGCAGTCCTGAACACATGATTGAGGCAAGGCAAATAACAATGTACTCAGGCTACTGAAATATGGTTCAGTATATATTTAAGAGCATGGGCTTAGAAGTTAGATGAAGTTGGTGTTGAATCCTAGAAATGTCCTTTGTGTGTGTGCTTTGCTAAATCATGTCTAACTCTTTGTGACCCCATGGACTGCAGCTGGCCAGGCTCCTCTGTCCATGGGATTCTCCAGGCAAGAATACTGGCACAGGTTGCCATTTCGTCCTTCAGGAGATCTTCCCAACCCAGGGCTCAAACCTGAATCTCCTGCATTTGCAGGCAGATTCTTTGCCACTTAGCCACCTGGGAAGACCCTCTATCAGTTTCTTTAAATTGGGGTGAGATAATAACAGTACTTACATCATAGAGTTCATAATTAATTAAAATAATCCATGTAAAACATTTTTCACAGTACCTTAACATTTATTATTGGATCAGATCAGATCAGCCGCTCAGTCATGTCCGACTCTTTGCAACCCGATGAATCGCAGCACGCCAGGCCTCCCTATCCATCACCAACTCCCGGAGGTCACTCGGACTCACATCCATCGAGTCAATGATGCCATCCAGCCATCTCATCCTCTGTCGTCCCCTTCTCCTCCTGCCCCCAATCCCTCCCAGCATCAGAGTCTTCTCCAATGAGTCAACTCTTCGCATGAGGTGGCCAAAATACTGGAGTTTCAGCTTTAGCATCATTCCTTCCAAAGAAATCCCAGGGCTGATCTCCTTCAGAATGGACCGGTTGGATCTCCTTGCAGTCCAAGGGACTCTCAAGAGTCTTCTCCAACACCACAGTTCAAAAGCATCAATTCTTCAGCACTCAGCCTTCTTCACAGTCCAGCTCTCACATCCATACATGACCACAGGAAAGACCATAGCCTTGACTAGGCGAACCTTTGTTGGCAAAGTTATGTATCTGCTTTTGAATATGCTATCTAGGTTGGTCATAACTTTCCTTCCAAGGAGTGAGCGTCTTTTAATTTCATGGCTTCAGTCACCATCTGCAGTGATTTTGGAGCCCAGAAAAATAAAGTCTGACACTGTTTCCCCATCTATTTCCCATGTAGTGATGGGACCAGATGCCATGATCTTGGTTTTCTGAATGTTGAGCTTTAAGCCAACTTTTTCACTCTCCACTTTCACTTTCATCAAGAGGCTTTTGAGTTCCTCTTCACTTTCTGAAATAAGGGTGGTGTCATCTGCATATCTCAGGTTATTGATATTTCTCCCAGCAATCTTGATTCAAATTTGTGTTTCTTCCAGTCCAGTGTTTCTCATGATGTACTCTGCATATAAGTTAAATAAGCAGGGTGACAATATACAGCCTTGACGTACTCCTTTATGGTTATGATCCCAGTGGGACAGGAAAAACTGCACCTGGGAATTTGTTATCTGGTCCCCTAACATAAGATTTCACTATATTCAAGATGCCATGATTAGGCTACCTCCAGGACCACCTGTCATGAAAAGTCAAAGCCCCACATTATCTTGCTCCATCGTCAACATAATTGTATATTTTTGTAGAATTTGTTCCTTGTCACTCACAAAAATCAGACACGTTTTCTATAGTTTTACCAAGTAGACCATACTTGTTCAATCTGAATTGAGGTACACTTTAAATATATGATCAATATCTTTTGAGTTTAAGGCATGTTAATGTGTCACGTTGATTGAATTATCATTCTGAATTAAGTTAAACACTAAAGTGTAACAGAGAAAAATGAAAAATCCTGGTGCTAAAAACAACAGGTATAACAGTGAGCATATGTTGAAACTGACATAGCAACGGTGGAAGAATATGTAACTGCTGAAGACTCATGGCAATCTGAGCCTGCAGAATCCTTTTACTAGCTGCCATAGCAGTATCCAGAAGGGCAATTAGGGATTTGAGCAGCATCACACAGGGTAATAGAGGGGGCTAGGAAGAACCGCAGCATAGCACAATAGCATGTGCCAGTCAGAGAAAGGCTGTGCATTCAGTCTGAAAAATCAATGAAAGGAAGAAAATGCTATTAGTGCCTGTGATTGTTGAAGGGCTGACTTCAAGGTGATGGGTGAAGCTGAATCAAGTTGCTGTGAACCAAGAAGAGGCTCACAAATCTTTACTTCCAAAAATACCATTTCAGGTCTGCCCTGATTTGCAGATCTACAAAATTTCAAAGGGACTTTGAATTGCATAGACATCCAGTTTGAAAATACGCACTACTTTCCCTTCTGAGTTCCCACAGGTACCCTGGTAATAGCCTTCTAAAACACATATTAGTATCAGGCTATGGGTAAGCTATAAAAGTAAAGTAAAGGTTTATCCAGAATAAAATGAATAAAATACTTAATAAAATTAACCACAAATAATAAAGGTATAAGAATCCATTCTCATTTTTTTCAGCAAGTATTTATTAAACACTTAATACATGCATTGGCTTCCCTAGTGGCTCAATGGTAAAGAATCTGCCTGCCAATGCAGGAAACCCAGGTTGAATCCCTGGGCTTGGAAGATCCCTTAGAGGGGGAAATGGCAACCCACTCCAGTATTCTTGACTGGGAAATCCTATGGACAGAGTAGGCTGGTGGGCTACAGTCCATGGGGTCGCAAAGAGTCAGACACCACCGAGCAACTGAGCACAGCACAGCACTAAGCAATGTATGACATACCAGGAAATCTGATAGTCTTAATATTAAAGAAACTCATGAGAAATAAATGACACTGTAGAAGATCATAAAACAAACAAGAATGATAGCTATCTTGCCAAAGAATGTATGTAAATATCAATGATTCAAAAATCGAAACAAACACTTAAATGCTCTGTGTATAAGTTTTCAGACTTAAAACATTGTCATGTGAATTGTTAACTTGAAGTGGTTATCAAAATTTAATTTTAAAAATGTATATGAAAGTCACTCCTTCCTCTAGAAGATAGAATAGATGTAGTTTTGCCTCTTCATTCTGCTAAATACAACTAAAAGTGCTGGATATTATATATAAAACAAACATAAGAACATTTTGAAAGGTTGGAAAAATCAGACTAGCTGGGGAGTTCAAGACACAAGAAACAATATGGTGGGGTGTTCCCCAGGTTTAATTGTTTTTAGTCATCACGCATCCTAGACTTGTAGCTGAAGAATCCAGCAACTTGGAAATGACAATAGACAGACAATAAGAGCTCAAACAAATTCTGCTTTTTGTAATAAATGGACCAGGAAAGAGGTAGCCTAGGAAGACAGCTTTCATAAAATAACCACTCTACTGCAACAAACCATCACTGCCCTCAGAACAAACACACATACCTGTTCTTACACCCACCCATGTCACCCAAGTCTGTGTATGGATCCTAGGCTTCTACCTTGACCAGACTGTAACAAGGTGCCCCCAAATGTGGGTAGATGTGGTTTCAGAAAAGGTCAAGGAGCCAGTAAGTATTTCCATTCTTGCCAGGTGGTACTGACCTCCAGCCCCTGCATTATCAAGATTACATTGCAAGTATGGTCTCATATTCCCACTTGGCAGTAACAAGGCTCCTTTCAGGGATGTTTTCAGAAGATGCCTACTGCAGTGTGGGGACTTTTACCATTACTAGAGGTAATGAACCACATCCCTTCAGTCTTGTTAGTAGAGGCAACATACGGAGCAGTAATAAGGCACTTTAAGTCCTAAGCCAAGGAAATACTAGTAGAGCCTAGTGAAAAATTTAAACTCCAAACTCCACTCTTATCACCAAATACCTTCCCTCCTCAGTTGGCAATGGAGGCTGAGTAAACCACCTGTATATCTGTGCACACCTGGCCATAAGGAGGCAGTGCCAGCACCTTTTCCTGCCAGAGTAGTGTCAGAGAAAGTCCATTTAATCAAAAGGTTTAAATAAGGTCTAGAGTCTCACAACACAAAATATAAGATACCAATATTTCAATCAAAAGTCATTCATCATATGAAGAACTATGAGACACTCAAGTTAAATGAAAAAATACAATGAATATAATCACTATGAGGACAGAAATGCTAGAATTATCTGACAAATGTTTTAAAGCAGCTGTTATAAAAATGCTTCAACAAAAGTTTACACCCTTGAAACAAATGAAAAAAAAAGTCTTATTAAAAAAATAGAGGATATGAAAAAGGACCAAACTGAAATTTTAGAATTAAAAAATACAATAAATGAAAAAGCAATATTAGTGTTCAACAGATGAACAGATAAAGAAAATGTAAATAATACATATAAATACTATGGAATACTACTCAGTTATAAGAAAGAATGTATAATATCATATAAGAAATGAATTGCCAGTCTAGGTTCGATGCAGGATACAGGATGCTTGGGGCTGGTGCACTGGGATGACCCAGAGGGATGGTATAGGGAGGGAGGTGGGAGGGGGGTTCAGGATTGGGAACACGTGTATACCCGTGGTGGATTCATGTTGATGTATGGCAAAACCAATACAATATTGTAAAGTAATTAGCCTCCAATTAAAATAAATGAATTTAAATTTTTAAAAAAAGAAGAAAAGAAAATTTGATCTTTGCAGCAAAATAACTGAATGGACATGGAAGGGATTATGGTAAGTGGAATAAATCAGAAAAAGACAAATGTATGATTTCATTTATATATGGAATCTAAAAATACAACAAATTAGCAAATATAACAAAAAAGAACCAGACTCACAGATATAGAGAAAAAAACAATGATTACCACTGAGGAGGGATGGGGCAGTGAAGAGGTGGGGGAGTGGAAAATGGAAATGATAAGCAAAATGAACTGTCAAAGCTAGAACTTAAGAGAACAGTAACATCACTATATATAACACAATCAAGGTAAGAAGCAGTAAAATTGAAGATAGAGCTATAGAAATTACAGAAACTGAAACATAAGGAGACTATGAAACAAGAAAACAGATCATCCAAGAGCTGTGGGACACATGCATATTTAGGAATAAAATTTATTTGAAAAAACACTGTCTAAGTATTCTTTAAACTTAACGACATGCAGAAAAGCCCATATCTAAGAAACTTAGGAAAAAAAACAAATATAACACACAGACATTCATACACCTGGTTCATTTAAAAATTGCTAAAAATATAGACAAGAGGAAAATATTAAAGGCAGTCAGTTTATAAAGAAATACTACATACAGGAGAATAGGAATTAAACAATACCCTTTAGAAATTAAGTAAGTTAGAATAAATAATGAAACTAAAATAAGAGTATATTTTTTCCTATTTTAATTTGTCTAAAAAATAGTTGGATATTTAAAGCCAAAAATAGCAGCAAAATGCACAATGTTCATAGCACGTGTAAAAATGACATGTTTGAAAACATGAACATGAAGGATAGAAAATAGAAGTTAAGTTTATAGTGTAATAGGTTCCTCTCATTTCATGTGAAATAGTATAATATCATACAAAGATTAACCTTGATATTATAAATGATGTATACTGTAAACTCTGAGTGAACCACTAAATTTTTAAAAGAGATATGAAATAAGTCAATAGGGATTGAAAAGTAATAAACATGTCTTTTTAGTACACATTTTTAAAAACAATAGTACAAATCAAAACAGCTAGCAAGATGTAAATTCTAATCCAATCACATCAATAATCACATTCAATGTAAATGGCTTCAACTTGACAATGAAAAAAACAGAGGTATAAGATTAGGTAAGAAATTAAGCTGCCAACAAGCAACCCAATTGAATCATAAAGATATACATAGATTAAAAATAGAAGAATGGAAAAAGATATACTTAAAACACTAACCAAAAGAAAGCTAGAATAGCTATATTGATAGCATACAAATTAGGCCTTAATTTAAAAAAAAAAAAAAACATTTAATAGAGAAAAACAGATCACATAGCGATACAGAGGTCAATTCTCCAAGAATTATCCAATAATTCTTTATCTGTATTCACTTACTAGAGCTTCAATGTATACAAAGCAACTTGATAGAAAGGAAAGTAATAGATATATTCAAAGTTATCATTGGAAGCTTCCACAGTCCATTCACATTAACTGATATAATAAGTAGGATGAAATCAGTAAGGATATAGACAATCTGAACATGAGCAACCAAATTGGCTTAATTAATACTTACAGAACATTCTACCAAATGACAACACAGTGCATAGTCGCAAATGCTTATCTCAAATTTGCAAGATATACCATATTCTAGACTACAAAATAATAGACTTAAAAGAATAAAGATAATATTAACTATGCTCTCAGACCATAACAAAATTAAACTAGACGTCGTAACAAAGGAGGACGTCTTAATGGAAGTCTAAAGTAAATAAAGGAAAATACAACATATGAAAATCTCTTGATACAATCAATGCGGTTCTTAAACTTATAGCATTGCATGCTTATATGACAAAAGAAATAAAATGCAAAAATTCAGTGATTTAAGTTTCTACTTTAAGAAACTAGAGGAAGAAAAACAAAAGATAATAGAAGGAAGGATATAATAGAAGATGAGAGCAAGTAGGGCCTTCCCAGGTGGCACTAGCGGTAAAGAACCCGCCTGCCAATACAGGAGACGTAAGAGACACAGGTTTGATCCCTAGGTTGGGAAGACCCCCTGGAGAAGGAAATGGCAACCGACTCCAGTATTCTTGCCTGCGGAATCACATGGAGAGAGGGGCCTGGCAGGCTTCAGTCCATGGCGTCACAGAGTCAGACATGACTAAGGGACCGAGTACGCACATGCACTCTGCCCTATAGAAAGAGAAGAATGCAATGCAGGAGACATGGGTGCCATCCCTGGGTTGAGAAAATCCCCTGGAGAAGGAAATGGCAACCCACTCCAGTATTCTTGCCTAGAGAACCCCATGGACAGAGGAGTCTGTCAGGCTACAGTCTATAGTGTTGCAGAGTCAGACACGACTGAAGCAACTTAGCATGCACACAAGCACAGAGGGCAAATATTAATTAAATTGATATATAAAACCACAAAAAAATCAATAAAAAGCAAAAACAGGTTCCTTGGAGAAAAAAAAAACAAAACAAAACAAAACAAAAAAATTGGTGCCGTTAGTCAGATTGTCAAAAACAATAGGGAAAGACAATTTATTAATATTACAGATTAAAGGGGCCATTACTACTGACATTCTAGATATTAAAAGAATAATAAGGAAATACTAGGGACAATTCTATGTCCACAAATTTGACAACTTGGATGAAATAGTCTAATTACTTGAAAAGACAAGAACTACCAAAACTTACTCAGTAGAAAATAGGTAAGCTGAATAGTTCCACATTTATAAATTCATCAATAGTTAAAATTTTCCAATAAAGGAAATCTCAAGGATGCATAATTTCCCTGGCAAACTTTACCAAACCTTTAAGGAAGACATAAAACCAATTCTACACAATCTCCTCCAAAGAGTAGAATAGGAGAGAAAACTTTTAAACTCATACTGTGAGGCCAGGATTCTACTAGTAAACCCAAAAATATTTAAAGGAAATAAAATTGTAGAACACTATCCCTTATGACAGTAGTTGCACACATCTTCCACAAAAAATTAGCTATTAAATTCCACAATATAGTAAAAGGATAACACATCATGACTAAATATGATTTATCCCAGGAATACAAATTTGATTCAATGTTGGAGAATGCAGCCAATATAATTAATCATATTAACAGACTCATGAAGACAAGCCCTATGACCATATCAATAGGTTATCAAAGTAAAGATACTCAGTCAACTAGGAGTAAAGGGTAAAATCTTCAAACTGATGAAGGGCATGTAAATAATCCTGGTATAAACATATAACTTAATGCTTAAAAAAAACAATGCTTCTCACTAAATTCATGAATAATGCAATGATGCTCTCTTTCACTACTCTTATTCCAGAATTTACTAGAAGTCTTAGATAGTGCAGTATGGTAATCAAGAAATAAAGTGAAGGGAATAAAGCTTGGAAAGGAAGACATAAAACTGTTCCTCTTTGCAGATGACATGCTTGTATAAATAGAAACTTAAATAATTTACAAAAAAACTTCTAGAAGTAGTAAAGTAACCTTTTCAAGGGCATATAATACAAAATCAATATACAAAAATCAACTATGTTTCTACTTACCAGCAATGAATAATTGGAACTTGATATTAAAAACAAGCAAAAATGACATGACAATAACACCCCCAAAATTACTCAGTTTGTATCTTACAAAACAAAAGCAGACTCTGTGTTCTGAAAACAACTAAATATCAATGAAAAAAGAAATCGAAGATTATCAGTTCTCCCCACTAAGATCTGTTTAAAACAACCCCAATAAAATCTCAGCCAGATTTTAAAAATAGATATCAACAAAATGATTCTAAAATTTTTATGGAAGGGCAAAGAAATTTAGAAAAGCCAAAACTATTTCAAAAAAGAACAAAGTTGGGAGACTTAGAATACATAAGTTTAAAATTTACAGTGAAGCTACAGAAAGTAAGACAGCATGGGTTTGGTGAAAGGATAAATCAATGTAATAAAACAGAAATCTAGGAACAGATCCATAAAATTACAGTAAAGTTTATAGACAACTTGTCTTCTATATGGAGATATGATACAAGCATTTTTTAATTGAAGTATAATTGACATACAATATTATTTGTATATCAGCATTATATGGACAACACAGTGATTCAACATTTTTATATATTGTGAAGGGATCCCCACAATAAGTCTAGTTACTATCAAAATATTTGTTTCTGACAGTAGGAACAAGACTCTAAAATTGCAGTTTTTTACCTACCTTGGGGTGCACATCCTTTTGAAGGCAAGAACAGCTTCTTGTTCATTACTACTCTCCTTTGTATTCAGGATAAAATTAATTCATCAGATTCCAGTTTTGCTACCTACTAATGCTATGACCTTGAGGAAAGATACTTCTAATTCTCAGTTCCCTCACCTATAAAATGAAGGTAATATTACATAACCCATAAGACTGTTCTCCAGGGTAAATAACATCATGCATAGAATGCAATAAGGAACTCAAATGGCATGTCAATAACTTCCTTAATTGTTAGCTTGTCCCCCTTAGGCTGGGTGTCCTAGAGGTCATGACTGTTGAGGAAATGTTCTCAGAAAAAAACAGGGCGGGGCGGGGGGGATATAAGAGAAGCAGGATAGGACAGAGGAGTTTGCTAAACAAGAATATGGTCTAACATTTAGAACAAATTCACATGATCTGAAGGAGAGCTCAGGAACACAAGCTGCACTGTAGAAACAGCCACACCGTAAGTGAGTTTCTTATATGCAGAGAGTCCATCCTTAGCTGTGGGTTTCTTGGGAGTGTAATTTGAGGTGACTTCTGCATTGGAGACATGAATTCACTGGAGAAAGGGGTCAGCTCTGAGCAGTAAGCATTTACAGAAGCTGGAGGAAAACATGTGCCTGCCAACAAGAGGGATCTGGGCAGGGCACTGACAACATCCTCTAAATGTTGTCATTATCATCTGATTATTACACCAAGATATTAAATGTAAACTAAGGCTTTAAAAGTAATACAATGTAATTCAGCCAACTATAGAATCTCTCCTGCAACTGTAACAAAAAGACCACATTAGCAGCAATGAAGGAGCATAATATTAAGTATTTCAAACACTTCGGGCAAAAGCGACACAGATTTAAGGAATTGGCCTAGCCTATAAAATACTCCCTGTTCACCTTCTATACTCTCAGATTTCAAAGTGCTATTATGAAAAATAAAAGTGAAACCACTCTTTTAGACGAAAGACACTCAGTGATGCCTTCCACTGTAGAGAAAATTTAACTGTGAGGCGTTTGGTCAGATGCAGAAAAGAAAGCAATGGCAAGGTTTATCATTTTTCCCCAGCTAGGAGGAAACCTTGAGAGGGAAGGCTGAATGACAAACACTAGTATTGTGCTTCAATAAACAACGGTTAAGTAATCGAGATGAAAAATTTAAAAAAAAAAAAAAAAAAAGTTCTCTCAAAGAACCAGTAAGTGTGGGAAAATAAAGGGCTTCCCTGGTGGCTCAGCTGGTAAAGAATCTGCCCACAATGCAGGAGACCTGGGTTCAATCCCTGGGTTGGAAAGATCTCTTGGAGAAGGGAATGGCTACTCACTCCAGTATTCTGGCCTGGAGAATTCCATGGACTGTGGGGTCACAAAGAGTTGGACCAACTGAGCGACTTTCACTTTCTAGTGAAGCCTGATTGGTGTTCTGTTCTTCCTACCACCCACTACAGAATAATAAAATGGTTGCCAAACCCGCATGTTTTGCTTTTCGCTGTCAGCGAGTGGGGTAGGATTGTCACTATGGATTTGCAAGTGAATAGTACGGAGAAGGCAATGGCACCCCACTCCAGTACTCTTGCCTGGAAAATCCCACGGACGGAGGAGCCTGGTAGGCTGCAGTCCATGGGGTCGCTAAGAGTCGGACATGACTGAGCGACTTCAGTTTCTCTTTTCACTTTCATGCATTGGAGAAGGAAATGGCAACCCACTCCTGTGTTCTTGCCTGGAGAATCCCAGGGACGGGGGAGTCTGACAGGCTGCCGTCTATGGGGTCACACAGAGTCGGACACGACTGAAGTGACTTAGCAGCAGCAGCAGTGGGGAGTAAAACATTTGAGTTTGGGCCTGATTCTCTTAATTCAGAACAACTACCTTTAAATCAAAGTATAATTATGGACTCTACTTCTACCAAAAGCTAAACTAGTTTTAAAAGTTATTTCTATCTCCTCAGCTTTCAATCATTCTTGAATTTGCCATATCTTCATTACCTTCATGCCAGTGAAGCTGCTCTTTTTAAGGGCAACATTAACTTCCCCATCCCTAAAGCCAATCTTTGACTTCAGATTACTTGTTCTCAAAGCAGCAATGGACACTGGTGACAATACCCTCCTCTTTACAAGCCTCTCTTTCAGTGTTTTCCGTTTTAACATTCTCTTTGTATATTCCTCCAGTCTCTCAGGTGCTACATGCCAGGTACTTTAAGTGTTTTTTCTTCCTTTCCCAGAACCTTGCTGTTGCTACTGCTGCTAAGTCACTTCAGTCATGTCCGACTCCGCGTGACTCCATAGACGTCAGCCCACCAGGCTCTCCTGCCCCTGGGATTCTCCAGGCAAGAAAACTGGAGTGGGTTGCCATTTCCTTCTCCAATGCATGAAAGCCAAAAAGTGAAAGTGAAGTCGCTCAGTCGTGTCCAACTCTCAGCGACCCCATGGACTGCAGCCCACCAGGCTCCTCCGTCCATGGGATTTTCCAGGCAAGAGTATTGGAGTGGGGTGCCATTGCCTTCTCCGTTCCAGAACCTTAGATCCCGGGAATTTCTCTATGTTCCATCCTAAGCTCCTTCTTTTCTCACTGTCATATCAGGTACTCCCAAGGCCTCCATGTCCAGCTGAGATATAAAATGTGGGTAACATTAGGTAGGTTAAGAGCAGAAGGAAAGAGCATTCTAGTAAGAAACAGCATGTGAAGACAACAATGCATATTTGAAGAAATTAATTTATCATAACAATCATTAACATTTACTGAATACTTAGTATGTACTAGGCATTATTCTAAACCTTCCCAATATATTAAATTGCTTATTTCTAACAATGATATAAATATTACTTTATTATTTCCATTTACATATGAATAAACTCAGGCACAGAGAAGTTACATATTTTGCCAAAATTATGCTTCCAGTGAGTGAGGAAAATAGGATCTTAACCTAGGTAGTCAGGTTCCCAAACTCTATGATTCCCTGTAGCTCCACCACTAAGGATGAGGGAAGAGTGGTTGTAAAGGAGTCTGGATAGGTCAGTAAGGCCCACAAAAGCCATCTTAAGAATATGGATCATATGTCTCTTCTTCTTCCTCACATTTCCTCCAGTTCCCCCTTCAGGTCTAGGTTCACATTTGATTCATTTAAGGAAGCACTTCCTGATTACCTCAGGCTTGATTAACTTTTCACTGTTATTCATTCCTAAAGTTGTCTTTTTTTAATCTTCCTAAATAACTACTTATCCTCTATAAAAGTGTCATCTCTGGGATGCTTTCCCTGATCCTCTCCCAAATAGATTATATCTCACAGCAACAACCTTTATCCCATTCACACTCAGTTAGTATCTGTTTCCCACTCAGTTCTATTCTTGAGTCAGGGATTTACTCTGGCTGGCTCACCACATTATCATCAGCACTTAAATCATGACTTGGAGCAGATACTCAATAACTTCTTCTTAAATGAATGAAGATCAACTAAGACACTAGTAGTAAAACAGCCTGGTTGCTATCATTGCTGCTGCTGCTGCTGCTAAGTCACTTCAGTCATGTCCAACTCTGTGTGACCCCATAGACAGCAGCCCACCAGGCTCCGCCATCCCTGGGATTCTCCAGGCAAGAACACTGGAGTGGGTTGCCATTTCCTTCTCCAATGCATGAAAGTAAAAAGTGAAAGTGAAGTTGCTTAGTCGTGTCCAACTCTTTGTGACCTCATGGACTGCAGCCTATCAGGCTCCTCTGTCCATGGGATTTTCCAGGCAAGAGTACTGGAGTGGATTGCCATTGCCTTTTCCGTGCTATCATTAATAATTACCATAATGTACCAGAATAAGGCAGAGTATTTTCATAAGGCATTACTACATTTCTTATCTATCCAACAAGGGAGTGTCATGAATTCAATATTAAAAGATAATAAAATGATACTCAGAGAAAATAAATGCTTGCATAGATTAATAATAAAAATAATAGTTTCCAGCCATTTAGTGCTTATGTGCCATGCTCCAGACTAAATGAAATTGTCATTTCTTACCTATGACAAATATATTGCTATTGTCATACTACAGATAAAGGAACTGAAGCTCAGAAGTAAGGAACCTGCCTAAGATCACACATGTGTGTATGTATCTATAGGAGCAAAGAAATTAATCCAAGGTTCTCTGATCCTAAAACCTCAGCACTTTCCACTGCACAACTATTGTTACTTTTCTGTCAGTGAAGGAAGCTTAACAAGCTACTTTATGCTGATCAGTGTATATGGGCAGTTAGCTAGGTCTTTTATCAATTTGCTTTCCCTGTTTCTCCTAATCAAGGCATAATGGATTAATGTGACATTTTTGTAAAGTATTTCATGACATGGCTACATCAGGCAAAAGTAACATAATAGGTATTAATTAATGCTGGAAAGGGTGTGGAGAAAAGGGAACCCTCTTACACTGTTGGTGGGAATGCAAACTAGTAAAGCCACTATGGAGAACAGTGTGGAGATTCCTTAAAAAACTGGAAATAGAACTGCCATATGACCCAGCAATCCCACTGCTGGGCATACACACTGAGGAAATCAGAATTGAAAGAGACATATGTACCCCAATGTTCATCGCAGCACTGTTTATAATAGCCAGGACATGGAAGCAACCTAGATGTCCATCAGCAGATGAATGGATAAAGAAAGCAGTGGTACATATACACAATGGAGTATTACTCAGCCATTAAAAAGAATACATTTGAATCAGTTCTAATGAGGTGGATGAAACTGGACCAATTATACAGAGTGAAGTAAGCCAGAAAGAAAAACATCAATACAGTATACTAACACATATATATGGAATTTATAAAGATGGTAATGATAACCCTGTATGCAAGACAGCAAAATAGACACAGATGTATAGAACGGTCTTTTGAACTCTGTGGGAGAGGGAGAGGGTGGGATGATTTGGGAGAATGGCATTGAAATGTGTATAATATCATATAAGAAACAAATCACCAGTCCAGGTTTGACGCAAGATACAGGATGCTTGGGGCTGGTGCAATGGGATGACCCAGAGGGATGGTATGGGGAGGGAGGTGGGAGGGGGGTTCAGGATTGGGAACATGTGTACACCCATGGTGGATTCATGTTGATGTATGGCAAAACCAATACAATATTGTAAAGTAGCCTCCAATTAAAATAAATAAATTTTTTAAAAAGACGTGGTGATCATTGGAGTAGGGGATCACTTTTCTACTGGGGAACTCAAATCTGTAATTTAAAATCTTCTTGAAGAGTCCACATCTCCCAACCAGTTGATCTTTAACAATGATATTTAATAGGAATCATTTGTCACATATACTGTCCAGCTACCTAATTTATTTGTGAATGTTATTTGCAGACAATTATGTAGTAAAAATAAATGTTAGTGAGTATAGTATTAGAATATGTTGTTCATAACATATTTAGCAAAAGTTTTGATGAAAATGTTATGATTAAAGTTTTTAATCACATCTTACATAGATGATTACCTAATTATCATTCTCAAAATCTTTGCAACTTTTAATTTAGCCTTATGCATTTTTAAAGCAACAGCTAAAACAAGTCACCTGCCCCAGATACTGATACTGAAAGAAGAATATCAACTATCTTAAATAAAATGAAAATGAGAAAACAATTTTACATTTTAGTATATTTTAAATGAGTGACAGAAAATTGATACGAATGCATGCTTTGTGATTTTATCTTCAGACCCAGAAAATATGTTTTAATTCAGTCAGGAATGACAAAAATGAAGTTGCCAATTAATAAATATAGTCGTTAAACTAGTAATGGTGTGTATGTCAAATTGTAGAGGAGAAAATAAAGATTAATTAAGATAGAAACAATTCTCACTAGGGAATAGGTACAAACATGCATTTCCTTATCTATCAAGCATTGGTTTGTATGAATATTAAAGAGGAAAGTATTTTAATGTGATGCTCTGAATCTTACGAAAAGAGTCTCCAAATATAATGAACTATACTGATAGTTGGCAAGGTACACCTTGAATCACAATAAACCCTCTCCGTTCACACTCACAATATCACCAGTAATTAAGTGCATGGTATACAGTTAGCTGTCTCCTAGCAGCTCTTAGTTATTTAATTAACTCTTCTATAGGTTGATCAAAGAAAGTGTAAGATTCCAGGGCAGAGTGGGTAGTGGCCATGCCTTCAGCACACAGCCAGAAAATTAGCTCAGTATTTGATAGTTAAGAGAAGGGGGGAGAAATTCTTGCCGAAATTAAATTTTTTAAATATCTATTGACATTTGGAACTAGTTTCCTTCTAACCTTTCCTGAAAGAATGAATCCAAGGAGCAAACACAATGACACATTCTACTCATGTAACTGAATGAAGCTAACCAAATGGAGAAGCAAGAATGTACCCTAAGCAGTACCTGTAGTGGCACAAAGTTCTTACATAAACTGAGCTTCCTCAAAGAGGTAGCTACCAAGTGAGTGGATAAGGTCTCAGGCAAGTTTCTGACTTCCATGTGTATTAGCAGAATGATTCCACTGAAGTTATCTGGTGTTAACAAACAAAATGTAGGAATCTTGAAGCTTGTATCTTATCAAACCCTCTTGAACCCCCCAACATACATGTGTGTGCGCATGCGTGCGCGCGCGCGCACACACACACACACACACACATACACATTCTTTCCCTTACTCCTGGCAATTAACATTTTTCCCTTTCTCTGAATGTCCTCTTCATTAGACATAAGTAATAATGGTGTCCTTATTAGGATAGATAGAACATGTAACTCAGTTCAACACATACTTCCTCATCAACTTTGGTGTTGCACAGGTGTTAGACACACATAAATAAAGTGAATCCAATGGTCAAAGTCCTCTGTTCTTTCTGCTAAAATGGGTGTCAAAGCAAAGCACTTCTGCCACTGTTCTTTAGGAAAATGCAATTTACTACCATCATGCTCACTCATGTAGCATTTCTGTCTTCATTTAGAGGTCTGTATCGTCCCCAAGTGACCTGCATCAGACTCACCCGAGAACTTGTTAGACATGCCTATTTTGGACCCTAGCCAGACTGACTAAGAAGGTAGAGTTCATCAATCTGGAGTTAATCATGCCCTCCTGGTGATTCTGAGGCATACTCAAGTTTGAGAACTGCCATCTTGTTTCACAGTCTTAGGCATATTTGGTTACATCTTTTCTCTTTTAGTTTCTATGAACAGCCAAGGAGGTCCTGTGCTGGAGCAATTCCAGGTCCAGCTTCCTTAAGGATGAAAGACCACAAAGGATAAGGTCAAGTGATACTAGCCTGTGTAGCTGAGACCAGCCTCAAGTTGATCCAACAGCTAAATGTAGCCATAGGAATAAGGCCAGGCTAGACTAATAGAATTGCTCAAGCAACCCACAAAATCATAAGATAACATATGTGCATTTCAGCCACTGTTTTGAGGGTTCTTTTCAATGCAGTGTTAACTAAACAAGGGCACCTGGACTATATCCTGAAAAATTATGAGGGAGCCATTGAAGAGTTTTAAAGATAGAAATAGGATCAGATTAACTGGTGGCTCAGATGGTAAAGAATGTGCCTGCAGTCCAGGATACCTTGGCTGGATCCCTGGATTGGAAAAAACCTCTGGAGAAGGGAATGGTGACCGATTCCAGTGTTCTTGCCTGGAGAATTCCATGAACAGAGGAGCCTGGTGGGCTATGGTCCATGGAATCACAAAGAGTCAGACACAATTGAGAGACTTTCACCTTACATTGTTAAAATATTACTCTAGCTACAGTATATAAAAAAGCTTACAGAGAAAAAATAGATAGACCACAGAACAAATATATACAAAGATATCAGGCCCTGAATCAGAGCTATATATGCCATTACTTTTGGTTGTATTACATAAGATCAAGGTGTTTTTATAACTCAAAATAACTGAAAAACGATGAGATGGGTCCATAAAGTTTGATGAGGCAGGAAAGAGCATGTTCATCACATTTAAGGAACTGATTGCATCTTCCCTCCTGTTAGGCCACTTAGGAAACTACATGGATATTACCGTGATGTAATATCTTTAACTTATCCATCCAGTTTTTCAAAGAACAGGTGTCAGTACTTTTGTTGGCAGAACTATCTATCTCAAAACCAAAGAAGGAGATTTGGTTGATTTTTTTCAACACAGCCTATAGATTTGTGTTACTTCCATCACTCTATGTGAATTTTTTGAGTTAAGTGTGTAAACCCAGATAGTTACTGTGTTTCTCATAATTCAACGAGTAAAATAAATCAGTGGTGACATGGGGGAAAGCATTGTTGTTGTTGTTCAGTTGCTAAGTCATATCTGACTCTTTGCGACCTCATGGACAGTAGCATGTCAGACCTCCCTATGCCTCACCATCTCCCAGAGTTTGCCCAAGTTCATGTCCATTGAATCAGTGATGCCATCCAACCAACTCATCCTCTGCTGCCCTCTTCTCCTTTTTCCGTCAATCTTTCCCAGTATCAGGGTCTTTTCCAATGAGTCAGCTATTTACATCAGTTGGCCCAAGTATTGGAGCTTCAGCATCAGTTCTTCCAATAAGTATTCAGGGTTGATTTTCCTTAGCATTGACTGGTTTGATCTCTTTGTTGTCCAAGGGACTCTCAAGAGTCTTCTTCAGAACCGCAATTTGAAAGCATCAATTCTTTGGCATTCAGCCTTCTTTATGGTCCAACTCTCACATCCATGCATGACTACTGGAAAGACCATAACTTTGACTATACAGACCTTTGTTGGTAAAGGAGAGAGTATAGTCAAGGAAATAATAGTCTGGTCTGGGCAAGAGATATATCATAATGACCCTAGCAGAGGCCCTGAAATAAGACACACTCAAGTTTGAATCACAGGTCTGCATCTTTAAAAATTATGTTACCTTGGGCAAGGTAAGCCTCTTTTAAGTCTTCATTCCCTGTGTTTGATGGAGTTAACAATAAGATAAAATACTTTAAAGTATCTTGGCACAGTGACTGGAAAACAGTCAGGATATAGTCAACAGCATATGCTATTTAGAACTGTCTCTGGTAATACACAATATTGTACAAATCATTTTTCCTCCTTGGCCCATAATTAACTTACCTGTACCTGGAGGATTTATGGACCAATATTGTTTTAAGGATTTAAGAATGTATCTACTTTGGATCATTTTCTAAATTTTAATTATTTAAAAATAAAGCACAATACTTTGCCTCTCACAGTGAATTGTCATGTGAATAACAAGTGAAAGAGAGAAACAAGAAAAATTGCCACATTTCTTTGAAAGCTTTTTAAAATACAATTGCAAAAGTTATATAATGTTTTACAGAAAACTTACTGACTCTTTCTTTGGACTGTAGTTTAATTTTGCTTTGTTTCAAGAGCTTTTCTGGGCTAGACATGATTTACTGTAGTGGAAAAGGTAGTGACAGATCCTAAAATTTATACTCAACAAGGTGCTTTTTAGAGATTTTCCTTATCTACTTTTACTAATACCAAAGACAGATGCATAATCTACAACTCCCAGATTCAGTCCAACTTACTTTTTAAAAAAGTATCAGTAGTCAACAAACATCCAACTCAATGCCTGAGTTGCTGTGGTAATAATATGTTGCATCTTTCTGTTAGGAGTCCAGCTGGGTCCCTCTACAGAACTTCACAATGAAGGCCATTTGATGCTCACTCTCTCCTTGAAATTTAATTTCTTAAAATTGTCATCATTTGTTTTCAATAGACTTGCTGTAAGAAATATCAGTTCTCTACAACAAAATAGTCACATGTGGGCAGTTACGCATGGAACTTCTAAATGTCTGTAATATCTGTCAATGCCTTGAATGACCATAAAATTACAAGACTTGGACCCCATATACAGGGTATTATATAGCAAGAATGAAGAGTAATCAAAGAGGATAGTGCCTTAATCTATAGAAAATTCTTCAGGGAAACAGGACTTGAATTCTCTCTCTTTGGAAGACATTTTGGATTTATCACTTTGGTAACAGGGAATGTGTCTTATTTATTGTGGTGTCCCCAGCACCACAGGTAAACCCAAAAAGAAGTAACAAAAAGACCCCACATAAATTAGAGCCATTCATGAATATAATAACAAGTTAGGGCTTATGAGAGTATATAGGGATAATGGGCTCAATAAAGGACAAAAATGGTATGGACCTAACAGAAGCAGAAGATATTAAGAAGAGATGGCAAGAATACACAGAAGAACTTTCCAAAAAAATCTTCACAACCCAGATAATCATGATGGTGTTATCACTGACCTAGAGCCAGACATCCTGGAATGTGAAGTCAAGTGGGCCTTAAAAAGCATCACTACGAACAAAGCTAGTGGAGGTGATGGAATTCCAGTGGAGCTATTCCAAATCCTGAAAGATGATGCTGTGAAAGTGCTACATTCAATATGCCAGCAAATTTGGAAAACTCAGCAGTGGCCACAAGATTGGAAAAGGTCAGTTTTCATCCCAATCCCAAAGAAAGGCAATGCCAAAGACTGCTCAAACTACCGCACAATTGCACTCATCTCACACGCTAGTAAAGTAATGCTCAAAATTCTCCAAGCCAGGCTTCAGCAATATGTGAACTGTGAACTTCCTGATGTTCAAGCTGGTTTTAGAAAAGGCAGAGGAACCAGAGATCAAATTGCCAACATCCGCTGGATCATGGAAAAAGCAAGAGAGTTCCAGAAAAACATCTATTTCTGCTTTATTGACTATGCCAAAGCCTTTAACTGTGTAGATCACAATAACTGTGGAAAATTCTGAAAGAGATGGGAATACCAGACCACCTGATCTGCCTCTTGAGAAATCTGTATGCAAGTCAGGAAGCAACAGTTAGAACGGGACATGGAACAACAGACTGGTTCCAGATAGGAAAAGGAGTACGTCAAGGCTGTATATTGTCACCGTGTTTATTTAACTTATCTGCAGAGTACATCATGAGAAATGCTGGACTGGAAGAAACACAAGTTGGAATCAATATTGCCGGGATAAATATGAATAACCTCTGATATGAAGATGACACCACCATTATGGCAGAAAGTGAAGAGGAACTAAAAAGCCTCTTGATGAAAGTGAAAGTGGAGAGTGCAAAGGTTGGCTTAAAGCTCAATATTCAGAAAACGAAGATCATGGCATCTGGTCCCATCACTACATGGGAAATAGATGGGGAAACAGTGGAAACAGTGTCAGACTTTCTTTTTCTGGGCTCCAAAATCACTGCAGATGGTGACTGCAGCCATGAAATTAAAAGACACTTACTCCTTGGAAGGAAAGTTATGACCAACCTAGATAGCATATTCAAAAGCAGAGACCTTACTTTGCCAACAAAGGTTCACCTAGTCAAGGCTATGGTCTTTCCTGTGGTCATGTATGGATGTGAGAGTTGGACTGTGAAGAAGGCTGAGCACCGAAGAATTGATGCTTTTGAACTGTGGTGTTGGAGAAGACTCTTGAGAGTCCCTTGGACTGCAAGGAGCTCCAACCAGTCCATTCTGAAGGAGATCAGCCCTGGGATTTCTTTGGAAGGAATGATGCTAAAGCTGAAACTCCAGTACTTTGGCCACCTCATGCGAAGAGTTGACTCATTGGAGAAGACTCTGATGCTGGGAGGGATTGGGGGCAGGAGGAGAAGGGGCCGACAGAGGATGAGATGGCTGGACGGCATCACTGACTCGATGGATGTGAGTCTGAGTGACCTCCGGGAGTTGGTGATGGACAGGGAGGCCTGGCGTGCTGCGATTCATGGGGTTGCAAAGAGTCGGAGAAGACTGAGTGACTGATCTGATCTGATCTGACCAGGGAGGAATCAATCACACACATAAATGAAATAGAATAATTGTAGATGGAGAATAAAGATTATATGGAAACTAGAGCAGCAGATGTGGTTAAAAGGCTGAAGTTGGAACAAAAATTAGCACACTAAACCCATATATTAAACAGACAGACAAACCTTACATCCTTAATATGAATTTACTCAACATGGATCATAGGCTTAAATTCAAATCTCTTAGAAAATAATATAGGAGAACACCTAGATGAACTTGAATACAGCAGTGACTTTGAAGATACAACAAAGATAGGATCCATAAAACAAACAACTGATAACCTAGACTTCATTAAAATTAAAATCTGATCTGTAAAATGAAAATTAGAGGGGTGGTCCTAAGATGGCAGAGGAATAAGACGGGGCGACCACTTTCTCTCCCCACAAATTCAACAAAAGAACATTTGGTTGCTGAGCAATTCCACAAAACAACTTCTGAATGCTGGCAGAGGACATCAGGCATCCAGAAAGGCAGCCCATTGTCTTCACAAGGAGATAGGACAAAATATAAAAAGAGGGACAAAAGAGGGAGGGATGGAGATCTGTTTCGAGAAGGGAGTCTTAAAAGAGGAGAGGTTTCCAAACACCAGGAAACACTCTCACTGGGGGTCTGTGGGAAGTTTTGGAATCTCAGAGGGCAATATAACCAGGAGGAAAAACAAATAAATCCCACAGATTGCCTGCCTAACAGCAACTCCCATTGCTCACATCTGGCACCAGCAAGCGGGGGCTGAACAGGGAGGCGCAGGCTGCATTGCTTAGGGTAAGGACCAGGCCTGAATGCCCTGCGGGCAATCTGAGGGAACTAATGTGAGAAAGCAACCCAAACTGTGGGATAGCCAGAGAGAGAAAAACGAATTTTTTAAGTGAGCAGAGAGAGAGAGAGAGAGAGAGAGAGAGAGAGAGAGAGAGAGAGAACTATCCCACGAAAAGCCCTAACCTAAGACACTGCCAGGCCCGCTCACAGAGAAAAGGAATGAGTGAATACCAGAGGAGAGCTAGCTGGCTGCGGACCAGCCCATCCTCCACCAGAGAGAGGGAGGCAAGTTGTGGGGAAGACAGAGTAGGAAAGGGGCAATCTCTGCCCCAGAGAGGCATCCTCTACCAAACTGCAAGCAGGCTCCCAGTTGCTAACCAAGACTTCTTCGGATTCTGGACGGTTGACATCCACTGGGAGAGTCGCAGCCAGAGATCAGCTCCCCAGAAGAGACACACAGCACACTTGAGATGGGCGCTCTGGCTGCAACCCAGGAAACCTAGTGGATGGGACCTGGGAGGTGATCAGATGCATTCCCCACCTGGGGAGATTGCGCTCCCCAAGCACCTGGTTGCCTGAGCTGCTTGGACCTGGGAGGGGCACAAAACGCAGGCCCAACCAAGTCTGCACCTGTGTGGAGTACCTGAGAACCTGAACCTGAGTAGCTTAGACCTGCCAAGTACAGGCAACCCAGGGCCAACATCAGACAGTTCCCTGGCAGAGCAACCTAGAGCCTGAGAACTGTAGACTGAGAAAGTGCACACACTGTGAGCAGGGGCAAACCCAGTGTGGCTGAGACAGTGCGAGCACTCCCCACACATGCCAGTGATATTTGTTTGCAGTGTTCCTCCCTCCACACAGCACATCTGAACAAGTGAACCTAAATAAGTGATCACCTTCTCCCTCTTGTGTCAGGGCAGAAATCAGACACTGAAGAGACCAGCAAACAGAAGAAGCTAAAGTAAACAGAGGGAACTGCTTTGGAAGTGACAGGTGCAACAGATTAAAACTACAGTCAGTAGTTAGCACTGACTTCATTGGAAGGAGCCTATAGATCTTGAGAAGTATAAACTGGCTCAAGGAACTATCTGAAACTGAACTGATCCCACAGTGCCTGCAACAGCTCCAGAGAAATTCCTAGATATATTTTTACTATTATCATTTTTGATCTCTGGTTCCTCTGCCTTTTCTAAAACCAGCTTGAACATCAGGAAGTTCACGGTTCACATATTGCTGAAGCCTGGCTTGGAGAATTTTGAGCATTACTTTACTAGCGTGTGAGATGAGTGCAATTGTGTGGTAGTTTGAGCACTCTTTGGCATTGCCTTTCTTTGGGATTGGGTGAAAACTGACCTTTTCCAATCTTGTGGCCACTGTTGAGTTTTCCAAATTTGCTGGCATATTGAATGTAGCACTTTCACAGCATCATCTTTCAGGATTTGGAATAGCTCAACTGGAATTCCATCACTTCCACTAGCTTTGTTCGTAGTGATGCTTTCTAAGGCCCACTTGTCAGACATGACTGAGCAACTGATCTGATCTGATCTGATCTGATGATCATTTTTAAACTTTAATTTTTTTTATTTTTAAGTCCTCTATTACTACTTTTTCATTTTTATAACCTACTATTACCATGCAAAAAAATTCCCTATTTTAAAGCTAATTTCATATATATTTTTTATAAATTTTGTGATTGTATTTTTTTAAATATTGTATTTTTGAGAGTCTAACCTCCACTCTACATTTTTAATCTTTGCTTTTTGGTATTTGTTATTAATTTTGTATCTTTAAGAACCCAATCTTCAGTACCCATTTTTACTTGGGAGTGTGATTACTGGCTTAACTGCTCTCTCCCCCTTTTGACTCTCTTTTTTCTCCACCAGGTCGCCTCTATCTTGTCTCTCCCTCTTCTCTTCTCTACCCAACTCTGTAAATCTCTTTGTGTGTTCTGGGCTGTGGAGAACACTTCAGGAACTGATCATTGGCTGGATCTGTCTCTCTCCTTTTGATTTCCCCCTTTTCTCCTCCTGGTCACCTGTCTCCTTCCTCCATTGTCTCTTCTCTGTAACTCCGTGAATCCTCTCTGAGGGGTCCAGACTGTGGAGAGCACATAAGGAATTGATTACTGGCTAGCTTGCTCTCTCACCTTTTTATTCCCCCTCTTCTCCTCCAGGTCACATCTATCACCCTCCTCCCTCTTCTCATCTCCATGTAACTCTGTGAACCTCTCTGGGTGTCCCTTACTGTGGAGAAACTTTTCATCATTAACCTAGATGTTTTATCATCGGTGCTGTAGAGATGGAGAAGTCCTGA